>CM074725.1:118764024-121480786 GCA_037306005.1 Rhinophrynus dorsalis
TTCCTGTTCCGTCGTCTTCTGTTCCTTCTGTCATTCCTATAAAATAAAGAAAAAGATAAATTTCAAATGTGTGCCCCAAACATAACTCTAATATCTGTGCATAGTTGTTTACCTGTCTGTCACTCAAAGGGTTAAGCATTGCACAAATGTCAGAGTTAAAAATGTAGAAGATGCCAAACTAATAAAAACAATTGCCTATATTTCCTCTAATCAGTTATATATGTTGTCCAATGAAAATTAAACTTTAGTGCCATGAAGTGATAAAAATAAACATGCCCCATTTTTGTTCTTCACTGCTACTGGCAATGGTGGCAAAATGAATAGTAGACAAACCCCCCCTCCAAGTACCTCATGGGCTGAAGCCCGTTCCAGTGTGAGGGAACTTTGAACAGAGACTGCCATTTTATATGGGCAGTCTCTGTTCAAAATGACCCACAGCCATTGGCTGGGATGTGTGGTTACGCACCTCACAGCCAATCAGCTTAGAGCAGGGGAGTGATGGAACTTGCTCGAAGCTTACTGGCTGGGAGGTGCTTAAGCAATGCCCAGCCAATGCATGTGAGTCATTTTGAACAGAGCAGTCTCTGTTCAAAATTCTCTCACAGTGGATCGGGCATCAGCCCATGAGGTATTAAGAGGGGGGGGGATGAAAGTCTGTCTACTATTCCTTTGTCCACCACAGCCACTGACAGTGGAGGAGAACAAAAAGGGGCATGTTTATTTTGATCACTTTTGGACAACATATATAACGGATTAGCAGAAGTATAGGCAATTGGTATTATTCATTTCGCATCTTCTACATTTTTAACCCATTGAATGACAGAGAGGTATGCAAAGCATTGCTCTGGCACTCAATGGGTTAAACAATGCACAGATGTCAGAGTTATTTTGGGTCACGCATTTGAAAAGTATCTTTTTCTTTATTTGACAGGAATGAGAGAAGGAAAACAAGAAGGAACAGAGGAAGAAAAAAGAGAGAAGAGGAAAGCTATAAGACAGAAGAAGAAGATTACAGAAAAAAGAAGAAGGAAGATGACCGAAGAAGATGGACAGTGGATGACAGGTAAATATAATACAGATCTTAGTGTTAGGCTAGTGTTAGGGGTAGTATTGTGGCACTTTACTGTTAGGGATAGTGTAATGTTAGTGTTTTGGACGGTGACTGTATTTGAGCTATCGGCCGGTGCTTGAAAGTATTTCAGGCACTGATCTTTAGCCTTTATCCATTGATGTTCGCATTATTGACACTTTTTGGGAACTTAACACACAAAACGGACGTTTGGCCACAAGTGCTTTTCTGTGCTTTCAGCTGGTAGGGCAATTGAATACCAACTTAATAATTATTTTCTGTCTTTTGGTAGCCAGTATAGCCCTACCGCATATTTTATCACACACAACTGAATCGAGGCCAATGAGTCCACTATTATTTGGACTCACTGGCATAGATTCATATGTTGTAGTTAAGAAAAAAACAGGCGTTGTAATTTTTTAAGTCAGATTTCTGTATTCAAATCCCCATGTTGCTAAATTATAACTGGCGCTTTTGTTAGCCCCATATACACTGCCTGACACTCCAGCCTTCTTCCCTAGCACAGGCAATGGCCATGGGGATTTGTGGCTAGCAGTGGGCAAGGGGAAAAGGCTGGAGACGGTCAGACAGTGTACATAGGGATCTGTGGTTACCAGTGGGCAAGGGCACAAGTATGGGGAACAAGCAGTGTATATGGGGTTCTATGGCCACTGCCTGGGTAAGGGAAGAAGGCTTGCGGTGTCAGGTAGTGTATATGGGGCTAACACACAATGGTGTTGTTCCTCATGCTGCACAACATGTTAGAAATCCTGTCAAGCACTGAGCATGAGCTGAACACACAGTCATCCTCCCAAACACTAACCCTACACTACCCCTAACAGAAAAGTGCAAAAATACTACCCCTAACACTAGCCTAACACCCACAGCGGTATAACACTTACCTGTTATCCACTGTCAATCTTCTGTCTTGCTTCTTCATCAATCTCTCCATCTTCTATCTTCTTCTCTTCTGTCTTCTTCTCTTCTGTATTCTTATCTTCCTTGTTTCAAATCATTACCTGAAAAGAAAAAAAATGAAACATTAAATATGGCCCAAATACATAACTTGGAAATATGTGCATTGTTTAATCATTTGACTGCCAGAGGGATGCAATGCGTTGTATACCTCTCTGTCACTCAAATGGTTAAAAATTCCAATGCAAAATAATCCATAGCACTAAACTTAACACTGATCCATTAAGATAAAATCATGATTAAGCGGTGACACGCGAAACGCATTGATGTTGCCATTTTTCCTCCGGTCATCTGAAGGGGTCTGGTAATACGAGCATGTGAACGTGAAGTATTTGTCTTTTTTATGATATAATCAATAAATATTTTTCGTGATTTTATCTTAATGGATCAGTGTTAAGTTTAGTGCTATGGATTATTTTGCATTGGAATTTTGAAGTAGTCCCGGGAGGGTTGTTAATCCATTTAGCACAAACATAACCTTTTCTACATTTTGGCATTGGCTAATGGTTGGATACACATATCGGGATTCCCTGAGCTGCCCTAAACTTCTCTATCACTCAGATGGTTAAAGCAACACACAATATGACCCACAATTGAAAACTCAGCATCCCAATCCATTTCACAAAAAAATATTATTTGTTCCAAATAGAAAGGCTAATGTGAAAATATTACAGAATTGTTAAAAAATGAATAGGTTGTCTCTAATACAGTAATGTTTGATAACATTTTAGAGCTGCAACTTTGTATCAGCTGACAAGCAGGTATTATGCATACACCTGTATCACTTATATGTTTAAGCTAATAAGGCTATCCCACAATCACATGTGAAGGTTACTATGTCCAATATCGCTTCTCTATGACATTTGTACATACAGCTTATTACCTTGAAATGGTTGTCTATATCATGAAGTTGGCATTCTTGTGTACACCTTTTTACCTTAACAAGATGTAATGGCGTTGGCATCTTTCCAAAGGCTCTTTGCCGTAACGCGTAATCACCTTAACTGGGGATCCCACTGCATGGGTCTTTATCTTTTGTTTAAGGTTGTGGGGATTTAAAGTGGTTTGCACATTAATGTTTGTCCTGCATGCCTGATATAATTTCCTTCTTGCTACTTCCTATACCTAACCTAACTTAAATGTTAACCACATGTTGACTTCTCTAATCCTATATAATAATTCGCTAGGATGTTTGTCATGATGCAGTCATGCTCAGTAGAGACTGCCTGCGTTCGGGCAGTCTCTACTGCGCATGATTGCATCTCATGAGTGAGGCGGCGCAAGACTGCATCGCATAGAACAGTGAGGTAGCAGCCTCTAAACCCTTTCATTGCCAGGAGGGCACACATTCCAAAGCAATGCATTGCGTACCCCTCTGGCACTCAATGGGTTAACATTACCTGGACCTTGGCCCATGTACATGGGCTTTTAGACAAAAAAAAAAAAAAAAAAATATATATATATATATATATATATATATCAAGATTATAGTCTGATGACTAGAAAAGTGTAGAAAGCATAATAATAATATTCATACCGTCTACAATAATAATAATAATAATAATAAAAACATAAAATATTAAACATGAATATCACATTTTATTCCAATACATGTGTGTGTAAATGTATGTGGGCCCACACCCACCCAGACACAAAACAATAAATCAATCCCCAGGAAATCAAATGGATCACTCGAAGGGAGCTCCATCCCATGGATAAACCTCCAAATTCTAGAGTCAATCCATTAAAACATACAAACGGATGTGCATGTGAATGTGCCACACTTGTGAAAACATGTGCACATATATCCAGACACGTGCCTGTGTGTGACTCATCCACATGCCCACCTAAAAATATAGATAAATCCTGCTATTCAAGATAAAAACAAATGGTGAAAATTGTAAATAATATTACTTTGCTATATTCTACACAAACCTTAATTAACCAAATATACTTAATATACTTAAAGCCTAATGTATAAGACATAGTTTTATATTACACTCAAGACATACCGTACTTTATGAAAATGTATGAAACACTATATTATATTTCATGAGGTACACGCTATATGTATTGAAAGTACAGAGAACCAGGTAGCTTCTCAATCTTTGCTGATGAGTCTAAGCTATGCAAGGAAATACATACAGGGCTGGATGTTTTTTCTCTGCCGAAGGATTTAGATAAACCGAGTTAATGGGCAGAAAAGTGGCAGATGACATTTAATGTAGATAAATGTAAGGTTATGCATTTGGGCTGTAGAAAAAAACATGCTACATATACTCTAAATGGGAAACAACTTGGGGAATCCTCATTAGAGAAAGATTTAGGAGTACTGATAGATGATAGACTTCACAGCAGTGTCACTCAGAGTAACTCAGCTGCTGCAAAAGCAAACAGGATACTATCCTGTATAAAAAGATTTGTAAATGCAAGGGATGCTAATATTATTATATCTCTATATAAATCCTTGGTTTGGCCTCAACTGGAATACGGAGTACCGTTTTGGGCACCAGTTCTTAAAAAATACATTGCTGAACAAGAAAAAGTGCAGAGACTTGCATCAAAACTGATAAAGGATTTGGATGATCTGATACAGAGAGATTAGCCAAACTGGATTTGTTTACATTAGAGAAGAGCCATCTAAGTGGTGATGTGATTACCATTTACAAATACATTTAAGGTCAATACAAAGAACTATCCAATGAATTATTTACACAAAGAGCAGAGCTAAGAATGAGAGGTCATCCATTAAGACTAGAGGAAAGGCGCTTTCAACTAATACAAAGGCTGGGATTTTTTACAGTAAGGGTGGCAAAGCTATGGAATTCTTTACCTCGGGATATTATACTTGCAGATACTTTAACTGCTTTCAAAAAAGCAATAGATGCCTGTCTAGCACAGAATAATATTGAGAATGATTACAGATGGCTTGAATGCAGATAGGTTGTTGATCCAGGGAACTATCTGACTGCTATTTTGTAGTCAGGAAGGAATTTTTTTACCCACTTGAGCCTGGAATAGCCTCATCAACTATGTTACTATGAAAGATATAGTATATGAATATATATATATATATATATATATATATATATATATATATAACAAAAATGTTCAATACCTCTATTTGAATGTCACCATATCTCAGTCCAGAAAACCAAAGATCTATATTTCTGAATTAAGACCATAGGCTTGCAATGTTTTCATGTCAAAAATCAATTGTGATTCTCTTCTTCACTTACTTTTAATAAAATCCTATCCTGATCAATAGCAAAAAAGATAATTCTTTAATAGTACATCTGTGACATTCAATAAAATGCAAAGACAACTGTGATTTTTGAACTTGATTCTTATATTGTGTATATGCTCTTTTATTCTGTCCAGTAACCTTCTTTCAGTACACCCTATGCACTGCTTGTTACATGTACAGTAGATTAGATAAATAACACCTTTTGAGTTACAGATTAATGTGTGCTTAACAAGAACTTGTGCATTTCATGAGTAAACCAACTGTTCCATCGCGGACACATACATAATACCCATTAATTTAAATAGGGCCTTTAAATGGATATTTAAATATCCATTTAAATAAATGTGTGGTTTTTTTTATTTGCCCCCTATGGTGAAGATGGTTTATTCAAAAAGCGCCCCAGTTCTTCTAAGTACCTCAGCATCAGTATTGCTGGAATTATTCAGGCAGAAGATTAAATCAGCCACTTTGATGACATATCCAGAGGATAAAAATATATGTCTGTCAGCTTCTCCTGTAAATTTTCTGTCTCATTTTATGCTGAGCCCCATCTGGCTGTCATACACTTGAAGAGATGATATAGGAGAGAAGCAGATAAAACTTCAGATATTTTTGTAATTCATCCATTTTAATAATTTTACTAGTATTCAGCTACAGTAAGTGAAAATACAGGGGGGGGGGTAATCATACATTGAGGCATGTATTTGCTTTTGCCAAGATAGAATGTATACATGTATCTTTATGTTTATAGCACCATATGTGTACGTTGTTCTTTACAGAAACAAAACTGCAATAAAAATGTCAAGACATCAGTCTAAAGTGTGAAAATTGCATTATCAGTGGGGAATAAGTTCAGTCATACATTTGGAAGAGAATCCTACCCCGAAGCACTTACAATTAGTAATAATAACAGTCATTACATTTTCTTAAATAGCAGCATAGTACATTAGGTTGAAAAAAGACACAAGTCCATCAAGTTCAACCGTTTGCCTCATATCCCAGAGAAATGAGAATTATAATAGCTTTCCTGCTGCCAAATAAGTATGTCTTTATCTGAACTTCCTGTTTTTTCCTACTAATACACAGTATAACCCTGTATGCTCCCTCTTAAAAGAAATTTATCTAATCTTCTCATAAATGTATCCATTTTATTTGCCATTACCACATCCTTGTGCAGGGAATTCCACAATTTAACAGACCTCACTGTAAAAAAAAACCCTCCTCTGCTAAAATCAAAACCCCCTTCCCTCTAATCTCAAGGGGTGGCCCCTGGTTACTTGTTCGGGCCTTGGAATGAATAACTCATCAGAGAGATCCTCATAAAGACCTCTCGTATACTTTTATATTGCGATAAGCTCTCCTCTTAGTCGTCTTTCGTCTATAGTAAGTAAACCAAGTTTGTCTAGACGTTCTTCATATGTTGGTAACAGTAGACAGTCTAACTGTTAAAGAGGTAATGTAAGAGCCCTCATACTCACCTTTCACTGTGCTGAATTAATTAATTAGCCATAAAAGAAAAGAAGGGCAATTCTGAAGCAACCCAACTATACCACAGAGAAGAAATAAAATGTCCACTTGGGTTAAGTGAGGCTTTTTTCCATTGAATGTGAACAAAGTCTGGTGGTAGACTATAACAACTCACAATATGGCATACATGAGGAGACCCCTCTAACATTCAAAGGATTAAAAGCCCATTTAGAGTTATGAGAGTTTGGGGGATTTTTATTTCTCCCCTATGAATGACTCTTTGATGAATGCTGTCTTAGACAAGAATGTTGAAAAGCTTATAGATATGGCTTAATAACTGTGGTCAGTCATACATTTATCTGAGAAAGTCTTAAAATTTAAGGGAGAACCATTTAACAGGCTCTAATATTCAAGTACATCTCTCCACTGTCCATTTTAACAAAATCACAATTCTCCAAGCTTGTTCAATTTAGTCTAACCTCCAAAAATATGCAATTACTTTTTCTTGCATCCACCAAAATATCAGTATTAAATCATTATTTGTAAAACAAATAAGAGAGTTTCGAAAAAAGTAACCTTTCAGTGCTAGAGAGGTATCCAACGCATTGCAATACAATACGTTGGATATCTCACAGGCACTCAAAGGGATACAAAAAAAATAAAATATTTATATATTTTATAATACCCACCTTATTATTTTTTTATATAGGAATGGTATGGGAATGGAACACCCCCAGTTTTTTGGCTTTCAGGCTTTTTCTTCACGCAAGCATTCCTAACAGGAGCTCAGCAGAATTATGCCCGCAAGTACGCTATTCCAATTGACCTGTTGGGCTTTGATTTTGAAGTTTTAGAAGATAAGGAATATAAGCATGCACCAGAGGATGGTAAGATTGCTTACTAACATCTACCATATTTGTTTTCATATTTGCTTGGAGTTACATTGTGAACATAAAAGACAAGTAATTTTTTATGCAAAAATATATTGTCCACTTTTTTTGTGGGCTTATCTTCTTTCTCTTGTGGAGTAAAGCAAGGGTACTTACAATGATAGACAATGCATCATTCCAAAGTTACTACAGTTGTTTTTTGTTTTGGGTTGTTTTTTTTTTTGGGGGGGGGTTACATTAAATGTGCCTTCTGGTGTCCAGAAAGTTCACCTACAGATCACCTGGAGGGAGATGCACTAAGGGTTGATATGATGGTGAAGTATCGCTGGGCATGTGTTGCAAACACTTCACCATGGAGAATACAACACACTTTGTAATATTCACAAATGATTATCTGAACAGTAGGAGGGGAAGAAACTTCAATTATTAGCATATAGGGTTGGAGTAATGTTGGTAATGTGTTATGTAGGGTAAGTGGGAGAAGATGTGCCAGCACCAAGAACACCATCAGCCCTCTCATACCACTTTGAGTGCCAGAGATCTGCAATGAGTTACACTCCTTTGGCACTCAAGGATTATAAGATAAAGAGTCCCATGCCCTGCTTCACAGTAACAGCTTTTCATAAACAGCCTTTGCAATGTTAACTCATAAAATGAGTACCCAGAATATACTTAAAAACAAGAGACAATGCCAGTGCATCCTTACTTGTAAAATACTTTCATTAAAAAAATGAATGTTTAAGCTTTTCTCCAGATGAGGCAGAAGGTATTAGCCCCTGTTCCTTACTTTCCTTCAAGAGGTTGAATGTGCTAATCCTCTTTAACAGAGGCCAAAGGATTAGCTTACACTCCTTACCTCTTTCACAGAGGCTGAAGGTTTAGCTACCACTCCTTACCTCTTTCACAGAGGCCAAAGATCAGTTCCCATTCGTTACCTCATTCATACAGACTGAAGCCAGCTCATGTTCTTTACCTCTTTCACAGAGAACAAAGGACACACACCTTCCATTTCCTTCTCCCCTTTCACCTTATCTACACAGTCCTCCTTAAACCTCTTCATAATATTCTTATACTTATTCCATTTCTGTCACAAGAAATTATTAGGATCACTGCAGAACCAAGTACTTATGAAACATCAGGTTCTGATACATCATCTTTCTGTTCCAAGACCCCTGACAATACCAGTCATCAGCCCATACTCAATATGACATTGAACATCCAAAGCTTATACAGGAACTAGCCAAGTCTGGAATTCCTAGGAAAAATGAAATTATCCATTTTCTCTCTCTACATCTTCATTGCCTGCCAGGCACTCAACTCCTCTAGAGCATCCTCAAGCTTCCCAAATTTGTCAAATCCTCATGAACCTCTCCTCTGCCATTTCCAATATACAGTCCCATCTGCGCAATCAGGAAAGCTAGTTACCTCCAGCCAATACAGTCACTCTGGTTCCTCCACCTCTGCCATCCGAGGTATACAACAAGTTCTGTCTCACCCCAGACCACTTAGTCCCTAACCATATATATCATAGAAGGCAAGGATGTAAACCCTATGTCACTACTCTTAGCCTCCCAAAACATTACTGAGAATAAGACATAAGACAAAAGTCATTATGAAATCTAAAGACACTCCAGCCCAGTGATTCTCAACCTGTGCCCTCAGTGGCTACTAACAGGCCAGGATTTGAGAATTTCCTTTTAAGAGCACAGGTGAGTCAATCAATATGACTGAGCCTCTGATCAACACACTTGTGTTCTAGCAGGGAAATTCCTAAGTCCTGGCCTGTTAGTGGCCACTGAGGGAACGGGTTGAGAACCTCTGCTCCAGCCATTACAGCCAATCTATAACTACCACTACTCTTTTTCTGCAAAAGCAGCAGCCTTATCCCAATTCAGTTTCATCATGGACTGGATTATTCTAGAGTACACACTTTTCTGCAGGTACTTTGCTGGTCTCAGCACTGCGTGTCATCATTTAATTCCTCCAACCTCTGCTCTTCCACCCCAATGCCTTTCGGTTGCCATTCTCCAGCCACACCTATTCCCCCTTTGTCCTCTATTCCCCACCATTTACTTCTCCCAACCTTCTCACTTTTGAGAAACTGGGTAGACCCATACATTTCCTGGGCCCGTCCCTTTCTGCAGGAAGGCCAAGTCACAATCCATTTGCCCCAATAATTATCACTTATCAATCTGTCCTGACTTTTACCTTTACTTAAATCGCACCTTATAACTCACCAGGTCAGTTTCCTCTCAGCAGTTACCTAGCAGATTACTAAATAGGCCTAGACTAGGCCACCTAGTCACCTGCTCCACAGTTGCTTTCGAACTTCATGTCTGCCTTAAATGACCCCTAAACCATTGATCATCTTCTGGACAGCAAGCTAGATCAAGGATTTAATACTGGTCCTTTTTCCTTCCACAGTCACGCCAGCATTGCTACTCGTAAATTCTCCCATAAAAAGAGACAGATCTTTGACTTTTCAGCTCCCTCTATTCACCTATTCCAAGCATTAACTCAAATATCCCTCTGAAGAATACACCAGCATAGACCACGTCATTTGATACATCATTAACTTCGGCCAAGGTGCATGGATTGCCAAACCTGTTATCACCCATGCTTTCAAACTGTTGCTGATCCACCCATTCCATTGGCATCTGCATGGCATCAAACTGAGAAACTCATACTATTTCATAGGCACACCTTTGGTTCAAAGGGTAGCTCTGCTCTGCTAGCTACTCTTGAACATCTCTCAATTTTCATCATCTATCCACTACCTAGATGACTTCCTCCTCATTGAACCACCCCTTCCCTCTCTGTCCATCCTCTCCAGATTTAAATTTCTCGTTGCAGACTGAACATTCAAATTGCACATGAAAAATCAAGTGGTCCTTCCTCCTTCACAGATGTTCTTAGCATACATCTCCATTACCATGGAAGAAAGCTTACCCCAGGAGAAACTCACTCAAATCCAAAACCTCATAGACCTCTTCTCTAACAAGCAGTCCTGTACCAAGCTTGAACTGCAGTCCCTTCTTTGATACATAACCTTTTCCATGAAGATCATTCTTTAAAGCATATCCTACATCCACATCTCTTTCAGCTGCTCTTCTCTGCTCCAGAATAATTCAGTGTCATCCGTCTTAATCAGTCTGCTAGATTTGACATTGTGCATCAGACCGTTAGTTTGATTCGCTCTTAGACAGTATTTGTGCCTAATGCAGTCTGTTGTGTGTTTGATGATCAGTGTGCCTTGTGATGATTTGATGGTCATTGAGCTCTCTGCTCTACTCTATACTGTGTGTCTGACTATCAGTGTTTGTGTTTATGGTGCTTGTGTCAGACTGTCACTGTGCCTGGTGCTGTAAGGTTGCCTGATGTTACATGCCAGGCTGGCAATGTGTATCAGACTGTCAGCATGTCTGATTCTATGTGTCAGCCTACCAGTGTGCTTGGTGCCTTATGTCAAGCTGTAAGTGTGCCTAATGTTGTGTTTCATACTTTCAGTGTGCCTCATGCAGTATACGCTTATACTATTCAAGAGCTCAAATTAATACTTCCCAACACAGAACTTTTTCAATCACAAAGCATATTATTAAATGGTATTACAAAATTCCCATTTAATTTCCATTAGAAAAACAGTATCAGAAACAAAGGCAATGGTGTGAATGGATAACCATATGTTAAATGGTGGGTTTAAGGCTGTTAGCTCTTTTCACTCCAGATCCTATCCATCCTTCTTTACTTTCTGGGAAAAATGCTGCTCCACACAAGTGTATACACCCAAGAGCAAGAATACAAAGAGAAGAAAGGGATAGCGCAAGGAATCCCTCTAAGTGTGATCCGGGTGATTGTTAAACAAACAGTTTTTTCCTTTACCACCCTTTCAAATGGGCACTCACTCTTTTCAGAGGCTACATCCGCCTCTAGGATATGACCCTTTACTGGATCTGATCTCCAGTATTGGTCTGTCTCCACCACAGCTCCTCCCAGTCCTCCTTTATATGCCTCTTACCTCGTATCCTTCTTCCTAGTTGATGTATATTCTTATTGGAGGGGGGGTATATCTTTATGTTTGGCATGGAGTACAACAATAGTCCACGGAGACTGCCCTGTATCCAAATACTTGTTTATTTTAAAATAATAAATACACAAAATGTAATATTTTCAATATCAAATTAAAATAAGAGATTAGGCGCTAATATTGATCCTCAACACCCAAAGTGTTTTGCGATGCTCTATCGCTTCCTCAGTGGCATCATCCTATATTATAATTCGCTAAGGATGTTTGTCAGAAGCTGTCATGCGCAGTAGAGACAGCTGCGTTCGCTGCAGTCATGCGCAGTACAGGCTGCCTGCGCCACGGCTGATATGGAGCGGGGCACTCCGAATTCAGACTCGAGTCCTCTCTGCGCACCTTCCTGGAACCATTTGGTCCCAGGAAGGTGCGCAGAGAGGACTATGATCTGAATTTGGAGCACCCCGCTCCATATCAGCTGAGGCTTGGGCAGTCAGTTCTGCGCATGACTGCAGTGCCGCCAGTGTTGGCCCGTGTACATGGGCTTTAAAACTAGTCATGATATAAGAATATAAGGTATGTAAGGTAAGAGGCATATAAAGGAGGACCGGGAGAAGCTGTCGTGGAGACCATACGATACTGGAGGTCAGATCCAGTAAAGGCTCATATCCTAGAGGTGGAAGTAGCCTCTAAAAAGAGTGAGGACCCATTTGAAAGGGGGGGACTGTTTATGTTTAACAGTTACCTGGATCACACTTAGAGGGATTCCTTGCGCTATCCCTTTCTTCTCTTTGTATTGTGCCTCGGGCAGTATGTCAGATTGTTAGAGTGCTGTGTGGCTCATTTTAGGTTACTGTTGTACCTGGTGCTGTGTGTCAGATAGTCAGTGGACCTGGTGTTGCATATCAGAATGTCAGTGTGGCTGGTGTTCCATTGTGCATTTTGCTGTGTATCAGATTGTCACTATGCCATCTGTTACATATCACACTGGTATATACCTGGTGCTTTGTGTCAGACCCTATCTGCTAAATGTCAGTGAGTCAGTGAGATAATTATTGCATCCTATATTTTGGCATCTGATTCCCTTCCCTTCCCTGGTTAAAGCAATTTCATGTACAAAATATGGGCGCAATAAAAAATATTGCTTTTTTAACCTGTGTTTTATCAAATTGTTTAGGGACACAAGGAGAGAAGGAAAGGTGGTTTTAGTTAAAAAAAAAAAATAAAAAAAAAGCATAAACTAGTTTTGTTATGTGATAAATTGCCACATTGCAATGCTTACTTATTGGGTGTACTGGCAGCATTGTGTGTACTAATATGCAATAAAGCATCTGCACACCAGTGCTGGTTTTGCAAGATTTTATATTAGAGTAGCACATGGGCTGTGGAGGAGTCATACATTCCATCATAGACTCTTCCAGTTAGGCCTAGATTACATTACAAGTGATACATTTTATCACTGTTTTTAACCTCAAAGACTCCTATTTTAATCCATTAGAACATTTGTGAATAAAAAAAGTGATGAAGGCATGAACTGCAATGTAATCAGTGCCTCCTTGGTCAATGAAACTTTTTTTTGTTTTTTTATAAAACCTCATATCCGAATGTATACTGGTGTTATTAACATATTAGTTCAGACTAATTATTGCCAGTGGTGCATCCTACATAGTTCAGTAAGCTAGTTCTGGAACAGAAAGGCAATACAATCAAAATTTACAGATATTATTTGTCATTGTCTCACTACAAACTATGATAATTAGTATGTTTGAAAAAATGATATGACAGATAAGTGAATTATGAAAAATTATAATTACTGGTTTGTTTATCCCTAGGTGTATATATTAATGGACTATTTCTGGATGGGGCACGTTGGGACAGAAAAGCTAAAAAATTAGGAGAGTCTTACCCCAAGGTCCTTTACGATACAGTGCCTGTGGTTTGTATAGTTTTTTATTCATAAGGTTGCTATCAATACAATAATAATAATATAATACTGTGCTACCTTATCTGGAAAATAGATAAATGTCTATGTTCATTTTGTTTCCTTGAATACATCAGCTCCATTAAAGGCAAGTGTTCACTGTTGCTTGTAATCAAGTCACCTCTTTCTGGGGGGGGCGGGTAAATAAGCCCCCAAAACAAGGAAACAAACAAACTAAGAAAACTTTTGGTTTCATGTAACTTTGGCTTAATTGTGGTAAGTAGAAGTGTGACATGCTCTGCTCCCCTCACTATAGTATCATGGCCAGATAGCAGAGAGAATGCAAATTAATTTGTGGGTATCATATATAAATGAAATAAAATAACCATTAGAGCCAGGTAGGTTAAGAATAAAGATATAAAGTGTCATATTTTTGTGATAGTATTTATTACTTTAAAATCCATGGGAAGGGTGTCTGGTCCATAGTAATAAAGTATGTAATAAAGTATGTAATAGTGTTCAGATTCATACTCACTATGCTCACAAAAAAGTCCCCTCACCAGAAGCAAACATGTCTACTACATTTGGTACTATAGTTAATCAAAGTGAACTTTCCTTGTACATGCAAGCCGGTCAAGTACAAAATAGAAAGCTAAGTAGACAGTGTTTTAATGTCCCTGATTCCCTTTATTGGATCCTGATATCCCAGGTTATAATTTTAGCTCCATACTCTACTTGGACAATCCGTAGTAGAGGTCCACTATGTGACTGACAAGGTTGAAAAAAGATATGTCAATCAAGTCCAACTTTTGCAAATCTCCTTTGTTGATATGGAGGAGGGCAAAAGATAAAAGAAAAGCACTGAAGCCATTTCCAATTATGCCTCAAGTGCATAAAAAAAAAAAAAAATCTTACTGGTGCCAAAAGGCAGTCAAATGCCTCCTGGGATGAACATGTGACTGTTGAAATCAAATGTCATAAATCTCTATATTACTCTTAACTAAATATTGAATATTTCATGGAAAGCATCTATGGTATCTGTAAACACTGCCTCAATATCAAAAACATTACTTTAAGTAGAGCGTTCCCCAGAGAGTTTTTTGTATTAACTCTGAATATATTTGTAAATTGTAATAATTTACACTGAACACTGTTTTGAAGTATATTGCCTACAAGTACTCCTCAAATCGTTCTTTAATAAAGGACTCCCCAAATATTGTACGATGTGGGCCACTATTCATCAGTCAAATTTCCTTGTACATTCAACAAATTCATCAGTGGCTTTTGTATCTGGTACTCGCTTATTGGTGAATGAGTAAGTACCAGGTACATGAGTGAATCCTATTGAACTATATGGGGTGGATACATATATGTATGTTTTTGTGTTTGTTATAATGGGACAATTTCATGATTCTCAAATTCTCCTTCTTTGAATATGCAGGGTAGGGAAATAGTTCTGAAAAAATATACAAAAATATCCTTCAATGTTTGACACGAAGAGCAGTGTATTGGATATGCTGCTTTCCCCAGTGCTTTGATGAAGAGTAGCCTTAGTATATATGTAATAAGTAGGGGTTGGTGAAAAGTCAGAAAAATTTCCTGCATGAGTTTTCACGAAAACTGACAATATTTTGCTTTTTTCTTGCAAAAGATTTCCTTTTCACAGCTACAAAATTTTTCTCCTTTTTACAACTGCCAACACATTTTTCATCTATGTTTCCTATGCTGCAACATTTCACACCATAAAATTACTTCCTCTGAGGTCTGCAGTGAAGAAATGCATAGCTGAAAGTTAAATTTGTGAGTTCTACAGCAACATATGCCTTGAAAAGTTTTTTAGCATGCAGAGTGCCTTTGTCCTTTTCCCAGAACACTAACTTCCTGCTTTATTAACACTGGTACATATTCCAGCAGGCTGCAACTTATGACATCAGTTATTTAAAACCTCTGTTGTCAATAAAAGTGAAATGACAGTATGTTGTTTGGCTTTGATAAAGCATTTTAAGCGAAACGTACGTTAGGGAAAGTTATATAGAGATCCTGAGCCTTGTATGTTGGCTTTTGTTGAGTTAGTGGTAGTACGGATAATAGGGATGTAGATATTAGTGATCACTGTGTACCTGTTACTATTTGAGGGATTGGAGTATACCGCTATTTTTTTTTGTAACAACAGGAGAGATAGATGTATGAGAGATCGGGGGAGTAGTTATAGGTGTTTTCTCTCCCCCCCTTTTTTCATCTTTATTTGCGGATCACTGTTTTTCTGATCAGGTGATGGAAAATTGCGGAGATCCGATGGTGGGATACACTATCTTTACTTTGGAGCCTTTCCCCCTTATGATCGCATAGGTAGACTCCATTCTGCTGCGCTTTACCACTCCCCGGTTATAAGACGGGATAATCACAGTGATCCGATGATGGGAATCACTGCTTTAAATTATAGTGGAAAAAAAACCTTGTGATCGTGGCTCCGTCTTGATCGCTCAGGACGGAGGATTTCTTGGGACACTTCGTGCAGGTTGGTTAATCTGTATCGAGCTGTTCCAACTTGATTGAGCGGAGAATTGTAAAACCGCTCATTCCCTTTAAGCAGATGACGGAACTTACTCCTCTGTTTAGCGCGGTTAGTCCAATGATATTGGATGAAATGAAAGCGCAATTGGAGATGTGAGTTTGCATTATTTCTGCAGTTTACTGTTTAAACTAGCATACAATCAATAAGTATTGCTAGTACCGGTAGAAATAATATATATACCTGCTACCACGTATAACATTCATGATAACCTTTTATCATTGCACTCATAATGATAAATAGGGCCAGGAAGTACTATATTTTATTTTATTTAATTTAATTCGCTGCTTTTTAGAATTTTTCAATAAAGGTTTAGTTTTAATTGATTTACCTTTCCCTCTATTCATGTAACCCAGGAATTGGAGTTAGGGGGTGGGTTTGGTGCTGTAAAGTTGTTTCTTTTTCTTTTGGTTATTTTGTGATATTATCATTTAACAATTAGCACATCCCCTTTAGTGTTATATTCACACCCCTATTATTTAGAGGTGGTGCACCATATAATATTTTGTGTCTAACAACAGGTACACCTGAGGCCTTCAAGCTGCTGAACCTTTCCCAATGCGGGAATGAACAAATACTAACTTTCATACGGCAAGCATTCCCAGTGAGGCCAGGTCTTTCTAAAAAATTGCATCTTTATGTAGACTAAGCGTGTGTAATTTTTACAGGTCCTACGGCCCCAGTGAAAGTGAGTGGGCCTGCTTCCAATGGGCAGAAACATTCAACCTTGAGGCTGACAGCATGAAATGAAGCAGCTGAAACTTTTTAGGGGGAAACAGTGGGTGGAAGGAAAACAAACATAGTAATTGATCAGGGAACCCCAAGACCTCCTCCAAGACATTTTTTTATCAGTGACCAGTACTCCCCGATGACAGAGCAGGACCACCAAATTTGTGCCTTTGTCCTCCTCCCCGCATCTCCAACATATACTCAGCATATTGGGATCCATTTTCAAAAGACAATGAGGAATGAGGTACCATCTGGTGAGTATCTTATAGTGGCCTTCCTGAGAGGGACATCACTTTGTAAGAAGTGGGAGGTCCATAAGATGGATCTCCAAGTTTTCAAATCTCCTAATATCACACATTCGAGCTCCAGTATCCAAGCTCTGGCAAAGGGTAGGGGGACATCTCTGCAGTCCTGCATGACAAGCTTGTAGAGTTTAGATAAGGATTTGATATGAGGGGAGGTAAGAAAGCTCTACATCTCCATCAGGGGACTCACGGGAGAGCCTTGTCTTAAAAACCTCCAGATTTCAGTGCTTGGGAGGCTATTTGAGGAAAAAAGATCCTTGAAACAAACAGGTCTGGTAACTTCAAGAAGCATTGTCATTGTAGTGAGATTCACCACCTTCTAAGCTTCAAATGCACCCCTTTCCAAACAGGAGGGAACTCTGGATTACCACACATGCTAAGCAGTGGAGAGGGATATTGGGCCCAACCTCTGGGGTCAGCAAGGCGGAACCAGGTGGAGAGGATGCCTCCCATAAGGGGGAGAGAAACAGATTTCAGCCCTGGTATATAGGACTTAGGGACAAAGAGCAATTGTCTCGCAGAGATGTTTTGATGAGAGTGGAGGTCGATGCACAACCATTCCGCCATAACAGGGGCTTTGGCCAAGTCATTAAGATTTGTGCGAAACAGATATAGAACCTTGTCAAGTTTATAAGATCAAACCTAGAGATCTTTAAAACTGTCCAACTTCCCTACATTCACTCTGGACCCTGAATTAGCCCCATACTCTGGCAGGAGCATCAGTGAAGCAGATAATGAGTTCTCTGGCTCTGAAAGCATCAGCAAAATGTCATCAGCAAATCCCATCACCCTGTAGTCCATGCCACCCACTGGTTTGCCTCTAATATTTGAGTGAGAATGAATAGCTGTCAGGAGGAGTTCCAGAGTCAGAATGTGAAGGAGCAGGGAAAGAGGAGATCCCTGCCTGGTCCCGTTGATGATGGGCAAGGGCACAGACAGAGTGCCATTAAGATCCTAGCCAAAGGCAACAGGTAGAGGGCTGAGATATCTTGCATGGCTTGTGAACCCAAACCAAGGGTGCGGTGGACCCCAAAGAGGAAGAGCCAGTGCACTCTGTTGAATAACTTCTCCGAATGTATGGAAAGTAAGATCGTAGGTAGGCATGACTGGTAGACCCCGTGCGAGAGGGATACAATACTGGTTGTGTTGCTTTTAGCTAGTTGACTTAGAACAAAGCCCACTTGATCTGGGTGGATCAAAGCAGGAAGAAACACTTTCAGGAGTGAGGCAATAGTTGGTTCATGTTTAAGAATGTTAGTCTCCCAACTGCTGCTTGATAGTCACTTCTTATGGTCATTCACAATGTAACCAGCTGCACTGAAAACCTACTCAGACCCAATGCTTGCTGGAGGGCAACTAAGGGTTTCCACTGCAGTATGTATCAATGCTGACTACACTGTTATGTTTGCTAGTAGCCCATAGGGTCATTGTTTCTGCATAGAACGTAGCTATCCTGCAACTATGCAGAAACCATCTCACATACAGTGGCACCACTCGTAGGAGCTACACAGTGTTCCTGTGTGTCAGTTACCAACCCATACTCAGGGATCAAGTCCCAAAGAGATGTGCTGTCACCAGTGCCATGACCACCACCAATGTTAGATTTTTGCTGCCACTGCTGAGACCAATGAATTGCTTGTGTTTGGAATGGGATGTTCTGGTAGATGATGCTCCTGCTAATGGTTGAAATGCTTTGCTGCCTTCTTTTTCACTATGCTATCTAGACATTTATTGGGCCCTAACTTTCTCCCTCTCATTCTCCACAATGCAACCCTCCACTCGAACAGTAAGCATATCTCTATATTCCTTGACAGAATCCAATTCCTCAGAGAGATGATACTGATCATCATGACTCCTTGTTGTGACAAACTGCTGATAGCACTTTGCCAGAAATTCTGAAATGTAGTGTTTAACGCTGGGGTCCAGCAAGATGGCAAGAATGTATTCCTCATTGCTTTTAATAGACATTATGTTAGAATCATGCTCAAAGCATGCTAACATACATGTCTATGACCAGCTGATGCATGTCTGTGTTGTCATTATGGTAAGATTCCTTAGCTATGCTCCTCAATTTTTTCTGCAGTAAATATGCCAATGGTAGAATTTCACTAGTTCCTGCCCCTATGTGATTCACCAGCATGGTTGCCTCCTCAAAGGGTTTCAGCAGCTGACATGCATTGCATATTAGTTGCCATTGGCCAGGTAAAAAAGGCTCCCACCAAAGCCTAAAGTTTTTGTGGCGTACTCGCTGATGGTCTTATTCTCCTCGTACAAATGCTCTAGAATGTACAGTGTGGAATTCCAACTTAAAATTTTCAGCTGATGATGGGGCAGGTTGTTACGCTCTTGTATGAAATATAGAGAGTTGTGGGCACAGATTTTGTAGGCAATATCTAACATCTCTCTGAGGGTTCCGGATTTCTCCAGGAATCTGGTTACAACTAAATTTAGCACATGGGCAGAGCAGGGCACATGCACCATATATCAGCATACACAAAACCAGATTTTAAGGAGCAGGGTATAAGCCATTCCTCTAGCACCTGCTCTAGTTTACTTAAGACATCTAAACCTTTGTCGGACTGTCTCTCAAAACACTGCATGCATAAGGTGGTATGGCGATGGTATGGGCTATCCCGCTGCTGCCTTTTAATCACACTGCCAGAACCAGAGGCACAGTTACTGGCTGTCACCTGATGGTGTAAGCTAGTGTTGTTCACTGGTGGTGGTGGGATGGAAACCTAGTGAGCATATAGTATGTGCTCTGCTAACTTGTCCACATATCTGTTGTTAGGTGGATTTTCTTGCAGTATACACTTTCCAGACCTTAACCCACTACACTTACCATTTACCATGACACTGCTCTTTTGTGATACATATCTAACAGGTGTGGGAGCTTAGCTTTGCTGGCAAAACCTTATTTTGAGACGCTTGTGAAAATACCCACTTCTTTAAAGGATAATTCAGAAGGGAATGTCAGCACAAGGTCAGCAGACCTCCTGTCAGATAAAATGCTGTAGCTTTGCAAAATATTTTGAAACTTGATTCTCCATAGAGGTATTTACTAATGGTAGATGTGTGCCTCTGTGTGTGTGTCATTAAAAGTAAAGCTGCCCGATAATAACCCTTTCTGTGCTGAAAGGGTTAATATGCAGATTTTTAATCGGGCAGCTTTACTTTTAATTAATGACACCACAGATGCACACATCTATCATTAGTAGATACCTCTTTGGAGAACCAAGTTTCAAAACATTTTGCAAATCTAAAGCAGCTTATTATTACAAGAAGTGTAGTGGACATCAAGTTCGATAATACTTTTTTTTTTTCTTCAAAACAACCCTGTAGGCAAGAGCATATGAATCTCAGGCTTATATGCAGGGCGTAATTCTCATGTTGCCCTTTTCAACACGGCAACCAACTAAAATGCGGCTTCAAGCAGCTCACTGTTAAAAATGCAATATTTTAAAAGGATACCGAACAAGTGTTAATTGCTAATTGCTTCTTTGAGATGGACACAGGCAAAAAGGATGGTATATACATTCTGTATTTGCAGAATAAACAATATGTATCATTATCATATATGTACTATAAATCATACTTGTATATCCCCATACATATTTATTAATTGACCATTTTAGATGATATTACGCAGTTCTGTCTATTCTGCAAGGACAGATTGTACTTGGACAAGACATTAGCAGAACTGTGGCCCACCTGTCCTAAAACAAGCTGACCACTGATATTCTGAGACTGAGAAAAAATAGATCTGCGTATTAGCACAACTGTGACCCACCTGCCCTAGAAACAAGCTGTCTATTGATATTTGATATTGTGCAGATCTATCTATCTATCTATCTATCTATCTATCTATCTATCTATCTATCTTTATCTATCTATCTACATAATTATCTATCTATTTGTATAAAAGCAGCATCTATTTACATGAAATGGAGATATTATGCAAGCAATAACCCATCTGGTAACATGCCCCAGAGCACTGGGAACTTTTTGGAATGCTTCTGCTGCTGCTAGTTGTGGCACCTCTGACCTGTTCATAAAGAGTATCCCATTCAGACCTGTGGTCGTGCTTCAGGTGGGGTCTCATTGAGGAGGTGCCCTGGTGTGAGCCTGCTTTCCCCCTGCTCACATTCTTTTTGCACAGACAACTGATAGCAACATTCTTAACTTTTGGATCTTGAGTGAAGTATCTCCATACTGTGGACTTCATACACGGCGGGGTTCCTGAGGAGCTGCTACTACTACTGGGGCTAGATGTTGATGCAATTCAACTGCTATTACTGCTAGGTGTCAGAGGGGCAGCACTTCTAGCAGCAGCAGAGGCACTCATCTTAGCTAAGGTTGTAGATGTTAATAACATGTGGTGGTGGTGGTGCTGCTGGTTACTCAACACAAGTGTGTTTGGTTGAGTTGGGCTTAGACTTTGAAGTGGTGATGAAGCTGATGATGACCGTCAGGATGACTGTGTATTTTTGGGCATCTTTGCTTGTACAGGGACAGATTTTCCAATGGTTTTCTCAAACAGTTTACAGAGAGGCACAATACTCCTTTTCAGTGGTGGAAGATTCAGCTATGTCACCATCTGGCTATGTCATCATCTCTCTCACTCTCAACTTCATCTGTATCTGAAGAAGAGGAGGATGCTCTTCTTGAGCACTGCCCTTATATTCCTTTAAGCTTTTAGAGGTGTCACACAATTTCTTTATACTTTTACACTCCAGTTCACTACTATCACGGTGCCCGTGATTGCTGCAGTTCTCTGTCTATCACCTGCAGGGGGCTCCCATTGGCTGTCTGCAGTCAGCCCGCCTCTGGTTGCCTTTTTAAACTCAGTCTGGGCACCCTTTAGTTGCCCTTTCGTGGTGTCTCTGACAGCATTCACTTTGCCTGTCTGCTGAAGCTATTGGGCCTGTTCCTGAGTTCCTGAGTTTACCTGTTCCTGTGTTCCTGCCTGCTTGTCAGTTCCAGTCCGGTTCCGGTTGCTGTCGTTCCGGTTGCCAGCCGACTTGCGGTGCTCGTCCCGGTTGAGCCTCGGCCTGCTCCTGCTGTTTCCTGTGTTCAGTTCCTGTGGCGATAATTCTCTCCTGTCACTCCGGCGACATTCTGTCTGTTGGTCCCAGTGTGCGGACGCTGGTTTACTCCTTTAGCCTTGCGGCTCATTATACTGTTTGTTGGTCCCAGCGTGCGGACGCTGGTTTACTCCGTTAGCCTTGCCGCTCACAATACTGTCTGTTGGTCCCAGCGTGCGGACGCTGGTTTAATCCATTAGCCTTGCAGCTCACTATACTGTTTGTTGGTCCCAGCGTGCGGACGCTGGTTTACTCCATTAGCCTTAAGGCTCACAATACTGTCTGTTGATCCCAGCGTGCGGACGCTGGTTTACCCCATTAGCCTTGCGGCTCCCAATACTGTCTGTTGGTCCCAGAGTGCGGACGCTGGTTTACTCCATTAGCCTTGCGGCTCGCAATACTGTCTGTTGGTCCCAGCGTGCGGACGCTGGTTTACTCCATTAGCCTTGCGGCTCACAATACTGTCTGTTGGTCCCAGCGTGCAGACGCTGGTTTACTCCATTAGCCTTACAGCTCACAATACTGTCAGTTGGTCCCAGCGTGCAGACAATGGTTTGCTCCATTGGCCTTGTGGCTCATTCTACTGCCTGTTGGTTCCAGCGTGCGGATGCTGGTTTACTCCATTTGCCTTGCGGCTCAAGGTACAGTTGTTGGTCCCAGAGTGCGGACGCTGGTTTACTACCTGACTTGCAGTCAGGGTCCTGGTGCTGTCCAGTCCTAGCAGCACTTGTTTCAGATGTGTACCGACACTAGCCTCTCCTTGGGTGAGACAGCTTGACCGCATACTCTATTTACCATCCTACTGTCATTGTCATCTGATAGTCAGTGGTCTTAGTGGTGTCTCCCTTCTTGGGCTGCCCTGCCCGGTATTGGTAAGGCCGGTAGAACCTTTCACGTTGCCACCTTTAGGTTGCCTTACCCGGTATTGGCAGGGCCGGTAGAGCCTATCCTTGGGTATCCATTCTGGGCTGCCCTGCCCGGTATTGGTAAGGCCGGTAGAACCTGTTACGTTGCCACTCCACGGTTGCCTTACCCGGTATTGGCAGGGCCGGTAGAGCCTATTCCTTGTGTATTCCTCAGGCTGCCCTGCCCGGTATTGGTAAGGCTGGTAGAACCAGTACGTTACCATCTTACGGTTGCCTTACCCGGTATTGGCAGGGCCGGTAGAGTCTACTTATCTCTATTCCTTCAGTATCGCTTGGGTTGCCTTGCCGGTATTATTTGCAAGGCCGGTAGAACCTATCTAAATTGTCAATTGCTTATATATATGTGATGTTTGTATGTGTATGAAAACCCTATGGGATTGCCTTAACTTTTCAATAAAGTTATGTTTTTACCTAAACCTTACATCTGAGAGTCTTAACAAACCGTGACAACTACTACTTTGAAGACAAGTGTTTTGGTGGAGGATCATCATTTATTGCAACCATGGTTGCAGTCAGTTTTTGAACTACCACTTTACTCCCACGTCCCTGCTCTGCTCCTCCTTTCCCCCTCCCCCTTGTGCTTTTGCTGGACATTGCTCAAGTACTGTCTTTACTCTAAAGTACAAAACACAACTGATAGAGTGTGATGTCTTGCTTTGGCCCTCAACAAAATTCTCAGTCTCATCTATTATCTGTCAAGTCTGCCACTCTCACACAGCTTGCGTCAGGGTCCCAGTCAGCTAATATTTTATATATTTATTTATTTATTTATTTATTTTACAGTTATCAACCCTATCTTACCATTGTCCAAAAAATAAATTATAAATAACAAACAAAATCAGCTACTTCTTTCTGCAGACTTCCCCAGCATACAAATAATAACAGCAAGAGAAACTGCTTGGACCCCAGCTGCCTGTGTCTTTCAAATCAAATCAGACAGAATGTTGGGGTATTTGTGTCAACCTCCTTTGCTCTCTTCTCACACCCCCAAACACAGAGATAAATGCAAGATCAGTAAGGAAACTGGACCACAGCTGCCTGTGTGTTTCAAATCAGCAATACAGAATGTTGGGGTATTTGGTGTAAACTTCCTTTGCTCCTTTCTCACACCCCCAGACATGCCCAAAACAGAGATAATAACAGCAAGATCAAGATCAGCAAGGAAATTGCTTGGACTGTAGCTGCCGGGTCTTTCAAATCAAATCAGTCAGACAGAATATGGGGGTATTTGGGGTCAATCTATTTGCTCCCTTCTCACGTCCCCAGACTCCCCCAGCACAAAGATAATAACAGCCAGATCAGAAAGGAGCTTGGATCACGGCTGCCTGTGTCTTCCCAGTCAGTCGCAAAGAATTCTGGGGTATTTGGGGTGAACCTCCTTTCTCTCTTTTTTTTCCCAGGAGTTCCCCCAGACTCCCCTAATACACAGAACAAATGTCTTACCTAAAGACTTCCTAAACTAAGCTTCAATTACACTTTATTTTATCTTGTCTAGTTCAAAAATTAGCTGCTCTCTCTTCCTCTCACAAAGAATGGCATGCTGTGAGAGCCTGGCACTCTTTTATATGCCTGCAGGAAAAGAAGAGAAAACTGCAGTGTGGTGGGGAGAAATTCAGTCATCCCATTGATTTCAGTGCTATGAGCTAGGTAGAAAAACTGCACTTTCTGCAGGAAATTTCCTGCTAGGTGGGAAGTGCCATTTATCACCTATTTTGGTTTGAGGCAAAAATTTTCACCCATCCATAGTAATGAGCTTGTTTCTTTAACCAAAATGTAGAATTTTACATACATTCATATTGGGAGGTGTCACTCAGTCGAACACAGGACCACACCATTAGGCCTATGAAATCGAAAACTATGCTAATACTCAGCTATTGATTTTTAGTAGTGTTGAGCGAGCATGCTCGGCCGATGCTCGGATCGGCTCGAGCATCGCTCTGCTCGGCACATGGCGGTACTCGTACGAGTACCGCATGTGCTCGCCCGCCATGTTCGGGTCTCCTCCCCGCACGTTTTGCGGCTGCTGCGCAGCCAATAAACGTGCAGGGAGGCTCTGACATCGGTGTAATGCCAGCAGCCATGTTGGCTGCTGGCATTACACTGATTGGCTGGCCAGAACCCGTGGTCAGGTGCTGTATAGCACCTGACCATCGAGTTCGGCTCAGTCTGAGCCAGGGAGAGCTGAGGATAGGAAGGGAAAGGCAGTGTAGGGAGGAAAAAAACAAAAATTGTGAAAAAAAAAGAACCAAAAGTCCTTTTTAGGACTACTGTGTGTGGGGGCAGCAGGTTATTTGGTGTGGGGGGAAAAAAACAAAAAAAAAAAAAAAAAAATATATATATTCTGTTTAGTGTGCAAAGTTGCAGATTAGAGCACATTCTGTTTAGTGTGCACAGTTGCAGATTAGAGCACATTCTGTTTAGTGTGCAAAGTTGCAGATTAGAGCACATTCTGTTTAGTGTGCAAAGTTGCAGATTAGAGCACATTCTGTTTAGTGTGCAAAGTTGCAGATTAGAGCACATTCTGTTAAGTCTTCAAACTAAAATATCAAAGTCACGTATTCCATTCAGTGTGCGTCGCCGCAGTTTAGCAGCACATTCTGAGTACTGTGCAGAGTTGCAGAATAGGAAGAAATACTGTTAAGTCTTCAAACTAAAATATCAAAGTCACATATTCCATTCAGTGTGCTTCGCCGCAGTTTAGCAGCACATTCTGTGTACTGTGCAGAGTTGCAGAATAGGAAGAAATACTGTTAAGTCTTCAAACTCAAATATCAAAGTCACATATTCCATTCAGTGTGCTTCGCCGCAGTTTAGCAGCACATTCTGTGTACTGTGCAGAGTTGCAGAATAGGAAGAAATACTGTTAAGTCTTCAAACTAAAATATCAAAGTCACATATTCCATTCAGTGTGCTTCGCCGCAGTGTAGCAGCACATTCTGTGTACTGTGCAGAGTTGCAGAATAGGAAGAAATACTGTTAAGTCTTCAAACTAAAATATCAAAGTCACATATTCCATTCAGTGTGCTTCGCCGCAGTGTAGCAGCACATTCTGTGTACTGTGCAGAGTTGCAGAATAGGAAGAAATACTGTTAAGTCTTCAAACTAAAATATCAAAGTCACATATTCCATTCAGTGTGCTTCGCCGCAGTTTAGCAGCACATTCTGTGTACTGTGCAGAGTTGCAGAATAGGAAGAAATACTGTTAAGTCTTCAAACTAAAATATCAAAGTCACATATTCCATTCAGTGTGCTTCGCCGCAGTGTAGCAGCACATTCTGTGTACTGTGCAGAGTTGCAGAATAGGAAGAAATACTGTTAAGTCTTCAAACTAAAATATCAAAGTCACATATTCCATTCAGTGTGCTTCGCCGCAGTGTAGCAGCACATTCTGTGTACTGTGCAGAGTTGCAGAATAGGAAGAAATACTGTTAAGTCTTCAAACTAAAATATCAAAGTCACATATTCCATTCAGTGTGCTTCGCCGCAGTTTAGCAGCACATTCTGTGTACTGTGCAGAGTTGCAGAATAGGAAGAAATACTGTTAAGTCTTCAAACTAAAATATCAAAGTCACATATTCCATTCAGTGTGCTTCGCCGCAGTGTAGCAGCACATTCTGTGTACTGTGCAGAGTTGCAGAATAGGAAGAAATACTGTTAAGTCTTCAAACTAAAATATCAAAGTCACATATTCCATTCAGTGTGCTTCGCCGCAGTGTAGCAGCACATTCTGTGTACTGTGCAGAGTTGCAGAATAGGAAGAAATACTGTTAAGTCTTCAAACTAAAATATCAAAGTCACATATTCCATTCAGTGTGTGTCACCGCAGTTTAGCAGCCTATTCTGTGTACTCTGCAGAGTTGCAGAATAGTAAGAAATACTGTTAATTTTTCAAACTCAAATATTAAAGTCACATATTCCATTCAGTGTCTTTCACCGCCGTTTAACAGCCTATTCTGTGTACTCTGTACAGTTCCAGAATTATAAGAAATACTGTTAAGTTTTCAAACTCAAATATTAAAGTCACATATTCCATTCAGTGTGTTTCAACGCCGTTTAACAGCCTATTCTGTGTACTCTGTACAGTTCCAGAATTATAAGAAATACTGTTAATTTTTCAAACTCAAATATTAAAGTCACATATTCCATTCAGTGTCTTTCACCGCCGTTTAACAGCCTATTCTGTGTACTCTGTACAGTTGCAGAATTATAAGAAATACTGTTAAGTTTTCAAACTCAAATATTAAAGTCACATATTCCATTCAGTGTCTTTCACCGCCGTTTAACAGCCTATTCTGTGTACTCTGTACAGTTCCAGAATTATAAGAAATACTGTTAAGTTTTCAAACTCAAATATTAAAGTCACATATTCCATTCAGTGTCTTTCACCGCCGTTTAACAGCCTATTCTGTGTACTCTGTACAGTTCCAGAATTATAAGAAATACTGTTAAGTTTTCAAACTCAAATATTAAAGTCACATATTCCATTCAGTGTGTTTCAACGCCGTTTAACAGCCTATTCTGTGTACTCTGTACAGTTCCAGAATTATAAGAAATACTGTTAATTTTTCAAACTCAAATATTAAAGTCACATATTCCATTCAGTGTCTTTCACCGCCGTTTAACAGCCTATTCTGTGTACTCTGTACAGTTGCAGAATTATAAGAAATACTGTTAAGTTTTCAAACTCAAATATTAAAGTCACATATTCCATTCAGTGTCTTTCACCGCCGTTTAACAGCCTATTCTGTGTACTCTGTACAGTTCCAGAATTATAAGAAATACTGTTAAGTTTTCAAACTCAAATATTAAAGTCACATATTCCATTCAGTGTCTTTCACCGCCGTTTAACAGCCTATTCTGTGTACTCTGTACAGTTCCAGAATTATAAGAAATACTGTTAAGTTTTCAAACTCAAATATTAAAGTCACATATTCCATTCAGTGTCTTTCACCGCCGTTTAACAGCCTATTCTGTGTACTCTGTACAGTTCCAGAATTATAAGAAATACTGTTAAGTTTTCAAACTCAAATATTAAAGTCACATATTCCATTCAGTGTGTTTCAACGCCGTTTAACAGCCTATTCTGTGTACTCTGTACAGTTCCAGAATTATAAGAAATACTGTTAAGTTTTCAAACTCAAATATTAAAGTCACATATTCCATTCAGTGTGTTTCAACGCCGTTTAACAGCCTATTCTGTGTACTCTGCAGAGTTGCAGAATAGTAAGAAATACTGTTAAGTTTTCAAACTCAAATATTAAAGTCACATATTCCATTCAGTGTGTGTCACCGCAGTTTAGCAGCCTATTCTGTGTACTCTGCAGAGTTGCAGAATAGTAAGAAATACTGTTAATTTTTCAAACTCAAATATTAAAGTCACTTATTCCATTCAGTGTGTGTCACCGCAGTTTAGCAGCCTATTCTGTGTACTCTGCAGAGTTGCAGAATAGTAAGAAATACTGTTAAGTTTTCAAACTCATATATATTAAAGTCATATATATCGTGTAAGATGAAGAAGGCGGGTAAAAAGGGACGGGGAAGTGGACGTGATCCTGAAAGTTCAGGGCGCGGGTCAGGACGCGGAGAAACTGTGCCTGGTGCCAGAGCACAAGAAAGAAAGACATCCACCATACCTAGCTTCATGTCTGATTTCACAGGGCGTCGCAGGACATCACTCTCGAGGTCCGACCAGTGCGAACAGGTGGTCGGTTGGATGACAGCTGATACTGCTTCCAGTCGGTTAAGCACCACCCTGTCTTCCACCAAGTCCACTCTCAGTAGCCAAGAGTCTGGTCAACATAATCCTCACTCTGATCATCCTTCCTCCCACCATACACGGTCTGGTCAAAGAAGTGATCCCACACTGGGATATAGTGATGAGCTCGTCTCATCACCAATCCTTCATTTGACCCTCTCTCCAAGCACGCTTGCAGAGGAACATGACATCTTGTGCCCTGATTCACAACCTCTAGAGGCTACCCAATCACAAGAAGATGACAGATGTGAACGGCATTTAAGGTCAAAGGAAGTAGTGGATGATGATGATGATGATGATGAGACACAGTTGCCATTAAATCAACCACTATTTCCGTCTCAAGACCTTGTTGAGGAGAATGTTATACAGTTGTCAATGACTGAGTATGTGGTGGGATCAAGACTTGAGGAGGATGATCAGAGTGAGGAAGTGGAGGAGGACTTGGTGGACGATGAGGTGACTGACCCCACCTGGGAAGGTGTAGAGCCGAGCGATGACAGCAGTCCTGAGGGTGAGCCATCTGCAGCACCGCAACAGGCTGGAAGAGGCAGTGGTGTGGCTACAGAAAGAAGGCGGACCGCACCAAACCGGCCCGCAAATGTTCCACGGAGCACCCCCTTGCGTAAATCTACCTTGCCAAGGGGTAGGTGTTCCGCGGTATGGCGTTTTTTTAAGGAAAGTGCGGACGACAAAAGAATTGTAGTTTGCAACCTGTGCCACACCAGAATGAGCCGAGGCATGAACACTAGAAACCTCACCACCACCAGCATGATCCGACACATGGCATCCAAGCACCGTAGTAAGTGGGAGGAACGCCTGGATCGCCCATCTGTGTCTGCAGGCCACACCACTGCCTCCTCTTCCCCTGTTTTCGGTGCCGGCCAATCGCCTGTCGAAGGCGCAGGCCCGCATACCTCCCGCCCTGCACCTGTACCATCTGAAGCACCATCAGCGACCACATCCACTTCCCTGTCCCAGCACAGCGTCCAAATGTCGTTACCCCAGGCATTTGAGCGCAAGAGAAAGTACCCAGCCACCCACCCACAGGCCATAGCACTAACCTCACACCTTTCAAAATTACTGGCCATCGAAATGCTGCCATTTAGGCTTGTGGACACTGAGTCCTTCCGCAGCCTGATGGCAGCAGCTGTCCCTCGGTACGCGGTCCCCAGCCGCCACTACTTTTCCCGGTGTGCCATCCCCGCATTACACCACCATGTGTCCCGTAACATCACCCGTGCCCTGACCAACGCAGTTACTGGGAAGGTCCACTTAACGACTGACACATGGACAAGTGCTTGTGGCCAGGGACGCTACATTTCCCTGACGGCACACTGGGTGAATGTCGTGGAGGCTGGGAGCGACTCGGACCCTGGGATGGCACGGGTGCTACCCACGCCGAGGATTGCGGGCCCTACCTCCATCAGGGTTTCCACCAGCACCTACGTTATTGGCTCCTCCTCCTCCGTTTCCACCTCCGAATTCTCTACACACACCGCCACTCCCCCATCAGCCAGTAGCTGGAAGCAGTGTAGCACTGCAGTGGGGAAGCGTCAACAGGCCGTGCTGAAGCTGATCTGCCTTGGGGACAAACAGCACACGGCCTCAGAGCTGTTGCAGGGGATTAGTCACCAGACCGAGCAGTGGCTCTCGCCACTCAACCTGCAACCAGGCATGGTTGTGTGTGATAATGGGCGTAACTTGGTGGCGGCTTTGGAGCTCGGCAAGCTCACACACGTACCATGCCTAGCGCATGTATTTAATTTAGTGGTGCAGCGATTTCTAAAAACCTACCCCAATGTGCATGATCTCTTGACCAAGGTGCGCCGCGTGTGTGCACATTTCCGTAAGTCATCTACAGCTTCGGCCGGCCTGTTGAAGCTGCAGCAGCGCTTACAATTGCCAGCTCACCGGCTGCTGTGTGACGTGAGCACGCGCTGGAACTCCACCTTCCACATGTTGGCCCGGCTTTGTGAGCAGCAGAGGGCAGTAGTGGAGTACCAGCTGTTACACGGTCGTCGCCTCTCCGTTCAACTTCCTGTAATCAGAAGTGAGGAGTGGGAATGGATGTCAGACCTCTGCGAGGTTTTACGCAATTTTGAGGAATCGACACAGATGGTGAGCGGCGATAACGCTATTATCAGTGTAACCATCCCACTTCTGTGTCTACTGAAACGCTCGCTGCTCACAATTAAAACCGACGCTTTGCATGTGGAAGAGGTGGAAATGGGGGAGGAAGAGCTTACACAAGGTGATAGCCAGAGCACCCTCACTTCGTCTTCTCAGCGACAATTGGAGGAGGCGGAGGAGGAGGAGGAGGAGGAGGAGGAAGACACGGTTGCCTCCGCTACAGAGGGTAGCCATGGAACTTTAGTTCCATCTCTTCAGCGTGGGTGGGCAGAAGAGGAGGAAGAGGATGAGGAGATTGAGAGTCATCCTCCTGGTGAGGACAGCGAAATCTTGACTGTTGGTACTCTGGCACACATGGCTGACTTTATGTTAGGCTGCCTTTCCCGTGACCCACGCGTTATATGCATTTTAAACAACACGGATTACTGGGTGTTCACCCTTCTGGACCCCCGCTACAAAGAGAATTTCTCATCTCTCATTCCTCCGGTGGAGAGGACAAGCAAAATGGTGCAATACCAGAAGGTTCTTGTCGAAAAATTGCTCCAAAATTTTCCATCTGACAACGCTGGCGGCAGAGTACGTGCTACCTTGGCCAACAGAGAAGGGGAGAAAAGGGGAGCACACAGCAGTTCCGAGAAAGGCAGGGCAACACTCTCCAAGGCGTGGGACACCTTCATGACACCCCGCCAGCACCCTCACCCTGATGCGCAGCCTAGTGTCACAAGGAGGGAAAAGTTTTGGAAGATGGTGAAGGAGTACGTAGCAGACCGTGTCAGCGTCCTCAATGATCCCTCTGTGCCTTACAACTACTGGGTGTCCAAGCTGGACACGTGGTATGAACTGGCACTCTACGCCTTGGAGGTGCTGGCCTGCCCTGCCGCCAGCGTTCTGTCTGAGCGGGTATTTAGTGCTGCTGGTGGCATCATAACAGATAAGCGTATCCGCCTTTCCACCGACAATGCTGATAGGTTGACACTTATAAAAATGAACAAGGCCTGGATTTCCCCTGACTTCTCCACTCCACTGGAGGAAAGCCCCGGGGGAACATAAACTCACTTTATATATGTTATTTACAATGATGGGAATACTCTGTATTCCCATTCACCCCTTCCACCCAAAAAACGGGTATATGGTTGACTCTTAATCTTCTCATCCTCCTCCTCCTCTTCCATATGCCCTGTGCTATAATTTTTATATAGGGCCAGCTCACCAGCGGGCCCTGTGATATAATTTTTATATAGGGTCAGCTCACCAGCGGGCCCTGTTTGACAATTTTTATATAGGTCAGCTCACCAGCGGGCCTTCTCATATAATGTTTTATTGGGTCAGCTCTCTAGCGGGCCCTCTCATATAATGTTTTATAGCGTCAGCTCACTAGCGGGCCTTCGCATATAATGTTTAGGATGGTCAGCTCTGCAGCAGACCCTCACCCATAATGTTTTAGATGGTCAGCTCAGCGCACGTTTCCCTCTTAATCATGGCCTCAGTTCTGAAAATCAAGGAAATTTTTGGGAGAATTTGCCTCTGCGCACGTTTCCCTCTTAATCATGGCCTCAGTTCTGAAAATCAAGGAAATTTTTGGGAGAATTTGCCTCTGCGCACGTTTCCCTCTTAATCATGGCCTCAGTTCTGAAAATCAAGGAAATTTTTGGGAGAATTTGCCTCTGCGCACGTTTCCCTCTTAATCATGGCCTCAGTTCTGAAAATCAAGGAAATTTTTGGGAGAATTTGCCTCTGCGCACGTTTCCCTCTTAATCATGGCCTCAGTTCTGAAAATCAAGGAAATTTTTGGGATAATTTGCCTCTGCGCACGTTTCCCTCTTAATCATGGCCTCACTTCAGAAAATCGATGAAATTTTTGGGAGAATTTGCAGATGATATACAAGTAAATATACAGCAAATACTGTTTGGTAACAATTTTTCGCCTAAAGTCGTTTTTATTTTCCTTTTTGTGTGTTTTACGGTCAGTCTGTAAAAATGGCGTACTACGGGCGAAAGATCGTTCCCAGCAGCGATGTTGGAGTCCAAGGTGCATCCAGACATCCTCCCTATGCTGTCCCTGAACCATTTCTGTAGTGTTTCCATCTTTTTCTGCCCTTTTCCTATGGACCAGGCACCCTCCCCTCATCAGAGCAGGGGGTGCCTGGTGTAATGCTCGAGTCCTCCCATTGACTTCAATGGGGCTCGGGTGCTCGGCCGAGCACTCGAGCCTCAGGGGGTGCTCGGTCAGAGCACCCGAACATCCGAGCATTGGGGTGCTCGCTCATCACTAATTTTTAGGGCACTGGCTGTTCGACACTGTTAGCTAAATTCACATCAACTACACAATGTCAAAACACATTAATGAATCAATAAAGTTATTTGTATTGCTACTCAATGCAGCAGCTGCTCACTCTCTGATACATGATACATGACATCTCTTTATTTGGAACACTACATCAAAGTGTGGAAAGATTGACAAATTTTAAAAACAGCAGGTGGGGGCCACATGTTTTTCACCACCACAACAGCTGCAATTATTTCTCCTGAGGGCAAGGGGAAGATGTTTCTGGACACTGGAAATCACCTCTCAGTTTCTTCTTGTGTGAGCATGTGTGTAGGTATGGTAAGTGTGTGTGTTTATATTATGTGCACACACTTACACACACACATGCACTTTGCTGTACATTACTTTACTTTTTTGTATGGGAATATCTTACTCTATGTAAAACTAAAGAGCCTTCTTCCTTTGTGTATCTATACACTGGAACCTGTAGTTTTAACAAAATGCAATGTGGAGAAGCATCCACTTCTCTTGTATTTTTTACAAAAAGTGCATCCCAGTGTTACTCAGAGCTTCTGCACTTAGGCTAATAACTGAGGAAGCTCTGGATAATAACAATAGGTTATAGGTTATGCCCCTGGGAGAATATATTTTTTTTAAGTGGACTAACTATTTTTGCACCAGGTCCTTTCAATGACTAGTTATTCCACTGGTGTCATCAGTAAAGATTGAAACATTACCTTCAGAACCCACATTAAGGTCATTATAAACACTTAAAAAACCATTAAGTCTAGGAATTAAACTGAAGCACTACAGTTACAACTTTAGGGCTCAATTTACAGCAACTCTGCATTTATCAGTTTTCTACCCATGCATGATTATTGTCTCCCAAGTCTACCCCTATTGATTTATGCAGTTACCTCTTGTGAGGAGCAGTATCAAAGGTTTTTACAGAATTCAAGTATACTATATACACATTGTCATTGTCCAAGTAACTACTTTCTCTATCATCAAATGCAGTTTTTGTTTGCCATTAATTATTCTTCACAAAACAAAGTTGATGATACTAATAATTATGGTCTGGGCTTCAGAGACATGGAAATTAGAAATATGGACTTAAAAGTCCTAGTGGCTTAAACCAGGGGCCCTAAACTGACCCCTGGTACATCCTCAAAGCAGCAAGCCTGATTAGAGGGTTTGCCTTAATTACTTAATAGAAAATAAGGGGGGGCATGGGATGGGTTTCCAGATATGTAGTGTCTGAAGTTCCAGGACTCTCCTGGGTAGATACAGGCCTGTCGGCCCTTCCCACAAATCCAGGCATGGCCTTACACTTATGGTCGGGGCTTCAGAGACAAGGAAATTTAGAAATATGGACTTAGAAGTCCTAATGGCTTAAACCAGGGTCCCTTAAGTGACCTCTGGTCCATCGTCAAAGCATCAAGCCTGATTAGAGGCCAAAAATGAAACTAGCCAAGATACTGCATAGTTAGTTTAATTATACATGTATATTACATTGCGTTACTTACGGAGAGAGGAGAGAGCGTTTTTAAGTTCTTTACTAGGATTTGGAATGTACTGGCTGAAGCAGGTACACCTCCATCTGCCTAGTCTTTGAATAATATGCAGAGGCACATTATTACTTGAAGCACAGTTGGCTGCACCTATCCAAATGAATGGCCTAGAAATAATCCGGGGGTTATAACCTAATCTTAAAAGTAGAGATCTAGTTAATTGAATAAATGTGGAGGTTTTAAGGGGACCGTCAGGCATCGGAAGTAATGGACTATCTGCTGGTTTATTGGCCAAAAGCATTAGTAATGATTTAAGGGTATTGTAAGGGTACCATTGGTCCCCAGTGGCATAATATGGGATGGTCACACTGGATCTAGCTTGATCGGTTTTTGATACAGTGAGAAAAAGGGCAAAATGATCAGGATATTGGATTAAGTCAGATTTTTTGAGAAACTGAGTGGAGCAAGAAGAAATAGTAAACTCACTTGGCCTCAAGAACCCAACTAAACAATTTGTAGGCAAAAAAAGAGGGGAGAACAAGGGGAAGAAGCACCTCTAGTGTTGAACCCAGATAAAACGTCGGTACCTTCACCAATCACCCAAGTGAGTGATCGTAATAGATCAGACACATCTAGGGGAAAGTACATCTGAGTTAAAATTAGCTGATAGAGTCTCAAATCCCCTAAAAGGTCAAATGACATCATTGGAGATGAGATCATGTGGGAATAAGATGGGTATGGCGTCCAGTGTGAGTACTGGGAACAAAGTTCAGGATCCCGTAACACCTGTTCCATTACCCTCATTGGATAATCAAGTACCATTCAGTGATACACCTACAAGGTTCATTGAACCCAACACTGTGATTAATTCTAGGATTTCAGGAGCAGAAGGTGTGCCGTCGACCTCTGCTTCCTCTTCTTCTGCCCCATCTCCTTTTTTGGGGGTTGCAATCACCCTCCCGTTGGATTTGATGTGGTAAGGAAGACTGCTTCTGCTCGACCTTCAGTCTCTATGAAGAAGAGTGGCAGACGACTTTGAAGTGCTGCTTTGGCATTAACCTTTCTCCTCTAGAAAGAAGTAAAGAAGACAAACTCCAGCTCATGCAACATGACCAACCTTCGGCTTCTACAAAGAGGTAAGGATGACACGTTACAATGAAGTTACTGTAACAACCTTCGACCTCTACAAAGAGATAAGAAGACAGATTTGACAACACTTAGCAGCTACCTTTGGCCTCTGTGAAGATGTAAGGCCTTCTCTCAGCTTCTGGAACTGCTAGCCTCTGTATCATCCCCTGTGAAGAGGGAAGGAGGAAAAGAGAAAATAGGCATATCTGCACAGCTGCTTAACAGAATAACTTCACCTTAGGCCTCCATGAGGAGGTGAGGAGAGTATGCTCTAGAAAAGAAGATCCTTGTCAACCTTCGACCCCCTATATGGAGGTAAGGGAGACTTGGATTTGCTAAAATCGTAATAATCAACCTCCGGCCTCTACGAAGAGGTAAGGATAACAAAGAACCTAACAATAGCAAAATCAACCTTCGGCCTCTATTGAGAGGTAAGGGTTTTTTTTTTTTGGGGGGGGGGTTGTTTTTTTAATAACCTAAACACTATTTGTCCTGACTTGGAACAAGGCAGAGTAGATGAATACTGGTTGACTGAAGTTTGTCTTATTAACGTTTCTTAACGCAGAGATTTGCTACAAGGCAATCAGGGAACTGAGATAAAAAGGGGGAAAATAATGAAGAAAGGAAATAAGACTACCTAGATTAAAAGGACAAAGGCAATGACTGTAATAACCTACCCTCTAACTAAGCTAAGGAACAGGGAGGACCAGTTTGTCTAAATGAACTTAGTCTGATGCCAGGTAGGAAGTGAGTACCTGAATTACAGGGAAAAGGTATTTAGGGAAAAAAAGTACTAAAATTATAATGACTATACTATAATTTAGTATATAAAAAGTACCGTGAGGAATGACCGTGGTTCCAATGCAGACCTATGCCAGAAGCGAAAAAGAATCGATCTGCCTATAAGTGAATGAATTGTGTTTGAACAGCAACAAGAATAAAACCTAAGTAAAGGTATAAAGTAAACCAGTTACTTGAACAGTCAGATGGACTTATGGCAAGTTCTCTATGGAGTAGGACTTTAAATCTCAAGAAAGGACCTGAAGGAACAAAATAATAAATCAATGTTAATTATTTATTTATTTATCTGTTTTCCAATGACCCACTTGTCACAGAATGACAAGTGTACTGTATGACATGAAGGGTTTAGTGCGTACCTGAGCACAGACACATTGATTGTGAATATGTATGTGACTTTGCTTAGGGTATGATTATGTAACCCTATATATAGCTATGTATAAACATATTCCCTTAAATTTCTATATAAACCAGACTTTCTGTATGTATCAATACCCAGATCCCCAGGTAAATTTACAGTGGCATGGAGAGTACAACTCCCAGAATTGTGTGCTCCACCTTAAACTAAGTCTGACAGTAAAATAGCAATGAAACAGGGGGCTATTACCTCCCGAACGAGAGAGTATTGAGCTCCAGGAGTAGCATACCGAACGGTTGCCAGCAGTGATTGAACTGCCGTCAGATGGAGCAGCTCTGGAATGTTTTGATAACCTTTGTAAATGCTTACAGCAAAATAATAGCTAAAACAGAAGGTAAACAGGGGGGATATTACCACTCGAACGAGGCAGGATAGTGAACTTAATGCATATTGTAAATGTACCTGACCACAGCAAGCCGATCGGATGGCAGAGGACTAATTCCAGTAAGAAACTGAAAGTGGCAAGACGCTGCTTCCGTTTTCCAAATACGTAGCGTCTGAAGTCCCAGGGCCCTCCTGGGTGGATACAGGCCCTTCAGCCACTCCCACAAATCCAGGCACAACCTTACATCAATATAATCCTGCATACTATCTAGTATCTTGCCCTATATATAAGTCTTACTGACAGGTCTACAATTTCCAGGCTTAGCTTTTTCCCATTTTTAATAATGTTACTACATCTGTATATATAAGGTATATTTGTCCTGAGAAGGGAGATGATCTCCAAAACACCGATCTTTTATTTGTTTGTTGTTTTACTTAAATTGCACCCTGGCATTTATTTTGTCCTGAATGCATTGACTTCCAAAAACAATAAATGTATACAAGCAGTTGTGGCATGGCATTGCCCATGTGTCATTACACCCAGCTAAACATGCACACACATTTTCAGTACTCAAAACACACACACAGTGAGTCATAGACACATACACATGGTCACTAGTCACTCACACAGTTAGTTTAATACACACATGCACTAAAGTGGAACTTTCACTCAAATTAAAGTGCCCCCCAAATCATTATGCACATAGCGATACACATATCAATACTAGTATCATCCTGAATAACTCCAGCGTTATTGAGAAATCCAATTTGTTCTGAGATACACAAGCAGGCATCTTGCTGTACCTGCATCTGTGGACCTGCGCCGTCAGTCCCTTCCTGTATCTTAAAGGGATAGTAATACTTCATTTTAACTTTATTTTATTTTGTAGGCATTAAAAAAACATGAAGAATGATATAAGTCTTATCTCTGAAACCTTTATGGTTTAAGAGATATTCACACACAAAGCATCCCCCCCTGTTCAACCAGATCAGAAGGGAGATGCCCAGGTAGACTGCAGAGAGGGACAATCTTCAATTAAGATAATGGAAAAAGCTGAAAAACTTGTCAAGGGAGGAAGGGCTTTCATTGTTTTCATACAAAGAAAATTGTCCCCTTCTGTTATCTGTACTGTCATACAACCAGACTCACATCTGAGAAGAGATGGCTTACACTAGGTAAAAGGGGCGGGGAGGGGAACTTTGCTTGTGAATATCTCATAAACCATAAAGGTTTGAGAGATAAGACTTATATCGTTCTTCATGTTTTTTTAATGCCTACAAAATAAAATAAAGTTAAAACGAAGTATTACTATCCCTTTAAGGTACAATGTAACTCCCCCTCACCAATCCTAGAGGAGACAGAGATGAACAGAGCAGATGCACAGGCAAGATCTCTGCGCTGATGCCTGCCTGTGCTTCTCTGAAGTGTTGTATTTCTCAATGATGCCAGATTTATTCAGGATAGTACTAGTACTGATACGTATATCGCTATGTTCATAATGATTCGGGGGGGGCTCTTTAATTTGAGTGAAAGTTCTGCTTTAAGTCATACACACACAGAAACATTCTTAGTACCTCACAGACACACCAGTACAAACACACACACACACACACACTGGCAGTGGCAAAGAGGAGTGGGCAAAAGGGAGGAAGGGCAGATAGAGAGGATCTGGCGAATGGAAGGGCATGGAGACAGCAGGGCTCAAAATTTCTGCTAGCCAATGGCGAGTGAAAATTTAGCCCTGGCGAGTAGAAATTCAGCCCTGGTGGGTATGCTATGGCTTGCACTGGCAAGTAACTTTTCAGGTCTGGCTAGTAGCAAAGGACTTCAAAATTTTAAGACCTGGAGACAGGACATATCAAATGGAAGGGAGGGCATGGAGAGTGGACTTAGCAAATATGAGTAAGGGTGTACAGAGAGGACATGGCTAATGGGAGAGGGGGCATGGATAGGGGATATTGGGAATGGGAGGGAGGGTTTGGATAGAGTATTTGGTGAACAGAAGGGAGGTTCTTAGTGTACCTCCCTGTAGGGAATGGTTTGATAAATGCTTCAAACATTTCCCTGTCTTAATATATCTCGGGGAGGTGAAAGTCCCTCTGGCAGTGGTTGTTGTTAGACATGCTTCACCAACGAACTAATTAGGGGAGGGTGTTACTATTAGGTGATAAGAATTCTCCTTTAACCCTTTGAGTGCCAGTGGGGTGCACAACACATTGCAATGCATTGTGCACCCCTCTGGCATTCAGAGGATTAACCTTTCCTAGTCTATTTTGGGCTTTGTCCTGAGTAAGCCATAAAAATGATGGTAGAAATGCTGTGATTATCTTAACTTGCCATTAACCTCTAAAACTACCACATTTGTTGGTAGGCTGTTCCAATTTTATGCTACACTTTCAGTGAAGTAAAACTTTCATACACTACATCTAAGCCTTTAACTCTCTAGTTTAATTCTAGTTTATAGAATGTTTCTATCGTAACGCGTCTCTTTATTTACCATGGTATACAAGTTCAGATCCTGTAGTCTATTCCTAGAGAGCTTCTCTAGTAATTTGGATATTAAATTGTCTTTATAGGACTATTACTCAGGTGGTGTCTTATCGGTAGTTCTGCTCCCCTAGGAGCAGAATTGCAGATGAAGCCAAGGTTGCATTCTGAGCCCCAGTAGATCAACAGTGGGTGCAGAACAGGGATGTGAAAAGAGATGCTCTCTCACTGATTCTGCAAGAGAGACTGAATTGATAGATTGAAGTCTCTCAGTTCAGTCTAGCGTCCTGCATGAAGCAGTCTCCATAGACCCTCTGCTTTGGGCTTGAAAACTGATGGAGTGGGCCAGTGGAGGCTGCACACAGACTACATGAATTTTGGGGCTGAGAGCCATATATTTCGTAGCTGCATTCAGGCTCAGGAGGTCATTTTTCTTTAATCGCCTCCCTATTAGCTAAGCTATTGCTTCCTCCATCTCTAATTCCAGTTACTTTTACATATTGTTTTCCACACCCTGTATTGTATAGATCCCCCTTCTTAATTTGTAATCTTCTTCAGCCTCCCAACTATCCTTTTCTCTAACACAGCAGAACACAGCAGAACTCCGTTCACTAAAGTGCACTACATTTTTATAATACAGATATTTTTATAATAGTGACTGGGTTAAATAAGGAATAATTATAACATCAATTTCAGATACTTCATTCTTTATACATATAACTCTGTTCAAAGTAATTTGGAGATGTTAGTCCCAGATAAATTTGGAGTCATACAATGACAGTAGTTACTGGGGTCCTTTGGATAGTTACAACTAAAATTAAAAATGATCCTTTATTATAAAGGAAAAAAAGAAAGAGAAAGAGGGCGCCCAATTGTGCCTGAGATCGTTCAATACCAAAATTGGTTTAAAATCCAAAAGAGGATATACTCACAAAGATGAAGGCTGGAAATAGACATACATCTAAACCAGCTATATACGCATGAGAGGAATTTCAACCTGTCCTCACTCAGGTATCTTCTTATTCTCTGAAGCTGTTATTCCAGTAAAAAATCCAGGGAAAAAGGACAGAGGCTGCTGAATGTCTTCCAAAATGTATAAAGTTTATTAAAATAAGATATATAAAATATATATATAAAACCTGTCTACATATGTTCTTAATGATGCAGAAAAATCTTTACTCTCTAGGGGTCTGTCATTTAGTCCATCATCGGAATTCAACCTTTTTGATATTTTTGTTGATTTGCATAATTATGTGAGAAAGTTGTCTTTAAAGAGATATTTTGCTTCTAAGTCTCTTAATAGACACCCAGAACGACTACCAATTATTACTGATAAACCTATTTTAGACTCTTCAGGTATGGAAATACAGCCCTATGTGGATACCAGTACTCAGTTCATTTTAGAAGGACGAGTACCAACTCCATTTAAACCTAAGTCTGGTTTCTTTCCTGTTGAGTCTATAGGAAAATATGTTGAAGTTTTTACAGCAGTTGTAATGGAGGAATTCAGAACCTTAGAGAAGAGGAAATTTAAGGATCTGGGTATTAACCATAATTTGAGAGAAAAAGAACGTAGAGCTATTCAGACTATTCTAGACAATGATCGTATAATTATTAAACAAGCAGATAAAGGAGGTGGAGTAGTAGTACAGGATTTGTCTGATTATCTGAAGGAGGCAAATCGAATTCTCTCTGATGTTGAATATTACAGACCATTATTACATGATCCTACTGAGGAGTTTTTAGGAGAATTAAAATGTTTAATCGACGGTGCTTTTGAGGCGGGTCTTCTAAGTGTTTTGGAAAAATTTTTTATTATTCCCAAAAGCCCTAGGATTGCACTATATTATCATCTTCCCAAAATTCATAAAAATTTGGATTGTCCACCCGGTAGACCTTTCATCTCAGGGATTGATTCGCTTACAAGCAATTTGTCAGAGTACATTGATTTCCATCTTCAAAGGATTGTTGTTGGTCTGCGTTCTTATCTGAGAGATACAAATCATCTATTAACCACATTGAAAGATTATATGTGGCATAATGATTATTTTTGGCTTTCTTTGGATGTTACAGCTCTTTATTCTAATATTCCACATGATGGAGGTTTGAAAGCTACCAAGTATTTTTTAGACAAAGATTTACTTATGCCATCAAAGCAGGTCAATTTTTTACTTGGTGCTATTGAATTTATTCTTACTCACAATTATTTTGCATTTGGGAATGATTTTTTCTTCCAGATTAAGGGTACCACGATGGGCACCAAGTTCGCGCCGAGCTATGCTAACCTTTTTTTAGGTTATCTTGAGGATATTAAGATCTATCACAATTGTCCGTTCGGCGCAAACTTGGTGCTCTATTGCAGATATATAGACGATATTTTAATTGTTTGGAAGGGTGATCCCGATCTGATAGCTGATTTTGTAACATACATGAATGATAACCTTTGGGATATTTCTTTCACGAGCACTTTTGACCCAAATTGTATCCATTTTTTAGATTTAGAACTTATTGGTAGGGTTGATAATATTGTACAGACACGTACCCATTTTAAAGAGGTAGATGCCAACAGTTATTTGGAGTATAATAGCTGTCATTATAAACCTTGGCTTAATAATGTGCCCTATGGACAATTTAGAAGGATAAAAAGAAACTGTACAGACATAAAGGATTTTGAACAACAATCCCTTTTTCTGAAACAAAGGTTTAAAGAAAAAGGTTATCCTAATCAGCTGATAGAAGATTCTTTCATTAAAGCTAAGAATTATTGTGTTAATGATAAGAATGTTGACGATTCTACAGTTAGTATCAAGAGAGGTGGTTCAGCTCTGTCTTCTCAGGACAATAGACAGATATTTCCTAACTTTATAACCAATTATAGTTCTAAGGGTAAACAAGTTAGAACAATATTATCTAAACATTGGAACATCCTGAAAGAGGATCCTTTGCTGAAGAATTGCATTCCATGTAGACCTAAGGTCACCTTTAGAAGAGCTAAAACACTTAAAAATATCTTAGCTCCAACAGTTTGTAAAACCAATCTAACTATCAAAAGTCCAACAAATTCAACAACTAATAGTTCAACAAATATATGGGGTCAACTTAAGTTAAATGATGGTTTTGATAAAAATGGCGAGAAACTACTTAATGAAAAGGGAGCCTATAAATGTAGAGCTCAGAGGTGCTTTACTTGTACCCTAATGCTGGATAAGTCTTTAACCTTTGCCTCTGTAGTTACAGAAGAAGTTTTCAGAATTCAAAATTACTGTAACACCAAACATATTATATATCTTTTGAAATGTCCCTGTAATCTACAGTATGTAGGAAGAACTACACAAAGCTTTAAGGCTAGAATTATTCAACATAGGTACAATATTCGTAGAGGTCATCTACTACATAGTGTTTCAAGGCACTTTTTAAGATATCATAACCAAGACCCAAATCTTTTACGTGTTCTTCCTATAGAACATGTGAGGGTTGAAGCCGGTCAGGATTCTCTCAAAAAATTGGTTATGAGGGAGTCATATTGGATTTTTAGACTTGGTACAATGATACCCAAGGGATTAAATGAAGCATGCGATGTTGCGTGGTGACACATTATTAAAATAAATAAATATATATATATAAGTTTTTTTTTTGTTTTTTTTTCTTTCACATTAAGTAATTATTTTGTAGACACGAAATATTTATTTATGTAGTTCTCATTGAACACTAAGTTTATTTTCACTCTTTTATTTTAGGACATTTTTATTCAAGTCTTTAGTGATATCACATAATATGTTCACATTGATTTTCAACACTTTATATTATTATAGTATAGGTTAGCATAGACTATATTAGTTTAGTTTAGTAACCACCACTGTAATAATACTAGATATGAAGCACTCATCTTATTTTATTTCATCATAATAAAGGTTAATATAGAGATCATTATCACATATATGAATACAGGTTAATACAGATATCAATAGATTATTATCACATTCAGTTTGTCCACTACATGTTAGTAATTTTTAATATATTTAGGGTCACTGAATAATACACTTTCACACAATATTATAACACCCTATTATAGTAACTCACTACACTTAGAAGTATAAGTTTATTAATAGACATTGCTAGCTTCATTTTTATACATGGGATTTTGTATTTTGATGACAGTATACTTAATTTTTGGGTATATGATAACGGTCTGAAGTTTATTAATGTTTGTGACATACATATGCAATATATTTGTTTTCATTCATTTGTTTGAATATTTTTGGTCATTGATAGTATGATAGCAATTTCATGTCCAATGCCGGTGTGCCAACTTCTTCTTATCACGTTAGAATTTGAAGTTGGACCCGACGGAGTCTTTGAAACGCATTTCCACTATTTGGAACACATGTTTTTTTCAACTAACTTTATTAACAAACAAACATTTCAGTTTTAATTTTTATATTTTAGAATAATTTTTTGTAATTATATTCTTTTGACAATAGAAAGTTTAATTACTTTAATGAATGTTCATTTCGGTTTTGGGTTGTATCAGTTTATTGTACTAATCTAAAACATGTGGGCTTTGGAACGTATATGTCACTTCCGGTTTCGTTCCTCTAGGGATCCGTAGTGACTATATTATCGGAATATGTACACATGCTATATATATTGAACAATTATTTTTCAGGATTTATTCTTTAATATTGTCTCCTTAAGTAAGAATGACATTGTAGAAAAATATATATGAAAATAGATCACTGAACCAAATACCTTTCTCTGGATATTATTAAAGTAAGTTTTATCTTCTATGGTCATTTTATAATCTCTGGCTTTTGAATAATTGTGTTTGGAAGTCTGTCTATGTCTTTAAGGGATTTATATATATATATATATATATATATTATATATAAAAAAAAAAAAAAAAAAAATTCATAAATGTGTCTTTTATAATAAAGGATCTTTTGAAGGACAACATTCTAATTTGATAAAGTTTTTTCAGGTTGTTTGATGGACTTGATGGCAGCTTTTTAATATGTTTCATGATAGATATATCTATATGGGTTTATATAATTTCATGTTTGTATACCTATGGAATGAAAATGGAAATTGATTCAATTGTGTATTTTGAATAACTTTTAGAAATTAGTATACCTATGTTTATTTACACATATGTGTTTATTTAATTTTATGATTATGCATTTGTAAATTATGATTGGTTCAATCCTGCACTTTGACCTTTTGGGTTTGGCCCTATCAGAGGAAAGGGAGGGAAATTTAAATGAGGATTATGGCTGCTGTGTTTTCTTTTGTTTGTACTGACCAGTTGGTTTGATAAAGCGGTTTAGGCCGTGAAACGTTACTTTACTGTCCATACAATTGGTCTTTTATATATATATTTTATATATCTTATTTTAATAAATTTTATACATTTTGGAAGACATTCAGCAGCCTCTATCCTTTTTCCCTGGATTTTTTACTGGAATAACAGCTTCAGAGAATAAGAAGATACCTGAGTGAGGACAGGTTGATATTCCTCTCATGCGTATATAGCTGGTTTAGATGTATGTCTATTTCCAGCCTTCATCTTTGTGAGTATATCCTCTTTTGGATTTTAAACCAATTTTGGTATTGAACGATCTCAGGCACAATTGGGCGCCCTCTTTCTCTTTCTTTTTTTCCTTCTCCATGAGCTTCCTTTGGATGATGGTGAGGTACGGCCCTTGATAACAATCCTGTATTGCTGTTGACCATTTGGGACGGTCTTGAGATCCCTATCGCCTATATACTTGGGGAACACATAAGTGTTACTCCAAGCATTATTTTTGTGAGTATACATCTATTAAGTGTTCCTTATTAAGACATCTTTACATATTACACTAGAAGCGCCTCCTTCTGTGTGCTTTTTTACAGTGTCCTTTATTATAAAGTCATGCTTCATTTGCATGACATAAGGCAGAGCAACAATAATGCTCATAATGTGAGTCTTCGAAAAGAAGGATTCAATAAGCATGGTATCACGGTGCCCGTGATTGCTTCAGTTCCTTGTCTGTCACCAGTAGGGGGCTTCTATTGGCTGTCTGCAGATAGCCCGCCTCTTATTGCCTATTTAAACCTGGATTGGGCACCCTTTGAGTGCCCTTTCGTGTTGTTTCTGACCTTCTTGCTATCACTATGCTAGTGATAGCTGGGCCTCTGTTCCAGTGTTCCTGAGTTCCTGATCTCATGTGTTCCTGAGTTCCTGATCTCTACTGTTCCAGTGTTACCTGCATGCTGAAGTACTTCCAGTCCTGGTTCCGGCCTAGTCTCTGGTGTTGCAGTTCCTGCTGAACTTCTTCTCTGCTGTTTCCTGACCTGACTGATCGTTGTTGGTTCCTGTCATCGCATCGCCTGTCTCCTGTATCCTGGCGACCTCCTGCCTGGTCGCGTCGGCGACTCGCTTGTTACACCAGTATGCGGACGCTGGTTTGCTCCTAAGCCTTGCGGCTATACAAACTCGCTTGTTACACCAGTGTGCGGTCACTGGTTTGCTCCAAAGCCTATCAGCTATACAATTCTGTGTTAGTCCCAGCGTGCGGACACTGGTTTGCTCCAAAGCCTTGCGGCTATACAAACTCGCTTGTTACACCAGTGTGCGGTCACTGGTTTGCTCCACAGCCTATCGGCTGTACCATCCTGTGTTGGTCCCAGAGTGCGGACGCTGGTTTGCTCCAAAGCCTTGCGGCTATACAAACTCGCTTGTTACACCAGTGTGCGGTCACTGGTTTGCTCCAAAGCCTATCGGCTATACAATCCTGTGTTAGTCCCAGCGTGCGGGCGCTGGTTTGCTCCAAAGCCTTGCGGCTATACAAACTCGCTTGTTACACCAGTGTGCGGTCACTGGTTTGCTCCAAAGCCTATAGGCTATACAATCCTGTGTTAGTCCCAGCGTGCGGGCGCTGGTTTGCTCCAAAGCCTTGCGGCTAGCCAAACTCGCTTGTTACACCAGTGTGCGGTCACTGGTTTGCTCCAAAGCCTATCGGCTGTACTATCCTGTGTTGGTCCCAGCGTGCGGACGCTGGTTTGCTCCAAAGCCTTTGCGGCTATACAAACTCTCTTGTTACACCAGTGTGCGGTCACTGGTTTGCTCCTAAGCCTTGCGGCTATACAAACTCGCTTGTTACACCAGTGTGCGGTCACTGGTTTGCTCCAAAGCCTATCAGCTATACAATTCTGTGTTAGTCCCAGCGTGCGGACACTGGTTTGCTCCAAAGCCTTGCGGCTATACAAACTCGCTTGTTACACCAGTGTGCGGTCACTGGTTTGCTCCACAGCCTATCGGCTGTACCATCCTGTGTTGGTCCCAGAGTGCGGACGCTGGTTTGCTCCAAAGCCTTGCGGCTATACAAACTCGCTTGTTACACCAGTGTGCGGTCACTGGTTTGCTCCAAAGCCTATCGGCTATACAATCCTGTGTTAGTCCCAGCGTGCGGGCGCTGGTTTGCTCCAAAGCCTTGCGGCTATACAAACTCGCTTGTTACACCAGTGTGCGGTCACTGGTTTGCTCCAAAGCCTATAGGCTATACAATCCTGTGTTAGTCCCAGCGTGCGGGCGCTGGTTTGCTCCAAAGCCTTGCGGCTATACAAACTCGCTTGTTACACCAGTGTGCGGTCACTGGTTTGCTCCAAAGCCTATAGGCTATACAATCCTGTGTTAGTCCCAGCGTGCGGTCACTGGTTTGCTCCAAAGCCTATCGGCTGTACTATCCTGTGTTGGTCCCAGCGTGCGGACGCTGGTTTGCTCCAAAGCCTTTGCGGCTATACAAACTCTCTTGTTACACCAGTGTGCGGTCACTGGTTTGCTCCTAAGCCTATCAGCTATACAATTCTGTGTTTGTCCCAGCGTGCGGACGCTGGTTTGCTCCAAAGCCTTGCGGCTATACAAACTCACTTGTTACACCAGTATGCGGATGCTGGTTTGCTCCTAAGCCTTACGGCTATACTAACTCGCTTGTTACACCAGTGTGCGGTCACTGGTTTGCTCCTAAGCCTATCGGCTATACAATTCAGTGTTGGTCCCAGCGTGCGGACGCTGGTTTGCTCCAAAGCCTTGCGGCTTTACGATTCTGTCAATTTGCCATTACCATCTGACTGCTGCTACTATCTCTGGGCTGCCCTGCCCGGTATTGGTAAGGCCGGTAGAACCTTTTGCCACATTCCATCTGAGGTTGCCTTACCCGGTATTGGCAGGGCCGGTAGAGCCTACATTATGAATCTATTGAGGCTGCCTTGCCCGGTAAATTGGTAAGGCCGGTAGAACCGTTATTCGATTCCATCTGCAGGTTGCCTTACCCGGTATTGGCAAGGCCGGTAGAGCCTAACATTCTATTACCTCAGACTGTCCTGTCCGGTATATTGACAGGACCGGTAGAGTCTGCCTTCTGTCTTGTTATATTCTGAATATATCTGTATGTATGTGATTGCCATCCTACGTTATCAATTTATTATTTCAATAAAATAATTTTTACCTAAAATTTGTGTCTGAGAGTCATAATAAACCGTGACAGTACGAAAGGGCCATGACCTCAGACAGCAAAGGTGAAGGTAATGCACAGAATATCCATTGGAGGATGGATGTGCACGAGCAACGTTTGGATCAGTTGGCAGTTGCAATTCAAACGATCCTTGAACGCACGGTACTTGCTGACAAATCTAGCTATAGCCCGGTGGTCTCGCCAAGTCAGACACCGGAGAGTGATACCAGACCCCTAGGGGGCACTGTTAAAGGGTTAACGGCTTCTGCACCCTTGCCGCTAAGATATTATGGTGACACTAGTCTCTGCAGAGGGTTCATCAACCAACTCGAGATTTTTATGGAATTGACGGCACACGCATTTCCCAATGATCGTAGTAAGGTGGGGTTTACAATATCTTTGCTCACTGGCAGAGCTTTGGCTTGGGCTAACCCCTTGTGGGAGAATGCTAAACCTTGTACTAAAAACTTTAGAGAATTTGTGCAATCCTTTCGAAGGGTGTTTGAGCCTCCTGGTAGAACCACCTCTGCTGCCAAACGCCTTATGGAGATACATCAGGGCAGGCGTACAGTAGGCGACTACGCCATCGAATTCCGCACATTGGCAGCAGAGGTAGGTTGGAATAATGAGGCATTATTGGCAGCTTTTTCTCAAGGCCTGAATGACCACATTAAGGATGAAATCGCTGCTAAAGATCTACCTATTGATCTAGATGACTACATTGAATATGTTATGATAATTGACTCCAGAATACGTGAGAGATCAATTGCCAGAGATCGTAAGTTACGGTCAAAGAATAATGAGCCTAGTGGCATGTTTTGCCCACCCATCCCTCCCCTGGCATTGAAGTCTAGTGAACCTGTACGGGAGACAAGTGAACCTATGCAAATAGACTTCACTAGACTAACCAAGGCTGAGAGACTTTATCGCAGAAGACAAGGGTTGTGTTTATACTGCGGTAAAAAAGGGCATTTGCTAAATTCCTGTCCGGTACGTCCGGGAAACGCACACACCTAGGGTACCTTGGGGGACAGGCCCTAGGTGGTGTACAATCGTCCCCAGTGTCGGGCACAATGAAACCCACCATACAGGTGGTATTATCTTGGGCACAACGCTCTGTGGAGGTTTTGGCCTTGGTTGACTCTGGTGCAGCAGGGTACTTTATGGATAATACCTTTGCTGAATTGCACGGAGTTCCACGCATTGAAAGAGAAAATCCCTTGACTATTGAAGCGATTGATGGCAGACCCTTAGAACCGCCTCAGGTTATGTTTGAAACTATGCCACTGTCTATGACTATTGGGGCACTTCACAGAGAAGAGCAGCAGTTTCAACTGATTAATTCTCTGCACCATGCGGTTATATTGGGCTTTCCGTGGTTACAGTTACATAACCCACAATTTGATTGGAAAAAGTGTGAAATTGCTGCTTGGTCCCAGTTTTGTATGGACAAGTGCGTCATCCAGCCTGTTAAGGTCCTGTGCACCTCCTCGGCTATACCGGATGTGTACCAACAGTTTGGCGATGTTTTTAGCAAAGGAGAGGCCAGTTTGCTACCTCAGCATAGACCTTATGATTGTTGCATCGAATTGCAGCCTGGGGCAGTACCTCCGAAAGGACGCACTTATCCATTATCTTGTGAGGAAAATAAGGCTATGGAGGATTACATTTCGGATGCCCTTGCTAGAGGGATCATACGAAAATCTACCTCTCCAGCTGGGGCTGGGTTCTTTTTTGTAAAAAAGAAAAATGGCGAATTAAGACCATGCATTGACTACCGGGGCTTGAATAAACTAATGGCAAAAAACGAATACCCAATACCACTCATCACCGAGCTTTTTGACAGGCTTAAGGGCGCTTCGATTTTTACCAAATTGGACCTACGGGCCGCTTACAATCTGGTGCGCATTCGAGCAGGTGATGAGTGGAAAACTGCCTTTAATACTCGAGCTGGGCACTACGAGTATCTTGTAATGCCATTTGGGCTATGTAATGCCCCCGCAGTTTTCCAGGAACTGATAAACGATGTGCTGAGAGATATGTTACAGACATGTGTTGTGGTTTATCTGGACGATATATTGATTTACTCTCAAGACATGGCACAGCACATCAAAGATGTATCCGCAGTATTGCTACGACTCCATGAGAACAAATTATTTTGTAAACTGGAAAAATGTGACTTTCATAGAACCAGTGTGCCATTCTTGGGGTTCATAATTGGCAATGATGGCATTGCCATGGACAAGGATAAGTTGTCAGCTGTCTTACAATGGCCAAAACCCAAGGGGCTTAAAGCCATACAGCGTTTCCTGGGTTTCGCTAATTATTATAGGCGGTTTATTAAGAACTTTTCTTCCATTGTTAAACCTTTGTCCGATCTTACGCACAAGGGCGCTAATCCTTCTGGTTGGCCGGTATCTGCTGAGAATGCCTTTGAGAATTTGAAGCTGGCATTTGCTGCGGCTCCTGTGTTATCCCACCCCAATCCTCTACTTCCATTTACGTTAGAGGTGGATGCCTCAGATATTGGGGTTGGGGCAGTACTTTCACAAAGACACGAGAAAGGTGGTACTCTCAGACCTTGTGGGTTTTTCTCTAAGAAGTTGACTGTCACTCAAGGCCACTATGAGATAGGTGACAAAGAATTATTGGCCATTATCCTCGCTCTTAAGGAGTGGCGTCATTTGCTTGAAGGTACCAAGACTCCCGTATTAATCCTAACAGATCATAAAAATCTGACTTATCTCTCGGAGGCCAAGAGATTGTCCTCCCGTCAGGCCAGGTGGGCACTGTTCCTGTCTCGATTTAATTTCATTGTATCATACTTACCGGGGTCAAAGAATATTAGGGCTGATGCACTGTCAAGACAATTTGAGGCCGACAGTGACAGAGTGGAAGCACCAGCACCCATCATCCAACCTGATAGAATACTGGCTACTATACGCACGAGTATCACTTCTCCTTTAGGGGAGGAGATCCTGGCCTCTCAGGGGTCCGCTCCCCATGAAACTCCAGTGGGCAAATGTTTTGTCGATGAACCATTTCGTACTAGGCTGCTTGAAACCTACCATTCCTCTAAGGCTGCGGGACATATTGGTAGAGACCAATTGTTATGGTCCCTTTCTCAGTTATTTTGGTGGCCCTCCATGAGAAACGATTGTGCCGAATTTACGAATGCCTGTGCCACCTGTGCCCGCGCTAAGACCCCGAGACATCTCCCTGTGGGCTTGCTTCAACCGGGGCCTAATGGCGAACGCCCCTGGTCTCATGTTTCCATTGATTTTATGGGGGAGTTGCCTATGTCCAAGGGGTACTCCTTTATATTCATGGTGGTGGACAGGTTTTCTAAAATGGCTCATTTCGTGGCCCTCCGTGGTCTTCCTTCATCGAAGGAATTGGCAATGGTGTTCGCCAGAGAAGTATTCCGGTTGCATGGAGTGCCTAGGGTACTGGTGTCTGACAGGGGGAGCCAGTTTGTGTCTAGATTTTGGAGGGCATTTTGCCAACAGATGGGCATACAGCTGTCCTTCTCCTCTGCCTACCATCCCCAGACCAATGGAGCCGCTGAACGAGCTAATCAGGGCTTGGAACAATTTCTCCGTTGTTTCGTTACTGACCATCATGATAATTGGTCCGACTTGTTGCCTTGGGCAGAGTTCGCCAGGAACTGTGCGGTCAATTCTTCATCTGGGAGCTCTCCATTTCTGATTAATTATGGGTTCCAGCCCTGTTTGCTTCCAGACTCATTTCAGACGCAACAGATTCCAACTCTGGATGAGCATATCGAGCAACTCCGTTCCACATGGGCACAAGTTCAGAGGGCACTTGGTCAGTCATTTCAGCGTCATCAGCGCCATGCTAATCGCAGAAGGCTTCCAGCGGTTTCCTTTCAGGTTGGGGATAGAGTATGGCTTTCCTCCAGAAATCTCAAGCTGCAGGTTCCGTCTAATAAGTTGGCTCCTCGGTTTATTGGTCCATACAGAGTTATTCGCAAAATTAACCCTGTCTCCTATGCACTAGACCTACCTGCATCCATGCGTATCCATAATGTGTTCCATGTGTCCCTTCTTAAGCCTCTGGTTTGCAATCGCTATACTACCACACCTGTGGTGCCAGGACCTGTTGAGGTCGAGGGCCAGGAGGAGTACGAGGTTCAGAGCATTATTGATTCCCGTAGGCTTAGAGGAAGGGTACAGTACCTGGTACATTGGAAAGGGTATGGTCCTGAGGATCGATCATGGGTGGATAGTACGGACCTTCATGCACCTAGGCTAACTAGGGCCTTTCATGCCAATTACCCACAGAAACCTAGACCCTATTCTAGGAGAGGGGGTCTTTGAAGGAGGGGTACTATCACGGTGCCCGTGATTGCTGCAGTTCCTTGTCTGTCACCAGTAGGGGGCTTCTATTGGCTGTCTGCAGATAGCCCTCCTCTTATTGCCTATTTAAACCTGGATTGGGCACCCTTTGAGTGCCCTTTCGTGTTGTTTCTGACCTTCTTGCTATCACTATGCTAGTGATAGCTGGGCCTCTGTTCCAGTGTTCCTGAGTTCCTGATCTCATGTGTTACTGAGTTCCTGATCTCTACTGTTCCAGTGTTACCTGCATGCTGAAGTACTTCCAGTCCTGGTTCCGGCCTATTCTCTGGTGTTGCAGTTCCTGCTGAACTTCTTCTCTGCTGTTTCCTGACCTGACTGATCGTTGTTGGTTCCTGTCATCGCATCGCCTGTCTCCTGTATCCTGGCGACCTCCTGCCTGGTCGCGTTGGCGACTCGCTTGTTACACCAGTATGCGGACGCTGGTTTGCTCCTAAGCCTTGCGGCCATACAAACTCGCTTGTTACACCAGTGTGCGGTCACTGGTTTGCTCCACAGCCTATCGGCTGTACCATCCTGTGTTGGTCCCAGCGTGCGGACGCTGGTTTGCTCCAAAGCCTTGCGGCTATACAAACTCGCTTGTTACACCAGTGTGCGGTCACTGGTTTGCTCCAAAGCCTATCGGCTATACAATCCTGTGTTAGTCCCAGCGTGCGGGCGCTGGTTTGCTCCAAAGCCTTGCGGCTATACAAACTCGCTTGTTACACCAGTGTGCGGTCACTGGTTTGCTCCAAAGCCTATCGGCTATACAATCCTGTGTTAGTCCCAGCGTGCAGGCGCTGGTTTGCTCCAAAGCCTTGCGGCTATACAAACTCGCTTGTTACACCAGTGTGCGGTCACTGGTTTGCTCCAAAGCCTATCGGCTATACAATTCTGTGTTTGTCCCAGCGTGCGGACGCTGGTTTGCTCCAAAGCCTTACGGCTATACAAACTCACTTGTTACACCAGTATGCGGATGCTGGTTTGCTCCTAAGCCTTACGGCTATACTAACTCGCTTGTTACACCAGTGTGCAGTCACTGGTTTGCTCCTAAGCCTATCGGCTATACAATTCAGTGTTGGTCCCAGCGTGCAGACGCTGGTTTGCTCCAAAGCCTTGCGGCTTTACGATTCTGTCAATTTGCCATTACCATCTGACTGCTGCTACTATCTCTGGGCTGCCCTGCCCGGTATTGGTAAGGCCGGTAGAACGTTTTGCCACATTCCATCTGAGGTTGCCTTACCCGGTATTGGCAGGGCCGGTAGAGCCTACATTATGAATCTATTGAGGCTGCCTTGCCCGGTAAATTGGTAAGGCCGGTAGAACCGTTATTCGATTCCATCTGCAGGTTGCCTTACCCGGTATTGGCAAGGCCGGTAGAGCCTAACATTCTATTACCTCAGACTGTCCTGTCCGGTATATTGACAGGACCGGTAGAGTCTGCCTTCTGTCTTGTTATATTCTGAATATATCTGTATGTATGTGATTGCCATCCTACGTTATCAATTTATTATTTCAATAAAATTGATTTTTACCTAAAACTTGTGTCTGAGAGTCATAATAAACCGTGACACATGGACTTTGCAACTCAAAAGATGCTAATGGCCCTGCACTTTTTGCCGGACACAGCTAGCTTCTTCAGGAGGACTGTATGTCAAAATTTATCATAACATAGTGATCTCCCACTCATCCAGTCATATATTCTAAATTCCTCTCTGCCAGACCTGATCTGGTTCAAGCACATGTGCTCCAACTCTTCCTATACACCTGGCCTGCTTTCAGTCATATACCTGCTTGTCATCTGCTCAACAGTAAAACTATATACATGCTGGCCTGGGAACTAGATATTAGTGAGGAGCTTTCCATTGCTCTTTGGTCCTGCATCTGTTCCAAAGCTGCTCAAAGTTCCATTGCAGTACATATAAGGAACGTGCCTACAAAGTTCTTCACGGGTGGTATCTGATCCAGGTCTGGCTCAACAAAATCAACCCAGCTCTTTCCTCCTGTGTTTCCAAGGCTTTGGAAACCTGTTTCATATTTAGTGGGATTGTTGAGTGCCCCCCGCAGTCACTGGCTTCTGGTGTCATGTCATTGCTAAACATTTGATTGCTTCCAGTTCTGTATGTGGAGTCCCCCTAACACCTACAATCCATCTGGAGAATCTTTTCTATGGAATAATTAATGAGCCGCCCAGCTCATTAATTCATACTACAATTTTCTGTCCATCTGGCAGCCTTGGATTACCTACACTGATGTAGTTGTGAGGTTACCATACCATAAATTAAAATGCCTTACCAACCATTTTTCTTCCTTGCCCCTCTCCAAGGGGCCTCCTACTGAGAATTCTCTCTTTCACTTGCAGAAAAATATATATATCTATATTTTCTTTTTTATTTCCACCATTCCCCATCCCCACCCCCTATTTCTGTCTTGTTCTATGCTGTTTCTCCTAGCATTACTATGTGTGATGGCTCTTTCTCATTTTGTATACGGCTGGGGCAAATACCAAAATACTGAGATAAGGAGAGTTTATTTTTTGTCCCCTTTTAATTTCCTAGCATTCTGATCTCTTGCCCACTGATCCATGCTGCCTCAATACCCCGTCTTCTCTTTTCTGTTCGCTTCTTCTTTCAATACCTCTTCTACTGTGCAACCCTGGTCACCCTTACGCTTTGCCCTCACTGCTTCCATGATAACAATTGTGAGACTACTTGCAAAAGTTTTGCCTTTGAAATATTATATATCAAAATACATATTATTTATCAGTTTTTATTTACTGATGTCTGACCTTATACATTACCTCATTTACTTACTGCTGTCTCTCCCTCCTTCCCTCCCTTATTTTCTTCTGTACCCTGAGACCAAAAAATGTAAATGTAAGTTAAAAAATGCAGTTCTGCCATCACTACTGCACATAAAATAGTCATATACCTTCATATATTCACTAAACTTACATACATCAGCTCCACATCTAAAGTTACCTTTGTAGTGGAGACAGGAAGGTGTATTTTATTTTACTCTCAAATAAATTGAGTGCTACCATATTACCAATAGTAATAGCTCTTTTAAGAATTAATCTACAGCCATTATCTAGTGCAATAAAGATATGTATCCATTCTAAGTAGGGGAAATTCCGATCTAGTTATGTCATACATCTCAATACATTGAACACTATAAACTGTAATGAAATTCACTCTAGCACCAAACTAATCATCTCTACCTGCCCTCTTGGTCTGTCCATGTGGAGTACAGTTCTCCACTCATGATTGTGTCATCCAAACCATCAGATGAGTGGGATACCTAAAGGGCAATTCAAATGTTCACACATGAATTGCTGGATGGTGGAAATTTACCTGGGTTAAGATAATCTGGTGAAGAGGTTTGTTGCTAGGGGTTACAATAGAGCCTTTGGGGATATGATCAAGAGAACTGTGTTCTATATTGACAGACCTCAAATGTACCCTCAATGCACATGTGATTTATGTTTTTGATAAAATACCCTAAATAGGTGCAATGGCATCTTCAATCAGTTTGGACTGAGAACTTTGCACGAGATGTGTTTGATTTTTATACACTCCAATAAAGAGATTTTGGTTTTATAGTAGCAATGGGACATTTAGGCTGTAGAAACAAACAAGCGACATATACTCTAAATGGGAACCAACTTGGGGAATACTCATTAGAGAAAGATTTAGGAGTATTGATACGATAGACTTTGCATCAGTGTGCAGTTACTCAGCTGCTGCAAGAGCAAATAGGGTACTGATCTGCATAAAAAGAGGCATAGATGCACGGGATGTAAATATAATTCTACCTCTATATAAATACTTGGTATGGCCTAATCTAAAATATGAAGTACAGTTTGGAAACCACTTCTTAAAAGACATTATTGAACTGGGAAAAGTGCAGAGACGTGCAACAAAACTGATAAAGCTTCAGTAAGTATTTTTGGTATATACAGAAAAAAAGAAAAAAAAAGAAACTTCCTTTTATGGCACTCTTAATTATCCAAAGTTTGGTATCTAATTTTTTTTCCTTACCCACAAGGGTGATATAGCAAATCATGAACCTGATGGATGCATGGCTTTTTTGCAGAACCCACTAGAAGACAGGAACAGTTACATCTGTGACCATTTTAAACTCCTCATTACTTTTAGTCAAATAGTGTGCACATCTATGTATATACACTGTATGCACAATTATTAGGCAAGTTGTATTTTTGAGGATTCATTTTATTATTGAACAACTACAGTGCTCTCCGTCAATCCAAAATCTTAAGAAACCTTAAACCTGAATATTTAAGAAAGTAAAAGTGAGGTTTTGGCTTTCTTAGGAGAATATCTATGTGTGCACAATTATTGGACAACTGTTGGTGTGCAGAATTATTATGCAACTAAATGAAAAACAATAATTTTCCCATTGTATGTGCTTATTTTCATCTATTAAAGTGAGAATACTAAACAAACAACACAAAATTTATAAATAAACATTGTGACATTTCCAAAAAAGAAAAATCAATGACCAAAATAGCCACCCTTCTTTTCAATAACAGTCATAAGCCTTCCATTAATGGAGTCTGTCAGTTTCTTGATCTGATGACAATCAACTTTTTGTGCAGCAGCAACCACAGCCTCCCAGACACTGTTCAGAGAAGTGTACTGTTTTCCTTCAGCATAAATCTGCCATTTAAGAAGGGCCCACAAGTTCTCAATAGGGTTCTCAATAGGGTTTAGGTCGGGTGAGGAAGGGGGCATTGTCATTATTTTATCATCTTTAAGGCCTTTACTGGCTAGCCACGCAGTGGAGTACTTTGATGCATGCGATAGAGCATTGTCCTGCATAAAAGTCATGGTCTTCTTGAAAGATGCAGACTTTTTCTTGTACCACTGCTTAAAGAAAGTGTCTTCTAAAAACTGGCAGTAGGTTTGGGAGTTGAGTTTGAGTCCATCTTCAACCTGAAAAGGTCCAACTAGCTCATCTTTAATAATACCAGTCCATACCAGTAACCCTTCTCCACCTTGCTGACGTCTGAGTGGAAGTGGAGCTCTGTTCCTGTTACTGGTCCAGCCACTGACCCATCCATCTGGACCATCAAGAGTCACTCTCATATTAGCAGTCCATAAAATCCGTCTTCAGATATTTCTTGGCCCAGTCTTGACGTTTCAACTTATGTGTCTTGTTCAGTGGTGGTCGGGTTTCAGCTTCTCTTACCATGGCCATGTCTCTGAGCACTGAACACCTACAACTTCTGGACACTCCAGGTAGGTTGCAGTTCTGGAATATGACAGCACTGGAGGATAATGGGTTCCTGGTAGCTTCATGTTTGATTCTTCTCAAATCTCTCAGTTAATTTGTATCTTTTTTTCTCAACACGTTTTTTTGCGACCCTGTTGACTATTTGCAACAAAACATTTTATGGTTCTGTGATCACGCCCCAATATCTTAGCAATTTCAAGAGTGCTGCATCCCTCTGAAAGACTTTTTACAATTTTTTTTTCCAGTCAGTTATATCGCTTTTTCTGTCAGTTTTGCCTGAGGAAATGAAGCTGCCTAATAATTAATGCACACCTTGACATAGGGTGTTCATCTCCTTAGGCCACACCCTCTCTTATTACACAAATACACATCACCTGATATGCTTAAATCCAATAAGCATTCAAGTTTATACAGCTTGGAGCTGGAAAATATGCATAAAAATGATGATATGGCCAAAATACTCACTTGCCTAATAATTGTGCACACAGTGTAAATAAATTACACACAACATACACACACATTTTATATTAAGTAAACTTGCTTTAAAATTCACAAAAAAAAATTATAGTTTATGCTACTTAAATGTGTTACTTTTTAACATTCTAAAAGTGAGACAAAGGTCAGGTATCCAAACTCCCAATACAGTTTTATTATTCTAGTGAGTAATTGTCTTATTTACATTTACAACCAGACCTGATTGATGTATGTTTAGTTTTTTAATATATACTTATAATTTGTTAATACAATGTCTTCCAGATGTGGCTAAAGCCTTGCAAAAAGATGGATATCCCACAAAGGCCATGCTACCTTGCTCCCGTGTACAAGACCAGTGAAAGAAGAGGAACGCTATCAACTACTGGTCATTCCACTAACTTTGTGATTGCAATGACACTTCTGTCTGAAAAACCTCAAGAGCATTGGATTAGACGGGGTGTTGCATTGTTATGCCAACTTAATGCATAAGACATATCAATTTATTCTGAATGTAAATTCATATACATTGTCATCCAAAGCTGAAGCCTAATACATATTTGTCATCCAAAGGCTAATGCCTAATACATATATCCATATTGCAAGCTATAACACATTTTACATTAAATTGATTCAAGGATTTATCTGAATAAAAATTACAAAGGTTTTTCGTTTTTCGTGTTTATAATGGAATATTATATGTAAAATGAAATAAAAATCTTATCATTTAACAAATTACTGAGTGATAATTTTAATATTGTGACAAATCAATTTACTTTAAACAGTTCAAAAATCTGAGCAGGAAGCCCTACTTAAATCAGACGATCACCTCATTTGCAAACTCAGTGTTAATGGGAATCAGAACTTATATTGTACCACATTAGTATTTTTGATGCTTAGAAATCAAGAGTTGGTTGCAAAGTAAGTTTTACATAATAAACTAATATATGTCACACAATGGCAACAATGTAATACAGGAAACATTAAAGACACCCAAAGTGATTAACAAAACATATGTAATGGAATTGTGGAGTCATAGTATAGTATATAAGCATAGATTGTTTACATCATAATTATAAACAAAGAAATCAAATTGGAATACTAATGAGCCTTTTAGCAGCAGATATTGACCAGTCTGTGTAAACAATTAACTGAGCAACTGTAGAAAAGGTTGTCAATATTTCATACTGAAATAATTAATTTCTAATGAAAACATATTTTGGTCGTGACACAAATTTGAAAACAAAACAACTTATTTAAAAGAGAGAACAATGAAACATATAACTGCAATAATTTGTAAAATTAAACAATTAAGGCCAACCACATTTTTTTCAAGCATGGTAAGCCATGCAATTACCTGTAAAAAGTAAAAAAAAAAAAAAAAAAGTGGGGCGATAAATAGCCATGCATTTTTGCTCACTGAAAACAAAAAAAAACCTGAAATTTGCAATTCAATTCCATGTGTAAGCCCTAAGATCTGTTAAAGGATCCACATTATTGTGGTAAAGTATGCACCCAGTTTTTTGGGCCACAGAGTCTTTTAATGCATCCTTAAACAGCCGAAGCATGAACTGAAAAGAAAAAAGAAAGCCCAGTCACCAGTGGATGTATTGATATGCAGCCCTAAGCCCCATAGCAATACATCCAAAGATTACCCAAGATTTTTCAAATGTTAGTATAATTAACCGTGTAAGTGCGAGTGAGGTACGCTTACCCTACTGGCACTCACAGGGTTAATCCGACTAAGTTACAAAGCAACAGCCCTTGCAAAAGAAACACCAGTAATTCTGGTGTCCAGCGGGGTCTTCAGTACCATGGTAAGCTACTTTTCGTCTTCTTCTTCAATCTTCTCTCTTCCTTCTTCTCTTGTTTTTCTCTCCTTCTTCTTCTGTATTCTATTCTTCTGTCTTCGTCTCTTCTTCGTTTCACTCATGTTCCTGTAACAAGTAAGGAAAAAAAATGACATATGTTCCACAAATACAACTCAGACATATGTGCAGAGTTCCAAGAATGCAACACATTGCAGAGCAATGGGCTGAAGCAATGCACTTATGTCCGAATTGAACTTGCCAATCAAATGTCCCCATTGCTTTTGCTAATATAAAATATACGTGTTCCAATAGAAAAATAATCTTGTATGCGGAAAATATACATATAGTATTAATAAAGCCCTGTTAGTGGTCTCCACCTCTGTTGGTGGCAGCAGAAATAGGAGAACCCCCCTCTTTTGTAACTCACGGGCAAATTCCAAATTCAGTGAAAGGGAATTTTGAACAGAGATTGCTTTTTTATATGGCCAGTCTCTTTTCCAATTGACTCACAGCTATTGGCTGGCACGTGTGCTTATGCACCTCACAGCCAGTCAGCTTCTAGGATGGTGATCACAGAACCGGCTAGAAGCTGATTGACTGGGAGGTGCGAATCATATTCTGGATGTACAGTTGTGTGAAAAAGAAAGTACACCTTCTTTGAATTCTATGGTTTTACATATCAGGACATAATAACAATCATCTGTTCCTTAGCAGGTCTAACAATTAGGCAAATACAACCTCAGATGAACAACATATTACACCGTGTCATGATTTATTTAACAAAAAAAAGCCAAATTAGAGAAGCCATGTGTGAAAAACTAAGTACACCTTATGATTCAATAGCTTGTAGAACCCCCTTTAGCAGCAATAACTTGAAGTAATTGTTTTCTGTATGACTTTCAGTGTCTCAAGTCTTTTTGGCCCACTCTTTTTTACAAAGTTGCTTCAGTTCATTGAGGTTTGTGGGCATTTGTTTATGCACAGCTCTCTTAAAGGGATAGTAATACTTCATTTTTACTAATGCCCTTTAAGCTGGTATTGAAAAGTTATGTACAGTGTTACCTTTAAAATGCTCTGAAACAGTTTGGTTTGTGGTAAATTTTACATTAAAATTTCCCCTCACCGCCCCTTTTCACATCGTCACAGCTTTACCTCTTGGTCTGAATGCTGGACGTACGACTGGACGGGTAGCACTGAAAGACAAAAGTATTATGTTGCAATGCAAAACCCAGCCCCCTTTATACGTCATGCTCCCGTTTGTAATAAGTTGCCAGCAGTGACCGGAACTACTTTCTGTCACTTGAAAAGTTGTATAGAATCTGCTTTGAAGAGGAGCCTGCCTATGTAACCTTATCTCAAGCAGTTCAACCAGTCATTCACTTAATAAAAGAAAGATGCATTATCCAGCAACATAGATTATCACAAACATCATACTAGTAGTGTAAGTGCATGCATGATCTTAAGCAACCAATTAACCAAAGAGCAGAGCAAAGACCGTCCCAGGTGATGGCCAGGAAAAGGGCAAGGGAATGGGGAGGGAAACAGGTAGAAGAAGGACGCATTAAAATACCACTGATCCTCGCAAATCACAAAGTACCACTGATCACTGCAAATAATGGGCACATTAAGCATATGGAGGCAGCTGGAGTGCCTCCGTGTGCTGCAAACATCTTGTTCACACTTAATACACCCATTATTTGCAAAGGAAATAAAACTTTGTGCAGACTGATAAAAGTTGTGTCCCAATCCGGGGAGCCAACCGCCGGAGCAGACGCGCCCGTATCAGAGTCGCCACCTTCCATCTCTTGGGGCCAGGAACCTCAATCCATCTCGGTAGTTGTATTCTTACACCTTTGGATTTCTCCTGGGCTTCAGAGCCCATCATCCTTACCATTGTGCTCATCACTGCGCTGCCCCGGCTCTCTCTCTCCTTCTGCATAACCTCTTCTCAGTCTGGCTGAACGCTTCCTTGGCTCTATCTCCCCTGTCACTCTGCATGCAGAGAAGATGAGAGTGAACTGAGGCAGCGTTCAGCCAGACTGAGAAGAGGTTATGTGCAGAAGGAGAGAGAGAGAGCCGGGGAAGTGCAGCACAGCAATGAGCAAGATGGTAAGGATGATGGGAGTTGGAGTACTGCTCGTTTGTTGCCACATTAAGACCCAAAGCATCCCGCTAGCTATTATTCTTAATGGTCATGGTATATGATGTTTTCGTTTGCTGTACTTGTTCTGTTCACTTTTAACCCTTTAAGTGCCAGAGTGGTATGCATTGCGTTGCGTACCACTTGGGCACTCAAAGGGTTAAAAGTGAACAGAACAAGTACAGCAAACGAAAACATCATATGCCATGACCATTAACAATAATAGCTAGCGGAATGCTTTGGGTCCTAATGTGGCAACGAACGAGCAGCACTCCAACTCCCATCATCCTTACCATCTTGCTCATTGCACTTGTTCAGCCGGGAAGCGCAGCACAGCAATGAGGAGGATGGTAAGATTGATGGGAGTTGGAGTGCTGCTCGTTCGTTGCCACATTCTCGCGGGACTTCACAGCCTCCTCCTCAGTGATGCGGTCACCCCCTCCCAAACAGAAAAGCAGAGGATTGTGCACGTTTAGAGGATGATTGCAAGAGCGCGCTTATGAGTGGATTAAAAAACATGGCGGACGTTTTAGGATTTTGGAGAAACTTTTATTTAAAATTTACCACGAACCAGACTGTTTCTGAAAATTTGAAAGGTAACGCTGTACATAACTTTTCAAAACATGCTTAAAGGGCTTTAGTAAAAATGAAGTATTACTATCCCTTTAAGGTCCCGCCACAGCATTTCAGTCAGGTTGAGGTCTGACTGGGCCATTGCAAGACCTTGATTCTTTTCTTTTTCAGCCATTCTGTTGTAGATTTGTTGGTGTGCTTGGGATCATTGTCCTGTTGCATGACCCAGTTCCAGCCAAGCTTTAGCTGTCGTACAGATGGCTTCACATTTGACTCTAGAATACTTTGGTATACAGAGGAGTTCATGGTCGACTCAATGATTGCAAGGTTCGCAGGTCCTGTGGCTGCAAAATAAGCCCAAATCATCACCCCTCCACCACCGTGCTTGACAGTTGGTATGAGGTGTTTGTGTTGATATGCTGTGTTTGGTTTTCACCAAACGTAGAGCTCTGCATTATGGCCAAACTTTTCCGCTTTGGTCTCGCCTGTCCAAAGAACATTGTTCCAGAAGTCTTGTAGTTTGCTCAGATGCAAACCTAAGCCGTGCTGCCATGTTCTTTTTAGGGAGAAGAGGCCTTCTCCTGGCAACCCTTCCAAAGAAACCATACTTGTTCAGTCTTTTCTTAATTTTACTGTCATGAACTTTAACATTTAACATGCTGAGGCCTGTAGAGTCTGAGCTGTAACTGCTGGGTTTTTTGCAGTTTCCCTGAGAATTGCACAGTCTGACATTGGGGTGAATTTGCTGGGAAGATTGGCAACTGACTTGAATGTTTTCCACTTTTGAATAATCTTTCTCACTGTACAATGATGGACTTTAAATTGTTTGGAAATTGCTTTATAACCCTTCCCAGATTGATGGGCAGCAATTATTGCTTCTCTAAGATCATTCCTGATGTCTTTCCTCCTTGGCATTGTGCTAACACACATCTGAATGCTCCAGACCAGCAAACTGCTAAAACTTCAGCTTTTATAGAGGTGGTCACACTTGCTGATGATCAATTAATCAAGGGTATTTGATTAGCAGCACCTGTCTGCTACTTAGCATCGTAATTCCTATGGAAGCAGTAAGGGTGTACTTAGTTTTTCACACGTGGCTTCTCCATTCAGCTTTATTTTTGTTAAATAAATCATGACATGGTGTAATATGTCATGTGTTGTTGTTCATCTGAGGTTGCATTTCCCTAATTGTTATACCTGCTAAGAAACAGAGGACTGTTATTATGTCCTGATTGTAAAACCATAGAATTCAAAGAGAGTGTACTTTCTTTTTCACACGACTGTAGCTTTGGTTTGTCTGCGCCGGGGGGTCTATCATGGGTCTGTCGATTCAGTTGTTTAATTGATTGATGAGCTAGTTTAACCAATCAAGGGATTGTACCAAGTTTTTAATCTGGCTGTGTGTGGCAGCGGCTTGTTAGCTTTGATAAAGCAGCTTGCAGATGCGAAACGCGTAAGCATTAAGCCTTGATTTAATTTTAGAGTTTTATATTAAAGAATTTGTTACACAAATTGGAAGCCTCTGCCTTATCCATTTGAACTTTTATTCCTGCATGTTACCCGAACAGAGACAGTGTTAAACTCTCTGTAAGTGAGTCTGTCAGATTGGTTGGTATCAACTTTATGACCACATATGTGAGTATATTTCTACTTTCATTGGAACAAGAGTATCAGTGTTGTTACACTATCTGGCACCTCCTCTTTCTTTTTGTTACTGTTTAGAACACCTGCCTTTTCCTTATCCTCTTTAATTAACTCACCCATCTCATTTTTGAAAGGTCCAATGCTCTCCCTCTTCAGTGTTTTGCTATTTATGTATTTGAAAAACATTTTTGGATTAGTCTTTCTCTCCCTTGCAATTTGAGTTTCATTATCTATTTGTCTAACCTAATTGCCTTTTTGCAATCTTTGTTGCACTCCCTGTATTTAAAAAAAATGAATGTTCTGTTCCTTCAGACTTAAAATGCCTTTATTTTTCTTTGCCATTTCTTTCAGTAAACTTGCAGTTAAACACATTGGCTGCGATCTACTTCTTTTGCATTTGTTGCCCACCTGGATATACTGTTGAATACATTTCTGCAACCTACATTTAAATTCTGACCATTTTACCTCAGTATTTTTGCCTTTAAATAATTTATCCCAGTTGCATTGATGCACTTAACATTTCGGAGTTAGCTCTTTTAAAAGTCAGAGTTTTGGTTGAATATATACAGTTTTGCTTTGCCAAACTGCTCTCAAATGTTTTCCAAATGTTCACCTACTTTAATATTGGATACCATGTCTATGTTATTCATTATCACTAGCTCCAATACATTGTTATTTCTTGTCAGCACTTCCCCCATTTGTGATCTGTAGCACCTAAGCATGCTAACAAGTCTGCTTCCCTTAGCTCTCTGACAGGTTTCATGTTTCCAGATGATATCTGTATAGTTAAATTCTACCACAATTATAGTATGCTCAAAATGCACAGCTTTCCTCATTGCCATAGCACTTGGGCCTCAGCACTCTCATCAATATTTGGTAGCATATACCCATCAACACCTTTTTTTTGTACCTTGTACACCACAGTTAGCCTCAATTTCTACCCACAAGGACTCCACAATATGGACAGTTTACTCACTAATATCACCCCTTAAAATTGGATTTAGCCCTGGATTCAAATATAAACACACACCTCCTCCTTTTCTATTAATCCTGTCTCTCCTAACCAGGACATAGCCCTCTATATATTTAAAGCCCACTTATGTGTATCATCCCACTATGTTTCAGTTATACCAGTTATGTATAGAAAAACTTTAAAGGGATAGCAATACTTTGTTTCAAGAAGGTTTAATATAATACTTATTAAAAAAATACATCAAAGGATTTACGTCTTTTTGATGTAACTTTTATAGTTTTGGTGTAATATACTTCTAAAGTTGCCCCTTCCCGTCCTTTTTAGTCACACCAGCACTCTAGCTAACAGACTTGTATTCTGGTCCCAGGACTGGACGGCTCGTCTGCAGAGCCAAAATAGTATGGCATACAATGAGAACCTTCATGAGAACGGTCTATAAAGTGTGCCTAGTTTGAGGCAGGCACACTTTATAGACCGTTCTCATGAACAGTCTCTTTTACTATTGAAATGGTTAATTATCACTACTGCTGCAGCCAGGGGTATATGTAGGCTCTAGTAATGCCCTTCAAATAATTTAGATTGCACCTCAAAGTCCGAATCCTCTCTGCCCTTTTACAGGTCTTCAGTTTACCCATGGATTGCAATCTAGACAGATTTTCTGATTTTTTCTGATTTTTTGCTGTGTTTCTGGATAGAGCACATCTCATTTCAATATAAGAATAATACTGTGGTTCTGGCATGAGTGGTAGTTTATGTGCGAAAAACGTTTTGCCCTTATTGCACTTATTCCTGTCATTCAAAATCCAGGTGATTGATTCATTCATGAAAGTGCAGCATTACACTTCTCATGAATGAATGAACCCAGTAACAGGCTTCACTACTATGACTTCTACTGGAGCCGGCTTAATAGCAGCTCCAGTTGAGAGAAAAGGAAGGTAGCAAACGCCTTCCTTGTTACCCACATTGATCACCTATCCTACTGGATAGGTGATCAAAGCTAGAGGGGTATTAGGAGGGGTCCCAATGCCCCCCTTGAGGTCTGAAGTATATTTTAATTACCAATATGATATAATTACTATATTTTCATATAAATGCACATATTAAAGGGATAGTAATGTTTAATTTTAAGTTGCCGTAATATTGTAGGCTTGCAAACCAGGCACAGTTTGTAGACCGTTCCAATTAAGTATTTATTTATAAATGGCATGATTTCGGCTCTGCTGAAGAGCTGCCATCCAGTCAAATGACTGGAACCTGCTGCTGTCAGCTAGAGTGCTGACTTCTCTGAAAAGGCCAGGAAGGGGTAACTTTAGCAAGTTATATCTCTCAAACCATAAAGGTTTAAGAGATAAGACTTACATCAATGTAAATCTTTTTTTAATGCCTACAATATTAAAGCAACTTAAAATTAAACATTACTATCCCTTTAAACATGATAAACATATAAAGAAAGGGTATGCAGGCACATACGCACCCTTTGAGAACCAGAGGGGTAGCAAATGCATTGCAAAGCAATGTGCTGCTTACCTCCCTGGTACTCAAAAGGTTAACTCTGCACTCCAGGGATGCAGAATGTTGATTTGAGCAGTTTATGTCGGAAGAGGGGTGGGGGAGTATGTCAGAGGGAGTAGTTATTTCAAATTACAAAGGGGGGGTAGTATGTCAAATGAGAGCACTCTATTTTGAATTACAAGGGGGGTTAGTATGTCAGAGGAGGGCACTCTGTGTCGGATTTTTAACATGTTGTGCAGCATGGGGTACAACACTAGTGTGTGTTAGCCCCATATACACTGTCTGACACCGCAAGCCTTCTTCCCTTGGTCAGGCAGTGCCCTTGGGGATTTGTGGCTAGCAGTGGGCAGGGGGAAAGGCTGGAGAGGGTCAGGCAGTGTACATAGGGATCAGTGGTTACCAGTGGTCAAGGAAATAAGTCCGGGGGCCAAGCAGTGTATATGGGGTTCTATGGCTACCTCTTGGCATAGGAAAGTTTGCAGGTCATCCCCGGGCAGGGAAGGAGAGGAAGAGCAGGTGGGAGGAGGGGGACCCTCCAAGAGATAGGCACATATCAGGCAGGGAGAGAGATGGCAGTGGGATGGGGTGTGGGTGTTAGGGAGGGACACAGATAGTCAGGTCCAGTGCAGGTGTTGCCTTCCACATCACAAGCCGAGTCTGCAGTGGAAGGTGACAGGCAAAGGGAGGCCAAGTACACCTTTGAGGAAAACATGGCCCTGGTCCATGGTATCCTGGCCAGGGAGAAGATCCTGTACATCTTGGACAAGGCCAGGGGCATTTCTGCCCATAAGAGGCAGGCATGGCAGGAAGTGGCCGACCTGGTGAATGCAGTCAGAGTGTGCAGGAGAAAGGTGGACAGCCTCAAAAATAGATGGACAGACTTGAAGAGGCGGGTCAAGCATAAGCTGGGTGAGCTGGCAGCCTACGCCAGGGGAACAGGTGGCGGCCCTCCATTGTCCATCACCTTCAACAGCTGGGAGGAGCTGCTCCGTGGTAGCCTGTCCAACACAGCAGTATAGGGCATCCCTGGTGGCTGTGATACAGGAGATGACAGTACACTTCTGGATCCTGGTAAGCAACAATCTCTCTTCAACCATCTCTCAACAGCCTCTGGATTAGCCACAGCCAGTGAACCAGCCATAGCCACTGGACCAGCCACAGGTCCCAACACACACTCAGCCGACGGGAATATCACAATGGCTTCCACCTACAACACCTGGAAGGTAGGTGATGCCTCATGCTCACCTCTGGCTCCCACCACGACACTTGTACTCCACATACAGGCCTCACATGGGCCCTTCAGACCCACCCAGGCTACCACCACCACCTCCATATGGCACATATCGTGGCCAAGCAGCCTGGTGTTGGCCACATGGTAGTCAGTGGCTCAGGAACAAACCCACATTGGGCTTGTTGGTGAACCCCAGCGGCCTCAAGCCCAATACAGTCCTCAGACTCATGCTGGATCATTGCCAGGGCAGATGACCACTGTGGTGGGTGGGGAATCCTCCTTACCTGTACACTCAGAGCCACCAATGCTGCTGTGAAGATTCATCCTACTGAACCACCAATGCAGCCTGCTTTGGAGATGGACCCCACTGAGCCACCAATGCAGCTTGCTGTGGAGGCTAGACTTTCTTCAGGTGAGGAATCATCAGCTGCACTCTCTACATCTGCACCAGCTGAGGGTGTGCTTTCCCTGGATAGGGAATATTTGAGGCTGCAAACGCGGAGGATGAGGGATACCAGAAGAAAAAACAACATAGAAGGCCAACTGACAACACTGACACAGGAGATAAGGCAGTTCAGGGGTGTGATGTCTGACTTCTTGGGCCAGGTTGTCACGGAGCTCAGGGACCACAACCGGATCCAGACACATCTCTTGATACTCCAGCAGTCATCCTTCACCCCACATCCTCCAGAGCAACACCTGCCCAAACCCCAACCCATAGTCTGAGCTCAAGGTGGTCTGGAAGACGTGGACCATCTGACCCCTCAGCCCCTTATGCCCCCCTAGCAAAAAGGGAAGGAAGCAATGTGCATCAAAATAAACATGCCATCCTTGGTAATGTGATGTCTATGTTTATTACAGTGGTTGCACACTGTTATTGCTAGAGGAGTAGCTAATGCATTGCAAAGCAATACAATGGACACCACTCTGGCACTCCACATTCTGTTGGGGTTCATATGTGTTGCATCAGTACAACAAACAATCCTCAGCTGTTGCTGACCTTCATAGTACCTGGGACTCATCAACACAGATGTTTCTCATGTAAGCTGTGGGTCAACAACAACTGACATACCCACAGATTGTTACCTACATATTGGTTTATGCAGGTTCAGTTTAATAACACTGGGACACTGTAGGGACACCAAAACTTATATAGTAACATAGTAATTTAGGTTGAAAAAAGACTTGAATCCATCTAGTTCAACCCTTTTCCTATTCCTGTTTACCATTGTTGATCCAAAAAGAAGGCAAAAAAAAACAACAAACCCCTCAATATAGCAATTTCAAATTCTGCCTTGAATGGGGGGGGAAATTTCTTCTTGATTCCAAATGGCAATCAGATTTCTCCCTGGATCAACAAGTCCTAACTAAATATTAATCCGAAACCTAACGTACATAGCCCTCTATGTTATGCTGTTTTAAATAAGTATCCAGGCATCTTTTAAAGACATCTAATGTATTCGATAGCACCACCTCCTCAGGCAGTGAATTCCATACCTTTATTGTCCTTACTGTAAAGAAACCCTTCCTCTGTTGTAGATTAAATCTCCTTTTCTCAAGTCTAAGCGGGTGGCCCCTTGTCCTGTGTACTGTTCTGTTATGAGAGCCTTTTGTATGGGCCCTGAACATATTTGTATAGTATTATAATATCCCCTCTAAGATGCCGTTTCTCTAGTGTGTATAAGTTTAACTTTTCTAGTCTTTCTTCATAACTAAAACTTTCCATTCCCCTTATTAGTTTTTTAGCCCTCCTCTGCACTCTCTCTAGTTCCATAATGTCCTTTTTCAGAAAGGGTGCCCAGAATTGAACAGTATATTCTAGGTGGGGTCTTACCATGGACCTGTAAAGAGGCATAATTATATCTTCCTCCCTCGAGTCAATACCCCTTTTAATACATGCCAATATCTTATTGGCCTTTGCAGCTGCCAGCTGGCACTGCATGCTACTGCTAAGTCTATTGTTTACCATAACTCCCAAATCCTTTTCATTTGTAGATTTCCCCAGAGAAACACCATTTAAACTATATGTTGCATTTTTATTATTATACCCAAAATGCATAACTTTACACTTGTCTATATTGAATCTCATTTGCCATTTGCCTGCCCAGTTACTCAAATTGTCCAAATCCTCTTGTAATGAAGACACATCCAGTTCAGACTTTATTACCTTACTTAATTTTGTGTCATCGGCAAACACTGATACATGGCTCCCTATGCCCTCTGGGAGGTCATTAATAAACAAATGAAAAAGAAGAGGATCCAGGACAGATCCCTGAGTTACTCCACTTATCACGTTTATCCAACTGGAGAACTTGCCATTTACTACCTCTCTTTGCATTCCATCTTTCAGCCAATTTCCAATCCACACACAAACATTTTCCCCTAGGCATATTTCATTTAATTTGTACAGTAACCTCTTGCTGCTAAATGTTTAATGAAGATTCAACAGGGCAAACGGACTGTGGGCAAGTGTGCCATATAATTCCGCACAATAGCAGCAGAGGTAGGTTGGAACAATGAGGCGTTGTTAGCCGCCTTTACTCAAGGTCTGGGCGATTATATCAAAGATGAAACTGCGGCTAGAGAGCTGCCCAATGATCTGGATGAATATATTGATTACGCAATTCTAATTGACACTCAAATCTGGGACAGGATTATGGCTAAAGACAGTAGGGGACGGTCAAAAAATACTAGGCCTGCCAGTTTTGTTTACCCACCCACCCCTCCCTCGTTGCCTAAAACGGGAACTTGGTGAACCTATGCAATTAGGTTTTACCAGGTTAACCAAAGAGGAACGAGCACTTCGCAGAAGGCAGGGGTTATGTTTATACTGTGGTAAATCTGGGCACTTGCTAAGAACCTGTCCCGTACGTCCGGGAAAAGAACACACCTAGGGTACCTTGGGGGACAGGCCCCAGGTTTGAGCATACAAAAACCCACCATCCAGGTGGTACTTTCATGGGCAGATCACTCTGTGGAGATTCTGGCCCTGATTGATTCTGGTGCCGCTGGATATTTCATGGATAATGCTTTTGCTGAACGGCACAAGATTCCGATGGTTAAAAGAGAATCTCCTTTGGCTATTGATGGCAGACCACTGCAACCTGCCCAGGTTATGTTTGAAACTATGCCTCTTCCTATGACTATTGGGGTACTCCATAAAGAGGAACAACAGTTTCAGATAATCAGTTCTCCTCACCATGCAGTCATCCTGGGTTTTCCTTGGTTGCAATTGCATAATCCCCAGTTTGATTGGCAAAAGTGTGAGATTTCTGCCTGGCCCCAATACTGTATGGAGCATTGTGTGTCCCACCCGGTAAAGATTCTGTGTGCCTCCCCTTCATTGCCAGATGAGTACCAACAGTTCAGTGATGTTTTCAGTAAAGGGGAGGCTGGCACCCTGCCTCAGCACAGGTCCTACGATTGTGCAATTGAACTAACCCAGGGGGTGATACCCCCTAGGGGGCCGTACTTATCCTCTGTCCTGTGAGGAGAACCAAGCTATGGAGGAGTATATTTCAGATGCCCTCAAAAGAGAGATAATCAGGAAATCCACCTCACCAGCTGGGGCTGGGTTCTTTTTTGTGAAGAAAAAGAATGGCAAATTAAGACCATGCATTGATTACCGTGGCTTACATAAATTGATGCCTAAAAATGCGTATCTGATACCACTCATCACTGAATTATTTGACAGGTTAAAAGGTTCCTCCATTTTCACAAAATTGGATCTACATTCAGCATATAACCTGATCCGGATCAGAGCTGGTGATGAGTGGAAGACGGCTTTTAATACTAGATTCGGGCACTAGGAATATCTAGTGATGCTGTTTGGTCTCTGTAATGCACCTGCAGTATTCCAAGAACTAATTAATGATATCCTCAGAGATATGTTGCAGTCCTGTGTGGTGGTTTACTTGGACGATATACTTATTCACTCAGATGATTTGTCTCGACACATCAAGGATGTGTCAGAAGTGTTGCTCCGCCTACATAACAACAAATTGTATTGCAAATTGGAAAAAGGCGAGTTTCATAGATCCAGTGTGCCCTTCTTGGGGTTCGTGATTGCCAAGGAGGGTATTGCCATGGATCAGGAGAAACTTGCGGCAGTTCTGCAATGGCCACGACCCAAAGGCCTCAAATCGATTCAGCGATTTCTGGGCTTCGCTAATTATTACAGAAAGTTTATTAAGAACTTCTCCTCGATTGTTAAACCATTGTCGGACCTTACTCATAAGGGCGCTAATCCTTCCCAATGGTCCGAGGCGGCTGAATGTGCCTTTGAGACTTTAAAATCTGCCTTCACTGCTGCTCCAGTGTTATCCCACCCCAACCCAGCTCTCCCGTTTACTTTGGAGGTCGATGGCTCAGAGATCGGGGTGGGGGCAGTACTCTCTCAAAGACCAGCAAAAGGGAGTACCCTCAGACCTTGTGGGTTTTTCTCAAAGAAATTGTCTGTTGCCCAGTCACTATGAGATAGGTGACAGAGAACTATTGGCTATTATCCTCGCTCTTAAGGAATGGCGTCATTTATTGGAAGGTACCAGAAACCCTGTATTGATTCTCACAGACCATAAAAATCTGACTTATCTTTCAGAAGCTAAAAGATTGCCTTCTCGCCAGGCCAGATGGGCATTGTTCCTTTCCTGATTCAATTTTGTTGTATCTTACTTGCCAGGTTCCAAGAACATTAGGGCTGATGCCCTGTCTAGACAATTTGAGCCTGAGACCGACAGGGGCGAGGTCCCAGCACCTATTATACAGCCTGATCGTATATTGGCTACATTACACACTAGTATCACATCACCACTGGGGGAAGAGATTCTGGCCACCCAGGGTACTGCTCCCCCAGAAACCCCAGTGGGCAAGTGTTTTTTTGATGAGCCATTCCGCACTAGACTACTTGAAACCTGCCATTCCTCTAAGGCTGCTGGGCACATTGGTAGGGATCAATTAATATGGTCACTGTCACAAGTTTTCTGGTGGCCCTCCTTGAGGGTAGATTGTGCTGCCTTTACCAAATCCTGTGCCACTTGTGCTCGTGCCAAGACCCCTAGACACCTCCCTGTGGGCCTACTTCAACCAGTGCCTAATGGCGAACGTCCTTGGTCTCATGTTTCCATTGACCTTATGGGAGAATTGCCAGTGTCTAGGGGATATTCCTTCATACTTATGGTGGTGGACAGGTTTTCTAAAATGGCTCATTTCGTACCTCTCCGTGGCCTTCCCTCTGCCAAAGAGTTAGCGGTGGTTTTCGCTAAGGAAGTATTTCCAGTTGCAGGGGGTTCCCAGAGTTCTGGTGTCCGACCGAGGGAGCCAGTTCGTGTCTAGGTTTTGGAGAGCCTTTTGTGAACAGATGGGCATCCAATTGTCCTTTTCCTCCGCATACCATCCCCAGACCAATGGGGCTGCTGAGCGTGCCAATCAGGGACTGGAGCAGTTCCTGCGCTGTTTTGTTACTGACCATCATGATAACTGGGCCGACCTGTTGCCATGGGCAGTGTTTGCCAGGAACTGTGCGGTTAACTCTTCATCCGGGAGCTCTCCGTTCCTTATCAACTATGGGTTCCAGCTGTGCTTGCTCCCGGATTCATTTCAGTCTCAACAGATTCCAGCTCTGGATGAGCATATTGAGCAGCTCTACTCCATATGGGCACAGGTTCAAAGGGCACTTGGTCAGTCGTTCCAGCACCATCAGCGCCATGCTAATCGTAGATGGCTGCCAGTGGTCTCTTTCCAGGTTGGGGACAGGGTATGGCTATCCTCCAGAAACCTTAAGTTACAAGTCCCGTCTAATAAATTGGCTCCCCGGTTTATTGGTCCATATAGGGTTATTCGCAAAATTAACCCTGTTTCGTATGCCTTGGACATCCCTGCGTCCATGCGCATTCACAATGTGTTCCATGTATCTCGCCTCAAACCTCTTGTATGCAACCATTATACTACTAACCCTGTGGTGCTAGGGCCTATAGAGGTAGAGGGTCAGGAGGAGTACGAAGTTCAGAGTACTATTGATTCTTGCAGATTTAGAGGAAAATTGCAGTATTTGGTACATTGGAAAGGTTATGGTCCTGAGGATCGATCCTGGGTGGATAGTAAGGACCTGCATGCTGCCAAATTACTGCAAATTTTTCATTCTAGGTAACTCCAGAAACCAGGTCCCTCTTCCAGAAGGGGGGGTCTTTGAGAGGGGGGTACTATCATGGTGCCCGTGATTGCTGACTTCTGCTGTCAGTCAGGTGTGTGTACTCTCCATTGGCCGCCTGTCTTTTACCCGCCCAGTATTGCCTATATAGACTGGGCTGAGGCACCCTTTGGTTGCCCTTTCGTGGTGTCTCTATGTCAGCAGTCACGTGCTTGTTCTTGTACCTGTGATTTGGGCCAGATTCCTTTGCTACCAGTGTCAGCGGTCTCCAATAGTCAGTACCTCTCCTGCGTGGTTCCTGCCTTCGCCCGGATCCAGTTGGCCCGCCGTTCCTGCTTCCATTCCTGACCCCGTGTTGCCGTTGTTTCTGCTCCGTTCCTGACCTGGCTGGCAGTCCTGTCGTCCCTGTGGCTGTCCTGGCTTGTCTGCTGCTCCTGCATTGTATCCTGACTTCACCTACTGACTATTGGGTCGCCTGGGCAACATTCTGATCACTGGTTTGCTCCACACTACCAGTTGCTGATTCGCTGTATAGAACCGGTCAGACGCTATTGTTGCCCATTGCACCATACTGGTTTACTCCACACTACCGGTTGCTGATTCGCTGTATAGAACAGGTCAGACGCTATTGTTGCCCATTGCACCATACTGGTTTACTCCACACTACCGGTTGCTGATTCGCTGTATAGAACAGGTCAGACGCTATTGTTGCCCATTGCACCATACTGGTTTACTCCACACTACCGGTTGCTGATTCGCTGTATAGAACCGGTCAGACGCTATTGTTGCCCATTGCACCATACTGGTTTACTCCACACTACCGGTTGCTGATTCGCTGTATAGAACCGGTCAGACGCTATTGTTGCCCATTGCACCATACTGGTTTACTCCACACTACCAGTTGCTGATTCGCCGTATAGAACCGGTCAGGCACTATTGTTGCCCATTGCACCATACTGGTTTACTCCATACTACCGGTTGCTGATTCGCTGTATAGAACCGGTTAGACGCTATTGTTATCCATGCATGCTATTGGGCTCTCCTAAGTCACCGGTTGCTGATTCCGTCTTTAGAACCGGTTGGGCTTCGCTGTCTCCCAGTACATGGTACTGGTTTACTCCTCGTATCACCGGTTGCTGATTCGCTGTATAGAACCGGTTTTGGTTTCCCTGGTGGCGATACTGGTTTGCTCCACTGTTCCATCTTGCTGCTATTCCACCTATTCAGCATTAGTGGAGCTGTCCTTCTGTCCTCCTTGCTGCCTTGCCCGGTAGAGCCATATTCAGATTGATTGTTACCCTCCAGGCTGCCTTGCCCAGTATATTGGCAAGGCCAGTAGAGCCTGTCTCCATTCTACGGTGCCAGCTTACAGGCTGCCTTGCCCGGTTTATTGGCAAGGCCGGTAGAGCCATATTCAGATTGACTGTTACCCTCCAGGCTGCCTTGCCCGGTATATTGGCAAGGCCGGTAGAGCCTGTCTCCATTCCATTGTGCCAGCTTACAGGATGTCTTGCCAGGTATATTGACAAGGCCGGTAGAGCCTACCTTCTGTATCTTGCTAATCTACTGTTTGTAACCATTATGTACAAGTGATATGTGTGTATGTTCTGGTCCTGTCTGGGTTCCCATTAAACTTTTCAATAAAGTTAGATTTTTATCTTACTCTGTGTCTGAGAGTCTAACAAACCGTGACACATAGACAGATGGCTGTGGTACGGGATTTAATTATTAGGAAGATCTTTTGCCAAGATCGCCATAATAGAACAATTTGTTGTCTACCAAGTACTCGGGTTCAACATGTGGCAGATCGGGTTCATACATTGTTGGGAGGGGCTGGGCATGACCCAGCTGCCATGGTACATATTGGTACCAAGGACAAAATCAGTGGATAATGGTGGTTAGTTTAGGATTTCAAGGATTTAGGTTATAAGCTTAAGCAATGGACCTCTAAGGTAGTATTTTCTGAAATTCTACCTGTGCCACATGCTACATCAGGAAGGTAATGAGACATTAGGTGGCTAAAAGAGTGGCTAAACACTTGGTGTCAGCAGAAGGGGTTTGGGTTCCTAGAGCACTGGGTTGTCTTTTCACTTGGGGGAGCTCTTTATAGTAGAGATGGATTGCACTTTAGTGGAAAGTGGCCACAGTGCTTAAACTAGAAGGGGGGAGGTAATGCAACACAGGACAGGGAAGGTAGTATAATTAAGGAAATGAGATTAGAGAAGGGGCGTGATAGTGCAGAGGGAGAGTGGGCTAGTTCATCTATTAGGGAGGTGCAAAGTTTACAACATGATAAAAGAAAAAATGGATTTTAATGTTCTTACCTGATAACTCCTTTTCTCTTTCGGCCATATTGAACACAGGTACCATGGGGTTGAGTCCCTCCTCTTGGAGGGCAGAATATATCTCAAAGATAGAGTCTTATGGGTGGAGGCACCCTCCCCTGTCTGTATTACCTAGAATTCTTGTGACTGAAGCTACACAAATAATACAAGCTGAAAAGAGGAGAACAAAATCTCCTCCGAGAAAGAGACACTAAAAGGACTCTGCAGCCCAGGAAGGCCAGACCATAAACAAAATGTCCCTTTCTCTGAGTGGGAGACCTGTGTTCCATATGGACTAAAGAGAAAAGGATTTAACAGGTAACAACACTAAAATCATATTTTCTTTTACGTCCAATATGGGACAAGGGTACCATGGGGAATTACCAACGTTAAGCTCTGAGAACCTGAAAAAGGAGGAAGGACCTCACATCCATCCCCATGATACTGGAGTTCCCTAGGACTATCCAGTATCTGGATAAACCAAGTAGTAAGTGTCAATGGACACTGAACTGTTATAGCACACAAGAACAAGAGCCAACAGGACTCAAACAACTGAAGAACAGAATGGCAACCAAGTGCGGAGGTCCCTAAACAGGTCCCCACCTGCAGGACCTTCCGGCCAAAGCTGGCCTCAGTCGAAGCCAGACAATTGACACAGTAGTGCTTAGCAAACGTATTCAAGGTAGACCAAGTCACTGCCTTGCAAAACTGCTCACCCGAGGTCTGATTTGTAGGCCCAAGAGGCCACTAAAGGCCTAGTGGAATGCTCTGTCATATTAAAGGGAACAGGTTTGTATCAGGAGTTCATACACCTGGCATATGGCAGCCTTGATCCAAAAGGCCACAGTGTCTTTGGAAGCAGTTTGACCTACCCTAAGACCCTCAGGGATGACAAACATAGTCAGCCTTATGAAAAGGCTCAGTACAGTGTGCATGTTGCTATGTTACATATCATTTAAGGCAATGTACAATACCCTATAAATGGAGATCCTTCTCCTTATCAGATTTAGGGTCGGGACAAAAAAAAAGGCACAACAATCTCCTGATTATTGGGGAACTCAGACCACCTTAGGAAGAAACTCCTAAGAGGTTCAAGTACTGCCTTGTCCTTATGAAAGACCAGGAAAGGTGGTTTACAAGACAAAGCCTACAATTCAGCAACTCTCTGAACTGATGATTGACTGATTATTACTAATTATTGACAAAAGAAAAGCCATCTTGAGAGTTAAGTGACACAGAGGAATGGAACCCAGGGGCTCTAAGGAAGGCCTCTGCAAGACTCCCAAAACCAAGTTAAGTCCCACAGACGAGTGGGAGCCTTAAAGGCAGGGAAAGCATGAGCCACCCCTTGAAGGAAAATCTTGAAGTCTGGAATGGTGACAATACCTCTCTGAAAAAACACACAAAGCACCGAAATCTGAACCTTAAGGGAGCTTAAACTAAGTCCTTTGTTCACTCCATCTTGGAGAAAAGACAACACCAACATGAGGTCAAATTCCCTTGAGGACACAGCCTTGTCTGTGCACCACTTTTGAAAAACAGACCATACCGTATGTTAGGCATTGTAGGAGACAGGTTTTCTATCCCAACCTTCCCGCCTCAGGATGTTGGCTTCAAGAACCATGCGCACAAAGTCATTTTCCCTACATCCTCGTGCCACAGGTAACCCTGGAGCAAGTGATCTGGCCTGGGAGGAAGGTGGAGTGGATCCTGAATTGAAAGACTGACCAGGTCTGCAAACCACTTCCCTCCTGGTCCAGTAAGGGGCGACCAGAATGATGGTCGCACCATCCATCCTGAACTTCTGGAGTACCCTGGGAATGGCGGAAACACATAGTGAGGTGGAAGTTCCACGGAATCGACATTATGTCTGTGGCAAAGGTTAGATGATCTGTCCAGGAGCAAAATGTGGGAACCTTCCTGTTTTCCCTGGTGGCCATGAGATCTATCGTCGGCACACCCCACTGATGCACAATCATATAGAATGCTTCAGGGATAAGTTCCTACTTGCCTGGATCTGCATCTTGGTGAATATTTTCTACCCCTGCAATGTGAACAGCTGAGATAGCCAGAAAACAAGACTCCACCCTAGACTGTACCTCAGGAAGACAAACAATTGTGAGGTGAACCCATGAAGCGCAAACAAGAGAAAGTGTCTTGTTCTCGACATGGTAGCCTCTCAATGGTGCTACAACTCACATTTTTAACTCCCATGTGCCATTGCAAAGAGGAAATTTCCATATACATATCAGATTAGTCTTGCCCACAGACAGTCCAGCTTTGAAATGTCAGGCAAATCCTCTCCACATGAGAGAACCAGCATAACTAGAGACATACATTTCGGCCTACGTGGGCCTCGTCAGTGTGGTGCAGCTGAATTCCTCTAGGGCACATGGAAGCAAGGGCCCATGCCTGGGATGCCCTTATACTTTGAAAGACAAACAATTGTGAGGAGCACCCATCAAGTGACTGAAATGTACGTCTGGGGTTGTGCGGTTTCTCTCGCTCAGAGTGGGATTTGCCTGACATTTTGGAACTGGACTGTCTGTGGGCTTCTCATCCAAAAAAGTAAATAAAAAGCCAGTGAAAAAATATGAGCAAATATAATCAAATATAAACTTTATTCCTTCAAAAGAAGGCAAAAGTAAAATATATATATATAAATATATATGAATCAATGGCTCTCAAGACCAAAAAGTTCTTGCTTGCTCTAGTCCCCACAATATCAAAGGAGGTGCAGATAAATGCCTTGGCTATGGCCACAAACCATAGAAATAATGGAAAAATCCAGTTTTAATATCCTCCACATGCTGGTATGCTACTTGTACGTGTAGAATACTTTTCTTGTGAGTATACTGCATGAAGCATAATTGTGGATTCACTTCTTATACAAACATTATTACCCTATGAGGCACCCTCTCTTTCTATTTTTCTTGCTTAAATTCTCTAGGAAGCCTCATTTGGCATGAGGAACAGTAAGTGAGGAGGTTAAGGAATGCCCCAGACCCCTTAGCCTTAGATTTACCCCAATGCCCCTTAGAGTCTGACAGCCTCAAAATAAAATGTTCCAAGACTAATATAAAATATTAAAATATGCTCATAATAATATATCACCCCATAAAACCCAGAAACTACACTTACCTGGAAAGAGAAGGGTTAATATGGAGAAGGACCAAGGAGAGTCTGCCTCTATGTAGAGGATAAGCAAGAGAGAAGGAAAATGTTGGCTGCATAACTGACAGCCAATCGGAAGAAAGCCAGTGAAACAGGCATTCTGGGAAATGTAGTCTTCTCTGTTACTGTTGCTTTGCAAAGCCTACATCTTCGTTTGTGGAATTGCCACAAGTTCCCTGGACACTCAGAAAGTGGACTGGATTATAGGGCATGAGGAGACAAGATAGAGTCCTCACTGACTCTGGTACCTTAAACGGCTGCAGATGTATGCCCCACAGATGTTTTCCCATGGAAGTCAATAGAGCAAAGATAGCGGCAGCATCAGTGGAATCAGGCAAAACCAAAAAAGGAACCCAGAGATTCAGAAACCCCAGGGAACATCTAGTGGGGCGTATAAGACTAAGGCACAATTGAAGGGAAAGTGACAATAGACTCCACAAAGCCCTAGAAACACCAAAACGTCAATGAAAGGGTTAACCCAAAACCAAAAAGCAGCCATCCTTACTTCAAAGGTACTATAAATAGATAACAGACAGTGAAATGGAATACTCCAACGGAGTACAAGAGCCTGACAAGACACAGAACACCCTTGTATGGAGAAGCACATGACTGGGACAAAGGTGGACCAAGGCACTCAAAGGGTTACTCATCAGCCTTCTGTCTTCAGGTTGTCATTTTAGTTTCAAGCAAACAGAGCCCCACTCTGGTGGGAGGGAAAACTTGGAAGCAAGATTCCTTCCACAGGGCTGCAAGGGTTCACACAGCACCTGCACACTGGTCAGTCCAATCCAGGGAAGCCCAGTACCTAATCCTAATGGGGGATTATTCAGCCCAATACTTAAAAAGGAAAATAATAGCATTCCTAAAAATTAAGAGAGTGTGTCTTGCCTTCCTTCCTTCTTTGCAGAACACATGAATTCTGGGTAATTGTCACGGGGGTGACTGTGAAATAAAAACACTCAACAAGTACAGATACAATAAAATGAACTTTATTAATAAGAATTATAAGAAAGAATATATCTCTCCAACCTTCACTAGACCAGGTGGGAACAATGCAACGGCACTTCCCCAACCCTTCACTCGACAGGATTGAATACAGAGAAATACTATACCCCAGAACGCTGGAGTATCTACCAGGAGATACAGCACCTCTTCCACCTTCACGAGGCCTGGTATAGGACAGTGTAACAACACTTCCACAACACTTCACTAGACAGGTGGAGGAGAGGTGAACCGAATATTCTCCAGAATGCTGGAGCAACAAGGAGCGAGAGGGGGGGAAGTGGGGAAGTGTAAAGTCATGCATTTGGGAGGAAACAATCCCAAGGCTACTTATAAACTTAATGGAATAATTTTAGGTGACTCGTTGCTAGAAAAAGACCTGGGTATCCTTGTCAACTACAAACTTGGAAACAGTGACCAGTGTCAAACAGCAGTAGCAAAGGCAAACAAAGTCCTGTCTTGCATAAAAAGAGGTATTGAAGCAAGAGTGGATAACATTATTTTGCCATTATACAAATCATTGGTAAGACCTCACCTTGAGTATGCAGTGCAATTTTGGGCACCGGTTCTGAAAAAGGATATACTAGAACTAGAGAGGGTACAGCGGAGAGCAACAAAATTAATTAAGGGAATGGAGGACTTGACATATGAGGAACGACTAAACAAACTTGGTTTATTTACTCTAGAGAAAAGACGACTAAGAGGAGACCTTATCACATTGTACAAGTATATGAGAGGTCAATACAAGGATCTCTGCGGTGAGCTATTTATTCCAAGGCCTGCTCAGGTGACCAGGGGACACCTCTTGAGATTAGAGGAAAGGAGGTTTAAACTTCAGCAGAGGAAGGGTTTTTTTACGGTAAGGTCTGTCAAATTGTGGAATTCATTGCCCAGGGAGGTAGTTATGGCAGATACAATGGACACATTTAAGAGAAGATTAGATACATTTCTTTCAAAAGGGAACATACAGAGTTATACTGTTTATCAGTAGGCAGATCAGGAAGGTCTGATAAAGACTAATTTAATTGGTAGCAGGAAAGCTATAAAATTCTTAGTTACTGAGGTATGAAGCGAAGGTTGAACTTGATGGACTTGTGTCTTTTATCAACCTAATTTACTATGTTACACTTTCCTCCACCCTCTCGAGGCCCGGTATAAGACAATATAACGACACTTCCTCAATACTTCACTAGACAGGTGGAAGAGAAGTGAACAGAATATACTCCAGAACGCTGGAGCAACTAAGGAGCGAGAGCACCTTCTCGAGGCCTGGTCTGGGAACAGTGTAACGATACTTTCCCAACCATTCACTAGACAGGTAGGAGGATGACTACCGGACTATACTCCAGAACGCTGGAGCACCACCAGGAGCGAGAGCACAGCCTCCACCTTCACAAGGCCAGGTAAAGGGACAGTGCAATGACACTTCCCAAACCCTTCACTAGACAGGTGAAAGTAGTGCACATAGACTACACTCCAGAACGCTGGAGGACCACAAAGAGCGAGAACACCTCTCCAACAGGAGATGACTAAGCTACGGATAGGCCCTAGCGCGTAGTATTTGAGCGACAGGTAAGGCAAGAACAATGTCGCTAGTATAACAGCACGCCACTGGAGGCAATCATGGACGCAGTGATAGTAATACAGGCAGGGAAAGGGTTGAGCTGAGGAGGAGGAGGGAGTCTCCACCCATAAGGCTCTGTCTTTGATATGTGTCCTGCTCTCCAACAGGAGGGACTCAACCCCATGGTATCTGTGTTTCAATATCAGATGTAAAAGAAATACATATTACAACGAATGTAATTTTTCAGAATGCCAATAAGATACAATGTATGCATATAGTTAGGTACGGAAATATTTGGACACTGACACAAGTTTTGTTATTTCGTCTGTTGACCAAAATAAATACAAGTTACAGTTAAATAATGAATAAGGGCTTAAATGCAGGATGTCAGCTTTAATTTGAGGGTATTCACATCCAAATTGGAGGAAAGGTTTAGGAATTACAACCCCCTCTTTTTCAAGGGATCAAAACTAATTGGACAATTGACTCAAAAGCTGTTTCATGGACAGGGGTGGGCTATTTCTTCATTAGGTCATCATCAGTTAAGCAGGTAAAAGGTCTGGAGCTGATTCCACAGGTGTGGCATTCACATTTGGAAGCTGTTGCTGTGAACCCACAAAATGCGGTTAAAGGAGCTCTCACTGCAAGTGAAACATGCCATCCTTAGGCTACAAAAAAAAATCCATCAGAGAGAAAGCAGGAACATTAGGAGTAGCCAAATCAACAGTTCTGTACATTCTGAGTAAAAAGTACGCACTGGGGAGAGCTGCAACACAAAAAAGGCCTGAATATCCACGGAAGACAACAGTGGTGGATGATCATAGGATCCTTTCCATGGTGAGAAAAACCCCTTCACAACATCCAGCCAAGTGAAGAACACTCTCCAGGAGGTAGGCATATCATTATCAAAGTCTACCATAAAGAGAAGACTTGATGAGAGCAAATACAGAGTGTTCACCACAAGGTGCAAACCATTCATAAGCCTCAAGAATAGAAAGGCCAGATTAGACTTTGCCAAAAAAACATCTAAAAAAGCCCAGCCAGTTGTGGAACAGTATTCTTTGGACAGATGAAACTAAGATCAACTTGTACCAGAATGATGGGAAGAAAAAAGTATGGAGCAGGCATGGAATGTCTCATGATCTGAAGCATACCACATCATCTGTAAAACACGGTGGAGGCAGTGTGATGGCATGGGCATGCATGGCTTCCAGTGGCATTAGGTCACTAATGTTTATTGATGATGTTACAGAAGCAGCTGGATGAATTCTAAAGTGTATAGGGATATACTGTCTGCTCAGATTCAGACAAATTCAGCTAAGTTGATTGGACGGCGGTTCACTTTACAGATTGTGACAAAAGTACCTTTTAATGTGTTATACCTTCTGTCCTGGGATCAGCCTTCTAGGTTGCAGAGACTCTTCACACACAGTCTGTGCCTGTTTATTTGTATCCAAGTGGTGAGACAGCAGCTTCACAAACAAAACAAAATTCTTGTTCTACAGAGCATTAACTAAACATATCAGCTCCTGACTGTATTTGGACTACTAGTCAGATTACCAGCTCAAGAGATAAACATCCACAGTCCAGCAGGCACAAGTTAACTCCACAATTTTCAGGCTTTCAGAGGTTAAATCCTTCCTCTCTGGGAACTCAAACAAAAAGACAGACAGCATGGCTCAGTATATGACTGCTTGCTGCACTAATTGCCAGATGCAGGTGGGTGAGGAATAGGGAGTGATATAAATCTCGGTGTAGATTCCTCACCTGACACGTGTCAGTTACTGTGAAACTGTGGAATGGAGCACTGACCCACAATACATAGTTTTGCAATGTACACCGAGTTACCTATACATTCTATTTCACTGAGCTAATCAGGGTAGATACCCTTCAGTATTTGGGGATATATTATATATTTATATTTATATATACCCTCTATCACCATTCCTGGGACTCTGTCACACATCCTCCCCCCCAGCTCAATCCCTGTGGGATGAGCGACCATGGACAGTAGGGAATGCATTCTTAAGAGCCTATCTGCATTTCCCTGTTTACATCCTGCCCTGTGTTCAACTGAAAAATTATAGGGCTGTAAACTAAGAAAGCAGCGGGTCACTCTACTGTTTTTCTCCCTGTTTTTACACATCCACATTAGAGGTGCGTAACAGGTAGTACTTGAGGGTGTCTACAGCCCATTTAATAGCAATACACTACTTCTCAACAATATAGTAGTTTCTTTCATGTGGATTCAGTTTTCTGCTTAGGTATAGAATGGGGTGTTCGTTACCCTGATTCTCTTGGGAGAGAACAGCCCCAAGTCCCACATTTGATGCGTCAGTCTGTAAAATAAAGTCCCTAGAGAAATCAGGGTTCACCAGCACCGGTTGACTACATATGGCCTCCTTCAATTTTCTGAATGCTAGTTCAACTTCCGGGGACCATTTAACAATCACAGGAGCTTTTGCTTTTATAAGGTCAGTCAAGGGACCTGCAGAAGTAGCAAAGTTGGGGATAAACTTCCGGTAATATCCAACTAAGCCCAAAAAAGTTCTCACCTGTTTCTTAGTGAGCGCGCAAGACTAGTTTCGTATCGCTTCAATTTTTGAAAGTTGGGGTTTTACTAATCCCCTGCTAATCAAATAGCCTAAATATTTGGCTTCCTCCGGCCCAATAGTACACTTATTGGGATGATGTTACGGTTTTTCTGACACTCAGACCAGGTTGTAACGTAAAAACACAGTTTATTGAAACAGAATGATAAACAGTGCCCCTAGGGGCCAGTATAGGTAAGAATAAGGCAAACAAATACAGGCAATATAAACAGAGGATGGATATAGCTACAGACAGGAGCTACATAGAGGGTTAACTTGAGCAACTGGTTAGGCTCAGGCTAGATTGGCCAACGCCCAGGAGATATAACAGTCTCTAAATGTAGAACAGGAACACAGGATCAGCGCTGTATCACTCTCAAAGCAGAAGCAGGATGAGCCCCTGTTGCTCTGAGCTGAGCCAGTACCACCACCGTGGGCTATGAGGAATGCTACTGCCAATCTGATGTAACCAGAATAGGAATCGCCCTGAATGAGTAGTGAGTAACCCTGCGTCTGCCACTGAAAGTATGCCAGCCCTTGGGAGGACACAGTAGAACGGATTTGCCCAAGCTTAAGAAGAGCCGATGCACAGAGTAGTGCAGTTGGAATTGTGCACTTTGAGCAAATGAGATACTGCCCAGACACCCTTCCGGTGTCACCCAGAATCCTTATTGCAAGAGCGAACGGACTACCAGTGTCAACCGGCGTGATCACGGTGCACCCCGAGCACCGGACAAGAGGAGCTCTGCAAGGACTGGTATAGCGTCAAGCGGAGGCTCAAAGTGTAAAGGCTCAGAGAATCAATAGGAGCTTGGCAATATAACAAGTGGCACGTAATCGGAGACTACCGGCAGTGCAAGGGTTAATCTGGTACATTTGAAAGAGCAATGCTCAACGAGTACAAGGCAGGCAACCTCGGCTAGAGCTACAAGAGCGAGAGGAAACCGAGAACAGTTCAGAATGTCGCCAGCGAGACCGGAGGACACTGGAGCAGCAACCGGACAGGAGCAGTAGCCAGAACCGGATGACAGAGTCGCAGGAACACCACCGGAGGGTGGATCAATCACGGAGAAGGATCAGGAGCCAGAACCGGGTCGAATCACGGAGCAGGGTCGTCAGCCAGAGCTGGGTCAGATCACGGTGCTGGGTCGTCAGCCAGAGCCGGGTCAGATCACGGTGCAGGGTCGTCAGCCAGAGCCGGGTCAGATCACGGTGCAGGGTCGTCAGCCAGAGCCGGGTCAGATCACGGTGCAGGGTCGTCAGCCAGAGCCGGGTCAGATCACGGAGCGGGAACAGGAGGAGAGTCAGACTAGCCGGGTCGGTACACAGGAAACACTGGAGATCAGCAACTAGGCGCAGCAACATAACACCACGAAAGGGCAATTGACAAGTGCCCAAAGCCCAGCATATAAAGGCACATCCTGGGCGGGCCAATCAGACTCCTCCAATGCAAATGTACACAGTCAGAGATTGACAGGGAATCACGGGGACCGTGATAGATGAGCTGTTAAGCCAGCAGATCGGATTGAGTTTAGCACAGCCTGTACTTTTGGAAGGTGAGACTCCCAATCTGCGCTATGTATTACAACATCATCAAGGTATGTGTCAGCATAATGTGTATGTGGCTTTAATATTCTGTCCATCATTCTTTGGAATGTGGCAGGAGCCATGTGTAGACCAAAAGGAAGTACTCTGTAATGAAAAAGACCATCAGGGGTAGAAAAGGCAATTTTTTCTTTTGCCTGCTCTGTAAGTGGGACCTGCCAATATCCCTTGGTTAGATCTAATGTGGTAAGATACCGGGCTTTCCCAAGCCTTTCAACTAGCTCATCAACTCTCGGCATGGGATGCAAATCAAATTTTGAAATGGCATTTAGCTTACGATAATAATTGCAAAATCTGATTGTGCAATCTGGCTTTGGCACAAGCACAATATGGCTACACCAGTCACTTTGGGATTCTTCAGTTACCCCAAGGTCCAACATTTTCTTAGCCTCTTCTCTAATAGCCTGTCTACGGGCTTCAGGTATTCTATAAGGCTTAAGGTTAACCCTTTCCCTGCCTCTGTTATAATGTCATGTTTGATAAAGCGAGTTCTGCCTGGAGTTGTTGAGAACACAACTTTGTTTAATCTTACAAAGTTTTTGATTTCTCGTGTCTGGTGTATAGACAGGGTTTCTGATATATTAACCTCAGGGTCACTTTTATCTTTAAGAGGAAGGGCAGTGGCTTCTACCGCAATTAGAGCTTCCCTATCATTCCATGGCTTAAGTACGTTTACATGTTAAATTTGCTCTTCCTTACGTCTACCTGGCTGTCTGACTTTGTAATTCACCTCTCCAACCCTTTCAATAATCTCATAGGGTCCATGCCATGTTACCAGGAATTTATTTTGGATTGTGGGGACCAAAACTACTACTCTGTCTCCAGGCTGAAATACACGGACCCTGGCATTCCTATATAACTATTTTCCTGAGCTTGCTTGGCCTTCTCCATATGTTCCTGTACGATGGGCATGATAACGGCCATACGTTCCTGCATCTTGGTTATATGTGCAATTACATTACGATGTGGGGTAGCCTCTTGTTCCCACTTTTCCTTAGCTATATAAAGTAGTCCCCTGGGATGTTTACCATACAACAGTTCAAAAGGAAAGAACCCAATGGAGGCTTGAGGTACTCCCCTAATAGCAAACATTAAGTATGGCAGTAACCAGTCCCAATTTTTCCCATCCTTGTCGATCACCTCCCGTAGCATAGACTTCAGTGTTTTATTGAACCGTTCCACCAAAACCATCAGTGTGTGGGTGATACAAAGAGGTTTTTAGAGGCTTTATGCAAAGAAATTTACATAATTCCCCTGTAACCTGGGACATGAATGGAGTGCCCTGATCTGTTAGGATTTCCTTGGGGATCCCAACCCTGCTAAACAGCATCATTAATTCTTTGGCAACTGATTTGGACGAGTAATGTGCAGAGAAATTGCCTCAGGGTAAAGAGTAGCATAGTCTAATATTACCAATATGTACTGATGCCCCCTAGCAGACTTTACTAGGGGTCCCGCAAAGTCCATTGCTATGCATTCATATGGGACTTCAATTACAGGTAAGGGCACTAATGGGCTACGATATGCTGTGAATGGTGCTGTAAACTGACATTCTGGACATGAAAATCAATACTGTATTATTGCAGCCACTACCCCTGGTCAATAAAATCTCCTAAGAATACGCTCTTTTGTCTTGTCTACCCCTAGGTGGCCCATTAGGACATGGCTATGTGCAAGATACAATGCAGTATGTCGATACACTTGTGGCACTAACAACTGTTTTGTTAGAACAGACTCCTTATTCTCAACCAGATACAACAAATCATTGTCTACTTCAAAGTAGGGATAAGTAAGAGGTTTGTCCGGATTAGTAGGAGAACCATCTTTAACTGAAATGGCGTTTCTGGCTGCTAATAGAGTGGGGTCAGACCACTGTACACTTCTGAAGTTACCTGGGCTAACCTCCAGGTCAATGAGCCCAGTGTCTTCTTCAGAACTACCAGATGGCCTTGTATCACTCAGTTCTGGGTTGTCACCAACCAGCATTTTCAGAAGGGACAACATCTTACTCTCAGATCCATCCCTGTTATCTAGCTCATCTACCACAGTGTCAGAAAAAGGAAAATCATCTTTACATTCACCTGGCAGACTAGTCATGTGGTTTTCAGCAGAAGCCCAGAGTCCTAAGAAATGGGGAAATTCTCTACCAATTATCATATCATGAGCTAACTTTGGTACCAGGCCAACTCAACAATTTACATAAACCAATTGTGTTTAAACACATATTTTAGCAGTAGGATACTTATGTATGTCATCACGTATACAGGGAATATCAATCCTTTGAGATTCATCTATGTGAGCTCCATTTACCAAAGCTTGGTTTATAAGGGTAACCATACTGTCTGAATCTAGTAATGCCTGTATCTTTTTACCTTACACATTCACAGAACACCAGGGGTGGATATTTAGACAGCCACTTTTGTTTGCAGAACACACAGGATGAGAATACAGTGAATAACCATCCCTGTTGTTACCCAAACTAAAATCTATCAGTTCAACATTTTCAGGACAGTCTTTTGCAATATGTCCATATTTTTGACATTTACAACATTTCATAGAATAGTTTGTCATTCTCAAATCATTTGTGGGCTCTTCAGGTCTCAAAAAAGCCCTTCTCCCTTGACCCAACCCACTCACCAAAAGTCCCCCTTTTCCCTGGAACAGTCTTACCAGTTTTGCTGGGGCTCTGGGTTTTTGAATTCTGAAGCCGCTCTTGGGCAGGAAGTTGAAGCATTTCTCCTGCTGCAACATACTGTTCTACCAATGTGACCAACTGATCTGCTCTTTTGGGATTGCTCTGACTGACCCACCGTCTGAGAGCAATAGGTAGTCCTCTCAGGAATCTGTCTATTACTAGCAGTTCAACAATGTAGCTGGACGAGTTGATCTCTGGTTGTAATCATTTCCTGGCCAGATGTAACATCTGCGATCTAACAGTTTTCTCTGAGTGGTAAATCCAGGAATGGAACTTCTGAGCCCAGACCGTAGTTGTTACTCCCAGACGGGCCAAGATCTCTGTTTTTTCAGTTTGCTGTAGTCACTGGCTTGGTCTAGTTCCAGATCATAATATGCCTTTTGGGGCTCTCCACTCAGAAATGGTGCCAATAGACTTGTCCATAGGCCACCCTTCTCTTTCTGCAGTTTGCTCAAATTCCATCAGGTAAGCCTCCACATCACCTGTATCCACCATCGTTTGCAGATAGTTACTCACTCTGAGAGACTTGGGTCCTTGATGAGGTTCTGCAGCAGCTCTGGTCAGCCTCTCAGATAGTCCCTGGATTAAAGCATCTGTGTTTTCTTTCTGTGCCACAATCAGCTGCTGCAATGCTGCATTACCCTCAGCAGCCCTTCTTTCAGTTTCTCTCTGAGCCTCAAAAAGCCTTCTGTTAGTTTTCTGCTGCATTAGCCTCAGCTGCGCTCTGTGAGGACTGTATCAGGACTTTAATAACATCCTCCATTTCTCAAGCAGTCTCTATCTGCAACTCACTGACTCTAGTGAAGTGCCCACATTCTCCACCATATGTGACAAAAGTACCTTTTAATGTGTTGTACCTTCTGTCCTGGGATTAGCCTTCTAGGTTGCAGAGACACTTCACACACAGAAGGAAGTTAAATCAGGTCTGTGCCTGTTTATTTGTATCCAAGTGGTGAGACAGCAGCTTCACAAACAAAACAAAATTCTTGCTCTACAGAGCATTAACTAAACATATCAGCTCCTGACTGTATTTGGACTACTAGTCAGATTATCAGATCAAGAGATAAACATCCAACAGCACAGTCCAGCAGGCACTCCACAATTTGCAGACTTTCAGAGGTTAAATCCTTCCTCTCTGGGAACTCAAACAAAAAAGACAGCTCAGTGCAGGGGGAAGTATATGACTGCTTGCTGCACTAATTACCAGATGCAGGTGGGTGAGGAATAGGGAGTAATAGAACTCCTGGTGTGGATTCCTCACCTGACACGTCAGTTACTGTGAAACTGTGGAATGGAGCACTGACCCAAAATACATAGTTTTGCAATGCAAACCAAGTTACCTATACATTCTATTTCACTGAGCTAATCAGGGTAGATACTCTGCAGGACTTGGGGAGTATCACGGTGCCCATGATTCTCTTTGAGACATTCTTATTAGTCATGGCCGGCCAGCCCCTCCCAAGGCATGCCTTTATATATGCACCCCTGTCACTAGGCCGGTGCCCTTTCGTGGTGTTCCTGACCTTACGTTTATTCTGTGCTCCTGTTCCGGTATGATCCGGTTTCGTCTGACCTTGTTCCTGTTCGGCTTTCTGTGTACCAATCCAGGCTTTGGCTGACTACCGTTCTCTGTGCACAGATCCAGGCTTTGGCTGACTACCGCTCTCTGTGTACCGATCCAGACTTTGGCTGACTACTGCTCTCTGTGTACCGATCCAGGCTTGGCTGACTACCGCTCCCTGTGTACCGATCCAGGCTTGGCTGACTTCCGCTCTCTGTGCACCGATTCAGGTATTGGCTGACTACCGCTCTCAGTGTAACGATCCAGGCTTTGGCTGACTAAAGCTCTCTGTGCTGCCCTCGATATTGTTGTCAGTCCATTCTTTATCGTTGCCTCCGGTTGCGATACTTTCAGCCTGTGATTCAGTGTGGCCTCCGTTACATGCTACCCAGCCTGTGCTCTCCGGTCACTAGCGGTGTTTCAACTTGTCAGTCCATTCACTACTGTTGCCTCCGGTTGCGCTACTCTCAGCCTGTGATTCAGTGTGGCCTCCGCTATGTGCTACCCAGCCTGTGCCCTCCGGTCACTAGCGGTGTTACTACTTGTCAGTCCATGCACTACTGTTGCCTCCGGTTGTGCTAGTCCAGGCTGCCTTACCCAGTATTCGGTAAGGCCGGTAGAGCCTCCTCTGTTCCTTGTTGCGTCAGTTACCAGGCTGCCTTACCCGGTATTCGGTAAGGTCGGTAGAGCCTCCTCTATTCCTTGTTTCATCAGTTACCAGGCTGCCTTACCCGGTATGCGGTAAGGCCGGTAGAGCCTCCTCTATTCCTTGTTGCATCTGTTACCAGGCTGCCTTACCCGGTATTCGGTAAGGCCGGTAGAGCCTTATCATTATTGCCATCTGTATTGCCCTGACCTGTGTCAAACTATCTTGCTGTATTCTGTGTAAAGTTTGGACCCGTGTAGGGCCTTGTTACGCTTTATCCTGATTAATAAAGCTTTACTATTTTATCCTACCAAATTGTCTTCAATAAAAACCGTGACAGGGAGATATATACACCCTCTATCACCATTCCTGGGACAAGATGTAAAATGACCGAAAAGATACAGTGAAAGCAGCCCAGGAGTTTAAGGCAAAGAAGTGGAATATTCTGCAATGGCCGAGTCAATCCCCTAATCTCAACCCGATCGAGCATGCATTTCACTTGCTGAAGACAAAACGTAAGCCAGAAAGTCCCACGAACAAACCACAACTGAAGACAGCTGCAGTAAAGGCGTGGCAAAACATCACAAAGGAGGAAACCCAGAGTCTGGGGATGTCCATGCGTTCCAGACTTCAAGCAGTCATTGCCTGCAAAGGATTATCGACAAAGTATTAAAAATGAAAATATTATTTATGATTGTGTTAATTTGTCCAGTTACATTTGAGCCTCTGAAATAAGGGGACTCTGAATGAAAATGGTTGCAATTCCTAAACGTTTCACACAATATTTTTGTTCAACCCCTTAAATTAAAGCTGAAAGTCTGCACTTCAATTGCATCTTGATTGTTTCATTTCAAATCCATTGTGGTGGAGAGCCAAAATTATGAAAATTGTGTCAGAGTCCAAGTATTTCCGGACCTAACTATAAATGTTCATAGTCTGGCTGTTAAGATGGGGGAACTAGAAATTATTGCAATATTTGAGGAGTATGATCTAAATGATGCATGTGAAACCTGGTTAGATGATATGTATGACTTGGCAGTCAATCCAGAAGGTTATTCAATTTTTAGGAGTGATAGGGTTAATAACATGGGAGGGTGTATGTCTATATGTAAAGAGGTAGTATAAGGAAATGATGGGTACAGTGAGACTGTAGAGGCCCTGTGGGTTGAAATACACACTGGGGACACATATAATAAAAATATGTTAATGGGGATTTGCTATAAGCAACCTAATATTGGGGAGTTTGAGGAAGCCCATTTGTTACTGAAAATGGAAAAGGTTTCTCGTTCAGAAAATGTAATCATAATAGGAGATTTCAACTATCTTGAAATTGACTAAAGAAATAGGACTTCCAGCACAACAAAGGGAAATTATTTTTAAGTATTATTAATACAATTTCATGTCCAAACTAGCAGAAGAACTAACTAGAAAAGAGGCCTCGCTTGACCAAGTGCTCTCAAAGAATTCTGACATGATAAACAGTATACAGGTAAAGGAACATTTAGGCAGAAGTGCCCACAATATGGTATCTTTTGAAATTTGTTATGAGAAACCTATTAGCAAGGGTTTAACCAAAACATTACATTTTAAAAAGGCCAGTTTTACAAAGATAAAAGCAGTATTAAAGGATATTCAGTGGAATGTCATTTTCAAAGATACAAATACACAAGAATCATGGAATTTGTTTAACCCCTTAAGGACCGGCCACGCACGCACATGGCCAGCACTTAAGGACCATGGACCATTTTTTTTTTTTTGTGCGGTCCGATTCAGGGCTCCCAGAACAGCATGCAGCCGCTCGGGGGAGCCCTGAATTCCATGATGTACATGTACGTCCTTGGTCCTTTAGGGACCTACACCCAGTGACGTACATGTACGTCATGGGTCATAAGGTGTTAAAATGCTTTTAGCCAAATATATGTGTGTCTCTCTCTCTCTCTCTCTATATATATATATATATATATATAATCAACTGGGAAATAACCACAAGAGGAGCAAATTAAGACCAATGTATGTGGCTTAAACCCTTAACCCCATTGCGACAAGTAACTTACCAGGTACGTCCCACAAAAACTGTCACTTAGTGACAGAGGACGTACCTGGTAAGTCACAGAAGTCATTTGCTAGAATGCCGAAAAAAAAACAAAACCCTGTCGTTAAGTGCCGGCCGCGCACGCGGCTGGTTACTAAGGGGTTGAAGACATGCCAGGATGTCATGGGTAAACTCCCCTTAAGGACCCATGTTGGTCCTGGCATGTCATGGGTTAAATGATAGCAGTGTGCATCTGTGCATGCTGCTGTCATGCTGGTGATGCTGAAACTGTGAGTTTCAGGACCGGAGAGCTCAGTTTCGGTCATTCTCTGTTTTGCCGGTACATGTGATCACTCCTACAGCGGTCACATTTACCGGCTTTTTCATTCACAAAGGCAATGTGTTTTACACATTGCCTTTGTGGCTGTTTCCTACCTCTCTCTTCCTTACTATGAGAGTAAGGGAAAGAGAAGCAGAGAATAGACAAAACAATAAACAAATAGGAGGCCAGAGCTGGGGATATTAACCCCTTCAGTGCTGGTGCTGAGATCAGGATGAATGCAGGTCTATTTATGACCTACTGTCAGCAACATATATATTTTTTTTAATAAATGCGAGCAAGACCAAAGTAGAATGTTACCCAGAATAATTTATAAACATATACTGAAGTTTAAACAAACATTAATGGGAATTTTATTGTTGTGGCGCAATGTAATACACTTATACACCACACAGTCTTATGTACCTAAAGGGGGAATATAGGGGGGAGGGACATAGGGATTTTTGCCCCAGAGGGATAGTGCCCCATTAAAACTGCATATTTGTTTAGTTACGAATGCCCAGTCATACCTTTAATGCAGTCCCATTGGGCCCAAATGATCACAAGAGAACCAATAAAATATATATATATTTTTTTACATTTTTTTAATTGTTTTCTTTATTTTTAATAAAATAAATAGAGTAATCCATATAAGTGTAGTATCAAAAGAAAGTCCTGCTTCTGAGTAAAAAAACTATATATAATTTGTGTGGCTAGAATAAAAGACAGAGGGAAAACACTGAACAAATACATAGTCAAAAAGGTCCAAATCGTTCTGGTCCTTAACTGCAAATCACCCCAGATTTTCCCAGGACTTAAAGTGATAGTAATGTTTCACAAAAACAGCAGCTCCAATTAATCTTCATAGCAATTGATCAATAGAGAGTGTTATTTCAATACTGTGAGAGTTGTAGTTCAAGAGTAATTGAACGATAAAGTTTCCCCCTCCCGCCCCTTTTACCTAAGTGTAAACCCATACTCCTCAGATGTGGAATCCAGTCCATAGACCAGACAGTTCACATCAAGAGTCAGTATTCTACTGTGAGAACAATGAAAACCCAGCCCCCACTTGACAGGTTTTTCAGCTTTTTTCCTTATCTTAATTGAAGATTGTCCCTCTCTGCAATCTACCTGGGAACCTCCCAGCTGTTCTGAGTTGAGCAGTGTTACATCAGTAAAAGGGGCAGGAGGGGGATACTTTATCATTCAATTAGTCTTGAACTACAACCCTGACAGTATTGAAATAACACTCTCCAAGGCCCAAATACTATGATGATTAATTAGAGCTGCTTTTATTATGAAACATTACTATCCCTTTAAGGGGTTAATAATGAGGTTTGCAGGGAAATGAGAAGCAGGCTTTTAAATTGTTTAAGCCAGATAGGTCAGATGCATCATTTAAATAATTTAAAAAAATAAAGTATGTAATAAAATCTGCAAACAAGCAATTAGCTAAATGGAAAATGAGAAAAAGAGAGCAAGAGAAATCTTAAAAGAATTTACAAGTATATTAATAACAAAAAGATTAAGGTTGATATTGGTCCACTTAAGGCTGAGATAGGTGAATTGATTAGTGAGGATAAGGATATGGGTCACACCTTAAACAAATTATTTTCTGCCGTATATACAAAGGAAGCAACAATGACAGGCTATGGGTAAACAGACAAAACCACAGAATTTCCTCCATCATGTACATGGCTTACTGAGGACAAAGTCAAAACAGACTGGGAAATGTTATGGGGAATAAAGCACCTGGACCTTATGGTTTATACACCTGAGGGTACTTAAGGAACCTAGGGCTCGATCCAAATGTTGGCGTTAAAACGTGAAGAAAAAAACTGCCTTCGCGAGTTAACCAAGATCGGGTAACGCGAGATTCAAATCTTCCTTACCCAGAAAGGCTAACGAGCGACGACCAACAAGATACACGTTCCCCTTAAACCTGCGTTGCATAGAAAATCGTACCTAAAAACACATGATAAAAATGTTATCTAGCACTACAGCCAATCACAGCACTCCAAAGTATAAAGTTCAGTCAGAAAACCCAAAATCACCGTCGACAGTCTGAACAGCATTCTCTGTACTTCCCTACCTAGTCAGCAGGGGAACACAGAGAAGGCTTTCAGCACCATGGACAGCACGCACGTTCAATGTGCGACTCCATGCATAGGACAATGTCGACGAGTGAGGAGGGGAGAGAGGTATCAGGAGGCAAATACAAGCTTGCCACTCGCTTCCTCTGATGCCTCTCTCCCCTCCACCCGCTTCCTCCAATGCCTCTCTTATGTCTCCAGCCTTCTTTATGCAGCGGGCTTTACAGCCACCCGCAGCACCAGGAAATTAATGAATGGAGGTGAAGGGAGCGCTGCAGTCAGAGCGCAGGGCTGCTTCCACAATTGTATCTTTAGTTAGATCACATTCATTTATAATGTCCTACCTCCTAGTCCCCTTGCAAGTACTACTTTTGCTCCACTCTCCTTCAAAAGTACTAATCGCAATGGGACACAGGAGGTAGGACATTGTAAATGAATGAGATCTAACTAAAGATTAAATTGAGGAAGCAGCCCTGCGCTCTGATCACTTAATCAGTCACCCGGTTTGACCCAGGTGACTGATTGAATGATGGGACCGCAGCGCTCACTTCACCTCCATTCATTTCTTGGTGCTGTGGGCGGCTGTAAAACCCACAGCATCAAGAACGCAGTAAATGCCTTTGGGGTCGCCCCATGGATCATCATTATGGATAGATGATCCATAGTAGGGGGGCTATCAGGAGGGGTCCTGGTGCCCCCCTTTGAGGTCTGATCTTTTATTGTAATCATAAAAGCGCATATAAGCTATGTTTCACATAGCTTATATGCGCTTAATGTAATTAACAGGCATTTGTCGGCCTCATTTTAGGGGGGTGTCATGATACCCCCCTTGAGGTATAATGTATATATTGTTAAAGTTAAACACATTTCATTAATAAAACATAACTTGTTCACATACACACACATATACAGGCATACTTTTCCTGTTAACCCTTTGGGTACCAGAGAGGTAGGAAACATGCTAAGCAATGCTTTCCTATCTCTCTGGTACTCAAAGAGTTAAGTGTTGAATAAAAGACAGATTTGCTTACTACATGGCAGTCCCTGAGGTGAATGTCTGATGGAGTTAATATTTAGAATATATGCAATATATGTCGACATACTAAGGGGGGGTGTTGAATGGGGGGACATTGTGTAGTGCTCGGTGTACTATTTCTGTTTATCGTAAACCTTTGAATGTCACAGGGGTGAGCAGTGCACATCCCTATGGCATTCAATGCTGTCCATGGCGCTGAAAGCCATCTCTGTGGTCCCCTACTGGCTGGGTAGGGAAGCGCAGACTCATGTAATCCCTAACTCTCTGTTTTATTTTCCCCTATGGTGGTTTTCTACTCTGAGTTGTGTGATGTTCGCCAAAAAAAATGGGTGTTAAATTTCTGGAGGAAAATGTTGCAATTTAACTTGCGTTAGACCTAACTCCAACATTTGAATGGCTCTAGGCTTCACTTCTACACTGTCCTCTATGGGTGAGATTTTGATGTTTTGGAGACGGGCGATGTGTGTTTCAGAACTGCCGTTATTTCTTACTAGTGGGAACATTTGCATTGCTTACTTGACGTACAAAACCACCGTCGTCAGTTTTTTCACCCGAAGCCAATATTTGGATCGAGCCCTTAGTTCAGTAATAGCAAAACCATTATACTTAAAGGGATAGTAATGTCAGAAAAAAGTATTAACTATATGGTAGATACAATTAAAAGAGAGTACTTGCACTTATTCTTATCTCTCAAACAATTATGGCTTGAAGATATAGGAAAATAAAGTTCTCCGCTCCCTCCCCTTTCTGCTTGATGAGCTGTAAAGCTGTCAGAAGCAGATTCTGGATCAGATGGCAACTCTTCAAGCAGCACCAACATAGCGATACCTAAAAATAAATACTTAATCGGAACGGTCTACAATGTGTGCCAGGTTTGCAAGCACACATTATAGACCATTCCGATGAAGTATTTATCTTTAGATATCGTTATATTGGTGCTGATTTAGAACAGTGTCTGGTCAAGCGACCAGAATCTGCTTCTAACAGCTTTTCAGCTCGTCAAGCAGAAAGGGGAGGGAGTGTAGATACAATTAAAAGAGAGTACTTGCACTTATTCGTATCTACCATATAGTTTATACTTTTTTCTGGCATTACTATCCCTTTAATATTTATTGATTCACTTTCATCAGGCATAGTTCCCTGTGATTGGAGGGAAGCTAATGTAGTACCATTATTCAAAAAGGGGGCAAGATTCAAACCAGGAAATTAGACTTGTGAGCTTGACTTCCACTGTGCATAAGATATTAGAAGGGTTACTAACCGACAGTATTCAGAACTATGTGAAGACCAACAATATGGGTAGTAGGAGCCAACATGGCTTTATGAAGAACAGATCATGTCAGACTAATTTACTTGCATTTTAAGAAAGGCTTTGTAGCAATTTGGACAAGGGAATTGCTGTTGATGTAGTATATTTGGATTTTGCAAAAGCCTTTGGTACAGTGCCTCACAACAGGTTACTACATAAATTAAAGGGAGGGTATGTATGTGGATTGAGAACTGGTTAAATGCTAGATGGCAGAGAGGAGTTGTAATTGGAACATTTTCAAGTTGGTCTAAAGTTGTACGTGGGGTACCACAGGGTTCAGTCCTGGGCCCAATGCTATTTAATTTATTAATGATCTAGAGGTGGGAATTGAAAGCAGTGTATCAACCTTTGCTGATGACACTAAGCTGTGTACGGAATTACATACAGATGTTTTTCTCTGCAGAAGTATTTACTTAAACTGAGGTAACGGTCAGAAAAGTGATAGATGACATTTAATGTTTATGCATTTGGGCTGTAGAAACAAACAAGCTACATATACACTACCTGTGGAATTATCATTAGAGAAAGATTTAAGCGCACTGCTACATGATAGATTTTACAGCAGTGTGCAGAGTCACTCATCTGCTGCAAGAGCAAATAGGAGACTATCCTGCATAAAAAGAGGTATAGATGCACTGGAGGCAAATATAATTCTACCTCTGCATAATTCCTTGGTAAGGACTTATCTAGAATATGGAGTCTCTGACTAGCCAAACTGGGTTTGTTTATATTAGAGAAGAGATTAATATGATGTGATATGATTACCATTTACAAATATATTCAAGGTCAATATAAAGAAATTTCCAATGATTTATTACCCAAAGAGTTGAGCTAAGAAGAATAGGTCATCAATTAAGACAACAGGAAAGGCGCTTTTGACTAAAACAAAAGCATGTATTTTTTACAGTAGGTGAAGTAAAGCTATGGATTTGCCTTGGGATGCTGTTCTTGCAGTTACTGTAACTACTTTAAAAAAAGTAATGGATGCCTATCTAGCACAGAAGAATATTGAGAATTATGACAGTTGGCTTCAAAGCAGATAGGTTGTTGATCCAGGGAACTATATGACTTCCATTGTGCAGTCAGGAAGGACTTTTGTTTACCCACTTAATTGGAAATGCCTTCAATCTTTGTTCTCATTTTTTGCCTTCCACTGGATCAACAGTGGTCATTTGACATGGGCTGGACGTGATGGACGCATGTCTTTTTTCATCCTCATCAACTATGTTATGTTACTAAATCAATACTGCACTACACTGAAAACCTGAATAGGACATTATCACATTTACATGCAATGTAAATGACCTTGCAATGTATGGCTTGACCCAGTAGTATGAACTCATACTCTATTTGGTAGTTTTTAGTGTCAAAATTAATGTAATATGCTACTAGAAAATTCATTTAAAAAAAGTTACCCTTTTTGGTTTCAACATTAAATCTTTATTTAACCTTTCCCCCACATAATGTATGCATTGTTACATTTTCATGGTTTATGACAGTAGGTTCTGGTGTACTATAGTGAAATGTCCAGACATCAACTCCAGTGGTCATGTTTAATTAGTATGGGGGGAAAGGGGGGATATATTGCTTGGAGCTAGGGAGTGGAATAAGGGGGGAGGGCACATTTATAAGGGAGATCCAAAATCACCATTTTATGGAATAGCATAATAAATTGATGGCATTGCAGAAAAAAAAAAACAGTTACCACATAACAGAAGGCCATTGAGCAAGCTAATATTAAAATGTTTTAAGAATTATATCGAAAGGAGTTCAGAACCTCTGCCCAGTGTTTTTTCCCAAATTTCTCAAAATTAAGTATGTGCTCAGAAATGTTGCGACATTGTTTCTCATTTACTATTATTTTGGTAATTTTATCAATTTAAAGGAGCAGCCTTTTTTATGAAACAGTATTATAGGGCAGTTTTTCCTCAACATTAGTCCTCAGGACACAGACCAAGTCTTTAGGATTACCCTGCTTGATCACAGGTGGGTAATCATTGACTCAGTCACAGTAATAAATCTATCTGGGATTGATTAGTAATAGCTGTAAAATCTGGCCTGCTTAGTGCCCCCAGTGACTAGAGCAGAGAATAAGTGTTATAGGACCTTTCCCACAGAGTACAACAGGGGTACTGCCAAATGGTGGATGTTTTATTCAAAATGTATAACCATTCAAATTGTTAGAAAGTGATGGAGCTGTTACTATCACATTCCATGGACATCTGTTGTCAGTGACTTGCATCTCCCACAAAATGCAATATAAAAAAATGTGTTAACGTTAGGTGAACTAAAGGGTAACCTTTAGGACCTCAGTGGGTGCTGCTCAAGTAAAAAACAAACAAACAAACAACTACAATTAAAAGGTCATAACTTTGGAACAATCACCAGTGGGAGTATAGTGTTGTACTGAACAGGAAAGATCCTACTATATATTTTTGTTCCATAAACAAGTCCTTTAAGATAATTAATAAGGTACATCCTTGCATAGCCAGGAAGCAGATATAGAGCTACTGACAGCTAAAATACTGAGAAAATGCTCTTTCATTATCTATGTGCACATCATTCTGATTTCCAATTTAAAGTAGAACTTTAAAGGGATGGTAATGTTTCAAAATAAAAGCAGCTCCAATTAATCTTCATAGTATTTGGGCCATGGAGAGTGTTATTTCAATACTGTCAGAGCTGTAGTTCAAGAGTAATTGAATGACAAAATAACCCCCTACCGCCCCCTTTTACCTAGTGTAAACCACCTCCCCTCAGATGTGGAATCTGGTCTCTTGACCGGAGAGATCACAAGGAAACCCTTATCATAAGGAAAACCCTGCCCCCTTGACAGGTTTTTCAGGTTTTCCTTATGCTCACTGAAGATTGTTCCTCTCTGTGATCCATCCGAACAGTCTTGTTGCTCTGAGGTGAGCAGTGTTACATCAGTAAAAGAGGAGGGAGAAGGATACTTTATTATTCAATCAAAAAAAAATAAAAAAAGATGTATATCGGAGATAAGCTAGCACCACTGTGTACATAACCTAATCTATAAAGGGACCATCACCTACTAATAAATCAAAAGGTGAGGGTGCCAGATATCATAAATAGAATCTACAATATAATAAAAAAAAAATAAAAAATATATATCTCTAAGGCACTCACTCTGTCCCTATAAATCTAATTGCCTAACATAGCACAACCCGACCAATCCTTCAACTGTATCTAGGATACAAAGTCTATCCCGCAAATATCTCCAAGGGGGTAAACAGAAAGGAATCTCATAGGAAGAAAAAAACCTTTATTACACAAACATAAAAACATACCTATCTAGGTGGTATATGTGGATACACTGTATACAACTAGTACCAATGCTACATCAAATCCGTCTCCCATAAGTCTATTAATACTATGCTCCTCCGGACAATGATCTAAAAGCACCCATGAGAGACCAAATTTTTTCAAACACGGAGGTAAGAACGTAATACCGGTAACGTCTGTCAAACACGGTCATACATACAAGTAAACCGTAACTGGAATTCACTCGTTCAATAAAGGTATATTTAATCACCATATACTTCTCCACTGATACGGTCTCTCATAAACTCACGTGGTCAAATGGGCCACAGGAGCGCAAAGGAATCAAACAACCACTCTGTGTCTGACCCTAATAGCGACCCCTGTACCTCGATAAGTATTGACCATGTATTGTCCGGAGAGAGACAATCAAAGCACACTAGAGAGATCTCATTGATCATACATCACCAGTGTAAACAGTGAATGCTCCTCCACAAATACCACACTAGAAAAAAAGTCAGTATCAATAAAAAATATATATATGTACGCAAGGCTACCAAGCTAAACATATACCCACCCAGCCCCAAAAGTAATAAGCTACCCCCACATACCAAAAAGATAATCAATCAAGGGAATAGAAAACCCTATCGCTGTCTGGGTCATCCGTCAAACTCCCGGAGCAACTCATATATTGAACCTAAGTTCCTATCAAACAGGAGTTCCCGAGCAGATTGACAGATTAAGCTTTGTCAGCTGGAGGCAGTCTTACGACCAAAGCAAACTGACTATTGCTAAGGAAAAAAACTATTAAAAGCAAAAACATATGCGCCTAACGCGTTTCTCCCAGCTAGTGGGCTCCATCAGAGGCAAACATCGGCGGTTATTATCCCGCCGCTATAAAAAGGTTACTCCAATCCTCCTCCTAATTCAAATTGACCATTCACCTCCACAGGACAACCTATCTTAGGAGAATGCGTCATTTGATTGACATCTGTCAATCATCCTAGTAAAGAGCCCAGAAAGCCATTGTATGTCTCAAGATATTAATAATGAGGAAAATCCTCCAATATATCTTAAAACAAATATCCAAAACAAGACAAAATCAAACCGTAATGAGAGATGTCAATAACCCTGATCAAAAATAATGATCAGAAAATGTATATCACATAAAATTAACACAGGCAGCTCAGAAAACAGTAATAGTGCAGCAAGATCTTTTAAAGAAACATGCCGAAATGCAGAATTTCATTCATTCCATTCGGCTGTTGGCAATTTAGGTTAAAAATCCATTCCGCTTCCTTGTACATCAATACTTTCACTATGTCCCCTCCTCTAATCCCCAAGGACACTTTCTCTAATCCCCAAATCCTGAAGGTCTCAGTATTACCTCCATGAGACTTCCAGAAATGTCTTGCAACCGGAGATACCTTCTTACCTACTAATACCTCTTTAGTAGAATTACGAATATTATTCAGGTGTTCCATAGTACGTTTATGCAAACTCCGTTTGGTCATCCCCACATATCTTTTATTGCAACCACACTGGATGCAATAAATTACCCCAGTGCTCTGGCAATTAATGTAGTCTTTAATTATATGAATTTTACCAAATCTATCTACAACCTTATGTTGCTTAATCATATATTTACATGAACTACAACCATAACATGGGTAAGAACCCTCAACTGGCAAACTTTTTTTTGGTCTAGAATAATGACTACGTACCAATCTATTGCCAAGTGTGGGGCATTTTCGAAAAGTGACAGGTATTCGTTGTCCCACACTACCAGACAAATCTGGATCACTCAAAATAATATACGCATACTTATTCAAAATCTGTTGTATTTTATACGTATCTCCTCTGAACTCAGTAATGAATCTGATGGAGGGTGGGGCTGGGTGGGTATGTGTTTAGCTTGGTAGCCTTGCGTACATATATATATTTTTTATTGATACTGACTTTTTTTCTAGTGTGGTATTTGTGGAGGAGCATTCACTGTTTACACTGGTGATGTATGATCAATGAGATCTCTCTAGTGTGCTTTGATTGTCTCTCTCCGGACAATACATGGTCAATACTTATCGAGGTACAGGGGTCGCTATTAGGGTCAGACACAGAGTGGTTGTTTGATTCCTTTGTGCTCCTGTGGCCCATTTGACCACGTGAGTTTATGAGAGACCGTATCAGTGGAGAAGTATATGGTGATTAAATATACCTTTATTGAACGAGTGAATTCCGGTTACGGTTTACTTGTATGTATGACCGTGTTTGACAGACGTTACCGGTATTACGTTCTTACCTCCGTGTTTGAAAAAATTTGGTCTCTCATGGGTGCTTTTAGATCATTGTCCGGAGGAGCATAGTATTAATAGACTTATGGGAGACGGATTTGATGTAGCATTGGTACTAGTTGTATACAGTGTATCCACATATACCACCTAGATAGGTATGTTTTTATGTTTGTGTAATAAAGGTTTTTTTCTTCCTATGAGATTCCTTTCTGTTTACTCCCTTGGAGATATTTGCGGGATAGACTTTGTATCCTAGATACAGTTGAAGGATTGGTCGGGTTGTGCTATGTTAGGCAATTAGATTTATAGGGACAGAGTGAGTGCCTTAGAGATATATATTTTTTATTTTTTTTTGATTATACTTTATTATTCAATTACTTCTGAAATATAACTCTGACAGTATTGAAATAACACTCTCCATGGCCCAAATGCTATGAAGATTAATTGGAGCTGCTTTTATTTTGAAACATTATTATCTCTTTAATTCAAGTTGGCATATTTGAAAACATTAAAGGGATAGTATTGCTTGAAAATAATTTTATTTTATATTGTAGCCCTTAAAAAAACATTAAAAATGATAAAAGTCTTATCTCCCAAACCTTTATGGTTTGGGAGATATTAGCAAGTAAAGTTTCCCCTGGAGTGACGTCATTGCTCAAGCCTTCAAATTTGGAATCCGGTCCGCAGACTGGCCGCGGCTCTTCAGCAGTGCCGAGATCATGATCTTTAAAAATAATTTCTTCATTGTAATGGTCTACAAAGTGTGCTTGCAAGCCAGGCACACTTTGTAGACAGTTCTAATGAAGTAGTTCTTTTTAAAGTGATAGTAATGGTTTATAATAAAAGCAGCTCTAATTACTCATCATAGTATTTGGACTTTGGAGAGTGTTATTTCAATTATGTCAGAGTTGTAGTACAAGAGTAAATGAATGATAAAGTATCCCCCTCCCGCCACTTTTACTGATGTGACACTGCTCAGCCAGAGCAGAAGGGAGGTGCCCAGGTAGATTGCAGAGAGGGACAATCTTCAATTAAGATAAGGGAAAACCTGAAAAAGGGGCGGGAGGGGAAACTTTGCTTGTGAATATCTCTAAAACCATAAAGGTTTGAGAGATAAGACTTATATCATTCTTCATGTTCTTTGAATGCCTACAAAATAAAATAAAGATAAAACGAAGTATTACTATCCCTTTAAAGATCGTGATCTCGGCACTGCTAAAAAGCTGCCAGCTGATCTGTGGACCGGATTCCAAATCTGTGAACTAGATGGCAGACTTGGCTACAACAGCCAGGAAAATGGAACTTTCCTTTTATTATTAACTTTACTTGCCAATATCTCCCAAACCATAGGGGTTTGGGAGATAAGACTTATATAATTTTTAATGTTTTTTTAAGGGCTACAATATAAAATACAATTATTTTCAAACAACACTATCCCTTTAAAAACCTGTGCGTCAGGTTAACCAAAAGTCTAGCAGAAGTATAGTTCAGAAGATAGTCACACTTCTATTGTTTATGGGCAAAGTGAAACTGAACATTTCCTGGTACTGCACAAAGTTTGATAAGCATATGGAATGTCATTGAAACCTTCATTAGCATATGACACCTCACTTAAAACACTTAATTAGCATATTAAACTTCACTGGTGAATTAGCATATGAACATGTCACCAGCACAGCACTGGTACCACAATTAGCATATATCAGCATATGTAAGAAGTGTGCCTATGTCCTGAACTGTGCATTTTCTGGCCTTTTGGCTAACATGACATTTAGACAGTTTTTAATGCAGTTTTCAAATATGCAAACTTGAATTAAGGTGAAAGTTCTACTTTAATAATGTTTCCTTGACGTATCTATATGCCATGTAGCATATATGTGGCTTAGCACAAGGATGTATAGAATTATTTTAATAAAGTTCACATTCAGTATGCACAAACATTTGTCAGCTATAAAAGTATGCCTGTGGTAAATGTTGCTGTTGACAAAAAAGCCTCTAAAGTGAATTTAGGTGTAAAGCACGCATGTCATTATTATGGATTTAAGAAAATTGAGGTATATTGCTGTGGGAAGAAGTAGTAAAGAGCATTAAGTTAATTAAAATAGTGTTGGTTTTCATAATATGGGGAAAACATTCCACTTATAATCTGACAATATTAACTTTGTTGAGCTATTAAAGGTTTACAAAATGTAGGATCTTGTCTCATGGTATTTAGGGGAAAATAACCTGGAAAAATATAAAACATTTATGTTAAAGTCCAGTCTTACCTAGTTAATTGCTGCTACTCCCACCTTCTCTGTTTACTGTTCTCCTCCTTTTTCTCTTCTGAGTTGGCGCTGTTGGCTCCAGAGAGGCAGAGAAAGTTTATAATGCTGCTTCACACAGAGGTGAGAGTAGCTGGAAATCAACTAATAGAAGACTGAGCCTTAACTTTTTTTATCTTGGTTTTTATTTAATTTGATGTTTAAGTTATGAAAGAGGCAGTCCAAACTGCATGATTTTGTTTTTACACTAATCTAAAAGTGGATTTTTGTGTACGTATACCAATAAATCTTTTTCTCTTAGTCCTTGTGAAACACAGTAACCATGGAGTAGCTACCATTAGAAGCCAGGATACTTTCAGACAAAGCTCTCCAGAGGAGGACACTCCCTCAGAGCTCTACTTAATTCCATGGACTGCAGCACTAGCATTACATATAGCAAAGGCACAAGTAAAAAGAAGCAGGGCTGGAAGGTAGTCATCACACCAGAGAACAATCAGGACAACCCTTCCAGAATACAAACAACCCATTTTTCTCCGGGAGGGATGTCCTGTGTTCAGGATGTTAAGTACACAAAAATCCCCTTTTCTCATTTGTCCATTGTGGAACACTGGTACCATGGTGACATTCCAAAGCAGTCCCAACAACAATTTCAGGAAGGGGGAGACTGACTCCAAACATGAAACCAACCTCAAGAGTCAAAAACCAAACCAATCATGAACCTAAAGTTAACCGACACACAAAATTAAGTAACTGAAGAGAGTAACTGAAAGAAAAAAGCACTTACACAGGCACGACATCCTGGAGGATATTTCTCCCAAATCTGGCCTCATCTGAGGCCAGCATATTGGCTTTGTAATGCTTTGTGATAGTGTAAAACCACCACCATGTTGCCACCTTACACAACTGCTGTGCAGAGGTCTGGTTCTTGTAGACCCAGATAGCACCCACCACTCTGGTGGAATGTACTGTTACCCTAAAAGACACTGGCCTCTGTTAATGTTAGGTCTGGTGAATGGCCAGCTTTATCTAGGAGGCCGCTGTCTCCATAGAGCATTGCATGGCCCACATGTGGGCCTTCAGGAATAAAAAAAAAAAAAAGAGTAACCAATTTGTGAAAGGATTCAATGTGATGAACAGTGTATTTAAGACACCTAGCTAGTAGCCATGTCTAGACAGTAAAGGTCTTGTTCTCTACTATTACATGAGTCCAGACAAAGAGAGGGATGCATAATCTCTTGATTAATATGAAAAGCAAAAACCATATTGGGAAGAAAACAAAAGCAGGTATGCAAAACCACCTTATCTGCACAAAACATCAGAAATTGAGCTCCCCAAGACGAAGCCTGTAGTTTAGCCATGCACCAGACCAACACGATCTCTAAGAGAAACAAATTCTTTATGGGTAAGAAAAGACACAGCAGTAAATTGTTCAGAAGGGTCCCTCTGAAACAGTCCAAGGACCAGAAGGTGTGATCCCTGAAGATGAGGCACAAAAGTCTGAACATTCTGCAAAAGAACAATAAGCTTCTGAAAAAAAAGGTTGCAATCTGGACCTTGACAGAGCTAAGACTAAGGCCGTTGCGGAGGCCGTCTTGAAGAAAGGCAAATACCAACAGAATGCAAAAAAGGATGTGGAAGTGAGCCATGTTCTTCATGTCACAAAGAAAGACGATCAGACTCTATGGAAAGCCTTCCGTGAAACTTAGATGAATAGGCTCTAAGCACAGTTGCAATGAATTGTGCAGAGAAACACTTCCTTCTCAGGATATCTGCTTCAAAAGCCACACTGTCAGGACTAACATTGCTATGTCTGGATGACAAAAAGGACCCAGAGACATAAGGTCTGGACGAAGATGGAGACAGATCCAGGGACCTGGAGCTACACTGAAGAACCTTGTGGTTCAGCTAAGAGGTCCAGAACTGGCAGACCATACTTACACACTATGGAATATAAAACAGACTGCTTTAGCTCCCACTCTCCACGGTCCAGGAGTTGACGAATGAAATGGCCTGCCGCTACATGATTCACCTCTGGGATGTCAATCACCAATAGGGCCAGTACACGAGCTTCCGACCAGGACAAAATCAGCTGATCCTTGGACCACATGGGTGCTCTTTTCAGACTGGACCTGAACTGGGTGTCCAATTAACAATTGGGGACAATGGTGAAGAGCCAGATTAATCGCTCACAGTTCCAACACATTAACTGAATGCTGGCTCAAATGACAGGAATAGAGGCCTTGTGCAACCTGACAACCAAAAGTGGCCCGAAGCTGACAGACTGGCATTCATTGTCAATATTCATCAGTGGATGACCCAGGTTTCCTAAAGCAACCAGCACAGCACCCTTGTCCTGAACAATAGGTACATCATATGTAGGACAGTTGACACCGCGCAACCTTGGTTCAATTCTTCGGAAAGTCCAGCAGCAGGGTCAGAGTGTGAAACGAGGCATACTACACTGCCTCCTGCACTGACTGACTAGAGACTAGTGTGCTAACACTCTCATTAAGTCCTGCACTGGTGCAGGTGGGGAGGTCAGAGCTTGAGACACACACCAGGGCAACATCTGAACCTTGTCTGTTGGCAGAAATATCTGTTCCAGTTAAATCTCATGCCAAGAAAGACAAGAAATTAAAACTGGACCTGTGAGGACTTCTTGAGGCTGAGCACACAGCCATGATGCTCCAGAATGAACATACACGTCTGAATATGGACCCACAGCACTTCCGCTGAAGATGCCTTCAGTAGAAGATCTTCCATGTAAGGCATAAGGGAGATCTCTTGTGCCCGAATATGGCCAGGCAATGCCACCACAAGTTTGGTGAAAAATTACAGCGTGGAGGCCAGACCAAATGAATGGGCAGAACATTCGAACTTGCAAACCTGAAATGCAATGCAGAGATCTCATCTGGACACACAGTGGAAAAGTCAAAATGCAGATAATTAATCTTGAACCTCAGAGTATGTACAAAACAACTAAGATGTTTCATGGCTAGCACCAGAGAAAAGCTACCCTTTTTACTGGGGACTATGAAAAGCCCCAGAAATCTTTCCTGATGGGGACTGGGACAACAAAGCCCATTATCACCAGTATATGAGCCATCTCCTGGACCCGTAGCATCTTTCCAAAATCTCAAGAAACTCTTCACATAAAGAAGTGATAAGGAGAAAAGTCCTTGAAATCGGTGTGATAAACTGCCAAAATAACCCATAAAACCCACATATCCACCACAGATAGGGTCCACACATTTCAGAACTGCCATAAATGCCTGAGACTATGTGCATACAACAAGTCATGTTGAGGAAGGCTTAACAGTAAAGGGCTTCTGAACGGGCTTCTTGTCCATCCAGGCTGGTTTCAGTTTGGGGTGAAGACAGATTTGGCTCTGTAAGGGAATAGAAGCCTTGGTCATTTGTGACTGGGGGGAGACAAAAAAAAAGCTAGACTTCATAGACTTGATCATGTCCAAGGCAGCCTAATAAATGTAGGCATTAGCTTCACGAATCATAGAGATCACATGAACAAGATCGTCCTGTCCCCACTCCTTCTGGACTGCTTCCAGTATGCAATCACTCCAAATAACCATGGCCCTATCCACCCAGGCATCGGGCACAATGTAACGCCTGTGGCTACAAAGTCTATCTTGAGAGAGAATTCAGTAGTTTATCTGCCTGTTCCTTAAATGCTGCTGCATAAGCATCTTGACAAGAGGAAGTGAGCCCTTGGGCATAGGTGAACCAGCTGATTTGTAGGCAGACTGGTATGATGGGACAGAATTGAATACCACAGAAAAAATTTATGTAGATCTGGTGGTCTTTGGGCTTCATCATGTCCTTTTTAGACTCTGAAATGGCTAACAACCCCAAATAACTGTCCCACATAGAGTATGGAATAATAAAAGGAAAAAAATGTACCTAGACGACTGAAGGTTGCTCATGGCCTCAAGCAGAAAATTTCATGCTACAAAGGCGTCTCCTGGATGTGCTACACGAGAAGAAAGGAAGGAAGGACCCCCGCAACACACACTTCCTGTTCGAACCTGGGGAACTGGGTTTGCAGTAATAAAGAAAACAAATTGGAGTGATTACATGCCATGGGAGACCAAGAACCAAGGGTCTCCCTCATCTATGGGAGAAGTCTTGAGTGTTGAGACAACCTCTTGGCCTGGAGTCCACTCAGAGTCACAGGGAAAAAGCTGAAAGCAGCACATAACCAAGATGGTGGCAGCGAAAGACGAGCCATAAAGACGCAACTCCCTAATAAATCTTAAGAGTCCATAGTCACCAAAATTGAATGGAAACAGAAATGTAATAAAAGAACATGAAATAAAAAAATAAAGGAAGTATTGAATAGCAGCTAAGAACCACAAAACAGATAGGGCAGGCCATCACCTCAGCAGGCACTGTAGATGGCAGTGTATTGTTCAGTGAAGTAATCTGCATTCTGCTCTGCATGAAAGAGGAAAGGACACTCAGAAGGAGCCAACCATATGGGGGAATGCCCCCCCATAAAGAAATTAATAGAAAAATAAAAGGAAAATAAATTAAAATCTGGTGAGCAGCCCCTTTCTAGTGGGACACTTTAAAACTAGTTCTTCTGCTGATGGGCAGGGCGGGATAAGTAAAGCTGGAAGGGAGTCTCCTGTAGAGAACTTTTGTCTGCAAGTGGTAGCTACTTAATCCCCATGGTTCCTGTGATCCACAATGGAAGAAAGAAAAAGAACATTTTCAAAACATTTGGTAAAAAACAATTGCAGCAGAAATGGAATGTCGCAGTAGCCAACCTTTTACTCGATTTACAGAAAACACAATGAAAATCCAATAGATTGAAGTAAAGGCTTTCTACTTTCAAAGATTGCTGTAGTCAGATTAAAAAGCATTTCCCTCATTTTAATTAACCAAGATGCAAACAATACAGACTACTGGAACAATTATTAACCTACAAAAATGAAGAGACATGATCTAATTCTAATTTTTATTTCATTATTCTTTTCTGTCTACACAGGCTCATTAGAACTAAAGCATTATTAAGAAACATGACTTTTTAACCATTAGTTGCAGCAATGTCTGATAATTAACTCTGATCCAATTATAATGTACATATTTCCTACATTTCCACCTCCCCAAAAAATTATTAACTATCACTTTAAAATTTCAGTCCCACTTTGTACCAATTGGTACAGAATAGTTCCAATTCCAATTAACCCTTTGAGTGCCAGAGGGGTTTGCAACACATTGCTTTGCAATGTGTTGTGTACCCCTCGGGCACTCAAAGGGTTAAAATCCATTGTAATGCATTACATTTTAATCATGTTAACACAATTCTCCTCTTACTGCATCACTTAGATGGTAAATGAGAATGTATCTTTGTGGGCAAGGTAATTTACATACACTCTAAACGTTGAAAGTACTAGAGCATTGGCCATATATAGAAAGCGGACAAAATACATACTTTACAAATGAAATACAGGTCAGAACTGAATGTCAAACACTATTTTATCTTCATAGAGAGCAATGACCAGCATTATGGCAAAACCAAGTAGGAGTCCTAAATTTTGCAGGATGAATTGTCCCACTGGCCAGTGTCCATTTTCTTCATGTTCACCATCCCCATGCAGCATTTCTGGAAGCTGGAAAAAAGAAAGATATTAGGTTTTAAATAATCAATCAGCCTTAGGATTATCCGATACTCACTTATTTAAATTAAGAACCTTATTTTTCTATTATACATTGATCTTAACATCACATATAATTTAGTTTTGATTCATATGTATATCAGTTTGCAAATGTGGAGAGGACTGTCTGGACAGCGGAGCTGCTCTGTGGGTTTGTATAATGCAGTAAGAAATCCACATCAAAAGTAGCTGAATTTCACCAACATTAAGATTTAGCAACAATAATAAACAGGATTGGGAAATAGGAGAATGACCAGAGTCTAGGCCCATCCAGCAATACAGACTGCAGGCTATGTGCCTAACTGAAGCATTAACCCAGAGCTCCTGAACTCTGGGTCGACTCAGTTCATTGTGTAGCCCTGTGTATGTGTAGTCACTTTGCAGCTCATCTGGAGTACTTGGCTGAGTCAGCCATAGTGCTGAACCAGCCACGTCTGGTACAGTAAAACATAAATAATGAAAGGTACATATTCAATTCCACTGCATTTCATTAAATATACTTTATATTGAACAAAATCCCACTTAATGGTTTCCAAACTTCCCTCTATACAGTTCTGACATACATCATCATGTATACACTTACAATTTAACGTAGGGACAAGTGTGTGTGTGTGTGTGTGTGTGTGTGGTGGGGGGGCTGACTAGTACAGGTGGAGAAGCACAGGCTTCAACTTATTCATACTCTCCCACCACATCAGAAGTTCTCTCTGCTATGGGGTGTGAAAAAAGAGCTTGACCTGGGAAACTCTGCTGCCTCTACAGCAGTATAGACAGGGCTCTGGGAACTGTCTAGTTGACAAGAGAGATGAAACAGCTATCCAGGATAAAAAAGTTTCTGGAGGGAAGAATTGGCCATCCTTGGGGCTTATAGAGCTGTCAAGAAAGAGGGTGTTATATCCACAGCATAACATTTTGTTTTGGGGTACTATACTCTGTAATCATATACTCAAACATTTATACAAAATAAGTTATGGACAGATACACTGCAAAGGAAGGGCAGACCACATATACTATGAGTCAGGGACAAGAAATTTGTGTCAAAGGGCCGTATGTTCAAAGGGATAAAGACAAAAAATTGTCATAAGAAAGAGAAAAATAAGTAATTGAATGCAAGAACATATTTTCTATAGAGTATACGACAAAAAACTAGTAATGTCCATTGTGTACGACAACTCCAGAATTGAAGGGCAAAGGGGCGGGGCAAGGCCGCGGCTAAAGTTGATCAGTGACCTGTGCCCTGAAAGACTGAGTTTGGATACCTGCTGCAAAAATACAATAAGTATATTGTGTGTGGTGTAGTGTGGTAAGGAAGAGGTTAAAGACAAATCTTTGGGTTTTGTTTTCCCTCTCTTTGCTGTGAGACAAGCAAATAATTGAAGTCTGGTGTGGTGGGAGTGACTAATTGCTGTGTTTGTAATTGGTGGATTCCTGGATTAAATAGCAAGGAGTGAGAGAGCTCTGTAAGTTGATCAGTGACCTGTGCCCTGAAAGACTGAGTTTGGATACCTGCTGCAAAAATACAATAAGTATATTGTGTGTGGTGTAGTGTGGTAAGGAAGAGGTTAAAGACAAATCTTTGGGTTTTGTTTTCCCTCTCTTTGCTGTGAGACAAGCAAATAATTGAAGTCTGGTGTGGTGGGAGTGACTAATTGCTGTGTTTGTAATTGGTGGATTCCTGGATTAAATAGCAAGGAGTGAGAGAGCTCTGTAAGTTGATCAGTGACCTGTGCTCTGAAAGACTGAGTTTGGATACCTGCTGCAAAAAATACAATAAGTATATTGTGTGTGGTGTAGTGTGGTAAGGAAGGGGTTAAAAACAAATCTTTGGGTTTTGTTTTCCCTCTCTTTGCTGTGAGACAAGCAAATAATTGAAGTCTGGTGTGGTGGGAGTGACTAATTGCTGTGTTTGTAATTGGTGGATTCCTGGATTAAATAGCAAGGAGTGAGAGAGCTCTGTAAGTTGATCAGTGACCTGTGCCCTGAAAGACTGAGTTTGGATACATGCTGCAAAAATACAATAAGTATATTGTGTGTGGTGTAGTGTGGTAAGGAAGAGGTTAAAAACAAATCTTTGGGTTTTGTTTCCCTCTCTTTGCTGTGAGACAAGCAAATAATTGAAGTCTGGTGTGGTGGGAGTGACTAATTGCTGTGTTTGTAATTGGTGGATTCCTGGATTAAATAGCAGATACATAGTGAATACTTGAACGTGTGAATCTTGCCTCAGTGTGTAAGTGCAGAAGTGTGGTAAGTGCTGGAATTTAAAACGGGGGGAATTCAAGTGCAGAAGTGTGGTAAGTGCTGGAATTTAAAACGGGGGGAATTCAAGTGCAGAAGTGTGGTAAGTGCTGGAATTTAAAACAGGGAATTCAAATACAGGGGACTGCTATTACAAGGGACTGGTTCCACGTGAAGAGTTAGAAGGAATCTGGTTAAGTACATAAGTGTGTTTGGTGTTTTATTGGTATTTTATTAAGGTTTAAAAAAAAAAAAAATTGTGTGGGTATTGCAAGAGTTAAAAAAAACTGTTTATTGGGTTTTTCTCTGGCCTGTGTGATTAGGGCTGATTGCTAAGGGATTTCACCTGGCTGTTAGTTACTATAAATACAGTCCATTAGCTCTGTGAGACTGCTATTGAAAGTGACTGGTTCCAGGTGAAGGAATCTGGGTACTATCATTTCAAAGGATTTATTGCATTTAAGGTTGGTTACTTACCATATAGTGAGCATTAGAGGATAATATAAAGCTATTTGAATTGTAAAACCAAGCATGAGTGATAGCAGGTTAGCCAATCTCACGCAGTGCACATCTTGTCACATGTTTGAACACTTGGAGCAATCGTTCCAGGGGTCATACCACTGTGCCAAGTGTGAGCATATTTTCTCTTTAGAGTCTAAGATATTGGATTTGGAGAGAAATATTGCAACATTGCGAGACATTGGTAACCTGGAAAGGAGTTTAGAACTCACAGAGCAGGTAGTATGTGGGGTTAGTGGTGAAGAGGGTGGAGTTGTAGATGAGGAGCGACAGGTAGGCAGCTGGGTAACAGTAAGGAGGGGAGGTAGTGGGCAGAGGAAGAGGAAGGCCAGTTCTGAGTTGACTCAGTCCAACAGATTTGCAAGATTGTGTGAAGATGTTGATGAGAATTGCTCAGAATTGGCAACACTGGAGAGGGCTGATTCCTCTAGCAGCCAGGGGAACAGTCCTCCTTCCAGGCTAGATGGGATGCAGAGCAGGCAGAAACCAAGGCAGGTGGTGGTAATAGGGGACTCTATTATTAGGAGGGTAGATAGGGTAATCTGCCGCCAGGAACGTGAATGCCGAACAGTATGCTGTCTCCCGGGTGCTCGGGTTCGGCATGTTGCGGACAGGGCTGACAGATTATTGGGAGGGGCTGGAAGTGATCCAGCTGTCTTGGTACATATTGGAACCAATGACAAAATAGGAGGAAGAGGGAGGTCCCTAAAGAATGATTTCAGGGATTTAGGGTGCAAGCTTAAGGCAAGGACCTCTAAGGTAGTATTTTCTGAAATACTACCTGTGCCATGCGCCAGTGCAGGTAGGCAGAGGGAGCTCAGGGAGCTTAATGCATGGCTCAAGCAATGGTGTAGAAAGGAGGGTTTTGGGTTTTTAGAACACTGGGCAGACTTTGCTCTTGGGTACAATCTATATGGAAGAGATGGATTGCACCTAAATGGTAGAGGAGCCTCTGTGTTAGGGGAGAGAATGCTAGGAAGCTTGGAGGAGCTTTTAAACTAGGAAAGGGGGGGGGGGTATAGATGGCAAAAATGGGGTAGATAGAGCAGATAGGAACTGGGTCCAAGTAAATGACCAGGGGGGTGGAGAAAGGGTGGGGAGAAATTTAGTCAGTAGGGAGGAACTCCTAGTAAATTAAGGTGAAGAAAAAAGGCATGTAGGGATTAATATATGTAAAGACTTCAAAATCAATTGTATGCTAGCAAATGCAAGAAGTATGGTAGATAAAATAGGAGAACTAGAATTGCTGGCGGTTAATGAGCAATTGGACATAATTGGAATAACAGAAACATGGTGGAACGATGCACATGACTGGACTGTAAATATAGAGGGCTATTCCCTGTTTAGAAGAGACAGAATTAATAGAAAAGGTGGAGGTGTGTGCTTATATTTGAAAACAGAGCTAAATCCAGTTTTGCGAGGTGATATTAGTGAGGAAACTGGCCAAACTGTGGAGTCCATGTGGGTTGAAATCGAGACTAAATGTGGTGTGAAAGGTAAAAAAAAGTCGTTGGTGGGCATATGCTACAAACCACCAAATATCGATGACAATGATGAGGCCCAACTGCTATTGCAAATGAGGAAAGCTGCCCAGTTTGGGCATACTATAATTATGGGAGATTTTAATTATCCAGATATCAACTGGAAAAATGAGACCTGTCAGAGTGCTAAGGGTAGCAGGTTTTTGAACACGCTTCGTGAAAGCTACATGTCACAAATGGTGGGAGCGCCGACAAGAAATAACAATGTATTGGACCTAGTGATCACTAATAACACAGAAATGGTATCCAATATTAAGGTAAGAGAACATTTGGGAAACAGTGATCACAACATGGTTACATTTGAGATCTGTCTGGCAAAGCAAAAAGGTATAGGTTCAACCAAAACTCTTAATTTTAAAAAAGCGAACTTCAAATTGTTAAGGGCCTCAATGCAACACATAGACTGGGATATTTTATTTAAAGGCAAAAATACTGAGGAAAAATGGTCAGAATTCAAATTTAGGTTGCAGAAATGTACCCAACTGTATATACCAATGGGGAACAAGTGCAAAAGAAGTAAGTCACAGCCAATGTGGTTAACTACACATGTAAAGAAGGAAATGGCAAGGAAAAAAAAAGCATTCAAATTATTTAAGTCAGAAGGAACTGAACAATCTTTCTTAAAATACAGGGAGTGCAACAAAGATTGCAAAAAGGCAATTAGGGTAGCAAAAATAGATAATGAAACTCGAATTGCAAGGGAAAGCAAGACTAATCCAAAAAAGTTTTTTAAATATATAAATAGCAAAAAACTTAAGAGGGAGTGCATTGGACCATTCAAAAATGAGCGAGTTGGTTAGTGAGGATAAGGAAAAGGCTGATGTTTTAAACACTTTCTTTGCATCAGTATATACACAAGGGAGCAAGGAATGGTAGAAGAGCCTCCGCAAGTAACAAAAAAAACAATACAATTAATAGATATTGGGTTAACTCAAGGAGATGTCATGGGAAGACTGAACAAAATTAAGACCGACAAAGCACCGGGTCCTGATGGTATACATCCAAGGGTTCTTCAGGAACTCAGTGCTGTGTTAGCAAAACCCCTATATTTACTCTTTAAAGATTCTATTACCACAGGCTCAGTGCCACAGGATTGGCGAAGAGCTAACATAGTGCCTCTATTTAAGAAGGGAACTAAAACAGTCCCTGGGAATTATAGACCAGTGAGTTTGACCTCTGTAGTGGGAAAACTATTAGAAGGCATAATAAGGGACTATATTCAGGATTACAACACAAAAAATAAGATCATTAGCACGAATCAACATGGCTTTATGAAGAATAGATCATGCCAAACTAATCTTTTCAGCTTCTATGAGGAGGTAAGCAGCAACCTTGACAATGGCAAGGCAGTAGATGTAGTATATCTAGACTTTGCAAAGGCATTTGATACAGTACCACACAGAAGGCTGGTGTATAAAATAAGGAAATTGGGGCTAGGAGATAACCTTTGCAATTGGATACAAAACTGGTTGAAGGATAGGGAACAGTGTGTGGTTGTAAATGGAAAATTCTCCAGTACAGTTAAAGTGGAGAGTGGAGTACCTCAGGGTTCAGTATTGGGTCCGCTGCTTTTTAACATGTTTATAAATGACCTGGAAATAAATATAGAAAGCAAAATATCAATATTTGCAGATGATACTAAATTATGCAAAGTCATTAATTCAGAACAGGATATTTTCTCTCTACAGAGGGAATTACATACAATGTGAGATTGGGCAAACATGTGGAATATGAAGTTTAATGTGGGGAAGTGTAAAGTCATGCATTTTGGAGGAAACAATCCCAAGGCTACTTATAAACTTAATGGAATAATTTTAGGTGACTCGTTGCTAGAAAAAGACCTGGGTATCCTTGTCAACTACAAACTTGGAAACAGTGACCAGTGTCAAACAGCAGTAGCAAAGGCAAACAAAGTCCTGTCTTGCATAAAAAGAGGTATTAAAGCAAGAGTGGATAACATTATTTTGCCATTATACAAATCATTGGTAAGACCTCACCTTGAGTATGCAGTGCAATTTTGGGCACCGGTTCTGAAAAAGGATATACTAGAACTAGAGAGGGTACAGCGGAGAGCAACAAAATTAATTAAGGGAATGGAGGACTTGACATATGAGGAACGACTAAACAAACTTGGTTTATTTACTCTAGAGAAAAGAAGACTAAGAGGAGATCTTATCACATTGTAAAAGTATATGAGAGGTCAATACAAGGATCTCTGCGGTGAGCTATTTATTCCAAGGCCTGATCAGGTGACCAGGGGACACCCCTTGAGATTAGAGGAAAGGAGGTTTAAACTTCAGCAGAGGAAGGGTTTTTTTACGGTAAGGTCTGTCAAATTGTGGAATTCATTGCCCAGGGAGGTAGTTATGGCAGATACAATGGATACATTTAAGAGAAGATTAGATACATTTCTTTCAAAAGGGAACATACAGAGTTATACTGTTTATCAGTAGGCTGATCAGGAAGGTCTGATAAAGACTAATTTAATTGGTAGCAGGAAAGCTATAAAATTCTCAGTTACTGAGGTATGAAGCGAAGGTTGAACTTGATGGACTTGTGTCTTTTTTCAACCTAATTTACTATGTTACTATGTAAACTATTCCCCAGTGTTGTATAGAGGAAATGAAAACTTGTCTTAACAAACGATAAAAAAATGTCTTTCAAAAGACAAAATTTGTACGTTTTTGTCTTTAGTTAAGACATTTTTGTTGTTAAGACATTTTTTAAGACATTTTTGTCGTTACATACCACTATTTCAGTCAGGACAAACGACATATTTTCAATCACAACCGACACTCTCTGAAAATATTAATGATCCCAACGAAACTTTACTTTGAAAAGTCGTTACAAACGACTACAGCTATTTCTCTACTTCTTTGAACATATGGCCCTTAGAGTTTTGTGATGCTGCACTCTCCTAGCCACTAACTTATTTTTCTTCCATTATTTTGAATAATTTGTTATAAAACTGATAGGCAAACTAACTGCAGCATTTTGTAGATGCACAATGAATTTGCTTAAATGGCAAGCAGCTGAGACAATTCTGGTGACAAAGAGTATTAGATTATTGCTTCAGATACAGCAATTTTTAAGGTATTCTCTGGTCCTCTGACCAAGCAAATGCGAAGATGTGTGAACCTAGTCCAGCACACGTCACATGCAAAGAAGACATAATGTATAAGCAGACGAAAACAATCAATAATACACTTAATTAATACACACACATACCTCTCTATTTTATATATATATATATATATATATATATATATATATATATATATATATATATATATATATATACTAGATACAAAGCCTGTATACAGTTGTCACCCAGCCACCTCCGCTGCTGCCCTGGTAGCACAGACAGGCTGTCAGCCTTCCGGAGCTCTCAGCTCCAGATCAGCCCATTCTGCGAGTCCCCACTGCGCATGTGTGGTTACGCACACAGTGAGCGACGCATTCTAGGACTTTCTGTTATAGGATATATATATATACATACATACATACACACATATACATAGAAAATCCACAAGTTTGTGCACTCACTTATAAACAACAGGACTTGAGCCTGGGTGCTAATCTATAATTTTCTTCAGTGGGTTACAATGAACTGTGCGTTTTATAACAGTCAAAAGAAAATCAAGTGGTATCGCTACGATTCCCCAGTGAAGGAGATCACTGATGAGACAAAGTCCGATGAAAACGTGGATCTTGCTGTATACAAGCGGCCTGAGAATAAAAGGTGCCGTATGAGCCGACCTCCCAGAGAAAGATAATAAAGAGAAAACTTTGATAAACGGAGGATAAAGGTGCCGCATTAATTGGGCTATAAAGCCGATGGATACAAGGTAACATTTGAACACAATAGATGCAGATCATGATTTTACCTTCACATACACTCGTGGGATGAAAAGCTAGATACCCATAAACCAAGTTCATCTGAAGGTTACATCAGTGGGATATAAAGATCATTAACAATACCAATATATGAACATTTTGAGATACATATACATCGAAAAATAAAAGGAGAAAGAAAGAACCATAACTTACCATTTACCCAAAAACTCTGAGGATTGAAATGCCAACTTAAAGGGATAGTCCAAAATGGTTAAATATTCATATAGAAATATTGGGATGATATAACACACTTTTTTATGTGGACAACAAAGAAATAACCATGTGATATTTATTACCTACCAATATATTTTTGTCTGCAGCAATGATTTTGGTTTAAATACCTTCATAGGTTCTTCCATCCTAGTTTATTTATTCTTTATTTTTTATTGTTATTATTAATTTTATTTTTATTTATTAACTTTTTTTATTAACCTTTTGGGTTTTTTCTTGTTTTTTAATATTTTGTATATTGTAATTTTGATACACAGCTCTATGAGAGAGTATAGTAACAGTGATAATTTTTTTTTTTTTTTTTTTTAATATTTAAAGATTTTTATTGAAGAATAAAGTAATACAAACAAAACATGGAACAAAGAAGAGGGTACATGTCACTAATTTACATTGAAAGAATAAAAGGTACAATGTTAATGGTACATCGTTTGTTCAGTAGAAAAAAAAGAAACAACATACACCTTTGGTATTTAGCATAAAAACGCAGACCTCAAAAGGACATGCACCACAAAATATAGAGAAAAGAGAGCGAGAAAAAGTGAAGGAAGAATTGGAAAAGACACATATAACATGGGAGAAGAAAGAGGTAAAGAGTAAAGGAGAATCAGGTAGGGACAGAATTCGGATCTGGACCACCCCAGGGAGCGAGAGGCTCAACTCGAGGGCCACCAAAACAAAATTTGTAAGGGTTAAGCAAGTGTAAAAAAAAAAAAAAAAAAAAAAAAAGGGAGGAGGAGAGACCCCACTAATCCACCTGTCCCCCCAACCAAGGGGACCAGACGGAGGAAAAGGAGGCCAAGTCACGTCTCCTAATGTGGAGTAATTTTTCCAGAAGGATAGTCTCTGAAACCTGGCTAAGCCAGTCCTGCCGAGAGGGTGGCAAATCCGATCTCCAGCGTCTGGGAATACATAGTTTAGCAGCATTAAAGGGATAGTAATACTTCATTTTAACTTTATTTTATTTTGTAGGCATTAAAAAAACATGAAGAATGATATAAGTCTTATCTCTGAAACCTTTATGGTTTAAGAGATATTCACAAACAAAGTATCCCCCCCCCTGCTCAACCAGATCAGAAGGGAGATGCCCAGGTAGACTGCAGAGAGGGACAATCTTCAATTAAGATAATGGAAAAAGCTGAAAAACTTGTCAAGGGGGGAAGGGCTTTCATTGTTTTCATACAAAGAAAACTGTCCCCTTCTGTTATCTGTACTGTCATACAACCAGACTCACATCTGAGAAGAGATGGCTTACACTTGGTAAAAGGGGCGGGGAGGGGAACTTTGCTTGTGAATATCTCATAAACCATAAAGGTTTGAGAGATAAGACTTATATCATTCTTCATGTTTTTTTAATGCCTACAAAATAAAATCAAGTTAAAACGAAGTGTTACTATCCCTTTAAGGAGGTGAGTTAATAGTCGGGTAAGAGAAGAATCTTTCATGATAACTGATGGGAATATAAAGAGACATACCATCTCAGGAGAAAGAGTGATATCTACAGCAAGGGCTTTAGAGATGGTGCGGTTAATCTCTGACCAGAACGGACGTATTTTATCACACGTCCACCATAAATGAAAAAGTGAACCACCTGTACTCCCACAGCGCCAACAAACATCAGGGACCGACGGGTAAAAGGAATGAAGGACCTCTGGGGTCCTGTACCATCTCGTCACCAGCTTAAAATTCATCTCTGCGATTAAAGAATTCCTAGAGCTAAAGAGAGCAGAACGAAGGATCTGTCTCCACAAAGCATCGTCAAAGACCATGTTTAAATCAGTGCCCCATCTGGATCTGCTGGACATAGCGGGAGATGGGGAATCAGAAAGAAGAAGATTGTAAAAAGCAGAAATATTCCTATGTTTAGGGTTAGGATCTAGGAGCATCTGTTCAAACAAAGTCAGAACCCGGAACATAGAGGAACGGTGTGGGTGGGTATTGAGAAAGCTATATAGCTGGCGATATTGCCAATAAGCTGCAGATGAAAGACCTAGAGCTGCTTGGAGAGAATCAAAGGACAAAAGCTGTGCTTTGTCAGAGAGAGAGTAAGGGGATAGATGGACGGTTCCCTGCCAAGCAGAGAAATCAGTGCCACGTAGGCCAGGAGGGAAATCAGGATTATACAAAAGGGACACAAGAGGGGACGGATTAGAGGAAAGAAAAGGATGAGCTTTGAGGATCGTTTTCCAAGTGTTTAGCAGGGACAAAAGAAAAGGTGGAAAAGAGGAAAGTGTAGGTCGGGAGGAGTTGGGCATCCAGAGTAGACCCTGTAACGGGGTCGGGGAAATGAAGTCCCGGAAAATCTGAATCCACGCCTTGTCAGCTGTGGAATGGAACCAGTGGGTAAAAAGGGATAGATGAACCGCATAATAGTATTTAGTCACAAGAGGTAATCCCAGGCCACCCTCATACCTCCGCAACGCCAAGTCACGAATGAGCCCCCGTGGGGAACTACCATGCCAAACAAATGAATGAAGAAGACGCTGCAAAGAACGGAGAAAGTGTCGAGGGAGGTGAATAGGAACCGTCTGGAATGTATAAAGCAGCTTAGGAATCACCACCATTTTCAGCAAGTTTATCCGACCTGTCCATGATAAATAGAGAAAGGACCACCTCTTCAGATCCTTCTCAAGAGAGCTCAGAATTGGGAGATAGTTAAGGGCAAACAAAGAGGATGTGTGGGAAGGTAAAAGCATACCTAGATACTTTACATGAGATGGAGCTGCTCGGAACGGGGTAGATCGTAAAAGTCTAGCAAAATCCAGTCTCGATAAAGAAATGTTTAACAGCTCACATTTGTCTAAATTCGGGGAAAATCCCGAAAATCGCCCAAAGCGCTCCAGCTCATGCAAAATCTGAGGGATGGAGGACTCCGGAGTAGTCACTGTTAACATCAAATCGTCAGCAAATAGTGCCAATTTGTGCTCAACAAAACCCGTGAAGACCCCACTTATCTGACCGTTGGAGCGAATGGCATTTGCCAAAACTTTCATGATGAGAATGAATACCAAAGGGGACAGGGGGCATCCCTGTCTAGTCCCATTAGCCAGCTCAAAGGGCCGAGAGAGATATCCATTTGCCCGAATGGAAGCAGACGGGTTAGTATACAGTGCCCTGATCCGAGCTAGAAACTTGGGGCCCATCCCAAGATGTGACAGGGTGGCATCAATAAAGGGCCACGCCACCCTGTCAAACGCTTTTTCAGCGTCCACCGCCAAAAAAACGCCATCAATCCGAGAATCATGGATTAAGTCGACCAATTGAATAAGTTTAATAGTGTTGTCCCGGGCTTCCCTACCCGGGACAAAACCTGTCTGATCCAAAGAGATCAGCAGGGGCAACAGAGGTCTGAGCTTAGACGCGAGCATTTTTGCATACAACTTCAAGTCTGTATTTAAAAGAGAAATAGGGCGATAACTAGCTGGTAAAAGAGGGTCCTTGCCATCCTTTGGAATCAAGGTGATATGCGCCTCTGCAAACCGTGGATGGTCCCGAATGGAGTCTGGGAGATCCTGGAAAACCTCTAACAGTAGAGGGGACAATACATCTTCAAACTTCTTATAAAAAAACACTGGGAACCCATCCAGTCCAGGGCATTTGCCCGATGGCATGTCACGTAAGGCTAGAGAAATATCCTCTAAGACAAAGTCCTCCTCCAGCTCCAGCGCCTGGATAGGAGTCAGCCTAGGAGTATTCGTGGAGCGAATGTATGACAATAGATCCTCGGAGGAGGGAAGGGACCCAGCCGGAAACAGGTTGTACAAATCCCTATAAAAGGTACGCAGAGTCTCTAAAATTGAGGGGAAGTCTCTAACCACCTCGTTAGAAGATGTCTTAAGTCCTTGAATGGTGGCAGGAGTATTCAAAGGTTTAATCTGGTGAGCCAAAAGCCGGCCACGTTTATTTCCAAACTCGTAGGATGACACCTTTTGCCAGTTATGAGCCTTCACAGCCCCCGCACTGAACAAGTTATTAACCTCAGAGCGTAGGGACTGTAAACGCTGAAAGGAAACCCGATCCAGATCAGAGTCCGCAACCTCCTCCTCCCTGCCAATATCCGCCAATAATTGAGTCACCGCAGCTCCCCTCTCTCTCTTTTTCCGTGAAGCATATTGGATGAAGAGGCCACGAAGATGACATTTCAATGCCTCCCACACAGTAACCGCAGAGGAGACAGATCCCCTATTACGCTCCAGAAAGTCCGTGATCTGCACTCGAATTTCAGCACAGAAGGTCTCATCATCCAGAGCAGAGGGGGACATTCGCCAGACACCTGATCTAGGTAAGTCCACCGGGATGTCCAGAGATAACAGGACAGGAGAATGGTCAGACCATGTCCTGGGTAGAATCTCTGCAGCCGGCGAGAAATGAAGATAAGCCTGGGAAAGAAAAATATAGTCTAGATGGGAGGAGGATTGATGCGGAACAGAGAAGAAAGTATAACGGGACAGGGAAGGGTGGAAATGACGCCAAATGTCCAACAGATCCAGATCAGTGAAGCATTTCCGTATACGGGATAGGAGAGTCGGAGAGATCCCCGACCTCCCTGTAGACGAGTCAAGGGGAGGATGAAGAGGAACGTTTAAGTCACCTCCTAGCACTGTCAAGCCATCAGCATAGGAACGTAGAGAGGAGAGAGTAGAAGACAGAAAAGCATATTGCCTAGTATTAGGTGAGTAAATAGAAGCTAGGGAGAGAGACAGATCCCCCAACGAACCCTTAAGAAACACACTCCCACCCTCCTTATCAGTCTTGAAGTCTAACACTCTAATAGGCAGTGATCTATGAAGTAGAATGCCCACCCCTCGTTTCCGTTCTGAAAAGGAGCTATAATATTGCTGAGGATATAAATGTCTAAAAAATGTCGGTTCTTCCCCCTTTAAAAAATGGGTTTCCTGTAGAAAGAGAATCTGAGGATCCAGACGCTGGAGATCTTGCATCAAAATCCTCCTCTTATGAGGGGAGTTGAGGCCTTTAACATTCAAGGTAAGTATTTTTAATGGAAGGAAGTTAGCCATAGACACAATGGTAAAACCAATAACCCAGTCCAATAAAGCCAGCTCTTAGTAAGAACCGCACCCGGGAGCAGTCCAGATGAAGGGGGAGAGAGGAAGGCGAAAGGAGGCAGGAAAGGGAAAGATGGGGAGAGAAATAGGAATCAAGAACATAGAACAGAATAGAGAAACAGAGGGCCGAAGGAAGACCCAGACAGCCGCCCGCGTAAGCCGCGTAAGCAGCCCGACCCCCCCCTACCCCTGAAGGAGACAACAATAACAAACAGACCACACATACATACACAATAATTCACAAGTGAAAGCCGTGCAACTAACATAGGTATAATGAACAAATAAAGTAACAAACAAGCCACGGCAGTAATCATGGGGTATGATACCAAAGTGATGGCAACAGTAGGAGGAACAGACCCTCTTTGATCTGGCTAGCAAAGTAAACAGAGCAATTATGCCTATGGACAACAATGTAGCTGATAGCTCGTGAGATGTAGGAAGGAACACGGGAACATAATCTTAGGAAAGAGATCGTGGGGGAGTAAAAACAAGATAAACCCATCAAAGGGGAAGGGGGGGAGACGCCAATTCGGAGGTCCAGCAACAAAAAAACAATCAAGAAGCGTATACAAATACATAGCAGAATACAGAGAACCAGAGGGGTGCATCAGAGTTTGTGTTTTTTTTTTTTTTTTTTTTAATATTTATAACAACAATACCCCCCTCCACTCTCCTCTGCACCACAAATATGTTCAGATCCCCTCACGAGGAGGGAGACCAGTGGCTAGATGAGATTATGGTTCAAAACCAAAAGAAGTTTGGAGACCCCCGAGAAGCGTCCCCCCCAAATGTAGGTACATCATCCCCCCACAATATAGTAAAAACATAAAACACTTTCATCAATCAAGAGAAATGTGAGTGGGAATAACAGTAGAGGGCAATCCCCTGAGAAACAAGGGGGCCCCAAGGCAATAAGCTCAAGCGTAATAACATACAAACTGCAGCATAAGTTACCTTGTTCAAATGCCAGCGGCGGGAACACCCCCCCGCACCCGGTGCCCCGAAACGGGCGACCGAGCATGGGAAAGCAAGCGCCCCAACGGCCCCCGATTACCCAATAGGCAGCAACGTGAGAACAGGTGAAAAAGAGAACATAGTCTCTAAACATGTTAGTTTTGCAAATGGCAGAATAATAGTTCTGTAAGAAGCATATTAATATCCATCAGAACACTTATCTGCCCGGAGGAAGATATCCCAAACTGGGGGACAGGCCCGGAGAGTCCTATCAAGTCAGGGTGATACGCTGTTGGAGGAGACAGGATCTTGAGGCGGGTCTGGACGTCTACGCTTCTGCGGGATCACTGACCATCTAGGCCTTGTTGGCTCAACTCTCGGCGGACGCAATCTTTGGTAAGTAGGGGACTCCAGGAGCTGAATCTGGGGTATCCCCAGGCGGTCACATATGCCCAGAACATCGGCTGGACCCCTCACCAACAATGTTGCTCCTTCATGGGGAATAATTAGAGCGAAGGGGAAACCCCAACGGTACAGCACATTTCGAGACCATAGAGCATCCGTTAATGGACGGAATGATCTGCGTAGTTGAAGTGTAAGGGGGGAGAGGTCGTTGTAGGGCTGAAGTTCCTCACCAGCATGTTGGATGGAAGGAGTAGATCTCGCCGCTCTCATAATAGAGTCCTTCTGCGGGAAAGAAGATAAGCAGCATATCACATCCCTGGGCTTACCCTCAGCAGAGGGCCGAGGTCTCAAAGCCCTGTGCGCTCTCTCCGGGCGGATCTCCTCTGGGGCGAGGTTTAGAAGGGAGGCAAAGATCTGTTGCAGAGCACCTTCCAGATCAGGTTGAGGAATGGACTCGGGTAAACCCCGGATCCGTATGTTGTTGCGGCGTCCGCGGTTCTCTACATCATCCAGCTGGAGTTGCAAGCGTTCAATTTCCTGGGCCTGCGAAGACAAGGCCTGCTGCATCTCCTGTTGCGCAGTAAGAATAGACTCAGTGGTATCCTCCAAGTCCTGCACTCTAGCCCCAATCTGGCGCACATCCCGGCCAAGGTCCGAGATATCAGATCGAAGCGAATCCTTCAAGCGGTCAAGAATGTGCTCTATATCTGCAATCGAAGGTAAGAGTTTAATATCCTCCTTCGTAGCAAAAAGGCGAAAATCCAACGGAGGAACTAGGACAGGTGAGTTTCCAGATCCCCCACTTAAGAGCGGGTCCTCAGGCATATTCTCCTTATCTCCCGCGGCCATTTTCTTACCATGCGGGGATCGAGTAGATTGGGGACTGTTGGTAGGATGTTCCCTCAGATAAGCAGTGATCTTGGGCCCTCGTTTCTTCTTAGCGGACATCACCACAAAGGCTTGACAGAAAGGAGTTGGGAATCACAAGCGTAGCAGCAGCGAAATTAGCTCAAATAGTGCTAGCGGGTCAGGAGCTCCTCCGTTAAGCGGCCATCTCCATTTGCCGCCAAGACACGCCCCCCAACAGTGATAATTTTTGATACACAATTCCACTGGAGGGTATAGTAACTGTGTTAATTCACAGATCACCATTCACTGGAACTGTACATACAAAAAAATGAAGAATATCCCTAATCGTCGCTTGACCGAGACGCAAAGATGGGCATAGGTTCTCCTTTTCTGTAGAGACACGTGATGATGTGTATGACTTTAGCACACATATATCACAGTTTATGCTTTCTCTTCGCTTGTTTTTTCTCCTTTCTTCTCTCAGATTCATTGAACAGAACCCGCACATCTGGGCATAGTTTAACCCCTTGAGTGCCAGAAGGGTACACAACGCATTGCAGGGTAATGTGTTGCATACCCTCTCTGGGGCTCAAAGGGTTAAGATATGAAGAGCTGTGCTGGTCAATAATGTAAGAGCAGTCATGTGTGGGTTAATACCGTAAAGCTCCCAAGAGCAAGCCCAGGAAATACATGTCCATGACTTCACATACTCGAGAAAAATTGCCCATTTAAAAATAAATTATATATTCCCTTTCTCTGCGGCTGTTGAGAAATGCATAAGGGGCACCCCCCGAGTACCACACTGGCGGATGCCCTTTCCATTGTGAGGCAATTTGAACAGAGACTACATTTATCACTTTGAGTGCCAAAAGGGTACGCAACACATTGATTTGCAATGTGTTGCGTACCCCTCTGGCACTCAAAGGGTTAAATATGGGCAGTTTCTGTTCAAAATCCCTCACAGCAATTGGCTGGGATGTGTGCTTATGCATCTCCCAGCCAATCAGACTTGTGGGGGGATTGGAGGAACCTGCTTGAAGCGAATTGGCTGAGAGGTGCATAAGCACACATCCCAGCCAATGGCTGTGAGGGAATCTGAAGAGAGACTGCTCATATATAAAGGCAGTCTCTGTTCAAATTACCTCAGAATGGAATGGGCATTGGCCCGTGTGGTACTGGGGGGGCTCCTTCTGCATTTCGCCGCAGCCAACAGTGGCAGTGAAAGGGAATATAACATTTATTTGTATGGGGGCAATTTTTTGCAGGTATGCAAAGTCATGGACATATATTTAATGGGCACTGCTCTTGGGAGGTTTACAGTATTGACCAGCACATGACTGATCTTCCATTATTGACCCACACATCTCTGCATATCTTAACCCTTTCAGTGCCAGAGAGGTACGTAATGCATTACTCTCAATGTGTTTCGCACCCCTCTGACACTCAAGGGTTAAGATTTGCAGAGATGTGTGGGTTCTGTTCATGGAATATGTATTTATGGCTGTCTTACTGCAGGCCTAATTCAAAGAAAATGGAAAAAAGAAGAGAGAAGATAGAAAATGGACGATGTATAGTAGATGACCAGGGAGCTGAAGATCCCACAGGACATTAGGATTAATGGTGTTACTTTGCAGGGGCTGTTCATTTGCAATTTAGTCAGGTTAACCCTATGAGTGCCTGTGGGGTAAACATACTGGAATGATGCAGTCTTGCACAGTAGAGACTGGCCGAATGCGCTGATCTGGAGTGGGGAGCTCCTTACGGCTCACCGCCTGTCTCTGCTCCCGGCACCGGGGCAGCAGCTGGGGCCGCTGAATGCACTTTAGCTCGTGTATACAGGCTAGCAAACTAGTTTACAAATATAGTGATTAGGAATCCAATGCAAAGGAGAAGTAACTCCTCCAAATAACTGAATTTTTGCCTTTATTCATGTGAGAACCTGATCCTAGAGATTATATTCTATTATTACCTGCTGTTCTGTCTGCTTCCATAGACACACATGTTCCACTCACTTCTTTTCATTAATTATATGTGCTCCTGACTGCCTTGCTGTACACACCCATATGACCTATATCTAGCAACCAGAGCCTTGTTTCCATTTTCCAGTATTTGTTCCTCACCTCACTTGTGTGGTGCCTGCCCTGACCTCTGCTGTATTCCTTACCTAGATTTTACCTGCTGATTTGGATCTTGTGCTTCTGGTTTCGTGTGAGTCTGCCTTGCTGTTGTAGCAGTCATTTTAGCTACATTCTGCTACCTTCATCAATGAGCAGGGGCTATCATCCTGGGTCCCAGAGCCGGATCACGGGCAAAGCAACCTAGGCACCTGCCTAGGGCCCAGCAAACTTGGGGGAACCCGCCAACCCTGAGAATAATTGTAATATATATATATCACCATGTTATTATGTTTGCTTCATCATGAGTTGCAGTTGGTTTGCCCCAGATATAGATACAGATGTCAATGCGTCTAGGCAGCTAGATGATAATTCTTAATTCTGTGAGGACTGTGGGCAGTTACCTTAGCTGATAGCTCTTGTTCCTTGTTCAAATGTCAGCCCAAGAGGGTAGAGGTAGCCTTGGTGTAAAAAAGAAAAGTCCCAGCAGTAATCTCTAATTAACCCTTTGAGTGTCAGCAGGCAAAGGTAGTCTTGGTGTAATAAAGAAAAGTCCCAGCGGTAGTCTCTAAATATCCAATTGAGTACCACTCAAAAGGTTAATTAGAGACTACCGCTGGGACTTTTCTTTATTACACCAAGGATACATCTGCCTGTTGACACTAAATATCGCTGGGACTTTCCTTTACACCAAGGCTACCTCTGCCTGCAGGCACTCTAATGGTTAATTAGAGACTACAGCTGGGACTTTTCTTTATTACACAAAGCTACCCCCTGCAATCTTGGGGATGACATTTGGACAAAAAGCCATCAGCAAAGGTAACCCTGCCCACAGTCCTCACAGAATGATCACCTAACCACCTACCCAACAACACTTGGTGGAGACTTTCAGACCACACACCAAGAAATATCCTCACCATCTGGGCAATTATTTCCACCAGCTTATTAGTGGCATTGACATCTATATCCAGCAGGAGACAGCTGAAGGAGCATTTATAATGGTGATGGTATGAAACTTTTAAGTGGGGGCCCCAAACTGGTACCTTGCCTAGGGCCCTCTGTAGTGTTGTTCAGGCTCTGCTGGGTCCAGATCCTGATCATCTATTTCTGGCTGTTTGACCTTGTGGTTGACAAATATATATATGGCTAGTACCTGCAGCAAGGTCACAATTGCACTCAACACTGTTCTCAGGTTTTGCATCCGTACTTCTCTCTCTAGCAGCTCTGCTGAAGCAGCTTTGGGTGTCAGCTCATGGCTTCACAGCAGTCTAGAACCATTACGGGCAAATAAGTGTTTATACAAAATATCTTTTCTCCAGTTCTGTACCAGCTATACAGGGTTCCTATATCTCATCTAATTACACTACTTATTGTCAGTTAAGTCCCCAGGTTATCAGGCCTGTCACTATATATGTCACTACATTTCCTCCTCAGCCCTGCGGGTCTGTCTCTAGTCCACTTAGTCAGGGTAACAATGCCATTGTTCAGGAGAAAACATCTTCAATCTCTAACTGATAGAGATCCCTTTAATAGTTTTTAAAACTTGGCATTTAAAACAGGCAGATCAAATACAGTCTCTAAAATAATTAAAAAAGCACAGTCTGAATGCTGAAGTCCCATTCATCAATCAAGAAATGGCAAACATACTTAGAAAGGCTAAGTCCTGTAGTCAGCACAATTGGTAGAACATAAAATTGAGATCAATACACATCAAAAAGTAAAATATCCTTAACAGACAGTAGTACAGTTAACGTATGGTACCATGTTATCCATGAATAAGGTACAAACATGATGAACTTTATTGGCTGAGTAGCAATAAACAATGAAATAGAGGAAAAGTTGAAGACCACTTAGGTCTCTTCAACCAGCTTGTTATAGAAAGAGTTAAATACTTAAAACATATACAGAAAGTACAACATTCCATAGATCATACATCTGATCAATATCACACACATCCATTACAGTGGTATATAAAAGTTCTTAAATACCTTACTTTGGATTCCATTGCAGAAAACAGTCACCATTCTCTATGTAAATTACTCATTCAACTACAGGGGCATCATTTATAGTCTGCAATAAGATCCACTTCCCAGTATGAAATAGGATATTCGATGCTAGCAGTCACTTCCTTCTGAATTCAGTCACAGAAGTGAAAAGGAAATGAATCAAAGTAACAAAAGAACAAAACAGTATAATGAAGAGGGTAGGGAGAGGAGCAAGAGTAAGAAAAGCTTATGGCGCATTGAAGGTGGTCCAAAATGGAAGCATGTCAAGCCAAAACTTACATGGAAAGGGAATTAATAGAAGAGGGGTCAAGTATCTACCCAAGGTAACCAGATTTTTAGGAACTGAGTATATATATCCAACAAGATGAGTGTCAGATTTTCATCAGTCCATAAGTCTACAATTGGAGATTTGCAGTTGTAGCTGCCATAAAAAATAAATCTTTTATAGCTAAATTTAGGAAATTTCCAGGTGGGAGTAAGCAAGATGCCGGTGTTCCAGAAGGGCTGTGAAAGTAACCTATGTAATCTGTCACCATCTGAGCTGCAGAACATCCATCCCTCCCCCATGATGAAGCTGTTTGAGCTGCCCTGCATCCTCTTCCCATTGAATGTGCCCTATATTGTTTGATTCATCCCATTCAACCCAGAGCAGTACCTTAGGCCTGCAGCATCACAAGGCCCTTACCATGAGTAGGCTCATGGCTTTCCTGTCTGATATACCAGTAAAAAGAAAGCTAGAAGTCTCGCTCTTTCACAGTGGAGCATTACATACCAGATGTGAGCTTGAAGGTAGGCTGCCAAGCCTTAGCATAAATTTTCTCCTTCCTCCTGGTTGTGAAGCACCCCTACTATGAACCAGATTTCAGAGGTTGTGCTGGGTATGTGGTGAGGCCTGTTGACTGATCTGGAAGAACATGGGGGAGGGATGGATGAAGCTGATTCTGCCCATTGCTCAGATAATTCTTGTTTGCTATACTTTTTGCTGACTCCATGGTCTAAAGTGCTACAATCTCCCAGGGCCTATTTTGATACCAGAGTCGCAATAAGTTCATAAGTTGAGGACCACTAGCCATGTTTTATATGTAAGAGATTTGTTATTTTTTTAAACCTACTTCTGTCTTTTTTCAGAATTAATTATTTATTATTTATATAGCTTTCTATGTTTTATATTTATAATGGGAGGCAGCTCAAATAAAAAAAAGCAACAACTGGTGGCTCCCTTTTTCAGATCAAGGGGAGGAAGACCTGAAAGATTCCTCTCAGCCTGGTAAGTCTGAAGGAGTTGATTTGCAGTTGCTTGCCCATGAATGGGAGAAACCCCCCCCCAGAGATTTCTTAGATCCGCAGATCAAATCTTCAACCAAAGGGTAAGGTGCTCTGCAATAGAGAGCACTAAGAACTTGCCAATAAACTTGGCGGTGTCAAAGGCAGCTTCAGTAAGATGCATATGGACAGGGCTCAAAATTTCCACTCGCCACTAGCCAATGGAGAGTGAAAATTTAGCCCTGGCAAGTAGAAATTTAGCCCTGGTGGGTATGTTTTGGCTTGCAGTGGCGAGTAACTTTTCAGGTCTAGCTAGTAGCAAAGGACTTAAAATTATAAGCCCTGATATGGACCTCAAAAATCCAAGAGATGGAGAGGACAATATCCCCTTTTGGAATGTCAATGGACCACATCCAATAACTGGGCATAAGGCATCAAATGAAGCTGCAAGATTCCCGTTAAGAAGAGAATCAATATATTTATCTGCCTGATCCTTGAAGGCAGCTGTGTCTGCAACTGCTAATGCTGTCTATAAAAATATAAATAGCAGATAAATAGCTCCTCATCAGGTGACTTACACTTCTCAAGTGAATGATAAGGAGGGAAACAGGAAAATGTACTTACCAATATATTGTTTTCTTCTGTGTATCTCCAAGGCATTACAATAGTGGGGATATCTCCTCCTTCCAGCTGGGTAGGACCAATCAGAGACTTTAAAAGGTGGTCTAGCACATCCTCTCCTCAGTTTTCTTTTGGCCAAGCTGTAATCATACAAGAGATCATTAGTAGGGTAGGGTATGCCTTGGAGGTACATAGAATTTAACAAAATATCGGAAAGTACATTTTCCTGTTTCTTCTGTGTACCGTCAAAGGCATTACAACAGTGGGACTTAAAAAGCAGTACCCAAAGACAAAAACTGGGTGGGCAATACAAGATAATCCTAGCAGTCAGGGGGGTACCACAGCCTCCAGAACCTTTCTGCTAAAACTGGCATCAGATGAGGCTTGTAAATCCAGCTGATAATGCTTTATGAAGGTTGAAATGGATGACCACGTAGCTCCTTTTCAGATGTCTAGTGGAGATGCTTGAGTCTTCTTTGCCCAGGATATGGCCATGGCTCTGGTTTAATGTGCCATTATGTTAGAGGATGCCCTGAGCCCTGGATTCTGCATAATATCTCTTAATGCAATCCCTGATCCATTTAGCTATGGACAATTTGGATACTGCCTTCCCTTTGAATCTGCCTTGACAATACACAAACAAGGAATCTGAGTATCTGAATTCCTCTGTTCTCTGTAGATATATGGATACAAACTGCACAAGATCTAGCTTATTAAACTGTGCCTCCTTCTACTTCTGCGAGTTCCTGCAAAAGGACGGTAGAATGATATCTTGATTAATATGAAAGTCAGAACCAACCAAGTCTGAAGGATGTTTTTTCTCTGAAGACGATTTTATCCTGGTGAATGGACAGGAATGGAGGCCTGCAAGATAGAGCCTGGATTTTATTCACCCTTCTGGCAGATGTAACTGCTATTATAAAAACAGTCTTCCGGGTCAAAAATTGGACCAGTTGATTAAGGACTAGGTTTAAATTCCATGGAGCTACTACTTCCCTAATGCCTGGTCTGGTTTTAACCACTGCTCTAGTAAATCTTTTGACAAAGTCAATATTTGCTAGGGGTCTGCCTAGGACTGTGGATAATGCTGAAATTTCTATTACAGAATCTGAAAGACCCTTCTTCCTTAACAATGCCCACTCGGCCTCCTAGCCATTAATCATAACATCTTGAGATTGTCGTGTAGGACAGTGCCCTGGTGTAGAAGATCCTTCCTCATAGGTAATTCCCATGGTTCATCTACTGACATTTGTATTAGTTGAGAATACCATACTCTTTTGGGCCATTTTGGAGCAAAGAGGATGACTTGGACTTTGTCCATCCTGATTTTCTTCAGTACCTGCATAAGCAGAAGGGTTGGGGGAAATATGTTGGCTAGATGGAATATCCATTGGTACATTAGGGCATCCTGACCCATGGCTTGATTTTCTTTCCATCTTGAGAAGTAAGCATTGCTCTTCTTGTTTTCCTGTGTTGCCATGAGATCTATTTTTGGTCGACCCCACCTTTTTTCTTAGCTGAACGACTATTTCCTAATTCAGGGACCACATTCCCTGGTCTATCATGTTTCTGCTGAGGAAATCTGCTTTTGAATTGATTTTTCTTGATATGTGTGATGCTGAGATACTTTTGTAATGTCTTTTTGCCCGATAGTGGTAGGTTTCTTGATTTTCTGTTTAGACTGGTTCTTTGTGCCTCCCAGATTCTTGATATACGTTACTGTTGCCACATTGTCTTTCCACAGGAGTACGTTTCGACCCTGAAGATGCTTCTGGAAACAGAGGAGGGACTTTTTTTACCACTTGCCTCTCATGTCTTCCATTTGCCTTGTGCAATCTTGTGATTCCAGACTCCGCCCCCCATCAGCTGAGGCTAGCGTCCGTCTATAATATTTCCCAACTTGGTATGTTCAGTGACCTTCGTTTTCGAAGATTCCTTTTGTTCATCCACTAGTGAAGCTCAAGCCTGAATGAGGGAGTTAGAGGAATCCTTTGCAAGTGATTCCCATAGTCTGCTTTCCAAAATGTCAAAAATTTGGATGGGAGGCACCACAGGTATAATTTTACCCAGGGAATGATTTGTGTAGTTGATGTCATCAGACCCAGAATCTCCATTAAGTCCTGTGCTGACCGATATATTTTCTTCCGGAAGACTGCAGTCCTTATTCTGAGATTGGTTATTCTCTCCCTGGATAGATGAACGATGGAGTCTGCTGTATTTGTGTGTAGGCAGAGATAGATCATGGAATGAGAAGGCTGTAGATGACTCTTTTCTAGGTTGGTGACCCAACCTATGTACTGTAGAAACTGAAGAACCTGATTTGTTTGAACTAGGCATGATTCCTGTGCTGATGACATGATCGGAAGGTTGCCTAATTATGCCAGGATGTTTATGCCCCTTTTCCTCAAGCATCCCAATGCGGGGGCTAGGGTTGTCTTAAAAACTCTCAGGGCTGATGACAGGCAAAAGGTGAGAACTGCAAACTGGAAATGATGTTCCTGAATTGAGAACATCAGAAATGTTCTGTGTGCTGTACGTACTGGTATGTGATAGTAGGGGTCTCTTAAATTGAAAAGGATTATGTCTAGAGAAGCATCACATGAATAATGTATCGCCTTTTTAATAATAGATACTTCCTTCAATAATTTTGATCTTGAGACATATGATTCTATTTTATCTCCAAGGTCTGTGAGCCATATGCGCATAACTCGAGATATGCAGGCCATGACTGTAGCTGCTTTCATATTTTCTCCAATGACCGAGAACTGCTTTTTTAGTACCCTATCCAATTTACGTTTCATGGGGCATGAAGAGATGTGCCATCCTCCAAGGGCAGGACGGTGTGCTTATCTAAATGTGCTATGGGGACATCAACCTTAGGTGGTGTGGACCATTTCGTTACATCCTCTTCATTAAATGGAAACATTCTTTAAGTCTTCTAGTTACTGTTGATCTTCTGTCCTCAAGATTCCATTCAGAACTAACTAGGTCATAGATGGATTGATAGGCTGGAAAGAATGGTGCAGCTTTTTTTTTCCCAGAAAGGCTGTATCCTTAATATCCATGTTTTGTTGCGTCTCTGAAAGACCTAATGTTTTTCTGAGGAGTTCAATGAAGGATGCCACGAGGTCTTAATTGAAGACCTCTGATTCCTCCACCAACTCGCCCTCCTCAGAGGAAAAATCTGAGCTAAATCTCTGTCCTCCTCTTCTAAATTAGATGAGGTACTTTCTACTGGATTCCTGCACTGCTTCTTGGGGGATGGTGCTGCATGATTTTAAATGTTTCCTGCATTGACGATTTTATCCAGGATAAGAAATCCTGGAATTGGAATGGCATCTCATTACATGCTGCCTTTTTCAAACACTCATGGCATAATTTTAAATGATCTGAGGCTGAATGTTTTCAGTACAGACTGCACATTGTTTGTGTTATTTTCTTTTGACAGGGCTTTTGCAGGAGCTGACATGCTGAGAAACAGAGCAGGCACCCAACCATAAACAAAATGCAAGTCTTACCTTTTCCGATGCCATTGGAATCCCTGGCTGGAGTCCTCCTGGTCCTGTCGGATCTTCCTGCTGCGTGCAATCCATCGTGGAATACACGCTATGTGCATGTACAAAGTGTAGCCCTGTGCATTCCATTGCAGGAAAGCAAAGCTGTGTCCTAAACAACACTGCAAAAAAAAGGGGAAGAGCCCGGCGTCCTGCGTCTATACTGACGCTGATCACGTGGGTTGCAGCTTGTACCGCAATATTCCTTCCCTCCCTCAGCCTGGAAACAGCAGAAGGGAAGGTTAGAAAAAACAATTCCGCTTGCAAATACATTTGTAACAGGCAACATTCACCGTGGCCAGGAGCTTAACCTTTCTTTCATCCAGCCAGCTGGGTAGGATCAAAGAAACAGAGGACAGGACGTGCTACACCACCTTTTGAAGTTTCCAACTGGTCCTACCCAGCTGGAGGACAGATATATCCTCACTGTTGTAATGCCTTGAATGGTACACAGAAGAAATTACCATATCCATATTCCTTTTGTGCCTTGTAAAAATGTTCATAGATGAGGAAAGTGACAAGTGTAAGGGATGAAGCTATATCTGCCATCTCAGTTTTCCATTCTTCCACAGAAGAATTCCCTTCTATAGGACAAATATCCACTCCCTCAAAAGTGGTTAAATTGTCTTTTGTGGGGGAACAGGGTGGTAATGAGACAAAGACTCAAGGACCCCCTTAATAGATGTAGAAATTGTAGTCACAGTGGAAATAAGTCTTTTAACCCAAGCAGGCTCATGTTCATAGGCCGAGTGGTCTGGAGTTGCCTGTGTAGGGGCCACAGGACAAGAGGGACATAATCAACCTGTATAATCCATGGAAAAACTAGCATCACAAACACTGAAGTCTTGGTGGTCTTAGTCTTCCCTACATCTCCTCTATGCTCAGACATAGAAAGGAGACCCCCTAAGACAGAAATCTAGAACAGAAAATAAGAATAAATAACTTACGTGTTTGTTGTTGGGTAAGGAGAAGGTGCCAGGAGCGAGATTCTGCCACCCATCTGTATATCAAGTTCCTCATATGTTGCTCCACAGTGAGAAAATGGAAAAGGAGAAGAATTAGCTCCTCCCCTTCTTTCCCTGAGGCCAAGAAAAAGGGCATCATGGGAAACAGAAAAGTTCCTAAAAAATGAAAGCTGTAGCCAGCATAGTAAACAGTAGTGTTTTTGACAAACATGTTATTGCTCCTTACATAGCTGTTTTGAAGAAATTTGATTCTTGTAGGCCTAAGAGGCACCCATTGGCTTGGTGGAATGAGCTATGATCTGAAAGGGTACTGGCTTCCTCTTGAGAACATATGCCTGGCGACTAGTAGCCTTAATCCAAGAAGCCATTGTCAGGTTAGATGCAGGCTGGCCCACACAAAAAAGTAAATCAGCTTTCCAAAAAGGATGCTTGCAATGAACAAAGTAGTTCAAGTACCTAACCACATCTAAAAACAAAGCTCCTGTCTGCTACATAATGCAGGAGAAGGAAGAAAAATTATCTGGTTAAATAGACACTTAGAGACAACCTTAGGGAGAAACCCTGTAGGAGTCGGAAAACCAGAAAGCGAGTCTTACAAGACAAATACTGAATTTCTGCCATCAGCCAAACAAACACAATAGTGTATAAAAAGGATGTCTTGAGCATCAAGAAATGCAGAGAAACTGAAGACAAGAGGCCCAAAATGAGACTTCTGAAGTACTCCCAGAGCAAAGTTCAAGTTCCAAATAGGAGTGGAATCCAGATAGATTGGGTAGGCATGAGCCAATCCTTGCACAAAAGTCAGCACATCTTTTTGAAGACCATCCTAAAGAAAGGTTACAAGAACTGGAAGACAAAAACGTCATACCCACAACCATCAGTATTTACACCACCTATAGAACAAAGACCATACCCTGTGGTATGACTTGGATGAAATAAGCTTACTAGTAGGAATGGATAAAATATTTCGCCTCAAACTGAAATTGGCGAATAATGGCACTTCCTGCTTGGTGAATAATTTCCACTTTATTTCGCCTAGCTCATTTCATTGAAATCAATGGGGATATTGAATTTACACACAACACATCAAATATTATTTTATTTCTCAAAGGCATAGTATAAAAGGGACATGAGGATGCCTGTGTTGGTGGAGTGTGGGGAAAGAGTCGGTTGAAAAAGGAATGTTTTTTTGGGGGGGTTTGTTTACTGGGATTGGGAGGGCAGTTAATAAAAAATAAATCCTACAATTAAAAAAACCCATAAGACATATTATAAAAGGGGTCTGAGGAGGGTGCCTGTGTTGGTGGGTGGAATCTCGGGAAAGAATCAGGTGAACAGGAAATTTGTTTTGGGGGGTTTGTTGGTTGGTATTAAGGGGACAGTTAATAAATAAGTAAATTAAATAAGAAATCTGTATGTAATGTGACAGAGTCAGCGACCCTCTGATGTAAGCTGCCACTGGGGTAGACTGAAACTTGATATGACAGAGCATTTTGTAGAGGATAATTTGTAAGATTTGTTGTTAGAGGCCAAAGCCCTGAGGAAATATTGATTTGTGGGACTTAGACTTGTTTGGCACAATCCCTAAGGAAACAATGATTTGTAGGTCATTGTAAAATGCCCTGCTGTAGATGTAGAATTTGCGACTGCTGTTCTGGCTGCTGCTGAGTTGTTTAAAGGGATAGTAACCCCCCTCAACAACTTGACGCGAAAATACAGCGAGCATACAAACATACCGAATGCACTTAGTCCCATCTCTCAAAACGTTATGGTTTGAAAGATGTAAGGCAAGACAGACCTCCACTCCCTCCCCCTTCTCATACGTTCGCTGTATAGCGGACGTCATGAGATCCGGCTTCCAGCACCAGGCGGTGGCTCTGCAGGAGCGCTGTCATCTAGACACCTTGGTATTATTACTTTATGGGTATGGTCTAAAACATGTGCCTGGCTTGCAAGCACATGTTGTAGACCATTCCTATGAAGTAATTATACGGAGGTATCTAGATGTCAGAGCTCCTGCAGAACCGCCGAAAGTCGGCCAACCGGATTCTGCCTCTGACAGCTTTACAGCTTGACAGGCAGAAGGGGGAGGGACCAGAGGACTATCTTGCCTTACATCTCTCAAACCATAACGGTTTGAGAGATGGGACTAAGTGCATTCGGTATGTTTCTATGCTTGCTGTATTTTCGCTTCAAGTTGTTTGGGGGGGGGTTACTATCCCTTTAAGCAGCAGGATGATTCGGCAGCTCAAAGGGAATGTGATCAACAACAGCAGTAACATGGGTGATTGATGATGAAGGTTCCACTTGCCACTACTAGCTCCAGTGATGCGCTTGAGGCAGTAGCAGCACCATAACTATCCCCTAGTATATGTGGAGAATTCTTCTCCACCTGCCCCTCCTCCAAAATCATGGGTGTGTTTTTACTAGAATAGACATTTTTCCCTTGAGAGCAGGAACTGTGCCTCTCATCAGCAAATGCAATGTGCACAGTGTGTGTGGTAAATAACACCTGGCACAACTGTATCCAAATACCATGGCATCAGAAACCAAGTACTATACCCCTTGTCCACAACCCACTAAGGACACATGACACCTTGCTGACAGTTACATAGTAATGACAAACCCTCCCTGCCACCAGCTTAGCATATTCTGCAGGATGGAATGTCTTCAGATGCCGCTTGTAGCCCTTCTTGCGATTCTTCTTGCGATTCTCCTTCTGTGCACCACACAGTGTGGAATGGGTGGACACGGACTGCCACATCCTAACATCTCCAGAGTGGCTATCATTTGGTAATGATGAATGAGGTGAATTATCAGAAGATGTAGTTACCCAAGAGGAAGAAGGTAATGGTGAGCTAGTGGTTTCACTCATCATGGAACTTCAAGCCTCTGCCTGGGTTTCTCTATTCTTCCTCCTCTTTGATCTCTGTCTCACCTCTTGTTGCCTTTCTGGAGAGTCAGGGGGTACTGCAACAGCTGTGCTTGACTTCTGTGGTGGGTGTATGGCTTTAACATGTTTGACATAAATGTCATGGTGTCTGGTTCTCATCTGTGATATCAGGGCGGTTGTGCCAAGGTGTGTTCCCTCCTTTCCCCTTCTCACTGACTTGTCACAGATTGTGCACAGCGCCGTTGGTGATGACTGCCCTGTGCCTGCTCCAACAGAAAAATAGTCCCACACCCATGACTTCATGGGGGAGGGAACAGGTGGAGAAGAATGGCCTCTTTCTTCTTTTACTCCAAATTCCCCTTCATTGGCTGGGGCAGAGGATGATGTTGCTGCTACTGCCTCTGAAAAAGCATTACAACCAGGAGCAAGAGTATTGCTGCTGCTGTCAAGTGGAACCTGTCCTAGTCCTAGATCACTTGTTGACCCCATTCCCACTGTGTCCACCGTGGTCTGTGGCACACTAGCCCTCCTCGACACCCTGCTGCCCTTGCAACTCAGCAGCAGCAGGAATTAGAGCAGTAGCAAACTCTGCAAATTCCAAAAGCTCACTGATCGTGTCGGTGGTGGTGATGCCCATCCCCATCCCCGTCTCCCATTCCTTCTCAGTTTGGGCTAAAAAGGCCATCAAAGTCTCTTCCACCCCAGCTTCTCCACCACCATCATCATCATCATCATCATCATCACCACCACCACCACCATTAGTCCCCTCCACGCTGCTACTCTATTACAGACATCTCACTGCTGGTTGGAGGAGGTGACAAGAAATGTGACAGAGGATTCCCTAATGTCACACTTGCCATGTCTTGGTGACCTGAAGAATGCAGACTGGCAGCACTAGTAGCAGGCACATGCAGCTGATCTGTGCTCCTGGTGGTGGTGGTATTATTGCGGTGGGAACAATTCTGCCTTCTTCAGGATCATGTTCCACATGGACAATGACATGGGGGGAAGTGGACTCCCAGTGTCAGGAGAATGGTTTGGGCTCCCTTTACTGATAGCCCGGATGCTCTCAACTGCCTACCACTCACCCTACACCAGTCCCACCGGCTGCTTCACCATCACCGTTACGACTACTACTAACACGAACCACATCAATTTCAGCCCCTGAGTCTTCCTCCTTGCAGTCACTATTGTTATGGTAATTACCCCCTCCTTCACGCCTAACTCTAACAAGCTGCTGGACCTTCTTAGTAGTAGTACTAGCACTGGCGGGACTGCTTGGGGATGGCAAGTGTAACTCTGGGTCACCTGCAGTCACACTTAGCATCATCTTTTCCTTTCCCTCCTCCTGAGTATTACAAGACACACTGGCAGCAGGTTCAGCACTAGAGGCAGCAGGTTCAACACTGGCATCAGTCACAGCACTGGTGGCAGCAGGGGCAGCATGTCTGACAGTAGGCACAGCACTGGGGGCAGTAGGTACAGTACTGGCAGCAGGCACAGGCAAGAGACCTGTCCTGTTCTCACTACTACCCTCTTCTTCCTCCCTTCAGACTCATTGTTATGTTTTTATAGGGAAAACCTATGGGCGGAAACGTTCTAGCCATTGAAAAAATGGAGAAGAATTTTAGCCAATGGGTAAAATATGTGAAATTTTAATCGCTGTTTTTAAAGCGGATTTCCCCCCCAAAAAAGTGGAGAACAACGTGGTGTTCGCTGATATTTTTGCAGGAACATAGCGGGACCTTTCTCCCACCTCTACTTACTAGCCTTCAACATATTGGCAATGCAGGATTCAGAAAAACCCTTTTTCCTCAGATGCTGTCTGCAAGATCCAAAAAGTCCAAGCCAGATTCTCCACCTCTGAATGACATAGTGGACCCAGTGTCAAGAGGTCTGGAAGAAGATGGAGCAGAAATGGCTTTGAAACAAATAGAGTGAGAACATCTGAAAACCAGACTCTACAGGGCCAGAATGAGATAATCATAATAATATGAGTCGACTCCCATCCAGATTTTCTGCCGCACTCTGGGAATCAGGGGAAAAGGAGCTTACATATACTCCACAGGAAGTGTCATAGTATGACCATGAAATCCACCACAAGATCCAGAGGGTCCCAGTATCTGGAACAGAACTGAGGAACCTTGCATTTTGACTGAGAGGCCATTAGTTCCAGTGTGAAGCACCCCAAAGATGGACTATAGAATTGAAAACAATTTGGTTGAGCTTCCAATTTCTAGGATCCAAGCATTAGGGGAATGAGTCTGCCACAACATTGTTTACCCTGGGATGTAAAGAGCGGAGATATCCGGTAAGCGAGCCTCTACCCACTTGAAGATCTGATGAACCCCAAACCATGCAGCCACACTTCTGGTCCCTACCTTGTGGTTGATGTAGCCATCTTGGCTGCATTGTTGGGCTAGATCCGCAAAAAGGATCCCTGGAGGGACTAAGATCAACACCGCAAAATTAAGTGACTAGCCCAAGGCTCCAGAATATTGATGGACAAAAGACTCTCTCCTCTGGTCCAAATACTCTGTGCCATCTGAGGGACAGAGGTGGAACCCAGCCCTTCAAGCTGGCATTTATCATGGCTATTACCCAATTCAGAATAACCAATGGACATCCCAGCAATAGATGGGACCACTGCAGCCATCAGTGAAGATCCACCTTCACCTGGGCAGAGAGGGGAGAGATGAGACTGATGCCTGAGAATCTCTAGTTGCAGCTCCCGGTATGGAATTCTTCCTCCAAGGCAGAGACCAGATAATCTATCACCTCCATATATTTACGCACTATCGCTGATGAGTGGAGCAGGGCCTGAGACACCCAACAAGGCGATGACAGAATCTGGGCTGCTGCCAGGGAGACTATCCCCAGAAGACTGTTGAGTCTCATACTGACAAAGAGATGTACCTCAGATGGAACCACAGACGATTTCTTCAAAATGAGAAAAAACAACTGTGAAGTTCCATAACAGATATGCAAGTCTGAATCTTCGAGACTCCTCTAAAGGAGCCTTTGGCAATCCAGGTTGGGAATTAAGAAGTTCCCTAGGGAGATATAAGCTGCCAATGCAGTCATGACCTTTGTAAAGACCTACGGAACAGAGGCCAACCCAAAGGGAAGGGCAATGGACTGACAAGTGGCAGAAGTGACAAAGAGAAGTAAAATGGCATCTGTAAAATCAGGAGCCAATCGGAAGAAAGCCTGGGAAATGGGCATTTTGGGAACTGTAGTCTTTTTCTATTGCTGTAACTTAGCAATGCCTTCAATTGCACTCGAGGATGAGAACCAGATGATGGTGCATGAGGAGACCAGAAGAATGAGCTCTCTCTCTCAACCCTGCATGACAAACATTCGCAGAGATAAGTCCCAAAGAATTTTGTCCCATAGAAGTCAATGGAGCAAGTGCACCCGTGGTGGGAAACGTGCCTTAAAGGCTCCATACACCAAAATTTCAAAATATCTAAAAGTTACCAAAAGACCCAAAGGGACATGTGGGGGTCTAATAAAAATGCTAAAGGGAAACCCCAGGAAAAAGCCACAAACCCAGTGAAACAAGCAGGGAATAGGTTAACAACCCTAAATGCAGCCATCCATGCTCCATAACCCAGGACAAAGCAGTAACAAAATACCCAGAATGAGTGCAGGAGTTCAAGGCTTCTAAACAACCCCTGTACGAAGGGAGACCAAGTGGGACAAGTGGACCATGGCACTCAAAGGGTTACTCACCAGTCTTCAACTTCTGTCTTCAGGTTACCATTATGAAAAAGAGCCTCAGAGAGCCCAAGTTAGGAGAGAGAATCTTGGGCTGCAAGATTCTCTCCACAGGCCTGCAAGGGTCCACAACAGCACCTGTACTCTGGTCAGTCCTCCAGGGGAAGCCAGGAATGGTAACCCACCTAATGGTGGAATTGTAACAGCCCCATATCTAATCTAATAATAAAATAAAAAAATAAGATAAACTAAGCAGCAAAGTTCCATGCCTCTTCAGTCTATCAGGAACAAATCAAAACTGGAAAGGCAAGGGCGGGGTTAGTCTGATAAGTAAAGGGAAAGCGTCACCTTCAATACCTTGTCTTCTGAAATGTTCCAGCCTTTCTAAGGAAGGAAGACCTCCTCCCATGGTACTTTTATTCCATACTGGAGAAAGAGAAAGTATGTTTTAAGTGTAGTGAGAGGCTGGTGCAGATTAGAATACCTTATTTCACTTACACTGTTACTTGGAAGTGGATAGATGCATGGTACCACATGGGGTGGGGGGTCATAGCAGGAGAGCTTTACAGCCTTCCCTCCAAGTTCCAAGAATTCCTACTATCATTAGACTATTCCATTATTGGCCATAGATAGATAGACAGACAGACAGACAGATAGATAGAGTGTTCTTCTGGTTTCCTAGTCGATATGAGCAAAACAATGTGTTGCCTACCCCTCTGGCACTCAAAGGGTAAAGCATCACATGGATAACTTCAAACTCCACTCCACTGAAGGAAATGTAAAGGAACAGCATGTGCTTAGAGCACTAGTTGGGATTTCAACAGCTGACATCATCAGTGGGAGAGATATTTTAAACAAGAATTCCACACCAACCAATTGCCAAAGAAAAACAAGAAGCTAGCTAAACTTTGTTTCATTTATGTGAATATAAGATTGAGGACAAAAATAAAAAATGCAGCTCTACTTTCTTTATCATGCTAATACAGCTATCAAAATATTGTCTTAGGAGGCACTGCCCCTTTGATGATTGTTTTGAATGTTGGGGTGCTATGATTATAGGGGATGTGAACCATTATTATGAAAATTTTTATACTGTGGAACTTTTTTCTGGTCAGTAAAAGAAGGGTACTTCCACTGCTGTGGGATATTTCATTCAAAAGTTACTACATAACTAAAACATATCTTATTTTTATGATCTCAGCAGACTTTAGTAAGCAATTTTACAAGTTTACAAAACATATGCATTTCTTGGATAGTTTGAGTTCAAGATATTGTTGCAGCTAGTTGGGACTGTTCCTATAACTGTCTAAGAAAAGTGAGTCTCTAGGACAAGCTTTCCATAGAAAGTCAGGCCATCAAAAAAAAAAAAAGTCAGGTTTTCTTATTAATAACATCTGAAAGAAACTTCCCAGAATTCGGAGTATACTTGTTTTACTCATTAGGAAAATTCTTAAAACATTTATTTTTTCATAATTAGTTTTCATTCCCCTTTAGTAAAATTAAAATAAAAGAGTATGGTAAAAAGTACGTGTGTGTGTTTGTGTGTGGGGTGTACTAGTACTAGATTCCTTTGGCATTATCGCACCTAATAGAATTAATTACTCAGAAGCTCTTAATGTCATTTTATATTTTTTCCTGTCTGGCTTCCAAGAGGAAGGCCTTCTCCTGCTTGTGGACAAATTATAGAATAAAATATCTTGGGGTATATTTCACTCCTGGTTCTGCTGATCTATTCCCTGCAAATGCCCCACTGCTGTTCTTCTTTTAGGATCTTACTTCCTGGAAGTTAATGATTTTGTGGCTTGGTAGGATTAATTTATTAAAGATGGTTGCCTTAACTACATTTTTGCACCTCTCTTCGTTCCTCCCAATCTTCATACCCTGCTGGTTCCTTAAGGAGCTACAGAGCTCCTTTAATTTTTCTAGTCCTTTGGTAGACAGAGATTGAGATTTTGCATACTTCACAACAGCAAAAAAAAGGGGAGGCATGGTTGCACCTAATATTAGGGCATACTTATAAAGCCACTGTTCTCAGAGTAAAAAGACTTGTTTGCACCGGTTATTAAAAGGGCTGGACATTTTCCATTCCGCTTTCTCCTCATGGTGTTGAGCTTGTTCAGTTGTTATGGATCCAGCTGGGGAATATAGCACCTACTTTAAAATGGCATGTTGTTCTAGATTCCTTACTATAAGATCTGGCATTCTAGAAATGCTGAACAAAAATGGCTATAACATTGTGCAGTGACATGGCAGATCTAAAACAGATCAAAGAAAAGAGAAAGAATAATGTATAAGAGAGCAGCAATCCCAAGTAAAGACTCTACTCTCCAAATACACTAAAGAGATCAGTTCCATGTCTATAGCCCTTTAAATTCTAAATCTCATTAAAACTTAACTTTAACTAATGCCTTAAAATCTATAGTATTTCTCTTTTAAGTAAATAGTTTCGAGGGGATAATTAAAACATGCAAGCGTGACCTTCACTAGCATATTTTAAAGGAAAGGGTGGGTTTTGCAGCAGAGACTAATGATCTCTGACAAATTACAGTCCAATGATGCTAATATTTAGTAGTGAGCATCAGTATGTCGTTAACTGAAACTACAGTTTTACTTTCATCTACAGTACTGGTATTAGTAGATTATATAGCACGCTTGCATTCAATTTAAGCCAGACTTCATAAAGAGGTATAGAGTGAAATCCCTAGGGTCTCATCTGAGATATAGCAACACTATAAGTTTAAATTTTAATTCCTAATTCTATTAAAATGGATTGAATGAAGAGTATAGGGACAGACATATAGCTTTAACATCATTACTGAAGTTTGAACCAGCTTTCATTGGGATCCAAGTTTGCAAGGTAGTATCAAGCGTACGCACAATATCAGATACTTTGAAAGATATGGTGATCAGATGCAATATAATTATTTTAGACTTTGTGGATACTATTTTTAAACAGAAAGTCTGCTGCCTGTACCCACACCGGCCAGCACATTTCGCCGTTGTGTGTTACAGCTTCATCAGGGAAAAGGTGTGTTACCAGAGCACCGGCAGACCTTCAGTTTATAAAGCTTAAAGGGATAGTAATACTTGAAAATAAGTTGATTTTATTTTGTAGCCCTTAAAAAAACATGAAAAATGATATAAGTCTTATCTCCCAAACATTTATGGTTTGGGAGATATTCACATGTATAATAAAGAAAAGTTCTATTTTCCTGGCTGTTTCAGCCAAGTCTGCCATCTAGTGGACAGATTTGGAATTCAGTCCACAGAGCAACAGGCAGCTCTTTAGCAGTGCCGAGATCACGATCTTTGAAAAGAACTACTTCATTGGAACGGTCTACAAAGTGTGCCTGGCTTGAAAGCACACTTTGTAGACAATTCCAATTAAGAAATTCTTTTTAAAGATCATGATCTCAGCACTTCTGGAGAGGCACAGCCGGTCAAGTGACCGGATTCCAAATCTGAGGGGTGGAGTAACTTTACTTTTGAATATCTCCCAAACCATAAAGGTTTGGGAGATAAGACTTATATCATTTTTCATGTTTTTTTAAGGGCTACAAAATAAAATCAACTTATTTTCAAGTATTACTATCCCTTTAAGCATGTGGGCTTATCCATAAGACATCAATTGACGGGGCCTGAATGTTTCAAATTTTTTCGGTACTCGGACTGGTCAGTTGTCAAATTCGTACAAACTTCAATTTTCATATTGATGTATTAAAAAGATTTTAATTAGCCATCAGATACATTTCTATGTGTTAAATAAACTTTCATTTGAAAGTATCTGCTGCAAACACCCTCCCTTTCCTTTAAATATGCAAGTGAACGTCACACTTGCATGTTTTTATTATCCCTCGAAACGATTTACTTAAAAGGAAATACAATAGTTTTTAAGGCATTAGTAAAAGTAAAATTTTAATGAGAATTAGAGTTTAAAGGGCCACAGACACTGTACGGATCTCTTTAGTGTATTTGGAAAGTAGAGTTTTTACTTGGGATTGCTGTTCTCTTATAAGTTATTCTCTCTCTTCTTTATTATAGAAATGCTACATTTTACTGGGTTCCCTTTCCTTCTCCTATAGTGGGAAATCCAGATTTCCCGCTTGGCCATGGCCCTTCTTCTTTTGAGTCTTGGTTAGTAGGAGATATTGCAACCACTGGTTCCCTGATTGAAGCCAATGGCATCCTTTCTTTCAAATATCTTTCCAGGAACCATGGTCTACAACCTAGGGATTAATGGTGATACAGACAAGTCTACCATTATCTTTCTAGTATTTCTGCTGCTGAATTCCTGTGTAGTGACATTCATCCTTATATCTCCTCACTGGTAGAGGATACCTTTTCAGATTATAAAATGCTGACTGTTTCAGTCCTTGACACACACACAAAACACACCCTTCCAGAAGTCTGGCACTGTGGATTAGGACACTTTTATCCTCGTCCCGATATCGGTGCTCTGTTCTCTCCTACTGCTTTTCCATCCCCACATGATCTAGCTTCTAGTGAGAGGTTGAATAAATTCTACACAAATTGGTATAGAACCCTCCTATTTGATCTAAAATGTGCTTGGGAAGTCCTGACACATGCTGGAGATGTGACTAATGTCCAGGTACTATGCTACACATTTGGTGGGACTGCCCATTGATCAACCCTTTTAGTCATCTGTTGACCAATGTTAATGTTATTTCATTGGTCACTAATACATACCTTGCTAACTTTTTTTTGTAATAAAGAATTTAAATATAAAAAAGTGGGGGAAGTCAAAGTGTCAGCTGAGGTCACAATTATCCCCTGTTAACCTTTTATGCATTTAAATATAAAACAACTGTTCTCACTGAATGCTAATTTCATATATAATAATGAATGAGGAGCCTTCAATTCTCATCTCATGTTAACAGGGGTTTCTTACAGAGGAATATCCTTGTATAATATTCCATTAGGTCCAAATTTATTGCACTTACAAACCAGAATTACAAATTTCATAACTAAGCATAAAACATTGTCAAACCACTTTAGCTTACTTAGAAAAACATTATATTTAATTCATGCATTCCTATTTCATGTGTGTTGGCCCTTTACGAAATATATATATTTAGGTTTGGATGAGCTGTATTTTCTTATCAGAAATGTATCTCTTTTTGCAATTTGCTTTCATTTACAATAAAAATAAATTCTACACATAAATCTTACCATGTCTACGAGTGCCACATACAAAAACATGCCTGCTGTTACAGCAAAAATCCAGAGAGTGACATTATTGGCAAATTGTCCAACGGATGTTCCAATCAACATGCCTATATAAGCCATCATTGCAGATAGGAGGTTGTACACAATTGCTTGATTTACAGTCATACCAGCTTTGAGAAGAACAGCAAAATCCCCTGAAAGATAAACGTACAACAATCTTGTAAATGTATACATTTCCAAAAATAAGACAAAAACATAATAAAATATAAAACAACCTGTTAAGATTTTGTAAAATACATGGTACGCATAGGAAACATGCCAGCTGATCACGTGACATGCATGGATAATACAAATAAATAGTTTAGGAGAAGGGGCTATAAAGGAGCCTCAGACCCCTACTTCTATTAATTTCATCTTGCCCTCTTCTCTTCCCCGGTTGTTATAAGAATACTCTCATATGAGAGAGGGAGCAGATTTCTGTTACTGAGATTATTAACCCTTTGAGTGCCAGAGGTGTATTCAATGCAATCAGAGGCGTAACTAGAAGCCTCCGGGCCCTGGTGCAAGAAGTGCCATGTGCCCCCCCCACCCCCACCACATTAGCCCCCCTCGACCACACTGACCCCCTCTACAATGCTCCTCAATCTTCACAATGCCCCCATCTCCTACCTCCCTGGAGCTCCCGCACGGTCCTCTTAGTAATGCAGAGCTCTGGGAGATGATTTCATCTCCAGCGCTCTGCATTACTAGAGCACCAGAGGGAGATCGTAGGCGCCAGACAGAGGGGTTGCAGGGGGCGGCCGGGCCCCTGGAGTGATGGGCCCGGTCACAGGTGCGACTCCTGCGACCCCTATAATTACACCACTGAATGCAATGCATTGGATATATTTCTGGCACTCAAAAGGTTAAATATTTCCTGGTCACATGATCATTCAGCTTAGGTGGTGGCAAGGGATATCACTCTTCTCAATGTAGACTCTAGAGCAGGGGTAGACTGTTATTTTGGTCTAATGGCCATTCTTTTTTTCTTCAGAGGGCCATGGTTGTGTGTGTGTATACTCATAGCCAGATCAGGGCCTCGATTCAAATGTTGCAGACAGCTGTTATTTCTGCTGACAGCATTTTTTCAAGCACGGTCAGCTATTCGATTACCTGTGCTGGGAAAAAATGCCGGCAAAAATAAAAATGTGATCAAGTAAGAGGTGTTTTCACCCATAGCAAAAATGAAAACACCGCAATTTCAATTCAATTCTCTCCATTAGCCATGAAGATCCGCTAAGGTACTCAATAGCTAGCATATTGGTATCCATGAGCTGCGTCTGTATGCTCTGCTTGGCAACTTTGAAGATTATAATTGAGCATGTAAGAATGGTTAAGAAGTGAACTATGGCAGGACTTCATGTCTGAGCGCAGCATCCAGATTGAAACAAGAGCAGACAGTGAGAGGAGAGTGCTATTAACAGAAGTGGAAGAAATACAACATAGCGATGAGACTGCTACTATGTGTGTATGCTCTTATGATTTGATATTTTGCATTCATCCGTATATTTGTGCATTGGAGTTATCTGTGCTTAGGACTTTTGCTTGATGGCTATGGAGCTTTAACCCACTTTATGTTTGCACTACCTTGCCTTACTATCACTAATGAAGCTCTGTCATGTTCCTCCACAATGTTAAACATGTAGCCAGAGGGAGGTCAACAACTAATCCCTTGAGTGCTAGAGGGATGAGCAACGCATTGATCAACAATGTATTAGCTACCCCACTGGCAATCCAATGGTTAACCAAGTACTAACACAACATTACATTGCACTGATTCACAGGGATCAGTTCACATATTACAGTTCCACAGAGACAAACCTACTGCATGTAAAACACCCAGGCCTCAAACTAAAGAACCCTAGGATCTGAAAGCAAGGCACGTTTGTAAAACAATGACAACTATGTAAATTAAATGTCCTGGGAATCAAATGTATCCTGAGGAGTGGGGATGACAAGGAGGGGAACTGGAGTGATTTGAGGCATTAGACTGTTTGTTTCCTATGTCTATTGAACTGTGATAGGTAAGCTTTGGTTAGCACATGGATCCTGAAGAGTGGGAATGGCAAGCAGGGGAATTGGTGTGGTTTGAGGCATTAGATTTGTTGCTTCTTATGCCAGTGTGTTATGTATGCAATTGTTTGGTCTCAGTTGAACTGTGATGGTTAAGGTTTGGTTATCACATGGATCCTGAAGAGTGGGTGTATTTGCATTCACAAGGTTTTTTGTGCCTGTAATGTTTACTTCCACTAGATGGCATGTGTGTTCAATTGCCTTTGTTCCCATAGTGCATTACTGCATGTTACTTCCTGCTTTATCAAGAACAGCAAAATACTGACCAACTCAAGGGGCTTGTATACAGCTAAAGGATCCTGTTATTACAGTATTTTCTGTAATATATAAGTCATTTGACTAAGAATATTAAGATACAAAACTCCTCTCTTAGCTCACAAGCAGGCAAAAGTGGTATGTAGATTTATTTTCTGTCTAGTTATGAGTTTTAAATCATGTGTGTTTTCAATGTAATTGACTGTGTGTCTTATGATTTTGTTTTTATATTTGTCCTTTTATTTAGTTCTACGATGTTGGTGTAGATGTCATTGCTGTAAGTTGATGTATACATTAAACATCTGTGAGAAAAAGGAACCTTGGCTTTCATTGTGACTAAGAGCGGCATAGTAGAACACTTCACTGCTCCAGTGAAGGCCATGACACAGTAAAGCTGAATGCAGAAGTCAGCCAGCAAGATACTCCATGTTTGCTAAGGGAAGTACAACATTTGCAAATAATTGACTGAAGTAGCCAGTGGCAAGTAAAGGCTGAACAAGCAAGCACCTTTAAGTTAAAGCATTGGAATTAGTGCAAGATCTTGTTAACTACTACTGAAGTTTTCATTGTGCTGGTGTTTCATATCATAGCATATGTTCATACTAAAGACAACAGTGGACATTTTTCTTTCATTGTATGACTTAGTTAGGAACTACAAAGACTAAATAGAAAAGTAAATGTATATGGTACTGTTAAATAGACTAAAATTTAAACTTTTCTAAAGTGTCACATTTAAGTATTTTTTGCACATTTAATTCAAGTGTGTTTATATTTGCATTGTTGTGTTACATTGTTACAATTGCTTAAACTAGCACTTCATTACATTTTGAATATTGCATTGCATGGTGCTGAGCAGATTTAACATGTCAGACACAAGTGAAAATACAGTGCTATCCACTAGAGAAGTCAGCCCTGCAGACATTACTGTTAATGTTAATACAGAGCAGACCATCTCACCACAGCAGGCTGATACAGATGAACAAGCTGAAGTGGCTGCACAGATGCAACAGCCTCTGGTGAGCGAAGGTAACCCACAGCTCCCAGACACTAGAAGAAGCCAGCGTACTCGCACACTCACTGAAAAAGGTAAAGCACTGCAAGATGCTAAATTAAATCATCTAAAAAATAATTTTGAACAGAAGTATAGAAGATGGAAGTATCACATCAATGGTTTGAAAAGAGCCATTAAGAATAACGATAATGCAGAATTGATTATTGAAGTTGTGAGTGCCATCAATGCCACTCAGTCTGAGATTGACCATATTTATTGTGACATAAGAAGCATTACAAGTCCTGAACCTGAAATCCGGAGAAGAAATGACGCTTGCTTTGCAATCACTAGTACTGCAAATGTAAAGGCTCGACACTTTCTCAGTGAAGGTTCTGAGGATATGCCCTGGCCTGATTCAGAGTCAGTGTTTGAAACCACTGTGTCCAGCATCATCTCAACAACCTCCAGTAAGTTAAGGTCTGTTTCTAAGCTGTCAAGTCAGTCTTCACTCAAGTCACTGCAGAAAAAACAAGAGGCAGCAGCCGAAGTAGCAGCCACACAAGAGGTGATTAAAATAATGAAGACACAACATCAGTATGAAGAGGAAATTAGAAAACTTGAGGCAGAGGATACAAGGATAACAGCCGAGAGAGACGCTCAAGAAAAGGAAATAGAAGCAGATAATGCAAGAAAAAGAGCTCAATTTATATCGGAAAGTATCAGTAGAAAAATGAAGTTGGAAGAGAAGAAGAAAGAAGTGGAACAATTAGAAGAACTGAAAAGGCACAATGCAGCACTAGCAAAGCTACAAGTGTATGCTGAAAGCATCAAGAGTGATGATGAAGAACAGCGTCCTGCTCCTCATCCTCAACAAACACAGGAAGTTTATGTTTCTCCACCAAGCGCTCCTATTTCTCTTTCTCAGCCATTCCTGTGCTCTCAAGTCACAGCTCCTTTAAACCAACCCTTTTATTCCCCTCAAAAAGTTCCATTTACTCAAGATCCTGTCCCTCAATCAGCTGTATTTACTACCTCCCATGAAGTTTCTAATGAACTTGTGAAAGCACTCACTGAAGCAATTACAGCCAATAGGATTCCAATTCCAGAACCTGCTGTTTTCTTTGGAGACCCTCTGAAGTATAATGATTGGAAGCTGTCTTTCCAGACATTAATTGACCGTAAGAACTTACCAAACCAAGAAAAGCTTTTCTTTTTACGCAAGTATGTAAGCGGCCCGGCAAAGAGAGCTATTGAAGGACACTTCTTGGTTGGAACAGAAACCGCTTATCATGCTGCCTGGGATATACTTGATGACAGATTTGGAAATCCATTCGTAGTTGGAAAGTCATATCGTGACAAAATACAAGCATGGCATAAGATTGCCACCAAAGACAGCAAAGATCTTCGTGAATTTGTAGATTTCCTGAGCAGTGTTGAGTCAGCCATGCCTTATGTTCAATGTTTACAAGCTCTAAATGACTGCGTTGAAAATCAAAGGATAGCAGCCAAACTACCAGAATGGTTGAGTTCACGTTGGAACAGAGCTGTCACAAAGTTCCAAGATGAATGCAAAAGATTCCCTGATTTCAAATACTTTGTTGAATTTCTCAACAAAGAAGCTAAAATTGCATGCAACCCTATCACCTCACTGCAAGCAATCAAGCCAACTGAGCAAGAAAGATCTAAGCAAACCAATCAAGATTATTTTAAGTCTCAACGCAATCACAACTCAAGTGCCAAAACATTCACCACTAGTTCTAGTGAGAAGACTAGCGTCATATGTGCCTTTTGTAAGAGACGTGGTCACACTCTTCATAAGTGTCGCAAGATTATGGAAAGACCAGTTGAAGAAAGAGTGAAGTTTGTACAGTTGGAGAACTTGTGCTTTGGTTGTCTCAAAGCCGGTCATAACTCCAAAAGCTGCACCTCCAGAAGTATGTGTGATAAATGTGAAAAGCATCACCCAACATGCCTACATCAAGATAGGGAGAATAAATATCAAAACCAAAGAGTTAGAATCAATCAAGACCAGTCAAAAGCCAATCAAGGACCTGCAGAAAGAACAGCTGAACCACAGGAGATACAAGAGTTTAAGCAAGTGACCTCCAACAGAGTTGTTCAAGAAAGGAGTAACACTCATACCTCATCAATTATTCCAGTATATGTCTCAACAATAGCTGAACCAAAGAAAGAGATTCTAGTTTACGCCTTGCTTGACACCCAGAGCGACACTACTTTTATCCTAAAGGACATAGCTGAAATACTTAATATTAAGAAAGAAACAGTCAAACTCAAGATTTCTACAGTAACTTCTAAAACAAAGGTTGTATCCAGTCACAAACTGAATGGACTACAAGTAAGAGGCATCAAGTCTGAAATAAAAATCAAACTCCCAACAACCTATACCAGGGACTTCATACCTGCCAATAGATCTCATATACCCACATGTGACACCGCAAAGAAATGGCCCCATCTAGAACATCTGGCAGATGAAATGTCTCCTGAACTTGACTGTGAAATAGGTTTATTAATAGGCTATAACTGTCCTCAAGCCTTATTGCCTAGAGATATTCTCAGCGGTAACGAAGACCAGCCATTTGCACAAAGATCTGTGTTGGGTTGGAGCATCATAGGATACAATAACTCCGACAATGTTTATGAAGATGAAATTGGTGTGAGTCATAGGATCATTATGAAGCAAGTCCTACCAGCTGACCATGCCTCTCGCGGACTCACCGCAAGGGAACTTGTAGAGTCGAATTGGTTCACTGGACCAAGTTTTCTATGGCAAAGAGAACTCCCTAAAGAAGAAGACATTAAGGTGGGAGAGACTGATGATGGGGACCCAGAGCTCAAAAGGGCACAAGTACATACGACCAAGGCGAAGGAGGAGAGGTCTCTGTCAGATCGCCTACAAAGGTTTTCAGATTGGAAGAGGGTAGTGAAAGCCATAGCTAGACTCAAACGCTGTGCAAGGTGTGTGAAAGGTCTGAAAGAAAGATCCAATGAATCAACAACGCTTGAAGAAAGGAAGGATGCTGAACAATTCATAATTTGTATAGTCCAAGAAGAAGTGTTTAGTGATGAAATCAAGTCCCTAAAACAAGGAAAAGACGTTAATTCAAATCAGTCAAACAAGTTGTGTAAGCTAAGTCCGTTTGTTGATGACCACGATATCCTAAGGGTGGGAGGAAGATTGTCAAAAGCGGCTCTCCATCCTCATGTGAAACACCCAGCCATCCTTCCAAAGGGGCATCATGTGTCTCGTCTACTCATAAAGCACTTCCACGAAAGGATACATCATCAAGGTCGTGGCATGACCATCAATGAAATCCGCTCCAATGGCATTTGGATCCTGGGATGTAGTAATGAAGTATCATCCCTTATTTACAAATGCATTAAGTGTAGAAAGTTCAGAAAATGCAACCAAGAACAGAAAATGGCTGACTTACCAGCAGAAAGGATGGAAACAACCCCTCCATTTACCTACAGTGGTATGGATTGTTTTGGACCGTTTTATGTTAAAGATGGAAGGAAAGAGCAGAAAAGATACGGACTCTTGTTTACCTGCATGTGTTCAAGAGCTGTCCACCTTGAGGTACTAGATGATCTTAGTACTGATGCCTTCCTTAATGCGTTGCGTTGTTTTATTTCTATACGTGGCAATGTAAGTCAACTCCATAGTGACCAAGGTACCAACTTTATTGGAGCAAGAAGAGAATTCATGGAATTGATGAAGGGAATAGACCAAGAACGTGTGAAAGAGTTAGGCTGTAACTTTGTCATGAACCCGCCTGCTTCCAGTCACATGGGTGGTGTTTGGGAGAGACAGATTCGTACTGTGAGGAGTGTTCTAACATCCATCTTAGACCAGTCTGCCAGGAGACTGGATAGTTCATCTTTAAGAACATTTATGTACGAAGCAATGGCGATTGTAAATAGTCGACCATTAACCACAGAACACCTCAATGATCCACTGGGACCAGAACCATTAACACCAAATCACATACTAACAATGAAGTCCACTATCATCGCACCACCGCCTGGAGAGTTTGTAAAAGAAGATCTCTATCTTCATAAGAGGTGGAAGAAAGTTCAGTTCTTAGCAAATGAGTTTTGGACCAGGTGGAAGAAGGAATATCTGTTGAACTTGCAACAGAGAAGTAAATGGAATAAGAGCAGACGAAATGCCAAGATAAATGACATTGTTCTACTCCAAGATGACTTAGCACCACGAAATCAATGGAAGTTAGCCAAAGTGGTAGAAGTCTTCCCAGGAACTGATGGCAGGGTCAGAAAACTGAAACTTCTTGTTAGTGACACAACAGTAAATAGCAAGGGTGCACGCACAAGTAAGCCAGTGTATCTAGAAAGACCAATACACAAAACAGTGTTATTACTTGAAGCTAATTAAAGGAAGTAATAGTAATTTTAACTGTACTTGCTTAATGTATAAAAATGTTTTATAAGTTAATGTTGAGTTATTTGTAATAACTTAAGTTTCATTAAGAATCACACGTTGTGTGATGGTGGGAGTGTATTTGCATTCACAAGGTTTTTTGTGCCTGTAATGTTTACTTCCACTAGATGGCATGTGTGTTCAATTGCCTTTGTTCCCATAGTGCATTACTGCATGTTACTTCCTGCTTTATCAAGAACAGCAAAATACTGACCAACTCAAGGGGCTTGTATACAGCTAAAGGATCCTGTTATTACAGTATTTTCTGTAATATATAAGTCATTTGACTAAGAATATTAAGATACAAAACTCCTCTCTTAGCTCACAAGCAGGCAAAAGTGGTATGTAGATTTATTTTCTGTCTAGTTATGAGTTTTAAATCATGTGTGTTTTCAATGTAATTGACTGTGTGTCTTATGATTTTGTTTTTATATTTGTCCTTTTATTTAGTTCTACGATGTTGGTGTAGATGTCATTGCTGTAAGTTGATGTATACATTAAACATCTGTGAGAAAAAGGAACCTTGGCTTTCATTGTGACTAAGAGCGGCATAGCTTTCATTGTGACTAAGAGCGGCATAGTGGGAATGGCAAGGAGTGATTTCAGGTTATCCACAGTCGTCAGGACATGTGATAACCAAACATCAACTACAGCAGGGCTGTCTAAGTTTAGTCCTCGAGGGCCACCAACAGGCCAGGATGAAGGATATCCCTAATTAAGCACAGGTGGGTCAGTCAAAATGAATGAGCTACTGGTCAATTCACCTGTGCTTAATTAGGGAAATCCTTCAATCCTGGCCTGCTGGGGGCCCTGAGGACAGAACCTGGACAGGGCTCCTGTCAAGTTCATCAATCACTGATTGCCAGGGTGGTATCCCATGCAATGCAATGCATTGGATACCATCCTGCCACTCAAGCATTCACAAGTCATTGTCATCGTCTTGCATCCATCTTGTCATTGCTTACATTACTAATCACACCATGTAATTTCCCCACACAACATCCATGCCTTCAGCACAGCAGGACGACAGTGAGGAGGAGAGCATATGATGTCCCCTCAGGGACTTCCCCCTTCCACCAGTACCACCTCCACCAGCACCACCATCTCCATCAACCATTGGGTTCAGCCTGCCACCCACTGCCATCACAGACTGGATGACTCCTGGGAGGTGGGTGCCTCCATCCATCTCAGGACATTACTGGATGACCCCACCACCACCACTACCACCGGAAAAGCAATGGATACCTAGCACAGTGCCCACTGCACAATATGGGTCACACCATGGCCACAGCCACCCTCCTGGATGGAGCCACAGTGTGGGCCCAGATATGACCCCACATCCAGGTGGAAGGTATGACCCGTGGCCACTAGATTATGAATATTTGGGCCTAATCGGGGAGCCACAGAGCCCTCAATGGCAGGAGAAATTTACACCCCCACCACATCTGCAACCAGAGGGTCAGCCATCTGTGGCAAGTTCGGCGTCCATAGATGTGGTGGGGGAACCGGTATCCCCAGGCTCTGCACATTCTGGATTCCCACCTACAGGACAACAATGCACCTCACCACCACCAGCAAAACCCAAAGAGAAGGTGGAGGGAACCAATGGCCAACAGAAAGAGGCAGAGGATATTGTTGAGCCACCACCAGCCCCAAAGAGTCCAACTTCTCTGCTACTTCAATGTCCACAACAAGGCAAAGTATGCAAATGGACACATATTGTTTGAGCATCCAGGAGGCAACTCAGGGAGTCTAGGAGAATGAATAAATATTTGAGGAGATTGAAAAAGGGATGCCCAGAGGAACACAGCAACCCTCAGTGCCTTTGAATCCCAGCAGGCAGTTCTGACAATGGAGGTAAGGCAATTCTGCATAGAAATGGACATGATGGGTCAGCTGCTCAAGGAAATGCAGGAACTCAATTGCAGGGAGAACCTGTGGATGGAGAGGGAGCAACAATCCAGAGGGGTCCACTGCAACCACCTCCCCGACCAATGTGACTTCTACAGCATCATCATGAATCCCAAGAGTAATCAATCAGTGAGAGCATCCATCTCTGCAGCCCCTTCCAAAGCACCGCAAAAAAGAATTAGAGCCCCATTTGTCATGTTTCCCCAAGTACATTTACACAGATTCATCCCATTTATGTGTGTGAATATTTCTGGTTTCTAACAGGAAAAGTGGAAGAGATGTCTCCAATGCATTGCAAAGCACATTGTTTTGGTTTTAAGGTGTTGTACCATGGGTAATCACACACAGCACATACACTGTTGTCCAAATTCAATTCACAATTCACCTAACAAAGCAAAACAACATGAAGGTGTTGTGTGGCAGTGATGTGAGTTGAACTTTTATAACTGACAACTCTCCAATAGTCCTGGCTCTCCTAGTGGAGACTGTTACGTAGCCATTTGGCCTGTAAGGTTTTAATATTCTAGAGGCTGCACAGTACCAATCAGACATAATTGGGTGAGATCAGATTGATAGCAATTTAGGTAATTGAGAGTTGCTTATTTTCCTAGATTTACTGACACCTGCAGAGCCACCTATATATTGTCTGTATGTAAGTCTGCATATGAATGCTGTGGGATGTGCTAGAAACCCACCACATGCATGTGCAGATGATTCACAATAGTGCTGTTCTGAGATTGTTATTGTGCTACATTGATCTGGTACTTCATTGTTAACTCTTGTATTGCTGTCTGGGAACTTTTCCCTCTGTTTCTCTATTGGTGTGTGGTTTCCTTAAGAGATTCCTCTGTTTATGTTTGCTCATGGCATTGTATGCAAAGTGGTATCAGGGGGCATGATTTTGATTGTTGAGATGGTCACATGTGAAAACCTTACAAAACAAAGCAGTGTATGCCATCCTGGATTGAGTAATGGCTGGTCTTTTACAATCCATGGTTTCTGGTTAGCCCCTGCAGTGCTGTATTGTGTAGCGAACATGGTATTGCCATTATAATCTTTATGGTATATGTTGCATTGATATAGTTATATTATCCTTGCTTTTATATAAACATATATTCTCATATTGCTTATGATTATAATGTGGTAATGTAATTTGTTACTGTGAAATGCAATTCTGTGTTACATCCAGTAGGTATGCAATGTTGAAAACAGCAGATAAATAACCCTTGCTATTCTGTAGTGTTCAAATACTGCAAGCTTATACCTCTATACACATATATGTAAGGTTTAACCTTATATTTACAGAGTATGTTACCTTGTATTAACATCTGATATATTTTAACATATTTCAATTTCATATATATCCATATATCTTATTATATGACTTGGTCATATTAGAATATATTTCACTGAGTCACTTTGTGTTTACCTATATCCCAATTGCACTGATTACTAATATATCACATTTTATTTATCATTAAAAAAATCACATATATTTTTGCATGAATATGTGTAATTAATTCTATTAATCAATTCTGTTAACTGTGGAACAGTGTGTCATATCTAGATTGTTTAAATATCTCAAACTAGTTTAACTACATATTTTTGTTTATTTTATGCGAGATATACAGTGTATTGTTGGTCTCCTATTCCCTTGTATATCCTTGATGAACTTCTGTGTATATGAAATAATACTCACAATGTGTGTGCAAAAGGTAAACGTCACTCACCACTGGTCTTCGAGGTCAAATATCTGTGTCTAATTCATCAATAAACCAAAGAGAGCAGGTGCCAGATCCTAGGAACTCCACTCCTCCAACTCATAGGCACCCTAAGCTTTAATATTTGACAAAAAAATCTGTGATTTTTACTAAATAGATGTGTCAGCTTGAGTGCGGACTTTTCTTGCTACTACTCATATTATGCCAGTTACAAAAATGTAAAAGGCATGCAGTAAAAAATATCTGCACAATAAAGTTAATAAATATTTGTTCAATATAAATAAAAATGGTAAAAAGCACACCACTGAAATTAAGCTAAGGATAATATTCATGTGTTTCACACGTGGGGTGCCATCCAATCCAAATATTATAACAACAGAAAAGGGGAAAAGAAAAAAGTAGGTCATAAACAGATACAAATAATCCTAAATAAATTGAACAAAATAACAATATCAACATATACAGTAATGTGCAAAAGTTTTCGGCAGATGTGAACAAATACTTTCAAAATTAGACATGTTAATAGTTTATTTTTATAAATATACAAAACGCAAAGTGAGTGAACAGAAGAAAAAATCTAAATCAAATCAATATTTGGTGTGACCACCCTTTCATCAGTTAGGTTGTTCCAAAGATCTTGGATAACTAACCACAGTTCTTCTGTGGATTTAGACAGCCTCAGCTGCTTCTCTCTTTTATTGTAATCCCAGACAGATTCAATGATGTTGAGATCAGGGCTCTGTGGGTGCCATGCCATAATTTCCAGGACTCATTGTTCTTCTTTAAGGTGAAGACAGTTTTTAATGACTAACTGCATGTTTGGGGTCTTTGTCATGCTGCAGAATAAATTTGGGGCCAATCAGATGCCTCCCTGATAGTACTGCAAGGTGGAAAAGTATTTGCCTGTACTTTTCAGCACTGAGGAGACTATTAATTCTGACCAAATCCCCAACTACATTTGCAGAAATGCAGCCCTAAACTTGCAAGGAACCTCCACCATGCTTCACTGTTGCCTGCAGACGCTCATTCCTGTACCGTTCTCCTACCCTTCGGCAAACAAACTGCATTCTGCTACAGCCAAATATTTAAAATTTTGACTCATCAGTCCAGAGCACCTGCTGCCATTTTCCTGCACCCCAGTTGGAGGTATAGTTTTTGTCCGCAAGTCTTCCATGAAGACCACGTCTAACAAGACTTCTCTGGACAGTAGATGGGTGTACAAGGGTCCCACTGTTTTATGCCAATTCTGAGCTAATGGCATTGCTGGACATCTTCCGATTGCAAAGGGAAGTACGAATGATGTGTCTCATCTGCTGCACTTGGCCGACCACCGCATCTATGGTCCTCAACTTTGCCCGTTTCTTTGTGCTTCTTCAATAGAGCTTGGACTGCACATCTAGAAACCCCTGACTGCCTTGAAATTTCTGCCTGGGAGAGACCTTGCTGATGCAGTATAACTATCTTATGTCTTGTTGCTTTGCTCAGTCTTGACACGGTGTATGACTTTTGTCATTAAATGGTCTTCAGCAACCTCACCTTGTTAGCGGAGTTTGGCTGTTCCTCGCCCAGTTTTATTCTTCCTACACAGCTGTTGCTGTTTCAGTTAATGATTGTGTTTAAACCTATATATTAAATTGTTGATCATTAGCACCTGCTTGGTATAACTGTTTAATCATACACCTCACTATATGCCTACAAGATCCCTGACTTTATGCAACAGTACCTAGAAGAATTGGTGCGGTTTTGAAGTCAAAAGGTGGTCATACCAAATATTGATTTGATTTAGATTTTTCTTCTTTTCACTCACTTTGCATGTTGTTAATTGATAAAAATAAACCATCAACATGTCTATTTTTGAAAGCAGTCTTACATTTTTTTCACACCTGCCTAAAACATTTGCACAGTAAAACGTTTGCTCTTTTTTTGTGTGGACTGTTTTGGATTAATTTTCATCTGTCCTTGATTCATCTAATTCATCTATGCATCCACAAACGGTTACTAATTATTATCAAGTCATAGTGTTGCTGCTCTTATATTTTGTATCCATTTTTCATCGTTGAATGTGACTGTGTATTATAACGTTAAGTGATATAGACTAACCTCATCTTCCATTCATTCAAGATCAGTGTCTCTAAAGAGGTTACTAATTTCAATGTCTTGCCATGGTTATACATATTTATATACCTAAGGATTCTATTTTTTGCAGACTATTGAGCCCAGGTTAGGTATATTAATTACGATATGTTTTTTTTTTTTTTTTTTAAACTATGATGTGAATTTTAGGGACAGAGCTGTGTTTCTCTAGTAGCTTTCTTCATGTGGGTTATTATGATTAATAAATTATTTTGTTACATTATTATATATTTTTATATCTTTATTTTGTTCAAAGTATTTAGACTTATTTGTGGCTGTTTAATATCCCAAATGTAGCTTATTTGAGCACACAGTTTAATTAATTTATATGCTCCTAATGAGGGTCAGAAGGATTTTATTGTACAATCCCTAGAATATATCCAGACCTTCAAAACGGGCTTAGTCAATCTCTGTCTATGCCCTTTGATTTATCTCATTTTACAGTCATAGTTAAATCCCTAAAAACTTCCCTGCTTCTTGACACCTGGAGTCTATTGAATCCCTCCTCGAGGGATATATATTCTATTCAGTGACCCATCAATCCTATTCCAGACTGGATTGTTTGCCAACCAGGATTATATTCAATACTTATCCTCGGCATCTATTTTCTGAATTCCCTGGTCAGATCATACACCTGTCTCTATCACCCTGACATTACCAATGCTTTTGCCCCCTGCTCCCTCCTGTAAACTGGATTATAGACTTCTTCATGACCCATCAGTGGCATCATGGATTTCTGAGCCTCTTACAACGTTTCTTGATTTTAATGACAACTCCAACACCTCTGTTTTGAATATATGGGAGACTTTAAAATGTGTGGTGAGGGTGAATTTCCTAAAATTGCTTCCGCCAAGAAACATGCAGGTCTAAAGAGCTGAAGGAGATTCTCTATGCTATCTCTTCCCTAAAATGTACCCATAAACTTAAACAAGATCCTCCTCTCCTGAGCAAGCTCACTGATCTACGGTCCCAAGTATGAGCCTTACTTTTTTCTATGGCTGACAGGCTGCAGGATGCTAGCCCAGCAGGTGACACCACCTACCTCCTCGACTGCTGTTCACCAAATTCAGTATGACACAGGCAACATTATTCAAGACACTCCCTCTAGAGTGTTTACCTTTAAAAATGTCCTGGAGTTTACCTCTATTGATTGACTCATTATTACAGTTCTCACATTGTCTAGATTTGTTAGATACCCTGGGGAGGGTTTTCACTGGGATTGTGTGTGATCTTTGGGACAGATACATATGATCCCAGTGTTTACCTATACTGGATAGGTTTTATGCTTATGCAAATACTGTATGTGATATGATAGGTTGTTTTATAATAGAATACTAACTCTCTAATAATAAAAATATATACTTTATTCTGTACCACTTGGGTACGCTGCCTCTATATAAGACACGTTCCATTTTTAATTCTTTGATTTCAGTGCTGAGACGGGAGACTTTGCTCCGGTATGCAGACAGACTCTTGCATTTTCCATTTGGTGTGCGGGTGTTTGTAGTCGTGGTTCGGCGTATTTTTTGATCCCCCATCGCACAGTTGAAGGGATTGAACTGGCATTAATTTATTTTATTTCACTCTTTATAATACTATTAGTATTTTTTTTATATCTGCAGTCTCTTTTGTGTTTTTTGGGGGGTTTTTAGGCTTTCTCACGCTTAAAGAGATAGTAGCACAGGGTTAATAGTTTTTATTATTTTATTTTTTAGCGCCACTTGTCTATCTTATTTGTTTGGCCTTCCTTAAAAATGTTATCATGCTTTGTTCAATTTGGAATCTGAGACACCCAACCTGACCTAGCTACTATTAAGCAGTATATAGAGGATTCCAGCACCCCTACATTTTCTCAGCAGCAGGCAGATGCTTGGGAGTGTGAGATCACTAGGAAGGAACTTAATTGGATAGTAACGTTTCACAAAAACAGCAGCTCCAATTAATCTTCATAGTACTTGAGCCATATGGAGTGTTATTACTTTCAGAGTTGTAGTTCAAGAGTAATTGAATGATTAAGTATCCCCCTCCCACCCCTTTTACCTAGTGTAAGCCACCTCCCCTCAGATTTCGCATCTGGTCTTCAGACCAGACAGCTCACAGCAAGTGACAATCTTCTTACTGTGAGAACAGTAAAAACCCTGGCCCCCTTGACAGGTTTTTCCCATATACTAATTGAAGACTGTTCCTCTCTGCGATCCACCAGGACACCACCTTGCTGCTCTGAGATGAGCAGTGTTATATCAGTAAAAGGGGATGGAGGGGGATACTTTATCATTCAATTACTCTTAAAATACAACTCTGACAGTATTGAAATAACATTCTCCATGGCCCAAATACTATGAAGATTAATTGGAGCTACTTTTATTGTGAAACATTACTATCCCTTTAAAGAAAACTTACACAGGGAATGCACCCAGCCCTGATGGACTGGAGATAGCTTTCTACAAACCATTTTTTCACCAACTGAACCCCCTCCTTCTTAGGGTATTCAATGCACTCCGGACCCTGATAGATCATTACCCACGGTTGTCTGAAGTTTACATTACAGTTTTGCCAAAGGTAGGGAAAGACCTTAAATTACCAGCTAGCTATAGGCCAATCTCCTTATTAATCTAAGACTTTAAATTATATGCCAAAGTACCAGCCATCCACCTGAAACCATTGCTGCCTCATAAAGATCAGTTGGGGTTTGTCCCTGGACAAGAATGCCAAGACAATACCATTAAGGTTATCAATTTCATTCAAACATGCTTGCCTCTCCCACACCCTATGATGTTATTGTCTGTGGATAAGGAGAAAGCTTTTGACCTGGTGGACTGGGGCTTCATGGCTCCAGTGCTGGGCCATAATGGTCTTGGTCCACAGTTCATCCATTGCATTCTAGCTCAGTCAGGGTGCGAGTGAACAATACATTATCTGACACTTTATCAGCAAGAATGGAAATAGACAGGGGTGCCCTCTTTCTCCAATCATTTGTATTATACTCATGGAGATTATGAAAAGAAGAAGAGAGAAGGAGCTCATAAGGTGAATAAGTTCAATTACGATATAAGCGAAACAATTTAGCTAAATGTGCAAAAAAAAAAAAAAAAAAAAAAAAAAAAACACACAGAAGAGGGCGCCCAGTGGTGCCTGTTACCTTTATAACAGGGGTCTTATTAACAACCAAAATTATACTCCTAAAAGTGATGGTTGTGGAGGGGTATATACCCAAACACAACAAACCAAGCTTACAGAGATATTGTCCTGTCTCTGTTCAGGTGACCTTAACTTCAGATTATAGGGTCCACAACATGCCGCTTGTTAGTCTTCAAAGTAATTTAATTTGTCAATCACATTACAAAATGATATAAAATATCTTTAAAAACAATAAAAGCAAAGGCTAGCCTTTGCATGTTCCATACTTTCGGTGAGCTGTATCGAGGGGCTGCCTGGCTGATTGATACTGTTGTGGGGACAGTGAGAACACCCCAAAAGTGCATCCCTCAGCGGACACATAAGTGTTGAGTTGAGTTTATTACTCTGTGAGTACGTCTCATGGGCTGGTGGGCTGGTGAGCAAAAGTTTTATTAAGATGTTATTGCACCAGAAGCACCTTCTTTTTGTTTTTTATTTTAATTTAGCTAAATGGCATACTCACATTTATGGAAGCAGTAATTTATTCCGGCTAAACAGACACGTGGGGGATCTTACACTGCCCATAACACAGATTCTTCACAGCTACTCCCAGAAAAGACACTTCTCAAAAAGGAGAGACAAACCAGAATACAGAAAAAAGGGAGCTCTCATAAAATAGTGACAATTACTACTGAATAAAATGTAGCATTGTAGGATTACTCACATGCCCATTAATGATGGTTGTGCAGGCAAAAGGGGAACTACCTGCCCCTGCACTGGGGCACATTCTAGGGGTCCAACACCATAGGTCGCCCATGTTTCTCTTACTTAATGGACCCAATCATGTCACTGGAGATATGCATTGCTTTTTCCTCTGACAGCTCTCACTCATTTAGGGCTGTGTGGTTGCCATGGCTAGATTATGGTGCAAGCAGCCATGAAGTTTTGACTCACTGGTACAATGATGCATTGCTTCCACTGGGTTTCTTGTACTGGTATATTCTGCCTTTTGGCTCACAGTGCAAGACCATGGTGTTTAATATTGTGTATGCTCATATTTGCATTGATCAACTCCTTCTCTTTGCCATAACAAAATGTACCCCCTTGTACTTGCTCCTTTTTTTCTGGACACCCTCCTTTCTTTAATACATTTTTAAAAAGTAAAAAAATGTTAGTTCTTCCTGTGGTGCAGTTCGTTTACTGTGGGAACTGCTAATAAGAATACTGGTGCAGTACTGGAGTAAAATACAATAGTAGTGAACCCCTCCCCAGACAGTATATAATCTATATATAAAAATCTACATGAATCTGTTTTGCTGTCAGGGGACATGGCTGGAAAACTCTAATTGGCTGAGGAGGAGAGGCAGTGGGCTATGCCCTCTGCCTTCGCAACCAACCACTGCCCCACCACGAGGTCTAACTTTAATACAATAAGAAACAAAAAAAAGTTTTGTCGTACAGGCAAAGCCATGCCCCACACCCACTAGTACAATATAAAAATCAGTGACCACCACACACAGCACTCTCTGACAAGGTGCTCCTTCTGAACAGTTCCATAGAATACATAGTAAATTAGGTTGAATAAAGACAAGTCCATCAAGTTCAACCTTCTCCTCATACCCCAGTGACTGAGAATTTTGTAGCTTTCCTGCTACCAATTAAGTTAGTCTTTATCAGACCTTCCTGATCTGCCTACTAATAAACAGTATAACTCTGTATGTTCCCTTTTGAAAGAAATGTTTCTAATCTTCTCTTAAATGTATCCATTGTATCTGCCATAACTACCTCCTTGAGCAAGGAATTCCACAATTTAAAAAAAACCCTTCCTCTGCTGAAGTCTAAACCTCCTTTTCTCTAATCTCAAGGGGAGTCCCTTGGTCACTTGATCAGGCCTTGGAATAAATAGTTCTTCGCAGAGGTCCTTGTACTGGCCTCTCATATACTTGTACAATGTGATAAGGTCTCCTCTTAGTCATCTTTTCTCTAGAGTAAATAAACCAAGATTGTCTAGTGGTTCCTCTTACGTCAAGTTCTCCATTCCCTTAATTGATTTTGTTGCTCTTCTCTGTACCCTCTCTAGTTCTATAGTAGTTACACGTGCTGTGAGCAGGTCCTACTAGCATCCCCAGGTTCAGCCCTGGCAAGAAGAAGAGGCAGTGAGGAAACCATGGGATTGGTGGCACTGGAAGCACCATGGGAGCTTGAAAAGTCTAGCACAGTGGTTCTCAAGCTTTTTTTGCTTAAGGCACACCTAACATGCAGTCTGGCATTTTCGGGGCACCCCTGTTATTTTATGTAATTTGTCAAGGGTGTAATGATGGTTACAAATACATAAATATAGAGTTATTGTTAGATCTCACAACTATAATATGCATCTTGTGCATAGTAATATCCTTAAATACACAGTTGGAAGTGTATATTCACATTTTTGTCAAAGTCTTATAGATAAAATACGGCACCCTAAGCGGATGTCCGTGGCACACCAAAGTGCCACGGCACCCTGGTTGAGAAACACTGGTCTAGCACTTATGTTGGTTAATGGATCAGTAAAGTTTTTATGAAAATAAATAAATATTATTGAACTCATGTTTTCGGATCACTGTCTGGGTGCACAACAAATTAGAATTGTAGTAGCAAAGAACAGTAGCTTTCACAAGTTATTTTTGGTGTAAACAATAGCAGCAAAAAAACAGGTGGCTTTGAGCTACCAATTCAACGATATAAAGTTTGTTGCTGCTATTTTTTAACTTCAAAAATGACATATGAGCACTACTCTTTCTTTGCTGAACATATATATTATATATAGATAGATAGATAGATAGTATCCAATACACTGCACTCACAGAACTTAATATGAAGATTCCCTCGTGAAAGGTCCCAGACAGGACCGCAACTTTGACCTGGTAACCCTGCAGGGTTACTTTCCTTGTATTTTTATACTATGCAATAAAAGTATTCTTTGTATTTCCTGCGAAGTAAAAATGAGTAATTACACTACTGAGAGATGCATATTTTCAGTTATTACAACGAGGGGGTTTTAAGTTATTGTTTTTGTTTTTTTTACATTAGCAAAGCCCTCTAGTCATCAGATTTTAATTATTTATTCTGATTCATTCTATGGGAGACGTGAGTCACCAATGAACAGTTCTCCACAAAAAGTGATAGACACTGCTGAGTCATGCTGTCACTCACTTCCCGACAATTCAAATGGTTATATCATTTGAAACAACTGACAACCATGATATTATCTTCTCTATTACCTCCTCTTCTCAACTAAAAAAAGTTTTTAAATATAAGTTTGTGAAGTTCTGAGTGCCAATGTCCTCATTGTAAGGGACCTCCCCCAACAAAGTCAAAGCCTGTGCACAGGTCTAGGCCTCCTGTATGTCTGATCCCAGAGATGGAGACCCCCCAAAGGGGGAGAAGACATCCAGCCAGCCCTTCTCCGGGTCCCACTGTGGCTCCTAGGTAAAAAGGGGCCCGAACATCACAGCTGTGGAGAGGGAGCCTTCAAGGAGAAGGAAAATGCATGAGGGAGAGTGGTCCTGCGCAGAGGCCAGGACCATCACTGCTGACCAGGAGGAGGGAGGCTCTGCCAAAGGTCAGTACGGTATTGACACAGCCTTTGCAAGAGAGGTCCACTGGCCATTGGTATAGTGGTCCAGGAGATGATACGGGGGCTGGCATCAGTGGGTCGGTGTTCAGAGAAGCAGATGGGAGGCCTGCTGTGCAGAAGTGTGCAGTAGGTGACGATTATGGCCATGGGGTATCTTCTCCTAGTTTGACAACATGGAGAACCCAGTGGATTCTGCATTGGTGGAGGTTCGTGAGGCCGGAGCAGTGGTCCGTACAACTACAGTGAACTGGAGCAAGTCAACCCCTGTGTGAGTATGGGGGGGTGAGAGATCAAGTGGAGTCCACGGTGGTTACTGCTCTGGATACACTGCAGTGTGTCACAAGGGGCATGGGTGCCGGAAGCAGTACTGTCTGATATCTTGGGTTCTGTGGCTTCTGTGGTTACAGATAGTTCGATTACGCCAGCAGGTGGTATTTAATCAGTTGCAAGCCATGTGATGACGATTTGTTGAGAGAAGTTTTTTTCCAGAGGGTTTTTTCATCTCTTTTCAAGAGCGGGGGGAGGGTTGATTACTCTAGGGTGTTGACAAAAAACGTTAAATCTGTCTCTCAGTTTCTGGTGGTTGTATGGAAAAAGTTGTACAAGGAAGTTGCCATGGGCCAGAAGGCAGGGCCTTCCTTGTCCCATGTGTCAATTGCGTGTCCCCATTGGGTATAGTGCCAAAGAAGGAGGCGGGTAAGTTCCGTCTGATTCATCATTTATCCTATCTGAAGGGATGTTCTGTGAAAGAGGATATCGATAATGATCTTTGTTCTGTGCAGTATACTTCCTTTGTTGAGGAGGTGGCATTGGTTTGGCAGGTGGGTACTGGGGCATTAATGGCAAAGGCTGACGTGGAATCCCCTTTCTGGCTGTTAACGGTGCACACTATCTGCCATCACATGCGTGGTTGCTTGTTTGAAGGGGGGGTTTACATCAACCTTTGTTTGCCAATGGGATGTTCCATTTCCTGCACCTATTTTGAGACTTTTAGGCAATTTCTGGAATGGGTAGTCCGTGAGGAAGCTGGGTCATTGGTGTTGGTTCACTACTTGGACGACTTTGAAATGGGTGGCAGCGCACTGGCTTCTGAAAAAACAGATGTCTGGCGACCCTCATGAAATTTCTCGGGATTGAAATGGATTCAGTGGTGCATGAGTGTCTTTTGCACACGGACAAGCTTCAGGCTCTAAAATTGGAAGTACAACAGGTGTGGTCCTGAAGGAAAGTTACATTTTGACAGCTGCAGTCACTTTTAGGAAAACTCAATTTTGGTTGCCACATCATACCTATGGGAAGGGTTTTTGCTCACCGATTGGCTCAGTCTACAGTGGGGGTTTGCAGTCCTCATCATTCCATTCTGGCTGACCTTGATGTCTGGGGGTCTTTCTTAAGAGGCGTACAATGGTAGGTCTTTCTTCCAGCAGGGTAAGGTGGGGGTGGGTGATCTTGAGTTGTTCACTGATGCAACGGACAGCTGTGGTTTAGGGGCCTATTTCAGTGGTCAGTGGTTTGCCTCGTGTTGGCCAGAAGCATGGATTGAGGCTAGTGTGTGCATGAACCTAGTGTTCCTGGAACTCTTTCCCATTTTGCTGGCCGTGTTCTTGTCGGGAGACTCTCTGCGTGAGGGTATGCTTCTGTTCGGATAATCTGGGGGTTGTACAAGCCATCAACAGTGTTTCGGCTTCTCCTCTTCCTATCATTTATTTGTTGCGCAAGCTGGATCTTAGGTGTCTTGAACTGAATGTGTGGTGCAGGGCTCATCATGTTCCGGGTTACCTGAATGTGATAGCAGATTCCCTTTCTCGTTTTCAGTTTGGCTGGTTCTAGGTGGTGCCGCAGAGAGCAGAAGCAGTGGGGGATTCCTGTCCGGACCACTTGTGGGATGCACACATCAGCGAATAGTATGTGGGCGATCTATCAAAGTGTGGCACGATTGTCAGGTCTTAGCTGAGGTTGCTGGAGGTGTGGATTCAGATGAAGGTTGCTTGTAATTGATGCTATGGTACCTGACTAGATTGAGTGTGGAGAGGTTGTCATCTTCCGCTGTTGATGCGCGTCTGTTAGCATTGGCCTTTTTGTTCAAGCTTTGGTGCTGGCAGGATGTAACTAAGGAGTTTGTGGAGCGTCAGGCTCTAAAAGGGCTGCAAAACTAATAGATCAATCAAATAACTTGGGAGAAAAGTAAAACATCAAAATAAGGCTTCAGTTTATCTTCTAGTACTAAGTTTTCCAATAAATTACATACAATTAGGTCTATTTTCGACCGATATTGGCCACTGGTACTGGAGGATAAAAATTTAAGAAAAATCATCCCAAAGAAAATAAAAATAATTTGTAGGAAAAATCAAAATCTAAAAGATATTTTAGCACCAACTGTCCTAAGAATACACAAGAAAAATGGAAAAGGAATAGGTCAATAAGGGACTCCCTTAACAGTAAAGAGAAAAATAATACAATTTAAAGGAAGGGTGTGAAAAGCTTAAACAACTGTCATCGGTGACAGGGTGGCATAGATGAGGTAGATGCACCACATGTATGGATTGCACAAAGAAAATTTAATTTACAATGGAAAAAATGATCACAAATATAAAATAAAACAATTCTTAAATTGGGCCAATGTAGATGTGATATATGTCCTGGAGTGCCCATGTGGGTTTCGCTCTGTTGGGCACACTAAACGGAGTTTTAAAAAGACTCTATGAGCATAAAAGGAGCATTCATGTAAAGTTTGAAAACCACTCTGTCTCAACACTTCTTAGAATTACATGGGTCTAATGATTGGCTTTTGAATGGTTATGCTACTGAATCTGTGGAGAGAGACTCTAGGAAAGGGGACTATGAGGCATCTCTAAATAGGAGGGAGGCATTTTGGATATTTGTATTAGATACACCAAGTCCAAATGGACTGAATGAAAACATCGAATTGGCCTCCTTCCTATAACTGAGAGAAATAGGAGATGTGTTTATGTGGTCTTATAGTCTTATATGTAGAGAATTATGAGATCTATCTATGTGTCTAGAAGTGAGAAATTTTGATGATTTTGTATGTTTTGGCATTTCTGTAAGAATTCTTAATTTTGTGAATGCTGTGGCATGATAACATATGGCTTCTATTTTATGTTTCTCACTTAAGAAAGTGGTACATGGTACAGATTTGGTACATGTGCTTTTGTGCCATACATTTGGATTTTATGGTAAAGGTGAATAGTTAGGGAGTAAATACATTATGCATACAGGGTAAAGTATCCGTTATATGTGTCTCCCTGTCCTGCCTTTGGACCTCGTGTTATGGGAGAATAAAGTAGGATTGATAATATTTTGAATCCTTGATGTTTGATAAGAATGATGCTTATATAAATATATTTCCGCTTAATGGTTATATTGGATGACCAAAAACTAATAAAATCTTGTGCAATCGGAGGCTTTTCTGCAATAATGGTGCAGGGTTTCTAATGGTTCAGCACATGTTGGGTTAACCTTTTGTTTTGTTAATTAACCTTATACTATCTGAGGTTTTCTTGCAGAAAGGGAGCATCATTTAAAAAAGTCCAGTGTTCGAGGGGTTAAATTGCATCTTGTTAATACATGCTGATAAGCTTAATATAGTTGGATAGTGAACAATATGGGATCCTGTAGTATCCACAGGGATTGACTCTTTGGCACATTCATTTATAAAGCCGTTACATCGTGACAGTTTCCTGTTTGATATGTGTATATTTATATTCCAACATTTGACCACAATTGTAAGCACCACAGACTTGATAAAACACTTGGATTGAAATGCATAGTTTGATACAAGCTTCCTGGCTGGGAACGACTGTGGCCATATTTTTAAACACTCAGTGTATGTATTTTTATATACTTTTGTAACTTTGTATGTTGCTTAAAGCATATGTTTGCATGTTGCTTAAAGGGATAGTAATACTTCGTTTTAACTTTATTTTATTTTGTAGGCATTAAAAAAACATGAAGAATGATATAAGTCTTATCTCTCAGACCTTTATGGTTTAAGAGATATTCACAAGCAAAGTTTCCCCCTCCTGCCCCTTTTTCCTAGTGTAAGCCATCTCTTCTCAGATGTGAATCTGGTTGTAAGACCAGACAGATAACAGCAGGGGACAGTCTTCTTTGTATGAAAAGAATGAAAGCCCTTCCCCCCTTGACAAGTTTTTCAGCTTTTTCCCTTATCTTAATTGAAGATTGTCCCTCTCTGCAGTCTACCTGGGCACCTCCCTTCTGATGTGGCTGAACAGGGGGGGGGGATACTTTGTGAATATCTCTTAAACCATAAAGGTTTGAGAGATAAGACTTATATCGTTCTTCATGTTTTTTTAATGGCTACAAAATAAAATAAAGATAAAACAAAGTATTACTATCCCTTTAAACATAAGCTGTATATTGAGATTCACTATTGTGTAGAAATATTTTATATTCTGTATGAGGAAACTTTATTAAACTTTTTTTCTTAAGAATATATAGACTCCTAGCTGTATATTTCTTTGGTAACTTTGATAGTTACTTTGTTGCGAGGAATTTAGTGTAAATATTTTTAGATACTGTATATATCCTTTATCATTCTAGGGCAATCCTAAGAAGAAGTCAGCGCCGAGCTCCATTTATATCTTGTTGTGTGAAAAAGAAAATATATTGACCATTAATAATCATTCATTGTGTCCAACAGAATGCAGTCATCAAACCATAATGTCCATCTTTGGCACATTACAATGTTGGAAAGTTTGTGGACCCACTGGATTAATCCTGACCTGTTGAATTTTGAAGCTCCTGGGATATAGACAAGCCTACTCCAATTTAATTTTCTGATTTTTGGGTGCACAGAACATATATTTTAACTTTATTGTTCTAATTTTACAGTTTATTCAGAACTAAAGCACTTTCTAAGTTATGTCATAAAATGATGGCTCTAAGCAACCTTGTTTATTGTCTCATTTGTTAGAATTTTCCAGTAAAAAAAGCAAGTAACTGAAAAATTAAGCAACAATAAGAGAAGTATCCTAACTGTAAATAAAGTACTACTAACCTAATTCATGGGGCAGCTCATGGCAGAATACAGCTACAGATGTGCTAATACCACCGGTCAAGCCAGCACTGAATGCAGCACCTGAATAGAAAGGGAAAACAAAAAAAAGGTAAATATTGCAAACTTCTCAACAGTAAGATTACGCCCTGATGTTAAGTATCATAACTGGCAATATAAATTTAATTTCTCTGCAAACAACATGATTTTATTATATTTCAACGATTTTATTTATGTATTTTAAACCCTACAAATGAAAACAAACAGGAAAATTAGGGGAAAATTGGGGATGCACGGTCTCCTCGTTAGTGCATCCTCAAAACCAAAATGGACACATAAGGCTTGCAAACAAAGTTTACATATAAGAAATCAGATTATTTAACCCTTTGAATGCCAGAGGTGTAAGCAATATATTGCTACTCACAAATGCTGTAAAATTCAGAAAAATCACCATATGGGCAATTATACGCTGGAAGATGAATTGGTAAATGTAGAATCCAAACAGCCATTGCATACCTTGGAAAACTTCTCTAGGCAACCCTTGGTTATAAAAGAGACCACTGTTGGTCTCACCTGTCTGGAAGTGGGAGTCCTTGCTTAGGGTTTTTATTCTCACAGGAGCTTCCTTCTTCTCTTGCTGCACCTGTTGGTGTGGTCTGATCACATCATAACTGGAGGAGGAGCAAGGGTTGAGTTGGAGGCCAAACTGTGAATCTTCACCCACAAGAAGAATGTGTTCTGTCCTCCTAAAGAGGAACTCCATTCATGGTACCTGTGTTCCATATGGGCTAAGAGAAAAGGATTTAAACAGGTAAGACTAAAATCCTATTTCTCTATCATCCAATATGGAACACAGGTACCATGAGGATATATCAACAGCAGGATCCCAGAAGTGGGAAGAAGGAGAATGGACCTCACGCCTGTCCCCATGATACCGGAGTTCCCTAGGACTATTCAAAACCAGAACAGCCCAAACCACACCAAGTGTCAAAGTAAAGTAAAACTTGCACAACATACAAAACCAAAAAACACAGCTGAACAACAGTAAACCCCCCCAAAAAACACAGGTCCCTAGACAGGCAGAACAGCCTGAAGGACCTTCAGGCCGAAGCTGGCTTCAGTCGAAGCTTGGACATCCATCCGATAGTGCTTAGCAAAGGTATGCAAGGAGGACCAAGATGATGCCTTTCACAACTGCTCAGCCAAGGACTGATTCTTATAGGCCCAAGTGGCCCCTACAGACCTAGAAGGGAACAGGCTTCTTCCTGAGTTCGTATGCCTGTCGTATAGTAGACGTGATCCAAGAGGCCACTGGGATCTTAGAAGCAGCCTGACCAGTCCTAGGACCATCAGGAATTACAATAATGAATCAGTCTTACAGAAAGACTCTGTGCAGTGCAAAGAACTTAAGGCACCACACCACATCGAGCAAGTGGAGATACCTCTCCATGCCAGATTTAGGATCAGACAGAAGGAAGGCACAACAATCTCCTGATTGATGTGGAACTCAGAAACTACCTTGGAAAGAGCTTCCTTATACTTGTTGAAAAACCAGGAAACTTGGAGACTCTGCATACTGGGACCACTGCCAGAAGAAAAGCCATCTTACACTTCACCTGATGCATAGGGATGGTAGCAAGGGGTTCAAAAGGAGGCCTCCACAGAACACCCAAAACCAAATTAAGGTCCCAGAGAGAAGTGAGGCCTTGAAGGCAGGGAAAGCATGAGCGACCCCTTGAAGGAACACCATGACATCAGGGATAGTGGAAATACGTCTCTGTAAAAAGACAGAGAGCTGAGATCTGAACATTCAAGGAACTCAAACTGAATTCTTTGTTCACCCTATCCTGAAGAAAAGATAACACCACCAGAAGGTCAAAGTCCTGTGAAGACAGGTCCCTGTCCACACACCAGGAATGAAAAATCAAACCCCTTGGTAGGTCTTAGAGGACACAGGCTTCCTAGCAGATGACCTCAGTGGAGAACCCCTTCTTCCTAAGGATGCGGATTTCAATAGCCATGCTGTCAAAACCAGTTTTCCATATTATTTTTCCAAAGGTAGCCCTGAAGAAGGAGGTCCGGCCTGGGAGGAAGCAGAAGTGGATCCTGAATTGAAAAACTCACCAGGTTCACAAGCCACTCCCTCAGAGTCCAAAAAGGAGTGACAAGAATCACGGTTGCACCATCCAACCTGATCTTTCGGAGCACCCTGGGAATGAGAGCAATTGGAGGAAAATGTAAGTGAGGTAGAAATTCCATAGAATCGACATTGTGCCTGTATCAAAGGCCAGAGGATACCCCCTCCGGCAGCTGGAGACCAGAACCTTTCTGTTGTCTCTCATAGCCATCAGGTCAACCGTTGTAGTCCCCACTGTAGCACAATCAGGTGGAACATTTCCAGACTGAGTTCCTACTCCCCCGATCCACGTCTTGGAGCCTTAGAAAGTCCACTAGTGTGTTTTCTACCCCTGGAACGTGAATGGCGGAAATGACCTGTACATGGGGTTCTGCCCAATCTAGAATGTAACTCTCCTCATATCAGGAGTGAAGTTTTGAGTGCCCCCCAAAGACTGATGCAAACCACAGCCATGGTGTTGTCTGACTGAAGTCGTACTGGATGACCCTTCAACTAAGAGGTCCAGTACACAAAAGCGAGACTCATCACCTTGAGTTTCAGGACACTGATGGATTCAAGAGATTACTCTACAGTCCATCTGCCCTGGATCCCCAGGTGACCCAGAACTGCACCCCAACCACTCAGGCTGACATCCTTCATGACCAGTGTCCATTCCGGGAACACAAAGGACTTCACCTGTCTCAGGCTGCGCCGTTGCAACCACCGCTGCAGGTCCCATCTGGCTTCCATAGAGAGGGCGTTCTGCTGATCCAGAAGAGCGGAATTCCTGTAGCAATTCTGGATGACTTGTCTCTGAAGCTCCCTGGTATGCACCTGAGAGTAAGGCACCACCTCTAGAACTGACACTAGTAAGCCCAAAACGCTCATGTAATCCCTGACCGTGGATGAGGGCGACTCCAAGGCCTGAGACACTTTCTGTATAATCTGCAGGATCGTCCTCTGGCAAAAAGACCTTCCCTAGATGGGTGTCAAATCTCATGCCTATGAACACCAGCTCCTGGGATGGTACTAGAGATGACTTCAGCAGATTAAGGATCCACCCATAGTGGACCAGAGTTGAGCAGATTCTTGGATGTTTTCTTTATTACAGGCAAGTCCTTCTTCTACACTTTTTTTAAACGGTTGTATGTCTTTTGTTTTTAACTGCAAACACTGGGACTCCCAAGCATCAAAAACACTATATCGTCCAGATAAGGAGTCATGGAAATGCCCCAGGTGTAAATGAAGGCTGCTAAGGCCCCCATGACTTTGGTAAACACCCGAGGCCAGACCAAATGGCAGAGTTTCATTGTCTGTTTCACTAGGAATCTATGTTTGACAGGAGCAGAAGCAAAAAAAACAGATGACATCCTCACAAAGATGGTGAATTATATTCAAAGCATGAACTCTCATTGTTTGCCAAATACAAATGCTTCTTGAGTTGAATCAGTAACAGTATACTACATAATTAATGTACAATAATGTGTGGTGGCTGAGCAGAGGGAGATGAAATAAGGCTTTTATGACTGAAAAAGGGGAGTACGGTCTTGGATTTTCCAGCATTACTTGAAATGTAAAGCATACAGTAGTTGAAAATTGAAAACCTAGAAATGGAAATTTTAGAGTTTCAGTAAAGTTGTGTTTGGAAAAGTAAATTTCCCTTACTAGGAACAACATGGAGCGTGACAGTGTGGTAATAAGCAAAACAGTTAACAGAGAAGAAATTGAGATACTGAAACAGGTGGAATTATCTTCCAAATAATTTCCAGTCCATGAAAACATTTGGAATCTCACCATAGTTTTTGGTTCATCATCCTTTTTGGGCAACTGTTTTTAGCTATGAATAACATAAAATCTGTCAAAAGTAACAGATTGACTGATGACCTGAGTTCTGCATCGGTGTCTAAAATTGACTATGAGCCAATGTTTGACAAATAGTCACCAGGCACACAGCAACAAAAGTCCCATTAGACATACCAAATACAACATGTGCAATGTGGTCCTTTTTCCATTCCAAAGATATGTTCACACAAGAGTACAATAGTGCTATATGTATCAAATAAAAATTAGAATAAAGTGCTAACCTCGCAGCAGTCACCACAGAAACTAATGGAAATGTTTGCCCCAGAATTGCTCCAGGTGATTTTGATAAATATGGTCATGAGTTCCAAGGATTAAGGTTGATGACATTGCAGAAGAGGAACTGGGAAGTGAAAGGCTCTTTTGCCCAAAGACATGCTTTCACTCAGTTTATTAGTGTAAATTAAAAGGTTTAAAGCCTCAATGCAGAATCTAATATAGTTCAGCATGTGCAATAAGTAGAAACACTCCTTTAGTTTCTATGGTGATTACTCCCAATTTATCATTTTGGCCCAAACAATGTAGAATTGTTGGTGTTTCAGGAAAGATACTGTGAACTGAAAGCCTCTATAGGCCAAAACCATATGTTTCTGGATTGCATAATTTGCATATTTATCAACCCAATACTAGAGCAATTCTGGGGCAAAAGTGCTAAATTTGGAGCAACTGGAGATTTATATCGCTGCCAATTTAGCAATTTGCCCCAGAACCACTCCAGTTTACCTTCATAAAAGTGGTCTTGAGTCCCAAATATAAAAGTTGATGTAAATGTTGGAAGGGTATAAAGGTATTGTGAAGTCAAAGTCTCCTTTGCTTAAAGCCATGTTATGTTGTTACTTAACAGTGTAAAATAGATTAAAACCTTGTAAGTTCCATTTCTAAGTTGGTGGCACTCTCAAAAACATACTGTGAAGTGCTAAGCTCCATTTACTTTGGTTGTACACAATACTGATACAACAATAGTACAGTTATACCCAGCAAAAAGTATTCAGAACAAGAATTTTGTTTCATGTGGTTTTTATTCTTAGAAAAAAATAATATATTTTAAATCTGATAACAAAAGGAGAGCATAATTGTATTTTTCTGTCTTTTCACATATGTATTCACCAAATAAACCTCCTTTCCATAGTAAATTTTCAGTACTGGCATTTCCAACTTAGTCTCCTTGCAGAAAATTGGGCCATGTACTTTTGTATCACTGTTTTTAAAGTGCCTTTCCTGTCCTACCTAGGGAGGTAGGAGGGCATTCAGGTGTGTTACTGGGAGACCATGAAGGAACATATCAAATTAAAAGTAGATTTGTGGGGCCACTTTAGAGTGTAAGAAATAATGGGGTAGATTTAAAGGCAGCCGTTAGCAAAAAAAATCACTAACGGGTGCGTTAAGTGACATGTTGCAATTCAAAGATCCGTCTAAAGACCAGCTAACGGCAGTTGTAGAATCCTTAAGGCCGATACACTTACGTGCATTCAGACGCATGGAAAAACATACCCCAGAGCTATTCAAAGGCTTGCGGTACTGATAACGGCTGAAAAAAAGACACACCTAACGGCTAAAAGTTAAGACCCACTTTTTTTAGCCGTTAGACACTTAACGGGCAAAACAAAACACCCGTTACATAAGAAAATACACAAAATGCTTCCCGCACAACCATGTAAATGGGAAAATTAACCTGTGCAATGCCAAAACAACACAAAAACATGCACACACAACACAAATCACTACACACACAACAACAACCAACACCACAGGGACAACGACACACTAAAAAACAACAACACAACATGGCACGGAACAATGGGGGTCATCACACAAAGCGGACACCTGCAAATACAAGCTCACCTGGGCAACATCAACACGCGACCTGCACCCCACAACTGCACGTCCGCAAATGGCACACACAGAACAAGCACAACACACCACATCTTATAACACACACACACCTGCAAACACTTACCTGGACAAAAACAACTCACCATTGGTCAGCACTCACCTCATCACCACACCCACACAACGCCCTGGCAAGTACTTAAAGGGACAACTCAACACACTCACTTGTGGCTTGTTTTCCACTCAGGGAGGGAGAGAGAGATAGATAGAGAGAGAGAGAGAGAGAGAGAGAGAGAGAGAGAGAGAGAGAGAGAGAGAGAGATAGATGGATAGATAGAGACAGAGAGAGCAAACAGTATGTTGGGTTACATATTGTTGCGAAGGCTGCGGAGAAGGCGTGCAAGGGAGAGAGCTGGGGAACATCAGCAACCTCCAAGCATGCCTGATCAACAGCCACCACCTGTTGCAAGTGAGGAGGCTCTGGCTCAGCAGCCACACAGGAGCCCATCCCCACCTGGAGGGCACAGGATGTATAGACGACCACCAAGGCCCAGGGTATACCGCCCAAGGGTCACCCTCTTTGGAATGACCGATGATGAGGTAATTGATCGCTACAGGTTGAGGCCTGACAGCATCATTGCCTTGTATGAGGTCATCAAGGAGCAGGTGGATCCCATCTACATCCACAACCATGCCCTAACTGGCCTGCAGAAACTACTCTGTGCCATGCACTTCATGGCAAGCGGGGCCTTCCAGTCCACAGAGGGTTACGCATCTGGCATGTCACAGGCCACATTCTCCAGGGTGCTGGCCCAGGTCCTGCCAGCCCTCAAAAGCAAGGCCAGTACCTATATACATTTCCCCACCACCGACATGGACTGGATACAAGTCAAGCAGGCCTTTTACGCCAGGGGAGGCATGCCCAGGGTCATGGGTGCTATAGATTGCACCCATGTCCGAATTAAGGCCCCAGCACGTGACGCACAGATATTCATCAACAGGAAGAACTTTCACTCCATCAACGTGCAGATGGTGTGTGACAGCCATATGAGGATAATGAATGTCTGTGCAAAGTATCCTGGCAGCTCACATGATTCATACATTCTCAAAAACTCCTCAGTCCACAGAGATTTCGAGAATGGAACTTTTACAGGGGGATGGCTTTTGGGTGAGTTCACAATACAAAATCACATCACATACACAGGCGTACACACAACGCTGCTTAGCATGCTCCTGACCCACAGCTACTACGTCTACCACACAAAACATCATTCACACAACATGTGCTCCCTGTCTCACCATGTCACTCACATTACACAGGTGATGCTGGCTATGGATGCAAGTCCTGGCTACTGACCCCTCTGGCCAATCCTCGAACACATGCCCAGGAAAGCTACAACCAGGCTCATGGCAGAACGAGGAATGCCATTGAGCGGACCTTTGGCCTCCTCAAGTCAAGATTCCGATGTCTGGACCACTCGGGGGGAGCACTGCGGTATGCACCTGGAAAGGTGTGCGACATCACTGTGGCGTGCGCAATACTGCACAACATCGCAGTGGACACCAGGCTGCTGGAGCACATCCAGGCCCCCCCCATACAGGAAGTGCCCATGGACATCGGACACGTTGAGGAGACCCTGAGAGGGACACAGATCAGACACAGGCTCATCACGGAACACTTTACATGTGAGTATAACACAGGCATGCAAACAATCCATGCAAGTCCCCCATCAGTCCTGTGACACTAACCACACTGCACATTTTGTTCTGTCTCACCCCACAGGAACAGTGACACAGCACTGCACTGGCAGCAGACGTGGCAAATTGTGTGTGTGGACTCAAAAACCATCCTCCATTCCACTCTCCACGTTGACATACAGACCCCAAGGATATCACGCACACCCTCAGGAGAAACAAGGTACAACACATAACCCATGTTCATCGCCTTACAGGGCTTGATTGACAGCAGCTAACTTGATTTGCCATGAGCATAGCCAGAGCAACCATGCTAGCCTTGTAGCGAAAGAGTGTTATCCAATGCTATGCATTGGATAATACTCCGTCACATCAGGGGTTAAAGGGCCATTGGACTCAATATGGGACCTGTACTGTGCTACAGCTGAGAAGAGCAGCACAGGGGTGGATGTACAGTGGTATGGGCACACAATGTAGAGGTCATGAGACGTAGATCAGATTACCAGGGACACCATGCTGACCTGTGAGTGTGCAGACATATGTGCCCCCGACATGAATACACACATCAACAAATGTGTCCTAACAGTTCCATGGAACAAATGACATTGGGCTGCCACTGTCACATTAACAGTGGCAGCCCAAATTCATTACTTCCATGGAGCTCTCAGAACACTTGTTGATGTGTGTATCCATGTCAGGGGCACATATCCATAGGGCTGGGGCACATGTCCTTAGTTCTCCACATAATTGGTTACAGATGAGTACACAACACATTGTCAAGCAATGGTTTGTGTACTCACCTGTAACTGTGAAAATTGAGGGGATCAAAAAGACTAAATTGTTGTTGCTTGATGATCAGTTCAGGTCAACTGCTCCAAATCCTGTCCTCTTCTACCACAGGCATCCGTAACATGATCCATCCTTGAACTGAAGTTCTTCTATGTGACTGGATTGATGTCTTGACATCACCTTCATGGAGATCACCCCTTGCTGTTTATGTTGATGTTGTTGGTGATGCAAAGTTTGACCTGAGGTTCACACAAACCTCTACTGGATCATTTTCATATAGACACAGAAAACACTAATTCCTGAGTTTTATAACCTGTACAGTTAGGATGCTCAGCTACAGAGTTGTCAAACCTTGTGGACAACACATGAGCTGGGCAGCAGTGTTACTAAAGTACTATTTTTTTGTTTCAAAGTACATTTAGTGTTCTCATACAGGTGTTTAATGCATATAGGCAATACACAGAAAACACATGTACATCCTAATGTACTTTGAGACACAATAAAGATGAACCATCACCATTCTATCTGTGTCTGTAGGAGGATATATTTGAGAACACAGTTGTCAATGCGTTACCACACCCAGGGTAGAGTATCCCCATACATGGAAAGGCATCACCCATATCACAGGACTCCACCACTTGTTTGCAAGTGAGTGGACTCAGTGATGTATTCACGCTAACAGATGGTGGCAGTGATACACTAATGTGTTGTGGGAGTGATAAAGAGGTGATAAAGGGGACATACTTCCACAGTGAATTCCTGTCCACAGTTAATGTGTTGCTCAGTATAATCAATGTTCAGTGATATTGCTCCACTGGGACATATCACAGTACATGACCAAGTGGACAAGTGTTTTCACTGGGGAAGTCTGTTACACCCTTAGAAAAAACAACAAGTCAACTTACTGGAGGCCCCAATGCTCACCCCAGGATATCAATGTGTGTGCTACACATTGAAATCCTAGGTTGAAAACATTGGCTTCCCCAGTCAGTCTGTTGCACAATGAGTGTGTGAATCCAAGACAATATGGATACATGTCCCATTTATCTGTCCTGCTTGTTATCTCACCGCTAAGCTGTTTGTTTGGTTATCCCCTTAACCCTCTGAGTGCCAGAGTGGTACCCAACGCATTTCTTTGCAATGCGTTGCCTACCACTCTGGCTATCAAAGGGTTAAACACAACATATGATGTAGATGAATGTTCAATGTTGTACCAAATGTTGGGCTAAGGGGAATGTTTTGTTATGCAAAATCAACACACAACATTGCCATATAACACAGTTGTGTAATATGGCAACAGGGATGTTTTTACAGTTGATTTTGTACAACGATGTGTGTGAGAACCCATGTTGTAACATCCCACAAACATCTTACCTAGGCAGGAGTTGTATTCACTGAATTGTTTGGCAATGCATTGGAGACAATTCTGCCACCCAAATCTATGACCAAATTCAAAGCAGATCAGACAGGATTCAAAAGCACAATGTTCCTTTATTCAGGGGAAATTTAACATGTTGGGCATTTTATTTTTTTTTCTTAGGGGGGGGGGCTTAGACTGTGTGGCAGAAGTGGATAACCTGGATGATCTCCTGGTCACCCTTTGCCCCCTAGGTGTGGCTTCGGGGGTCACATTAGAGGGGGTGGTGGGGGCAGTGGATCCCTCTGTGGAGCGCAGGTTTTCCCTCTCCAAACGTAAGTCCTCCCTGCGGTTCAGCTCTCTCAACTCCACCAGTAGCTGTGCAAGCAGGTCCATCACCCCCGTGTGTAGCTGATGGAGTTGAGTGTTGATCCTCATGACCTCCGACTCCAGGGCATGGATCCTTGCCTCTATCCTGTTAGTGTTTATACGGGATTCCCTACGGCTCCTGGTGATGTTGTCATTGGTGCGGAGGCTTGACCTGAGTAGTCTCCTTTGCAGAGCCATACACTCAGCTTCCATCCCCGTGGGCCGTTCACTGCTGGTGATGCTTGTGCCTGGTGAATCAGCTGCTGCTGTGTCCTCCTCTGCTGGTGCTGTGTCCTCCTCTGCTGGTGCTGTGTCCTCCTCTGCTGGTGCTGTGTCCTCCTCTGCTGGTGCTGGTTGTGCTGCAGATGGGTATGTGCCCACCACATCAATTGACCCACTGCTGCCCACCGATGTCTGTGCTGGTGGAGGTGGTAGGGTAAACACGTCCCTTCGCATAGGCTGTTGGGGCTCCCCAAGCAGGCCCAGGTGTTGGTAGTCAAGTGGCCAAGGGTCAAACCTTGGCCACTGGTATGTGCTTGGCCCCCACCTAGGATCATACCTGGGGCCATGCTGGGGAGCCATCCAGGAGGGTAGGTCAATCTGTGGGTATGGCCCGTATTGGGTGGTGGCCACATCACCGGGCAGCCATTGCCTCCCTGGTGGTGGTGGTGCTGCTGCTGCTGCTGGGGGATAATAGCTCCTGGAGGTGGTGGGGGGCATCCAGTCACTGTAATAAGTCGGTGCAGGCAGAGTTGGTGCAGGCAGAGTTGGTGCAGGCAGAGTTGGTGCAGGCAGAGTTGGTGCAGGCAGAGTTGGTGCAGGCAGAGTTGATGCAGGCAGAGTCGGTGCAGGCAGAGTCGGTGCAGGCAGAGTCGGTGCAGGCAGGGTTGGTGCATCCAGCTGGCCAAGAGGTGTGGATGTCGTTGGGTACGGTGCCCACTGGCTGGTCCCCTCCTCCAAATACTCCTCACTGGGTGGTGAGGTGGCCTCCTCCATGGGCTCCTGATGTGCTGGAGACACATAACCTGTGTGGAGGATTGAGATTGTGTGATCAGTAAACTTAGCCATGATGGTGTCAAATTGATATTAATACTTGAAATGTGTAAAGGAATATATATGTTGTATGGTGTATCCCCCTGTGTGAAACAACGGTACTCCTACTGGTGATGGGTGTTGTATTCTACATGTATTGCAGCTCAGAGTTGAATTCCTTTGGTGCCACATCCCAGTGGCCTGAAATTGTACATTTGCGCTGCTGCCACATCATCCTTTGTGGATATCTGCTCCCTGGACCAAAGCTAGCCAGAGGATGGTCTGGCAACATTGGCATAGTACATTTTCAGGCCACACTGATATTGTCCATGGAATATTCAACTTTGAGCTGTTATACACTTGTGATGAAACACCTTTCAGTAGTGGGGATACCCTTGCATTACCCGGTGGATCAATCCTATGACATGTATTTTTCCTTTCACATTTTAGGTATTACTATCTCTTTAACGGGATAGCAATGGTTAATTTCACCTTGATGTAACATTGCAGGCATCATAGAGAGATGTTTAGAAAGATGTTGCTGTATGTGACAGCTGGAGATGTCAGTCATTTGACCACACGGAGGCTCTTCAGCAGACTCAAAATTGACCCATTTGGAGATAACTACATCTTTGCCATTGTCTACTAAGTGTTCCTGGTTTGTAAGCACGCTCTGTGGACCATGTCAATGATGGATCCATCTCCAATTGGTTCAATTTTGGGTCTGCTGAAGAGCTTCCGTGTGGTCATATGACTGACATCTCCAGCTGTCACATACAGTAACATCTTTCTAAACATCTCTTTATGATGCCTGCAAGGTTACATCAAGTGAAATTAACCATTGCCATGCCAAGGTACACAGTGAGGAATATGGTCTGATATGTGTGTATATGTACCTTTCATACGGGTACAAACATATCCTTGATAGATATGAACCCAGAGATCTGTTCAGAACATGTGATTGTCTAACTGCCTATATATGTACAGCCATCACAAATGAACTTTCATAGATACAAGTGATACCCATCCAAGTAGGTGTAATATACTGGGTATATGTACTCTGATGATGATATCAATATGAGATATTTTGTTGAGGGTGCACATATATGGGCAGTTGGACAATCACACGTACTGAACCGAACTCTGGGTTTACATCTTGTTGGGACCTATTTGTACCCACTTGAAAGGGACATATCCACATACAAATCTGGTTGTTTTTCTTTCTGTACATATCTTTTTTGAATAGATCTGCAGTGTGATTCAAGTAGTATTCATCCCTATGTTATCAGTTCATCCCGTACAGTGCTGGATTTTGTCAGATTAGACATGTCCCTCTCTGGTTGTCATGATGGTATCCTATGCATTGCATTGTGATGCATGGGATACCACCGTGGCAATCAGGGATTGATGTACATTACAGGATTCTGTCCATGAGGTCTGTTCAAGTTGAATCCTGAGGGGCAACAATCAAGCCAGTATTGAAGGATATCATTGATTGAGGCCTTTTTTTTCCTGGATCAGCCCATCCATCCTTCTGTGTGAGGCAGCCAGACCCGATCATAGATATCCATAATCCCTGGCCTGTTATTGACCAAACCTCAATGGTTCATATTTGGTTCCCATATGTATCCTGCAAATAGTGTCTGGTGTACCATCCATCCATGGCATCAGCACTCCTGAGGATCTATATGTGAATCAAATGTGAGCTATGTAAATTGAAGTTAGAGTAAATGATTGCATACACAACACCAAGGCCAACTTTTTCACCTTTAGTTATGTGTGATTGTTTTTGGCCTGTGTGTTGCACATACAAGCATTTATTCTCTGTGGCACTGTGATTTGTGACCTGATCCATCCTGTTGGTGATTCAGTAAGCGGTTAAGTGGACCTGATGAACAGATTATGATGCTGACTTCTCCGCTGACCTCATTTCCCCATCTGCAATATTTTCTATGGAGTCCACACAATGGATGTTCTCCATAGACTAACATTGTAATTGGTAAAGTGAGGGTATGTAAGTGTCAAATTCTCTACATCAGCTCTTTTTCACCGCTTAGTGAATGTCCCCTATGTGTCATGTAATTGTTAACCTATCGACATGTGTTTGTTGTCTGGTTAACCCTTTGAGTACCAGAGGGGTTGCCAAAGCATTGTTGATTGATGCATTGATGATCCCTCTAGCACTCATGGGGTTATGTGCTGGATTCCCTGTGTGAACATGGGTAACACTGTGTGACAACAATTGTGATGTTTGACATACAACACTTTACTGAGCATGGTTTGTGTGTATTGTGTGTGATGAGCACAGCAACATGAGGGTTAACCAGGGAGTTGGACAGGTTTTGGCCTTGTTGAACATTGACATTTGTCCTTGTCTTGATTCCTGTTTAAACCCTCAGGGTGCTGTGTTGGTGCAATTGTGTGGTTGAATGAAGGGCAGATGTTGGGATGTGAGTGCTTGTTTGTGATGGGTGTGTGGTTTGGGGTGGTGTGTGGTTTTGGGGTGATGCACTTACCGGTGGTGTGGAGGCTCCTCTCCTCCCCAGTGTCTGATCCTCCAGGGACCCCCTCAATGAGGGTAGACGACAGTGTCTGCCGCAGCCTCTCCTCCCATGCGCTGAAGGTGATGGGGACAGGTGGCCCACCTCCGGTGGCTCGGGCGTGCAGGGCGGCATCCCCCATCTTCCTCTTCACCTGCCTTTTGCAGTCGCCCCATCTCTTCTTTATTGAGTCAACATCCCGTCTGCAGGTGGCCACCGCATTAACTCTGCTGCAGATTTGACTCCAGGCAGCTCTCCTCCTCGCAGACAGGGCAGGGAGTCTGTCCCCCGGGAAGAGGACACTCTCCCTCTCCAGCACAGCCTCCACGAGGGCTGTGTTTTCTTCCTCGGTATATCGGGGATCCCTGAGCCTGTCCCCCTCAGCTCCGGCATGCGAGGAGTCAGACCCGGAGTGTCCTGCCTGCTCTGCCCCTGCCTGTGTGTGGTGGTCCCCAGGCACTACCCCTCGTCCCACTGCAGGATCTGTCCCTCTTCTTCTTAGTGTGCCTGTTCTTGTGGGCCTGGTCCCCCTCCGCCCTGCGTATCTCCCTCTCCCACCCCTGCTCTGCTGGGGGATCCCCTCCTGACCTTCCTCCTCCTCCTCCACTAGTCTCCCCATCCCTCTCTCCTGTCCTCCTCTCCTGGCCATCATTCACCCAGTCACACCCAGGCACTCTCACACGCCCTCACAGACACACTCGATCCCACTCACTCTCTGTCACACACTTTCACTCACGGATTCACACTGTGAAAGTAAAGTTTAAAATGTGTAAGGTGTGATGAAAAAAAAAAAGACTATGTGTATGTATGTGTATGTGTTTGTGTTTGTATGGATGTATGTGCTATGTGCAAAAGTGTGCTATGTGTCTATTTAAATGTACTTCTCTCCAAGATCCCTCTACCTTACTGCTGTGTATATGCTTCTCTCTCTATCTCTCTCTCTCTCTCTAAACGCTATCCTCCACTCCTGGGTCCTGTGCTCTAGCTTGATGAAACTCGAAACACAGACAGGGTGTAACCGTTATTTTGATACTTTGGGGCCTTGGGATTGGCTGTAGGTTTGAATTTTGTTTGTGCATCTATCAGGGTTGCTAGACAACGGCAGCCGTAATGTAACATTTTGAGTTAAGTTGTGTTTTAACGGGTGTTTGGGACGCACAGTGATGCAAAATCAGGTGCGACGCTGGTTTTTGTTTAACGTGTTTTTGTAGTGCCTACGCCCGATAGCTATTCTTGAACGCTTACCTTTGAATCTGCCGTAAACCATGTGTTCTTTGCGGCCGACGTGCCTTTTTTACTTAGCGGATGGTTTAACGGCTGCCTTTAAATCTAGCCCAATGTCACTAATGTAGCATAGTATGTGTTTCTGAAAAGAAGGCACCAGCCACATAAATACTGACTAATTTCAACACTCCTGCAGACAGAGAATCTTAAAGTATCCCTGGAACCTACTTTGTGGTACTTCAGTTTGCCTTTGTGTTTTGCACACATACTCCTGGGTTCCTGTAAACCTGGGCACTGGGATTAGCAGGTAATTAAAGGAATAGTAATGTTCCAGTGAGAGCAAAGCCACAATCCAATAGTATACACTATAAAGAAGATCAGTTACTTTGGTAATAATGAAATCGTGTCAATGAAGCTGGTTAAGTAAGAAGGTATGCAGCCACCTGTGCATAATCGTTATCCAGGGGAAGAAAGGATAAAGGTAAGCCTGATTAGAGGGCCACCCTACAGAGTTTAAGGGAAAGAAGGGCAAAGCAGGGTGGGGGCTCTATGTGACGTAGAGCCCAGTGGGAGAGACTGCTGCTCTGTATTTGAGGGCTTGCAGGCCCTCCCACAAATACAGGCCTAGCCTTTAACTTGTCGTTGGGCTTCCACAAAGCTGGTTAAGTAAGAACTTATGCCACCCCCTGAGAATAATCGTTACTCAGGTGAAGAAATTATGTAGATAAGACTAATTAGAGGCAGAAAGGAGACCATGATTAGTACAACGTTTACTGAGCTTGAGCAAAGATGACAATGGATTAATGAGCTAGTGACGCAAGTACTAGATGGATTTCTTGGGACAGGTCAGGTATGTACTTGGGGAAGCAGGATGACTGCTATCTCCCCAATTTCTGAATAATGTGTGGAGGCATCTGATTTTTGGAGGCTGAGGAGGAGGCCTCAATTCAGAATGAATGACCTGAGAAATTAGTTGGATTATGACCTATATGAGAGAGGATGATGCGAATGTAGCTTGTAAAGGCTGAGGTGGGAAATGGACCTGAGTGCCAAGGAAGAAATGGGATATAGTCTGGTTTATGCTGTATAACGGTAGAGAGATTGAGAAGCAAGGTGAAGGGACACCAAAGATCATGAGTTGCGTAGTATGGAATGTGCTGCTGCATAGATTTAGAAGAATGCATTAAACTGTAAACGAGAAAGAGCATTAGCTGCTGAGTTTTGGTGACCTGGAATGGTAGAAAAAAAGCCAAATTAGTTTCCGTGGTTAAATCATGATCTGAGGGGAAGGGGACTGACCCTTGGATATGAGGTGTGGGTAAGGTGAGGATATGAGGTGTTGGAGAAGAAGGTTACAGCCTGTCCACTGGTGGCCCCAGGGGGCTGCTGCTTCCACTATGGGGTAAATGTCAAATGAAGGTGAAATTGAAGAAAAAGAGTGCAGATGCAGGGCTTCCTGCATCCAGGGTTCAGAGAGCCATTCTGATCCACAAAGCTTGTCGTGGCTGCCGCATCAGAGAAGACTAAGGGGGAGAAAGGAGATGGGGTAGATTGGAAAATCATAGGGCCATTAAAAATCTGCAGGAATTTAGACCACATATGAAGGTCAGATATGGCTGAGTTATCTTGGAATATACTGGGAGCTAAGTCAGGGGTGGAGGGAAGGAGGGTAAGCAGGTGGGAGATAAATGAACACCCTTTGCTTTCACTGCAAAGAGCAATTGCAGTCCAGTTTTTAAAAAAGTGATCTTAAGTGCATATGATGCCACTACAGATCGGATATGAAGAAGTTTTTCTGCAGGCTGGTCTAAGATGATTCCAAGAAATTCAATGACTTTGAGAGGGCTGCTAGTTTTGTTCATGGCCAAGGGAACCTTTAGAGAATGAAACGGATCCAGGAGTTTCTGGAGAATGGAAATAGGGGAGAATGACGGTTCTATAAGTAGTCTATAAGTCATCTAAGTAGTGTAGTATGGCTGGGCAGCAGCAGTAGTTGAGCAGAAGCCAACAAAGAATAAATCAAACCTCTTAGGGCTACTTTTGGAGTCAAACATTAATCTTGTGGCAAAATAATACTGGCCTTGCCACTTGATACCCTGTAGATGCAATAGAGATGGATGGACTGGGAGGAGATTGAAGGCATTAGGTATATCGGTATTAGAAAGCCAGCAATCAGGGAAGGCTCGGTGAATGAGAGTAATAGCATGGTTAATGCTGGTATACTGCAGAGAGTATGACTGAAGGAATTAAGGCATTAATACTTGGCATGAATGTAGAATGAGGAGCTGATAGGTCTATAACAAGTCTTTTTTTATCTGTGAATTTCTGAGTGGCGATCCCCAAGGTGTTGATATGCCAAATTGGGAATGGAGGAGAAGGGAATGGACCCAGAAGAAAGCCTTTCTCAAATTCATGTACAGTAAAGAAGAAGAAAGAGGTTCTTCCTTGTACGATATCTTCAATTCAAAATTCAATCACCCCACCACCACCAGTGAGCTACTCACAGATAAAAGTGGCTGAAATACGCACGTATGTGCAATCCAGCAACTAAGCTTAGGGACTGTTAAAGCTGTCCATTAGAAGAGGTCCCTTATATCTTCAGTAATAAGTAGGCTACTCTCCCCTTAAACTCCACTCACGAAGTCCAGCACATACAACAAAAACAAAAAAAGAGGCTCCAATAGTGCCTTATCACACTAATATGATTAAGATATAAAATACAGTGGTGTTACACTCACATTTATCTATGGCTCTGTATATATATATATATATATATGTACAGGCACAGCAGTAAAGGCATGCAGAGAATTTCTTACCGACTCTGCTTGGTATGTTCGGCACTGGGACCTAGCTCTATATAGAGAAGGAAAGGTGAAAGAAAAGGATCGCTCCAGAAGTCCAAAATACGATCTTGTAAATTAAATTATCCAATGTAAAAACAATTAAAATAATAATCCAATTTCGCAGCAATACAGGCTGCTTTTTCAAGATTTGTGCCAATAATGAGGAGACCACTTCTAATTCGGTCAAGACAGAGGCTAGGTTAGGGCACGTGAGGGATGTAGCAGGGCAGGTGATGATGCCTGTATGAAAACCTTTAGTGAAATCTGTAATTATAAACTGAATTAATTAAGGTGTGGGGTGAGAGGAGAGTAGTGACTGCAAAAGAACGTTGTTAATGCCATCTAGCCATTTACTAGCAGAAAATTGACAGGGACAAATTGCACACAAGTGTGCTTTATGACAGGCAGTACAGAAATGCAGAATCCGACAACCACTCAAGAAGCACCCCTAGGAGTTAAAGTTGTTACATATATGATTACTACTCATATAGTGGATCGGCCTACCAAGTTTATAACAACTCGGAAGGGAGGACTTGCTAGTGGACAGGGCTGCATAAGACGGAACTGCAGGAGTAAGAGTAAAATGAGAGCTCTGGGCAGGGAAAACGGATGAGTTGGAGGAGTGATATGCTGAGAGGCAAAATTGGCATATCGGAGCCTTCAGACCGGCAAAATGCAGACAGAACAGTTTGCTGTCAAGCATGCTCCAGTCGGTGGCGTAACTGAACTAGGCATGAGCGGCTGCAGTCTTAGCTTAACAAGAGCGGTGGTAGTCGTAGAATGTACTATCAACATACTTGTAAGCTAGATGCACTACAAGATAAAAATAATGGTCCAGCTCTTGATGTCTGTGTGTGTGTGTGTGTGTGTGTGTGTGTGTGTGTGTATGTGTGTGTGTATGTGTGGGCGGGGGGGAGGGGACACTGAACTTTTTCCTACAGACAATGAAGGCCAAGACAAATTCAGCTACCAATAGTTTTTTAGTTAACCTAGGGTCCTTGGCCTTCAGCGTTACCAAGACATCACCGTAATTAATGGTTTTCTGCTCAGCTAGATCTTGGGATGCAATGAGTAAGGTGGTTGGTGTACTTCCCCTCTATAATGTCCCTATGGATGTGGGGTGGCATCATGTGAGTTGGAGTAATTTGAGGTAAAGGACATAAGAGGTATCTGGCTGTGGGGAATCGGAGACAAAAGCTGAAGAGGGCTTGTGAATGGAGGCGTGTTCCAGAGTTGACACACTGGCTTGAATATCAGCAGCTGCTGAACCTAGTTAAGTCAGAAGGTGGGTGATATGAGAGAGCTGGTTAGTTGCTGGGGATGACGTGTGGGGGGATAGGGTTGGGCCGGAGAAGGGGAGGAAAACAGCTGCCAGAATATTTCTGCATTCCTTGCTGGGAATGAAATGTGTTTCCTAGTTAATTCCACCATCAGTTTAGATACTGTCCACTTGCGGAGAGATGGGCTCCTGGGCCTAGGGGTGGACACCTTGGCTAGAGAAGCTTCCTAGTCAGATGGAGCGTGCTGGTCGAGATTCCCCATGACAAAGCTATGGAAAGCTATAGAGAAATGATCTGTGAGGAATTTATGCGTGTCTCACATAAGGATTAGGACTGTGTGGGGTGAACCATGATAAACTGAGAAAGGGGAAATAAGAGAGGGTGCTGGGCTTAGAAGTGAATGTTGATTACAGGGACTATAAATACTGAAGAGACCCGAGGCATTACCAATCCGAAGAAGGGAATAACATTTTTTTTTTTACTAAGGGAGGTCTTGTCCTCTTCGAAGAGGAAAGGCTAATGGCTGGGAGCTTTAGACCTCTGAAAAAGGGTGAGCTGCTGTGGGGGAGCCTTCGGCCTCTGCAAAGAGGTAGAGCCACTGACTGAACCTTTATGCCTCTGTGAAGAGATAAGGTAACTGAATTGACGCCTTCAGCTTCTTAAGAAGAGGTAAGTTTAACGGTTTGTTCAACACTCAGACACAGTGGGTTAGGATAAAACACAATTTTATTGAAATCGTAAATAATAAAATAACCTTCACAGGCCCTGTAGTACTTCAGCAGAATAATACAGACACAAGACAGGTTATATATGCATATGCCTACACAAGTCCAGTATAACTTGAAAGTCCAGAGTGGTCTTATACTGACACAGGTCAGGAAGGAAAGGGTGTATACCAAGAGCAACAGTTCAGCATGGGTTAAAGTTATCCAATGGGTGTAATGAGGTCTGTGGTGAGTTCTCTTAGTAACGCCAAGTATGGTAGAATAGCGCAACGTAGGAGACTGCCAAGCAGTAACGGAGACCAGAGTACTTGCACTCCGCCAGAGCGGTAACTGAGACTAAAGATTACTGCTGTAGCAGTCACGGAGGCAACACAGATGCTCTGCAAGAGCTAAAACGGAGGACTCAGCAAATGGCACACTGCCGTAGCAGTAACGGAGGCAACACTGAGACTCTGCAAGAGCTTAACGGATAGTTCAGCCAATGGCACACTGCCGTAGCAGTAACGGAAGCAACACGGAAGCTCTGCAAGAGATAACGGAGGGCTCAGTCAATGGCACACTGCCGAAGCAGTAACGGAGGCAACATGGAGGCTCTGCAAGAGTTAATGGAGGATACAGCCAATGGCACTCTGCCGTAGCAGTAACAGAGGCAACACGGAGGCTCTGCAAGAGTTAACAGAGGACACAGCCAATGGTTTACTGCTTGTAGCAGTAATGGACACTAGGCCCCCAAGCACAGCGGTAGTCAGAATGTCGCCCAAGCGACACAGCGAACACTGGAACAGGAGAACCGGGTCGAGACACGGAGCAGGAACGTCAGCCAGGCTGGGTCGAATCACGGAGCAGGAACGTCAGACAAGCCGGGTCAGATCACGGAGCAGGAACGTCAGCCAGGCCGGGTCGAATTATGGAGCAGGAACGTCAGACAAGCCGGGTCAGATCACGGAGCAGGAACGTCAGCCAGGCCGGGTCGAATCACGGGAGCAGGAGACAAGAAGCAGATTAGTCAAACGATGCCAAGTCAGTACACTGGAGTCCACGAAGCTCAAGAAGGCACTGGTACAGGAACACCACGAAAGGGCACCGGATAGGTGCCAGAGCCCAGTATATAAAGGCCATACTGGGTGGGCCAACTGCAGATCAACCAATGGGAGCATCGCATAGCCAAAACCGACAGAATGCAGCACAGGGAGCACGGGCACCGTGATAGTAAGGTGTCTGGCTGGGAGCTTTTTGGCCTCTGCAATGAGGTAAGGAGACTGACTGGAAGCCTTCGGCCTCTGCGAAGAGGTAAGGTGACTGACTGGAAGCCTTCTGCCTCTGCGAAGAGGTAAGGCACTGACTGGGAGTCTTTAGCCTTGGTGAAGAGGTAAGCCGACTGACTGTTACAGCATGATACTTATCAAGTTAAAATTAATGAACTCCAGGATACTGTAATGGAATGCAAGAATAATAAAGTAGCAGAAGCACAGGAGAAGGTAGTTAAGGCCAGTCCAAAGCTGGGTCCAGCTTTGAACTCATTGGGGACAGAAGGAGAGGATCTATCACAGGGTTTAAAGCAAGACAATAACCCAGTGGGTTTATATGCACCCAACACAGGTTATGTGAAGCAAGCACCCATCATCATTTCTGAAATATTTAATGCAAAGGAGATGCCCACAAGGTTTACAAGGCAGACACGTCCTATGTATACAGGGACAAGGATAATTTTTAGCAATGGTGGGGTGCTATGCCAGTTCAGCTTTAATGACTTTACCAGCTGGTTCCAGAGAGGGGTTAAGAAAGCTGAAAAGGGAGATCTTAACTTAGAGGAGCGGAATGAGCTTTTAGAGCAGGCTCTGGGTCCTATGGCTAGCAGATTGCTAGGCCCTCAATGCAAGCGTGTCTGATAAGGGAGCAAAGCAGCAAATTGTTTTTATATAAATACTATAGAAAAGTCAAAATACCATGAGGCCAACAGAGGAACCTCATGAGGTGGCACAAAGGGTTTGTTCTGGTGCACCCTGTGCCAGACAAACAGACAAATGGTACAGGACTCACCAGTACACGTAGCACAGGTTCTTGAGATAGTGAAAACTGTAGGATGAGAGGAAGGATCAAATATAGAGGGAAAGAGTAATGGGGAGTAAAATACAAATGTTGGGACAGAGAGACCATTTTCTTCCCTGAAAAAAGCATGAAAACCTAGAAAAATTTAAAGTGATCTCTTAAGAGAGCAAGTTACCAGGCTTAAGGTAGAAATATACCACCTTAAGCAGGGTGACTTGTCTGTGGTCTCGAAGACAAATTAAATTATAGTTATTCTTCCCTTTCAACCTCTATTATTTGCACATTTTCATAGAATTATAGTGAGGGGGAGAGTGCCGCAGTTATACTGCAGTAGTTGGTTTTGTCTCTAACATAAAACTGTTATTTTTTAGGAAATGGGGGGGGTGCATAATAGTTGCGTGTGTGTGTACAGGGATGGACACTGTTGTGGGTGTTAACTTTGAGGTTTAACACAGATTAAGCCCACATATCCTAGGGAGTTAAAGTGAGGGTCCCAGGAGGGTTACAAACATATTTTGTGTTTCTCCAGGAGACAAGAAGGACAGAAAAATAATTGAGAAGATATATTATTTCCATTCAGGATTTAATTTTCTTTTGTTTGTTTCTCTCTCTCTCTGATTTTGTTTCTTTCTCTGTGTTTTCTCACTTTTATTTCTCTCTCTCTAATTGTTTTTATATTATATGGATGGAACTCACTGGAGGACAATGGTGGAACTTAATCACAGGACTGATGAGTGAACAGTGTAACAGTGGAAAAGAAAATATTAGATACAATGCATGAGTGCTAAAATCCTGTGTGTGTATATGCATGTACATGTACAGTACTGTGCAAAAGCCTTAGGCAGGTGTGAAAAAATGCTGTAAAGTAAGAATGCTTTCAAAAAAAGACAAGTTAATAGTTTATTTTCATCAATTAACAAAATGATAGCGAGTGAACAGAAGAAAAATCTTAATCAAATCAATATTTGGTGTGACCACCTTTGCCTTCAAAACAGCATCAATTCTTCTAGATACACTTACACACAGTTTGTTCAAGAACTCGGCAGGTAGTTTGTTCCAAACATCTTGGCGAACTAACCACAGTTCTTCTGTGGATTTTGGTAGCCTCATTTTTTCTCCCTCTCTTCATTTACTCCCAGACAGACTGATTTTGAGATCAGGGCTCTGTGGGAGCCATACTATAACTTCCAGGATTCTTTGATCTTCTTTATGCTGAAGACAGTCCTTAATGATTTGGGTTGTATGTTTGGGGTCGTTGTCATACTGCAGAATAAAGTTGGAGCCAATCAGATACCTCCCTGATGGTACTGCATGATGAATAAGTATCTGCCTGTACTTCTCAGCATTTAGGAGATTATTAATTCTGACCAAATCCCCAAACGTACAGAAATGCAGCCCCAAACTTGCAAGGAACCTCCACAATGCTTCACTATTGCCTGCAGACACTCATTCTTGTACCGCTCTCCAGTCCTTCGGTGAACAAACTTTCTTCTGCTACAGCCAAATATTTAAAATTTTGACTCATCAGTCCAGAGCACCTGCTTCCATTTTTCTGCACCCCAAGTGCATAGTCAAGTAGCTTGTCCTTGTTTCCACATCAGAGGTATGGCTTTTTTGCCACAAGTATTCCATGAAGACCACTTCTGACCAGACTTCTTCGGACAGTAGATTGGTGTACCAGGATCCCACTGTTTTCTGCCAGTTCTGAGTTGATTGCACTGCTGGACATCTTCCAGTTGTGAAGGGAAGAAAGCATGATGTGTCTTATCTGCTGCACTAAGTTTCCTTGGGCCACGGCTGCAACTACGGTCCTCAACATTGCCCGTTTCTTTGTGGACAGCACATCTGGAAACCCCTGTCTGCCTTGAAATTTCTGCCTGGAAGAGACCTTGCTGATGCAGTATAACTATCTTGTGTCTTGTTGCTATGCTTGGTCTTGTCATGATGAATGAATTTTGACATTAAATGGTCTTCATCAACCTCACCTTGTTACTGTGTTTGGCTGTTTCTCACTCAGTTTTATTCCTCCTACACAGCTGTTTCTGCTTATGATTGTGTTTAAACCCACATATTAAATTGATTATCATTAGCACCTGTTTGGTATAATTGTTAGCCACACACCTGACTATATCTTTACAAAATCCCTTACTTTTGCAATTGTATGACACCAAATATGGACTTGATTTAAATTTTTCTGTACAGCATTTTTGCACACCTGCCTAAGACTTTTGCACTGTACTATATGTGTGTGTATATGTGTATGTATGTGTGTGTGTATATATCAGTTTGATGGGTAGAAAATACTTACTTGGAAGTAGGGCAGGCAAAGACAAAAGTCCAAAAAACATAGCCAAAAGGGGAGTACTCCAAGAGAGTGGTCAGGCTGTCCAAGGTCAGGGTTAGGCAGCACACGATCAAGGTCAAAATGGAACCCAAGGTTCAGGAACCAGAAACAGAGAAAAGGAATCACCGCTAACACCACTAAAGGACTAGTACAAATGAGCACTTGACTATTGGCAGCTTCCCCTATAAAAAGGTATGGCATATGATGTGTACAACATGACTGACAGCGACTGATGTCATGCGTGCAATGTGATAGTAAAAAACGTTAACCGAAACTTGGACCTGGTGGACTTTTGCAAATTTCTTGGTATGTGGCATGATCCCATCCTCACTTTTGGTCTTCATATTGATAAATTAACATCCAAACTGTACCTAAAATAGGTGCTCTATTTAGAAACAAATCCTGTATAAGTGCCTGTCACATCAGTTCCTGTATTTACTCTTGTATCCCCACCTCTAAGCCTTTCTATTGACTGGTTCATGTTTATCTATCCGATAGATTATATTAATATTACTCTTGAGAAAGTGACGTGTATATGATATTAGTCACGAAACGCGTTGAGCGATTTTTTTAACACCTTAAGGACCCATGACGGTGCAGGACCGTCATGGGTTGCAAACCCGTTAAGGACCCATGACGGTCCTGCACCGTCATGGGTTAAACTCTTCCATCGCGGCCGCACGGAGCGATGGAAGAGTTCAAGCCGCTTGTTACTAAGTGTCCCGGTATCGGGACACTTAGTAACAAGCGGTAGAAACATTGTTGCAACATGCGATTCGCTTCAAAAGCGAATCACATGTTGCAAAACCTGAATGACAGGGACAGTATTTGTAAATACTGTCCCTGACAGATCTCTATGCCTCCCTCCACCTTGCATACTGCTGAGGTGGAGAGAGACATAGAGACATAGTGTTACAGTGTTCCTGTAAAAAAAAAAAGTAAAAAAAAAAGTTTAAATAAAGAAAATTAACCCTTTGATCACTGCTCTGCAGTGATCAATAAGTTCCCCCCATCTGATCACTCTTGGAGTGATCAATTTGCTGCAGATCAGTGTTTTCTGATCTGTGGGACACCCCCCATCCCCCTTGAATTTTTTTTAGATTTTTTTTAAAATTTTTTTAATTTTTTTTTTAATTTTTGTTAATTTTTTTTTTTTTTTTAATAGTAAATATAGTTTAGGTATTTTGGTAGGTAGTTAGGTAGGTTTAGTGTAGACGTGTGTTAGGGAAAGTTTTAGGGATAGATTTAGGTTTAGGGAAAAAAAAAAAAAAAACCCAACCCCCCCCCCCCCCCACAAAAAAAAAAAAATATATAATAAGCGCAGTTTAGATAGGTAGTTCAATTGGGTTAGGTAGGTTCAGGATATACGTAGGTTAGGGTAAGTTTTAGGGTTAGATTTAGGTTTAGGGATAGCGTAAGAAAAAAAAAAAAAACCAACCCCCCCCCAAAAAAAAATAAAAAAAATTATATATATATATATATATATATATATATATATATATATATATATATAATAAGTGCAGTTTAGATAGGTAGTTCACTTGGGTTAGGTAGGTTCAGGATATACGTAGGTTAGGGTTAGATTTAGGTTTAGGGATAGCGTAAGAAAAAAAAACCCCTAAAAAAAAACCCCCCAACCCCCCCCCAAAAAAATATATATAATAAGTGCAGTTTAGATAGGTAGTTCACTTGGGTTAGGTAGGTTCAGGATATACGTAGGCTAGGGTAAGTTTTAGGGTTAGATTTAGGTTTAGGGATAGCGTAAGAAAAAAAAAAAAAAGTTGCAGGTACATGCAGCGCAGGTACAGCGTTGAAGAGGCATATGCCTTTTTGGCGTCTGACTCTGAGGCAACAGACACTGCGTCAGATTTTGACATAGCGCAGTTTTCAGAAAGTGAGAGCAGCTCTAGTGATGACGCTGGGCCTTCTGTCAAGAAAAGACGCACTGCCCCAAGAGCTGCTCTGGCAACTGCCCCAGCACCTGCCAAAAGAACTGCCCAAAGACCTACCAAAATACCTGCCCAAAGAAATGCCCCAAGTGCTGCTCCAAGAGCTGCCCTGGCAACTGCCCCAGCACCTGCCAAAAGATCTGCCCAAAGACCTACCAAAATACCTGCCCTAAGAAATGCCACAAGTGCTGCCCCAAGAGCTGCCCTGGCAACTGCCCCAGCACCTGCCAAATGATCTGCCCAAAGACCTGCCCAAAGAAATGCCCCAACACCTGCCACTCCGGATCCTAATGAATGGGTATCAATTTATGACCACATATCTCAGAATTCACAGGCAACCCAGGGATTCAAACTGATGTGGAAGGACATTTTAGATGAAATTGTGTCCCAAACCAATTCGTATGCAGCCCAGTATACTGCCGCCAACCCTAAGTGTGGAAAAACGCTGTTTTTTTTTTTTTTACTTACGTCATGGTTTACGAGGGATTGGTGGTAAAATGGCTGTGTATAAAATTGGAAAACACACCTAAAACGAGAGCCTGGGGTGTCTAGTTTCCAAAAATATACACTTTTGGGGGGAAATCTTAAAAAAAGAGCACTGTTACACAGCCCCAAATGAGACATGGCACCAGTAACGCAAGCTGTGAACATTCAAAGTGTGAACCTGGAAACGCGCATGTTCCAATATGGCCCCCGTAGCTCCCCCAAAACATGAGAAAGCTATGCATATGGGGTATTGCCGTACTCAGAAGAAGGAGCTGAACACTAATCAATTCAGTTTATAAAATATTCAGCTATTCTGTGCTTGCAATTCACATCAACATTGAAGGCAAAGTGTGAAAAATGCTGAATTTTTTTTACTTACGTCAAATTTTCACAGGATTGGTGGTAAAATGGCTGTGTAGAAAATTGGAAAACACACCTAAAACGAGAGCCTGGGGTGTCTACTTTCCAAAAATATATACTTTTGGGGGGAAATCTTAAAAAAGAGCACTGTTACACAGCCCCAAATGAGACATGGCACCAGTAACGCAAGATGTGAAGATTCAAAGTGTGAACCTGGAAACGCACATGTTCCAATTTGGCCCCCGTAGCTCCCCCAAACCATGAGAAAGCTATGCATATGGGGTATTGCCGTACTCAGAAGAAGGAGCTGAACACTAATCAATTCAGTTTATAAAATCTTCACCTATTCTGTGCTTGAAATTCACATCAACATTGAAGGCAAAGTGTGAAAAACGCTGTTTTTTTACTTACGTCAGGTTTACGAGAAAGTGGTGGTAAAATGGCTGTGTAAAAAATTTGAAAACACACCTAAAATGAAAGCTGGGGGTGTCTACATTCCAAAAATATACACTTTTGGGGGGAAATTCTAAAGTGCAGTACTGGAACATAGCCCAAAATGAGTAATGGCATCAGTTAACCAAGATGTGAAAATTCAATATTTGTTCAAAATTGGGCCCCGTAGCTCCCCTAAACCTTGAGAAACCTATGCATATGGGGTATTGCCGTACTCAGAAGAAGGAGCTGAACACTAAACAATGCATTTTTAAAAATCTTTACCTATCGTGTGCTTGAAATTCACATCAACATTGAAGTGCAAGTGTGAAAAACGCTGTTTTTTTAACTTACGTCAAGATTTACGAGCGATTGGTGGTAAAATGGCTGCGTAAAAAAATTGAAAACATACATAAAATGAAAGCCTGGAGTGTCTACTTTCCAAAAATATATACTTTTGGGGGGAAATCTTAAAGTGGAGCACTGTTACACAGCCCCAAATGAGACATGGCACCAGTGATGCAAGCTGTGAAAATTCAAAGTGTGAAACTGGAAACACGCATGTTCCAATTTGGGCCCCGTAGCTCTCCCAAACCTTGAGAAACCTATGCATATGGGGTATTGCCGTACTCAGAAGAAGGAGCTGAACACTAAACAATGCATTTTTAAAAATCTTCACCTATCATGTGCTTGAAATTCACATCAACATTGAAGTGCAAGTGTGAAAAACGCTGTTTTTTTAACTTACGCCAAGATTTACGAGCGATTGGTGGTAAAATGGCTGCGTAAAAAAATTGAAAACATACATAAAATGAAAGCCTGGGGTGTCTACTTTCCAAAAATATATACTTTTGGGGGGAAATCTTAGAGTGGAGCACTGTTACACAGCCCCAAATGAGACATGGCACCAGTGATGCAAGCTGTGAAAATTCAAAGTGTGAAACTGGAAACACGCATGTTCCAATTTGGGCCCCGTAGCTCTCCCAAACCTTGAGAAACCTATGCATATGGGGTATTGCCGTACTCAGAAGAAGGAGCTGAACACTAAACAATGCATTTTTAAAAATCTTCACCTATCATGTGCTTGAAATTCACATCAACATTGAAGTGCAAGTGTGAAAAACGCTGTTTTTTTAACTTACGTCAAGATTTACGAGCGATTGGTGGTAAAATGGCTGCGTAAAAAAATTGAAAACATACATAAAATGAAAACCTGGGGTGTCTACTTTCCAAAAATATATACTTTTGGGGGGAAATCTTAGAGTGGAGCACTGTTACACAGCCCCAAATGAGACATGGCACCAGTGATGCAAGCTGTGAAAATTCAAAGTGTGAAACTGGAAACGTGCATGTTCCAATTTGGGCCCCGTAGCTCTCCCAAACCTTGAGAAACCTATGCATATGGGGTATTGCCGTACTCAGAAGAAAGAGCTGAACACTAAACAATGCATTTTTAAAAATCTTCACCTATCATGTGCTTGATATCAACAGTAGTATTGAAATGTAAGTGTGAAAACTGCAAAAAAACAAAATATTACCACAATTTTGAAATTTTTTTCTGGAAAAATAGCTGCATGAAAAACTCCAAAATTCTCCTGATTATTTACCTTATGTTGTGTAGTTTTCAGAAACATTTACCTTTGTGGGACATTTTTGGACATTTTTTTCAATTTTTTTCCTCTTTTTTTCTATTTTAATCAAATTGAACAATGAGGTATTCATATAATTGTGGTATCAAAAGAAAGCCCTACTTGTGCTTAAAAAAACAGTATATAATTTGTGTGGGTGCACAAAAGGAATTAAAGAGAAAATATGGTTGAACAAAGACATAGTCAAAAAAGTCAAAATTGCTCCGGTCCTTAAGGGAAAATTTTCCCAGTCCTTAAGGGGTTAAGCAAGTGTAATTTTCTGAATGATTTTTTATTTTTGCATTGCTCTTTATATTTATATTGGTATATTTATATTTATTTGTATTTGATGTGTGGTGCTATTTTGCCGTATTTTTAAAATTGGCAAATAGCAATATGCCCCATTCCTTTTTAACCAATAAATAGGATATTTTTGCACAAGATATACTGCTCCCGTTTTTTATCCTTTTTTGAGTCACTTTGATATGGTGGCTCTTAAGCTATAACCTTTAACATCAGCAAAGTTCCTTGTGGCCATATATAGGGCCAATTCCACAGCCTGCATTTGTTAATATGCAGGTTGTGATATTTAAGAGGAACAACATCTCTGTGTAGAAGAAAGAAGGTGTATGATCAAGATTTGCGGGGTGTGAACCAACCTGGATTAAACTCCAAACAGGTGAAGGTGTTGAAAACTGGGAGGCAGTTATAACCTCAGATACAAGTGAGTGCATACCCAAGGGGAAAGCGAGGAGGGGGCTATTGCATTTGTTTTAACTACTATGCTCAGAGAGTCTGTGCTGTGTCTTTATCTTTTCGTATCTACTGACTGCTACCAGTGTTCACTAAAAAGAAGAAAAAAGAAACCTGTTTCTGGCACCTTATGTAGTACCTACCTAAATGTAGTCAATAGAACAAATGCTTAAGACTTAACCTTTATTGTATTTAATAAAATCACATGCATATTAAAATTGCTAAAATCAAAATCAAATATTTCCCAGTTCCAGTGTTTGGTAGTGTACCATAATTCAGCATGTTCAATTATTTAAACCTTACAGGTCTATAGCAGGTCAATCAATAATTGTATATATGCCGTATAGTTAGTATGAGTAATCACAACCTTTTGTTCCCCAGGGGGCCCGCCCTTTATGTTGTGCCGGTCACAGATTATAACATATGCCTATTTAGCATTTACCTTCCAAGGGATAGTAATACTTAATTTGTAAACATACATCTATTGTAGTGTTTTTATCTGTCTGAGTATATCAAGGGCACTCTCACTGCTGAAATGTGTTTTACTAAAAAGTTATTAGAGCTCAAGCATGAATTTTAAGGTGCAGTATCACAGTGGCTTGAAATTTTACAGTGGTGCTGTTGCTATACCATCCTATGGACAGATCTGGTCAGTTGACCATAAATTTCCATAGGATGGTGTAGCAACAACATCACAGTACAATTTCAGGGCACTGGAATACTGCACTTAAAATATTCATGTTTGAGCTGTAATAACTTTTGAATAAAGCACCTTTCAGCAGTGGGATTAACCTTGTTTTACTTAGGGGTATAAACCCCACAACATATTTTTTTGCATTTTAAGTATTAGTATCCCATTAATCCCTCTGATTCATAAGGGAATTAGCTATTGATTTAATACTATTGATAATAACATTAGTTATATATGTCAACAATAATGCATGCTTAATTTATTCCATATCAGAACAGCAACAGCATCTACATATATTTTGGCCTAAGTCATTGGTAGTTATATCAACATTGTGGTCACTTGGTTTTTATTACTTGAACTGTTGACATGAGATTCTCCTCCACATTATAACCTGTGGCACTGAGCTTGATTGTAACCCCCTTCACTGCCTATTAGTTGTCAACATAAGGACAAATTTTTGTTGGGGCATCAGCTCTGACGCAAGATTCTCCTCCACATAATAACCTGTGGCATGGAGCTTAACCATAAGCCCTTCACTCCCTGTTAGTTTTCAACATAAGGACAGATTTTTATTTGGGTATCAGCTCAATCTTTTTGCTTCCCATTTGATGTTAACCCTTGACAAGGAGATCTACCTATATCATATGACCGCGATTAGTAAAGCTCAATTTAACTCTTTCAACTCCCCCCCGCCTATTGTTCCTCAATATTGGGTAAACATATTTGTAAGGGTGGCGGTTTGTTTGAACATTCACTTTTGGTCTTAAGGGGTATAAGGTCAAGAAATTAAAATGCTTAAATGATTAAAAAAGGTGGCAGGGCACAATAGTTTTTACAGACCAGAATAGTAAATTCACATCTAAAATTCTATCTTGGTATCGATACATCCATGACCTGCTGATATTTTGGTCAGGTACAACCCAACTGTTTGAACAATTCCCCCAGGTATTAAATACTAATGATATAAACCTACGCCTCACGTATACCAACAAGTGTAGAATTTCTGGACTTAAAAATGTATCTCAATGAGGACAGATGTATTGAAACTGATCTATATCAGAAAAAAAGTGATACCATTAGCATATTACATGGCAGTAGCCATCAACTTAATTCAGTTATAAAATCTGTACCAACAGGAGAATACTTGAGGATTTGAAGAAATTGTTCCACTTTGGTGTCCTTTAAAATACAATCACAACAACTGAAAGACCACCTACTCTCAAGGGGCTATGCCAAGAAAAGTCTTAGGAAAGCATATAATCGAGCTCTCCATACTGAAAGAGAAAAATTATTACAAGGTGACTAAAAAAGATACAGGAGTTAATATTCCAAGATTTATTGGGACCTATAATCACAAATGGAACAAGATAATTGAACTAATGCAAAATCTTTGGGACATCCTAATGATGGATGACACGTTAAAAACATGCCTAGGTCCACATATATAAACTAGTTGTAGAAGAGTCCCGATATTACGTGACCTTTTGGTGCATAGCCACTACCAAACTCACTCCAGAAAAGATAAGATCCAAGGATGTGGTACTTGTAATATTTGTAAATATATGACTCCTACAAAATTAACTTATGACCGTTTCGGCCACAAGAAGTATATACATCACCACATAAATTGTAGTACAGGAGTAATATACTGTTTGTCCTGTTAATATACGAAATTTATGCGGGAATGACCACAAGAGCTTTAAAGATCAGAATAACGGAGTATATATATATATATATATATATATATATATAAAACGTGCTCCGCAAATAATCTCAACCAAAGGAATAAAACCCTTAATATCGGTCAGCAACCATTTTTAATGAGTATCACTAACACGACCCAAAGGACCTCTAAAGTATAGGGATTAGAAAAAACAAGTTTGGGCTTAAGAAAGGGAAATGTAACTGAGGCATTAATGAAAAAAGAGACTCAATGGATTTATTATTTAAACACACTTGTACCAACAGGTTTAAATGAAGAATTAAAATGGATCTTGCAGAATTAATAAATATTGATTTGAAGCTAAACTAGAGTTAAAAATTGATATTCAAGTATACAGTATGAAAATAGAAGAATTTTAGTGTAAATGTGTTCAACCACAATTAGTAATTACTAAGTGGATTATGATATATACTGGAATCACTCTATATTGGTTTTTTTTCTGGATTTATGAAGAATACAAAAAGGTGAACATGATAAAAAGTTATTTTTGTTACAAAAATTCATAGATAAAATATAAATAATGTGAAGGATGGCCACTGTAGATAGTTATAATATATATATTAGGCAATTTATGGGAACCAGATTTTAAGCTTGGAGCAAGTGACAAATACCTGGGAGTTTTAACCAATCAAAAATAGCTGTGGGAGGGATTTATACTATTTAAACTGACCAATTTTACAGTTCAGGTTTCTTTACCCTTGACAAAGCCAACAGGAGAAACTGATCAGGATGGTTCAAAATTTCCTTTAAAGCGGAACTTTCAGTTACTAATACGTCTCCCTTGTATTATTTAACATATGAATGCTAGCATCCTAATACATGTATTACCTCTGTAAAGTGCCACATTCTAAAGAAATCTTTCTTCTTAGGAGACTGACGGGTAGGTTAGTGCAGTATGTGCGCCTGCGCCGTCAGTCCTTCTGGTTACTATGTGGTACACTGCAATTCTTCTTACAGGAGACTGGGACTGACAGCGCAGGCATGCAGTCTGCACTGATGTCTGGCTTCCGGTCTCCTAGGATGAAAGATTTCTTTAGAAAGCAGCATTTGACAGAGGTAATACATGTATTAGGAAGCTAGTCACCATATGTTTAATAATTCAAGGGTGACTTATTAGTAACTGAAAGTTCCGCTTTAAGCTCCAGTGTAAAATAATGAATTATCTATAAAGAAAATTGCCCTAAAGAATGATACAGATTACATATAGTATCTAAATGAATACACAGACTTCGCTAACTTTGTAGAGAAACCAAGACTTGGTTAAAAACGCTACCTTAATTCACAAATTTGCCCTGACATCCATTCATTTCAATGCCCTAATAGGGAGAAATTTAAAGAGCTAAGAAAACGGTCTCAGCCGTTTGGAAATGGAAAATGTTTCTAAACCAAATATGATGAGGAACAAACAGTAACTAAGTTAGGGTACATTAGGTTAATTAAGCATTTTAATTGTTTTGACTTATACCCCTTAAGACCAAAAGTGAATGTTCAAACAAACCTCCACCCTTATGAATATGTGTACCCAATACTGAGGAACAATAGGCAGGGGGGAGTTGAAAGAGTTAAATTGAGCTTTACTAATAGCGGTCATAAGATATAGGTGGATCTTCTTGTCATAGGTTAACATCAAATGTCGAGCAAAAAGATTGAGCCGATACCCCAATAAAAATCTGTCCTTATGTTGGATTTGAATGTGAGCGGACGTGATGACGTGAAGACGTCGGGAGGAGGTGGGGCGGTACACGCTGACGGCTGCGGCGGGTAGGGAGAAGGACGCCGCAGTGTGACTTCGCCCGGGGGCTTGAGCTTGCGGCTCGACGCCAGCGCGCTGGATTAAGGCGGCTGGGTCCGGCGTAAAGTGCTGGAGGAGTGTGGTGGTGGATGCGGAGGAGGTGGTGCCGGCTCGAGTGGTGCCGTGACGGCTTTTGGGAGGCTGGAAGGTGGATCGGAGGAGTGTGGTGGTGGATGCGGAGGAGGTGGTGCCGGCTCGAGTGGTGCCGTGAAGGCTTTTGGGAGGCTGGAAGGTGGATCGGTGCCCTGATGGAGGAGATGGCATGCAGTCAAGGAAACTGGGTAGTGGAGTGCCAGAAGCATGCTGTGGATGCCGTGCCGTTTGGGACTGCTGGAGAGTGTGCAGGTCTCTAGGTGGATAAAGCAGCCTTCTTAGTTATGGCCTTCACAGATAAGTAATAGTGATCCCTTCCTGTTATAAGCTGTGGTTGATGGATGGACATAAGCTTTGAGGGGGAAGTGTTAAATACCTGGTTCTCTGCATGTGCCTTAAATAATCAGTTTGCGCAGACCCAAGAGGAATTCTGGAGTACGGCATAATTATATGTCTGTTGAAGAGGGTTGGTTTATGTAGTCTGTGCTTCAAAGAAAGAGAAAATGGCTCCTAAAATGGAGAAGGGCAGGGGCGTAAAGAGAAGTCTGTGAGTAAGGCGGATATTAATAAAGGTAAAACCATTGCCTCTTTTTATCCACCTGATAACCAACTAAGTCCCTCCGGGCCCTTAAGTCAATCACTGCAAGATTATACTCCAGATAATAGCCTTATGGAGACGTCCTCTAGCATTTCGCAGATGAACTTGTCTATAGCTCTGAATAATTTATATGAAAAAATTAAGGCAGACTTGGAGAAAAATCTAGCTGAATATAAGCTTGAATTAACACAGATAAGAGCTAATCAAGATTTGAACTTGAAGGAAATAAGTAATTTGCAGAAGGAAAATGTGGAACTGAAATCCAAGATTGAAGTCCTGGATATGAACTTTGTTAAATTGGAAGCAAAGGTTGCGGATTTGGAGGATAGAGCACGCAGAAGGAACTTGAAGATTTGGGGGATCCCAGAGGATGTTGTGGACCTTAATTCCTATATTGAAGAATTGCTTGCGGTTTATATGTAGCCTAGTGTAAATGGTCAAGATTTAATTGAGAGAACGCATAGACTCCCAAAACCTGTTAACATGACACATAGTGCCTCTTCTAGGGATGTTATTGTCTGTTTTAAGAGAAGCATTATTAAAGATCAGTTGGTTAGGGAGATGAGGAAAAATCCAACAAAAAGTGGTAAATTTTCTGAGTTAGTCCTGTTTGCTGATTTGTCTGTGTACACAAGATTATATAGGAAGAAGTTTAGGGAGTACACAGCCTGCTTGAGAGCTAATAATATTAACTACAGATGGGGTTTTCCACTAAAGCTATGTATTTTCTTTCAGGGTAAAACTTATTTCTGTACTAGTCCATTGCAGGTTTTGGAGAAGTTAAAGATATGGGATTTCTGGAAGGGGTAAGGTTATGGAGTATTCTTTGAGAGAGGAAGGGGGAGGCTAGGGATTAGTTTTTCGCCTGGGGGTGTGGAAGTTTTTTTTTTTTTTTGTGTGTTATATTGTCACCATGTTTACTGACAGTTCTTAGGGTCACGCGTATATATTTTGGAATATTCAGATTTTTTGTTCTACTAATATGACTTAAGTGTCCTGATTGGATATTTTGCACAGTAGAAGATTGGGATATATTGTTTGAATGTTTATCGGGGTATGGAGGTATAGAGATTATCTCACTGAATTATATATTTTTATATTTCACATGGTGGAGATTTTTTTGAGGCATAATGTACTGGGGAATATGCTTATACAGTTTATTATTAAGTATGTTTTTTTTCTCTGTATTACTCATGTGATTTGATGATGAATATTGGGATATAATGTTTGAATGTTTATGGAATCACTGAAATATAGGTTGCTATTTTTCTTCTCACATTTTTGAGAGATTCTTGAGATATAATGTATTAGGGTATATGACTATGGAGTGTTTTTTTTTTGTTTTGTTTTTTCTCCTCCCCTTTTTTCTCTCAATGTTTTTTTTTTTCGTTTTTTTTTTAAGGTCCTTCTTTTTAAAGTCTGGTGTTTTATTTAGAAGCGTGGAGTACGCCCTTTTCCCTAGTGGTTTAGGGTATTCTTTCTTGGTATAGGGAATTTTCTCTAAACCTTGAGAGAGATTGATTGTTTCCTTTTAGTGTGTTGTATGTATGGGGGGGGGGGGTGATTTGTAAGTCATGTATAAATATGTTAATTTAAAGAAAGGTAGAGGTGAGGATGCAGGAGGTGGGGGTAGGGTAGGTGTCACTTAAATTGGTAACAATCAACTCGCAGGGGCTAAATTCTCCATATAAGAGATCTTGTCTCTATGACCTCATGAGGACAGAAGGGGTGGATGTTGCTTTTGTGCAGGAGACACACTGGAAGGGCAATGATGAACCATGCTGGAAGTTTGGGAGGTTTCCCCACATCTTTTTCTCTTCACGGATGGATAGGAAGAAGTGTGGAGTGGCCATCATTATTTCAGCTGGTGTAAAATTTGAGTATGTTTTTCATGAGAGTGATCAGGAGGGAAGATCTCTTGTATTGGTCTGTAGATTGAATGACGTAGAGTACACGTTGGTGAATGTGTACGCTCCGTCGGAACGGCCGGTTAATTTTCTGGAGGAAATTATGGTTAGGGTTGACCAAATTAGTAAGGGGATTTTGATTATTGTTGGAGATCTGAATTGTATAGGAGATGTTAGTTTGGATAGGTCCGCAATTGATAAAAAAGATGTGTTTGGTTATAGATTAGGCGTTAGAGCAAGATCCTTTTCTGCCTGTCTTTGTGGCCTTAATTTATATGATGTATGGTGGGTTCATCACCCTGTGGAGAAGGATTATAATTTTTATTCTTATCCTCATAAATCTTATTCCCGTATCGACTTTTTCTTAATGAGGGGAACTGATCTAGAGGGGAGTCAGGGTTCTAAGATTGGAAATATTAGTTGGTCTGACCACGCTCCGGTGTTTATGTCTTTAAAGGATAATACTCAATATAAACAAGGTGTATCTTGGAAGCTTAATGATTATATTATTGGGGCGGAAGGGTATACACAACAACTATTAGATTTGGCGAAAGGGTTCTTTGTGGAAAATGATAATATGGAGGTTCGGGACTCTACACTTTGGTGTGCCTTCAAATGTTATATGAGAGGGATATTGATTAAAAGGGGATCTTATTTAAAGAGAGCTAGGGGGAAATCTTTGGCTGGCCTGTACATTGCATTGGCTAGGTTGGAGGCTCGCAATAAGCGGGCCCCTGACAGTATGATTTTAGAAGAAATACAGAAGGTACAGGGTGTTATTCGGGAGAAGCTAACTGAAAATATGGATAAAGCCCTCTCTCGGTTGAAGGCACAGTGGTATTATTCTAATATTAGGGTCGGGAAAGAGATGACCCGGAGACTTAAGGTGGTGGACCAGCAAAGGAGGATACAGAAGATTGTTTGTGAGAGCCGTGTATGTTTATCTCCCCTTCAGATAGCGGAAGCATTTAGAAAATACTATGAGCGGTTATATAATTTGCCTGGTGTTGTGAAATCAGTAGGGGAAATAAGGAATTTTTTGGACTCGTTGGGTCTCCCAAAAGTGAGTGAGCAGAAGATGGACAGGCTGAATTTACCAATTACGACCGTGGAAGTAGAAAGTGTTATAAAATAATTGAAAATAGGGAAGGCCCCTGGACCTGATGGATTTTCTGCATTGTTTTATCATAAATTGTCTGAGGTTGTGGCTCCATATCTTTGTCGCCATTTTAATGGTATTGATAGGAGTAACAATTTTCCATCAGAAATGTTAGAGGCAAGTGTTACTCCTATTTTGAAAGTGGGAAAAGATCCGACAGTGGTTTCAAATTATCGTCCAATTTCATTGATTAATTTGGACTTAAAAATATATTCCAAAATATTGGCACAAAGATTAAATGGAGTTATTTTGGACTTAATTCACCCAGATCAGGTAGGGTTTATGGTGGGTAGGGCAGGAGAGGATAATACCCGCAGGGTCTTGGAAATTATAGAAAATATACATCTTCAAAAAGTCCCCTCAGCCTTTATGGCATTGGATGCAGAAAAGGCATTTGATAGAGTGAATTGGGAGTATTTGTCCGAGACCCTGCGGGTGTTTGGTCTGGATGGTCATTTTGGTGAGTTAGTTTTGGCCTTATATACTACTCCTAGGGCAAAGATATCTGGTTACAAATTTCAGTCAGACTTTTTCCAGATTCGAAATGGCACCCGGCAGGGGTGTCCATTGGCTCCGCTCCTTTATGCTTTGTCGATTGAGCCTCTAGCTGAGTATATTAGGCAGGAGTCGGTGATTCAGGGTATTGTTATAGGGCATCATGAGCATACCATTTCGTTGTATGCTGATGATGTTCTGTTGACCTTGTCTTTCCCAGACTCTTCGGTTCCTGCGGTTTTAGAATTATTAGAGGACTTTGGGAAATATTCTAATTACAAATTGAATTTGGAAAAGACGCAGACGCTTCTTTTTTATAAGTCCTCTGTGGAGGAGGGAAGAATGCAGGGTAAAGTGGATTGGAATAATAGGATTATTACATATCTTGGGATAAGAGTGTGTGTGGATTTGACACAAATTATATACTTAAATTTTGAGTCTTTAATATCAGAGATAAAAGAACTGTTAACTCGTTGGAAGGGGTTGGAGACCTCATGGTTGGGGAGAGTTAACGTGATTAAATCTTATATTATGCCAAAGATATTATATTTGTTTAGAGCAATCCCACTACGGATCCCCCGGAGTGTCTTTGTACAACTGGACAAAATAATAGCGGAATATATTTGGAAGGGGAAAAGATCTAGAATTTCAGTGGATGTGTTGAAAAGGAGTCTGGATAGAGATGGTTTGGGATACCCGGATGTGTATAGGTCATATTTGGCTGTTATGTTCACTCACTTGTTAGCTTGGGTGACCAAACGAGACAGGTGATTAGGTTGGTATAGGATTGAGAGAGAATATTTTGGAGATACGGACCCTGCACTTTTATGGTGGATCAGTTCCTCTCGTTTTGAGAAGGTTGGTATTGGTAGTAATTTGGTTAAGAATATCGTAAGGACTGTGGTCGGGTTTAAAGACAGGTGGAAAGGGGATAGTTATATCTCGATGTCGAGTCCAATTGAGGTCTTATCTGTATATTTAGAAAATCTTAATATCCTGGGGTGGAAACGTGTAGGTATTAATTTAATTTCAGATTTATTTGATGGAGGTAACTTTAGCCCTTTTGTAACACTCTGTAATAATTTTGGTTTGTCTTCTGGGGAAGAATTTAAGTATCTTAGAATCAGGAGTTATTTAAGGGCTAATCCGGTTTTGGGGGCAGATGTTTGGGATAGTTTGCTGAATTTACAATCTTCAGTTAATTTGATGTCGAAAATTATGAAGTTATTTGCTAACTTGGATCCGGTTGGGAAATCGAATGCGATTAGGAAATGGGAAGAAGATTTGAGTTTTGAATTTCCTCCACAGGTTTGGTTTAAGGCATGGCAACTTACGAGGAAGGCGGTGCATTGTATTGGTCTTCAGGAGCAGTATTATAAACTCCTTCAACGACGGTATATGGTTCCTGTTCGGTTAGCCAAGTTTCAGACACATAATTTGAATAGGTGCTGGAGATGCTTGGAGGATGATGGGACCCATGTCCATATTTGGTGGAGTTGTAGGAAGCTTGGTGAATTGAAAAAGGCAGTGGAGTTGATGGTTTCTGGTATTTTAGGGGTGGTGATGCATATCTCTCCCCAGTTTTTCCTTTTCCATATTGATTCCCCTGGAACAAACAAGTATTTTAAGTACTTGTTTGTTAATATAGTATTGGCTGTTAAGATTTGTTTAGCAAGGCACTGGAAGTCACTGGAGCCCCCAATATGGTCTGAAGTTTTGTGTCAGTTGCGATATCAAAGGGATGCGGAGATTTCCTATTATGGTAGGGTTAAAGCCGGAGAGAAGTTAGGCAGTGGGATGAGAGAGGTGTGGAATAAATGTCAATTTCTTTAGCCCTCTGCGAGTTGATCTTATACTAGTTAAGTGCTGGTGGTAAAAACTGGTTACTCCTGTATTGTGCACATCTACGATTGAAATGAAGGGATTGGTATGTCATGATTGGATTGATGTCTTTGAATTTTGTTTGTAATTTGTATTTGGAAAAAAAAAAAGAAAAAAAAATAAAAAAAAAAAAATCTGTCCTTATGTTAACAACTAACAGGCAGTGAAGGGGTTATGATTAAGCTCCATGCCACAGGTTATAATGTGGAGGAGAATCTTGCATCGGAGCTGATGTCCCAACAAAGATCTGTCCTTATGTTGACAACTAATAGGCAGTGAAGGGGTTATGATCAAGCTCAGTGCCACAGGTTATAATGTGGAGGAGAATCTCATTTCAACAGTTCAAATAATAAAAACCAAGTGACCACAATGTTGATATAACTACCAATGCAGAATAAAAGTCCATAAGGCAAATAAGTTTTGGAATTGATTATACCTTAGGCTGAAATATATGTAGATGCTATTGCCGTTCTGATATGGAATAAATTAAGCATGCATTACTGTTGGCATATATACCTAAGGATATTATGAACAGTATTAAATCAATAGCTAATTGCATATTGAATCAGGGGGTTTAAAGGTGAATGCTAAATAGGCATGTAATAATCAGTGACCGCTACAACACAAAGAGCAGGCCCCCTGGGGAACAAAAGGTTGTGATAATAACTCATACTAACTATAGGGCATATATACAATTATTGATTGACCTGCTATAGACCTGTAAGGTTTAAATAATTAAATCTGCTGGATTATGGTACATTGCCAAACACTGGAACTGGGAAATCTTTGATTTTGATTTTAGCAATTTTAATATGCATGTGATTTTATTAAATACAATAAAGGTTAAGTTTTAACCATTTGTTCTATTGACTACCTTTAGGTAGGTACTACATGAGGTGCCAGAAACAGGTTTCTTTTTTCTTCTTTTTTGTGATAAGTCCGTACTTATTCCTGTAGGCACTCACCTATAACTGATAATAGGTAGAGCAGTACCAATATTAGTTTGTTGCAAACACATCCCTTTCTTTGACACTACCAGAGTGTGTTCTCAACCATCCCGCAACTCAAGATCCAGAGATTAGCTAATAGCCTATTTAAAACTTCTTGCTTTCACAACTCGCAGTTACTGTCTATACTTCACCTTTAGTTGTATTTTAAAAGTCAAAGATGCTCAACTAGGAACGAACCTGCAATAAAAAATTGCAGGCTCTATAGGAATGGTGTCCTACTCAGGGTGCAATCTCTTTTAGCCCACTAGGCCCTTTCACAGAGAGGAAATATCCTAAAGCATATCATATTGCTCACGCCATTACAGCAGTCCAACCACGAAATGCCAGGCAATTCCTCTCTGAACAAGAGAAGCAGCCAACCCCAGACGTACGTTTCAGCCTTGTTGGGCCTCATCAGTGAGGTGTAGCTGATCTCTGGAGGACTTTAACTGGTTATCCATCTCTCAGTCATTTGAGTGGTCTGCCTCCAGGGGTGTTTGGGTGTACCCTATCAGGCTTCGCAGCAAAGGTACACTCATCACTGCCACCAGTCCCAAGCCATGCTCCAGCTAGCACTCCCCAGCTGCTAGCAGACCACTCAGGTGTCACCTCAGCTTCTAGCTAGTCTAGAGTTACAGGAAGAATGTACCATATATTTACAGATATGGATCCTGCTGATTTAACTCGAGTAGTCAATCGAAAAGAGCACCAATAACAAGTGCTTTTATCACATGCCTTATATCTACAGAATCTAGATTGTAAGTTGGATGCAATCCTGGAGATGTTACAAACCTCCTCCCTTAAATAACTACGTCCCAGACTGCTCCTTGTGTCCCTCCTTCTGGAGGCATGACCTCCACTGCATCGGAGAGGAGTAAGACACCTAAAATTCCCCTTCCTGAAAGATACTCAGGCCATCCATCAGAATGCAGAGGCTTCATAAACCAATGCCCGCTTCACTTTAGAACCTTGCTTGAATCTTTTGGTACTCACTCCGCTAGAGTGGCCTTTATGATTGCGGTCTTAAAATAGGAAGCATTGGTGTGGGCTTCTCAGTTGGTTGAGAAATGTTCTCCTATGTTAGAGGGTTCTGAAGCCTTTATTGTCATTTTCAGGGCGACTTTTGAAGTTCTTGGTTGCAGTGCGTCAGCCAAAGCAGCATTGATGGAGAATCGCAGTGTGGCACAATACGCTGTAGAATTCACAAAACTCTCTTGGGGGCCCTCAAAGTGGCCTTCCGTAACGGCCTGAATAAACACATCAAAGATGCGTTGACCTGCAGCCTTTGTAATGCCCCGGCCGTCTTCCAGAGCTTCATCAACAATGTCTTCAGGGATCTTCTTTCCTTGTATTTCATGGTATATCTGGATGATATTCTAGTCTTCTCCCCACTCTGGAACTACATTGCATCCATGTCAAACCTGTGCTCCAAAGGTTGAGGGAGAATCTCTTGTTTGTGAAAGCAGAAAAAGTGTGAATTTGTGAAGGATCAACTCACCCTCCTTGGATATATGATTTCTGCTTCTGGACTTCAGATGGACCCTAGGAAGGTTCCAGCCATCACCTCTTGGCTTCAGCTCACCACTGTACATGGAGTATAATGCTTTTTTGGCTTCTCCAGTTAGTACCAGAGATTCATCCAGGGGTTTTCCAAGATTTCAGGATTCTTGCTTCCTCGACTTGCAGTCCCTCCTGCTTGTACTTTACCTGCAGGGCTTCAGTTGGTTATTCATCTCTCAGTCATTTGAATGGTCTGCCTCCAGTGGTGTTTGGGTGTGCCCATCCAGCTATCAGACATCGTGGCCTATACCTTTAATTCTGGCTTTGCTACATCAAAGGTACACTCGTCACTGCCATCACTCCCAAGCCATGCTCTCCAGCCAGCGCTCCCCAGCTGCTAGCAGACCACTCAGGTGATTACCCCAGCTTCTCTCTAGCCTACAGTTACTGTGCCCTGGTAATAAAAGATATTGTTCAACAGATGCTAATGCCAGTCATAGATGATGGGGAAGTAGTATATGCACCCGCACTGCAAATTCATCTTAGTAAACTTGACACACTGTAAAACTCATTATGCCACTTTATCCTCCAATGTAATTACACTACCCATCACTGTGATATGTTTAAATAACTAAACTGGCTAACACTAATGTAGAAATGTCCTTCACCTTTCTTGCTTAATAAACAAATACTTCTCTAGAAATGTACCAGAATACCTGAGCAGTATGCACACTCCAGCTCTCCATAATAACTATAACCTCCACACCACTGCTAACAATTCACTAAGTATTCCACACTACAAGAAAGAAGCTGGTCAATCTGTCTTCTCATTCAGAGCTCTGAAAACCTGGAATAACCTGCCCGAAAACATAAGATCTTCTCCCAGTGTAAAATCCCCAAAAATAACTTGTTTGTATCAAGAAACAATATGTAACTGTATATATACTTTTGTATGTATGTTGGTGTGTGTTTATATATATTATATAATGTTTAGCTATTTGTGTAAATATGTAACTCTTTACTCTAGAAGCTCTCCAGGACATACTTGAAAACAACAGAAATCTCAAATTAGTCTTCTTGGTAAAACATTTTCTAAATAAAATTAAACCAAATAAATAAGTAGGCAAATTGAGATTCTCTTGCTCCAGGAAGATCTGAAACAGAAAAGGAAACAATGGATGCCTAAGCAAAGTTTTTTTGTTTTCTAACGTTAATTGATAATTAGAAAACTCTTTTGCAATTATGCTAGCACAGCTGAAAAATAGGATTTTAGTCTTACCTGTTAAATCCTTTTCACTTAGTCCATACAGGTTACTGGTAACTCTGGGAGGCGTCAGTCCCCTTTAAGTAGGCAGGAACATTCTCTAAATGTATGCAGGGGGTGGAGCCTCCCTTCCCTCTCAGGCTGCAGTTTGCCCAGCCTGCCTCAGAATTGTTTGAGAACTAACCAGACTAGATAGTAGAAGGAAAGAAGACTCCTGTGAGCATGCCCCGAAGGACTCCCACTTATTGCCACAGGAGAGCCAAGCACGGTCCCTTGACAGGGTGGGAGACCAGTAACCTGTATGGACTAAGTGAAAAGGATTTAACAGGTAAGACTAAAATCCTATTTTCACTGTCGTCCAATACAGGTTACTGGTAACTCTGGGATGTCCAACCATTGAGTTACCCTGAGGTGGGAAGAAGGCAAGGACCAGGAGCAAGGCCCCCAAAGTCACCAGGACCTCCATGAACCAACCGGTCAGAGATCCCAACTAACCAGAGGTGTCAACGGACACCAACTAGAGGTAAAAACAGACCCCAAGAACTGTTACACAGCACACTGAACCAGAGCCAATAGGGCTCAACAGTAAGGAAGCATTGAGAACCTCAGAAAAGAAAGATACTAGACAGGCAAAACTGTCTCCAGGACCTTCCTCACAAAGCTGGCATCAGCCGAGGCCAGCACATCCACACGGTAGCCCTTCAAGAAGGGGTGCACAGAAGACCAAGTGGCCGCCTGGCACAATTGAGCGGCAGACGCTTGATTCTTGGAGGCCCAAGAGGCCCCAACTGACCTGGTAGAATGGGCTGTAACCCGAAGGGAACATGCTTCTCCCTCAATTTGCAAGCTTCACGATTAGAAGACTTAATCCAAGATGCAAAAGGTACCCCGGATGCCGGTCTCCCTGCCCTAGGACCCTCAGGAATGACGAACAGGGCATCAGACTTCCTGATAGACTCAGTGAGATGAACATAAAACTTGAGACAACGCACAACATCCAAAAAGTGGAGATCCCTCTCCTTGACAGAGGGCACCACAATCTCCTGATTGATGTGGAACTCGGAGACCACTTTAGGCAAGGACTCCTTAGAAGTGCGAAGCACAGCCTTATCCTTGAGAAACACCAGATAAGGTGGTTACAGGACAGAGCTTGCAAGTCCGCCACCCGGCGAACTGACACAATAGCCGAAAGAAAGGCCATCTTCCACTACAAAAGGCGCAAAGGAATAGAAGCCAAGGACTCAAAGGGGGAATGCTGGAGAACCCCCAAACAAGATTAAGGTCCCACTGAGGAGCCGGACTCCGAAAGGTAGGGAGCACAGTAGCAGCACCCTGGAAGAAACCTCTGACGTCAGGAAGATAGCAATGCGTTTCTGTAAAACGACAGAAAGCGCCGAAGTAAGAACCGTAAGAGAACTCAGACTGAGTCCCTTGCCAACACTGTCCAACCAAAAGGACAGGTCAGTGGGACGATCAAAGTCATGAGACAGATCTCTGTCAGCACACCAAGACACAAATATCGACCAGACACGGTGATAGATCGTGGAAGAAACAGGCTTATGGCACTAAGCATAGTCGAAACCACAGCAGAAGAAAACCCTTTCTTCCATAAAATCAAGGATTCAACGTACAGGCCGTCAAATTGAGCCGAAGAACATCATCTTCCACAGATAACCCTGTAGAAGAAGAGCTGGACGAGAGGGGAGCCGAAATCGCTCCACCACAGATAGGGTCATAAACTCCGGATACCAGGGTTGACGATGTCAATCCCGAACAATCAGAATTACCGGACAACATACCAATTACAATGTCCGTAACACTCATATAAACATATGGAGAGAGAGAGAGAGAGAGAGAGGAGGAAAAATGGCCAGAGAGAATGTCCAGGAATGGACATTGTATCAGCAGCAGAGTGTCGCTCCACAGAGAGCAAAACGGCGGAACCTTCCTGTTGTGTCCCATTGCCATCAGATCCACTGGGGCATTCCCCATCTCAGAACCAGCAGTTGAAACACCTCCGGATGTAGTTCCCACTCTCCGCTGTCGACTGTATGACGACTGAGGAAGTCTGCCATGACATTGTCTATGCCTGGAATGAGCACTGCGGAAATGACCGGAACATGAACCTCTGCCCAGGACAGAATGGCCTTGACATCTAACCAAGCAGCGAGACTTCTTGTACCGCCCTGTCTGTCGATGTAAGCCACTGCCGTGGCGAAGTCGGACTCCACTCAGACTGGCCTGTCCTCCAGTTGACACTCCCAATGATGGAAAGAAGGGACTCCTCCATGGACCACTTCCCCTGAGAGCTAAAGCGACCCAGAACAGCTCCCCAGCCCAGGAGGCTGGCATCCGTTGTGACCTCGGTCCAGTAGGGAATCCAGAAGGATCTTCCTTGTAGGAGATTGGAAGGCCCAACCACCACTCCAAGCTCAACTCGACATGAGGGGGGGGGAAATTGATAGATTTTGATGATTAGTCGGTCCCTGCATGTCCGTATCACAAATCCCTGAAGTTTCCTGGTGTGTACCATGGCAAATGGAACCGCCTCTATCGTGGAGATGAACTACCCAACCAGAGAAGACAACTTCGGAACCAGTATCCAATAGCGGGATAGGATCATTGAGACCCTTTGAGCAAATTGATGGTTACCTCGTCCGGTAGAAAAATCATGCACCTCTGAGAATCGAACAGAAGACCCAGGTGCCGAGATGGAACAAGGTCAGACTTGACCAAGTTCTCAATCCAGCCGTGATGTGTAAGGAATTGAATGCAGGTCTGGACCTGCTGATGAAGAAGGTCCGCAGATAATGGTCGCAAAAGGCAAGTCGTCCATGTACGAAGGCACTCTGATGCCATCCCGATGGAGGACGGCTATCAAGGTCCCCCAACACCCGTTGGAGAACCTGGGGGGGCTGTTGACAGACCAATGGTAGAGCTGAAACTGAAAATGACCTCTGGCGCAGGCAAACCTCAGATACTGCCTGCTCTCTAGATGGATTGGGATGTGCAATACGCATCCTGAAGCTCCACAGAAGCAAGAAACTCCCCCGGAGACATGGCAGCGAATACTGTGAGCAGAGACTCCTGACGATAGTGAGACTTCACTACAAAGGAATTAAGATCTTTCAGATCCAAAATAGGGCGGCATCCACCGTCCTCTTTTTCTTTTTTTTTTTTTGGTCACCACAAAAAGGCTTGAATAGAATCCTGAACCCCTGTCTGCCGGGGGCACCTGTTCCAGGACAACCTTGTCCAGAAGAGCCTAAATAGCGTCTTCAAATAGACGGCTGCACTCGACTTCTTGAGGAGAACAAGAAAGATAAAGACGAAAAGGTGGGAGAGAAAGGAAGGGATCTTAAATCCCACAGACACCACCAGAAAAGCCCATGGGTCTGATACCACGGTGGTGGTGAGTCATGCCAAGCAGTCACGAAGTCATGGGCTTGAATGCGGCCTTGGGCTGCAATTGTTGCATGGGCTTGAAGGAGGAACGCGGAGCAGATGGAACCGCCTGGATCGTCGTACGTGTCTCAGAGTGAAAGGAACGAAAGGACCGGTTACGCGTAAACGGCCACTTTTTTTTTTTTTTTTTAAAGACCAAGGGTAGAAGAGTACTCTAACCCCGAGGCCTCACTAATTAGTTCCTTAAGTTTGGATACAAACAAGGAAGTACCTTCAAAAGGCAAAGAAAGAAAAACTTTCTTGGAAGCAGTGACAGCAGACCAAATCTTAAGCCAAAGCGCACGCCACAGGAGTAGCGGAGGCCCTTGCCATCATGCGGATGGCATCAAAGGCAGCAGCAGAAACATATTGTTGATCCACAGAGACAATAGCAAGGAGACGCAATCTCTCCGAAGTAGGCGCATCCTGACGGACCGCCATAGTAAGTTGTCCAGTCCAGACTGCAACTGCCCGGATAACCCATGCAACAGCAAAGGCTGGACGCACAGCAGAGCCAATAATAGTGAAAATGGACTTGAGGGGAACCTCAAGTTACTTATCAGTCCAATCTTGCAGCGCAGAAGCATCAGAAACATGTAAGACAGTAGATTTAGGCAGTCTAGATATGGGTGCGTCCACCTTAGGGGGATGAACCCATTCAGTCATTTCTGTTTCAGAAAAAGGGAAAAGTTTAGCAAACATTCTAGACACTGAAGAGGACGTGTCCGGAGAGTCCATGCGTCAGACCCAAACAATCAAGAGTTGGGTTAGGAGGAAAATGAGTAAGGGGCTTTGCAGGCACCTGAAAAACATCAGAGGGATCAGAGGGAACCCCCTGAAACCGATGGAATGTTGAGAGTGGACAATACAGCCCTGATCAGGCCCTCAGTAGAGGTTTCAGGATCAGCTTCAAATGGGTCCCCTAAGAGACCTGGAAGATTCCAAAACAACCTCAACATTCAAATCTAGCAACAATTCTTCCTCAGAAGAATCTGACACATCAGGTGCTCCCTGCGGTTGAGGCAGGGAGGATCTGATAATAGAGGGGGTCAGCCATAATTGAAGTACCCCCTGTATCTGGGATGTAAAGAGCTGTAAAGTGGACCTGAGGTCTCCAGTTGCAGCCTTAAACTCTCGCACCCAATCTGGCTCAATAGCATGGCTCGAAGGCCCTGGGTTGCTGCCAGGAACTTCAGAACCTGCTGGGCAGAAATGACCAGAGAACACTCTAGGTAGCCCTGTGTGACAGGAAGAGCAATGCGCAATGAGCAAAATACCCCAGCTTCCTTAGTCTTAAGTCTAGCCCCTAGCTCCAGCGGTATAGACATTCTCACATTGTCAAAATAACCAACTGTACAATGAATCACCCAATTGTAAGACTGATATTTCACCCCAGAAATGCTAAATATAGACTGTTCTGGCAGGTGAAGGGTCAATCTCCAGAGGAGAAAAGGATTGTCCAAGCGCTGTGTAGGATACTCATTGAGAAACGTGCCCAAAATGGCTGCCGCGACGGGAGCCAATCAGAAATTAGGAGCAAATCAAGAGCTCATGGAAAATGTAGTTTTTCCCAAAAAGTACCCCAAAACAGTGCCCGAAGCCCCCCAACACACTTGAACTATAAACAGGATGATAGAGCAAGGGTAGACAATTAAAATGAGCCCTCTCTGAATTCGCTATGTGAAGCAGTTACAGAGATACGTCCCAAACAGTGTTAACCCATAAAAAGTAAATGGAGCAACTGCGTCTATGCAGTAAATCGCGCCTTAAAGGCGCAGTACACAATTTTAATAAAAGTTAAACTACAAGTTAAAAATATGAAACACATGCAGTGAACATGTATGCATATAGAGAAAACACTGATCCAGTAAGAAAAGTGCCAGAAAACCCCATTAAACCTGTCAAACCAGCAGAGGAAGGGTTAAGTTACCACAGAAACCTGCTCCAAATACCCACAGACATACACATATACACCCAATGAGTGCCGGAGTGCGCAATGAGAACTCCCAAATACAAGCCCAATTAAGGGACACTGTGGGACAAGTGGACCTTCAGCACTCAAAGGGTGGCTCACCTTTCTGCAGATCTTCTGTCTTCAGGTTACCCTGTAGTAAGAATTACCTCAGAGGGCAATCCATGGGGAAGCACTTGTAACCAAGATATTCCCCCTTCAGGGCTTAAGATCCACCAAAAGGCCCTGGACACTGAGCTAGCCACTTTGGAGAGGGCATTTGCCAGGAAAGGTAACCCGCCTAATGGTGGTATTCCATATTTGACAGAAAAATAAAAAAGAAACTAAAAATTGACAGGATGTTCTCCACCTGGTGTGTTCACACACAGGAACAAACAATTCTGAGGCAGGCTGGGTAAACTGCAGCCTGAGAGGGAAGGGAAGCTCCACCCCCTGCATACATTTAGAGAATGTTCCTGCCTACTTAAAGGGGACTGACGCCTCCCAGAGTTACCAGTAACCTGTATTGGACGACAGTGAAACTGCTCTGCTGATTACAGAACCAATAAAACTGTGCTTCTTCAGACTAGTTGAGTATCTGTAGCATCAGCATTTGTGGGTACGATTACAGGCTCAGAATGGCCAGAAACAAAGAACTTTCTTCTAAAACTCGTTCGTATATCCTTGTTCTGAGAAATGAAGGCTATTCCATGCAAGAAATTGCCAAGAAACTGAAGATCTTGTACAAAGCTGTGTACTACTCCCTTCACAGACAGTGCAAATGGCTCTAATCAGAACAGAAAGAAGAGTGGGAGGCCCCAATGCACAACTGAGCAAGAGGACAAGTACATTAGAGTGTCTAGTTTGAGAAACAGATGCCTCATAGGTCCTCAACTGGCAGCTTCATTAAATAGTACCCACAAAACACCAGTCTCAATGTCAACAGTGAAGAGGCGACTCCAGTACGCTGGCATTCTAGGCAGAGTTACAAAGAAAATGTCATATCTCAGACTGGCCAATAAAAAGAAAAGCATGGTAGAGGCAATGTGATGGACTGTGAGTGCTTTGGCGATGCTAAGTGGGAAATTACAGGGTAAAAGGGATCTTGAAGAAGGAAGTCTCTCACTCCAATTTGCAAAGCCATGCCATACCCTGTGAATGGCGCTTGACTGGAGCCAATTTCCTCCTACAACAGGACAATGACAAAGCACAGCTCCAACCTATGCAGGAACTACTTACAGAAGAAGCAGTCAGCTGGGATTCTGTCTATAACCGAGTGGCCAGCACAGTCACTGGATCTCAACCGAATTGAGCTATTGTGGAAGCAGCTTGACCATATGGTACTTAAGAAGTGCCCATCAGCCCAATCCACATTGTGGGAGGTGTTTCAGGAAGTATGTGGTGAAAAGTCTTCAGATTACCTCAACAAACTGACAACTAGATTGCCAAAGGTCTGCAAGTCTGTAATTACTGCAAATGGAGGATCCTTCGACGAAAGCAAAGTTTGAAGGACACAATTATTATTTAAAATAAAAATAAATATTTCTAACCTTGTCAACGTCTTGACTGTATTTCCAATTCTTTTTGCAACTCCTTTAATGTGTGTTTTCATGCAAAACAAGGACATTTTTAAGTGACCCCAAACTTTTCAACAATAGTGTATGTATATTTATATCTTTATTATATATACACAGTAAAGTGCAAAAGTTTTAGGCAGTTGTGAAAAAATGCTGTAAAGTAAGAATGCTTTCCAAAATAGACATGTTAATAGTATATTTTTATCTATTAACAAAATGCATAGTAAGTGAACTGAAAAAAATCTAAATCAAATCAATATTTGGTGTGACCACCACCTTCAAAACAGCATCAATTCTTCTAGGTATACTTGCACACAGTTTTTTAAGGAACTCTGAAGGTAGGTTGTTCCAAACACCTTGGAGAACTAACAGTAGTTCTTCTATGGATTCAGGCAGACTCAGTTGCTTCTCTCTCTCCATGTAATCCCAGGCAGACTCGATGATGTTGTGATCAGGGTTCTGTGGGGGCCATAACATCACTTTCAGGACTGCTCGTTCTTTACGCTGATGATAGTTCTTAATTACTTTGGCTGTATGTTTGGGGTCATTGTCATGCTGCAGAATAAATTTGGGGCCAGTCAGATGCCTCCCTGAAGGTATTGGTTGATGAATAAGTATCTGCCTGTACTTCTCAGCATTGAGGAGACCATTAATTCTGACCAAATCCCCAACTCCATTTGCAGAAATGCAGCCCCAAACTTGCAAGGAACCTCTACCATGCTTTACTGTTGCCTGCAGATACTCATTCTTCGGCAAATAAACTGCCTTCTGCTACAGCCAAGTATTTAATATTTTTACTCATCAGTCCAGAACACCGGCTGCCATGGCCTTGGCCTTGTTTCCCCGTCGGAGGTATGGCTTTTTGGCCACAAGTCTTCCATTAAGACCACTTCTGAACAGACTTCTCTTGACAGTAGATGGGTGAACCAGGGTTCCACTGTTTTCGGCCAATTTTGAGCTGATTACACTCCTGAACATCTTCCGATTGAGAAGGGAAGTAAGCATGATGCGTCTTTCACTGCGTCTATGGTCCTCACCGTTGCCGTTTTTTTTTGTGTTTCTTCAAAAGAGCTTGGAAAGCACATCTGGAAACCCCTGTCTGCCTTTAAATTTCTGCCTAAGGGAGACCTTGCTGATGCAGTATAACTACCTTGTGTCTTGTTTTTGTGCTCATAGTGTATGACTTTTGACATGAAACGGACTTCAGCAACCTTACCTTTTTAGCTGGGTTTGGCTATTCCTCACACAGTTTTATTTCTCCTACATGGCTGTTTCTGTTTCAGTTAATGACTATGTTTCAACCTACATATTAAATTGATGATCATTAGCACCTGTTTGGTATAATTGTTTAATACCCGACTATATGCCTACGAAATCCCTGACTTTGTGCAAGTGTACCTAGAAGAATAGATGCTGTTTTGAAGGCAAAGGGTGGTTATATATATATATATATATATATATATATATATATATATATATAATATATATATATATATAGAGAGAGAAATATAAATATGTATACATACATACATACATACATAATACATACACACACACACACATTTAGCCAGATTTCCTTTTATTTGATCCAGAGGAAGGCAAAGAAATTCATGGTGGAATCAAAATAGGCCAAGCACCCATAAAGGCTAGACTGGGACATTTCATTTAATATTCCTTTGATCTCTCAAAAAGATAATGCTCCACTTCTTGTTTATATATGTTGACACAAAGAGCTACTTAAGGCCTCTGTAAAATATCCAGCTATGGAGTCATTCTGATCAAGGTGTTCTCAGACCTATAAGGACTCGCTAACAATGGAGCAAATGTCAGAGTTGAAATGAGTATTGACATGACTGTGGCTTTCGCAAAACTGTACACTGGTTGTGATCAGCCACAGTACTAAAACAAATGCAATGTAAAATACAATAACTGATATCAACTTAACAAAAAAAAAAATAAAGAAAATTATCTACTGATAATTAAAAAGTGAAAACAGCTAAGACCTATCATGTAAACACTGATAAACTGTTTGGATGATCTGATTTATGACGAGAGATTAGGCAAACTGGGTTTGTTTATATTAAAGATAAGACATCTAAGGTGTGATATGATTTGCAAATATATTGTGGTTCAATACAAACAAATCTCTATCTACTCAAAGAGCTGAGAAAAAAAAAACAAGAAATCATCCACTGAAGTAAAAAAAAATAGTAAAAAAACCCCACTTGATATGTAAACTAATAGGCATTGTAGGCTTTATCCTCCTAAGTATGGCTAGGGTACTCCCACTGCTAAGGAGAATTTTATTCAAAGTTATTACAACTCACATTCAAAAATTTTTTAGATGAAGTATCTGAATGGTCTGAAATTTTACAGTAGCACTGTTGCTATACCTGCCTATGGACAGCTCTGGTCAGTTGACCATAAGTCTCCAAAGGATGGTTTAGCAACTGCCCCACTGTAAAATTTCAGGCCATTCAGATACCGCACCTAAAAAATTTAAACTCTCAGCTGCAATAACTTTTGAATAAAACACCACTCAGAAGTGGAAGTTCTGTTGTCTTAATCAGGAGGATAAACCCTTTCACAGGACTTCCAGATGATGAAAAGATGTGCATATTGCATCAATGTTTCAGCCCTACTTTGGGCCTTTGTCAAGATAGTTACAGTGTGGTGTGAAAAGAGCCCTTAAATACCCACCAAGTTACACAAAATGGCACCTGATAAGGTCAAACATCCAGTTGTCTTACAAAAATATAATAGAAAAACAAAAAGTAAGAAATAAAGAACAAGAAAAAGGAAATTAAATAGAAATGACCCTTAAGGACAAATCTGGATCAGGAAACCAATCAACGGTAAGGGAGATTAGGAGAATCATAATTACAGAAAAAAAAATGAGAATAAGAATATCAGACGAACTGGTCTGAGGATCGAGTGTTTACTACAAAAATCTTTAAAGAAGTTATATAAAGCAGAGTATTTTTGTCTGTGGCCTTATTCGTAGAGATATATTTTAGTAAGATGTTCTTTCTTAATATCCACACTTATGCATATCTGACGTACATACTTATCATTCCCACTATATTGTTAGAGTGTGTGTCAGTGACATCTCATTCGCAGGCATGCACTATATGTGACAGACTCGTGTATGATAACCCAATCACACATTATAATTGCATTGGGAATTGGAGTAACTTGAATTCTAATTGCACTATGTGGATTTATATACTCTAAAGGATTTTATGGTCTCTATCTACCTTTGGTCAACTCACAGCTCTTTTATAAACACTCTCCCCCTTATAGTTCACTGTTATATTATCTTTCTTTTGATCTGCTTTGCATAATATATCTCCATATGATGGATTCACATGGCCGGTTTGATTTAATGTCAGGATATCTATGCCGCCATATCTATTTCAATCCCATACACAGGACTGATGCTTTGCAATGCCATGGAGTACCAGGACCCACACCACTGATGTTGGGAGGTTGAGCATTGTACTGCGGCAGGAAGCACAGCCTATGCTGTGCGTGAATTACTGTTGGATGACATCGGTGAACATATAAGGTACTTATCATTAATATACACCCGGCCGAGGAATTCATTTAACAATTTAATTTGAAACACTGAGTTCTTCACTGCATGCATGATGTGGATCTTTGTATGTGTATCTCCTCAACTGTATTTGTTCTAGGCTGTAATAGCAACACAGACTGGATGCCTGTCGCTTTATAGATTGGAGATCCACCCTGTGTTAGCTCCAGACCACTGTTTACAGCCCCCCATGCTGTCACTTCATACAGTACATGCTTTTTTCATTAACTGCTTTAATCCCTTGAGTGCCAGAGGGGTACGCAATGCACTGAAGAGCAATGCGTTGTGTACCTCTCTGGCACTCAAAGGCTAAAACTACAGATTTTTGTAGTAAACACTCGAACCTCAGACCAACTGGTCTGATATTATTCTTATTTTCTTCTTTTTCTGTAATTATCCCTTACCTCCCTTACTGTTGATTGGTTTCCTGATCCAGATTTAGTCCTTAGGGGTCATTCCTATTTGTTAATTTCCTTTTTCTTGTTCTTTATTTCTTACTTTTTGTTTTTCTATTATTTCTTTACATGATTTCTCCTCACTTTATAACATGTATGGTTTATAGGGATGTTTATATTTTTGTAACACAATTGTATGTTTCAACTCTGACCTTATCAGGCTCCATTTTGTGTGACTTTGTGGGCTCTTTTCACACCACACTGTAACATTCTTAACAAAGGCCCAAAGTATGGCCGAAATATTGATACAATAAATTGCACATCTTTTCATCATTTAGAAGTCCTGTGAGTGTGGTTCCTGAACTATAAACTGTATGTATACCCTATGGGACCTGGCACCCAGGCTATTTCTTCATATTGACAAGGAGAGTGCATGGACTATTTGCTTTGTTGCAACCTCAGTATAATGCTAATAGCAGCATGATGTAACACTAGGAGCCATTCACAGCACCGAAGGGAAGCATGAACATGCTCCCTGGGGCAGCTGTGAGGGAGATGGGAGGAGAAATACAATGTGCTGTAGAGCTGTGCTGTGCACATAATGTGGAAGTGCACAGCACAGAAGAGGGAATAACTTTATAAGTAGTTATATATATTTTTTTTTTTAAACAGCTTTTCTATAATAACTTTGATTAACAAAGAGAATGGGAACACCTTTTTATAAGGTGAAAATCCGCTTTAAGTATTACTATCCATTTAAGACTAGTGTAAAGGTGATTTTGACTAAAACAAAGGCAGGGATTTTTTTTTTTTAGCAAGGGCTATAAAGTTGTGGAATTCTTTGCCTCCGGATGCTGTCTGCAGATACTGTAGTTGATTTCAAAAAAGTAATGGGTACCTTTCCATTGAGAATTATGACAGATAGAATGTTGATATAGGGAAATATCAACAGGATATTTTTTACTCAATTGGTACAATTGGAAATTGATTCAATAACGTTTTGTTTTGTCTTTTTGCCTTCCTCTGGATCAACAGGGGTGATGTGGCATGGGCTGAACTTGATAAACACATTTCTTTCTTTAGCCTTATCAGCTATGAAGTGCACTGGGTAAAACATGAAACATGACTTACCTATTGCTAAGCCATCACTGAAGTTATGCATGCCATCTCCCATGATCACCATCCAAGCTATACTGGCAATTCCAGTATCCTTCATGTCTTTCCCAGAATGACAATGGCCATGTGAATGACCTAAGTGTTTGTTTCGGCTGGTTTTCTTTGGAATGCTCATCTTTTCATGAGTATTCTCACAATGTCCATCATGCAGATTATCATCATAATGAGAAACATCTTTTTGGCCATCAGTCACTGTTTCATCAACCATTTCAAAAGCTTTGACTGCAGACTGCTGAAAGCTTTCAACGTATGTTATTTCTTTTTCATCAAGTCTTTGAACTTCAGAAGGAACAGTGTTTTCACTCCCTATTAAAATAAATACAAAAAAATATGTGAAGTTTTTTATTTGTAATTGTGAGTTTCGATGTGGCAGTGGCTAGAACTGCAGGCTGGAGGATATCAAGTGTTTACTGTTGTTAAGTTGCTGACAGCTACTGAAAACGACAAGTGGTGGTCAAGTAATGAACATCACTGTTAGGTATAGATATTAGGGCTTGATTTTGGGCCAGGATAAGACATTAGAGTTTGGTAGAGATAGGAGTTTGTGTTAAGGGATTACTATCTGAAGCTAGGTTTAAGATTTGGGGATTAAAACGGACCTGTCATCTTAGATAAATTTATTTAATTTGAAGAATTAAAAACTGCCTCTACATTGTGCTAGTTCTTCATTTGCAATATAAATTATTTTGGGAAATGAACCTTTATTGTTGGCACAGACAGGCACATTATGCTGATCAGTTTCTGAGCTAGGACAATATTACTATGCACAAAGCATTTCGAATAGCACAGCAAGAGATATGTTTGACCTAAAAAAAAACAATAAACAAATTGGCATACTGTGCAGGGAATTAGCATAAACACCAAAATGTGCCATTTAACCAAAATAGTTACTTTCTCAAAGACACTTTATTTTACAGAAAAATGACTAGCACACCATATGGGCAGAATTCAACTCTGTAAAAACAAACCTTGTTTTGAGGTGACAAGTGCACTAAGAACTAGGGGTCCACATCGCTGTGCTCTACAGTATGTTTTGTATCAAACAGGTACTAAAACAGTTAACCCTTTGCAATGCATTGCGTACCCCACTGTCACTCGAAGGGTTAAAGGGCAACTGAGATATAACAGATAAATGTATAAATGCTAAAATAGTCTTTTACAGTAACATTTTTGCTGTGAGAGGAAGCATGTAAATATCTGCTACTCCAGCCACTGGCAGTAGTGACATTATAAACTTACATTCCTCAGTGCACAAGATTCCCGTTAACAACTACTCCCCAGAAATGGTGGTGTGAATGCTGGAAAGGCAATTGACTAAAGCTATAACATATTATAAATAAAAATTGTTTATGTTCGGAATTATATCAAGTATTAACAAATTAAAATAGCTTGCATAAACACTTCCATTAAAGGGAAAGTAACCATTTATTTTGACTTAAATATAAAGCAAATCAAATTATAAGACAAATGCACCATACTGGAGATCTTCGTGGGAAAGAAAAGCCTGTAAGTAAGATTATCCCCTTCATATGAACAGAATTGGCCTGCTAACAATTTTTTTTCAAGGGCTTACCCTACTGAAGGCCTCAGCCTACTAACAACTATTTCAGGGCTCTAGTTGCCTTAGAACTCATAGCTATAAACTGAATTAGGTCGAATAAATAAATGAGTCGTTAAAGTTCAACCTCTGTCACAGTATAACCCAGAAAATGAGAATTTTATAAACCATTCTGACTCCAAAATGAGTACGTCTGTTTACTAGAACTTCTGTTTCACCTATTAATACACAATATAATCACACAAAAAAAAGAGAAAAAGGGGGGCTCCTAGTGAAAAACAGTATTGATCTTAAACCACCACCGCTACACCACCGTACTCACAATGAATGTGGACAATTGAGCATGTGAGAGATTCAAAACACCCCTCACGGGGACTGGTTGTAGTTCCTCCCAAACATCAAAGGCATCAAAATCACCCTTTAACAAAACAAACAGTACACCAGAAAAGGGAGCAAACCACAATAAAACATCCATATATAACGCCTTGGATGTTTACTCACACCACCAATTGAATACCGGTTATAGAATACAACCAGTAGTAGCAAATCTGCGTTACACATGCTTGGGCATGGAATTCCACAATTTAACAGACCAAAAAAAAAATATATTTTTTCTCTGCTTAAACATTAAACCTTGTTTCCTCTAATCTTAAGGGGTGGTCCCTAGTTATTTGTTCAGGGCTTCGAATGAAAAGCTGACCAGAGAGATCCTTATATTGACCTTGCATACACTGTAACAAGATTTCTTAGTCTTTTGGCAACTGCAAAACAGACAGCTAATCAGAAGAAAGACCGCAAAACAAACATTTTGGGAAACGTATTCTTCTTTGTTGCCTAACAACACCTACAACTCCATTGGTGGAATTGCCACAAACCCCCTGGACACTAAGGACGTTAACCAGATAAAAGAGCATGAGGAGACAAGATAGAGCCCTCTCTGTCATTCGTATGTCAAAATAGTGAAAACAGTAGAGAAAGGGTTAATCCATATCCAAACTGCAGCCATCCTTACTCCAAAGTCGTATTGGATGCATATACAGTATATCAAAAAATACCAACAAGTGCAAGAGCCCGCAAAGGCTCAGACAGCCTCTGTTTGGAGAAACACACGACTGGGACAAATGTGGACCAAGGCACTCTGAAAGCAAACAGAGCCCCAAGAGACTCTGCTGGGAGGGAAACCTTGACAGCAAGATTCACTCCACAGGGTTGCTAGGGTCCAGACAGCAAATGCACACTGGTCAATCCACTCCAGGGGAGGCCCAGTAGTGATAACCCACCTAATGGGGGAATTGTGACAGCCCCATATCTCTTGAACAAAAAACAAACAAACAAAAGAGGGTGCACCTCATAGGGTAGTATGTCCAGAACAACAACAAAGAGAACCCTCTAAACAAACTCTTATTACAGGGTACTCACATTCATAAATAGTATGTAAGGCACTTATATGCAAAACAGACCCTCTAAGCTTGTGGAGGAAATTACTCCACTCTGGCTTTTTCCCTTCTGTGTACTCCAGCTGCTTTTAGATCATCCACAGCATTCTCCCTCACAGGTGCAGTGATGGACCAAAAAATACAAAAAGAAAGAGTGCCAATAGGTATTCTACCAGAAAAGAGCTTAGATGCACATGTTTAAAAGGAAGACATTGGTACTCACAGTGTTGGTATTACCGGTATACTTCCCCCACTGGTATTTCAAAGAGCTTGCAGGGATATTTACTTGTCCCTGCTCAAGCGGCCAGGACACTCTACAGTGGGTACCTGAGTTGTATATATATATATACACGATCCAGCCAGTTGATAGTATCAAAAATATATTTATTTTAAAACAATTAAAAAAGGGACAGTTGTATGTCACTCAATATAAAACAAAATTGAAATCAATAAATGAACATTCTACATGGGTATTTACAATGCTTTTTGTGGCAATGCATACAATGCCACCTTATCAAGTATCTATTTTAATGTAAATGAACGCTAAAGAAAAAACTTCTTGACTCAACTCCCTTATATACTTTCTCTTAACTATTGACACCTACTGCCGGGCCTTCTCAGATTGCACTAATCACCCATTCTGTGTTGCTACTAACTCTTTCAGTCTTTTAATTCCAAAGGATAAATACAAGCAATCAATAACATTATTAATTCATATATGTGGTCATTTATCCCTCATCGAGTCAGAAAGTAAGTAAATACGTTCCGCTCAATGGGAAAATAAAGGACAACACGCACATGCGCAAGAAAACTATAAAAGTGTATTAGATCTCTATGTGCCTATATATTCGTAAGAAGCAATCAAAGAGTAACGGTAGGTGTCAAAGCATGGTCAACATACCTAAAACCAATGCATTAAACTCTTAGAATGAATGATACTGTGTGAAATAGCTATATTAAAAGTAAGAGATGCTCAGTTAGGAACGAACCTGCAATACAAATTTGCAGGTTCTATAGGAATGGAGTCCTACCCAGAGTGCAATCTCTTTTAGCCCACTAGTGCCTTTCACAGAGAGAGGAAATATTCTAAAACAAATCATACTGGTCCTGCCCTTACAGCAGCCAACCACGAAATGCCAGGCAATTTCTCTCTGAACAAGAGAAGCAGCCAACCCCAGACGTACGTTTCGGCCTCTGATGAAGTTTAATACTAACGAAACGCATTAGGTGAATTTTAAAAATATTTTTAGTACACAAGGTGTACAAACATTTTAATAAAGCATTTGGATTAAATATAAGAATTGTGACTGAATCATCATCTGGACCCGGTACTGAGAGTTGGAGTCTGGAGACGAAGCAGATCATATTTTTCAAAACGTGAATATACTTAGAGGTTGGATGAGCCTCTGATTCTAGTGAGTACCCACCCAAAGGGGTTTCTCTCTTATTTTACATTGAGTGTTGCTCCTCTATCCAAAAGAGATTACTCTTAGATGCGCCTCTGCTCTGGGTCTCTTTCTTTCTGTTTTATAAGAGATTGCACCCTGGATAGGACACCATTCCTATAGAGCCTGAAAATTAGTATTGCGGGTTGGTTCCTAGTTGAGCATCTCTGACTTTTGATATAAATATTCAAATTACCCATGGGATTATTCACCCCAAGGGTAATAGGTGGAATCCAGCATTGGACCCCTTGCTCACAGTGCTTAGAGAGATCAGCTACACCTCACTGACGACGCCCAACAAGGCTGAAACGTACGTCTGAGGTTGGCTGCTTCTCTTGTTCAGAAAGGAATTGCCTGCTGAAAGGGCAGGACCAATATGATATGCTTAGCATATTTCTTCTCCGTGAAAGGCACTAGTGAGCTAAAAGAAATTGCACCCTGGGTAGGGCACCATTCCTATAGAGCCTGCAAATTAGTATTGCAGGTTTGTTCCTAGTTGAGCATCTCTGACTTTTGATATACTGTGTGAAATAGACACATTAGGATAAATACAGTACATCGGAGAATTCTACCATGATATACATAAATTAATATAAATCAGCCCACTAATCCTGAATCACCAACAATACAAATACTACCTTGTGTTACAAGAGGGATATATATAAGCATCATAGGAATATATAGCCTCCGTATAAAAACAATCAATCATTATATCTCAAAACATGGTTAACTTACTCAAAACTTTTATATTTAACTCTTTATGTGAATACTACTGTATGATAAAAATTACATAGAGACACATATAAAGCATCAATAGGTATCACGGTGCCCGTACTTCCTGCACTAACGGCGACATTGTTATGCACTGCTGTACTCCGATTGGCTGGTCATAATTGCTCCATCCAGGGCTTGCCTTTATATACCCTGGTATGTCGTTCCTAAGGTGCCCTTTCGTGGTGTACGAGTTCCTGATTGAGTATCTGTGCTATTGCTTACCGTATATGACCTGGCCTGCCTGACTACGTTCCTGAGTTCCTGTTCGCTGCTGTTCCGTTGCTGACCATATCTGGCTGAGAACCCGCTCCATTGCTGACCGTATCTGGCTGAGTACCTGCTCCGTTGCGGACTGTATCTGGCTGAAGAACCCGATCCGTTGCTAACTGTATCTGTCTGAGAACCGGCTCCGTTGCTGACCGTATCTGGCTGAAGATCCCGCTCCGTTGCTGACTGCACTTGGCTGTGAACCGCTCAGTTGCTGTCTTCAATTGGCTGTAGTACCTGCTCCGGTACTGACCGTGTCTGGCTGAGCTACTGGGCGACCCCGTGAGGTCACCGAGATTCCTGGGCCTTGTATTCATTGTCGGTGTACGCTGCATGGTGCTATTTCTTGTCTATTAACCGCAGCCGGCGGTGTGCACAATTGAAGTACCGGTCCAGTGTTCCATCACTGACTGTGTTACTCTGATCACTCTCTGTGTCCTCCTCCCTTGAAACGTTGGGCTCACTCCCTCTGGGAGTTGCTGTTATTCTCTGGGCGTTGACCATTTACCACGTTAATACCTGGATCGTCCAGGTAAGGGCGAGTACCGTTCCACTGCAGATGCCTTGAGCTCTAGAGCCAGCGTTGCATATTACATTTTGCAGGTTGAGGGGACACTGGTTGCATTCCATCTTCTTACTGTTGCCTCGATCCACCCTTAGCATTCTAGGGTTTGTCTATTAGCAGTTGCCTTGGTCTCCGTTAACCCTTCCCTAGGGTTAGTGCTGCCATTACATGGTTGCCTCGTTTCCTGGGGTCTAGAGCCTGAGTCAGTGTTGCCTCGTTATCTGCAGCCTAGTACCAGGGTCAGTGTTGCCTCGCTCCTATTGGTTTGGTACCCAGGCGTCTGGGTTGTGCCAGTCCTCCTATATTGGACCTCCTGTGTATGCTCTCCTGTTGTCAGCTCCTGAACGGTGTACCTCCAGTCTCACTGGTTTTGCCAGAACCTTCACTACCAATCTGTGCCCAGTCCGTCCAGTCTACCTATACTGGTGTCTCTGGCTGTATCCTACTGTGTATATATTTGTATGATCTGTCTTGTGGGTCTTAGGGCCTATATTAGTGTATGCGCTTTATTTTAATAAAGTCATTTTAACCTTACCGTTCTGTCTGAGTGTTCATTAAAAACCGTGACAGTACGAAAGGGCCAGTGACCTCAGACAAGTCCGGTGAAGGTAGTTCGGTCAATATCCATTGGAGAATGGATATGTATGAGCAAAATCTTGATCAACTGTCAGTGGCGGTGCAGACTATGCTGGAGCGGACCGCACACTTGGACAGACCTGTTCCATCCTCGGTGGCCACCCCAGCTCAGGCACTAACAGTTTCAAACTCGAATATTAATATGCAGTATAAGGGGCTATCTGCTATGGCACCATTACCGTTAAGGTATGATGGAGAACTTACTCTTTGTAGAGGTTTCCTCAATCAGCTGGAAATTTTTCTTGACCTGGCTCCCCAAGCTTTCCCCACGGAGAGAAGCAAGATTGGCTTTATCATCTCGCTGTTAACTGGCAGGGCTCTAGCCTGGGCGAATCCGATTTGGGAGACGGCTAAGCCCATTACTACCAATTTTGCTGAATTTGTGAGGGCCTTCCAAAATGTCTTTGAGATCCCAGGGCGCAATATCTCGGCTGCCAAACAAATTATGAATATACGAGAGGGCAACCGCACTGTTGCAGATTACTCCATTGAATTTCGTACCTTGGCAGCCGAGTTGGGATGGAATGATGAGGCTTTGGTAGCGGCATTTGCTCAAGGCCTCAAAGACCGTATTAAAGATGAAATTGCGGCCTGAGGGTTACCTGAATCTCTGGACAAGTTCATTGAATTCGTTAATTTGATTGACACTAGGATAAGGGAACGAACACAGAATAGGGACCACAAACCAAGGTCTCCTACTGGGCAGTGGCACAAAAATACTCTCCCACCCTTGCCTCCCTCTCCTCCCACGCCTCCTGGTCATGTTGAAGTCGCCGAATCTATGCAGGTGGGCTTTACAAGACTTACAAGCGAAGAATGGTCATTTCGGCGCAAGAATGGCTTGTGTCTGTACAGTGGGAAAGGACATTTGTTGCGCAATTATCCAACTCGGCCGGGAAACGCACGCACCTAGGCTTCCTTAGGGGACAGGTCCTAGGTGGTATTCAGCAGTCCCCAGACATTGTGCCTTCCAAACCAGTGGTTGATGTGATTATTTCATCTTCCAACTTATCGGTTACGGTTTCTGCGCTGCTAGACTCTGAAGCAGCGGGATATTTTATGGACCAAGAGTTTGCTGAATTACAAAATATTCCGTTGGTGTTGCTGGGCAATCCTATGCAAATTGAGGCCATTGACGGGCGACCCTTGGTACCTCCCCAGGTTACCCATGAGACATGTCCGCTCTCGGTGCAGACCGGGGCATTGCATTTCTAAACCCTGTCTTTTCAAATTATCCAGTCACCACATTAAGCGGTCACTCTGGGGTTCCCGTGGCTAAGGATGCATAATCCCAGAATCAATTGGGAATCTTGTGAGATTATGGCCTGGTCTGAGCACTGAATGAATCATTGTCTATGCCAAACTAAGAGAATTTTGTGTACCTCTCCCTCCCTACCGCCTGAATACCAGTCCTTCAGTGATGTTTTTAGTAAGGGAGAGGCCAGCACGTTGCCATCGCATAGGGCGTATGATATTGCACCTGGTGCTGTTCCTCCAAGGGACAGAACGTATCCGCTCTCTTGTGAAGAGAATTTGGCCATGGAGGAATATCTCTCTGATGCATTGAAACGAGGCATCATTCGCAGATCATCCTCGCCCACGGGGGCTGGATTTTTTTTTGTAAAAAAGAAATCTGGAGAACTAAGGCCATGTATCGATTATAGAGGCCTTAATAAGCTAATGGTCAAAAGTGCCTACCCTATTCCACTCATCACCGAGCTGTTTGACTGTCTAAAGGGTGCGACCATTTTCACCAAATTGGATTTGAGAGCTGCATATAACCTCATTCGCATCAAAGAAGGTGATGAGTGGAAAACCGCTTTCAATACCTGCAATGGGCACTACGAATACTTGGTAATGCCATTTGGATTGTGCAATGCTCCAGCAGTACTTCAAGAACTAATTAATGATGTTCTCTGTGATTTATTGCAGTCCTGTGTAGTTGTCTATTTAGACAACATTTTGATTTATTCTCCTGATTTGGAGGCACATCACATTCACGTAGCTACAGTACTTCAGAGACTAAGAGAGAAAAAATTATTTTGTAAACTTGACAAATGTGAGTTTCATAGATACATGGTACCCTTCCTTGGATATGTCATTTCAAAACAGGGCATTCCTATGGACAAAGAAAAATTGTCGGCGGTGCTACATTGGCCAAGTCCCAAGGGCCTCAAAGCCATTCAAAGATTTCTTGGCTTTGCCAATTATTATCTTAAATTTAGTCGTGATTTTTCCAGAATTGTCAAACCCCTCACTGATCTGACACATAAGGGTGCCAAGGCTTCGGAGTGGTCCAAGGAGGCTTTCGAGGCACTCAAGGCTGCGTTTGCTTCTGTACCACTCCTGTCGCATCCTAAAGCTGATCTACCGTATACTCTAGAGGTAGGATGCGTCTGATACTGGTGTAGGGGCTGTCCATTCTCTAAGGTCTTATCCTGGCCAACCACTCAAGCCGTGTGGCTTCTTTTCCAAAAAATTAACAAAGGCTCAATCGGTATATGAGATCGGTGACCGTGAATTGTTGGCTATTATCTTATCATTACGTGAGTGGCATCACTTGTTGGAGGGCACCAGGGCACTGATTCTCATTTTAACCGATCACAAGAATCTATTGTACCTTTCAGAGGCTAAGAGACTGTCTCCGAGACAAGCCAGATTGGCTCTCTTCCTCTCTCGCTTTAACTTTGTCGTTTTCTATTTGCCCGGTTCTAAAAGTGTAAAAGCCGATGCTCTGTCCAGGCAGCATGGTCCTGAATTGGAATCGGAAGAGCAGCCAGTACCTATCATTCCCCAAGATCGCATCTTGGCTACCTTGCGGACTAGCATCACGTCTCCTCTGGGTCAGGAGATTTTGGCAACGCAAGCTGAATCTCCCCCGGTAAAGCCCATGGGCAAATGTTTTGTGGCGGAACCTTTTTGGACCAGACTCCTTGAGACATACCACGCTTCACGAGCAGCTGGTCATGTGGGCAAAGATCAATTAATTTGGTCATTATCTCATATCTTCTGGTGGCATACTCTGAGGGCTGATTGCGCTGACTTTACGGCAGCTTGCACTGTATGTGCTCGTTCTAAATCACCCAGGCATCTGCCAGTGAGCCTGTTGCAGCCCGTCCCTAATGGTGATCATCCATGGTCACGTGTCACTCGATTTTCTGGGTGAATTACCTGCCTCGAAAGGCTACACATATATCTTGATGGTGGTAGACAGATTTTCTAAAATGGCCCATTTCGTGCCTCTGCCTGGTCTGCCCTCTGCGAAAGATTTGGCGGTAGTATTCACCCACGAGGTATTCAGACTCCACGGAGTACCTTAGGTATTGGAATCAGACCTAGGCAGTCGGCTTATTTCCAGATTTTGGAGGGCATTTTGCGGTCAAATGGGCATCCAACTGTCTTATTCATCTGCATACCACCCTCAGACTAATGGAGCGACTGAACGCTCTAATCAGGGGCTCGAAAAATGTATCCGCTGCTTTGTATCCAACCATCATGATGACTGGGCTGAGTTGTTACAGTGGGCAGAGTTCGCGAGAAACAGTGCTATTAATAACTCATCTGGAATCTCCCCCTTTCTTGTCAACTATGGGTACCAACTTTCCTTGCATCCGGATGCATTTCAGGCACAGCAGATGCCAGCCCTTGATGAACACCTCAGACAGCTTCACTCCACATGGGCACACTCACTACATGAGTTCTTTCAACGTTACAGGCATCATGCTAATAACAAGAGGTTGCCGGCTCCTTGTTTCAGGTTGGGGACTGTGTGTGGCTTTCATCCAAAAACTTGAATTTACAAACTCCTTGTCACAAATCCGCCCCACGGTTTATTGGTCCATTCAAAGTCCTCCGGCGGGTCAATCCAGTTTCCTATGCATTAGATCTCCCCGCAAACATGCATATTCACAATGTCTTTCATGTATCTCTACTTAAACCTCTTGTCTGCAACCGCTATACTTCTGCTCCAGTGGTGCCGGCACCGGTACGCATCCATGACCACGATGAGTATGAGGTTCAAAGTATTATAGACTCACGCAGGGTGCATGGGCAACTCCAGTACCTGGTACATTGGAAAGGCTACGGTCCAGAGGAACGTTCATGGGTCAAGCATGCTGACATTCATGCACCAGTATTGTTGTGTCAGTTCCATGCCAAATTTCCCTCTAAGCCTCCTCCGTGGGGAGGGGGTTGTTGAGAGGGGGGTACTATCACAGTGCCCATGCTTCCTGCACTAACGGCGACATTGTTATGCATTGCTGTACTCCGACTGGCTGGTCATAATTTCTCCACCCAGGGCTTGCCTTTACATACCCTGGTATGTCGTTCCTAAGGCGCCCTTTCGTGGTGTACGAGTTCCTGATTGAGTACCCGTGCTATTGCTTACCGTATATGACCTGGCCTGCCTGACTACGTTCCTGAGTCCCTGTTTGCTGCAGTTCCGTTGCTGACTGTATCTGGCTGAGAACCCACTCCGTTGCTGACCGTATCTGGCTGAAGAACCCTATCCGTTGCTGACAGTATCTGGCTGAAGAACCTGCTCCGTTGCTGACCGTATCTGGCTGAAGAACCCGCTCCGTTGCTGACCGTATCTGGCTGAAGAACCCGCTCCGTTGCTGACTGTATCTGGCTGAAGAACCCACTCCGTTGCTGACCGTATCTGGCTGAAGAACCCGCTCCGTTGCTGACCGTATCTGGCTGAAGAACCTGCTCCATTGCTGACCGTATCTGGATGAAGAACCCGCTCCGTTGCTGACTGTATCTGGCTGAAGAACCCGCTCCATTGCTGACTGTATTTGTCTGAGAACCCGCTCCCTTGCTGACTGTATCTGGCTGAAGAACCTGCTCCGTTGCTGACCGTATCTGGCTGAAGAACCCACTCCGTTGCTGACCGTATCTGGCTGAAGAACCCGCTCCATTGCTGACCGTATCTGGCTGAAGAACCCGCTTCGTTGCTGACTGTATCTGGCTGAAGAACCCGCTCTGTTGCTGACCCTTTCGTGGTGTACGAGTTCCTGATTGAGTACCCGTGCTATTGCTTACCGTATATGACCTGGCCTGCCTGACTACGTTCCTGAGTTCCTGTTTGCTGCTGTTCCGTTGCTGACCGTATCTGGCTGAGAACCCGCTCCCTTGCTGACCGTATCTGGCTGAAGAACCCGATCCGTTGCTGACTGTATCTGGCTGAAGAACCTGCTCCATTCCTGACCGTATCTGGCTGAAGAACCCGCTCCGTTGCTGACTGTATCTGGCTGAAGAACCCGCTCCATTGCTGGCTGTATTTGTCTGAGAACCCGCTCCCTTGCTGACCGTATCTGGCTGAAGAACCCGATCCGTTGCTGACTGTATCTGGCTGAAGAACCTGCTCCATTCCTGACCGTATCTGGCTGAAGAACCCGCTCCGTTGCTGACTGTATCTGGCTGAAGAACCCGCTCCATTGCTGGCTGTATTTGTCTGAGAACCCGCTCCCTTGCTGACTGTATCTGGGTGAAGAACCTGCTCCATTGCTGACCGTATCTGGCTGAAGAACCCGCTCCGTTGCTGACCGTATCTGGCTGAAGAACCCGCTCCATTGCTGACCGTATCTGGCTGAAGAACCCGCTTCGTTGCTGACTGTATCTGGCTGAAGAACCCGCTCCGTTGCTGACCCTTTCGTGGTGTACGAGTTCCTGATTGAGTACCCGTGCTATTGCTTACCGTATATGACCTGGCCTGCCTGACTACGTTCCTGAGTTCCTGTTTGCTGCAGTTCCGTTGCTGACTGTATCTGGCTGAGAACCCACTCCGTTGCTGACCGTATCTGGCTGAAGAACCCTATCCGTTGCTGACAGTATCTGGCTGAAGAACCTGCTCCATTGTTGACCGTATCTGGCTGAAGAACCCGCTCCGTTGCTGACCGTATCTGGCTGAAGAACCCGCTCCGTTGCTGACTGTATCTGGCTGAAGAACCCGCTCCGTTGCTGACCGTATCTGGCTGAAGAACCCGCTCCGTTGCTGACCGTATCTGGCTGAAGAACCTGCTCCATTGCTGACCGTATCTGGCTGAAGAACCCGCTCCGTTGCTGACTGTATCTGGCTGAAGAACCCCCTCCATTGCTGACCGTATCTGGCTGAAGAACCCGCTTCATTGCTGACTGTATCTGGCTGAAGAACCCCCTCCATTGCTGACCGTATCTGGCTGAAGAACCCGCTTCATTGCTGACTGTATCTGGCTGAAGAACCCTCTCCGTTGCTGACCCTTTCGTGGTGTACGAGTTCCTGATTGAGTACCCGTGCTATTGCTTACCGTATATGACCTGGCCTGCCTGACTACGTTCCTGAGTTCCTGTTTGCTGCTGTTCCGTTGCTGACCGTATCTGGCTGAGAACCCGCTCCCTTGCTGACCGTATCTGGCTGAAGAACCCGATCCGTTGCTGACTGTATCTGGCTGAAGAACCTGCTCCATTGTTGACCGTATCTGGCTGAAGAACCCGCTCCGTTGCTGACCGTATCTGGCTGAAGAACCCGCTCCATTGCTGACTGTATCTGGCTGAAGAACCCGCTCCGTTGCTGACCGTATCTGGCTGAAGAACCCGCTCCGTTGCTGACCGTATCTGGCTGAAGAACCTGCTCCATTGCTGACCGTATCTGGCTGAAGAACCCGCTCCGTTGCTGACTGTATCTGGCTGAAGAACCCGCTCCATTGCTGACTGTATTTGTCTGAGAACCCGCTCCCTTGCTGACTGTATCTGGCTGAAGAACCTGCTCCGTTGCTGACCGTATCTGGCTGAAGAACCCCCTCCATTGCTGACCGTATCTGGCTGAAGAACCCGCTTCGTTGCTGACTGTATCTGGCTGAAGAACCCTCTCCGTTGCTGACCCTTTCGTGGTGTACGAGTTCCTGATTGAGTACCCGTGCTATTGCTTACCGTATATGACCTGGCCTGCCTGACTACGTTCCTGAGTTCCTGTTTGCTGCTGTTCCCTTGCTGACCGTATCTGGCTGAAGAACCCGATCCGTTGCTGACTGTATCTGGCTGAAGAACCTGCTCCATTGCTGACCGTATCTGGCTGAAGAACCCGCTCCGTTGCTGACTGTATCTGGCTGAAGAACCCGCTCCATTGCTGACTGTATTTGTCTGAGAACCCGCTCCCTTGCTGACTGTATCTGGCTGAAGAACCTGCTCCGTTGCTGACCGTATCTGGCTGAAGAACCCGCTCCGTTGCTGACCGTATCTGGCTGAAGAACCCGCTCCATTGCTGACCGTATCTGGCTGAAGAACCCGCTTCGTTGTTGACTGTATCTGGCTGAAGAACCCGCTCCGTTGCTGACCCTTTCGTGGTGTACGAGTTCCTGATTGAGTACCCGTGCTATTGCTTACCGTATATGACCTGGCCTGCCTGACTACGTTCCTGAGTTCTTGTTTGCTGCTGTTCCGTTGCTGACCGTATCTGTCTGAGAACCCGCTCCCTTGCTGACCGTATCTGGCTGAAGAACCCGATCCGTTGCTGACTGTATCTGGCTGAGAACCCGCTCCGTTGCTGACCGTATCTGGCTGAAGATCCCGCTCCGTTGCTGACTGCACTTGGCTGTGAACCGCTCCATTGCTGTCTTCATCTGGCTGTAGTACCTGCTCCGGTAATGACCGTGTCTGGCTGTGTTACTGGGCGACCCCGTGAGGTCACCGAGATTACTGGGCCTTGTATGTCATTGTCGGAGTGAGCTGCGTGGCGCTATTTCTTGTTGACCAAAGGCTAAGCCCCGTGCTTATGCTGCTGTATTAACCGCCGCCGGCGGTGTGCACAATCGAAGTACTTACTGTGTTACTCTGATCACTCTCTGTGTCCGCCTCCCTTGAAACGTTGGACTCACTCCCTCTGGGAGTTGCTGTTATTCTCTGGGCATGGACCATTTACCCCGTGAGTACCTGGATCGTCCAGGTAAGGGTGAGTACCGTTCCACTGCAGAAGCCTTGAGCTCTAGAGCCAGCGTTGCATATTACATGTCGCAGGTTCAGGGGATACTGGTTGCGTTCCATCTTCTTACTGTTGCCTCGATCCACCCCTAGCGTTCTAGGGTTTGTCTATTAGCAGTTGCCTTGGTCTCCGTTAACCCTTCCCTAGGGTTAGTGCTGCCATTACACGGTTGCCTCGTTTCCTGGGGTCTAGAGCCTGAGTCAGTGTTGCCTCGTTACCTGCAGCCTAGTACCAGGGTCAGTGTTGCCTCGCTCCTATTGGTCGTCTGGGTTGTGCCAGTCCTCCTATATTGGAACTCCTGTGTATGCTCTCCTCTTGTCCGCTCCTGAACTGTGTACCTCCAGTCTCACTGGTTCTGCCAGAACCTTCACTGCCAGTCTGTTCCCAGTCCGTCCAGTCTACCTATACTGGTGCCTCTGGTTGTATTCAACTATGTGTATATATTTGTATGATCTGTATTGTGGGTCTTAGGGCCTATATTCGTGTATGCTCTTTATTCTTATAAAGTCATTTTAACCTTACCGTTCTGTCTGAGTGTTTATCAAAAACCTTGACAATAGGTTCTACAATTACATACATGAATGGACAAATACAACCACCCACACATCTTAAGACACCCAACAAGTACCTCATCCTATTACAAGGCAAAATACATATACAAAAGGTATATATATTTTATATATATTAAATCTTCACACATAATAGGATAGAACTTCTCAATAATCAAACATAATATAATATAAATTACATTGTTAAATTAATCTCTATATTAGTAGGGTCCTTATCTTATCCTTCATACCCCCATGTTAACTAAAACAATTATCTATACTCATGCATCATACCTACCTATATAAAACAATACATGCAGCAAAATATATAGTCTACATCTATATGCTCATCATTTTGTGCTCTCCAAAGACTCATTTAATCATAAAGGTACTAAGGTTTCCATTTTAAAAATCCAATAGGACTTTCTGTTTATCAATTTCTGTACCCGATTATAATGAACAGAGGGTCTTATAGATTCTATTGGGGCAATTTTTAGTACTGATGGATCTCGATTATGTTTGGTTGCACAATACCTTGAAACACTATGCAGGTAATATCCTTTTTCTACATTTCTACGATGCTGTCCAAATCTCATTTTTAGCTTCTATGTGGTACTGCTTATGTACTGTACCCCAAAATACACTCAATAAGATATATTACAAAATAAATCTCACAGGAAATATACGGTCCAATGTTAAAGGTTTCCCCGGTCACTTGGGATTTAAATTCATTTTTCTTATGGGAAATGTTTTTGAAAGTTAGACATCTCTCATGTCCACATTTATATGAGCCTTTAACTTGAGATAATACTGTCTCAATATTCCTATTTTTCATTCTTATTTGCTATAGCTTACTAGGGCTCTACACTATTCTTTAAACTTCTCGCTCTCCTATAAATAACTCTATGTGTTTTTTGGGAGCTTTGTTTTTAACAGTGGGTCTCTTAAAAGAACTGGCCAATTTTTTGGCAAAATTCATTTTATATCTCTATGTGCTATATTGAATTGAGTTATGAAGCTCAAACAGTTTTTATTCTCTGTATTATTTATACCTCCTTTATTACGGATGTTATTCTTTTTATTACAACTTTGTTATTGTTTTCCCTGCTGTGCCAATATTATCTCTCTAGATTTTAATTTTGCTTTCTTACAGGAAATCTCAATAAAACTTCTAGGGTAGCCTTTTTCAAAAAAATCTTTTTTTAAGAATATTACTGTGAGTTTCATTATCTGTAATACTACAACAATTCGTCCTCAGCCACAAGAATTGACTATACGGGACATTGTTAAGCCACCTTTTATGGTGTGAGCTACTGTAATTCAAATCCTCAATCAGTTTACAAAATTCCTTAGACTAAGAAAAGGGGGGCTTGTAGTTGGCATGGATAGATATAGTTACATTCAAGAAGCCCTTAGAATTTTAGGAGATATGAAACAAAATAACATATTGGGAGTGATCCAAGTGCCTCTTAGTCTAAGGAATTTTGACAAAGACTGAAAGGAACTTTGTGTATGTGGAAAATTTCAAATGTCCCATATACTACCACCTACTTAAAATACACAAGTCGCTCATCAACCCTCCAAGTAGGCCTATCATATGGGGAGTTGATGGGTTAACATCTAACCTATCTCAATATGTTGATTACGGGCTGCAAAAATGTGTTATCAGCTTGCACTTCTACCTAAGGGACACTGGACATCTCAATACGTTGGAAGATTTCAGTGGAAGAACTGCTGTAGTTGGGCCACACTAGATGTGACAGTGTCATATTCTAGTATCCCACACAAGATAGGCATTCAGGCTGTAAACACTTTCTAAATTTGGATATTTTTATGCCTCAAAAACAGAAGGACGTTATAGCAGAATTGATTATGTTTATATTAGAGCACAATTATCTTGTGTTTCTAGATAAGGGTTACAGGCAGACCAACATAAGGATGAGGTGAAATGAATATTCCAGAAATTGGAATTGAGATACTCAACAAATGGATCAAACTCATCTTTACTACCCTTCCACGAACGAAATTCCACTAACGAAATTCACACCTAGTTATCCTAATTTATTTATGGGTTTATTTAACTTTTTTTTTCAGACCTTTGTGCCCCTTTGTTGCGAATCTCGTTCTCTATCGCTGCTTCATCGATGACCTGCTTGTAATATGGAAGGGTAGTAAATATGAGTTTGATCCATTTGTTGAGTATCTCAATTCCAATTTCTGGAATATTCATTTCACCTCATCCTTTAATAAAAGTCAAATTGTATTCTTAGATCTTGATTTAGTTTAGTAATGTCCAAAATAACGTTTATTCTATATGTTAGATTTTAGAAAAATAAAGTATTTGGAAAAAGTCCTCTCTGTCAAACCTTTACGGTTTCAGAGATATCCTCCGCTAAAGTTCCCCTTCTCCTTATGTTAGCTGTAAAGCTGACGGAAGGAGATCTGCAGAGCCACAATAGCGATACTAGAAAATAATTGCTTAATTGGAATAGTCTACAAAGTGTGCTTGCAAACTAGACACACTAGACCTTTCCAATTAAGTAATTATTTTCCAAAAATGCACTTTCGCCTCTGCTGCAGAGCCGCCGGCTGAACCCCAGACTGGGATCTCCTGCTGTCAGCAGATCGCTGACATCAGGAGAAGGGGAGGGAGGGGGGACTTTAGAGGAGGATATCTATCAAACCGTAAAGGGTTGACAGATAGGACTTTTTCCAAATACTTTATTTCTGTAAAATCTAACATTTAGAATAAACTTTATTTTGGGCATTACTAACCCTTTAAAGGGATAGTAATGTTTCATAATAAAAGCAGCTCTAATTAATCATCATAGTATTTGGACTTTGGAGAGTGTTATTTCAATTCTGTCAGAGTTGTAGTTCCAGAGTAATTCAATGACAAATTATCCCCCTCCCGCCCCTTTTACTGATGTCACACTGTTCAGCCACAGCAGAAGGGAGGTGCCCAGGTAGACTGCAGAGAGGGACAATCTTCAATTAAGATAAGGGAAAAACCTGAAAAGCTTGTCAAGTGGGGCAGGAATTTCATTGTTTTCATAGGAATAAAAGTGTCCCCTGCTGTTATCTGTCTGGTCTACAGACTGCATTCCACATCTGAGAAGAGATGGCTTACACTAGGTAAAAGGGGCAGGAGGGGGAAACTTTGCTTGTGAATATCTCATAAACCATAAAGGTTTGAGAGATAAGACTTATATCATTCTTCATGTTTTTTTAATGCCTACAAAATAAAATAACGTTAAAATGAAGTATTACTATCCCTTTAAGAGTGGAGGATATTAAAATCTAGAGGAGTAATATTGGCAGAGGAGGGAATACAAAAACAAAGTGGCAAAAATAAAAAGAATAACATCAGTAATAAAGGGAGTATAATAATTCTGATAATAAAACCTGTTTGAGCTTCACAACTGAATTCAATATAGCACACAGAGATATAAACTTAATTTTGCAAAAAAACAATGCTACTGAGAAAACCTAGATACCTTTTTATATGTATTTGCCTTGTAATTGGATGAGGTACTTGTATTATTGGGTGTCTTAAGATGTGTGGGTGGATGTATTTGTCCATTCATGCATGTAATTGTAGAACCTCTTGATGCTTTGTATGTGTATCAATGTAATTTTTATCATACAGTAGTATTCACTCAAAGAGTTAAATATAAAGGTTTTGACTAGGTTAACTATGTTTTGAGATATAATATGATTGTTTGGTCATTTTATACGGAGGTTATATATTCCTATGAAGCTTATATATATCCCTCTTGTAACACAAGAGAGTATTTGTATTGTTGGGTGATTCAGGATGAGTGGGCGGATTATATGCTAATTTATGTATATCGTGGTAGAATTAACAGATGTACCATGTTTATCCTAATGTGTCTTTTTCACACAGTAACATTCATTCTAAGAATTTAGTGTATTGCTTTTAGGTATGTTGATCATGCTTTGAGACCTATCGTTAATCTTTGCTTCTTATGAATATATAAGCACATAGCGGTCTGATACACTTTTATAGTTTGCTTGCACATATGTGTGTTGTCCTTTACTTATTTATTTACTTTCTGACTCGATGAGTGATAAATGGCCACATATATGGATTAATAACTTTATTTATTGCTTGTATTTACAAATGATCCTTCTGACTGAAAGAGTTAGTAGCAACATTGATTGGGTGATGCCTGATGGGTGGCGATAGTTAAGATAAAGTATATAGGGAAGTAGAATCAGCGAGTTTTTTCTTTAGCGTTCATTCACACGAAAAGAGATACTGCCAAGAAACTCTTTGTAAATACCAGTGTAGAATGTTCATTTATTGATCTCAATTTTGTTTTATAGTGAGTGACATACAATTGTGCCTTTTTTAATTGTTTTAAAATAAATATATTTTTGATACTATCAACTCGCTGGATCGTGTATATATACAAGCACCCACTGGAGAGTGTACTGGCCGCTTGAGCAGGGACAAGCAAATATCCCAGTAAGCTCTTTGAAATATTGGTGGGGTAATAACAACACTGTGAGTACCAATGTATTCCTTTTGAGCATATGTAACTAAGTGCTCTTTTCTTTTTGTACCATTTCTAACAGAAAAATAATAAAAGCCATGACAGAGTGTTTCCTGCCTTCCATCTTATTCACAGGACACATTCATTCTGGGGAACTTACAGAGCAGTGAAGAACTGAGCTGGAGGAGGGAGTCTCCACCCACAAGACTCTGTCTTTGAGATGGTCCTGACCTCCAAAGGGGGGACTCAACCCCATGGTACCTGTGTTCCATATAAACTGTAAAAGAAATATAATTAACAATGCACATAGAGCAATCAATGTGAGTGCTTACCTGCTAAAGGTTTTAGCTGTAGCCACTCAGCATCTGACCTACGATTTAGCTTGTGATCTGATAATTTTCTGCCCACTGTGGACTCATCTACGTTCTGTTTTCTCTTCAGCCACTTCTGTTTCCCCTAAAGCAAATAAAATAGAAAAATTATTTCTTAGCTATTATACTTTTCTTTGCATAGTTATTTTCATGGCAGCATACTTTTAACACACAGGTCTACTCCAACCCTTTCTGACTGGAAATAATTCAAAACCAGACCTTTGAGCTAACCATCCTCTCCAGTCTTAATCACTCTTGATGCTATGTTTCCACCAATGTAGAAATTCACAAAAAAATGACATTAGGATGGGGAAATTTCATATGTGAATTTATCCATTAATTACAAAATAATTTAACTAGTTTTCTGGTTATTATGGCAAACAAATGTAATACATTTCCCAGGGGGGAAACACCATCACAAATAAAGAGAGATAAACAAAATATTTAGTTAAAATGGACAACAGACTGCAGAACTTTCTTTCCCAAGCTTCTTAAGGAAAAATATTCTAGTGGATTATTAGCTGATGACTGTTTTGAAATATTTTAATTAATACTCCCTCTAAGGTCATCAGAGTTGAGCAATCCAGCACTGGGTGAGTTAAAATTGACTTTTTGCATAGCTGCACTAGAATAACAGATGCAGCCCTGCCCAGTTTTAATTACAATTACCTGTTTCGGTGCTGGACTGCTCACCTTAGAAAAAACATGGATGACAGGACTGCCAATTTACATATGGTTGTAGAAGAAGACTGCGGCCAGGAAATAGATACAATTCTTATGAAGTGTGTTTTCAAGCCCCAAGTGTCTTATTATATTAACGCAGCATGGTGGCTCAGTGGTTAGCACTGTTGCCTTGCAGCGCTGGGGTCCTGGGTTCAAATCCCACCAAGGACAACATCTGCAATGAGTTTGTTTGTTCTCACCCTGTTTGCGTGGGTGCACTCCGGCTTCCTCCCACACTCCAAAAAACATACTGATAGGTGAATTTAGATTGTGAGCCCCAATGGGGACAGGAACCAATATGAGTGTAAAGCGCTGAGTAATCTGTGTGCGCTATATAAAAAGAAAAAGAAGAAAAGAGTGCCAGAGGGGTATAAAACAGATTGCCTTGCAAGTGATGATCAATAGACAGACGTAGGAATAAACAACCTATTATATATTCTCCAGGTATTTGTTCTTTCAATACAAACGGACAAGCATTATCACAATGTTTTCTTCTGTTTAACCAAATGATATAAAGGAGGAAGTAAACTTCCTGTTAAGGTGATATTTGTGGTGACTTTTGGAAGTGACTGGCCTGAGCAAAAATAAGTAAAAGCAGTTTTAGGCTCCTGCTAGGAGAAAATCAAAACATGTCAATGTAGGATGGTGCAACACAACCAGTTAACATGTCTTTGAGACACTATGATAAGAATTAGACGTGGAACATTTTCTTGCCTTCAGCAAAGTAGAAATTACAGCTGAAGAACAGCCATTATTCTTTATGTTCTGATGCTCAGTCACCAGGCTGCAAGAGAAGGATTGTCTTCACATGGATGTAAAACAGGATCTTGATTCTTTGGTTTCAAAGCAAGTAGAGGGAATGTCTGAACATGGTTCCACTCAAAAACAGGTGCTGTGTCAAGGTTTAGCTGAGCTGCTCTTTCTCTGCTGCTTGATTCTGCTGTCTGCGCTAATCTAGTGCTCTGCTATCTATTGCTACTGCCTTCCCTGTTCTGAGTCTGGCTGATCAGCTGACCTCTCTGTGATTGCTCACCTGACTGCTATCAGCCTACCCTCCCAGGGTATTTAAAGCAGCTTGGCTCACTTCCTGATGCCCTTGTGTTTGCTTCTGGCTGCAAGAGTGTTCTACTGCGTTCCTGATTTCCTGTGAATGACCTGGCTTCCTCATACATCCCTTCTGGTTCCTGACTGCTGGCCTGTTCTTGACATTGCTGATCTCCGTATTCCTGACCCTGGCTTGGCTGTGTACCGTCTTGGTTCCTGACCCCGGCTTGTCTTTTGGTTTATGCTTCTGGATCAAAGTGTATGAGGTTTATACAATTCTATGCATACAATTAATTCATTACACTTTTTTATAATGAAACATAGCTCTCTAAGGGCTCAATTATATTACCAGCGCTAAAAATAAAACAGGCATTTTTTTAAGTCAGTTTTTGCTATCCTATTACCCGACTTGTGAAAACAAAAATCAGCGCTAATTATACTTACCGCCAGTCTAAAAAAAGCCCGTAGGAAACAACCAACGTGCAATTAGTATCCTATTACCCACGCTCAGTATTACTGCCTGTTTTGTGGTTGCATTTAAGTCAGAAATTCTGCGCCTCAGAGGTTGAAGCGTAGAAGCCATAACGACAGTTTCAAAACTATCGTTGTTCGAACAAAAGCAGTGTATAATACAGTACACAGCATAGAAATCTGACATAAAGTGCCCCCCTCGACATATTAACCCCCCCTTTTAAAAGCTGACTTGCAGTGCTTTCTTTGACCACATTAGTCCGAGAAATATTGTTCATAGTCGACAATTAACCCTTCCCCTTCCAAATCCGACTTAGTGCTTTCTTTCAACATATTAATTTGACGAATATTGTAAATCCGACATTTTAACCCCCTCCCCCTTGAAATGTCGACTACAGTGCTCCCATGACTTTCTTTCTCCATTTTTATCCAACATTTTTCTTCTCCTATTATATTCGACATGCCCTGGTATTTTGTATTGTAAGATTAACCCTATGAGTACCAGAGAGGTATTGTAATGTGTTTGTTACCCCTCTAGTACTCACAGAGTTAATAGGCAACCTATATATGTTTGTTTTTATTATATATGTAATTTGTGTGAAAATGTAATTAAATATTTAATGTGTAACAATGATTTTCTTTTTTTAAATGATATATGTAATTTGTATTAAAAAAGTACTTTAGACCTCAAGAGGGGTATCATGACCCCTCATGACACCCCCCCTAGCATGAGGGCGACAGTTGCCCCCTTTATTAATTAAAGAGCATATAACATATGTGAAACATACAAATTACATATATAATTAAAAATAAGAAAATCATTGTTACACATAAATTAAATATTTAATTACATTTTCACACAAATTATATATGTAATAAAAACACCTTTTTTTTATACATATACAGGTTGCCTATTAACCCTATGAGTACTAGAGGGGTAGCAAACACATTACAATACCTCTCATACTCATAGGGTTAATCTTGCAATACAAAATACGAGGGCATGTCGAATATAATAGGAGAAGAAAAATATTGGATAAAAATGGAGAAAGAAAGTCATGGGAGCACTGTAGTCGACTTTTCAAGGGGGGGGTTAAAATGTTGGATTTACAATATTCCTCGAATTAATATGGTGAAAGAAAGAACTGTGAGTCGGATTTGGAAGGGGAAGGGTTAATTGTTGACTATGAACAATATTTGTCGGATTAATTTTGTGAAAGAAAGCACTGCAAGTCGACTTTTAAAAGGGGGGGTTAATATGTTGAGGGGGGACACTGTCGGATTTTGTTATGTGAAGAACACATCTAACACCGAACTTGATCTTTCTGTCGTCAGATATTCTCCTATTTCCTTGGACTTTGACATTTTGCAAGTTTTTTGTAGGCGGTAGTCAGAAAAAAGCAGACAGCGCCAGTTTTGTTACTACTCTGAAAAGTGCTGCCTACGCCAGTTTTGTTTTACTGTGGTTCTGCAATAGAATACCGACGTAACACGTTTGCAAAATTCTCGCTACTTTTTTTTCTTGTAATGCCGGTTTTAGCACGGGTAATAGAATCGAGACCTAAGCCTCTTTAATGTTGAATTCTTCATTTTCTTTTCTTTTAAAATGTCCCCCATTCCCTACGTCATGCTAACTTCCTTCAGAGAAGAAAGCCTGTCCATATGATCATGATGAGGAACAATCTTGTGTGAGCATAAAAAAACCCTACTCTGTTTCATCAAGGGGGGCAGGGTTTTGCCCCTCACTGAAATCTGTCCGGTGAAGAGACTGGCATTCAGACCTGAGGGAAGGCAGCATGATGTAGGGAAATGGGGAGAAAGGGGGGTACTTTAAAATAAAATGAAGAATACAATGCTAAGGACACAAAGAGAGGTATGTTTTGTTATAAAAAATATAATAATAACTGACGATGATTTATTATTCACACATTGCTGCCTCTTTACAGGGTCAATAAATAAGTAATCCGAGAGAGATGAGCAGATGTAACACAGTAACATAGTTGATGAGGATGAAAAAAGACATGCTTCCATTAAGTTCAGCCTATGCCAAATAACTCCTGTTGATCAAGAGGAAGGCAAAAAAACATTGAAGCCATTTAAAATAAACCCAGTGGAGCAAAAGTAGTAATCACAATGGGACAAAGAAGCTAGGTCAGTAGAAATTAATTACATTTTACTAAATGCTCCATTTCTGAAGCTGCCTGCACTCTGATCACTTAATCAGTCACCCGGTTTGACCCGGGTGACTGATTAATTGATGGGACCGCATCGCTTGCTTGTCCTGATATGAACTCGCTCACGAGTTAATTCATTCATTCCTTGAACTGCGGATGGCTGAAGAGCCCGCAGCTCAAAGAATGCTATAAATGGTTTCACATAGCTCATATGCACTTTAAAGCCAATATTTTATAATCAGATCTCAATGGGGGGCACCAGGACCCCTCCTGAGAGCTCCCCTACCATGTATCAGCTATCCAAAAGGATAGATGATACATGGGGCGACTCCAAAGCTATTTATAGCATTCTTTGAGCTGCGGGCTCTTCAGCTGGCCGCAGTTCAAGGAATGAATGAATGAATGAACTCGTGAGCGAGTTCATATCAGAACAAGCAAGCGCTGCGGTCCCATCAATCAGTCACCCGGGTCAAACCGGGTGACTGATTAAGTGATCAGAGTGCAGGGCAGCTTCAGAAATGGAGCATTTAGTAAAATGTAATTAATTTCTACTTACCTAGCTTCTTTGTCCCATTGCGATTACTACTTTTGCTCCACTGGGTTTATTTTAAATATTTTCAATGTTTTTTTTGCTTTCCTCTTGATCAACAGGAGTGATTTGGCATAGGCTGAACTTAATGGAAGCATGTCTTTTTTCATCCTCATCAACTATGTTACTATGTTACATCTGCTCATCTCTCTCGGATTACTTATTTATTGACCCTGTAAAGAGACAGCAATGTCTGAATAATAAATCATTGTCAGTGCTTAATCTTATTACAGTGTAATTGCCCGTCATGACACCCCCCTTGAAGTCTACTGTATATGTTATAAATGTGAAAACAGTTGTTTAATAAAATAAACGTTTAACACACACACACACATATACAGGCAAGGTATGTAGTCCATACGTTGCCTGTTAACCCTTTGGTAATGGGGGAGACATTGTGTAGTGCTTGGTGTACTAGTTTTCTTTATTGTAACCCTTTGAATGCCACAGGGGTGAGCAATGAACATCCCTATGGCATTCAATGCTGTCCATGGTGCTGACAGCCTTCTCTGTATTCCCCTACTGGCTAGGTAGAGAAGCACAGAGAATGCTGTTCAGACTGTCGTAGCCTTCTCTGCTGTTACTCCACAGGAAAGTACAGGGGAGATCCCATCTATGACAGCCTGAGAGAGGTGAAGTGAAGACTGTGAACTCCTGCAGCAGAGGCTGCTATCGGAGTTTCCTGAATGAGTCGAAGTGTCACATTATAATGTCAACACACCCCCTTGCATAAGAAAGTATCTGATTATGCTTCATTTCCACATGGAAATAAGCAATTCTCAATTCGAAGAATACTAATTCGTAGACATGGTGAAGGCATGTCGGATTGATGTCGATGTGGGTATTTTTTTGTCGGAGTTCTGGTGAAGTGATGTCGTAGACACTTTACGAATACTGAGGATGTGCCTACAACACTACTCTGACAGAACATCGACATTCGTAGCCCTCTTCAACCTTTAGTGCATCTAGGCCATGGTTTTTGGGGTTGATGCTCCCTTCTCCTCCTCTACCTCAACCGCTAAAGCCACACAAAAAGAACCACACAAAAAAAAAGTGAGCGGGAAAGAAGAGAAAGACCCTAAGGGGACTCCTCTGCCCTGGAAAGCAACACCATGATGGTCTTTGTCTCTGCGAGGGAGACCTGTGTTCCATATGGACTAAAGAGAAAAGGCTTTAACAGGTAAGAATACTAAAATCCTATGTTCTCTAAAGTCCAGTATGGAACAAAGGTACTATGAGCACATACAAAAGCTAAGGAGGGAAAGGGGGAAAGACCTCTCATACGCCCCCATGGTAGCAGAGTTCCCCAGGACTATTCAGGACCTGAATAACTCAGAATAAACAAGTGTCAGACACTGAACTAACACAGCACACCAAACAAGAGCCAGAAGGGCTCAGAAACTGCTGAACTGGCAGTAAGAAAAAAGGACAGATGATTAAAGGGATAGTAATACTTAAAATGTAAAAAAAATGTTGTAGGTTTTATCCCCCTGAGTAAAACACTCCCACTGCTGAAAGGTATTTTATTCAAAAGTTGACATTTTTAGCTGTAATATCACAGTGGCCTGAAATTGTACAGTGGCGTTGTTGCTACACCATCCTATAGAGATTTATGGTCTACGGACCAGAGCTGTCCATTTTTTTACATATTAAGTATTACTATCCCTTCAAATAGGCAGAACTGCCTGCAGGACCTTTCTGACCATAGCTGGCCTCAAGACGTTAACACGGTAGCGTTTGGTTAAAGTATGTAAGGAGGACCAAGTTGCAGTCTTGTGCAGCAGTTCAGCGGAGGCCTGATTCTGTGGAAGGAATCAGGTGTGATCTTAAATGGAACTGGTTTCTTCATCATTCTGGCAGCTTGAATCCAAAACACAATGATACCTTGGAAGCAGCCTGACCAGCTCTGGGACCCTCAGGAATGACCGAGAGTCAGCCTTATGAAAAGGCTTAGGTAAGGTGCACAAAGAACTTAAGACAGCACACCACGTCCAACAGATGGAAATCTCTCTGATGCTGGGTCAGGGCAAAAAGAAGGTACAATAATCTCCTGATTGATGAGACACTCGGAGACCACTTTGGGAAGAAACTCCAGAGAGGTAAGAAGTACCACCTTATCTTGCTGAAATACCAAGAAGTGAGGTTTACACGCCATGCCGAGGCAACTGCTAAGAGAAAAGCCATCTTAAGCGTCAATTGGCGCAAAAAGATGGAAGCAAGAGGCTCAAAAAGAGGCTTCTGCAAAACACCCAGGACTACTTTAAGGTACCACAGAGGAGTGGGATCCTTGAAGGAGGGGAAGGCATAAGCCGCCCCTTTGAGTAAAAACCATGACATCCAGAATGACAGCAATCAGTCTGTGGAAGAGAACAGAGTGTGCTGAAATCTGAACCTTAAGGGAGCTTTTCCACAAGCCACTTGTGAAAAAAAGACCATACCCTATAGTATGCTTTGGAAGAGACCGGCTTCTGAGCCTGGATCATGGTGAATATGACCTCAACGGACAAACACTTAGGTTCAGGATGTCTGCTTCAAGAGCCATGCCATCAAAGATAGCCTCTACATCCTGGTACCACAGGTGACCCTGGACATCCTTTACCTCCCTCCAGCCCCCTTCTTGGTAATTGATTTATGCTACAGTCATGGTGTTGTCTGACTGCACACTCACTGAAACCCCAGTGGCAACTGAGGACCAATGAAGGAGAGCCAGAAAGATCGCCCGGTGTTCCAGAATATTGATGGACAACAGACTCTCATCCAGAGTCTATCTGCACCGGACCAGCCCCCAGCCCCGCAGGCTGGCATCCGAGGTGACAAGAGCCCTCTCTGGGACCAAAAAGGGACCCCCTTTTCCAGGGTCAGTCGATGTACCCACCCATTGGAGGTCTTCCCTGGCTTCCTGATATAGAGTCATCTGTTGAAGGAGATGCCCTGGATTCCTGGGCCAGGATCTGGGGATGTCCCTATGAGGTTCACTTGTGTAGAACAGAGTACAGAACCAGCTCCAGGTCTGACACTAAATGACCTACCACGTTCATGAAGTCACTGAACCTGAATCTTTTCCTCTGGGAGAAAGACCTTCCCCTGAAGCGTGTCAAGTCTCATACCAAGGAAAAGTAGAACCTGGGATGGAATAGAAGAAGATGTCTGCAGGTTTAAGATCCAGCTGTGGTGCACTAGAACGAGGGCGGAATCTTGAACATTTCAAGCCAAGAGGTCCCCCCCTAAGGAGTCTTGATGAGGAAATCATCCAGGTACATGGTCAGAGAGATGCCCTTGGTGTGAATGAACGTGGCCAGGGCCACCATGATCTTCGTGAAGATTTGTGGCGGTGAAGCCAGGCAAAATTGCAGAGCCGTGAATTGGTAATGATTGGAACTGAAAGCAAAACTCAGGTAGAGTTGACTCTCCGGGTGTATACGGACTTGTAAATAAGTGGAATCCTGAAGATACAGGGGGCCAAGTACTTCCCCAGGGACATCAGCGCGATGACAGAACGCAATGATTCCTGTAGCAACCACATACTTGTTAAGACATTTGAGGTCCAGAATGGGGCAGCAGCTGCTGTCCATGTCCTCTTGGAACTGTCTTGCCTTGATAGGATCCCTTGGAACCTGTGATAAAAAGAACCAATATGGAGGAAGGAATTCTATGCTGTACCTTTCCAATACCACCCACAAAACCCACTGGCTCCCTACAGGTAACAATGGACCAGGATTCTGTGAGTCATGCGGAGGAAGCTTTTATCAGACTTAACCTTTGAAGCTGATCGTTTGGACTGCCATGCTTGTCTGGGTTTTGCGGTGGGGTGAGGTGGACAGGTTTTCCAAACATTATGCACTCTGATCCCCCATTTGGCAGGGAGAGAAAAAAATATGCTCCTTCCTTGCCAGAAAGGAGCACTTGGGGGAGATCTATAGCAACAAGGTGCTCTTACTACCTGTAGCATCACTGATGATCGGTTTTAGTTAAGGCCCAAAAAGAGACTTATCCTGAAAAGGCAATAAAACTAGTGATGTCTTAAAAGATTGGTCTGTAGACCAAATCTTAAACCATAGGGTGGGGCACTCATCAAAGGAGAAAGCAGAGGCTGTCAAAGATAGCATGGGAGTGTCAAATATCTCCTCAGAAACATATGTATTGGCATTGGTGATGTTGGCCATCAAAGCAAACAAGTCCTCTTTGGCAAACATCAGCATGCAGACCATCAGAGAGTTGCTCACCCCAAATTTCTACAGCCATGCTGAACCAGGCAGAGGAAAAAACAGGCCAAAGTGCAGCACCAGTAGCCACAACAGAGTCCTTGAGAAGGGAATCAAGCCTCTTATCCGACTGATCCTTAAGGCCTGCAGTGTCTGCAAGCGGGAGGGCAGTATTCTACACCAGACATGATATGAGGTGGGAGGTCAACAGCAGGGGGAGGAGCCCACAGCACCAAAGCCTCAGGCGAAAAAGGGTACAGCGTAGCAAAGCACTTAAGGAAAAGCTTATTATCAGCTGTTTTCCACTCATCCATAAGGATCTGATCAAGAATGTTATTGGGTGGAAACGCAGAAGAAGATTTTCTACTTCTTTTTCTGCTCCTGAGGAAGTGGCATATGGCCACGAAACTCGTAGAGCTGCTGTACAGTATGTGATGCAATTTTTTAAATTTGTTTTTAATTACTATTTGCAAAATATAGTATTTGTTTATTGTTTTTTTACGTTGAATTGGATGGCAAAACTTTTTGTGGAATAAATTATATTGCCTTCTTAAATTTACCATAGTAGTGCTCTCACTTATTATTAACCATAACTCCTAGTATCCATAGTCTTATAGTTTTTCAGGTGTAGGGGTCAATGGGCTCCACTTAATGGGGTATCAGTCCCTGCAGAGTGATCTCAAAACGAGCCTCGAAATTATCCTGAATCAAAACGGATTGGGGATACAAAGAATACCTGTCCTGGGGTATATACCGGGGAAGCTAAACAATCTTGGAAGCAGAGCAAAAGCCTCACTAATATGTGAGTACCATTTTAAGAGAGCACAGTGGTGAAGGTGGAGGCCAAGTTTAAAGATCTTAAATACTACACTCAGAGAAATCTCCTGTGCCAGCTTTTCCTTTTCTATTTTGCAGAAGATTTTCTACACCCGTAGAAGATATATGGAGACGGAGTTCCCCCATCAGAGGCATCAGAGACCTGGAGGGCCTCCAGGACTGCCTTGACGAGCCCTTCAGCTGAGGGAAGTATACCAGCTTCATAGGAATCTCCATAAAAGTAGGAAGAATCCATGTCCTCATATGCCCCATTGTCATAATCATCATCATCATCCTCTGAGGGCAATTACCTGAGAGTGACCCGTGGAAACAGGGACATCCTGTCTGAAAGTGTGCACAGGTTTCAAGGAGTGAATTACCCCATGGACTGAAGAAGGGATTTGGGCAACTGAAGACGGCAGTGTCTTGATCAGTGCTAGAGGGGCCTGGTGGAGTTGTAAGGACCACAGCACATTGGGGCACAGAGGCCCTGAATATACCCTAGGTAGCAAGAGGAACAGTGAAAGGGGGGAGGTAAGTGAAGCCACTGAATCTTTTGCCTTAAATTTGAACCCATGCCCCTCTAGAGTCTAACATGTCTATGAGAAATGTCCAAAATCTAGTAAATACTAGATTAAATGTCCTCAGAATAGAGATAAGAACCCCAAATATGCAGAAATACAATTATCTGGCAAGCAAAGGGTTAATTTGGGAAGGACAGCAAGGAGTGTCAGCCTCTGCATAGTATAAGCAAAAGAGAAGTAAGACGGCCATAAGAAAATTGTCAGCCAATTTTAAGAAAGCCCACAAAACAGGCATTCTGGGTACTGTAGTCTTCTATGTTGCCTAGCAACACCTACAACTCTGTTTGCAGATTTCTGCAGCCCATCTGGACACTTAAAAAGTGGACCAGATGATAGAGCCCTTCTGACCATTATATCTCTACAACCATTTGGGCTACATCTCAGAGAAGTTTTCCTCATAGTAAGTGGAGCATTCGTAAGGCGTCACCACACATAATTGATCTACAACTAAAAAGTTTGCAAAAGACCCTAAACCCAGGGGGAGTCTAAAAAGTAAGATCTAATTAGTGGGGGAGTGAAAATAAGCCCCCAAACACCTAATACTCCAAACAACACGGAAAGGGTTAATGCAATTAAAAAACGTAGAAAAAAAACAGCCATCCTCACTCCAAACAGTTCTAATTAGAGTTACTGGTCAGCTTAAGCAAGTTGTACAGTAATGACTGTCACGTTAAAAGAAAAATAGTAGTGAAATAAGTGCACACAGAGAATTAATAAAACATAGTGGATTCTTGACAATAGTGCTCCCTCAGGTGCTGCTTAGCCCCATCTTTTATTCCCTTAAGCCATTACAGAAGAGATATTTCCATATCTGTATAAGTCTAGTTCCACTCACAAACATGCCAGCACCAAAATATCAGTTAAATCTCCCCTGCATGATAGAAATCACAAAGTCCTAGACATACACTTCATTCTTTAGGGGCCTCATCATTAAGGTACAGCCCTCATTAGGAACAAGGAGAGTAAGGGTACATGCCTAGGATACTCTTGCAGTTAGGGACAGTGCCTCTCAGGCGCTACTCTCTTGTTGTTTTATCGCTGTAAGAGGAAGGGTTTCCCAAGCATGGACCCTTGCTTAGTTTGTATCTAGAGAGATTCAGCTGCACAACACACAAAGTCAACTAAAGGCTGAAATTTATATCAGGGGTTTTGTCTGACATTTTGGTGATCAATTGTGTGCAGTAAAAGACTGAGAAGAATATAGATAGTTCTCATCTATAATGAGACAATAATAAAAAACAAGACTAAGCAACACCTGAGGGGCACTAGCTTCCACAATAAACTACTAAATTGTATTAATTCTTGGTGTGCACTGATCACACCTCTTTTTTTTGTCTCTACAATTATTAAATAGCATGCCAACCAGATGTAAACATGTCATACTTTTTTCCTCCAGCCAGCTAGTACTAGCTAGTTTGCATAAAGGTACAAACTGTTAATCATGCAAATCTTGTCAGGATGGATGCTCTCAATGAACTTCTGACCAAGAGGGAGTGCTTCCAGTGCCTTCTCGCTTGTTGATGTAGGCTACAGCCATGGTGTTGTCCTATTGGATGCGAACTGGATGACCCCTCAGCTGAAGGCACCAGTAAACAAGTGCGAGCCAGATCGCCCAGAGCTCTAGAACATTGAGGGATTGGAGGGCCTCCTCCAAGCTCCATCTGCCCTGCATCCCCAAATAACCCAGAACCATACCCCAGCCCCTCAGGCTGGCATCTGTCATGATGAAGGTCCATTCTGAGACCACAAACAGCTTCACTTGCTCCAGGTTGCTCCTGTGCAACCACCATTGCAGATCCCGTCTGACTTCTTGAGTTAGGGATAACCTCAGATCCAGGAGATCTGGATTCCCACAACAGGATCGGATCAGGAGTCTCTGGAGCTCCCTGGTGTGGGCCATAGTACAGGGCACTGCCTCCATGGTGGACACCATGTGACCCAAAAGTTTAATGAACTTTCAGATTGGAGCCTATGGCCACTACAGAGCTTGAGACACCAGGCGCATAATCTGCTGAATGGAGTCCTCCATCAGAAATTCTTTCCCCTGACAGGTGTCTAACCTGAACCCAAGGACCAGTTCCTGAGACGGAACTGGAGAAGACTTTGACATGTTGAGAATCCACCCATGATGGACCAGAAGTTGAGCACAGTCCTGGACGTGCTGGTCCAGGAGGTCCCTTGATGGAGCTTTCAGTTAAAGGTCGTCCATGTAAGGAGTCACCTGAATCCCCTGGGTGTGAATGAAGGCTATCAAGACTCTCAGAACTCTGGCAAACACCCAATTAGTGGAGGTAAGCCCAAAGGGCTGAGAGGTGAACTGGCAGTGCTCAGAGCCGCAGGCAAAACTGAGGTACTTCTGACTGTCTAGGCGAATAGTGATGTGTAAGTAAGTGTTCTGCAGATCCAGAGACGCAAGGAATTTTCGTGATAACAGAAAACAAGGACTCCATCTTGAAGTGAGCATTGTCCACACAATAATTGTGGTCCTTGAGGGTGACTGCTGCCGTCCCTCTTGGACACCACAAATAGGCTGGAATAAAAACCTTAACCTTTCTCTTGGAGTGGAACAAGAACCTTATCAAGAAGAGATTGAACCGCTTCGTTGAGAGACACAACTTTTCCTGGCCCTGGGGAACCCTGGACTGGAAGAACCTGAAGGGAGGAAGGGACTTTAACCCTTATTCTGTACCCTTCCGAAACCACCTGCAAAACCCACTGGTCCGCAATTGACTCTGCCCATGCACTGTAAAAATGGCACAGACGTCCACCAACAGGTGTCTGCGGACCAGGATTCTGCACGTCATGCAGAGGCAGACTTGGATTTGGCAGGAGTGCTCTTGGAGTGCCACTGCTGCTTAGGATTGATGGTGGAGAGTGGGGTGAAGGCCTGAGACACATTCTGACTTGGCCTTTGTTTGATGGGGAGGAAAGACTCAGTTTCCTCTCCTTGATAGGGTGTTTGGTAACCTGAGGAAACAGGGTGCTTTTGCCCCCAGTAGCGTCACAGATGATCCGCTTTAGCTCAGGACCAAAAAGAGACTTACCATGAAAGGGGAATGAAACTAGTGACTTTTTAGAGGACAGGATGGAGGTCTAAATCTTGAGACACAAGGTGCATTGTGCAATAACAGAAAAGGCATAGGTCTTAGCCAAAAGCTTGAAAGCATCAAAAAGAGCATCAGTGACATGTCTGAGCCTCAGACATGTTGGCTAAGATGGCTAAAAGATCCTCTTTAGGGGCGTCATCTCTGATGGCATCAGTAAGGAGTTAACCCCAGATAGCAATAGCTCTGGTGACTAGAATAAGCCTCAACACAGCACCAATGGCTGCAAAATTGGACTTGAGAATAGCTTCTAGCCTCCTTTAAAGCTGTAGTGTCTGTCAAGAGCAGTGCGGTAGACTGGAAGCCTGGATAGAGGGGATCAACTGCAGGAGGAAAAGCCACCTCTGAAAAGGAGTATAGAGTAGAAAAGAGAATTTTAGTGTTACCTGTTAAATATTTTTCTCTTAGTCCATATAGCTTACAGGTACCATGGGGAGGTGACAGCTTCTCCTAGTAGGTTGGAACATTTCTATAAAAAAGTTGATGGTAGAGCCTCCTTATCAAACTATCCCCTAGCCCTGACTTCCAGTTAGACTTGAGACAAGCTCACTAAATAGGACAGCGAGAAAGTAGAAAGGCAAACTTCTGTGAGCAACAAACCCAAGAGGACTCTTAAGTCCAGCGAAGTGAGACCAAGAGAGATCTCTTTCACTTGTATATCATATAGACTAAGAGAAAAGATTTAAGAGGCAAGACTAAAATCCTCTTTTCTCTGTCTTCCAATATGACATATAGGTACCATGGGGATATAGCAACATTAAGCTCCCAGGGTGGGAAGAAAAATAAAAAGACTAAGCGCCAGTCCCCATGATACTGGAGTTCCCTGGTACGAGACAGGACTAGGAACAGCCCAAACATAACTGTCAACAGACAGTGAACAATAGCACAGCACACAAGAACAAGAGCCATCTGGGCTCAAACAGTTAAAGAACAGTAAGACACAGGGATGAGCAGGACCTTAGACAGGTAGAACTGCCTGAAGGGCCTTCCTGATAAATCTGGCTTCAGCCAAAGCCAGAACATCAACACAATAGTGTTTAGCAAAGGTGTGCATGGAGGACCAAGTCACAGCCTTGCACAGCTGTTCAGCAGAGGTCTGATTCTTGTAGGTCCAGGAGGCCCCAACAAAACTTGTGGCGTGTGCTGTAATAGAAAAAAGAACAGGTTTCTTCCTGAGTTCATAAGCCTTGCAAATGCTAGACCTAATCCAGGATGCAATAGTGACCTTGGATGCAGCCAAACCTGCCCTAGGACCCTCAGGGATTACAAACAAAGCATCCTTCTTGCTCAAAGGTTCAGTGCGGTGCACATGGAACTTAAGACAGTGCACCATCTCTAACAAGTGGAGATCCCTCTCCTTGTCAGATTTTGGGTCAGGACAGAATGAAGGTACAACAGTCTTCTGATTGATGTGAAACTCAGAGACCACCTTAGGAAGGAATTCCTGGGAGGTACGAAGAACAGCCTTAACCTTGTGAAATACTAGGAAAGGCGCTTTGCAGGACAAGGCCTGCAACTCAGCAACTCTTCGGACAGATACCACGGCCAGAAGATAAACCATTGAACTCGTGAGAAGACGCAGAGGAATGGTAGCCAAAGACTCAAAGGGAGTCCGCTGCAAAAATCCCAACACCAAATTAAGGCCCCACTTGGGAGTGGGAGCCTTATAGGCAGGGAAGGCATGAGAGACACCATGAAAGAAGACCTTGACATCCAGCAAGATGGCAATGTGTCTCTGAAAAAAAAACAAAAAACAGAAAGCAATGAAGTCTGAACCATCAAGGAGCTAAGACGGAGCCCTCTGTTCACACCATCCTGTAAGATTGACAGGACAACCGGGAAATCAAACTTCTGTGAAGACAGATCCCTGTCTACACACCAAGACTGGAAAATGCGCCAAACCCTATGGTAGGCCTTGGAAGAAACCAGTTTCCTAGCCTGAATCATAGTGGAGATCACGTCGGGAGAGGAACCTTTCCACCCTAGGATGGAGGCTTCAACAGTCATGCCGGCAAAGCCATGCGCTCCAAGTCCTCCTTCCATAGGTACCCCTGAAGAAGGAGATCCAGTCTGAGTGGCAGTGGAAATGGATCCCATATGGCGAGGGCAACTAGTTCTGGGAACCACGTCCTCCTGGTCCAATAGGGAACCACCAGACTGGCCATCCAAATCTTCCACAAAACCATGGCGATGAGAGGAATTGGAGTGAAGATGTAAGCCAGAAGGCACCATGGTGTCACCAAACCATCCACAGCAAAGGTCAGAGGATCCACCCAAAGGGAAGAAAACATTTGAACCTTCCTGTTGGCCAAAAGATGTATCTGAGGAAAACCCCACCACTGCACCAACAGGTCTAAAATGTCTGGATGGAGCTCCCACTCTCCGTGGGTCCACCTGTTGTTGACTGAGAAAGTCCGCCAGGACATTGTCTATGCCTGGAATGTGCACGGTGGATATTACTGGACCACGACATGATAGACTTGACCTCCGACCAAGTGGGAGCACTTCTTGTGCCTCCTTGCTTATTGACATATGCTACGGTAATGGTGTTGTCTGACTGGACAACCCCTTAACTGAAGGGACCAGTAAACCAAAGAATGCTGAATTGCTCTGAGTTCCAGAACACTGATGGATTGAAGAGACTCCTCCAAGGTCCACCTGCCCTGGACACCCAGGTGACCAAAGACAGCTCCCCAGCTCGACAGGCTGACGTCAGTGATCACAAAGATCCAATCCCGGATACAAAGAGTTTCCCCTTCTCCAGGTTGGGCAGATAGTGAATCTCTGGAGCTCCCTTGTGTGGGCCATGGAGTACGGAACCAACTCCATAGTGGAAACCAAGCTACATGCATAGTAACATAGTAGATAAGGCTGAAAAAAGACATGCGTCCATCAAGTCCAGCCCATGCCAATAACACCCCTGTTGATCCAGAGGAAGGCAACAAAAAAGCCCTCTGGAGCAATTTCCAGTGTAGGTGTGTGTGTGTGTGTGTGTGTGTGTCAAATAGTTCCCCGGCTCAATATCCTATTTGCTTTGAAACCACCTGTCATAACTGTCAATATTGTTCTGTGCTAGATAGGCATCCATTGCTTTTTTGAATGCAGTTACATTATCTGCAAGCACAACATCCCGAGGCAAAGAATTCCATAGCCTTACCGCCTTTACTGTAAAGAATCCCTGTCTGTGTTTTAGTCGAAAGCGCCTTTCCTCAAGTCTTAATGGATGACCTCTTGTTCTTAGCTCAGCTCTTTGCATAAATAATTCATTGGATAGTTCTTTGTATTGACCTTGAATGTATTTGTAAATGGTAATCATATCACCCCTTAGATGTCTCTTTTCTAATGTAAACAAACCCAGTTTGGCTAGTCTCTCTTTGTAACTCAGATCCTCCAATCCCTTTATCAGTTTTGTTGCACGTCTCTGCACCTTTTCCAGTTCAGTAATGTCTTTTTTTAGAACAGGCGCCCAAAATTGTACTCCATATTCTAGATGAGGCCTAACCAAGGATTTATACAGAGGTAGGATAATATTAGCATCCCTTGCTTCTACACCTCTTTTTATGCAGGCTAGTACTCTATTTGCTCTTGCAGCAGCAGAGTGACTCTGCACACTGCTGTGAAGTCTATTGTCTATCAGTACACCTAAATCTTTCTCTAATGAGGATTTCACAAGTTGTTTCCCATTTAGAGTATATGTAGCAAGTTTGTTTCTACAACCCAAATGCATAACCTTACATTTATCTACATTAAATGACATCTGCCACTTTTCTGCCCATTCACTTAGTTTATCTAAATCCTTCTGTAGGGAAAAAACATCGAGCTCTGTATGTATTTCCTTACATAGCTTGGTGTCATCAGCAAAGATTGAGATGCTACTTTCAATTCACACTTCTAGATCATTAACAAACAAATTAAAAAGCATTGGGCCCAGGACTGAACCCTGCGGCACCCCACTTATAACCCTAGACCAATTTGAAAAAGTTCCGTTTACAACAACTCTCTGCCATCTATCATTTAACCAGTTCTCAATCCATGTACAGATAACACCACCCAAACCGAAGCCTTTTAATTTATGCAGTAACCTGTTGTGAGGCACTGTGTCAAAGGCTTTTGCAAAATCCAAGTATACTACATCAACTGCAATTCCCCAGTCCAAATTACTACTCACTCTTTCATAAAATGCAAGTAAATTAGTCTGACATGATCTGTTCTTCATGAAACCATGCTGATTCCTACTAATGATATTGTTTGTCTTCACATAGTTCTGAATACTGTCAGTTAATAACCCTTCTAGTATCTTACCCACTATGGAAGTCAAGCTCACAGGTCTATAATTTCCTGGTTTGGATCTTGCTCCCTTTTTAAACAATGGAACTACATCAGCTTTCCTCCAATCACAGGGCACTATGCCTGATGAAAGTGAATCAATAAATATTAAGTATAATGGTTTTGCTATTACTGAACTAAGTTCCTTAAGTACCCTTGGGTGTATACCGTCCGGTCCAGGCGCTTTATTCACTATAACCCTTTCCAGTCTCTTTTGGACCTTGTCCTCAGTAAGCCATGTAGATGTTGGAGGAAATTCCATGGTTTTGTCTGTTTGCCCACAACTTGTCATTTCTGCTTCCTTTGTATATACTGAAGCAAAGAACGTATTTAGGGTGTCAGCCATAGCTTTATCCTCACTAATCAATTCACCTATTTCAGTCCTAAGAGGACCAATATCAACCTTAACTTTTTTGTTGTTAATATACTTGTAGAATTGTTTAGGGTTTTTCTTGCTCTCATTTGCAATGTTTCGCTCATTTTCTATTTTAGCTAGCTTAATTGCTTGTTTGCAGATTTTATTACATTCTTTATATTTTTTAAATGATGCATCTGACCCATTTGACTTAAACACCTTAAAAAGCCTGCTTTTTATTTCTCATTTCCCTGCTAACCACATTATTAATCCACATTGGTTTTGCTTTACTTCTCTTGTGCTTATTCCCTAATGGTATATATTGACGTGTATATTTGCCCAAGAGCATTTCAAATACATTCCATGACTCTTGTGCATTTTTATCTTTGAAAATTACATCCCACTGGATATCCTTTAAAGCTTCTTTTAACTTTGTAAAATTAGCCTTTTTGAAATTGAATGTTTTGGTTAAACTCTTGCTATTGGGTTTCTCATAACAAACTTCAAAGGATACAATATTGTGGTCACTGCTGCCCAAATGTTCCCTTACCTGCACATTGTTTACAATGTCAGAATCGTTTGAGAGCACTAGGTCAAGCAAGGCCTCTTTTCTAGTTGGCTCCTGTAACGTGATGCCTTGTATCATAAGCTGGATACCTCTTTTATAGTTCCTTTCTCCCTCAGAATAACACTCCAATAGTAAACTGACCCTCCTGTTCCCAAACATCAGCCGAGACTTGATGAAGGGAAGAACTCTTCTTTATTGACTCAAACACACAGGTTATATACACTACAGAGATTCTTATCTAGATCAGCATGCAAACGAATACTTGGGACAGTGTTTCTATGCTTGACCAATCCGTCACCAGCATCCTTATCAGGATAAGAATGCAGATTAAGACTTGAAATCCTACATTCTTAACTGGCTCATCAATAACCTCCTCTGATTGGTCAAGGAAGCACAGCAGGGATCAATTAACATTCCTTAGCACAGGCCTGGAGTAGAGTGGAAGCAAAGCTCAACCCCCACCATCTCTGCATTCCAGCAATGTATTGAAGGCAACTATGGCTCAGCTCAGTCTATGGTTGTTTGTCTTTTGGGTAGGAATAGTCTGAAGACATGAGATCCCATATCTCTAACAAACCAATATCTCCCATGGTCGCCACAGTTCCGTCACATATCTCCCCCTTGTCCACCTTCGACAGCCACAGCATGATCCACACGGGTCAGCTTGCTGCTGTCCGGAGTGGACACAAAATCTGGTAGTGTCATGTCTACAACAGTACTTGTCCCAAAAGTCTTGTCCCCAGTCAGCCCCTACAGTCCTGGGGTCTGGAAAGAATAAACGAGTCCCTTGTCCGAGGCCAGGAGTAAAACTGGGGTCCTTGGTCCTGGGACAGGGAAACGTGTACCTCTTGGTCCTGGCTATCCCCAAGTTGGGAGGCCTCTCCTGGGCCAGGCTCCAGACAGAGCTGGGGTCAGACCCTCCTGGGTCTGGGTCCAGTGGCTCAGGGTCCATAGCCAGTCTATAAGGTGGACCTCCTTTTGGCAAAAGTGTCTCTGGGTTCCCAATGGCCTGGGAGTCACCTTGGTGGATGCTGGGGACATCTCCCCCTTTTGGTTGGGCAAGTACCCCACGGGAACAGGAGAGGATGCTGCTCCCACTCTCCTGGGCTGAGGCAACATCCAAAGGGCTACTGGAAACACTGGGGACTCTATTGTTCAGGGTAGGGGCATCCAGAGGACCGGTGAGGAGCGCACTCCCACTCACCAATCCAGGACAAACAGACTGTGGGCTGCTGGCAAAACTGGGGCAACTCCCAACTTCCTTAGGGAGCACGGTGGTCCCCCTCCCTCGGGCTGGATCAACAGTTGGCCTGGTGGGGAATGACTTCCCACCCACCAGGCTGGGGTCAAAAGTTCCAGGGGCAACAAGGGCATCCCTGGTGAGGACCGTGGTCCCACTCACCAAGGCTGGGGTATCAGGACAAGGGGCAACAGGCTTTGGACTGCTGATGAGGACTGTTGTCCCACTCATCACAGCCAAGGTTTCACAGGGCCTGGTTGGCTCGCTCCCAACCACCAGGCCAGGGGTCACATAGGGGCTGGTGGGCTCGCTCCCACCCACCGGTTCACAGTCCACAGGGACAGCACAAGGGGCAGCAGCACTGCACTGTGGCAGTCTGCTGGGTTCCTCTTCTTCCAGACCATCAATTTCCCCGTTTCTTTTCTTTTTGCGAGGGAACATCTGACCAATCTTCCTGGCAATCTTTTCCCAGCACCTGGAGAACACATTTTCCTCCTTCTCCAGGGCAATAGCAATAAGGGACAGACTAGGGCTTCTGGTGGGGATCTGCGTCTCATCCACCGCAGCAGGGGTTACATAGGGGCTGGTGGGCTTGCTCCCACCCACCAATTCACAGTCCACCTGTACAGCAAGAGGGTCAGCAGCACGGTTCTCCTTCAGTCTGCTGGGGTCCTCTTCTTCCAGGCAACAAACTCCAAGGCCATTCTCTGCCTTGAGGAAGACCGCAGTCCCATTCCTCAGGGCCATAACATCCGCGCCCCTGGAGAGCACACATTTCTCTTTCTCCAGGGCCGTATCCAATAACAAAGGGGAAGGACAGGGGCTGCTGGTGGGGACCTGTGTCTCATCCACAGCAACAGGGGTTTCCCAGGCCCTGGGGAGCTCACTCCAACTCACCAGGCCAGGGTTCACAGGGAGGCTGGTGGGGAACGCATTCCCACCCACCAGTTCACAGTCCACAGGGTCAACAAGAGGGCCAGCCAGGCCACGTCTTCCTGTGGTATCGTATATGGGGGGGGGGGGCGCCCGTGGTCCCTCCCCCGTATGCCTTGCAACTTTCCGTATAAGGCCTTGGTAGGCTCGCTCCAGATGCCACTCTTGCTCCACCAGGTCCTCCAGCTCCTCTGCTAGCTCAGGGATATTCTGGAACCCCATCATCTCCTCCAGGCATCCCTGATTTCCCAAAACCTACTCTCCTCCTTGCTGCCAAAGTTGGGGTCGACACAGATGGCCTCCCATCCTACTCCTGGGCCGTTGTATCCATTGCCCACAACAGAACAACAGGGGCGGATCATGCTGTAATACTTCTGCTCCGCTTTCTGGTACAGGGCGATATACTGATCCTGTAGCTTACTTTCCACCTTCACAAAGCAGTTCATGCTGTCCTCCCAATCCCGCAGAGGATTGTCTCCCAGAAGCGGCCATCACAATGCCACCAGCTTCTCAATCCGTCTCCAGCTGGGCTTAACAGCGCCCATTGGTCCTAGATTTGCCATGTTCCACAGGCAGGATCCCAGGTACCTCCTAAGGCAGTGGATACTAGTACTCCAAGTTCCAGGATATCCAAGTTGCTTTGGCCATCCACAGGTTGGGGCCCTCTTGCACTCTGGACTCCAGCAGATCCTCCAGGGCTTCGCTAAGCCCGCCGCAATACTGCTTCCTCCGGTTCAGGTGAACCAACGCTCTATCCACTGCTCGCTGCGTTGCTGAGACCGGGGTCAAGCCAGTGGCTATATCTCCCCCTGGATGCTGGTCTCAGTTTCAATGTTGCTCCATCCACTGCTCGCTGCGCTGCTGAGACCGGGGTCAAGCCAGCGGCTATATCTCCCCCTGGATGCTGGTCTCAGTTTCGCTGTTGCTACATCCACTGTTTGCTGCGCTGCTGAGACCGGGGTCAAGCCAGCGGCTATATCTCCCCCTGGATGCTGGTCTCAGTTTCGCTGTTGCTCCATCCACTGCTCACTGCGTTGCGGAGACCGGGGTCAAGCCAGTGGCTATATCTCCCCCTGGATGCTGGTCTCAGTTTCAGTTCCTTGGGATAAGCCGAATCCCGCCGCTTGCCACCAGTTGTAACGTGACGCCTTGTATCATAAGCTGGATACCTCTTTTATAGTTCCTTTCTCCCTCAGAATAACACTCCAATAGTAAACTGACCCTCCTGTTCCCAAACATCAGCCGAGACTTGATGAAGGGAAGAACTCTCCTTTATTGACTCAAACACACAGGTTATATACACTACAGAGATTCTTATCTAGATCAGCATGCAAACGAATACTTGGGACAGTGTTTCTATGCTTGACCAATCCGTCACCAGCATCCTTATCAGGATAAGAATGCAGATTAAGACTTGAAATCCTACATTCTTAACTGGCTCATCAATAACCTCCTCTGATTGGTCAAGGAAGCACAGCAGGAATCAATTAACATTCCTTAGCACAGGCCTGGAGTAGAGTGGAAGCAAAGCTCAACCCCCACCATCTCTGCGTTCCAGCAATGTATTGAAGGCAACTATGGCTCAGCTCAGTCTATGGTTGTTTGTCTTTTGGGTAGGAATAGTCTGAAGACATGAGATCCCATATCTCTAACACACCAATATCTCCCATGGTCGCCACAGTTCCGTCACATATCCTCTACTAGTTGGGACATAAAATTATCATTTATCATACTTAGAAAAATATTTCCCTTTGTTGTGCCTGAAGTCATATTGCTCCAGTCAATTTCAGGGTAGTTGAAATCTCCCATTATAATTACCTTTGCTGACCTAGCAGCCGTTTCCATTTGCAGTAAAAGTTGGGCTTCCTCCAACTCCCCAACATTAGGTGGCTTGTAGCAAACCCCCACCAATATCTTTTTATTATGTGTGCCCCCAGTGTGTATTTCAACCCACAAGGCCTCTACCTTTTCATTGGACCCTTCATTTATATCTTCCCTTAAACTAGGTTTTAAGGCCTGCTTTACATATAGGCATACCCCTCCTCCCCTTTTATTAATCCTGTCCCTCCTAAAAAGTGAATAACCCTCTAGATTGACTGCCAAGTCATACGTATCATCTAACCAGGTTTCAGACACTCCAATCAGATCATACTGGTCATGTACTGCAATCATTTCTAGTTCCCCCATCTTACCAGCCAGACTGCGAGCATCTGCATGCATACATTTTATCTTTTTGCCATTCTTTAAGATTTCGTTCTTTTTCAGATGTATTTGTCTTTTATCAGGCTGTAACAATGGCAATTCCCTATTAGATGAACTAGCCCATTCCCCCTCTCCACCCCCATGACCCTTCTCTAATCCCATTCCCTCAATTATACTATCTTCCCCAGCCTGTGTTGCAGCTCCCCCCCCCCTTTCTAGTTTAAAGTCTCCTCCAGCCTTCTAACCATCCTATCACCCAGCACCGTGGCCCCCCTTCCACTAAGGTGCAATCCATCACTACTATAAAGATTGCTCCCAAGGGAAAAGACTGGCCAGTGCTCTAGGAACCCAAACCCCTCCTGCTTACACCAAGTCTTTATCCACGCATTTAACTCCCTAATCTCCCGTTGCCTTTCTAATGTAGCGAGTGGCACAGGTAGAATTTCAGAAAATACTACCTTAGAGGTCCTCTGCTTAAGCTTATATCCTAGGTCCCTCAAATCCTTCCTAACAGACCTCCATTTTCCACTGACTTTGTCATTAGTACCAACATGTACCATGACAGCCGGGTCATGCCCAGCCCCTCCCAACAATCTATCAACCCGATCAGCCACATGTCGAACCCGAGCTCCCGGGAGACAGCAAACTGTATGATTGTGGCGATCTTGGCGACAGATTACCCTGTCTGTCTTCCTAATAATAGAATCCCCTACCACCACCATCTGTCTAGGTCTGCCTGAGTCCTGGATCCCATCCGTGCTAGAGGGGCTGTTCACTCGGCTGTTAGAGAGAACAGTCCTCTCCAGCAAAGACATTCCTGTGTCAGCATCCCCAACATCATTACTTAATGTAGCAAATCTGTTAGGATTAGTAAACACAGGAGTGTCCTCCCTATTTCTCTGTCCACCCCCCTTGCTATGTCTAACTGTAACCCATCTGGCTACCTGCTCTTTCTTTGTGCAGTCTCCACCCCCAGAACTACCTACCACCGCTTCCTGCTGCTCAGTCAGCAGAACCCTCTCAAGATTGGCCGTCTTTCTCAATGTTGCAACCTGCCCCTCCAGATCTCTAATACGAGCTTCCAGAGAGACCACTTGCTCACATCTGCCACAGAGGTATGCACCCTGGAACGGTTGTTCCAGGTGTGCAAACATATGGCAGTTTGTGCACTGAGTTAAATGGACAATCATGCTACCACTCATATGTGCCAGTTACCACAAGATAAAAAGGCAGGCAGGCAAAAATAGCTGCACAATAAGTTTGATAAATGTGTTCCCCTGTGTAACCCCCTGTATTTGAATTCCCCTGTTTTAAATTCCCACACTTACCACACTTCTGCACTTACACACTGATGCAAGATTCACACGTTCAAGTATTCACTATGTATCTGCTATTTAAGCCAGGAATCCACCAATTAAAAACACAGCAATTAGTCACTCCCACCACACCAGACTTCAATTATTTATCACAGCAAAGAGGGAAAACTCAGAGAGATTTGTTTTTAACCTCTCCCTTACCACACCACACAATATTCTTATGCTATTATTCCAGCAAGTATCCAATCTCAGTCTTTCAGGGCACAGGGCACTGATGAACTTCAAATGCAAGAGTAATAAACTTGCAAACCGGAGCTGAGGGACACTCCAGAGCTTGGGACACCAGATGCATGGTTTGCTGAATGGAGTACTCTGTCATAAAAAACCTTCCACTGACGGGTATCAAACCTGAGTCCAAAGAAGACGAGGACCTGAGAGGGGACCGGGGCAGACTTCTCCATACTGAGAATCCACCCATGATGGAGGAGAATCTGAGCACAGTCCTGGACATGCTGGTCCTGGAGTTCCCTGGATGGAGCCTTAAACAGAAGGTCATCCATATAGGGAGTCACCTGAATCTCCCGCGTGTGCAGGAAGGCAATCAATGCCCCTAGGACTCTGGCAAACACCTGAGGAGTGCAGGTAAGCCCAAAGGGCAAAGTGGTGGATTGGAAGTGCCCCAAGTCACAAGTGAAACAAAGGTCTGACTGTTTAGATGAATCAGGACATGCAAGTAAGCATCTTGCAGATCCAGGGATGCCAGAAACACTCCTTGACACACAACTGCGATGACAGAGGGCAAAGACACCACCCTGAAGCGTGCAGTCTCCACAAGAGAATGGAGGTCCAAGATAGGATGACTGCTGCAGTCCCTCTTGGCCACCATGAACAGGTTTAAATAGAAACCTGAACCTCTCTTGAGGAGGAACTGGAATCAGGAATCCCTTGTCCAAGAGAGCCTGAACCATCTCGTTGAAAAGACACAACTCTTCTTGGCTCAGAGGAGTCCTGGACTGGAAGAATCTGTAGGGATGAAGGGATTTGAAGGCAATCTTGTACCCTTCCAAAACCACCTGCAGAACCCACTGGTCAGGCGTATGAAAAATGGAGCAGATGCACACACACACATGCAACTGCAGACCAGGATTCTGAAAGTCATGTGAGGAAGACTTGCCAGACTTGAGCTTGGCTGTGGCCTGCTTTGAATGCCACTGCTGTCTGGGCTTGGTGGTTGGGAGAAGGGTGCCAGTTTGAGACACGCTCTGATTCGGCCTTTGCACCTTGTTTTGGAAGGGACAAAAAATATGCCGTTTCCTTGCCATGTTAGGGCGTTTGGAGACTTGAGACAATAGGGTGCTCTTGCCTCCAGTGGCCTCACTGATAATCTGATTCAGTTCAGGCCCAAAGAGATTTGCTCCAAAAAGGAGAGAAATCAGCGACTTCTTGTCAAGGGTTGGCTGAGCTGCTCTAACTCTGCTGCTTGATTCTGCTCTCTGAGCTAATCTAGTGCTCTGCTATCCATTATTGCTGCATTCCCTTTTCTGTCTCAGCTTACCTCTCTGTGTTTGCTCACCTGACTGCTATTAGCCAACCATCCCAGGGTATTTAAAGCAGCTTGAGGGCAGGCTCGTTCCTAGTTGAGTGCCTCTGACTAGCTCTTTGTATATGCAAATTATCCTTGGGACTAGTCACCCAAAGGGTAACAGGGTAATCCAGACGTGGACCCCTTGCTCACAGTGCCTAGAGAGATCAGCTGCACCTCACTGACGAAGGCCATCAAGGCTGAAACGTACTACTGGGGTTGGCTGCTTCTCTTGTTCAGAGAGGAATTGCCTGGCACTTTGTGGCTGGACTGACTCTTGGTAGGATCAGTATGATGTGCTTTAGGATATTTCCTCTCTGTGAAAGGCACTAGTGAGCTAAAAGAGATTGCACCCTGGGTAGGATACTTATCCTATAGAGCTTCATCACCTTGAGGGCAGACTCGTTCCTAGTTAAGCATCTCTGACTAGCTCTTTGCATATTTAAAGCAGTTTGGCTCACTTCCTGGTTGCCTTTGTGTCTGATTCTGGCTGCAAGCACGTGATCCTGAGTTGCTAATTACCTGTGCATGACCTGGCTTCCTCTGACATCCCTTCTGGCTCCGGAATCCTGGATTGTTCCTGACATTGTTGATCTCTGTATTCCTGACCCCAGCTTGGCTGAGTACCTGTCTTGGTTCCTGACCCCGGCTTGTCTTTTGATTTAAGCTTCTGGATCATGATTTTGCTTTGTTTGCTTTTGTTATTTTAATAAAGGTGTTTTGCACTTCACATTTTTGTGTCTGTCTGGTTCCTGGTCCCTAACACTTCTTAGAAGAAAGGTCAGCAGAACAAATCTTGAGCCACAAAGTGTGTCTAGCAGTGACAGAGAATGCAGAAGCCTTAGCTGAAAGTTTGACAGAATCAAAAATATTGTCAGTTGCATATGTCTGAGCCTCAGACATGTTAGACAAGAGGGCTAAAAGGTCCTCCTTAGGGGCGCCATTTCTGACAGCCTCAGTAACTTGTTCATCCCAGATGGCAATAGCTCTAGTGACCCAAGCAGAATCCAAAGTAGGCCTCAGGGTGGCTCCAATGGCAGCAAAGTTAGACTTCAGGATAGCTTCCAGATTCCTGAGACCCATATCTTTGAGCCCCGTAGTGTCAGCCAACAGCAGATCAGTAGACTTAGAAAGTCTGGAAATAGGGGGGTCAACTGTAGGAGGTGAAACCCACTGAACTAAAGCTGCCTCTGAAAAGAGATACATGGAGAATCTCTTAGAAAGAGAAGGCCGCCTGTCTGGCATCTTCCACTCATCCAGTATAACCTGGTCCAGAGTGGCATTGGGTGGAAACACAGTGTAGGACTTGTTGCAACTTTAAAAGACGTCAGAAGACAAGTGGCCCTACTCAGGGGTATTAACGATTTGCAGGGTCATCAAAACCACCCTAATGAGATAATCAGCAGAGGGCTTGGGGTCAACCTCAAAGGGGTCGCCAGAAGCATATGTAGAGTCCCCTTCCTCACACTCCCCTTCCTCCGTATCACCATCAAAAGAATCCTCCTCAGATGTTTCAGAGGTGTTAGGTATGCCTGGGGCCTTAGAGGCCACAAACCTGAAGGTGGTGGGGGGTTTCCAAGAATGAGGACCCCTGGAGGGATAGAGAAATCTGTGCCCTAGAGGACTTTAAGTCCTTGACTCAGAGTGGCTCTTGTTCAAGGCTGGGGGACCCAGGTGGTGTAGTAGGGGCCACAGCAAATGAGGGGCATAAGTATTGAGTACTGAGTATTCTCTAGGGAGTCCTGTTTGGCATGAAGAATGTCTGAACTTGCACTTGCAGGGCCCCCAAGACACTGGGGATGCGAACCAGATCATAGTTCAAGAGGAATCAAGAAGAATGAGCCCTCTCTGAACTCTGTATGTCAAATGGTTGCAGAGATACGTCCCAAAACAGTTTGTCCCATAAAAGTCAATGGAGCAAGTGTGGCCGTGCAGGAAACGTGCCTTAAAGAAGCAGAAAACTAAAAATACAGAATTTTCAAAAGTGTCTGAATCTACCCAAATACCCAAGGGAACATGCAGAGATAAATAAAAACAGACAATCCTGAAGGGGAAAGTCAAAATAAGTCACTTAACACAGAGAAACTAGAAGAGAAGGGGTTAATTACATAAATGCAGCCATCCAAGCTCCAAAAACCCTGGGACCAAACAGAAATAGATAGCGAACATGAGTGCAGGAGTTCTAGACTCCAATAAGACCCCTGTACGGAGGGGGACACTGGGACAAGTGTTCTTCAAAAGAGCTTGGACAGCATATCTAGAAACCCCTGTCTGCCTTGAAATTTCTGCAGGGAGAGACCTTGCTGAGGCAGTATAACTATTTTGTGTCTTGCCATGGTGTATGACTTTTGACATTAAACTGTCTTCATTAACCTCACCTTGTTAGCAGAGTTTGGCTGTTCCTCACCCTGTTTTATTCTTCATACACAGCTCTGTTTCAGTTAATGATTATGTTTCAACGTACGTATTAAATTGATGATCATTAGCACGTCGGGTATAATTGTTTAATCATACACCTGACTATATGCCTACAAAATCCCAGACTTTGTGAAAGTGTGCTGTTTTGAAGGAAAAGGGTGGTCACTCAAAATACTGATTTGATTTAGATTTTTCTTCTGTTCACTCACTTTGTGTTTGGTTAATTTCATGAGATTCAAAGAAACGTCTCAATCTCAGTTCAAACGTTTTTCTTTCTTTATAGCTTTTGAAATTACTGCTAAGGATCTCAATTAAATGATTTTCGACTTGGTGTCACACCCACTACCCTTACTTGCTGCTGATCACTCCTTCCAAATTAGGTACTGTTGGAACTGGTCATCTCACCCTTACTCACTGCTGAACACGTCCCCCAGACCTGTTGCTATTGGCCTATGAGAGTATTTAAGGCCTCACCACATCTTTAGCTTTGCCTGATTATCAAGTTTTCCTGAATGCTGTACTTCTGACCTTGGCCTGTGTCATTTCATCTTTATCTTGACCTACCTGACTTCAGAGCGTCTTGACTCTTGGATTGTGATTTGGTACCGCTGCCTTGATCTTTGTAGCTTCCTTTTTCCCCATCTTTAGCCAGGTCTACTCTATCTGCCAGCAGTATTAAAATCACCAGAGATATTCTTCTGATCTTACACCAGCAGAGCAACATTCCTGTTCACCCCTGCAGTATTCATCTGATCTGCCACAACCAGAGCAGCATTTCTGTTCACCTCTGCAATATCCTCCTAGGGCACTATGGCAGTGTTCCTGTCCTCCCCTGAAGTATTCATCTCTGCTGCATCTGCCAGTTTCCTCAATATCTATCCCCTTGTGCATAGTGATTGCAACACACAGTCATAAATAAAAAAATGAAAACGTGCCAGCTGTGACAGCAGCTGTAACTATTTCCTTGTCTCTGAATGTAGGGAGTTCCTAAACCATTGTCTGCACATTTTAGAACCCTTTTACAGACTTTTAGTAGTCACTATACTCTGTTTCCTTTATTATGTTTCTTCACATCCCCGTTTCCTCGCATCCCTGTTTGCTGTAAAAGTCCTCCCTCTTAGTAGACTTAGATGCATTTATCTAATGGATGAACTTCAAAGTTCCTCAATCTTCATGAAATTGGGCCTTCAAGGAGCATACAATCTGATTCATATCAATGAGGAAGACGAATGGAAGACAGCATTTACCACCAAATATGGGTACTGTAAGAAGCTGACACTTGCCAAGTATTGCTGCACATGCTTCTGTTATCGATGAGGTGCTCCAGACTTAAACTGGTATCAAACAAGTATAGAAGAAGTAAGTCGAGCACTCAAAAAAATAATAAAAAAAAACTTCCATTTATTATAAAAATATTAAAAACGCATATTTATCGGCATATAAGAGCTTATATGCCAATAAATAAGCGTTTTTAATATTTTTATAATAAATGGAAGTTTTATTTTTATTATTTTCTTGAGTGCTCGACTTCTTCTACACTGTAAGAAGCTGTTCATGCTCTTCGGTCTCTGTAATACCACAGCCATCTTCCAAGTGTTTAGGAATGACATTTTTAAAGACATGCTGTTGTCACTTCATCACTTATATGTATGAGATTCTGCTCTACTCGCCTAACGTAGCCCTTCATCAAGAGCACATGCGCACCATCCTTTACTATCTCCGAGGAAATTCCTTGTTCGTTAAAGGGGTATATAGTCTCCAGTTTTAGTCTTGGTATGTATCCAGCCAATATGGCAGTAATCACTCAGTGGCCACAGCTGACTGATCTGAAGGTGATACAAATATTTGAGGATTTCACCAACTATTATAGTAAATGATATAGTACTAGCAATGTGGGACGGCGTTGCCAGTCATGTTATGACGTTTGGTCGTACGTGGCAGAAATGGACACACACTGATATATGTACACACACACACACACACTGCTTCTATGAAATACTGGCTTGTTAACTTCTCGAAGATGTGGTATGGGACACTACAGTACTTCGCATAAGTATACTATGTTCTTGTGTATGTGGGACATCTAGTGGTGACTTTAATCCATTGCATCTTTGTCTGCCCTCCTTTGCTTGATGAATGGTTTACAACAGATGAATTACTTCCCCTAGTGGCCAATTGCCTATCTTGTCTAATCTATGTTGCAACAATGTCTGCCTCTGACTGGGACTGTGTGACCTTATATTACCCAACTTCTTTGTGCACTATCCCCTTGTTGGTGTTCCCGATGGAGGCAGGTAGATGTGGCGGCAGAAGACTGGATCGGTAGTGGCAAGTGTATGTTAGTTAAAATGTACTAATAGCTGGAGCGCCTCCATGTGCAGCATAGGAAATAGTTTTTCTATGGTGGCTCTTAGTATCCGGTGCTACTGGTGATCAATGTAATCCCCCAATCTGTGTTTAATTTACAAAGTAAAACAAGAAAGACAATGCATAAGAGATCAAAGTAACATAGTAAATTAGGTTGAATAAAGTCCATCAAGTTCAACCATCTCCTCATACCCAAGTGACTGAGGGCTAGATTTAAAGGCAGCCGTTAAACCAGCCGCTAAGTGAAAAAGGCACATCGCTCGCAAATAATACACGAGTTACGGCAGATTCAATAGGTACTCTACGAGAATAGCTATTGAGTGTAGGCACACACAAAACACGTAACACAAAAGCCGTTGTCGCTCATGTTAATGCACAGCGGGCGGCCAAATCCCACGATAACAGCGCTCAAAACAACATGTAACATAACAGCTGCCGTTGTCTAGCAACCATGATTGATGCAAAAACAAATTCAAACACATAACCAATCACAAAGCCCCAATGTATCAAAAAACTTCAAATACACCTATATATACCCAAAAATAACCGTCACACACTGTCTGTTATCGAGTTCTTCAGAGCCAGATATCAGGACCCAGGAGCGGAGGATAGTGATTAGAGAGAGGGAGACAGGAGCGTTCATTGGAGGTAGAAGGAGATTTTGGAGTCTGGAGTCTGGAGAGAGGTGCACTAAATATACACATATCACACTTTTTCACATATTACATACACACACATACATGCACATAGTTCTTTTATTTTATAACACCTTACACATTTTACTTTTTATTTTGACAGTGTGAATCTGTGAGTGAAAGTGTGTGACAGAGAGTGAGTGGATCGAGTGTGTCTGTGGGAGTGCCTGGGTGTGAGTGGGTGAATGATGGCTAGGAGAGGAGGACAGGAGAGAGGGATGGGGAGAGTAGTGGAGGAGGAGGAAGGTCAGGAGGGTATCCCTCAGCAGAAAGGGGTGGGAGAGGGAGATCCGCAGGGCAGAGGGGGACCGGCCCACAAGAGCAGGCACACAAAGGACAGGGACAGAACCTGCAGTCGGACGAGGGGTAGTTGATGGGGAGCACCCCACACAGTCAGGGTCAGACCAGGCAGGGCACTCCGGCTCTGAGTCATCCCATGCTGGAGGCGACGAGGGCAGGATCAGGGACCCCAAATACACAGAGGAGGAGAACACGGCTCTCGTGGAAGCTGTCCTGGAGAGGCAGAGTGTTCTCCACCCTGCGGCGAAGGTCCCTGGCCTGTGAGAGAGGAGGAAGGCAGCCTGTAACCAAATCTGCAGCCGGATGAACGCGGTGGCTCCATGCAGGCGGGACGTGGAGTCCATCAAAAAGAGATGGTCAAAAACAAGATGACCGAGCTCGTCAAGCCCGCCCGAAGCACTGGAGATGGACCAGCCGTCCATATCACCTTCTGTGGCTGGGAGGAGATGGTACGGCAGACCATGTCCCCGAACCTGATCAAGGGGGTCGTTGGAGGAACTGACAATGGGGATAAGAGGAGCCTCCACACTACCGGTAAGTGCAACACTACAGAACAACACACTACAGCAACCAACACCAGCTGCACACACAGTCACACCTCAAAACATGTCCATCACTCAGCCATATTAAAGAAAAAAAAAAAAAGAACAAGTTCGCCCTCTATAGGCAACACAGTAAATAGCAGTATAAAGGCTATATATGCCTTCACAGGACCAGTATACAGAAGCAAGGATAATACATATACTGTCACAGGACAAGCTAAGAATAGCGAATGGCAAGCAATAGTTAAATACAATGAATCGTCAGTCTCATTTGTGGTGTCTGGCACACCCAAGGTGAATAAGAGGCAGCTAGAGGTGCTAGATTACACAACACCTTAAGTCCTTAAATGTAGAGAGCTGCTTAGGTAGTGCAGAGACTGAGGCAGAACGCTGCAGGGTAGTTGGAAGATAGCCCCCACGGGCGTATAACGGAGACCAACTGTATCGTGATAGCTTGAGCCAATAGCCCCCACGGGCGTATTAATGGAGACCAACTGTACAGTGTTAGCTTGAGCCAATAACCCCCACGGGTGTATAAGGAGACAACCTGCACTGCTAGAGCGTGAGCCAGGAGCCCTCCAAACGTAACATCAGACACTGAGTACTGCAAGAGCTTAGTCGATAGCCCCCACAGGCGTATTAACGGAAACCACCTGTTGCTGTAAGTGCTAGAACCAATTGCCCCACCGGGTCGTATGGGAGAGAACTCTAAAGGAGCTAGAGCCAATAGCGCCTCCCACGGGCGAGTTAACGGAGACCGACTACTCTGCTTAGTTGACAATATGAGCCGCCGTCTAACCAAGGCCCACAACGCGGCCGGCTCAGCAGCAGCAGCGGACAACTGCAACGGCTCTGCAAGAGTTAACAACGGCAGCAGTGGTAGAAGATGTAGCTCTGCACGTACAATCGGAGGCTCAGTGAGTAAAGGAATTGCTCTGCAAGTGCCCAGGAGACTCAGCTTAAGGTGGTACAGCTCTGCAAGTGTAACGGGAGACTCAGCTCAGAAGACACGGCTCAACAGGAGTTAATGGTAGCAGTCTCGATCAGCACAGACACCCTTGCGGCAGCGATCAGAATGTCGCCGGAGCGACAAAAGCAGCTGTAAACAGGAACAGTGGAAAGTCGGAGCAGGTCACGGAGAAGTCAGCCAGGCCGGGTCAGATCACGGAGGAGTTACTCAGACAAGCCAGATCAGCAACGAGAAGGAACGTCAGCAAGGCCGGGTCAGATCACGGAGCAGGAACACAGGAGCGTAGTCAGAACAGGCCAATTCGGTACACAGGAAATCAGGAATGCAGGAACACAGCAACAGCAACACTGGCTCTGGAACACCACGAAAGGGCATCTGACAGGTGCCAATGGACAGGTATAAAAAGGTCACCAGGGGCGGACCAACAAGATCAACCAATAGGGGAGCAGCACAAGCGAGAGTGACAGAGAGAGATCATGGGGACCGTGATACATAGATCATCACTGTTCACACACAGTGTCACCCATGTCCCCACAGGGAAGTCAGCACCTAACCCCTTGAGTGCTAGAGGGATCATTAATGCATTGATCAACAATGCGTTGGCAACCCCTCTGGGACTCAAAAGGTTAACCAGACAACAAACAAGTCAATAGGCCAACAATCACATGCTACACAGGGAACATTCACTTAACGGTGACAAGGAGATGGTGGACACAAAGTTACCCTCACACACCCTCACTTCACCAATACCAGTTTTAGTCCATGGAGAATATGCAAAAACAAGAATCAAGTTTAAAAGGTCCCATTGTACAGACTCCATGGAAAACACTGGAAATGGGGAAAGGAGATCACTGGAGAAGTCACCATCATGTTCACTTCATCAGTTCTACATCACTGCTTACTGAATCACAAAAAGGGTGCATCAGGTCACACATCATAGTGTCCCAGAGAATAAATGCTTGTATGTGCAACACACAGGCCGAAAATTATTCCACAGAATTAAAGGTGGAAAAAGTAGGCATTGGTGTTGTGGCTGCAATCATTTACTCTAACTTGAAATGACATATCCCATATCTGATTCCCACATGGATCCACAGGGGTGCTGATGCCATGGATGGATGGTACACCAGACGCTCTTTGCAGGATACACATGGGAAACAAATAGCAAACATTGTACCTTGGTCACCAACAGGCCATGACTGATGGATATCTAGGATTGAGTACTGTTGCCTCACACAGAAGGATGGATGGGCTCATACACAGAGTAAAAAAAAAAGGCCTCAATGAAAGATATCCCTCACTACTGGCTGAATTGTTGCCCTTAGGATTCAAATGTTACTAAATATGTTCCAACACGATGTGAACACAGGGATCAGTTCACTGGATGTGATTGCCTTACTGGCCAGATATGTGCACCCATCACAAATCAACCTACATTGCTACCATCCAAATACACATACATAGTATATCACACTCTACGTAGATGGGATATACGAGGTATGTTCATATCCATCATATCAATCCAATGTATTGTTGGATGGGTGCACATATATTGCCAGTAAGGCAATCACACCTACTGAACTGTTCTCTGGCTTCACATCTTGGAAGGATATTACTGTATCCATATGAAGGGTACATATCCACATACATATATGACCATTTCTACTTGTGTGTGACTGTAATTGGATAGCATTGGGTAATGTCATCATGATGTTATATCATTGCCATCGTTAAAAGATGTGTCTCGATCTAAGCCCCATCCCTCCAACACTCATGATTATACAGATATTGCTCTATGTGACAGGTGGAGATATCTGTCATTTGACCGCACGGAGGCTCTTCAGCAGAGCCAAAGTCACAACATTTCGAGATAAATACCTCTTTTGAATGGTCCACAGAGTGTACTTGCAAACCATGCACATTCTGTACACCATTCCAATTAAGTATTGTTCTCTAAATGGGGCGATTTTGGCTCTGCTGAAAAGCCCTCGTGTGGACAAATGACTGAAATCTCCATCTGTCACATAGAGCAATATCTGAACAACCATGAGGGTAGGAGGGATAGGACTAACAGCGAACAACATCTGTTTTCACAATATCTACAATCTGATATCAAGGTGGACTTAATCTTTGCCATCCCCCTGGAGGGATAGCCATCCCTACAAGTTGTGAAAACAAATATATGTCGTTGGATTCCCCCCCCCCCCAGAGTTAAACAATGGTATTCCTACTGCTGAAAGGTGTGTTGATTCAAAATGTATCACAGCTCAGACATGGATATGTCAGGGGCAATATACCAGTGGCCTGAAATTGTACATTGGTGCTGTTACTACACTATCATATGGACAGCCCTGGTACAGGGACCAGATATCTACATGGGAGGGTGTTGCAACAGCCCCACTGTACTATTTTGGGCCACTGTGATATTGCACCTCAAAATGAAACCTTTACCCGTAATAACTCAAACAACACCTTTCAGCAGTGGGAGTACCCTTGTTTACCCAGGGGGATTAACCCAAACACATATATATTTTGTCACCACATATCAGAGTATAACTGTCTCCACAAACATATGGCTAAGGTCACAAATCACAACATCTTATTTATCCACACAGCTTATGGCCCTCAAGCCCAGCGGGAGACAGTGGAGGAGGCAATGTCACCCCCCAGTGAGGAGTACACAGAGAAGGGGACCAGCCGGTGGTCACCGTACCCACCATCACCATCCCCTCCAACACAGGCTGCAACACCACCTACTGCACCCTTTCAAGCTGGACCACCACTTTCTTCACCATTACAAACTGGACCACCACAGGCTGCACCCTTACAAGCTGGACCACCACAGGCTGCACCCCTTCAAACTGCACCTTCCCAGTACAGTGGCTGGATGCCACAGGAGGAGAGGTGGACCTATCCAGCCACCTCCACCAGCTACTACCCTCCATCAGCAGCATCACCACCGCCAGGGAGGCAATGGCTGCCAGGGACTGTGGCCACCACCCAATATGGGCCATATGCCTCCCACATCAACCCACCCTCCTGGATGGCTCCACAGCATGCCCCAAGGTATGATCCCAGGCGGGGTCCCAGCACCTATCAATGGCCACCATATGACCCTTGGCCACTGGACTACCCACACCTGGGCCTGATAGGTGAGCCCCAGCGCCCCCTACCCAGGGACATATTCACACCTCCACCAGCACACACATCACTGGGCAGCTCGGGATCACTTGATGTGGTGGGCATATGCCCATCATCTGCACCAGCCACTCCAACAGCTGTCACAGCACCTCCAGCAGCAGCAGAGGAAACGGCAGCTCCAGCAGCAGCAGAGGAAACAGCACCCTCAGCAGCATCATTGGAAAGAGCACCCTCAGCAGCAACAGTGGAAAGAGCACCATCGGCGGCAGAGGAAACAGCACCCTCGGCAGCAAAGGAAACAGCAGCACCAGTGACACCGGGCACATCCACCTCAAGCACTGCACGCCTCACAGGGACGGAGGCAGAGTGTATGGCCCTTCAGAAGAGACTACTCCGGTTGAGCAGGAGTACTGACAGCAACATCACAAGGAGCAGGAGGCAATCCAGGAGGAACATTGCCCAATTGGAGACCAGGATCCAAGCCCTGGAGTCGGAGGTGGCCAGGGGGGACACACTACTCCACCAGCTCAGGACTGGTCTGATGGACATGTTAACACAGGTCCTTGTGGAGTTGAGGGAGATAAACCGTAGGGAGAACCTGATGATGGAGAGTGAGAACTTGCGTTCCACTGAGGGGTCTACTGCAACCACCACCCCCTCCAGTGTTACCCCTGAAGCCACACCTAGGGAGCAGAGGGTTACCAGGAGTTCAACAAGGGCATCCACCTCTGGCACCAAGGCTAAGCCCCCCCCCACCCAAAAAGGAAAAAATGAAAGGCCCAACCTGTCAACTTTCCCCTCAATAAAAAAAACTATTTTTGGATTCCTGTCTGATCTGTTGTGTCTTCAGTTATGGATTGGGTGGCAGGGTTGTCTCCAATGCATTGTCATACAATGCAGTGAACACAACCTCTGCCTGGGTGAAATGTTTGTGGGATGCTACAACATGGGTTCACACACACACCGTTGTACAAATGCAACTTGAAATACATCCCTGGAGCCATATTACACCACTGTGTTATATGGCGATGTTGTGTGTTGAATTTGAACAACAAAACATACCCCTTAGCACAACAAATAGTACAACATTGAACATTCGTCTACATCATATGTTGTGTTTAACCCTTTGAGTGCCAGAATGGTAGGCAACGCACTGCAAAGAAATGCATTGGGGACCACTCTTGCACTCAGTGGGTTAATGGGATAACCAAACAAACAGCTATGTGACTTAGTGAGGACATAACAAGCAGGACAGATAAATGGGACATGTATCAATATCGTTTGGGATTCAAACACTCATTGTGCAACTGACTTACTGGGTAAGCCAATGTTTTTAACCTAGGATTTCAATGTGTAGCACACACATTGATATCCTGGGGTGAGCATTGGGGTCTCCAGTAAGTTGAGTTGCTGTTTCCCTAAGGGTGTAACAGACTTCACCAGTGATAACACATGTCCACTTAGACTGGTTGTTCGTTGATGTAGCCCATGTACTGAGATATGTCAAAGTGGAGCAATATCTCAGAACATTGATTATACTGAGCAATACAGATACTGTGGACAGGAATTCACTGTGGAAGTATGTCCCCTGTATCACCTCTTTATCACTCCCTCAACACATTAGTGTATCACTGCCACCATCATCTGTTTGCATGGATACATCACAGAGTCCACTCACTGGCAAACAAGTGGTGGACTCCTGTGATGTGGGTGATGCCTTTCCATGTATGGGGGATACTCTATCATGGGTGTGGTTACGCATTTACAAATGTGTTCTCAAATATATCCTCATACAGACACAGATAGAATGGTGATGGTTCATCTTTATTGTGTCTCAAAGTACATTAGAAAGTACATGTGTTTTCTGTGTGTATTGCCTATATGCATTGAACACTTGTATGAGAACACTAAATGTACTTTGAAACTAAATCGTACTACTTCAGTAACACTGCTGCCCTGCTCATGTGTTGTCCACAAGGTCTGACAACTCTGTAGCTGAGCATCCTAACTGTACAAGTTATAACACTCGAGAATTAGTGTTTTCTGTGTCTATATGAGAATGTTCCAGTAGAGGTTTGTGTGAACCTCAGGTCAAACAATGCATCACCAACAACATCACCAGAAACAGCAAGGGGTGATCTTCATGAAGGTGTTGTCAAGACATCAATCCAGTCACATGGAAGATCTTCAGTTCAAGGATGGATCATGTTATGGATGCCTGTGGGACAAGAGGACAGGATTTGGAGCAGTAGACCTGAACTGATCATCAAGCAACAACAATTTAGTCTTTTTAATCCCCTCAATTTTCACAATTACAGGTGAGTACACAAACCATTGCTTGACAATGTGTTGTGTACTCATCTGTAACCAATTTTGTAGAGAACTAAGGACATGTGCACCAGCCCTATGGATATGTGCCCCTGACATGTATACACACATTAACAAGTTTTCTGAGAGCTCCATGGAAGTAATGACATTGTGCTGCCACTGTGAAAGTGACAGTGGCAGCCCAATGTCATTTGTTCCATGGAACTATTGTTGATGTGTGTATTCATGTCGGGGGCACATATGTCTGCACACTCACAGGTCAGCATGGAGTCCCTGGTAATCTGATCTACGTTTCATGACCTCTACATTGTGTGACAATACCACTGTACATCCACCCCCCTGCTGCTCTTCTCAGCTCTAGCACAGCACAGGTCCCATATAGAGTCCAATGGCCATTTAACCCCTGATGTGCCGGAGTATTATCCAATGCATAGCATTGGATAATACTCTTTCGCTACTGGGCTAGCATGATTGCTCAGGCTACGATCATGGCATATCCAGTTAGTTGCTGTCAATCAAGCCCTGTAAGGTGATGAACATGGGTTATATGTTGTACCTTGTTTCTCCTGGGGGCGTGCGTGATATCCTTGGGGTCTGTATGTCAACGTGGAGAGTGGAATGGAGGATGGTTTTTGAATCCACACACACAATTTGCCACGTCCATGGTATGGTTGATGTTTGGGGCCATGCTTCTGCCAGTGCAGTGCTTTGTCAATGTTCCTGTGGGGTGAGACAGAACATAATGTGCAGTGTGGCTAGTGTCACAGGACTGATGGGGGACTTGCATGGATTGTTTGCATGCCTGTGTTATACTCACAGGTGAAGTGTTCCGTGATGAGGCTGTCTCTGATCTGTGCCCGTCTCAAGGTCTCCTCCATATGCCCGATGTCCATGGCCACTTCATGTATGGGGGGGTCCTGGATGTGATCTGGTGTCCACTGCGATGTTGTGCAGTATTGCGCACGCCACAATTATGTCGCACACCTTAGCAGGTGCATACTGCAGTGCTCCCCCAGAGTGGTCCAGACATCGGAATCTTGACTTGAGGAGCCCAAAGGTCTGCTCAATAGCATTCCTTGTTCTAGCATGAACCTGGTTGTACCTTTCCTGGGCATGTGTTTGGGGATTGGCCACAGGGGTCAGTAGCCAGGACTTGCATCCATAGCCAGCATCACCTGTGTAATGTGAGTGACATGGTGAGACAGAGAGCCCATGTTGTGTGAATGATGTTTTGTGTGGTGGACGTACTAGCTGTGGGCCAGGTGCATGCTGAGCAGTGCTGTGTGTATGTGGTGTGATTTTGTATTGTGAACTCACCCAAAAGCCATCCCCCTGTAAAGGTTCCATTCTCGAAATCTCTGTGGACTGAGGAGTTTTGGAGAATGTATGAATCATGTGAGCTGCCAGGATACTTTGCACAGACATTCATTATCCTCATATGGCTGTGACACACCATCTGCACATTGATGGAGTGGAAGTTCTTCCTGTTGATGAATAGCTGTGCGTCATATGCTGGGGCCTTAATACGGACATGGGTGCAATCTATAGCACCCATGACCCTGGGCATGCCTCCCCTGGCGTAAAAGGCCTGCTTGACGTGTATCCAGTCCATGTCGGTGGTGGGAAAATGTATATAGGTACTGGCCTTGCTTTTGAGGGCTGGAAGGACCTGGGCCAGCACCCTGGAGAATGTGGCCTGTGACATGCCAGATGCGTAACCCTCAGTGGACTGGAAGGCCCCACTTGCCATGAAGTGTATGGCACACAGTAGTTTCTGCAGGCCAGTTAGGGCATGGTTGTGGATGTAGATGGGATCCACCTGATCTCTGATGACCTCATACAGGCCAATGATGCTGTCAGGCCTCAACCTGTAGCGATCAATGACCTCATCATCAGTCATTCCAAAGAGGGTGACCCTTGGGCGGTACACCCTGGGCCTTGGTGGTCGTCTATACATCCTCTGCTGCTGTGGAGCATCCTGTTGCTGCAGCTGTGCATCTGCAGGCAGGTGCTGCCCTCCAGGTGGGGATGGACTCCTGTGTGGCTGCTGAGCCAGAGCCTACTCATTTGCAACAGGTGAAGGCTGTTGATCAGGTGTGCCTGGAGGCTGCTGATGTTCCCTAGCTCTCTCCCTTGCACGCCTTCTCCGCAGTCTTTGAAACAATATGTAACCCAACATACTGTTTGCCCTCTCTATCTCTCTCCCTCCCTGAGTTGTCCCTTTAAGTACTTGATAGGGCGTTGTGTAGGTGTGGTGATGAGGTGAGTACTGACCAATGGTGAGTTGTTTTTGTCCAGGTAAGTGTTTGCAGGTGTGTGTGTGTGTGTTATAAGATGTGGTGTGTTGTGCTTGTTATGTGTCTGCCATTTGCGGGTGTGCAGTTGTGGGGTGCAGGTCACGTGTTGATGTTGCACAGGTGAGCTTATATTTGCAGGTGTCTGCTTTGTGTGATAACCCCCATTATTCAGTGTCATATTATGTTGTTGTTTTTTTGGGTGTCGTTGTCCCTGTGGTGTTGCTTGTTGTTGTGTGTGAGAGTGATTTGTGTTGTGTGTCCATGTTTTTGTGTTGTTTTGGCATTGCACGGGTTAATTTTTCCATTTACATGCTTGTGCGGTAAGAATTTTGTGTATTTTTCTATGTAACGGGTGTTTTGTTTTGCCCGTTAAGTGTCTAACGGCTAAGAAAAGTGGGTCTTAACTTTTTGCCGTTAGGTGTGTCTTTTTTTCAGCTGATACCAGTACCGCAAGCCTTTGAATGGCTCTGGGGTATGTTGTTCCATGCGTCTGAATGCATGTAAGTGTATCGGTCGTTAGGATTCTTAAACTGCCGTTAGCTGTTCTTTAGACGGATTGCTACATGAAACTTAACGCACCCGTTAGTGATTTTTTTTTTTACTAACGGCTGCCTTTAAATCTAGCCCTGAGAATTTTATAGCTTTCCTTCTACCAGTTAAGTTAGCTTCTATCAGACCTTCCTGATCTCCCTACTAAAAACAGTATAAAATGCATCTAATCTTTTCTTAAATGTATCCATTGTATCTGCCATAACCACCTCCTTGTACAAGGAATTCCACAATTTAACAGACCTTACTGTAAAAAAATCCCTTCCTCTGCTGAAGTCTAAACCTCCTTTCCTCTAATCTCAAGGGGTATCCCCTGGTCACCTAATAAGGTCTTGGAATGAATAGCTCACCGCAGAGGTCCTTGTATTGACCTCTCATATACAGTACTTGTACAATGTAATAAGGTCTCCTCTTAGTCGTCTTTTTCTCTAGAGTAAATAAACCAAGTTTGTCTAGTCGTTCCTCATACGTCAAGTCCTCCATTCTCTTAACTAATTTTGTTGCTCTTCGCTGTACCCTCTCTAGTTCTAGTATATCCTTTTTCAGAACTGGTGCCCAAAACTGCACTGCATACTTAAGGTGAGGTCTTACCAATGATTTGTATAATGGCAAAAACAGGATTTTAGTCTTACCTGTTAAAGGAGCAGTAAACTTTTTTTATGAAAACACATATTTTATAGAGCTTTTCCTGCTGAATAAAACAAGGTCACTCCCATCGCTGTCAGATGTTTTATTCAAAATTCATTGCAGTTCAAATAACCAGGAAGTGAATGTATTGTGTTTACTTCCTGATAGTTCTAACTGACAGGAAGTGACAGGCAGTTTCTATCACATTCTATGGAGAACTGTATGTCTCTGACTTTTCTGACTTTCCTCTCCATTGGAATCTAACAGGAAATCTAATTAGAATTTGACCACTAGAGGGCACTGCTAATGCAAAACCTCATGGGTTTAAAGTGGAATAACTCTAGAAATATAAATCTCTCAGCAGTGAGAGTACCCTTATTTTACTCAGTAGGAAAATCCCTACAATATATATTTTTTCATAAATAATGTTTACTGCTCCTTTAAATCCTTTTCTTTTAATCCATACAAGTTTCTGGTAACTTTGGGTAGGCAATCAGTCCCTTTAATAGGCAGGAACAATTCTGAGAAGTAAAATCCAAAATATGTGTTTGGCGCTAGGGTATATTATAACTCCTTAACCTTCCAAAATCACACACTTAGTGTAATTTAAAAAGTTCCAAAACCATTCAATAATTTTAAAACAGATAGAAGATTATCAATTGCTGTGTTGTTCTTATCCTCTTTTTGACAAATTGGGGTTGGGTAAAAGTTCTTTCTTTTTCTTTTCCTCTTTTCTCAAAGGAAGGTGCTGCCCATTCATAAAACACCGGTGGAGGATGGTTGTAACGGTAAAACAGGAGCAAAAAGACACAGGCGCAAAACCTCCTAAGAGCGTATCTGTTAAAATGTAACACCACAGACCCCCATTGTATCAATGCTCACCAGAACCGAATGTATAGAAAGCCCATCTGAAATTGGTAATATCTTCACTCTTCAAAGTAAATGCACGGCTCTCCCACAGCAATGGTAAAAAGTCTCAAGACTAATTTATTATTTTCAAAAAAATCGTTTAAAAATATATTTTTCAACACACAATAACGCCCCAACGCGTTTCGTATCGCCAATGACACTTTTTCAAGGGTACAATTTGTGTGAATATAAAATTAATACTTTCATTTACCTTTTTAAAGTTTTCCACAGGTCTCATGTTCATCCCCGTGTGTAACCGGAAGTTACTAGCTTCCGCAATTTGGCGTCACTTCCTACACAATATCGTAAGTCGCCCGCACATTTCTCACATGCGTTTCAACAGTGGAACGCATCCTATCGATTAGCCCATCTAAGTGGGCTAGAAATGTCGCTTAGTTCCTGAGACAGGTCCTTGTCAGGACACCAAGCCAAAAAGGTAGACCAAACTCTATGGTAGGCCTTAGAGGAAACAGGCTTACGGGCACTAAGCATAGTAGCCACCACTCCAGAAGAAAATCCTTTCTTCTTCAAAATTGAGGATTCAATCTCCATGCCGTCAAAGCCAGACGATGAAAGTCTTCCTTCCAGAGGTAACCCTGTAGAAGAAGGTCTGGACGGGGGGGGGAGTCGAAGAGGTTCTGCCACCGAGAGGTCCAGAAGCTCCAGAAACCAAGCCTGTTGGGGCCAGTACTGAGCAATCAGAATGTCTGAGCAGCTCTCCAGTCTCAGCTTCCGAAGAACTCTGTTCAACAGGGGAACAGAAGGAAAGAGGTAAGCCAGAGGAAACGTCCACGGGATTGACAAGGCATCCACTGCCAGAGCCATGGGATCCGCCCAGCGAGAGCAGAATGTTGGCACCATCAGGTCGATGCATGGAAGACCCCACTGCTGGATGATGAGGTTGAACACCTCTGGATGCAGCTCCCACTCGCCCCTCTCCATTGTGCGTCGACTGAGGAAGACAAAATGGCCTTGACCTCTAGCCAAGCTGCAAGACTTCTTGTGCCGTCTTGCTTGTTGATGTAGGCTACCAATGTGGTGTTGTCTGACTGTACCCTGACCGGACAATCCTCCAGTTGCCGTGTCCAGTGATGTAGGGCATGAAATATCGCCCGAAGCTCCAAGACGTTGATGGGAAGGAGAAATTCCTCCTGAGACCACCGGTCCTGAACACTCAAGTGCCCCAGCACCGCTCCCCATCGGAGAGGCTGGCATCCGTCGTCACTGTGGTCCAGAAGGGCACCAGGAAGGGTCTGCCTTTCAGGAGATTGTTCAGGTTGAGCCACCACGAGAGACTCTGCTCCACTTTAAGAGGGAGAGACAGGGATCTTTCCAGAAGATCTGGACAGTCCCTGCAGGCCAGGATCAGAAACCTCTGAAGTTCCCTGGTGTGAGCCATGACAAACGGAACTGCTTCTATGGTGGAAATGAACTTCCCCACCAAGGAAGACAACTTCTTGGCTGGAACCGGATCCTGAGACAGGATAGCTTGGACCTTCAGTGCTATCTGATGAGCCACTTCGTCCGTCAGAAACACATCCCCCTCTGAGTGTCGAAGAGGAGGCCCAGAAAGACCATCTGCTGAGAAGGAACAAGGTCTGATTTGTCCAAGTTGATGATCCACCCATGATGGGAGAGAGCATGAATGCAGTCCTGCACCTGCTGGTGAAGGAGTCACGGAGATGAGGCCTTCAGAAGGAGGTCGTCCATGTATGGAGTCACCCTGATGCTGTCCCAATGTAGGATGGAGATCAATGCTCCTAGGAGCCATGGTCAGGCCAAATCGGAGAGCACAGAACTGGAAGTGCCCTTGGTCGCAGGCAAAGAGGAGATACTGCTGACTCTCTGGATGAATGGTGATGTGCAGATAGGCATCTTGAAGTTCCAGAGAGGCCAGAAATTCCCCAGGAGACATGGCCGCTATCACTGTAAATACAGACTCCTGGCGGTACTGGGACCTGACCACAAAGGAGTTGAGATCCTTCAGATCCAAAATGGGGCGACAGCCCCCATCCTTCTTGGAAACCACAAAGAGGTTGGAGTAGAATCCCAAGCCCCTCTCCTGAGGGGGAACTGGCTCCAGGACCGCCTTGTCTAGCAGGGCCTGAATAGCGTTGTTGAAAAGGCATCTCTTTTCTGCTCCAAAGGGAGAATGAGAAACAAAGGTCCTTGGAGGAGGAAGAGAGGTGAAGGGAATTCTGTACCCGGAGGCCACTGCTTGTAAAACCCATGGGTCTGCCACAGAGGCCTGCTAGGCTGAAAGGTAGTGGCGTAGGCAGCCACCTACCTGTGGGTGGAGACCCGGATTCGGGGAGTCATGCAGAAGAAAGCTTGAAAGTCTTGGGCTTTGTGGAGGACTTGGCTCTCCATTGCTGCTTAGGTCTGCCTTAAAGGGATGGAAGAGCCGATTCCGTTTCACAGACGCCTTCTTCCTCAGAACCACTGGCAGGTGAGAACTTTTCCCTCCAGTGGCCTTGTTGAGGAGATCCTTGATCTCAGGCCCGAACAGGGAGGAGCCCTGAAAAGGCAAAGACAGGAGAGCCTTGTTAGAGGATGTGCCAGCTGACCAGATCTTAAGCCAAAGAGCCCTTCTGGCTAGCACAGACATGGTAGATGCCCTGGCTACCATACGCACAGCATCAAACAGAGCGGCAGAGACATAATGCTGAGACTCAGCAATGTTAGAGAGAAGCCGCAACATGTCAGATGTAGGGGCTCCTTGATGGACAGCAGAATTGAGCTGTTCAGTCCAAACAGCCACAGCCCTATTTACCCATGCAGCGGCAAAAGTTAGGGCGAAGGGCAGAGCCACTGTCGCAAAAATAGCCTTGAGAGAAGTCTCAAACTTCTTGTCAGTCCAGTCTTTGAGAGCAGAGGCATCAGCCACTGGCAAGGCAGTTGATTTATAAAGCCTGGAAACTGGGGCATCCACTTTGGGGGGATGAACCCACTGAGTGAGGGTCATTTAAGAAAACAGGTAAAGTTTAGCAAACTTCTTAGACACAGAAGGTTTCTTGTCTGGAAATTTCCACTCCTCTGACACCCAGCGGTCAAGGGTGGGATTAGGTAGAAAGCAAGCATGGGGCCTAACAGGCTCCTGGAAAACAGCAGAGGGGTCAGAAGACGCCTCCTGCACCAAGGGAATGTTCAGGGTGGTCAGCACACCCTGATCAGGCCCTCAGCCAAGGGAATGGGGTTCGCCTCAAAGGGGTCCCCAGAAAACTGAGATGAAGGAACAGCTGAACAGTCATCATCATCACCAGAGTCCACCAACAATTCCTCCTCAGAGGATTCAGACACATCAGGTACACCTGTCGGTTTAGGCACGGAAGATATGATAGGGGCGGGGGCCTTCCACGAGTGGAAGACCCACTGTAAAGGATGGAAGGAGTTGTAAGGTGGACCGGAGGTCCCTGGTAGTAGCCTTAAACTCTTGCATCCATATTGGCTCTAGTGCATGGCTGAAGGCCCCAGCAGGGGATTCAGAGGCAGCAGCGCATGCTGGGCAAATATGACCTGAGTATTCTCTAGGTAACCCTGATTGACATGAGAAGCAATGAGCAATGGGCGACACAGACACCCCAGTATCCTTAGTCTTAGGTTTAGCCCCAAGGTCTAACGGAGTAGACATTCTCACAGAGTCAAAATGGTCAAAGTATCAAAACACCCACAATAAAGTGTGTATGATAATTAATGTGCTTCAGAAAAACTAAAACAAGCCTTATCTGGTAGGCAAAGGGTTAAACTGCAGAGGAGAGAGTCCAAGTCCTGATTAGGATACTCGATCTGCGAATACACAAAATGGCTGCCGCAACGGGAGCCAATCGGAAATGAGAGCTTGAAGCGGGTACTCTTGGGAAATGTAGTTTCGCTGACAGAGTACCCCAACAGTGCGCGAAGCCCCCTAAAGCACCCAACATCCCCAGAACGTTGACTGGATGACAGAGCAAGGGAAAACCCCCAAAATGAGCCAACTCTGACCACACTACGTGAAGCGGTTGCAGAGATTTGTCCCAAACTGTAAAGTTCCATAGAAGTGAATGGAACAATGGCGTCTATGCGATAAACGTGGAACATAAAGTAAACGAGGTGAATACCAAATGTAAACCACTCAAAAGCCCACTAGAAAAAACTGTAGACCCAATAAACACTGGTCCCAGTAGGGAAAGTGCCCACAACACCCCAAAAGATGCTAACCAGCAGCAAAAGGGTTAAGTTACCAGAGAAACTTGCTCTAAACACCTCACAGACATACAGATAAACCCAATAAGTACATGAGTATGTAACAGGAACTCCAAATGAGACCCTTGTGCGGAGGGGAAGCATGGGACATGTGGACCTCAGCACTCAAAGGATGCTCACCTTTTTCTTCTTCTGTCTTCAGATTACCATATATCAAGAAGAAGCCTCAGTGAACAACTCCTGGGGAAAGAACTTGCAGCCAAGATTTTCCCACCAGGGCTTAGGTCCACAAAAGCACCTGGTGAACTGAGCTATCCATGTTTGGGTGATGGGAATTGTCAGTGATGGTAATCCGCCTAATGGTGGTATTCCATATCTAACAGAAAAATAATAATAAAGCTAAAACTATAGCAGAGCTGTTCTCTTGCCTTGTGTCTTGACCAAGGAACAAATCTTACTGGTTGGGGATTGGCTAGCTGCAAGCTAAAGAGACGAGGTAGGCTCCACCCAGCAGTCACTTCTCAGAATTGTTCCTGCCTATTAAAGGGGCTGATCGCCTACCCAAAGTTACCAGTTAAGACAAAGAAATAATGTTATCCACTCTTGCTTCAATACCTCTTTTTATGCAAGACAGAATTTTGTTTGCCAGAATTTTGTTTGACACTGGTCACTGTTTCCAAGTCTGTAGTTGACAAGGATACCCAGATCTTTCTCTAGCAATGAGTCCCCTAAAATGATTCCATTAAGTTCATAAGTAGCCTTGGCATTATTTCCTCCCAAATGCATGACTTTACACTTCCCCACATTAAACTTCATATTCCATTTGTTTGCCCCAATCTGACATTGTATGTAAGTCCCTCTGTAGAGAGAGACTTACTGTTGTGGGGGGTGAAGCCAGCTGCCTACGAAGATGGACATGATTTTTCAATGCTCCGTGGCTGAACTGTTATATTGACTATTTAGATGCCTGTATTTTATAGGAATTGCCATCTTACATGTGATGAAGCTGCTGTGGCACTTTTTGATGGTTTACCCAGAAGAAATAGCTTGTTTTCTGCTGGAAAGTGGTCAAAATCACTGAGTTGCCTTTTTGCGGCCAACGAACCCGACGACATAGGTGACAATCATGGCGGTCCAGGTATGGAATCAGCCGGAGGAAGTTTGCCAAAAGTCTTCAATGATCTCGATTGGGTGTCTTGCTGTGGAAGATCCATGCCTGATTCTATGCTCTCGAGCGACTGCTTCCTCTTCTCCATTGCTCACGAAGGATGATATTACGTACCACATATCTAAAATGGAGTTAAAGGCTTTCGTGGCGGAGCTTAGAGGAGTGATATGCGAGGCCTTTGCTACACTGCACAAAGCTACTGGAGAATGTGTACCATGTAACATGCATTTGGCACCAGAGACAGCTGTGGTTCAGCAACAAGTGGATGTGGAAAGTGTCGTATGCGTGAGCGATGTTGTGTCAGTGAGTTATGAGGATCACACGGTGGTTTCTGCTGGAGGAGCAGTGAAGAGTTCCTTCAATATTTGAAGTTTGCCTACGCTTGTCTCTACGCTTTTCCTGAAGGCTTCTATGGGTGGTTTAATCTATGAAGACCTGAGGCAACCGGAGCAGTGGGCCTCTCCACAATCCGGAGGTTTGAGGACTGTTTGGTGTGCTTACCCTTGGGACCCAGGGATTATTGTTCCACTGATTAGTCTGATGCCCCGGGGCATCTCTGTAACGGTTAGTTTGACAAACAGACACAATAGGTTTTGGATAAAACACAATTTTATTGAACAATGATAATAACAATAACCCTCACAGGTCCTGTAATATACATACAATATAGTACAGACACAAGACAGGTTATAATGAGGTAGGCCCACACGGGTCCAGTATATGCAGGAAATCCAGAGTACAATATACTGACACAGGTCAGGCAATTCTCGTGTGATTCACGGTAGGACAGCACTGAATGGGTTACTATTAGGCCGAGAGTACTGACAGACCCTAATAGTGCAAGGCCCTTTAAGAAGCTCAATCAAAAGAGAGAGCACAAAATCGAGTAACGCCCAAAGTAATGTAGACCAGAACAACTGGTGGACTGCCGTAGCAGTAACGGAGACTGAGCAACTTGTGAACTGCTGTAGCAGTAACAGGAACTGAGCAACTTATGGACTGCCGTAGCAGTAACGGAACTGAGCAGCTTGCTCTGAGAGGCACCCAACCAAGGACTGCACGGAAGTGCGGACGCTCCGAAATGTCGCTTGGGTGACAAAGAGGCAACGGAGACCAGACTGCAACGAACTGTCCGGAGACAGTAAGGATCCTGACACGACCCTAACCGGAGACCGGATAAGGCATGCAGGAGGGGGACACAACCACAGTAGCCCAGCCGGGCCGGAACCACACACAGAGCAGGAAATTCAGCCAATCCGAGTTGGTATACAGAGCAGGAACGTCAGCCAGGTCGGGTCGATACACGAAGCAGGAACGTCAGACAGTCCAGGTCGGTACACAGGCAGGAACAAGATGTAGAGTCGTCAGGCAGGTCGGGTCGGTACACTGAGATCACACGAATAACAGGAACAAGCACTGGTACGGAAACACCATGAAAGGGCACTGGAGAAGTGCCAGAACCCAGTATTTAAGGACAAATACTGGGCGGGACAATGACAGTGCAGCCAATAGGCGTAGACAGGAGTGGAAACTGACAGAATGTCGCCAAATAGCCCGGGCACCATGATAATCTCCCACTGATATATTTACCGTTTCTGTTCTGTGCTGGTAATGCTTCAACAACGCTGGGTTACAGAAGCAAGTAGCTGTTAGTGACACAATACTATTCCTTTACTGTGGTCCCTATATAAGTGAACTATGCCTGTACAACCATTGCTCTGAGAACTCTACATTATCTCCTTATGTGGATCCGGATGCTCTCCTGATCAGATTGTCTACATTGGACGGCCATGGGTGGCCCTAGGGCCCGGCTCTGGTTCTCTCTTGCCTGTGTCTGTTCTGGAGGCATATTTGTTCATTGTGGGGGGACTATTGGGACTTATCTATGGATTTGTGTCTGAAGATATAAGGTTCAATGGTCCAGTTGCTTATCTATCAGTCACTTCATACTGTTAAGTGTTCTAAGGATAGTGGTGTTATTCTGCAAATCGTTCCTTAAGCATTGTGTGTAGTGGAACCAATGAGGGTTTTCTATTTTTAGTTGTATTACCAGTGGACCTATATGTTTAGTTCATGCTACTGAGACACCTGTTTGATATTATTATATTGTTCTATTGTATATGATGTCACTGCGCATTTAAATTATATACCTACAGCTTCCATCTGATGTTGCGGGGACGTTAATGATTTCTTGGCCAAGGATCTACTCCTTGCATGTCTTTCTTATCTAGCTCCTTGGTGTATAACAGCACCTAGGTAATTTGTGGGGTCCCTGAGATATCAGATGTTACGAGTAGTGTTGCTGGTCGGTATATTTAGATGTGGGTCTGTTCCTAATTACCAGTCTCTTTATCTGCTTTTTTTACTGTTACCATAAGTTTATCTGTTTTATATCCTCTGCTAATGCTATTGATTAATATGTGCACATTTTGCGGACCACATTCATGTCCTAGGCTAATTTGTTACAGCTATCAAACACGTTTCTTCCCCCCATGACCTCTTTGAGGCTCCTGCATGATATTCCGGCAGGGTGCCGAGCGCTTTGCTCAGTTACCCTGTCCACACTAATCTGTACATGCTCTCTCTTAGACACTCTAATACCTACGGCTGATACACTTAGCTTTTGTTTAATGTATAATATCTCAGTTATATTGGTGAGTCTTTGGACTGTCATTTTTCAATTTTAGTTCAGCTTCTAGGAGAGTGTTCATCGGTAACGCCTACTTATGAATACCTATCATTATCAGTGTTTTGCTACTTAGCATGAATATAAGTTATTTACTCTCTTTCTTCAAGTAAATAGTACTAATAGCTGTTCATGCACCTTCTTCTCATACTTAATCTACAACCTAGGGCTGTTACACATTGCACATGTTTAATGCTTGGTATCTTGGTTGTATTACTGAGTCTTTAAGCTCTATTTTCTCCATTTATGAATGGAAGATTGTGCATCTGTAATGCTTTTACTTTGTATGTATTTTCTTCATTATTTCAATAAAGCTTTGAAAATTAAAAAAATAAATAAATAAATATCCTGTTCTGAATTAATTACCTTGCATAATTTAGTGTCATCTGCAAATATTGATATTTTGCTTTCTATATCTATTTCCATGTCATTTATAAACATGCTAAAAAGCAGCGGGCCTAATACTGAACCCTGAGGTACTCCACTCTCCACTTTAACTGTATTGGAGAATTGTCCATCCACAACCACACTGTTCTCTATCCTTCAACCAGTTTTGTATCCAATTGAAAAGGTCATCTCCTAGCCCCGATTTCCTTATTTTATACCCCAGCCTTCTGTGTGGCACTGTATCAAATGCCTTTTCAAAGTCTAGATATACTGCATCTACTTCCTTGCCATTATCAAGGTTGCTGCTTACTTCCTCATAGAAGCTGAAAAGATTAGTTTGGCATGATCTATTCTTCATAAAACCATGTTGATTTCTGCTAATGATCTTATTATTTGTGTTGTAATCCTGAATATAGACCCTTATTATCTCTTCTAGCAGTTTTCCCACTACAGAGGTCAAACACACAGGTCTATAATTCCCAGGTTCTGTTTTACTTCTCTTCTTAAACAAAGGCACTACGTTGGCTCTTCGCCAATCCTGTGGCACTGAGCCTGTGGTGATAGAATCTTTAAAGAGTAAATATAGGGGTTTTGCTAACACTGCACTAAGTTCCTGAAGAGTCTTTGGATGTATACCATCAGGACCCGGTGCTTTGTCAGTCTTAATTTTGTTCAGTCTTCCCATGACATCTTCTTAAGTTAACCCAATATCTGATAATTGTATTGTTATATTTGTTACTTGTTGAGGCTATTCTACCATTCCTTGCTCTCTTTTATATACTGATGCAATTAAGTGTTTAAAACATCAGCTTTTTCCTTATCTTCACTAATCAACTCACCCATCTCATTTTTGAATGGTCCAATGCACTCCCTCTTAAGTTTTTTGCTATTTATATATTTGAAAAACTTTTTTGGATTAGTCTTGCTTTGCCTTGCAATTCGAGTTTCATTATCTATTCTTGCTAAGTGTAGGATTTGTGAAAAAAAAAATATATTTAATTTATTAAATACAGTAAAAACACTAAAAGGTAGAACAAATATATTGGTCTGGTAAAAAAGATGTACGTATTCATATATATATATATGATGGAGATATAAAAAGCGATGCAATCGTAAATACAAAGTGCTAGATGGGTGTGTTTGTATTGCAAAACTGAATAGAGATGGTAACAAACACAAATCGTTGAAAACAAAACAATGTTGATAAAAGCAAAGAAATATAGAACAATGGGATGTAAGTCCCAAGGTAATAGAGCCTGCCCACTGTGCAGTGGGATGATCGGTATATTTGGAAGTGAGGTGCATGTGTGTAATGTGAGGCCGGGGGTGATGTGCCGGTATTGGCACAAGTGGAGCTTCTATGTGAACAAACAGACGGGTGACTGCACTCCCCCTCTAGTCCAAATGCTTACAGAATGGATGCTTTTGTTATATGGCAGAAGTTATAACATGGGGCTCACAAGGATTCTTGAGTTACTGCACATCTGGAGGTATAGCTCTGACAGGTCTCCGCTATCTGTCTGCAGTGCCTGGTCCTCGAGTCCATGTGCAGTACCTCGATCTTCTTTTGCAGTGGTGCCAATGTACTGTAGATTGCTCCCTCTCTTCTGCAACCTGGGCAGTCAAAGAGTACAGTTGGAAACGTTGTGGACCATGCACTGTAGACAGATAGCAGAGACCTGTCAGAGCTATACCTCCAGATGTGCATTAACTCAAGAATCCTTCTGGTGAGCCCCATGTAATAACTTCTGCTGTGTAACAAATGTATCCAGTCTGTAAGTGTTTGGACTGGAGGGGGGGGGTGCAGTCACCCATCTATTTGTTCATACATGCTCCACTTGTGCCAATACCGGCACATCACCCCCGGCTTCACATTACACACGTGCCCCTCACTTCTGAATACACCTATCATCTCACCGCACAGTGGGAAGGGTCTATTACCTTGGGACTTACATCCCATTGTTTTATATTTCTTTGCTTTTATCAACATTGTTTTATTTTCAACAATTTGTGTTTGTTACCATCTCTGTTCAGTTTTGCAATACAAACACACCCATCTAGCGATATGTATTTACGATTGCATTGCTTTTTATATCTCCATAATACATACATGAATACTAGGGTACAATTTGTCCCTCAATGTCCGTTATAACTATCCCGGTGTAATACAGTTATTGGATAAGTAGAACTGTGTAGAGGGCAGGTGTAGCAGAAATAAAGGTAGTATGCTTACTCTCCCGTCCTCTTGGAGTGATGTGCTTCCCACTGAGATTAGTACTTTCACTCCGTTAAGCTGTGAACAGTGGGCTTCGTAATAGCTGGCAATTTCTCCCCTCCTGCTGGGGTAATATATTTCCCACTGTAATGAACACTTGAGTTCCTTTTAGCAAATCAGTAGTGGGTTTAGCAACTGCTAACGTATGTTGCAGTGTTCACGGACTGCTAGTATAGCGTCTAACACCTCCCGTCTTCAGCACAAACTTAAGAATCATTTATAACATGGCAGATACACCGGGAATACAGGGAACAGCTGATTATACAGTATATACTTCTTTCTGAGATGTAGCAATAAAATAATGAATGGTCGTCTTATAAAACAATCCAAAACTGTACCGTAGTAGGATTATTCAATTTGATATTTACACTGCTTATATTAGATGTTTTTTACTTTTTATATTGTATTTTTATTGATCATTCTATAAGTGACGTCACTATTATTTAGGTACCAGAACGATTTATGTATATTTCATATATATATTTGGGATGTCTTTAGTCTTTTTATTCTATTCCATATCTGAATAAATCATATATTTATAGAACCCAGAGCACTTTTCTTGTTGCCTAGTTGTCTTTTATAGTATACTTTGTATCACGCAATGTTGCAAGCTTTAGTTTGACAAAGTAGAGCTTGCAACATTGCGTGATACAAAGTATAGGTAGTTTTTAACAGTAAAGGTTTCTATACAACAGACACCTGGGTTTTTAAATTTAGGTTTGAAACGGAGGACAGGAGATCAGTAACTCAGTACACAGCCTGGTGGTTCTAATAAAGACTGGTGAGGTAAAATTTAGATACTTTCTGCTCTTGCTTCGGCAGTGGAACATTATTACGGATTTACAAATTTACTATTTCTATTTCATGAAGGGACTTAACCAGCCTCTGGAATTTTGTATTCATAGTGTTACACATATCCCTTGCAATTATGTTGAAGCTGAAAAGACATACGGTCTGCTGTGCAATGCACAGGAGACCCGCTTGTTGTAATAAGAGTCACCGGCATATATATATATATACATATAGGAGCTTGTGCAGTGTTGACTAATTACAGGGGAGAACCATCACAGTAAATGTTAAGGAGATAAACACTGAGTACCATACAAACAGACTGCTGTGTGATGCGGTGGAGACCAGCAGCCGACATGACACCAGGTGAGTGATAAATGTGTATGAGCCGGTTGTGAGTTGTGTGTGTAGTGCGTGTGAGTGTGGGTAGTGTGTGTGAGTGTGAGAAGAGGCTATGAGAGGACCCAAATCGTTATTTGAGGTGTTACAATGTGGTGGTGTGTTAAATATTTGTCAACAAACAGAAGTGAGACAGCCATTTCTTTGATTTCTAAGAAATGTGTAGGAGATATGCTAAATCTCCTCCATAGCTGCTCCCTGGGGTGTGTATGTTGGGCTATGGCAGTCTACAGGACATCTGCACATGTGCTCTTATGTGCCAGCCCCGGGGTGCGTGAATCATAATTGTGTGTGTAATACTGGGCTCAGACAATAGAGGACATATGCAGATCTCCTCCCTGGGGGGGGGGGGGCACGGACATAGAACTGTGGTTTATTGATATAGTATTATAGTAAATGTATCTGAAGTTTTTCTAAGATGAATACCCTCATCACAGCTCTCACAAAGTAGGGGGATGATCCCAGACAGTGGAGGTTTCAGCTCTTCCTAAATCCAAGATGTATTTTACCTTGTCCCCTATTTTAAGATTTTCTGCACTTTATTGTGTAGGTGGACACCCCAGAACAAAGAGCCAGAGTGATACTTTCTCAGGAGTAACTGAGACTAATAGAACTCATCCTTGTTCTTACTTCTGAAAACAATTTTCCAACTTAGAGAAGAATATCAGCAACTGAGAACATTTGACCATAAAATTAGCCTTTGAGAAGGGTGTCAGTTCCTCAAGGGTTCCCTCTCACCTGTACTGATTCTGACTGATCACAAAAATCTACAATATCTGTAATCAACGAAGTGACTCCTTGCTCGATGGGCGCTCTTCTTCACTAAATTTAACTACATAATCATTTTATCTTTGTTTTATCTTCTACAACATGGGAAAAGATTAAGAAAGCTCAGAACTTTCATTCTTCTGGCCAGCCTCCACATGTATGTTTGCTCCCCCCTCACTTCCATATAGAGATTCTTCAATGGGCTCACCAATCTCTGGTTACTGGCCATCCCGATATCTGCAAGTCACAGGAGCCAGTGAAAATCCATTTCTGATGACCTTCATTTAAAAATGTACAGGATTTTCTACTGGCTTGACCTTTTTATGTGAAGCATAAAACCTCTAACAACCGTCAAGCAGGTCTCCTTCAGCCATTACCAATCCCTACATCTTAACGGACTCAGGTGACTGGACTTTAAAATATATTTCCTTTTTCAAAGGGATTTACCACCATCTTCTTGGTAGTCCACCTTTTTTCTAAACAAGCACATTTCCTTCCTTTCCCTAAACTATCCTCCTCTCAGGTATTGGCATCCATTTTTTTCAGAGAAACTTTCGGACTATGGTTGTTTTCTTCGCATTGTTTCAAACAGAGAATCTCAATTCATCTCCCATTTCTGCAGGGCCTTCAATTCCTGTTCAAGCATAACTCTTCATTTTTATACTGCGTACCCTGCTCAGTCCAATGGACAATCTAAACAGACTAATCAATCCTTGGAGCACTTCCTTCACCACTTCATTAATGAACATTACAATTGGGCCTATTTACTGCAATTGGCAAAATTCACCTTTAACAATAAATTGTACCAGGACTGCAATTGTAACCTGTTTATGATGCCCTGGATTATCATCCCCCATTCATCCCCGGAACTCCTGCCTTAGAGGTCCCTGTGGTAGATGCACTTATGGATCAATACTGACTGGATGTCTGTTCCCAACTTTCTAGTCCATCCTTTTAGCCTCGTGACAAGGTGTTTCTATCTACTAAGCACTTACTACTTTTCGGGAAGACGGAATCAAAGAAAATTGATTACCATTGACCTTTTTGCAAGTATTCGATATACTCTCTCTTTGTAGCATATAGTCAAATCCAATTGGAGACTAACCAAATTTAGATCCAAAATGATACCAATATGTGATAAACTGATTTTTAATTGGGGTCTGGATAACTCAGAATTAATTAAAATTGTAGTTGATAAAGGGTTTTACTATATCAAATATTTATTTTATAGAGACAAAACAAAAATAACACCAATGCACTCAACCCAAAAGATTCAGCAGGGTTTCCTTTTGTGCCTCTCAGACTTTTTTCTCATTTTATATAGACAACCTGAAAGACTGGCAAAGATTTCAAGAGTCATCCAAATTATATAATAATTTTTAAGAACTTTTTGAATTTTCAATCTCCAGAATTAATCTTTTCTGGGGCAATTATCGTGTGACTCCTTTAACTAGTTTTGAACATCTCATGTTTAGATGGGTTCAAGGTGGGAGTGATATTTTTTGCATTTATAAAATCTTAAAACAAGATATTTCTAGACTTCATTGTTGGAGTGGGAAGAAATCTTAGGGATTCCATCTGCAATAGCATATTCGGGAGAATATCCACATTTTGTCTAAATTTATGTCTGTGTGAGCAGTTATTTAGGATGCTACACCAGACAGACATACTTGGTTGCTTATAAATTGGCAAAGACATACCCTGACACTATTGTCCTCTGTTTTAGAAATTGTGGGCAAGTAGGTTAATTTCTATATATGTGGTGGACTTGCCCCATAACATAGTAGATCTGGCGAAAGTATGTATCCTATTATCTAAACTGTTTAATAAAAACATTTCCTTCTCACTATGGGAATCTCTACTGGGAAAGAAGGTAGACATTGTGGATAAAGCTAAAGATTCATTGACCTTGCTCATTTGTGCTGCTGTAAGAATTCACATTTTTTCCCAATGGAGAGCTAACATTGTGTCTTGAAAGGATATCTTGAGAAATTAACTATATCTGCATCACTGAATATCTTTATTCCATTTAGTTGGCTCACTATGACAGGTTTTGCTCAATCTAGGGGGGGCATGGATAAATGGCCTGTATGGAATAACCTTAATATGCTTAAAAAGTATAATTAGGCATTTACACTTATGATTAATAGATCTCTGCATTATAGCTATTTTTTCTCTTACATGTTTACATATCCTTGTTTATGTATCTTTCTTTCTTTCTTAATAAACTATACATTTCTGTAAAAAAAAAAATTATATATATATATATATATATATATATATATATATATATATATATATATTTACTAAGCACTTCTCTCATAGTCAACCTTCTTCTTCTAAGTTTGGGCTTGGGCTTCGTTTCATTGGCCCTAATACTGTTTTAGACAGCATCACTCCAGAGAACAAGAATATATGATTCACAAGATACTGGACTCTTGCATGGTACTTGGCTATCTTCAGTATATTTTAATTTGTAAAGGGTTTAGTCTAAAAGAACAGTCCTGAGCCTTCCACTGCTCTCAACCACAAAAGCCTGGCTGCCCAGAAGGCTCCCCCTTGAGGGTAGGGCAATGTCAACTTGCTACCCTTACCTGCTGCTGAACATACCTCTATTGACCTGTGGGAGTGTGGTGACATACCCCCCCAGGAATATAAAATGTTAAAACATATTGTGTAGCACAGTTTCCCATCCTCAACTATGGCGGGCTCATTATAATCCACAGTCAATGTAATGTATGTGTATGTACTGTGCTGGAAAGAAGGGAACCATAGTGTCTAGGAAGTAAAGGTAAAGCCCAGAACTCTGTACTCTCCTGCCATGTCCCTCTTACTATTATATATACATATATATATATATATATATATATATATATATCCTGTCTTACGTGTCCCATGTGTTATGTGTCCCTTGTTTTATAATTTGTTGTATTTTCTTTTTCCCTCCATGTTATGTACTTTTGTTCTTTATTTTTCTGTGCATTCTGTGTGCATAGAGTACTGACATCAAAAATTGCTGCTACGGCTTGGGGCTAGGACCCTGTGTAGTGACAAAGAAATACTATGACTCTTGCTGTGAGAACAGTTCTCTTTAAAGGATATTTTCCTGGATTGGAAAGGGAGAACTCTGAATAGAGACTAATGTACTCTCTCTGATTGTCCAGTTAGGGTCATCCACAGGGTACCAATGTGTCAACACTTTTCCAAGAATCCCCAGTCAAACTCCCATCCAAAAATACAACCCAGACTTGTATTAAAGGGTGCAAAATAAAAAAGCATTTATTTGGTGAACAGTACCTTTTGTACACTCCCAGCTGGCATTCTTGTGTACATAGTCAAATTAAGTCTTGGAACAGTGTTGACACATTGTCCAGTCAGAAACCGTACATTAGACTCAGAGACACGCTTTCCAATCCAGGAAAAAGTAATTGAAAAATAATTGCTCTCACAGCAGTCCATCAGTTTTTCTTTGCTGTCATTCCACGGGGACTTCTTGCCCCAGTCCCTAGCAGTAACTGATAGGCTTAGACATCAAAATATTATGTACACAGAATGCACAGCAAAACAAAGAACAAAAGGTAAGAGGGACATGGCAGCAGGGAACAGAGTACTGGGTTTAAACATTATTTACTGGGCATTCTGGTTTCCTACTTCCAAATGAGTACATACATTTACATTACAATCTGTGGATAACAATGAGCCTGCCAGGGTATGGGCTACACAACATGTTTAACATTTTATGATCCTTGGGGGATGTCACCACAGGGCGTATTTAAGGTCTCTCCACATCTTGAGACTTGCTCGATTATCAAGTTTCCTAATTGCTTGTATCTGAATTGCTGATTATTGTATACTGGCCTCAACCTGTCTAACTTCTTCTCGACCTCCGCCTTCCCTGACCATCAGCATGTCTTGACGCTGCCTCCTTGATTGTGAATTGTTACCTCTGCCTTGATCTCTAGCTTCCTTTTTGTAGGCAGTTCAGCCTATCTGCTGGCAGTGGTTGGAAACCATAGATATTCTTCTGATCCGCCACAACCACAATAATGATCCTGTTCACCTCTACAGTATCCTTGTATCCTCTATAGTATCCATATGATACAACCAGAGCAGCATTCCTGTTCACAATGGTAGTATTATTCTGTTCTGCTATAAGTAGAGCAGTGTTCTTGTTGCCAATAGCATTTGGATCCTTTTCCTGACTTGCCTAGTGCAGGAAGCCCCAAATGTCTCTACTGGCACAGGGGTGCTCATCCTAATCTGACCCTGGCTAAACTCTGGCCAGATATCTGACCTTCCATTCTGCACTGATCTCTGGCTACAGCCACAGTAAGGGCACACCTGTGGCTGACTATGATCACTAGCACAACTCTCTAGTGTTGTTTTCAAGCTCCTGGCAGCAAGTCCCAGCTACTTTTCTCACTCAGTCCATGACACAGAAACTGACCGCAATGCTTGACATAATGGAGTGTCAGAATCTGAAGTAATCTAACAAACTCATTGTGAATCTACTGTAGAACCAAGGCTTGAGAATGTGGTGGAAAACAAATATCTGACCAACATCTGACCCAGAGAGCAGATTATGTTCTAAAATTAGAAATGGACACCACTTATAGGTATCATGGCATATGGATTTAACAGATGATACATTCTTAACCACTTAACAACCAATTACTTGCTTGGACATCATCGGTGGATGTGCTTTAAGGCCAGTGTGATGATCCTGCACTCCTCTCTGCCATCCCAGAATTCACTGTGCAAAAATAAAAATGTGCTATGGGGGCGTTCCCAGCTACTGATCAAGATGGCAGCATGAATCAGTAGCTCTTGGGCTTTTACTGCTTATACTTGCTTTTAGACCCTTTTTATTTGTTTTACACCTGGAGTAACGTCTGGATTTACTTATTAGTGATCTCCGGATGCCTCCAAAAAAGAAGCCTGGGGATTCTGGCAGCTCGAATGGCACTTTAACACCGTTCCTTAACAAGCCTTCCCACAAGGCACAAAAGTATGTGATACGCCAGATTCGACAAAAGCGCGCAGAGAGGCGACTCGTGAGTCCACTGCTGAAAACTATGGTTGTCCTGTTGGCATGTCTTCCCCTCAGGTGCTCTCAGCAGACCCTTTGGCGACCCTTCCCACCAAGGAGGGCCTATGAGATATGGCAGGGGATATTACATCTGCATTTCGGGAAAAGGTCTTGGACCTGCACGGGGACATACACTCTCTCACATCCAGGGTTGATTCCGTTGAAACGGCACAAACTGAACTAGCTACCAACTTCCATGACTTAGAACAGTGTTATCTGTCCTAGCAAGATACAATCAACATGTTACAATACAAGTCGAACGATTTGCATAGTAGAGGTCAGTGGAACAACCGGATCCGCAATGTCTCTCAATCTACCCCAGCTAAAGATTTGCTCCAGTTCCTCCAGTCCTTCTTTGCTCATGTGTTTCAACACTCCAAAGATGCACCTGTGGCACTGTACCGGGTTCATAGAGCTTTGAAGCCTAGAGGCGGACCATCGGACAAGCCGCATGATATTGTATCCAGGTTGCATTACTTTAGGGACAAAGAAGCGATCATGGCTGCATGCAGGAACAAAACGGTCATTACATATGCGGGAGTGGAGGTTCAAGTGTACCAGGACCTCTCACCTTACACGTTGTTCCTTCGTGGACAAGTGAAACCCCTCACAGAACACCTAAGATGCCTGGGCATCAAGTACAAATGGGGCTTCCCATTCCAGCCGACTGCGCAGCACAAGGGTAAAAATGCTGCTCTGTCTGATCCACAAGATATTGGGGAGTTTTGCACTGCTCTGGATATCGGCCCAGCAGACCCCCCGGAGCCCATCAAGAAACCCGCTGACTTTCAGCTTGCCAAAAACTAGAGGCTTAGAGGGCATTTAGTCTCTGGTCCTCACAAGGGGAAGAAGCAGAGGGGGCCCGAAGACAGAACAGCTGCTTCGTCCATCTAGATCCCTAAACGCTTCATAGACTGTTAATTGTTACCCTGTTTCAATGCGGAGACCGCTACGACCCCCCGGTCTGAAGATAGTTGTAAGGACTATGTACTTTGACTTACTGACTGATCCCAGATCCGGACTACTGGATTTTTTGTTGCCCAGGTTGTGGCCTTTTTCTTGCTCCCATGCACTGTGAGAACATTGCTTTTCTGTTAGCTGCACTTCGTGCAGACCTGAATGTTCAGGGATCCTGGCTTGGATTTATCCCCGCTGGGACTTATAGCCTTAGCTGAGTATGGTTTCTGCCTTGTTTATTCATGCCTCTGATCACTTGTGCAATCCAAGTGTCAATACTCTGTGCTTCTTTCCTCTGTGTTTGAATACACTGTTGTCTCCCTCCCCCCCTGATGTGTCTTTTCATTGTGTCACCCCCAAGTATGCCTCCCAGCTGGGTATAGTATAATGTGGATATTGTCATGAGAACGGATTTTTTTTCCCCTTAGCACTGTACTAATGCTTCAGATTATTATTGCTGCAGTTCCGTAGGGTAAAAATGATAGGGGGGGCCAGGTTTTGGTTCTAAGGATCGGGCCTGGGCGCATGGGATGGGAGGTGCAAGGCCTCTTTGCATGTTCTCCTGCCCGTTGTGCCTGAATCTGATTGTGATGGTGGGACTGAGTTGTGGATCCTTTGAATGAAGAATGAGAAATAGGGGGTGGGAGTAAGGGCTGTAGTTGCACTCTGGATCTGCTGAAGGGGTCGGGATGGGTAACGTGACACTCGGCCTTGGAGGCAGGGCCAGGCCTTGGGGTTCAGAGCACTGACCTCTACTTTACAATCATTTAAGTTTACGTCTCCGCGCCCTCTCCGGGGCTTCCCTCACCGTGGATTTCTTAGGTTTTGTTATGTATTACATGCTTGTTTTACATGAAGGTTTACAGTTAATGTCATTAGTTGCCTTTTGTTTTGTTCTCTCACAATATGTTCTGCTATCATCATTTCTCTACTGCATTTACGTGATATGCATCCAATATAGAGTCCATGCTGTATCATATACTGTTTCCTCCTATGGCTTAGGCCTTCTCCCTTTTAGTGGGGTCTGTAACTCATACAGCCCGGAACTGCTCGTCTCTGTGAGGATGACTTACCCACCCTAAGATGATGTGTACCGTTACATTTTCATATGACACTGTTGGCCCTAGGGCCTTTCCCGCACCCAGTATATGTGTCAGGATACCTTGTGCGGTGGCTGCTCAAGCCGACCACATTTGTCCTCAGCGACTCCAGCTGCATTGTCCACTCCACACTGTGCCTCCGTTGAGGCAGGATCCCCTTCTGCTTGGAGGCTCAGCTACTTTTTGTTCTGGTGCGGCTCAGCCGCCTCTGTTGCTGGGCTCCGGCGGCAGGTGACGTCATTACTGGGCACATGTCCAAAAGCATGGACGTGTGCTCAATTTAAAGAGACAGCCACCTGTTGGCTGCTCCTCCTCTTCCTTTTGTTCCCCCTATTTAAACTGCCTGGACATAGGGCTTAGTTGCCCTTTCGTTGTTGTTGCCCTTTTTGTTGGTGTCCATTGCAGTTCTTGAGTTTGGGCTCTGTGTATGATCTGGCTTGTCTGACTAACCGACCTCGTGCTGACCTGTGGTTCTGTCTGATTACCCGCTCTGTGTATGACCCTTGGCTTGTCAGACATCCATTCTGGTGCAGACCTGCAGCTCTGGCAGACTACCCATTCTGTGTAGGACTTCTGGCTCTGGCTGACTATCTGCTCAGTGACTGACTTCTGGCTTGTTTGACTACCCATCCTGGTGTTGACCTGGGGCTCTGTCCACTGCGCCTCCAGCATACAAACGCTTCAGCGGACATCCTATCTGGTGCAAACCTGTGGCTCTGGCTGACCCACTCTGTGTATGACCTCTGGCTACCTTGAGAGTAGCCTTCCATTCAGTTAGATATCCAACCTGGTGCAGGCTTGTGGCTCCAGGAGATGCTTCCCTGGTGCCTTCCCAGTTGCTGGCGCTCCCAGGTGCAGACCTGGGACTTGAGATCTCCTAGTCTCTTTCGGGCTTCACCCAGGTGAGGACCTGTGGTACTGCAGATTCTAGTTGCCGGCTTTCCCAGGTGCGGACCTGGGACTTGGGCTCTCCTTGTCTCTTCTGGCTAATCCCAGGTGCGGACCTGTGGTACTGCAGATTCTCCTCGTTCCATTGTTGGGATCCTGTTGTCAGAGAATCACATGGTAGCAGGCTTCTGTTCCTGGTAGTTGTCTTTTGCTCCGTTGTGCACTTCTCTTTAGTCTTGTATATTTGTACACTGTCTTGTAATATCTCTGTATTGCTGCTGCCTTAATAAAGTTGGTGTTACCTATAGTACTTGTCCTGTGTTTCCTTGCTGGTACTGTGACAATATGTTTTATCCTCCTTCTGCGGGTTTAGTCGCTGGATGACGTTGTGGGTGCTATATAGCATCCATCTGGGAGGCTCACAAGTGCTTCATACGGGGTCATCTGATCTTGGTGGGAAGTAGACAAAAGAGGTTTGCCAGATGCACCCTTGACCAACTTCTGTCACTCACTGTGGATCTGGAGTCCAGGCATAAGTCAGACCCCTCTCCTGCACTCTTAGATCAGTTGACTGCACTACGTTCGGAACTGGCCTCAAGATGGAGGGGCACAAATGCTCAAGTCATTCATGTCGCACCAATTTAACCATTATTAATGCGGTGACAAATGCAGCAGAAAGCTGGCCTCTCTGGTACGTACAGCTTGATCCGCTATCCATGTACAGTCTACCTTAGAGGCCTAGTTATCCTGTGCTTCCTTCCTCTGTGGTGTGTCAGCGACATAGTTGCAGCCACCTCCGCATTGCTGACATCATGAAACAGGTACTGGTTAGGACACCTGTTTATGGGCCTATTCTGTGTGGCCTAATTGGTCCCGCCTTCTCCTGCTCCCTTTATAAACCTCCCTGGGACTGGGAGTCATTGCTCTTACGTGGTGTTTCAGATATTGTCTCTTGTGCTCCGTTGTGACCTGTGCTCTCCTGAGAATCTGCTCCGTGTATGACCCCGGCTTGTCTGATTACCCACATCGGTTCTGACCTGTGGCTCTGGCTGACTAACTCACTCCGTGCATGACCCCGGCTTGTCTGACTACCCACATCAGCTCTGACCTGTGGCTCTGGCTGACTAGCTCGATCAGTGTAGTCCCTGGTTTGTCTGACCACTGGCTCTTGCTGCCTATCACTCCATATAGGCCCCGGCTTGTCTGACCTGTGGCTCTGGCTGACTACTTGCTCTGTACTCTGCAAACTTGCCTGACCATCAGTCTCTGCTCTCGATCCCTCTTGCCTCTGGTCATGTGACCCAGGGTGGAGACTTGTGCATCAGTTACCATTCCCTCTGGAGTTCCACCCGCACCTCGGTCCTAGTCTCCGGTATCTTACAGTAGTGCAGTGTGCAGCTCTGGGTAGGAGCTCATCCTGTGTTCTGGGGTTATGTGGGCTATACAATTATTACTGTACTTATTAAATAAAGGTGGATTTGTATTTTATATTTGTGTCTGTCCTTTGCTTGAAAACCATGACAGTATATAAGGGCCATGTTATGGACACAGGTAAGTTGCTGAAAAATTTGCAACAAAACTGCATCCATTGCATGTTTATGTTCCCATGTCCTACATCACACATGTAGCTCACAATCATTTTCGTTTGCCTCTTTTTTTTTTCCCTGGTCTGTTTGGGTGGGAAAAGGACAAAGAAAAGACCAGTTCCCTTTGTCTTCCTTGCTTCTTGGGGGAAAGGAGGAGGGATGTGTCAGTCAGGTATAGTGGGCTGGTGATGAGCGGGGCTTGCAAACAATAAAAGAGGTGTACCGTGAGAGCTTGAGAAGCAGTCTTGGAAGGGACCAGTGGAGATGGATGGGAGGATGTGTCCACCCAGCCAGCAGTCTGTCCAGTCAGGCTGCCATGCTTTGCGTAGGCCACAAAAACTGTTTCAGAGCAGAGACTGACATCCAGTTGAAGTAGCCCAGTATCCAGTCTCCTGGCCTGCTTCTTTTCCTGCCTCTTGTCCCAGGATTTTCTAGCTAAGTATCTTTCTTTTATACAATATTTCTGGGAAAAACACCCTAGTAACCAATGTATAGTATTTCTACTATAATTGTTGTATTATGTGTCTTATTTGCACTGCGTAAGTAACTGTCTAGTTAATATTATTAGGTGTTTAGCTAGAATACATTTGATAATATACAGTGTATTGTTATTATTGTATTATTGTTTGTTATTAAGTATTATTGCTAGTACTGGGGTGTTATTGGTCATTACAACAAACTTCTCTGGGTATATCCTAAATTAATGGGTTGGCTTTTGGGGTGTTGGTAAATGCATATTGTTTTCAATAACTGGGATAGTGTTTGTTGGTGTGAGCATGATGTGTGTGTCTCTGTGCTAGGTCTGTGTTTTTGTTATCAAGCCACATGCTCTGATGCCTTCTTGTTTGGTCTCAATGCATGTCATTGTTCTCAAGCCACATGGTTGAGGATACCATTTTGTAAAGAGCCCATGGTATATGACTATATTAATTTTAACAAAGCTGTTATTGTGAAACCCTTTGCACCAGATTAATGCACCTAAAGCCACAAACTAATACAGGCCATGTCTACTGAAGGATCAGGCAGTCCACCTAGTCAGTCAGAGCATCCTGTCCAGGGTGGATTCTCATGACCAGAGAATCGACCAGTTGTCTTTTGCTATGCAGACACTATTGGATCGCACTACTCACCTTGATCGCTTCGCTCAACAACCGGTGGCTTCCTCAGTACCTGCACCGGTTGTGGCAACTTCCTCTGAGGCTGGCATGAGTAGAGGGTTGTCTGGCTCCGCTCCTTTACCCCAAAGATATGATGGGGAACCTACACTATGCTGGGGGTTCCTCAATTAGCTGGGAATTCTTTTGGAAATTGTACCATATGCTTTCCCTACTGAGCAAAGTAAGGTGGGATTCCTGATCTCCCTCCTGTCCGGCAAGGCATTGGCCTGGGCCAACCTAATCTGGGAGACTGAGAAACCCATAATTCATAACTTCACAGAATTTGTGGCCTTGTTCCGGACAGTTTTGATGTACCTGGGCGTGCAACCTCAGCTGCCAAAAGACTTGTGACAATATGGCAGGGCGCACGTACAGTAGCAGACTACGCTATTGAGTTCTGTACTCTGGCACCAGAGGTAGGATGGAACAACAAAGCCCTAGTTGCTACTTTCTCCCATGGCTTGTCTGACACGATTAAAGATAAGACGGCAGCCCGAGACCTGCCTGGTGATCTAGAGGAGCTAATCTCAGTCACCATCCTGATAGACACAAGAATACATGAGAGGCCTTCGTTCAAGGAACAGGGGTGCAAACGTTTACCTCGGTTGGCACCCAAATTCTTACGCTCACCCTGTCCTCCCTCACCTCCTATACCTCCTAGTTCTGACCCCGTCGGGGGGGGGACCGATGCAACTAGGCTTCACACGCCTGTCAGTGGCAGAGAGGGCTCGGTGCAGAAGGAGGAGTCTTTGCTAATACTGTGGGGAGCCGGGCCACATGTTGTGTGATTGCCCTATCCGGCAGGGAAAACGCTTGCATCTAGGGTCAGGTAAGAGATAGACCCTGGGTGGAATTTCACAGTCTCCAGAAAGACTTCAAGACAAGCCTATTCTTGAAGTAATATGTCTTGGGCAGAGTCATCAGTAGTGGCTTCGGCACTACTGGACTCAGGGGCCGCAGGCTTTTTCATCGATGCAGATTTTGTGGCCAAACATACTATCCCTTTGCTGCCTTGCTCAGAGCCTTTGGCAATTGAAGCCATTGACGGCTGACCCCTACAGCCAGCACACGTTATTCATGACACTCGTCCTTTGTCTCTAAGGGTAGGGGCACTCCATGTGGAGACACAACAGTTCCAGGTCATACAGTTTCCCCATTGTGCGATCATTCTGGGTTTTCCTTGGTTGCAGACTCACACCCCAAGAATTGATTGGCAGACTTGCGATATTCTGTCATGGTCCTCCCAATGTACGAAATCTTTCCTCCAGCAGCCTACTAGAATATTGTGTACCTCTACCTCTTTACCTGCTGAGTACCAGTCCTACAAAGAGGTATTTAATAAGGTATAGGCCAGTACTTGCCACCACATAGGCCTTACAATTGCACTGTTGATCTGGTACTGGGGGCCAAACCTCCTAGGGGCTGAGTATACCCCTTGTCGGTGGAAGAGAACAAGGCCATGGAGGATTATGTGGCTGATACATTATCCAGGGGCATTATCCGGAAGTCCTTTCCACCTGCAGGCACAAGCTTCTTTTTTGTTAAGAAAAAAGATGGGGAGCTTAGACCATGCATTGATTTCAGGGGACTGAATAAACTGATGGTAAAGAACGCATATCCGATTCCGCTGATCACGGAGTTATTTGATCATATCAAAGGCTCTTCTGTATTTACGAAACTTGACTTGAGGGCCGCATACAATCTGGTACAAATAAAAGAAGGCCATGAATGGAAGACAGCATTTAACACCCAGAGCAGGTATTATGAAAAATTGGTGATGCTTTTCGGACTGTGCAACGCTCCCTCTGTCTTCCAGGAATTTATTAATGATGTATTGAGAGACCTACTGCAGAGTTGTGTGGTGGTCTGTTTGGATGATATACTCATTCATTCTCCTACTTTGGAAACACACAGAGCAGATGTAGCCCGGGTCCTACAAGTGCTAAGAGAGAACAAGGTGTTCTGCAAGCTAGAGAAGTGTGAGTTCCATAAATCTCAGATGACATTCCTAGAATACATTATTTCATCCTGTAGCCTAGCCATGGATCCGCAAAAACGATCTGCCGTATTATAGTGGCCACTTCCAGTGGGAATAAGGTCCATAGAGAGGTTCCTGGGCTTCAAGAATTACTACAGGAAGTTAATTCAAAACTTCTCCACCATAGTCAAACCTCTTACAGTCATGAAGGGAGCTAATCCTTCAGACTGGTCACCTGAGGCCTTGCAGGCATTTGAGGACTTGAAGTCGGCTTTTGCCAAAGCTCCAATATTGTCCCACCCGAATCCCACCCTTGCTTTCACCCTGGAGGTCGACAGTACAGAGTCTGGAGTGGGCGCTTTGTTGTCCCAGCATGCGTGCCCTGGGAAACTATTGCTTCCGTGCAGTTTCTTCTCTAAGAAACTAAGACTGAGAGTTTATAAGATGTGGGCGTCCGGAAGTAACTCACCATTATCCTTGCCCTGAAAGAATGGCGATATCTGTTGGAGGGTACCACGTTCCCTATCCTGATACTAACAGACCACAAGAATCGAACGTATCTGTCAGAGGTGAAGAGACTGTCTCCACGTCAGGCCAGATGGGCCCTTTTCCTCTCGAGGTTTAATTTTGTGGTCTCCTACCTCTCTGGTACAAAAAATATTCGAGCAGATGCTCTGTCTCGACAATTTGGGGCTGATTCCCAGGAGGAATCTCTTCTGGTACCTATCATTCCTCCTAACCGCATCTTGGCTACGAAATGTTACATCTCCATTGGGGGAGGAGATTTTGGCTGCTCAAGCTTCTCCCCTGTGGATAAGCCTAATGGAAAATGTTTTGTGCCTGAATCTCTCCGTACCAAACTGTTTGAGACTTACCATTCCTCGAAGGCTGCAGGGCACGTTGGGAGAGACCAACTAATATGGTCTATGACTAGACTCTTCTGGTGGCCCAGCTTGAGGGCAGATTGTTCCGCATTTGTTGCAGGCTGTTCCACTTGTGCTCAGACCAAGAGACTTAGACACCTTCCACCAGGTCTCCTTCAACCCATTCCCAATGGGGAGCGGCCTTGGTCGCACTTATTGACTTTATGGTAGACTTACCTGTCTCAGAGGGTTTCACAATCATCCACATAATTGTGGATAGATTTTCTAAGATCGCCCATTTTATACCACTCTAAGGACTACCTTCCTCCAAGGAGTTGGCCGAGATCTTTGCCAAGGAGGTGGTTCATCTCCACGGTATACCCAAGGTGGTAGTCTCAGATCGTGGGAGCCAGTTTGTCTTGCATTTTTGGAAAGCATTCTGCGGTCAGATGGGCATTCATCTCTTGTTCTCCTCAGCTTACCATCAACAGTCTAACGGTGGTGCAGAAAGGTCTAATCAGGGATTGGAACAATTCCTCTGTTTTATCTCTGACCAGCATGACAAATGGCCAATCCTGTTACAATTTCTGGCCAGCTCTGCCCACGGTGCAGTCAATTCCTCCTCTCCGAACTCACCCTTTCTGATTAACTATGGGTTCCAACCTTCGCTGCTGCCAGAGTCGTTCGAGGCTTAGTATATTCCTGCTCTGGAGGAGCACTTGAGGGCGCTCTGCTCCACATGGGTTCAGAGATCCCTGCAAAGTGCCACGAGGTGCTATAAGAGACAAGCATACCATAGGCGTCTACCAGCTCCAGTGTTCCAGGTGGGAGAGAGAGTATGGTTGTCCTCAAGCAATCTACATTTCCAGGTGCCTTGTAAAAAGCTGTCTCCCCGATTTGTGGGCCCCTTTCGGGTTCTCTGCAAGATTAACCCTGTAACTTATGCCCTCGACCTCCCTGCTAACATGTGCATTTCCAATGCATTCCACGTATCACTACTGAACCACTGGTCTGTATCAGATATACTACTGCTCCTGTCCGTCTCAGACCTGTCCAAGTGGGGGACCATGAGGAGTTTGAGGTACAAAGTCTATTGGACTCTCTCAGGGTCAGAGGACAAGTCCAATATCTAGTTAATTGGAAAGGGAGTGGACATGAGGATCGTTCATGGGTCGCTAAGAAAGATCTACATGCTCCAGCCTTTCTTCTTGAGTTCCACTCCTGCACCACCTCTAGTGCTGGTCCTCTTCCACAGGGGAGAGGTCGTTAAGGGGGGGGTACTATCACATTCTACCTTAGAGGCCTAGTTATCCTGTGCTTTCTTCCTCTTTGGTGTGTCGGCCGGCATAGTTGCAGCCACTTCAGCATTGCTGAAATCATGAAACAGGCACTGGCTAGGATGCCTGTTTATGGGCCTATTCTGTGTGGCGTAATTGGGTCCTGCCTTCTCCTGTTCCCTTTATAAGCGTCCCTGGGACTGGGAGTCATTGCTCTTACGTGGTGTTTCTGATATGGTCGCTTGTGCTCCGTTGTGACCTGTGCTCTCCTGAGAATCCGTTCCATGTATGACCCCAGGTTGTCTGACCACCCACATTGACCTCTGGCTCTGGCTGACTAACTCGCTCAGTGTATGGTCTCTGCTTGTCTGACTACCCAAATTGGTTCTGACCTGTGGCTCTGGCTGACTAACTCTCTCCGTGTAGTCCCCAGTTTGCCTGACCTCTGGCTCTTGCTGCCTATTGCTCCGTATAGTCCCCAGCTTGTCTGACCTGTGGCTCTGGCTGACTACTTGCTCTGTACTCTTGAAACTTGCCTGACCATCAGTCTCAGAATTTCATGGTTCAGGCCTGCTCTTGCTCCCTGTTGCCTCTGGTTGCATGACCCAGGGTGGAGACTTGTGCCTGAGTTACCGTTCCCTCTGGTGTTCCTCCCGCACCTGGATCCTAGTCTCTGGTATCTCGCAATAGTGCAGTTCGCAGCTCCAGGTAGGAGCTCATCCTGTGTTCTGGGGTTGTGTGGGCTATACGATTATTACTGTACTTATTAAATAAAGGTAGATTTGTATTTTATATTCGTGTCTGTTCTTCTTTGCCTGAAAACTGTAACACCATGTTAACAAGTTGCACCAGCCATCGGGATCATATACGGTACTTACCACTCTGATGTTATTGCAACAGAGCTCACAGCTTTTTATAGCAATCTTTATAATCTGGCGGGAGGTGAAAAGCCTTCCTTGCCACACCGGCTTTCTGAGGCAATGTAGTCCTTCCTCGTTAAAGTGTTAGTAATGTCTATAAATAATTTTTAATAAATTTGTAGAGGGTAAAAAAAAAATTGGATTGTCACAAACCCCATCTCTCAAACCTTTACGGTTTCAGAGATATTCTCAATGAAAGTTACCCCTTGCCTCCCCTTCTCCTTACATCAGCGTCTAGCTGACAGCAGGAGATTCCATTCCGAGGATCAGCCGGCAGCTCTGCAGCACAGCTGAAGTCCTGTTGTTGCAAACAAATTACTTCATTGTAAAGGTCTACAAAGTGTGCCTTGTTTGCAAGAACACTTTGTAGACCTTTCCTATGAAGTAAATTGTTTGCAATAACAGGATTTTGGTTCTGCTGAAGAGCCTCATCGTGTCGGCCGACACGGATCTCTTTCTGTCAGCTTTACAGCTGACATCAAGAGAAGGGGAGGGAAGGGGGAACTTTGGTTGCCAATATCTCTCAAACCATAGCGGTTCGAGAGATGGGGTTTGTGGCAATGTGATTATTTTTTTGCCCTCTACAAATTTATTAAAAATTAGTTTTAGACATTATTAACACTTTAAAGTGAACATTCATTGGGCCTCCGCAAAGGACACCATGCGTTTGGAAGCCCTTATCACAGAAGAGGAAGTCAGGAAAGCTTTAAGATCTACCGCTTCGGGCAAAAGCCCTGGCCCGGATGGCTTTTCTACACTCTATTATAACATTTTCTTAATCTCTCTTCTCCCCCACTTACATGCATTCTTTAATTGTATCTTTATCACGGTGCCTGTGCTATTGCTGGCGACATTCTGTCAATTTTACTTCCTGTTGCCTCTTATTGGTTGGTGTGGCTTTGCTCCGCCCAGTATTTGTCCTTAAATACTGGGCTCTGTCACTTCTCCGGTGCCCTTTCATGGTGTTTCTGTTGCCAGTGCTTGTTCCAGTAATTCGTGTGATCTCTGTGTATGACCTGGACTGCCTGACTACTCTGCTGTATCCGTTCCTGCTCTTTGTACCGACCCGGACTGCCTGACTACTCTGCTGTATCATTCCTGCTCTGCGTACCGACCCGGCCTGGCTGGAGTTCCTGCTCTGTTTACCGACCCGGATCGGCTGACGTTCCTGCTGTGTGTACCGACCCGGCCTGGTTGATGTTTCTGCTCTGTGTACCGACTCGGATTGGTTGACGTTCCTGCTCTGTGTACCGACCTGGCCTTGCTGACGTTCCTGTTCTGTGTACCGACCCGGTTTTGGCGTACATTCCTGTTCCGTGTATCAGGTCCTGTCTGCGGTCCCATCTGGTATCCGGCTAGGGGCTGTGATCCGGTGTCCTCTCTGTCTACGGACAGATCCTCTGTTGCCTCGTTGCTGCTCAGGCAGTCTTGGTACTGTGACCCAGTCACCTATTGTGTTGCGTGGGCGACACCCCCGTGTGGTAGATCATCTGGTTGCACCACGGTATGCTTGACCTTTTACTGCTGCAAGCTGAGGTTGGTCTAACCCTGGGTGCCTCAGGCTGCTCTCACTATCTGGCAGTCGACTCTAGGTCTGAGCGTTCATTAACCCCTTCGGGGCTGGTGCCATATTCCACCGGTTTACAGTCATTGCAGTCTCAGTTGGGTGTTCCTCAGTGCCTACAGTTGCAGTCCTCCGTTACTGCTACGGCAGTCTACAGCTGGTCCTGGGCCTCCGTTTACTCCTGTGGCATTACTCGCTATTATGTCACTCACTGCATAGTGAGAGTCTTGTGGGCCTCGCGCTATTAGGGCCTGTCTGTCTTCCTGGCCTAATAGTAACCATTTCACTGCTGTCTCGTTTGGGAATCACACGAACTATACCTGACCTGTGTCAGTATAATATTATTGCTGTCATATATATATACTGGACCCGTGTGGATATTGATTACTGTAACCCGACCTGTGTCAGTACTATATTGTGTACATATATTACTGGACCCGCAAGGGTTATACTTACTCTGTATTTTTTCAATAAAACTGTTTTTTATCTAAACCTACTGTGTCTGAGTGTCCATAAAACAATCTTGGACGGTAGTCCTTAGCCAGCAAACTCCCTGCATGTTCATATTGCTGTAATCCCCAAGCCAGGAAAAGACCCGTCTGAATGTGGTAGTTATAGGCCCATATCTCTACTGAATAATGATCTAAAGTTATTTGCCAAGATTTTAGCTGCTGGGCTTCAACTGCTTCTGCCGACTTTAATAGCATCAGACCAGGCAGGATTTATACCAGGCAGGGAGACCAGGGACAATGTCATTCAAACTCTCTCCCTTATTCAGGCAGCTTCGGATAGGCCCACACCGTCTCTTTTACACCGAGAAGGTGTTCGACCGGGTGTACTATACATACATGGAGTTGGTCCTCAGATGGATTGGAGTTCAGCCCCGGTTCCTAGGAACTATTCTCTCCTTATTCTCTTCCCACTCAGCTTAAATAAAAATCAATGGCGTGCTCTCCCTACCTTTCCAGATCAGCAACAGCACCCACCAGGGTTGTTCCCTATCCCCGTTATTATTTGACTTCACTTTACAGCCACTTCTAGCTTCCAGTCGTAGTGATTCTTAGATTTTGGGAATTACCCTTGGTGGCAAGGTAGGTAAAGTTTCTTGTTTTGCAGATTACATCCTGGCAGTTATTACACAACCCAGACTTACTCTACAAACCTTCTCTCAGTTATTGCAGACTTATGTGTCTGCTTTCAGGAATGAAGGTGAACCTGGCAAAGTTTGAAATCATGGCTTTGAATATTCCACACACTTTGCAATCGGATTTACAGGCAGAATTTCCATTCCCTTGTAATACTACGGATCTTAAATATCTCATTTACCTAACTCCCAATCTGAGGGATACGGTATAATCTAACTTACTGCGTCTAAAAAACTCGATTCGACAAGACTCGTTATCAAGGGAACATCTCTTAATTTCTTGGACTGGTAGAGTGAATTTAGTAAAGATGATGCTACTGCCAAAGTTCTTATTTCTCTTCCATTCTCTGCCTTTACTATTCCCCCATTCTGATCTTAAGAGACTGCAGAGCCTCCTGAGGTACTTTGTATGGAGGAATAAAAAAAAATTGAGTTGGCTGTGCCACTCTCGCTAGGCCAAAGTATAGAGGGGGCTTCAGAATGCCAGACCTAACTCGTTATTGACATGCTGCACTGTTGCAGATGCTCCTGGAGCTTTGTAGCTCTTCCCCGTGGAAAGAATGGCCAACACTCTTGATGGTCTTGTATCCTAAGTTTTGATTCCAACAACTACTATGGACTTCCAGGACCTCACTGCCTGCACCGCTTTTATGACATGCGGTGGTGGGGCATCTACTGGACTTTTGTTTTAGGTTTTCCGCATCCTATACCCTTTCACCATTCCCTTCTCCATTATACTCTGTATTGGGTAATCCTGACTTCCTGCCGGTACTTCAGCAAACTCAGTTCGCCGCCTAGGAGAATGCCAGCTTGGTGGACCTGGATCACTTACTCCCTTCTCTACCTCTTTCTTCGTTTGCTGAACTTTATCAGACAAATGGCTTTCCCTCTCATGAATTTTGGCTTCATTTACAGGTTTACCATTTATTTGATTCCCAGGCCATTAAAAATTTTAGACCCAGACCATTAACCCCCTTTTAGAAATTAGCCTTAAATGACAGGCCTATTCCAGGGGACTTGACGAAACTTTACTCTCTCCTCGGTCCCAGGACACCCCACTTTTCACAAGAGAGCTTAGGAACGGGACTTATCCACCGAGATATCTGATGCACAGTGGTTAGTCTTGGACAAATTACATTCTACCCTTATTTGGAATGTTCCTTTGCTGGAAAACAATTATAAGTTATTGATGAGGTGGTATCTACCCCCGGCGTTACTCCATCGCTTACACCACAAGATTCCTGGTGACTGCTGGCGGTGTGGTTGTCCAGATGGCTCCCTGGTCCATATATGGTGGTCATGTGCTCATATTCAGACCTTCTGGCATGAGGTGCATCGCCACATGAGCAATTTGATTGGTGTTGACCTGGATTTTACTCCTAGCATCATGTCGCTCAGCGCTATTCCTGATATGGATCGTTCACTCCTGACTAAGAAAGCATCACTTACCAGTTGGCTCCTGCTGGACACAGCCGCTACAGCATGTGTCCCCAGATTGTTGAGGTCTGTGACTCCCCCGATGGTGTCCGATTGGAAGCTCTGCTTAAGTCATATACTGAACATGGAGCATACTTGCTTTCATTCTACAGGAAGGGGCACCCAGTTCCATCAGATCTATGCCTCATAGTTTGAGTCCCTAAATCTAACTCGCTGCTCTCTTTGAGGGTGCTTCTTTAACCCCCTAACACAGGCACCGCTGTTCATTCATTCTCCTCCCCCCTTCCCCATCATCCTCTCCTAAGCTTTTCTATATCCCCTCTAATTTATTGCGCTCTTTCTTATTTCCAGCTCTTTTCTTCTTTGTTTTCACTATAATGCTCTTTACATTCTTGACTTTACTGTCCTTGGCCCAATTGGACATGCTCTATTCATTCCAGATGGTTTGACGATAGCAAACGGCACAAGTTCGATGACACATATATAACGTGTTCTAGAACTTTCAATTATACGGTTATTATGCTGTACATTTTCTTTTGTACTTGGTGATCTGTAATGCACTGCTTTCTTTCAATAAAAAAAAAATATTAAAGAAAAAAAAATAAAACAAAATGTGCTGTTGTTCTCTAGGGTCAACCCCCGGATCGGCCGGTCGTTAAAGGGTTAATTCAGTCACCTTATTTTATATTGGTCAGCAATGAATGTAACCCTTAACAAGACCCACACTGAGATGCCTTTTCCCAATTTAGCAGGCTGCTGCACGAAGCAATAAAGGGCAAAGTTAAATTTAGAAACACAATTATAGAGATGTTAACACATTGGTAATGCCAAAACAAATTTTAACCCTTTGAGTGCCAGAGGGGTACACAACACATTGCAAAGCAATGCGTTGCGTACCCCTCTGGCACTCAAAGGGTTAAGAAGCAGTTAAAAGTGTGTCCTTTAACCCCCGTTAACTCCTCTGGCACTCAAGCAGTTAAGAAAAGCAAACTATATTTATTATAGATATGTGTTAGCTTTAACCTACACTGCTCTCTGTTCATCTTCAAAAGTAATCAAATGGACTAGTATGAGCAAGGTGGCCTAAAATTATTCAGTCTCCTACTTAGGAAATACATACCCGTCTCTCTTTAAAGTGTTTAAACATCCGCAGACAGTGCTCAACTATAAATAAGAGATAGATTCCACCCAGAGCAACAAGTCCCTTCATAACACTGTCATACTCCTCTGAAAAGGACTTATCAGCTGCATATTCCAGACCTTGACTGTGCTCATGGTTGTGATTCGGATCTTCTGTATAATGATCATGTCCCCCTTGAGACTGTTAGAGAAAATAGAGAACGTATTTAAGTCTCAAATCTCATCACTGACTTCAGTCTGTATAAACACACATATACCCAAACACAAACATAGAAAGTAAACACTTTCTTCCCCTTAAATGCCTCTCCAAAATTCTATCATGTGGCTTTCTCGCTTCTTCAGATTATACCTATAAAACGAATCCCTTTTCCCCCATCTATTTTGTGTGCCACCCATAACTGCCACACACTCATTCTCCCAGACTCATTCATCTGGCTCCCTTAAAGGGATAGTAATGTTTTACAAAAACAGCAGCTCCAATTAATCTTCATAGGATTTGAGCCATAGAGAGTGTTATTTCAATACTGTCCAAGTTGTTGTTCAAGAGTAATTGAATGATAAAGTGTCCTGCTCCCGCCCATTTTACCTAGTGTAAGCCACCTCCCCTCAGATGTGGAATCTGTTCTTGAGACCAGACAGCTCACAGCAAGGGGCAATCTTCTTACTGTGAGAACAATGAAAACCTTGCCCCCCCTTGACAGGTTTTTCCCTTATGCTAATTGAAGATTGTCCCTCTCTGCGATCCACCTGGACACCACCTTGCTGCTTTGAGCTGAGCAGTGTTACATAAGTAAAATGGGCAGGAGGGGGATACTTAATCATTCAATTACTCTTGAACTACAACTCTGACAGTATTAAAATTACACTCTCCATGGCTCAAATACTATGAAGATTAATTGGAGCTACTTTTATTGTGAAACATTACTATCCCTTTAAAGGGACACTAATGTCCCATAAAAAATTTTACTTGTTTTGTAGAGGATTAAAAAATAAGTTATTTGGCACATACCTTTACGGTTTGAGAGATATTTGTATTTAAAGTTCTTCCCTCCCTCCCCTTCTCCTGACATCAGCATCTAGCTGACAGCAGGAGATCCCGGTCCGGGGTCCAGTCAGCTGCTCTGCATCAGAGCCGAAATCACGTTATTTAAAAAGAATTACTTCATTGGAAAGGTGTACAAATTGTGCCTGGTTTGCAAACACACTTTGTAGTCCATTCCCATGAAGTAGTTCTTTTTAAGTAATGCGATTTCGGCTCTGCTGAAGAGCCTCTTTCAGTCTGAATCTCCTGCTGTCAGCTTTACAGCTGACAGCAGAAAAAGGGAAACTTTACAGTGAATATCTCTCAAACCATAGTGGTTTGAGAGATCGGATTTGTGCCAAATAACTTATTTTTTAAACCTCTACAAAACAAGTGTACTTTTTTTGCACCATTACTGTACCTTTAAGATGTTGTATATACCCTTGCGTAGTAGAGACAGCTGCACGCACTGCAGTCATGCGCACTACAGATTGCCCGCTTGAAACATAGAATTTGACAGCAGATAAGAACCATTTCGGCCCATCTAGTCTGCCCATTTTCCTACAGTAAAAACCTCAAACCTTTTTTGGTCCTTGGTCTTTTCTTAAATTAAGGACAGCCTTATGCCTATCCCATACATGCTTAAATTCTGTCACTGTATTAACTTCTACCACTTCTGCTGGTAGGTTACTCCACTTATCTACTACCCTCTCAGTGACGTAAAACTTTCTTACCTTACATCTAAACCTGTGTCCCTCTATTTATAGACTATGGCCTCTTGTCCTAACATTTTTACTCCTTTGAAATATACTTCCATCCTGCACTTTGTTGAATCCCTTCATGTATTTGAATGTTTCAATCATATTGCCTCTCTCTCTTCTCAGCTCCAAGCTATACATGTTCAGATCCTTTAATCTATCCTGATATTTCTTTTCCTGTAAACCAGTCACCATTTTATTAGCCCTTCTTTGAATTTTCTCTAGAGTATCTATATCCTCCTGGAGATGGGGTCTCCAGTACTTTACACAATACTCTAGGTGAGGTCTAACCAGAGATCTGTAGAGTGGCATGACTACTTCCCTTTTTCTGCTACTAATGCCCATAGCTATACAACCCAGTACCCTGCTTGCATTCCCCACCTCTTTATTACATTGCCTGCCTACCTTTAAGTCATTAGAGATAATTACTCCCAAATCCCTTTCCTCTGTTGTCTCTGACAGTACAGTACCCTTAATAGTATATTTTTCCTTTGGCTTTTTATGTCCAAGTGCATTATTTTACATTTATCAACGTTAAACTGCATCTGCCACACTCTTGACCATTCTTCTAATTTACCTAAATCATTTGTCATTTGGCTTATTCCCCCTGGAATGTCTACCCTAATGCAGATCTTGGTATCATCTGCAAAAAGGCATACCTTACCTTGAAGACCTTTTGCAATATCACTAATAAAAATATTAAAAAGAATGGGTCCCAGTACAGATCCCGGAGGTACGCAACTAGTAAAACTCCTTTCATCCGAATATTCTCCATTGACTACCACCCTCTGTCTCCTGTCACTCAGCCATTTTGCACGCAGACCCAAACACTGCAGTTTATTAATGAGTCTTCTATGAGGGACAGTGTCAAATGCTTTACTGATATCTGGATAAGCTATATCTACTGCTCCCCCTTGGTCTATTATTTTAGTTACCCAGTCAAAAAAATCTATGAGGTTAGTTTGACAAGATCTCCCTGCTGCAAACCCATGCTGTTTGGTATCTTGCAAGCCATTTAAATTCAGATATTCAACAATTCTTTCCTTTAACATAGTCTCCATTAATTTTCCCACTACTGATGTAAGACTTACTGGTCTGTAGTTACCAGACTCTTCCCTGCTACCTTTTTTGTGAAGAGGTACTACATTTGCTAACTTCCAATCTTCTGGAACTATTCCTGTCGTTAGTGACTGACTGAATAATTCTGTTAAAGGTTTTGGCAGAACACACTTAAGTTCTTTTAATAACTTTGGATGTATCCCATCTGGTCCCATTGATTTATCTCTTTTAACCATAGCAAATTGAAGTAGAACTTCTTCCTCTGTAAACATGCATGTTTCCCATGTCTTGCCAGTTTGTTTTTCTAACAGATGTCCCTTCCCTTCATCTTCCTCTGTAAAAATGGAACAGAAATATTAATTGAGACAGTCAGCTAGCCCTTTATTCTCATTTACATAGTTTCCATTTTTTGTTTTCAGTCTAACTATTCCTTGTTTCATTTTCCTCCTTTCACTTATATATCTAAAAAATGTTTTATCCCCCTTTTTTATTGACTGAGCAATTTTTTCCTCTGTCTGTGCTTTGGCACATCTAATAATGCATTTGGCCTCCTTCGGCCTAGTCTTCTACCGATACCGATCTTCTTCCTTCTGCGTCTGTTTATATTTCTTAAATACTTCTTTTTTCTCCTTTACTATATTTGCCACTTCTGCTGAGTACCATGTGATTTTCTTTTTCCCTTGCTGACATGTCTAATGCAATGCTCTGTTGCATTTAGTAAAACACATTTCAGATAATCCCATTTCTCCTGGACTCCATCTAAAGATCGCCAAGTTGTTAAAGAGTGACATAAAAATGTTTCCATTTTAGAAAAATCAGCCTTTCTAAAGTCTAGAAACTTTGTTTTTGTGTGGTGCAACTCAGCCTCTGTCTTTACATTAAACCACACAGATTGATGATCACTGGAGCCCAAACACTCTCCTACAGCTACATTTGATACCAAGTCTCCATTAGTAAATAATAAATCTAGTGTGGCTTCCTTCCTAGTCGGCTCTTCTACTAATTGACTAAGAGCTAATCCTTGTAAAGAATTTAGGATATCTCTACTCCTGGCTGGACCTGCTGCTTAGTTTTTCCAGTCCACATCAGGAAGATTAATGTCCCCCATAATTATAACCTCACCTTTCACAGTCATCTTAGTTACTTCCTTGACTAGCAGTTGATCCAACTCCTCTGTTTGTCCTGGGGGTCTATAGATCACACCTATACGAGTGAACATCTTATTCCCATATTCTAAAGTTATCCAAACAGTCTCTGTGTTCTCCTCCATACCCTGCTTGGTCCCAGGAAGGTGCGCAGAGAGGACCACGGTCTGAATTCGGAGTGCCCCGCTCCGTAACAGCCACGGCGCTTTTGGGCAGTCAGTACTGCGCATGACTGCAGCGCAGCAAGTGTTGGCCCGTGTACACGGGCTTTAAAACTAGTAATACAATAAACTGGCTAAATCTAAGAAACAAAGTGTTCATTAAAAATGGTCCAAAAAATATTAAATAAATAAATATGTATAAATAAATTAGCAGCTAGCAGCAAATTACTAATGAATACTCTATAAAGTGACATGGCCTCAGTTATATAATTATGCTGCTATATTGACGATGGGGTGGATTATCTGAAATCGTGGTGAGCTCCTTGTAATTACGTGGATTATCTTTCTCTTCTTATAGTACATTTTCTTCCAGGTTAGCTCACTACATGAACTCTGCTGGTTGGTCCCTCTTATTAATGGTGGCTTTCTCCCATAAATGTGGAGTAGGATACCATGTATCTGGTATATATTGCAAGCAGAGGTCCTTGGATATCAACACACAAGAGTCTTACTGATCATTATCAATATTGTCAAAACCATAGTACCACTCACCCATTACTTTGTTTTGATTGTTATGGTGCCCACTAGTTGTCTCAGAAGCACACATTCACTGTCTGGCAACCACAGAACCACACATACTGTCTCGAGCCCAAGCTTTATTCTAATACCCACTGGTAGGCACAGAACTGCAAATACAATGACTGCTTCTGCAGCTTTGTGCAACTGTTTCACTGATAGCCAAAAAGCCACACAAGCACTTTCTTAAAGTCCAGCCTTGTTCAACTGTCCACTGGTACTCTCAGAACCAAACACACACTGGCAACCTAGCTTTGTTCTACTGTATCACTCCAAGCCATAGAATCACGTACAGTCTGACACCCCACCTTGTTCCAATGTTCCACTGGCAGTCAATGAACCACACATACGTTTACTTCCCCAGAGTTGTGCCAATGGTAGTCATGCGCCTGGCATTCACTATGGTATGTTCTCATATAATGGTGTACCATTTTTCTGAAGGTGGTACTAAGGTTTTACTATAAAAAAATAGCAATTGAAAAATGTTTTCCACATTTTGCACCATCCTGGATTTGAGGCACAAAATAATGCCAAACATTGTAACCCCTTCATGATATACATTTTAAAAAGTACACAAAATTCCAATTTCAGGGATTTTACAATTGCCAGAAGGTGTCTCTATAGCCAAAAAAGAATCTAAAAACTATATGTGCCCAAATATGTTAATTTCCAGAAGGTAACACTATTAGAATTCTTTTTTTTATTTAACATTTCCACCACTTCAAACATACTAAAATCATTGAAAACCATGGACTTTCCTGCTGTAGTCAGTACATACTGCAAGAAATATGGTACCACATATGTTTCAACATACACAGTGAGTAACAGGAGCACTAAACTACACAACATTTTTTATCTTCTAATATCACCTGTCTGCACTTAAATGGTTATAACAATTGCAGACATTGGGAAAAGGTAGACAAGATGTACTAATTTGAAAAAGAAGACAAACAAGTACATCAAATAACGGGTCACTGATCTTTCCTTTGCTAGGCTATTGTGCACACTTATTTCCAAAATGAGTCTAAATAGGAAAATGGATCTCCCCCCAACATTTCCCCCACATCAAATATACTAATACCCTTGAAAATCATGGATTTTCCTACTGTATGCAGTACGTAGTCAGCCCCCCCCAAAAAATGTACCCCATTAAGCATGAATTGACATACTACAGGATGCAGAAGGACATCACAGACATTATAATACACAAAGGGCAGAATTATTTTCCTACTCCATATGCCCATACAATATTATGTGTTCAATGGATCTTCACAGGAACGGTCTACAAAGTGTGCTTGCAAACCACACTTTGTAGACCGCTCCAGTGAAGGATTTATTTTTCAATAACACGATCTCTGCTCTGCTGAAGAGCCTCTGCCAGTCCCAGAACCGGATTCCCCTGCAGTCAGATATAGAGCTGACGTAGGGGAAAAAGAAGGGAGGGGGGAACTTTTAACTACAATTATCTCTCAAACCATAAAGGTTTGAGAGATGGGACTGAGATAATTTAATTTCTTTTTTTAATAGCTACAAGATGCACATCTGTAAAAATGAGCTATTACTATCCCTTTAACAGACAAAACTGTAAAAAAACAATTCCTCTGCTGAAGATGAAACCACCTTTCCTCTAATCATAAGGGGTTGCCTTGAGTTAAGCTCACTACAGAGATCCTTTGATTGACCATGCAAATACGTTTATAATGTAAAAAGATCCAGTTACAAAGATTATCCTCTAGATCCAATCTAGTTAATTTTATAGACCAGTCTCCTGTGTATCAAGTGCCTTTGAATAATCTAGATCAGTGATCCTCAACCAGGGTGCCGTGGCACTTTGGTGTGCCACAAACATAAAATTAGGGTGTCCCATGTTTTCTATGAAGACTGACAAAAATGTGAATTTTGTCTTTTAAATAAAGAAATATGGAACTTGTTATCCACAATATGTTTTTTATGGCTATGATTATGAGGCCTAATAATATCTGTATGTTTATGAATTGTACCCTTTATTATGCAATTAATAAATTACATTAAACATATTAGGGGTGCCCCGAAAGTTCCAGATTGCATATTAGGGGTGCCTTGAGTAAAAAAAAGGTTGAGAACCAGCGATCTAGATATAATACAGCTACTGCTTTAAAGATTTTCTAGGTTTGAAGGCAAATAGCAGATACTGTTGGCTGCCTGGGTGGCTAGGGATGTTTAGGTACTAAAAGGGCTAAAGACTCCAGATACTCACCTTGGCACAATGCTGCTATTAAAGAACGCAAAGATTCCATCTTGAAGCCATAGTCAAAACATATTTGTTGAGACATTTGTGGTTCAAAATAGGAGGACAGCCGCCATCCTTCTTCAGAACCACAAACAGGTTGGAATCTTGAACCCACTCTGGAGGAGGTAAAGGAATCAGAACCTTCTTTGCCAGCAGTGTATACACTACCTCCTAAAAGAGGATTTTAGTTTTACCTGTTAAATCCTTTTCTCTGAGTTCATATAACTCACAGGTACCATGGGGAGGCCACAGCTCCTCCCAGTGGGCTGGAACAATTCTAGAAGAAGTACAAGGTGGAGCCTCCCCTTCCTTCATATCAGGCTACCCTATAGCCCTGGCCCCAGATAGGCTTGCAAAAGGCCTACTAAGCAGGACAGCAAGAAGGAAGAAAGGAAAACTTCTGTGAGCAATGGACCCAAGAGGACCCCCAAATCCAGCTACAGGAGACCCAGCATGGTCCCTTTCACTGGGTGGGAGAACTGTGAGTTATGTGGACTAAGGGGAAAGCATTTAACAGGTAAGACTAAAATCCACTTTTCTCTGTCGTCCAATATAACTCACAGGTGCCATGGGGATGTACCAACATTGAGCTCCCAGGGTGGGAAGAGAGAAGGAAAGGACCAAGCGACGGTCCCCATGATACCAGAGTTCCCGTGGACTATCCAGGACATTGAACAGCCCAAACTAACTAGGTGTCAATGGACACTGAAGGAAAAAATAACACAGCACACAAGAACAAGAGCTAACAGGGCTCAAACAGTTAAAGAGCTATAAGGCACAGAAACAATAAAGTCCTAGATAGGCAAAACTGCCTCCAGGACTTTCCTACCAAAGCTGGCCTCAACCGAATCCAGAACATCAACACAGTAGAGTTTGGCAAAGGTGTGCACGGAAGGCCAAGTGGCCACCTTGCACAGCTGTTCAGCAGAGACCTGATTCTTGTAGGCCCAGGGCAGGCCCCAACAGACTTGGTGGAGTGTGGTGTAATGCAAAAAGGAACAGGTTTCTTTCTGAGCTCATAAGCCTTGCGAATGGTAGACTTAATCCAAGAGGCAATAGTGACCTTGGAGGCAGACATACAAGTCCTAGAAAAACAAAATACACAGAAGGAGCACTTTCTATTACATATCCAGTTTCCAATAGAATAAATAAACTGGTTACTCACAGTTTCTCGTATACCAGTCGAGATCTTCACAACCACTTATGAGCAACAGGGGAATTATCAACCCGCCCCTGTACAGGCACTCCAAACGTTCCGTTTAAAAAATATACCAAATAGCGTGATCAAATGTGCGTTAAAAAAGATTTATTCAAAATCCAAAATATAGAACTCAACACCCTGAAGAAAGGATTTAGTGCTAAAATTTTTTATATTTTGCATTCTGAATAAATCATTTTTTAACGCACATTTGTTCACGCTATTTGATATATTTTTAAAGTGGAAAGTTTGTAGTGCCTGTACAGGGACAGGTTGTTAATTCCCTGTTGCTCTAACTGGTTGTGAAGATCTCAACAGTTATACAAGGAAATGTGAGTAACCAGTTTATTTATACTATTGGAAAATAGTTATATAATAGAAAGTGCCCCATCTGTGTATTTCGTTTTTTTTGTGTGTCTTCTCCTTTTTCTTGAAGGAGACTACAAGGGAGCTGCTGACTGGAGTCTATCTGTGTGGTGGGCAGTGTAATATCCCCCACTTGTTTTGAAGCCACAAGTGTCTGTAGTGTGGCCGCGATCACATGAGAGTGCATTTTATACAGATTGATGTATGGTTCCCAGTTCCTGAGCTTATTAACCATATGTTTTGTTTTTCTTTCTGATACCAGTCCTAGGACCCTCAGGGATGACAAACAAAACATCAGTCTTACAGAAAGACTCTGTACAATGCACATGGAACCTAAGGCAGTGCACTACATTCAACAAGTGGAGATCCCTCTCCTTGTCAGATTTGGGGTTAGGACAAAATGAAGGCACAACAATGTCCTGATTGATGAGGAACTCAGAGACCACCTTAGGAAGGAATTCCCGAGAGGTATGAAGGACAGCTTTATCCTTGTGAAACACCAGGAAAGGCGGTTTGAGAGACAGAGAAGACAGAGAGAGCCGAGGTCTGAACCTTCAATGAACTAAGGCTGAGTCCTTTGTTCACACCATCCTGTAAAAAGGACAGGACTACAGGGAGATCAAACTCCTGTGAACATAGGTCCCTGTCAACACATCACAAATGGAAACTGGACCAAACCCTATGGTATGCCTTGGAAGAGACCAGTTTCCTTCCCTGGATCATGGTGAAGACCATCTCAGGAGAATAGCCTTTCCACCTTAGGATGGAGACTTCAACAGCCATGCATTCAAAGACAAGCATTCCACATCTTCTCTCCAAAGGTAACCCTGAAGGAGATCAGGTCTGAGTGGCAGAGGAAACAGATCTTGAACAGACAAGGTCACTAGTTCTGGGAACCAGGGCTTCCTGGTACAATAGGAGGCAATCACCATGACCGCCAGACCGTTCATCCGAATCTTCCTCAGCACCCTGGGGATGACAGTGAACAGGGGAAAGATGTAGGCCAGATGAAAAAGCCACAGAATCAACAGGGAGTCCACAGCAAACACCAGAGGATCCAGCAAGAGCATAACACCTGATCCAGCGAGAGCAAAATATATGAACCTTCCTGTTGTCCCTGGTGGCATCAGGTCTATCCAAGGGAGACCCCACTTCAAGAGGTCGAAAACTTCTGGATGGAGCTCCCACTCTCCAGGGGTCCACCATCTGGTGAATGAGATAGTCTGCCAGGATGTTTTCTACCCCTGGGATGTGCATTGCAGAGATGGCCAGGACGTATTCCCCAGCTCAGGCTAAAATAGCCTTGACCTCGGACCAAGCAGAAGCATTTCTTGTGCCTTCTTACTTGTTGATGTATGCCAAGGCTGTGGCGTTGTCTGACTGGATGCAAACTGGACAATCCCTCAGTGGGGAGGGCCAGTACACCACAGCGTGATGAATCGCTCTGAGCTCCAGGACACTGATGGGCTGTAGGGTCTTCCTCTGTAGTCCATCTTCCCTGAACCCCGAGGTGACCCAGGACAGCACCCCAGCCCCTAAGGCTGGACTCTGTCATCACAAGGGTCCAATCCTGAATGACAGAGGGCTTCCCCTTCTAAAGGTTGGTTTTGTCCAGCCACCAAAGCAGATCCTGTCTTTTCTCCTGATGAAGAGAAACAAGGCAGTCCAAGAGATCCAGATTCCCATGCCAAGCTGGGATTTAGCACAGGTCCACTCCAGGGCCCGGGACACTTGATGCATGATCTGTTGGATACAATCCTCAGTCAAGAAAACCATACCTTGGCAGGTGTCAAACCTGAGACCAAGGAAGACCGGAATCTGAGATGGAACTGGAGGAGACTTCTGCATATTCAGAATCCATCAGTGGCGGAGGAGAATCTGAGCACAGTCCTGGACATGCTGGTCCAGGAGTTCCCTGGATGGCGCCTTCAGCAGAAGGTCATCCATGATGGGAGTCACCTGAATCCCCGGGTGTGCAGTATGCAATCAATGCCCCTATGACCCTTGCAAACACCTGAGGAGCAGTAGTCAGCCCAAAAGGTCAGAGCGGTGAACTTGAAGTGCCCCAATGTGCAAGCGAACCTGAGTTACTTCTGACTGTCCGGATGAACTGGAACATGCAGGTAGGCATCCTGCAGATCCAGAGAGGCCAGAAATTCTCCCGGATATAGCTGTGATGACAGTGCCTAAAGACTCCATCTTGAAGGGAGTACTCACCACAAAAAAGAGTTGAGATCCTTGAGGCCCAAGATGGGGTTGGGAACCATAAAGAGGTTTGAATAAAAAACTAAACCTCTCTCTTGAGGAGGAACTGGAGCCAGTACTCCCTTGTCCAAGAGAGCCTGCACCACCTTGTTTAAAAGACGCAACTTTTCCTGGCCTAGTGGAGTTCTTGAGTGGAAGAATCTGAAGGGAGGCAAGGATGTGAAGGGGATCCCTGTAGCCTCCCGAAACCACCTGATCTGCAACAGAGCCTGCCCTGATGTCTGAAAAATGTTGCAGGCGCCCACCCACAGGGAAGTGCAGACCAGAATTCTGCGAGTCATGCAGAAGGAGGTTTGGCAGATTTGGGTTTGGAGGAGGGGTGTTATGACCACCACTGATGCTTGGGCTTGGTGGCGGAGCGTGGGGTGCTGGCCTGAGACACACTCTGCTTTGGCATTTGCTCTTGACTTTGGCGGGGATGAAAAAGATGCTGCTTCCTTGCAAGGTTAGGGCATTTGGAGACCTGAGGCAACAGTGTGCCCTTGCCCCAAGTGGCCTCACTGATAATTTTCTTCAGTTCAGAGCCAAAAAGAGATGTGCCTGGAAAGGGAAGAGATAGCAGTGACTTTTTAGACGAAAGGTCAGAAGACCAAATCTTGAGCCACAAAGTGTGTCTGGCAGAAACGGAGAAGGCAGAAGCCTTTGCAGCAAGTCTGACAGCATCAAAGTGTCAATGACATATGTCTGAGCTCAGACATGTTGGCCAAGAGGGCTAAAAGATCCTCCTTTGGGGCACCTTCACATATAGCATCAGTAAGTTGTTCACCCCAAATAGCAATGACTCTAGTGACCCAGACAGAGGCCAAGGTAGGCCTCAAGGCAGCATCTATGGCAGCAAAGTTAGACTTCAGGATAGCCTCCAGCTTTTTATCGGTCATATCCTTGAGTGCCGTGGTGTCAGCCAAGGATAGAGCAGTAGATTTATAAAGTCTAAAAATAGGGGGATCGACCTGGGGATGTGTAGCCCACTGAGCCAAAGCTGCATCAGAAAAGGGGTACAGCTTAGAAAATCTCTTAGAAAGAGAAGGGTACCTGTCAGGCATTTTCCACTCATCCAAGATAACCTGGTCCAGAGTGGGATTAGGCGGAAACACAATGGGACTTATTGCGTCTTTGAAAGAAGTTAGAAGAAGTCTGGCTCTCAGTATGGTTAACAGATAAAATCGCCGTAATGAGACCCTCAGCAGAGGACTCAGGGTCAGCCTCAAAGGGGTCACTATAAGCATAGGAAGAAGCCCCTTCCCCACACTCCCCTTCCTCTGTATCAGCCTCAAAGGAATCCTCCTCAGAGGGGTCTGAAAGGTCAGGAATGCCAGGGGCCTTAGGGGCCACAAACCTGAACCAAGTGGGGTTTCCAAGACTGGAGAACACCCTGGAGGGAAAGAGGAAACTGTGCCATAGAGGACTTTAAGTCCTTGACCCAAAATGGCTCTTGTTCAAGGCTGGAGGTTCCAGGTGAAGAGGTAGGGGCCACAGCATGAGGGGCATAAATGTCCTGAGTATTCTCTAGGAAGCCCTGTTTGGCATGAGGAACAGTAAGCAAGGAGGGGGTCAAAGATGCCCCAGAGTCGATAGGCTTAGATCTAGCCCCTTGTCCCTTTGGATCCAACATCCTAACAGGAGAAGTGTCAAAACAGTAAAGGAAACCCAACTATTGTCACCCAGATTAATAAATCATCTCAAGCCCAAAAGAGTACTTATCTGGCAGGTGTATGGTTAACTTGAGAAGGATAGCAAGGAGATACAAGCTACTGCGTAGGATACTCAGCAAAGGGAGAAAGAAAATGGCATCTGAAAGCACAGCTAATCAGAGAAAAGCCTGCAAAACGAGCATTCTGGGAATCATAGTTTCTCTCTTCAATGTTACCTAGCAACACCAGAACCCAAACTCGCGGGGAGGCCCCCAAGACACTGAGGATGTGAACCAGATTGTAGGGCAAGGAGAGACAATAAAATGAGCCCCCTCTCAACAATGTAAGTGAAACAGTTGCAGGGATATGTCCCAAAGCAGTCTGTCCCATAGAAATCAATGGGGCAAGTGCGGCCACTCGGTAAAGTGCGCTCTTCAAGGCGCAGAACTCAAAAAAAAAAAATTCACATTTTGTAAAAGTGAACAAAAGTACCCAAAAACATAACAGAACATTGTGGAACAAATAAATAAATAATTCCCACAGGAGAACTGGAAAAAAAGCCCCAAAGTCTATCTGGGGCGGGGCTAGTGAGGTATCCTGATATGCACTTCTTCTAGAATTGTTCCTGCTCACTGGGAGAAGCTGTCACCTCCCACGGTACCTGTGAGTTATACTGGATGACAGAGAAAACAGCTGTGCTTTGTACAGGTCTTTTGGCACCATTGAAAGAAAGAAAATATGTGGTGGTAGGGATCCAAAATCAATGTGGTACACATCTGACAGTGCATCTCTCAGCAACCAAAAAAAAGCTGAGGCTTTAGCGGACAACCTAACTGCCTCAGAAAGAGCCACAGCATATAGGTGTTAGACTCCGTAGTGTTGGCCAAAACTACAAACAACTTCTCCATGGAAACCTTGGCACGGACAACCTCCCTCAGCTGTTAACCCTCTACAACAGCCCTGCCAACCCAGGCAGAGGCAAAAACGGATTTAAGTGCCACTCCAGTGGCTGCAGAATTACCCCTGAGGATTGAATCCAGCTTCTTGTCCACTGAATCCTTACATCCTGTTGAACCTGGCAAGGGCAGGGCAGTAGTCATAGCCAACCTGGAAACAGGGGGTCAATGGTTGGAGGAGAGGCTCACGGCACCAAAGCTACCTCTGAAAAGGGGTTCTGCTTAGAGTAACTCTTGGTGATAGACAGTGGTTTGTCTGGGGTCTTCCACTCATCCAGAAGGATTTGGTCAAGAGTGTCATTAGGGGAAAAAAATGACAAAGATTTCTTACACCTCTGGAAGGCATCTGCAGGTGAAGACCCCTTGTCAGAGCTGTCTGAGACCTGCAGAGTCTCCAAAACACCTCTGAGTCCCTCAGCCAAGGAAAGGGGGTCATTCTCATAAGTCCTTATGGAAGCAGGAAGAATCCATATCCTCATATTCCCCTTCTTCATCTTCCCCTTCTGACAATTCCTCTTCTGAGGAAACCCCTAGGATCTAAGGAACTGAAGGGAGAAAGGAATTTGGGCCACTGAGGACAGAAGTGTTTTTGACCAAAGCTGTCTCTTGCTCAGTGCTGCAATCAGAGTAGAAGGGGCCACAGTGCAAGAGAGGCAGAGTACTCTCTAGAGAGCCCCGTCTGGCATGAGGAACAGTTAATGAGGGGGGTAAGGGACACCCCTGAGTCCTTAGCCTTAAATTTACCCCCATGCCATTTACAATCTAACATTCAGACAGTAAAAGTGTCACACACTAGTAGAAACTACCAGAAGAAAGAAGCGGAAAAATGTCACTTTTTGCTGGAAATTATTTGCCAAACAAAACTTGCCATTATTCGATGATTTCAGTTTGAGGAGAATTTTTGTCCATCCCGATTTGTGACTAGGTACAATGAAGCAGCTGATAACATTGAGAAGGTCATTTGTAAACATTGTGGGATCTTGATATGTGATCAAGCTATAGGTGCTAGAATACATAAAGAAACCAAAAAGTGGAGTTTAGAAAATAAAAAAACTAAAAAATATACTAGCACCATGTTTACTTTGTAATAAAGGCAGTAAGAATATGGATAATAATATTGTGGAATATAAAAAGAAGGGATGTTTTCGTTGCTAACACAATAGATGCCTTACGTGTAAATTTGTAGGAGTAACAGATGAATTTGACTCAAATAATGACCAAAAAAAAAATTAAATTAAAAGAAGAATCACTTGCTGTTAAAACGGCAAATAAAAGTTACACCCAAATAATTATGCACATAACAATAAACATATCCATACTAGTATTATCCGAAATATGTCCAGCGTTATTGAGAAATCCAACTCATTCTGAGATGGTCAGGCAAGCAGTATGCTGTAGACGCATCTTGCGCCTGCATTGTCAGTCCCTTCCTGTACCATAAGGTACCATGCAACTCCTCCTAGAGTATATTGGGATGGGCAGTGCAGGCGTGCAGATGTCTCTTTGGCAATATGTCTGCGCTGATGCCTGCCTAACCATCTCAGAATGAGTTGGATTTCTCAATAACGATGGACATATTCTGGATAATACTAGTATGGATATGCTTATCACTATATGCATAATTATTTGGGGGGTGACTTTAATTTGGGTGATAGTTCTGTTTTGTAGTTTATATGTAGAGTTGCAAATGTGGAAAACAGCATGTGGGGCGTACAGTGCGCAGCATGAAAGAGCGTTCTAGTGAACATAAGAAGATTATTATTTATAAATCTGATAAACACACAAGGTTAGATTCAATAACCTACAAAAAAAAACAAAAAAAAAAAACAGCCGACAGCATTTTTTTCAAGCACGGAAAGCTATTCAATTATCTGTGCCATGAAGAAATGCCAGCAAAAAAACAAAAACAGCATTTTAACCCATTCCAAATAAAAAACTCCACAAGATGCTATTCGGTTGACTGCGTTAGCCCTTAAGATCCAATAAGGGACACACTTTATAGTGGGAAATTTAAGACTCCGTTTGTTTGGCTGTAGAGTCCCTTATCAGATATCAAAGCAGCTGAAGCATCAATTGAAAGAAAAATAAAAGTTAAAACAAACCTAAGTTCCCCAGTGGATGTATTGATATGGGGCCCTAAGCTCCATATCAGTACATCCAAAGTACATAAAAACTGTGTACAATGTTAGCAGAATTAACCTTATGATTGGCAATGGGGTATTCTTACCCCAATGGCACTTATAGGGTTAATCTAAGGTACAACGGAACAGCCCCTGAAAATAAATCTGAAACCAAGACTGTGCTCAGAGACTCCCAATCTTTATATATTATGCCATATAACAAAAAGAGAAGAAGAGATATATCTAAGTGCAAAAAGTTTAACCCCTTCACGTCCGATGACGTACCCGGACCGTCACGCTGGTCCGGCACTTAAGGACCAGTGACAGTCCTGGTACATCACGTACTTTTAAGAGCGCAGTGAGTAATACCAGGGACTGGAGTTGATCGCTCCAAGACCGGAGAGATCTCTTTCAGTCCCTCGTTTAGCGAGCTGGCACACGTGATCAGTCACATGGGGCGGCATGTTGAACTTCCCTATCTGGTCCTTAAAGGACCGCACACCCCGGGACCGCTGGTCCTTAAGGGGTTAATAAATAAATATATAAAATATATAAAATCTTGGGGTCCCAGACCCCCTTACTGGTCACAATACCGCCTTCCCTTGTTGCTGGTACATGAGTCCCTGCTCCTTTCCAATGTGCACACTCTGATCCACTCAGCTTGCCCTGTAGTAGTCCAAATGTATAATAAATCTGTATACACAGTACCGTATACACAGTATCTGTATACACAGATGAAAAATCTGGACCATACAGAATGGCCAGTATTGTAGGATACAGGAGGAGAATACACTAGATCAAATGACTAGAGAAATTAACTAACGGGACCGGGGCTGGGACCAGCACTAAATGAATGCGCATTGGGTAAAAAGCCAAACCCTTTGCATGACAACTTCATCAAGGGCTCAAGTAAAGGAAGGTGACCACGTTTACATCATGTATTTAACTGCTACAATTGAGTGTAACTGGATAATTAGCACTCAATTAATTTCATTATCCACAATACATCATACTATAACATACATTGAAATACTACATACATTTTTATACATATACATATGTATTAATAGCTAATAGGTTTAAAAAAAGATAATAAAATCTGCAAAAATAGAAAATTCATCAGGGATAAAATGGATTATGAGAATAAGAAAAAATACCATCTAATCAAAAGAGTACATCCCAAATCAAATCTTTATCCCAGAAATGAGAACCCATAGGGAGCTGTAAGGCATGGGAGATTCCAACAAGAGTTGTCACCTACTCCACCTAGGCATGGGAAAACACAACCAGCCTGGGGGCAACAACCATGGAGGAATTCACAATTCCGGTTTAATAGATTTCCACACAGACAAAGGAACACAAGAGAATATAATAGGGATAATAGAGTACAAAATACAATGAATGTTAATACCAAAAACAACAGGACCCCTCAAACCCAGAAACCTACACCTCTTATCGAGATAACTCATCTTCAAATCAAGACACTCGACCAGAGGGTACATTTAAGACAGAAGTAGCTAGGCCCAAGGAGGTAGGAAATATGTATAATGAATCTTTTTTTTTTTTTTTTTTTTTTTATAATCGGGCGCAAAGGCCCCCTAGAGATTAAAACATACAGCGGTAGAAGGGGAGGGGTGAGGAAACAACAGTGGAGAAAAAGGATTATAGAACATGATGTAGAGGAGGTAGGTCAAGCACTAAAAATTAGCAAAATAGATTAATTACAGACCAATCGGTCTTACGGGATCGTCCTTCTACGTAATTGCCCTCTGTCAAGGATTGAGGATGGAGTTTAGGGAAAGGAATTATCTTTTGGCCCTAAAGTCGATCCCAATAAATTTCAAACTTTTATCAATGTCAATAAATATACAAGATCACTGAGCCTCAAAAAATACTTTGCAATTATGACTAAAAATCCACAATAGAAAAATATTTCTCAGTTAAAGAAAGAATGGATATATACAATAATCAACCACCCACCCGAGAGTGCACACACCTCTACTAGCATAAAGAAATCGTAGGGACAATAAATATGGGAACAAGATAAAGGTGCCGTCTAATGAAAAACAATAAATGGAAAATAAAAAATGAAAAAATAAAAACTGATACAAATCAAATGATGAAAAAACAATAAATAATCTTTATTTTAGTCCTGTCCTTGAATGATCGGGAATGAAATGTAGTGAATGGATGAGATACGAGATATGATGAAAAATGATGAATGAAAATAGATATAGTCATTTAGTGATGGAATAAATGTTCAATACACAGTCAATATAATGTCCAATACTGTGGATACTCAGATTGCTTTACCCCTGATGAAGTGGGAGGTATCCCACAAAAGCGCTAGGGTAATTGACTGACACTCACTTAGGATCAGGTCCCACCCCACATCCCTCATGAGCTTCTTTCCCTGCTCAGAATGTAGCTGGTATAGCGCAAGGAAACATCACTAATGCAGCCTTTGCCGCACAGCTGGAGGATGCCAAGTAGTTTTCCTCTTGGTCTGGAGGCACAGAGGAGCAAAGAGAAAGACATGGCTTGAGACTGTTTGGGGGCTGGGACCCGAGATGCTTTCTTATCAAGGTGGCATATTGTGAGTGTGCATTTGTCTTGTGTATTATTTATTTTTAATAAATAATACTATACTTAGATGCTCTTATTCTTCTTCTTTTTCTCCCTTTTGAACGCTGACTCCGATATCGAAAGAAAGAATGGACTTTTGCTATCTGAAGATGCTGGAGAGGGAGGATGAGAATGAGAATTCATTTTTACCTATACATAGTACTAAAAAGCTGCACGCCTCTTCTATCCCAGTACCTCACAGGGAGATCAAGGTATCTGGGGGAGATGGCTTTATAAGATATGGAAGTGCTAGGGGCAAAACAGGAGATCCACACTTAAGCCCAAAGTTTGTCCCAAAAAGAAAAATAGCTCTTAAGTCACTCTAGGATAGGAACTATATCATCATTAGAGTGCAGACAAGGGAGGTGGCACAGAGGAGATTATATCAAAGAACCATTGAGACTGTTAGGAGACAAAGATACATATATTCTCTTATCACAGAATCCAACTAAAGAATATACTCAAACTCTGGCTCAGTTGATTAACAAAGGTATAAAAAGAGGGTATACTCAGTACTAATGAGAAGAGTTTCCTGTTGAGGGAACATCCACATGTTCCAATATTTTACCACTTGCCTAAGATTCATAATGATCTTACAAACCCCCCTGGTAGCCCTATTATCTTGGGGATGGAGTCTATGTCAAGCAGTATATCGGAATACTTGGATGAATTTTTAGAACTGTTGGTCACTCTATTTTTCTCTTACTTTAAGGATACATTACAATTGTTAGCCTTGATGGACCAAATAGACTGGAAAGAAATGATGGGTGGGCAACTTGTGATGTGCAGGCCTCACATACCTACATACCACATCACCTAGGAGTGGTAGCCATACAGAACTCATTTGTTCTTTCAGGGGTACTGCCCAGGAGACAGCAAGAATTCTTATTGGATTGTGTTAAGTTTGTTTTGTCACGCAATCACATTCTGTTTGTGGAACAGTATTACCTGCAAAAAACTGGAGTGGTAATGGCTCCTCGTTTGCCCCTTCCTTTGCAAACTTTTACATGGGGATGTGGGAGTCACTGTTATTTGGTAGTGATAATCCCAGTTTGACGAATAATTATACTTTATAAGAGATACATCTATGATCTGATTTTTATCTGGAATGGAGACCAACTAAGTTTTGAAAACCTTTTGAAGCAGCTTAATGAGAATACTATGGGATTAATATTCACTAGCAAATATAGCAAGAATCAGACTGAATGCTTGGACTTAATTTTATCCTCAGAAGGGACTAGGGTCATAACAAAGAACTACAGGAAGAAGGTGGACTCCAATGGGTACCTCCATGCAGATAGTCTCCACCTTAGAAGCTGGATAAACAACTACATTCCATTGGGTCAGTTCCAAAGTGTTAAAAGGAACTGTTTGGATGCTAGAGATTTTGATAGGGAAGATGTGGTGCTGAGATAAAAGTTCCTAGATAAGGGTTACAATAAGACTAGTGTGGAGGAGGCCTATAAAATGGTCAGAAAGATTGATAGGAGTTCCCTTTTGCAATATAAACCCAAAAAATAACAATACTGCAGACAGACCCCCAGTGTTTGTAGCAGATTTATGATTGTCATGATAAGGAGATTGGTAGGATACACATTCAGGCAACAGAGAGGATTAGCAATTCACACAGAGGCGGCGATAAACTGTTAAAATTAAGGCAACGGGAAACAATTTGGATATACGCATTGAAAAAGTCAGTCCCAAATGTCCTGAATATAGATACTGATTTGGCAGCTTTTATCTAACAAATTTAAGAACTGAGGCAATATTTGAACAGTTCCAGGGCAATCAGTCAAGTTTAGAGCCAGATTTTATTAGATAGGGATTTTTAGATGCTTTTAGGTGTTTCCTTCCACTTATGATTTTTTTATGGTTTCTATTTTTTACATATTATTATAGTTCGAGCCTTTTATGTGTGTTTTCTACAGAAATTTTAATAATCGTGCATGTCAGATATGGAGGTTTCTCGTACTGTATAACATAACGGTGGCGGCCACATCTGCGTTATTCTATTTTTACTGAGAGCTTAGGTATCTTTTATTAGTGATAACATTTATAAATTCTTAATTTTAATAATAGATAAACAATATTAAGGAAAATATAGTTCTCTATATTTTCACGCCTCATTTTATCCACCAGTGATAGTCCATTGCTAGCACTTATGGTTTTATTGCAACTTATGTTGGATATATTGAATAGGCGCCAAGATAATAGTTTTGTACAGACACATCCAGGGTAGAAGATCTGCTGTAAATTTTAGAGATTGCATGGTTCTGCTATTTGTGGAACATATAAAAGAAAGATCATGTATGTAGTATTTCAATGTATGTTACAGTACAATCTATTGTAGATAATGAAATTAATTGACGAGTGACAATTATCCAGTTAGACTCAACTATATGTAAAAAATAGAAGTTTAGAGTGTTAAGCGCTCTAGAGATCCTTGAACAGGATGGCCTGATCAACACAGCTACCAGTCACAAAGAGGCAATGTTGCCAAATGACCAACGCATGATAAAATATCCTGACAATGCTAGAGAAAAAGAGATATGGTTAAAATCAACATATGATCTAATCTCTCAAAAAATAGCATATAAATCAAAAAAGTAATAATAATAAAACATAAACGTTCAAAACAATGTCCAAAAATCAAGAATGATGGTGATGAATTATTTGATGGAAAATATGGTTAGAAATGAACAGTTACCAAATGGATTAGTAAGATGAAATTGAAAATATAATATTGCACAGTCAAGATGAGGATGAAATGATGGATGGATGAAGATGATTTCAACACTTGTTAAATACAGCAGTAGGTCTGAGCCGATAAAGTGGCCTTGTCCACTTAAGGTCAAATCTGGATCTAGAACAACTCCCAGTACAGCGCAAAAAAAAACAAGAGAAGAAAAAACAAATCTAAGTGTCCACCAGCCGACTTCCTACAGTTCTCTATGGTCCTCTGGAAGGAATACATCAATCCTGATGTTTATTCAAGGTCCAATGGGATCCAAATCAGCCAAATGTTTAACATGCCTCGAGGTAACTGGGTAACTTTGTACTGGTCCCTCTCCACGCCCCCTGTGAGTTTCCTCTGCCCTGCCCCTGTCAGCATTCCGCTTGCCGGAGAAGTCTGGCATCCTAGTTGTGCCCTCCTCGAGGCAGGTTAAACATTTGGCTGATTATTATTCAGCCTATATAGATCCATAAGTTCCCAGACTTTTTCATCTAATTGTTTGGATGTTATACTCAAATCTCGGAGTGGTTCCCACTGGACCTTGAATAAACATCAGGATTGCTGCATTCCTTCCAGAGGACCATAGAGGACTGTAAAAAGTCAGCTGGTGGACAGGAGGACACAGAACGTTGGTGAATACAGAGTGGGACCGTGTGATATGCTTAAAGGCCAGGAATGGCAAATGTGAGTGCCATTATCTTATGATTTTATCTCTTTTTAATTAAACGTCTACACTTATATTTGGTTTTTCTTCTCTTGTTTTTTTGCGCTGTATTGGGAGTTGTTCTAGATTCAGATTCAATTATAGCAGTTAAATACAGGATGTAAATGTGGTCACCTTCCTTTACTTGATCCCTTGATGAAGAAGTCAGCAGCAAGTCGATGAAAATGCTTTTGGCTTTTTTACCCAATTAAACATATTGCACTTAGTTATATCTCTTCTTCTCTTTTTGTTATATGACATAAAATGATGAACATTGGGTCTGAGCTCAGTCTTGGTTTCGAATTTGCTACCTGCAGGGTGGTTAACAAGACCACACACAGAGTTGCTTGCACAGGACGCTACCCAAAACGAGGACTGAGATGTATTCTCATTTTCATCTCATGTACATGATCTCATGTCATCACTCAGTCCTTCATTAAAGGGATAGTAATGTTTCATAATAAAAGCAGCTCTAATTAATCTTCATAGTATTAGGGCTTTGGAGAGTGTTATTTCAATTCTGTCAGAGTTGTAGTTCAAGAGTAATTGAATGATAAAGTATACCACTCCCGCCCCTTCTACTGATGTAACACTGCTCAGCTTAGAGCAGCAGGGAGTATCCAGGTAGATTGCAGAGAGGGACAATCTTCAATTAAGATAAGGGAAAAAGCTGAAAAACATGTCAAGGGGGGGCAGGGTTTTCATTGTTCTCACAGTAAGAATATTGACCCTTGATGTGAGCTGTCTGGTCTTTGGACTGGATTCCACATCTGAGGAGCGGGGGTTTACATTAGGTAAAGGGGGAATCATTTTCATTCAATTACTCTTGAAGTACAATGTTCACAGTAATGAAATAACACTCTCTATGGCTCAAATAATATGAAGATTAATTGGAGCTGCTGTTTTTGTGAAACATTACTATCACTTTAATCACGATTTCTCATTTATCCATTTAAAACTGTGGACTATATCGCTAATTCCTGGACTCACAGGTTTGACCGTTTTGATCCATTTAAGAATACTGTACATGTTCCTTTGTTTTTATTTATCCCATATTGGTCTCTGGAGGGTCATGTACAGTGCTTGTGCTAACGCAATGATTTTCTTTTACCCTGAAAATAAACACTTGCCATTAATCCTGTTAATTCATCGTTTAACCCCTTGAGTGCCAGAGGGGTACCCAATGCGTTGGGACTCAAAGGGTTAAAGAATGCTTAGATGTGCTGGTCAATAGTTACCAAAATGCCCCAAGCGGATATAAAATTATGAATTATAAAATGGCAAAACATTTTAAATGAAATTAATACGGGCTTTGTTTATTTCGCCGCTGCTGTGTGCAGCCACGGTGGCGGTGGAGAAAGTGAGTAGCAGCACACACCCTCCTTTATACCTTATGGGTCGATGTCTGTGGCATTGTGAGGAAATTTGAACAAAGACTGCCTTTATACATAGGCAGTCTATGTTCAAATTTCCTCACAGCCATTGGCTGCCCATATATAAAGGCAGTCTCTGTTCAAATTCCATCACAATGGAACCAACATCGGCCCATAAGGTACAGGGGGGGGGAGGTGCTGCTACTCACTTTCTCTGCCACCGTCACCGTGGCCACACACAACTGCGGAGAAATGAACAAAGGTCAGAATATTTCATTCAAAATTTTTTTTCATTTTATCATTTATGGGGACAATTTTATATAGACCTGGGTCATTTTAGAACTATTGACCCGCACATCTAAGCATTCTTTAACCCTTTGAGTCCCAGAGAGATATGCAATGATACCACAAAGCCACAATTCAAATGGAGATACACTAGTAGCATAACCCATTTCCATTGTAAGCTCTATGGTATCACTAGTGTAGCTATACTTAAATTGTAAGTTTTGTACTAGCACTAGTGTAGCTCCACTTCAGTTGTAAGTAATGTGGTATCACTTGCCTTACTTCACAACATTAATGACAATTTAAAAATTAACGAAGGGGAGTGGGCTGGGAAAGTGGGCTCAGACAATAGTAGAAATGGGCCACTTGATTTTGTTTGCCCCCTAGGCTCTATGTTGCCAGCCCTCCACTGGCTATTTAGCTGCGTTTTGGGAACTTAACGCACAAAAGAGATGTTTGGCCACAAGACCTCTTCTTTGGACTAATGTCCGTTGAGCTTTCAGCTGGTAGGGCAACAGGGCTGGAGCAAGGATTTTTGCCACCCTAGGCAAAACCTAATTTTGCCGCCCCTTGGCTCCACCCCTTGTGTCTTACCCCTTTATGCCCCGCCCTATATGTGTTTAAGCGTCAGTGTGTTTGTGCGTTTCCTATGTGTGTATAAGTGTTAGTTTGTGTGTGTGTTCTCTATATGTGTATGTGTGTGTCAGTATGTGTTCCCTGTATGTATATAAGTGTGTCAGTGTGTGTAAGTCTCTGTAAGGATATCAGCGTGTAAGTATGTGTGTGTGCTTCTCTATATGCTTATCAGTGTGACAGAGTGTATGTTCTCTATATGTAACTCTCCCCCCTTTGACTCTCTCCCCCTCTTGACTGTTGATCCCCCCTTTGACTCTCTCACTCTCCCCCATCTGACTCTTGATCCCCCTTTTGACTGTTGATCCCCCCTTTGACTCTCTCTCTCTCCCCTGTCTGACTCTTGATCCCCTCTTGACTGTTATTCCCTCCTTTGACACTTTCTTCCCCTGTCTGACTCTTTATCCCCTCTTGATCCCCCTTCCAATTACTCTTCCTGGTGCATGTCTCTCTCCCAGTGAGTACGTTTCGATGCTCTCCCTTGGATGGCTTTTTTTTTTTTTTTTTTTTGACATTTAAACAAAGTCCTTTTGTAAGGTCCGACATTATTATAGACATTAGGACTCAATAAAAGAACAACTCGTTACATTTTATTTTCTTCAAATAAAGATAATACATTAATGTCTTTGCATTTCTGGATGGCTGTGTACAATCAAGTAGCAAGTTCAATAAAATGTCTGGCTGGAAAACCTGTAATGCTTATGCTTTATCCAAGCCCAGTTCTTCTGGGGTGGAGATGCCGAGCTCATCTAAAGTTGGTCTAAGTTCTGGAATAACATGGGGGTAGATTTCCTTGTGAGGTCCAGCTTTATCCTTAACTGCTTCTAGAATGCGAACTGCACTTGCAAAGTCATTTAACCTCCTGCACGTCCGCAATGCAGCATCAATGATTTTTGGTTCTGGGACCAGATCATAACCGCTAAGTGTGTTCATGCCTTTTCTTAGCTTCCATGCATCAATGTCTGGCTTATTGAAGTAAGTCACCCAGTGAGCGTCAAATTCCTCATCTGACTCGTGTTTGGCATGAGAATAGCAGCGAGCAGCTACTGCAACTGGAGAGCTGGCGGGAGAGGGCTGCAGACAGCTGCGGGGAAGTGTTCGGAGTCCAGTAGAGATGCAGCGCTGGAGTAGAGCGGCTCCCAACATGGCTACAGTGGAGCGGTGTGAAGTGACAGGCAAGCGACTGTACAGACCGGAAGAAAAAGGCCCGCGCACTACACACTCGCTCACAAGCGCCACGAGCCTGTCCTGAGACTGCAGATACACCGGCTGGCTATTTTTTTTAATGCAGCACAGCGATGCCCGTTTCTCTCTCCGCTCCTTCAATCCTGGTCCATGACTGAAGGAGCGGAGGGGGAGGGAGAAACGGGTATCGCTGTGCTACATTAAAAAAATAGCTAGCCAAGGGAAGGCACTGAAACATACTTTTTTTTACTTGGGCAGTAAGTGGTGAGCGCCCCCAGAGTATGTGCGCCCTAGGCCGGCGCCTACCTCGCCTATAGGTGGCGCCGGCCCTGTAGGGTAATTGAATACAGACTGAGGCATTTGTTTTGGTCAGCTGGTATCCATTTTTGCCCTACCGGCTGGTTTAGGTCAGACAATTGGATCAAGGTCACTATGTCTAGGCATTTGTTTAAATGTTTGAGATGGAATGTGAATGGTCTTAAGATTGTAGGACTTGAGCAGACACCAGTTAGTTTGATTGGGGGGGGGGGGTGATTTAAAAAAGTTATGTCAGAAGGAATTCTATTGTTTTTATATATTGTAAATGATGAAACCTAATTGCTTAAATGAAGAAATTGATGATAAATGTCTTTAATGGATACTTAAGTTAATTTATTATATTTTATTTATTTATAGATGGGTGTGGAAAAGAAATGTGGGGAATATCTAAATTTTTATGCCACTGGAGTTCAGGTTTCTAGACATTTTATGTTTATATAGTCATTATAATTGTTTTTTGTAATTAATGCTATATTTTTATACCAAATGCTATTGTGAAGATATTTATTATTATTATAATTTATTAAATACAATTGCTCATTTAAATCCTAATAATTAAGCAAGGGTATAAAAATCTTAGCATTACAATGGCAAATATCTCTTGAGAAAGTGGGATTAGCCCACAAAACATGCATAGAGAAGATACTGTGACTACTGGATATTGGCACCACGACTAGGCTTGGGATGCAAGAGTATCCGTGTGTGGTTTTGGTAACCTGTTGGAATGATGTCACAGAGGGGGGACTGGCTGTGGTGAAGCATATAGAACGCTGAGTAAGGTGCGAAAAGGACTGATATCCTACGACTGCTGGCCTGAAGTTTGTGATGTTCTGAGATTATAAGTGAACTTCAAAGTATATAGTGGATATAAAAAGTCTACACACCCCTGTTAAAATGCCAGGTTCTTGTGATGTTAAAGAATGAGACAAAGATAAATCATGTCAGAACTTTTTCCACCTTTAATGTGACCTATAACATGAACAATTCAATTGTAAAACAAACTGAAATCGTTGAGGGGGAAAAATAAAAAACTCACAATAACCTGGTTGCATAGGTGTGCACACCCTTAAACTAATACTTTGTTGAAGCACCTTTTGATTTTATTACAGAAATCAGTCTTTTTGGGTAGGAGTTTATTATATTTGCCTACTCTTCTTTGCAATAGCGCTCCAAATCTGTCAGATTGCGAGGACATCTCCTGTGCACAGCCCTCTTCAGATCACCCCACAAATGTTCAACTGGATCCAGGTCTGGCCTCTGGCTGGGCCATTCCAAAACATTAATCTTCTTCTGGTGAAGCTATGCTTTGGATGTGTGATTTGAGTCGTTGTCGTGCTGAAAGGTGAACTTCCTCTTCATCTTTCTAATGGACGCCTGAAGGTTTTGTGCTGAGGAAAAACAGCCCCAAAGCATGATGCTGCCACCAACATGCTTCACTGTGGGTACGGTGTTCTTTGGGTGATGTGCAGTGTTGTTTTTGCACCAAACATACCTTTTGGAATTATGGCCAAAAAGTTCAACCTTGGTTTCATCAGACCATAACACATTTTCCCACGTGCTTTTGAGGGACTTGATGTTTGTTATTGCAAACTTCAGCCGGGCTTGGATGTTTTTCTTTGTAAGAAAAGGCTTCCGTCTTCCCACCCTATCCCATAGCCCATTCATATGAAGAATACGGGAGATTGTTGTCACATGTAGTACACAGCCAGTACTTGCCAAAAATTCCTGCAGTTCCTTTAATGTTGCAGTAGGCCTCTTGGAAGCCTCCCTGACCAGTTTTCTTGTCTTCTCATCAATTTTGGAGGGACGTCCAGTTCTTGGTAATGTCTCTGTTGTGCCATATTTTCTCCACTTGATGAGGACTGTCTTCACTATGTTTCATGGTATATCTAATGCTTTGGAAATTCTTTTGTACCCTTCTCCTGACTGATATCTTTCAACAATGATATCCCTCTGATGCTTTGGAAGCTATCTGCGGACCATGGCTTTTGCTCTGAGATGCAACTAAGCAAATGTCAGGAAAATCCTACTAGAATGTCTGAACTTTACTTGTTATTAATCAGAGTCACTTTAAATGATGGCAGGTGTGTAATGACCTCTATTTAACATGAGATTGAATGTGATTGGTTAATTCTGAACACAGCCATATCCCCAGTTATAGGAGGGTGTGCACACCTATGCAACCAGGTTATTGTGAGTTTTTTTATTTTTCCCCCTCAACGATTTCAGTATGTTTTGCAACTGAATTGTTCAAGTTATAGGTCACATTAAAGGTGGAAAAAGTTATGACATGATTTATCTTTGTCTCATTCTTTAGCATTACAAGAACCTGGCATTTTAACAGGGGTGTGTAGACTTTTTATATCCACTGTATATTTCTTGTACGTTGACACCATGAAGAGGATTTTTGGATTCTAGGTTTCTTTAATTTTCATTAAAGTCACTTTTACTTCACTTAGATCTGGTTGTGTTTTGCTCGCCTGTTTTATTACATAATTTATATTTAAAATACCGTTTACCTAATAAAGGTTTGCAATTCTACTAAAATTCTCTAGTTTTGTATATGTGAGGTTGTCATAAAAGTGACAGCCAACATCTTTTTTGGCTTTAGATAGACTGCGAGTGCATAATATTTGAAGTCAAACTGCCTATAATCCATTATTTCTTTCCTCCTTAGCCTCTTAGGACCACACGCCTGTCCCCATTATATCGGAGTTACCTAGGACTATCCAGAACCTGCACAGCCCAAACCAAAATGAAGGGTCAACGGACACTAAAAAATTTGCGCAGCACAAAAGAACAAGAGCCAACTGGGCTCAAACAGTTGAACAACAGTAAGGCGCAGGGAAAAATAGGTCCTTATACTGGCAGAACCGCCTGAAGGGCCTTCCTGCCAAAGCTGGCTTCAGTCGAAGCAAAAACATCTACATCAACAGTATGCAAGGAGGACCACAATTGGTCAGCCAAGTCCTGATTCTTATAGGCCCATGAGGCCCCAACAGACCTAGTCAAATGTGCTTTAACTTTGAAGGGAACAGGTTTCTTCCAGAGTTCGTACACCAGACGAATGGGAGACTCCAAATAGCAACAGTGACATTGAAAGCAGCCTGACCTGTCCTTGAACCTGCAGGAATGACAAACAAGGAATTTGTCTTACGGAAACCACATACAACAAGTGGAGATCCCTTTCCTTGTCAGACTTTGGGTCAGAACAAAAAGAAGGCACAACAATCTCCTGATTGATGTGGAACTCAGAGACCACCTTAGGAAGAAATTCCTGAGAGGTTCAAAGAATAGCCTTGTCCTTGTGAAAAACAAGGAAAGGCAGATTGCAAGACAAAGCCTGCAACTCAGCAACCCTGCTGACTGAGACCACTGCCAGAAGAAAAGCCATTTTTCACATAAACAGACACAAAGGAACGGTGGCAAGGTACTCAAAGGGAGGCCTTTGCAAAACACCAAGAATCAAATTAAGATCTCATGGAGCAGTGGGAGCCTTGTAGGTAGGGAAAGCATGTGCCACCCCCTGAATTACACCTTGACATCAAGAAGAGTGGCAATACGCTTCTGGAAAAACACAGAAAGAGTAGAAATCTGAACCCTCAGAGTGCTTTGTTCACACCATCCTGGAGAGAAGAGAGAACTACTGGAATTTCAAAGCCCTAAGAAGACAGGTCCCTGTCCACACACCAGGAATGAAAAATGGACCAAACCCTATGGTAGGCCTTAGAGGAAACCTGCTTCCTAGCCTGACAGTAGAAATGACCTCAGTGGAGAAACTCTCTCTTTTCAAGATGTGGGCTTCAACAGCCATGCCATCAAAACCAGCTTTTCCACATCCTCTTTCCTAAAGGTAGCTCATAAGGAGGACGTCAGGTTGTTGAAACAGACCTTGAATGGAAAGGCTCACTAGATCCACAAACCATGCCCTCTTGGTAAAATGAGGAGCAATCAGAATCATAGTAGCACTATCCATCCTGATCTTCCTAAGCACCCGGGAATGAGAGGAATCGGAGGAAAGACATGAGTGAGGTGGAAGTGCCACAGAATCAATATCGCGTCGCTGGAAAAGACCAGAGGGTCCCCCAGAAGACAGGGACCTTCCTGTTGTCCCTCACGACCATCAGGTTGATCAGTGGTAGATCCCACTTTAACACAAACAGGTGGAACACTTCTGGATGGAATTCCCACTCCCCTGGATCTGCAAGTATGTTTTCTACCCCTGGAATGTGAACAGTGGAGATGGCTGGAATGTGGGATTCTGCCCACCCCAGAATGTACCTCACTTCATACCAGGAGGTGGCACTTTGAATGCCCCCACGATGGTTGATGTAAGCCATGGCCATGTCTGACTGGACTTGTAATGGGTGACCTTTCAACTGAGAGGTCCAGTACACCAAAGTGAGACGGATCACCCCGAGTTCCAGAACATTGATGTACTGAAGAGATTCCTCTACAGTCCAACTGCCTTGAATCCACAGGTGACCCAGGGTGTGAATGAAGGCTGTTAAGGTGCCCATGACCTTGGTAGACACTCGATGAGTTGAGGCCATGCCAAAAGGTAGATTGATGAGCTGGTAGTGCTCCGAGCCTAAGGCAAAACACCATGCATCCTGAAGCTCCAGAGTCGGCAGATACACCCCTGGGCACATTGCTGCCATGACAGACCACAAGTATTCCATCTTGCAGTCTCCACATACATGTTGAGACACTTGAGGTCCAGAATGGGACGGCAGCCGCCGTCATTCTTTGGAACCACAAACAGGTTGGAATAAAAACCTGAACCTTGCTCTTGGGGGGGTAGTGAAACCAGAACCTTCTTGTCTAGCAGTGACTGCACTGCATCCCGCAACAACTTCAACTTTTAGGGACTCTGGACAGGTAGAAATGAAAAGGAGGAAGGGTCCACTATGGAGGCTTCCCAGGCATCCTGAAAAAAGGCAAAGACGCCCACCTATGGGAACCTGTGGACCAGGATTCAGCGAGTCATGCGTAAGTTGTCTTGACAGATTTAGCCCATGAAGCAGTTTGCTTGGGCTGCCACTGCTGTCTGGGTTTGGAGGGGGAGTGAGATGGAGGCCTGCGAAGTTTGTGGCTTTTGCGTTTGTTTGGCTGGGACGAAAAAGACGCAGTTTCCTCGCCATACCAGGATGTTTGTTGGGCATCTGAGGCAACAAGGTGCTCTTGGCCCCTGTAGCATCACTATTAATCTCTTTTAGCTCAAGTCCAAACAGGGACTTGTCCTGAAAAGTTAAGGAAAAAAGTGCTTTCTTGGAAGATTGGTCCACAGACCAAATCTTAAGCCACAAGGTGCGTCAGGCAGTAACAGAGAAGACTAAGGTTTTAGTCAACAATCTGACTGCCTCAAACAATGCCTCTGAAAAATAAGTTGGCCAACGTCATGTCGGCCAAAGAGACCAACAATTCCTCCTTGGAAGTGTCTGCACATCAATCATCAAGCTTTTTATCCATCACATCCGCTGCATCCACAAAGGCAGAGCAGTGGACTTGACTAGCCTGGTGTTTAGGGGATCCACAGAAGGGGGAGAGGCCACTGCATCAAAGCTGCCTCTGAAAAGGTGTACAGCTTAGAAAACCTGGTGATAGACATCTTCTTATTAAGGGTCTTCCATTCATCCAGATGTATCTGGTCAAGAGTGGCATTAGAGGGAAATACAGCAGATGATTTCCTAAGCCTCTGAAAGACATCTGTTGAGGATGATCCCTCATCAGGGGTGTCAGGGAACTGAAGGGTCTCCAGAACAGCCCTGATCCGTCCCTTAGCCGAGGGAAGGGGGTCCGCCTCATAAGAATCCCCATAGGAATAGGAAGAATCTATTTCTTCATATTCCCCTTCCTTGCATTCCCCCTCTGAAAATTCCTCATCAGAGGAGGCCCCTATGACTGCAGGCATACTCTGTGATATAGGGGGCCACATACTTTAATGTAGTGGGGGCGCGGGTTTCCAGGATTGAAGAACCCCTTGGAGGAAGAGAAGAAATTGGGCCATTGTGGACAACAATGATTTTACCCAAACTGGCTCCTGTTCAGTGCTGGAGGGGCATGGTGGAGTAGTGGGGGCCACAGCACATGAGGGGCGTAAAGATCAAGAATATCCTCTATGGAGCCCCCTTTGACATGAGGAACAGCAAGCAAGGGGGTTTGTGATACCCCTGAGTCCTTAGTCTTTGGTCAAGCCTCATGATGTCCCTTAGAATCTGACATCCTGACAGGCGTAGTGTCTAAACTAGCAAAAAAAAAAAAAAAAAAAAAAAAAACACTAGTTATTGTTCCTCAGACTAATAGTTCACCCAAGAAAAGCCCAGAAAGTACTTATCTGGTAGGCGAAGTGTTAATCTGGAGAAGGAGAGCAAAGAGAATTTGCTTCTGCATTAGGATAAGCAAGAGAGAAGTAAAATGGCGACTGCAAAAACAGGCAGTCAATCAGAAGGCAGCCTGTGAAAGGGCATTCTGGGTAATGTAGTTTCCCTCTGTTGCCTTGCAATGCCTAAAACTCCATCTGCGGACTCCCAAGACACTCAGGAGATGAACTGGATGACAGGGCATAAGGAGAAAAGAAGAAAGCTCTCACTGTGACTTCTGTATGACAGTTGCAGAGATATGTCCCAAAAAAGTTCACACATACAAGTTAAGGGAGCAAAGATGGTGGCAGCATGGGAAACATTCTTAAAGGAGCCACGCACTGAAAAATCAGACAATATTTGAGGTACCCCAAAATACCCAATGACCCCAGGGAACATGTTGGGGCCCCTAAGAGACAGACCCCTAAATGGAAAAGCCCAGGAAAAGCCCCCAAACTGGATATAACAGCAAGGAAGGGATCAACTAATCCCAATGCAGCCATCCATCTTCCATAAATCAAGGAAGAACAGTATGCTAATAATAAAATACTCAACATGAGTGCAAGAGCCTTAACCCCTTAAGGACCGGGAAAATCTGAGGTGGATTGCACTTAAGGGCCGGAGCAATTCTGACCTTTTTGACTATGTCTTTGTTCAACAGTGTTTTCCCTCTAAGTCTTTTATCCCACCCCCATAAATTATATACTGTTTTTTTAAGCACAAATAGGGCTTTCATTTGATACCCCTACTTATATGTATAACCCACCATTTACTTTATTAAAATTAAAAAAAAAAAAAAAAAAAAAAAAAAACACCATTTTTGTTTTTTCCCTTGGGATCAGTTGGGCACAAAGGGTTAAATTTTAATGGTGACTGCATGAAAGGTGACCGGTCAGTCATACCTAAAAATGTGCAGTTTAAAGTGGCCACTGTCCCCCCTTGGGTAAAAATCCCCAAGTCCATTTTTCCCACCCTATTTTGACACTTTTTTTTTTTCAGAAATTGACCTGCATTTAGCAAGCCTCTGGCACCAGCAGTGAAGGGGTTAATACCCCCAGCTGCTGTATTTTCGTTTGCCACTAGGTGTCTCCTGTCTACTTCTGTCTCACTTACTTTGATAGCAAGGGAGACAGAGGCAGACGAGACAAGCACAGACAGCATGCTTTCTCTGCTGCCTCTGTCTGTCACTATGCCGGTACATGTGATCGCTGCTACGGCGATCACATGAACCTGCACAAGCAAGAAGGGCTGAGACTGAATGCCCCAGTCTCGGAGCACTCAATCTCAGCCTGGCATTAATGATAGCAGCATTCACAGAGGCACGCTGCCATCATTTAAGCCATGATGGTCCTGGTACGTCATTGGTCCTTAACGCAAATCCAGCCATGATGTACCAGGACCGTCAAGGGTTCTTAAGGGATTAAAGGCTCAGAGGAAACCCCTGTAGGAAGAGGTACAAGTAGGGACAAAGTGGACCAAGGCACTCACCAATCTTCATATCTTCTTGCTTCAGGTTACCACTGTGAAGGATAAAGCCCCAGAGAGACTTTGCTGGAAGTGAAAACTTGAATTACTAGATTCTCTCCACAGGGCTGCAAGGGTCCACACAGCACCTACATACTGGTCAATCCACGCCATGAGAGGTCCAGTAATGGTAACCTGTCTAATTGGGGAATTGTGACAGCCCCATATCGATCAGAAAATATAATAATAATAATAATAATAATAATAATAAAATTAACCCTCTGTGTGCCAAAGCAGTCCAATGCATTGCATTGGACACCCCTGTGGCACACAAAGGATTATCATTTCTTTTCATTATAATTTTATTCAGACCTTATTGGGGGCATCAGGAGGGGTCCTGTTGCCCCCCAATGAGGTCTAAACAAAAATACTGGGAACGAAAACACCAAAACAGCCTTGCATGCACCACAGGGAGGTCCAACACATTTCTATACAATGTGTGAAACCCCCCCCCCCCCACACACACACACACACACGCCACAACACAGGTTTATTTCTTCTTATTATTTTTTCATTCAGGCATTCTTAGGGGGGGGGTATCAGATGGGGTCCTCATGCCCCCCAAACAAGGTGTAAATAAAAAAAAAATAATTAAAAAAAATAAATAAATAACCCAATGTGTGCCACATGGGCTACAATGAGACAGCCCTGTGACACACAAAGGATCATCATCATTTTTTATTTTATTATTAATTTATTCAGACCTCATTGGGGATGCATCAGGAGGGGCCCTTATGCCCCCCTCCCCAAATATTCAAAAGTACCCTGTGTGTGCCACAGGGGGAGTCCTATGCATTGAACCACATGTGGCACACGCAGAGTTGGTTTTTTTTATGTTTTATTCGGACCTTGTTGGGAGGGGTATTAGGAGGGGCTCTGATGCCCCCTAACAAGATATGAATAAAATATAATAATAAAAAAAAATAACCCTTTGTGTTCCATAGGGGTCCAATGCACTGTACACCCGTGTGGCACAAAAATATAATTTTTTCCATTTTATTTTTATTCAGATCTCATTGGTCTAAAGGTCTAAAAAAAAAAATAATAAAAAAAAATAATAATAATAATGAAAAAACATTGCATATGCCCCGGGGGGGGGGGGGTCCAACGCATTGCTTTGGAATGCGTTGGACCCCCCTGTGGCACACAAGGTTTTTTTTATTTTGTATTCAGACCTTGTTTGGAGCATGAGAAAGGGTCCTGATACCCCATCAATGAGTTATGAATAAACTCTGCATTACTAGTTAAAACTAAGCATGAGTGATAGCAGGTTACACAATCTCACGCAGTGCACATCTTGTCACGTGTTTGAACACTTGGAGCAATCATACCAGGGGTCATACCGCTGTGACAAGTGTGAGCAGATTTTTCTTTTATAATTAAGATACTGGATCTGGAAAGAAATATTGCAACTTTACATGACATTGGAAATCTGGAAAGGAGTTTAGAACTTACAGAGCAGGTAGTATGTAGGGTTAGTGGTGAAGAGGGTGGAGTTACCCTATAAGGATATAAAGTATATAAAAATTAATATATTCAATCCGCTCACAGTCGGAAGGAATCCTTCAAACCTTATGGCATATAAAAAGTATACAATGAAAGTGTCTAGATTGAGCGTTTAAATCTAATCTTCTTTACTATTCACATATTGGCGCACTTACAAATATAAATGAGACTACTGGAGAATGCGTTCTACAGCAAGATCCTCTGCTAAAAGATATTATTCCAGAAAGAAGCCAAATTGTGCATAGGAAGGCAAAAAGCATTCTTGGATATATAGCACCTTGCCACCCTAAGACAGACAGTTTTCATTCTGATTGGGGAGCAGTTTTAGGTATTTTTGGTTCCTCAAGTCCTGTTTGTAATTATAAATGACTACATCCTAAATGTTCAAATTGTAATTTTATCACCAATAATATCAGTAATGTGACAAGTCATATTAATCAAAAAACATTTCAAATTCGTCAATTAATTACATGTGAGACATCATATTTAGTATATCTCATCCAGTGTGGGTGGGGATCAAGTACACGTGGGTCACACTACTAGAACATTTAGATAAAGCGCTGGGGAGCATAGACGATTGATTTCTAAGGGATCAAAAATTAATTCTGTTCCCAAACATTTCAGTGAATGTGATCTAGGAGGTCTCAAAAATGTCCATATCACAGGGATTGAACATATCCCTAAAAAAGAACCTAAAAGATATACCAGGCTTTGCAAGAGAGAAGCTTTTTGGATATTCCAACTACAAACATTAAGCCCAGAAGGACTTAATGAGAAGTTAGAGGGGAGTAATTTTCTTTGAACATTGCTCTTACTCTTCTCCTTTTTGTGTGAGCATATATTACACACATACATATTTTTTTTGATTATCCACCTAGCATTCCCTCTCACTCTGGGTATAATATTCTACACTTCTTGTCTTCCTTGTTGCCTGTATGTCTGGCCTTTATCTGTAATAGGATGATTCTTTAGGAAGCACTTCCAGTTCTCCAATAGTCTCATTTATATTTGAGCACCAATACGTGAATACAAAGGAAGATTGGATTTAAACACTCAGTCTAGACACTTGCCATAAGGTATGAAGGATTCCTTCCAACTGTGAGTGGATTTAATATATTTTTAATTCTTATGTACTTTATATCCTTTTAGGGCAAGTTTTTTATGGCTGATATGTGGTTAAGGGAGACACAAATATACCTCTCATACACATATGTATCCCCTTACATTTTTTAAAACTTTCAAGATATGTACAGAAGAATTACTTCTCACTTTTCTTGTATATTTATATATATTTCACATGGGAGCGCTTACTGTGCTATTGCTTTTTTCTTCCACATAAAAACAGAGGGATTTCATTATGGGTAAAACGTTATTCCCTGTGTGTTTTTTTGGCAGCTCCTCTGCAATCCAAAGGGGTGTGGCCTCTCTTCCCGGTAATCCTGTTAGTCTCTATGATGACAGCGTGAGACAAGAATGAGGTTTGGATAGGACGCATGTAGTGTTCTAGCTACTCATCGCCGAACACTATGGAAGCGGCGAACTCGGGGAAATGCACAGAGGTCGTTCTTTTGGTTCTGATTAATCAATGTATTTAGAAAGTATAAAAAAAAACTGTTTTTTGCATTCTGTGACCCCTGATGAAGTGCTAAGTATCACGAAACGCATACTGATACTTTGCTATTTTAACCAATATATATTTCCTTTTATGCTGTTGTTGTTTCATACCAAAGACAATTAGTTGGCTATATGTATCTTTGTACTTCAATAAAATATGCTCTTTTGCTTGCCCCATAATTACAAGGACAACGGTCTTCCTGATCTACCTCCTGACTTAAGGCGCTTTTTGATCTAGCATACAGTAAGCAGGGTATATCTGGAGGAGGGCTACTGTATACATCTCACAGTGTTACCTTTATCCTTTAATTAATAATTCTTTATTTTTTTTTTATATAGCGCACACAGATTACGCAGCGATTTACACTCATATTGGTATTGGTCCCTGTCCCCATTGGGGCTCACACTCTAAATTCTGCCCCGTGTGTCTTTTTATGTCTTTTAAGCTCTACAGGAGAACAACTAGGAGATACAAGGTGCTGTTCTCCAGAGATCTCACTGCATTTTGGCCATCCTGATATACTATCAAAGCCTGATCATAACATCTATTGTGTGAGTACAAGTACACTAGATAGGATTGATTATAAATTGTCAGAATCTAGTATCAAGGGGTTTTGCTCTTCTTTATTCTCTTTTGTATTAGATATATCTGGGGAGCCACCATGCTAGGAGAGAGAATGCTAAGAAGGTTGGAAGAGCTTTTAAACTAGGAAAGGGGGGTGGTACAGATAGCAAAAATTGGGACAATAGACTAGATAAAAACCGGGTCCAAGTAAATGATCATGAGGTGGAGAAGGGGTGGGGATAAAAGAGGATTTTAGTCTTACCTGTTAAATCCTTTTCTCTTAGCCCATATGACATACAGATGCCACGGGGAGGCGACAGCTCTTCCCTGTAGGCTACAACAATTCTAAAAAGTTGTGGGTGGAGCCTCCCCTTCCTCCTTATAAGGCTATCCCACTAGCCCTGCCCCAGATAAACTTGAGACAAGCCTACTACGTAGGACAGCAATAAAGAAAAAAAGAAAAGCTCCTGTAAGCAGCAGACCCAAGAGGACTCCCACATCTAGCACTTGGAGACCAAGCATGGTCCCTTTCACTGGGTGGGATACCTGTATGTCATATGGACTAAGAGAAAAGGATTTAACAGGTAAGACTAAAATCCTCTTTTCTCTGTTGTCCAACATGAAATACACGTACCATGGTGATATACCGACATTAAGCTCCCAGGGTGGGAAGAAAAGGAAAGGACGAAGGCCAGTCCCCATGATACCAGAGTTCCCAAGGACTATCCAGGACAAGGAACAGCCCAAACATAACTGTCAACAGACAATGAATAACAATTACACAGCACACAAGAACAAAAGTCAACCAGGCTCATACAGTTAAAGAACGGTAAGGCACAGGAATGTAAAGGTCCTAAACAGGCAGAGCTGCCTCCAGGAACTGTCAGGGTTTGTAAGAACACTCAGACAAGTCAGTAAGGTAAAATCAGCTTTATTAAGAATAATAAAGTGCACAAGGTCCCCTTCACAGGTCCAGATCCTGACAGTACCGTGGCACTTCCCAAATCTGACACAGGTCAGGGTACAGGAGAATAGCAAAACAAAAATAAAATTAAATAAGCTGGATCAGACAACAGGAACAGAACTTCAGCAGTACCAAACCTAGGAAGCGCGCCCAACTAGCTAGACGGTAGGTGACTGCAGGGCAGAATCCCTAGAAGGCTAGGGATAGTATAGCGATAAGCCGGGACACTGAAGAGTGATCTGGCTTAGCAATCAAGGGTAACCAGAGGCAACACTGACAGGAAATGGCAAGACACTAGTCCCAGGAGACTATGTAACCGGAGGCAACACTGACAGGCACTGGCAAGGTACTAGTCACAGGAGACTAGGGTAAACTGAGGCTAAACTGAGGCCACACTGACAAGCACTGGCAAGACACTAGTCTCAGGAGACTAGGGTAACTGGGGGCAACACTGACAAGCACTGGCTAGGCACTAGTCTCAGGAGACTAGGGTAACCGAAGGCAACACTGACAAGCACTGGCAAGGCACTAGTCTCAGGAGACTAGGGGAACCGAAGGCAACACTGACGAGCACTGGCAAGGCACAGTCTCAGGAGACTAGGGGAACCGAAGGCAACACTGACAAGCACTGGCTAGGCACTAGTCTCAAGAGACTAGGATAACCGGAGGTAGCAATTCGGGTAGTCAGCCACAGCCAGGATCGGTACCCAGAGCAGTAGTCAGCCACAGCCAGGATCGGTACACAGAGTGGTAGGCAGCCACAGCCAGGATCGGTACACAGAGCGGTAGGCAGCCACAGCCAGGATCGGTACACAGAGCGGTAGGCAGCCACAGCCAGGATCTGTACACAGAGCGGAGTCAGCCAAGCCAAGAATGGTACACAGAGCATTTGTCAGCCAAAGCCAGGATCGGTACACAGAGCATAGTCAGCCACAACCAGGATCAGTACACAGAGCGGTAGTCAGCCAGTCCGGGTCAGCAACGGAATCACAGGCAGCGGAGACAGGAGCAAGGTCAGGCAAAATCTGGTCATACACGGAGCAGGAATCAACAGCAAAACAAACGCCAGATACAGGAACACCACGAAAGGGTACCAAAGTAATGACAGGACTGAGTTTAAAAAGGTTAACACTGGGCGGGGCAGAACCCAGCGGCCAATAAGAACCCAGCAGGAATAGAGCAGGAAGTAGCAATGTCGCTTGCACAGAAGATCACGGGCACCATGATGGTACCCCCCTCTCATACACCCCTACCCTGTGGAGGAGGTCCAGGCACCTGAGGAAACTTGGCGTGGAACCTGTGCAACAGAAGTGGAGCATGGATGTCCGCATGGTTCACCCACGAACGTTCCTCTGGGCCATAACCCTTCCAGTGCACCAAGTATTGGATCTGCCCACAGAATCTACGTGAATCCAAAATACTCTGCACTTCATACTCGTCATGATCTTGTATGCAAACCGGACCTGGGACTGCAGGGGTGGTGGTATAGCGGTTACACACCAAAGGTTTGAGAAGGGATACATGGAACAAGTTATGTATCCTCATAGATGCCGGTAATTCCAAGGCATAGGAAACAGGGTTGACCCTACAGAGTACCCGTGTAACGGTTTTGTAAGACACTCAGACCAGGAGGTTAGAATAAAAGACAGAAAGACTGCTCCCTATAGGCAGTATAGTATGACAGTAAATTGACAATAATGTACAGATGCCCTCTCAGGCCCAGTATACAAGGAATTTAATATATATTGTCACAGGACAGGCATAAGCAAGCATTTCAGGTTCAACATGGGTTATTAAAGTTCATGGAAAGCATTCAGTCTCTGTTGTGGTGTGTTTGACAACGCCCATAAGATGGTAAAGGAGCGAGACTGTTGTGCAAGATGTAAGAGCACCAGTAATAAAGGCAGAACTGAGACTACTACTTGTGCTGAGCAGAGAACTAAGGCCACAATACTCTGCTAAATCTAGCACACGTGAGCCGTAAGCACCCGACCGGTGCGGTAACGGAGACCAAGTACACTGCAAGAGCTGAGGTGTTAAGAGCCAATAGCACCCAACCGGTGCGGTAACGGAGACCAGGTACACACTGCAAGAGCTGAGGTGTTAAGAGCCAATAGCACCCAACCGGTGCGGTAAAAGAGACCAGGTACACACTGCAAGAGCTGAGGTGTTAAGAGCCAATAGCACCCAACCGGTGCGGTAAAGGAGACCAAGTACACTGCAAGAGCTGAGGAGTATAGAGCCAATAGCACCCAACCGGTGCGGTAACGGAGATCACTGCGAACAGCAAGGGTAACGGAAGTGCAGTGTTAACAGAGGCCACAATGCTCTGCAAGTGTAAGAGGAAAGCTCAGGGAACGGAGGCAACAGTGCTCTGCAAGTGTTAACGGAGGCTCAGTGTAACAGAGGCAACAGTGCTCTACAAGAGTTAACGGAGGCTCAATGTAACGGAGGCTACAGTGCTCTGCAAGTGTTAACGGAGGCTCAGTGTAACTGAGACAACAGTGCTCTGCAAGTGTTAACGGAGGCTCAATGTAACTGAGACAACAGTGCTCTGCAAGTGTTAACGGAGGCTCAGTGTAACGGAGGCAACAGTGCTCTGCGAGAGTTAGCGGAAAGGCCCAGTGAATCGGAGGCAACAACTCGGTCTGCCCTATGTCAGCACAGCGGAAGTCAGAATGTCACCCAAGCGACAGAGGATCAGGATAACAACTGGAACACAAGCAGGGTCGTCAGGATAGCCGGGTCAGGTCACAGAGCAGGAATGTCAGCCAGGCCGGGTCAAATCACGGAGCAGGAACGTCAGGCAAGCCGGGTCAGATCACGGAGCAGGAACGTCAGCCAGACCGGGTCGAATCACGGAGCAGGAACCAATGAGAGTAGTCAGAAGGGCCAAGTCGGTACACAGGAACACAGCAACACAGGTACAGGAACACCACGAAAGGGCACCTGACAGGTGCCAGAGGCCTGGCATATGAAGGCCATACTGGGCGGGCAAAACAAAGCTCAGCCAATGGGAGCGCACCACAACAAAGAGTGACAGACAGATCACGGGAACCGTGATAACCCGGAACGGACCCACAAATCGGGGAGCCAATTTATTGCATGGAACTTGCAACTTGAGGTTCCTGGAGGACAACCACACCCGGTCCCAAACCTGGAATACGGTGGCCGGCAACCTTCTGTTATTGGCATGCCGCTGAAATCGTTGAAAAGAGTCACGTAGGGAATTCTGGACTTGTGCCCAAGTTGTGTGAAGTTGCCTGATGTGCTCATCGAGAGCCGGAATCTGCTGTGCGTGGAAGGTGTCCGGGAGCAAGCATGGTTGGAACCCATAGTTGATAAGGAAGGGTGACCTCCCGGAGGAAGTGCACACACCACAGTTCCTGGCTAACTGCCCACGGCAACAAGTCAGCCCAGTTATCATGATGGTTGGAGATGAAACAACGTAGAAACTGCTCCAATCCCTGACTGGAATGCTCAGCTGCCTTATTCGTCTGGGGATGGTATGCGGATGAAAACGACAAATGGATACCCATCTGGTCACAGAATGCCCTCCATAACCTGGACACAAATTGACTCCCATGATCAGAAACCAGAACCTTGGGAACCCCGTGGAGTCAAAATACCTCCCTGGCAAATACTGTGGCCAATACCTTAGCTGACAGCAGGCCAGGTAGTGGCAAAAAGTGGGCCATCTTCGAGAATCTGTCAACCACCATGAGTATAACTGTGTAGTCATTGGAAACCGGCAATTCCCACATGAAATCGATGGACATGTGTGACCATGGACGGTCACCATTGGGAACCGCTTGCAAAGACCCCACAGGGAGGTGTCTTGGAACAAGCATAGGTGGTACAGGCAGCTGTAAATGCCACACAGTCGTCTCTCAGCCCAGGCCACCAGAACATCTGGGACATGGGCCAGATCAGTTGATTCAAATTACCACTAAAAGAAAGTGCCTCAGACAGGAGAGAGAGAGACATGGGTTGCATTATTCTCTCCATAGGGCTGCAAGGGTCCACAACAACACCTAATAGCGGGACAATCCTTCAGGGGGAGCCAGGAGTTCTAAGCCACCTAATGGGGGATTTTTGACACTCATGCACCTCAATACAAGGGGACATACATTCACTATATCTTCAATACTAAAAGCTACAAAATATCATCTTATACTAGCATACCTATAAGCATATACAATTTCCTCTTATGGAAACAACGCTTTTTCAATTTAAATTTGTTTTTTTCTTTATTTCATTTAGTTTCTATTTTATATTATTCTTTCCATATATTATTGGTCTCTAGATTTGTCTCTATTGCAATGTATATACACGTGTGATATATGTTATTTGCCTTTTAAGTGATTCTGTCAAATAACCCTAATACTACACTTAGAGGCCTATTTTTTCTCTGTTCCCTCCTTTGCCCTTATACTGGAACAAGTCTAGCTGGGGCAGGATTAGTTGGCATAGCCTGATAAGGAGGAAGGGAAGGCTCCACCCAGGAGTTGTCGCTTCCCTGTGGTACCTATAGGTCATATTGGATGACAGCGAAATGTAGTCAATAGGGAGGAACTCCTATTAGAGATGAAAAAAAAAAGCCATGTAGTGGGTAAAATATGTAAAGACTTCAAAACTAATTTATGCTGGCAAATGAAAATAGGATTTTAGTCTTACCTGTTAAATTCTTTTATCTTAGTCCATACAGGTTACTGGTAACTTTGGATAGGCGATCAGCCCCTTTAAATAGGCAGGAACAATTCTGAGAAGTGACTGTTGGGTGCAGCCTACCTCCTCTCCTTAGCTTGCAGCTAGCCAATCCCCAACCAGTAAGATTTGAAGGCTAACTATTGACTAGGTAGTAAGAAGGTAAAGGAAGACTCCTGTAAGCATGAACCTGAAAGGACCCCCACATTCTGCCACAGGACAGCCAAGCACTGTCCCTTGACAGGGTGGGAGACCAGTAACCTGTATGGACTAAGAGAAAAGGATTTAACAGGTAAGACTAAAATCCTATTTTCTTTGTCATCCAATACAGGTTACTGGTAACTTTGGGATGTCCAACCATTAAGTTCCCCAGGGCAGGAAGAAAGGCAAGGACCAGGAGCAGGCCCCCAAAGTCACCAGAGCACCAATGAACCTACAGATCATGAAGAGCTCAAAAATACCCCCAAAGTATCAACGGACACTGAACAGGGGTAAAACAAACCCCAGGAAATGTTACACAGCACACTGAACTAGAGCCAACAGGGCTCAAAAGTGAAAGAGTACTGAGAGACTAAAGAGATCCTAGACAGGCAAGGCTGCCTCCAGGATCTTCCTCCCAAAACTGGCATCAGCCGATGCCAGCACATCCACACAATAGTGTTTAGAAAAAGTATGCACAGACGACCAAATGGCTGCCTTGCGCAACTGATCAGCTGAGGCCTGATTTTTGTAGGCCCAAGAAGCCCCAATAGACCTCGCAGAATAAGCCGTGACCCTGAAGGGAAAAGGCTTCTTCCCAAGTATGTAAGCCTTACGAATCATGGACTCAATCCAAGAAACAATGGTTACCTTGGAAGTAGGCTTCCCTGCCCTTGGAACCCTCAGGAATGACAAAAAGAGTGTCAGACTGTTGAAAGGACTTGGTGCGATGCACATAGAACTTGAGAGAATCAACAACATCCAGCAGATGAAGATTCTTCTCTTTATCAGAAGTAGGGTTAGGGCAGAATGCAGGAACCACAATCTCCTGATTAATGTGGAACTCAGACACCACCTTCGGGAGAAACTCTTGTGAAGTGCGAAACACCGCCTTGTCTTTGTGAAACACCTTAAAGGGTGGCCTACAAGACAGGGCATGCAGCTCTGCAACATGTCGAACAGATACTATCGCCAGGAGAAAGGCCATCTTCCATGTCAGCATACGTAGAGGAATGGTAGCCAATGACTCAAAAGGAGGATGCTGAACTACTCATAAAACCAAGTTAAGGTCCCACTGAGGAGGATGGCACAAACACCGGCCGGGTATGAGCAACACCGTGGAAGAAAAACTTGACATCAGGAATGAGAGCAAGACGCCTCTGAAAGAAGACAGAGAGTGCAGAAGTCTGAACCTTAAGAGAACTAAGACTAATATCCTTATCCACACCATCCTGAAGGAAGGAAAGAACTGTAGGAAGGTCAAAATCCTGAAACAGGTCTTTGTCACCACAACAAGATAGAAAAGTAGACCAAACTCGATGGTAGGCCTTAGAGGAAACAGGCTTACGGGCACTAAGAATAGTAGCCACCACACCAGAAGAAAAACCCTTCTTCAAAATTAAGAAGTCAACCTCCATGCCGTCAAAGCCAGACGATGAACGTCTTCCTTCCAGATGTAACCTTGCAGAAGAAGATCCGGACAGGAGGGAAGTTGAAGTGGTTCCACTACGGAGAGGTCCAGAAGCTCCGGAAACCAAGCGTGCCAAGGCCAGTACGGAGCAATCAGAATGACCGGGCAGCGCTCCAGTCACAGTTTCCATAGCCCCCTGTGCAACAGGGGAATGGGAGGAAATAGGTATGCCAGAGGAAATGTCCACTGGATCGACAAGGCATCCACTGCCAGAGCCAGGGGATCGCCCAGTGACAGTAGAACATTGGAACCTTCCTGTTGTGCCTGTTTGCCATCAGGTCAATGCATGGAAGACCCCACTGCTGGATAATGAGGTTGAACACCTCTGTATGTAGTTCCCACTCTCCGCTGTCCACCATATGCCAACTGAGGAAGTCTGCCAGAACGCTGTCTACGCCAGGAATATGAACTGCAGAAATGGCAGGGGTAGGCTCCTCTGCTCATGATAAAATAGCCTTGACCTCTAGCCAAGCTGCGAGGCTTCTTGCTTGTTGATGTAGGCTACCGCTGTGGCGTTGTCCAACTGTACTCTGACTGGACAATCCTCCAGTTGCCAAGTCCAGTGTTGTAGGGCATGAAATATCGCCTGAAGCTCCAAGACATTGATGGAAAGGAGAGATTCCTCCTGAGACCACTGGCCCTCAACACTCAAGTGCCCCAGTACCGCTCCCCATCCGGAGATGCTGGCATCCATCGTTACTTTGGTCCAGAAGGGTACCAGGAAGGGTCTGCCTTTCAGGAGATTGTTCAAGTTGAGCCACCACGAGAGGCTCTGCTCCACATGAAGAGGGAGAGATAGGGATCTTACCAGGAGATCTGTCTGACCCCTGCATGCCAGGATTAGAAACCTCTGACATTCCCTGGTATGAGCCATGGCAAACAGGACTGCTTCTATGGTGTAAATGTACTTCCCCACTAAGGATGACAGCTTCTTGGCTGGAACTGGATCCTGAGACAGGACAGCCTGGACCTTCAGCGCTATCTGATGAGTCACTTCGTCCATGAGAAGCACCATCCCCCTCTGATTGTCGAAGAGGATGCCCAGAAAGACCATACTCTGGGAAGGAACAAGGTCGGACTTCTCCAGATTGATGATCCATAATTGATGGGAGAGAGCACGAATGCAGTCCTGTACCTATTGATGAAGGAGTTCTGGAGAACAGGCCTTCAGAAAGAGGTTGTCCATATATGGAGTGACCCTGATGCAGTTCCGATGTAGGACGGAAATCAATGCTCCCAGGATTCTGTTGAAGACTTGAGGAGCCGTGGTCAGGCCAAAGGGGAGGGCAGAAAACTGGAAATGCCCTCGGTCGCAGGCAAAGCCGAGATATTGCCGACTCACTGGATGAATGGTGATGTGCAGATAGGCATCTTGAAGATCCAGAGAGGCCAGAAACTCCCCAGGGGACATGGCCATTATCACTGTGCACAGTGACTCCTGGCGGTATTGGGACCGGACCACAAATGAGTTGAGATCTTTCAGATCCAAAATGGGACGACATGCACTGTCTTTCTTGGAAACCACAAAAAGGCTGAAGTAGAATCTGAAGCCCCTCTCTTGAAGAGGAACTGGTTCCAGGACCTCCTTGTCCAGAAGGGCCAGAATGGCCTCCTCGAAAAGGTGGCACTTTTACCTTCCCAAGGGAGAACGAGAAGAGAAGGTCCTGGAAGGAGGAAGGGTGGTGAAGAGGATCCTGTACCATGTAGCCACCACCTGTAAAACCCACGGGTCCACCACAGAGGCCTCCCTGGCTGAGCGGTAGTGGCGTAAATGGCCACCTACCTGCGGGTGGGGACCTGGGTTCGGCGAGTCATGCAGAAGGAGGTTTGGAAGATTTGGGCTTTGCAGAGGACTTGGGCCTCCATTGCTGCTTAGGCTTGGAGGAGGAGTGTGGAGACTGAGGGATCATCTGTGTCACTTGGCGAGAGTCTGTCTCAAAGTGATGAAAAAGCTGATTCCTTTTGACAGATGCCTTGTTCCTACGGACCACTGGCAGGTGAGTACTCTTTCCTCCAGTGGCTTCACTGATTAGATCCTTGAGATCAGGCCTAAACAAAGAAGTGCCCTGAAAGGGCAAGGACAGGAGAGCCCTCTTGGAGGCAGTGTCTGACCAGATTGTGAGCCAAAGAGCCCGTCTGGCTACCACAGACATAGTTGATGCCCTGGCTACCATGCAGACAGCGTCAAACAGGGCAGCAAAAACACAATACTGAGCCTCAGATATGTTGGAGAGAACCCGCAACATGTCAGCAGTAGGAGCTCCCTGATGGACAGCTGAAGTGAGCTGTTCAGTCCAAACAGCCACAGCCCTATTCACCCATGCCACAGCAAATGCAGGGAGGAGGGCAGAACCAGCTGTTGCAAAAATAGCCTTGAGAGAGACGGACCCACTCAGAGAATGGGCAAAGCTTAGCAAACTTCCTGGATACAGATGGTTTCCTGTCCGGAAACTTCCACTCCTCAGACACCAACCGGTCAAGAGTGGGGTTAGATGGAAAACAGGTATGGGGCCTAACAGGCTCCTGGAACACATCGGAGGGGTGAGAAGAAACCTCCTGCACCAAGGGGATGTTCAGGGTGGTCAATACAGACCTGATCAAGCCCTCAGCCGAGGGAACGGGGTCCGCCTCAAAGGGGTCCCCAAAAAACTGAGATGAAGGAACAGCTGAACAGTTATCATCATCAGAGTCCACCAACAATTCCTCCTCAGAGGAATCAGACACATCAGGTACACCCAGCAGTTTAGACAGGGAAGATCTGATGGGGGGGGCCTGCTATCAGTGGAAGACCCCCTGTAAAGTGGATGGAAGGAGTTGTAAGGTGGACCGGAGGTCCCTGGTAGTAGCCTTAAACTCTTGCATCCATACTGGCTCTAGTGCATGGCTGAAGGTTCCTGCAGGGGATTCAGGGGCGGCAGCGCATGCTGGGCAAACATGACCCGAGTATTCTCTAGGTAACCCTGACCTGACATGAGGAGCAATGAGCAATGGGGGACACAGACGCCCCAGTGTCCTTAGTCTTAGGTTTAGTCCAAGGTCTAACGGGGTAGACATTCTCACAGAGTCAAACGGTCAAAGTATCAGAACACCCACAAAACAGTGAGTATGATAATTAAATTCACCCCAGAAACGCTAAGTAAGACTTATCTGGAAGGCAAAGGGTTAAACTGTGGAGGAGAGGAGAGTCCAAGCTCTGCGTAGAGAGAAAATGGCTGCCGCAGCGGGAGCCAATCAGAGACGAGCGCGCAAAGCAAGTGCTCATAGCAATCGTAGTTTCGCTGAAGGAGTACCCCAACAGTTCCCGAAGCCCCTTAAGGCCCCCAACATGCCCAGAACATTGACCAGATAACAGAGCAAGCAACCAACCAAATGACCATCTCTGACCTCGCTACGTGGAGCAGTTGCAGAGATATGTCCCAAACAGTAAAGTCCCATAGAAGTGAATGGAGCAATGGAGCCTATGCGGTATATGCGTGCCTTAAAGGAGTGGAACACAAAGTTAACAAGGTCAATACCAAAATGTAAAACCAATCAAAAGCCCACTATAACAAGTCAGTAAACCCAATAAACACTGGTCCCAGTAGGGAAAGTGCCCACAACACCCCAAAAGGGTTAAGTTACCACAGAAACTTGCTCCAAACACCTCACAGACATACAGATAAACCCAATGAGTACATGAGTATGTAATAGGAGCTCCAAATGAGACCCCTGTGCGGAGGGGAAGCATGGGACATATGGACCTCAGCACTCAAAGAGTGCTCACCTTTTTCTTCTTTTTCTGTCTTCAGATTATCATATATCAAGAAGAAGCCTCAGTGGACAACTCCTGGGGAAAGAACTTGCAGCCAAGATTTTCCCACCAGGGCTTAGGTCCACAAAAGCACCTGGTGAACTGAGCTATCCACGTTTGGGTGATGGGAATTGTCAGTGATGGTAATCCGCCTAATGGTGGTATTCCATATCTAACAGAAAAATAATAATAATAAAGCTAAAACTATAGCAGAGCTGTTCTCTTGCCTTGTGTCTTGATCAAGGAACAAATCTTACTGGTTGGGGATTGGCTAGCTGCAAGCTAAAGAGAGGAGGTAGGCTCCACCCAGCAGTCACTTCTCAGAATTGTTCCTGCCTATTAAAGGGGCTGATCGCCTACCCAAAGTTACCAGTTACGACAAAGAAATAATGTTATCCACTCTTGCTTCAATACCTCTTTTTTGCAAGACAGAATTTTGTTTGCCTTTGCTACTGCTGTTTGATACTGGTCACTGTTTCCAAGTATGTAGTTGACAAGGATACCCAGATCTTTCTCTAGCAATGAGTCCCCTAAAATGATTCCATTAAGTTCATAAGTAGGCTTGGGATTATTTCCTCCCAAATGCATGACTTTACACTTCCCCACATTAAACTTCATATTCCATTTGTTTGCCCAATCTGACATTGTATGTAAGTCCCTCTGAAGAGAGACTTACTGTTGTGGGGGGTGGAGCCAGCTGCCTACGAAGATGGACATGATTTTTCAATGCTCCGTGGCTGAACTGTTATATTGACTATTTAGCTGCCTGTATTTTATAGGAATTGCCATCTTATATGAGGTGAAGCTGCGGTGGCACTTTTTGATGGTTTACCCAGAAGAAATAGCTTGTTTTCTGCGACCAACGAACCCGACGACATAGGTGACAATCATGGCTGTTCAGGTATGGAATCAGCCGGAGGAAGTTTGCCAAAAGCCTTCAATGATCTCGATTGGGTCTCTTGCTGTGGAAGATCCATGCCTGATTCTATGCTCTCGAGCGACTGCTTCCTCTTCTCCATTGCTCACGAAGGATGATATTACGTACCTACTATCTAAAATGGAGTTAAAGGCTTTCGTGGCGGACCTTAGAGGAGTGATACGCGAGGCCTTTGCTACACTGCACAAAGCTATTGGAGAATGTGTACCATGTAACATGCATTTGGCACCAGAGACAGCTGTGGCTCAGCAAAAAGTGGATGTGGAAAGTGTCAGATGCGTCAGTGAAGTTGTGTCAGTGAGTTATGAGGATCGCACGGTGGTTTCTGCTGGAGGAGCAGTGAAGAGTTCCTTCAATATTTGAAGTTTGCCTACGCTTGTCTCTACGCTTTTCTGGAAGGCTTCTGTGGGTGGTTTAATCTTTGAAGACCTGAAGCAACCGGAGCAGTGGGCCTCTCCACAATCCGGAGGTTTGAGGACTGTTTGGTGTGCTTACCCTTGGGACCCGGGGATTATTGTTCTACTGATTAGTCTGATGCCCCGGGGCATCTCTGTAACGGTTAGTTTGACAAACAGACACAATAGGTTTTGGATAAAACACAATTTTATTGAACAATGATAATAACAATAACCCTTACGGGTCCTGTAATATATATATATAATATAGTACAGACACAAGACAGGTTATAATGAGGTAGGCCCACATGGGTCCAGTATATGCAGGAAATCCAGAGTACAATATACTGACACAGGTCAGGCAATTCTCGTGTGATTCACGGTAGGACAGTACTGAATGGGTTACTATTAGGCCGAGAGTACTGACAGGCCCTAATAGTGCAAGGCCCTTTAAGAAGCTCAATCAAAAGAGAGAGCACAAAATCGAGTAACGCCCAAAGTAATGTAGACCAGAACAACTGGTGAACTGCCGTAGCAGTAACTGAGACTGAGCAACCTGTGAACTGCCGTAGCAGTAATGGAGACTGAGCAACTTCTGAACTGCTGTAGCAGTAATGGGAACTGAGCAACTTGTGGACTGCCGTAGCAGTAACGGAACTGAGCAGCTTGCTCTGAGAGGCACCCAACCAAGGACTGCACGGAAGTGCGGACGCACCGAAATGTCGCTTGGGTGACAAACAGGCAACGGAGACCAGACTGCAACAAACTGTCCGGAGACAGAGAGGAGACCAGAGACCGGATAAGGCGTGCAGGAGGGGAACACAACCACAGTAGCCCAGCCGGGCCGGAACCACACACAGAGCAGGAAATTCAGCCAATCCGAGTTGGTACACAGAGCAGGAACGTCAGCCAGGCCGGGTCGATACACGGAGCAGGAACGTCAGACAGTCCAGGTCGGTACACAGGCAGGAACAAGATGCAGAGTCGTCAGGCAGGCCGGGTCGGTACACTGAGATCACACGAATAACAGGAACAAGCGCTGGCACGGAAACACCATGAAAGGGCACTAGAGAAGTGCCAGAACCCAGTATTTAAGGACAAAAACTGGGCGGGACAATGACAGTGCAGCCAATAGGCGTAGACAGGAGTGGAAACTGACAGAATGTCGCCAAATAGCATGGGCACCATGATAATTTCCCACTGATATATTTACCGTTTCTGTTCTGTGCTGGTAATGCTTCAACAACGCTGGGTTACAGAAGCAAGTAGCTGTTAGTAACACAATACTATTCCTTTACAGTGGTCCCTATATAAGTGAGCTACGCCTGTACAACCATTGCTCTGAGAACTCTACATTATCTCCTTATGTGGATCCGGATGCTTTCCTGATCGGATTGTCTACATTGGACGGCCATGGGTGGCCCTTGGGTCCGACTCTGGTTCTCTCTTGCCTGTGTCTGTTCTGGAGGCATATTTGTACATTGTGGGGGGACTATTGGGACTTTTCTATGGATTTGTGTCTGAAGATATAAGGTTCAATGGTCCAGTTGCTTATCTACCAGTCACTTCGTACTGTTAAGTGTTCTAAGGATAGTGATGTTATTCTGCAAATTGTTCCTTAACCCCTTAAGGACCAACGCGATCCCGTGCGGCCGGCACTTGCGGACCACGGGGCATTTTTTTTTTAGTCTCTCTTCCGGTTCAGGGTTTTCGGAGCAGCGTGCAGCCGCACCGGGAGCCCTGAACTCCATGCCGTGCCAGGACAGTCATTGGTCATTAAGTGCCGGACCACCGTGATGGTCCTGGCACGGTAATGGTTCTTAAGGGGTTAAGCACGGTGTGCAGTGGAACCAGTGGGGGTTTTCTGTTTTTAGGTGTATTACCAGTGGACCTATATGTTTAGTTCATGCTATCGAGACACCTGTCTGATATTATTATATTGTTCTATTGTATATGATGTCACTGCGCATTTAAATTATATACCTACAGCTTCCATCTGATGTTGCGGGGACGTTAATGATTTCTTGGCCAAGGATCTACTCCTTGCATGTCTTTCTTATCTAGCTCCTTGGTGTATAACAGCACCTAGGTAATTTGTGGGGTCCCTGAGATATCAGATGTTACGAGTAGTGTTGCTGGTCGGTATATTTAGATGTGGGTCTGTTCCTAATTACCAGTCTCTTTATCTGCTTTTTTTACTGTTACCATAAGTTTATCTGTTTTATATCCTCTGCTAATGCTATTGATTAATATGTGCACATTTTGCGGACCACATTCATGTCCTAGGCTAATTTGTTACAGCTATCAAACACGTTTCTTCCCCCCATGACCTCTTTGAGGCTCCTGCATGATATTCCGGCAGGGTGCCGAGCGCTTTGCTCAGTTACCCTGTCCACACTAATCTGTACATGCTCTCTCTTAGATACTCTAATACCTACGGCTGATACACAGCTTTCGTTTAATGTATAATATCTCAGTTATATTGGTGAGTCTTTGGACTGTCATTTTTCAATTTTAGTTCAGCTTCTAGGAGAGTGTTCATCGGTATCGCCTACTTATGAATACCTATCATTATCAGTGTTTTGCTACTTAGCATGAATATAAGTTATTTACTCTCTTTCTTCAAGTAAATAGTACTAATAGCTGTTCATGCACCTTCTTCTCATACTTAATCTACAACCTAGGGCTGTTACACATTGCACATGTTTAATGCTTGGTATCTTGGTTGTATTACTGAGTCTTTAATCTCTATTTTCTCCATTTATGAATGGAAGATTGTGCATCTGTAATGCTTTTACTTTGTATGTATTTTCTTCATTATTTCAATAAAGCTTTGAAAATTAAAATAAATAAATAAATAAATAAATATCCTGTTCTGAATTAATTAGCTTGCATAATTTAGTGTCATCTGCAAATATTGATATTTTGCTTTCTATATCTATTTCCATGTCATTTATAAACATGCTAAAAAGCAGCAGACCTAATACTGAACCCTGAGGTACTCCACTCTCCACTTCAACTGTATTGGAGAATGGTCCATCCACAACCACACTGTTCACTATCCTTCAAACAGTTTTGTATCCAATTGCAAAGGTCATCTCCTAGTCCCGATTTCCTTATTTTATACCCCAGCCTTCTGTGTGGCACTGTATCAAATGCCTTTGCAAAGTCTAGATATACTGCATCTACTTCCTTGCCATTATCAAGGTTGCTGCTTACTTCCTCATAGAAGCTGAAAAGATTAGTTTGGCATGATCTATTCTTCATAAAACCATGTTGATTTCTGCTAATGATCTTATTATTTGTGTTGAGATCAAACACACAGGTCTATAAATCCCAGGTTCTGTTTTAGTTCTCTTCATAAACAAAGGCACTACGCTGGCTCTTCGCCAATCCTGTGGCACTGAGCCTGTGGTGATATAATCGTTAAAGAGTAATATAGGGGTTTTGTTAACACTGCACTAAGTTCCTGAAGAATCCTTGGATGTATACCATCAGGACCCGGTGCTTTGTCAGTCTTAATTTTGTTCAGTCTTCCCATGACATCTTCTTAAGTTAACCCAATATCTGATAATTGTATTGTCATATTATAAACATGGAGTCAACATTGTCCATGACAGCTCTTTAGCCCCATCCAGAAGGGGAAACGAACTAGGCACGCCGGCAGAGCAACTGGGTCCACAGGGGAAGGCCGAAGATTTCACATAATGCACTCTGTTAGGTGAGATTCTTAGAAATCAGGAAGCCTCTCACGTCTCCCAGAGAATTGAAGCTGGCCGCCACCATCATCATTGAAAACCCGCAGCCTCGCCAGGTACTGGAGAGTGAACTTAATTCCCTTGGCATGAAGGATTTTGCAGAGTGGACTAAATTCCTTCCTTTAAATGAAACGGTGGCCGAAAAATTTTGGAAAAGGAGTAGCGTTTGTCCCTCTTCTTATAGGCAACATCATGTGAACTTTGTTCTGAAAGTTCAGTAGACAAAAAATGACAGTTCTCAGTTCATATCTGTCTGGAGAGATCACAATGCCGAGGCTATGAGCTCGTTCTATCACAGAAGAGTGGGTTGCTGCATTTGAGGTAAAGTTTTAGACAGAAAGTCCCACAGGTCCTTCCCTTTGCTAGCCTTGGGAAGATCTACAAGCCACAAATTATTTAGTCTGCTGCGGTTCTCCAGATCCTCCACATTTTCGGACCAGATTCAACTGGCAATCTGTAAGGAGGACAGTTGATTGTGGAGTTGAGAAATATCATGTTCGCAGGAGCCTGTGCGGTGTTTCTAACTGTAATACTACCCTTATGGAATTTCAGTTCCTTAAAGGCATAGTAATGTTCCATAATAAAAGCAGCTCTAATTAATCATCATAGTATTTGGACTTTGGAGAGTGTTATTTCAATTCTGTCAGAGTTGTAGTTCCAGAGTAACTCAATGACAAAGTGTCCCCCTCCCACCCCTTTTACTGATGTCACACTGTTCAGCCAGATCAAAAGGGAGGTGCCCAGGTAGACTGCAGAGAGGAACAATCTTCAATTAAGATAAGGGGAAACCCTGAAAAGCTTGTCAAGGGGGCAGGGATTTCATGGTTTTCATAGGAATAAGAGTGTCCCCTTCTGTTATCTATCTGGTCTATAGACTGCATTCCACATTTGGGAAGAGATTGCTTACACTAGGTAAAAGGGGCGGGAGAGGGAAACTTTGCTTGTGAATATCTCATAAACCATAATGGTTTGAGAGATAAGACATATCATTCTTCGTGTTTTTCTAATGCCTACAAAATAAAATAAAGTTAAAACAAAGTATTACTATCCCTTTAAGTATTTTGGTCACTGAATGCTGAGGCCATGGAGTTTCTTATCAATGAATGGTGACAACATTCCCACCACTGCTTTAGGTGTAGCTTCCGCCATGGAGAGGTCATCAGCTGTAGATTGTTCTATATTGTCCTCTAGGACAAAATCATTCAAGGTCTGCTGGCCCATAGAAGAAAATGTGGGTTTCTTCTTGTGCTCTTTTTTGGTAGAAAAAGATCTGTGACTCGTGGTTGGCAATGGAAGCAGAGAGAACAGCACTGAGGCATCTATTAGAACCACCCCGTGTCAGAAGAAGGGTATTGTGTAGGCCACATAATTCAAAGTATGAAGAGCACTGTAGAAGCGAGCCAAGCATTGTCCCCAAGGGTCAAAGGCAGTCGTTGGGCAAATATCATAGGTGTAGGGGATATGATGGGAAGGCATACTAAGAAGAGGCTGGCTGGCAGTATAACTCACAGGATGAGAATCCTCCCCCACCTCCATTCCATCAAAGATCATGCAGGTCCCAAGACACAGGTTCAACAGCCGCGTTGCAGTCCACCCAAAAGTGCAAAAGAGCACCAGCAGAGCATCTGGAGTGGGAAGGATATGTGACTGGGCCACTGACATGAAAGGTGTCCCAAATGGTTCCAACCCAGCCCCCTGGCCAACTCAGAGAGAGGTACATGTAGACCACTGTCTCCTTTTCCCTTCTGGGCAGGCTGTCTTGCCGCCGTAAGGCACGTAGTTCCAGTTCAACTGGCAGGGACAGGATTGCACCTGACTGGCCACCTCCAGGCCCAAGCAACAGGTGGCCAGAGTAGCAGACTGTAGCACTAAGACAGAATGCCGCTGCTGCCCCTCAGGTATAGTGCGGGTCAGTAAGGCGTGGTTATTCTCCCAATGGCAAAACTTATCCCAGTACAGCAAAACACACAGAGTGTAGGGATGCGGCACCTTGTGAAATTGTCGCAGCATCTCCAGCATCTAGGCCCAAGGCCTACCGGGCCAAAACCAGAGGGAATCAGCACACAAGGAACATAGAATCTTGATCCACAGTCCCAAAGGGAGCCACGCGTAGATGGAAGTGGATTTTCTACCCGGATACCTAGAGCTCTGAAATATGAGCCTCACAAGAAGGCAGTAATGCACACACCCCCTCCACACACACACTTTTTATATCCAATGCACTAGGTTGCAATGTGGTGGATAACTCACATAATGGCTATTCCTGTTTAGAATGTCTTTTGTAGGTCTTTCTTCATAACTTCCTTTATAAAACATATTCTATATATACCATATCAATAATACTGTGGATCAATTAGGGAATAGGGGCAGCAAAGTGCAAGAAACCGCTGTAAAAAGAGGATTTTAGTCTTATCTGTTAAATCATTTTCTCTTAGTCCATACAGGTTACTGGTAACTCTGGGAGGTGATCCGCCCCTTAGTAGGCAGGAACAAATTCTCAAAATGTATGCAGGGGTGGAGCCTCCCTTCCCTCCTTGGCTGCAGCTAGCCAATCAGCTCCAGAAAGATGTGAGACACTAAGATGACTAGATAGTAGAAGGGAAGAAGACTCCTGTGAGCATGACCCCGAAGGACCTGCCACAGGAGAGCCAAGCATTGTCTCTTGATAGGGTGGGAGACCAGTAACCTATATGGACTAAAAGAAAAGGATTTAACAGGTAAGACTAAAATCCTCTTTTCTCTGTCGTCCAATACAGGTTACTGGTAATTTTGGGATGTCCAACTATTAAGTTTCCCAGAGGTGGGAAGAAGGCAAGGACCAGGCGCAAGGCCCCCAAAGTCACCAGAACATATATGAACCATCAGATCATAGATAGCCCAACAACTACTGAAGTGTCAACGGACACAAAACAGGGGTAACGGCACCCCAGGAACGTTACACAGCACACTGAACTAGAACCAACAAGGTTCAACAGAAAAGGAAGCACTAAGAACCAAGGAAAATCCTATACAGGCAATACTGCCTCCAGGATTTTCCTTCCAAAGCTGGCATCAGCCGATGCCAACACATCCACACGGTAGTGCTTCGAAAAGGTGTGCACAGATGACCAAGTGGCCGCCTTGCATAACTGATCAGCGGAGGCCTGATTCTTGTAAGCCCAAGAGGCCCCAATAGAACGAGTAGAATGAGCCGTGACCCTGAAAGGGACAGGCTTCTTCCTCAACTCATAAGCCTTGCGAATAGTGGACTTGACCCAAGAGGCTATAGTCACTTTGGATGCAGGTCTTCCTGCCCTAGGACCCTCAGGAATAACGAACAGAGCATCAGATTTCCTGATAGACTCAGTGCGATGCACATAAAACTTGAGACAAAGCACCACGTCTAACAAGTGGAGATCCCTCTCCTTGTCAGAGGTGGGGTCAGGGCAGAAAGAGGGCACCACAATCTCCTGATTGATGTGGAACTCAGAGACCACCTTCGGTAGAAACTCCTTAGAAGTGCGAAGCACCTCCTTGTCCTTGTGAAACACCAAATAAGGTGGTTTACAGGACAGAGCATGTAACTCCACAACACAGCGAACAGACACAATCGCCAGGAGAAAAGCCATTTTCCACGTCAGAGGCAGAGGAATAGTAGCCAAAGACTCGAAGGGAGGGCGCTGAAGAATGGCCAAAACCAAGTTAAGAACCCACTGAGGAGTGGGAGACTTGAAAACAGGATGAGTATGAGCAACGTCCTGGAAGAATACCTTGACATCAGGAAGGATGGCAATGCGCCTCTGAAAGAAAACAGAGAGAGAAGAAGTCTGAACCTTATGGGAACTCAAACTGAGGCCCTTATCCACACCGTCCCGCAAAAAGGCCAGGACTGTAGGTAAAACAAAGTCCTGGGACAGGTCCCTGTCAGCACACCAGGACAGAAAAGTCAACCAGACATGATGGTAGATCTTGGAAGAAACAGGCTTGCGGGCACTGAGCATAGTAGCTACCACACCAGAAGAGAAGCACTTCTTCTTCAATATTGAGGATTCAATTTCCAAGACATCAAAGCTGGCCGATGCAGATAATCCTTCCACAGGTAACCCTGTAGAAGAAGATCCGGACGGTCAGGGAGCCGAAAGTGCTCTGATACCGACAGGTCCACAAGCTCTGGAAACCAAGACTGGCAAGGCCAGTATGGAGCAATCAGAATGACTGGACAATGCTCCAGTCGTAATTTCCGTAACGCCCTGTGCAACATGGGAAGGAGATGAAAGATGTAAGCCAGAGGAAAGGTCCAAGGAATGGACATTGCATCCATTGCTAGAGCCAGTGGGTCGCTCCACCGAAAGCAAAACACTGGAACCTTCCTGTTGTGTCTCGTCGCCATCATGTCGATGTAAGGGGGACCCCATCGCTGAACAATGAGTTGAAACACCTGTGGATGCAACTCCCACTCTCCGCTGTCCACTGTGTGTCAACTGAGGAAGTCCGCCATGACGATGTCTACACCTGGAATGTGCATTGTGGATTTAGCTCACACGTGATCCACTGCCCAGGACAAAACAGCCTTGACCTCTAACCAAGCAGCGAGACTTCTTGTTCCACCTTGCTTGTTGTTGTATGCCACAGCCGTGGCGTTGTCTGACTCCACTCTGACTGGACACACTTCTAGCTGAGAAGTCCAATGTCTCAGGGCATGAAATATCGCCTGAAGCTCCAGAATGTTGATTGGAAGAAGAGACTCCTCCGGAGACCACCGACCCTGAGTGCTCAAGTGGCCCAGGACCGCACCCCAGCCGGAGAGGCTGGCATCTGTCGTCACCTTGGTCCAAAAGGTCACCAGAAAGAACTTGCCCTTCAGCAGGTTGGAAAGGTTGAGCCACCACAACAAGCTAAGCTCAACATGAAGAGGAAGGGAAACAATTTACTTCCAAAGAGCCTGTTGACCCTTCGACACCTGGATCACGAACTTCTGGAGTTCTCTGGTGTGCGCCGTGGCAAACGTAACTGCTTTTATGGTGGAAAGGAATTTCCCCACCAGAGATGACAGCTTCTGGATTGGAACTGGATCCTAAGACAGAATCACTGAAACTCTGTGAGCGATCTGGTGAGCTACCTCATCCGTGAGGAACACCATGTTCTTCTGAGTGTTGAAGAGAAGGCCCAGGAAGACCAGACACTGGGATGGGACAAGATCCGACTTGTCCAAGTTGATGATACACCCATGACGGGTGAAAGCCTGAATGCAGTTCTGAACTTGCTGAAGAAGGAGGTCTTCAGAGGTGGCTTTCAGAAGCAAGTCGTCCATGTATGGCGTAACCCTGAAGCCGTTCCGGTGGAGGACAGATATCAAGGTGCCCAGGACAGGGTTGAAAACCTGAGGAGCCATCGTCAGTCCAAATGGAAGGGCTGAGAACTGAAAATGTCCCCTGTCGCAGGCAAACTGGAGGTACTGCCAGCTCTCTGGATGAATGGCAATGTGCAAATACGCTTCCTGCAGAACCAGAGAAGCGATGAATTCCCCCAGGGACATGGCAGCAATCACTGAGCATTGAGGCTCCTGGCGATAATTAGTCCGGGTCACAAAGGAATTGAGGTTCTTCAAGTCTAAAATAGGGTGACAGCCGCCGTCCTTTTTGGCAACTACAAAGAGGTTTGAGTACAACCCAGAACCCCTATCCTGGAAAGGCACTGGCTCTAGAACATCCTTGTCCAGAAGCGCCTGAACAGCGCTATCAAATAGACAATGTTTCTCTGTACCCTGAGGAGTATGAGAAGGACGAAAGGGAAAAGGAGAAAGAGAAATGAAAGGGATCTTGTACCCTTCCTTCAACACCTGTAAAACCCATGGGTCCACCACAGAATCCTCCCGAACACTGTGATAGTGTCGCAGACGACCACCCACAGCGGAGTGCGGACCTGGGTTCGGCGAGTCATGCCGAAGAAGTCTTGGAAGCCTTGGGCTTGGAGGAGACCTTGGGCTTCCACTGCTGTTTGGGCTTGGTGGAGGTATGCGGAGCTGAGGGAACCATTTGGTTCGCCGGACGTGTCTCATTCTGGAAGGAACGAAAAAGACGATTACGCTTAAGCGGCAACTTCTTCTTAGGGACCAAAGGTAGAAGTGTACTATTACCCCCAGTGGCTTCACTGATCAGATCCTTAAGATCTGGCTCAAACAAGGAGGTACCCTGAAAAGGCAGGGAAAATAAGACTTTCTTAGAAGCCGTGTCAGCAAACCAAATCTTGAGCCAAAGAGCTTGTCTGGCCACCACAGAGATGGTAGAAACCCTAGCCATCATGCGGATAGCATCAAACAAGGCAGCAGAAACATAGTGTTGTGCCTCAGATATGTTGTCAAGGAGACCCAACTTATCCAAAACTGGGGCATCCTGATGGACAGCCTTGGTGAGCTGCTCGCTCAGTCCAGACCGCAATGGCCCGGTTCACCCACGCAGCAGCAAATGCTGGAAGCATACCAGAACCACCAGTGGCAAAAATAGACTTGAGGGAAACCGCAAGCTTCTTATCAGTCCAGTCCTTCAGAACAGAGGCATCAGGGACTGGTAACGCAGTAGATTTGGATAGCCTGGAATCATTCACTTTAGGAGGATGAACCCACTGAGCAAGTGCGGCCTCAGAAAAGGGATAAAGCTTAGAAAATTTTCTGGAAACAGAATCTTTCTTATCAGGAGATTTCCACTTCTCAGACACAAGGCGGTCAAGAGTGGGGTTAGGTGGAAAGCATGTAAGGGGCTTAGCAGGCTCCTGGAATACGTCAGAGGGATCAGAAGGAACCTCTTGAACTAGGGGAATGTTAAAAGTAGTTAAGACAGCCCTGATTAGGCCCTCAGAGGAGGGTTCAGGATCAGCTTCAAAGGGGTCCCCAAGAAACAGAGATGACTCAAACACAGAACATTCCTCAACATCCGAGTCCACCAGCAGTTCCTCCTCAGAGGAATCTGACACATCCCTGAGGTTTAGGCAGGGAAGACCTGACTGAGGAGGGGGCCTGCCAAGCCTGAGAGGCCCCCTGTATTTGGGATGGAAAGAGTTGGAATGTGGACCTAAGGTTCCTAGTCGCAGCCTTGAACTCTTGCACCCAAGCTGGCTCTATAGCATGGATGGAGGTCCCTGGAATGGTGTCAGGGACATCAGAACATGCTGGGCATAAGTGACCCGAATATTCTCTAGGTAGCCCTGAGTGACAGGAAGAGCAATGCACAATGGGGGATACAGAGACTCCAGCCTCCTTAGTCTTAGGTCTAGCCCCAAGCTCCAGCAGTATATACATTCTCACAGTGTCAAAATACCCAACTGTACAATAAATCACCCAATTATAGTGTGTAGGATTAAAGTTTCACCCCAGAAATAGCTGAAATAAACTTATTTGGCAGGCGAAGGGTTAATCTGCAAAGGAGAGAAGGAGTGTCCAAGCCCTGAGTAGGATACTCGCTCAGAAACGGTTGTAGAGATACGTCCCAAACAGTCTAGTTCCATAGGAGTGAATGGAGCAATGGCGTCAATACGGTAAAGCGCAGCTTAAAGGCACAGTACTCACATTTTCACAAATATCAAAGTAAAACATAAAAATGTGTAAATTGTCAACAGAACATGTGAGGATACCCAGAAAACACTAATCCAGTAGGAAAGTGTCATAAACCCCCCCAAAAAAGTGCCAAACCAGCAGTTAAAGGGTTAAGTTACCACATAAACCTGTTCCAAACACCCAAACAGACATACAGATATACCCAATGAGTACAGGAGTGTGCAATAAGAACTCCATAAATACACCCCTGTGCGGAGGGGCACTGTGGGACAAGTGGACGTGCAGCACTCAAAAGGTAACTCACCTTTCCTCAACAGATCAGGATTTTTACTTTTTGACAGGGGTTTCTTTCATTTTACTATCCCCTTTTTTGTCACAATTAGTGGCTCTGTTTCATGATATTGTTTTTAACTGCTCACATTAGGCATCATGTATGTATTCACTCATTTCATTAACTGAATGATTGTTTCGCTTGTTTTCCAGTTAGAATGCCAGATGTTTTGGTGGTCTTTTCATCTTTGATTCGGGGAGAGGGTTTTTAAGGAGCTTGTCTGTTGAACTGTTGTAATCTTGAGAAAGGCTGCACTGGTGGCCGAAATGTCGATTCCAATAAAATGTGACTACATCAGGGTTCAGTCCTGGGCCAATGCTTTTTAATTTGTTGATTAATGATCTAGAAGTGGACATTGAAAGTAGCATCTCAATCTTGCTGATGACACTAAGCTATGTAAGGAAATACATACAGAACTGGATGTTTTTTCCCTACAGAAGGATTTAAATAAACTAAGTGAATGGGCAAAAAAGTGGCAGATATCATTTAATGTAGATAAATGTAAGGTCATGCATTTGGGCTGTAGAAACAAACTTGCTACATATACTCTAAATGGGAAACAACTTTGGAAATCCTCATTAGAGAAAGATTTAGGAGTAATGATAGACAATAGACTTCACAGCAGTGTGCAGAGTCACTCAGCTGCTGCAAGAGCAAATAGAGTACTAGCCTGCATAAAAAGAGGTGTAGAAGCAATGCTAAGATTATCCTACCTCTGTATAAATCCTTGGTCAGGCCTCATCTAGGATATGGAGTACAATTTTGGGCGCCTGTTCTAAAAAAAGACATTACTGAACTTGAAAAGGTGCAGAGACATGCAACAAAACTGATAAAGGTATTGGAGGATCTGAGTCACAAAGAGAGACTAGCCAAACTGGGTTTGTTTACATTAAAGAAGAGACGTCTAAGGGGTGATATGATTACCATTTACAAATACATTCAAGTCAATACAAAGAACTATCCAATGAATTATTTATGCAAAGAGCGGAGCTAAGAAAAATAGATCATCCATTAAGACTAGAGGAAAGGCGCTTTCAACTAAAACAAAGGCAGGGATTCTTTACATTAAGAGCAGTAAGGCTATTGAATTCTTTGCCTCGGGATGTTGTGCTTTCAGATAATGCAACTGCATTCAAAAAAGCAATGGATGCCTATCTAGCACAGAACAATATTGACAATTATGACAGATGGCTTCAAAGCAAATAGGATATTGATCCGGTGAACTATTTGACTACCAGTTGGAGTCAGGAAGGAATAATTCCCACCCCACACACACACTTGGGACTAGATTGGAAATGGCTCCAGAGGGATTTTTTTGCCTTCCTCTAGATCAACTTGGCATGGGCTGGACTTGATGGACGCATGTCTTTTTTCAGCCTTATCTACTATGTTACTGTATTGATGTGCACCCAGGTCAGTTAGTTTTCTCTGCAGTGTGTGCATTCTGACCCAAACGTAAATGTGTGTGTATATATTAAATAATATACACACATACATATATACATACACACACACACATTTCTTTTTCCTTTAAGGCTTTTTTTTATTAATTTATTTCTTTAACTGTGCGATTCCTTATCACACCTCTGTTCAAACCTGAAAGTGGTAGTCTTTTGTTAGCCCTTCATTTCCAAACTCCCCTCCAAAACATATAGTAATAAAGAGTATGCATAATCGGTTTTCAATAAATATCAAAATAAATAAATAATTACATGTGGCAGTAGGTGTAGCAGTGCATCTCCACTCAGTGTTCCTACAGCTAATGCGACTAAAAAGTTGAGTAGAAATTTGAAGCAGCCTTGGTTAATTATTGGAATCAAAATCACACCGAGCAAGGAAAGCAGGCTTATAACAGTAATGGAGATGAGTCCACAAATCCAAGCTGTTGGGGAAACAGAGAAAAACAATGTTAAAATAAGAGTAAGAAAAGTATGTTTTTTTTTTTAAATAAATCTACAGGTTTAAATAGGAAACTATGAAAATATGAAGGATTAGATAAACATTAGATGTTCACTATAAGCAACCAAACTATCACAGTATTTCAAATACAAGAGGAGTAAAGTGAAACCAGTGTGATTTAATAATGAGGTTTGCAGAGAAATGAGAAACAGAAACAGGGTTTTAAAGTGTTTAAGTCAAACCAGTCAGATGCATCATTAAAAAGGTATAAAGAATGCAATAAAATCTGCAAACAAGCAATGAAGTTAGCTAAAATTGAAAATTAGAGAAATAGTGCTAATGAGAACAAGAAAAATGAAACAATTCTACAAGTATATCAATAACAAAAAAGTTAAGGTTGATGTTGGTCCTCTTAAGGCTGAGACAGGTGAATTGATTAGTGAGGATAAGGCCATGGCTGACACACTAAATACATTCTTTACTTCAGTATATACAAAGGAACCAATAATGACAGGCTATGGGTATCACGGTGCCCGTGCTTTTTCCTTTCAGTCTCTGCGTGTTGCGCTCCCATTGGCTGAGCTTGGTTTGGCCCGCACAGTGTGGCCTTCTTATACTGGGCCTCTGGCACCTGTCGGGTGCCCTTTCGTGGTGTTCCTGTGCCAATGCTACTGTGTTACTGTGTTGCTGTGTTCCTGTGTACCGACTTGGCCTGTCTGACTACTCTGCTTCTGGTTCCTGCTCTGTGATTCGACCCGGCCTGGATGACGTTCCTGCTCCGTGTCCTGACCCGGCTTGTCTGACGTTCCTGCGCTGAGATCCGGCCCAGCTATCCAGTTCCTGCTCATCGTGTCGCCTCGGCGACATTCTGACTTCTGCTTAGTCTGGCCATGCCAGACTGAGAACCACTGTTGCCTCCATTACTGCTAAGCCTCCCGTTAACTCTTGCTGTGCTGGTTGCCTCCGTTACCACTGAGTCTTCCGTTAACTCTTGCAGAGCACTGTTGCCTTCGTTACCACTGAGCCTTCCGCTAACTCCTGCAGAGCTATTGTTGCCTCCGTTACTGATCCGGCAGCGTGCCGTGGTTGCATTCCATTCAGCTCTTGCAGAATACTGTTGCCTACATTACTGCACCAGCAGGGTGCCATTGGCTCATTTCCATCAGCTCTCGCAGAGTACTGTTGCCTCTGTGACGGCACCGGTTGGGTGTCATTGGCTCAATTTAACTAGCTCTTGCAGAGTATTGTTGCCTCCGTTACTCCACCGGTCTGATGCCATTGGCTCTACTTATCTAGCTCTTGCAGAGTAAGGTTGCCTCCGTTACTGCACCGGTCTGGTGCCCGCGGCTCAAGTCCGTTCAGCTCTACCAGAGTATTGTGGCCTCCGTTACTGCTATGGTAGAGGGTATAAGTCTCAGCTCTGCATTGCAGATCTAGGTGCTGGTCTCCATTCTCGCACCACAGTCTCCTGATAGCCGTTTACCATCATACTGGGCGTTGCCAAACACACCACATCAGAGACTGATTATATCATTGGACTTTAACCCATGCTGTGCTGAGGTTGCCTTGTTATGCCTGACCTGTGACAGTATCTGTACCATACTACTCATTGTATACTGGGCCTGTGTGGGCATATATCTATGACCTATATTTTCCTGTCTATTCCTCTGTGATACGCTATAGCCCACTAGGGTATTTTCATTGTGTTTTTTAATAAAACTGTGTTTAATGCTAACCTACTGTGTCTGAGTGTCGTACAAACCGTTACAATGGGCAAATAGACAAAATCAAAGAATTTCCTCCATCATGTACATGGCTTACTGAGGACAAGGTCCAAAAGAGACAGGAAAAGGTTATGGTGAATAAAGCACCTGGACCTTATGGTATACACCCAAGTATACTTAACCCCTTAAGGACCGGAGGTCCTGGAATGTTTCCATCCCATAAGGACCGATTTGATCCTTGCCGAAGCGCCGATACACGTGACCTGTTGCGTGTATCGGCGCACCGCTCTGGGGCCTGAAAGAGATCTCTCCAGTCTTGGAAAGGTCAGTTTTAGGCCTCATTTTTACTTACAGAGCTCCCAGTGACACTAAGCTGTGCATGAAATACATACAGGGCTGGATGTTTTTTCTCTGCAGAAGGATTTAGATAAACTGAGTGAATGGGCAGAAAAGTAGCAGATGACATTTAATGTAAATAAATATAAGGTTATGCATTTGGATTGTAGAAACAAACGTGCTACATATACTCTTAATGGGAAACAACTTGGGGAATCTCATTAGAGAAAGATTAAGGAGTATTGATAGACAATAAACTTCACAGCAGTGTGTAGTCACTCAGCCTTCAAGAGCAAATAGGTTACTAGCCTGCATAAAAAGAGGTGCAGATGTAAGGGATGCGAATATTATCCTACCTCTATATAAATCCTTGGTTAGCCTCATCTGGAATATGGAGTAGAATTTTGGGCACCAGTCCTTAAAAAAAGACATTGTTGAACTGGAAAAAGATCAGATACGTGCAATAACACTGATAAAGGGATTGGAGGATCTGAGTAATAAAGAAAGACTAGCCAAACTGGGTTATTTTACATTAGAGAAGAGACTTCTAAGGGGTGGTATGATTACCATGTATAAATACATTGGAGGTCAATTCAAAGAAGTATCCAATTAATTATTTATGCAAAGAGCTAAGCTACGAAAAAGAGCTCATCCATTAAGACTAGAGGAAAGGCGCTTTTGACTAAAATAAAGGCAGGGATTTTTTTACAGTAAGGGTGGTCAAGCTGTGTAATTCTTTGCCTCAGGATGTTGTACTTGCAGATACTGTAGCTGCTTTCAAAAACGCAATGGATGCCTATCTAGCACAGAACAATATTGAAAATTATGACATATGGTTTCCAATGCAGATAGGTTGTTAATCCAGGGATCTATCTGACTCCCATTTGGAGTAATGATTTTTTTTTACCCATTTGAGGCTAATTTGGAATTGGCCACAGCTCCAGAAACATTTGAGAAACTAACTACTGACTAGATAGTGAAGGGAAAGAAGACTCATGTGAGCATGACCCCGAAGGACCCCCACAGTCTGCCACAGGAGAGCCAAGGATGGTCCCTTGACAGGGTGGGAGACCAGTAACCTGTATGGACTAAGAGGAAAAGATTTAACAGGTAAGACTAAAATCCTCTTTTCTCTGTCGTCCAATACATGTTACTGGTAATTCTGGGATGTCCAACCATTGAGTTTCCCATAGGCAGGAAGTAAGGCAAGGACCAGGCGCAAGGCCCCCAAAGTCACCAGAGTAGATATGAACCATCAGATCGGGGGGGGGGGTGTGATCGCTTGATGGAGACGGCCGCATGTTAGTGTAGCTCCCACTCAACGAGCAAACATTTACTGGCAAACTGTATATTTAATCGTTTCTTCAGATGGGCAGAAACGCTAAAAAGTCCTCCAGGACCCCTGGCTCGTCAAGGGAAGCCAGGGATGGATCTTCTCCACCCGTGCACAACTATTTCATCCCGCTTACTGCAAGCACGCCGGGTGCGGACAAGATGGCGCAGATGCCTGCCTTGGAGGTTGCTACTCCCCGCTCCTCTGATGACGAGCGGGGGAACTCTGCGGACGCAGGTCCTGAGGAACGGGCTTGTCTCGGCAGCGAGGGTGTTACTAGGGCAGACTTTGCGGCCTTTACCCTGCAAATCAAAAAGGACCTGACCTCGGTGGTGGGTCAGGTTCGGTCGGTAGTAAGGGATGAACTCCTGGAGCTCCGCGAGGACCTTAGACAGCAAGGCACCAGGCTTCAGATGGTGGAACAAGACCAAGCCTCTCTACATGCCTCCCTTCAAGCCCTAGACGCCAAAGTTGTCACGCAAGGCAAGTTGGTGTCCCAGCTTGCCCAACACATTATTGATTTGGACAATCGAGGAGGACACAATAACCTATGGATCAGGGGCCTCCTTGAATCGGATGGTGCCGAAGATATGCACAGCTTAGCAGTGGAACTCTTTAACTATGTGCTACAAAGGGACCCCTCTGCCACCATGGTGCTGGATCGTGCACATAGGGCGCTGCGCCCCAAAGACCTGGCTGGAGGAGTCCCTAGAGATATTATTTGCTGTATTCATTCATACGGTCTTAAAGAGGACATTTTGCAAGCGGCTAGACAACGCCACTCCATCGAGTATAAAGGCTCATCTGTTCAGATCCTACCTGATATTGCCTGGGTAACACTACAAACGAGGAAATTGCTGAAACCCTTGACTGACCTCCTGTGTGGTGCTGATATTCCGTACTGATGGGGCTACCCGCTGACACTCACGGTACGCCGTGACAACCATGTCTACGTGGTCAGATGCCCGGGAGATGTTCCTACACTATGTGAGGCCCTCCGTCTGGAGACCCCGGCCTTGCCTGCTTGGCAGGAGTTTGTGTCCGCGAATGGGGCGTCACCGATTCAGTTTATGGCCCTCCAAAACCCGCCAAGGCTTTGAAGACCCCAACCCCGTAGACGACGTCGCTCGCACCGGGCGGACCCGGTGGGAGATGGCAACATTGCCCGAGACGACCCCTGATCTGTGGCCCTGGGTTGATCTGTTCCCCCCTGCTCTTCTGGCCTGCTCTCCAACCCTTTGAGGCCGTCACATGCTATTCTCCAGGAGACTTCATGATCGCACTTTACACTTTTCTTCGTGGGGGGTGGGATGGACTGAGGTTCCCTCCAGACTGTATGGACTTGTGCCTTTCCCGGTCTTTTATTGAACCCACTGCAGTTACCCGGGGTCCCACACCCGCAAAGGGCCTCCACCCCGGTTTGGTAACAGAGAACTCTTCCAATCATCCTCTACTCGGATGGTCCAGATATCCTTGCAGGTTACAGGAGGGAAGTGTTATTATCATTCGTTTATATGTGAATTGTATGTGTATTTAATGTACGACAAGTTTCCACTCCGGTTTAGTGTAACCAGATTTGCTATTTGGATGGTTTACCTGTCCTTGCAGGTTACCGGAGAGGCGAAGGGTTACGGGGTTATGGGTTGTATTTTAATTTGTTGGGCATTATTCCTTTCACTCACCTCCCGATTTCATTTATTGGGTTCCTGCCAACGGGGTTGCTTTCCCTTCCGGGCTCGGGGTGTGGGGTGGGAGGGAGAGGCCTTAGTTGTTCCTTAGGATATAGACCACCCGGGTCCCCTTTCTCATCACTCCCCTTAACACTCGGATGGTCTGGGTGTCCTTGCAGGTTATAGGAGGGGAGTGTTTATTATCATTGGTTTATGTGAGAACTGCATATATATTTAATGTAGGACATGCTTCCACTCCGGTTTAGTGTAACCAGATTTACTATTCAGATGGCTAACCTGTCCTTGCAGGTTAGCGGAGTGGCAAAGTGTTTCGGGGTTATGGGTTGTATTTTAATTTGTTGGGCATTATTCCTTTAACTCACCTACCGATTTCATTTACTGGGTTCCTGCCATTGAGGTGGCTTTCCCATCCTGGCCCGGGGTTTGGGGTAGGAGGGAGAGGCCTTAGCTACCCCTTCAGATTTTAGATTACCTGGGTCCCCTTTCCCATCACCTCCTTCCCGGGGGGGGGGGGGTTTGTTTTTTTTTTTTTTTTCCTTTCCTGGGTTGGACTGTGGGAGATCGATTGGGGTTTGTGGAGACGGACGGTAGCTGGGCACTGGGTCGGGGTAGTCCTAGCTCGAGTTGTCTAGGACATTCATATTTCTTCATGCCCTTATGCTAATTTCTCACTACTCCATACCTGTACTCATGGGATTTGGGGAATTCCTGCTCTGTTTTATTGTTAAACTGTTACGCTCATGCCTATTTTTGTAATCACTGAATTTATCAATGTTTTATGTGTTTGCCTATTATTTGATATGTTACTATTTCAAAGCTCGCGGAGGGGAGATGTTGGAATGCTTTTTTCTACATGTTCTCATATCTCCGCTGCTGCGTTCCCTACTTGCACTTGTGTCTTTGTCATTCAGGACATGCAACCTTTAATCTACTTGTGGACGGGTGCACATCTCCTTGACATTTCTGCGATTCAGGGCATGATCCTGTTATGGTCCACTGCTGCGCCTAATTTAGGGCGGCAGTGGCTGTATATTCTTTCTCTGTCTACTTTTCTTCTCCTTATGCTATTCCTCTTCTTTTTTCCCTCTACTTTTCCCCCCTTCTCTTCCCTCAATCCCTCGGGTTCAGTCCTGTTGCTTTACCTGGAAGTTGCTGGCATATTCTGGAGCCTTGACTTGTCTGCCGCCATTTGTAATTACACCTTCTTAACTTTAATATGATTCCTGTAGACAAGGGCAATTTTGCCCTCCAGGTGGTCTTGATTAATGCAAAAGGACTCAATACTCTGGAAAAAAGGTCCAGACTATTCCGGGAGTTGCGATCCAGGAAGGTGGATATTGGATTGGTGCAGGAGACCCACTTCTGCCGGGATCGGGCTCCTGTCTGCTCCAGCTCATTCTATCCTACGGGTTATTATTCCCATTCTCCTTTCCAGAAAACCAAGGGTGTGGCGATATTTTTGGCCAAATCCCTTCCATTGTTGATCTCTGATACTTGGTCGGATCATGATGGTAGAGCCCTTTTTTTAAAGGGGTCACTGGGTTGTGAAAAGATCACTTTGCCAATGTTTATGCTCCGAACAAGGATCAGCAGTTGTTTCGCTACTCCATCTTGCGTGATTTGGAGTCCTTTGCGGAGGGTATCGTGATACTTGGGGGCGATATCAACTTAACTCTGAATCCACTTTTAGACTCCTTGACGGGGGCGTCCTCACTTCGATATTCTAAAATTAGGAGGGTTAAGGCGGCTCTTTCCCGTACCCAATTGGCTGATGTCTGGAGAATCCACCACCCGACTACCAAGGATTACACGTTCTTCTCTCCCCCTCACGCGAAATATTCCAGGATTGATTATCTCTCTCTCTCGCATCGTCATTTGCAACTGGTTCAGTCTTCTGAGATCGGTAATATCACCTGGAATGATCATGCTCCGGTATATATGCGGATTCTGATCCCCTCCATGCCGAGGAGGCAGGCTTGCTGGAGACTGAACGAGACCTTGTTGAAAGATAGAGAGGATTGTGACAGACTGCGGAAGCAGTTGGAGGATTAGTTTGCTGACAGTGATTCCCCAGATGCCTCTCCACAGGTCATCTGGGAAGCACATAAAGCTGTTATTAGAGGCCACCTTATTAGCCTTGGTACCTATCAGAAAAGAAGAAAAGCAGCCAGGGTTGAGGCCATTCTACGCCAAATCTCGGATTTAGAAAGCTCCCATAAACTGCATCTTGCCCCAACAGCTTATCAGGCATTGATGAGGCTTAGATCTGAACTTGTTTTGCTCTGTAATACTCAAATACATAGGGCTTGTCAGATGACTCAGAGTTTTTATTACGCACATGGTAACAAACCGGGCAGGTCATTAGCTCTGGCCCTTAAACTTAAACAATCTCAATCTTTTATCTGCAAGATTCGTTCCCCCTCTCAGGTCTTACTCCAACGTACGGATGAAATTGCTGAATCATTTTGCAAGTACTATGACTCCCTATACAACATTGGGGACACCTCATGCACCTTCTCTCCATGAGATTACGCCTGTTGTCTCGAGCTACCTTGAACGTTTTCTTCAAACGACCTTGTCTCATCAGATGGCGGAGTCTCTGGAGACCCCAATTACACAGGCAGAGTTACATCTGGCTCTCAATTCTTCCCCCACAGGGAAATGTCCGGGCCCAGACAGCTTCACCTTGACTTATTACAAAACTTTCCAAGATATTTTGTTTCCTTGGTTCTTGCGCAACTTTAACTCTCTTCGACCCGGGTCCACTCTGGTGCCGCACACGCTTGGCGCCACTATCGCCGTCATACCGAAGCAGGGTAGGGATCCTGAACTCTGTGCGAGTTACCGCTCAATTTCTCTTCTGAATACAGATGTCAAATTGTTTGCAAAAATTCTGAGTCTCCGTTGAAAACAGTCCTTCCAAATTTGATTCATTCGGATCAAGTGGGGTTCGTTCCTGTTAGGGAGGCTAGGGACAACACTGTCAAAGCGATCAATCTTATTCATTCAGCGAGGGGTCGGGACGTCCCGGCATTGTTACGGTCTATGGATGCCGAAAAGGCATTCAACAGGGTGAGTTGGCCTTTCTTGGGACAGGTTCTTCGACGTATAGGCCTTGGTCCCCAAATGTTTCACAGGACTGCTTCTCTCTACCATCAACCGGTTGCCTGGATCAGGGTGAATGGAGTACTGTCGGAACCACTCTCCTTGTCGAATGGTACTAGGCAGGGCTGTCCCCTGTCACCCCTTCTTTTTGTGTTGGCCCTGGAACCTTTACTCTGCGCCGTGAGGCTTAATCCCTCGATTCACGGAGTCGCTGTTGCACACCATGAATACAAAGTGTCGGCATTTGCCGATTACTTGCTCTTTACTCTGACTCAACCCCTGATCTCTTTACCTAACCTTTTATGTGAACTGGAGGAGTATGGCCGTCTCTCTCACTTCAAAATTAACATGGACAAATCGGTGGCTCTTAATATCTCATTGGAGGGGGCTACCAGAAGCCTTCTCCAGTCCCAGTTCCCCTTTCGCTGGGGCTCTGATCGGGTGAAGTATTTGGGTATTTTCCTTACCTCCGACCCAGCCTCCTTGTTTGAGGCCAATTATGTCCCTCTTCGTTCGTCCTTGAACGCTGGTCCAAACTTCATGTTTTGTGGTTTGGTCGTATGGCAACGGTCAAGATGAATATTTTATCATGCTACTTGTACCTATTGCAAACCTTACCCATATTTGTACCTAAGTCCTTTTTTAAGGCCATACGTCAACTTCTCACGGAATTCATTTGGTGACCCAGGGGCCGGAGATTAAGCTACTCCTATCTTATATGGCACAGAGAACTCTGGGGTGCAGGACTCCCGGACTTAGAGACTTATTATAATGCGACTGTTCTTGCTAGGATAGTTGAGTGGTCCATTCCTTCTGGAAACAGTGGGTGCAAATTGAACAAGCTTCACTCGCTGTTCCTTCACCTGTGGCGGCAGGGGTGGCCGGAGGTTGTGTCTGAATCGCTTCCACCCCACTGTCCCATCCACTCTTAGGACTTGGAGTAGGTTGTCTTCAACCCCGGGGTTGGTACAGGATCCCTCAAGGCTTTTGTCCCTCACCTATAACTCGGATTTTCCACCTTGCCAGTCTGGAGGATCCTTTAGTAGACTGTTGCCCACTAATGTCCTCTATACCCAGGCTCAAGATGTGGTGTCGGACATTGAGCCACCCCGGGTCAAACCACTGTCGGAGATCTTGGGGGACAGAGAGGGTCACTCGTCTGTCCGTTTTCTTCATTGTCAGCTGAGCCACTTCATTCGTTCTTTGCCTTATCTCCCTTCACAACATGCCATTCGCACTCTTCTAGAAGATCTCTGCCTATTGGAGGCGCCGCTGAGAAGACCGATTTCGTCGTTACACAGACTCCTCTTGTCTGTGACCCTGGCCTCGAAACCTCATTTTATTCGTAGCTGGGAATTGGACTGCAATAAGGAACTTACAGATGCACAATGGTCGAAGATTGCGCTGTTGGCTCATACATGCTCCCAATCTACTCATATTCAGTAAAATGCGTATAAAATCCTAATTAGATGGTACCGTGTCCCAGCTCTGCTCCACAAGTCTTATCCTATAGTCCCAGCGACTTGTTGGAGGTGTAAGTCATCAACGGGGGACTACTTGCATATCTGGTGGTCTTGCCCTAGAATTCAGCCCTTCTGGACTGTCGTGGGCGACACGATTAGGGAGGTGGCGGATCCTGCCATATCCAACAATCTCCTGACTTCTTTTGCACCACACTCCTCACCCCACTCACAAATACACTCGTTCGCTTACCGTTCGCCTGTTGAATGCAGTTAAGGTGGTGATTCCCAGACATTGGAAATTCGCCTACACTCCTACATTCCGAAAATGGGTTTCCTCCGTTGATTCGATCCGCGGAGGACTTGATATATGCAGAGGGAGGTAGAGCGGTGACCCACGCTACCAGATGGTTCCATTGGACTGAATTTCTGGAAAGTGAAACCTTCCGTTTGAGACTGGAGAGCGACTTGGGTTGAGTTTGGAACCTTGCAGTTGGGAGCAACAGGATGGACTTACCCTTCCATTCCCTTATTTCTCCTCTTTCCCCCCCTTTTTTCTTTATTTTCTTCTTTCCCCCCCTGGGACTTCTCTTTTTCTCTTTATCTGCTTTTCCTATGTCTTTCCTTATTGTTCCCTTTTCTTTCCTTCTCACGTATCTCTGCTTTTATTCCGTTTCCATGGTACCCTTTCTGTACTATCTATGTCATGAATCCGGGGGCCCTTTCCTGGACTTGTGCCTACACTGTTGTTATGAGGTTACCGTGTTTGCCTTGATCTTAATCTGTCTGTCGCTCTTTTTCCTTTTCTGTTTTATGTACTTTAATGGAAAATTCAATAAAAAAAAAAAAAAAAAAAGAACCATCAGGTCAGAGATAGCCCAATAATAATGAACTGTCAATGGACATGAAACTGACACACTGAACTAGAGCCAACAGGGCTCAAAAGTGAAGGAAGCACCAAGAACCAAAGAAGATCCTAGACAGGCAAGACTGCCTCCAGGATCTTCCTCCAAAAGCTGGCATCAGCCGATCCCAGCACATCAACACGGTAGTGCTTCGAAAAGGTGTGCACAGATGACCAAGTGGCAGCCTTGCACAGCTGATCAGCGAAGGCTTGATTCTTGTAAGCCCAAGAGGCCCCAATAGATCTTGTAGAATGAGTTGTGACCCTGAGGGGGACAGGCTTCTTTCTCAGCTCATAAGCCTTGCGAATAGTGGACTTGATCCAAGACGCAATAGTCACCTTGGATGCAGGTCTTCCTGCCCTAGAACCCTCAGGAATGACAAACAACGCATCTGATTGTCTGATAGACTCAGTGCGATGCACATAAAACTTGAGACAACGCATCATGTCTACCAAGTGGAGATCCCTCTCCTTGTCAGAGGTGGGGACAGGGCAGAAAGAAGGCACCACTACCTCCTGATTGATGTGGAACTCCGAAACCACCTTCGGGAGAAACTCCTGAGAGGTGCGAAGCACTGTCTTCTCCTTGTGAAACACCAAATAGGGTGGTTTACAGGACAGAGCATGCACCTCCACAACATGACGGACAGGCACAATCACCAGGAGAAAAGCCATTTTCCACGTCAACAGGCATAGAGGAATAGTAGCCAAAGACTCAAATGGAGGGCTCTGAAGAACACCCAAAACCAAGTTAAGATCCCAGGGAGGAGCAGGAATCTTGAAGGCAGGACGAGTATGAGCAACTCCCTTTGAAGAAAACCTTGACATCAGGAAGGATGGCAATGCGCTTCTGAAAGCGAGAGAGCAGACATCTGAACTTTAAGGAAACTCAAACTGAGGCCCTTATCCACACCGTCCTGCAAAAAGGCCAGGAACGTAGGCAGATCAAATTCCTGAGACAGGTCCCTGTCAGCACACCAAGATAAAAAGGTCGACCAGACACGATGATAGGTCTTGGAAGAAACAGGTTTGCGGGCACTGCTCATAGCAGCCACCACAGCAGAAGAAAAGCCTTTCTTCCTCAGTATTGAGGATTCAATTTCCAAGCTGTCAAGGCTACACGATGAACATCCTCCTTCCACAGGTAACCCTGCAGAAGAAGATCCGGACGGCAAGGAAGCTGGAATGCCTCCGCCACTGACAGATCCAGAAGCTCCAAAACCAAGCCTGTTGAGGCCAGTACGGAGAAATCAGAATGATGGACAACGCTCCAGTCATAATTTCCTTAACACCCTGTGCAACATGGGGAGGAAAGGAAAGATGTATGCCAGAGGGAATAACCAAGGAATGGACAATGCATCCACCACCAGAGCTAGAGGGTCCCTCCATGGAGAACAGAACCTTGGAACCTTCCTGTTGTGACTTGTCGCCATCAGGTCAATGTAAGGAAGACCTCATTTCTGAACAATGAGGGTGAACACTTCTGGGTGCAGTTCCCACTCTCCGCTGTCCACTGGGTGTCGACTCAGGAAGTAAGCCATGATGTTGTCTACGCCAGGAATGTGCACTGCGAATATGAAAAACTTCCAGAGAAATGGAATGCATCAGGGCTGATGCATAAATCAATGCACCCACACAGACGCAGCCAAATATCTGAACAAATAAACCAGTTCAGTCTTTAAAGGGGATTCCTTGGATTGCTAAAATAATTCTTTATTAATTACATCATTAAAATAATTCACAAAGGACAACATATATGAAGCATCTAATTAAGTAAGTAGTGCTTGTGTAAAACCACAGTGCTGCTAAACAGATCTCTGAGCTATCTAGATGTGGTATGTTATTTGATATAAAGTATCTAATTGACTGAACGTACACAGCTCTAGAGTTCTTACTGGCTTCTTTGCCGAACTCTCCATTAATTATAATGTACTGTCAAGTATCACTTCCTTTTATTTGACAATAATTGGTACTAGTATAAATCACCTGGGTTGATTGTTGAGTGATAAACTATCTGATATAAGCCTTCTAAGATAAATGTTAGAATTCTATTTATTTCTCATCATCCGCTCTATTCATTACGGATGGTACAGAATTAGTTACAACGTTGCACAGTCGCATCTATACTCTCAAATCTCACAGCCGTATGAGCATTCAGTGTACACAGCACAGCTATCGGATGAATACTTATCACACATACAGTTTAATCGAGTATATAAAGAATTATTTACAAATACCCTGCTCTTTTAGCCGTTCAATGGGTTATCGTACACTTAGGCTAGAACCTAATCTCAGTCTGTTCGACAACTCTATCACCTACTTTAATGCTCAGTGAATGGTTTCAGTATAGATGATTTCTACGTCTATCTACCCATTACTAGTGATATAGATTACTATCTAGTTCCTAGACCATATATGCCACTATTTTTATGATAGCTCAGAGATCAATTGAATTTTGTTCATTGGGCCATTCAATTTATGCCCTTAGTAATGCGCTGCACCGCCCAACGCGTTTCGCCGCATACACGGCTTCGTCAGGGGCAATCTATCGTCGACTGTGAGTATAGATGCGACTGTGCAACGTTGTAACTAATTCTGTACCATCCGTAATGAATAGAGCGGATGATGAGAAATAAATAGAATTCTAACATTTATCTTAGAAGGCTTATATCAGATAGTTTATCACTCAACAATCAACCCAGGTGATTTATACTAGTACCAATTATTGTCAAATAAAAGGAAGTGATACTTGACAGTACATTATAATTAATGGAGAGTTCGGCAAAGAAGCCAGTAAGAACTCTAGAGCTGTGTACGTTCAGTCAGTTAGATACTTTATATCAAATAACATACCACATCTAGATAGCTCAGAGATCTGTTTAGCAGCACTGTGGTTTTACACAAGCACTACTTACTTAATTAGATGCTTCATATATGTTGTCCTTTGTGAATTATTTTAATGATGTAATTAATAAAGAATTATTTTAGCAATCCAAGGAATCCCCTTTAAAGACTGAACTGGTTTATTTGTTCAGATATTTGGCTGCGTCTTTGTGGGTGCATTGATTTATGCATCAGCCCTGATGCATTCCATTTCTCTGGAAGTTTTTCTTTTTCTTTTTCCTTCTATTTAATATATTTCTAAACCTGCGGTCTGAACATTATTTTACAATAGATTTAGTAATCCAATTTTGTGCCTTTGCACTGCGAATATGGCAGGAATGTGTTTTTCTACCCAGGCCTTGACCTGTAACCAAGAGGAGAGACTTCTTGTTCCGCCCTGCTTGTTGATGTAAGCTACAGCCATGGCATTGTCGGACTCTACCCGGACTGGACAGTCTTCCAGCTGAGATGTCCAATGACGAAGGGCATGAAATATCACCCGAAGCGCCTACACGTTGATGGGGAGGAGAGATTCTTCCGACCCTGAGCACTCAGGTGACCCAGGACTGCTCCCCAGCCGGAAAGGTTGGCATCTGTCGTCACCGTGGTCCCGGAGGAAACTAGGAAGGACTTGCCCTTCAGCAGATTGGAGAGGTCGAGGGGCCATTGTCAGACCAAATGTAAGAGCTGAGAACTGAAAATGACCCCTCTCGCAGGCAAACCTCAGGTACCGCCTGCTCTCTTGATGAATTGGGATGTGCAAATACGCATCCTGAAGGTCCAGAGAAGCAAGGAACTCCCCCGGAGACATGGCAGCGATCACTGTGCGCAGAGACTCCTGACGATAGGGAGTCTTGATCACAAAGCAATTGAGATCTTTCAAATCCAAAATAGGGCAGCATTCGCCGTCCTTTTTGGTCACCACAAAGAGGTTTGAGTAAAACCCCAAACCCCTGTCCGAAGGGGGCACCGGCTCCAGGACATATTTATCCAGAAGAGCCTGAATAGCGCCTTCGAATAGACGGCCTTTCTCAACTTCCTGAGGAGAGCGAGAAAGATGAAAGCGAAAAGGAGGAAGAGAAAAGAAAGGGATCTTGTATCCCTCTGACACTACCTGTAAAACCCATGGGACCGATACTGAATCCTCCCAAATCCCCAAAAGAGGTGGAGACGACCACCCACAGCGGGATGCGGACCCGTGTTCGGTGAGTCATGCCGAAGTAGTCTTGGGAGCCTTGGGCTTTGATGCAGCCCTAGGCTTCCATTGCTGCTTGGGCTTGGAGGAGGGACGCGGAGTTGATGGAACCGCCGGTTTGTTGAAAGTGTCTCAGTTTGAAAGGAATGAAAGGACCGGTTATGTTTAAATGGCAACTTCTTCTTAAAGACCAAGGGTACAAGTGTACTCTTACCCCCTGTGGCCTCGCTAATTAGTTCCTTAAGTTCAGACCCAAACAAGGAAGTACCCTGAAGAGGCAAAGAAAGCAAGACTTTCTTGGAAGCAGTGTCAGCAGACCAAATCTTAAGCCAAAGTGCATGCCTGGCCACCACAGAGGTAGTGGAGGCCCTTGCCATCACGCGGACGGCATCAAAAGCAGCAACAGAGAAATAGTGTTGCACTTCAGAGATATTAGCAAGAAGACACAAGTTCTCCGAAGTAGGCGCATCCTGACGGACAGCCATAGTGAGTTGTTCAGTCCAGACTGCAATCGCCCTGTTAACCTCCGCAACAGCAAAAGCTGGACACATAGCGGTGACAATAGAAGTGAAAATGGACTTGAGGGAAAGCTTCTTGTCAGTCCAATCTTGCAGAGCAGAAGCATCATAAACAGGTAAGGCAGTAGATTTAGACAGTCTAGATATGGGTGTGTCCACCTTAGTGAGACGAACCCATTTATCCAGTTCTGTTTCAGAAAAGGGATAAAGTTTAGAAAATTTCCTGGACACAGAAGCAGACTTGTCCGGATTTTTCCATGCGGACAAGTCTGCTTCTTACAGACTCCTGAAAAACATCAGAGGCATCAGAAGGGACCTCCTGAACCAAGGGAATGTTGAGTGTGGTCAATACAGCCATGATCAGGCCCTCAGCAAAGGGTTCAGGATCAGACTCAAAAGGGTCCCCAAGGGACCAAAAGACTCCAAAATAGTGCCATCCTTAACATCCAAATCTTGGAACAATTCTTCCTCTGAAGAATCTGACACATCAGGAGCCCCCTGCGGTTTAGGCAGGGAAGATCTGATAGTAGAGGGGGTCTGCCATAATTGAAGAGCCCCCTGTATCTGGGATGGAAAGAGTTGTAGAGTGGACCGAAGGTCCCTAGTCGCAGCCTTAAACTCTTGCACCCAAGCTGGCTCAATAGCATGGCTGGAAGGCCCTGGGTTGCTGTCAGGAACTTCAGAACATGCTGGGCATAAATGACCAGAGAACTCTCTAGGTAGCCCTGTGTGACAGGAAGAGCAATGCACAATGGGGGATACTGATACCCCAGCCTCCTTAGTCTTAGGTCTAGCCCCAAGCTCCAGCGGTATAGACATACTCACAGTGTCAAAATAACCAACTGTACAATAGATCACCCAATTGTAGTGTGTTAGATTAATATTTCACCCCAGAAACGCTAAATATAGACTTATCTGGCAGGCGAAGGGTTAATCTGCAGAGGAGAGAAGGAGAGTCCAAGCCCTGTGTAGGATACTCGCTGAGAAAAGCTCACAAAATGGCTGCCGCAACGGGAGCCAATCAGAAAAAAGGCGTGAAACAAGCGCTAATGGGAAATGTAGTTTTTCCCAAAAAGTACACCAAAGCAGTGCCCGAAGCCCCCCAACACACTTGAACTATAAACCGTATGATAGAGCAAGGGTAGACAAATAAAATGAGCCCACTCTGAAGTTGCTGTGTGAAGCGGTTGCAGAGATACGTCCCAGACAGTGTTGACCCATAGAAAGTAAATGGAGCAATGGCGTCTATGCGGTAAAGCGCGCCTTAAAGGCACAGTACACAATTTTAATAAAAGTTAAAATAGAAGTTAAAAACATGAAAAACATACAGTGAACATGTGTGCATACTAAGAAAACACTAACACAGTAGGGAAAGGGTCAGAAAACCCCACAAAACGTGTCAAACCAGTAGACAAAGGGTTAAGTTACCACATAAACCTGCTCCAAATACCCAACAGACATACACATATATACCCAATGAGTGCAGGAGTGCGCAATGAGAACTCCTAAATACAAGCCCAGCAAAGGGGCACTGTGGGACAAGTGGACCTGCAGCACTCAAAGGGTAGCTCACCTTTCCTGCAGAACTTCTGTCTTCAGGTTACAATGTAGTAAGAATTACCTCAGTGAGTAATCCATGGGGAAGCACTTGTAACCAAGATTTTCCCCCTCAGGGCTTAAGGTCCACCAAAAAGCACCTGAATACTGAGATAGCCATATTGAAGGGCATTTGTCAGTCATGGTAACCCGCCTAATGGTGGCATTCCATATCGGACAGAAAAATAAAAAAAGAAACTAAAACTAACGACAAATGTTCTCCACCTGGTGTTGTCACATCCAGGAACAAATCATTCTGGAGCTAGCTGGCTAGGATGTAGCTTAGGAGGGAAGGGAGACTCCACCCCCTGCATACATTTAGAGAAATGTTCCTGCCTACTTAAAGGGGCAGATCACCTCCCAGAGTTACCAGTAACCTGTATTGGACGACAGAGAAATGTAGTTTTCCCAGAAAAGTACCCCAAACAGTGCCCAAGGCCTCCTGAGCCACCGAACACACTAGAAACATGAACCGGATGATAGAGCAAGGGCAGACAAGTAAAATGAGCCATGTCTGAAGTCGCTAGGTTAAATGGTTGCAGAGATATGTCCCAAAATGTACAGTTCCATAGGAGTGAATGGAGCAATGTCGCCTATGTGGTAAAGCGTGCCTTAAAGGCGCAAAACTCAAATTTTTAAAAAAATGAAGGTGTAATATTAAAAGACATGAAACATCACTAAAACATGTTAGGATACCCAAAAAACACTGAACCAGTAGGAAAAGTGTCAGAAACCCCCCCAAATGAATGCCAATCCAGCAGCTAAAGGGTTAAATACCGCATAAACCTGCTCCAAACACCCAACAGACATACAGATAGACCCAATGAGTGCAGGAGTGTGCAATAGGAACTCCAAATGAAAAAACCCTTGTGCGGTGGAGCACTGTGGAACATATGGACCTGCAGCACTCAAAGGGTTGCTCACTTTTCCTGCAGATCTTCTGTCTTCAGATTACCATGTTTAAAGAAGAAGCCTCGGTGGGCAACTCCTGGGGAAAGAACTTGTAGCCAAGATTTTTCCCCCAGGGCTTCAGGTCCACAAAAAGCACCTGGTCACTGACCTAGCCACATCCAAGGACATTGTCAGTTATGGCAATCCGCCTAATGGTGGTATTCCATTTCTAACAGAAAATAAAAAACTTCTAAAGCTATAGCAGAACTATTCTCTTGCCTGTGTTATCTTCACCAAGGAACAAATCTTTCTGGAGCTGTTTGGCTAGCTGCAGCCAAGGAGGGAAGGTAGACTCCACCCCCTGCATACAATTCTAGAATTGTTCCTGCCTACTTAAAGGAGTGGATCGCCTACCTAGAGTTACCAGTAACCTGTATCGGACGACAGAGAAAAATATTTTTAAAGGGATAGTAATACTTTAATTTAAAAATGTCTAATATTGTAGCTAATAACTGTAAATGCATTCATAGCATTGAAAGTTCCCCCCTCCCTCCCTTTTCTCATACATCAGCGCTCTAGCTGACAGAGGCAGACCCTGGTCGCGGGACAGGTGGAGGCTCTTCAGCAGAGCCGAAATCGAGACATTTATGAAGCAATACTTCAATGGAACAGTCTACAAAGTGTGCCTGGTTTGTAAGTACACTTTGTAGACCTTTCCAATGAAGATGAAGAGCCTCCGCCAGTCCCCGGACCATGATCTGCCTCTGTCAGCTAGAGCACTGACATATGATAATGGCAAGGCAGTAGATGTAGTATATTTAGACTTTGCAAAGGCATTTGATACAGTGCCACAGAGAAGGCTGGTGTATAAAATAAGGAGATCGGGGCTAAGAGATAACCTTTGCAATTGGATACAAAACTGGTTGAAGGATAGGGAACAGTGTGTGGTTATAAATGGAAAATTCTACAATACAGTTAAAGTGGAGAGTGGAGTACCTCAGGGTTCAGTATTAGGTCCGCTGCTTTTTAACATGTTTATAAATGACCTGGAAATAGATATAGAAAGCAAAATATCAATATTTGCAGATGATACTAAATTATGCAAGGTCATTAATTCAGAACAGGATATTTTCTCTCTACAGAGGAACTAACATACAATCTCAGATTGGGCAAACAAAATGGAATATGAAGTTTAATGTAGCCTTGGGAGGAAACAATCCCAAGGCTACTTATGAACTTAATGGAATCATTTTAGGGGACTCATTGCTAGAGAAAGACCTGGGTATCCTTGTCAACTACAAACTTGGAAAAAGTGACCAGTGTCAAACAGCAGTAGCAAAGGCAAACAAAATCCTGTCTTGCATAAAAAGAGGTATCGAAGCAAGAGTGGATAACATTATTTTGCCATTATACAAATCACTGGTAAGACCTCACCTTGAGTATACAGTGCAATTTTGGGCACCGGTTCTGAAAAAGGATATACTAGAACTAGAGAGGGTACAGCGAAGCGCAACAAAATTAATTAAGGGAATGGAGGACTTGACAAATGAGGAGCGACTAGACAATCTTGTTTTATTTACTCTAGAGAAAAGACGACTAAGAGGAGACCTTATCACATTGTACAAGTATATGAGAGGTCAATACAAGGATCTCTGCAATGAGCTATTTATTCCAAGACCTGATCAGGTGACCAGGGGACACTCATTGAGATTAGAGGAAAGGAGGTTTAGACTTCAGCAGAGGAAGGGGTTTTTTACAGTAAGATCTGTTAAATTGTGGAATTCATTGCCCAAGGAAGTGGTTATGGCAGATATAATGGATACATTTAAGAGAAGATTAGATACATTTCTTTCAAAAGGGAACATACAGAGTTATACTGTTTATCAGTAGGCAGATCAGGAAGTCCTGATAAAGACTAATTTAATTGGTAGCAGGAAAGCTATAAAATTCTCAGTTACTGGGGTATGAGGCGAAGGTTGAACTTGATGGACTTGTGTCTTTATTCAACCTAATTTACTATGTTACTATGAGAAAGGGGAGGGAACAATAAATGCTATGACCACAAAAACTATAAACTTTTGAGAAATGGGAAGTAGCTTATTCTACTTCTATAGTTAATAGCTACACATAAGACATTTTTAAATCAAAGTATTACTATCCCTTTAAGCAAAAAATGTCATTCAATAATGGAACTGGAAACAAAGAACACATCGAGTGATACAGAAATTCCTTCTGTAGTTTGTTGAGGTGGATTAAATTAAATAATACTTGTATGAAGGATGCCAGTAAAACATTACAAATGTATAAAGTATAATCAACGATATGCCAAACACCATGTTTGCTCAAATATAAGCTGATCCAGATTATAAGGCAACCCACCCCCACAAACCTAGTATATAGTCCTGAACATAAGGCGACCCTGAGAAAGAAAAAAACTGTGCATAATGTGTAAGAGAAAAAGTAACAATGAGGTGGTTATTTTCATACCAAGTACTAGACAGATTCAGAAGTATTTTTAGGCTGCAGTTTTAAACAATGTAACGTGTAAGAGGGAAACACCTCCTCATCTTCTTTCATCTTCATTTTCAATGCTGTGCTATGTTGCATCCCCAAACAAAATATCATCCTCTGATTCACCCACAGCATTACTGATGCAGCATTTCTTAAAGCCATTTACAATGCACTCTGCAGAGATCAGTCCCCAAGCATGAAGTACCCATTTGCAGAGGAGAAAAACCGGTGACTTTTTAATTTTCCCCTACTGGAATAAGGGCATGATCATCAGCCAACTTATGTACTGCTACCTTAAATAATCTTTAAATGGTTTGTTAACCATGACATGGTGGATTCCTTGATTTCTTCCCCAAACAACCTTTAGCCAGCATAGAACAAGGCTTTCTTCCATCCATCCCTCTTCTTAGGTTCCGACTATTGCTCCTGATAGCAATTTCTCTTTTGACATTGTTTTTATTTTCAGGATGATACATGGTGGAACCATCTGCTAGAGCTGCAATCATGACGGTTACTCTTGATTTTTCTTTTGCAGTAGATTTGATCAGAACCCTTCTCCATTATCGTGCCTGAAACACTGGTAGGCATGTTAAAATACATTTATTATGCAGATCAAACTCCAGTGTGACTAAGGGCATACTTGTGCTTTTTTCATGTATAAATGATTTGCAAATTCCAGAGCTTTTATGTGTATAATGTCTCTGGTTCGTCTACTCACTGAACAGACACAATCACTACAAGAAACACAATCTTTACAGTCAAGATACAGAGTGACAGACAGAGGTTCAAAAGGATGTCTCTAAAGCACTTCCAGTACCAGATTCAGATCCCATGGAGGAGTAGGATCCATAATATGGGGGAGGCACGTGCCACGTCCACAACAAAAGAATGTACATATAGCAACAGAGCTATATGAATCTGAAAAAGAATGAATAGAGCTGAGTTTTGTACCTTGATGGAGCCAAGCCAAAGATTCTTGTGAAGGCTAAAACCACTGGGAGGAGAAAATGAAGGTCACAAACCATGTTTTTCACACACCCTGAAGACTAAAGACCATATACTATATTCAATCTTGGATGCATCAGTCTTACAGGCCTTAGGCACAGATGTAATGACTGGAACTGGAGATTGAACACAAGAGTCATACCATCAAGGTCAACCTCACTAGGTCTGGATAAAAAAGCAAACCCTGAAAGATAAGGTATTGAAGAAATGGGTGATGTCATGGCTCGCCCACTTCCAGAGTGATCAGATATGTGAACTAAGTCCTGCAAGGCTAGCAAGGCACAATCAGGATGACATGTGCCCAGTCCATCTTGATCTTTCGCAACACTGGGAATTAAGGGAAGAGGGGGAAAACTTCATGATACCATCATAGCTTCTACCTTGAATAACTATGGATCCCTAGTTTTTGGAACCTTGTGATTCACTGGAGATCCCATAAGGTGCATGACTAGAAGACACCACTTCTGCAGTATAAAACTGAAAAACTAACTGCTTTAGCTCCAATTCCCATTATAGGTGTCGTAAGTGGAAGTAGTCCGTGTGTACACTGACCACTCATGGGATATGTTTTGCTGACATTGCATAACATAAGCCTCTACCTAGAAGAGGATCAACTGAAATTCAGACCATGAGGCCATGCTTCTGGTCCTTCATTGATGACTGACATGCATCACAACTGTTGTGTTGTGTTGTCGGACTGGATCCAAACTGGGTGTCTGAAGCAATCGGGACCAAAGACCAACAATGACCAAGAGTCAGATGGATTGCCTAAATGTTCCATCACACTGATAGCCTGCTCTCAGGGCTGGACCATAGACCCTTGGTGACCTGTCATCCAAAGGTGGATATGATATTGCAAAGGCAGTCAACTAAGCTAGGCTTTTGAATTTACAAAAGGTACACCCAAATCTTGGTCTGAAATAAATTGAAGGAACCACTCAAGAGAGAAGGTATTTTAAACAACCATACACATACGTTACTTGACCCGATATTAGGACTCTCAGAAGTACCTGGCAAGGCAGTTGATGTAGTATATCTAGACTTTGCAAAAGCATTTGATAAAGTGCCACACAGAAGGCTGGGGTATAAAATAAGGAAATCGGGGCTAGTAGATGACCTTTGCAATTGGATACAAAACTGGTTGAAGGATAGGGAACAGTGTGAGGTTGTAAATGGACAATTCTCCAATACAGTTAAAGAGGAGAGTGGAGTACCTCAGGGTTCAGTATTAGGTCCGCTGCTGTTTAATATGTTTATAAATGACCTAGAAATAGATATAAAAAGCAAAATATGAATATTTGCAGATGACACTAAATTATGAATTCAGAACAGGATCATTGCTCTCTACAGAGGGATTTATATAAAATTGCAGATTGGGCAAACAAATGGAATATGAAGTTTAATGTGGGGAAGTGTAAAGTCATGCATTTGGGAGGAAATAATCCCAAGACTACTTATAAACTTAATGGAATCATTTTAGGGGACTCGTTACCAAAGAAAGACCTGGGTATCCTTGTCAACTATAAACTTGGAAACAGTGACCAGTGTCAAACAGCGGTAGCAAAGGCAAACAAAATCCTGTCTTGTATAATAAGAGGTATTGAAGCAAGAGTGGATAACATCATTTTGCCATTGTACAAAACTCTGGAAAGACCTCACATTGAGTATGCAGTGCAATTTTGGGCACCGTTTCTGAAAAAGGATATACTAGAACTAAAGAGGGCATAGCGAAGAGCAACAAAATGAATTATGGGAATGGAGGACTTGACGTATGAGGAACGACTAGACAAACTTGGTTTATTTACTCTAGAGAAAAGACGACTAAGAGGAGACCTTATCACATTGTACAAATATATGAGAGGTCAATATAAGGATCTCTGTGGTGAGCTGTTTATTCCAAGTCCTGATCAGGTGACCAGGGGACACCCCTTGAGATTAGAGGAAAGGAGGTTCAGCAGAGGAAGGGTTTTTTTCAGTATGGTCTGTTAAATTGTGGAATTCTTCGCCCAAGGAGGTGGTTATGGCAGATACAATGGATACATTCAAGAGAAGATTAGATACATTTCTTTCAAAAGGGAACATACAGGGTTATACTGCTTAATAGTAGGCAGATCAGGAAGGTCTGAAAAAGACTAACTTATTTGGTAGCAGGATAGCTATACAATTCTCATGTCACTAGGGTATGGGTAGGTTGAACTTGATGGACTTGTGTCTTGATTCAACCTAATTTACTAGGTTACCTGCATAAATAAAAATATAAAATAAGACCATCCCTCCATCCTGCCTAAACATTCACTTAACCCTTTGAGTGCCAGAAGAGTACCCAATGCATTGCTTTCCAATGTGTTGCCTACCACCTCGCCTTCAAAGGGTTTAAGTGTGCTTGTGTCCTCCCATCATGCTCTCTTTCCCCTTCATGCTTTCACTATTTTTGATTATACCATGTTACCTACTGCATTGGGAGTGCAGGGGATCCACTTTCTTGCTGGTCACAAAATGATCAAAGAAAAGTAAATATTGTTGTAGGAATAAATTACATGACAGTTTTAAATAAACATTCTTCTCCTTACCAGATGCTCCAGCTTTATTCTTTTCCACAGTCTCCACTTTCAAGTCAGTAAAATGTTTAATGCAAAACCTACTATCAATCTGATAGAGAAGAGCTGGGCACAGATATGCAAACTGATCAGCAGAAATCGGAGAGTTAGTGTTCAGCCCATAATATTGAAGCAGTTGGGTGACATTCAGACACTGAAAACCGTAAAAAAAAAAAAAAAGTTAATTATATAACACAGGACAGCTCTCATATCCGCCCAACAGTGCATTTTTTCACAATATCGTCAATTAAACACAAGTGACTGTGACTCCTTCAGAACAAGTGAGCCATTGATGGATTTACCTGTGTTCATATGAGGAGATCCTGAAAACCTGCACCATTGGAAGGAACACTAAGGACAGATTTAAGCACCCCTTACATATAACATTATTAATGTAAGGCCAGTATAATACCTTGTAATTTTAAATTATGAGTTTATTTGCACACAGATGTTTTCAATCACAATAAAAAAAAAAACTCTTAAATCTCTCCATGAGATTGAAGGATGGCACAGATACTAGGGAAGTCATCATCCAACAGTTAGAGCTCTGAATGCAGGGGATGAAATCAACCCATAGGTGTATATATGAGAACAATGAGACTGGAATCTAGGAAGTTATCTGCAGAATAATCCTATACTGTAATTCGCGAAGTTTGTCAGAAGCTGTCATGCGCAGTAGAGACGTCTGTGAGAGCTGCCCACACCACGGCTGATAAGAAGCGGGGCGCTACGAATTCAGACCGGAGTCCTCTCTGAGCACCTTCTGAATTCAGAGTGCCCCACTTCATATCAGCCGCAGCACGGGCAGTCTCTAATATGCATGAATGCATTGAGCCGTTGCTGGGTGGCACTGTGGCCTGTGTACACGGGCTCTTCAACTGGTAGATAAATAAACAGATCTATCAATAAATAGACAAAAGGAAACTGATATAAAAAAAAAAAACACAATAAAAAATAAATAGTGCAACAACCAGCCTATCAAAGCATCGCTGATCAGGTAGGTCTTATTCACAATACAATGACAATATTTATCAGCATGTGTCTCTTACTAGGATGTACTTACGGTTTATGTGTGCTTTCATTTCCTGATTCAGATGTGCACAGTGTGCTGTATAATGCACCAGAGACCCATAACACTATCTGTGTGTTCTCTACTACTCTGCAGTGATCACCCGGAGCAATTTATTGCATTATAAAATACATAACACTTTATTTCATCACAGTGTTTACAGTATGGTAGTCTGGTTTATCTGGTCCATGTAATGTTTCTGTTAGTTACTGTGCCCTTATTTCTGTCATTCTCAAGCTGCAGACTTCTGCAGAGAGCTGTGTGATGTGCTGGAGACCCTTTTTGGTCTCTCGGCATACCCACTATCCTGGGGTTGATGCTGGCTTTCAGGTTACCTTTTACTCAGATTTACACATCTTTCAGTCATGTTTCAGAGTCTCCACATATTGTTTTTTTTTCTTTCCTTTCTCAGTTTATTGATTCATTCATTCATTAATTTATCTGTTACTCTGCAGATGACATCTTAGATAGCACTCTCACTGTTCTCACTTGTATATAAACCTATGAAGTGACGTCAGCCCCTGCAGTCAGAACTCTGCTGGATGATGACGTCACTAGTGTCTGTCGCCCCCTTGTGGGCACTTTGTGGACTATATAATATTGATGGATACTTGACTTGATAAAGGTCCCAGGATATCACAGTGCCCGTGATTGCTGCAATTCAGTGTTTATCACCTGTAGGGGGCTCCCACTGGCTGTCTGCCTTCAGCCCACCTCACATTGCCTTTTTAAACTCAGTCTGGGCACCCTTCGGTTGCCCTTTCGTGGTGTCTTTGACAGCATCCACTTCCTCCTTACTGCAGTAGCTGATTGGGCCTGTTGCTGAGTTCCTGAGTCAACCTGTTCCTGAGTTCCTGCCTGCTTTGTTAGTTCCAGTCCGGTTCCGGTTGTTCTCGTCAGTAGCTGATGCTCTTGTTGCCAGTCTGCTTGGCCGCGTTTGATCTGGTTGATCTTCTCTGCTGGTTCCTGTTGTTTCCTGTTTCCAGTTCCTGCATCTGTGGCGACATTGTTCTTCATTCGCTTCGGCGACATTTCCTCCTGTTGGTCCCAGCGTGCGGACGCTGGTTTGCTCCATTAGCCTTGCGGCTCCCATTACATTCTGTTGGTTCCAGCGTGCGGACGCTGGTTTGCTCCATTTGTCTTGCGGCTCACATTACAGTCTGTTGGTTCCAGCGTGCGGACGTGGGTTCGCTTCATTAGCCTTACAGCTCTCATTAAAGTCTGTTGGTCCCAGCGTGCGGACGCTGGTTCGCTCCATTAGCCTTGTTGCTCACATTCAGTCTGTTGGTCCTAGCGTGCGGACGCTGGTTTGCTCCACTAAGCCTTGCGGTTCTCATTCAGCCTGTATGTTCCTAACGTAGGGCGCTGGTTTACTCCCTGACTTGCAGTCAGGTTTTTGATGGTTCCGAGTGCGCTGTCCAGTCCTAACAGCATTGATTCCTATAGTATAGGGGCACGAGAGTTTCTGATTACTGTGAAACCACTTGACCTGGTAACCTCTATATTCCATCTTACTGTCATTATCATCTGACAGTCATTAGGTCACTGTGGTTGTCACCTTCCTTTGGGCTGCCTTGCCCGGTATATTGGTAAGGCCGGTAGAACCTTTCACTTTGCCACCTTACGGTTGCCTTACCCGGTATTGGCAAGGCCGGTAGAGCCTACTTGTTGGTATTCCGTCAGGCTACCTTGCCCGGTATATTGGTAAGGCCGGTAGAAAGGCATACTTTTCCATTTTAAGGTTGCCTTACCCGGTATTGGCAAGGCCGGCAGAGCCTACTACACTGGTATCCCGTTAGGCTGCCCAGCACGGTATATTGGCTGGGCCGGTAGAGCCTCTTGTTCCAGACTCGCCTGGGCTGCTTTGCCCGGTATATTGGCAAGGCCGGTAGAACCTATTTGCTATTGTCATTATCTGCTATGTATTGTTTGTATGTGTATGAAAACCCTATAGGATTGCCTTTAACTTTTCAATAAAGTTATGTTTTTACCTAAACCTTATGTCTGAGAGTCTTAACAAACCGTGACAGTACGAAAGGGCCATGACCTCAGACAATAAGAGTGACGGTAATACACAGAATATCCATTGGAGGATGGATATGCTTGAGCAACGTTTGGATCAATTGCCGGTTGTAATCCAAACTATCCTTGAACGCACTGTACTTGCTGACAAGTCCGGTTCTAGCCCCGTGGTCTTGCCAGGTCAGACACGAAGAGTGATACTAGGCCCTCAGGGGCCGCAGTCAAAGCGTTAACGGCTTCTGCACCCTTGCCGCTAAGAAATATTTATGGAATTGACAGCACACGCGTTTCCCAATGACCGTAGTAAGGTTGGGTTCATGATATCCCTGCTGACTGGTAGAGCATTGGCTTGGGCTAACCCATTGTGGGAAAATGCTAAACCTTGCATTAAGAGTTTCAGAGAATTTGTGCAATCCTTTCGGAGAGTGTTTGAGCCTCCTGGTAGAACCACCTCTGCTGCTAAACGTCTTATGGAGATACAACAGGGCAGGCGCACGGTGGGCGACTATGCCATTGAATTCCGCACCTTGGCAGCAGAGGTAGGGTGGAATAACGAGGCTTTGTTGGCAGCCTTTGCCCAGGGCCTGAGTGACCAAATTAAAGATGAAATTGCAGCAAAGGATTTGCCTACTGACCTAGATGATTATATTGAGTATGTTATTCTAATTGACTCCAGAATATGTGAGAGATTAACCGCCAGAGATCGTAGAATACGGTCTAAAAATAATGGGTCTAGTAGCATAGTTTGCCCACCCATCCCTCCCCTGGCATCTAAGCCTAGTGAACCAGTACGGGAACCAGATGAACCTATGCAAGTAGGTTTCACTAGGCTAACCAAGGAGGAAAGACTATATTGCAGGAAGCAAGGGTTGTGTTTGTACTGCGGTAAAAATGGGCATTTGCTAAGATCCTGTCCAGTACGTCCGGGAAACGAGCACACCTAGGGTACCTTGGGGGACAGGCCCTAGGTGGTGTCCAATCGTCCCCAGTGTTGGCCACACTAAAACCCACCATACAGGTTGTACTATCTTGGGCACAACGCTCAGTGGAGGTTTTGGCCCTAGTTGATTCTGGTGCAGCTGGGTATTTTATGGATAATACCTTTGCTGAATTGCATGAGGTACCACGCATTGAAAGAGAAACCTCTCTTGCTATTGAAGCAATTGATGGCAGACCCTTGGACCCCCCTCAAGTTACATTTGAAACTATGCCGTTATCCATGACTATTGGGGCTCTCCATAAAAAAGAGCAGCAGTTTCAACTTATTAACTCTCCTCACCATGCCGTAATATTGGGTTTTCCTTGGTTACAGTTGCATAGTCCACAATTTGATTGGCAAAAATGCAAAATCTCTGCTTGGTCTCAGTTCTGTATGGATAAGTGCGTCACCCATCCAGTTAAGGTCTTGTGCACCTCCCCTTCACTCCCTGACGTATAACAGCAGTTTAGCGATGTTTTCAGTAAGGAAGAGGCTGGCTCCTTACCTCAGCACAGACCATATGATTGTTGCATCGAGTTAACTCCTGGAGCGGTGCCCCCTAGGGGATGCACATACCGATTGTCTTGTGAGGAAAACCAAGCTATGGAAGAATACATTTCACCAAATTGGACCCACGGGCGGCATACAATTTGATACGTATCAGAGCCGGTGATGAGTGGAAAACTGCCTTTAACACGAGATCTGGGCATTATGAATATCTAGTCGTGCCATTTGGCCTGTGTAATGCACCCGCAGTATTTCAAGAACTGATAAATGACGTTCTCAGAGATATGTTACAGTCATGTGTCGTGGTCTACCTTGACAATATACTTATTCACTCCAAAGACTTGTCGCAACACATCAAGGAAGTGTCTGAAGTATTGCTACGATTACGTAAAAATAAATTATTCTGTAAATTGGAGAAATGTGAGTTTCACAGAACCAGTGTACCATTCCTGGAGTTCATAATTGGCAAAGAAGGCATTGCCATGGACAAGAAAAAGTTAACAGCAGTCTTACAATGGCCTATGCCTAAGAGTCTGAAAGCTATGCAGCGATTTCTGGGCTTCGCCAATTATTATAGGAAGTTTATTAAGAACTTCTCTTCCATTGTTAAACCTCTGTCGGACCTCACGTATAAGGGCGCTAATCCATCTCTCTGGCCAGTGGCTGCGGAGGAGGCCTTTGAAAAACTAAAGTAGCTTTTGCTAATGCTCCTGTGTTATCCCACCCCAACCCATTACTCCCGTTCACCTTAGAGGTGGACGCCTCAGATATTGGGGTTGGGGCAGTGCTTTCTCAACGGCACACCAAAGATGGAACACTCAGACCCTGTGGGTTCTTTTCTAAAAAACTGACCGGAGCTCAAAGCCATTATGAGATAGGGGACAGAGAATTATTGGCCATTATCCTTGCTCTTAAGGAATGGCGTCACTTACTTGAAGGCACTAAAAATCCTGTTTTAATCCTGACGGATCATAAAAATCTGACTTATCTCTCTGAGGCCAAGAGATTGTCCTCTTGCCAGGCCAGATGGGCATTGTCCCTGTCCCGATTCAATTTCATTGTATCATATTTGCCGGGATCCAAGAATGTTAGGGCTGACGCTCTGTCAAGACAATTTGAGGCTGAAATTGACAGAGAAGAAGCACCAGCACCTATCATTCAACCTGATCGAATATTGGCTACCATACGTACCAGTATCACTTCACCACTAGGGGAAGAAATTCTGGCCTCTCAGGCCTCCGCTCCCCATGAAACCCCGGTGGGCAAATGTTTTGTCGCTGAACCATTCCGTACTCGATTACTTGAAACTTACCATTCCTCTAAGGCTGCGGGACATATTGGTAGAGACCAACTGTTATGGTCCCTCTCTCAGTTATTTTGGTGGCCTTCTATGAGTTCAGATTGTGCCGATTTTACTAATGCCTGTGCCACCTGTGCCCGTGCTAAAACCCCTAGACATCTCCCGGTGGGCTTGCTTCAGCCGGTACCTAATGGTGAACGCCCCTGGTCTCATGTTTCCATTGATTTTATGGGAGAATTGCCCATGTCTAGAGGGTATTCTTTCATATTGATGGTGGTGGACAGGTTTTCTAAAATGGCTCACTTCGTGCCCCTCTGTGGCCTTCCCTTGGCTAAAGAATTGGCAATGGTGTCTGCTAAAGAGGTGTTTCGGTTGCATGGAGTACCCAGGGTACTGGTGTCCGACAGGGGGAGCCAGTTTGTGTCCAGGTTCTGGAGGGCATTTTGCGAACAGATAGGCATACAGCTATCCTTCTCCTCTGCGTATCACCCCCAGACTAATGGGGCTGCAGAACGTGCCAATCAAGGTTTGGAACAGTTTCTACGCTGTTTCGTGACTGACCATCATGACAATTGGGCTGACTTGTTGCCTTGGGCAAAGTTTGCCAGGAACTGTGCAGTCAACACTTCATCCGGGAGCTCTCCGTTTCTGATCAATTATGGGTTCCAACCCTGTCTGCTCTCGGATTCCTTTCAGACACAACAGATTCCAGCTCTGGATGAGCATATCGAGCAACTCCGTTCCACATGGCCACAAGTTCAGAGGGCACTGGGTCAGTCATTTCAGCGCCATCAACGCTATTCTAATCGCAGAAGGCTTCCAGCGGTTTCCTTCCAAGTTGGGGACAGAGTATGGCTTTCTTCCAAGAATCTTAAGCTCCAAGTCCCATCTGATAAGTTGGCACCTCGATTTATTGGTCCTTACAGAATTATTTGCAAAATTAATCCTGTTTCCTATGCATTGGACATACCTGCATCCATGCGTATTCATAATGTTTTCCATGTGTCTCTCCTTAAGCCTCTCGTATGCAACCGTTACACTACTACACCTGGTGCCAGGGCCTGTTGTGGTCGAGGGTCAGGAGGAATACGAGGTACAGAGTATCATTGACTCCCAAAGGTTTAGAGGAAGGGTACAGTATTTGGTGCATTGGAAAGGTTATGGTCCTGAAGATCGATCTTGGGTGGATAGTAAGGGCCTTCATGCACCCAAGTTACAGCGGATTTTTCATGCCAAATACCCTCAGAAACCCAGACCCTATTCTAGGAGAGGGGGGTCTTTGAAAGGGGGGTACTATCACGGTGCCCGTGATTGCTGCAATTCAGTGTCTATCACCTGTAGGGGGCTCCCATTGGCTGTCTGCCTTCAGCCCACCTCAAATTGCCTTTTTAAACTCAGTCTGGGCACCCTTCGGTTGCCCTTTCGTGGTGTCTTTGACAGCATCCACTTCCTCCTTACTGCAGTAGCTGATTGGGCCTGTTGCCGAGTTCCTGAGTTCCTGAGTCAACCTGTTCCTGAGTTCCTGCCTGCTTTGTTAGTTCCAGTCCAGTTCCGGTTGTTCTCGTCAGTAGCTGATGCTCCTGTTGCCAGTCTGCTTGGCCGCATTTGATCCGGTTGAACTTCTCTGCTGGTTCCTGTTGTTTCCTGCTTCCAGTTCCTGCATCTGTAGCGACATTGTTCTTCATTCGCTTCGGCGACATTTCCTCCTGTTGGTCCCAGCGTGCGGACGCTGGTTTGCTCCATTAGCCTTGCGGCTCCCATTACATTCTGTTGGTTCCAGCGTGCGGACGCTGGTTTGCTCCATTTGTCTTGCGGCTCACATTACAGTCTGTTGGTTCCAGCGTGCGGACGCTGGTTCGCTTCATTAGCCTTACAGCTCTCATTAAAGTCTGTTGGTCCCAGCGTGCGGACGCTGGTTCGCTCCATTAGCCTTGCGGCTCTCATTACAGTCTGTTGGCCCCAGCGTGCGGACGCTGGTTCGCTCCATTAGCCTTGCTGCTCACATTCAGTCTGTTGGTCCTAGCGTGCGGACGCTGGTTTGCTCTACTAAGCCTTGCGGCTCTCATTCAGCCTGTATGTTCCTAACGTAGGGCGCTGGTTTACTCCCTGACTTGCAGTCAGGTTCTTGATGGTTCAGAGTGCGCTGTCCAGTCCTAACAGCATTGATTCCTATAGTATATGGGCACGAGAGTTTCTGATTACTGTGAAATCACTTGACCTGGTAACCTCTATATTCCATCTTACTGTCATTATCATCTGACAGTCATTAGGTCACTGTGGTTGTCACCTTCCTTTGGGCTGCCTTGCCCGGTATATTGGTAAGGCCGGTAGAACCTTTCACTTTGCCACCTTACGGTTTCCTTACCCGGTATTGGCAAGGCCGGTAGAGCCTACTTGTTGGTATTCTGTCAGGCTGCCTTGCCCGGTATATTGGTAAGGCCGGTAGAACCGCATACTTTTCCATCTTAAGGTTGCCTTACCCGGTATTGGCAAGGCCGGTAGAGCCTACTACACTGGTATCCCGTTAGGCTGCCCAGCCCAGTATATTGGCTGGGCCGGTAGAGCATCTTGTTCCAGACTCGCCTGGGTTGCTTTGCCCGGTATATTGGCAAGGCCGGTAGAACCTATTTGCTATTGTCATTATCTGATATGTATTGTTTGTATGTGTATGAAAACCCTATAGGATTGCCTTTAACTTTTCAATAAAGCTATGTTTTTACCTAAACCTTACGTCTGAGAGTCTTAACAAACCGTGACACAGGAGGACTGAAACAATCATCATAATAAATTTAAAGTGGAACTTAATTCAAGTTTGTATATTTGAAAACTACATTACAAACTGCCTAACTACATTACAAACTGCCTATGTGTCATGTTAGCCAACAGACCAGCAAATGTACAGTTAAAGGGATAGTAATGTTTCATAATAAAAACAGCTCTAATTAATCATCATAGTATTTGGACTTTGGAGAGTGTTATTTCAATTCTGTCAGAGTTGTAGTTCCAGAGTAATTCAATGGAAAAGTGTCCCCCTCCCTCCCCTTTTACTGATGTCACACTGTTCAGCCTGAGCAGAAGGGAGGTGCCCAGGTAGATTGCAGAGAGAGACAATCTTCAATTAAGATAAGGGAAAAACCTGAAAAGTTTGTCAAGGGGGGCAGGGATTTCATTGTTTTCATAGGAATAAGAGTGTCCCCTTCTGTTATCTGTCCAGTCTATGGACTGCATTCCACATCTGAGAAGAGATGGCTTACACTAGGTAAAAGGGGCGGGAGGGCGAAACTTTGCTTGTGAATATCTCATAAACCATAAAGGTTTGAGAGATAAGACATATCATTCTTCATGTTTTTTTAATGCCTACAAAATAAAATAAAGTTAAAACGAAGTATTACTATCCCTTTAAGGACATATTCACCCTTGTTAACATACGCTAATGTATGCAAATTGACATTTCATGTGCTAATGAAGCCTTTTCAGTGATGTGTCATATGCTGATGAAGCTTTGTACATTATCAGGAAATGTTCAGTTTCACTTTGCCCAGAAATAAAATTGTGAATACCTCCTAAACTATACATCTGCCGGACATTTGGTTAAAATGATATATATGCAGTTTTCAATGTAGTTGCAGGTGAAAGTTCCACTTTAAAAACACACAGGTGCCCCCTTCTTCATTTCCTTCAGGATTGTACACCTTGGCAACTAAGATTTCTGTTAGGGTGGTTTCACCTCCTTCTCTCTGTTTGTATATATTCCATCATATTATATATACACGTATAATATTATATATATATATATATATATATATATATACACACACATACACACAAACACACATTAGGTATGGTTTCACACTTATAGGAACTAGCACAAAAACTAAACATCAACTGGGACATTATAGACTTACCGTATGTGAGGCTCGTAAAAAGACGAACATTTAGTCATATTACAAGATGGACAATCATATACCTAATAAGCAGTGGCATCACTGGGGGGGCCAGAGGGGGTCAGTGCCCCCCCTACATTCTACTGTGCCCCCCCATGTGCCACCCCCCCACAATTTTTTTCACCTCCCAGTGTTTTAGCTTTTTTTTTTTTTTTTTTTTGCACCTCCTCCTGCTCCCTCAGGCCTCGCTGTGTTTTTCATTCGGGCTCTTGCCTCTATTCATGCGGGCAGCCCGAATGAACAGAGGCAGATAAGCGCCGAGATGCTGGAGCACTGTCAGGCCCGGTGGGCCGGTCCGGCGACCCAGGCTCTGTGGTAGCATTACTGCGAACCGCGCTGGAGATTCAGCTCTGTGCCGAAGGAGGCACAGATCACTTAAATGGCCCGCCGCTAGATCACCAGGGATTAAGTTGAGGTAGGGGATCAAGGGGCATTGTGGAGACGAACGGGCAATGTGGAGATGAAGGGGGCATTGTGGAGATGAAGGGGGCATTGTGGAAGGGGGCGTTGTGGAGATGAAGGGGCATTGTGTAAGGGGCATTGTGGAGTGTAAGGCGGTATTGTGGAGATGAAGGGAGCATTGCAGAGTGGAAGGGGGCATTGTTGAGATGAAGGGAGAATTGTGGAAGGGGGCATTGTGGAGATGAAGTGGGCATTGTGTCAGGGGCATTGTGGAGTGTAAAGGGGCATTGTGGAGATGAAGGGGGCATTGTGGAGATGAAGGGGGGATTGTGGAAGGGGGCAATGTGGAGATGAAGGGGGCATTGTGGAGATGAAGGGAGCATTGTGGAAGGGGGCATTGTTGAGATGAAGGGAGCATTGGGGAAGGGGGCATTGTGGAGATGAAGGGGGCATTGTGTAAGGGGCAATGTAGAGATGAAGGGGGCATTGTGGAGATGAAGGGAGCATTGTGGAAGGGGGCATTGTGGACATGAAGGGAGCATTGTGGAAGGGGGCATTGTGGAGTGGAAGGGGGCATTGTGGAGATGAAAGGGGCATTGTGGAGATGAAGGGGGCATTGTGTAAGGGGCATTGTGGAGATGAAGGGGCATTGTGGAGTGGAAGGGGCATTGTGGAGATGAAGGGGGCATTGTGGAAGTGGGGAGGAGGATGGGGTGGGCAGTGTGGAGGTGAATGTGGGTGGGGGCAGGGGATTGTGTCTGGGTCGGAGGGGGGTGGGGGCATCAAAATGCACCTTCGCCCTGTGTATACATAAATCCTTGCACCGGCCCTGGGTCCGGGGGCCAGTCTGGGCGTTAAAAAAACAAAAAAAAATGAACGAATGCCGCCCCCCCATGGGCTGCTCAAAAAATAGAAATGGGCTGCTCAGCTTTAAATGCCCGGGCCTATTTTTTGTTGCAGTCCAGGCCTGCTGGCCTGGGTCAGCAGCCAGCAGCAATTTGAGCAGCCAGTGACTAGTCACGGGTGAGGGTCACATTATAATAACATATAGTTATCTATCATTGATCCACGAACCCATGACAAACAATTAGATATATATCTTCAGTGGCAAATCTCATATTCAAAGTATCAGTTTAGACCACTGATAGTCTATCAGTGGGCTAAACTGTTACATTCAATATGAGATTTGAAACTGAAGATAGATATATTTCTAATTGTTTGTCCTGGGTTCATGGATTTCATGTATCAATACATATTTGCTAACTAAGCTACTTTAACCAACATCCTATGATGGCATCAAATAAAAAGGACAAAAGAACATAAGAATTCAGAAAAAAGAAAGGGGGGAAGGGGGGGAGGCACCAGGACATGGCTAGGAGGAATGTTTGTAATAAAAATGTTCAAGGTCAAAATCATTTTCTTTAGTTAGAAGGTGAGACCACTGAGCCTCTTCTCTAACTTGTTTTACTGGTGCAAGCCAGTAACCAGTCCGCCATAAGTTTTCATGTTGTCTGTCATGGAGGTCTGCTGGTCCAGGGAGTGAGGAATCGGAGGGAGATGGAGTCCTGCATTGCCGTCCATGTGCCTAAGGAGGAGAACTCTGAGACGGTTGCCTCAGCATGGCCCTGTTCTGCCTGAAAGGACACCACATCACAGGGAGGCACTGCAGGTCTTAAGGAGGACTTCACCAGATTTAGCCCTCCTCACAGAAAGAGGCAAGAGGGGGGAAATGGGGCAAAGGGGGATGGGTCAAGACTAGATGAGGAGACAGAGGTAAAAGGGGGATCAAGACGAGCCAAGTGGAGGCGAAAGCAGCAAAAGGGGAGGGGGGGATCAAGAGTCAAAAGGGAGAAAATGAGGCAAAAGGGGGGGGTCAAGAGGCAAAAGGGAGAGACAAGCAGAATGGGTGCACAAGAGTAAAAAATTAGAGAAAAAGGCAAAAGGTGGGCTCAGCAGTCAAAATTAGGGAAAAAGGCATATAACCTTATTGCTGTGCTGGTGACATAACTTTATTCCTCTGTTGGTAGCATCTAACTAATGCTCTGGTGGTAGTGTATTGCTTTGGTGACATATAACTGTATTGCTCTAGTGGTGACATAACTAATACTTTAGTGGTGGCATGTAACTGAAGTGTTGTAGTGGTGGCATGTAAATCTGTATTGCACGGGTGGACCAGTGCAAATGGACCAGTGATGAGATGCATCATGCTAGAGCTTTAACAATTGCTAGGAAAATAAATCAATATTTTACCAGTCTACCAATGTTTTCCATTGCTATGGTGTGGGTACACACATACCCAGTGGCCTGAATGTCATTATTTTAGGTGTAAAGACTTTGTTACTGCTCATTAAATTGGCCCCCCATATTTTCTTCTGGCCCCATGTGTGCCCCCCCAAGTAGAAATCCTAGAGTCGCCACTGCTAATAAGTACCTGTATACCCAGTCAGACCACAGAAGGCTCCCATCAGAATACAGAAGACTACACCATTATGGATCTCCAATATCAATCAATAACCAATTGGGATTTCTTTAATGATAGTTCCATTCTCCACTCTCCTTTTTCCAATGCGTTTCAAAGACCAAATACCGACATCTTCATCAGTGTAACCAGTATAAAATGGGAGCTGAACTTAAATACACCTCTTTTTGTCCAAATAAGCACTTCATTCACATCTTAATTAAAGGGAACATACATATTTTCCTAAAACAATATTCAATAAGCTTTAACCCCACTAGGGCTCACCAAACATCCAACAATAGCAAAGCTGCATGTTAGTCATCTACCGGACCCTTAAAGGGGATCTATCACCCTTAAACAAGTTAGTCTTAATATGTAGGCTATAAAGAGAATATGTGTTATATTATCCGCATTTTTTTTTTTACAGCGTTATTTGGCTAAAATCTAAAGAATAAATACTGCCCTGAACCGCATTTTTTTACAGCGTTATTTGGCTAAAATCTAAAGAATAAATACTGCCCTGAACCTACTTCTGGACAGACTGCTGTTCCCAGATCTGTACCTCAGTCTGTCACTCTGCCTCTGCTCCCCTCTCTCTATCCAGCCTCCTCAGATGACTGAGGCTGTCTGTCTGTAAGCTGGAGCAATATCTAGCCAATGAGAGCGAACCAGCTTACAGGCAGAAAGCCTTCATCTTTGGTGGAGGCTGGATAGAGGGATAGGAGCAAAGGTAGGGACAGACTGCGGTACAGATATGGTAACCACAGTCTGTCTGGAAGTAGGTGCAGGGCAGTATTTATACTTTAGATTTCGGCCAAATAACTCTGGGTGGGGGGAGAGAATATAACACATATTCGCTATATAGACTACATATTAAGACTAACTTGTTTAGGGGTGATAAATCCCCATTAAGGGTCAAAAACACACGGTATATCACAAAAGACAGGGTCTCTGAGGTGGAGACTCCATCCACTTCCACCAGCTCAAGTCCCTGTCCATTTACCAGAAATCATGTGGAAAAAAAAGCTACAATAAAAGAAATAAGCTAGTAAGAAGACCCTAAAAGGACTCCTCTGGGAGACCTGTGTTCTATATGTATTATTGAAAAAAGGATTTATCAGGTAAGAACTCTAAAATCCTATAGAACACAGGTACCATGGGGATATAACAAAGCCTCCCAGATTCTAGGGAGGGCAAGGAGAAAAGACTGCCCACACATCCCCATGATACCTGAGTTCCCTAGGACTCTTTTGGGTCTGGATAACAGTAGGTGTCAACAAAAAACAAACTAGCACAGCACACCAAACAAGAGTCAACAGGGATCAAAAACCATTGACTAACAACTGTCAGTAAAGGAAAATATAGATATCTCTAAACAACCAAAGTGGGCCTCTGCCAGAGTATGCACGGAGGACCAAGTCACAGCCTTGCACAGCTGTTCACCCAAGGCCTGGTTCTTGTAGGCCCAAGGAGAACCAACACACCTGCTAGAATGTGCAGTGATCTTGAAGAGAAGTGGGATTCTTCCTATCCCTAGGGTTGCCACCCAGCGGGTAGTTTACCAGCAGGCCGGTAAAAAATTGGCTTCTGTCCAATGTTAAAGGAAAGTAATACTTGCAAATTACTAATCCCCAAATTGTAGCTTTGTTAAAAAGAAACTTGTTGCCCCCAGTGTCATCTCTCAAACCCTTATGGTTTGAGAGATGATAGTGCTCAAAGTTCCCCCCTCCCTTCCCTGACTTAACGCTGACTGCAGGGGAAGGTGTCGTACGACAGTCTTATGCACATCAGATGGCTCTGCAGCTGAGCCGAGATCGAGTTTATAAAAAATAATTATTTCACTGAAATGGTCTTCTATGTGTGCTTGGTTTGCAAGCACACATAGAAGACCGTTTTAGTGAAAGATTTATTTTTTAATAAACGCGATCTCAGCAATGCTGCAGAGCCGCCTGATGCAGGTAATACCGGATATCCCTGCAGTCAGAGTTCAGCGTTCAGTCAGGTAAGGGGGAGGGAGGGGGAACTTTGAGCGCTATCATCTCTCAAACCATAAGGGTTTGAGAGATGACACTGAGGGCAATGTTTCTTTTTAACAAAGCTACAATATGGGTATTAGTAATTTGCAAGTATTACTATCCCTTTAAGTCTATGGAGGGAATGCCATGGTCGGTATTTTTTTTAAGAAAAGGTGGCAACCCTACCTATCTCATACGCTTGGATGCAGCCTGCCCTGCCCTAGGAGCCTCAGGGATAACAAAAAGATTTAGCCTTTCCGAAAAGGCTTAGTGCAATGCACATGAAAATTAAGACAAAGCACAATGTCCAGTAGGTTGAGATCCCTCTTCTGAGGGGACAAATGGTCAAGGAAAAAGGCAGGCACAACAATCTCCTGATTGATGTGGAACACAGAGACAACCTTAGGAAGAAACTGCTGAGAAGTATGAAGGACCACCTTATCCTGGTGAAACAATAGGAAAAGAGTCTTGCAAGACAGAGCTTGCAGCTCAGCCACCCCCTGAACAGAGACAACTACAAAGAGAAAAGCCATCTTCAGTGTCAGCTGACGCAAGCAGGCTAACAGGGAGGCCTCTGAAGAATGCTCAAGCCTAGAGTAATATCTCACAGCAGCATGGGGTCCAGAAAGGAGGGGAAAAGCATGAGCCACCTCTTAGAGAAAAGTCTTCACATCTGTGATGACAGCTATTAATGTCCATCCTGAAGGAAGTACTGCACCATGGGAAGGTCGAAAACCAGTGTGGACATATTCTTGTCTGCACACTACCAATGGAAAATTGACCAGGCCATATGGGATGCCTTAGAGGAACCAGCTTCTGCGCCTGGGTCGTGGTGGATATGCATTCATCAGAAAATCATTTCCTCTTCAGAATGGTGGCCTCAAGAGCCATGCCATCAAGTCCAACCTCTCCACATCCTTGTACCATAAGGGGCCTTAGTGCAACAGATCTGGTTTGGGTGGCAGACGAATCGTATCCTGTATGGACATGCTGACCATGTCCACAAACCATGCCCTCTTGGGCAAGAACTGAGTGATTAGGATAACCATCGCCCTGCCCAGTCTGATCTTCCGAATCACCGTTGGAATGAAAGGAATCGGGGGAAATGCACAGGACAGGTGAAGACTCCATGGAATGGACATTTATCCAACACAAAGGTCAAAATATCCCTCATGTGAGCACAGAACCTTGGATCTTTCCTGTTTTCCGTTGTAGCCATGAAGTCTATCCCAGGGACCCCCCAGTGTTGAACTATCAGATAGAATGCCTCCAGATGGAGTTCTCAGTTTCCTGGATCTAAGTCTTTGCAACTGAGGAAGTCTGCCAGTACATTTTACACACCTGGGATGTGTACTGTGGAGATGGCTGGAATGTAAGCTTCTGCCCAATTGAGGAGATCACTCATCTCCCTTCATATCTCTCTATGGGTTCCCACTTGGTGACTGATATACGCCACAGCCGTAATCCCAGTAGGAATCTAGGATCTACTAACTGTAGTACTGAGGTAAACGTTAACAGGCAATATAGTAAAATATATTTGTATATATTTAATCAATGATAAAATGCATAAATATATAAGTCTTGAGTATGATCAAACAGTAATACATGTAGTATAGCTTGAAAGAAAACAAAATGATAAAGGTGGTCTAAAATTAAAAAAAGTAAATAATAAATGATTCCTAATAATGGCTCAGGGACATTATAAAACATTATTGCGCAGTTCATATAATGGTTTTATGAAGGAAACGAGGGCCTCAAATACAGGGCTAAGATGTCCAAAAATAAAAGTCCATAACCTAAAAAAGTAAAAGAAAGTCTCAAAACCTAGATATATTTCCAATGATCAAACATAAGAGCATTCCCAGTCCAGGGAATATGGAATTCAATGGCCCCTTACCAGAGTGTTTCACCTGGACTTGAGCCTTCATACGACGCTGTGCATCCTACTTTTTCCTATCAGGGCAGATTCTTAAACACAGTATGCTTATGTTAAGTGCACTTTTGTAGATACTATAAATGTTGTCAGGTTAATGACAAAGTCCTGGTTGATGAAGATAGTAAGCAGCTCTACGTGTTTCGACGCTAAACACAGTGTTTTCTTCTGGAACCTAGGGGAGTCAGCTAAAGGTCGAATTAGTGGAATTACCATATTTATAAAAGTAAAACTAGTTCCTCTCCTCCATTCAAAATAAAATGTATATTAATACAGGTATATACTCAACTTGATAAAATAATAATGGATATCAAATCGGAGCTAAAAATTAAAAAAAAAGTGAATCTAGTGTGAGGAGAACATTGGTCATGTAAGTGCTGGCTCAATATGTACCTAACTTAAAATAACATTCTCAAAGCTTATGTGCTACAGTGTTATAGATGAGAAGGTAGTACATTAAATATGCATATATTAGCTCAACAGCATAAAAAAAAGTATCAAAAGACAATAACTGAAACCAGCAGTTTACGAAAAATACAGTATGTTTCTCATTTGAATCTAATAATCCAAAATAGTGGACTAATCAATGATAGGAATAATAAAAATATATAGATATAATAGCATACTGTATACAATGAGTAGAAGATAATCTGATATCTGTAACTGAGAACTTAAAGGGATAGTAATGTTTAAAAATAAAAGCAGCTCCAGTTAAGCTTCATAGTATTTGGGCCATGGAGAGTGTTGTTTCAGTACTGTCAGAGTTGTAGTTCAAGAGTAATGGAAAGATAAAGTATCCCCCTCCCACCCTTTACCTAGTGTAAGTCACCTCTCCTCAGATGTGTAATCTGGTTTTAAGACCAGACAGCTCACAGCAAGGGACAATCTTCTTACTGTGAGAACAATGAAAGCCCTGCACCAATGACAGGTTTTTCAGGTTTTTCCCTTATTCTAATTGAAGATTGTCCTTCTCTGGAAGCCATCAGGACAACTACCCTCTGTTCTGAGGTGAGCAGTGTTACATCAGTAAAAGGGGCGGGAGGGTGATACTATATCATTCAATTACTCTTAAACTACAACTCTGACAGTACTGATATAACACTTTCCATGGTCCAAATACTATGAAGATTAATTGGAGCTGCTTTTATTTTGAAACATTACTGTCCCTTTAACAAAATCTGAAGTGATTTCACAGAGACTGATGTTAGTGAGGTGTATAACATAAAACATCATTCTACTTATCCGGTTATCATGCACACTACAGTTCCAAACTCTTCATGCACTATCTGATGCACTATCTGATTCATATTCCTGCAACAAATACTAGTTCACCTGAGAATAGTCCAATAACAAGAGATAACAGTGCCCATAGGAATAGATTTGATGTTTTGAGCACACAGCCACATGAAAAAGACCCCCCCACACACACACAGAATCTACAGCAGAATCATCAAACAAAAAAGGAGGAAAAGGTTTCAAAGACAAGCAACACTAATACAATTAAAGAATGCTCTACTACATAAAAAAATCCTACAAAACAATTGGAAGGTGCAAGACCGAAGATTCAGTCTTCCATTCAGTTTCCCAAATGGGAGGCTTTTTTGGAGAAAGGAGTTTCACCCACCCATTGAAGAGTGGATAAGAAAAGAATGAAAGAACTCCAAGACCACAAGCGGCTGGCACATCGCAGAAAGAGAATAGAAGACCCTGACAAGGTAATAGAGGCTGGAGAAAGACAAAGAAAATATCAAAAGAATAACCATATTCCAACAAAGGAATCTTCAGTCTATCTCCATACTGCTTGACTAAACAGCAAATATCATTGAGTTATTCATATTCATATTCCTGCAACAAATACTAGTTCACCTGAGAATAGTCCAATAACAAGAGAATACAGTGCCCATAGGAATAGATTTGATGTTTTGAGCACACAGCCACATGAAAAAGACCCCCCCACACACACACAGAATCTACAGCAGAATCATCAAACAAAAAAGGAGGAAAAGGTTTCAAAGACAAGCAACACTAATACAATTAAAGAATGCTCTACTACATAAAAAAATCCTACAAAACAATTGGAAGGTGCAAGACCGAAGATTCAGTCTTCCATTCAGTTTCCCAAATGGGAGGCTTTTTTGGAGAAAGGAGTTTCACCCACCCATTGAAGAGTGGATAAGAAAAGAATGAAAGAACTCCAAGACCACAAGCGGCTGGCACATCGCAGAAAGAGAATAGAAGACCCTGACAAGGTAATAGAGGCTGGAGAAAGACAAAGAAAATATCAAAAGAATAACCATATTCCAACAAAGGAATCTTCAGTCTATCTCCATACTGCTTGACTAAACAGCAAATATCATTGAGTTATTCATATTCATATTCCTGCAACAAATACTAGTTCACCTGAGAATAGTCCAATAACAAGAGAATACAGTGCCCATAGGAATAGATTTGATGTTTTGAGCACACAGCCACATGAAAAAGACCCCCCCACACACACACAGAATCTACAGCAGAATCATCAAACAAAAAAGGAGGAAAAGGTTTCAAAGACAAGCAACACTAATACAATTAAAGAATGCTCTACTACATAAAAAAATCCTACAAAACAATTGGAAGGTGCAAGACCGAAGATTCAGTCTTCCATTCAGTTTCCCAAATGGGAGGCTTTTTTGGAGAAAGGAGTTTCACCCACCCATTGAAGAGTGGATAAGAAAAGAATGAAAGAACTCCAAGACCACAAGCGGCTGGCACATCGCAGAAAGAGAATAGAAGACCCTGACAAGGTAATAGAGGCTGGAGAAAGACAAAGAAAATATCAAAAGAATAACCATATTCCAACAAAGGAATCTTCAGGCTATCTCCATACTGCTTGACTAAACAGCAAATATCATTGAGTTATTTATGGATACCCACAAGTCTGTCAGGAAACCTATCTACGCAGACATTTTGCACTACAAGATGAAAGAGAATCACTCCGTAATATCAGCCACTCAAAAACATCTGTTGCATCTATTACGTCTGCAACTTCAGTCATGAAGAGGATCCAATGAATGACCTGATAAAATGAATAGATGATACCCAGACTGGAGAAATAGAGGATTCTGAGTATTCATGTTTTAAGATCCAACATAACCACTTCAAACCACCTTCACATTTTTATCCTCATTAGTCTAGAGGACCTTTTATTAAAGTCTTTTTAAAATCTATATTGCAGGACATCAAAAGAATATTTGCCAAAAAATGAAAATGTAAAAATAATTTCAATAGTCATGACAAACAAGCTCTCAATAGTCTACAAAGGGAGGGGCATTATTATACAATCCAGAGAACAATACCTTATGGAGGCTGACTGCATACTCGGCGATAGAGAATTCTACTTACAATTACCAAATAATCCTATGGACAAATTCCATCCAGAATGCAAACAACTAATTTCATGGGCACTCCATGAAGGGATCCTAAACAGAAATTAATATGTTTTTGGACATCAAATTTCCAGTCATCTCAATTTATTACCATATTCAAAAATACATAAAGATTTACATAACCCACCTGGTAGACCAATTATCTTAGGAATGAATTCCCCTCACTAGCAGACTATCCCAGTTCATCTATTATTATCTTCAATATACAGAAGTTACCTTCATACACCAGGGCCAATACCCATCGTGTTCAGAAACGGCCTACTATTTAAATGGGATAAGAGCTACTGGTGGGTGACTTGTGACAGAGTTACTGTACACAGTTATTTCACACAATAAAGGACCCTTTGCTATCAAATACTTTCTGGAACAAGAACAAGAATTACCTTAGACTAAACAGCAATTCATCATTTCAGCCATCCAGTTCATTTTGGAGCATAACTACTTTATGTTCAATCAAGTTCACTACTTACAACAATGAGGTATCGCTATGGGAATGAGATCTGCCCCTAGATATGCCAGTCTCTTTATGGGTTACTGGGAGTTGATGCAAACAGCTATAGAGAGGCGTCCAACAGCCACCATCTCAACTGGTTGCATAACATACCATATGGTTAATTACAGCACTAGAGCTTCCACATTTGAAAATCAAGCCAAAATACTGAACAACAAATTCTTGGAAAAAGGATATCATCAAACGATACTAGACAACGTTCTTTCGAGTCAAACAGATACTCAAAGAACAGTTACTGGACGATAAATCTACACAAATCCACAAAGAAAAGAAAAACAACTATGATCTGTTTATCACCATATATAACTCTGCTGGGATGAACCTTCAAAAAACAATACAGAAAAATTGGTCTATCCTCTTGGGAGATAAATATTTATCTTTGGGGATTCCTAAAAAACTGAAAATAATTTTCCAAAAAAAGCAGACTCTAAAAAATAAACTTGCCCCAAGTTTGCTACGAGAACACAAGAGGAGCTTAGATAAGGGTTCTTATAGAAGCATTACAAATAGAGAGAAAATGGTTGGCAATTTCAAATGTTGTCACACTTCATGCATCACCTGAGGATTTATCCAACATAACATTACATTAGATTTAGATTACATTACATGTCTTTAAATGGGGTGTGGATACTTTTTAAAACAGCAGAACATAGAGGGCTGTGTGTGTTAGTATTGGGATTAATATTAATTTAGTGCTTGTTGATCTAAGGAGAAATCGGATTGCCATTTGGAGTCAAGAAGGAACCCCCCCACACACACTGAAAGCAGAATTTTAAATTGCTGAAATTGTTTTTTTTTGTTGCCTTCTTTTGGATTAATACAGGTAAACAAGAATAGGAAAAGGGTTGAACTTGATGGACGCATGTCTTTTTTCCAACCTAAACTACTATGTAACACAATTTAGAGCTGTGAATACAGGAGTAACATATTCCATCAAAGATCTATACATCTCTACTACTATGTTGTCTATCTGCTGGAGTTCCCTATGGTATGCAATATGTTGGGAGGACCATTCACCCTGTTAAAGAGAGGTTTTTAGAGCCAGAGGAAATATATTGAAGAAAAAAATTAATCTCTCAATAGCTTGCCATTATGCTCTTAAACACAATGGTGATCCAAGTACTATTATTGATCATATATGTACAAAAATACAAGGGGGAGATTGTTACCAACTGTTGGCAAAACAAGAATCATTCTGGATATTTCAATTAAAAATGCTGGTTCCAAATGGTCTTAATGAAGATTTTGACATCTGAAATGCAGATGAGATTTGTGCCACTGAAGAAAGTAGTGATTTAACCCATGCAGTGCTAGAGGGTCCCAGTGGCGTGCAAGGGACCACAGAGACCCAGAGTATTTCCTTTGAAGCCCAGAATGTCATGAGGACAGTGGGTAAGGGAGGAAAGAAAAGGTCCTGAATCCTCAGCCTTGGATTTTCCCATATGCCCATTAATCAGACATGTTCCTGAGATAGTGTCTAAATCTGGGACATTATGGGAACTGTAGTCTTCTCCCTTGTTTGTTGACTAGCAATGCTTCTTTTTCTGGCCATGGGCCGCGGTGTGCTCTGTAGACACTCACAACGTGGACCAAATGATAGAACATGAAGACACAAGAAGATAGTGCCCTCTTTGAACATTGTAGCCCAAATAGTTACATAGATATGTCAGAGAGAATTTTATCCCATAGAAGTCAATAAAGCAAACATGGCCCGGGTGGGCTCCATTTCTTAAAGGACCCACTACACAGAAATCGCTCTAAATTAAGAAATAAAGCCCCAAAAACCCCAGGGAACAACTGGGAGAGAGAAAACTAACTAAAGCCCTAGAAGAGGGGGGAGAAGAAAAAAGCACACCCAATATATTCCCAAAAAACAGAAAAGCAGTAAAAGGGTTAACTGTACTTTAAGACCCCCAAGAAAAAAAGAGCCATAAGGAGTGCCAAATCATAGCTAAAATACACAGAGTATAAAGGATAGCTCAAAATGGGACATACAGTGGACCAGGGCACTCAAAGGGTTACTTACTAAACTTCTTTCTTCAGGCTACCATCACAGGAGAAGGGCAGAATCTCAGAGATAGTCAGTCATGAGGAACAGACTTGTCATAAAGTCAACTTCTACAAAGCAGGAAAGGGCCAGAAAGCACCTATGAACTGGGCAATCCAACTCCAGGGAAGCCCAGTGATCAGTCTGCCTAAAGGGCACTATACAGCCCCATATCTAAAGAAAAAACAATTAAAACCAAATAAAAACTAACAGGATGGCCACTGCACATCCAGCTGCTTCACAGTAAATGAATTATGGAAAATGGCTGGGGGGTTGAGCTAGAGGAACAAGAGGGAGTCTCCACCCCAAATACCCTGTCTTTTGTAATGTGCACTTCCCTCCAGGAGGCGTTCCATATTGGACATAAGATAAAATACAATTTATAAAATACAAAAAAGCTATACCTTTAACCTATATCTTACTGAACTAAAACCATCCTGTGAGGTTTAACCCCACAAACGACCAACAGGTGCCCAACACACAAAAATACGTATCAGACTTCTCCCGAACTCTCACGGGTCAAAACCTCACAGAATCTAAAGTATCTTCTATATGAAATGAAACAGTATCTAATATACAAAAGAAAACTAGTAAGGCAGGTGTGAAAAATTGTGTAAAGTATGAATGTTTTCAAAAAATAGACATTTTAATAGTTTATTTTTATCAATTAACAAAAGGATAGTGAGTAAACAGAAGAAAAATCTAAAATTAAATCAATATTTGGTGTGGCCACGCTTTGCCTTCAAAACAGCTGTCATGCCCCTCTAGCGCCTACCTCCATGTCCCAGCTATCCGCCGCTACTGGGGGCTTCCCAGATGCTCCACGATCGCTGAGTAGGCCGAAGCCGCGGCCTCGAGTAGCGGCGTCTGCCCGCGGTTGCGGTCACGATCGCGATAGTGCGGTAGGCCTAAGCCATGACCTAAAGTTGAAGGAGTCTCCAGGGAAGGTATCCACAGGGTGCCCAGATCAAACCATGGTGTTGTTCACCTGTAGGGGGGAGGTGAAGCCTGCCTCTCTCATCAACTGTCCACCAATAGTGTGCCTCCAGGTAAACAGTGAGACAGGTGCTGTGGTTGCACACCCCTCTGTGAGAGGTTTGTTCAGCAGAGGGGAGGGGTGAAAACCCATGACACTATAAAAACCCCTCAGGCTGTGTCCACTTTGCTTCAGTGTTCCAGAACTTTGGTTCCTGTGTGCTCTAAGCTCCCAGTGCTCAGTGCCTCTTTCCTTGCTGTGCTACAGACCCTCTGCTGGATTTCCCATTGCCTGACCTTCTGCTTGCCTCCTGGACTTCCCTGCTTGCCTGTTTCCTGACCTTGGCTAGTTTTACTGATTCTGCCTGATTGCCGCCTGCCCTGATCTTCTGGACTGTTCTTGACTACGCTTTGCTTAACCCTTGCACTCCTGTGCTGTCACTCCTACCTAGGAGTTCTACCTGTATACCTCTGTGGATCACCTGGTAGGGGTGTCTGGCAAGAGATAGCATTCCCTGCTCCTACGCTCCAACCATAACAAGCCTGACAACAGCATCAATTCTTCTAGGTACACTTGAACAGAGATTAAGGAACTCGGCAGGTAGGTTGTTCCAAACATCTTGCAGAACAGACCACAGTTCTGTGGATTTAGGCAGCCTTAGTTGCTTCTCTCTCTTTATGTAATACCAGACCGACTCAATAATTTTGAGATCAGGGCTCTGTGGTAGCCATACGATCACTTCCAGGACTCTTTATGCTGAAGATAGTTCTTAATTACTTTGGCTGTATGTATGGGGTCGTTGTCATGCTGCAGAATAAATCTAGGGCCAATCAGATGCCTCCCTGATGGTATTACATGATGGATAAGCATCTGCTGTGCTTCTCAGCATTGAGGAGACCAATAATTCTGACCAAATCACAAATTCCATTTGCAGAAATGCAGCCCCAAACTTGCAAGGAAACTCTACCATGCTTTACTGTTGCTTGCAGACACTCATTCTTGAACCGCTTCTCCAGCCCTTTGGCAAACAATCTTCCTTCTGCTACAGCCAAATATTTCACATTTTGGCTCTCCAGTCCAGAGCACCTGCTGCCATTTTAATGCACCGCAGTTCCTCCGTTTTCGTGCATAGTTGACTCGCTTGGCCTTGTTTCCACATAGGTGGTATGGCTTTTTGGCTGAAGTCTTCCATGAAGACCACTTCTGACCAGACTTCTCCAGACAGTAGATGGGTGTACTAGGATCCCACTGTTTTCTGCCAATTCTGAGCTGATGGCACTGCTGGACATCTTCCGATTGTGAAGAAAAGTAACCATGATGTGTCTTTCATCTGCTGCACTAAGTTTCCTTGGCCGACCACTGCGTCAAAGGTCCTCAACGTTGCCTTTGCTGCATCAAAGGAGCTTGGACACCACATCTGGAAATCCCTGTCTGCCTTGAAATTTATGCCTCGGAGAGACCTTGCTGATGCAGTATAACTGCCTTGTGTCTTGTTGCTGTGCACAGTCTTGCCATGGTGTATGACTTGACATTAAATGGTCTTCAGCAACCTCAACTTGCTTGCTGTTTGTTTGGATGTTCCTCACCCAGTTTTATTCTTCCTACACAGCTGTTTGTTTCAGTTAATGATTGTGTTTCAACCTACATATTAAATTGATAATCATTAGCACCTGTTTGGTATAATTGTTTAATCATACATCTGACTATATGCCTACAAAATCCCTGACTTTGTGCAAGTGTACCTAGAATAATTGATAATTAGAGACAGGAGACTTATTCAGACCACTGAAATTGGAAATAATTCCCTGCGTATGAATGTAGACCAGGAAACATTAGTACACAATGCAGTGGGGAGCTTTGGTTGCCTTCCAGAAGTTGTTGGATTACATCTACTGATGGGTGACTGAGGATGATACAAGTTCTAGTCCAACAACAGCTGGTCAAGTATTTTACCCAATCCCGGTTTACAATAATGTCTGAAAAGAAAGGATCCAGATACATCATTTCTTTGCATCGGGATGCTGTTCTTGCAGATACTGTAACTCCTTCAAAAAAGTAATAGATAGGTATTCAAGAGAATAATATTGAAAATTGTGACAGGTGGCTTCAATGCAGATAGGTTGTTGATCCAGGGAACTATCTGACTGTCATTTGGAGTCAGGAAGGACATTTTTACCCACTTAGGGCTTAATTGGAAATGGTTTCAATGGGGACTTTTTTGCCTTCCTCTGGATCAAAAGGGGTGATTTGGCATGAGCTGGACTTGATGGACGCATGTCTTTTTTCAGCATCATCAAATATGTTACTATATTCATATGATACTGTTTTGAATTCAAAGGGCGGTCACACCAGATATTGATCTGATTTGTTCTTTTCTTCTGTTCACTCACTATGCATTTTGTTAATTGATGAATATAAACTATTAAAATGTCTATTTTTGAAAGCATTCTTATTGACTAAAACTTGTGCACATTACTGTAAATCAGCAGGCTTAAAGGAGCAGTAAACTTTTTTTTATGAAAACACATATTTTACAGAGCTTTTCCTGCTGAATAAAACAAGGTCACTCCCATCGCTGTCAGATGTTTTATTCAAACATTATAGCAGTTTAAATAACCAGGAAGTGAATTTACTGTGTTTACTTCCTGATAGTTCTAACTGACAGGAAGTGACAGGCAGTTTCTATCACATTCTATTGAGAACTGTGTGTCTCTGACTTTTCTGACTTTCCTCTCCATTAGAATCTAACAGGAAATCTAATTAGAATTTGACCACTAGAGGGCACTGCTAATGTAAAAAAACATGGGTTTAAACTGTAATAACTGTGGAAATATAAATCTCTTGGCAGTAGGAGTACCCTTATTTTACTCAGTAGGAAAATCCCTACAATATATATTTTTTCATAAAAAAAGTTTACAGCTCCTTTAAAGAGTAGTCACAGGATAGCCTAAAGTCATACACAGGATCATCAAATAATGTTGTAAATCAGCAGGCTTAAAGAGTAGTCACAGGATAGCAAAAGGTCATACACAGGATCACCAAGTAATATAGTAAATCAGCTGGCTTAACCCCTTCCCGACAATGGACGTACATGTACGTCCTGCAAAACTGTCAATAAGTGACAGAGGATGTACATGTACGTCCCGGAAGTCGTTTAAAACAATGAAAAAAAAAAAATGTTCGGCGGGCGTTAAGTGCCGGCCACGTGCGCGCTTGGCCAGTCACTAAGGGGTTAAGAGTGGCCAGTGGATTGCCTAAGGTCATACACAGGATCACAAGCTGTGACAGAGAAGCACAACCAACCAACTGACTGGTGTGTAGAACACTGTGAAAGTGCTCCTGAGGGAGAAGATGGCCTCCTGATATAGGCGCCACCGCCTGATGTCACTCTATGACGCATCAGCAAGAAACCCTGAAGTGCAAAGCACCGCTCCGAAAGAACCGGGTGGTGAGGAGAAGGCTGCACAGAGGAAAGAGGAAGTCGTGTGAGCAGCCAGATGGTGTAACGGTTTGTTTGACACACAGATACAGTAGGTTTGGATAAAACACAGTTTTATTGAACAGTTGTAATAACAATAACCCTCACGGGTCCAGTAATATATAAGCAATATTGTACAGACACAGGACAGGTTACAATGAAGTATGCCCACACAGGTCCAGTATATACAAGTAATACAGCATACAATATACAGACACAGGTCAGGCAGTTTATGTGTGATACTCAAGTTAGACAGCACTGAATGGGTTACTATTAGGACGGGAGAACTGACAGGCCCTAATAGCGCAAGGCCCTTTAAGAAGCTCAGTCTTGAAGAGAGAGCACAATCTCGAGTAACGCCCACACAGTAACAGGACCAGGGCAACTTGTGGACTGCCGTGGCAGTAACGGTACACAGAGCAGGAACGTCAACCGGGTCGGGTCGATACACAGAGCAGGAACGTCAACCGGGTCGGGTCGATACACAGAGCAGGAACGTCAGCCAATCCGAGTTGGTACACAGGACAGGAACGAGATGCAGAATAGTCAGGCAGTCCGAGTCGGTACACAGGCAGGAACAAGATGCAGAGTCATCTGGCAGGCCGGGTCAGTACACAGAGATCATACGAAACACAGGAACAAGTGCTGGTACGGAAACACCACAAAAGGGCACCGGATAAGTGACAAGGCCCAGTATTTAAGGACAAATACTGGGCGGGGACAAGTCACTTCAACCAATGAGCGAGATCAATAGAGGAAACTGACAGAATGTCGCCTCCTAGAAGAGGGCCCTGGTTTCAGAGGGTATTTGGAATGGAATCTGCGCAACAATCTAGGAGCATGAAGGTCACTCTGATCAACCCAGGAACCCTCCTCAGGGCCATAGCCCTTCCAATGGACCAAGTATTGTAATTTTCCTCTAAATCTACGTGAATCAATAATACTTTGTACTTCGTACTCCTCCTGACCCTGAACTTGCACAGGACCAGGGACCGCAGGAGTGGTAGTGTAACGGTTGCATATCAGAGGTTTCAGAAGGGATACATGGAACACATTGTGAATCCGCATGGATGCAGGGAGCTCCAGAGTGTACGAAACAGGGTTAATTTTGCGGATCACCTTAAAGGGACCGATGAACCGGGGAGCCAACTTATTACACGGAACTTGCAGATTGAGATTTCTGGAGGATAGCCATCCCCTATCCCCAACCTGAAAGGAGACCGCTGGCAGCTGTCTGCGATTAGCGTGGTGCTGATAAAGCTGGAACGACTTACTGAGGGCCCTCTGAACCTGTGCCCAGGTGGAGCGGAGTTGCTCGATATGCTCATCCAGTGCTGGAAGCTGCTGCGTCTGGAATGAGTCCGGGAGCAAGCATTGCTGAAACCCGTAGTTGATGAGAAACGGGGAGATCCCGGACGATGAATTAATGCACAGTTCCTGGCGAACTCTGCCCATGGCAACAGGTCAGCCCAATTATCATGATGATCGGACACGAAACAGAGTAAGAATTGTTCCAATCCCTGATTGGCATGCTCAGCGGCTCCATTGGTCTGGAGATGGTAGGCGGATGAAAAGGACAGCTGTGTGCCCATCTGGTTACAGAATGCTCTCCAAAATCTAGACACAAATTGGCTCCCACGGTCTGACACCAACACCCTGGGTACCCCATGCAATCGGAACACCTCTCTGGCAAAAATGATAGCCAACTCCTGGGCCGAGGGAAGGCCAGGAAGAGGTACAAAGTGGGCCATTTTCGAAAATCTATCGATCACCATCAGGATAAAAGAGTAGTATCACAGTGCCTGTGATTCTTGTCACTCTTTCTTGTGGTTCGCTCTGATTTGCTGAGCCAGTTTGGCCCGCCCCTGGTGACCTTCTTATGCCTGGCCCAGACACCTGTCAGATGCCCTTTCGTGGTGTTTCTGAGCCAGTAGTGCTGTTGCTGTGTTCCAGTGTTCCAGATTCCTGTGTACCAACTTGGCTTGTCCTGACTACGCTCCAGTGTTCTTGTTTTGTGTATGACCCGGCTTGTCTGCGAACCACCTCTGTATCCTGACCCGGCTTGGCTGACGTTCCTGTTCGTGTATGACCCGGCTTGTATGACTACCTCCTGCGTGCTCCGACCCGGCCCGGCTGACTTCCTGCTCTGAAGATCGACTTCCAGCCTGTTCCAGTGACCTCCGTTCCTGTTGTCGCCGCCGCGACATTCTCAACTGCTGCTGCCAGCCACCGTGTGACCGCCTTGCCTGGTGTTGCCATTAATCAGTGCAGTGTACCGCTATACTTGCAAAGCTGTGCGTGCCTCAGTGTGCCTCACTACACTTGCAGAGCCTTGTTGTTTGCAGGGCCTTGTGTAAACGTGCATATTAACCCTAGCAGTGCTGCCTTGCTCTCGCTATCTCGATTCCCAGAATAGAGCCTCTTCCGTGGTGCTACGTCTGCTGAGTTGGCCGCTTACCGACGGCGACTCTATCCATACCATTGCAGAGTAGTCACTTATTGTGGGTCGGTTGGGCGCCATAGGCTCTCCCTTCTCGTTGTTTACTGGGCGATATCTACTACAGCAGAGTAGCGATAGAGGGAAGGCTTCAGCTCTGGCAGATTCCGTTGCATACGCCCGTGGGGGCTATTGGCTCTAGCACTACCACTACTGGTATCCGGTTAAGTCTGACGAGGCTTAGGCAGCTCTTGCATTGCAGGCCGGTTTCCGTTACGCCCGTGGGGGCTACACACACTTGCACTCGCAGAAGCAGTTTTCCAGTAGGTACGCCCGCGGGGGCTATTTGGATCTCTGTTCTGTTTACTATTCGGTCACTTTGGCTAGGCATCTACGTTTCCAGTACATTGTGGACTGTCTCTATCAGCACCTCCATTTAACACCCAGGGCGTGCCAAACCACCACATCTGAGACTGACTGATTTAAGCTCTTAACCCTTTGGGGTAGAGAACTCCATTATCTGCATAGTATTGTGCATGTCTACTATATTGTGCATTATCTCTTGTAACATATCAGTCTTCACTATGTGTCTATTACAACCGCCACTGAGGGCGATCGTTTGCATTATTTTTATTCTAATAAAATTGTGTTTTATTTCACATACTGGTCTGAGTGTCCTAAAAACCGTTACAAGTAGCCCCTAGACACTGGCAACTCCCCCAGAAAATCAATAGAAACGTGGGACCAAGGACGCTCGCCATTAGGTACTGGATGAAGTAAACCAACTGGGAGGTGTCTAGGGGACTTGGCCTGGGCACATGTAGTGCAAGCTGCAGTGAATGCGGTGCAGTCAGCTCGTAGGGAAGGAAGGCCACCAAAACAATTGTGAAAGAGACCAAATCAATTGATCCCTCCCAATGTGCCCCGCTTCCTGTGATGCGTGGTATGTCACAAGTAAACGGATACGGAATGGCTCAGCTACAAAGCACTTGCCCACAGGAGTGTCAGGAGAAGCAGTAACCTGGGTAGCGAGAATCTCCTTCCCCAGAGACGAAGTGATGCTGGTACGTAAGGTAGCCAAAATGAGATCAGGCTGAATGATGGGTACAAGAACCTCATCTTTATCTAACTCTGGGCCAAATTGCCTGGACAGGGCATCTGCCCTAACATTCTTGGAACCAGGCAAGTAAGATACAATGAAATTAAAGCAGGACAGAAATAAGGCCCATCTTGCTTGTCGTGATGACAACCTCTTAGCCTCCGAAAGTTATGTCAGGTTTTTGTGGTCAGTCAGGATTAATACCAGGGTCCTAGTACCCTCCAGTAAGTGACGCCATTCTTTAAGAGCGAGGATAATAGCCAGGAGTTCTCTGTCCCCAATCTCATAATGGCTCTGGGCACTAGACAGCTTTTTGGAGAAGAACTCACATGGTCTTAGCGCACTCCCAGTGGCCGGACGTTGTGACAACACTGCCCCTACCCCAGTCTCAGAGGCATCAACCTCTAGGGTAAATGGAAGAGAAGGGTTGGGGTGGGATAGCACAGGAGCGTATGCAAAAGCGGACTTGAGTGTATTGAAAGCTTGGTCTGCTGCCCTAGACCATTGGGAGGGGTTGGCACCCTTATGCATAAGGTCGGACAGTGGCTTAATGATCATGGAAAAATCTCAAATAAATTTTCTATAATAATTGGCAAAGCCAAGAATGCACTGTATAGCTTTCAGTCACTTGGGTCGTGGCCATTGCAACACTGCTGCCAGCTTGTCCATAGCAGTGCCATCTTTAGAAATCACAAACCCCAGGAAAGGCACCATGGACTGATGGACCAAGCATTTTTCGATTTTACAGAATAATTAATTTTTTCGTAATCTGAGCAGAACTTCGGACACATCCCTGATGTGTTGAGACAAACTGGGCGAGTGAATGAGTATATCATCCAGATAAACTACTACGCAAGACTGTAGCATATCACGGAGAATGTCATTAATAAATTCTTGGAACAGTGCGGGTGCGTTACATAGTCCAAAAGTCATCACTAAGTATTCATAGTGCCCAGATCTGGTATTGAATGCCGTTTTCCACTCATCCCCGGCTCTTATTCTGATCAGGTTATATACCACCCGTAGGTCTAACTTGGTGAAAATAGAGGAACCTTTCAACCTGTCAAACAGTTCAGTGATGAGTGGTATCGGATAGGCGTTCTTAGACATAAGCTTATTCAATCCACGGTAATCGATACAGGGTCTTAACTCACCATTTTTCTTTTTTACAAAAAAGAAACCAGCCCCCGAGGGCGAGGTTGACTTTCTGATAATGCCTCGCTTGAGGGCATCTGAGATATATTACTCCATGGTCAGATTCTCCTCGCACGACAGCGGGTACCTGCGACCTCGGGGGGGAACGGCACCAGGAGGCAGATCAATAGCGCAATAATACACCCTATGCTGAGGCAAAACGCTAGCCTCTCCCTTACTAAAACACGTTGATGAATTGATAGTACTCAGCCGGTAAGGAGGAAGAGGTACACATGATTTTAGTTGGATGAGAAACGCAATGCCCCACACAATACTCAGACCAGGACGTTATCTCGCAAGTCTGTCAGTCAAACTGGGGATTGTGTAAATGTAACCATGGGAACCCCAGAATGACTGCATGGTGAGGAGACTGGATAATCTGGAACTGCTGTTTCTCAGTGTGGAGAGCCCCAACACTCATGGACAGCGGTATTGTTTCCATAGTGATCTGAGCTGGTACCAAAGGTCTGCCATCTATGGCCTCAATGGCTAAGGCAGAATCCCTCTCCACCAACGGAATATGGTGCAGAGCAGCAAAGGAATTGTCCATAAAGTATCCGGCTGCGCCGGAATCAATCAGGGACAGAACCTCTACCAGGTGTTCTGCCCAAGAAAATGCCACCTGAATCGTGGGTTTCTCCTTAATAGGGTCTAGGGACTGGTGAACGCCACCTAGGGCCTGTCCCCCAAGGTAATCTAGGTGCGTTCGTTTCCCGGGCGTACAGGACAGGTATGTAGCAGGTGTCGGGGTTGGGCACAATACAGACATAGGCCCTGCCTACGGCGATGCGCCCGTTCCTCCTTGGTTTACCTGGTGAATCCTAGCTGCATAGGTTCATTTGTCTCTGGGGTACGCTCAGGAGGCATGGAAGGTATGGGTGGGAAATTTTGATTAGCTAGTCCCCCCCCACCTCTTTTCCTTTATTATCTCCTTACCATCCTCTCCCGCTTTCCCTTTCTAGCCTACCTTTACTACCACCTTTTCATTCCCTAGCTTCTATTCTCTTCCATCACCTTCTTTTCTTTCCACCCTCCCCACTCCTTTTTTTCCCACTTTCCTATGTGTGTGGGTATGTATGTGTGTGTCCACAAGTCCCCAGCTTATTGCATTGATGTGTATTCTACTCTTCAGTTGACTTTACCCTTGATTATATGTGTGTGTATCTCTCTGTGACACTATATTGCTTTAAAATTTTCAATAAAAACAAATAATTAATGCAAAAAAAAGATTTGGAAATAATTTTGATGTAAGGTCTAGATAAGTACATTATTTTAGATACTGAAAATAATTTCATCACAGTTATACAACCAAGAGCACCTGTTTTCTATCATTTTGCATACCTCCCAAGTGTCCCTCTTTTAGACCCAAATCCTTCTGTCCCTCTTTCCCACCCTGGTGTCCCTCTTTTTAGGAAAGCAAACTGTGTAGTGTGTATATACGTGCATCAAATTGCTCCACAGCAATAAAACTCACATTAATGTTTGGATAAATATATGTATTTATAAATTAGTCTGTGCAAATAAAACATTTTGGTCTTGCTCTAAATCATTTATTCATTTATACAAAGAGGCATCAATAGGTCATGAAATGACCTAAAAATTCTCGGTAATGCCCCACCTACCAGCCAAGCCCCCAGCAACTCCACCTAAAACACAAGTGTCCCTCTTTGGCCACTGGAATTGTTGGGAGGTATGATTTTGCCAAAGATACACAAGGATCCAGTGGGACCACATGACAGACCAATTGTATCAGGTGCAGGATCATTTACCTGCAATTTGAGTATATATATCTTGATTTTTATCTACAGGAACCTGTTAGGTGATTATAAGCATATTTTAAAAATACAACATAAATGATTAATATATTCTTGAACTTTAATTGGCAAAATGGGGATATTTTAGTTACAGTGGATGAATCCACTTTGTATACAATAACTGACCATGATAAGGATTGCAAAGTCTCCAGATATTTTCTAAAGCAGTGGTTCTCAACCTTTTTTTACTCAAGGCACCCCTAACACGCAATCTGAGATTTTCGTGGCACCCCTAACATATTTAATGTGATTTATCAAGAGCATAATGAAGGTTACAATTCATAAATACACAGATATTATTATGTCTCACAATCCGAGTAGCACAAATAAACATAATGTGCATAACAATTTCCATATTTCTACATTTAAAAGACAATATTTACATTTTTTTGTCAGTCTACATAAAAAATATGCGGCACACTAATCTGATGTCCGCGGCACACCAAAGTGCCACGGCACCCTGGTTGAGAATCACTGTTCTAAAGAAAGACCAAACCATGAATAATACACAGATTGATTTTATTGTTAATTTGATATCTTTTATATTAAAACAATTATTTTTTTGTTTTAGAAGGATTTCTAATTATCACTACAGGGAAAGGTGATTGGCATAGGTTTAGGCCAGGTTATGCCAAATTGTACAAGGGGTTTTGGGAGGATATGTACATTTGGCCTAACAATGTATTTGGCGCAAACCTGGTGCTCTGGAAAAGAGATGTATTGACAATGTCATTTTTTATCTGGAGTGGCACAGTGACTCTTTGATAAGAGGATTTTAGTCTTACCTGTTAAATCCTTTTCACTTAGTCCATACAGGTTACTGGTAAATCTGGGAGACGAGAGCCCTCTAGTGGTAGGAAGGAACATTTCACAAAATGTATGCAGGGGGCGGAGCCTCCCTTCCCTCCTTAGGCTGTAGCCAGCCAACCAGCTCCAGAATGAATTGAAACACTAAGACTAGCTAGTAGAAGGGAAGAAGACTCCTGTGAGCATGACCCCATAGGACCGGTCTGCCACAGGAGAGCCAAGCATGGTCTCTTGACAGGGTGGGAGACCAGTAACCTGTATGGACTAAGTGAAAAGGATTTAACAGGTAAGACTAAAATCCTCTTTTCACTGTCGTCCAATACAGGTTACTGGTAACTCTGGAATGTCCAACCATTGAGTTCCCCAGAGACGGGAAGAAGGCAAGGAGCAGGCGCAAGGCCCCCAAAGTCACCAGTACAGCTATGGACCAGCAGGTCAGAGATAGCCCAACAAACTGAAGTGTCAACTGACACCAAATAGGGGTAACGACCCCGGAACTATCACACAGCACACATAACAAGAGCCAACAGGGCTCAACAGTTAAGGAAGCACTAAGAACCAGAGAAGAAAATCCTAGACAGGCAAAGCTGCCTCCAGGACCTTCCTCCTGAAGCTGGAATCAACCGAAGACAGAACATCCACACGGTAGTGCGTCAAAAAAGGTGTGCACGGAGGACCAAGTGGCCGCCCGACACAGATGATCAGCAGAAGCCTGATTTTTATAGGCCCAAGAGGCCCCAATGGACCTGGTGGAATGAGCCGTAACCCTGAAGGGAACATGCTTGTTCCATAACTTATAAGCCTCACGAACCATGGACTTAATCCAAGAAGCAATAGTCACTTTTGATGCAGGTCTTCCTGTCCTAGGCCCCTCAGGAATGACGAACAGCACGTCAGTCGTCCGAAAAGATTCGGTGCAATGCACATAAAACTTCAGACAGCGCACCACATCCAACAAGTGAAGATCTCTCTCCTTGTCAGAGGAGGGGTTAGGGCAGGAAGAGGGCACCACAATCTCCTGATTGATGTGAAACTCAGATCACCTTAGGAAGAAACTCCTTGGAGGAGCAGAGCACCGCCTTATCCCTATGAAACACCAGATAAGGCGGCTTACAGGATAAGGCCTGTAACACAGACACAATCGCCAAAAGAAAGGCCATATTCCACGTCAAGAGACATAGAAGAATAGTCGCCAAGGACTCAAATGGAGGATGTTGAAGAACCCCCAACACTAGGTTAAGATCCCACTGAGGAGCAGGACTCCGGAAGGTAGGGCGGATATGCGCAACGCCCTGGAAGAAAACCTTGACATCAGGTAGAACCGCGATGCGCTGCTGAAAGAACACAGAAAGCGCAAAGGTCTGAACCTTCAAGGAACTCAAACTGAGACCTTTATCCACACCGTCCTGCAGAAATGCCAAGACGTTGGGGAGATCAAACTCAGGTGACAGATCCCTGTCAGCGCACCAAGACGCAAAGGTAGACCAGATGAGGTGATACATCTTAGAAGAAACAGGCTTACGTGCACTAAGCATAGTAGCCACCACCGTGGAAGAAAACCCTTTCTTCCTTAGAATTGAGGATTCAACCTCCAAGCCGTCAAAGCCAGACTGTGGACATCTTCCTTCCACAGGTAACCCTGCAGAAGAAGATCCGGGTGAGAGGGGAGCCGAAGAGCCAGAAGCTCCGGAAAACCAAGACTGGCGAGGCCAATACGGAGCAATCAGGATGACAGGACAAGATTCCATCCGCAGCTTCTGAATTACCCTGATCAACAAGGGAAGGGGAGGAAATATGTAGGCCAGAGGAAACAGCCAAGGGATGGATAGAGCATCCACAGCAAGAGCAAGAGGATCCCTCCATCGAGAGCAGAACACTGGAACTTTCCTGTTGTGTCTCGTCGCCATCAAGTCGATGTAAGGGGAACCCCATCTCTGAACAATGAGTTGAAACACCTCTGGATGTAACTCCCACTCTCCTCTGTACACTGTGTGACGACTGAGGAAGTCCGCCATGACGTTGTCTACACCTGGAATGTGCACTGCGGATATGGCAGGAACGTGTCTTTCTGCCCAGGACAAAATAGCCTTGACCTCTAACCAAGTAGCGAGACTTCTTGTGCCGCCTTGCTTGTTGATGTAAGCCACGGCCGTGGTGTTGTCGGACTCCACTCAGACCGGACAGTCCTCCAGCTGGGCTGTCCAATGTTGAAGGGCATGGAATATCACTCGTAGTTCCAAGATGTTGATCGGAAGGAGGGACTCCTCCAGAGACCATCGACCCTGAGCACTCAGACGACCCAGGATCGCACCTCAGCCGGACACGCTGGCATCCGTTGTCACCTTGGTCCAAAAGGGGATCAGGAAGGACCTGCCTTTCAGGAGGCTGGAAAGGTTGAGCCACCAGGATAGGCTCAGTTCCACGTGAAGAGGAAGAGAAACCATCTTCGTCTGATGTAGTGGCAGGCCTCTGCCCATCTGGATGACAAACCTCTGTAGTTCCCTGGTGTGCGCCATGGCAAAGGGAAGCCCTTCTATCGTGGAGATGAACTTCCCCACCAACGAAGACAGCCGCTGAAGCGGAACTGGATCTTGAGACAGAATTGCAGAGACTCTGTGAGCAATCTGGTGAGCCACCTCGTCCGGAAGATACACCATGCACTTCTGTGTGTCGAAGAGAAGGCCCAGGAAGACCAGTCGCTGAGACGGAGTCAGATCCGACTTGTCCAGGTTGACAATCCACCCATGATGGGATAGAAACTGGATGCATGTTTGTAGTTGTTGCAGGAGTAGATCCGCCAACGTGTCCTTCAACAACTAGTCGTCCATGCAGGGAGTCACCCTGATGCTGTCCCGGTGGAGGACAGATATCAGTGCTCCAAGAACCCATTGGAAAACCTGAGGAGCTGTGGTCAGACTGAAGGGAAGGGCGGAGAACTGGAAGTGTCCCCTGTCGCAGGCAAACTGAAGGTACTGCCGACTCTCTGGGTGGATGGAGATGTGCAAGTAGGCATCCTGGAGATCCAGAGAAGCAAGAAACTCCCCTGGCGACACTGCAGCAATCACTGTGCACAGAGATTCCTGGCGATAGTGAGTCCGGGTCACAAAGGAATTGAGGTCCTTCAGATCCAAAATAGGGTGACAACCGCCGTCCTTTTTGGAAACCACTAAGAGGTTCGAGTAGAACCCGGAACCCCTGTCTGGAAAAGAAACTGGCTCCAGGACATCCTTGTCCAAGAGAGCCTGAACCACACCGTCGAACAGACGGCGTCTCTCTGTACTCTGAGGAGTATGTGAAAGCGAAAAGGAGGAAGAGAAGAGAAAGGGATCCTGTACCCTTCCGACACCACCTGTAAAATCCATGGGTCCGCCACAGAATCCTCCCAAACGTTGTGAAAAAGGCGAAGACATCCACCCACAGCAGGATGCGGACCCGGTTCGGTGAGTCATGCCGAAGCAGTCTTGGAGACCTTGGGCTTCCATTGCTGTTTGGGCTTGGTGGAGGGGCGCGGAGCTGAGGGAACTGTCTGGTTCGCCGGACGTGTCTCACCCTGAAAGGAACAAAAATACCGGTTATGTTTGAGCGGTACTTTCTTCCTGGCCACCAATGGCAAGTGAGTACTCTTGCCCCCAGTGGCCTCACTGATCAGTTCTTTAAGATCAGGCCCAAACAAGGAAGTACCCTGAAAAGGCAGGGATAACAAAGCTTTTTTAGAAGCAGTGTCAGCAGACCAGATCTTGAGCCAAAGAGCTCTTCTGGCCACCACAGACATAGTTGAAACCTTAGCGATCATGCAGACCGCATCAAAGGTAGCAACAGAAACGTAGTGTTGAGCCTCAGATATATTAGCAAGCAGGCACAATTTCTCTGAGGTACATGCGTCCTGGCAGACAGCCGTGGTGAGCTGTTCAGTCCAGACTGCAATAGCCCGGTTAACCCACGCAATGGAAAAATAGGATTTTAGTCTTACCTGTTAAATCCTTTTCACTTAGTCCATACAGGTTACTGGTACACTGGGAGGCGATCCGCCCCTTTAAGTAGGCAGGAACATTCTCTAAATGTATGCAGGGGGTGGAGCCTCCCCTCCCTCCTAGGCTGCTCCTCAGTCAGCACAAGCCAGAATTATTTGAGACACTAACACTGACCAGAGATAGAAGAGAAGAAGAAGACCCCTGTGAGCATGCCCCAAAGGACTCCCACAGAATGCCACAGGAGAGCCAAGCATGGTCTCTTGACAGGGTGGGAGACCAGTAACCTGTATGGACTAAGTGAAAAGGATTTAACAGGTAAGACTAAAATCCTATTTTCACTGTCGTCCAATACAGGGTACTGGTACACTGGCATGTCCAAACATTGAGTTTCCCAGAGGCGGGAAGAAGGCAAGGACCAGGCGCAAGGCCCCCAGTCACCAGAACCTCTATGAACCAACCGGTCAGAGATCCCAACAGTCAGAAGTGTCAACGGACACCAACTAGGAGTAAGAACAGACCCCAAACAAAACACAGCACACTGAACCAGAGCCAACAGGGCTCAACAGTAAGGAAGCACTGAGAACCTCAGAAGAAGATCCTATACAGGCAAAACTGCCTCCAGGACCTTCCTCCCAAAGCTGGCATCAGCCGAGGCCAGCACATCCACACGGTAGTGCTTCGAAAATGTGTGCACGGAGGACCAAGTGGCTGGCCGGCACAGCTGATCAGCAGACGCTTGATTTTTATAGGCCCAAGAGGCCCCAATTGATCTGGTAGAATGAGCAGTGACCCGAAAGGGCACATGTTTATTCCGCAATTTGTAAGCCTTACGAATAGTAGATTTTATCCAAGATGCAATGGTCACCTTGGATGCCGGTCTCCCTGCCCTAGGCCCCTCAGGAATGACAAACAGAGCGTCAGACTTCCTGAAAGACTCAGTGCGATGAACATAAAATTTGAGACAACGCACGACATCCAACAAATGAAGATCCCTCTCCTTGTCAGAGGAAGGGTTAGGGCAGAAAGAGGGCACCACAATCTCCTGACTGATGTGAAATTCGGAGACAACCTTAGGCAAAAACTCCTTGGAAGTGCGAAGCACAGCCTTATCCTTATGGAACACCAGATAAGGCAGTTTACAAGACAAAGCCTGTAATTCTGCCACTCGGCGAACTGATACAATAGCCAAAAGAAAAGCCATCTTCCAGGACAAAAGGCGTAAAGGGATAGTAGCCAAGGACTCAAAGGGGGGTCGTTGGAGAACCCCCAAAACTAGATTGAGATCCCACTGAGGAGCCGGACTCCTGAAAGCGGGACGAACATGAGCCACACCTCGGAAGAAAACCTTGATGTCAGGAATAACAGCAATGCGCTCCTGGAAAAAGACAGAGAGCGCTGAAGTCTGAACCTTAAGAGAACTCAGACTGAGTCCCTTATCAACACCGTCCTGTAAAAAGGCCAGGACAGTAGGAAAATGAAAATCATGCGATAGATCCCTATCAGCACACCATGCTACAAAGGTCGACCAGGCTCGGTGATAGATCTTAGAAGACACAGGTTTACGAGCACGTAGCATCGTAGACACCACAGCAGAAGAAAAACCCTTTTTCTTCAAAATTGAGGATTAAACCTCCAAACCATCAAATGAAGACGATGAACATCCTCCTTCCACAGATAGCCTTGTAGCAGAAGATCTGGATGAGAGGGAAGCGGAAAGGGCTCCGCCACAGACATTGCCATCAGGTCCGGATATCAAGACTGACGAGGCCAATTCGGAGCGATCAGAATAACCGGACAACGCTCCATCTTCAGCTTCTGGATGACTCTGATCAACAGTGGAAGAGGAGGAAAGATGTAAGCTAGGGAGAATTCCCAAGGAATTGACAAGGCGTCCACTGCCAGAGCCAGTTGATCCCTCCACCGAGAGTAGAACACTGAAATCTTCTTGTTGTGTCTGGTTGCCATCAGATCCACCACAGGAACCCCCCACATCTGAGTGAGAAGTTGGAACACCTCCGGATGAAGAGCCCACTCTCCGGTGTCGACTGTGTGACGACTGACAAAGTCTGCCATGACGTTGTCTACGCCTGGAATGTGAACCGCTGAAATAACGGGAACATGAACTTCCACCCAAGACAAAATGGCCTTGACCTCCAACCAGGCGGCGAGACTTCTTGTTCCGCCTTGCCTGTTGATGTAAGCCACTGCGGTGGCGTTGTCGGACTCTACCCTGACTGGACAACCCTCCAGTTGAGATTCCCAATGTCATAGGGCAAGGAAGATCGCAAGGAGTTCCAGAATGTTGATGGAGAGAAGAGATTCCTCCAGTCCCCACTTCCCCTGGGCACTGAAGCGACCCAACACCGCCCCCCATCCCAGGAGGCTGGCATCCGTTGTGATCGTGGTCCAATAAGGGATCTGGAAGGATCTCCCTTTCAGGAGATGAGAAAGATCCAACCACCATTCCAAGCTCAACTCGACATGAGGAGGTAGAGAGACAGATAGCTTCAGATGGTCTGGACGATTCCTGCACGTCTGGATCACGAACCTTTGAAGTTCCCTGGTGTGTGCCATAGCAAACGGCACCGTCTCTATCGTGGAAATGAATTCCCCCACCAGAGAAGTCAATTTCGGCACTGGAATCCGCTCGAGAGCCAGAATCTTCGATACCCGGAGAGCAATCTGATGAGCCACCTCCTCCGGCAGAAACACCATGCACCTCTGGGTGTCGAACAGAAGACCCAGGAAGATTATCCGCTGAGATGGAACCAAGTCTGACTTGTCCAGATTCACAATCCATCCGTGGCGAGTGAGTGTCTGAATGCAAGCCTGAACCTGCTGGAGAAGGATCTCTGCTGATGTAGCTTTCAAGAGTAAGTCGTCCATGTATGGAGTCACTCTGATGCCATCCCGATGGATTACCACTATCAATGCTCCCAGGACTCGTTGAAAAACCTGTGGAGCTGTCGTCAGCCCAAAGGGAAGAGCCGAAAACTGAAAATGACCTCTGTGGCAGGCAAACCTGAGATACCGCTGTCGATAGTGGGTACTCACAACAAAGGAGTTGAGATCTTTGAGGTCCAAAATAGGACGAGCTCCACCGTCCTTTTTGGCCACAACAAACAGGTTGGAATAAAATCCTGAACCTATGCCCTCCTGAGAAACTGGTTCCAGGACATCCTTGTCCAAAAGATCCTGAATAACGTTGTCGAATAGACGCCTTTTTGTGGAGTCCTGAGAAGGATGAGTAAAATGGAAGCGAAAGGGAGGAAAGGAAAAGAAAGGGATCCTGTATCCCTCTGACACCACCTGAAGAACCCAAGGGTCCGTCACTGAATCCTCCCAAACCCGGCGAAAGAGGTGAAGCCGCCCACCTACAGCCGGATGCGGACCCGGGTTCGGAGAGTCATGCCGAAGCAGTCTTGGAAGTCTTGGCCTTGGGGGCAACCTTGGGCTTCCAGGACTGTTTGGGCTTGGAGGAGGCGCGCGGAGCAGGCGCAACCGCCTGGGACGTGGGGCGTGTCTCAGTTTGGAAGGAACGAAAGGACCGATAGCGCTTAGCTGGGAATTTCTTCTTAAAGACTGAGGGTAGAAGAGTGCTTTTACCTCCAGTAGCCTCGCTAATCAATTCCTTTAGCTCAGATCCAAACAGGGAAGTCCCTTGAAAGGGCAAAGAAAGCAAAACTTTCTTGGAAGCGGTGTCAGCAGACCAAATTTTTAGCCAAAGAGCGCTTCTAGCCACCACGGAAGAAGTGGAGGCCCTCGCCATCATGCAAACTGCATCAAAAGCAGCGTCAGAAACATAATTCTGAGCTTCAGAAATATTTGCAAGTAGTTGCAACTGCTCTGACTCTGGCGCATCTTGGCGGACCGCCACAGTAAGCTGTTCAGTCCAGACCGCAATGGCCCGGTTAACCCACGCCACAGCGAAAGTCGGACGCATGGCAGTACCAATAGAGGCAAAAATAGACTTAAGACAGGTCTCTAACTTTTTGTCAGTCCAATCATGTAAAGCAGAAGCATCAGATACAGCCAGAGCAGTGGATTTAGACAACCTAGAAACAGGAGCATCCACCTTAGGATGAACCCTTTTAGCCAATTCAGTCTCATGAAAAGGATAAAGTTTGGCAAACTTTTTTGAGACTGAAGAGGACTTATCAGGATTTTTCCACGCATCAGAAACTAAACATTCAAGAGTAGGGTTAGTAGGAAAACAAGTAACAGCCTTTGAAGGTTTCTGAAACACATCCGTTGGGTCAAGAGGAGTCTCCTGGCACAAGGGGAGATTGAGGGTGGTCAGCACAGCCCTGATCAAACCCTCAGCAGAGAGTTCAGGATCACATTCAAAAGGGTCCCCAGCCGATCTGGTAGACTCAATAACTGTACCATCCTCAACATCAGAATCCTGTAAAAATTCTTCCTCAGAAGAATCAGAGACGTCAAGAGCTCCCTGTGGCTTGGGCAGGGAGGTCCTGACAGTGTAGGGGGTCTGTCATACTTGAAGAGCTTCCTGAACCTGAGAGGGAAAGAGCTGAAGAGTGGATCTGAGATCCCTAGTTGCAGCCTTGAACTCTTTCACCCATGTTGGCTCAATAGTGTGACTGGAAGGCCCTGGGTTGCTGCCATGACCTTCCGCACAAGCTGGGCATAAATGACCGGAAAATTCTCTAGGTAGCCCTGAATGACAGGAGGAGCAAAACGCAATGGGAGAAACAGATACCCCAGCCTCCTTTGTCTAGTCCCAGGCTCCAGTGGAGTAGACATACTCACAGTGTCAGATATACCCCACAGACAGAAATCACCCAATTAAAGTGTGAAAGGTTAAGTATTCACCCCCAGAAACGTTTAAAACTAAACTTATCTGGCAAGCGAAGGGTTAATCAGCAGAGGAGAGGGAGAAGGTCCGGTCCCTGCGTAGTATACTCGATGAGAAGAACTCACAAAATGGCTGCCGCGACGGGAGCCAATCAGAAAATGGGTGCGAACCGAGCGCTCGTGGGAAGCGTAGTTTTTCTCACCAAGTACCCCAAAACAGTGCCCGAAGCCCCCCGAGTCCCCCAACACACTCAAACACAAAACCGGATGATAGAGCAAGGGAAGACCAACAAAATGAGCCCACTCTGAAGTCGCTATGTGAAGCGGTTCCAGAGATACGTCCCACACAGTGTAAGCCCATAGAGAGTAAAGGAGCAATGGCGTCTATGCGGGAAAAGCACGCTTAAAGGCGCGGAACATAATTTCTAATAAAATTAGCTCTTAAGTTAAAAGTTCCATAACACATAGCAAACACATGTCCAATGTAAGCAAACATTACCCAGCCAAGGCAAAAGTTGAAATTACCCATAAAACTGGAAAACCCAGCAGATAAAGGGTTAAATCCCACATAAACTGCTCCAAAACTCAAGACATACACACACACATACATTGCATTAGCAAGAAATAGAAAAACACCCAATGAGTGCTGAAGTGCACAATGAGAACTCCCAAGTACAAGCCCAATGAAGGGACACTGAGGGACAAGTGGACCTTCGGCACTCAAAGGGTGGCTCACCTTTCTGCTGGACTTCTGTCTTCAGGTTACCAAATGAGTAAAGAATTACTACAGAGGATAATCCCCAGGGAAGTACTTGAAATCAAGTTGTTCCCTCATCAGGGCAAAAGGTCCACCAGAAGTACCCTGGAAGCTGTGCTATCCACTTTAAAGAGGGCATTTGACAGCCTTGGTAACCCACCTAATGGTGGTATTCCATATTTGTAAAAATAATAAAGAAACTAGTTTGAAGAGAGATGTTCTCCACCTGGTGTGAACAAACAGAGGAACAAATCATTCTAGCTTGTGCTGACTGAGGAGCAGCCTAGGAGGGAGGGGAGGCTCCACCCCCTGCATACATTTAGAGAATGTTCCTGCCTACTTAAAGGGGCGGATCACCTCCCAGTGTACCAGTAACCTGTATTGGACGACAGTGAAAAGGAGGCCGCATAGCGGATCCTGCAGTCGCAAAGACAGACTTGAGAGTAAGCTCAAGCTTCTTGTCGATCCAATCTTTCAGTGCAGAAGAGTCAGAAACAGGCAAGGCAGTGGACTTAGAAAGCCTAGAAACAGGAGCATCCACCTTAGGGGGATGAACCCACTTAGCAAGCACAATCTCTGAAAATGGGTAAAGCTTAGCGAATGTCCTGGGAGCAGACTTGTCCGGTGATTTCCACTCGTCTGAAACCAGCCGGTCCAGAGTGGGATTTGGAGGAAAAGAGGTCAGGGGCTTAGGAGGCTCCTGAAAAACATCAGAGGGATCAGTCAGGACCTCCTGAACCAGGGGAATGTTAAGTGTGGTTAAAACAGCTCTGATCAGGCCCTCAGCAGAGAGGTCAGGATCAGCCTCAAATGGGTCCCCAATATACCTGGAAGACTCTAACACAGTACCATCCTCCGCATCAGTGTCAATGAGCAATTCCTCATCAGAGGAGTCAGAGACATCAGGTGCTGCCTGGGGTTTAGGCAGGGAAGATCTGATACCAGAGGGGGCCTGCCAGGCCTGGAGGGCCCCTTGTATCTGGGATGGAAAGAGTTGAAGTGTGGACCTAAGGTCCCTAGTTGCAGGAACTTCAGAACATGAATGACCAGAGAACTCCCTAGGTAGCCCTGAGTGACAGGAAGAGCAATGCACAATGGAGGATACCGATACCCCAGCCTCCTTAGTCTTAGGTCTAGCCCCTAGCTCCAGCGGTATAGACATAGTCACAGTGTCAAAAATAACCAACTGAACAATAAATCACCCAATACAGTGTTTAGAGATTAAATTTTCACCCCAGAAATGCTAACTATAGACTTATCTGGCAGGCGAAGGGTTAATCTGCAGAGGGGAGAAGGAGAGTCTAAGCCCTGCTTAGGATACTCGCCAAAAACGCTGAGAAAATGGCTGCCGCGATGGGAGCCAATCAGAAAATAGGCACGAAGCAAGCGCTCATGGGAAATGTAGTTTTTCCCAAAAAGTATCCTAAACAGTGCCCGAAGTCCCCTGAGCCCCCCAAAACACTTGAACTGTAAACCGGATGATAGAGCAAGGGTAGACAAGTAAAATGAGCCCTCTCTGAAGTCGCTAGCACAAGCGGTTGCAGAGATACGTCCCAAACAGTGCAGTCCCATAGGAATGAATGGAGCAATGGGGTCTATGAGGTAAAACGCGCCTTTAAAGGCACAGTATACAATTTTGGTACCGCATAAAATAAGGCTTAAAAACATGTAAAACAGTAAGGGAACATGTAAGGATACAGAATAAACATTAATCCAAGAGGAATAGTAGTCATAAAACCCCCCAATAAAGTGCCAACCAGCAGCTAAAGGGTTAAGTTACCACAGAAACATGCTCCAAACACCCAGGCAGACACACATATATACCCAATGAGTGCAGGAGTGCACAATGAGAACTCCAAACATCCACCCCTGTGCAGAGGGGTACTGTGGGACAAGTGGACCTGTAGCACTCAAAGGGTAGCTCACCTTTTCCTGCAGTCTTCTGTCTTCAGACTACCATGGGATAAGAAGTACCTCAGTGGGTAACTCCTGGGGAAGCATTTGAAGTCAATATTTTCCCCCTCAGGACTATAGGTCCACCCAAAAAGTCCTGGAAACTGAGCTAGCCACATTGAAGGGCATTTGTCAGTCATGGTAATCCGCTAATGGTTGGTATTCCATTTCTGACAGAAAATAATAAAAAAATTAAAACTATTGCAGAATTGTTCTTCAGCCTTGTTGCTCCAACAAGGAACAATTCATTCTGGAGTGGATGGCTGGTGGCAGCCTAAGGAGGGAAGGGAGGCTCCACCCCCTACATACATTTTGTGAAATGTTCCTGCCTACCACTAGAGGGCTCTTGCCTCCCAGAGTTACCAGTAACCTGTATTGGACGACAGTGAAAGAGTGTTTTTGATTATGTAAATACCAACAATTATAATCTAGAATTTACTTGGACCTATAGTACAGTAGAGGTTAATTTCTGGGATCTGACTGTTTATATTGAAGATAATAAAATTGAGACTAAAACCTATGTTAAGCCTGTAGATATTAACTAAGAGGAACTAATTATGAGAATTAGGAGGAATTGCAGTTTTAAAGGAAAGATTTATGGAAAGAACATATGATAATACCACATTAAAGGAATAGCAATGTTTCACAAAAACAGCAGCTCCAATTAACCTTCATAGTATTTGGATCATGGAGAGTTCTAGTTCAAGAGTAATTTAATGATAAAGTTTCCCTCTCCCGCCCCTTTTACCTAGTGTAACACTGCTCACCTCAGATGTGGAATCTGGTTTTGAGACCAGACAGCTCACAGCAAGGGACAATCTTCTTACTGTAAACATAAGGAAAACCCTGCCCCCCTTGACATGTTTTTCAGGTTTTTCCCCTATGCCAGTTGAAGATTATCACTCTCTGAGATCCATCTGGACAGTCTTGCTGCTCTGAGGTACTGAAATAACACTCTGCATGGCCCAAATACTATGAAGATTAATTGGAGCTCTTTTTATTGTGAAACATTACTATCCCTTTAAACTACCATATTGATATAGTTAGAAATAAGAATAGGTCTAATTTGTTAGGAGATAATTTAGATAAATAGTGTCACAGTAAGATATGAAGATAACAATATAGTTATTAATACACCATTTAACACCTTAATGACCAATGACCTGCCAGGACTCACTGTTTTTTTTTGTTTTCTTGAAGGATGGGTGATGGTCCTGGCATGTCATGTACTTTTTACTTACAGTGCTCCGGCGGGAGATCTGTAAGCAAATAAGGGGTTGAAATTGACCACACCAAGACCAAAGCGGTCTCTCTCCGACACCCATCCGGTGCGCCGGCAAGCGTAATCAGTCACATGTATCAGCTCACCGACAACAATCAAAGCGGTCCTTAAAGGAAAGTAACAATCTCAAGGGAGTAATATACCTTATTCAATGTAGTCGAGACAAACAGTGTATTGGTAGAACAAAAAATAAAATTAAGGATAGGCTGAGAGAACATATTTATAATATAAAAAGGAAATTCAGCATACATTATATCAGCACACTTCACTGAATGCAATTCTCTTACCATCAGAGATAAGATTTTTATGGCTATTGACCATGTCAATAGGGATTGTAGAGGGAATGATTATATCAGAAACATATCAAGAAAATAATCCAAATGGATCTTTAATATAAACACCATACAACCTCATTGATTAAATGGATTTTTTTTTTTTTTTTTAGAATAAGCGTAGCACTAGCACCTGGTGTGCATAAATACATGTATGTTTATGCATTATATTTTCATGTTTTATTAGGGTTTTTTTATATTACATCTTGTTAAGTTGATGTAGTATTGTAGATGTTAAAAAAAATAGTATCAGGAGAAATTCATATCTCTTAAACCTTTATGGTTTGAGAGACATTCGCAGCTAAACTTCCCCCTTCCCTCCCCTTTCCCTGACATCAGCGCTCTACTGACAGCAGGAGATCCTGGTCCTGGGACCAGCTGGCAGCTCTTCAGGAGAGCCAAAACAGAGATATTTAAAAATAATTACTTCATTGGAATGGTCTACAAAGTGTGCCTGGTTTGCAAGCACACTTTGGAGATCGTTCCAATTAAGTTGGTTTTTTTGTTTTTTGTTTTAAATATGGCTATTTCGGCTCTGCCGAAGAGCATCCTTGAGTCGGACGACACAGATCTCCTTCAGTCAGCTTTACAGCTGACATGAGGGAGGGGGTACTTTAGCGGTGAATATCTGAGAGATCGGACTTTCACCAGATGCTTTATTTTTTTAAAGTGGAACTACCACCTGTTTTAAAGTTTATGTCATCTAATTCCCCATCTGGCAACCAACTGCTCAGTAGTGCTAGTCACCAGAATAATTACCTGGTTAAATAGAACGAGACCCTGCTCCGGGGCTTACAGGCAGTAGAGCGTGCAGACATCTTGCCATAGTGATGTCTTCACACCTGCGCTGTCAGTCCCAGCCTTGCTAGGAGCTGTTTGGCTCCAAAAGGGACTGACAGCTCAGACGCGAAGATGTCACTATGGCAAGATGTCTGCGCGCTCTATTGCCCATCAGCCCTGCCGCAGGGTCTCGTTCTATTTAACCAGGTAATTCATTATTCTGGCGACTAGCACTACTGAGCAGCTAGTCGCCAGATGGGGAATTAGATGACAAACTTTAAAACAGGTGTTAGTTTCGCTTTAACATCTACAATACTGCATCAACTTAAATACGGGCATTACTAACCCTTTAATTTTATACATAGGAGACTTTAGATTATGTGAAGTTTTGACCCCTGAGGGTATGGGAAAGGTCCAACATATTGTAATTTTATGTGCTGGAACCTGTCTGGCACTTATGGGGTTAAACCTACACATGATGGTTTTAGTTCAATAAAGATAGTTATATGTAATGTTATTTTTTTGTATTTTAGGAATTGTATTAATAATTCTGTGCGTTTTGACCCTTAACCCTTCAAGTGCCAGAAGGGTATGCAACGCATTACAAAGCAATGCGTTCCGTACCCCTCTGGCACTCAAAGGGTTAAGGGTTCGGTAGATGACAGACATATGGCTATGCATTTGTGAAGTTAAAGTTTATCAGATATGTTTGTTAGGAAATATATGTATGTCCCCTTTAATTAAGAGGTGAAGTAAGATGTATGTATCTTCCCTTCAATTAAGAGATGTGTTTATAAGGACAAAAGAGTATTAGGCTGATCTCCCATTTTATACTAGTTTCCCTGATGAAAAAGTCAGAATGTGGACTTCAAAACACATTGGAAAAGTGGATTGGAGAATGGAACTGTCATTAAAGAAATCCGTACTTGGTTAATATGCCAAACAGAAAGTGAAAATATCTTGTACTCATGCAGCAAAACAACAACAATCCTAAAGTGCAGCACTGACTGAGGCCTAGTTTGAATTTCTGGCAGAAAAGTAGAAAAGAACGATGCCAGAGATAGTCCTTGAGAAACTGTGGAGAAAATCTACAGACAGGAGTTACAGTGAGTTGTGTGAAGCTGTACAATTATATTCAGTCAGCAAAGGTGGAAATGCAATATAAGAGTTATAATAAAACATTCCACCAAGAGAAACAAGCTTTAATATATTGCATGATTTGTGCAAACAGCTTATATCCCAGTACTAGGCAAGAAGATGTACATATATGATAGTTGCCTCCCTTCACGGATGCCTGTTTCTAAGATGTTTTAGTGTACACAATTTCATTACCTATGTTTATGGAAGATTGTGACAGCTATTATTGTAATCAGACATTACACCAACACTTCTATTTTTTATTGAAACTGGATCCACTTTATACTACTAGGGGTTTTGTCATATATTATGTCTGTCTCCTGCTCTGTCTTTAATGGTTTTTAGTGTGTCTATAGCAGAAACCATATTGACATCTGTGGTTATTGATACAACAAAATATTGGTTTGCTAGAGTATCGACTGCTTTTATTTTTTTATATATATGAGCATTGTATTTTGATTGGCGATTACCGTGCACACTGATACATTTCATTATTATAGATTTCATTTAGGGGATTGATGAAATATTAGCGAGCAGGTGGTGAAAGTACTCCCTGTTATTTATAGGTCACAGTTTATTTTTATTTAAATTTGTATTGATTTTTTATGTTCTTATTTTTTTATTGTTTTGGTTACTTTATGTAGGTAGGCATCTGTGTGCCTGAGAAATTACAGATAGGTGATACCATGAATTATGGTGACAGAGCACCATAGAGATCTTTTGAAGTGTCATCGGTAAAGTTAGGACTCATATTTGACACTTTGAGATTTTCTGTGCTATTTTTGGTATGTCTGATTGATTGGAACTGGAGATAAGTAACCGTGTATTTTTGCATATTCTGTTGGTGCTCTTCTGTGGTCTGCCTGGATACACAGGTACTTGTTAGGCATCAGTGTATTTGTCACTTTTCTATTCATCTGACAGCCACTTTACCATGTTAAGTTTATGCCCCTACAAGTAGCCACAGTGAGGATGAAGTTGAAGAATTTTATAATTATTTATTATGCCTCTACAAACAGGACAATTACCATTACAAATTTATAATGGGAGACGTCAATGCAAGAATTGGCAAGATCCAAAATGGTGGTGGTGGTGGGGGAAATCGATTGAACCACATGGTACTGGAAAAACAGAAAACAGACACAACTAACAAATCAAATTTATAGCAGTACATCATAAATTCATTTTACAGGGCAACTGCGCAGAGAAAATGGACAAGGAAAAGCCCTAATGGTAATTCCAGTAAAATTGATTTCATAATAAAAATAGGTTTTTAGTCTTACCTGTTAAATCCTTTTCTCTATATATGGACTAAGAGAAAAGGATTTAGTAGGTAAGACTAAAATCATATTTTCTGTGTCGTCCAATACAGTTCCCAGGTACCATGGGAATGTACCAACATTGAGTTCCCAGGGTGGGAAAAAAGAAGGAAAGGACCAAACACCAGTCCCCATGATACCAGATGGACTATCAGAACATGGAACAGCCCAAACTAACAAAGTGTCAACAGACACTGAATAACTGAAAACACAGCACACTAGAACGAGACCCAACAGGGCTCAATGGATAAAGAGCTATAAGGCACAGAAAATAAAGTCCTAGACAGGCAAGGCTGCCTCCGGGACTTTCCTACCAAAACTGAAGTTAGCCGAAGCCAGAACATCAACACAGTAGTGTCTGGCAAGTGTGTGCACAGAGGACAAAGTGGCTGCCTTGCACAGCTGATCAGCAGAGGCCTGTAGGCCTCAACAGACCTAGTGGAATGCGTTATGATGCGAAAGGGAGCAGGTTTCTTCCTGAGTTTGTAAGTCTTGAGGATAGTGGACTTAATCCAGGATGCAATGGTCACCTTGGACGCCGCCTTACCAGCAGTAGGACCCTCAGCGATGACAAACAAGGCATCTGTTTGAAGGACAGACTCAGTGCGGTGCACATAGAACTTAAGGCAACGAGCTATATCCAACAAGTGGAGATCCCTCTCCTTGTCAGATTTAGGATCAGGAGAGAAGGAAGGCACAGAAATCTCCTGATTGATGTCGAACTCAGAGACCACCTTAGGAAGAAATTCTTGAGAGATACAGAGAACAGCCTTATTGTCATGGGACACCAGGAAAGGCGGTTTGCAGGACAAAGCCTGCAACTCAGCAACTCTATGGACAGAGACTACTGCCAAAAAAAAAAAAAAAAAAAAGACATCTTCCACATCAAAAGACGTAAAGGAATGGCAGAAAGGACACAAAAAGAGGCCGCTGCAAAACCCCCAAGACACCCTGAAAGAAGACCATGACATCCAGCAAGGTGGCAATGCATCTCTGAAAAAAGACAGAGAGACCCAAGGTCTGGCCCTTCAATGAACTATCACGGTGCCCGTGATTGCTCTCTTTTTATGTCTATCACCAGTAGGGGGCTCTTCATTGGCTGGCTGCCTTCAGCCCGCCCTGTATTGCCTATTTAAACCTAGCCTGGGCACCCTTTGGTTGCCCTTTCGTGTTGTCTCTATGCTGTTGAAGATGACCTTGTTCCTGAGTATCCTGGGCCTCTGCTGTGTTCCTGCGACCTGTGTTCAACCTGTTCCAGTGTTTCCAGTTGAAGAGTTCCTGCCTTCGTTTGATCCTGTTGAACCTCCGCTTCCTGCTGCCAGTCTCCGCCGGCGTTCCTGATTCCGGTTGACCGTCTGCCTGCTGGTTCCTGCTTCCATTTGCTGGTTCCTGTCCAGTCGTCTTCAGTCATCTGACGTTCCTGAGTCGCTTTGGCGACATTATTATCTTGCCGATTATTCAGTACGCCGGTCCTGGTTGCTTGACAGCCATCCGGCTGCCTCAGTGTTATAGCGTTCCACGTAAGGGTACTGGTTCGCTCCCCAAGCCACCCGGCTGCCTCAGTGTTATAGCGTTCCACGTACAGGGTACTGGTTCGCTCCTCTAGCCTCCCGGCTGTCTCGGATTGATAGCGTTCCACGTACAGGGTACTGGTTCGCTCCTCAAGCCATCCGGCTGCCTCAGTGTTATAGTGTTCCACGTACAGGGTACTGGCTTGCTTCTCAAACCACCCAGCTGTCTCAGACTGATAGCGTTCCACGTACAAGGTACTGGTTCGCTCCTGAAGCCATCCGGCTGCCTCAGTGTTATAGCGTTCCACGTACAGGGTACTGGTTTGCTCCTCAAGCCACCCGGCTGCCTCAGTGTTACAGCGTTCCAAGTACAGGGTACTGGTTCGCTCCACAAGCCTCCCGGCTGTCTCTGTATTATCGCGTTCCATGTACAGAGTACTGGTTCGCTCCTCAAGCCACCCGGCTGCCTCAGTATTATAGCGTCCCACGTACAGGGTACTGGTTCACTTCACAAGCCTCCCGGCTGTCTCTGTATTATAGCGTTCCACGTACAGGGTACTGGTTCGCTTCACAAGCCTCCCAGCTGTCTCTGTATTATAGCGTTCCACGTACAGGGTACTGGTTCGCTTCACAAGCCTCCCAGCTGTCTCTGTATTATAGCGTTCCATGTACAGGGTACTGGTTCGCTTCACAAGCCTCCCAGCTGTCTCTGTATTATAGCGTTCCACGTACAGGGTACTGATTCGCTCCTCAAGCCACCCGGCTGTCTCAGTATTGATCTCTTTCCACGTACAGGGTACTGGTTCGCTCCTTAAGCCATCCGGCTGTCTCAGTATCGTTAGCGTTCCACGTACTCGGTACTGGTTCGCTCCTTAAGCCATCCGGCTGTCTCAGTATCGTTAGCGTTCCACGTACTGGGTACTGGTTCGCTCCATGCACACCTGATTGCTACTATAGTGGTATGGCGTTCCATCTGTGAGAGCATTGCTGAGCTCCACATCCTTCACTATCTCTGCTGCTGGCGGCTTACTTACTGACTTATCTTTACCATCATAGTGACTGTTTATCCACCTTTCAGTCACTTTAGCGAGTGGTTGCTATTACCTCCTGTCTACGGGCTGCCTTGCCTGGTATATGGTAAGGCCGGTAGAACCTGTCCTGTTTCCTTGGGTTGCCTTACCCAGTATTGGCAAGGCCGGTAGAGCCTGAGTTGTCTCCTGTCTACAGGCTGCCTTGCCCGGTATATGGTAAGGCCGGTAGAACCTGCCCTGTTACCTTGGGTTGACTTACCCGGTACTGGCAAGGCCAGTAGAGCCTGTGTAGTCTCCTGTCAAATGGCTGCCTTGCCTGGTATATGGTAAGGCCGGTAGAACCTGTCCTGTTTCCTTGGGTTGCCTTACCCGGTATTGGCAAGGCCGGTAGAGCCTCACCTCACGAGTTCCAATCCCTTGGCTGCCTTGCCCGGTATATTGGCAAGACCGGTAGAGCCAATATTGCTCTTAGCTGCATTGTATTCCTGTCTAATAAAGATATATGTGTGTACGTGTATATTACCCTACGGGGCTGCATTAACTTTTCAATAAAGTTGTGTTTTTACCTAACTCTGCGTCTGAGAGTCTTAACAAACCGTGACAGGAACTAAGGCTAAGGCCCTTATTCACAGTGTCCTGCAAAAAGGACAGAATAGCAGGAAGATCAAATTCCTGTGTGGACAGATCCCTGTCCACACACCAAGCATGGAAGAAAGACCAAACCCTATGGTAGGCCTTGGAAGAAATTGGTTTTCTAACCTGAATCATGGTGGAAACCACTTCAAAAGAGAAGCCCTTCTTCCTCAGGATGGGGACCTCAACAGCCATGCTATCAAAGCCAGATGGTCCACATCCTCCTTCCATAGGTACCCGTGAAGAAGATCCCGTCGGCGTGGCAGAGGAAACTGTTCTACATAGTAACATAGTAGATAAGGCTGAAAAAAAAGACATGCGTCCATCAAGTCCAGCCCCTGCCAAGAACTCCCCAGCAGAGCGGTGCGTAAGGAATGCCAATGTGTGACTAGAGACTGCACCCTGCTTTCCACGGCGGGTAACAGAAAAGTACCTGGGGACAACAGGAGGACCCTGGAGTTGTAACCCAAGGCGGCAAAGAACGGAGAACACCCTAATGAGGAGTGAAGAAGGGAATTGTACGTTCAGCCAAGGGCAAGAGGCTAACCCAATTGTTCTGCTGCTGATTGTTGAATGTCCGTTGAAAGTGCTCCAGATTCTGATTTAGCCTGTCTGCCCATTAGTCTGGGGATGGTAAGCAGATGAATGATGTAGGGATACACCCAAACGAGCACAAAAGGACCTCCAGAATCTGGACACAAACTGAGTGCCTCTGTCCGAGGTTATGTGCAGATGTACTCCATGGAGGCGTACGTCAGATAGAAAGATCTCTGCCAGATCAGACGCCTAGGGCAGCTTGGACAAGGGGATGAAATGCCCCTGTTTGGTAAACCGGTCAATCAAGACTAAAATCGTAGTCTTCCCCGCGGATTCTGGCAGGTCTACTATGAAATCCATGGACAAATGGGTACATGGAAGGGTAGGTACTGGCAGCGGCTGTAGCAGACCCATAAGGCAGTTATGTGGTGTCTTCATACAGGCGCATACATCACAGCTGGCTACTACTTTGTTAACATCAGAACAACAAGTGGGCCACCAGAAGTAGCGGGTGAGTAGGTCGAAAGTCCAATCAACTCCCAAATGAACGGCCACCAGGGATTGATGCGCCCAAGACAATACCTCAGTGCGGTGCTGTTCGGGGACAAACAGTTGCGTGGAGTATACAAGGGAGGAAGGACTCTGTTTGGGCCTCACGGATCCTCTTGAGGGTGTCAGTGGATACCTAAGAACATGGAGGGCGGAATAATAGTATCACGGTGCCGTGATTTCTTGTCTGTCGACATTGCTACTTCCTGTCGGTGCTTGCTGCTTCTTATTGGATACTGGGCTCTGCTCCGCCCAGCAATTGCCTTTTTAAACTCTGTTCTCACTACGCTGGGTGCCCTTTCGTGGTGTTCCTGACCAGACGTGTGTTGCTGTGTATCCTGTTCCGTGTATGATCCGGTTTTGCCTGACCTTGCTCCTGTCTTCGTTGCCTATTCTGTTGACGAACCGATTTGCCTGACTATCGATTCTGTGTACCGATTTCGCTGTGCCTGCCTACTGCTCTCTGTGAACCAATCCAGGCTTTGGCTGACTACCGCTCGCTGTATACCGACCCATGCTTTGGCTGACAACCGCTCTCTGTGTTCCGACCCAGGCTTTGGCTGACAACCGCTCTCTGTGTACCGACCCAGGCTCTGGCTGACAACCACTCTCTGTGTACCGATCTAGGCTTTGGCTGTCTACCGCTCTCTGTGTACCGATCCAGGCTTTGGGTATTACTTCCCGCTGTACTTTTACCGCCTGTGCCCACTGTTGCCTCCTGTCTCGCGTTACTATAGCCTGTGCCTTTACAGTTGCCTCAGGTTGCGCTACCTACACAGCCTGTGCCTTTGCGGTTGCTTCCGGTTACTACCTATACAGCCTGTGCCTTTACTGTTGCCTCCAGTTGCACTATCTATACATCCTGTGCCTTTGCGGTTGCTTCCGGTTGCTACATATACAGCCTGTGCCTTTACAATTGCCTCCAGTTGCGCTACCTATACAGCCTGTGACTTTACCGTTGCCTCGGATTCGTTACTTATACAGCCTGTGCCTGCTCCGGTTGCCTCTGGGCATAACCTCCGAGTGTGGGAGTCCGCGCCTGCCACTTGGGCTATCCTCTGCTTGGTCTTCTGGGCTACTCCAGTTGCCTCGCTCTGTTCCCCTGTTCCTTTGGGGATTTTACCCTGCAGTACTTACCTCCGACTGTGGGCACTTCCTTGTTGGTACTGTTGAAGATAAGTTCCAGTTCCAGTTTCTGTTCCAGTTCCACCCTCTGTATTGCATTTATTTGTGTATACTTGCTGCTGATTGTACCCTGACTTGTGTCCGATCCAGAAGTGCTCCATCACTGTCTGGGTCTGGACCTGTGAAGGGCATTTCTGTTCTTTATTTATTTAATAATGCTGAATTTTACCTTAACCAAAGGAGTGTTCATTAAAACCATGACAGTACAAAAGGGCCATTACCTCAGACAAGGCTGGTGAAGGTAATGCCCAGAGTCTCCTGTGGAGAATGGATGCTCAGGAGCAACGGCTAGACCAGTTGTCTATGGCTATCCAGACAATTTTGGAGCGCACCGCCTGCCTTGAAAGACCTGTACAGCCTTCGGTGGCCAACCCAGTTCAGGCACCATTGGCACAGGCTAATATTACTAGTCCATCCTTTAAGGGGCTGTCCGCTACCGCTCCCCTCCCTTTGAGATATGACGGGGAGCCTACTCTTTGCCGGGGGTTCCTGAACCAACGCAAGAATTTTCTAGAACTTGTACCTCAGGCATTTCCTAGTGAAAGGAGTAAAGTGGGATTCGGCAAACCGATCACCAATAACTTTGCTGAATTTGTGAGGGCCTTCCGCAGTGTATTTGAAATCCCAGGGTGCTCCACCTCTGCTGCTAAATGTCTTATGAGAATCCAACAGGGCACACGTACTGTTTCTATGCCATTGAATTTCGTACGCTCACAGCAGAGGTACATTGGAATGATGAGGCGCTTGTGGCTGCCTTTGCGCAAGGTCTCGAGGACAGGATTAAAGATTAAACTGCGGCCAGAGACTTGCCAGAGGGCTTGGAGAGTTTCATTGATTATACTATCTTGATTGACTCCCATATAAGGGAGAGGAGTCTATATATAAGGATCGTAGGTCGAGATCTACGAGTGATTCTGCTACCATTGCTAGTTTCCCACCCTTGCCTCCCTCTCCTCCCATACCTCCTGGTCCTGTAGGTGGGAGTGTAGAACCTATGCAATTGGGCTTCACACAATTGTCCAAGGAGGATCGCTCCTTTCGCTGCAAACAGGGCCTATGTATGAACTGTGGCAAGGCGGGTCACCTGCTAAAGACTTGTCCCGTACGGCCAGGAGACACACACACCTAGGCTCAAGCAGAAGACAGATCATAGGTGGCGTAAACCAGTCCCCAGAGGGTACGTTACACAAACCTGTACTCAATATTGTGGTCTCCTGGGCTGCCAATTCTGTTACTACTCCTGCCCTGATTGACTCCGGAGCCGCCGGATATTTCATAGACAGGGACTTTGCGAGACTACATAATATTCCATTACTGAACAGAGAATCTTCACTTGATATTGAGGCCATTGATGGAAGACCTCTGGTACCACCACAAGTTACCCAGGAGACATGCCCATTATCTGTTTGCATCAGAGCTCTTCACAAGGAGACCTTACAGTTTCAGATAATTCAGTCTCCTTACTTTGAGGTCATTTTGGTATTTCCTTGGTTACATACGCATAATCCTAGACTGGACTGGAGGTCGTGTGAGATCTTGTCATGGTCCGAGCATTGTAGGGCTCATTGTTTAAGGCACCATACGAAGATTTTGTGTACCTCTCCCTCCTTACCGCATGAATACCAGTCTTTCAGCGATATATTCAGTAAGGGAGAGGCTACCACTCTGTCGCAGCATCACCCATACGATTGTGCTATCGATATTGTGCCTGGCGCCATGCCTCCAAAGGGTAGAACTTACCCGTTGTCGTGTGATGAGAACCGTGCCACGGAGGAGTACATTGGTGACACCTTGGCTCGTGGCATAATTCGTAAGTTTTCCTCGCCCGGGGGGGTTGGATTCTTCTTCGTTAAAAAGAAGGACGGGGAACTCCGACCCTGTATTGATTATAGGGGGTCTCAACAAAATAATGGTGAAAAACGTATATCCCATTCCACTCATCACTGAGTTGTTCGATCGGTTAAAGGGTGCATCCATTTTTACTAAATTAGACCTAAGGGCAGCATATAATCTGGTATGGATCAAAGAAGGTGATGAGTGGAAAACTGCCTTGAATACTCGAACAGGGCACTACGAGTATTTGGTTATGCCATTTGGTCTTTGCAATGACCCGGCAGTATTCCAGGAACTCATAAATGATGTACTTAGGGCCTCAAACCCTTACAACGGTTTCTTGGGTTTACGAATTATTATAGGAAATTTATTCGCGATTATTCCAGAATTGTAAGACCGTTCACTGATATGACCCATAAGGGTGCCAACACCTCTGATTGGTCCCCAAAGGAGGTCAGAGCATTCGAAACTTTGAAATCCGCATTCTCCACTGCCCCAGTCCTATCGCATCCTATTCCTGGGCTGCCGTTTACGTTGGAGGTGGACTCCTCAGAAACCGGAGTAGGGGCAGTGTTGGGCCAAATGGCACTACCTGTTGGAGGGCACTAGGGTGCCAACATTGCTTTTGACCGATCGTAAGAACCTAATGTACCTCTCTTGGGCCAAGAGACTATACCCAAGACAAGCAAGATGGGCATTGTTTTTGTCTTGTTTCAATTTCCTTGTCTCTTACTTACCAGGTACGAAGAATGTGCGGACTGACGCTTTATCTAGACAATTTGGTTCTGATCCGGAGACTGACTTTGTACCAGTGCTTATCATTCCTCCGAACCGTATACTCGTCACATTGTGGACAAGCATCACTTCTCCGTTGGGGGAGGAGATCCTGGCATCTCAGGCCAATGCACCCCCAGAGAAGACTATGGGCAAATGTTTTGTGGCAGAACCTTTTCGGGCTAAATTAATGGAGACGTACCATGCTTCCCGGGCAGCCGGTCATGTTGGTAAAAATCAATAAATCTGGTCTCTGTCCCGGATGTTTTGGTGGCGAGGCATGAGAGATGACTGTGCAGCATTCACTGCAGCCTGTGCTACTTCTAAGACTCCTAGACACCTCCGGTGGAACTATTGCAAGCAGTTCCCAATGGTGACCGTCCATGGTCACACATTTCTATAGATTTCCTGGGGGAGCTGCCGGTTTCCAATGGCTATACTTTGATACTCATGGTAGTTGACAGATTCTCCAAAATGGCCCATTTTGTGCCACTCCCTGGCTTGCCGTCTGCTAAGGATCTGGCTACAGTGTTTGCCAGAGAGGTGTTCTGACTCCACCGGGTACCCAAGGTGCTGGTCTCAGATCGTGGGAGTCAATTCGTGTCTAGGTTTTAGAGGGCCTTTTGTAACCAGATGGGGATCCAGTTGTCCTTTTCCTCCGCCTATCATCCCCAGACGAATGGGGCTTGGAACAGTTTTTACGTTGTTTTATATCTAACCATCACGAAAATTGGGCTGACCTGTTGCCACGGGCAGAGTTCGCCAGGAACTGTGCAGTATGCAATTCATCCGGGAGCTCACCGTTTCTTATAAACTATGGGTTTCATCCATGTTTGCTCCCGGACACCTTCCAAGCACAACAGATTCCAGCTCTGGATGAGTATATTAGGCAACTCCGCTACACATAGGCACATGTCCAGAATTCCCTATGTGATTCCTTCCTACGAGTCCAGCTGCATGCTAACAACAGAAGATTGCCAGCTCCTGTATTCCAGGTGGGGGACCGGGTCTGGTTGTCCTCCAAGAACCTTAGGTTTCAAGTACCTTACTACAGGTTTGCTCCTCGGTTTGTGGGTCCATTCCGGGTACTCCATAGAGTCAACCTTGTCTCCTATGCATTGGAATTACCGGCCTCCATGAAGATCCATAACATGTTCCTTGTATCACTTCTCAAGCTGTTGGTTTGTAACCATTATACTACCACCTCTGCAGTCCCTGGTCCTGTGTGCATACAGGATCACGATGAATATGAGGTGCAGAGTATCCTGGATTCACGTACATTCCGTGGGCAGATCCAATACTTGGTGCACTGGAAGGGATATGGCCCAGAGGAACATTCATGGGTTAACCATGCAGACATTCATGCTCCTCGTTTGTTGCGCAGGTTTCACTCTAAGTTTCCGCAGAAGCCTGGACCTCCTCTGTAGGGAGGGGGTCTTTGAGAGGGGGGGTACTATCACGGTGCCGTGATTTCTTGTCTGTCAACATTGCTACTTCCTGTCGGTGCTTGCTGCTTCTTATTGGATACTGGGCTCTGCTCTGCCCAGCAATTGCCTTTTTAAACTCTGTTCTCACTACGCTGGGTGCCCTTTCGTGGTGTTCCTGACCAGACGTGTGTTGCTGTGTATCCTGTTCCGTGTATGATCCGGTTTTGCCTGACCTTGCTCCTGTCTTCGCTGCCTATTCCGTTGACGACCCGGTTTGCCTGACTATCGATTCGGTGTACCGATTTCACTGTGCCTGTCTACTGCTCTCTGTGTACCGATCCAGGCTTTGGCTGACTACCGCTCGCTCTGTACCGATCCAGGCTTTTGCTGACTACCGCTCTCTGTGTACCGATCCAGGCTTTGGCTGACAACAGCTCTCTGTGCTCCGATCCAGGCTTTGGCTGACAACCGCTCTCTGTGTACCGACCCAGGTTCTGGCTGACAATCGCTCTCAATGTACCGATCTAGGCTTTGGCTGTCTACCGCTCTCTGTGTACCGATCCAGGCTTAGGCTATTACTTCCTGCTGTACTTTTACCGCCTGTGCCCACTGTTGCCTCCGGTCTCGTGTTACTATAGCCTGTGCCTTTACGGTTGCCTCCGGTTGCGCTACCTACACAGCCTGTGCCTTTGCGGTTGCTTCCGGTTACTACCTATACAGCCTGTGCCTTTACGGTTGCACTACCTATACAGCCTGTGCCTTTGCGGTTGCTTCCGGTTGCTACCTATATAGCCCGTGCCTTTACGATTGTGCTACCTATACAGCCTGTGCCTTTACGATTGCCTCCGGTTGCGCTACATATACAGCCTGTGCCTTTGCGGTTGCTTCCGGTTGCGCTACCTATACAGCCTGTGCCTTTACCGTTGCCTCGGTTGCGTTACTTATACAGCCTGTGCCTGCTCCGGTTGCCTCTGGGCATAGCCTCTGAGTGTGGGAGTCTGCGCCTTCCACTTGGGCTATCCTCTGCCTGGTCTTCTGGGCTACTCCAGTTGCCTTGCTCCGTTCCCCTGTTCCATTGGGGATTTTGCCCTACAGTACTTACCTCCGCCTGTGGGCACTTCCATGTTGGTACTGTTGAGGATAAGTTCCAGTTTCTGTTCCAGTACCACCCTCTGTATTGCATTTATTTGTGTATACTTGCTGCTGATTGTACCCTGACTTGTGTCAGATCCAGAAGTGATCCATCACTCTCTGAGTCTGGACCTGTGAAGGGCATTTCTGTTCTTTATTTATTTAATAAAGCTGAATTTTACCTTAACCAAATTGTCTGAGTGTTCATTAAAACCGTGACAGGGGTATGTGTTTTTGATCATCAGTTTGTTGAGCCCACGGAAATCAATACATGGCCTTAATTCACCATCCTTCAAAGAAAAACCCCTCACCTGCCGGTGAAGTGGATTTCCTAATAATCCCTCTAAAGATAGCGTCCGACTCATAGTCCTCGATGGCCTTATTCTTTGCCAGGGAAAGGGGGTACACACGACCCTTAGGGGGGAATAGCCCCTGGCATCAATTCAATAGCGCAGTCATACGACCTTTGAGGCAGTAAGGTTGTGGCCTGCACCTTATTGAATACTTCATGGAAGGCTCGATACTCCTCGGGTAAGGCAGAGGAGGAGGAAGAGGACAAGCCAGAAATTCTGATAGGCCAAGTCAGGCATGACTCTGTACAAAATGGAGACCAAGATAAAATGTCGCAACTACTCCAGTCTACCCTGGGGTTATGTTTTTGGAGCCAGGGAAACCCCAGAATAACTGCATGATGTGGAGAGTTTATGACCTGAAACTGGAGTGTCTCATGATGTAGGGCTCCAACCAACAGGGCTACCGGAATGGTCTCATGGATCACCTGAGGCAGTTGAAGTGGCCTACCGTCGATAGCCTCAATAGTCAATGGAGATGCCCGTAGCTGTACAGGGATGGCATGTTTTTCCACAAATCCAGAATGAAATACCCTGCTGCTCCTGAATCAATTAAGGCCTAGGAAATTACGGAGGAATTGACCCAAGAAAGGATGACCTCCAGAGTGGGCTTCTCTTGGAAATCTTCTGGGGACTGTGAGAAACCACCTAGAGTTTGTCCCCTACATAACTCTAGGAGTGCCTGTTTCCTGGACGTACGGGACAAGTGCACAACAAATGCCCGGGTTTACCACAATATAGGCAAAGCCCCTCCCGTCTGCGGAATGCTTTCTCCTTAGCCAAAAGACGAGTAAACCCCAACTGTATAGGCTTCCCCCCTCCTAAGTCAGACCTAGGAGGCATGGGAGGTGAGGGAGGAATGGGTGGGCAGGTAAATGTCGGTGCCAAGCGTGCTGGAGGCCTCCGTAGGCGCTCCTTAAATGAAGGTCTCTCTCTGATACGAGTATCAATTAGGATAATAAACGATATTAATTGGTCTAGGTTCAAAGGCAACTCTCTTGGTCTAGGTTCGATGACAACTCTCATCCTTGCTTACATCATTTAGCCCCTGTGAGAAGACAGCTACAAGTGCCTCATTATTCCAGCTCACTTCTGCAGTCAATGTGCGAAACTCAATCACATATTCAGCTACAGTACAACTCCCCTGGTGGATAGGCAAACTGTTTGGCAGCAGAGGCAGAGCAGACAGGTATGTCAAACAGTAGTTTAAATGCAGCCACAAACTCATCAAAATCGTGAATGATGGGTTTATTGTTCTCCTGAAGTGGACTGGCCCAAGCCAAGGCCTTGCATGTCAAAAGTGACATCAACAATCCGACCTTACTGCCTCATTGGGGAACAGATGTGGTACCATTTCTATATAGATACCCACTTGGTTTAGGAACCCATGACACAGCGATGGGTCTCCCCCATACCACTCAGGAAGCGGAGCTCCACTAGAAAAACCCCTGATCATGCCTGCATCAGGAGCGACTTGCACTACCGGTGCCGGGTTAACAGCGGGAGGGGCCACCGGTTGTCCAGCAGGAAGATCAATGTGTGCAGTTCGATTCAACAGAATCTGCAATGCCAATGTTATCTGATCAGTACGTTGATCCTGAGCCTCCACCCTGGCTAGGATGTGCTGGGCAGAAGGGTTACCAGTACCATCCGTAGACATGACCCTTTCGTACTGTAACAGTTCGTACAAATGAATACAGGACAGGTACTTATAGGGAACAATCACTTTATTAATCACAAATAATAAAACAGTAAGGCACGTCTCAGCAGTAGACGGCAACCAGAGGAATACGTATTCAACGGAGCTAACGCAACGTCTAGGGATTAGGAGATTACCTCCGTAAGAAACTCGCTCAGTATGGCCCAGTAGTTGAAACAAATGTGTAGTCGGTAAAGCCACAGGTTGGCACCTGGAGGCTACCAGACTATATGGAAAGACAATCAGGAAGGATAACTGTATGAACCCCAGGTCCGCACCTGTAGGGAAACCAGACTTAATCAATAGGCAGTGGTAGTAAGTAATGTCTGAGGCTAGGTCCGCATCTAGGGTATCACAAGACAAACTCCAGTAACACTGATTGGATAGTCGGACAAGCCAGGTCATACATGGAGCAGGTAGTCAGCCAGAGCCACAGGTTCGCACCAGATAGGATATCCTGTGGAGCATTGGTATGCTGAATACACAGTGGGCAGAGCCCCAGGTCAACACCAGAGTGGGTAGTCAGACAAGCCAGGTCATACACGGCGCGGGCAGCCAGCCACAGCTGCAGGTCTACACCAGAATGGTTATAGGACAAGCCAAGGGGCAACAGAAGGCGGATAGTGAGACAGAGTCACAGGTCAGCACTAGATCGGGTAGCCAGACAAACAAGGTAATACACAGAGCTCAGGCAACACAACTGCACTGGAACACCATGAAAGGGCAACTGATGTGGTGTCCAGGCAGTTTAAGTACCAATTGCTCCACCTCCAGAAGGTGGAGCAACTGAGGTGCTATGACTTTAAGAGTCGGGTTGCAACGTCACAGGGGATTCCCTTGACTCGCCGCACTCTTCAGAACACACAGAGCGGAAGCTGGCTGCCCACCAAGAAACCAGGGCAGCCGGCTCTCAGACAGTCAGACGCGGCAGAGCCTCGAAGCAGCACACATGAGCCCGACCACCCACAGATGCTTGGCGGCCATCTTGGAATGTAAGTGAAAAAGCTTACAGGTAGAAAACATACTAGCAGACTTTCGAAGTTGCCAAGACGTGGATCCGGGAGAGTGAGAACTCAATTACAAAGTGTTCCACCTGATTGTGCTATACAGTGGGGACTGCCAACAATCGACCTGATGGCCAAAAGGCACTACAGGAAGGCTCCGGCCTTTTGTTCCTGAAGAGGGGGTCCACTGGCCTTTACCATGAACACAATGTGAAATCTGAGGGATTTCCACTTTGCTTTCATTTTTGCTCTGATTCCACTAATTGCCAGGGTGCTCCAGAAGATCAGGAAAGACAGTCCAACCGTAATTCTGGTTGCTCTTTACTGGACCCGGAGGGCAGACCTGGTTAGTTTTTCCATTCAGGATCCGCTTCCTCCTAGGCCAGACCTTCTTCTTCTTCAGGGCTATCTTTCTAAAGAGGATGTGGAAAAACTGGCTTTGACGACATGGCTTTGCCTGCAGCCTGGTCGTGTATGCTTCTTGTCACTGGCATTATGAATCAGGCACTTGCCTGGACACCTGTTATAGGCCCGCCTTGGGGACCTAATTGGTCCTGCCTTCTCCTACTCCTTTATAAAACTCTCTGGGCCTGTGTAGCATTATCCTTACATTGGTGTTCACTGCAGTTCTTGTTCCTGTTGCTCCTGTATATGACCTGGCTTGTTTGACTTTCCATTCTGGTGCTGACCTGTGGCTCTGTCTGACCATTCTATCTGTGCGCTCCTTTGGCTTTAGACATCCAATCTGGTACAGACCTGTGGCTCTGGCTGACTACCCACTCTGTGTATGATCCTGGCTTGTCTGACTATCCAACCTGGTGCTGACCTGGGGCTCTGTCCCACTATCCTCACAGTGTTGCCTCCTACTATTAGACATTCTATCTGGTGCAGACCTGTGGCTCTGACTGACTAACCGCTCCGTGTATGAACCTGGCTTGTCTGACTATCCTAGCTGGTGCTGACCTATGGCTCTGTCTGTTCACTCCGCTGTTTGGCTCTGTTCCCCACAGACATCCATCCTGGTGCAGACCTGGGGCTCTGGCAGACTTGACCTTACTGACTGCAGGCGTAAGTCAATTGTCTCCATTGTTGCCATCCGTATTGGAGACAAGCTCTTCCTTACTGACTGCAGGCGTGAGTCAGTAGTCTCCCTTGTTGCTACATTACGGGAGACTGTAGGTTCTGTGTGCGTTCCACCTATTACCCTGAGACTACCAGTTGGCTTCGGCCTAGTCTCCAGCAGATGTGGTTGACCCATCGGCAGGCTCCTATTTCTTATAGAATCTCTAGCCTCTCCAGTCACCCTCTGCTTATAGTATATTCACTTACTGCCTGTTATTATCCTAATAAAGGTGATTTTAACTATACCGTCTGACTCCTTGTCTTGCTTGAGAACCGTAACAGTCCGGTTCATTGACACCGGCAGTTCCTACTGTCTCTGATGCAGGATTGGTCAGAGAGTTGTCTGGATCTGCTCCACTCCCACAGCATTACAGTGGGGAGCGTGAGCTTTGTCCAACTGGGCATTTGCCTTGAAATGATTCCGTATGCCTTCCCTACTGAGCGCAGTAGGGTTGGCCTAATGATTTCCCTCCTTTCTGGCAAGGCTTTGGCAAATCCTTTATGGGAGACAGACAAACCCATAATGTATAACTTTAATGAATTTGTGGCCTCCTTCAAACGTGTCTTTGATGTGCCAGGTAGCGCCACCTTGGCTTCCAAACATTTAATGACCATCCCCCAGGGCAGTCGTACTGTGGTGGAGTAAGCTATTGAGTTCCACACCCTGGCAGCCGAGGTGGGTTGGAACAATGAGGCTCTTGTACCAGCCTTTTCCCAAGAGCTTTGTGACTATGTGAAGGATGAGATTGCTGCCCGTGAACTACCTAAGGGTCTGGATGAGGTGATATTGTTTATCATCCAGACTGACACTTGGGTCGAGGAGAAACCCTCATTTAAGGAGCACCTGTGGAGGCATAATGTCACAGGAACCACCAGGCCCTTGACTCCTGGAGGGGCCTGGGGGCCAGCCCCCTTCCTACAGACTCTGTGGACTGTTTTTACCAGTGTTACGACTATTGGAGTTAATATTGCTGTGTAGAACTTTGGGACGTTATATTGGCGGACAACTATGCCAAAAGGACTAAAAATAATTGCCTGCTTTCAGGGGACTGGGCCATTAGAGGTTAAGTATTTGAGTTGGGCCAAGGATGCTGCAAATGTATATTGCAGTCCCTCAAGCCTTTTGTTTCACTATTCACCCTCCCCCAAGCTATGTGTGTATTGTAGCCACTCCAGTCATTGTAGGTCTGTGAACTGTACTGAGACCCCCGGTGGTGTGCTAACCTAATCACGTCTGGCCCTTTGTATTGTGTTGTACCATTTGTTGATAGCCTTTTGTTTAGTAATGCAATCATGTCTGTGTTATTGTAATTGCTGAGACCTTCTGTTGTTGGCCCTTTGTCTTGTATATTGTGATTTTATTATCCCTGTGACTCACCTATTGTATCCTGCCTGCCCATGTATTTCAGTGTAGGTTTTGTGTATAAATATGTGTGGTTTGTTCCAATAAAGTCAGTTCTTGTCTTAACCTACACTGGTGTTGTCTGGTGAGGTAAAGCTTGTTGTATGTAGAGTGTGTGTTGGTTACCCTGATACTAGTCTTGCCTAGTTCAGGGTATATTGCGGTATGCTGTTGAATGTCCATCTGGCTCACAGCGGAAGAAGTGACCATTGACGGGGACACCAAGGCTGGGTGTCCGCTGGTACCGTCACAGCATCCTACCAGAATTTCCTCTCAATCAACTTGCCCACCCAGTCCTCTCTCACCTCCCATGCCTCCTGGTTCCTACTCTGGGGGTGGTGAACCAATGCAGGTTGGGGCCATCCGGCTCTCTGTGGAGGAGAGGGCCTTTTGGAGGAGGGAGGGACTATGTCTATACTGTGGGAGACCTGGACGCTTACTGAAGTCTTGCCCGGTACATCCTGTCGGGGACAGATCTTAGGTGGCATTTCTCAGTCCCCTGAGGCCACGCAGGATAAACCCATGCTTGAGGTGGTTCCTACTTGGGCCAATGAGTCTATCTCTGTTTCGGCATTAATAGACTCTGGTGCAGCTGGTTATTTTATAGACGCTGCTTTTGCTGAGCAAAATGGTATTCCCTTACAGTCATGTGCCTCTCCCTTGGCTGTTGAAGCCATTGATGGCAGACCATTGCTGCCATCACACATTACTCATGAGACGTCTCCGTTAATCCTGAAAGTGGGAGTCCTCCATAAAGAAACCCTGAAGTTTCAGGTTATCAACTCTCCTCATTATGCCATCATCCTAGGGTTTCCTTGGCTGCAGGCACATAACCCTAGGTTTGATTGGAGTACTTGTGAGACACTGTCTTGGGGCCCACACTGTGATGAGTCCTGTCTATCACTCCCCATTAGACTGGCCCATGCCGAGTCTGCTGGCTTTCCGGAGGCCTATTCTCAGTTCATTGATGTGTTTAATAAAGTCCAGGCCGGAGCATTACCTCCTCATAGGCCTTATGGTTGTTTGATAGACTTACTACCTGGTCCTACCCCTCCCAGGGGCTGTATATAGCCTCTGTCTGTGGAGGAAAACAACATATAAACCCAGTGAGTGCAGGAGTATGTAGTAGGAACTCCAAAGGAGACCCCTGTGTGGAGAGGAAGCATAGGACAAGTGGACCTCAGCACTCAAAGGGTTGCTCACCTTTTTAGTAGTTCTTCTGTCTTCAGATTACCATTTGTAAAGAAGAAGTCTCAGTGGGTTTCTCCTAGGGAAAAAACATGCTACAAAAGATTTTCCCCTCAGGGCTGGAAGGTCCACAGCAGCACCTGGGAAATGAGCACTCCATCATTGGGATGTCAGTAATGGTAATCTGCCTAATGGTGGGTATTCCATATCTAACAGAAAACAATAAATATAACTAAAAACTACAACAGAACTGTTCTCATGCCTTGCTTGTTCAAGGAACAAATCTTACTGGATGGGGATTGGCTGGGAATCAGCTTAGGAGAGAAGGAAGGCTCCACCCTGCACTTCTTTTCAAGAATTGTTCCTGCCTATTTAAAGAGGCAGTCGCCTTCCCAAAGTTACCTGTAACCTACATTAGACAAAAGAGAAAAGGAGGTGAGTTCTTCCATTCACTAGTTTATGTCAACAGGGGAATTCCAGCATGCCCCTGATTCATTACAGGAGGGACATTGGGTGCCAGAATATTGCCTTGGAAGCCCAGTGTGACATAAGGAATAATGAGCTAAAGGCGTTAAGGGGGCCCCCTGAATCTTTCAGTTGGAGTTTACCTATGTGTGCACTGGGATCAGACATGTTCAGAGAAAACTACACCAAACAAGGAAAAAGTAGTCCAAAGTGGTACGATAGAGCACTGTCATAGGTTAAATTTGAGCCCACACTACATCTTAGTCAGCAAGCGGGTGCAGAGATATGCCCCGTACAAGTGCTCCCATTAAACTCTATGGAACAAAGTTGACCGATGCACAGGCTCCTGCTATAAAAGGGACCGCGTACCTAAAATTAAGATGCAACTAAATAAAGTTAAACAGTGCCAAAAATAGTAGAGTATCTAGTAAAAAGTATATAAACATATCTGCAATAAAGATTACTGGCATAAGAGAAAGGTTAAAGGGATAGTAATACTTGAAAATAATTGTATTTTATATTGTAGCCATTAAAAAAACATGAAAAATGATGTAAGTCTTATCTCCCAAACCTTTATGGTTTGGGAGATATTCACATCTAAAATATAGTAAAATTCTCTTTACCTGGCTGTTTCAGCTAAGTCTGCCATCTAGTGGACAGATTTGGAATTCGGTCCACAGAGCAACGGGCAGCTCTTTAGCAGTGCTGAGATCACGATCTTTGAAAAGAACTACTTAACTGGCACTATCTACAAAGTGTGCCTGGCTTGAAAGCACACTTTGTAGACCATTCCAATTAAGAAATTATTTTTAAAGATGGTGATCTCGGCACTTCTGGAGAGGCACAACCAGTCCCGGGACCGGATTCCAAATCTGAATGGTGGAGCAATGACGTCACTCCAGGGGAAATTTTACTTCTGAATATCTCCCAAACCATAAAGGTTTGGGAGATAAGACTTACATCATTTTTCATGTTTTTTTAAGGGCTACAATATAAAATAAACTTATTTTCAAGTATTACTATCCCTTTAAGATACTAATAAACCTTCATTTGGGAACTATCCCTGAAAGGGTTAAGGATCACAATAAAAAAAAAAAAAAAACAGTAACCACCATCATTATAACATAGGATCAAATAAGAGTACAACGTCAAAGGATTGAGTGCAAAATATGCAAGGGCTCTACTGTGTGTGCCACAGGTAATGGGACATAAGTAGATAGGATAATGACACTCAAATGGTTAAAAGGGATCTATCACCCCTTTACAACTTTGTGTAAATAGTTTTCTTATATAGCAAATATGCTTTCAAGTTTATTTATTTATTTTAAACCGCTTGTTTGCAGAAATTAGTAGAATAAATACAGCCCCATGCCTACTTCCACAAAGAATGCTCTTGCCAAAGTTTACCGCACTGCCGCTGCTCCCTTCCCACTACCCAGCCTCCTCTGATGACAGAGACTGTCTGTCTGTACGCTGGAGCGCTCCGATTGGCAGAGATCGATTTCTGGCCAATGAGAGCTCTCCAGCTTACAGACAGACAGCCTCCATCATCGGAGGAGGCTGGATAGAGGAGTCAGAGCGGCAGGCTGCGCAAGGATCAGGTAACCGCAGTCTACCTGGACTTAGGTGCGGGGCAGTATTTATTCTTCTAATTTCTACAAACAAGCAGTTTTTTAAACAAAAATGAATAAACTTCAAAAGCATATTTGCTATATAAGAAAACTATTTAAACAAAGTTGTAAAGGGCTGATAGATCCCCTTTAACTTACCAGTCTTCTTTCTTTAGGCTCCCATTGTAAATTGCAGAACTTCATACAAGTTCAGCTATGAGGAACAGACTTGTAATAAAGTCAGGCTCCATAGGGAAATGGTCCAAAATGCACCTGTGAACCAGGCAACACAACACCAGGGAAGCCAGTTAATAGGAGTCCACCTATTGGGGGATTATACAGCCCCATATCTAAGGTGAAAATAAAAAAAAAAAACATAAAATCTAAGAGCAGTGTCGTTTGCTCCTCTTGCTTGAGAGTTCACTTGAATCTTGAAAGGAAGGTGGTTAAGCTGGAGGAAGAGGAGTGAGTCTCCACCTCAAAGGCCCTGTCTTTTTTTAAATGCCCTACTCTCTGAAGGAGGGGAGCTTAACCCCCATGGTTCCTGTGTCCCATATAGGAAGTAAAAGAAAATAAAAGACCGGCACGTGTACACTAGTCTGAAAGTGAAGCAACTCTTTCAAACGAGGGTACTCTTGCCGCTCTGGTTTTAGATCGGTGAGAGAGATCTGACATCTTTAGTGTCCCTGTCATACCCCACATTAACATCACAAGCACTCATGGGAGTATCTTCATATTTTCAAATTATTGATACCACTTGAGGCTGGAGGTGAGATAAAGGCTATTTTTATTAACCACTCCAACCACACATACCCAGTAAATAACCCATATGAATAATCAAAATTGTGGTCAGGGCTTCCAGAGTATGATAATTATGGAGGGTTGCTGTCCCCCTGAGCTATCGTAAGCTTCAGGGGATGAGGCGACGAAGGTGACCTGAAAAGAGGCAAGAGAGACTGTACTTATATTGAAACTAGAGTAAAGACGACATGTTATTGGCTAGTTTAGTATGTGTTCTACCAATTTAGTATCAGATTGGGATGAATCTATTGAGGCATGTATATTGCCATCTAACAAGTTGTATTATATAAACTGGCACTTCTTGTGGCTATTATATTGCCTAAAGAATGACCTGGGGTGATGGAATGTAGCCTAAACGTGACAGGATAATGCGTGTATAATTCGTGAACGTGGATATACTGAGTGGCCTGTAAGGAGTGGAAGTAGTGGACTATTATCTGGATGCTGTTGAGATGGCAGCAATGAGGCGAGTTTAGTGATTGTAGGGCATCAATGGACAGTGATGAAATATGATAAGTGTCCGGCTTAAGACTTATCGTTTGGAGTGTGTGATGGAGTGAATTGATTTGAGCGGCGGGTGAGTTGGTTCTTACTCATAAATCCTATTGATCTCGTGCGACAGGAAAACCCGCCCGGACGGAGAGGCCAAAAAGGCAAGGCATGAAACTGCCTTGAGTACTATTGTAGCTGCTAAATGACTTTATGTTAGGAAATCATAGATGCCTCTGAATATGCGCCCGGTGATGCAGTGAATATTTAATGTCTCTGAGAATAGAAAATGGGCAGCCTAGATGGCCTACTAATGATGGTGATGCTACTGAAGAAGTGAGTTATTGCATGATTAGATTCATGAAGGCTTGAATACTGATGAACTGCAAGACAGAAGAGGATAAAATGTGGCCATGTTCTGTAGACCGTTTGGTGCTATGAATGCGGAGAAGCACTGCTCCTTCTGCTGCATCTATATAGACTGCAGGTTATATGGTAGGTGAAAAGGAATAGGGACCGGCTGTTCGAAGTTGGGAGTTTGACCATATGCGTAAGTCTGAGATGCTGTTTGATCGAGGGTAGATTGGAGTGTGTGACCTTGACTTTAATGAAGAAGTAAGGATTAGTGTGTGTAGCCCTTCAGCCTCTGTGAAGAGGTAAGAATGGGAGTGTGATTGCTTCGGCCTCAGAGGAGGTAATATTTATAGAGTAATTCCTGTTGTCTCTGCAAATATTAAGGATTTAGAGTTCAATTCCTTCAGCCGCTGTGGGGAGGCAAGGATTGAAGTGTGATCCTCTGGCCTCTGTGGTGAGGTAAGGACTGAAGTGTGATCCTCCGGCCTCTGCGAAGAGGTGAGGCATCTGTCTGCGGGACCTCCGGCCTCCGCGAAGAGGTGAGGCATCTGTCTGCGGGACCTCCGGGCTCCGCGAAGAGGTGAGGCATCTGTCTGCGGGACCTCCGGGCTCCGTGAAGAGGTGAGGCATCTGTCTGCGGGACCTCCGGCCTCTGCGAAGAGGTGAGGCATCTGTCTGCGGGACCTCCGTCCTCTGCGAAGAGGTGAGGAATCTGTCTGCGGGACCTCCGGCCTGTACGTTGTTACTATAGGAATGAGTATGATACATAAGGTAAGGTGTAAATGGAAGTGTTGGGGTGACAACAGTGATTGTAACCACATTTCTAACAGGAGATGGGTGATGTAAGTGAGTTGCTCGGTGACTGAGGGATGTATCGATAGATATATTGTGGTGTAATGGTTATTAGTTAAAATAGGGATGTTGTAGAGTACATCATTATGGTACAAGTGTACGCTGTACCATAATCATGTTGTATTCGTACTACGGTATGGGGTGAGTGGACGTTTGTATAATGGAATGTTGGATTAGTACCTGCAGTGTGGAGTAACTAGACGTATGTATAATGGAATGTTGTACTGGTGCACACCGTATGGTATACTGGACTTGGTTATGATGTAATGTAGTAGTGGTACATATGTTATGGAATAACTGGAGCTAGTACAATAGGAATGTTGTAATGGTACATACTGAATGGTGTAACTGGACGTTGGTATGATAGGAATGTTGTAGTGGTATAGATGGTAGAATGGTATAGAATGTGAAGAGGTAGGGTGTGTAGCTACCTCTATTAGGGTTAAATTCTGCCTGAGGAAGGACCTGCTTGCTGAGGGGATGTGGAGAGAGGTACCAATGTTGTACTGATACATACAGTATGGAGTAAATGAGCGTTGGTTGCAATGGGAATGTTGTATTGTTACCTACTGTATGGCTGTGGTATTGGTACATAGGGTGTGGTGTAACTGGACATTGTTACAATGGAATGTTGTAGTGGTATATCGTTATGTATAACTGGACATGTACTATAGGAATGTTGTATTGGCACATATGGTATAGTGTGACTGGACTTGTTACAATGGGAATGTTGTATTGGTACGTTCAGTATGGAATACCTGGCGTTGGACACAGTGGGAATGTTGTATTGGTACCCACAGTCTGGTATACTGGACTTTGGTTATGATGTAATGTTGTAGTGGTACATACGTTATGGAATAACTGGACGTTGGTTACAATAGGAATGTTGAATGGTACATTCAGTGTGTGTAACTGGACGTTTGTTAGGATAGGAATATTTGTGGTGGTATATACAGTATGGAATAACTGAATGTTGGTTACAATAGGAATGATGTAGTTGTACATCAATAAGGTGTGACTGGAAGTTGGTTTAGGAAATGTTGTATTGGTACATATGGTATGGTATAACTGGACCCTGGTTACAATGGGAATGTTGTATATGTACCTACAGTATGGTAACTGTACTTTGGTTATAATAGGAATGTTGTATTGGTAAATACAGTATGGGATAAATGGACGTTGTTATTACGGAATGTTGTATTGGTACATCCGGTTTGGTGTAACTGGACATTGGTTACAATGGAACGTTGTATTGATGCATACAGTATGGTGTAATTGAACGTAGGTTACAATAGAAATGTTGAATTGGTACTTACAATATGATGTAACCGGACGTTGGTTCCATAGGAATGTTGTATTGACACATACGATATAATGTATCTGGATGTAGGTTACAATAGGAATGGTGTAGTGGTACATGCTGTATGGCGCAACTGGACGCTGGTTATGATGGGAATGTTGTAATGGTACGTACCATATGGTGTGATTGGATGCTAGTTACAATGGGAATGTTGTATTGATACATATGGTATGATGAAACTGTACGTTGCTACAATAGGAATGTTGTATAGGTCCACACAGTATGGTGTGAGTGGACGTGGTTACTATAGGAATGTGGTATTGGAACATACGGTATGATGTAACTGGACATGGGTTACTTATGGGAATGTGTATTGGTATATACAGTATGGTAACTGGACATGGTTACAATGGGAATGTTGTATGTACATACTGTATGGTAGCTGGACGTTGGTTACAATGGGAATGTCGTATTGGTACATGCAGTATGGTGCAACTGGACGTTGGTTACAGTGGCAATGTTGTATTGGTACACACAGTATGGTGCAACTGGACGTTGGTTACAGTGGGAATGTTGTATTGGTACACACAGTATGGTGCAACTGGACATTGGTTACAGTGTGAATGTTGTATTGGTACATACAGTATAATGAAATTGGACGTTGCTACAATAGGAATGTTGTGTAGGTACATACGGTATGGTGTAACTGGACGTTGGTTGCTATGGGAATGTTGTATTGGTATATACAGTATGGTAACTGAACGCTGGTTAAAATGGGAATGTTGTATGAAACATATGGTATGGTAACTGAACATTGGTTACAATTGGCTTGTTGTATTGGTACATACAGTATGGGGTCACTGGACGTTGGTTATGATGCAAGTGTTGAATTGTTACATACAGAATGGTGTAACTGGGCATAGTTTACAATAGGAATGTTGCATGGTACGTATAGCACAGTGTGACTGAACATATCTTTTGATAGGAATGTTGAATTGGTACATACAGTAGGGTGTGACTGAATGTTGATTACTATACAAACGTTGTATTGGAACATACGGTATGGAATAACTGGACGTTGGTTATAATGGGAATGTTGTGTGGTACATACAGTATGGAAACTGGACATTGGTTACGATGTAAGTGTTGTATTGTTACATGCAGTATGGTGTAACTGGACGTAGGTTACAATAGGAATGTTGTATTGGTACATACGGTGTGGTGTAACTGGACGTTTCTTACAACAGAAATGTTGTAGTGGAAAATACAGTATGGTGCAACTGGACACTGGTTACGATGGGAATGTTGTATTGGTACATACAGTATGATGTAACTAGATGTTGATAAAATAGGAATGTTGTGTACAACTGGACATTGGTTACAATTGGCTTGTTGTATTGGTACATACAGTATGATGTAACTGGACGTTGATAGAATAGGAATGTTGTGTTGGTACATACAGTATGGTGTAACTGGACATTGGTTAAAATAGGAATGTTGTGTTTATACATACAGTATGGTGTAACTGGACATGGTTACAATAGGCATGTAGTGGAACATTTATATGGTGTAACTGGACCCTGAACCATTGGGTACCATACTGGTAGGTGAACAGCATATCATGCTTGGAATTTATCATGAATGTGGCTTCTTAATAGCTTAAATATGTATTGAAGAAGTGGAGCAGTTTATCCCATTGTTGGGTTAAGGTTAAGTACAACTATATTGCCAATGTAGTACACCCAATAGCAATATACATGTTAAATAGCGAAGCACCCTGTGTGGGTTGACAGATACTGGTGAATGTTTGGTAGTAGGACGACAGCTGTGGCTTTAAGGGTGAAAATGGGTAATGTAGAGTATTCACTCACATATGCTGAGGCTTTGGCTGTACTGAGGGTTGAGAGCCCCTAGAGGGTGATAGAGAACAAGGTCTGGGCGAAGCTGGACAGATGAAGCACATACTGCTGGCTGTGTGGGCGGTGAGCTAGAGGTAAAGGATCGTGGAAAAGGTAAGGTGTGAGGGGAGAATTTAAAACAATGATGATGGGATCATAGGGGCTGAATACTTACAGTGGCTGGATGGAGAAATAGTGTGGCACTTCGTTAGGGAATGGATGGCTGAGGAAGCTAGGAAGAGGTTTAAAGAGGGGATATACGGTGGATAACAACAGGTTGGTAGGGATTAAATGAGGCTGTGTATTATACTGTATTGCACTTACTGCTAACTTTCTTACAGTGTCAGTGAGTGGTTGAAGCAGAAGTCAGATGGAGACATGTTTGAGGGATACATAGCCTGTTGGATTATAAGCGGTGGCTATCTAGGCTGATGCTGGGGAAGACATGTATAGGGGGAGTGGGTAGATGGAAAGATAACTTTAAAATAAGGGAGTACTTGCTGTGGTCGATTTGATTGCGGATATAATTGGAAGATGGATGTCTGCTGTAAGAGGAGCGGTTTGGAACATCATTTAAACGAGCAACATGGTGTTTGAAGTGATCGGTGGGTGCTTCCTTGAGCTCTCACATACGTGATTTGGATACTGAAAATGCGATTTAGAATTGGCGTGTGTTCACTCGTGACGTAGGGCACAACTGATGATGCGTACCGTGGGAGAGGCTGCAGCCCGCTATTTAAGGGATTGCAGACCCTCCCACAAATACAGGCCCTGCCTTTCACTTATTACTCCCAGGAGTACATTCATTTAAGTTGTTCCTTCTTTCAAATGAGGGTACTACAACAGCCATTAGAAAACCGAAAGGTGCAAGTTGGGCCTTTTTAATGCCCCCCAAGGAAAAAAAATTAAGTTATTTATTGGAAGGTGATCAAGGGTAGTCTTGTAATCAAAAATGTAAGGGTGGTAGAGATAGGAGGTACTTTAGAGGCCCCCTCCTCATCTAAGACCACATATTCATGCAAGTGAACAAGCGATCAGCAGGAATGCACCCCAACACAGGTACAGTTGTTGGAAAGGAATGACTCTCCCCTTTCCAGCAATGGTAGTGCTAAGCTGGTAAGAGATGTAAGGGCTAAGGAACTCTGATTCAGGCCACTGCCACTTTCCTCAATTTTTATAACTCTTTTTGCTGGGGGTTCATGTCAGGTAATTCATAGGTCAGCTGGCATGAACAGTAACATGAATGGTATCATTGGAAAGAGGAGACTCTCCATTCCAACAATACCAACTGGACATCAGCAGTAGAAGGGGTTATGTCCTTCAAAGCAGTTCCACTCTCCTGTCTGAATTCATATCCCGATTACATCTTTTTTTTTTTTTTTTTCTTTCTTAAAACAAACTGACATACATGTGCAGTTACATCACAAGATGAAAGGAGAAGGACAGGACCCAGACATATTCAGCACATCTGAAATAGCCCTTGGGTGCCATGACCCCACCACACCTCCATTCACCTACTCTCACACAAACACCATATCACCTCCTTTCACCTGCATATTGCCTCCACTCAACCACACAATCACATCATAATTTGCCTTCATTCACCCCCACACGCTATTGCACACTTCCATTCACCCACACATGCCATCAAGCACCGCATTCACTCAAAAAAATGCAAGTTCAACTGTAGTAACTTTTGAATAAAATCTTTTAGCACTGATAGCATCCTTTTTTTAGTTTTCAGAATAAACTCTACATACAATATATTTTCCCATATTACATAATTCTATCCCTTTAAAAGAGCTTACGTCTATGCAGCACAGTTAGCTGAACAATTGAAGTGTTTTTTGGATGACTTTACAAATGCAAGTATAGCACTGATACACAAAATGGACAACAGGGTGGACTCTGGCAACTAAAAGTCTGTAAGGCTGATGTCAGTACTTGGGAAAACAATAGGAAAGCTACAGAAGGAAAAAATTGTAGCATATCTTTAGTCTAACCTTGCCAAATAAATTTAGTTGAATTTTTCAATTATTTTACTTTATTAATAGACAATGGTAGAGCAGCAGATGTAGCTTATTTGGACTACTGAAAATCTTTTGACACTGTCTCACATACAACATCAGTTTACAAGATGCATAGTTTAGGACTGTATTCATATAGCTGACTGGGTAAGAAACTAGCGGAAGGATAGGCAAAAGTGTGTTGTTCAATGGAAAAAGATTCATAGGAAGGACAGATTTCTAATGGAGTGTCTCATGGGTCTGTTCATGCCTATTCTTTTCAGTTATCTTCATTAGTAATTATGGTAATCAGTGCAGGATTTTGCAAAAGATACAAAAAACAGTAACATGGTTGACAGTACATGGATGATTAAGGACTTGGGAAAACTGAGGAATTAAGAGAATAGTACATAAAAGAGAATACAGTTAAGAAAGACAAATCTTGTGTTGGAATACAGGCTAGATGGAAATCTGCCAACAACGGCATCAGAGTAAAAGGACTTTGGAGTTATCTCTGAGTATCTGAAGGTAGACAAGCAATGTAGAAAAGCATTGGGAAATACTAGCAAGCTACTGGATTGTACAGGAAAAAGCATGAGGAGCAAGGTGAGAGGTATACATGCAACACTATAGATCACTGGTAATTGGGAGGAAATAAAAATACACATCAAACACACACCTCCTCAATTCAATTCTTGCACATACTTCCTCCCAATGCCCTGAAACATACACTCGCCTCCATTCAATCACCATGGCCATTTCAATTCACTTCCCAATCACACATACTCCCTACATTCAACTCTCCATCCATAACTATTTTACACAACTAATATATATACCTCCATTTGCAGACTATTTCTACTGAACCACACTCACAATCTCCCTCCATGCAAACTCACTCCACCTCCATTCAACCCATCCTCACACACACTTCCATTCAACCTCTACACACTAAAGCCGCTTCCAGTCACCTCCCCAATAAACACAAACACACCCCCTTCCATCCACACACCACCTTTAATTTAGCCTCCTACATCTATATCATTTACATTCAACCTACATATCCCATATGCACTCGATTCAACATTATACAACCTTCTGTCCATATACATTCAGAATGCTATTCACTTACTTTTCCCACATCATACCATTTGTTTTGTTTTTTCACACGTAAAACTAAATTTATTTTACTGATGATTATTCTTGCAAAACCAAAATTAAAGATTTGACCAAATAAGCATACACAACTTTACCTCATCATGCTCATGCAGCTCTTCACCATGCTCTTTATGATACTCTGCAGAGACATCATGTTTTTTTAAATTGTCCTGGTTGTTAGGGGCTTCCCTCTTACGAGTGTTCCATCTCCTATTTACAACATCTGCGCTTTGTTCGCCTGAGTCAGGATTAGCACTTTGATTGGGAGTATACACATGAAGGGGAGAAGCATTTTTGGTATCATCTTGTTTGTGGCTGGATTCATATGCTTCTTCTAATACATGTTCAAACACAGGTTCTGATGCAGAATCTACAGACATTTCATTATTTTTTTTAACTTTTCTTCTCTTCTTGTGCTTGTGGGTATGTCTTTCAAGATGTCCTTGAGTAATATTTATACCCGTTAACATTTCAGGATTATGGCCTCCATGAATCACATGACTTCCTAAACCCCTGTGAGAATGGTGGCTATTGTTTTTGGAATGGTGTGTTCCATTAGGGGTATGATGGTGTACGTTATTGTTTTGGAAATTATTAATCGCTGGCTCAGATACTTCTGCTTTTCTCTCTGGACAATCACTAGAGACTTTAGCATATATACTAATGTTTGTTTCATTATCTGAATCTAGATGGAAATAGTTATGTAAAGGTTCATGAGTGTGCTTTCCTTCTTGTACATCTAAAACATCCAAATGTGAAACATGATCATGACCAATATCTGAGTGACCTATTTCAACTACTTTCACCTCTCCGAGGCCCAAATTATTCAAAAGTTTTTCAAGTCCATAAAAAGACAGTCTTCCATTTTCCCCATATCGAAGAAAAAGTTTTTCAATGTAATATTTTTGTTCATGTTCAGCATCCAGCACTAAAGACTTGGTTGAGGAGAGATCTATACCTCCACTCTGAAAATACGGCTGTTCTGAAATTTGATAGTTATTGTGCCTAAGAATGTGGTTTTCATTTGAAGTTTTATCATGCACATCCTCATGGCAATGGTTGCCATTATGAAAAATAAATGTCAATAAACACATGAGGCAGAATTTCATCTGCATATGCACCTTCATTTCTGTTTTACCTATGGAGGAGAAAATAGGGTTTCATTTAATTGGAGGCAATTACTCTTAGATACAAACTGCCCATGCTATAACCATAAACATTTAGCAATGTACATTTTTTTCTGTTTAAGCATTTTATATAATGTTAAGTTGATGTAAACCATTGTTTAACTCACTGGATAAGAAGACTCTAACCACAGCTTTCGATATAAAATTACATTCTTATTGCTTGTTAAAACCTTAGAAGTGAACCATTGCTTTGAAGAAAATCGCTGTATAACAGAAGGTCTTGCATATGTCTTTCATACAGTGGTAAGGCTTACACATTTACTTCTTTTGCACAAACACTGCTGTAGACAGACAGAGCTTTTTTGTGGGGGTACTCATTACAGGTATACCCCAATAAGAAAAAAATATATATTTCCCGTAAATATATTGTTTTGTTTTTGGGGTTATTTTTTCATTTAAACATTGCTGTACTCCTGGGGTGGAAAAATCCCTGCAAGTGCGAGCTTCTGAAATTTCAAATCTGCCAAATACATTTCTAGAGTATTACAATAGCTTGGTAGGACTTCTATAGTTAAGTTTGAATTATTCTTTTTTTTGTAATATAATGTTTTACTTTTTTTGCCTATAACATTTGATTGCAGCAGGGTCAGACTGCCAGTCCCTGCATGTTTCATAAAAATTGGTTATGTAGTTATAGAAATACAAAACAGTTGCCACATTTGGAGTAATGAAAAACTCGAGTCACACCTACAGCCCAAACTAGTTGATTAATTGTCATCGCCAAAATCGTCAGGGCCATAGTGAGTAGTGCATGATTTTTTTTAAACTAGAAAATCAAATTGGTAGAACCAGAGATATTAGCTTTTAAAATGGAAAACATTTTTTTAAAAATTACATAATGGCTGCACATACTCAGCAAAGAGCATCCAGAGCAATCACAGCTCTGAATGCTCCCTACTGGGCAAATGCAACAATTACTTTCCATATAGCCATGCCTAACAAAAGTCTATGTCTAAATCCTTGTGCCACCCCCCACTCTTGATTTTTTTATTTTAAATTTAGTGCACATTGTTCTTCAGTATCTCAGTTTCTTATATTTGAGTTCCAGTGGAGCTCGTAGTGCATTGAAAAGCAATGTGTAGTGCACCACTCTTGTGGGAACATGACAGTCTTCTATTTGGCAGCATCTGAGAACCAAAGTCTTATTAAGTTCCATCCTCAACACCTGGGTACTTGTCTTGTTTATCTTAGAAGGCTGATAGAGATTCCATAGTTAAGTTTCAACAAAGGTTCCATGTTATTTGTTATTTTTATTTTGCCTGTAACTTTTGGTTGCAACAGCAAAATTAGCTGAATTTTGAATTGCATGTCTGACTGGCAGCCCCTTCAAACCTTGCTAGTTTCATAAAATATGGTTGTGTAGCTTCCAGGTACAAAAGCAGCTAGTAAAATCTGATCTGTACAGTCAGGGATGTTCGCTTTTAAAGCTGGAAAAAAAAAAAAATGTATGCCAATAACAAAGACATGTTGCAATATATCTGTTACATTGAATTCAGAGGTCATACTCATGTGATTAGCTCTTAGGATGCTGAAGAGGTGTGCTGGAAATCCTCTAGCATCCAAGGGATTACTATCCTATATTATAATATGCTAGGATGTTTGTCAGAAGCCGTCATGCTCAGTACAGTTGGCTGCGTGCTCTGCAGTAATGAGCAGTAGAGACTGCCTGTGCCGTGGCTTATATGGAGCGGGGCACTCAGAATTCAGACCGGAGTCCTCTCTGCACACCTTCCTGGGACAGCTTGATCCAGGAAGGTGCGCAGAGAGGACCACTGTCTGAATTCAGAGCGTCCCGCGCCGTATCAGCCACGGCACGTTTGGGCAGTCAGTACTGAGCATGACTGCAGCAACGCCAGCGTTGGCCCGTGTAGACGGGCTTTAAAATTAGTAGAATAATAAAGCATAAACTGTTGCCTGTGTATTTTAAGACCTCTGATGCTAGCACCAAGGGTCTACTAGAAATAAGTACATTAAAACTTCTACCTGGGTATTTAAAACATCGGATGCTAGCGAGGTTTCCAAGTGCATTAGAGACCCATCTAGCATTCAATATGTTAAACTGGGTCATAAGTGGAATTAAAGTACCCATAAACCAAGGGTATTCCCACCTTTGTCAATTGTTTTATTCAAATGTTATATAGAATAGTTCATTTGATAGGAAATGAGCGGCAGCCCAATTAATTTTTGAAAGTTCAAAATGTCAGCAGTTTCTAACACATTATGGAGAACTATTGGTCCGCGAGATACCGCCGTCATAAAATGCAACATGCTTACTAACTGAAATCTGACCACTAGATGGCACTGTTAACAGTGACGAGGGGGGACTACTCTTATACTGTAGGTTTTCGTTCCTGGCTCCTACATTTTTAAATATGTTTTTGCAGCCTTGTATTATTTATATATTTGTTACAAAATGGTATAGCTGCTTCCATCTGTGATCTCCATTTTATTTCTGTATTTAGATCATATCTCCTCATAATAAACAGTCTGAAGGAGATTAGTCTCTGAGAGAAAGCCCACCCACAGTGGTTCAAAATGTAAATATTCTGAAGACCATAAAATGCAACTGTCCAACTACAGGCTACAACAGTGTTCAAATGTAAAACTAAATATATTGACTTGACAAGCAAGTTGTTCTGTAAAACAGATTAAGAGACGATTTCTCCAAAAGAGTAGTTGGACTTCAAGAGTTATAACAAATAAGAATAAAATTTGTATAGAAAACTATGATTAAGTCTACTCCTGCTGACTAATGATTTAAAAGGCACGCACACTCACAATGTACATAACAGGATAGCACATATAATGTAGTTTAATAAAATGCAAGTTCTATCTTTACCTTATTAGTTTTTAATTGAACCTAACTATTTGTTGATGATCGTGACCTACAGGGTTGTGGAAAAGCTTGGAAGGCTGGGAGAAAAATGTCCCCTGGTCCAAGGACACGGAAAGGCATATTGTGGGGGCAGAGCTGGTGTGTGATGAGACTTCCCTGCCTCCAGACCAAAATGCTCTTTTCATGGACAAAATCAAGAGCGGAATTCACCAGATAGGTTAGCTTCTCTCCATTCAGCTGACAGTACAGAGAACAAGCCAATCAAAATTCAAATAGTATAAGAAACCCCCCTCCCCTTCCCCTATTGCCTTATTCTCAAAGCTATTAAACAAGGGATGGGAAATTGGTGAATGCTTCCATGGATTATGCCCAGTAAAAGAGGATTTTAATGAACTTCCTGTTAAATCCTTTTCTCTTAGGCCATATGGAACACAGGAGCCAGGAGGGCAGGGCACTAAAAATGTGGAGACTCCCTCCTTCCTCCACCTCGCAGCATCCAGCTTTAAATGTATAGCAAAGCCAAGATAATGCAAAACAGAAGTGAAAGAGAAGAAAGTACCCTGAACAGAGAACCTAAGAGGACAGCTCTGCCCGGGAACTTGCCCCAATTTTCTTCTCTTCAGAAGGAAGTCCTATGTTCTACGTGGACTAAGAAAATGATTTAAAGTGTAAAATACTTTTTCTCTGTTGTCCTATGTGGAACACAAAAACTGTGGGGATATACCAAAGCTATCCACCAAAATTCCAGAGAGGGAAAAAAAAAAAAACCTCCATCACAGACCAGTATCCACAGGACCAAACAGGTACACCCCAGATGTCATCAGACACTGAACTTGCACACCAAATAACACAAATAGGAAACCAACTGGGTTCAAATCTCTGAGAAAAAAGGGAATGACAATTATACCTTTTAAAGTGGTGCAGAGATAATCATATTGCTGCCTTACACAGCTGCTCAGTAGTAGCCTAATTTTTGTAGGCGCCAGACACATCCACCAACCTGGTAGACTGCGCTGTTCCCCGAAAGCATGCAGGTTTCTTCCAGAGAACATATGCTTGGTGATTGTTCTCTTTAACCTTTCGAGTGCCAGAGGGGTGCAAAGCAATCCGCTGTGTACCCCTCTGGTACTCAAAGTGTTAAATCAAGAGGCTACAGTAACCTAGACACAGGCCCACAGGAATGACAGAGCAAATCAGAAAAAGGGTGTGTGATGAACACATCCAACAAATTCCCATCCTAGTCCTGGTTATTATAAGGCTTACTGGGTTCAGGCCTGGATTTTAGCTACTCATCGAACAGACACAATAGCCAGAAGAAACACCATCTTGACCATCAGCAGATGCAAGAGACACTGAAGAGAGACATTCAATGATAGGTTTCTTTAGCACCCCCAAAACTAGGTTTAAATCCCATGGAGGAGTGGAATACTGAAAGACAGGGTAGGCATGAGCCATCCTTTGTACAAACGTTTCCACATCAGGGAGAAACGCAATGCACAGCTGGAAAAGAACGGAAAGAGTTAAAATCTGAACTTTGATGGAACTAAGGCTATTCCCTTTCTGAACACCATCCTGGAGAAAGGCCATGACTAACAGAACCTGAAAACGCAGTGGGCTCGAGCCTTAGTCGGCACATCACTTGCAGAAGTTGGAGCAAATCCTATGATATGCTTTGGAAGAAACCAGCTTTCTAGCCTGTAGCATAGTAGCAATAACCATGTCCAAAAAAAAATTTCCTTCAGGAAGCTGGTGTCAAGAGCCAAACGGTTACAGCTAGCTGCTCAACCCAAGGGTGACATAATGGGCCCAGAGTCAGAAGGTCCAAACACAAGGTAAAGCCAAAGGTTTCCACCAGGGACAGATTGAGTAGATCATAAAAACAGGACAGAAAGGGCCAGAACAGAGGAATCAGGATGATGTGAGACTGCTGTATCCTGATTTTCGTCAGCACACTGAGAATCAGGGGAGTTGGAGAAACCACCTACACCAGATGAAAATGTCACGGGATCGTCATCGCATCCACAGGAAGAGCCAGAGTATCCCAGGACCTGAAGCAGAAATTATGGAACTTGCTGTTCAGGAGAGATACTATGAACAGGGCTCAAAATTTCCACTCGCTTCCTCGCATTTGGCGAGGAGAAATTGAGTGAGGGCGAGTGGAAATTTAAGCCCTGTATGAAAATGGCCCCTTTCCCATGGCCTATTTTAATGTGCTCGTGCTGTCCTGATGTGGCGCGCAAAGGTACCGGGCCGGGTGCGAAGTTGCAGTGAGTAAGAAGTTGCTGCCTCTGGTCTCACCAGCCGGCATCTGCAGGAACTCGCATGTGCTTACACTGCACAGGAAGTGATGAGCAGAGGCTGAGGCAGATCTAGAAGCAGCCAACCAGAAGCACTGGAGACAGAGGTGGTTGGAGCAGCACTGGAGCAAAGCACTTAGCACTAGGTATGGTTCAGTGGAGTCAGAGGTGTAGCGGACCACTGGCAATCAAAGGGTTACTCTGTATCCTGTTAGTAAAGATACATGAGAGGGTGACAAGGGCCGTGTCTGACTGACTGACTTTGAATAGCACCTTTTCAAACACTTAGATTCAAACAGTAAGTGAAATGGCACTACAGGGTTAACTTGGCCCTCAAAGGGTAAATGTTTCCTGTCATTAAAGACAAATGAGAGGATCCTGGGTGTCTGACTGACTGCTTTACATTCCATCAGCATGGAGCCCTTCTCTCTCCTCTTATCTGTCTTTAATGACAGGAAACATTAACCTTTTAAGGACCAGATTAACCCTTCAGTGACAATTCATTTGAAGTCTGAGAAGGGACTGAATGTAAAGTGGGTCAGTTAGACACCCAGCCCTACTCTCTCCTCTTATTTGCCTTTAATGACAGAAAAACGATTAACCCAGTGAGGGCCAGATTAAACCATGGGTACCATTTCATTTGAACCCTGTCTGAAACCAATGCACTCAGAAGGGGCAGAATGTAAAGCTAGTAAGTCAGAAAATCAGCCCTTCTCTATCCTCTCATCTGCCTTTAATGAAATGAACCAGACTGACCCTTTCAGTGCCAGTGGTGCATGGAGATCAGTCAATGCTGTGCAGAATTCACCAGTAAAGGAGTAAAATACAGTGCCTGGCTGCTATTTTATATATTTAAGCTTAAAGGATTAGTCTTAAAGAGAAAGTAATGTTTAAAAAATATAGCAAGCTTGATTCTTCAATAGTTTTTTTTTTTATAACAAAATGTACCATTCTAAATGTTCAAAACATTGTGGTGTTCATTTTATTTTAATTTAGATTGTCCCCCTCCCACCCCTTTCCATATGTAATGCTACCTCCCCTCAGAGAAGCAAGCTAGTGTGAAAAGGGACAACTAAAATAAAACAAACCACAATGTTATGAGCTGTTAGAACAGTATGTTTTGTTATTAAAAAAAACCTATAATAATAAAATAATAGACTGCTCTCACTCCTTAAAATAGGCCCTACCCTTTCCCCTTGTCATGTCCCTGCCATCTGCTGAGGTGACCCACCTCTTCTGTGTGAAACCTGGGCACAGCTCAGAGTGGCACTTTACAGGGGGCAGCATAAAAAGATGCCCCCCCTTTGCCCGCTGTGATGCTTCCAGGCACTGCCCACATCCTTGTATTGGGGAGATGTCAAAAATTGGACTTTGAATGCACGTTGCGTTATGTGCACCCAAACACTCTTTGCATGCCTAGTCGGAGTCCTCCTCCAGCAGTGAGTAAAGCACGTGGTCTCATGAGTCTGACTCATGATTGAGAGAGAGGTATCCATGAAACGCTGTGTGTCAGGCCCTGAAGAAGGTGTGCTTATAAATGGGGCTGAGAGAGGCATGGGCTGCCTCTTCTCACAGTAGTTTGTAACTACGTTGGAGTGTCTCTTTCGAAAACTGCATCAATAGACAGATTAGGTGAGCATAAAACCAACCTTTACTCTAAGTGCCAGAGGGGTATGTAATGAAAAAAAGTTTAATCTTGTTGCACTGAATTTTGTGAGAGGCAATAGAATGTATAATCTTTGAAGTGCAGACATTTAACCCTTTAAACAAGATGAAGATAAATTCAGCCACCTCCTGGAGCTACACATTACATCTGTTCTATGTCATGACTCATGATGGAAGTGTGAGAGAGATTCTGTAGAACACTGAGTATATATTGCATAGTGTGACCTAGTTGAAGACCATGATGTAAGAAATGGCACTCAGCAGGTTGTGTGAGAGATCTGCAGAGCAACTTGCATTTTGCAGTTCTGGGACAAACCACTAGTTGCATTTTCATGTTATGAGAGAAAAGGATAGTAGGAGGGAAAAAAAGCTACCAAACCTTTCTCAGACAAAATACTTTGAAATATTAACCAATGATGTTCCTCAAAACACAGTTCTGGGTGATGGGTCCCTGTTTGCTCTAACCCAGGGTGTACCAGTCAGTCCTTAACCCCTTAAGGACCGGACGTTATGGGACATTTCCGTCCCATAACGTCCGCATAGGGGCACTTTGACGAGCCGGTACACGTAATCTGTCACGTGTATCGGCGCGTCACTATGGGGCTTGAAACAGATCGCTCCGATCTTGGAGCGGTCTATTTCATGCCCTATTTTTACTTACAGCGCTCCCGGTAGAGCGCTGTAAGTAAAAAGTACGTGACGTACCAGGACCGTCAAGGGTCTTTCGAGCAAATTTACCCTTGACGGTCCTGGTACGTCAAGGGTCCCTAAGGGGTTAAAGCGGAACTCTCAGTTACTAATAAGTCGCCCTTGAATTATTAAACATATGGCGACTAGCATCCTAATACATGTATCACCTCTGTATAGTGCCACATCATCCTAATACATGTATCACCTCTGTAAAGTGCTGCATTCTAAAGAAATTTTTCATCCTAGGAGACTGATGGCCAGATTAGTGCAGTCTGTGCGCCTCCTCCATCAGTCCTTCTGGTTACCACGTGGCACGCTTTAATGCTTCTTACAGGAGACCGGGACTGACAGCGGAGGCATGCAGACAAGATGTCTGCACTGATGCCTGGTTTCTGGTCTCCTAAGATGAAAAATTTCTTTAGAATGCAGCACTTTACTCTGTCTTTCTGGTGGATGGAATGGAATTTTCAGATTAATTTCATACCCTAATATCAGGGTTTATATTAATACATATGTAGCTGGGAAAGTTTTGTTTGTTTGTTTTTTTGTGGGAAGCTTATTGCATTGAAACTAGCAGGTGTTTCTCATAATGTTTGCTGTGGTGGAACCCTGATTGGCACACCTGGTCAGACCTTGGGGAACACTGATTTGTACACATGGTTTAGTTACACCTTGAGGGGAACACTGATTTGTACACCTAGTAACCAGTTTACAAATCAGTGTTCCCCTCAAGGTATAACATTGTGTACAAATCAGTGTTCCCCAGGTTCTGACCAGCTGTGCCAATCAGTGTTCCTCACTTCCCCTCCAAGGTGTGACCATGTGTATATTTTTGATAATTTTATTCTGAATAAAACTTAGAACAACAGTGTAATTTCATCAAAGAGAACTTGTGATGGGTGGGGTTAAAGGCGGGGAGATGGGTGGGCATATGGGTGGGGCTAGGTGTGGAAACTGGTGGCGAGTAACTTTTCAGGCCTGGCTAGTAGGTCAGGATTTGAAATTTTGAGCCCTGCTATGAAGTCCACCACTGGAAGCCCCCAGTGACAGATGGTCATGATGAAGATACTCTGAGCTCCAAATTTCCAGGAGCCAGGTGTTGGAGACAGAGAAAATTTGCCACTAAATTTTCTACCCCTGAAATGTGAACAGCAAAGAGGGCTGTCATGTGTGTCTTGACCCACAAGAGGATCTTCTGGACCTTGTGGCAAGCAAACATGCTTCTGGCTACCCCTTAGCAATTTATGCAAGTGTCCACCTTCGCATTGTAGGACCAAATACATACTGGGTCCCCTAGAAACAATAGCTCAAAATTCCAATACGCTAATGGCCAGAAGACTCTCCCTCTCTGGTCCAGAGGCCATGGGCTGTCAGAAGGCCCATGGTAGCAACCCAGCCCAGAACACTGCCATCTATGGTAACTACAATCCATTCTGGAATGACAAACTTACAATCCAAAGACAAAATGGGACCACTGAAGACATCAGCAAAGGTCCTCCCTCATCCAGAGGAATGGAGGCAAGACATGAGACATATATGAGACTGATGTCTGGATCAATTTCTGAAAATGCCTAGCAGCAATTGCCTTGTAGAGCAGAAATTTGCAGGCCCTCTAGGAGTGGTGGCCTACACAGGGTGCAGTTTCTTTTAGCCCACCAGTGCCTTTCACAGAGAAGAAATATCCTAAAGCATATCATACTGGTCCTGCCAAAACTGCAGTTCAGCCACGAAATGCCAGGCACTTCCTCTCTGAACAAGAGAAGCAGCCAGCCCCAGACATAGGTTTCTGCCTTGCTGGGCCTCGTCAGTGAGGTGCAGCTGATCTCTCTAGGCACTGTGAGCAAGGGGTCCAATGCTGTATTCCCCCATTACCCTTGGGGTGACAAATCCCAAGGATAATTTGCAAATGTGAATTAGGCTGCATGGCTGGATATTGCCTGAGACACCCAGGGAGACAAGGACTGAATCTTGTCATCTGGGAGAAACACCCTCCCTTGTAAGGTAAGAAAACACATCCCTAGAAAATGAAGGACTGAAAAGGAACCAGAGAAGATCTTTAGAAACAGAGTACCTATCCGTGCTGCTCTAGGATGGAAATGCACTCCTAAAACTGAGTGCACAAGGTTACATCTGAAGGAAACCAGAGTAAAAATTAATCTACATAGGGAGTCAAAGAGATCCCATGCACCTGGATGTGAGCCGCCAAGGTGGACATGTGAAGACTCTTGGAGCAGATGCCAGACAAAATGGACGGGCAGTTAACTGAAAGTGAATGCCCTAAAATGCAAAACACAAGGAGTGCTGATGATCTGGATGGATCAGGACTGTTGGTAAGTGTCCCACAAATCCAGGGAGGCAAGAAACTCCCCTGGACATACAGCTGTGACGACAAATTGCAATGACTCCATTTTGAATAGTGGAGCAGCACAAATGGTGCAGGCAGTAAGTCCAGAATATAATGACCACTACCTTCTTTTTTGGGAACAAAAAGAAGGTTCAAGTAGCATCAGGTGAAGCAAAAAGAAAAAGATGGTTCAGGGAACTCTGGACAGAAAAAAAAACAGTCAGGAAGAAAGTATTGAAGTATATACAGTACCCTTCCAAAACTACCCGCAAAACCCACTGACCTGTCACCAAAATTGCCCATGGGGGTGACCTCCTATGTGCAGAAACAGACCCTGCGAGTCATGAGGAGGTGGACGTGTTACACATAGGATTCTGAGCAGTTTTTTTGCCTGCCCAAGCCTGCTAGGGTTTTAGGGGAGGATGTGCCTGAGGAACTGGTGCCCTAGGTACATCCCTGAGAACTTGGAGCAGTGGTTCTCAACCAGGGTACCATGAACACCCACTTTTGGTGCCCCACTTTTTCTATAAAGACTTTGAGAAAAATGTGAATGTTTAACTTCAGATATATATTTATTGAGATTATGATGCAAAGTATGTTTGCTTTTGTCATTCAGATTGAGATGCTTAACAATAGCCATATATTTATGTATTCTCCTCTTCATAAAGACCATGTGAAATGACATGATAATTTTGATGTGTGCCCCAAAAGCTCCAGAATACATGTTAGGGGTACCTTGAGCAAAAAAAGGTTGAGAACCACTGACCTGGAGGCATGAAAGACCACTTCAGCAAGATAAGCATTTGCATCAAGGACCTTGCTGAACATTGCCAGCAGCTGAACACTGGCAGCATCCCCTTAGATTGCATCAAAAGTAGATCACCCCAGATAGCCATAATCCTAGTAACCCAGGAAGTGGAAAAAATAGGACATAAGGCAGCACCTGTGGCCACAAAGATCACCTTCCGCAAGAAGTCAAGAGGTTTATCTGCCTGATCCTTAAGTGCTGCAGAATCTGCCATGGGCAGCACAGTATTCTCGGCAAGATGAAAAATAAGAGGATCAACAGCAGGAGTAGACCACTGCATTAAAGTTTCAGGTGCAAAAAGATACAAGGTAGAAAAGCTGAAATTTACTCACCGATATTTGTTTTTGTTCATACACGGCATATGTTGGGTACTGACTCTGTCTTCCAGCTGGTAAGTAGACAGGAATAGAAAAACTTTTTGTAACATAACCCGTTTGTTTTATTCATGCCACCAAATGAGGCACCAATATTAAAATGGTTACAGATTATGGGTGGGTGTGCCGTGTAAGGACACAGAGGAAAACCAGATATTAGTGCGTGACTTTCACCTTTTCATATGTGACCTGTCCACGGCACATGTTGGAACTTTTCCAAGCAGTACCAAATTAGGGAGGGAAAAGCAAAGCAAGATTCTACCTTAGGCACGAATTAGTGCCTGTAAAACTCTTCGGCCAAACTCTGCATCTGCTGAAGCCTGGATGTCTAGTCTGTAATGTTTTATAAAAGGTTGAAATTGAAGTCCAGGTAGAAGCTTTGCAGATTTCTTCTGGAATTGCTATGGCTTTTTGGGCCCCTGAAGTGCAAACTGCTCTAGTCAAATGAGCTTTGATGCCTACTGGGTTATCTCCATTTGCAGATTTGTAGGCTGTCACAATGCAGTCTCTGATGCATCTGGCTACTGAAGGTTCTGAGGCTACAGATCCTTTGGTTTTCCTGAAAAAGTGGACAATTAAGGCTTCTGAAGTACTCAGTTCTGTTTAAGTATATTGAGAGGTTATGAGGCTCTAAATCTTTGTCATTCTTTGGATTGGGACAAAAGCAAGGTAATACAATTTCCTGATTGAGAAGGAATTCTGATACAACTTTAGATCTAAATGTTCTTAAAACTACCATGTCTTAGTGGAAAATCAAATATGGAGCATAGCATGACAGAGCTTGCAACTAGCATACCCTGTTAGCAGATGTTACTGCCATCAACAGTATGGCCTTGACAGATTCTTTAAGGATATGGATTCCGATGGTTCAAAACACCCATGTAAGGAGAGCTGTTTTAGGACCAGATTTAGACGGCTGTTTTTTCTGCCGAGGGCATTTTTTCCAGCACAGTAAGCTATTCAAATGTCTGTGCTGTGAAAAAAATACCGACGTGTTAAACTTAAGAGGTGTTTTCATCCATATAAAATGATGATGACACCGTAAATAGCAATTCAAATGTCTGAGTTAGCCATGAACAGGCGACAAGGGACTCAAGTTATCGCAGGAAAGTTACCATTAATCCTGGTCCTCTTCTTTCCTATCTTATTTCTTCTTGCTGTAAAGTAAAAACAAATGTTTAAGTTAAAAGCATACAATGTTTAACCCCTTGAGTGCCAGAGGGGTACGCAACGCGTTGCAAAGCAATGCGTTGCGTACTTCTCTGGGGCCCAAAGGGTTAAAGTATGTAGTAGTTTGCCACTTCTTAAAATACAAATGCCTCCATAAGAAAAAAATAATAATAACTGTTGTCAAGATATTAAAAAATAATTGTATTTCCATATATATAAAAAAATAAGACTTAGCATATCCGTTGCTGTCTCCACCACTGTGTGAGGCCGCTGTGGCAGAGGCGGAGACAGAATACTGCGCAAACCCCTCCCCTCTTCTTCTCCACGGGCCAATGCCTGTTCCGGTCTGAGGGAATTAGAATTGAGGCTGCCCTTATATATGGGCAGCCTTACTTCTAATTCTCTCACAGCCATTGGATGGGATATGCTTACACACCTCCCAGCCAATCAGTTTTGAGTGGCTGTGCTTTGAACTGATTGGCTGGGAGATGCACAGCCAATGGCTGTGAGAGAATTAGAAGTAAGGCTGCCGATGTATAAGGGCAGCCTCAATGCTAATTCCCTCAGACCGGAATGGGCATCGGCCCATGAAGAAGAAGAGTGGAGGGGTGTTGTGCAGTATTCTGTCTCCGCCGCAGCTTCAGCGGCCTCACACACAGGTGGAGACAGCATAAAATATACATAGTCTTATTTTATTATACATATGGAAATACAATTACTTTTTAATATCTTAACATTTTTTATTATTATTTTTCTTATGGAGGGATTTGTATTTTAAGAAGTGGCACACTACTACATACTTTAACCCTTTGGGCCCCAGAGAGGTACGCAACGCATTGCTTTGCAATGCACTGCATACCCCTCTGGCACTCAAGGGGTTAAAGTATGCAGGCTTTTAACTTAAACATTTGTTTTTATTTTACAGAAAGAAGATACAAGAGAAGAAAGAAGATAAAGAATGGAGACAGAAGGAGACAGACAGTGGATGACAGGTAAGTTTAACACAGACTTTTTAACGATTGGTGCTTGGCAGTATGTCAGGCACCGATAGTTAACTTTTTTACTGTTAAGTTCCCAAAACTGGCATTACTTAATGGCGTTTGGGAACTTAACACACAAAACGGACCTTTACACACGACACCAGTTTTGTCTCCTAATGTCCGTTGGGCTAAATGTCAGTAGGACATTTGAATACCGACCAAGACATTTTATTTTGTCAGTTGGTATCCATTTTGCCCTACCAACATTTTTCTACTCCGACATTTCGATCAAGCCCATAATTCCTATGCAGGGATGATTTCTCTGACTCTTGGTCTAATTTTTGAAATGTCTTTACAAACCTTTTGATTAGGTAGTCATCTGCAAATGGAGTTGCCAATACTGCTGATAAGGCAGGCTGGATTTAAACCCTTTTGGAATCATTCCTGAAGAAAGTCCAATATGTTTGTCACTGAAATATGTAGTCTGGAGAAATTCTTCCTTTGGCACCATTTATGAAAAATGGACCAAACCCTGTAGTATTTTTGAAGATAAAGATCTTCTTCCATAAATGATGGTTTCTGCAACAGATTCTGAGATACCTTTAAGAAGCAAAGAGTGCCATTCTGCAGCATTGCTGTCAGCTTCAAGAACCCCAGACTGGGATGCCAAAGGAGACCCTGAGATAGTAGATCTGGGATGTTTGGCAATTGTATTGAAGGCTAAAGACATTCTAACCAAGTCTGCAAACCAAATCTTTCTTGAGCCTACCGGGGCTATTAGCATTACTTGAGCTTTGTCTTCTTTTATTTTACTGATGAATTCAATCTTTAGAGGAATGGGAAGAAAAGATGTATGCTAGCTGAAAGTTCCATTTCCTCTTGAGAGCAGCCTGACCCATCGCTCTATTGGTTCTCAATCTGGATATTAAGAGTTAGCATTTTGTGTTGACCACTGATGAAATCAGGACCACTAATGGGTTGCCCCATTTAGCTGTGATGACTCTGAAGACGTCTACTTTCAGTGACCCCTCTCCTGGGTCTAAAATCCTTCTGCTGAGGAAATAGGCTTCCCCGTTTGATATTCTTGAGCTATAGGAGGCAGCTAGGAATTGGAACAACTTAGTGAATTGAGCCTTCTGCTGGAAGAATCTTCTATTTACACCTCTGTTACTCTGAGATACTCCTGTGCTCATTTGATCTTATCCTCTGCCAGGCCTGTACTTTCTGGCTTTCCAAAAGGACTGCCTCCTGTAGCCGAATGATCTCTGAGGGGAGCCCCTGCTTCTTCACTCTTATGGCAGGAAAACACTCTTCCCACCAGATAACCTGCAAATAATATCTTCTAGCTGGTCAGCAAATAACATCTTTCCCAAGAAAAGAAGAGAAACAAATGTTTTTGGAGGAAGTGTCTATTTCCCATGCCGTGATCCACAGGGCCCTCCAGGCGGAAATAGATAAGGCTGAAGATCATGCCAATAGCTTGATGGTATCACGAGAGGCATCACAGGAGGAGTTCACAGCTTCTTTTATTGAAGCTATATCTTTAAGGAGCCTAGGTCTTGACACTGATGACTATTTTTTCCCTCAGGTTCTGTAAGCCAGATTCTGAGTGTTGTGAATATACAGGCCACAGATGTGGCCGATTTCAGATTTTGGCCAATTAGCAAACGGTTTCTTTAGAGCGCTGCGAGCATGCTTGTCCGTAGGATGGTTGTCCTGCAAGATATTTGGGCAACTGCCTCATCTGCTTTAGGAGGGGTAACCCAGTATGCAGTGTCTTCATCAGAAAAAGGGTACATCTTTAAGAAGTGCCTGGATTTGGCATATATCGTGTCCACCTGGCTCCATTCAGACTTGTTGGTCTCTTGGATAGAACTATGTACCAGAAAAACAAGTGTGACAATCCTTGTAGGTTTTTGTTAACCCCAAGAATAGTCTCAAAGATTTTATCAAGCCCTCCAGCTTGTCTTCCTGAATCTTCCACTAATTCACCTTCTTCAGATTAATAAAGGGCTGACTCAAATTCCATAAGGCTTCCTTCCCCTCCTCATCCTCCACAGGTTGTGAAGTGCCTTCCTCTGGGTCAGATAGCCTCTGCCTCTTCCTAGCAGACTCCTGCATGGATGCAAAGGTTTCCTGCATGGGGGTCTTCATCCAGCCACTTTCTTCATGCATTCCATGCATATCTTGAAGGCATCTGCTGGGAACAACTTGGTTTCAGAGCCAGCACGGATTTTGGTCTTCTGGGCAGATTTTTTCCTCTTTTGAAGTAAAGGGCTCTGAAGATGCTTTTGGTTTGTCAGCTTGGGAACAGACATGTTTAAGGCAAGAAAAAGCTCTAACTTTAATATATTAATCAAAATATATTGCTTACCTAGTGGTGTGGACCAGGAAACAGCCTTCTTATATGTAGGAGCTCTATTAGCAGTATACACATTCCACTGGCGGAACACATGGCAACCAAACTCCTAGTTTTAGGTTTTAAAGGATCCAGCCTGCTTCTTGCAGCCCTGTCTTGCCACACTGCACACTGGATCCATGCTCCTTGACCCATACACATATCCAGCCTCTCAAGCAGTGTCTCATGTGACCCTGAACCAGGGTATCTGGATGCTTGAACAATGTACAATGTACCCTGCATCTGTTGGCAGGATACATACTGGCAAGGAAAGAAAGAAACAGACAGAAGATATGGAGGTAGGTAGGACTAAAGATAACTGAAGTAAGGTGTCCTCAGCAGGCTTTTAAAGTTATCATTGGTCCTGCCAGCTGAGAGGTGGAGTCAATACCCAACATATGCCGTGGACAGGACACAGAGGAAATGTACCTATTAAGGAAAAGACTCCTATCAGGTGTCCTTCATTCCTCAAGGAGAACATGGTCAAAGGAATGGCGAAGAGGAAAAATAGGTTCCTCCTTTTTACATCTCTATAAAATGTCAGGGGAATCAGTCAGAGGCCTGTGAGACAGAAGTGATATCAGGACCGCATTAATTAAGTCCCCCAGCAGAGGGGCTAGAGTCATCCTCATAGTAATCCCCCAATTCCAAATTATCAACATTAGTGAATTATGTGTAACTCCAAATATCGGGGTCAGGTGCCTGGTGGGGGGGTGCAGGGTGTCCCACAGACCAAGAGTTTAAGACCCCCTGCATAGATGAGGAGATAGAGGCAACTAAAGAGATAAGAGCCTTAACAAAAACGGGTTTCCATTCAGCAGACGAAGGCCTCGGTGGTAATGTAGGTTTAACAGTGTAACAGGGACACAAGGTAACATAATACTCCTTAGGAATCCCAATAGGTTAAAGGAGTTAGTGGAACCCCAGAATCTTTAGTCTTGGCCTTACATTCTGATACAGCCAGAATACCCCACAATGTAGGGTAAAAGACAGTCAAAATGGTAGAAAGTACTTCAAAATATGCAAAAGTACTTGACTGCAAGGGGTTAAATTGGTAAGCAGGACAGAAAAAACCTCTGTGCGGTGTACAGAATCCAAAAAGGAAGAGTTCTCACAGACCACTTCTTCCTATGCCAGAAAGCCCAGGACGCAAGGAATTCTGAGAGATGTTTTTCCTGTAAAAATGGCAGTGTGGTTGTCCAGCCATTCTAAAACTGCTCCCCCTGGTGCCGTGGGTGCTTGCGATGTAGTGTATTCACCAAAAGCAGTATGAGTGCACCTGCAGGCTCCTAGAAGCAACTGGAGGTGAGATATGTCCCAGAGAAGCTTGGCGTATGAATCCAAAATGTCCACCTCGTGGGCACCCGGTCTTAAAGGGGCCCATGTCAAAATTCAGTAAAAAAAAATACAGAACACGTTAGAAGCTTGAAAATATAATAAAAAGTGAATGATTCAATCTAAAAACTCACTGGAATAAAGTGACAGTCGTTCAAAATCTCTCTAAAACAGCAATGTAAACTGAAGGAATAAAGTGCAAAGTAGTAAAAAAAACAAAAACAAAAAAAACATGGATATGAAGGCCAGATGACAGGGCCACATACACAGGACCACAACATTCAAGAGGTCAATCTTACCATTAACTTCAGTCTTAAGATTCCTATTATAATATGGAAATGAAGCTTCAGAGAAGCTCTTTAGCAAGGTAAAGGCTGGAAGCCAAACTAACCTCCACAGTTTTGAGGTCCTGAAAATAAATCTGTGAACAGGACAATCCATGAATTAGGAAGTCCGTAACAGCCCCATACACTAAAAAAAAGAAAATAAAAAAAGAAGACAGAGCAGTGCCGATACCCCCTTCCACTGATTAGATCACTTAAACCTGGCTGCTAGTAGGCAGGGATAAAGTGGAGAAACTTCTGGAGGAAAAGACTTTATCCCAAGGTTCCTGTGTTTGACATTAGATGAAAGAGAAAATATAATTTTCATACATATGATATAATTCTCTATTTTCCTGGACATCCATGGCAGCATTCACTAGATGGGTAAGTCAGTTCCCAAGCAGAGATAAAGGGAGGAACCAAAAGATAAGAATGAGAATGCTTCTCCAAAACAGGATACTAATAAGTATCTTCCAACCTACTAATTAAAGGGATAGTAATACTTCGTTTTAACTTTATTTTATTTTGTAGGCATTAAAAAAACATGAAGAATGATATAAGTCTTATCTCTCAATCCTTTATGGTTTATGAGATATTCACAAGCAAAGTTCCCCTCCCCGCCCCTTTTACCTAGTGTAAGCCATCTCTTCTCAGATGTGAGTCTGGTTGTATGACAGTACAGATAACAGAAGGGGACAGTTTTCTTTGTATGAAAACAATGAAAGCCCTTCCCCCCTTGACAAGTTTTTCAGCTTTTTCCGTTATCTTAATTGAAGATTGTCCCTCTCTGCAGTCTACCTGGGCATCTCCCTTCTGATCTGGTTGAAGAGGGGGGGATACTTTGTTTGTGAATATCTCTTAAACCATAAAGGTTTCAGAGATAAGCCTTATATCATTCTTCATGTTTTTTTAATGCCTACAAAATAAAATAAAGTTAAAATGAAGTATTACTATCCCTTTAAAGCTTGGCTTTGCATGGAGAGAAACTGATTATTTCTAGAATGCGATATATAAAAGGGAGGCCGCTGCTCTCATAAGAATTGCTTCCATCATCTTCACTACTCTGTAGATGCACAGTATGGCTATTAGCATTGCTTCTCTAGATAAGATTGTTCAGAATATGGCATCATTTGTCAACCGAAGAAGGAACCATCAGATAGAACATCAGACTCTTCAAATAAAAATTCTAGCCCTCAGGATGGCAATGTCAGGCAGTCTTGGGAGCGTCTCTCTCTAAACGGCTGACAAAATCTGGACATTGGAACATGTCTTCATACATCTGAAGGAGAGATGTTCTGGAAGCCATAAGTATCCCAATAAGGGAGCAACATATGTAACTTGGTTCTTAGCTACGTAGCCACTCTGTAGACAATCCTCATCTTCTGTACTCAGTCACTCTTAAAATATTTAAAGTCAATTAACCTGGAGGCTTACCTACAGCAGTTTGTCAGTTTGCTTGCAGAGGAGGGAGAAGACTCCATACTAAAAACCCTGACTTATTTAAAGGGAAACAGAAACCAAGAGCACTAACAACCTATAAGGGTAGCCAAAAGAATATATTCCCTATAAAGTAGCATAGACCCAACAAATGGGGAAACAAAAACAGGTCTAACCAAACAGAATCCCAAAAAATAACAGAGTTGAAGCAGGAAACACCAAACTGAAAACATCCAACCCAGGTATAAAATCACAGAGAATCAAACTGTACTCCCTACCAAGACATTCACCACAACAGCACAGCATAAGACACTGATAGGTAAACATGTGAACATGAAAATAATGTACATGCTCCATAATGTGTGTCTTTAGAAGTACACACTCAGAAAACATAACATAACCTCTCAAAGAGTATGTATCCTCCTAGCTTTTCAAGTTGTGTGCACCACAGAGCTTTAAATGCACCAGAGAACGTCAAAAGGGAGAGAAAATACAAAGACAAACGCACACACATGACAACCACAGAGCATATAGAACCATACATGTACACAGCTCTTAACAGAAGTTGAAATAATACAATACAAAAATACAGAACTTGGTTAAGAGCATTAAGCTTAAGTGTGATAATTTCATTATTTGTGGGGAAAGTGCACCAAGGGAATCATAGACTGGGAAAGGGACCCTGCCCCAAGGAGCTTACAATTTAATCAGAATTCATGGTGACAAACAGAACCAGTAGGAGGAGGATTATAAGTGCAGGTACACAACAAAGATTCAAAGAAGCAAAGACCAACGTAGAGACACAAGTGTGCTGCAGCAACGGGGGCGGGTGCAGCACAGACTCAAATCCTAGCAACAAAAGAAATGCAAAATAGTGTATCAAAAAATACCCACACAAGCGCAACATAGTTTGCCCAGTGTGCATATTCACATGGGCAAACCATACTGCTTCAAAGGAGCACAGGCAAATCACAGAGCATCATGAATGCACCCCAAGACAAGTGAACCAGAGCACATAAAGCACACAAAAACGAGCAATAGCACACATGCACACCATAGTGCAGATATATGTTTGCATGTAAACTCCACAAATCCATACATGAACTCACTAGCAGCACAGAGTAGCCACAGCTATAACCTACATTCACATGCATCCACAGCAGGTAATCACACAGCCATAGATCAGCCATAGCCTGAATAAACACACACAGCACAGCATGGCCATACCCTGTGAGCACACACATGTCAGAGAGAGGCCCAAGCTGGGTGCAGCCATAGTGTATGTGTGTGTATATTTAAAGAGCACAAGCGCCACTATGCCATCAAGATACATGAAAGCACACTCACCCCAGGGCAACCATAGCTGGTACACTCACACATCAAGACAGCCATAGCTGGTATAGAAGAAATAAGTGCAACAACAGCATTACATGAACTTCATAGCATACAAAGCACATGCACTATGCAACATTGAGCTCACATGTACAAGCATAATATTCTAAAGTTGCACGAACAAACTATATATATAGTTATAGCACATGTAGATAAGGGCAAAGATACCCTCACCTGACTTCTACAGTGGAGGAAAATAAATAAAGAATCTGGAAGTGAAGATGCCCAGAATGCAGAAAGTACACGGCCCAAAGCTAGCCACACACTTGGCAGGTTATACACTTATGCAAATTGTTTTTATATTTAAATTTAAATTCCACTGAACCTAAAATTCTTATCTCCGTTGTCAGCATAACTCACTCCTTAGGGTCCACCAGAGACATCTCCCTGCAGCTGGCAAAGTGGTACAAAGACTAATTTAATGTTTGATGTGTGCATAGCTCCAGCACAAAGGATAAGTCTATGGAATGTATGGGTTAACTACAAGCTCCAGAGGGTGCGCAACCCATTGCTTGCAATTGATCACAGCACTAAAGATCTCAAGGTGACTGTACTGATGGGAGATTTTAGGACACACAGAGACACCCTGAACTATGGCCTCTGGAATTTGTCACATTATCCCACACAATAAGCATATTTGGGGCCCTTTGGGTGCCATAGGGGTGCTCAATCATAGCAAGCAATGGGTTGGGCATGGCTCTGGCACTCAGGAGAGTTAATCCATACAATCAATAGAGTTATCCATCTTTGCTGGAACTATTCACATCAAAAGGTAAACTAATATTTGTACCACTTGGCCAGCTTCAGGGAGATGCCTCTGCTAAAACCTAAGGAGACAGTTAAGCTGACAAGGGAGGTAAGCATTTTACGATCAGTGGAATTTAAAATGTAAAAAACAGTTTGCATGAGAGTATAACTTGCCATATATGTTGTATTCAGCCTTCATTCTAAATATGCTTGAAGAAGAGACCTAAAGTGTCTTAAAAATCTTGAATCTTAGAGCCACTTAGTTAACCAATAAAAAAGTATAACTTTTATTCTGCCAGTCTCCTGCTTTTTCTACAGCTAACACAGTAACACTTTTTACATATGATACAATACAATATATAAGCACCCCTGGAACATCTAGTCTGGATGAGATGGCTTTAATAGGGCTGCCTCTCAGGCGAACATAGCTGAAAATTAAAACACCCTGGACTACACCCATGTCAAAGAAGAGACATGCTATATTAAAAAAAGAAGCCTAGAGGAGAGGAGTATAAATATAAAAACATACCTGAAGGTAACTACAGTGCAGGAATTCCAGTTCTCCTTGGTACTGGTAGTGTACTGCAAACCTTTAAGCAGGTGACATAGAAAGTCCACACCTGAAAATACATCCAGATACCAAATAAGCACAATATTTCCCAGGTAGGGCTACATCTGCATACACCCTCTGCAAATATTGGCTAGAATGTTAGTGGAAGAAACAGCATTCAAAGTACTCCATATTTTATATCTGTGGTCATTAGGATTTATGCATGACTACCCTGATCTCTACAGGGTCGCCAGCCCTGATGGTAAGGTTAAAGTTGGAGCTTCAGAAGGAGATGGGGGGGGGGGGACTCCAACTGGGAAAGGGCAGAAGACACTGCCCAGTAAACCTCAAAAGAAGCAGGCAGTTCTCGAAAAAGAGCCATCAACTGGAGTCCTACCAGCTTTAGACGGCTGAGTAGAAGACAAGAGGTGGAGGAGGATGGGGCCTCTTATTCTGTTAGAATTTTTTTTTTACTTCTCTGTCTTGTAAAGTGAATGGGGAGAAGCTACTCCATCTGGTGAATGCTGCCATGGATGTCCAGGAAACAGGGTCTGCATATCAAACAGGGTATTAAAGCACACATTGTGTGTATTAACCCCTTAACTACCCTTGACGGTCATAGTACGTCAAGGGTCGATCTGACTGAACGTCCCATGACGTACTATGACCATCATGGAGTTCCGGGCTCCCCCCGCGGCTGCACGCTGTTCAGGGAGTCCGGAACCGGAAAAAAAAAAAAATGCTCCGTGGTCCATAACTCAAGTCGCTGCTCCGCTCATCCAGTCATTAAGGGGTTAATACTAGCTTGTAGGCTGTATTGATGTGTGATTAATTTAAGTCAATCTGATTACAGTTTTTGCAATCAATCTTGTTTACATGCTTACATATAGGGATGGAAAAAAAAGTAAACACGTGCTGGCTCCTGCATTTTTAGAGTATTTTGTATACATTTATTACCCTATAAAAGTTCTACTTGGCTGCTAAATTATCTGCTTTGCTACTAAGTTTATTATATTTTTGTCCATCCATGCTTACGTGTTTGAAATCACAAAATATAATTTTGCCATTACTATTTGCTATTGGTTATATATTTTGCATAAACTGGCACCTCCCTCCACACAAAAATATCTACCATCAGGGGTGGACAAATATATTGAAAACTTAGAAGCCAAAGATAATTTTTGGTAGCCAGTAAATGGGTCCATTTATAAAAGTGTATATAAAATATGGTCCACAAAAATAGGACAGAATTTAAATTTCAAGTGTCTGGGTTCCCAGCAATATTCCAGTCATGTCTCATATTTCCCCATAATTTCTAATAAATCCCTCACAGTGACCATCCATATAATTTCTAGAGTTCACTGTGGCCTATTCTTTTTAAATTTACATGTCAAGTAAAAGTAAAATCCTTTACTGTGCCAATTGGTTTAAGTTATCCAGTCAGTGAAAAATGACCAAAAAGTGACAGAAGCAACATAAATAAAAAAAAGTATATATTTTTGAAACGTTGTTTAACCTTTTCTATTCTGAAACACCTCCAGAAAAAAAGAATGCTTACTTTATTATCAATACACAAAGGCACTTTTAAACATTGCACCAACCTTAGCACCCTTACAGAACCTATTAGAGAATGAGAAACCTAAGGCTTTTCATCAGTTTGCTTAAAAAGTAAGTTATCATCAAGTGGGCAGTTATAGTTCAATAAAAGATGGAAAGGTATAGGCTGACATCCACTGCCATACACAAAACACATTCTCAAACTACCAGCTTATGAAGGAGAAACATATAGAGGAGAATGTTACAAATGTGTAATTTAAGTACCTCCCAGATGCCCCTAGAGTAGTATAAGTAAATCGAAAATATAAATGACAAGCTAGTCACTTAAATTTGCATACACCACTTATGTCTGCAAACAAAATAAGAGCAACAAGACTGAATTACAATTTACCGTATCACCAATAAATCACATTCAAGATCAAAACAATTTAGTACTTACCACTTCTACTTACAAGCTTCAAATCTACTGCAGTTCACTGTAATCCGTATGAAAAGAATATTGCTCAGCAATTCAGCATGTATTCTTTTAAGAGATGACATGTGTGAGCAGTTTTATATTGTGATAGTTTGTGGTAGGCCGTGCCAAAAAATACAATAGTCCCATTAAATACTGCAACAAATATACATGACTTAAATACAAACAGCTGTTTCTTTTAAAAGTAATGACTTACTGCATGTGATAATCAGCTGTTTGTCCACAGGTCTGCAGCTTTCAGTGTAAAATTAGAATAAAGATGTTCTGTGTTGTTTACGATACAAGATATTCTGAAAATAGCAGATCATTCTGCATACACGTTTATATCTGAACTCATTTTTGCCATTATTTGAATAAAGTGGCTTCAAAATTCCATATATAGTTGGATATAAGTTTTTGCATTCTTCTAAAACAATAATACCAATTCTATCCTTTGATGCTACTAACAAGCTTGGACATAACCACTTGAGTACTACATTATAGTTTCTAAGTCAATCAGATCTTTTACAGATCCAAAGGAAAGGGAGGAGGGGGCCACAAACACTGAAGCAATACACAAGTTTGACCTTACTGCTTTAAAAATCTTCCAGACTTCATCTCCTTAGATCAGTATCTCATCTGTGCTGAATGATACAGTCATATATATTATGGATATCATTATATCAGTGGTTCTGGCTATCCCAACCCTGCTGTCTGAAATTCTCACAGCACACCTATTTTTTAAAGGTCATAGATGCAAAGTTTATTACATGAACACATGCACTACATGGCCAAAGTATGTGGACACCTGCTCATCAAACAACTCATTACAAAATTATGGGAATTCAGTATGGAGTTGGCCCCCACTTTTAATGCTATAATAGCCACCAGCTGTTAAAACATTGCTATGGGGATTTGATTCCATTCAGTAACACTAGCATTAGTGAGAGCAGGCACTGATGTTGGGCTCATAGTTGGTGTTCCAATTCATTCTGATGGGGTTGAAGACAGGGCTCTATGCATGCCAGTAAAGTTCTTTCATACCGATCGACAAACCATTTCTGTAAGGAGCCCCTTTTGTGCATGGTGGCATTCTGAAGCAGGAAAGGGCCTTCCCCGAACTGTTGCCACAAAGTTAGAAGTACAGGAACATCTAGAATGTCAGGGTATGCTGTAGCATTAAGATATCTCTTCACTGGAACAAAGGGGTCTTGCCTTACCATGGAAAACATCCCCAGACCATTATTCCTCCTCCACCAAACTTTACAGCTGGCACTCCGCAGTCAGACAGGTAGCATTCTCCTGGCATCCATGAAACAAGCTATCAGATGGTTAAGCATAATTCGTTACTCCAGAGAATGACTTTCCACTGCTGCAGAGTCCAATGGTAGCAAGCTTCATATTACAGCAGCCAAAGCTTGGCATCTCACAAGGTGATCTTAGGCTTGTGTGTGGTTGCTCGGCATGGAAACCCCATTTCCGGAAGCTCCCAACAAACAGTTCTTGTGCTGGTGTTACTACAGACTTAAAGGGATAGTAATACTTTGTTTTAACTTTATTTTATTTTGTAGGCATTAAAAAAACCTTTATGGTTTATAAGATATTCACAAGCAAAGTTTCCCCCTTCCGCCCCTTTTACCTAGTTTAAGCAATCTCTTCTCAGATGTGGAATGCAGTCCATAGACCAGACAGATAACAGAAGGGGACACTCTTATTCCTATGAAAACCATGAAATCCCTGGCCCCCTTGACAAGCTTTTCAGGTTTTTCCCTTATATTAATTGAAGATTGTCCCACTCTACAGTCTACCTGGGCACCTCCCTTCTGCTCTGGCTGAAAAGTAAGACATCAGTAAAAGGAGCGGGAGGGGGACACTTTGTCATTGAAATGACTCTGGAACTACAACTCTGACAAAATTGAAATAACACTCTCCAAAGTCCAAATACTACGATGATTAATTATAGCTGCTTTTATTATGAAACATTACTATCCCTTTAAAAAATGCCTCTAGAAGGGAGTCTTTCAACAGATGGCAAATTATTTTTATGCACTACTCACTTCAGCTATAGTCCCGTTCTCTGAGTGTGTGCAGCCTCCACTTTTCAGCTGAGCTGTTGTTGCTTCTAGAGGTTTTCACTTCATAATAGCAGCACTTACATTTGCTGTTGGAAAGATGGCATCCTATGACAGCGCCACGTTGAAAGTTACTGAGCTCTGCAGTATAGGCCATTGCTACTGCCTTTGTTTATCTATGGAAATTGCTTGGCTGTGTGGTTCATTTTATACATCTGCCAGCAATGAGTGTGGCTGAATTAACTCAATCCTCTAATGAGAAGGGGTGTCCAAATATTTTTGGTCAGGCAGTATATATTTAAATATATGTAATTCATAGGTTTCAGAATTCGAATGCAAAATTTAACATATGGTGTATCCTACATATGGATTGGAAAACCAAGATTCTTTTTTGTGTCAGTCTTTATAGGAAAACTATGGCACCCGAAGCAAGAACTCCGTTCACACCAAAGTGCCACTGCACCCTGGTTGGAAATCACTTTTCCGAGCTATATATATAAAACAACACCAGCCTTAAAATAAAATAACAGCATTACATAAGTAAAGGCCATAGACCAGCCTCTGCTGTGAAAAACACTTGGGAGAGCAAAGAAAACAATGACTGTCAGGGAAATTCTCAATGATCAAGCAAAGTGTGCAAGATCAGCCAAATACCATCTTGCGAGATGCCAGCAGGATGGAACCCTGCAAATCAGATTATGAATATTCACTCTATCATAGCACAAAAAGACTTTATGATCTCTGAGGGAAACTTCCTGTATGCTTAACGGAACCTCCATACAGAAAATAATGCACACGAGTGGGGATGTAAACACTGACATATTTCATAACAAATACTGTCACTACAACAGAGTGTGAAACAAGGACAGCGAATTAAGCTATATACCTACAGGGACGAGTCAAAGCAATGCACTAATAATGATACATACTTTGTGCTGGTTAACCCTCTAAAATTATAATAAAAATGTAACATGGATAAAAATATAGGTAGGATGTGCCTGTGAATAATCTGAGATTAACATCCCAGGTAAGAAAAAATCCAAAGAAGCAAGGCAAATTCCTCACAAGGGACAATATAAACATATTCTACATCAATGGAGACCTAGAAGCCCTGCTTTAAAAACGAAGGCATTTCTTAAAAATATGTTCTTAAGAACTTAAGAAACTCCATTCAGCAACTTGTGTTAAGAGTTGCTGACTATAAAGAAAGCAACGCACTTTCTCAAAGCACCAAATACAGCATTAACTCCTCAAAAAAAAAGTGCACCCACCCTAAATTCTAACTTGATGACAGGGAATTGTGGCCCTTGCTGTAATATTCAAGTGAGAAATCCACACAATTCAAATTAAAGATTACTATAATATTTTATTTATAAAGTGCCAACAAATTCATTTTTACTGTACAAAGGCTGGGAATATACAAAACAAAGAAATAGACATGCACAAACAAAAACAGGAATGAGGACACTGCTAGTGGGAGTTTATAATCTAGAGAATCTGACAGTTATACTCCAGAAGATCTTTGGTCAGGTTATCAACAGCTAGTAAACTTGGAGCACTCTTCAAGTGCTGTGTCCAAAAGTCCAGATGGGTAAACAAAATTCCAGAGATTTAGGGCTCAATCCAATTATCTGGCTACCAGCCGACAAAAACAAATGTCTAAGACAGCATCCAATTGCCCTACCAGCTGAAACTACAACAGATGTGAGGCAACAGAAATGGACTTGGGGCCAAAGGTCCACTTTGTGTGTTAAGTTCCCAAAACGCCACTAAATAGCATGAATAATGGGGACATTAAAGGAAAAAAAGATAACGGTCTGTGCCTGACATACTGTCAAGCACTGACCAATAGCTCAAACACAGTCCCCCTCCCAAAAACTAACCCTACACTACCCCTAACATTAAATTGCAACAAGGCTACTCCTAACACTAAAAAAATAAAAAAAACAAAGGAGCACTCAAAGAATAGACAGTCCTACGACAACCACAGTAAGAGGTATTCCTCTGAAATGAAACTCCACCAAATGAATCACCTGTTAGTAGTCCATCAATGAAATGGATGGAATGATGTTAAGTTGTTAGAGTACATGAAATCGATAGTTTGATGGAAGGACTTTCAACATTCACAGTTCAGTCCGGGTAATCATGTAACTCACTCTGCTTTGTATTCTGCTGCTATCTCTGATAATGGTCTTGTACCATTAAGACTTCCAGGCTTCAAAACAACAAAAGAAGCGCAACAAAACAGAAAAAGTACAGCTAAGTGTAGTAATTTATTACACTTTTTGAAATGCATAAAGCCCAAGAGGAGGGCAATGTGAGTGCGCATTTGTATTGTATACAGTGGGGCAAAAAAGTATTTAGTCAGCCACCAATTGTGCAAGTTCTCCCACTTAAAAAGATGAGAGAGGCCTGTAATTTTCATCATAGGTACACTTCAACTATGAGAGACAGAATGGGGGGAAGAATACAGGAAATCACATTGTAGGATTTCTAATGAATTCATTGGTAAATTCCACTGTAAAATAAGTATTTGGTCACCTACAAACAAGCAAGATTTCTGGCTCTCACAGACTTGTAACTTCTTCTTTAAGAGTCTCCTCTGTCCTCCACCCGTTACCTGTATTAATGGCACCTGTTTGAACTTGTTATCAGTATAAAAGACACCTGTCCACAACCTCAAACAGTCACACTCCAAACTTCACTATGGCCAAGACCAAAGAGCTGTCGAAGGACACCAGAAACAAAATTGTAGACCTGCACCAGACTGGGAAGACTGAATATGCAATAGGCAAGCAGCTTGGTGTGAAGAAATCAACTGTGGAAGCAATTATCCGAAAATGGAAGACATACAAGACCACTGATAATCTCCCTCGATCTGGGGCTCCACGCAAGATCTCACCCCGTGGTGTCAAAATGATCACAAGAACGGTGAGCAAAAATCCCAGAACCACACGGGGGGACCTAGTGAATGACCTGCAGAGACCTGGGACCAGAGTAACAAAGGCTACCATCAGTAACACACTACACCGCCAGGGACTCAAATCATGCAGTGCCAGACGTGTCCCCCTGTTTAAGCCAGTACATGTCCGGGCCCGTCTGAAGTTTGCTAGAGAGCATTTGGATGATCCAGAAGATGACTGGATGAATGTCATATGGTCAGATGAAACCAAAGTAGAACTTTTTGGTAAAAACTCAACTCGTCGTGTTTGGAGGAGAAAGAATGCTGAGTTGCATCCAAAGAACACCATACCTACGGTGAAGCATGGGGGTGGAAACATCATGCTTTGGGGCTGTTTTTCTGCAAAGGGACCAGGACGACTGATCCGTGTAAAGGAAAAAATGAATGGGGCCATGTATCGTGAGATTTTGAGTGAAAACCTCCTTCCATCAGCAAGGGCATTGAAGATGAAACGTGGCTGGGTCTTTCAGCATGACAATGATCCCAAACACACCGCCCGGGCAACGAAGGAGTGGCTTCGTAAGAAGCATTTCAAGGTCCTGGAGTGGCCTAGCCAGTCTCCAGATCTCAACCCCATAGAAAACCTTTTGAGGGAGTTGAAAGTCCATGTTGCCCAGCGACAGCCCCAAAACATTGCAGCTCTAGAGGAGATCTGCATGGAGGAATGGTCCAAAATACCAGCAACAGTGTGTGAAAACCTTGTGAAGACTTACAGAAAACGTTTGACCTCTGTCATTGCCAACAAAGGGTATATAACAAAGTATTGATATGAACTTTTGTTATTGACCAAATACTTATTTTCAACCATAATTTGCAAATAAATTCTTTAAAAATCATACAATGTGATTTTATGGATTTTTTTTGTCTCATTCTGTATCTCATAGTTGAAGTGTACCTATGATAAAAATTAAGGCCTCTCTCATCTTTTTAAGTGGGAGAATTTGCACAATTGGTGGCTGACTAAATACTTTTTTGCCCCACTGTATTTGTTTATTGGTGTAATAAATTCTTACTCCTAACACTAGCCTCATACCTAGATCTGTGTAACAATTGCCTGTCATCCACTGTCCGTCTTCTTCTTCAGTCTTTTCTCTTCTGGTTTCTAAAATTTTCCTTCTTCGGTCCAATCTGTAGTTGAAATAGGGCAAAATGTAAACATAAGATGTTTTAGAATAAAACAAATTCCCAAAGATTTGCTTGATTTAACCCTTTGAATGCCTGAGGGGTACCCCTAGGGCACTCAAGGGGTTAAATGCAGTCTGGCATCTATGTTATAATGAAGATGCTGCTATTCCAGTTTAAAAGGATAGTAATGTATCATAATAAAAGCAGCTCCAATTAATCTTCATAGTATTTAGGCCATGGAGAGTGTTATTTAAGTACTTTCAGAGTTGTAGTTCAAGAGTAATTGAATGAGAAATTATCCCTCTCCCACCCCTTTTACTCAGTTCAAAGCAGCAGGGTGGTGTCCAAGTGGATTGCAGAGAGGGACAATCTTCAATTAACATAAGGGTAAAACCTGAAAAACCTGTCAGTGGGGGAAGGGCTTTCATTGTTCTCCAAGAATGAAGATTGTCCCTTGCTGTGAGCTGTCTGGTTTGTGGACCAGATTCCACATATGAGGGGAGGTGGCTTACACTAGGTAAAAGGGGCAGGAGGGAAATAATTTATCATTCAATTACTCTTGAACTTCAACTTTGACAGTATTGAAATAACGCTCTCTATGGCTAAAATACTATGAAGATTAATTGGAGCTGCTCTTTTTGTGAAACATTACTATCCCTTTAAAGGGATAGTAATGTTTCATAATAAAAGCAGCTCTAATTAATCATCATAGTATTTGGACTTTGGAGAGTGTTATTTCAATTCTGTCAGAGTTGTAGTTCCAGAGTAATCAATGACAAAGTGTCCCCCTCCCGCCCCTTTTACTGATGTCACACTGTTCAGTCAGAGCAGAAGGGAGGTGCCCAGGTAGACTGCAGAGAGGGACAATCTTCAATTAAGATAAGGGAAAAACCTGAAAAGCTTGTCAAGGGGGTCAGAGATTTCATTGTTTTCATAGGAATAAGAGTGTCCCCTTCTGTTATCTGTCTGGTCTATGGACTGCATTCCACATCTGAGAAGAGATTGCTTACACTAGGTAAAAGGGACAGGAGGGGAAAACTTTGCTTGTGAATATCTCATAAACCATAAAGGTTTGAGAGATAAGACTTATATCATTCTTCATGTTTTTTTAATGCCTACAAAATAAAATAAAGTTAAAACAAAGTATTACTATCCCTTTAAATGAATAAAAGGCCTTTCCAGCGTTTAATATATCTCCACGGCCGCTGCCTCCACTAGTCAGTGGCGAAAATGAATAGTGCCACAGAGACCCCCCCATACCTTCCAGGTCATTGCCAGAGTCCGAATGAGGGAATTTTGAACAGTCTGGCTTTTTACATGGCCAGTCTCTTTTCGAAATGGATTCCAACCTGCAAATGGCTGGGATCTGTGCTTAAGCACCTCCCAGCTATTCACCTTCTAGGGGGTTTCACCATCTTCCCCTACAAGCTGATTTGCTGGGAGATGCTTAAGCACACATCCCAGCCAATGGTAGGCTGAAATCCATTATGAACAGAGACTGGTCATATAAAAAGCCAGTCTTTGTTGAAAGTTCCCTCATTCGGACTTGGGCAATGGCCCAGAAGTTATGGAGGGGGTATGGGTCTATGGCACTATGCATTCCTGCCTCCACCAGCGGAGCCACTCATTAATACTAAAATACATTTGAGAAGGATGAGATACATTTATACAATGAGCCATCTTCCTATATACTGAGGATGACAGAAGCCTTTACATCTCATTACCGATACTCCAGAGCCCCAGGAAGTCCAGTTCAAGGGTCAAGAGTTCTTGAATACAAGGCATTGATTAAACTTGACAAACCGGAAACAACCATTTATTTTGGTTATTAACAATTCTTCTTCCCTTTATAAAGGTATACATTTTCCCATATTTCAGAATGGAGGAATTACCTGTCTTATCCATGTTTTAAAACCTCTGTCTAACCTGTCTGCGAGCTCAAGGTCCGTCACTTACGTTGTGACACGCGGGAGGCCTCCTCTATATAACTAAGCACCGCAGTGCAATCAGAGCTTAGTTGTACTGTTACCTGAGCTTAGTTACTTGTCTCCTTGGCTTATTTCCTTCCTAGCTATTTCACCCTTTGGCTTGTCTACGGTTTATCCTGAATTCTGTCTGCCTTGACCATTTGGCTATTCCTTTGAGCATTCTTGATCCCAGCCTGCCCAGACCTTCTGGTCTGTCCACCAGATACCCTTGATCTCTACCTTCCCTGATCTACTGGCCTGTCCACATGATTTACCCTGATCTCAGTCTGCTCTGTCCTTCTGAACTTCTCCTTGACCCTTCCAGTATTGCAAGTATTTCTAGAGATACATATTGTCTGGACTGTCTTTTGTACTGTATATATTAGCTACCCCTGTTCCCACATCCAACCTTTATAAGCAATACCTGTGCCTTCTCCACACATGTATGTGTATATGCTATAACTGCGTCTAGTCCACACCTGTACCTACATAGCTGAACTGCCTTTATATCCTATGCTTGCTAACTCCTGTGCTGACATTATCTGGACTTCATATTTAGTATTTATTATCCTATAACATAAAGTGATAGAATGCGTCGCTCCCTGTGAGCGTAACAGCACATGCACAGTAGAGACTGCGCGTGTGTGGTTTCGCACACAGGGAGCTTCGCTGTGAGCCATCTGGAGCTCCCTGTTGAGGATCAGCACGTTCGGCGAGAGACTCGCCGAACGTGCGGATCCGGAGCGGGGAGCTCAGGCGGCTCACTGCCTGTCTCTGCTCCTCACCAACTTCTGTATCTTGGGCACTAATTCTTTGGGGGCGCAGTCTATCTTGGTTGCTTCTTACTGCTGTGCATGAGCGGCCTGCTATTGGGTTCTATCCTATCGTCTTTCCTAATAAATCGCTTTCTGCTGGTTCTTTGTGGAGTCAGTCTTCACAGAGTAAGGTTCAGCAAGCATACAAACTATAAAATATTATTATATACTGTTCTATTGCTACCTTGCTCCAAGTTATTACAACATATTTCATAGTAAGAGCTTTTAAGAAAACAGATCTAAGCTTCTACTTTTTCAATAGAAGTTGTGGGACATTCTGTATGCACTGCTTAGGATTAGCGTTTCTCCTTTATGTGATCTATTAGTGTGGTGAGGTGTTAAAAACATTTTTTACCCCCTATCCCTACCACTTGCATGTGTTTGTGTATGCTTGAAAGTGATTGCAAACTGTGTCTGAGGTTGAAGTTTCTTTTGCTTACTAGGTTGTAATTAGTGACTGCTTTTTTTTTTTTTTTTTTTTTTTTAAGTATTTAACCAGGAAGAATACAATAAATTGAGACTGTCTCTCGTTTTCAAGTATGTCCTGGACTCATTTTCTCTACCTCAGAAGGGTGAAAGGCTGAGCTGACCTTGCCAGGACTAGAACCTGTGAAGTTGTGGCCTGAACAGATTCTACAGCTGGTGCATTAACCAACTGTGCCATCTCACCAGCTCATTAAAAAAAAGTGTGACTACTTGGAGTATGTGATTTTATGACTGTATTAGCTACTACACTTCCAAGAAAAATTCCACCCAATTAGCATGAGTTGACATATGTAGGGGGTGCCAGAAGCACAAAACTATGCCAGCTACAATGAATGATTTTATATACATTTTTTTCCAGCTATAACTTGCCTGTACTAAAATGATTATAAAAAAAATAAGTGAAATGAAGAAAATCTAGATAACGCATACAGTTTTTGGGATATAGCCAACTGGCTACATCAAATAAGAGGTCATTTGTCTTTCTACCTTCTACCCCTAAGTTAGCGTGTACAACTATTTCCAGAATATGGTACTACACATCGGTCACCTCAAAGATATGAAAATGGTTCAACACCATGGGGTTTTCTAGTGTATTCTGTACCTACTGCCAGCCTAAAAAAATGGTTCCTCACTGGTATGGGTTGACATGCCATATTAGGAGCCAGGAATGTGGCTACAGTGGAATAAGGATGGAGAAGCAAATATATTTCTACATTTTTCTGGGTACATTTAGATGTGGTTTTTTTTGGGTTTTTTTTTAAGAGTAGGGATGGATTATTTTGTTTGGTTCATCAGAGAATTACATGAGAAGTACTTTTATAGTATGAAAAGCAGTGTGAACCCAGGGTATCAGACTCTCTGGCAGTTAAAGGGATAGTAAAGTCTAGTAATAATAAACACTAATATTGTAGCTATTAGAATAATAAACTAAACAATGTTAGTCCTAGCTCTCAAACCTTTATGGTTTGATGGGATATACAAAGATAAAATTCCCCCTCCCTGCCCTTTCTGTGACATGACCTGTAAAGCTGTCAGCCCGAGATACTGGTTGCGTGACCATACGCGGATCTTCAGCAGAGCCGAAATAGCGCGATTGTGACACAAATACTTCATTGGAACGATCTACAAAGTGTGCCTGCAATCCAGGCACATTTTGTAGACCTTTCCAATGAAATATTTGTGTCACGATCAAGCTATTTCAGCTCTGCGGAAGAGACTCCATCTGGTCCTGGGACCAGGATATCCTGCAACTGGCTTTAGAGGTAATGTCACAGAAGGGGGTGGGAGGGGGGAATTTTATCTTTGTATATCACTCAAAGCGTAAAGGTTTGAGAGATAGGACTAATATAATTTAGTTTATTATTTTAATAGCTACAATATTAGTGTTTATTATTACTAGACTTTACTATCCCTTTAAACGTGAAACTGTGAGCAAGTGTACCTAGCCTGCAGCATCTTACCTGCAGTTATAAGTTTCCATGGTAACTTAGTCATTTGGAGCATTAAATGCTTAACTGACATTTTTATTTGAGTAGACCCCCAGCGACTGGCAACCTTTAGGACTGGATTTATTTTCGATTTATGCAAGTAGATATTTTGTTTCATAATGAAATAAAATTGCTCTAACAGATACTGCTATATTTTCTTGTTCTGCATTACTAATGTGTAGTGAAGACAGCCTAAGAAGATCAATTTAAAGTGACTATGTGGAAGTAATATATGTGAGTTTATCTTTTTTTCTGTACATCCCTTGCAGTAGTAACAAACACTGCAAATGTGAGATTTCTGTGGGAATAAGCAAGTCTTATGGCTTGACTGGTGTGTCAAATTTTTGTTTAACATTGTATCTGCCACTGTTGGCCGCTTGAGTACTATCTCCTTGCCTGCCTCTTGGATACTGACTCTGAAAAGAGAACAACACAGAGGCTAGCAAGTGGCAAGAAAGTTTACTCTGGAGATGGAACAGACCAGCGGTCACAAGAGAAAGAGTACCGAAGGGAAAACTGGAAAGGGAGAAACCAAAAAACGTAGTGAGGGACAAGTCAAGGTCAGGGCTGGTTGAGTTCATGCAAAACGTGATGCAAGACGAGGTCAGGGGCTGGCTGAGTTCAAGCAAAACGTAAGGCAGTCCGAGGGCAGGGGCTGGCTGAGTTAATGCAAAATGTAAGGCAAGCCGAGGTCAGGGGCTGGCTGAGTTAATGCAAAATGTAAGGCAAGCCGAGGTCAGGGGCTGGCTGAGTTAATGCAAAATGTAAGGCAAGCCGAGGTCAGGGGCTGGCTGAGAACAAGGACGGTCAGAGACTAGCCAAAGGTCAAAAAACTAATTGGACACGCAAACAAAGAGAAAGCAACGCTGTGATCAGCTTAAGAACTTGACGCAAGAGCGCCCGAGCCCAACCGGCACGATCCTAAAACGCGGTGGCGTCTGACATCACACGCCATGATGTTGGCGGCATACAAGACCCGGAAGTGATAAATACAAGGCTGCCTATGCGCAGACACGACGGCCAAACGCGGGCAACCCGGCGAGACGGGAGGTAGGGAATCGGAGCGCAACAGCCCCCACTAAATTCAGGTGGAAGGGGTTTTCATTCACTTTTTTCCCCACCATAACCTTTTCAATTTGTGCTCCACAAGTGCACCAAGCCTCAATAGCAAGCCAGTAAAAACAACCTCATGCTGATGAGTTGCATTAACAACGAAACGGCTGTCCATGAGTGGTTCACTGGCTTTGCATCTCTTCCTGAGTTGTGTCTTAAAACGGTTACTCAGCATACACATGCTCTAAGGAATCCATGTATAAAGTGGAATCTGAGGAAAAAAGGTGATTCCTTGTTAAACGTATTTGCATATGCCTACCCTGTGGGAAAAGCCTTATGGCTTGACTGGTGTGTCAAATTTTTGTCTAACATTGTATCTGCCACCCACCTGAGTCATGGGAGAATGAGATGTGTAAGAACCTTCTGTCACAGCCCCTCTATCTCCTTATCCCAACTGCTCTCTCAGCAAGTCTCCCACTCTTTCTGTCCCAACCCACCCATTCTGTCACAGTCCCCCACCCTGCTGTCTCTCAGCTCATCCATCCTCTCTCTCTGAGCCCCCATTGTCTATCATAGCCCCCTCTTTGTCACAGCCCACAACTATTTCTCACTCACAGATGTCAGTTCTGCCTCACCCCCTGAAACACACACACGCACACACAAGTGCTTTCGTGTGTGTGTTATTATGGGAAAGGGGCCAGTTTGTTCACTCCAAGTGAATACAGTGAGGACAGACAATAGGCACAAAGTGTGAGGAGTAATGTGCAGCTTCATTTCCATGCCGGTTAATGTTGAAATGTGCCCCGGAGCTGATAAACAGTTGAGTATTGTAGTGATGCGCACCTCCAACTGTATGTGTATCTTGCACCTATACATAGAACTGTATGGCAGAAGGATAGACCAAGTTGGTGCTGCGCACCAACTCATCAGCACTGCTTATGAGCTCCAGGACAGTTTGCAACATTAGACGTAATGGAAATCCTCGGTGCCCATGACTGCCCTCCGAGAGAGCTGCTGCGGTGTGCGGACGACATTGTCAGTCACTTCCTGAGTGTCGCACTTATGCAAATTTGCTGTACTTATAAGCCTATGGTTAATTGCCAGAGTGAGTCTCCGCCTACTTGCTAGACCTTATAGGCCTCAGTCTGCCAGTACTCCTTTGCCCTTTCGAGGTGTACCTGGGCGCAAGCTCTTGTGATAATCCTATGCTCTGATCCGTGTATGACCTCTGGCTATGTTTGACTCCGGCTCCGTTTTGATCCTTGACTTGTTGCCTTCCGCTTCGATTTGACCCTTGGCTCCATCTGACTACCCTCTCCGGTCTGACCCTTGGCTCTGTCCAACTAGCCACTCTGTGCTGACCCCGGCTCCAACTGACTATCCGATATGGTACTGACCTTGATTTGGCTGACTAACTACTCTGTGCTGACTCCAGCTGACTATCCAATAGCTTCCGGCCATTGGTCTAACTCCACTCTTACGCTAAACTGTGCTTTAGCTGATCTCTCTGGTACAAGCTGTGCTCAGTATCATCCCGCTGCGCCGGACTCTGGCTATTCCATTCTGCTTGTTACCAATGGTTATTGCCTTTGGGTATTCCCTAGCGTTCTAGGGATTTGAGTCTCCGTTGCCTATCGCTACCCTGGGGTATCTCTAGTCGCCATTTCCTGTAGGTTTACCCTAGCAGTCTAGGGAAGCTTCTCTCATTTTGCTTGGGCTTTTTCACTTCACCTGCACTAGTAGCTGCTGCTATCCTTGCTACCATTGCATTACGTAGTCCGATTGGGATCAGCCTCTGCTCATTCAGTGATCATGTGCTGTCTCCATACCTGGCTAGTGAGGGTTGGGGAAATACTTGTGCACTGTCTCTACACCTGGTCCTCTGAGGGTTGGGGAAGTCCTTTCAGTATTATTTCTGTTCTTATTTTAATAAAGATATTGATTTTACTGTGTCTGTACTTGTCAGAGTCATTATTCCATGGTCACTCCGTGACACTGAGGTAGCAAAGTCCATTTCTGTTGGTGTAATGGGGGTCTGTGAACATATGGGTGATCATGTGAGAGGGAAGTGAAAGGGGTCACTGAAAATATCAGTGCAACGTGAGAGGGAGGCGAAGGTTCATGGCGGCTTAAGCAAGCCATGTTTTTTTGTTGTTGTAGAGGAAAGAGTGAGGGTGGGCCAACTCCTTGCAGAGATTTTAACAGCGAGGTCAGGGGCCGAACTGTAAATCACACCCCCATGTTTGTCCTGCTAAGGCAGTATGGAGGAGATATCTCAGTATCAATATATCCCTCCTTGCTGCCACTCCGGTGTGTCAGGGTCACATGACCATGTTCTCTTTTATAGTATAAAGAAGATTTCCCATTTGATTCAAGTTTATTGTTTTTAAAATGGAGAACATTATGAAGTGTTCCATGATAGAGCTAGGACAGCACATGCAATCTAGGAGTCTGTGGCCATGAAACACAGGCTTCCTGGCTAAATTCCAGCTATGGGGGGTCATTTTTCACTGCATCTGTCCTGCACCCACTAGGGCAGGCTTAGTAAAACCCGAGAATCCCCCTGGCACAAAAATGTTGGACATACACCCACACCTGTACCTGTTCAGTAGGCCCAGTACCTTATTCAAAAGTTAAACATTTGTGGACCGGAGGGGTGATGGACCAGAGGGATGTTGCACATCCCTCTAGTCATTATAAGCTTAAAGGAGAACATTCATATGGGCTTAAATTAGCCCAACTACATTAGCCTTGGTATTTTTTTTTTTTATTTTATCTAGCTACTACTTAAGACATGGGGACTGAAAATGTGCCACTCTGTATGTTCAGCACAACAGAGTAGGGCTTCCCACCTCACTCCCAGCTGCCCCAGGGAGCGCATTCATGCCAAGTGGCACATTTCCAGTCCCCATATCTTAAATAGTATTTAGATAAAATAAAATAAAAAATGCCAAGGCTAATGTAGTTGGGCTAATTTAAGCCCATGGACAAACCTTTTTCCACATATGAATATTCCCCTTTAAATGGTTTCAGGCACTGCATTGTGGGATTTATAGTCCTGTTTACCAAGCAGGGATTGCCTCTTCCCAGGTTATTATATGTCTAGACTACAACCCGCAGACCTACGTCTCAGGCTGTCCTTAAATAGAGCTGCATTTGCAGAGAAGGTATGTTTAGTACCAATTTGTACATTTAGGTGTGATGTGGATGTACAAGATTAGAACATTATCTAAAAGGTGCAGTACTGTAAAATGCTGTCCTTTTATAAAATGTACACTTCCATGACTGAATAACAGAGGGCAAATATAGTCAAGCTGATACCTTTATTGGCTAAGCAGATTTAGGCTTTCAAGACCTCATAGGTATAGTCCTCAGGTAGGGTTGCCACCCGGCCGGTATTTTACCGGCACAGACGGTGATCGGCGCACTGGAGCCGGTGCCGGTATAACACCAATATCGGCAACTGAAAAGCCGGTATTTGTGTGCGTCCGGCAGGGAGGAGGGCACCGCAGTCTACTGAGGTGCTCCACCTCTGCCGTGTGACACGTCATGCTGGGCCGGGTGCAGAGTTGCCATGGTAACATGTATTGCCCGCTATGAATGAAGCAAGAAAAGTGTGTCAGTAACCTTAACTCAGGTGAAGCGGTACCTGGGGGACACGAAACAGAAGACGCTATCTGGCAGAATTAGTAGGGAACTGAAGAGATAACAGGCACATGAGATGTGATGATGCTGGGTCACTAAAACAAAGTGCCGACGCCTCATCAACCCTCAAGAAAACCCGTGTAGAGGCCCATTCAATGCTTCAAGGAGATATGTACCGTAATTAAAATCAATAATCTTTATTAATTGAAGATTAAAAAACATAAAAAGACAAAACAAGGTACTAATTGAATTGGTGCGCCTTTATAAAAACACAGCGCAGCTTTTATACTTCCTCTGAGCTCGTGATTGTAACAATGTACTCTAGTACCAACGATGTTATTAAACAACTAAATAGAAAACCTTACATTTTCTTCTTTTTTCATATTCATTTATTAATCCCAAGATAACTGCATACACTTTACTGTGTGAATGAAAAAGCTATTAGAATATACAGAGGGTACGGTGCACAAGGGACTGACAAGGGACTGACAGCGCAGGCGCACGGACGTCACTGTGAAGAGACGTCCGTGCTTCCTGATCCTTTGAAACGCCGAAATCTTGAGAACGGGGTAAGATTTCTGGCGACTAGCGCTACTAAGCAGCTAGTCGCCAGGTCAGCAGTAAGGGGAGATTTAGTTATTAAGGGGTGAAAGTTCCCCTTTAATACTGAAAGTTCTATCCTCTATTAATATTGAGATAGTTTACAAATCGAAGGCAACTAATCAAATAGATGCTGACATTAAATCTTCTTAATTCTATGATCACTTATAATCAGTGTCTATATTGTTTAAACAGCGGGTGCTGTAGACGCTTAACCTTTCATCGTACTATTGTCACTACGGATGCCTGTAAGCCTAGGATTTCCTCGTAGTTCTAACAATGATTTAATCGTAACTGTTCTAAGTCTACAAATGCCTTTCTCTAAATGTTGCCTAAGTAAATTCTAAATTCTCTTTCAATTCCTGAGTCTAAATTTGGTTTCTGTTCAAAAATCACACCCTCTCCATCTCACTATTGTCTTTTCGCGGTTAAAGCTATAATGTGCATATACTCGCTGCTTTCACTATTCTCCTATCTGAGCTCAGTGGTAAATCATACTAGGGGGTATCTTTTAGTTAGTACCCCACGTTTAGGTTGCTGCGCCGCCCAACGCGTTTCACCACAAACACTGGCTTCGTCAGGGGCTATAGTGATTTGACCGGTTCCTATCACCATTTATATACAATTTTAATTACTAATGGGTGGTTACACTTACTTCCTCCCGTCCAATCAGTAAACAATTTACCGATGACTAATAGGAGGTGTGTTTGTTGAATGACAGTTTTTCTAAAAAGACGCTAGATGTTAACTCTATATATGCCAATGAGTTTCAACTCTGCATAAATCGAATCAGTTTTACATTTAGGTATTAATCAAATATTCTTTGTCTCATTGAACTATAAAAGTAAACTAGTCTATTGGTGAAAAATATTTTTATGCAATATATAAAGGATGATGACTCTTGTTCATATTTTAGATTCTATATCTATCCGTGAATCTGGGCTTAGATTTAAAGAAATATACACACATAGACTGTCCAGCTACTTTAAATATTGATCAATTAATCAGTAGTACTTAACACTGATGTAAGATGTATGAAGTACTATTAATTAAATAAAAGTCATCCTTAGATTTACAGAATAATGCAAGATTGAGTGGTTCTGCCCCTTTTGCTGCTCCACCCTCCTAGACCCACAACTATGGCCGGTATTTTTTTGAGGAAAAGGTGGCAACCCTATCCTCAGGCATGTTATACAGATAAATATTTATCTGTATAATATGCCTGAGGAAGAGACCCAAATGCCATGAATGCTTGCAACCTAAATCTCCTTAGGTAGCCAATAAAGGCATCACCTGACTATATTTGCCTCCTGTATTTCTACAGCGAACAGGGTACCAACGCTCATCTTTAATGACTGAATAAAGGTTTTTTTTTGTGCGTGATCTGAGCGCAGCCGTGATCACAATATAATTGGTTAAACAAATTATGAGCCACTTATTCATAGGTTCAGTTCCCCTTTAAGAAAGTTTGAACTTGCAGCATGAAATCACTGAATCGCATTTAATTCAATGCAATAGATTTATCTAATCATGTGTAGTACTACTTTGTCTACCCCTTTAAGGACCAGAGGGATTGAACAGTATAGTGTCTATAGCAAAAATGTTCTCTGCACCACACACTAAAATAGTTTGCCCATCACCCCGTTTCAACCAAATTATACCAAGGGCCGCATGGCAGTACAGCTATTCTGTTAAACAGGGGAGCATAGTATATGATTACATGCATCCACGTGATTCTAACAATTAACGAGGTGTGGGTGGAGAAGAATAATGCGGATGAGATCTGAGCAGTGCGCGCTAACACAAAAACACAGTTGGACTGATGGGCTTAAAGAAGACAAGCCAAGAAACATCAAACCGGAAGAACAAAGACGTGAAATCTGCTGCTTCTTACAGTAAAGCTACAGAATAATATACTGTGTAGTCTGGTAACAGTACTGAAGTCTCACTACAATTAGTCACAATAAGCAGTTAGTACCGGAATCCCACAAACGGACAACTTCCTGTTCAAAAACCCAACCTTAATAACTCCCTAACCTTATTATTAGATCCGCGATGTCCCAAAGTACCGGCCAGGAACAGATCATCCCTCTGTTCGTCTCGTGAGCAGGGACTACAATAACCAGAAGCCCTTGCGGTTATGAGATACTCTCCAGGAAGGGGAAAAATTCAAATTCAAGTAACTTTATTAGCTATAAAGGCAACAACGTGTTACTTTAATTTGGGAGTGACGATTTGTAGCAGCCGATCTTATTTAACCGTTTTAGTGCCAGGAGTTGGCCATGTTCCTATATCTTTTAGGCAAGATAGATTTTTGCTGTCTTTTTATGTATGATTCTTGCAGGTGCTTTTTTTGTTGCATATAATATATTGTTGTGTTACAAACAAATTTAGAGTTTACATGGTGCCTCACACAGCGATGTATCTTGGCCTAGGGCGGCACTTACAGTGCATGAAAAGCGCCCCCACCCGCCAGAACTACATCCAGCTTCTTCACTCTAAAATAATGATGAGTGCTAGGATATAACAGATGAGAGTTGGTACCGTGTTAGCCGTAGAAATACAGGAGGAAAATATAGTTTTTGAGGAGAAAACCTAAGGTCTTGAAAGCTTGCATTCTAAATCTGCTTAGCCAATAAAGGTGTCAAAAAGTATATTTGCCTCCTGCTAGGATATAATGCAGAGCTCTCTGATCCTGTCAAGAGCTTGTGGTCAAGTGTTGCTGTCCCCTTCCACCAGCTAGAGTTGCCACCTAGCTGGTATTTTGCTGGCTGGTAAAAAAATTGGCTTCTGTCCAATGTTAAGTCTATGGAAGGAATGCTGTGGCCAGTATTTTTTTGAAGAAAAGGTGGCAACCCTACCACAGGCCTCTCTGTAATATGGCCTCTCAGCAGATGATGTAGTTGCTAGGAGACAGCACTCCACAATAGTAGCTGGTAACTTTTTAGGAACTGTCCAGGGCAAGTAAACTCGAGCGTTAAAAAGGCGCAAGAGGAAACATGTCAAGGGGTGTGAGAGAGACATGTCTCTCTCACACGCTCTGTCTCTCTTCCTCTTTGTTTAGTTGACTGCTTACCCGAATGGCCGTTTACTACATGCTACCGACACCTGCATGATGCACTGCTGTGCTCCTCTGGCCCCTCTTTGCTTCAAACCTCCTTCCGGATCCAACCACCCCTTGATATTTTCCTCTTGTGTCTTGTTCAAGTTTACTTGCCCTGAACAGATCATAAAAAGTTACAGGCTACTATTTGTGGAGTACTGTCTTCTAGCAACTACATCTCCTGCGGCAGGGCCATGTTACAGATAGGCCGGTGGAAGGGGACAGCAGCATCAGGTGACCGCAAGCTCTTGACAGGATCCGAGCTTTCTGCATTATATCCTAGCACTCTGCATTATTTGAGAGTGAAGAAGCTGGATATATTTCTGGTGGGGGTGGCTTTTTATGCCACCCCCTGTAAAGTGCTGCCCTAGGCCAAGATACATCGCTGTAAGGGGCCAGAAGCACAAAATCACCGATTGTAGTCAGGGCCTCCGGTGCCCGTAATAGAACCTGGGTAGTGGGTCTTATATGCATAAACCCCAGGTCCACGTGACCTGGTTGATGATGATGTAGCCAACCTGATTAGAGGGCTGGCTTGATGTAAAAACTGAAAACCAGGGAGGGGACAGTGGAGGGTACAGGAAGCGGCGGCTCGCCCGATATGCGGGGAAGCCGTGGGTTAAGTACTCTGCGGCTCCTCCCACAAATTCAGTCGAGCCTTCCACTTGTAGTCAGGGCCTCCGGTGCCCATAATAGAATCTGGGTAGTGGGTGTCATATGCATAAACCCCAGGTCCACGTGACCTGGTTCATGACGATGTAGCCAACCTGATTAGAGGCCAAAAGAGGTACAGACACGGATTAAGTTTGAAAATGTATTGACATTTACTTGACAAATTAGATAATGCTGATTTAATCTCTATATGTGGATTATGAATGTATCTGGAGAAACAATTTGATTTCCACCTTCCTAAATGCTGGATATTGTGAGGTGGCACGTGATTTTTAGAGGCTGCTGAAGCAGCTCCAATTCTAAAATAATGCTCGGCGATCTCCATTGGATTATAACCTAGGCGAGCTAAAAGTAATCTAGTCAATTTAACAAATGACTTGACTTGCAATGGACCATTAGCAGTAGGTAGCAATGGGCTGTCAGCCGGTTGATCAGACAGGAGGCTGAACAGAGTCTGAAGCGCTTTATACGGACAGCAATCACCATTTGTAGGAAAGATCTTAATATTAGCTCCTTCTCCTCTTTGGTCTGTTTTAGAGTGCGAAAGGTGTAGGTTAAAAAATTCTGCCTGATCATGTAAATCCTTTTTCTTACTGAAGGTTTGCTGACCTGGAGAGACCAAAAATTTGCCTGGTCTTAAAAACCTGAAGAACCCTAAACATATGGCTGCTAATAAAATACAGTTGGTATGGGAATCGAAAGGACCCGCCTTCAAGGCTAAGTATAGCTTCTTAAAGAGCGGGCCATCTATAGGTAACCTAGTATGTGATGGATCAAAAGGAGTCTTAAAAAGGCTTTTAAGAAACAATTTGGTTTGATATGAAGGTCAGTTAGGTTGAATATGTGATAGGTAGTGCTGAATCCCAGCAAAATATAGCTTGATAGTAAAGGGGGATAATTTAAGAGATTGGTGACAATAAGCCCCGAAGGCCAGAATGGTTGAAACTGAGTAATGGCAGGGTGACTTGGTAAGGATGAGAAATTGATGCAGCGTGGACCATGCTTTTTTGTAGATTTTAAGGGTGCTTGGTGCTAGACCACGTATCATGATGTTGTTTGCTTCTGTCAGGAAGAAGTTAATTTCAGGACTAACTCTTGACGTGCCGGGGGAGATAAAGGATTGCTGCTGGCTGATGTCATCAGTTTGAGGAATTCCTGGAAATTAAGATGGGACAAGGCATCAGCTGCTTGATTGCAGGAACCTGGGAGAAAAGAGCTATGAATACTGAATTTATAATATAGAGACAACCATGTTAGTTTGCGAAGGAACGTCATGATGTGAAGGGATGAAGATCTACCTTTTATGAGCATATGACTAGTGGCTTGATTGTCTGTAATGAAAGTCACTGTCTCCCCTGTCCATAAATGACCCCATAATACTGCTGCAGAAACTATTGGATACAGTTCGAACAAGGATGATGTTTTTAGGAAGTCCGGAAGACTTAATATTTCTGGGGGCCAAGAAGCTGCGAACCAATCGGCCTTGACGATTGCGGCATATCCTTGGGAAGCTGAAGCGTCTGAAAAAACTACCGGGGAGGAATTGGTCATGGGCTGGGGAAATAGTGAGTGGCTGTTCCAATATTTAAGAAATGAGTACCACGTGGACAAGTCTGATCTTGCTGCTTCGTCTATGCAGAAGAAAGGAGACAAAGGAGGTGGGAAATAAATGACTTTTCTTGAGGAATGATGCACGTAGCGAAATTCAAGTGACCTATCAAGGACTGTAATTGCTTTTTGGTCCATAATGGATGGGTAAGAAATTCTTGGACAATGGTCTGGACTCTCACTAATTTGTCAGAAGGAAGAAAGGCTTCCATCTTGACTGAACCTAGGCAAATTCGTAAAAATTCAACTGAGGTGGCAGGGCCGAGAACTTTGTTGGCAGCAATAGGGACCTTCAAATCATGGAATAAGGTCATAAGATTTGACAAACCTACTGGCTGCTCTGCAGGGGATTCCACAATTAGGAAGTCATCCAGGTAATGAATGACGTTGGAGCAGTTGGCGTAAGAACAGATGATCCAATTGAGTAATTTGGCAAAGCTGTCAAACAGTTTAGGACTGCTTTTAAGGCCGAATGGTAAACGAACTGAAAAATAATACAAATCTCGCCGTTTCATGCCCTGAAGATGCCATAGTGCAGGATGACCTGGAAGAAGCTTGAAGGCATCTTCAATGTCGATCTTTGATAACCAGCAACCTTTTCCTGCCATTCTCATCAAGGTTATGGCATCATTAACAGAATGGTATTTAAGGAGGAATTCTTCCGAAGGAATCAAAGAATTAATGCTTGGTTGCTGGGACGCATGGGGGGCTGAAAATCACTTTATTGTGGCATTGGAAACATACATCCAGAGGAAAACTCAAAGATCATAAAGCAAGAAATTAGAATATGGAACATATCAGTAATCAAATACATAGAAAAAAAGATATAATAAAGAACAGAAGTATCCAAATAACATTTCAGATATGCAAAGAATAAGTAATTGATAAGCTTAGAGAACTGCAGGGCAGCCACAAGCAAAACCAATATTACATCTCTGAATCTCAGGAGAGAGAGAGAATAGCTAATAGCAGAGCGAAGAGGAAGCAATAGTTTAGAAGAACAGTCAGGGCAAGCAGGAGAGACAAGAAAGCGAGAAAAGGAAGTAGAGAAAAAAGAAAGAGAGAGGGAGAAGAAGAAAAAGAAAAGGGAGAGAGAGGAAAGAAGATGGGGAGGAGAAGGGGTAGGGTAGGAGAAGGAGGAGGGGGGGGGGAAGCCACCAAGCCAAACCCCAGGATCAAGACAGCGCCGGGCTACATCTCCAAACTATGCACCCCAAGTGTAGACGTCACGTCTCCCGGATCTAGGCAGCATAAACCAAAACATTCCAGGCAGACCAAGTCTCCCTGTAAGATTGGAAGCGTGAGAGGCGCCAAGCGTGAAACCTCTCCATGGTGCTGAATCTGTTAACTCTACCCACCCAAGCATCCAAGGGAGGGGAACCCCGCATCTTCCAGTGGGAGGATATGGTCAGTCTAGCAGCTGTAAGCAAAAAGTGCAAAAGAGGAAACTTTCTAGGAGTGAAGAGGGCATGAAGAGAAAATAAACATAGCAAAGGATCGGTAGGTACTGAGAAACCACATACCTCACCTATTTTTACCAATATCTGACCCCAATAGTCGCTGATGTCAGGACAAGTCCACCAAATGTGGGCTATAGTGCCACCAGATTCCCTGCATCTCCAACATGTGTCCAATGTCCTCGGAAACATTCTAGATAATCTGTGAGGCGTAAGATACCAGCGAGTGACCAATTTATAAAAGCTCTCCTGAGAAGGCGTGTCTTTAGGTAGGTATTTGATCGATCTGAAAAGTGTTCTCCAAGTTTGGTCCTCAGCCCAGGAAGTGATGAATCTCGGAGTCTCTTGAGAATCACCATCTAGCAGAAAACGATACAACTTAGAGATCGTGCGTCGACAGCTATCAGGCGAGGTGAGGAAAGTCTCCATCCAGGTCAGAGTACGCGAGGGGGATCCGCTTTTGGTGAGTTTTGTAAGAAAACCCCGAACCTGCAGAAACCTCCAGAACTCCATCACCGGGAGGCTAAAAGTCCGGGAGAAGTCACAGAAGTCCCGCTGAGCCAAAGCTTCGGAGAGCGTCGGCACAGCAGTTAAACCTAAAGCCTCCCACCTCCGAAAAGCACCTCTCTCCAGACCAGGAGGAAACTGAGGATTACCGCAGATGCTAAGGAGAGGTGAAGGAGAGGGGGCCCAAGCATTTAAGGCGCAAAGAGAATGCCATGTGCGAAGAGATGGGCCAAGAATGGGAGACCGAAGTAAAGTCGACGGTAGGGAGGCTTCAGGTACCAGGAGTAGCTGCAGAGGGGAGAGACTCCAACTATCCAGTAAGTCTATCCGCAACCAGTCAGCAGAAGATCTAGCCATATCGCAGTCAACTAGTTTGGAGAGAAGCGAAGCCACATGGTAACTCTTAAAATCCGGCAATCCCATACCCCCTAGCGCTCTAGTCCGTCGCAGTACGTCCATCCGACAGCAAGGTTTTTTATTGTCCCAGACAAACTTCGCTATAAGGGACTGTAAGGATTTAAAAAAAGAGGAAGGGATATGTATAGGAAGAGCCTGAAGCAAATACAGGATCTTGGGCAGCAGGATCATCTTGATAATATTCATCCGTCCGAACCATGAGAGGAAAGGATTCTTCCAGCCACTGAGTAAAGTCTCAAAGTGTCGCAGCAAAGGTGGGAAGTTATGTTTAAATAAAGCATTCGTAGCTGGCGTGATGTGTACCCCAAGGTAGGCGAGGTGCTTTTCAGCCCAAGTAAATGGGTACAAGGCTTTTAAAGCCGAGCAACGAGATGTAGGGATACTCAGGTTTAATACCACAGATTTAGCCACGTTCACCTTGGACCCAGAAAGATTTCCATAGTCCGACAGGAGTCTAACGACCGCTGGAAGTGAGCAGTCTGGACAAGTTAATGAGAGCAGGATGTCATCTGCAAACGAGGTGACTAGGTAATCTCGTTCTCCACCCGGAATGCCTCGAATGTCAGGGTGAGAACGGAGGGCATTTAGAAGCGGTTCCAGAACCAGAACAAAGAGCAAGGGGGAGAGAGGGCATCCCTGGCAGGTCCCATTTGAGATGGGAAAGGGGCTCGAAAGAGCACCGTTGACTCGGACTCTGGCCGAAGGAGAAGAGTACAATGCTAATATCTGCTGTAAATATCTGGGTCCCAGGCCCACAGTAGAGAGGACCGCCTCTAGAAAAGACCAGCTGACACGGTCGAAGGCCTTCTCCGAATTGCAGGTTCCTTGGTGAGGGCCACTCTGTGAATGAGGGAAACAACCCTGGCGGTGTTATCTCGCGCTAATCGTCCCTGCACAAAGCCCGCCTGGTCAGGGTGGATGAGACCTGGCAATAGAGGTTGCAGTCTTAAGGCCAGTACTTTAGCATAAAGTTTGAAATCCACATTGATAAGTGATATCGGCCTATAATTAGCACAATTGGTAAGATCCTTCCCTTCCTTAGGAATAACCACAACATGAGCCTCAAGAGTCTGAGGTGAAAAGGGGGAAGCTGCTGATATAGAATTAAAGGCTCGAAGCATATGTGGCAATAAGGACTCCGAGAAGGTCTTGTAATAAGAAGCCGGAAGGCCATCGGGACCTGGGCTTTTCCCCAAGGGCATAGTTTTCAAGGCCCTACGGAGTTCCTCCTCCGTAAAATCGGATTCCAATTCCAGGATCTTATCAGCGGGAATACGGTTGGGAAAATGGGCAGACAAAAAGGCTCTCAAAGCATCAGGCGGAGAGGGGGTTTCCATACCCCCCTGAGCCGACGCAAGGTTATACAGAGAGGAGTAGAAACTTCTGAAGGATTCCGCTATGTGGTCAAAGTCCCAGACCAAATGTCCCCGGTCATCCAGAATCTCCCGAACCAGCCCAGCCCTCTGTCTCTTCCTAACCATGGCAGCCAAAAGTTTCCCAGATTTATTGCCCTGGACATAAGCCTTACATTGGTAAGAGCGGAATGATTCAGAATACATCAGGGCTGAAATGTCACGTCGCAAGGTCACAAGTTCCCTATGTAGATCGTCCGATAAGTTCACCTTGTGCTTCCTCTCCAAGCTACAGAGACGGGTCAGCATAGCCTGGAGTCGATCAGTCCGTACACGTTTACGCCGAGCTCCAAGACGGATAAACTCCTCCCTAATGACAGCCTTATGAGCTTCCCAAACCATGGAGTCAGAGACCCCGCAATCATGATTGAGGTTAAAGTATTCCTGCAATCTCGCTGGGAAAAGGGTTTGAGCTAAGGAGTCCTTCAAGAGCAATTCGTTCAATTTCCAGGGACCCCGTCGAGGACCAGACCCAGGGAGAGAGAGAACAATGTAGATCGGACTGTGATCCGACCAAGTGATATTTCCAATGGAGGAATCACAGAGATATTGCAAAGAATATTGGTCGCAAAGAAAAAAGTCGATACGCGAATATTTGGAGTGTACCGGCGAAAAGAAGGTGAAGTCCCTCCCCAGTGGGATGGACAACCTCCATACATCTAGCAAATTATACCTATCTAGGAGAGACCGGAACTTAGCCACAAGAGCGGAGCTATGTGAGGAGCGAGCCGGGTTACAATCAACACTAGGGTCTGGCGCAAAATTAAAATCCCCCCCCCAGTACAAGTATCCCATCTCTAAAAGCATCAAGCTTGTCCAGGAGAACAGAAAAGAAGGATATCTGATCAACGTTCGGAAGATAGATGGAAGCCAAAGTGACCCTGAAGCCCAAAACCGTGCCCTTCACAAAGACATATCGTCCCCCAGGATCCACCACCGAATCTACTGTCGTCCAGGGCAAAGACCGGTGCAGGAGAATCGTCACCCCCTTGGTCTTAGTGGCAGCAGTAGCATACCACTGGTGCGGAAAATGAGTTTTACTTAGAGTGGGATGAGCAACAGATTTAAAATGTGTCTCCTGTAGAAAGACTATCTGAGATCGGTCCTTCACTAGATCACGTAGGAGACGGCTTCGTTTCTCAGGAATGTTTAGGCCGCGCATGTTAAGAGAGCAGCAGCGCCATCCTGAAGGGTCAGCCATATTCCCCTAATACAATCAGGCCGGCGGCAACTCCCCCCAGAGGGACAAAAGGAGCGGGTGCAGGAAAGGTGGGTAGGGTAGGGAGAAGGAGAGGTTCAGAAAGAAATTGAGTTGCCCCAAAGAGCTTGAGAAAGAGGCAGGGTTGAGAGAGAAATATAGCGAAGAAAAAGAAAACATGAGTAATCGACAGAACCGTACATACCCCATTAAGGGGCACAAAGCCAAGGTGAGCTAGGGGGATAGCCCACCAAGTCGTATGGCATGGGGAACATAATCCACAGGCCATAGGATACAGTTAACAACCGTAGGAACAAGTCAGGAAAGGAATAAGGTGCATATTAACCACTGAACTAGCCCAAACCCCCACCCATTGCTGCCGTAGGAAAGCCACGGGATGAGGGAAAGCCGGAATCTCCCACTCCCAGAGGGCAGTCACCCAAACTCCAGGGCGCCCCGGAGGCGAAAGAGATCTGCACATAGGGGTCTATTCAAAAGGGGAGGAGAGCAGGTCACCCAGCCCAGAAGAGACACACCCATGGGAGGCCTCAGTGTTCAACACCAGCCTTCACCCCCCAGTGCCATTGCCTCCAACCAAGGATACCGAAGCCAAAGCATCGGGCGAGGGGCCGCAGACCCAGGGGGAAAAAAAAAAGGAAAGGGGGAAAGGGAACCCCCCCAAGATCAGTGGCCTCAGACCCAGGCCCCAGCACCTGTTCCAATAGAGGGAGCTATAAGTAAATTAACCGTAGCCTCCAACAACGGGGAGGCATGGTCTAACCTTCCCCCGAGATCAGGCTCATATCAACATGGTATGTAGAATAAAAAACAAGGCAATGTCAGCCCAATAGGTGTTCCAGGGGACGCATCAAAAAGAAAAGGCTCAAAGGGCCAGAGAGCACGTCCATTGACACAGAGTAGAGGGAACAATGTAACAGGTTAAAGAATAAACAATCACAAATCAAAACACACAACTCTGACATCCGGGGATCAGGAAACCTCGATGTAATGTAAAGGGGGCCCCCGAGCCACCATCCCCGAGTACAATCAGACCCAGACCCCACTGCATCGAGGCAATAAGTTGAGGACCCCCAGAACCCACCCAACCGGGCCGCAAGGCCCAGAAGAGACCAGGCTCCGAAAGCCGCCACCACGAAGCAGGGAGGGCCCAGGTGAGAGAGAGGCCCGTAGAACTGCACCGGGCCCCCGTCCGGACGCCCGAGGGGAAAAAACGGTTCCCAATGAAAAGGCCACAGACCCTCCAGGGGGGAGAACCCCGGAGGGTGTGCGGCAGGGCCACGGAGCAGGAGCCCAGCCACCGCCAGTCCTCCCCATGGGCAACATCCGCAAAAAGAGTCCCAGAAGGAGGGAAGGGGGAACAGTACAGTCACCATGGAGTCACAACCTGATGGCTGTAGAAAAGATGTGGAATCAAGTCGGAGCAAAACGGGTCTGCTCGGTCCCTCCTGCAAGCGAGTTGTCCCACTGACGCTTCTGTGAGCTCTTCCGCTGGTCTTTAGGGCCATCACCCGCCACAGGGATCTCCAACGTCTCGGGCACCGGAGGAATTTGCAGTGCAGCGCAGAAGGTGTCGGCCTCCTCCACAGAGCGAATATAGGCCGTGGCCTCTCCCTTCTGGGCCTGAAGATGAAAGGGGAATCCCTTTGATGCCAAGCTTGAGTAGATGAGTGGTAAGTGGTTTGAGGGCACGTCGTTGCTGTAGTTTAAGTTGTGAAAGATCAGAGAAGATCTGGACCTCTGAGTCTTCTGTCTTGAGATCAGCCATCTCTCTACTGCGGCGAAGAATAAGGTCCTTCTCCGGGTAGCGATGGAGGCAACATATCACATCTCGAGGTCTCAGATTCGGCCCAGGACGGGCCCGCAGTGCCCTATGTGCCCTCTCCATCCGCACTTCATAGTCATCAGGTTTCTGCAAGATTTTGCGGAACAAGACCTGCAAAGCGTCTCTAAGTCCCTCATTAGGGACGGATTCAGGAACGTTCTTTATACGCAGGTTACACCTGCGTCCCCTGTTGTCTAGGTCAACTAACCTGTATTGTAGATTAGCCATTTTGTCCTGCTGGTCCAGCACAAGCTGCTCCAAGGACTGCAGCCACTCATTGTTGGTCTCACCCTCCGACTCCAAAGTCCTCACCCTATGTCCCAGCTGAACCACCTCTGTCTTGACATCCGCCAGGTCCCGTCTGAAGGAAGCCTTAAGGTCGCTGAACATCTCCCTCAACTCCGTTCTCGTAGGTAAGTCACTGAGGTCCGTCCCTCCAGAACCCTCCGTCATTGTGCTGCAATGGGCCATAGTAGGTTTAGGGCGTTCAATCGACGGTGAAGATGTAGGAGCATTCGGTGCGTCAGAAAGACCAGAAGGCCTCAGAGGAGAACAAGGCCTACTTGGCGTCGCTCTGGTAGATCTGCTGCTACGACGCGAACGACCCTCTCCAAATCATTTTGAGGACATAAGTCCAGCGAGTACTGCCGTAGCAGGTCGGCGTCCAGTGCCAGATCAGGGCCGTGAAAGAAGCTTTGTTTCCCAACTTGAACACGGAGCTAGGCTAACATGCGGCCATCACGGAGGCACGCCAGCTCCGCCCCCCACTATCAGGAGCCTTTTAAGGGAAAATTTTCTAGTAGCAATACCAAGTGGATTCGCTCTCCATATTGGAAAAGGGGGTGACTTGAATGGGCCGATGATGAAACCCTTATCTAGCTCTGCTTTAAGGAGTGTGTCCACCCATTCTGGTTCTAAAAGAGCAGACTGTAGGTTGGGGAGGTCTAAAGGGACTGAAGGGCATAAAAGGCCTGTGTGGAAACCTTCTTGAAAGCCTGAAATGACAAAATTGACTAAATTGCGGTCCTGGTGAGAAGTAAGAAGAGACTGCAATAAGTTTATATTAACAGATGATAGTCATTTATTATGCCTCGGATTCCGTGGACAAACTACTCAGGAGTGAGACCTACGGCAGAGGAAACATACATGAGCCATACGACATGCACTGAAGAAACAGCCCATTGCATTAAAATTGTTACATATGGGGGTATCTCCTGTATAATGAATCTTCCGGCCTAATTTATCAAAGGAGTGAGGAAGGGAGGTGGGCATGTCTGGAGGAGAAGGTACCGCTGAGGCTACAGCTGATGAAGTAGAGGGGCCACTGGCATCAGCCATAGGACATAGACTATGGGTATGGTTAGTGGACTTGCAGAGCTGACATACTGGGGCTTGGATACCAGCAAAGTGTCTGCAAAAAAGTTTGTTGTCCAGCAAGCTCCAGTATGTCCTAAAATTAAACTGGGCCAAGGTGGCCGCTGCCTTGGCAGAAAACGCTCAGTGATAGTCGTAGAAGTGAAAACCTCCATACCTGTACCCAAATCTACTATGAGGTACAGGTGTTGGTCCAGTTCCTGCCTACGACAAGGGAAGGCTGAACAAATAACATCCCTGAAGATGCTGAAAGCCAGGACGAATTCTGGAATTGACAACTTTTTATCTAACCTAGGGTCTTTGGCCTTCAGTGTAACTGACATGTCACCACAATTAATAGTGCGGTTCTCAGTCAGATCTTGAGTAGAAATAAGTAGTGAGACTAGATTGACGTGCTGGAGTTATAGTGGGATGGGTCAGAAGGGTGGCATTACCTTGAGGAGGATTAGGCTGGCAAGGAGGCTGCCCTTCGGATGACAACCGAAAGTTATGCTCCAGAGCACTGATCCTGCCCTACATATCTGCCATAGTAGATGTAATATTGGATAACATCTGTGTAATTTGATTCAATTGAGCAGAATGATCTACTACGCGTGGAGAAGCTGGGTAAGCGGAGGGGTATGACCTTGGGATGGGAACAGTAGTCTGAACAATTCTGCCTTCCTAGCTGTAGCTGGGTAGGGAATATGACGTCGAGATAATTCGGACGTAATTTTAGAAACAGTCCAGTCCCTAAAAGAGGGCTGAATAGGGATCTGGGCTTGAGGGGGAGGGCTATTAATCCTGGGAGTAGTGGGCTCCTCTGCTGTAATCAATTCGGGCTCCGCTGATCCTTGAGCTGCAGAATCTTCCATCCTGTAAGGATTAAATAGCAAAACTTATTTGATAAATAGATGTTAGTAGGCATGCAGTGAATCGTAGTAGCGGAGGATGGAGTCCCAATGAGAAATTCCCATTCTCCTCTCAGCCTATTCTGCCCTAAAACATAATCAGGGCCTGAATTAGACTCGAGAGAGAGGGATCAGACATTGCTGGACCCCAGAACCGTGTGCCTGGTGACCGGCTAGACGGAGAAGTGGAAACCTATCCCCCAGCCTGCGGCTGAAAATCGATTGGCCAAGAGACAAGCCCCCCTCCCAGATACAGCCTCAGGTGCTTAAGAACGTGCTTGGCCGAGGCCTGTGAAGTGGTAAAATATTCTTCTTTACTTGCTTAAAGTTACATTGACCCTACCCCTTGGTTTAGGGAATTCCAAATTCTGACCTTCGAAGTACGGGCCTTAATACCAGTACCCCTACATCCTAGTTGTCTTGAAGATGAGGTGGTGGTGGGGGGGGATGCTATAATCGGATATACTAAATTAGGTCCCTTGCCCTCAGATTGTATTGCTTCAGTCCTACCTTCCAGACTTCAACGTGTAGTGCAACGAGGCTGATCTTGTTTGATTCACTTGGAGGATGTGAAAAACGGAGCTGGGTAGTGTAGGAGAAGCTGATACTTCCTGGTCACGTGGCGATGACGTCACCGGGCGACTCGAGTTGGACTGACGACCAATGGAGCACTCTGAATGAGCAGGCCAGACGCGCTGACACCTTGCCTTGCTTGCAATGTCCAGGACCGGAAGCGACGAGTCCTACAGGAAGCGGCGACTTGCCCGATATGCGGGGAAGCCGTGGGTTAAGTACCCTGCAGCCCCTCCCACAAATTTAGGCGAGCCCCCCACATACAACCTCTGATTTTTCTTACATTTATCAAACATGACTTGCCTGTACTCAGGGCTGGTGCAAGGATTTTTGCCTCCCTAGGCAAAGCCTCATTTTGCCAACCACTTTGCTCTGCCCCTTGTGCTGTGCAACTTTATCCCCGGCCACTTATACATCACCTCTTTTAATGATTGTTACCTCAGCTCCTTTTATGCGCTAATTAACAGATTTTTTTTGTCACAAATTTAGAAGACAGCCTGTCATTGTCACAGTAACCCAAATGTTTTTGCATGCAACACTTTACTAGACTAACTCATTTTGGATTTCGGATATTTTACAGTTTCCCCCCAATTCAGCTTTTGGATCAAATAATTTTGAAAAAAAAAGCTAAATTAGTATATTTTAATTGTAAACATTTTTTCATATGCAAAACATAACATAGCAGCATTGCACATGTATCAACTGGCAACAAGATTCCCAAAAATAACATCAAAATTACAATATAAATAAAATTATACAAAACATGATATCAAATAGAAAAATGACAAACACTTTGAGATAGGAGAGACATTAAAGATTAACATTCCAATATTTCTAATATCTCTCAATAAATACAGTAGAAGAAAAATAAATATTGGTTTAACATTCCAATAAACTAAAGTACAAAAGAGCAAATTATAATAAAATGAAAGTGCAAAACAATGTATAACAGTGCAAACCTAAATACAATCAATAATGCAAGTGCCAATTCTTGAACTCTGAACTGTTTAAAGGGATAGTAATACTTCGTTTTATCTTTATTTTATTTTGTAGGCATTAAAAAAACATGAAGAACGATAGAAGTCTTATCTCTCAAACCTTTATGGTTTGAGAGATATTCATAAGCAACGTTTGCCCTCCCACCCCTTTTACCTAGTGTAAGCCATTTTGGAGAGTTCACTTCTTCATTTTCTGTGTCACTTTTCTATTCAACAGATTTCTCACCAACAGCTGTTGATGTTGAAGCACCCACTGTCATGGCTGTTGAAGGTCCTTCATCACTACCCATATGCGCAGGATTGTCTTCAGCTTCACAATCTGGTTCATCATCAGCTTCAGCTTGTGTGGCTTTCTGCTTCTGATCAACACTGAAGAATTTGTTTAATGATCCAGCCGTTTTCTTGTCCTTTTCTTCTCGAAGTTTCCTTTTCCTTTTGAAACCTGCACCCGACAATTTCTTACGTGGTGGTCCAGACATCGCTCAGCGTGAATCAATCTACTGCAAATATATAAATAAATAAATGACATACCTTCCATCACACTCTCAAAGATGTTCCTCTCCTGTGACTTCCCTGTCACATTTCTAGGTTCAAAAAATATCCACAACGCACCTGGCGCCCACTACCTGTGGTATAGGCTTCTGAAGCACCACTGTAATATTTCAAGCCATGTGAGTGCTGTAAACTATGCCCATAAAATTCAAGTCCAAGCTGAAATAACATATCAGTAGTGCAAGTATGTGAAATGTGTTTTACTAAACACAACAGAGCATTGCATTGCTTTAGACATTTCAGCAAGGATAAAAGAAAAACCACTGTGGTAGGCAACAGAAGTGGCAAATATAGTAAAGGAGAAAAAAGAAGCATTTCGGAAATATTAGCAGATGCAGAAGGATGAAGATAGATATCAGTACAAGACTAGGTTGAATGAGGCCAAATGCATTATTAGATGTGCCAAAGCACACAGAGGAAAAAATTGCAGAAGAAGAAGTTTTACTTCTCTCTCTATAAGGTAAAAACAAATCAATGGGACCAGACGTGATACACCCAAATTTATTAAAATAACTTAAGAGTGTTCTGGCAAAACCTTTAACAGAATTATTCAGTCAGTCACTATGGACAGGAGTAGTTCCAGAAGACTGGAAGGTAGCAAATATAGTACCACTTCACAAAAAAGGTAGCAGGGAAGAGTCTGGTACAGGTCAGTAAGCCTTACATTAGTAGTGGGAAAATTAACAGAAACCATATTAAAAGGAAAGAATTGTTAAATATCTGAATTTAAATGGCTTGCAAGATATCAAACTGCATCGGTTTACAGCAGGGATAGCTTGTCAAACTAAAATAATAGACCAGGGGGAGTAGTAGATATAGCTTATCTAGATTTCAGTAAAGCATTTTACACTGTCCCTCATAGAAGGCTCATTAATACATTTGAGTGCTTGGGTCTGGATATAAAAAGAATTACATTGATAAGGCAATGGCTGAGTGACAGGAGACAGAGGGTGGTAGTCAATGGAGAATATCTAAACGAAGGGAGTGTCACTAGTGGGGTACCTCAGGGATCTGTACTGGGCCCCATTCTTTCTAATATTTTTATTTGTGACATTGCAAAAGCTCTTCAATGTAAGGTATGCCTTTTTTAGAGATCTGTAATAAGGTAGACATTCCTGGGCGAAAAAGGCAAATTACACATTATTTAGGTAAATTATAAAAATGGACAAGAGTGTAGCAGCTGCAGTTTAATGTTGATACATTTAAAATAATGACATTGGGATGTAAATATCCAAAGGGAAAATATACTATTAAGGGTACTGTGCTGTCAGAGACAAGAGAGGACAGGGATTTGGGAGTAATTATTTCTAATGACTTAAAAGTAGGCAAGCAATGTAACAAATTGGTGCAAGCAGGGTGCTGGGTTGCATTAGCAGCAGAAAAAGGGAAGTGGTCATGCCACTCTACAGATCTCTGGTTAGACCTCACCTAAAGTTTTGTGTACAGTACTAGAGACCCCATCTCCTGAAGGATATACAGTTGAAACTAGAAGTTTACATACACTATATAAAAATCACATATGCATGTTTTTCTCACAATCTGACATGAAATCAGAATAAACCTTACCCGTTTTAGGTCAATTAGGATTACCAAAATTATTTATATCTGCCAAATGCCAGAATAATGAGAGAGAGAGAATTTTTTAAGGCATTTGTATTACTTTCTGCAAAGTCAAAAGTTTACATACATTTCATTAGTATTTGGTAGCATTGCCCTTAAACTGTATGGACTTGGGTCAAACGTTTTGGATATCCTTCCACAAGCTTCTCACAATAGTTGGTAGGAATTTTGGCCCATTCCTCCTGACAGAACTGGTGTAACTGAGCCATGTTTGTAGGTCGCCTTGCTCGCACCTGCCTTTTCAGCTTTGCCCATAAATTTTCAATAGGACTGAGATGAGGGCTTTGTGATGGCCACTGCAAAACATTGACTTTGTTATCCTTAAGCCACTTTGTAACCAGTTTGGCAGTATGCTTCGGGTCATTGTCCATTTGGAAGACCCATTTCCGCCCAAGCTTTAACTTCCTGGCTGATGTCTTGAGATGTTGCTTCAGTATTGCCACATAATCTTCTTGTCTCATGATGCCATCTATTTTGTGAAGTGCACAGGTCCCTCCTGAAGCAAAACAACCCCACAACATGATGCTGCCACCCTCGTGTTTCACAGTTGAGATGGTGTTCTTAGGCTTCCAAGCTTCTCCCTATTTTCACCAAACGTAATGATGGTCATTATGGCCAAACAGTTCAATTTTAGTTTCGTCAGACCACAGGACATGTCTCCAGAAATGTAGGTCTTTGTTCCTGTGTGCATTTGTAAACATTAATCTGGCTTTTATATGTTTCTTTTGGAGTAATGGCTTCTTCCTGGCAGAGTGGCCTTTCAGCCCATGTTGATACAGTACTCGTTTCACTGTGGATAATGACACAATCTTACCAGCTTCCGCCAGCATCTTCACAAGGTCTTTTGCTTTTGTTCTTGGGTTGATATGCACGTCGGACCAAAGCACGTTCATCTCTGAGACACAGAACCCGTCTCCTTCTTGAGCGATATGATGGCTGGACATTCCCATCTTGTTTGTACTTGCGTATAATTGTTTGTACAGATGAACGAGGCACCTGCAGGTATCTGGAAATTGCACCCAAGGATGATCCAGACTTGTGCAAGTCCACAATTCTCTTCCTGATATCTTGGCTGATTTCTTTAGACTTTCCCATGATGTTACACACAGAAGCAGTGTGTTTCTGGTGTGCATTAAAATACATCCACAGGTGTGTCTCTAATTAACTCAGATGTTGCCAATAAACCTATCAGAAGCTTCCAAAGACATGACATCATCATATGGGTTGTCCCAAATTGTTTAAAGGCATAGTAATCCTAGTGTATGTAAACTTTTGACTTTGCAGAAAGTAATAAAAATGCCTTAAAAAATTCTCTCTCTCTCATTATTCTGGCATTTGGCAAATATAAATAATTTTGGTAATCCTAAATGACCCAAAACGGGTAAGGTTTATTCTGAATTCATGTCAGATAGTGAGAAAAACATGCATATGTGTCTTTTTATATAGTGTATGTAAACTTCTGGTTTCAACTGTATATACTCTAGTATAGAGAAAATACAGAGAAGGACTACTAAAATGGTGACTGGTTTACAGGAAAAGAAATATCAGGATTGTCTAAAGGATCTGGACATCTATAGCTTGGAGCTTGAAGGAAAGACGAGAGAGAGGGGGTTTGATAGAAACATGCAAATACATGAAGGGATTCAACAAAGTGTAGGAGGGAAGTACATTTCAAAAGAGTAAAATTTGTAATAAGTTATCATGGTGTGTAATACTTGAAACAGATGCTGAACCCATGTGGCATTTGTTGGTCTACAAGGATTAAATGGTTGTATTTTTGCAATGTTATCCAAATTGTATTTGTCTCACTGTCTGGTCCAGGCTTTAATTAGGTGTCACTTTCCTAATCCCTTCACCTCTGTTGTGTAGACACTATTGTCTTCTGTGTGATAGGATTAGTCTGGTGTCATGATTGTCTGTAACACCTTTCTCTATTGTACTGTTTTGCATTTGTCTCACTGTCTGGTCCAGGCTTTGATTAGGTGTCACTTTCCTAATCCCTTCACCTCTGTTTGTATACGCTATCGTCTTCTTTGTGACAAGATTAGTCTGGTGTCATGATTGTGTAACACCTGTCTCTATTGTACTTTTTTGTTGATTGTATCAGTCCCACTGTATTATCCCATGGTGTAAGGATGTAAGCTTGCTGAAGCCTATCTCTGGGTGGGAGGAGCCACCCAGAGATTAGCAGGAAGCTATATAATCTGAGATAAGCAAATAAGGAACCCAGAATGCAGGGAAACAGTAGATAGGCCAAGGGTAGATTTATTGAGATAATGCAAGTCCAGTGTAACAAGCCAGAGGTCAGGGCAGGCTGAGATAATGCAAGTCCAGTGTAACAAGCCAGAGGTCAGGGCAGGCTGAGATAATGCAAGTCCAGTGTAACAATCCAGAGGTCAGGGCAGGCTGAGATAATGCAAGTCCAGTGTAACAAGCCAGAGGTCAGGGCAGGCTGAGATAATGCAAGTCCAGTGTAACAAGCCAGAGGTCAGGGCAGGCTGAGATGATGCAAGTCCAGTGTAACAAGCCAGAGGTCAGGGCAGGCTGAGATAATGCAAGTCCAGTGTAACAAGCTAGAGGTCAGTACCTGAGATCCAATACAAGGTCCAGGAGGAAGGCCTGTAGAGTGGAAGCTTGGCAGAAGATGCAGGTTGGACAGGAGGACCCAAAGGTGCAGGCTGGGCTGGTAGAGAATCCTGGGGTGAGGCTAGGCTGGTAGAGAATCCTGGGGTGCAGGCTGGGCTGGAGGACCAAAGGTGCAGGCTGGCTGGAGAAACAAAGGAGCAGGCTGGGCAAGGTGCAGGCTGGCTGGAGAAACAAAGGAGCAGGCTGGGCTGGTGAATGCAGAGCCTAAACGCAGGCTGGAAGCGGGTAGCACTGGGAGGCGAAACTGCGGCAAGCAGACCGCCTGGGACTCAAGCGACAACTGAGCGCTGAGTCCCGGTTGCTGCCAGTTTAAATGGACGCCGGGCGCCCAGTGAATGACATCGGTGCGACGACCGACGTCAGACCTCGCTACTGCACACTAGCTCAAAATAAATGTACTCCTAATACAGGTACCAATGACCTGGGTGCATTCATGGGTCAAACAACATAACTAAGTATAAAGAAGTTGTCACATCAAAAAGAGAGACACTGTAACTACCTGCAAATGGAGGGCCCATTCAATTGAGGCACACACATTGAAGTATCCAAAATTAGAAAAAGGCTTTATTCGAACACAAAATATGAGAAATAGAATAAAGTACATAAAATATTAAAAACACCCACACAAGTGAGGCAGAGTGTAACCCAAAAATGTAGACATTAGCCCTATATCACCTAAACTAAGGAGAAAAGTACACTGTAAAAAATCTTAATAAGTATTAAACAAAATACCAATGCATAAAGAAAAAAATATAAATCATAAACAATATACTTAACTCCTAAAGATAATAAATGGAGGCATAGGGAAAATATGCAAGGTCTGATTCATCTGTGCTCCCAAACCCAATGCGTATAAATATATATATATATATATATATACTGGCAATGTGGGACGGCTCTGCCCGTCAGGCTATATAGGGAATTAATGCACACACACAGATGCAAGAGACACACACGCATGCAATGAGATGCATAAAGAGCGACACAGTCATATCCCGGGGTGTGAGTGAGTGGCATTCATTCATGTAGTTGAAATGCATGTGGTAATTGCACATACTATGGTGGAAGGTGGATCGTGCTGGCTCCCGGGGTGTGAGTGTGAGTAAGACTATGGTGGAATGTGGATTGTGCTGGCTCCCAGGGTGTAAGTGAGTGTGAGTGATTGAGTGTGAGTGTGTGTCAGAGTGTGTGTGTGTGTGTGAGATTGTGTGTGAGTGACTGTGTGAGATTGTGAGTGAGAGTGTGATTGTGTGAGTGATTGAGTGTGTGAGTGATTGAGTGTGTGTGAGAGTGTGTAAGTGTGTGTGTGAGTGTGTGATTGAGTGAGTGTGTATAGCCCGTCAGGCTATATAGGGAATTAATGCACACACACGAATGCAAAACACACACAGACACACACGCATGCAATGAGATGCATAAAGAGCGACACAGTCATATCCCGGGGTGTGAGAGAGTGTGTGTGAGTGAGTGGCATTCATTCATGTAGTTGAAATGCATGTGGTAATTGCACATGCTATGGTGGAAGGTGGATCGTGCTGGCTCCTGGGGTGTGGGTGTGAGTGAGACTATGGTAGAAGGTGGATCGTGCTGGCTCCCAGGGTGTAAGTGAGTGTGAGTGATTGCGTGTAAGTGTGTGAGAGTGTGTTAGTGTACGTGAGAGTGTGTGTGAGTGAGAGTGTGTGTGTATAGCCCGTCAGGCTATATAGGGAATTAATGCACACACACACAGAGACACACACGCATGCAATGAGATGCATAAAGAGAGACACAGTCATATCCCGGGGTGTGAATGAGTGTGTGTGAGTGAGTGGCATTCATTCATGTAGTTCAGTGATTCTCAACCGTGGTGCCGTGGCACTTTGGTGTGCCACCCCATCAACGTAGGGTGCCCCGTGTTTTCTATGAAGACTAACAAAAATGGACTTTTAAATAAATATTTATAGAAATTGTTATGCACAATATGTTTAGTTTTGTTATTATGATTATAATACCTAATAATAACTGTATATTTATGTATTGTACCCTTCTTATGCCCTTGATAAAGTACACTAAATATGTCTGGGGTGCCCCAAATGTTCTAGATTATGTGTTAGGGGTGCCCTGAACAAAAAAGATTGAGAACCACTGATGTAGTTGAAATTCATGTGGTAATTGCACATACTATGGTAGAAGGTGGATCGTGCTGGCTCCCAGGGTGTGAGAGTGTGTATGTGATTGTGAGAGTGTGTGTGTGAGAGTGTGTTTGTGTGTGAGTGAATGTGTGTGTGTGAGACTGAGTGTGAGAGTGAGTGTGTGTGTGTGTCTGAGTGTGTGTGTGTGTGAGTGAGAGAGAGTGTGAGTGAGAGAGAGTGTGACTGAGTGTGTGTGTTTGTGTCTGATGTGTTTGTGTCTGTGGTGTAGGAGCGAGTGGCAGCCATTTTGTTTTTTCAATCACTTGGTTAGTGCTGGGCGGGCTGGATAGTGGGGGCAGGCCAACTCCCTGCATGATTTAAATAACTCCCCCAATTAATCACCCAATGGGAGCAGTAACTCCTCCTGAGGTAACATAGCAATATAACACATGGTGGCTCTTCAGTTGAGGCAGCGTAGCAATATGCTAAGGGAACAAATAGAAAGTGGTGTTTGAGGCTTGCCCTCTGTAACATACAGCAAAGCATCTCTCTCCCTTTAAGGAGAAAGGGAGTGAAGCAGGAAGTGGAGGAGTGACTGTTGAAAACAGACAGTTAGCGAGGTTGACTGAAGAGATGAAAAGAGTTAAATAAAAGAGTTGCTATTAAGTCTGTCCCTGAGTTTGTATTTTATGGAAACATTACACCCTTGTACTGAGTGTATGGAGGGTTACAGTTATCTGTGGGAGGTGAAACAGTGTGTTTGTGGGGTCATGATCCTGAGTGAGAGTGTGTGTGGAACGGGAGAAGTTATTGATATCCCCTACTTCAGGAGCGAGTGGCAGCTATATATTTTTTGTCAGTTGGATAGTGGTGGGCAGGCTGAAGAGGGCGGGCCAACTCCCTGTATGATAATCATGCCCCCATTGAATCACCCAATGGGAGCAGTAACTTCCCCATTGAATCACCCAATGGGAGTTGTGTCTCCTAATGAGACATAAATGATGTAATGAGGCATTCTGTTCAATGTGTGTGTGTTTTCTGAGGAGACATAAATTATGTTCTGTGTGTGAGGTACCATAAATTATGCAACGAGGCTTATTCTTTTATATATATATATATATATATATATATATATATATATATATATATATATATAAAATCTAAATTAACCACTCCCGAGCCTCCCCTTCAATATACACAAAGCATAAAGGCAGCTCACAATATAATATCTGCACTATACGATATAAAAAAAGTACAATATATATATATCCCTTGGAGCGCCTAATATATAATACTCGGCCAGATATAATGTAACCAAATGGGTCGTTTTATTAAAAATGTAAAATTCACCTATAGGATAAGCCTATACTTGATAGAGAACAATTCTATATAAAATAACAGTAATACAAATGACACTCCAGCCTTCGGAGATATTGGAGTCCAGCGAGTATCAGCTTTAATGGCGCCTAAGCCTACGCTCGCAAAGTACTCCCCTTCCAAACGCAGCAGTGCCTAACTTCCACAGAATGAAAGATATACTCAAAAAAATGAAAAAATAACGTGGCCACCAAAAATATACACATTTTCCCCAAAAAATACTGTATATATAAAGTGCCATTTTAAATAAACAAAAATTCCACTGTGTTCTTGTGTTCCAAAATAAACTTGCCACCTATGTAGTATTTTAAAGTCTGTCCAAATCCGCAATATATATTCCAAAATATCCAATAATTTAAATAAAAATTCCACTGTGTTTGTGAATAAGTGTTCCAAAAAAACAAAAATCACCTTCATGTTGAGTCCTTAAAACAAACTTAACATCCATGTGTTATTTTGTATCGTATAAGTTTCATTTTGTGTATAACTCAAGCATGGGATCCTAGGCCTTCCCCAGGGAATGGAGACTTAGTTATCGGTAGGGTTATTAACTCCAAACATGTAATATTCTTACCCGCTCATCTCTTCACTCCTCTCCTCCCGATCCCCTCACCTGCGGTAATCAGTGAATTCCAACAGCTAGGTCTGTCGGTGGATGGAGACTACACTCCGCGGGTTAAATTTCCAATTCACTCATTCACCCTTACCTCTTCACTCCCGTCCCCTGGTCTGCTCTTTCTTCTCAGCCTTTCACAGATCTCACCCAGCTATTTGAGTTCTTTTCTTTTTTACTACTGTTCTCTCTCTTCACAATATCCTCTTAGGCTTCTCCCTCCAACGTGTTTCAAAGATCACGGTCTCCTTCGTCTGGGATCAGAAACTGGACAAACTTCAATTTCTACTCTTTTATATATACTTTTAAACCCTTTCTCTCCTAATAGTTTAAACACTATTTTTAGAAAAGGGTTTTCATTCTCTTATAATTATAACTTCAACATAATTACAAACTTCATCAATAATAAAACATAAAATATATAACCCATTGTTCTATATATTTAACCCTTACCATTTTGTATATATATATATATATATCTATCTACCACAACATTAATTAAAACCCTACATTAATATAATGTATATCCTCTTCCTGTGTATTACATATAGATACAATAATCCACATTAATTCCCTATATTAATACTTAAATATCAATCAACCTTCTACCAATATTTAAGTAGCTTCCAACCTTCTATCCATATTTTGTGAATATTCACACATAACTTTACTCTTTTGAATCAATAGTTTTGCAACACATCCCTTATATTCCATAATTGTATATAACCTAAACTCCACAAGTAACAAATACCCTTGTAATATCCAACCTGGACATCTACAAAAACCCAAAAAACTCACTTCCTACATTTAACCCCTTGGGTACCTAGCGGTCTAGCTCAAAAATCCACTTGGATTCCTTCCTAGACATAAGACCAATATGATCTCCTCCTCTCCAATCCGGATTAACTACCTCTATTCCATAAAACTGCTTCAATCTAGGATCACTATTATGGCACAAATTATAATGGTTAGACAATGTATGTTTTTCAAAACCTTTTTCTATATTTTTAATATGTTCATATATCCTCTTTTTTAATTGTCTTTTCGTCCTCCCCACATATTTTTTGACAAGGGCATTCTATAACATATATTATATTTATTGTATTACATGTAATAAGTGACTTAATTTTATAAATGTTATCATCATTTTCAAATTCTTTTCTTCTTTTTTCACCACTATTTGTGTTTTTACAACCAAAGCATCTGCCACACTTATAAAATCCTACCATATCATTATTTCTTCTTTGCATTTTTTTAATACTAGGAGCTACCATATTTCCCAATGTACATGCTCTCTTATATATGATCTTCGGTTTTTCTGGTAAAATTGAATTTAACATTCTATCTCCTTTGAGTATATCCCAATGTCTAGTGACAAGAATGCTTATGCCTCCATTTAGTGTTATGTTTAGCTGATGTACATTAGAAAGGCAACGGGAGATTAGGGAGTTAAATGCATGGATAAAGACTTGGTGTAAGCAGGAGGGGTTTGGGTTCCTCGAGCACTGGGCAGTCTTTTCCCTTGGGCGCAATCTTTATAGTAGTGATGGATTGCACCTTAGTGGAAGGGGGGCCACGGTGCTGGGCGATAGGATGGTTAGAGGGCTGGAGGAGACTTTAAACTAGAAAGGGGGGGAGGGAGCTGCAACACAGGCTGGGGAAGGTAGTATAATTGAGGAAATGGGATTAGAGAAAGGTCATGGGGGTGGAGAGGGGGAATAGGCTAGTTCATCTAATAGGGAGTTGCCATTGTTACAGCCTGATAAAAGACAAATACATCTGAAAAAGAACGAAATCTTTAGGAATGGCAAAAAGATAAAATGTATGCATGCAAATGCTCGCTGTCTGGCTGGTAAGATGGGGGAACTAGAAATGGTTGCAGTACATGAGCAGTATGATCTGATTGGAGTGTCTGAAACCTGGTTAGATGATACGTATGACTTGGCAGTCAATCTAGAGGGTTATTCACTTTTTAGGAGGGACAGGGTTAATAAAAGGGGAGGAGGGGGTATGCCTATATGTAAAGCGGGCCTTAAAACCTAGTTTAAGGGAAGATATAAATGAAGGGTCCAATGAAAAGGTAGAGGCCTTGTGGGTTGAAATACACACTGGGGGCACACATAATAAAAAGATATTGGTGGCGATTTGCTACAAGCCATCTAATGTTGGGGAGTTGGAGGAAGCCCAACTTTTACTGCAAATGGAAAAGGCTGCTAGGTCAGCAAAGGTAATAATAATGGGAGATTTCAACTACCCTGAAATTGGAGCAATATGACTTCAGGCACAACAAAGGGAAATAGTTTTCTAAGTATGATAAATGATAATTTTATGTCCCAACTAGTAGAGGAGCCAACTAGAAAAGAGGCCTTGCTTGACCTAGTGCTCTCAAACGATTCTGACATGGTAAACAATGTGCAGGTAAGGGAACATTTGGGCAGCAGTGAACACAATATTGTATCCTTTGAAATTTGTTATGAGAAACCCAATAGCAAGAGTTTAACCAAAACATTAAATTTCAAAAAGGCTAATTTTACAAAGTTAAAATAAGCTTTAAAGGATATCCAGTGGGATGTAATTTTCAAAGATAAAAATGCACAAGAATCATGGAATGTATTTAAAATACTCTTGGGCAAATATACACGTCAATATATACCATTGGGGAATAAGCACAAGAGAAGTAAAGCGAAACCAATGTGGCTTAATAATGTGGTTAGCAGGGAAATGAGAAATAAAAATCAGGCTTTTAAGGTGTTTAAGGCAAACGGGTCAGATGCATCATTTAAAAAATATAAAGAATGTAATAAAATCTGCAAACAAGCAATTAAGCTAGCTAAAATAGAAAATGAGAGAAACATTGCAAATGAGAGCAAGAAAACCCCTAAACAATTCTACAAGTATATTAACAACAAAAAAGTTAAGTTTGATATTGGTCCTCTTAGGACTGAAACAGGTGAATTGATTAGTGAGGATAAAGCTAGGGCTGACACCCTAAGTACGTTCTTTGCTTCAGTATATACAAAGGAAGCAGCAATGACAAGCTGTGGGCAAACAGATAAAACCATGGAATTTCCTCCAACATCTGCATGGCTTACCGAGGACAAGGTCCAAAAGAGACTGGAAAGGGTTATAGTGAATAAAGCGCCTGGACCGGACGGTATACACCTAAGGGTACATAAGGAGCTTAGTTCAGTAATAGCAAAACCATTATACTTAATATTTATTGATTCACTTTCATCAGGCATACTGCTCTGTGATTGGAGGAAAGCTGATGTAGTTCCATTGTTTAAAAAGGGAGCAAGATCCAAACCAGGAAATTATAGACCTGTGAGCTTGACTTCCATAGTGGGTAAGATACTAGAAGGGTTATTAACTGACAGTATTCAGAACTATGTGAAGACAAACAATATCATTAGTAGGAATCAGCAAGGTTTCATGAAGAACAGATCATGTCAGACTAATTTACTTGCATTTTATGAAAGAGTGAGTAGTAATTTGGACAGGGGAATTGCTGTTGATGTAGTATACTTGGATTCTGCAAAAGCCTTTGACACAGTGCCTCACAACAGGTTACTGCATAAATTAAAAGGCTTCCGTTTGGGCGGTGTTATCTGTACATGGATTGAGAACTGGTTAAATGATAGATGGCAGAGAGTTGTTGTAAATGGAACTTTTTCAAATTGGTCTAGGGTTATAAGTGGGGTGCCGCAGGGTTCAGTCCTGGGCCCAATGCTTTTTAATTTGTTTATTAATGATCTAGAAGTGTGAATTGAAAGTAGCATCTCAATCTTTGCTGATGGCACTAAGCTATGTAAGGAAATACATACAGAGCTGGATGTTTTTCCCTACAGAAGGATTTAGATAAAGTAAGTGAATGGGCAGAAAAGTGGCAGATGACATTTAATGTAGATAAATGTAAGGTTATACATTTGGGTTGTAGAAACAAACTTGCTACATATACTCTAAATGGGAAACAACTTGGGAAATCCTCATTGGAGAAAGATTTAGGAGTACTGATAGACAATAGACTTCAGAGCAGTGTGCAGAGTCACTCAGCTGCTGCAAGAGCAAATAGAGTACTAGCCTGCATAAAAAGAGGTGTGTAGAAGCAAGGGATGCTAATATTATCCTACCTTTGTATAAATCCTTGGTTAGGCCTCATCTAGAATAAGGAGTACAATTTTGGGCGCCTGTTCTAAAAAAAGACATTACTGAACTGGAAAAGGTGCAGAGACGTGCAACAAAACTGATAAAGGGATTGGAGGATCTGAGTTACAAAGAGAGACTAGCCAAACTGGATTTGTTTACATTAGAGAAGAGACGTCTAAGGGGTGATATGATTACCATTTACAAATACATTCAAGGTCAATACAAAGAACTATCCAATGAAATATTTATGCAAAGAGCTGAGCTAAGAACAAGAGGTCATCCATTAAGACTTGAGGAAAGGCGCTTTCAACTAAAACATAGGCAGAGATTATTTACAGTAAGGGTAAGGCTATGTAATTCTTTGCCTCAGGATGTTGTGCTTGCAGATAATGCAACTGCATTCAAAAAAGCAATGGATGCCTATCTAGCACAGAACAATATTGACAATTATGACAGATGGCTTCAAAGCAAATAGGATATTGATCCGGGGAACTATTTGACTACCAGTTGGAGTCAGGAAGGAATAGTTCCCCACCCACACACACACACACTTGGGACTACATTGGAAATTGCTCCAGAGGGCTTTTTTGTTGCCTTCCTCTGGATCAACAGGGGTGTTATTGGCATGGGCTGGACTTGATGGACGCATGTCTTTTTTCAGCCTTATCTACTATGTTACTATGTTATGTAATAGGGTTATTGTCCTTAAATTTTGGGTTACACTCTGCCTCACTTGTGTGGGTGTTTTTAATATTTTAACATTCATAAAAATATTATGATATTATGTTAAAATATTTAATATTCAAATGGCTCTTCGTTATTAGGGAGTTTCCAATAACTTTACGGAGGGAACAATAAGAAAATAAGCTTCACACAAAAAGAAAAAAGAAACCTGTTTCGGACACCTCACATAGTACCTGCCCAAAAGTTATCAATAGAACAAATGGTTAAGACTTAACCATTATTTGTTTAATAAAACCATGTATATATAATAAGATCAACGAAAACCAGAATCAGGGATTTCCCTGATATCCAGTGCTTAACAATATACCATAATTCAGCAGGTTCTTATATTGAAACCTTATTTCAAATAACAGATCAATCAGTAATAGTATTATGCTCTATTTGAAATGAATACTAATTGCAACCTTATGTTCCCCTAAGGGACAACCTTTGTTATATTTGCTTTATAGACTGTTGTTCTCCTAAGTCGTTAATGATAATATAATGATTATGCTCACTTCATTTTATTTTGTTGACATAACATTCTCCTCCACATATAATCTGTGACACTATACTTGATTGTAACCCCTTCACTGCCTATTGCTTGTCACCATAGAGGCATTAATTAGGGCATCCGCTTAAAATGGGGCGCTACTCCATATGAGATTCTCTTCCACATATATCCTGTGACGAAAGCTCGATTTTAACCCTATCACTGCCAGATAATTCCACAGCATTTACAGACAGATCTCTATTAGGGCATCCACTATAATATGCTATAGTAGCGCTAGACTTATTCATAACCCCGATACCCCAATAAAGACATACCATTACATTGAGAATCATCAAGCAGTGAAGGGGTTATGAATAAGTCTAGCGCTACTATAGCATATTAGAGGATGCCCTAATAGAGATCTATCTGTATATGCTGTGGAATTATCTGGCAGTGAAGGGGTTAAAATTGAGCTTTAGTCCATTTCTCTTTAGGGTCTGATTTCAGACCTCTCTATGCCGGACTATACATACAAATGTGTGCAAAAGTTGTATTTTTTTTGTCCCTCTCCTTGAATAAAAGAGAGAGACATTTATTTTTCTTCTTGTAGCATATTACATCATATACTCACCCTGCGCTCCGCACCGCCGCTTCTGAAGTCTAAAACGCTCTGCTGACTGTCGGATGACCCGGATCTGTGCTGCTGCAACCCCGGCTTCAGAAGGCTCTGGCTGGTGTATAATTCAGGCCTCCTCCTCTAGTCGCTCATTCCTCCGGCTCAGCTGCTACTGCTAAGTGCCAACTTCTGAGCAGTAGATAGTAGGTATGAATGAATCCCTGGTCACTCTGCTCCTTTGACCACATCCAGAGCACCATGCGCTGTTACACAATCACGAGCACCGCACAGGCAGCCAATGAGACAGGAGTATTTTGTCAAAGCACTCCTCTCTCATTGGCTGAAGTTAGAATATGCCTAGGAAGATTATACTGGACCTGACTGCAGTGCACGCTAGCCTTTTTTCACAGTCTTCAGTTCACTGTGTGCCTCCTGTAAGGTTCTGACATCTGCACTAACTCTGCGCCCCCATAGATGTGCGCCCTAGGCCAGTGCCTATCTTGCCTATAGGTGGCGCCAGCCCTGCCTGTACTAAAGCTGTTATGACATCTACAGATGTGAAGAAACAGTAGAAAAAGCATGCCATTTTGGAAAGAAGATAATCAACACACCTGGGAACTCTCCGGTTTTCACAGTGAATTACAGGGTCTCCAGAGCAGTTTCTCAGTCTCCAGGTTGTTCTCCATCCCGCCCCAGTTCCTCCCACTCCCCGCCCTCTTACCCTCATTCAATATATATTTTGCCCTTTTTTTTTTGTCCCGCGCCTAAGCTTCGCTCCTTTTATGACACGAATCGCATCATTTCCCTCCCAAATCTATTTCACATTTCTGCCACTTCAAACATACAGATCACTTTGAAAAACCTAGAATTTATGACTGTAATCTTTAGCGACTACCAGTCCAAGAAAAATTCCACACTGTTAGTATGAGTTGATATACTGTAGGAGGTGCCAGAAGCATGCAGCTATGCCAGCTACAATCTATTATTTTTTCATACATTTTTCAACTATGACTTGCCTGTTCCAAAATGCTTATTACAACGAGCGAAATGAATTAAAGGTAGATAAAGCATAATGTTTTTGAAAGTAGACAATTATCCCTATCAAATGATAGGTCATTTGTCTTTCTACCCCTAAGTTACTGTGCACAACTATTTCCAGAATGTGAAGCTATTGGAAAAAACACATACTATTTTTACACATCAATCACTTAGAACCAAAAATGGTTCAACACCACGGGATTTCCTAATGTATTCAGGACCTACTGCTACCTGCCAGCCCATGAAAAATGGTACCCCACTGGTATGGTTTGACATACCATACTGAGCGCCAAGAGTGTGGCTACCAGTGAAACAAGGATGGAGAAGCAAACAGTGTATGTGAAATTCTATGGCTACCAGTTGAAACAAGCTAGGGGGTTAGCCAGTGTATGTGCTGACCAGTGACTGTCAGTGGAAATGGGGGGGGGTGCAGTGTTTCTGAGCATGACTGACTACCAGTGGGCGGAGGAACAAGGGATGGGGTCAGATATTGCATATGGGAGATTTGCAACTACCATTGTGCACTGGAATCAGTTGGAAGCAGTGTATGTCCTTCACATACACAGTTTGATTCCTATAGACCCTGTGGTCTATGTCTATCAAGGGCAGTGGAGTCAGGCTGATGAATGTGAATGCCACTGTGCTGTGGAACCAGAATGTGGATGTTAGGATACATGGGAGGGACTGGAGGCAGTTGGTGACATGTCACCCCCAGCACACACAGAGTTAATTTGTTTCATTATTTTTTTATCCAGACCTAATTGGTGGCATCAAGACACCTCCTGATCCCCATCAACTTGGTATGAATAAAAAACAAGTGCAAAAAAATAAGCATTCTTTGTGTGCCACAGGTGCATTGCAGAGTTCGACCCCCTGTGGCACACTAATTATTTTTTTTCTTTAATACAAGCCTTGTTTGGGGGGGGGTCAGGACCCATCCTGTTCCCCATACACACGAGGTCTGAATAAAACATAATAAAAAAAAAAAAAAAAAGCCCTTTGTATGCTGAAGGGGTGACCAACACCCCATGATAAACACACAAGTTAACTTTTTTTTATTTTTTATTCAGACCTCATTGGGTGGACATAAGGACCCCTCCTGATGCCCCCACCCCCAAAGTGGTCTGCATGAAAAAGTAATCCTGTGTGTGCTACAGAATGGGTCCAACTCCTTGCAAAAATACTGAAAAAAAATAATAATGAACTTTTGGGTGCCATGGGGGTTCCAACGCATTGCAGCTCATGCTTAGGGTAATTTTTCTTTTTTTATTATTTATTTATTCAGATCTTGAGTGGAAATAAGGCCCCTCCTGATGTTTCCCTCTATGGAAGCCTGCATAAAAAAATAATCGTGTGTGCCACACGGGCGTCTAATTCATTGCAAGTGTGTTGGACCCCCCAGTGACACGCAAGGTTATTTTTTAATAATTTTTATGCAGACTTTGTTGGGGGAACATCAGGACCCCTGCTGATGCCCCTTAAGGAGGTCTGCATTAAAAAGTATGTTGCTCCCCATGGCACACACAAACAAGGTTAATTTTTATTTTCTATTCAGACCTCGTTGGTGTGTCCCCTCTTGATGTCCCCCCAAGGAGGTCTGCATAAAAAAAGTAACCCTGTGTGTGCCACAGTTGGTTGCAACACATTGCAAAGCAATATGTTGCTCCCCCACCCACCTTGTGGCACACAGAGTTAATTTGTTTATTACATTTTATTCAGACCTCCTTGGAGGGCATCAGGACCCCTGCTGATGTCCCCATAGGAGATCTGCAGAAAAAAAGTGTCACAGGTTCATCCACGCCTTTGGCAGAAATTCAGAACTTTTATGTTTAAAGTGATGGTCCATCAAAGTAGCAAGAATGTATTCCTCATTGCTTTTATTGGATACTATGCAAGGGATCCTGCTCAAAACATGCTAGTATGTCCTTGAATAGTTGGTGCATATTTGTATTGTCAGTATTGTAAGATTTGTTATCCATGCTCCACAGGTGTTTCTGCAGTAAATATATGTGGGAGAATCTAGCTAATTCCTGCCCCAACACAACTAACCAGAAAGGTGGCCCCATCAAAAGGTTTCAACAGCTCATATAAGTTGCACACTAGTTGCCATTACTCAAGTTACAAAGATGAGCAGTCCAAAGCCTTCCAGTTTTGCATTGTATACTTGCTAATGGCCTTATTCTATTCATACAAATGCTCTAGCATTTATAATGTGGAATTCCACCAGGTTGGCACTTTCATTTTCAGCTGGTAATGGGACAGGTTGGTACGCTCTTGTATGGAATAAAATGCATTGTGAACACTGTAGGAACAGCTAAATTGGGCACAGATTTTTGTGAGTGATAGCCAGCATCTCTCTGAGGGTTTCGGATTCTGAGAAGAATCTAGTCACTAAATGTAGCAAATGGGCAAAGCTGTCACGCCAGTGCACTCCTGTTTCTGACCTTCTGGCCAGTTTCTTCCTCTCCATGGCTGCTTCCTGCTGTGCCGGCATTCACTCCTCGCTCTGGGCTCCACTTCCAGTTGGTGCTTTTAAAGGACCAGCTCCAGAGCTGTTGTTATAGCATCTCGTGCCTTATCAAGTTTGCCTTGCCTAAGCATTTCTGCCTTGGGTTTTGACCTGGATTTCATGATTTCTCTTCTTGCCTGCCATTTTGCTGTGTTTGATCCTGCCTTCTGATTTTGTCTAGTTGCTGTATATCTCCTTTCTGTGTATGACCCAGATTCTGGACTGCTTCACTATTCTTCTGCCTGCTGATTTTGCTAAGTTGCTGTGTATATCCTTGCTATGCATGACTCAGATTTCCTCACTATTCTCCTACCTGCTGCGTTTGCCTAAACGTTGCTGTGTTTGACCCTGCTGTGTATGACCTAGATTGCCTAGTTACTCTCCAGCCTGCTGATCTTCCTTGTGTTTTTCCTGTGCATGACCAGGCTTGTTCCTGACTTCTCTCTCTCACCAGCTCTACAGTTCCATCCCTGCGAAGGCCTTCAAGAACCTTGGATCCTAAGTGAGTACCTCTGTAGTTTTCCTGTTGGAGTGTTTGTTTTTCTCCCTGGGGATAGTTTAGTATATTTTTGTCTCGGTAGGGCTTATCCTGGGTCACCCTTCAGCTCCTCTGTTGGGAGCCACATCATCTAGCTTCACAGCTAGCAACTATAGGCGGCTAAACCGCAGCACACCACCTTCCTTGGCAACCCATGCTCTTGAGCACCATACCCAAGCCTCACCCCCTAGCCAGAGACGGATCATCCATTATGGCAACCTAGGCTACTGCCTAGGGCCCATGGCAATATGGGGGGCCCTGGCTGCAAGTGATGAGTCACAGACCAAGGCCCTGCTGGTGCTGCTGCTAATATCTTATGTCAGTTGCCTTTTTTTGTTGAAAGAGACCAGCATCATCGAGTTGTTCCCACTTAAATTAGAGCCACAATTCCAGTATCTGCAAGCAGAAGTCTGTGTCAAAAGCACCGGATCAAGACATGTGAGGCGCCAAACTGGTACCTTGCCTAGGGCCCTATGGAGCCTTAGTCCACCTCTGCCCCTAGCAACTTGCTCGGCTATCTCTTATTGGAGGAGCCTTACTGTCCATCTCTCCTTGGTACTCTTGTCCTCACTAAACCATTGTAGTTGACAAAAGCAGGGTACATGCTCCATATCACCTATTCTCAAGGCAGCTACTATGTTGGAGCCATTATCAAAAGACACAATATTAGCTTTGAAATAGTGGGGTACAGGCCATTCGTCTATCAAATTTATTTAAGATATCTATGGCTTTGTGGGATTGTGTTTTAAAACATTGCTGTTAGAAATCATTTTCTACTAGTAATTCCAACTGGAAACACAGCAGAATACTTCTTTCTTTTAGAAGTGTATTCTAAGGTTTCAGGCAAATACAGCATTCACTGTCTACATTATGGCAGAATTGTTTCAGTGTAGACTTGCATCATGATACAAATATTAGGATAGAGGGAGAATCCATTATACCCTTTCTACACAAAAGATTGCATTATGGCAACTGCCATCTATACATTCTGGACATATATGGACATCAACCCCATCGCAACATCTGACTTACCATGTACATCCCGCAAAAACTGTCACTTAGTGACAGAGGACGTACCTGGTAAGTCCCGTCGTTAAGTACCGGCCGCATTCGCGCGGCCGGTCACTAAGGGGTTAAGGAACAATAGAAGAGCAATTATTTTTTTTAGAAACATTCCAGCAGTGTGAGCTCACTTCAGCAACAGTCCACACATATACTGAAATTTTCAACAAAGGCTTGCATTGCATCCATTTTGTACCACTGCAGTCATAGTCCCCGATTCAATTGTGGCTGGTAAAACTGCTGTTAAGTCACAAATGGCCAACGTACATTAGCTATGTCTGACTTACATATTGATCAATAAGAATGGTTAATGAGCATAGGCCCAACAAGTCCACATAGCTCAAAAACCTGTGTTGCACCTTTTTTCACATCATTGTGCTTCTCTGTAAGTTGATGACTAAAGTATGATACATCAAATGTCAAGGAAAAAGATAATGGTCAACATTATCTAGTGATCCTGATTGTTGTCAAGACAAGTTCAAACTTACAGCCAATCACAACACACCAAAGTATCACATACATTCACATATAATACACCTTTGAACATTTTCCACATGCATGCAAACTCCCACACATAGCTTTTTTTGTTAATAAAGCATCACACAAATGTACCTTTTTTTGACAGTGTGAATCAGTGAGTGTGTCTGTGAGTGGGTATGTAATGGGGGGTGCAGCAGAAGAGGAGGAATGTCAGGTGGGCATCCCAGGTCAGGGTGTGAGAGGGAGATCTGTTGGGCGGAGGGGGACCCAACCTAGGAGAGGCACATGAGGCCAGGGACAGGTGTGTCAATGGGATGATGGGTAGATCCTGGGGAGCACCACACACACAGTCAGGGTCAAGTTAGGCAGAGCTTGAAAGCCACCGCTTTGATACATCCCAGGCTGAGGAGGAGAGGATGCATGACCCCTGTTAGAGCTACGAGGAGAACAGGGCCCTTGCCCAAAGCATGCTGGAGAGGGAGGATATCCAAGGGAGAGGATCCCTGGCCTGGCTGCTAGGAAGAAGGCAGCCTGGAGTCAGCTTCTCATCAGGGTCAATGCAATGTTCACCTGTAGCTGGACCATGGAGTCTATCAAAAGATACTGGGAGGGATTGCAAGAGACTGGTCAAGCACAAGATGGGAGAGCTTGCCCTGCATGCCCGAGGCACTGGAGGTGTTCCCCCTGCTCAGATCACTTTCAAAACCTGGGAGAAGATGTTGAGGGACAGTCTGTCAGCTACCACTGTTGAGGGGGTCGATGATGGTTCTGACACTGGAGACAACAGCATCCTCCACACTAACGGTAACTAGGCACCACACTAACCCTCATAACTACCACAGCCCAACACAGTCATGAACACATGGCCAGCACTGATCCACACAACTGCACCAACACAGCGCTGGGAGGTCTCAAACAAGGGCAGAATACTGGATAATACAGGCAGTAATGGGAAGGCTCAACCAGACCAAATCCTGTCCAAGTCCCAGTTTAATCCCCTTGGTGCTGTGTTGATCTGCATACACACTCCACAAAAACAATGCTTGTCATCAAGATCTGTTATGTTACTCCATGATTTAACACATAGACCCACAGGGAGGTCAGCACCTAACCCCTTGAGTGCTAGAGGGATGATCAAAGCATCATTCACAATGCATTGGTTACCCTTCTAGCATTCCAAGGGTTAACCCCCCCCAGGGATCAGTTCACAGATACACCGAAACAAAATGGTTGGACGTAGAGCACACAGACCTTAAAATTAAAAACACCAGGGCCCAAAAGCAAAGAAATGCACTGTTGAATATAATGACAACCATGTAGATGAAAAATACTGTGACTCATATGTATTCTGTAGAGTTGGTGTGGTTAGAGGCCATAGAGTTGTTGTTCTCTAGGCCTATGTGTTGTGTGTGCAGTCATTTGCTCTCAACTGAACTGTTATGGTTAAGATTTGGTTGTCATGTGTATCCTGAGGAGTGGGGTTGGCAGTGAGGGATTTCAGGACATCCACTCTTGTCAGGACACATATGATAGCCAAACTCAACTAATTTAGGTTGCTCACATCAGTGTACAGCAGGGCTGACAAATTTAAGACATCAGGGCCAGAAACAGGCCAGGATTGAAGGTTATCCCTGGTTCAGCACAGATGGGTCAGTATAAATGAAGGAGCTACTGATCAACTCATCAGTGCTGAATCTGGGCTATCCTTCCCTTCTGGGCTGTTGCTGGCCCCGAGGCCTTGAACTTTGACAGGCCTGATGTACAGGATCATGGCAAGATTATCAATCTTTGATTGCCAGGGTGGTATCCCATGCATCACAAAGCAATGCATTGCATACCATCCTGACACTCAAGGATTCACATGTCAGTGTTATCGTCTTTCATCCACCCTGTCTTTGTTTACATTTCTATTAACTCCATGTCATATCTCCACACAGCATAGAGGCCTGCAGCACAGCAGGAGGAAAGTGAGGAGGAGGCATATGATGTCCCCCCAGTGACTACCCACATGATGAGCTTGATGAAGGGACCAGCAGGTGGTCACCATCGACACCACCTCTTCCATCACCAACAGCTCCACCAGCACCACAAGAACCACCATTTCCACCAGCACCAGACTTCAGCCGCACACCCACTCCATAAAGAGACTGGATGCCTCCAGGAAGGTGGTTACCTCAGTCCACCTCAGGACATTATTTTATGGTCCCACCACCACCAACCAGAAGGCACTGGATGCCTGGGATAGTGCTCACCCCACAGTATGGGGCCACAACCCAACAACAGGCACCCTCATGGATGGCTCCCCAGCATGGTTTAAGGTGGGAGGGAAACAGCTACCATTGACCACGGTATGACCTTTGACCACTGGACTATGAACATTTCGGCCTTATTGGGGACCCCCAGCTCCCTCTACAACAGGAGTTTACCCCCCAACATATCTACAACAAGAGGGCCAACCATCCTTGAATATTTCAGATTCTTTAGATGTGGTCGTGACACAGGCATTATCCTTCTCCACACATGCTGGGACGTGCAAAAGGATCAACCAGCCCCACCATCACCAGCATCAACACCAGGGGAACAGGTAGAGGATGTAGTGGAGCAAACAACTCCAGCCACTTCACCCTCAACCGCTGGACACAGCATGGGGATGGAGAGGTAGTGTCTGGCCATACTGAGGAGTCTGCTCAGGGAATCCCTGAGAACAAACCTGTACCCTCAGGAGGTTGCAAAGGGATTCCCTGAGGAACACAGCAACCCTCCGTGCCCTGGAATCCCAACAGACAGTCCTGACCACAAAGCTGCGGCAATTCATAACAGGCATGTTGGACATGATGGGCCAGCTTTTTGTTGAAATGAGAGAACTGAATCGCCGGGAGAACCTGCGCAGAGAGAGGGAGCAGCAATCTATGGAGGGGTCCACTGCAACCACATCCCCATCCAATGTGACCCCCTGCACCAAACACAAGAATAACCAGGATCAGAAGGCAGTCAAGCAGAGCACCTACCTCTGCAGTCCCTTCCAAAGATCTCCACAAAAAGAAATGAAAAAAGCCCCATTTGTTAATTTTTCCCAAAATAAAACCATTATTTATCCAAATCATATCTGAGAAGGTTTCTGTTGATTACCATGTTAAGTGGGGAGATGTCTCCAATGCATTGCAAAGCAATGCAGGGAACACAACTCCTGCACATATTACTTAGATGTAAGGTATTGTAAGCACACACAGCACGTACACTATTGTCACAATCCTAGTGAAGCAAAACAACATGAAAGTGTTGTTTGACAATCACGTAAGTAGAACTTGAATAACTGACACTCACCCCTTAGCATGCTATGTGCCGTATTGTCACTAGTCAGTTCAATCCATTGGTATGTTTACAAAGGTGTTATCCAAAAAGATATTTGGGGTGGATGGAACTTGAAAGATAGGTCATCCCGAAACAGATGTTGTGCTTCACACTTAGAAATTATAGGTTTATTCTTTGGATCATTTTTGTGTTTGGATACCAGACAGGCCATAGGGAAGCCACTATTCTGGGCAATTCATTACACCAAGCAGTGACAACAGCAGGGTTTAACAAGTAGGATGTGGTAATGATCTGATGAGATGGAGTAGACTTCTCCAGTGCTATCATTTTCCATTACCTATGTTATCTTATGGAGCACATACACTAACATCTGTCAAACTAGAGCACTCTCAGTGCATAGGCTCTATTAAATCACATGGGAACTGGGGATATGATATGACTGGAGACGTTATGTCCACTGTATCACCTCTCTATAACCTTTTCAACACACCTTAGTGAATCAGTGCATCACCAAGTCCACTCATGGTCATTCAGTAGACTCCTGTAATTATGGCCATGCCTCCAAAAATGTAACGTATACATAACCCATAACTATGGTTCCATCTGGAAATATACCTAATCCAACATCAATATGAACAGACACATATGGGCATCCTTTAATATGTCTAACAATACTTTTATTGTACCTCCGATGTCCTTTGCCAGCCCCCCACTGTCTCTGGCTTCTCCTGGGCTGCTCGCACCCAGCTCTTTACTTCCTCCTTCTTTAGACGGAGTGGCGCTGTGACACGCCTTCCTTTATGCGTGTGTAGATATCTTACTGAGACTCTGGCTTCCAGGGAGCATGTGCGGCCGGCTGTGCCGGTTCCATTCCACCAGCTGTACCTTTTCTGGAGCTCCTGCTATATATATATATATATATATATATATATATATATATATATATATATATATATATATATATGGGCTGAGTGCAACACTGGGACACTTTTGTATAGCGTCTCCAGTGTTCCTGTATACTTTGCTGTTTCTACTGCTCCTGTGTATAACCCTGGCCTGGCTCTGACTCTTTTTGTCTCTTGTTCCTGTATCCTGTTTGAACTCTGTGTATGACCTGGCCTGGAATACCTACTATGTCTCCACCTTCTGTTTCTGATCATGTGATACCAGTGTATGACCTGGCCTGGCTGACTAATCTCCGGTTTAAAGTGGTTGGACCTCCACAGTTCCTTCCAACCCATCTGAGTGAGTACTGTTCCTGATGGAGTGTGCTATTCTCCCTGGGGATAGTGGTAGTATAGTTTGCCTGGAGGGGGTTATCGAGGGACCCCTTTGGCTGAACTGAAGGGGGCCTATCTAGCTTTGTGGCTAGCACTTCTATACAGTTAAGGCTGCTACACAATTCCCATTGCACAACCTCCGCTCTCTAGCCTTGTACCCTAGCATCTCACTCTAGCTCCTTGCTCTGCTATCTCTTGTTGGAGGAGTCTGACCTTCCTTACTCCTCAGAGGTGGATTGGGGGAGGTTCTGTGCTTTCCCTTCCCCTACCTGGTATTCGTGACAACCTTGCAACATAGATATCTTTGCATATTACTAAAATGCATTGCAGACTTGGAGAAGCCACAAAAGGTACATCTATCATAAAAAATGGCTGTTGCCATGGTAGGGGGATACTGTCCCATCTGAACCCCTGGAGCAATAAACAAGACCAGGACAGGACTTTCAACAAACAATCCCCAAAAGGGATAGTGTAGCAACAAGGACTGAGCCGACCACCAACCACCAACCACCAACCCTACCACCAATACCCAACCAAACGCTAAATCGGGAGCAACAGGAGTAATGTAGAGAAGCCAAAATCAAAGTCCAGAAAACAAGCCAGGGGTCAGAAAATCAGAGGAGTCAAAAAATATCGGAGAGTCAAGTTCAACAACGAATAGAGAAAATCGGATACAAAGCTCAATAATCGGGCGCTGGGTGCTCTGTAGCACATCCTTAAAGGGATAGTAATACTTAATATGTAAACATATATATTGTACAGTTTATCCCCCTGAGTAAAACAAGAGTACTCCCACTGCTGAAAGGTGTTTTATTCAAAAGTTATTACAGCTCAAAGTTGAATTTTTTAGGTGCAGTATCAAAGTGGCCTGAAATTGTACAGTGGCGCTATTGCTACACCATCCAATGGACAGCTCTGGTCCACAGACCATAAATCTCCTTAAGATGGTGTAGCAACAGCGCCACTGTACAAATTTAGGCCACTGTGATATTGAACCTAAAAATTCAACTTTGAGCTGTGATAACTTTTAAATAAAACACCTTTCAGCAGTTGGAGTACTCTTGCTTTACTCAGGAGTATAAACTCTACAATATATATATTTTCACATATTAAGTATTACTATCGCTTTAAAAACAGCTCTGCACCAATAAAAAAGGTGGGAATCAATAAGGCAGCATGACACTACCCACCTCATAAAGAAGAGTCATCCAGGTGACCTGGTTTAGAAGGATGAGCTTGATGGAAGGAGTAGTCTTCTGGTCCATAGCCCTTCCAATTGATGAGGTATTGTAAGGGTCAATAAAGAATACGGGAATCCAAAATGCTTTCAACCTCGTATTCAGGTTCCCCGTCAAGCAGGATAGGTTCTCGGCTGCTGGCTTGAGGAAGGAAACATGAAATTTGTTACAAATTCGCCAAGAGATGGGAACCGCCAGCTGGAAGGTGACTGGAGAAATGGACCGGGTAATCTGGAAAGGCCCTATAAATCGGGCAAACTTGAGAGATGGCACATTTAATCTAAGATGTCTAATAGAAAGCCATACTCTTCTACCTGGACCCAGAGGAGGACCTGGGATTCGTTGTCGATCTGCAGCTTTTTTTGAGAAGCAACAGCAGAAGAGAGGGTGGGTCTGAATGAGGGACCACAGGGTTCGTAGATCTTCCACCACACTCTAGAATTTTTATATAGATCCATTAACTTTTTCAAATCTAATTTAATAATTAAGTGTTTTCCTGTTAAGAAATAAAAAATTAAAAAAGAAATGAAAACTATGGAATACCAAATCGGAGTAATTGAAACTAAAGGTTTAAGTATGAAAGGGTTAATTTAGCCTAGTAGTAACTGGAAGTTTACGGGGAGAAGTATAGCCACATGAGAGATTCAAGCCTCTTTGTGATAAAAAAGTGGGTGTGATGTCATAACATACACCCGAATAACTAGTATAAATAAAACCAAGACAGGGGTCGATTTGACTATAAACCCCCCAACAAAGGCTATATTTAGGCGAAACGCGTTGGAGACAATGCCGCATAATAAGCTTGAATATTTAAATCACTTGAGTCTTAGAAATATATCTCTGATACAATCAATCACCTGTGGTCGGAAGTGGATAGGGTCTAGCTTACAGTGGGACGCCGCTCTTGCTAGACCACTAAGGAACTAGAATTGGAACCCACCACAGGGATTCAGTTCCTGTGATATTAGATTAATAGAACCCGCTAAGGAGTTAACGTGGTATCAGTAGCGTTAAGATTAAGACTGACTAGGTCTATTATTTGATTCTGGGTATAATGAATCGCCTGTGGTCAGGAATGTATAGGGCCCAGTACTGAGTGGTACGACAATTTTGGTAGACCACAAGGGAATTAGAATAGGGACCCACCACAGGGAGTCATTTACTGGGAAACTGTATCAAAGAGATATACTTGATTTATATCATATCACACTTCTAAGTAATGGGTTTGTCACTGTAATTGATAGCAGTGAGAGGTTAACTAGGAAATAAATACTATAACTGGAATGGCTTCTATGAATCTATAATAGGTTATTAACTAAGTATCAAGAAGCTATTTCATTCTCATATACGGGATTTGATATGGTATAGGTTGGAGATCTGATAAATTCAGACTCAAAACTCCTAAAAGGTTCCTTAAGATATGAGGTGTAGAATCCCTATAAAGCACGTGTAGTGTTAAAGATACTGAGAGAATTAACGACAAAACTATATAATATGTGATGATTAATGAGGTGAAAGTTCATATTATATATTAAAGGGGAGCATAACATGCTACTTTGTAAAACAGTAGTAATTGTCGTGATAGGAGCTCATAGAGGGTGTGATGTGACCAAATATAATAAAGGTTAAGTCTTATTAACTCAGTTCTTGGTAAGCCAGATTAGTGATACCGAACTTGTCTCTTTAAGATGCCAAAAATGTTAAAGAAAGAATTATTCAACTTAAGAGCATCATAAATTTTTCTTTTTTTGTTTTGTATTGTTATATATAGATTGTATGATCTTTTAAGACTTGCTGTATCAAAAGAAAAATATTATAAAATAATTGGACCCTTCTGTTTTCTCTTATTAAGTATTTCTAGTACTTTGAGGTTAAATCTTTTTTCGTTATAGAGGGGCCGTATACTGAACTAATAAAAGACAACTTAACAAATGGCTGGCTTTCACTCAGGGCCATAAGATTTTGCAAAATGGCAAGATGAGGCAGGAAATGTATTTGGTATTAATGAAAACATCAACCAGGGCACTGTTGATGACAACTTGGGAAAAGTTTTCAAAGAGTTAACAAAATTAATGCGTAAGCAAGCGCATCTCAGGTGGGATATAACAATGTTACAAAATTATATTAATAACTCAATAATCCCACGGGGACTACGTATAAACTTAATCCCGGCATTCCACTTTATAGACAATGCCTTTCTTAAACGCTGGGAAGATGTATTAACCAAATGCTCTCTTGACCTAATACAACTAATTATAGATAAAGAAAAAGAGTCTTTGCAGGTAACAAACACTGAGGTGGATAGTAAATTGAAGGAGGTATTAGATAAAAAGGAAGATGCATCTTTTGTTCAATTAGAATCCTCCTTGAAAGAGAACATAGAGAAATTAACAAATGACTTAAAAAATAGGAAATTTAAAAAATGTAAAAGAGACACAAACTACTTTCAAGATGGTAGAGTTTATAAAAAAACGTTAAAAATAAAACCTACTACTAATGAAGAATGGTATGAATCAGATATTGAACTAACAAATTCAGATGCAGGGCCTAATGTAACACCTACTAGAAAAATTAAGAGGAGAAATAGACAAAGGAAAAATGTACAGCCTAATTTTTTGGAACAACATCAGGGCCCACAACCTCCAGGACCAACATTGGACCTGGGAGACAGGAATGTGTGGGGATACAGAAGTATGAGGAATTGAAAAGTGATGATCTACAGATCATCAATTTGTCAAATTTTCCTCTATTAGAATCTCATAAAAAAGTATTGGCAAAAGGTTTAAGTTTTGTTCCTACAAATAACATGTGTCTCTTTGATTGGATAAAAGATATTAACCTATTGGCAAGAAAATTGATTTTGAAAAAAATATTTCTACAACAACAGAAAGAGGGAAGAATGACAATTACTGATCATAAAAATTTAGAAAATTTGTTAGATCTCTTGGAGGAAGAGGACACAGATGATGATCAAATATCAGGACCCTTTACAGAATTAAAAAGGAATAAGAGGTTTACACCACAATTTAGTATCTCTCCACATGTAGAGGTGTTTATAAAACAAGTTACAAAAGATCTAGTGGATTTGTCAGTTAAAAGTATGACAAAACAACATCAAAATCTAACACAGGAAGAAAGAGAGGCACTGAAATATCTATACACAAATCCAAAGTTAATTATTAAACCCTCTGACAAAGGTGGAGATTTAGTTATAATGCCAACAGAACTATATGCTATAGAATGTTATAGGCAACTAAATGATACACGTTGTTAAAAAAAGTTAGGCAATGATCCTACATTAAGATTCCAAACAGAATTAAAAGACATACTAGACCAAGGATTGGAAAGTAGAGTTATTGATAAAATGGAATATGAATTTTTGAATACGAAGGATCCAATAATTTAAACTTTTTATACGATATCTAATATACATAAAAGTTTAACAAATCCTCCAGGAAGACCTACTGTGTCTAGCATTGGCTGAACCCTGCAGCCAATATGTCAACACTGTATTATGACCATTTGTTCTGAGCTTACCATCCTATATAAGATATTCAATGAATGCAATTAAAAGAGTTGAAGGAATATCACTGGCTAAAACAGATTTTTTAGCCAGTTTAGATGTAGAATCCCTATATACAAGCATCATTCATGAAATAGGAATTAAAGCCACGGAACACATTTTAAATACAAGAGGATTACAATTCCATAAACATAATGAATTTGTTATTTCTCTTTTAACTTTTGTGTTAACAAAAAATTACTTTGTTTTTGATGGAAAATTTTTCCACCAGTTACAGGGTACGGAAATGGGGAGCACGTGTTCTCCCACATATGCTAATATTTACCTAGGGTAGTGGGAGGAAACTTGTATTTTTACTGAGGAAATGACTAAATATACTAACTATATTAGTCTATGGATTCAAGAGATCTTTTTAAGGAATTTGTAACTAGGATAAACATCAATAAGATCAACTTGAAGGTTACGAGTGAAATAGATCATGATTGTCTTTCATTTTTAGATATTAAGATCTATAGAAATACATCTGATGTTATAGAGACCACTGTATTTAGAAAACAGATGGCTACTAACACTTTATTGGAAGTGAACAGTCAATACCCTGAACCCATAAAGAAGGGAATACCAAAAGGTCAATATTTAAAGGTCAGGAGACTCTGTTGTAGTATATAGGAATTTAAAATAGAAGCAAAGAAACTTCAAATGAGATTTAAACAAAGAGGATATGGTAAAAATACCCTCAAAAAAGCATATCAACGAGCTCTGAGGGCTGACAGAAATGAATTATTGAATTCATCTAAAAGAAATCAAGAGGAAGATTCTGGAAGTATAATAGGGACCTATAATTCGCAACATGCCAGTATTAGAGCAATTTTATCAAAACACTGGCATATATTAAAAGGAGATGAGGATTTAAATCAAATATTAACTGATCCTGAAAGATATCCTTGTACACAGCCATTATACATGACCACAACAAAAATCATGGCTTAACAACAATTTAAAAGGAACATATCTTTGTGGATCCTGTAAAGCATGCCAATATATTAACAAAGGGAAACATTTTACAGATCAAAATAGGAAAAGACAATATGAGATTAGGCAGTTTATCAACTGTAAAACAAGTGGAGTGATTTATCTGATGGAATGCAGATGTGGCAAGTTATATGTAGGAAAAACTAAAAGAATATTCAAGCAAAGGATTTTGGAGCATATAGGGGACATACATAATAAACGTGACAGACCTGTGGCAAGACATATTAATAACTGCCACAATGGAGACTTTACAGGGTTAACCTTTAAAGGAATAGTTAGTATTAGGAAATATCAGAGAAAAGGAGACCATGATCATAAACTGCTATGTAAAGAGGCAGAATGGATTTATAAACTTGGAACGTTAAGTCCAGCAGGTATCAATGAAGGATTCACATTCAGTCCATTTATTAAATAACTTGAATATCATAGGATACAGTCTCTTGATGATTTATTAAATAATAACAAAGCATAAAATTGTATGTACCTCGTAGGAGGCTTTTGATGTGAATTTAGAGAATTATTATAATATCTAATATTGCTTATTTTATTTAGCAATATATTAAGTTCCCCAATGAAATGGCACACTTGAATTACTGACATTTACGAATATGGAGTGAAGTGGTATTTTTTTAAAATATATTATTGGAAACATAGAAATTTGTAAAATCATTTAAAGATCTAATAAACAATCACTCTAGAATTTTTATATAGATCCATTAACTGTTTCGAATCTAATTTAATAATCAAGTGTTTTCCTGTTAAGAAATAAAAAAATGAAAAAAGAAATGAAAACTATGGAATAACCAAACGGAGTAATTTAAACTAAAGGTTTAAGTACGAAAGGGTTAATTTAGCCTAGCAGTAATTGGAAGTTTACGGGGAGGAGTATAGCCACATGAGAGATTCAAGACTCTTTGTGAAAAAAAGCGGGTGTGATGTCATCACATACACCCGAATAACTAGTATAAATTAAACCAAGACAGGGGTCGATTTGACTATAAACCCCCTGACAAAGCCTATATTTAGGCAAAACGCGTTGGAGACAACGCCGCATCATAAGCTTGAATATTTAAATCTCTTGAGTCTTAGGAATATATCTCTGATACAATGAATCACCTATGGTCGGAAGTGGATAGGGTCTAGTTTATAGTGGTATGCCGGTCTTGGTAGCCCACTAGGGAACTAGAATAGGGACCCACCACAGGGATTCATTTGCTGGGATATTAGATTAATAGAACCCGCTAAGGAGTTAACGTGGTATCAGTAGCATTAAGATTAAGACTGACTAGGTCTATTTGATTCTGGGTATAATGAATCACCTGTGGTCAGAAATGGATAGGGCCCAGTTCTGAGTGGTACACCAGTTTTGGTAGACCACAAGGGAATTAGAATAGGGACCCACCACAGGGAGTCATTTACTGGGAAACTGTATCAAAGAGATATACTTGATTTATATCATATCACATTTCTAAATAATAGGTTCTCACCGTAATTGATAGCAGTGAGAGGTTAACTAAGAAATAAATACTATAACTGGAATGGATTCCATGAATCTATAATAGGTTATTAACAAAGTATCAAGAAGCTATTTCGTTCTCATATACGGGATTTGATAAGGTATAGATTGGAGATCTGATAAATTCAGACTCAAAACTCCTAAACGGTTCTTTATGATATGAGGAAGAGAATCCCTATAAAGCACGTGTAATGTTAAAGATACTGAGAGCATTAAAGACAAAACTATATAATATGTGATGATTAATGAGGTGAAAGTTCATATTATATATTAAAGTGGAGCATAACAGGCTACTTTGTAAAACAGTAGTAATTGTTGTGATAGGAGCTCATAGAGGGTGTGATGTGACCAAGTGATAAAAGTATACTCGTTGATGTGTAGCGAGATTGTTTTTAATTGAGGATTCAGCTAGCGCTGTATCTTCAAAGCAATTTTTAATACACACCTTACTAATAAAGGGTATAAACATATTTTTTCAAGATTTTTTATTATTAAAATATAATAAAGGTTAAGTCTTATTAACTCAGTTCTTGGTAAGCCAGATTAATGATACCGAACTTGTCTCTTTAAGATGCAAAACAATGTTAAAGAAAGAATTATTCATGGTTAAGAGCATCATAAAGTTTTCTTTTTTTTTTTTGTATTGTTATATATAGATTGTATGATCTATTAAGACATGCGGTATCAAAAGAAAAATATTATAAAATAATTGGACCCTTCTATTTTGTCTTGTTAAGTATTTCTAAGAAAACTAGCCAGTTCTGAGGCTGAAGGCAGCTGAGGAAGAGAGATAAAATGGCCTTGTCTGGAGAAACAGTCACTCACCACAAAATCCATGGCCAGACTGACCCATGGGGAAGCAGGAACTGTTAATGGACACGGCAATCCCTTCGGGCAGTAGTGTGAGGACAGGATTGGCAGGCTAAGACAAAATCTGGAACATGCATACTGATAGAATGCCACCAAAAGCACTGGGTTACCAAATGCAGGGTCTTACAAATTCCCGGGTGCCCAGAGACAAGCGAGTGGTGACACCAATTGAGAATCTCCAGGTGAAAACGTTGAGATAAAAATCGGATCTGTGCAGGTTGCTGAGCTACCCAAGGTCCCTGAAGAGCTTTAATCCTTTCCAACATGGCAATAGGTAAGGTAGCGATGAAGAGGTCCGGTTGAAGAATAGGTTCTGGTTTGGAGATTGGGCTAGGTTCAGACTGTCTGGAGAGGGCATCGTCCTTAATATTCTTAGAACCTGGATGATAGGAAATTATGAAACTGAAATGTGTGAGGAACAATGCCCAATGAGCCTGACGTGGATTCAATCATTTGGCAGATTCCTGGAATTGTAGATTTATGTGATCCGTAAAGATTAAAACCGGCAGTGCCGTGCCCTTCAAAAAATGCCTCTAGTCTTTCAGTGCTAGTTTAATTGCTAGTAGATTGCATTTTCTCATGTTGTAATTGTGAAAATTTCTTTGAGAAAAATGAGCAAGGGTGAAGTTTCGTGGAGTCTGTGTGTTTTTGGGAGAGAACAGCCCCTGCCGCATGTTCAGATGCATCCACCTCTAAGATGAACTGTAGGGATGGATCCGGAAATCGAAGGATGGGGGCTGTAGTAAATGACAGTTTTAAGGATTCAAAACCTTGCTGGGCAAAAGTAGACCATTCGTGTGGATCTGCCCCCTTCTTAGTCAAGGCTGTAATGGGAAGATGATTTAAGAGAAGTTGCGGATAAACCACTGATAATAGTTGGCGAATCCTACAAATCTTTGAATAGCTTGTATGTCCCTCAGGATTGACCACTGGGTAATGGCTTGAACAGTTCGTACCTGAATGTGATAAGTCTTTACTGAAGGAGAGTAGATAAGAATGTCATCTAAGTGAACTATTACTTGGGACAGGAGCATATCCCTCAGGATATCATTGATAAATGGCATCACTGGGAACTTATAGTGGCCGTAGCTTGTGTTAAGTGCATTTTTCCACTCATCCCCGGAACAAATACAAAATTGATTGTAGGCTTCATGTAGGTTCAATTTAGTGAAGATTGAAGACCCCTTCAACAGGTCCAGGAGCAGTAAGTGAAAGCGGGTAGCTATTCTTTATAGTAATTTTGTTCAGGCCACAGTAATAAATGCAGGGTTGTAATGATCCATCCTTCTTTTGAACAAAAAAAAATCCCAGATCCCGCTGGAGAAGAAGAAGGACTGATGAACCCTTTGGAAAGGCTTTCCTGGATATATATGTTCAATGCATGGTTCTCTTGGGAAGATAGCTGAAATGTCTGTCCTTTAGGGGTACTGTACCTGGCAGGAGATCAATAATACAATCTGATGGCCGGAGTGGGGCCAATGAATGGCACTAGCCTGTGGAAAAATCATCATAAGCCAGGGTAATAGGAGTCTTGGAGGATGGAACAGTCATCTGTCCCATGGCTGCCATGGACCGAATAGGTCTAAAACGTGAACGAGAGCAAGCTGAACGCCAATCAGTGATTTGGCCCTTATGCCAGTCAATAATCAGATTGTGGATCTGAAGCCAAGGTAGGCCTAGGATAACAGGAGTGTGGGGAGCAGTGATAACATCCAAGATATAATAGATTTTTCATGGAGGAGACCAGTAGACAAAGACACTGGGGCAGTTTCTAGTACGACCATCCTGGCTCTTAGTGGCTTTCTGTCAGTAGTTGAGATATTGGTAGAAGGGGAATGTGCCAACAATTAGCCCAATCTTTGTCAATAAAGATGCCTTCCGCCCCTGAGACCACAGATGCTGAAGTATTAATAGACTTAGAAGACCACCAAAGAGAAACCGGAACCATCAGCTGAGGAGGAGCAGGAGGAGATGTAGAGATATCACTTAGAGGTTTCTAAGTGAGGGAGCTTCCCGGCCTAGTGGGACACTGTCATAAGAAGTGGCCTTTTATGCCACAGTATAGGCATAATACTAGGGAACGGCGACAAAGTTTCTCATTTTCAGACAATTTGGAAACCCCCACAATTTCCATGGGCTCATTGGAAGAGGTAGGTAGAGAGGCCAGCGGGTGGGTGGTTTAAAAGCTTGGATGACGGTACAGTTCTCGTTCTTATTGTCTCTGTCATTCACCAGTCCAATTCCAAACATGTTGCAATGAAATCTTCTAAAGCCTCTAGTACTTCACGGCAGGTTACGGCATCCTTCATTCTCTCATTTAGCCCTCTTCTAAAGGCTGTCATGAGTGCTCCCTGGTCCCTGTTACTTTCATAAACAAGAGTCCTAGGATAGTGTCACGTGCTCAGGCAAATAAGGACAGACATGAATATAAAATATAAATCCACCTTTATTAACTCACGGAGGAAGGCTGGAGCATTTAGATCTTAGCAATCCAGGAACGATCCTCAGGTCCATACCCTTTAAAATGGATTAGATATTGTAGCTGGCCTCTGACCCTATGAGAGTCCAGGATACTCTGTACCTGGTACTCCTCATGGTCCCCTACTTGAACAGGTCTGGGACAGACTGGACTCATAGTATAATGGTTACAAAGTGGTTTGCGGAGCGACACATGAAACACATTGGAAATGCACATGCTAGCGGGAAGCTCGAGGGCATATGTCACATGGTTAATCTTGTGAAGAACCCGAAAGGGACCCACAAATCTGGGAGACAGCTTTTTACAAGGCACCTGGAGATGGAGATTGTGAGAAGACAGCCATACTCTCTTCCCCACCTGGAACACAGGAACTGGTAATTGTCTACGGTCTGCTTGTCTCTTATAGCGCATAGGGGAACTCTGCAGGGATCTCTGAACCCATACCCATGTGGAGCGGAGCACCCTAAAGTGCTCCCCCAGAGCAGGAATATTCTGTGTCTTGAAGGTCTCAGGCAGCAGAGAAGGTTGGAACCCATAATTAATTAGAAAGGGAGAGTTCCGAGAGGAGAAATTAACTGCACTGTTTCTGGCCAGCTCCGCCCATGGTAACAAGTTCGCCCATTTGTGATGATGGTCAAAAATGAAAAAATGGAGAAACTGTTCCAGCGCTTGATTAGACCTTTCAGCAGCACTGTTCAACTGTGGGTGGTAAGCTGGGGAGAACAAGAGCTGGATCCCCATCTGACTGCAAAAAGCTCTCCAGAAACCACAAACTGGGTACCACGATCCAAGACCACCACCTTGGGTATACCATGGAGATGAACTGCCTCCTTCGCAAAGATCTTGACCAACTCCTTGGAGGAGGGGAGTCCCTTAAGCGGCACGAAATGGGCTATCTTTGAAAATCTATGCACGATCATAAGACTGACTGTGTAACCCTCAGAGATCAGCAGCTCAACCATAAATTCAATTGACAAGTGAGCCCATGGAAGCTCCCTGTTTGGGATGGGCTGCAAGAGGCCGACCGGCAGGTGATGAGGAGTCTTAGGCCTAGATTTAAAGGCAGCCGTTAGTAAAAAAAAATCACTAACGGGTGCGTTAAGTTCCATGTAGCAATTCAAAGATCCGTCTAAAGAACAGCTAACGGCAGTTTCAGAATCCTTACGGCCGATACTCTTACGTGCATTCAGACGCATGTAACAACATACTCCAGAGCCATTCAAAGTCTTGTGGTACTGGTAACGGCTGAAAAAAAGACACACCTAACGGCAAAAAGTTAAGACCCACTTTTCTCAGACGTTAGACACTTAACGGGCAAAACAAAACACCCGTCACATGGGAAAATACACAAAATGCTAACCGCACAAGCATGTAAATGGAAAAATTAACCCGTGCAATGCTAAAACAACACAAAAACATGGACACACAACACAAATCACTGTCACACACAACAACAAGCAACACCACAGGGACAGCGACACCCAAAAAAACAACAACACAGCATGACACGGAATAATGGGGGTTATCACACAAAGCGGACACCTGCAAATATAAGCTCACCTGTGCAACATCAACACGCAACCTGCACCCCACAACTGCACACCCACAAATGGCAGACACATACCAAGCACAACACACCACATCTTGTAACATACACACACACCTGCAAACACTTACCTGGACAAAAACAACTCTCCATTGGTCAGCACTCACCTCATCACCACACCTACACAACGCCCTATCAAGTACTTAAAGGGACAACTCACCACACTCACTTGTGGCTTGTTTTTTACTCAGGGAGGGAGAGAGAGAGATAGAGAGAGAGACAGAGAGTGCAAACAGTATGTTGGGTTACATATTGTTGCGAAGACTGCGGAGAAGGCGTGCAAGGGAGAGAGCTAGGGAACATCAGCAATCTCCAGGCACGCCTGATCAACAGCCTTCACCTGTGGCAAGTGAGGAGGCTCTGGCTCAGCAGCCACACAGGAGTCCATCCCCACCTGGAGGACAGCACCTGCCTGCAGATGCACAGCTGCAGCAACAGGATGCTCCACAGCAGCAGAGGATGTATAGACGACCACCAAGGCCCAGGGTATACTGCACAAGGGTCACCCTCTTTGGAATGACTGATGATGAGGTCATTGATCGCTACAGGTTGAGGCCTGACAGCATCAATGGCCTGTATGAGGTCATCAAAGATCAGGTGGATCCCATCTACATCCACAACCATGCCCTATCTGACCTGCAAAAACTACTGTGTGCCATACACTTCATGGCAATTGGGGCCTTCCAGTCCACTGAGGGTTACGCATCTGGCATGTCACAGGCCTGCCAGCCCTCAAAAGCAAGGCCAGTACCTATATACATTTTCCCACCACCGACATGGACTGGATACACGTCAAGCAGGCCTTTTACGCAAGGGGATGCATGCCCAGGGTCATGGATGCTATAGATTGCACCCATGTCCGTATTAAAGCCCCAGCATGTGACGCACAGATATTCATCAACAGGAAGGACTTCAACTCCATCAACGTGCAGATGGTGTGTGACAGCAACATGAGGATAATGAATATCTGTGCAAAGTATCCTGGCAGCTCACATGATTCATACATTCTCCAAAACTCCTCAGTCCACAGAGATTTCGAGAATGGAACTTTTTACAGGGGGATGGCTTTTGGGTGAGTTCACAATACAAAATAACACCACATACACAGGCGTACACACAACGCTGCTCATTATGCACCTGACCCTCAGCTAGTGCGTCCACCATACAAAACATCATTCACACAACATGTGCTCCCTGTCTCACCATGTCACTCACATTACGCAGGTGATGTTGGCTATGGATGCAAGTCCTGGCTACTGACCCCTGTGGCCAATCCCCAAACACATGCCCAGGAAAGGTACAACCAGGCTCATGCCAGAACGAGGAATGCCATTGAGCGGACCTTTGGCCTCCTCAAGTCAAGATTCAGATGTCTGGACCACTCTGGGGGAGCACTGCAGTATGCACCTGCTAAGGTGTGCGACATAATTGTGGCGTGCGCAATACTGCACAACATCGCAGTGGACACCAGGCTGCTGGATCACATCCAGGACCCCCCCATACATGAAGTGGCCATGGACATCGGGCATGTGGAGGAGACCTTGAGAGGGGCGCAGATCAGATACACGCTCATCACGGAACACTTCACTTGTGAGTATAACACAGGCATGCAAACAATCCATGCAAGTCCCCCATCAGTCCTGTGACACTAACAACACTGCACATTATGTTCTGTCTCACCCCACAGGAACATTGACACAGCACTGCACTGGCAGCAACATGGCCCCAAACATCAACCATACCATGGACGTGGCAAATTCTGTGTGTGGATTCAAAAACCATCCTCCATTCCACTCTCCACGTTGACATACAGACCCCAAGGATATCACGCACACCCCCAGGAGAAACAAGGTACAACATATAACCCATGTTCATCACCTTACAGGGCTTGATTGACAGCAACTAACTGGATATGCCATGATCATAGCCAGAGCAACCATGCTAGCCCAGTAGCGAAAGAGTATTATCCAATGCTATGCATTGGATAATACTCCGGTACATCAGGTGTTAAAGGGCCATTGGACTCAATATGGGACCTGTACTGTGCTAGAGCTGAGAAGAGCAGCAGAGGGGTGGATGTACAGTGGTATTGCCACACAACGTAGAGGTCATGAAACGTAGATCAGATTACCAGGGACTCCATGCTGACCTGTGAGTGTGCAGACATATGTGCCCCCGACATGAATACACACATCAACAAATATGTCCTAATAGTTCCAGGGAACAAATGACATTGGGCTGCCACTGTCACTTTCACAGTGGCAGCACAATGTCATTACTTCCATGGAGCTCTCAGAACACTTGTTAATGTGTGTATACATGTCAGGGGCACATATCCATAGGGCTGGTGCACATGTCCTTAGTTCTCCACAGAATTGGTTACAGATGAGTACACAACACATTGTCAAGCAATAATTTGTGTACTCACCTGTAATTGTGAAAATTGAGGGGATTAAAAAGTCGAAATTGTTGTTGCTTGATGATCAGTTCAGGTCTACTGCTCCAAATCCTGTCCTCTTGTCCCACAGGCATCCATAACATGATCCATCCTTGAACTGAAGATCTTCCATGTGACTGGATTGATGTTTTGACAACACCTTCATGAAGATCACCCCTTGCTGTTTCTGGTGATGTTGTTGGTGATGCAATGTTTGACCTGAGGTTCACACAAACCTCTACTGTAATATTCTCATATAGACATAGAAAACACAAATTCTCAAGTGTTATAACCTGTACAGTTAGGATGCTCATCTACAGAGTTGTCAAACCTTGTGGACAACACATGAGCAGGGCAGCAGTGTTACTAAAGTAGTACGATTTAGTTTCAAAGTACATTTAGTGTTCTCATACAAGTGTTCAATGCATATAGGCAATACACACAGAAAACACATGTACGTTCTAATGTACTTTGAGACACAATAAAGATGAACCATCACCATTCTATCTGTGTCTGTATGAGGATATATTTGATAACACATTTGTCAATGCGTAACCACACCCAGGATAGAGTATCCCCCATACATGGAAAGCCATCACCCACATCACAGGAGTCCACCACTTGTTTGCCAGTGAGTGGACTCTGTGATGTATCCATGCAAACAGATGATGGTGGCAGTGATACACTAATGTGTTGTGAGAGTGATAAAGAGGTGATACAGGGGACATACTTCCACAGTGAATTCCTGTCCACAGTATCTGTATTGCTCAGTATAATCAATGTTCTGAGATTTTGCTCCACTTTGACATATCTCAGTACATGGGCTACATCAACGAACAACCAGACTAAGTGGACATGTGTTATCACTGGTGAAGTCTGTTACACCCTTAGGGAAACAGCAACTCAACTTACTGGAGACCCCAATGCTCACCCCAGGATATCAATGTGTGTGCTACACATTGAAATCCTAGGTTAAAAACATTGGCTTCCCCAGTAAGTCAGTTGCACAATGAGTGTTTGAATCCAAGACATTATTGATACATGTTCCATTTATCTGTCCTGCTTGTTATGTCCCCGCTAAGTCACATAGCTGTTTGTCTGGTTATCCCATTAACCCACTGAGTGCAAGTGTGTTCCCCAACGCATTTCTTTGCAATGCGTTGCCTACCACTCTGGCACTCAAAGGGTTAAACACATCCTATGATGTAGACGAATGTTCAATGTTGTACTATTTGTTGTTCTAAGGGGTATGTTTTGTTGTTCAAATTCAACACACAACATCGCCATATAACACAGTGGTGTAATATGGCTCCAGGGATGTATTTCAAGTTGCATTTGTACAACGGTATGTGTGTGTGTGTGTGAACCCATGTTGTAGCATCCCACAAACATTTCACCCAGGCAGAGGTTGTGTTCACTGCATTGTATGGCAATGCATTGGAGACAACCCTGCCACCCAATCCATAACTGAAGACACAACAGATCAGACAGGAATCCAAAAAAAAAAGGTTTCTTTATTGAGGGGAAAGTTAACAGGTTGGCCTTTCATTTTTTTCCGTTTTGGGTGGGGGGCCTTAGCCTGGGTGCCAGAGGTGGATGCCCTTGTTGAACTCCTGGTAACCCTCTGCTCCCTAGGTGTGTCTTCAGGGGTAACACTGGAGGGGGTGGTGGTTGCAGTAGACCCTCGGTGGAACGCAAGTTCTCCCTCTCCATCCTCAGGTTCTCCTTGTGGTTGATCTCCCTCAACTCCACAAGGACCTGTGTCAACATGTCCATTAGACCAGTCCTGAGCTCGTGGAGTAGTGTGTTCCCCCTGGCCACCTCCGACTCCAGGGCTTGGATTCTGGTCTCCAATTGGGCATTGTTCCTCCTGGATTGCCTCCTGCTCCTGGTGATGTTGCTGTCAGTACTCCTGCTCGACCGGAGTAGTCTCCTCTGAAGGGCCATACACTCCGCCTCCATCCCTGTGAGGCGTGCAGTGCTGGAAGTGGATGTGCCCGGTGTCCCTGGTGCTGCTGTTTCCTCTGCTGCTGAGGGTGCTGATTCTTCTGCTGCCGAGGGTGCTGTTTCCTCTGCTGCCGAGGTTGCTGTTCCTCTGCTGCTGAGGGTGCTGTTTCCTCTGCTGCTGAGGGTGCTCTTTCCTCTGCTGCTGCTGAGGGTGCTGATTCTTCTGCTGCTGAGGGTGCTCTTTCCTCTGCTGCTGCTGGAGGTGCTGTTTCCTCTGCTGCTGGAGGTGCTGTTTCCTCTGCTGCTGCTGGAGGTGCTGTGGCTGCTGTGACAGCTGTTGGAGTGTCTGGTGCAGATGATGGGCATATGCCCACCACATCAAGTGATCCTGAGCTGCCCAATGATGTGTGTGCTGGTGGAGGTGTGAAAATGTCCTTGGGTAGGGGGCGCTGGGGCTCACCAATCAGGCCCAGGTGTGGGTAGTCCAGTGGCCAAGGGTCATATGGTGGCCACTGATAGGTGCTGAGACCCCACCTCGGATCATATCTTGGGGCATGCTGTGGAGCCATCCAGGAGGGTTGGTTGATGTGTGAGGCATATGGCCCATATTGGGTGGTGGCCACTGTCCCTGGCAGCCATTGCCTCCCTGGCGGTGGTGGTGCTGCTGCTGGAGGGTAGTAGCTGGTGGAGGTGGCTGGATACGTCCACCTCTCCTCCTGTTGCATCCAGCCACTGTACTGGGGATGTGCAGATTGAAGGGGTGCAGCCTGTGGTGGTCCAGCTTGTAGGGATGCAGCCTGTGGTGGTCCAGCTTGTAGGGCTGCAGCCTGTGGTGGTCCAGCTTGTAAGGGTGTAGCCTGTGAAGGTCTAGCTTGTAAGGGTGAAGAAGGTGGTGGTCCAGCTTGAAGGGGTGCAGTAGGTGGTGGTGCAGCCTATGTTGGAGGGGATGGTGATGGTGGGTGTGGTGACCACCGGCTGGTCCCCTCCTCTGTGTACTCCTCACTGGGGGGTGACATTGCCTCCTCCACTGGCTCCCGCTGGGCTTGAGGGCCGTAAGCTGTGTGGCGAAATAAGATGTTGTGATTAGTGACCTTAGTAGTGTTGAGCGAGCATGCTCGGCCGATGCTCGGATCGGCTCGAGCATCGCTCTGCTCGGCACATGGCGGTACTCGTACGAGTACCGCATGTGCTCGCCCGCCATGTTCGGGTCTCCTCCCCGCACGTTTTGCGGCTGCTGCGCAGCCAATAAACGTGCAGGGAGGCTCTGACATCAGTGTAATGCCAGCAGCCATGTTGGCTGCTGGCATTACACTGATTGGCTGGCCAGAACCCGTGGTCGGGTGCTGTATAGCACCTGACCAGCGAGTTCGGCTCAGTCTTAGCCAGGGAGAGATGAGGATAGGAAGGGAAAGTCAGTGTAGGGAGAAAAAAAGCAAATTTGTGAAAAAAAAAGAACCAAAAGTCCTTTTTAGGACTACTGTGTGTGGGGGCAGCAGTTTATTTTGTGTGGGGGGAAAAAAACAAACAAAAAAAAATTTCATATATTCTGTTTAGTGTGCAAAGTTGCAGATTAGAGCACATTCTGTTTAGTGTGCAAAGTTGCAGATTAGAGCACATTCTGTTTAGTGTGCAAAGTTGCAGATTAGAGCACATTCTGTTTAGTGTGCAAAGTTGCAGATTAGAGCACATTCTGTTAAGTCTTCAAACTAAAATATCAAAGTCACATATTCCATTCAGTGTGCGTCACCGCAGTTTAGCAGCATATTCTGTGTACTCTGCACAGTTGCAGAATAGGAAGAAATACTGTTAAGTCTTCAAACTAAAATATCAAAGTCACATATTCCATTCAGTGTGCGTCACCGCAGTTTAGCAGCCTATTCTTTGTACTCTGCACAGTTGCAGAATAGGAAGAAATACTGTTAAGTCTTCAAACTCAAATATCAAAGTCACATATTCCATTCAGTGTGCTTCGCCGCAGTTTAGCAGCCTATTCTGTGTACTCTGCACAGTTGCAGAATAGGAAGAAATACTGTTAAGTCTTCAAACTCAAATATCAAAGTCACATATTCCATTCAGTGTGCTTCGCCGCAGTTTAGCAGCCTATTCTGTGTACTCTGCACAGTTGCAGAATAGGAAGAAATACTGTTAAGTCTTCAAACTCAAATATCAAAGTCACATATTCCATTCAGTGTGCTTCGCCGCAGTTTAGCAGCCTATTCTGTGTACTCTGCACAGTTGCAGAATAGGAAGAAATACTGTTAAATCTTCAAACTAAAATATCAAAGTCACATATTCCATTCAGTGTGCTTCGCCGCAGTTTAGCAGCCTATTCTGTGTACTCTGCACAGTTGCAGAATAGGAAGAAATACTGTTAAGTCTTCAAACTCAAATATCAAAGTCACATATTCCATTCAGTGTGCGTCACCGCAGTTTAGCAGCCTATTCTGTGTACTCTGCACAGTTGCAGAATAGGAAGAAATACTGTTAAGTCTTCAAACTCAAATATCAAAGTCACATATTCCATTCAGTGTGCTTCGCCGCAGTTTAGCAGCCTATTCTGTGTACTCTGCACAGTTGCAGAATAGGAAGAAATACTGTTAAGTCTTCAAACTAAAATATCAAAGTCACATATTCCATTCAGTGTGCGTCACCGCAGTTTAGCAGCCTATTCTGTGTACTCTGCACAGTTGCAGAATAGGAAGAAATACTGTTAAGTCTTCAAACTAAAATATCAAAGTCACATATTCCATTCAGTGTGCGTCACCGCAGTTTAGCAGCATATTCTGTGTACTCTGCACAGTTGCAGAATAGGAAGAAATACTGTTAAGTCTTCAAACTCAAATATCAAAGTCACATATTCCATTCAGTGTGCGTCACCGCAGTTTAGCAGCCTATTCTGTGTACTCTGCACAGTTGCAGAATAGGAAGAAATACTGTTAAGTCTTCAAACTCAAATATCAAAGTCACATATTCCATTCAGTGTGCGTCACCGCAGTTTAGCAGCCTATTCTGTGTACTCTGCACAGTTGCAGAATAGGAAGAAATACTGTTAAGTCTTCAAACTAAAATATCAAAGTCACATATTCCATTCAGTGTGCTTCGCCGCAGTTTAGCAGCCTATTCTGTGTACTCTGCACAGTTGCAGAATAGGAAGAAATACTGTTAAGTCTTCAAACTCAAATATCAAAGTCACATATTCCGTGTAAGATGAAGAAGGCGGGTAAAAAGGGACGGGGAAGTGGACGTGATCCTGATAGTTCAGGGCGCGGGTCAGGACGCGGAGAAACTGTGCCTGGTGCTAGAGCACAAGAAAGAAAGACATCCACCATACCTAGCTTCATGTCTCATTTTACAGGGCGTCGCAGGACATCACTCTCGAGGTCCGACCACTGCGAACAGGTGGTCGGTTGGATGTCAGCTGATACTGCTTCCAGTCGGTTAAGCACCACCCTGTCTTCCACCAAGTCCACTCTCAGTAGCCAAGAGTCTGGTCAACATAATCCTCACTCTGATCATCCTTCCTCCCACCATACACGGTCTGGTCAAAGAAGTGATCCCACACTGGGATATAGTGAGGAGCTCGTGTCATCACCAATCCTTAATTTGAACCTCTCTCCAAGCACGCTTGCAGAGGAACATGACATCTTGTGCCCTGATTCACAACCTCTAGAGGGTACCCAATCACAAGAAGATGACAGATGTGAACGGCATTTAAGGTCAAAGGAAGTAGTGGATGATGATGATGATGATGAGACACAGTTGCCATTAAATCAACCACTATTACTGTCTCAAGACCTTGTTGAGGAGAATGTTATACAGTTGTCAATGACTGAGTATGTGGTGGGATCAAGACATGAGGAGGATGATCAGAGTGAGGAAGTGGAGGAGGACTTGGTGGACGATGAGGTGACTGACCCCACCTGGGAAGGTGTAGAGCCGAGCGATGACAGCAGTCCTGAGGGTGAGCCATCTGCAGCACCGCAACAGGCTGGAAGAGGCAGTGGTGTGGCTACAGAAAGAAGGCGGACCGCACCAAACCGGCCCGCAAATGTTCCACGGAGCACCCCCTTGCGTAAATCTCCCTTGCCAAGGGGTAGGTGTTCCGCGGTATGTCGTTTTTTTAAGGAAAGTGCGTACGACAAAAGAATTGTAGTTTGCAACCTGTGCCACACCAGAATGAGCCGAGGCATGAACACTAGAAACCTCACCACCACCAGCATGATCCGACACATGGCATCCAAGCACCGTAATAAGTGGGAGGAACGCCTGGATCGCCCATCTGTGTCTGCAGGCCACACCACTGCCTCCTCTTCCCCTGTTTTCGGTGCCGGCCAATCGCCTGTCGAAGGCGCAGGCCCGCATACCTCCCGCCCTGCACCTGTACCATCTGAAGCACCATCAGCGACCACATCCACTTCCCTGTCCCAGCACAGCGTCCAAATGTCGTTACCCCAGGCATTTGAGCACAAGCGAAAATACCCAGCCACCCACCCACAGGCCATAGCACTAACCTCACACCTTTCCAAATTACTGGCCATCGAAATGCTGCCATTTAGGCTTGTGGACACTGAGTCCTTCCGCAGCCTGATGGCAGCAGCTGTCCCTCGGTACGCGGTCCCCAGCCGCCACTACTTTTCCCGGTGTGCCATCCCCGCATTACACCACCATGTGTCCCGTAACATCACCCGTGCCCTGACCAACGCAGTTACTGGGAAGGTCCACTTAACGACTGACACATGGACAAGTGCTTGTGGCCAGGGACGCTACATTTCCCTGACGGCACACTGGGTGAATGTCGTGGAGGCTGGGAGCGACTCGGACCCTAGGATGGCACGGGTGCTACCCACGCCGAGGATTGCAGGCCCTACCTCCATCAGGGTTTCCGCCAGCACCTACGTTATTGGCTCCTCCTCCTCCGTTTCCACCTCCGAATTCTCTACACGCAGCGCCACTCCCCCATCAGCCAGTAGCTGGAAGCAGTGTAGCACTGCAGTGGGGAAGCGTCAACAGGCCGTGCTGAAGCTGATCTGCCTTGGGGACAAACAGCACACGACCTCAGAGCTGTTGCAGGGGATTAGTCACCAGACCGAGCAGTGGCTCTCGCCACTCAACCTGCAACCAGGCATGGTTGTGTGTGATAATGGGCGTAACTTGGTGGCGGCTTTGGAGCTCGGCAAGCTCACACACGTACCATGCCTAGCGCATGTATTTAATTTAGTGGTTCAGCGATTTCTAAAAACCTACCCCAATGTGCATGATCTCTTGACCAAGGTGCGCCGCGTGTGTGCACATTTCCGTAAGTCATCTACAGCTTCGGCCGGCCTGTTGAAGCTGCAGCAGCGCTTACAATTGCCAGCTCACCGGCTGCTGTGTGACGTGAGCACGCGCTGGAACTCCACCTTCCACATGTTGGCCCGGCTTTGTGAGCAGCAGAGGGCAGTAGTGGAGTACCAGCTGTTACACGGTCGTCGCCTCTCCGTTCAACTTCCTGTAATCAGAAGTGAGGAGTGGGAATGGATGTCAGACCTCTGTGAGGTTTTACGCAATTTTGAGGAATCGACACAGATGGTGAGCGGCGATAACGCTATTATCAGTGTAACCATCCCACTTCTGTGTCTACTGAAACGCTCGCTGCTCACAATTAAAACTGACGCTTTGCATGTGGAAGAGGTGGAAATGCGGGAGGAAGAGCTTACACAAGGTGATAGCCAGAGCACCCTCACTTCGTCTTCTCAGCGACAATTGGAGGAGGCGGAGGAGGAGGAGGAGGAAGACACGGTTGCCTCCGCTACAGAGGGTAGCCATGGAACTTTAGTTCCATCTCTTCAGCGTGGGTGGGCAGAAGAGGAGGAAGAGGATGAGGAGATTGAGAGTCATCCTCCTGGTGAGGACAGCGAAATCTTGACTGTTGGTACTCTGGCACACATGGCTGACTTTATGTTAGGCTGCCTTTCCCGTGACCCACGCGTTATACGCATTTTAGACAACACGGATTACTGGGTGTTCACCCTTCTGGACCCCCGCTACAAAGAGAATTTCTCATCTCTCATTCCTCCGGTGGAGAGGACAAGCAAAATGGTGCAATACCAGAAGGTTCTTGTTGAAAAATTGCTCCAAAATTTTCCATCTGACAACGCTGGCGGCAGAGTACGCGCTACCTTGGCCAACCGAGAAGGGGAGAAAAGGGGAGCACACAGCAGTTCCGAGAAAGGCAGGGCAACACTCTCCAAGGCGTGGGACACCTTCATGACACCCCGCCAGCACCCTCACCCTGATGCGCAGCCTAGTGTCACAAGGAGGGAAAAGTTTTGGAAGATGGTGAAGTAGTACGTAGCAGACCGTGTCAGCGTCCTCAATGATCCCTCTGTGCCTTACAACTACTGGGTGTCCAAGCTGGACACGTGGTATGAACTGGCACTCTACACCTTGGAGGTGCTGGCCTGCCCTGCCGCCAGCGTTCTGTCTGAGCGGGTATTTAGTGCTGCTGGTGGCATCATAACAGATAAGCGTATCCGCCTTTCCACCGACAATGCTGATAGGTTGACACTTATAAAAATGAACAAGGCCTGGATTTCCCCTGACTTCTCCACTCCACTGGAGGAAAGCCCCGGGGGAACATAAACTCACTTTATATATGTTATTTACAATGATGGGAATACTCTGTATTCCCATTCACCCCTTCCACCCAAAAAACGGGTATATGGTTGACTCTTAATCTTCTCATCCTCCTCCTCCTCTTCCATATGCCCTGTGATATAATTTTTATATAGGGCCAGCTCACCAGCGGGCCCTGTGATATAATTTTTATATAGGGCCAGCTCACCAGCGGGCCCTGTTTGACAACTTTTTGTATAGGTCAGCTCACCAGCGGGCCTTCTCATATAATGTTTTATTGGGCCAGCTCTCTAGCGGGCCCTCTCATATAATGTTTTATAGCGTCAGCTCACTAGCGGGCCTTCGCATATAATGTTTAGGATGGTCAGCTCCGCAGCAGACCCTCACCCATAATGTTTTAGATGGTCGGCTCAGCGCACGTTTCCCTCTTAATCATGGCCCCAGTTCAGAAAAATCGAGGAAATTTTTGGGAGAATTTGCCTTTGCGCACGTTTCCCTCTTAATCATGGCCTCAGTTCAGAAAAATCTAGGAAATTTTTGGGAGAATTTGCCTCTGTGCACGTTTCCCTCTTAATCATGGCCTCAGTTCAGAAAAATCGAGGAAATTTTTGGGAGAATTTGCAGATGATATACAAGTAAATATACAGCAAATACTGTTTGGTAACAATTTTTCGCCTAAAGTCGTTTTTATTTTCCTTTTTGTGTGTTTTACGGTCAGTCTGTAGAAATGGCGTACTACGGGCGAAAGATCGTTCCCAGCAGCGATGTTGGAGTCCAAGATGCATCCAGACATCCTCCCTATGCTGTCCCTGAACCATTTCTGTGGTGTTTCCATCCTTTTCTGCCCTTTTCCTATGGACCAGGCACCCTCCCCTCATCAGAGCAGGGGGTGCCTGGTGTAATGCTCGAGTCCTCCCATTGACTTAAATGGGGCTCGGGTGCTCGGCCGAGCACTCGAGCCTCCGGGGGCGCTCGGTCAGAGCACCCGAACACCCGAGCATTGGGGTGCTCGCTCATCACTAGACCTTAGCCATATGTTTGTGGAGACAGTTATACTTTGATATGTGGTGAAGAAAATTATGTGTTTGGGTTAATCCCCCTGGGTAAACAAGGGTACACCCACTGCTGAAAGGTGTTGTTTGAGTTATTATAGGTGAAGGTTTCATTTTGAGGTGCAATATCACAGTGGCCTGAAAAAGTACAATGGGGCTGTTGCAACACCCTCCCATGTAGATATCTGGTCCCTGTACCAGAGTTGTCCATATGATTGTGTAGTAACAGCACCACTGTACAATTTCAGGCCACTGGGATATTGCCCCTGACATATCCATGTCTGATACCTTTTGAATCAACGCACCTTTCAGCAGTAGGAATACCATTGTTTAACTCGGGGGGGGGGGGATCCAACAACATATATTTGTCTTCACAACTTGTAGGGATGGCTATCCCTCCAGGGGGATGGCAAAGGTTAAGTCCACCTTGATGTCGGATTGTAGACATTGTGAAAACAGATGTTGTTCGCTGTTAGTCCTATCCATCCTACCCTCATGGTTGTTCAGATATTGCTCTATGTGACAGATGGAGATTTCAGTCATTTGTCCACACAAGGGCTTTTCAGCAGAGCCAAAATCACCCCATTTAGAGAACAATACTTAATTGGAATGGTGTACAGAGTGTGCATGGTTTGCAAGCTATCACGGTGCCCGTGATTGCTGCATTTCAAAGGTCAAAGGAAGTAGTGGATGATGATGATGATGATGAGACACAGTTGCCATTAAATCAACCACTATTACTGTCTCAAGACCTTGTTGAGGAGAATGTTATACAGTTGTCAATGACTGAGTATGTGGTGGGATCAAGACATGAGGAGGATGATCAGAGTGAGGAAGTGGAGGAGGACTTGGTGGACGATGAGGTGACTGACCCCACCTGGGAAGGTGTAGAGCCGAGCGATGACAGCAGTCCTGAGGGTGAGCCATCTGCAGCACCGCAACAGGCTGGAAGAGGCAGTGGTGTGGCTACAGAAAGAAGGCGGACCGCACCAAACCGGCCCGCAAATGTTCCACGGAGCACCCCCTTGCGTAAATCTCCCTTGCCAAGGGGTAGGTGTTCCGCGGTATGTCGTTTTTTTAAGGAAAGTGCGTACGACAAAAGAATTGTAGTTTGCAACCTGTGCCACACCAGAATGAGCCGAGGCATGAACACTAGAAACCTCACCACCACCAGCATGATCCGACACATGGCATCCAAGCACCGTAATAAGTGGGAGGAACGCCTGGATCGCCCATCTGTGTCTGCAGGCCACACCACTGCCTCCTCTTCCCCTGTTTTCGGTGCCGGCCAATCGCCTGTCGAAGGCGCAGGCCCGCATACCTCCCGCCCTGCACCTGTACCATCTGAAGCACCATCAGCGACCACATCCACTTCCCTGTCCCAGCACAGCGTCCAAATGTCGTTACCCCAGGCATTTGAGCGCAAGCGAAAATACCCAGCCACCCACCCACAGGCCATAGCACTAACCTCACACCTTTCCAAATTACTGGCCATCGAAATGCTGCCATTTAGGCTTGTGGACACTGAGTCCTTCCGCAGCCTGATGGCAGCAGCTGTCCCTTGGTACGCGGTCCCCAGCCGCCACTACTTTTCCCGGTGTGCCATCCCCGCATTACACCACCATGTGTCCCGTAACATCACCCGTGCCCTGACCAACGCAGTTACTGGGAAGGTCCACTTAACGACTGACACATGGACAAGTGCTTGTGGCCAGGGACGCTACATTTCCCTGACGGCACACTGGGTGAATGTCGTGGAGGCTGGGAGCGACTCGGACCCTAGGATGGCACAGGTGCTACCCACGCCGAGGATTGCGGGCCCTACCTCCATCAGGGTTTCCGCCAGCACCTACGTTATTGGCTCCTCCTCCTCCGTTTCCACCTCCGAATTCTCTACACGCAGCGCCACTCCCCCATCAGCCAGTAGCTGGAAGCAGTGTAGCACTGCAGTGGGGAAGCGTCAACAGGCCGTGCTGAAGCTGATCTGCCTTGGGGACAAACAGCACACGGCCTCAGAGCTGTTGCAGGGGATTAGTCACCAGACCGAGCAGTGGCTCTCGCCACTCAACCTGCAACCAGGCATGGTTGTGTGTGATAATGGGCGTAACTTGGTGGCGGCTTTGGAGCTCGGCAAGCTCACACACGTACCATGCCTAGCGCATGTATTTAATTTAGTGGTTCAGCGATTTCTAAAAACCTACCCCAATGTGCATGATCTCTTGACCAAGGTGCGCCGCGTGTGTGCACATTTCCGTAAGTCATCTACAGCTTCGGCCGGCCTGTTGAAGCTGCAGCAGCGCTTACAATTGCCAGCTCACCGGCTGCTGTGTGACGTGAGCACGCGCTGGAACTCCACCTTCCACATGTTGGCCCGGCTTTGTGAGCAGCAGAGGGCAGTAGTGGAGTACCAGCTGTTACACGGTCGTCGCCTCTCCGTTCAACTTCCTGTAATCAGAAGTGAGGAGTGGGAATGGATGTCAGACCTCTGTGAGGTTTTACGCAATTTTGAGGAATCGACACAGATGGTGAGCGGCGATAACGCTATTATCAGTGTAACCATCCCACTTCTGTGTCTACTGAAACGCTCGCTGCTCACAATTAAAACTGACGCTTTGCATGTGGAAGAGGTGGAAATGCGGGAGGAAGAGCTTACACAAGGTGATAGCCAGAGCACCCTCACTTCGTCTTCTCAGCGACAATTGGAGGAGGCGGAGGAGGAGGAGGAGGAAGACACGGTTGCCTCCGCTACAGAGGGTAGCCATGGAACTTTAGTTCCATCTCTTCAGCGTGGGTGGGCAGAAGAGGAGGAAGAGGATGAGGAGATTGAGAGTCATCCTCCTGGTGAGGACAGCGAAATCTTGACTGTTGGTACTCTGGCACACATGGCTGACTTTATGTTAGGCTGCCTTTCCCGTGACCCACGCGTTATACGCATTTTAGACAACACGGATTACTGGGTGTTCACCCTTCTGGACCCCCGCTACAAAGAGAATTTCTCATCTCTCATTCCTCCGGTGGAGAGGACAAGCAAAATGGTGCAATACCAGAAGGTTCTTGTTGAAAAATTGCTCCAAAATTTTCCATCTGACAACGCTGGCGGCAGAGTACGCGCTACCTTGGCCAACCGAGAAGGGGAGAAAAGGGGAGCACACAGCAGTTCCGAGAAAGGCAGGGCAACACTCTCCAAGGCGTGGGACACCTTCATGACACCCCGCCAGCACCCTCACCCTGATGCGCAGCCTAGTGTCACAAGGAGGGAAAAGTTTTGGAAGATGGTGAAGTAGTACGTAGCAGACCGTGTCAGCGTCCTCAATGATCCCTCTGTGCCTTACAACTACTGGGTGTCCAAGCTGGACACGTGGTATGAACTGGCACTCTACACCTTGGAGGTGCTGGCCTGCCCTGCCGCCAGCGTTCTGTCTGAGCGGGTATTTAGTGCTGCTGGTGGCATCATAACAGATAAGCGTATCCGCCTTTCCACCGACAATGCTGATAGGTTGACACTTATAAAAATGAACAAGGCCTGGATTTCCCCTGACTTCTCCACTCCACTGGAGGAAAGCCCCGGGGGAACATAAACTCACTTTATATATGTTATTTACAATGATGGGAATACTCTGTATTCCCATTCACCCCTTCCACCCAAAAAACGGGTATATGGTTGACTCTTAATCTTCTCATCCTCCTCCTCCTCTTCCATATGCCCTGTGATATAATTTTTATATAGGGCCAGCTCACCAGCGGGCCCTGTGATATAATTTTTATATAGGGCCAGCTCACCAGCGGGCCCTGTTTGACAACTTTTTGTATAGGTCAGCTCACCAGCGGGCCTTCTCATATAATGTTTTATTGGGTCAGCTCTCTAGCGGGCCCTCTCATATAATGTTTTATAGCGTCAGCTCACTAGCGGGCCTTTGCATATAATGTTTAGGATGGTCAGCTCCGCAGCAGACCCTCACCCATAATGTTTTAGATGGTCGGCTCAGCGCACGTTTCCCTCTTAATCATGGCCCCAGTTCAGAAAAATCGAGGAAATTTTTGGGAGAATTTGCCTTTGCGCACGTTTCCCTCTTAATCATGGCCTCAGTTCAGAAAAATCTAGGAAATTTTTGGGAGAATTTGCCTCTGTGCACGTTTCCCTCTTAATCATGGCCTCAGTTCAGAAAAATCGAGGAAATTTTTGGGAGAATTTGCAGATGATATACAAGTAAATATACAGCAAATACTGTTTGGTAACAATTTTTCGCCTAAAGTCGTTTTTATTTTCCTTTTTGTGTGTTTTACGGTCAGTCTGTAGAAATGGCGTACTACGGGCGAAAGATCGTTCCCAGCAGCGATGTTGGAGTCCAAGATGCATCCAGACATCCTCCCTATGCTGTCCCTGAACCATTTCTGTGGTGTTTCCATCCTTTTCTGCCCTTTTCCTATGGACCAGGCACCCTCCCCTCATCAGAGCAGGGGGTGCCTGGTGTAATGCTCGAGTCCTCCCATTGACTTAAATGGGGCTCGGGTGCTCGGCCGAGCACTCGAGCCTCCGGGGGCGCTCGGTCAGAGCACCCGAACACCCGAGCATTGGGGTGCTCGCTCATCACTAGACCTTAGCCATATGTTTGTGGAGACAGTTATACTTTGATATGTGGTGAAGAAAATTATGTGTTTGGGTTAATCCCCCTGGGTAAACAAGGGTACACCCACTGCTGAAAGGTGTTGTTTGAGTTATTATAGGTGAAGGTTTCATTTTGAGGTGCAATATCACAGTGGCCTGAAAAAGTACAATGGGGCTGTTGCAACACCCTCCCATGTAGATATCTGGTCCCTGTACCAGAGTTGTCCATATGATTGTGTAGTAACAGCACCACTGTACAATTTCAGGCCACTGGGATATTGCCCCTGACATATCCATGTCTGATACCTTTTGAATCAACGCACCTTTCAGCAGTAGGAATACCATTGTTTAACTCGGGGGGGGGGGGGGGGGATCCAACAACATATATTTGTCTTCACAACTTGTAGGGATGGCTATCCCTCCAGGGGGATGGCAAAGGTTAAGTCCACCTTGATGTCGGATTGTAGACATTGTGAAAACAGATGTTGTTCGCTGTTAGTCCTATCCCTCCTACCCTCATGGTTGTTCAGATATTGCTCTATGTGACAGATGGAGATTTCAGTCATTTGTCCACACAAGGGCTTTTCAGCAGAGCCCAAATCACCCCATTTAGAGAACAATACTTAATTGGAATGGTGTACAGAGTGTGCATGGTTTGCAAGCTATCACGGTGCCCGTGATTGCTGCATTTCAAAGGTCAAAGGAAGTAGTGGATGATGATGATGATGATGAGACACAGTTGCCATTAAATCAACCACTATTACTGTCTCAAGACCTTGTTGAGGAGAATGTTATACAGTTGTCAATGACTGAGTATGTGGTGGGATCAAGACATGAGGAGGATGATCAGAGTGAGGAAGTGGAGGAGGACTTGGTGGACGATGAGGTGACTGACCCCACCTGGGAAGGTGTAGAGCCGAGCGATGACAGCAGTCCTGAGGGTGAGCCATCTGCAGCACCGCAACAGGCTGGAAGAGGCAGTGGTGTGGCTACAGAAAGAAGGCGGACCGCACCAAACCGGCCCGCAAATGTTCCACGGAGCACCCCCTTGCGTAAATCTCCCTTGCCAAGGGGTAGGTGTTCCGCGGTATGGCGTTTTTTTAAGGAAAGTGCGGACGACAAAAGAATTGTAGTTTGCAACCTGTGCCACACCAGAATGAGCCGAGGCATGAACACTAGAAACCTCACCACCACCAGCATGATCCGACACATGGCATCCAAGCACCGTAATAAGTGGGAGGAACGCCTGGATCGCCCATCTGTGTCTGCAGGCCACACCACTGCCTCCTCTTCCCCTGTTTTCGGTGCCGGCCAATCGCCTGTCGAAGGCGCAGGCCCGCATACCTCCCGCCCTGCACCTGTACCATCTGAAGCACCATCAGCGACCACATCCACTTCCCTGTCCCAGCACAGCGTCCAAATGTCGTTACCCCAGGCATTTGAGCGCAAGCGAAAATACCCAGCCACCCACCCACAGGCCATAGCACTAACCTCACACCTTTCCAAATTACTGGCCATCGAAATGCTGCCATTTAGGCTTGTGGACACTGAGTCCTTCCGCAGCCTGATGGCAGCAGCTGTCCCTCGGTACGCGGTCCCCAGCCGCCACTACTTTTCCCGGTGTGCCATCCCCGCATTACACCACCATGTGTCCCGTAACATCACCCGTGCCCTGACCAACGCAGTTACTGGGAAGGTCCACTTAACGACTGACACATGGACAAGTGCTTGTGGCCAGGGACGCTACATTTCCCTGACGGCACACTGGGTGAATGTCGTGGAGGCTGGGAGCGACTCGGACCCTAGGATGGCACGGGTGCTACCCACGCCGAGGATTGCGGGCCCTACCTCCATCAGGGTTTCCGCCAGCACCTACGTTATTGGCTCCTCCTCCTCCGTTTCCACCTCCGAATTCTCTACACGCAGCGCCACTCCCCCATCAGCCAGTAGCTGGAAGCAGTGTAGCACTGCAGTGGGGAAGCGTCAACAGGCCGTGCTGAAGCTGATCTGCCTTGGGGACAAACAGCACACGGCCTCAGAGCTGTTGCAGGGGATTAGTCACCAGACCGAGCAGTGGCTCTCGCCACTCAACCTGCAACCAGGCATGGTTGTGTGTGATAATGGGCGTAACTTGGTGGCGGCTTTGGAGCTCGGCAAGCTCACACACGTACCATGCCTAGCGCATGTATTTAATTTAGTGGTTCAGCGATTTCTAAAAACCTACCCCAATGTGCATGATCTCTTGACCAAGGTGCGCCGCGTGTGTGCACATTTCCGTAAGTCATCTACAGCTTCGGCCGGCCTGTTGAAGCTGCAGCAGCGCTTACAATTGCCAGCTCACCGGCTGCTGTGTGACGTGAGCACGCGCTGGAACTCCACCTTCCACATGTTGGCCCGGCTTTGTGAGCAGCAGAGGGCAGTAGTGGAGTACCAGCTGTTACACGGTCGTCGCCTCTCCGTTCAACTTCCTGTAATCAGAAGTGAGGAGTGGGAATGGATGTCAGACCTCTGTGAGGTTTTACGCAATTTTGAGGAATCGACACAGATGGTGAGCGGCGATAACGCTATTATCAGTGTAACCATCCCACTTCTGTGTCTACTGAAACGCTCACTGCTCACAATTAAAACTGACGCTTTGCATGTGGAAGAGGTGGAAATGCGGGAGGAAGAGCTTACACAAGGTGATAGCCAGAGCACCCTCACTTCGTCTTCTCAGCGACAATTGGAGGAGGCGGAGGAGGAGGAGGAGGAAGACACGGTTGCCTCCGCTACAGAGGGTAGCCATGGAACTTTAGTTCCATCTCTTCAGCGTGGGTGGGCAGAAGAGGAGGAAGAGGATGAGGAGATTGAGAGTCATCCTCCTGGTGAGGACAGCGAAATCTTGACTGTTGGTACTCTGGCACACATGGCTGACTTTATGTTAGGCTGCCTTTCCCGTGACCCACGCGTTATACGCATTTTAGACAACACGGATTACTGGGTGTTCACCCTTCTGGACCCCCGCTACAAAGAGAATTTCTCATCTCTCATTCCTCCGGTGGAGAGGACAAGCAAAATGGTGCAATACCAGAAGGTTCTTGTTGAAAAATTGCTCCAAAATTTTCCATCTGACAACGCTGGCGGCAGAGTACGCGCTACCTTGGCCAACCGAGAAGGGGAGAAAAGGGGAGCACACAGCAGTTCCGAGAAAGGCAGGGCAACACTCTCCAAGGCGTGGGACACCTTCATGACACCCCGCCAGCACCCTCACCCTGATGCGCAGCCTAGTGTCACAAGGAGGGAAAAGTTTTGGAAGATGGTGAAGTAGTACGTAGCAGACCGTGTCAGCGTCCTCAATGATCCCTCTGTGCCTTACAACTACTGGGTGTCCAAGCTGGACACGTGGTATGAACTGGCACTCTACACCTTGGAGGTGCTGGCCTGCCCTGCCGCCAGCGTTCTGTCTGAGCGGGTATTTAGTGCTGCTGGTGGCATCATAACAGATAAGCGTATCCGCCTTTCCACCGACAATGCTGATAGGTTGACACTTATAAAAATGAACAAGGCCTGGATTTCCCCTGACTTCTCCACTCCACTGGAGGAAAGCCCCGGGGGAACATAAACTCACTTTATATATGTTATTTACAATGATGGGAATACTCTGTATTCCCATTCACCCCTTCCACCCAAAAAACGGGTATATGGTTGACTCTTAATCTTCTCATCCTCCTCCTCCTCTTCCATATGCCCTGTGATATAATTTTTATATAGGGCCAGCTCACCAGCGGGCCCTGTGATATAATTTTTATATAGGGCCAGCTCACCAGCGGGCCCTGTTTGACAACTTTTTGTATAGGTCAGCTCACCAGCGGGCCTTCTCATATAATGTTTTATTGGGCCAGCTCTCTAGCGGGCCCTCTCATATAATGTTTTATAGCGTCAGCTCACTAGCGGGCCTTCGCATATAATGTTTAGGATGGTCAGCTCCGCAGCAGACCCTCACCCATAATGTTTTAGATGGTCGGCTCAGCGCACGTTTCCCTCTTAATCATGGCCCCAGTTCAGAAAAATCGAGGAAATTTTTGGGAGAATTTGCCTTTGCGCACGTTTCCCTCTTAATCATGGCCTCAGTTCAGAAAAATCTAGGAAATTTTTGGGAGAATTTGCCTCTGTGCACGTTTCCCTCTTAATCATGGCCTCAGTTCAGAAAAATCGAGGAAATTTTTGGGAGAATTTGCAGATGATATACAAGTAAATATACAGCAAATACTGTTTGGTAACAATTTTTCGCCTAAAGTCGTTTTTATTTTCCTTTTTGTGTGTTTTACGGTCAGTCTGTAGAAATGGCGTACTACGGGCGAAAGATCGTTCCCAGCAGCGATGTTGGAGTCCAAGATGCATCCAGACATCCTCCCTATGCTGTCCCTGAACCATTTCTGTGGTGTTTCCATCCTTTTCTGCCCTTTTCCTATGGACCAGGCACCCTCCCCTCATCAGAGCAGGGGGTGCCTGGTGTAATGCTCGAGTCCTCCCATTGACTTAAATGGGGCTCGGGTGCTCGGCCGAGCACTCGAGCCTCCGGGGGCGCTCGGTCAGAGCACCCGAACACCCGAGCATTGGGGTGCTCGCTCATCACTAGACCTTAGCCATATGTTTGTGGAGACAGTTATACTTTGATATGTGGTGAAGAAAATTATGTGTTTGGGTTAATCCCCCTGGGTAAACAAGGGTACACCCACTGCTGAAAGGTGTTGTTTGAGTTATTATAGGTGAAGGTTTCATTTTGAGGTGCAATATCACAGTGGCCTGAAAAAGTACAATGGGGCTGTTGCAACACCCTCCCATGTAGATATCTGGTCCCTGTACCAGAGTTGTCCATATGATTGTGTAGTAACAGCACCACTGTACAATTTCAGGCCACTGGGATATTGCCCCTGACATATCCATGTCTGATACCTTTTGAATCAACGCACCTTTCAGCAGTAGGAATACCATTGTTTAACTCGGGGGGGGGGGGATCCAACAACATATATTTGTCTTCACAACTTGTAGGGATGGCTATCCCTCCAGGGGGATGGCAAAGGTTAAGTCCACCTTGATGTCGGATTGTAGACATTGTGAAAACAGATGTTGTTCGCTGTTAGTCCTATCCCTCCTACCCTCATGGTTGTTCAGATATTGCTCTATGTGACAGATGGAGATTTCAGTCATTTGTCCACACAAGGGCTTTTCAGCAGAGCCCAAATCACCCCATTTAGAGAACAATACTTAATTGGAATGGTGTACAGAGTGTGCATGGTTTGCAAGCTATCACGGTGCCCGTGATTGCTGCATTTCAAAGGTCAAAGGAAGTAGTGGATGATGATGATGATGATGAGACACAGTTGCCATTAAATCAACCACTATTACTGTCTCAAGACCTTGTTGAGGAGAATGTTATACAGTTGTCAATGACTGAGTATGTGGTGGGATCAAGACATGAGGAGGATGATCAGAGTGAGGAAGTGGAGGAGGACTTGGTGGACGATGAGGTGACTGACCCCACCTGGGAAGGTGTAGAGCCGAGCGATGACAGCAGTCCTGAGGGTGAGCCATCTGCAGCACCGCAACAGGCTGGAAGAGGCAGTGGTGTGGCTACAGAAAGAAGGCGGACCGCACCAAACCGGCCCGCAAATGTTCCACGGAGCACCCCCTTGCGTAAATCTCCCTTGCCAAGGGGTAGGTGTTCCGCGGTATGGCGTTTTTTTAAGGAAAGTGCGGACGACAAAAGAATTGTAGTTTGCAACCTGTGCCACACCAGAATGAGCCGAGGCATGAACACTAGAAACCTCACCACCACCAGCATGATCCGACACATGGCATCCAAGCACCGTAATAAGTGGGAGGAACGCCTGGATCGCCCATCTGTGTCTGCAGGCCACACCACTGCCTCCTCTTCCCCTGTTTTCGGTGCCGGCCAATCGCCTGTCGAAGGCGCAGGCCCGCATACCTCCCGCCCTGCACCTGTACCATCTGAAGCACCATCAGCGACCACATCCACTTCCCTGTCCCAGCACAGCGTCCAAATGTCGTTACCCCAGGCATTTGAGCGCAAGCGAAAATACCCAGCCACCCACCCACAGGCCATAGCACTAACCTCACACCTTTCCAAATTACTGGCCATCGAAATGCTGCCATTTAGGCTTGTGGACACTGAGTCCTTCCGCAGCCTGATGGCAGCAGCTGTCCCTCGGTACGCGGTCCCCAGCCGCCACTACTTTTCCCGGTGTGCCATCCCCGCATTACACCACCATGTGTCCCGTAACATCACCCGTGCCCTGACCAACGCAGTTACTGGGAAGGTCCACTTAACGACTGACACATGGACAAGTGCTTGTGGCCAGGGACGCTACATTTCCCTGACGGCACACTGGGTGAATGTCGTGGAGGCTGGGAGCGACTCGGACCCTAGGATGGCACGGGTGCTACCCACGCCGAGGATTGCAGGCCCTACCTCCATCAGGGTTTCCGCCAGCACCTACGTTATTGGCTCCTCCTCCTCCGTTTCCACCTCCGAATTCTCTACACGCAGCGCCACTCCCCCATCAGCCAGTAGCTGGAAGCAGTGTAGCACTGCAGTGGGGAAGCGTCAACAGGCCGTGCTGAAGCTGATCTGCCTTGGGGACAAACAGCACACGACCTCAGAGCTGTTGCAGGGGATTAGTCACCAGACCGAGCAGTGGCTCTCGCCACTCAACCTGCAACCAGGCATGGTTGTGTGTGATAATGGGCGTAACTTGGTGGCGGCTTTGGAGCTCGGCAAGCTCACACACGTACCATGCCTAGCGCATGTATTTAATTTAGTGGTTCAGCGATTTCTAAAAACCTACCCCAATGTGCATGATCTCTTGACCAAGGTGCGCCGCGTGTGTGCACATTTCCGTAAGTCATCTACAGCTTCGGCCGGCCTGTTGAAGCTGCAGCAGCGCTTACAATTGCCAGCTCACCGGCTGCTGTGTGACGTGAGCACGCGCTGGAACTCCACCTTCCACATGTTGGCCCGGCTTTGTGAGCAGCAGAGGGCAGTAGTGGAGTACCAGCTGTTACACGGTCGTCGCCTCTCCGTTCAACTTCCTGTAATCAGAAGTGAGGAGTGGGAATGGATGTCAGACCTCTGTGAGGTTTTACGCAATTTTGAGGAATCGACACAGATGGTGAGCGGCGATAACGCTATTATCAGTGTAACCATCCCACTTCTGTGTCTACTGAAACGCTCGCTGCTCACAATTAAAACTGACGCTTTGCATGTGGAAGAGGTGGAAATGCGGGAGGAAGAGCTTACACAAGGTGATAGCCAGAGCACCCTCACTTCGTCTTCTCAGCGACAATTGGAGGAGGCGGAGGAGGAGGAGGAGGAAGACACGGTTGCCTCCGCTACAGAGGGTAGCCATGGAACTTTAGTTCCATCTCTTCAGCGTGGGTGGGCAGAAGAGGAGGAAGAGGATGAGGAGATTGAGAGTCATCCTCCTGGTGAGGACAGCGAAATCTTGACTGTTGGTACTCTGGCACACATGGCTGACTTTATGTTAGGCTGCCTTTCCCGTGACCCACGCGTTATACGCATTTTAGACAACACGGATTACTGGGTGTTCACCCTTCTGGACCCCCGCTACAAAGAGAATTTCTCATCTCTCATTCCTCCGGTGGAGAGGACAAGCAAAATGGTGCAATACCAGAAGGTTCTTGTTGAAAAATTGCTCCAAAATTTTCCATCTGACAACGCTGGCGGCAGAGTACGCGCTACCTTGGCCAACCGAGAAGGGGAGAAAAGGGGAGCACACAGCAGTTCCGAGAAAGGCAGGGCAACACTCTCCAAGGCGTGGGACACCTTCATGACACCCCGCCAGCACCCTCACCCTGATGCGCAGCCTAGTGTCACAAGGAGGGAAAAGTTTTGGAAGATGGTGAAGTAGTACGTAGCAGACCGTGTCAGCGTCCTCAATGATCCCTCTGTGCCTTACAACTACTGGGTGTCCAAGCTGGACACGTGGTATGAACTGGCACTCTACACCTTGGAGGTGCTGGCCTGCCCTGCCGCCAGCGTTCTGTCTGAGCGGGTATTTAGTGCTGCTGGTGGCATCATAACAGATAAGCGTATCCGCCTTTCCACCGACAATGCTGATAGGTTGACACTTATAAAAATGAACAAGGCCTGGATTTCCCCTGACTTCTCCACTCCACTGGAGGAAAGCCCCGGGGGAACATAAACTCACTTTATATATGTTATTTACAATGATGGGAATACTCTGTATTCCCATTCACCCCTTCCACCCAAAAAACGGGTATATGGTTGACTCTTAATCTTCTCATCCTCCTCCTCCTCTTCCATATGCCCTGTGATATAATTTTTATATAGGGCCAGCTCACCAGCGGGCCCTGTGATATAATTTTTATATAGGGCCAGCTCACCAGCGGGCCCTGTTTGACAACTTTTTGTATAGGTCAGCTCACCAGCGGGCCTTCTCATATAATGTTTTATTGGGCCAGCTCTCTAGCGGGCCCTCTCATATAATGTTTTATAGCGTCAGCTCACTAGCGGGCCTTCGCATATAATGTTTAGGATGGTCAGCTCCGCAGCAGACCCTCACCCATAATGTTTTAGATGGTCGGCTCAGCGCACGTTTCCCTCTTAATCATGGCCCCAGTTCAGAAAAATCGAGGAAATTTTTGGGAGAATTTGCCTTTGCGCACGTTTCCCTCTTAATCATGGCCTCAGTTCAGAAAAATCTAGGAAATTTTTGGGAGAATTTGCCTCTGTGCACGTTTCCCTCTTAATCATGGCCTCAGTTCAGAAAAATCGAGGAAATTTTTGGGAGAATTTGCAGATGATATACAAGTAAATATACAGCAAATACTGTTTGGTAACAATTTTTCGCCTAAAGTCGTTTTTATTTTCCTTTTTGTGTGTTTTACGGTCAGTCTGTAGAAATGGCGTACTACGGGCGAAAGATCGTTCCCAGCAGCGATGTTGGAGTCCAAGATGCATCCAGACATCCTCCCTATGCTGTCCCTGAACCATTTCTGTGGTGTTTCCATCCTTTTCTGCCCTTTTCCTATGGACCAGGCACCCTCCCCTCATCAGAGCAGGGGGTGCCTGGTGTAATGCTCGAGTCCTCCCATTGACTTAAATGGGGCTCGGGTGCTCGGCCGAGCACTCGAGCCTCCGGGGGCGCTCGGTCAGAGCACCCGAACACCCGAGCATTGGGGTGCTCGCTCATCACTAGACCTTAGCCATATGTTTGTGGAGACAGTTATACTTTGATATGTGGTGAAGAAAATTATGTGTTTGGGTTAATCCCCCTGGGTAAACAAGGGTACACCCACTGCTGAAAGGTGTTGTTTGAGTTATTATAGGTGAAGGTTTCATTTTGAGGTGCAATATCACAGTGGCCTGAAAAAGTACAATGGGGCTGTTGCAACACCCTCCCATGTAGATATCTGGTCCCTGTACCAGAGTTGTCCATATGATTGTGTAGTAACAGCACCACTGTACAATTTCAGGCCACTGGGATATTGCCCCTGACATATCCATGTCTGATACCTTTTGAATCAACGCACCTTTCAGCAGTAGGAATACCATTGTTTAACTCGGGGGGGGGGGGATCCAACAACATATATTTGTCTTCACAACTTGTAGGGATGGCTATCCCTCCAGGGGGATGGCAAAGGTTAAGTCCACCTTGATGTCGGATTGTAGACATTGTGAAAACAGATGTTGTTCGCTGTTAGTCCTATCCATCCTACCCTCATGGTTGTTCAGATATTGCTCTATGTGACAGATGGAGATTTCAGTCATTTGTCCACACAAGGGCTTTTCAGCAGAGCCAAAATCACCCCATTTAGAGAACAATACTTAATTGGAATGGTGTACAGAGTGTGCATGGTTTGCAAGCTATCACGGTGCCCGTGATTGCTGCATTTCAAAGGTCAAAGGAAGTAGTGGATGATGATGATGATGATGAGACACAGTTGCCATTAAATCAACCACTATTACTGTCTCAAGACCTTGTTGAGGAGAATGTTATACAGTTGTCAATGACTGAGTATGTGGTGGGATCAAGACATGAGGAGGATGATCAGAGTGAGGAAGTGGAGGAGGACTTGGTGGACGATGAGGTGACTGACCCCACCTGGGAAGGTGTAGAGCCGAGCGATGACAGCAGTCCTGAGGGTGAGCCATCTGCAGCACCGCAACAGGCTGGAAGAGGCAGTGGTGTGGCTACAGAAAGAAGGCGGACCGCACCAAACCGGCCCGCAAATGTTCCACGGAGCACCCCCTTGCGTAAATCTCCCTTGCCAAGGGGTAGGTGTTCCGCGGTATGTCGTTTTTTTAAGGAAAGTGCGTACGACAAAAGAATTGTAGTTTGCAACCTGTGCCACACCAGAATGAGCCGAGGCATGAACACTAGAAACCTCACCACCACCAGCATGATCCGACACATGGCATCCAAGCACCGTAATAAGTGGGAGGAACGCCTGGATCGCCCATCTGTGTCTGCAGGCCACACCACTGCCTCCTCTTCCCCTGTTTTCGGTGCCGGCCAATCGCCTGTCGAAGGCGCAGGCCCGCATACCTCCCGCCCTGCACCTGTACCATCTGAAGCACCATCAGCGACCACATCCACTTCCCTGTCCCAGCACAGCGTCCAAATGTCGTTACCCCAGGCATTTGAGCGCAAGCGAAAATACCCAGCCACCCACCCACAGGCCATAGCACTAACCTCACACCTTTCCAAATTACTGGCCATCGAAATGCTGCCATTTAGGCTTGTGGACACTGAGTCCTTCCGCAGCCTGATGGCAGCAGCTGTCCCTTGGTACGCGGTCCCCAGCCGCCACTACTTTTCCCGGTGTGCCATCCCCGCATTACACCACCATGTGTCCCGTAACATCACCCGTGCCCTGACCAACGCAGTTACTGGGAAGGTCCACTTAACGACTGACACATGGACAAGTGCTTGTGGCCAGGGACGCTACATTTCCCTGACGGCACACTGGGTGAATGTCGTGGAGGCTGGGAGCGACTCGGACCCTAGGATGGCACAGGTGCTACCCACGCCGAGGATTGCGGGCCCTACCTCCATCAGGGTTTCCGCCAGCACCTACGTTATTGGCTCCTCCTCCTCCGTTTCCACCTCCGAATTCTCTACACGCAGCGCCACTCCCCCATCAGCCAGTAGCTGGAAGCAGTGTAGCACTGCAGTGGGGAAGCGTCAACAGGCCGTGCTGAAGCTGATCTGCCTTGGGGACAAACAGCACACGGCCTCAGAGCTGTTGCAGGGGATTAGTCACCAGACCGAGCAGTGGCTCTCGCCACTCAACCTGCAACCAGGCATGGTTGTGTGTGATAATGGGCGTAACTTGGTGGCGGCTTTGGAGCTCGGCAAGCTCACACACGTACCATGCCTAGCGCATGTATTTAATTTAGTGGTTCAGCGATTTCTAAAAACCTACCCCAATGTGCATGATCTCTTGACCAAGGTGCGCCGCGTGTGTGCACATTTCCGTAAGTCATCTACAGCTTCGGCCGGCCTGTTGAAGCTGCAGCAGCGCTTACAATTGCCAGCTCACCGGCTGCTGTGTGACGTGAGCACGCGCTGGAACTCCACCTTCCACATGTTGGCCCGGCTTTGTGAGCAGCAGAGGGCAGTAGTGGAGTACCAGCTGTTACACGGTCGTCGCCTCTCCGTTCAACTTCCTGTAATCAGAAGTGAGGAGTGGGAATGGATGTCAGACCTCTGTGAGGTTTTACGCAATTTTGAGGAATCGACACAGATGGTGAGCGGCGATAACGCTATTATCAGTGTAACCATCCCACTTCTGTGTCTACTGAAACGCTCGCTGCTCACAATTAAAACTGACGCTTTGCATGTGGAAGAGGTGGAAATGCGGGAGGAAGAGCTTACACAAGGTGATAGCCAGAGCACCCTCACTTCGTCTTCTCAGCGACAATTGGAGGAGGCGGAGGAGGAGGAGGAGGAAGACACGGTTGCCTCCGCTACAGAGGGTAGCCATGGAACTTTAGTTCCATCTCTTCAGCGTGGGTGGGCAGAAGAGGAGGAAGAGGATGAGGAGATTGAGAGTCATCCTCCTGGTGAGGACAGCGAAATCTTGACTGTTGGTACTCTGGCACACATGGCTGACTTTATGTTAGGCTGCCTTTCCCGTGACCCACGCGTTATACGCATTTTAGACAACACGGATTACTGGGTGTTCACCCTTCTGGACCCCCGCTACAAAGAGAATTTCTCATCTCTCATTCCTCCGGTGGAGAGGACAAGCAAAATGGTGCAATACCAGAAGGTTCTTGTTGAAAAATTGCTCCAAAATTTTCCATCTGACAACGCTGGCGGCAGAGTACGCGCTACCTTGGCCAACCGAGAAGGGGAGAAAAGGGGAGCACACAGCAGTTCCGAGAAAGGCAGGGCAACACTCTCCAAGGCGTGGGACACCTTCATGACACCCCGCCAGCACCCTCACCCTGATGCGCAGCCTAGTGTCACAAGGAGGGAAAAGTTTTGGAAGATGGTGAAGTAGTACGTAGCAGACCGTGTCAGCGTCCTCAATGATCCCTCTGTGCCTTACAACTACTGGGTGTCCAAGCTGGACACGTGGTATGAACTGGCACTCTACACCTTGGAGGTGCTGGCCTGCCCTGCCGCCAGCGTTCTGTCTGAGCGGGTATTTAGTGCTGCTGGTGGCATCATAACAGATAAGCGTATCCGCCTTTCCACCGACAATGCTGATAGGTTGACACTTATAAAAATGAACAAGGCCTGGATTTCCCCTGACTTCTCCACTCCACTGGAGGAAAGCCCCGGGGGAACATAAACTCACTTTATATATGTTATTTACAATGATGGGAATACTCTGTATTCCCATTCACCCCTTCCACCCAAAAAACGGGTATATGGTTGACTCTTAATCTTCTCATCCTCCTCCTCCTCTTCCATATGCCCTGTGATATAATTTTTATATAGGGCCAGCTCACCAGCGGGCCCTGTGATATAATTTTTATATAGGGCCAGCTCACCAGCGGGCCCTGTTTGACAACTTTTTGTATAGGTCAGCTCACCAGCGGGCCTTCTCATATAATGTTTTATTGGGTCAGCTCTCTAGCGGGCCCTCTCATATAATGTTTTATAGCGTCAGCTCACTAGCGGGCCTTTGCATATAATGTTTAGGATGGTCAGCTCCGCAGCAGACCCTCACCCATAATGTTTTAGATGGTCGGCTCAGCGCACGTTTCCCTCTTAATCATGGCCCCAGTTCAGAAAAATCGAGGAAATTTTTGGGAGAATTTGCCTTTGCGCACGTTTCCCTCTTAATCATGGCCTCAGTTCAGAAAAATCTAGGAAATTTTTGGGAGAATTTGCCTCTGTGCACGTTTCCCTCTTAATCATGGCCTCAGTTCAGAAAAATCGAGGAAATTTTTGGGAGAATTTGCAGATGATATACAAGTAAATATACAGCAAATACTGTTTGGTAACAATTTTTCGCCTAAAGTCGTTTTTATTTTCCTTTTTGTGTGTTTTACGGTCAGTCTGTAGAAATGGCGTACTACGGGCGAAAGATCGTTCCCAGCAGCGATGTTGGAGTCCAAGATGCATCCAGACATCCTCCCTATGCTGTCCCTGAACCATTTCTGTGGTGTTTCCATCCTTTTCTGCCCTTTTCCTATGGACCAGGCACCCTCCCCTCATCAGAGCAGGGGGTGCCTGGTGTAATGCTCGAGTCCTCCCATTGACTTAAATGGGGCTCGGGTGCTCGGCCGAGCACTCGAGCCTCCGGGGGCGCTCGGTCAGAGCACCCGAACACCCGAGCATTGGGGTGCTCGCTCATCACTAGACCTTAGCCATATGTTTGTGGAGACAGTTATACTTTGATATGTGGTGAAGAAAATTATGTGTTTGGGTTAATCCCCCTGGGTAAACAAGGGTACACCCACTGCTGAAAGGTGTTGTTTGAGTTATTATAGGTGAAGGTTTCATTTTGAGGTGCAATATCACAGTGGCCTGAAAAAGTACAATGGGGCTGTTGCAACACCCTCCCATGTAGATATCTGGTCCCTGTACCAGAGTTGTCCATATGATTGTGTAGTAACAGCACCACTGTACAATTTCAGGCCACTGGGATATTGCCCCTGACATATCCATGTCTGATACCTTTTGAATCAACGCACCTTTCAGCAGTAGGAATACCATTGTTTAACTCGGGGGGGGGGGGGGGGGATCCAACAACATATATTTGTCTTCACAACTTGTAGGGATGGCTATCCCTCCAGGGGGATGGCAAAGGTTAAGTCCACCTTGATGTCGGATTGTAGACATTGTGAAAACAGATGTTGTTCGCTGTTAGTCCTATCCCTCCTACCCTCATGGTTGTTCAGATATTGCTCTATGTGACAGATGGAGATTTCAGTCATTTGTCCACACAAGGGCTTTTCAGCAGAGCCCAAATCACCCCATTTAGAGAACAATACTTAATTGGAATGGTGTACAGAGTGTGCATGGTTTGCAAGCTATCACGGTGCCCGTGATTGCTGCATTTCAAAGGTCAAAGGAAGTAGTGGATGATGATGATGATGATGAGACACAGTTGCCATTAAATCAACCACTATTACTGTCTCAAGACCTTGTTGAGGAGAATGTTATACAGTTGTCAATGACTGAGTATGTGGTGGGATCAAGACATGAGGAGGATGATCAGAGTGAGGAAGTGGAGGAGGACTTGGTGGACGATGAGGTGACTGACCCCACCTGGGAAGGTGTAGAGCCGAGCGATGACAGCAGTCCTGAGGGTGAGCCATCTGCAGCACCGCAACAGGCTGGAAGAGGCAGTGGTGTGGCTACAGAAAGAAGGCGGACCGCACCAAACCGGCCCGCAAATGTTCCACGGAGCACCCCCTTGCGTAAATCTCCCTTGCCAAGGGGTAGGTGTTCCGCGGTATGGCGTTTTTTTAAGGAAAGTGCGGACGACAAAAGAATTGTAGTTTGCAACCTGTGCCACACCAGAATGAGCCGAGGCATGAACACTAGAAACCTCACCACCACCAGCATGATCCGACACATGGCATCCAAGCACCGTAATAAGTGGGAGGAACGCCTGGATCGCCCATCTGTGTCTGCAGGCCACACCACTGCCTCCTCTTCCCCTGTTTTCGGTGCCGGCCAATCGCCTGTCGAAGGCGCAGGCCCGCATACCTCCCGCCCTGCACCTGTACCATCTGAAGCACCATCAGCGACCACATCCACTTCCCTGTCCCAGCACAGCGTCCAAATGTCGTTACCCCAGGCATTTGAGCGCAAGCGAAAATACCCAGCCACCCACCCACAGGCCATAGCACTAACCTCACACCTTTCCAAATTACTGGCCATCGAAATGCTGCCATTTAGGCTTGTGGACACTGAGTCCTTCCGCAGCCTGATGGCAGCAGCTGTCCCTCGGTACGCGGTCCCCAGCCGCCACTACTTTTCCCGGTGTGCCATCCCCGCATTACACCACCATGTGTCCCGTAACATCACCCGTGCCCTGACCAACGCAGTTACTGGGAAGGTCCACTTAACGACTGACACATGGACAAGTGCTTGTGGCCAGGGACGCTACATTTCCCTGACGGCACACTGGGTGAATGTCGTGGAGGCTGGGAGCGACTCGGACCCTAGGATGGCACGGGTGCTACCCACGCCGAGGATTGCGGGCCCTACCTCCATCAGGGTTTCCGCCAGCACCTACGTTATTGGCTCCTCCTCCTCCGTTTCCACCTCCGAATTCTCTACACGCAGCGCCACTCCCCCATCAGCCAGTAGCTGGAAGCAGTGTAGCACTGCAGTGGGGAAGCGTCAACAGGCCGTGCTGAAGCTGATCTGCCTTGGGGACAAACAGCACACGGCCTCAGAGCTGTTGCAGGGGATTAGTCACCAGACCGAGCAGTGGCTCTCGCCACTCAACCTGCAACCAGGCATGGTTGTGTGTGATAATGGGCGTAACTTGGTGGCGGCTTTGGAGCTCGGCAAGCTCACACACGTACCATGCCTAGCGCATGTATTTAATTTAGTGGTTCAGCGATTTCTAAAAACCTACCCCAATGTGCATGATCTCTTGACCAAGGTGCGCCGCGTGTGTGCACATTTCCGTAAGTCATCTACAGCTTCGGCCGGCCTGTTGAAGCTGCAGCAGCGCTTACAATTGCCAGCTCACCGGCTGCTGTGTGACGTGAGCACGCGCTGGAACTCCACCTTCCACATGTTGGCCCGGCTTTGTGAGCAGCAGAGGGCAGTAGTGGAGTACCAGCTGTTACACGGTCGTCGCCTCTCCGTTCAACTTCCTGTAATCAGAAGTGAGGAGTGGGAATGGATGTCAGACCTCTGTGAGGTTTTACGCAATTTTGAGGAATCGACACAGATGGTGAGCGGCGATAACGCTATTATCAGTGTAACCATCCCACTTCTGTGTCTACTGAAACGCTCACTGCTCACAATTAAAACTGACGCTTTGCATGTGGAAGAGGTGGAAATGCGGGAGGAAGAGCTTACACAAGGTGATAGCCAGAGCACCCTCACTTCGTCTTCTCAGCGACAATTGGAGGAGGCGGAGGAGGAGGAGGAGGAAGACACGGTTGCCTCCGCTACAGAGGGTAGCCATGGAACTTTAGTTCCATCTCTTCAGCGTGGGTGGGCAGAAGAGGAGGAAGAGGATGAGGAGATTGAGAGTCATCCTCCTGGTGAGGACAGCGAAATCTTGACTGTTGGTACTCTGGCACACATGGCTGACTTTATGTTAGGCTGCCTTTCCCGTGACCCACGCGTTATACGCATTTTAGACAACACGGATTACTGGGTGTTCACCCTTCTGGACCCCCGCTACAAAGAGAATTTCTCATCTCTCATTCCTCCGGTGGAGAGGACAAGCAAAATGGTGCAATACCAGAAGGTTCTTGTTGAAAAATTGCTCCAAAATTTTCCATCTGACAACGCTGGCGGCAGAGTACGCGCTACCTTGGCCAACCGAGAAGGGGAGAAAAGGGGAGCACACAGCAGTTCCGAGAAAGGCAGGGCAACACTCTCCAAGGCGTGGGACACCTTCATGACACCCCGCCAGCACCCTCACCCTGATGCGCAGCCTAGTGTCACAAGGAGGGAAAAGTTTTGGAAGATGGTGAAGTAGTACGTAGCAGACCGTGTCAGCGTCCTCAATGATCCCTCTGTGCCTTACAACTACTGGGTGTCCAAGCTGGACACATGGTATGAACTGGCACTCTACACCTTGGAGGTGCTGGCCTGCCCTGCCGCCAGCGTTCTGTCTGAGCGGGTATTTAGTGCTGCTGGTGGCATCATAACAGATAAGCGTATCCGCCTTTCCACCGACAATGCTGATAGGTTGACACTTATAAAAATGAACAAGGCCTGGATTTCCCCTGACTTCTCCACTCCACTGGAGGAAAGCCCCGGGGGAACATAAACTCACTTTATATATGTTATTTACAATGATGGGAATACTCTGTATTCCCATTCACCCCTTCCACCCAAAAAACGGGTATATGGTTGACTCTTAATCTTCTCATCCTCCTCCTCCTCTTCCATATGCCCTGTGATATAATTTTTATATAGGGCCAGCTCACCAGCGGGCCCTGTGATATAATTTTTATATAGGGCCAGCTCACCAGCGGGCCCTGTTTGACAACTTTTTGTATAGGTCAGCTCACCAGCGGGCCTTCTCATATAATGTTTTATTGGGTCAGCTCTCTAGCGGGCCCTCTCATATAATGTTTTATAGCGTCAGCTCACTAGCGGGCCTTCGCATATAATGTTTAGGATGGTCAGCTCCGCAGCAGACCCTCACCCATAATGTTTTAGATGGTCGGCTCAGCGCACGTTTCCCTCTTAATCATGGCCCCAGTTCAGAAAAATCGAGGAAATTTTTGGGAGAATTTGACTTTGCGCACGTTTCCCTCTTAATCATGGCCTCAGTTCAGAAAAATCTAGGAAATTTTTGGGAGAATTTGCCTCTGCGCACGTTTCCCTCTTAATCATGGCCTCAGTTCAGAAAAATCGAGGAAATTTTTGGGAGAATTTGCAGATGATATACAAGTAAATATACAGCAAATACTGTTTGGTAACAATTTTTCGCCTAAAGTCGTTTTTATTTTCCTTTTTGTGTGTTTTACGGTCAGTCTGTAGAAATGGCGTACTACGGGCGAAAGATCGTTCCCAGCAGCGATGTTGGAGTCCAAGATGCATCCAGACATCCTCCCTATGCTGTCCCTGAACCATTTCTGTGGTGTTTCCATCCTTTTCTGCCCTTTTCCTATGGACCAGGCACCCTCCCCTCATCAGAGCAGGGGGTGCCTGGTGTAATGCTCGAGTCCTCCCATTGACTTCAATGGGGCTCGGGTGCTCGGCCGAGCACTCGAGCCTCCGGGGGCGCTCGGTCAGAGCACCCGAACACCCGAGCATTGGGGTGCTCGCTCATCACTAGACCTTAGCCATATGTTTGTGGAGACAGTTATACTTTGATATGTGGTGAAGAAAATTATGTGTTTGGGTTAATCCCCCTGGGTAAACAAGGGTACACCCACTGCTGAAAGGTGTTGTTTGAGTTATTATAGGTGAAGGTTTCATTTTGAGGTGCAATATCACAGTGGCCCGAAAAAGTACAATGGGGCTGTTGCAACACCCTCCCATGTAGATATCTGGTCCCTGTACCAGAGTTGTCCATATGATTGTGTAGTAACAGCACCACTGTACAATTTCAGGCCACTGGGATATTGCCCCTGACATATCCATGTCTGATACCTTTTGAATCAACGCACCTTTCAGCAGTAGGAATACCATTGTTTAACTCGGGGGTGGGGGGGGGATCCAACAACATATATTTGTCTTCACAACTTGTAGGGATGGCTATCCCTCCAGGGGGATGGCAAAGGTTAAGTCCACCTTGATGTCGGATTGTAGACATTGTGAAAACAGATGTTGTTCGCTGTTAGTCCTATCCCTCCTACCCTCATGGTTGTTCAGATATTGCTCTATGTGACAGATGGAGATTTCAGTCATTTGTCCACACAAGGGCTTTTCAGCAGAGCCAAAATCACCCCATTTAGAGAACAATACTTAATTGGAATGGTGTACAGAGTGTGCATGGTTTGCAAGCTATCACGGTGCCCGTGATTGCTGCATTTCTATGTCTATTACCGGTAGGGGACTCCCATTGGCTGTCTGCTTTTAGCCCGCCTCACATTGCCTATTTAAACAGTGTCTGGGCACCCTTTGTTTGCCCTTTCGTGATGTCTCTGATTGCATTCACTACCACTATGCTACAGAAGCTTATTGGGCCTTGCTGTTGTGTTCATGAGTTCCTGAGTTCCTGACTTCATCCTGTTCCTGAGCCTCCTGTCTGCAGTGCTGGTTCCAGTGCCTGTTCCGGTTGAGTCTTCAGAGGTTGCTTTTCCTGCTGCCAGTCTTCGTTTCCGTTCCTGATCCAGTTTATCGTCCTTGCTGGTTCCTGTTCGTTTCCTGGGCCCAGTTCCTGCGTCTGTGGCGACTTTCTGCTTTGGTCGTTTTGGCGGCATTCTCTGCTGGTCCCAGCGTGCAGACTCTGGTACGCTCCACAAGCCTTGCAGCTATACTATTCTGTCTGTTGGTCCCAGCGTGCGGGCGCTGGTTCGCTCCACAAGCCTTGCGGCTATACTATACTGTTTGTTGGTCTCAGTGTGTGGACGCTGATTCGCTACACAAGCCTTGCGGCTATACTATATTGTCTGTTGGTCTCCAGCGTGCAGTCTCTGGTTCGCTCCACACATCTCGCGGCTATACTATACTGTCTGTTGGTCCCAGCGGGCAGACGCTGGTTCGCTCCACAAGCCTTGCGGCTATACTATACTGTCTGTTGGTCTCAGCGTGCGGACGCTGATTCGCTCCACAAGCCTTGCGGCTTTACGATACTGTCTGTTGGCTCCCAGTGTGCAGACGCTGGTTCGCTCCACAAGCTTTGCGGCTACACTATTCAGTCTGTTGGCTCCCAGCATGTGGACGCTGGTTCGCTCCACCTCTCTAAGCTACCACTATAGCTTGTAGGATACCAACGTGCGGGCATTGGTTCGTTCCATGACCTGTGGATTAATCTCTGTCCTGCTTGTTGGTTCCCAACGTGAGGGCGCTGGTTTACTTCCTTGTCTCTTTACGCAGGTAGTCTGATTATTCACTGTGCGCTGTCCAGTCCTAGACAGCTAGTATTCCTGCTGTACACGGGTGCTGCAGTATACAGACTACAAGGTGATACCACTGGATCATGCAGGCTATCATTTACTACTAGACTGTCATTGCCATCTGACAGTTATTTAGATCACTGGGGTTGACACCTGCATCTTTGGGCAGCCTTGCCCGGTATATTGGTAAGGCCGGTAGAACCTTACATATTCCATCCTGAGGTTGCCTTACCCGGTATTGGCAAGGCCGGTAGAGCCTATTGGTATTCTTTTGGCTGCCTTGCTAGGTATATTGGTAAAGCCAGTAGAACATGTTACGTTATTCCATCCTGAGTTTGCCTTACCCGATATTGGCAAGGCCAGTAGAGCCTATACTTTGGGTTTCCGTTAGGTTGCCTTGCCCAGTATATTGGCAAGGCCGGTAGAGCCTACTACTTGGGTTTCCGTTAGGCTGCCTTGCCCGGTATATTGGCAAGGTCAGTAGAGCCTTTTATTCCTTATTCGTTCAGGCTGTCTTGCCCGGTATATTGGCAAGACCGGTAGAGTCTGTATTACTATAGTCCTTATACCTGTTATTCTATGTATTGCACGTATGTGTTTAAAATCCTATGGGATTATCTTAATCTTTTCAATAAAGTTGTGTTTTTACTTATCCTTGCGTCTGAGAGTCTTAACTAACTGCGACAATACGAAAAGGCCATGACCTCAGACAACAAGAGAGATGGTAATATGCAGAATATCCATTGGATGATGGATATGCATGAGCAACGTTTGGATTAATTGGCGGTTGCAATTCAAACTATCCTTGAACGCACTGTACTTGCTGACAAGTCTGGATCTAGCCCGGTGGTCTCGCCCAGTCAGACACCGGAGGATGATACTAGGCCCTTAGGGGCTGCAGTCAAGGGGTTAACGGCTTCGGCACCCTTGCCACTCAGATATGACGGTGACCCTAATCTTTGTAGAGGATTCATCAACCAACTTGAAATATTTATGGAATTGACTGGACATGTGTTTCCCAATGATCGCAGTAAGATTGGGTTCATGATATTCCTGCTGACTGGCAGAGCTTTGGCTTGGGCTAACCCATTGTGGGAGAATGCTAGACCTTGCACTAAGAGTTTCAGATAATTTGTGCAATCCTTTCGGAGAGTGTTTGAGCCTCCTGGTAGAACCACCTCTGCTGCTAAACACCTTATGGAGATACAACAGGGCAGGCGTACGGTGGGCGATTATGCCATTGAATTTCGCACCTTGGCAACAGAGGTAGGGTGGAACAACGAGGCATTGTTGGCAGCCTTTGCTCAGGGCCTGAGTGATCAGATTAAAGATGAGATTGCAGCAAAAGAATTACCTACTGATCTAGATGACTATATTGAATATGTCATACTAATTGATTCCAGAATACGTGAGAGACTAGCTGCTAGAGATCGCAGGACACGGTCTAAAAACAATGGGGCTAATAGCATATTTTGCCCACCCATCCCTCACATGGTATCCAAGCCTAGTGAACCAGTACGGGAACCAGATGAACCGATGCAAGTAGGTTTTACTAGGCTAACCAAAGAGGAAAGATTATATCGCACGAAACAAGGTTTGTGTTTGTACTGCGGTAAGAATGGCCATTTACTAAGATCTTGTCCGGTACGTCCGGGAAATGAACACACCTAGGGTACCTTGGGGGACAGGCCCTAGGTGGTGTCCAATCGTCCCCAGTGTTGGGCACACTGAAACCCACCATACAGGTGGTACTGTCCTGGGCACAACGCTCAGTGGAGGTTTTGGCTGTGGTTGATTCTGGTGCAGCAGGGTATTTTATGGATAATACCTTTGCTGAATTGAATGGGGTTCCACGCATTGAACGAGAAACCCCTCAATTGATGGCAGACCCTTAGAAACTGCTTAAGTTACGTTTGAAACCATGCCATTATCCATGACTATTGGGGCTCTGCATAGAGAAGAGCAGCAGTTTCAACTTATTAATTCTCCTCACCATGCAGTAATATTGGGATTTCCTTGGTTACAGTTGCATAATCCACAATTTGATTGGCAAAAGTGCGAAATCTCTGCTTGGTCTCCGTTTTGTATGGACAAGCGCGTCACCCATCCAATTAAGGTCTTGTGCACCTCTCCTGCAATACCAGATGAATACCAGCAGTTTGGCGATGTTTTCAGCAAGGGAGAGGCTGGCACCTTACCTCAGCACAGACCATATGACTGTACCATTGTATTGCCTCCTGGAGTGGTACCCCCTAGGGGATGCACATATCCTTTGTCTTGTGAGGAAAACCAAGCTATGGAAGATTATATTTCTGATGCCCTTGCTAGAGGGATCATAAGGAAATCTACCTCTCCGGCTGGGGCCGGTTTCTTTTTTGTAAAAAAGAAAAATGGCGAATTGAGACCATGTATCGATTACCGTGGTTTAAATAAGCTTATGGCTAAGAACGCTTATCCGATACCACTCATCACCGAGCTTTTTGACAGACTCAAGGGTTTCTTGATTTTCACCAAATTGGACCTACGGGCTGCATACAATTTGATTTGAATCCGAGCCGGTGATGAGTGGAAAACTGCCTTTAACACTAGATCTGGGCACTATGAATATCTAGTCATGCCATTTGGTCTGTGTAATGCACCCGCAGTATTTCAGGAACTGATCAATGACATTCTCAAAGATATGTTACAGTCATGTGTCGTGGTGTACCTTGACGATATACTTATTCACTCCAAAAATTTGCCGCAACACATTAAAGATGTGTCTGAAGTATTGTTACGTTTACGTAAAAATAAATTATATTATAAATTGGAGAAGTGTGAGTTTCACAGAACTAGTGTGCCATTCTCGGGGATCGTAACTGGCAAAGAAGGCATTGCTATGGACAAAGAAAAATTGACAGCAGTCCTACAATGGCCACGGCCTAAGAGTCTTAAAGCCATCCAGCGATTTTTGGGCTTCGCTAATTATTATAGGAAGTTTATTAAGAACTTCTCTTCCATTGTTAAACCATTGTCTGACCTTACACATAAGGGCGCTAATCCAACCCTTTGGCCAGCGGTTGCTGAGGAGGCCTTTGAAAAATTGAAGTTGGCTTTTGCTGATGCTCCTGTGTTATCCCACCCCAACCCATTACTTCCGTTTACGTTAGAGGTTGATGCCTTAGATATTGGGGTCGGGGCAGTGCTTTCTCAATGACACATTAAAGGTGGAACACTCAGACCCTGTGAGTTTTTCTCTAAAAAATTGACCAGAGCTCAAAGCCACTATGAGATAGGGGACAGATAATTATTGGCCATTATCCTCGCTCTTAAAGAATGGCGTCATTTACTTGAAGGCACAAAAAATCCTGTTTTAATCCTGACGGATCAGAAAAATCAGACTTATCTCTCTGAGGCCAAGAGATTGTCCTCTCGCCAGGCCAGATGGGCACTGTTCCTATCCTGATTCAATTACATTGTATCATATTTACCGGGATCTAAGAATTTTAGGGCTGACGCACTGTCAAGACAATTTGAGGCCGAGATTGACAGAGAAGAGGCACCAGCACCTATCATTCAACCCGATCGAATATTAGCTACTATACGTACCAGTATCACTTCACCATTAGGGGAAGAGATCTTGGCCTCCCAGGCCTCCGCTCCCCATGAAACCCCGGTGGGCAAATGTTTTGTCGCTGAACCATTTCGTACTTGATTACTTGAAACTTACCATTCCTCTAAGGCTGCGGGACATATTGGCAGAGACCAATAGTTATGGTCCCTTTCTCAGTTATTTTGGTGGCCTTCTATGAGAACTGATTGTGCCGATTTTACTAATGCCTGTGCCACCTGTGCCCGTGCTAAAACCCCTAGACATCTTCCTGTGGGCTTGCTTCAGCCGGTGCCTAATGGTGAACGCCCCTGGTCTCATGTTTCCATTGACTTTATGGGAGAATTGCCCATGTCTAGAGGGTATTCCTTCATTTTGTTGGTGGTGGACAGGTTTTCTAAAATGGCTCATTTCGTGCCCCTCCGTGGCCTTCCCTCAGCTAAAGAATTGGCAATGGTGTTTGCTAGAGAAGTGTTCCGGTTGCATGGAGTACCCAGAGTACTGGTGTCCGACAGGGGGAGCCAGTTTGTGTCCAGGATTTGGAGGGCATTCTGCGAACAGATGGGCATATAGCTATCCTTTTCCTCTGCTTATCACCCCCAGACCAACTGAGCCGCTGAGCGTGCCAATCAGGGTTTGGAACAGTTTCTACTCTGTTTCGTTACTGACAATCATGACAATTGGGCCGACTTGTTGCCTTGGGCAGAGTTCGCCAGGAACTTTGCGGTCAATTCCTCATCCGGGAGCTCTCCATTTCTGATTAATTATGGGTTTCAACCCTGTTTGCTCCCGGATTCCTTTCAGACGCAACAGATTCAAGCTCTGGATGAGCATATTGAGCAACTCCGTTCCACATGGGCACAAGTTCAGAGGGCACTTGGTCAGTCATTCCAGCACCATCAGCGCTATGCTAATTGCAGAAGGCTTCCAGCGGTTTCCTTTCAGGTTGGGGACAGAGTATGGCTTTCCTCCAGGAACCTTAAGCTTCAAGTCCCATCTAATAAGTTGGCTCCTCGGTTCATCGGTCCTTACAGAATTAGCCGCAAAATTAATCCTGTTTCCTATGCTTTGGACATACCTGCATCCATGCGCATTTATAATGTGTTCCATGTGTCTCTCCTTAAACCTGTCATATGCAACCGTTATACTACTACACCTGTGGTGCCAGGGCCTATCGAGGTCGAGGGTCAGGAGGAGTATGAGGTGCAGAGTATTATTGATTCCCGAAGGCTTAGAGGAAGGGTACAGTATTTGGTGCATTGGAAAGGTTATGGTCCTGAAGACCGATCTTCGGTGGATAGTAAGGACCTTCATGCACCCAGGTTATTACAGACCTTTTATCACGGTTCCCGTGCTACACTGTCAGTCAGGGTTGTGCTATCTGTGCATTGGAGGATGCTGATTGGCCCGCCCAGGATGTGCCTTTATACTCTGGGGCTTCGGCACTTGTGATTTGCCCTTGGTGTTCCAGTATCTGCGCCTTGTTGCTGTGTTCCAGTTCTCCAGTATACCGACCCGGCTTGTCTGACTCTTCTGTTGATCCTGCTCCAGTGTACCGCCCCGGCTTGTCTGACTCTTCTGTTGATCCTGCTCCAGTGTACCGACCCGGCTTGTCTGACTCTGCTGTTGATCCTGCTCCGTGTATGACCCGGCTCTGGCTGACGACCCTGCTCTGTGATTGATCCGGTTCTGGCTGATGATCCTGCTCCGTGTATGACCCGGTTCTGGCTGACGAACCTGCTCTGTGATTGATCCGATTCTGGCTGATGATCCTGCTCCGTGTACGACCCGGCTCCGGTAGACGACCTTGCTCCGTGACTGATCCTGTTCTTCGGCTGTTGTTCCTGCTGTGCTCCGGTTCCGGTTATCGCCTGTTCCAGTCTGCTGTTCCGGTGTACCTGCACGGCCCGGTCGCGTCCGCGACATTCTGATCACTTGGTGTCTCGCTATTCCTCTCACTACTCTAGCTGAGATTAAGATTGCTTTGCCATTCCTATTACGCTGCGGTGTTCCGGTACAGAACCTGTTAACTCCTGCAGTGCTTCATAGTCTCAGTCTGGTGCCTCAGTTCTTGCCAAGCATACACTCATCAGTTAAGAGCCACTCCTTCTGTACCTCTGATACGCTTCACTACCTTCTGCAGAGCGTTGCCGGTCCGGTGTTCGGTGTGCACCGTGACCGCGCCTGTGGGCATTGCTATCTGTCCGTTCTTGCTGGGAAAGTTCCATACGGCACCGGAGGGGTGTCCTGGCTCCGGCCTACTGACGTACAGAGGTTACGCTATCCATCTGCACTATCCAGTGCTTGGCTCTCAGTGCTTGTGCATTCGATACCACTATTTGACATCCAGGAGGTGTCAGGGCACTATCCATTGGGTACATGCAGAGTTAACTTCCAGTCTCAGTTAAGGGCGGCTCAGGTTCTTGTACTTCAGTTTGGCAATAGCACTTCTTCATATCCCACGGTGGTGGTATTTACTCAGCTCTGGCACTTGTGCCTTCCGTTTCTATTTGAGAGTGAATTCAGTACAGACACCTTGCTCCAGCTTTGTGATTCAAAAACTGTGTTCCAGAGACTGCTACTTAGTTCCAGCTTTGTGACTCAAGAACTATTACCCAGAGACTACTATATATCCTGGGCGTTGCCCAAACTAGGACTGAGTTCTCCTCTTGCACTTGTTAACCCTTTGGGGTCATTTACTATCTATCCATTGTCCAGTATTATTTGCTGTATTGCATTCACTCTGTTCGTGTTCGCTAGTTCTGCTATTCCTGTACTAGCCCCTAGGGGCATTGTATTACTCCTTGATTCAATAAACTGTGTTTTTACTTTACACCCTGGTCTGAGTGTCAGAAAACCGTTACACCTTTCATGCTAAATACCCTCAGAAACCCAGGCCCTATTCTAGGAGAGGGGGTCTTTGAAAGTGGGGTACTATCACGGTGCCCGTGATTGCTGCATTTCTATGTCTATTACCGGTAGGGGGCTCCCATTGGCTGTCTGCCTTTAGCCCGCCTCACATTGCCTATTTAAACTGTGTCTGGGCACCCTTTGGTTGCCCTTTCGTGGTGTCTCTGATTGCATTCACTTCCACTATGCTACAGAAGCTTATTGGCCTTGCTGTTGTGTTCCTGAGTTCCTGACTTCATCCTGTTCCTGAGCCTCCTGTCTGCAGTGCTGGTTCCAGTGCCTGTTCCGGCTGTGTCTTCAGAGGTTGCTGTTCCTGCTGCCAGTCTTCGTTGCCGTTCCTGAACCGGTGTATCGTCCTTGCTGGTTCCTGTTCGTTTCCTGGGCCCAGTTCCTGCGTCTGTGGTGACTTTCTGCTTTGGTCGTTTTGGCGACATTCTCTGCTGGTCCCAGCGAGCGGACGCTGGTACGCTCCACAAGCCTTGCGGCTATACTATTCTGTCTGTTGGTCCCATCGTGCGGGCTCTGGTTCGCTCCACAAGCCTTGCGGCTATACCATACTGTTTGTTGGTCTCAGCGTGCGGATGCTGATTCGCTACACAAGCCTTGCGGCTATACTATATTGTCTGTTGGTCTCCAGTGTGCGGACGCTGGTTCGCTCCACAAGCCTCGCGGCTATACTATACTGTCTGTTGGTCCCAGTGTGCGGACGCTGGTTCGCTCCACAAGCCTTGTGGCTATACTATACTGTCTGTTGGTCTCAGCGTGCGGACGCTGATTCGCTCCACAAGCCTTGCGGCTTTACGATACTGTCTGTTGGCTCCCAGCGTGCGGATGCTGGTTCGCTCCACAAGCTTTGCGGATACACTATTCAGTCTGTTGGCTCCCAGCATGTGGACGCTGGTTCGCTCCACCTCTCTAAGCTACCACTATAGCTTGTAGGATACCAACGCGCGGGCGTTAGTTCGTTCCATGACCTGTGGATTAATCTATGTCCTGCTTGTTGGTTCCCAATGTGAGGGCGCTGGTTTACTTCCTTGTCTCTTTACGCAGGTAGTCTGATTATTCACTGTGCGCTGTCCAGTCTTAGACAGCTAGTATTCCTGCTGTACACGGGTGCTGCAGTATACAGACTACAAGGTGATACCACTGGATCATGCAGGCTATCATTTACTACTAGACTGTCATTGCCATCTGACAGTTATTTAGATCACTGGGGTTGACATCTGCGCCTTTGGGCTGCCTTGCCCGGTATATTGGTAAGGAAGGTAGAACCTTACATATTCCATCCTGAGGTTGCCTTACCCAGTATTGGCAATGCCGGTAGAGCCTATTGGTATTCTTTTGGCTGCCTTGCTAGGTATATTGGTAAGGCCGGTAGAACCTGTTACGTTATTCCATCCTGAGGTTGCCTTACCCGGTATTGGCAAGGCGCGGTAGAGCCTATACTTTGGGTTTCCGTTAGGCTGCCTTGCCCGGTACATTGGCAAGGCCGGTAGAGCCTGCTACGTGGGTTTCCGTTAGGCTGTCTTGCCCAGTATATTGGCAAGGCCAGTAGAGCCTACTACTTGGGTTTCTGTTAGGCTGCCCTGCCCGTTATATTGGCAAGGTCGGTAGAGCCTTTTATTCCTTATTCGTTCAGGCTGTCTTGCCCGGTATATTGGCAAGACCGGTAGAGTCTGTATTACTATAGTCCTTATACATGTTATTCTATGTATTGCACGTATGTGTTTAAAATCCTGTGGGATTATCTTAATCTTTTCAATAAAGTTGAGTTTTTACCTAACCTTCTGTCTGAGAGTCTTAACAAACCGTGACACAAGCACACTCTGTGGACCATTCCAAAGAGGTATTTATGTTGAAATGTTGCGACTTTGGCTCTGCTGAAGAGCCTCCGTGTGGTCAAATGACAGATATCTCCACCTGTCACATACAGCAATATCTGTATAACCATGAGTGTTGGAGGGATGGGACTTAGATCGAGACACATCTTTTTACGATGGCAATGATATGACATCATGATAACATTACCCATAGCTATCCCATTACAGTCACACACAAGTAGGAATGGTCATATATGTATGTGGATATGTACCCTTCATATGGATACAGTAATATCCTTCCAAGATGTGAAGCCAGAGAGCAGTTCAGTAGGTGTGATTGCCTTACTGGCTATATATGTGCACCCATCCAACAATACATTGGATTGATATGATGGATATGAACATACCTCGTATATTCCATCTACGTAGAGTGAGATATACTATATATGTGTATTTGGATGGTAGCAATGTAGGTTGATTTGTGATGGGTGCACATATCTGGCCAGTAAGGCAATCACATCCAGTGAACTGATCTCTGTGTTCACATCGTGTTGGAACATATTTAGAAACATTTGAATCCTAAGGGCAACCATCGAGCCAGTATTGAGGGATATCTTTGATTGAGGCCTGTTTTTTTCTCTGTGTATGAGCCCATCCATCCTTCTGTGTGAGGCAACCGTACTCAATCCTAGATATCCGTCAGTCATGGCCTGTTGGTGACCATGATACAATGTTTGCTATTTGTTTCCCATGTGTATCTTGCAAAGAGCGGCTGGTGTACCATCCATCCATGGCATCAGCACCCCTGTGGATCCATGTGGGAATCAGATGTGGGATATGTCATTTCAAGTTAGAGTAAATGATTGCAGCCACAACACCAAGGCCTATTTTTTCCAGCTTTATTTCTGTGGAATAGTTTTCGGCCTGTGTGTTGCACATACAAGCATTTATTCTCTGGGACACTGTGATGTGTGACCTGATGCACCCTGTGATTCAGTAAGCGGTGATGTTGAACTGATGAAGTGAACATGATGGTGACTTCTCCAGTGATCTCCTTTCCCCATTTCCAGTGTTTTCCATGGAGTCTGTACAATGGGACCCTATGAACTTGATTCTTGTTTTTGCATATTCTCCATAGGCTAACACACTGGTATTGGTGAAGTGAGTGTGTGTGAGGGTTACTTTGTGTCCACCATCTCTTTGTCACAGCTTAGTGAATGTCCCCTGTGTAGCATGTGATCGTTGGCCTATTGACTTGTTTGTTGTCTGGTTAACCCTTTGAGTCCCAGAGGGGTTGCCAACGCATTGTTGATCGATGCATTGATGATCCCTCTAGCATTCAAGGGATTAGGTACTGCCTTCCCTGTGGGGACATGGGTGACACTGTGTGTGAACAGTGATGATATATGACAGACGACATTTTGAACATAACGGTTTGTGTATTGTGTGTGATGAGCACAGCGACAGGAGGGTTGAAGTAGGACTTTGACAGGTTTGTCCCAAGTTGGACCTTGCCATTTGTCCTGGTGTTGTGTCCTGTTTTTAACCCTCAGGGTGCTGTGTTGGTGCAGTTGTATGGATGAGTGATGGGCATGTGTTGAGGTGTGACTGCGTGTGCAGCTGGTGTTGGTTGATGTAGTGTGTTGTTCTGTAGTGTTGCACTTACCGGTAGTGTGGAGGCTCCTCTCATCCCCAGTGTCAGCTCCTCCAGGGTCAGGGACATGGTCTGCCGCACCATCTCCTCCCAGCCACAGAAAGTGATGGGGACAGATGGGCCACCTCTGGTGCCTCGGGCTTGCTTGGCCATGTCAGACGGCTTGTTCTTGACCACTCTCCGGCAGTCGCCCCATCTCTTCTTCACAGACTTCACGTCCCGCCTGCATGTAGCCACCGCGTTCACCCGGCTGCAGATCTGGTTCCAGGCTGCCTTCCTCCTCGCTGACAGGCCAGGGACCTTTGTCGTCGGGTGGAGAACACTCTGCCTCTCCAGGACAGCTTCTACGAGAGGCGTGTTCTCCTTCTCAGTATATCTCGGATCCCTGATCCTGCCCTCTTCAGCTCCGGCATGGGCGGATTCTGAGCCGGAGTGCCCTGCCTGGTCTGACCCTGACTGCGTGTGTTGCTTCCCAGCAACTACCCCTTGTCCCACTGTAGGTTCTGTCTCTGTCCTGCGTGTGCCTGCTTTCGTTGGCCGGGTCCCCCTCCACCCTGTGGTTCTCCCTCTCCCACCCCTGCTCTGCTCAGGGATACCCTCCTGACCTTCCTCCTCCTCCACTACTCTCCCCATCCCTCTCTCCTGTCCTCCTCTCCTGGCCATCACTCACCCACTCACACCCAGGCACTCCCACAGGCCCTCACAGACACACTCGATCCACTCACTCTCTGTCACACACTTTCACTCACAGATTCACACTGTCAAAATAAAATGTAAAATGTGTAAGGTGTTATAAAATAAAAGGACTATGTGTATGTATGTGTATGTGTTTGTGTTTGTATGTGTGTATGTAATATGTGCAAAGGTGTGCTATGTGTCATATTATGTGCAATGCTCTCCTCTCTCCAAACTCCAAAACTCCTCTACCTCCAATGTATGCTCCTGTCTCCATCTCTCTAATCACTATCCTCCGCTCCTTGGTCCTGATATTTGGCTCTGAAGAACTCGATAACAGACAGTGTGTGATGGTTATTTTTGGGTATATATAGGTGTATTTGAAGTTTTTTGATACATTGGGGCTTTGTTATTGGCTGTGTGTTTGAATTTGTTTTTGCATCAATCAGGGTTGCTAGACAACGGCAGCTGTTATGTTACATGTTGTTTTGCGCGATGTTATCGTGTGATTTGGCCGCCCACTGTGCATTAACATGAGCGAAAACGGCTTTTGTGTTACGTGTTTTGTGTGTGCCTACGCTCGATAGCTATTCTCGTAGAGTACCTATTGAATCTGCCGTAACTCGTGTATTATTTGCGAGCGATGTGCCTTTTTCACTTAGCGGCTGGTTTAACGGGAGCCTTTAAATCTAGCCCTTAGTCTGCGCACAAGTGGAACATGCTGAAACAAACATGGAACAGTCTGCCCTCATGCTGGTCCACCAAAAGTGTCTGGACATTGACCATATTAGTTGGTCTCTACCAACATGTCCTGCAGCCTTTGAGGAATGGTATGTCTTCAGAAGTCTGGTACAGACGGATTTGGGCACAAAACATCTCCCATTAGGTCTCTCCTCCCGGGCGGAAGCTTGGGCAGCCAAAATCTCTCACCCAGTGGAGATGTAATACTGGTGCATATCGTAGCCAAGATGAGGTTGGGAGGAATAACAAGCACCGGAGGAGACTCCTCCTGGCACTCGGTATCACGGTGCCCGTGATTGCTTTCCTTCTGTGTCAATTACCTTTAGGGGCTCTCCATTGGCTGTCTGCTGTTAGCCCACCCTGCATTGCTTATATAGACTTAGTCTGGGCACCCTTTGGTTGCCCTTTCGTGTTGTCTCTTTGCTGCTAGCATCTATGGCACGTTCCTGAGCTTCCTGGGCCCTTTGCTGTGCTCCTGCTGACAGAGTCGTCCAGTTCCTGTAGTCTCCTGCTTCAAGATCCAGATCCGGTTCGAGTTGCCGTCTGATCTCCGCTTCCTGCTGCCAGTCTTTGCTGCTGCTGCTGACCCGGTTGACCGATTGTATGCTGCCGGCTCCATCCAGTCTCCCTGTAGCTGCTGTCATTCCTGAGTCGCCTCGGCGACATTTCTATTCCCTGCTGTATTCCAGTCGTGCGTACCGGTTCGCTCCACATGGCAACCGGTTGTCTTTGCATGTACATTTAGCGTTCCATGTACAGGGTACTGGTTCGCTCTATAAGCCACCCGGCTGTTATGCAGGTTACGATAGCGTCCCACGTACAGGGTACTGGTTCGCTCTAGAAGCCACCCGGCTGTTATGTAGGTTACGATAGCGTTCCACGTACAGGGTACTGGTTTGCTCCATAAGCCAACCGGCTGTCTTTTGCAAGTTACAACTGCGTTCCACGTACAGGGTTCTGGTTCGCTCTATAAGCCACCCGGCTTTTCTGCAGGTTACTAGCGTTCCACATACAGGATACTGGTTTGCTCCATAGGCCATCCAGCTGTCTATGCAAGTTTGATTAGCGTTCCACATACAGGGTACTGGTTCTCTCCATGAGCCATCCGGCTGTCTATGCAAGTCTGATTAGCTTTCCACGTACAGGTTACTGGTTCGCTCCATAAGCCATCTGGCTGTCTATGCAAGTCTGATTAGCGTTCCACGTACAGGGTACTGGTTCGCTCCAAAAGCCATCCGGCTGTCTATGCTAGTCTGATTAGCGTTCCACGTACAGGGTACTGGTTCGCTCCATAAGCCAACCGGCTGTCTTTTGCAAGTTACAACTGCATTCCACGTACAGGGTACTGGTTTGCTCTATAAGCCACCCGGCTATTCTGCAGGTTACTAGCGTTCCACGTACAGGATACTGGTTCGCTCCATGAGCCATCCGGCTGTCTATGCAAGTCTGATTAGCGTTCCACGTACAGGGTACTGGTTCGCTCCATAAGCCATCCGGCTGTCTATGCTAGTCTGATTAGCGTTCCACGTACAGGGTACTGTACTGGTTCGCTCCATAAGCCATCCGGCTGTCTATGCAAGTTTGATTAGCGTTCCACGTACAGGGTACTGGTTTGCTCCATAAGCCATCCGGCTGTTTATGCAAGTTACGTTTAGCGTTCCACGCACAGGGTACTGGTTCGCTCCATAGCCATCCGGCTGTCTACACTAGTTACGATTGACGTTCCAAGTATTAGGTACTGGTTTGCTCCATCATTTCTTGTCTATTATCGCACTGTGGATTACTGGCTTCCCAGTATATAGGTCAAGTGGTACTTCGGAGTTATATGGTTTGCCACTTGATCACCTTAGCCTCTTATGTCATCACTAGTGGCTGTGGCGCCACCTTTGCAGTCACTGAGGCAGTTGGTTGTCATTTTTCTGCTTACCAGGCTGCCCTGCCCGGTATATTGGTAAGGCCGGTAGAACCTATACCATTGTCATCTTGGGTTGCCTTACCCGGTATTGGCAGGGCCGGTAGAGCCTGTATTCCACCATTGGTCCACTGGCTGCCTTGCCTGGTATATAGGGAAGGTCGGCAGAGCCTGTCTGTTCCCGTACCAGTCCCTGGCTGACTTGCTTGGTATTTTGGCAAGGCCGGTAAAGCCTATCCATATTTGTGCCAACTTCCTGGCTGCCTTGCCCGGTATATTGGCAAGGCCAGTAGAGCCTGTATCAGTGTTGAATTACTACCTTTTTCTGTCAATAAAGATATATGTATGAATGTGTATATTACCCTAAGGGGTGGTCTTAAACTTTTCAATAAAGTTGTGATTTTACCTAGCCTTGCGTCTGAGAGTCTTAACAAACCGTGACACTCGGGCCCAAATTGTCGAGAGAGAGAGCATCCACTCTAAGAAGGTAGGAAACCACAACATGAAACCTCAAAAGGAAAAGGGCCCATCTGGCCTGACGTGAAGACAACCTCTTAGCCTCTGATAAATATGTGAGGTTTTTGTGATCCGTCAGTATCAGGATCGGAGCCGTTGTGCCCTCCAGCTGATAACGCCATTCTTTCAAGGCCAAGATGATGGCGAGCAATTCCCGATTGCCCACATCATATAGACTCTCATTCCTCGACAGTTTTTGTAGAGGAAAAAGCCTTGTGGCAGCAATGGTTTACCAGGGCCCGCTCGCTGGAATAGCAACACACCTACACAGGACTCCGAGGCATCCACCTCCAGTGTAAATGTCAGGGAGGAGTTCGGGTGGGACAATATTGGGGCCTTCGCAAAGGCGAACTTCAAGTCTTCAAAAGCCTGAAGTGCTTCATGTGCCCACTCTGAAGGATCAGCACCCTTCTGAGTCATGTCAGTGTGTGGTTTCACGACTGAGGAAAAGTTTTGTATAAACTTCCTGTAATAATTAGTGAAGCCCAGGAACCTCTGTATGGATCTTAGCCCCACGGGAAGCGGCCACTGTAAGACAGCAGACAGTTTTTGCGGATCCATAGCTAGACCAGTGGATGAAATCACGTATCCAAAGAAGGTCACCTGGGATTTGTGGAATTCACACTTCTCTAATTTGCAGAACAACTTGTTCACTCTTAGCAGTTGTAGAACCCGAGCTACATCTGCTCTATGTGACTCCAAGATAGGAGAATGGATGAGTATATCGTCCAAATATACTATAACACAGCTCTGGAGTAGGTATCTTAAAACGTCATTGATGAACTCCTGGAAGACAGAGGGAGCGTTGCACAATCCGAAAGGCATAACCAAATACTCATAGTGCCCGCTCCGAGTGTTAAACTCTGTCTTCCATTCATCGCCCTCTATTATTCGTACCAAGTTGAATGCAGCCCTCAGGTTTTGTGAAAATTGTCAAGTCTTTGATACGATCAGATAGCTCTGTGATCAATAGAATAGGATAGGCGTTCTTTACCATTAGCTTATTTAGGCCCCTGGAATCAATACATGGTCTGAGCTCCCTATCTTTTTTCTTAACGAAAAAGAGGCTTGCGCCCGCAGAGGAGGAAGACTTCCGAATAATGCCCCTAGCTAGGGTGTCCTCCACATAGTCCTCCATGGCCTTGTTATCCTCACCTACAAGGGATAAACTTGGCTTCTAGGAGGTCTGGCCCCTGGTAAGATCAACAATATAATCGTAGGGCCTGTGTGGTGGCAATGTATTGGCCTCTACCTTATTAAATACCTCTGTGTAGGCCTGATAAACAAAATTCTCATAGGCTGCTGGAGGCAAGACCTCATACATAGAGATGACCATGACAGGATGTCACAGGTTTGGGAGATGTGGGAGGTGAGGTAGGACAAGGTGGGCATGAGAAACTAGGTGCCAACCAGTTTTATGCCCTTGTTCTTTGAATGAAGGCCTCACACAGATTCTCGAATCTAACAGGATGGTGATCAACTCCTCCAAATCACCAGGCAGTTCCTGGGCTGCTGTTTCCTCCTTAATTGTGTCACACAAGCCCTGGGAGAATGCAGCAACTAGGGCTTCATTGTTCCAACCAACATCCCCCATAACAGTGTGGAACTCAATAGCATAGTCCGCTACAGTACGTGCCACCTGCCGTTTGGCAGCGGAGGTAGCATGCCCAGAAATGTCAAAGACTCTCTGAAACGAGGCTACAAATTCTGTAAAATTGTGGATGATGGGCTTCTCCCATAGTGGGTTGGCTGAGTCCAATGCCTTGCCGGATAGAAGGGAGGTCAAGAGTCCCACCTTACTTCACTCAATAGGGAATGCATGTGGTACCATCTCCAAAAAAATTCCCAGCTGATTCAGGAACCACCAGCACAGAGTAGGTTCCCCATCAAATCTTTGGGGTAATGGAGCGGAGCCCGAAAAACCACTAGTCATGACAGCTTTAGAGGTTGTGGCCACAACCGGCGCAGGTACTGGAGGTGCCACCGGTTGTTGGGTAAAGCTATCGAGGTGAGCCGTACGATTTAACAGTGTCTGTATAGCAAAAGACAACTGATCTATCCTCTGATCTTGAGAATCAATCCTGGATAGGATGCTTAGATTCGGCTGGCTGCCTGAACCTTCAGTAGAGATGGCCCACGGCAGACAAACTGGGGACTACAAGGAGCAAGTAAATCAGCCAAAGCCACAGCTCAGAACCGATGTGGGTAGTCAGACAAGCCGGGATCATACTCGGAGCGAGTTAGTCAGCCAGAGCCACAGGTTAGAACCGATGTGGGTAGTTAACAAGCCGGGGTCAACACAGAGCAAGTTAGTCAGCCATAGCCACAAGTCAGAACCGATGTGGGTAGTCAGACAAGCCGGGGTCATACACGGAGCGGTTTCTAAGGAGAGCACAGGTCACAACGGAGCTCAAGAGACAATATCAGAAACACCATGTAAGAGCAATGACTCTCAGGCCTAGGGAGGTTTATAAAGGGACCAGTAGAAGGCGGGACCCAATTAGGCCACACAGAATAGGCCCATAAACAGGCGTCCTAGCCAGTGCCTGTTTCATGATGTCAGCAATGCTGCGGTGGCCACAACTATGCTGGCCGTTGCACCACAGAGGAAGGAAGCACAGGATAACTAAGCCTCTAAGGTAGACTGTGATAGATAGGAGCATGAACATGACCCAGGAGTAGTCTTCTGGTCCATACCCCTTCCAATTGATGAGGTAGTATAAGAATTGATGTAGAATGAGGAAATCCAAACTTTTTTTGACCTCATATTAAGGTTCCCCGTCAAGCAGGATAGGTGGAGGGGGAGTTGGACTAGAAGAGAAGCGGTTCTGGACTGCTGGCTTGAGTAAGGAAACATGAAACCTATTATAAATAGATAGAAATAGAGTTTGATGGTGGTAGGTGGATCTGGGGAAACACAGAACAGCCATTTCATGTGGTGGTCCGCCCTAGCTGCCTGATCAATGAGGAGATGAGAGATAAATGAACGGCCTTGTAGAATGATGCACATCGCATAACTGAGGTCACCGAGGAGAGTCTGATCTGAATGTCTGAGTGAGAAATAGTGTCCTGTTCTGAAAGCTGGAATAAAATAGACTGAATCCTATTTAGTTTGTTAGTAGGAAGACTAGACTTGGATTTGGCTGAATCCAGCATGATTCCTAAAAATTCTATTGATGAGGCGGGACCCCAAGTCTTGTACGTAGCAACGGGATTGGTGAGATCGTGAAACAAAGATAGTAGCTTGGAGAGGCTTGAGGGCAGGGTTATTTTGTTATTTTCAGGGTACATTCATGAAAGGGTATGAGGGAATTAATGCTGGGTGTCACTGCTGAGTGTGGAGCTGTGAAGTCTATGATCAGCCTCTTTCTCATAAAGAATTTAATGGTGGCTAGACTGATGGGATTTATGCACCAAACCGGGAAGGGGGGGCTGGGAAATGGACCTATGGATCTAGCAAGAAACCTTTCTGATATTCCTTGGCCATAAGTGAAGAAACAACCTGGGGCTCTGCCATAGCTGAAACCAAGTTAGGGCATTCTACAAAGTGGATGGGCAGGCTATGATGCCTGTGTCAAAGCCATTCGCTAGACCTGATATGATATGCGTAAGCTGAGTGTCGAAGTGAAATGACAATAAATGCTGGAAGACTATGATGTTGATAGGTCCTAGTCATTTATTAGCAGATGCAGATGGCCCTAGAATGGGCCTTTGCGGTATAGGGTACACATTCGTGCAGCAGTCTACAGCGACTGAAAAAACAACCTTTGGTGTTTAAGTTGTTGCATATTGCAGAAAACTCTACGTAATGGATATGGAGCTGCAGGGGATGCACTGCTTGAGGAGGGTATTTGGGATAGAAGGGCAAAGATTAGGGGAAAGATAATAGGACTGACATATATTGCATGTTGGAGCCTTAATGCTGTCAAAAATAACTCATTGTCCAGCATACTCCATTCCATAGAGAAATTCAGTTGGGCTAGACTGGTGGCTGCTTTGGCAGAAAAAGAACAGTGGTAATCATAAAATGAAGTACCACCGTACCACCCACGGCTTGGGGTCAGAAAGGTGAATGGATGGGTGGGGAGGAAGGGAAAGTGTAGATGAAAAGGATGCTTGCTGTCCAAGAGCAGAAAGGCTTGGATGGGGGATGAACCCGTAGAGTAGGGTGTGACGGACCCCTCCATCACTGGGGATCCTGCCCAGAGACTATATACCTGGCCCTGGACTTCTTCCCCCTAAGACTGCCCCTTTTGCCCCCTGTCAAGGAAGCCTCCGTGCCCTGGGCTCCTGGAGGGGCCTGGGGCCCAGCCCTCGCCCTACAGACTGGCACAGGAACAGGGTAGTGTATTTGTAGAGATAATTATGCTCTGGTCTGATGTTTGTCATTCAATTATGTAGTTATGTAATTACGTGTGATGTAATCATGTTTGCTGTTTACAGTCCTATTGTCCCATTGTATAGTTAATTCACTCACGTCTGGCCCCATTTATCCTGTCACCACCTACCCATTGTTCCATCACACAGTATGTATATTAAGCCCTTGCTCACAGTGCTTAAAAAGATCAGCTACACCTCACTGACGAGGTCCAACAAGGCTGAAACGTATGCCTGGGGTTGACTGCTTCTCTTGTTCAGAGGGGAATTGCCTTGCATTTCATGGTTGGACTGCTGTAATGGCAGGACCAATATGATATGCTTTAGGATATTTCCTCTCTGTGAAAGGCACTAGTGGGCTAAAAAAGACTCCACCCTGGGTCCTATAGAGCCTGCAAATTTGTATTGCAGGTTTGTTCCTAGTTGAGCATCTCTGACTTTTAATATCCATCACACAGTATGTTTACACTCCCATTGTATTCATTGTACTCCATGCTTTTACACTACTCTGTCTTCCCCCACCCATTGACCCTTTGTAAAGATATGTATTCCCATTGTACTATTGTCCTTCAGTTATGTATAAAACATCTCCTGTTTTGAAATAAACTTCATTTCTTATTCTAACCCCCTACACTGGTGTTGCTGGGTGGACTTGGGGCTGCTTGCTGTATCTGAGTGCATTCACCCTACACTGAGTCTTGCCTAAGTGACTGGGTGACTGGAGCTATGATCCTGGTTCCTGGCTGGTGGAATTCCTGAGTGTTGTCCTGGTTTAAGCAAGCAAAGTTTTGGTGGAGCTACTCTGTCTGAGTACAGGTATACATCACATAGGGGAATTAACTATAATGAAGTAACTATAACCTTATTGAGGATAAGTGGCAAATAAACCAAACTGACCACTGAATCAGAGTTATGCTTGTTAGGGAAGGAGTGAGATGGCCCAAAGCTGTTAGAATGTTCAAAGAATCGGACCTTAATTTCAGAGGTAAGGAAGGTCATGTTCTTATTGAAAGGGGGACAATAGGGGACCTACAGTCTCTGTGAAAGAGAAATTGCATTTTACATTTTGGTGTCCTGTCTGGTTCCAGGTCCCTAACATCTGTACGTACTTCCTTATATAGCTTAAAGGGATAGTAATACTTGAAGATAATTGTATTTTATATTGTAGCCCTTAAAAAAACATGAAAAATGACATAAGTCTTATCTCCCAGACCTTTATGGTTTGGGAGATATTCACATGTAAAATATAGTGAAACTAGTGTAAAAGCCTGTGTACACGGGTCAAGGTCTGGGTAATGTTAACCCTTTGAGTGCCAGAGGGGTACCCAACGCTTTGCTTTGCAATGAGTTGTGTACCCCTCTGGCAGTCAAAGGGTTAAGAGACCGCTACCTCACTGCTCCATACAATGCAGTCTTGCGTCACCTCACTCACGAGATGTAATCATGCGCAGTAGCAGGCAGTCTCTACTGCACATGACAGCTTCTGACAAACATGCTAGCGAATTATTATATAGGATGCTCTTTTCCTGGCTGTTTCAGCTAAGTCTGCCATCTAGTGGACAGATTTGGAATTCGGTCCACAGAGCAACCGGCAGCTCTTTAGCAGTGCCGAGATCACGATCTTTGAAAAGAACTACTTAATTGGAACTATCTACAAAGTGTGCCTGGCTTGAAAGCACACTTTGTAGACCATTCCAATTAAGAAATTCTTTTTAAAGATGGTGATCTCAGCACTTCTGGAGAGGCACAGCCGGTCCCGGGACCGGATTCCAAATCTGAAGGGTGGAGCAATGACGTCACTCCAGGGGAAACTTTACTTTTAAATATCTCCCAAACCATAAAGGTTTGGGAGATAAGACTTATATCATTTTTCAAGTTTTTTTAAGGGCTACAATATACAATAAACTTATTTTCAAGTATTACTATCCCTTTAATGTCATCAGCAAAGATTGAGATGCTACTTTCAATTCCTACTTCTAGATCATTAATAAACAAATTAAAAAGAATTGGGCCCAAGACTGAACCCTGTGGCACCCCACTTATAACTTTAGACCAATTTGAAAAGGTTACATTTATAACAACTCTCTGCCATCTATCATTTAACCAGTTCTCAATCCATGTACAGATAACACCACCCAAAAGAAGCCTTTTAATTTATGCAATAAATTGTTGTGAGGCACTGTATCAAAGGCTTTTGCAAAATCCAAGTATACTACATCTACAGCAATTCCCCTGTACAAATTACTACTTACGCTTTCGTAAAATGCAAGTAAATTAGTCTGCCATGATTTACTCTTCATGAAACCATGCTGATTTCTACTAATAATATTGTTTGTCTTCACGTAGTTCTGAATAGTGTCAGTTAGTAACCCTTCTAGTATCTTACCCTCTATGGAAGTCAAGCTCACAGGTCTATAATTTCCTGGTTTGGATCATGCTCCCTTTTTAAACAATGGAAATACATCAGCTTTCCTTCAATCGCAGGTCACTATGCCTGATGAAAGTGAATCAATAAATATTAAGTATAATGGTCTTGATATTACTGAACTAAGTTCCTTAAGTACCCTTGGGTGTATACCGTAAGATCCAGGTGCTTTATTCGCCATAACACTCTCCAGTCTCTTTTGGACCTTCTCCTCAGTAAGCCATGCAAATAATGGAGGAAATTCCATCGTTGTGTCTGTTTGCCCATAGCCCGTCATTGCTGTTTCCTTTGTATATACTGAAGCAAAGAATGTATTTAGGGTGTCAGTCATAGCCTTATCCTCACTAATCAATTCACCTGTCTCAGTCCTAAGAGAACCAATATCAACCTTAAGTTTTTTGTTATTAATATACTTGTAGAATTGTTTAGGGGTTTTCTTGCGCTCATCCTATTTAATAATTCGCTACACTGTATGTTTTTCAGAAGCTGTCATGCGCAGTACAGATGGCTGCTCACGCTGCATGTTACATTAGAGGTCTGGAATTCCAGAAAGATAAAGCAATACACACAAAGGCAGTGGAGGAAAAAACTATAACTACAGTTTATTAAAGATGCATTACAAAAAGAGAACATGAAAGGTATTTAGCTACTGCCGGAGTTTACATCAGTATGGGAGACATACGACTCTGCAGTACAAAAAGAGAACATAAAGATATTTAACTACTGCCGGAGTTTACATCAGTATGGGAGACATACGACTGTACAGTAACAATTTTTTACACACACAGGCTTGTACAAAAAGAGAACATAAAAGATACTTAGCTACTGAGCTGTACATCAGTGTGGGAGAGCCCTCTACACGAAGCGCCGTAGTATCATTACACGGTTAAACAAACAGACGTGAGATCCAGGTACACTTTCTCTCGTCCAATATGGCTCTAAGCAAAACTGTGTTGATTATAGGATAAATACAGACTACACCCTTAAAGGTATGTCTAACACTATGCACGCGTATTTGCTTGGTTATATAACACTGAATGTTGCACAATTGGAGATAGCACTACCTGCGTCTCATAAACACTACGTAAGCTGGCATTGCCTGCCTCTCTGTTGTTGCTAGCTACATTCCTGCAGAGCATTAACCCCCAACTAACCGTGAGGAGATCACCACAAACCATCCCTTACACTACAGTCATGCACAGTAGAGACTGCCCGCGCCGCGGCTGATAACAGAGCAGGGTGCTCTGAATTTAGAGTATGGTCTGAATCTGGAGCGCCCCGCTCCGTTATCAGCTGCAGCGTGGGCAGTCTATACTGTTCATGACTGCACCACGGCCATTGCTGCCTGGCACTGTGACCCGTGTACACGGGTTATTCAACTAGTTAGCAATATTTCTCTCATTTTCAATTTTAGCTAGCTTAATTGCTTGTTTGCAGATTTTATTACATTCTTTATATTTTTTAAATGATGCATCTGACCTGTTTGACTTAAACACTTAAAAAGCCTGTTTTTCATTTCTCATTTCCCTGCAAACCTCATTATGAAGCCACATTGGTTTCCTTTTACTCCTCTTATGCTTATTCTCCAATGGTATATATTGACATGTATACTTGTCTAAGAGCATTTTAAACACATTCCATGATTCCTGAGCATTTTTATCTTTGAAAATTACACCCCACTGAATTTCCTTTAATACTTCTTTTAACTTTGTAAAATTAGCCTTTTTAAAATTGAATGTTTTAGATAAACCTTTGCTATTGGGTTTCTCATAACAAATTTCAAAGGATACCATATTGTAGTCACTGCGACCCAAATGTTCCCTTACTTCTACATTGTTTATCATGTCGGAATTGTTTGAGAGCACCAGGTTAAGCAAGGCCTCTTTTCTAGTTTGCTCCTCTACTAGATAACTAGATGAGATATAAAATTATAATTTATCTTACTTAAAAAATGATTTCCTTTTGTTGTGCTGGAGGTCATATTGCTCCAGTCAATTTCAGGATAGTTGAAATCTCCCATTATGATTACCTTTGCTGACCTATAAGCCTTTTCCATTTGCAGTAAAAGTTGGGCTTCCTCCAACTCCCCAATATTAGGTGACTTGTAGCAAATCCCTACTAACATTTTTTTATTATGTGTGCCCCCAGTGTGTGTATTTCAGCCCACAAGGCCTCTACCTTTTCATTAGACCCTTCATTTATATCTTCCCTTAAACTAGGTTTTAAGGCATGCTTTACATATAGACATACCCCTCCTCCACTTTTATTAACCCTATCTCTCCTAAAAAGTGAAAACCCTCTAGATTGACTGCTAAGTCATATGTATCATCTAGCTAGGTTTCAGACACACCAATCAGATCATACTGCTCATGTGTTGCAATTATTTGTAGTTCCTCCATCTTACCAGCCAGACTACGAGCATTTGCATGTATACATTTTATCATTTTGCTATTCTGAAAGATTACCTTCTTGTCAAATGTATCTGCCTTTTATAAGGCTGCAACAATGGCAACTCCCTATTAGATGATCTAGCCCATTCCCCCTCTCCACCCCCATCCTCCTTCTCTAATCTCATTTCCTCAATTATACTAGCTTCCCCATATTGTATTGCATGACCCTCCCCCCTCCACTTTCTAGTTTAAAGCCTCCTCCAGCACTCTAACCATCCTAACGCCCAGTAGAGGTAGGGCATAGGGGATCTTCGGCCTCTGCGATGAGATAAGGCATGGGGGGACCTTCACCCTCTGTGAAGAAGTAAAACAAGGGGGACCTTCAGACTCTGCAAAGAGGTAAGGTATGGGGGACCTTTTGCCACTGTGAAGAGTTAATGTATGAGGAACCTTCGGCCTCTGGGAAGAGGTAAGGCATGGGGAATATTTGGCCTCTGCAAAAAGGTAAGACATGGAGAACCTTCAGCCTCTGTGAAGAGTTAAGGTATGGGGAAACTTCGGACTCTGGGAAGAATTAAGGTATGGGGGACATTCAGCCTCTGCGAAGAGGTAAGGGATGGGGGACCTTCGGCCTCTTTGAAGAGGTAAGGAGTGTGGAACCTATGTCTTCTAGGAAGGGGAAGGAATAGGGCAGCTTCAACCTTAGTGAACAGGTGAGGTATAGAAGGCCTACCATCTCTGATAAGGTATGAAGACATGGGACCTTCATCCTCAGAAAAGGGATGGGGTCAGTGGAGGACAGCCTGTGAGCGAAACGTAGGTAGAAATCCTTAGCTTCTGCAAGCAGGACTGTACTGGCGGTCTTTCAGTACAGGTAGGTAATAAGATTCCTTTGACCTCTGTGAAGAGGTAATGAATTGGAGCCCCATGACAACTGTGAGGAAGCAAGCAATAGGTGGGGTGGGGGGATATTTTTATGGTTGTGTAAACTCTTGCTTGCGGGTAAGACTACTTGAGGAAATAACAAAAAGATCAATGCACTTAGCCTCAAATGTACACATATAAGAGAGGGAGAAAAAAGAAAAGGTTGATAATAAATGAATCAACCAAATACATATTTTCAAGTATTAAGGTCTGTAGGAGCTTTCAACAGTCATATATCAGTCCCAGGGTTGCTGCTTCTTTTCAGGTGTCCACAGCTACACCTCCAAAGACAAAATCTAATACAAGAAAAAACAAAGGACCGCAACACTGATTGAGAGTAGCATTTGTCATAAATACTGAAAGCGGAACTTGATGCTAATAACATTGCCCCCAAATATATTACTAACCTAGCGATATGCAAAGTAATACTATCCTTAAGCTCAAGAAGTCAGTGGTATCGCAGTAAAAGCACATCTTCCAGGCATCGGGCTGCACAGAGCTTTCAAGAGAAGCTCTGTGGCCCTGCTTGGTCAGTCCCTTCCGGTGACTAAGATGTCTGCACTGTCTGTCCTCTGGTTCCTGCCAAAGATGTGTTTTTTTCTGCAATACCACTGACTTATTGAGCTTAAAGCAGAACTAACACCGCTAACAAACCTTGTCTTTAATAATTCCCTATCTGGCGACTAGCTGCTTAGTAGCGCTAGTCGCCAGAATTATTACCTCTTCATGAAGAAATTTGAAGTGATCCTCGGCTGACAGGCAGGATGGCGTGCGGACGTCTTGCCCTAGTGACATTCGCGTGCCTGCTCTGTCAGTCCCAGACAGCTGTAGGAGGCGTTGCTAGGAGCCATTCGGCTCCGGAAGGGACTGACAGAGCAGGCGCGCAGACGTCATTAGGGCAAGATGTCCGCTCTCCGTCCTGTCTGTCAGCCGAGGATCACTTCAAATTTCTTCATGAAGAGGTAATAATTCTGGTGACTAGCGCTACTAAGCAGCTAGTCGCCAGATAGGGAATTATTAAAGACAAGGTTTGTTAGCGGTGTTAGTTTCGCTTTAAGGATAGTATACGTTTGCATATCGCTAGGTTAGTAATATATTTGGGGGAAATGTTATTAGCATAAAAGTTCCACTTGAAGAACTCCTATCTAATGTGCTTGTACTAACACCATACGAGACTATATCAGGCTAAAAGTAAAAAGTGAGGTGGCCACTCAGGATAGTTCCACTATGGCCCACACTGTATGTTTTGGAATGTTCCCCCCGTGCTTCTCAGATATCCCAATGGCTAGAACAATATAAACATAAACACCGGGCAACAAAGCCCTCTAAGGGTAATACTGTTGGTAAAATAGCTTACCCCACTCCAATAATACCCCACTTAACAGATGTTAAAAGGACTAAGCCTTGATAAAGGGTTATTCCAAGAAGTCGTGATAAGGTAGTCACAGGGTTAACACCAGTATGTTCAATGTAAGAATGTTATTAATAGATATACAAAAGTATAAGTATGATAAAAATACATAAAATATAGTAAAACTAGTATTTTCAATAATATAATTCTCCCCATTGGGATATCTGAGAAGCACCGGTGTGGGGGGGGGACATTCCAAAACATCCAGTATGGACCATAGTGGCCACCTTGCTTTTTTACTTTGAGCTTGATATTGTCTCATATGGTGTGATTACAAGCACATTAGATAGGTTTTCTTCAGTATTTATGACATATGCTACTCTCAAAGGGTGTTGCGCTCTTGTGTTTTCTAAGGCTATTTGAGGCTAGCCCTAATGGAGAGGTAGGGAAAGTGTTGGGTACTTGTAGTGAAGTGCGGAAAAGGATAATGGACTTAGTACCATGCTATTAAAATACTGTAGGTAACAAAATTAGGCAAGGCGTGAGGTAGTTAGACTGTCACCTACAAATGAATAATAATGACATACCTAATAGAGATTGTAGCCACAAATTAGCTGCTGAAATAGACTAAAGGAAGAAGGGAGAGGACCTAAGAATAATTCCTCTGGTTTATAGATAAATAACTGGGGCTTCTGGAATCGTTGCTGGAACATACTTGAAAATTGAATTGTTGATAAAGGGTAGAAGGAGCTGTAAAAGGGGTCTAGTCTAGAAATGGTAGGAGTGCTCATGGTGGATGACGCTTGAAAGAGTGAGTTACTCACCATGTGGATCTAGTGGAGCTTGAAAATAAAGAGAGAGTATTAACTGAAAAGGATTCCTATGCTATGACTGAATCGTGAGCTAGAGCTAATGAAAATTATTATTAGTGTACCTGAAGTATCGATAAAGATGTTGAATATATCAGTCATGGAAGAAGGGAAACTGAAGCCTACCTGTGAGCAAAGGAAAGTAAGTCAGTAATACTAATTGTGTTTATGTACTAGAGGGTGATGAGGGGTAAATTGACTGACATACCTAGCGGAGAGATGGGTTACTATAAGTAGCTGAGGCTCCTACTGCTGGAAATGTGATGGATGCTGAAGTGAGCTGGTGAACAACTAAAAAAAGGAATGAATGAGCATGATGGAGTGAAAACTGAATGAAGATGTATAGGTTGGCCCATACAGAATGCTGAAATTTGCATTGACAGTGTAGACTGAACTGTGGAGTACTTGCGACAGAGAATGCGCCTGCAGGAGCTGGCTGCTTATGACATGCGTGACATAAGTAGATTTTTACTGAGTAAGATGATGGACTGCTATAGAGTAAGCAACGTACCTGGACAGTAATGAACAGTGATCAGATCTTGACAGCCATCAGACCTTGGAAATGCTATCTGCATTATATTATATATATATATTTGGGCATTCCAGTTGAACTGTAGAATATATATAACTGCTGCCTGGGTGCTACTCATCAATACATGAATAATGAAAGAAGTGGTGCAAAACCATATAATAAGTGCACACACAGGTCTTGTGAAAAAAGTGCTGCCTTAAAGGCCCTCCAGGGGGCCGAAATGTTGACAAATAAATCACTTTTTTCACAAGACCTGTGTGTGTGCACTTATTATATGGTTTTGCACCATTTCTTTCAATACATATATATATATATAGAGAGAGAGAGTTATTGTAACCTTGATCCCAAAAGAAAGAGCACACTGGGACTTATTTAAAGATGAAAAAAATGGTTATTTTATTTGTCCACATTTTGGCCCTATTCTGGGTCTTTTTCAAGGACCTAACAACAGTGACCATTAAATACAGGTAGTGGGCAAAATAGAACCAAAATTCTTTGGAGCTAGGGTTAGTGACACATTACTGCATGGGACCATCTTGATCGCACATACAGTAAAGAGCCATTAACTCTTAATCATCAGATAATAAACAACAAAAAAAAGAAATAAAAAGTAAACCATAAAAGATAAGAGTATTTGGTGCACATTGTGTGAATAACTATAATTTGCCAAACTGTAGCAACTTTACATGGAGGACTATGAAGATTAATTGGAGTTGCTTTTATTGTGAAACATTACTATCCCTTTAAGAAAATAAGTGAACAAGGTAATCCGTTATTGTTGGCTTAACTCCAGTGTAACTGGCTCTAATATGTGCCACCAGTCATCATGGAGACCTATATTGTGATGTAAGGAGTCCTCATCCGTCTCCCAGTGGAGGTGGTAGACATTTGTTACATTCATTTCCAATATTAAAGAGGTTGTCATCCTCCTCATAATCCACAGCAGTTAGTTTGTAATTTGTAATCCATATAAGTGGAAGGGGAAACACCACCCTTTTTGATGTTTAAGGTAGCTGATCTGATGTTAGCTGATAAACCCAGTGGTGTCTACTGGCTCTACAAGTGCTGCAGTATAGTGGACAGCACGGAGTCCTATGGTATGGACTAGTGAGATCCTTCTCCCAGTGGAGTTGGTAGTAGGTTTGCACAACACAAAAGGTTGAACCCTTAGTGTATTAATTTTAAAAATCTACTGTGCAATCTTAATCATAGTCCTGGGGAATAATCACACCAACGTACCATAAAAACAAAGTCTGCTCTGCATACAGTATGTCAATAGAACATTATTTTTGTCATGTGTAACGTGAATGGCTCCTAATAGGGTAAAAGATAGGCAGTGAACACATCCACACAATACTGTCTGTGCATGTAGTGTCTCTGAGCCTACCAAACCCCAATCAGCCAGTAATGTCTACCAAATCACCCTTTAAAAATAAACATTGATATAGGATCATGGAGAATAGAACAACATTGCATATCAGGCTAGGCCACCCATGTCCATGAAAACACCAGATCTCGTGCTTAAAGCACAGAACCACTATTTGTCAAACACAGACAGGGAACTCCTCACAAAATCATATCAAGACATATCACTATATGAAACTAGCGAACAATTGCTCGAGACACTCTTGAGTAAACATCATTAGAGTAAGTATCAATGAGTGTCTCTCTATGTGAGTAAACATATCCTGAGTAACAACATCAGGAATCAAATGAGTCAGATATAGTAGTATGCTTTGCGCCTACAGCACTCATACAGAAAATGAAGGGAGGGATGAACAGCACAATTATAGAGACTGTAACGTGATCTGGAATATAAACCCAGAGAAAAATATTTGTCCTAGGCCATGAAATTTTCAACCTCATTGAGACAAGACAGGTATTGAACAGACTGGTGGCTAATATCCAGAGGTGGCCAGTTCCAAGATTATACATCCCTATTGAAAGCATTGAATGTAGGCTGTATAGTTCTTCAAACAGGTAAAATGGAAGCGGATAACACAAAAAATATCCAAGAAGTGAGGATCAGTAATATGTTTCACAGACATTATGACAAATTGAGTCTCTGGTCATATTAATATGGAAGGGAATATGGCCCTCTCCATACTATTAGACAGTGTCTCTTACATATGTCACAAATGCAGTTCATAGCTGTGTCCATCACTTTGAATGGAATAAGATTACAGGTCACATCAGGTTGTCCCCAGAATTGTTCAAAGGAAGACCTAGTAATTGAAAGCCCTGTGTCACTGACATTAATAGTAACTGGAATAATCCCTGAGACCAAATGTATTGACTCTATGTGAATTAAAGAAAACAATGAAATTAAAGTTTATCACTCAGTCCCTTTGGAAAAACAGTGTCTAAAAGTTGAATCCACTTTGATTCTTTCTGTAACAAAAGTTTGGTCCAGTCTCCCCCCTAGGGGAAGGGGGTAAAAATTCAGTTGCCGTACATCTCAGTGAAGGAAGTGGGTGATAAAGGGCAGCAATACGGGAAGCGACTAGTTGATCCTTAATACTGCATGTCCCATGCAATATGATGTCACTAACCCTAGCCCCAAAGAATTTTGGCACTGTTTTGCCCAAAAAGTGTATTTAAAGGTCACTGTTGTCAGGTTCTAGTTGTCTTAAGAAAGGCCCAGAATGGGGTCGAAATGTTGACAAATAAAATAACCATTTTTTTCACCTTTAAATAAGTCCCAATGTGCGCTTTCATTTGGGAAGGTTCCAATAACTAACACTCTCTCTCTCTCTCACTATATATATACACTGCTCCAAAAAATAAAGGGAACACTAAGATTACACATCCTAGATCTGAATGAATGAACTGACAACAAAATCACACAAAAATTCTCAATGGAAATCAAATTTATCAACCCATGGAGGTCTGGATATGGAGTCACACTCAAAATCAAAATGGAAAACCACACTACAGGCTGATCCAACTTTGATGTAATGTCCTTAAAACAAGTCAAAATGAGGCTCAGTAGTGTGTGTGGCCTCCACGTGCCCGTATGACCTCCCTACAATGCCTGGGCATGCTCCTGATGAGGTTGCGAATGGTCTCCTGAGGGATGTCCTCCCAGACCTGGACTAAAGCATCTGCTAACTCCTGGACAGTCTGTGGTGCAACGTGGCGTTGGTGGATGGAGCGAGACATGATGTCCCAGATGTGCTCAATCGGATTCAGGTCTGGGGAACGGGCGGGCCAGTCCATAGCATCAATGCCTTCCTCTTGCAGGATCTGCTGACACACTCCAGCCACATGAGGTCTAGCATTGTCTTGCATTAGGAGGAACCCAGGGCCAACCGCACCAGCATATGGTCTCACAAGGGGTCTGAGGATCTCATCTCGGTACCTAGTGGCAGTCAGGCTACCTCTGGCAAGCACATGGAGGGCTGTGCAGCCCCCCAAAGAAATGCCACCCCACACCATTACGGACCCAGTGCCAAACCAGTCATGCTGGAGGATGTTGCAGGCAACAGAACGTTCTCCACTGCGTCTCCAGACTCTGTCACGGCTGTTACATGTGCTCAGTGTGAACCTGCTTTCATCTGTGAAGAGCACAGGGCGCCAGTGGCGTATTTGCCAATCTTGGTGTTCTCTGGCAAATGCCAAACGTTCTGCACGGTGTTGGGCTGTAAGCACAACCCCCACCTGTGGACGTCGGGCCCTCATACCACCCTCATGGAGTCTGTTTCTGACCGTTTGAGTGGACACATGCATATTTGTGGCCTGATGGAGGTCATTTTGCAGGGCTCTGGCAGTGCTCCTCCTTGCACAAAGGCGGAGAAAGCGGTCCTGCTGCTGGGTTGTTGCCCTCCTACGGCCTCCTCCACGTCTCCTGATGTACTGGCCTGTCTCCTGGTAGTGCCTCCATGCTCTGGACACTACGCTGACAGACACAGAAAACCTTCTTGCCACAGCTCGCATTGATGTGCCATCCTGGATGAGCTGCACTAACTGAGCCACTTGTGTGCGTTGTAGACTCTGTCTCATGCTACCACTAGAGCAAAAGCACCGCCAGCATTCAAAAGTGACCAAAACATCAGCCAGGAAGCATAGGAACTGAGAAGTGGTCTGTGGTCACCACCTGAAGAACCACTCCTTTATTGGGGGTGTCTTGCTAATTGCCTATAATTTCCACCTGTTGTCTGTTCCATTTGCACAACAGCATGTGAAATTGATTGTCAATCAGTGTTGCTTCCTGAGTGGACAGTGTGATTTCACAGAAGTGTGATTGACTTCAAGTTACATTGTGTTGTTTAAGTGTTCCCTTTATTTTTTGGAGCAGTTTATATATATATCTATATATATCTATATATCTATATATATATATACATATATATATATATATATATATGTGTGTGTGTTTTTTTTACAATGACCCAACTGTTATACAAAAACTAATCATTATTATGGGATATGACATTCTAACATAAAAATAACATTTAGGATACATAAATCTGAATAAATAAGCAGATAAATATAAAAACAACTAATAAAATCATACTCTTATTAGTGAATTTAATAAAATAATGCAAAATGATTATAGGATAATAACTAGCTATGTAGTTATGAGGAACTTCAGTTTAAACAGTAAGATATACAGTTTTATAGTTTTATAAGTACCTAGCAATATTGGCACAGCGTTGCGCGTGCAGTTAATAATGGCAGCCCTTTGAGGTCCAAAAAGGTGTGCAACACATTGCAAAGCATTGTGTTACAAACTCCCCATCAGTGTGTGTGTGTGTGCATGTACTTGTGTGTGCGAACGCGTGTGTGCGTGAGTGTGGGGTATAACACTTGATTAATTGCGTATATCGTTTGTAGTATAGTGTTTGTCATATAGCGTTCTAAGTGTATTTGGAGTATAGCATTTGTTGAATTGTGTATAATGTTTGGTGAATTGTGTACGGCGTATTGCATTTGACGAAATGTATGGCATTTGGCGAATTCGGTATAGCATTTGCCATATGGCATATTGTGTTCGGTGTATAGCATTTGTCATATAGCATTTGTTGAACTGCGTCTGGCATATTGCATTTGGCGAATTGCTTATAGCTTTTGGCAAATTTTGTATCTCTTTGGTGTATTGCATTTGGCAAATTGCATATAGCATTTGGCGTACTGCGTGTGGCAAAAGTGCTATAGCGTATAGCGTTTGGTGTATAGCGTTAGGCGTGTAGCATTTGTCAGATAGTGTACACTGTTTGGCCAATTGCGTATGGCAGGGCTTATAATTTTAAGTCCTTTGCTACTAGTCAGACCTGAAAAGTTACATTGGCTAGTGGCGAGTGGAAATTTTGAGCTCTGGCGTATGGCATATTGCGTTTGGAGTATAGCGTTTGGCGAATTGTGTATAGTATATTGCATTTGGTGAATTGAGTATAGTGTTTGGGGTATAGTTTTTGGCAAATTGCGCATGGCGTATTGCATTTGGCGAATTGTATATAGCATTTGGCGAATTGCTTTTGGCTTATAATATTTGGCGAATTGCTTTTGGCATATGGCATTTGTCGTATAGTGTTTGATGAATTGCGCATAGCTATTTGTAAATTGCGTATAAAAATGTTCAAATTGCGTACAGCGTGTGGTGAATTGCATGTGACGTATCATATTTGGTGGATTGCGTTTGGCGTATTGCGTATAGAGCTTCTATAGAGTTTTGCAAATTTTGTTTGACGTGTTTTGTTTGTCGTATAGCATATGGCAAATGGAATATAGCGTTTATTCGAATGGAGTATAGCGTTTGGTGAATGGAATATAGTGTTTGGTGTATGATGAATTATACATATAGCGTTTAACGAACTGTGCGTGGAGTATTGCGTTTGAATGGAGTATAGCGTTTGGCAAATTGATTGGTGTAAAGTGTTTGGCAAATTGCGTATAGCGTTTGGGATATGGTGTATAGCGTTTGGTGTATAGCGTATGGCGAATTGTGCTGGGTACATTGCATTTGGCGTATAGTGTTTGGCAGAATGTGTATAGCATTTGGCAGATTGTGTATAGTGTGTGGCATATTGCGTGTGGCAACTTGATTTTGGAAAATTGCATATAACATTTGGCATATAGCTTTTGGCAAATTGCTTTTGGAGTATAGAGTTTGGCAAACTGCATTTGGCGTATAGCTTTTGTCAGACATCGTATACCATTTGGCAAATTTCGTATAGCATATTGCGTTTTAGTATAGTGTTTGGCTAATTGCGAATAGCGTTTGGCGTATAACGATTAGTATATAGTGTTTGGCGAACTGCACGTGGATTATTGCATTTGGTGAAATGCATATAGTGCTTCTGTATTGCATATAGGATTTGGCATTTAACGTTTGGTTTATGGTGTATTGCATTTGGCGTGTAGCGTTTGGAGAATTACATATAACATTTAGCGAATTGTGCATGGCGTATAGCGTTTGGTATATTGCATATAGCGTTTGGTGTATAGCGTTTGGCAGATTGCGTTTAGTGGGTGGAGAATTGTGTATACTGTTTGGCTTACTGAATATAGAGTTTGGTATTTAGTGTTTGGCATATTGCATATACAGTAGAGTTTGGTGTATCGCGTTTGGAGTGTTGCGTTTGGCAAATGGATTATATTGCATTCTCGAATGGATTATAGCGTTTTCTCGAATGGAGTATATACTATTTGGTGAATGGAGTATAGCGTTTGAGTATAGAGTGTGGCGATTTGTGTGGTGTATTGCATTTGGCAAATACTCGAGTTGCGTATAGCACTTGGAGTATAGGGTTTGGCGAACTGAGTATAGCGTTTGGTGAACTGTGCATGGTGTATAGCGCTTGGTGTATAGCGTTTGACTAATTGCTCATAGCTATTTGTAAATTGCATATAAAAATTTTCAAATTCGTATAGCGTGTGGTGAATTGCATGTGAAGTATCATATTTGGTGGATTGCATTTAGCATATTGCGTATAGAGTTTCTGCGAATTTAGTTTGACGTATTTCGTTTGTCGTATAGTATATGGCAAATGGAGTATAGCATTTATTCAAATGGAGTATAGCGTTTGGTGAATGGAATATAGCGTTTGGCGTATGACGAATTACGCATACAGTGTTTAGTGAACTGCGTGTGGAGTATTGCGTTTGAATGGAGTATAGCATTTAGCGAATTGCACTTGGCATATTGCCTTTGGAGAATGGAGTATAGCGTTTGGCAAATTGGGTATAGCGTTTGGGATATGGAGTATAGCGTTTGGGTACATTGCATTTGGCGTATAGTGTTTGACAAAATGTGTATAGCATTTGGCATATTGTGTATAGTGCATGGCATACTGCGTGTGGAAAACTGATTTTGGCAAATTGCATATAGCATTTGGCGTATAGCTTTTGGCAAATTGCTTTTGGAGTATAGAGTTTGGCAAACTGCGTTTGGCGTATAGCTTTTGGCAAATATCATATAGCATTTGGCAAATTGCTTATGGTATATTGCGTTTTAGTATAGTGTGTAGCTAATTGCGAATAGCGTTTGGCATATAACGATTAGTATATAGTGTTTGGCGAATTGCAGGTGGCTTATTGCATTTGGTGAAATGCGTATAGTGCTTCTGTATTGCATATAGCATTTGGCATATAACGTTTGGTTTATGGTGTTTTGCATTTGGCGTGTAGCATTTGAAGAATTACATATAACATTTAGCGAACTGCACATGGAGTATAGCGTTTGGAGTATTGCATATAGCGTTTGGCTTATAGCGTTTGGCAGATTGCGTTTAGAGGGTAGAGAATTGTGTATAGTGTTTGGCGTATTGCATATAGAGTTTGGTATTTAGTGTTTGGCATATTGCATATAGAGTTTGGTGTATCGCATTTGGAGTGTTTTCTTGAATGGAGTATATAGTATTTGGTGAATGGAGTATAGTGTTTGAGAGAGTGTGACGAATTGTGTGTGGTGTATTGCATCTGGCAAATACTCGAGTTGTGTATAGCACTTGGAGTATAGGGTTTGGTGTATTTCTTTTGGCAGATAGCATTTGGCATATAGAGTTTGATGAATTGCATATAGCATCTGGCATATAATGTTTGGCATATAGCATTTCGCGATTGGTGGACATATAGCAGGTGACGACTGGTGTATAGCTTTTGGCGAATTGCGTATGGCATTTGGAGTTTTGCATTTGGCTTATGGTATATAGTGTTTGGCTATAGAGCTTTGCTTATAGCATTTGGTGTTTAGCGTATATCATCTGGAGTACAGCATTTGGTGTATAGCGTACAGCATTTTGTGTTTGTCATATACGCTTTCCGTTTGGCATATAGCATTTGTAATATTGCGTACATAGTTGCTTGGAGTATAGTATACTGTTGTGTGTATCGGTTGTAGCATTTTGCATATTGCATTGTGTGTATACATTGTGCGTATTGCATTTAGCATTTTGCGTATAGCTTTGTGTGTATAGCAATGTGTATAGTGCATAGAGGAGACCTTCTGGTTTCAATGTATTTAACTCAAAAATCCAAAATGACTCTTTTGTCTCAGCTTTTGCTCCTCCATAGATAAGTATTACCTGTTTTATACCTGTAATTGTGATGTCCTTATGATGACAGTTATATTATAATTTACTGTGTTTCCAAACCTGAATAAACATTTTTTAGATGTTCTAAAAACTTAATTTCTCTGTTGTCCAATATAGCCTACAGGTACCATTGGGAGGCGGCAGCTCCTCCCAGTAGGCTGGAACAATTCTCCAATAAATTGCAGGGGGTGGAACCTCCCTCTCCTTCATAGCAGGCTACCCAGCTGCTCCCCTCCAGTTAGATTTGTTCCATCATCCTGGTAGGGAGACTGTGAACATTTCTGCTTAGTTTTACTTATTTTATTATTTTTCTTTAGATATGGGGTATCAAAATTCCCCCATTAGGTGGATTACCATTACTGACTTCCACTTGGTGGAATGCTCAATTTACAAGAGCGGCTTCTGGACCCTTCTGCCCTGGGAGAAAATCATCTAACTCTCTATGAGGCTTCTTCCTTGCAATGGTAATCTGAAGAAAGAAGACCTGCAGAAAAAGGTGAGCAACCCTTTGAGTGCCATGTTCCACTTGTCCCACAGCTCCCTTCTCACTTTGTAACTCATGCACTCATGTTGGGTATTTCTAATTCTGTTCTGAGGGTTTTTGGAGCATTTTGAGCAGTTTTGTGGTAATTAACCCCTTCCCTGCCAGTAATTGGGCTGTTGAAGGTTTCAGTCTTCATTACCACTGTAACGGGCCCTAGGCCGTTACTTGGGTCCTTGTCTGGACCTCGAACGGTTTTCTCAAAGACTATGGCCCTGTGGCCTCATTTGAACTTTGCTAGGGGCTTCCACTATCGTTATGTTAAGGATTTATGTTTAATATATTGTCGAATGTCATACGTTCTATGTATTGTCGAATGTCGCCTGTTTAATGTGTTGTACAGTATGGGAAATGTACGAGGGATACACGAACACTGAAGCCGGTGGTTCCCTGGTTCCTTTGTTCGAGGCATCAATGCTGCCACGAACGCGGGAACCGGTGGCAGTGAGTCGACGCCGGATTGGCCGACGTACGACTCACTACGCACACTGATTGGCCAGGGTTGAGGCCGCATATTTCAAACTAGTGTGTACATGCTTCAACCCCTGCCTAGTCCCCAGATGTGTATTCCCTCTCATCAACCCTTTGTCTTTGTCTAGACAGTGATCAATCATGTTTGCCTTAACCTTGTCAGTATTGTGTTTAGTAGTTCATCTGCCATTGGTCCTTTTGTCACCCTCTGCCATTGGCCCTTTGTCTCCAGTCACCATTGGTCTTTTGTCCCCTGTGTCATATGCCCATTGTGCCTGATTGGCCCCTGGGCCAAACTTGTATTAGAATAGCTGGCCCTGCCCCGTTCTTTGTTCCTTCGTTCATGTATGTATAAAAAGGTGTGCTGGTTGTCAATAAAGTGTTCGTGTTTGGGAGTAAACTGTCTCCGAGTTTACTTTCTGGCTGGGGGTGGTCTAAAGAGTCCTCTTTGACTCCAATCCCTCACTAGCAATCGAGCAATTCACTCCTCGAAGATCAAAGGCGTCGATGTCGACCATGTCCGGCAGCACCTGGCTCTCCACCGATTCAGCTCCGCTCTCCGGTTTGAGCTCGAACGGTTCAGTACGCTCGTACGTCGAGGAAGGGGTCCTCCGAAAGTGATGGACCTCGGTGTCCGACCTGCGAATTCGACCTCTCAGGAGTACTAACTGACCGGGACATCCGACGCAGCTCGGCCGACCTCGAAGGCGAGATCCTGGGGACAACGGCCCAGCCCATACCGGTGGCTAGGGTTTCCGTTATAGTGGTGGCAGACGACGGGATCGAGTCGAACTAAAACCAGCATCCAGGGGGAGATACAGCCGCTGGCTTGACCCCGGTTTCAGCAACGAACGAATCTCGCCAAAAGAGGTCTCAGAGCATCAGTAAGGGCCCGGGCTCCCAACAAATGGCGGATTTGTACAAATATGCTCCGCTGGCTACCCTACAAAAACTGGTGGGACAACGAGGCCGCAATGCAGCTAATCTACAAAAACAGGACTTGATCCAAATACTGCTGGAAACTGATGCGGAGGCAGCGGAATTGGCCAGTCGAACGGAATTGCTGTCTGAGGACAGTTTTGCACTATTCGCCGGTCTGTCCGAACCGGCAGGTTCGACACAGCGGGTGCTCGATCCTATGGCGGACCGCTTGCACGGGGGAAGTGTCGGGTCACGGAGATGGGTCGACGGTGAAGATCCAGTCACCAACATAGTAGCTCAGTGGTTGGCTTTGTATGGTCCGAACCCGACAACAGAGGTCATCGATCGGTTGATGGCGGAAGCCAGGGCGGACTGGGCGAAAACCCTACCGGGGGCCTCTCGAGCTGCTACAACACCAGAGACCAGCTCTGACTCAGGAAAGGTGACTTTGCCTGTTAACTTTCAAGCTTTCCCTACTTTTGATGATCGGAAAGGGGATATTGATGGGTTTTTACTCGACTTCGAGAGGTTGTGCCAGTTACTGCGAGTAGATGAAACCCAATGGACTGCCATTCTCGCCGGGAAGCTCACGGGACGGACTATGGAAGCCTACCGGGCTGTACCGGAGACAGACATTTTGGACTATGAGGAAGTCAAGAGGAGGCTGCTGGCCCGGTACGCCATTACTCTGGACACCTACCGCCGGCAGTTCCGGGAGATACTAAAGAAAAGTCAGGAGTCGCACACAGAGTGGGCTTATGGTTTAGAAAGGGCAGCTCGCAACTGGATGCACGGATGCGGGGCCCAGTCTTTTGAGGACTGCTGTCAGCAGATGATGCTAGAACAGTTCTTCTTAAACATACCGGATTACATTAGGGATTGGGTCCGAGACCGCGATCCCTCTACCCTTACGGAGGCAGCGCAGCTGGCAGATCATTATGAGGATACCAGGAAAATGGGTAACCTGTCTCAGCGGCTTGCAAGTGGGGGAGGGCCTAGGACAGCAGCAACTGGGAACCTCTCCAACCGGGCAGGACTTTCTCAGGGTCACGCCCCTACCCGCAACGGAGAGACCCCAACCCAGGGATTCGCTGCTTCTCATGCCACCAGCAGGGACACACGCAATATACTTGCCCCCTGGGCCGCAAGAACATTACCAAGAATTTAGAACCACGGGAACAGTCCAACCGGTACCCTGCACCCACCCGGTTTAGCACTGTACCTCAGATGACCAGGATGCCCCCCAGGGACTCTCATTGCATCCAGGACGCTGGGCCCTATGGGAACTCCACCCGATCTTACGACCAGGAGGACACTCAGAGTGGGAGCGGTCGCAGGAAATTGCCTTAACCCAGGATCTTGTGGAGGATAACCGGCAACAACACCGGCAAACGGTATACCTTAATGGGGATCCAGTCACTGGACTGCGGGACACTGGGGCCACCTTAACCTTGGTCCATCCAGGATGCTTGTCCCCGCATTATAAGACCAACCGGGTCGTGGATGTACGTGTGGCAGGGGGGTAGAGTCTACCAATTACCCATGGCCAATGTGCACCTCAACTGGGGTTCCGGACAAGGTGACCGGTGCGTGGGAGTGATGCCTGGATTGCCGGCTAAAGTACTCTTGGGGAACGACTTGGGCCGTCTGCACAGCTGGTTTGCCCCAACCCAACCCCAGGAAGACTGTCAGGTGACCACCTGAGCGGCTGCACAGCGTCAGATGGTAAGCCCCCCCGACACCCCCACCTGTAGACCCTGACGCTGACAATCCCATTCACTGGCTGCCCCCTGCGGAATTCTGCGCAGCCCTCCTAGATGACCCCACGCTAGCAGGATACAGGAGACTGGCAGACTCTGGGGAGACAGGCCCGGGGGGGAAAGGTTCCTTTGGGAGGATGAGCTCCTATATCGCAGCACCCCATCCCGATGCCAGGGCATCACCCAGCTAGTGCGGACCCAACTCATAGTCCCCTATCAGCATAGGGCTGCCTTATTGTCCCTGGCCCATGAGATTCCCTTAGCCGGCCACCTGGCAGTTCGACGCACCGAACAACGGGTGAGTCGGGCTTTCTTCTGGCCAAAGTTATCCCGGGATGTTCACACCTTTTGCCGCACCTGCGACATTTGTCAGCGGGTAGGCAAGAGGGGCGATCACCCAGCCGCTCCTTTACAGCCATTACCCTTGATAGGTGAACCGTTCCAGCGGGTAGCCGTGGATATTATAGGGCCCTTAGCACGTCCCAGTCGCACTGGTAAGCGGTTCATCCTTACCATTGTGGACTTTGCCACCCGTTACCCTGAAGCCGTGGCCCTCTCAAGCATCACTGCCGAGAGTGTGGCGGACGCCCTTGTTAAAGTATTCTCACGGGTAGGGTTTCCCGCAGAAGTTCTTTCCGATCAGGGTTCTCAATTCACCTCAGAAGTCATGCAGCAATTGTGGGAGCTGTGCGGGGTGAAGCCTATTCACACCACGGCATACCACCCCCAGACCAATGGCCTCTGTGAACGGTTCAACGGAACCCTGAAACAGATGTTACGGGCTTTCACGGAGACGCACCGGGACTGGGAGCGCTATTTGCCTTACCTGTTGTTTGCCTACCGGGAGGTGCCTCAGGAGTCTACGGGCTTCTGCCCTTTCGAATTACTGTTCGGGAGGAGAGTCCGGGGACCCCTGAATCTCCTCCGGGAATACTGGGAAGGCAAGTGCGACTCCGAAGAAACCCCGGTAGTGACATATGTGCTAGAACTCAGGGAAAAGCTGGCCGTCCTCACAGGTCTCACCCAAGAGCACCTGCGTCGGGCCCAGAAGCACCAGAAACGGCAGTACGACAAGCGGACGCCACCACGGGAATTTTTCGTTGGGCGGCAGGTATTAGCTCTGCGCCCAGTGAAAGGGAACAAGTTGCAGACCGCATGGGTGGGCCCCTACCGGGTGGTAGATAGACAGGGAGAGACCACTTATGTGATTGCCAAAGGGCCTCACTTGCGGGACCGCCGGACCTGCCATGTGAATGCTCTGAAAGCCTATTACCAGCGGGAGGAAGTAGTGCTAGCCATCTGTACACAGGCTGGAGACGACCGGAGGAACAGGATATTCCTGATCTCCTGGCCGCAGCTAGGGAACCCAGCGTTCCCAACCTTCCCAGCCTAGGGTCCCAGCTTACCCCCACCCAACGCCAACAGGTACAGGACATGGTCCAGAAGTGGCCACAGCTGTTCTCTGCACGGCCTGGCCTCACCCACTTAGCACAACATCCGGTCCTCACCACGGGACAGGAGGCCCTACGCCTGCCCGCCTACCGAGGTCCCCAGTCAGTGAGAAAGGGCATGTTGCAAGAAATCCAAGAAATGTTGGAGGTAGGGGTCACTGAACCATCCACCAGTCCTTGGGCTTCTCCGGTAGTTCTGGTCCCTAAGAAAGATGGAACCACTAGGTTCTGTGTGGAATACCGGAGGCTCAACGACCGGACCATCGCCGACGCTTACCCCATGCCCCGGGTGGACGAACTCCTAGACAGGCTCGCAGGCTCTAGCGTAGTCTCCACCCTCAACCTTAGTCGGGGGTACTGGAAGATACCCCTGGCCCCTGGGGCGGTGGCCAAATCCGCCTTCATCACCCCGTTTGGCCTCTACCAGTTTACGGTGATGCCATTCGAGATGAAGAATGCGCCGGCTACGTTTCAGAGGCTAGTGGATCAGCTACTAACAAGGGCACAGGATTTTGCCTGCGCCTATTTAGATGATATTGCCATTTTTAGCGACTCCTGGGAGGAGCATCTGTTGCACCTGGAAGCTATCCTGGGGCGCATTGTAAGAGCCGGGCTAACCCTGCGACCTGACAAATGCCAGATAGGGATGGGGGAGGTCCAGTACCTGGGTCACCGGGTGGGGGGTGGACAGCAACGGCCTGAGCCCGCTAAGGTCGCTGCCATTGTCGACTGGCCCACCCCACACACCAAAAAACAAGTGCTGGCCTTCCTGGGCACAACCAGATACTATAGAAAATTTGTCCCGTAGTACAATGCCATGGCCAAACCCCTCACGGACTTAACTAGAAAAGCACTGCCACGTAACGTAGACTGGTCCCCGGACTGTGAAAATGCCTTCCAAGCCCTCAAGGAAGCCTTGGGCAAAGGGCCTGTGTTGGCCGCACCGGATTTTAACAGAGCTTTTCTGGTCCATACAGATGCCTCAGACTGCGGACTAGGAGCGGTGCTGAGTCAAGTCAACGACGCCGGGGAGGAACATCCAGTCATTTACTTGAGCCGCAAACTGCTACCCCGGGAAGCCGCCTATGCTGCAGTTGAAAAGGAATGTTTGGCATTAGTTTAGGCCCTCAAGAAGCTGCAGCCATATCTATTCGGTCATGAGTTTACAGTGTTCACCAATCACAATCCCCTTGTGTGGCTCAACCGGGTAGCCGGGGACAACGGACGTTTGTTACGCTGGAGCTTGGCCCTTCAAGCTTTTAACTTTACAATCAAATACCGTTCTGGAAGGGAGGACTAACAGACTGGCCAGCCTTCCCTCCGTGTGTGTAGACTAAAAAGTGGGAGTGATGTAACGGGCCCTAGGCCGTTACTTGGGTCCTTGTCTGGACCTCAAACGGTTTTCTCAAAGACTATGGCCCTGTGGCCTCATTTGAACTTTGCTAGGGGCTTCCACTATCATTATGTTAAGGATTTATGTTTAATATATTGTCGAATGTCATACGTTCTATGTATTGTCGAATGTCACCTGTTTAATGTGTTGTACAGTATGGGAAATGTACGAGGGATACACGAACACCGAAGCCGGTGGTTCCCCGGTTCCTTTGTTCGAGGCATCAATGCTGCCACGAACGCGGGAACCGGTGGCAGTGAGTCGTACGCCGGATTGGCCTACGTACGACTCACTGCGCACACTGATTGGCCAGGGTTGAGGCCGCATATTTCAAACTAGTGTGTACGTGCTTCAACCCCGGCCTAGTCCCCAGATGTGTATTCCCTCTCATCAACCCTTTGTCTTTGTCTAGACAGTGATCAATCATGTTTGCCTTAACCTCGTCAGTATTGTGTTTAGTAGTTCATCTGCCATTGGTCCTTTTGTCACCCTCTGCCATTGGCCCTTTGTCTCCAGTCACCATTGGTCTTTTGTCCCCTGTGTCATATACCCATTGTGCCTGATTGGCCCCTGGGCCAAACCTGTATTAGAATAGCTGGCCCTGCCCCGTTCTTTGTTCCTTTGTTCATGTATGTATAAAAAGGTGTGCTGGTTGTCAATAAAGTGTTCGTGTTTGGGAGTAAACTGTCTCCGAGTTTACTTTCTGGCTGGGGGTGGTCTAAAGAGTACTCTTTGACTCCCATCCCTCACTAGCAATCGAGCAATTCACTCCTCGAAGATCGAAGGCGTTGACCGTGTCCGGCAGCGCCTGGCTCTCCACTGCTTCATCTCCGCTCTCCGGTTCGAGCTCGAACGGTTCAGTATGCTCGTACGTCGAGGAAGGGGTTCCTCCGAAAGTGACCAACCTCGGTGTCCGACCCGCGAATTCGACCTCTCGGGAGTACTACCGGACCGGGACATCCGACGCAGCTTGGCCGACCTCGAAAGAAAGATCCTGGGGACGACGGCCCAGCCCATACCGGTGGCTAGGGTTTCCGTTATAACCACATTGTTTTTATTAATGTGTTCATGTTTATTGGTGTTTCTATGTGTTTTTAAACTTTCTTGTCACTTTTACTTTAATTGTTTGGTTTTTTTTTTCATTTTTTACTGGATAGCTGCAATGCTCCATTGATCTCTATGGGACAGACATGTTGAGACATATCTGCTACGTGTACCGAGTTGAGATGGCTCATTTTAATTGTCTGCTCTTGTCTAATAATCCAGCAGACATTCCTAGTGCCTCAGGGGCTTTGGGGAGGTTCTGTTCTGTCTTTTGGTACTCGGTTTTGAGAAACTACGTTTCCCATAAACGCCCGCTTTGCGGGCTGATTTCTGGTTGGTTCCCTCTGCTGTTGCTATTTTGTTTTTCCTCTCTACCGAGTATCATACGCAGGACTTGGTCTCCTCAACTCTCCTCCTCAGGTTAACCCTTCGCTTGCCAGATAAGTGTATTTTAGGCTTTCTGGGATGAAATCTGTAATCTGGGTGACAATGTTACTGTTTTGAAACTGTATTCTGTAGAATGTCAGACCCACTAGGACATGGGGCTAGGCCTAAGGCTAAGGACTCAGGGGCATCTTTGATCCCCCTTACTTACTGCTCCTTATGCCAAACAGGGCTTCCCAGAGAATACTCAGGTCATTTATGCCCTTCATGTGCTGCGACCCCTGCGTCTCCGCTAGGGCCTACCAGCCATGATCAAGAGCCATGTTGGGTCAAGGACTTAAAGTCCTGTATGGCACAGTTTCCTCCCCCCATCCCATCAAGGGGTTTCAGTCTTGGACACCCCCTACTTCTTTCAAGTGTGTGGCCCCTAAGGCCCCTGTTATTCCTGATCTATCTGATTCTTATATAGAGGATTCAGATGAGGATTCTGAGGATGGTGCGTGTTCTGAAGAGGAGTCTTCCCATTTTCATGGTGACCCCTTTGAGGCTGACCCTGAACCCTCTGCTGAGGGCCTCATTAAGGTTGTATTAACTACCTTAAACATTCCCTCTACTACCGTAGAGCCTCAGGCTACATCTGGCATTTTTCAGAGACACAAGAAGTCCTGTACTGTTTTTCCACCTAATCCTACTCTAGATCAGCTTATTCTGGATGAGTGGAAAACTTCTGACAAACGCCTGGCTTTATCTAAGAGATTCTCTAAGTTGTATCCCTTTTCTGAAGCTGCCTTGGCTCAATGGGCTACTCCTCCACAGATTGATTCTCCCATTTCCAGGCTCTCAAAATCCACCGCCTTGGCGGTTACGGATGCTTCATCTCTTAAGAGTCTTTTTGTTTGACTAGAATTGATTTGAAGAAGTGGTTGAGAAACCACGAAACATCATTGTATTCAGCTAGTTATTTTAATTGTTTAATTTTTTTAAATTGAGATATTGTAGATAATTTTTTTATCATTTTGATAAAGAATAATTTAGCAAAAATTAAAATTAATATTGAGACATACAAGCAGCATGTTTTTGGACCTCTTAATCCAGTATCAAGGTTGCCTGAACAGAGACAGGATAATCTCTCTCTAAGCCTGATTGTTGTGTCTGAGCATATGCGCCTTCACAACCACCAATTTTGTGAGTATTATTCTGGTTCTGAAAATTTGACCTCTGTGTAAAAAGATAGCAGGCACCATTGGGCACCCTCTATTGTTCCTTTGTCTTTACATGCTATCACCTTTGGTGAGTTGTATCGGGGAGCTGCCTGGTCAAGTAACGCTGTTGTGGGGACAGTGAGAACACCCCTAAAGCTTTTCTTCTCAGCTGGCACATAAGTGTTGAGTTGGGCATACTACTTTGTGAGTATGTTTCCTGTGATGGTGGAGGGTTGGGGAGCCAAAGTAATACCAAGGCGTTATTGCATTAGGAGCGCCTTCTGTTGTTTTTTCTTTTAATCTCTTAAGGATGTAACTGACAGAAGGTTTGAAGCTGTCTTGAAGGCTAATTTCACTGCCATTGGTGCATCCTTGAGACCCACTCTGGCATCTGGCTGGGTCAATAGGGCCATTGCTGTCTTGACTGTACAGTTGACTGCTGCTGTCCACAAGGGTGCTCCTAAAGCTGATCTTTTATCTCTTTTGGCCAATATTTCTGAGGCACAGTACTATGTTACTGATGCTCTATTTGATGCTGTTCGGCTTGAAGCTAAGGCCTCAGCCTTTTCTGTGACTGCTAGGCGTATGCTGTGGCTGAAGATCTGGTCTGCTGACTTGATCTCTAAGAAATCACTGATTTCTCTTTCCTTTCAGGGTACCTCAATTTTTTAATCCTGAATTGAAGACTCTCATCAGTGAGGCCATTGGGTGTAAGAGCACTTTGTTGCCTAGGCTCCCTAATGCAACCCTCAGGCAAAAAGGCATTGTCTTTTTTGTCCCAAACAAGGCAAAGCATTTAGGGCGAACCCAGTTGCGACTCAGGCCCAGCATTCCACCCCCAAGTCCAAACAGCAGTGGAGGTCAAAACACACTACCAAACCCAAATCCACCAAACATTCTTCGGCATGACTCGCCAAACCCTGGTCTGAGACCAGTAAGAGTATGCCTGCACCACTTTATAAGTGTTTGGACAGGCTCTGTGTCACAGTTTTCAGGCAAAGAATGACAGACACGAATATAAAATATAAATCCACCTTTATTTAATAAGTACAGTAATAATAGTATAGCCCACACAACTCCAGAACACAGGATGATAGGACCAAGGCTCCTACCGGGAGCTGCACACTGTGCTGCGCACTTCACTACTGCGAGATACCGGAGACTAGGACCATGGTGCGGGTGGAACACCAGAGGGAACCGTAACTGAGGCACAAGTCTCCACCCTGGGTCACGCGACCAGAGGCAACAGGGAGCGAGAGCCAACCTGAACCAGGGGACTAGTCTCCGGTATCTCGCAGTAGTGAAGTGCGCAGCACAGTGTGCAGCTCCCGACTACAATGAGCGAGTAACTCAGCCAGAGTGTCACGGTATTCAGGCAAAGAAAGACAGACACAAAGATAATATATAACCACCTTTATTAAATATATACAACAATAATGGTATTGACCCACGTATAACCCCAGGCACAGGCTGATAGGACCCAAGGTCCCTCCGGAGCTGCACACAGTGCTGTGCACTGCACTACTGCGAGAAACCGAGACTAAGGGAGCAGCTTGAGAGGGACAACAGTCTGAATGGTATAATATGCGCAAGTCACCAATTCGGTCTGCGATAGGAGGCAACAGGGAGCGAGAGCAGTCCAGAGCCATGAGGCATCGAGACTACAGGTCAGGCAAGCCAGTAGTGTAGGGAGCGAGTAGCCAGCCAGAGCCACAGGTCAGACAAACTGGAATACACAGAGCGAATAGTAGCCAGAGCCACAGGAAACAAACCGGAGACTACACGGAGCGAGTTATAGCCAGAACCACTGGTCAGGTAAACCGGGGACTACACTGAGAGAGTAGTAGCCAGGGCCACTGGTCAGGAAAGCCGGGGTCAACAGGGAGTGAGTTAGTCAGCCAGAACCACAGGTCAGAACCGATGTGGGTAGTCAGACAAGCCAGGGTCATACACAGAGGGTGTTAGTCAGCCAGAGCCACAGGACAGAACCGATGTGGGCAGTCAGGCAAGCCAGGTCATACACAGAGCAAGTTAGTCAGCCAAAGCCACAAGTCAGAACCGATGTGGGTAGTCAGACAAGCCGGGGTCATACACGAAGTGAGTTAGTCAGCCAGAGACACAGGTCAGAACCGATGTGGGTAGTGAGAAAAGCCGGGGTCATACACGGAGCGGATTCTCAGGTAGAGCACAGGTCACAACAGAGCACAAGAGACAATATCAGAAACACCACGTAAGGGCAATGACTCCCAGGCCCAGGGAGGTTTATAAAGGAGCAGGAGAAGGAGTGACCAAATTAGGCCACACAGAATAGGCCCATAAACAGGCGTCCTAGCCAGTCCCTGTTTCATGATGTCAGCAATGCGGAGGTGGCCGCAACTTTGCCGGCCGACACACCACAGAGGAAGGAAGAACAGGAGAACTAGGCCTCTACGGTAACTGCCTCTCCCCTGCAGAAGAGGACCAGCACTAGAGGCGGTGTGGGAGTGGAACTCACAGAGAAGGACTGGAGCATGTAGATCTTTCTTAGCTACCAGGAATGCAGCTCAGATCCATACCCATTCCAGTGAACTAGATATTGGACTTGTCCTCTGACCCTGTGAGACTTTGTACCTCATACTCCTCATGGTCCCCCACTTGGACAGGTCTGGGACGGACAGGAGCAGTAGTATATCTGTTGTAGACCAATGGTTTCAGTAGCGATACATGAAACACATTAGAAAGGGGAGGGAGGGGGGGAAGGGAGAGTTCTGAGAGGATGAATTAACCACCCTATTTCTGGCAAGCTCTGCCCATGGTAACAGGTTTACCCAATTGTCATGATGGTTGGAGATAAAAAAATAGAGAAACTGTTCCAGTGCCTGATTAGACCTTTCTGCAGCACCGTTAGATTGTGGATGGTAAGCCAAGGAGACCGAGAGCTGGATCCCCATCTGACCGCAAAAGGATTTCCAAAAACATGACACAAACTGGCTACCACGATCCAAGACCACCACTTTAGGTATACCATGGAGACAAACCACCTCCTTAGCAAAGATTTTGGCCAACTCCTTGGTGGAAGGACGACCCTTCAGTAGCACAAAATGGGCCATCTTGGAAAATCTATCCACAATCATGATGTGTAACCCACTGAGACAGGCAACCCTACCATAAAGTCGGTAGATAAGTGAGACCATGGACGCTCCCCATTAGGGATGGGTTGCAGGAGATCAACCTGAAGATGTCTAGGAATCTTGGTCTGCGCACAAATGGAACATGCGACAACAAATGCGGAACAATCTGCCCTCAGGCTGAGCCACCAAAAGAGTCTGGTCATAGATCATATCAGTTGGTCTTTACCAATGTGCCCTGCAGCCTTCGAGGAATGGTATGTCTCCTCTGGTACGGAGGGATTCAGGCACAAAACACCTCCCATTAGGCTTCTCCACTGGGGAGGAAGCTTGAGCAGCCAAAATTTCTTCACCTAACGGAGATGTAATACTGGTACATATCGTAGCCAAAATGTGGTTAGGAGGAATAATAGGTACTGGAGGAGACTCCTCCTGGGACTCGGCCCCAAATTGTCGAGAAAGAGCATCTGCTCAAATATGTTTTGTACCAGGGAGGTAGGAGACCACAAAATTAAACCTCAAGAGGAATAGAGCCCATCTGGCCTGACGAGGAGAGAACCTCTTTGCCTCAGACAAGTATGTAAGGTTCTTGTGATCAGTCAGTATCAGGATTGGAACAGTGGTTCCCTCCAACAGATATAACCATTCTTTCAAGGCAAGGATGATGGTGAGTAGTTCGCAATCCCCCCCATCATATAAACTCTCAGCCTTAGACAATTTCTTAGAAAAAAACCTGCACGGGAGCAGTGGTTTCACAGGACTTGCACGCTGGGACAGCAAAGCACCTACTCCCGACTCCGAGGCTTCCACCTCTATAGTGAATGGCAAGGTGGGATTCGGGTGGGACAATATCAGGGCTTTCAAAAAAGCAGATTTCAAGTCTTTAAATGCCTGCAGTGCTTCAGGTGCCCATTCTGAAGGGTTAGCTCCCTTCAAAGTCATGTCCGTGAGAGGTTTGACTACAGTCGAAAAGTTTCTTATGAACTTTCTGTAAAAATTAGTGAAGCCCAGGAACATCTGTATGGCTCTTATCCTCACTGGAAGCTACCACTGTCAGACAGCAGACAGTTTTTGCGGATCCATGGCCAGGCCCAAAGATGATTTAACGTACCCTAGGAAAGTCAGCTGGGATTTATGGAACTCGCATATGGAACTCTAGCTTGCAGAACAGCTTGTTCTCTCATAGAAGTAGTAGGACCTGGGCTAGAACAACAAGTAAGTAAATCACAGAGCAATGAGTAAGTAAATCACAGAACAATGAGTAGTGGTCCTTCTAGTGGCTAATGACTCTATCAGAAATAGGAGTCTGCCAAAAGTTGGAACTCTCATAAAGAGACCGGCAGAAGCCTCTGGAGTCTCTATATAATGAAGGCCCAGCAGGAATCCCATTAAGAGACTAACTGACTCACGCCTACAGTCAGCAGGTAGATCTAGGGATCTCCCTAAAGATGATACGGTACTGACTCAAGCCTGCAGTCAGTAAGGAGATGGCTGTCTCCTTTCTCAGAGGCACCAGAGCGATCCTGACTCATGCCTGCACTCAGGAAGTAAGGTCTTAACCAGAGCTGAAGGTCTGCACTGGATTGGGTGTCTACTACACAATGGGAGCAAGCAGGAGAATAGTCAGACAGAGCCACAGGCCAGCACCAGATCAGATAGTCAGGCAAGCCGGGTAGTACACAAATTGGGTAGTCAACCAGAGCCACAGCTCTGCACCAGATTGGGTGTCTACTATACACAAGGAGCGGGCAGGAAAATAGTCAGAGAGAGCCACAGGTCAGCACCAGATTGGATAGTCAGACAAGCCGGTTCATACACAGTTCAGGTAGTCAGCCAGAGCCACAGGTCCACACCATATTGGGTGTCCACTACATAATGGGAGCAGGCAAAAGAGTAGTCAGACAGATCCACAGGTCAGCACGAGATTGGATGGTCAGACAAGCCAGGTCATACACAGAGCCCAAACTAAACAGAACTGTTTGTACAGCAACGCAAGGGCAACTGAGTCAGGACTCAGACTGCCCTTTAAACCCCTCCTCAGGAAGTAGGTAGGAGGAGCAGGCTCAGAGGAAGGAAGTAGGTAGGAGGAGACTACAGGAAGCATGGTATAAAACAGAGGCCTGCTTCACTCTGAAGCCTCGCTCCTGCATATGACGTGTGGAATGACGTCAAGCGTACCCCCCCAAAGGCCTCTCCTCCTAGGATTCAATCGGGGTTTGTCAGGGAATCGAGCATGAAATCTGCATACCAATACAGGAGCGTGTACATCACTAGCAGTTATCCATGAGCACTCCTCAGGGTCATAGCCCTTCCAATGAATGATATACTGAAAGCGCCCTCTACTCAAACGGGAGTCCAGAATGTTCTGTACTTCATATTCCTCGTGATCTGCATGGATGACAAGCCCTTAAGAGGCACGAAATGTGCCATTTTTGAGAATTTATCCACAATCATAAGTATGACCATGAAGCCCATGGAATTGATAAATGAGATCATGGACGGTCCCCATTAGCCACAGGATGCAGCAAGCCGACTGTCAAGTGTCAAGGAATCTTATTCTGCTCAAGCAGCAGTAAAGGCAGTACAATCAGATCTGAGACTTGGTCACCAGAATACTCTAGACAATGACCAGATCAATTGGTCCCGACCAATGTGACCTGCTAATTTGGAAGTATGGTATGTCTCCAATAGTTTAATATGTAACTGAGCTGGGACAAAACACCTCCCGTCTGGCTTCTCGACTGGAGCCAAGGCCTGGGCGGCCAGGATCTCCTCTCCCAGAGGAGACGTGATGCTTGTATGTATTATCTCAAGGATCCGGTTAGCCAGAATAATCGGGGTCGGTGGAACCTCCTCTCTGGAAAGGCTGCAGAACTGGCGAGACAATGTGTCTACCTTCACATTTTTGGTGCCCGGGAGGTAGGGGACCACGAAATTAAATCGGGACAGGAATAGAGCCCATCTAGCTTGCCTAGAAGACAAGCATTTCGCTTCTGATAGATAAATTCGATTTTTGTGATCCGTAAGTATCAGGATCGGAGAGATAGTACCCTCTAGGAGATTCCGTCACTCCTTCAGGGCCAAAATATTGGCCAATAATTCTCTGTCCCCAATTTGGTACACCATCTCAGCTTTGGACAAGTTCCTCAAGAAATAGCCACATGGGCATAGAGCTTCACCAGGAGCTGAGCTTTGGGACAATAGGGAGCCCACTCCAATCTCGGGTGCGCCCACCTCAAGGGTAAAGGGCAGGGAGGGATTCGGGTGCACCAGAATCTGGGCTGAAGCAAATGCTGCCTTCCCTCTTTTTAATGCTTTTATGGCCGTCTGGGACCACTCAGTGGTCTTGGCACCTTTACAGTCATGTCCGTCAGAGGTTTGACAATAGTGGAGAAATCTCTAATAAATTTCAGGTAATAATTTGTGAACCCCAGAAATCTCTGAATCGCTTTGAGTGCCACAGGACGAATCCACTCCACTACAGCGGACAATTTCTGGGGGTCCATAGCGAACCCAGATGCAGAAATAATGTAACCCAGAAAGGTTGCTTGAGGTCTGTGGAACTCGCACTTTTCGAGTTTACACTGCAAGTTGTTCTTACTTAATAGGCTCAATATCTTGGATACATATGACCCATGGGTCTCCAGTGAGGGAGAATGAATCAAGATGCCATCCAAATACACCATAACACAGCACTGTAAGAGGTCTCTTCGCACATCGTTGATAAACTATTGAAAGACAGCTGGGGCATTGCAGAGTCCAAACGGCATCACCAAATACTCATAGTGTCCATTTTGTGTATTAAAAGCTGTCATCCACTCGTGGCCCTGCTTTATCCAAACCAAATTATAAGCAGCTCTTAGATTGAGTTTTGCAAAAATCTTAGACCCTTTGACACGGTCAAAGAGTTTGGTAATCAAGGGAATTGGATAAGCGTTCTTAACCAATATTTTGTTAAGCCTGCTAAAATCGATACATGGACGTAGCTCTCCGTCCTTCTTTTTAACAAAAAACAATCCGGACCCTGCCGGGGATGAGGACTTACTAATGATGCTTCTGGCCAGCGCATCAGAAACATATTCCTTCATGACTTTATTTTCCTCTACCGACAGGGGATAGACACGACTCCTAGGAGGTGATGTGCCAGGCATAAGCTCCAGAGAGCAATCATATGGCCTGTGTGGTAGTAAGGCTCCGGCCTGATGTTCGCTAAACACCTCCTTGACTGGTGAATACTCCTCAGGTAATGCTGGAGCAGTCGCATTAGTCAGTCTCACAGGACAGGAGAGACATGATTTATAACACTGAGGAGATCAGGCCAAGATATCGCACGTGTGCCAATCCATCCTAGGGTTGTGCATCTGCATCCGCGGAAACCCCAGCATGATGGTGTAATGCGGGGAGTTAATTACCTGAAACTTCAGGGTTTTGGTGTGAAGGACTCCCACCCTCAGAGTTAACGGAGTGGTTTCATGCGTAATGTGAGATGGTAGCAGGGGTGTACCATCAATAGCTTCCACGGCCAGTGGAGAAGAATGGGACTGCAACTGAACCTCTTTACTGGCTGTTAATTCCAGATCAATAAAGCAACCCACAGCACCCGTATCAAGTAGTGCTGGGACAGAGACCGACTGGTCAGCCCAAGAGATGCACACCCTCAACATGGTCTTATCTGAAAAATTTTCTGGGGACTGAGAAATGCCACCCAAGATCTGTCTCCGGTAAGATCTTAGGTGCAGGCGTTTCCCAGACGTGCTGGGCAGGACCTCAGCATATGTCCTGGTTTGCCACAGTACAGACACAGTCCTTCCCTCCTCCTGAAGGCCTTCTCCTCCTTAGAAAGGCAGGTCGCACCCACCTGCATAGGTTCGCTCCCTTCAGAGACAAGTCCAGGAGGCATGGAAGGCGAGGGAGGATAGGGTGGGCCAGTATTATGAGGAGATAGTCTGCCCGGAGCCCTCCACAGGCACTCCCTAAACGAGGGTCGTTCTCTGAGTCTGGTATCTATTAAGATAAAGAACAAAATTAAGTCATCCAGTATGGTAGATAAATCACAGGCCGCAATTTCATCCTTCATGCAGTCGTTAAGCCCCTGGAAGATGACGGCTACCGGGTTCTCGTTATTCCAGCCTACTTCAGCTGCCTGAGTGCGAAACTCAATGGTGTAGTCTGCTACAGTACGAGCACCCTGGCGGATGGTCAATAGGTTTTTGGAAGCCAAAACCACGTGGCCTGGCATGTCAAACAAACTTTTGAACAACCTCGCAAACTCCGTGAAGTCTGTCTGTTTCCCATAAAGGGTTGGCCCAGGCCAATGCCTTGCCCATGAGGAGAGATATAAGGAAGCTGACCTTACTGCTCTCAGTTGGAAAGGCATGCGGCACCATCTCAAAATATATGCCAATTTGGTTGAGAAACCCACGACAAGACTCTGGGTCTCAACAATACTTCTCTGGGGGCTGAGCAGAACCAGACAACCTCTTGATTGTGCCTGCATCAGAAGAGGTATGAACCACCAGTGCCGTGGGTGGAGGGGGGGAGGCCACCGTTTGTGGGTTTGCTCGCTCGAGATGAGCAGTGCACTGCAACAAGGTCTGTAAGGCAAAGACAATTGATCAATACGTTGATCTTGTGTCTCCATGTCACGTTCCCCTGGATTATTTTCCGGTTTCTTACCTGGTTTTCTAGTTTGTTGCCTTTTGATATTCTCCGCCCTGTTCAGTATACGCCCTTGCCTTTTGGCCTATAGCACTGAATCCTTCACGGAGGTGCGCAATCTAAGCGTTCTCTATCTTGTAGTGTTCAGATCCTGTTCCAGAGTTCTCCTGTTATTGACCCGGCTAGTTCTTGACTCCTCTCCTGTCTACTGATTCGACTTCTGCGTTTCCTCGTCTGGTTTTTGACCTTGGCTTGTCCTCGACTCCTCTCCTGTCTATTGTCTGGGTGCTGTGTTTGCTCTACTTGTTCTCGACCCTGGTTTGTCCGACTCCTCTTGTCTTCTGCTGTCGACTCCGTGTCGAGTGTTCTCTGGTGTGCTCGATTTCCGGGACCCAGTGCTTTCCACGACACAGTTGACCCTGCGTCTAGCTCGCCATTGTGTAGTCGACTCCCGGGGCTCAGTGTTCCTCCTCGAATCCGTTGACTCTGAGTCAAACCCTCCTCAGTGTTGTCGACTCCCGGTCTGGACTTGTCACTCGAATATCACTCGAATACTAGCTGTGTACCACAGGTATGTCTCTTTCAGTTGCTTCCATTCCTGTGAGTAGTTGTCTGTCTCCTAGGGGGTAATTCAACCATCAGGCTTCGAGGCCTGCTACCCTACCCAGCCCCTGCCGCAGCAAGGCTCCCTGGGATCAGCCACCGACAGCCAGCACCGATCCCCACATAATGCTCTCTAGCTTCTTGCTCACAGGGGCCTACCCAGTGAGTATACTGAGTGTACTTTACATCTCCTGTATATAAACCTACATATTCTCAGTATATAGCAACTAGCTACTCTTTCTGGGGCTCTCCCCTCTAGGATTCCACTAGCTGCTAACACTGGGCATTCTGGTCAGAGTTCTGACACTCCATCCTATCCAGGATGCTTTGAAAAGCTGAATTACTATTATCATCCTTATTCATAGACCTCATGTACTGTCTTTGTTTCCCGGGAACAAACCAGGAGGCAGTACGGTATAGTAAAACAATCTTTATTGAATAAATATAAATACAGTAAATCACAGAACAACGAGTAAGTAAATCACAGAACAATGAGTAGTGGTCCTTCTAGTGGCCAATGACTCTATCAAAAATAGGAGTCTGCCAAAAGTTGGAACGCTCTTAAAGAGACTGTCAGAAGCCTCTGGAGTCTCTTTATAATGAAGGCCCAGCAGGAATCCCAGCACGAAATTAACTGACTCACGCCTACAGTCAACAAATAGATATAGGGATCTCCCTAAAGATGATAGGTATGAGAGAAGTACTGACTCAAGCCTGCAGTCGGTAAGGAGATCGCTGTCTCCTTTCTCAGAGGCACCAGAGTGATCCTGACTCACGCCTGCAGTTAGGGAGTAAGGTCTTAACCACAGGTCTGCACCAGATTGGGTGTCTACTACACAATGGGAGCAAGCAGGAGAATAGTCAGACAGAGCCACAGGTCAGCACCAGATCGGACAGTCAAACAAGCTGGGTAGTACACAAATCGGGTAGTCAACCAGAGCCACAGGTCTGCACCAGATTGGGTGTCTACTATACACAAGCAGCGGGCAGGAGAATAGTCAGCCAGAGCCACAGGTCAGCACCAGATTGGATAGTCAGACAAGCCGGGTCATACACAGTTCAGGTAGTCAGCCAGAGCCACGGGTCCACACCATACTGGGTGTCCACTACACAATGGGAGCAGGCAAAAGAGTAGTCAGACAGAGCCACAGGTCAACACCAGATTGAATGGTCAGACAAGCCAGGTCATACACAGAGCCCAAACTAAACAGAACTGTTTGTACAGCAACGCAAGGGCAACTGAGTCAGGACTCAGACTGCCCTTTAACCCTCCTCAGGAAGTAGGTAGGAAGAGCAGGCTCAGAGGAAGGAAGCAGGTAGGAGGAGACTACAGGAAGCATGGCATAAAACAGAGGCCTGCTTCACTCTGAAGCCTCGCGCCTGCAGATGACGCATGGAATGACGCCGAGTGTTGCTGAAGCGGCTGTGCTGGAACCAAGGTAAGCTGTAACAGGGAAAGAATGAGTATATTGTCCAAACAGACCACCACACAACTCTGCAGTAGGTCTCTCAATACATAATTAATAAATTCCTGGAAGACAGCAGGAGTGTTGTACAGTCCGAAGGGCATCACCATGTATTCACAGTGCTAGCTCCGGGTGTTAAATGCTGTCTTCAATTCATGGCATTCTTTTATTTGTACCAGATTGTATGCGGCCCTCAAGTTAAGTTTTGTGAATACAGTAGATCCTTTGATATGATCAAATAGCTCTGTGATCAATGGAATTGGATATGCATTCTTTACCATCAGTTTATTCAGTCCCCTTAAATCAATGCATGGTCTAAGCTCCCCATCTTTTTTCTTAACAAAAAAGAAGCCTGCTCCCACAGGTGAGGAGGACTTCCGGATAATGCCCCTGGATAATGCGTCAGCCACATAAACCTCCATGGCTTTGTTCTCCTTCACCGAAATGGGGTATACTAGACCCCTAGTAGATCTGGCCCCCGGTACCAGATCAACAGTGCAATCGTAAGACCTATGTGGTGGCAATGTACTGGCCTCTACCTTATTAAATACCTCTTTGTAGCACTGGTACTCAGCAGGTAAAGAGGTAGAGGTACACAATAATCTAGTAGGCTGCTGGAGGCAAGATTTCATACATTGGGAGGACCATGACAGAATATAGCAAGTCTGCCAATCAATTCTTGGGTTGTGAGTCTACAACCAAGGAAAAGCCAGAATGATCGTGTAATGAGGAGACTGTATGACCTAGAACTGTTGTGTCTCCTAATAGAGTGCCCCTACCCTTAGAGACAAGGGGTGAGACTCACGAGTGACATGTGATGGCTGTAAGGGTCAGCCATCAATGGCTTCGATAGCCAATGGAGCAGAGCGAGGCAGCAGAGGAATAGAGTCAAAAAGGGGAATACTGGCGGCGCCTAAGGTATCACTTTATTAGGCGCCGCCAGTATTCCCCTTTTTGTGTATATTTTTATCTTCTGTGATAGCAGATTTTCTGGAGGCAGCATTAGGTATCTTGTTTGTAGTGTATAGCAAATTAGAGCGCTGAGGAAATCGTTTTTTTAGAGGAATAGAGTGCATGACCGCAAAGTCTGCATCAACCCCGCGGCTCTGGAGTCCAGTAGTGCAGGAGCCACCACTGATGATTCGGCCCAAGACACCACTACCTCCAGAATAGTTTGTCCTGAAGTCTCTCTGGGGACTGTGAAATTCCAGCCAGGGTCTGTGCCCTACATGACCCTATGTGCGAGCGTTTCCTGGCCGGACAGGATAGGAATGCAAAATATGGCCCAGCTCCCCACAGTATAAGCAAAAGCCCCTCCTCCTGCTCCGAGCCCTCTCCTCCAACGAAAGGCATGTGAAGCCTAGCTGCATTGGTTCCTCCCCGGCGGGGTGAGAACTAGGAGGTATGGGAGGTGAGGGTGGGCGTAAGAAGCTAGGTGCCAACCTAGGCAACAGTTTACATTCATACTCCTTGAATGAAGGCCTCTCACAAATTCTCGTATCTAACAAGATGGTGACTGAGATTTGCTCCTCCAGTATCAAAGTGCCCGTGATTGCCTCCAATGTTTAGTTGCTGTAACAGCAACCTTGTTACTTCCTGGCTGTCGCTCTATGCAGGTCGCTGTTCTTATAGGTCACTGGTTAGTCATGTCATCTCTCCGCCCACCTACTAGGCATTAAAGGCCTCAGCATTTCCAGTTACCAGTGCCCTTTCCTGGTGTACCTGACCCTAGTGCTGTGTTGGTCCATTGCTGTTCCTGTGTATTACTCCTGCTCCATCTGACTACCTGATTCAGCTCTGACTCCTGGCTTCGTATGACTACCCGCTCTGGCTCTGACTCCTGGCTTCATCTGACTACCGATCCGGCTGTGACTACTGGCTTTGTCTGACTACCCGATCCGGCTCTGACTCCTGGCTTCGTATGAGTACCCGATCGGCTCTGACTACTCTCCCTCTGTTGCGCTCCAGCTTGTTATTACCAGCCTTGGCTACCCAGCCTGGCTATTGAGATCCTTGTTGCCTGGGCCTGCTGTTTCACCACACTTGCTACCCCTGTTGCAGTGCTTGTCGGTCAGTCCGTGTCACTGACCTCCTGTGGTCTAAGTCCGGTTTGGTTGTTGCCTCACCTAGCATTATGGTGCCATTTTACCTTGCCTCCAGTGTACCCTAGCGGTAGGGTATAGTTGTGCTATTCTTTACCTGTCCTGGTGAAAGACCGAGGAAGTGCCGTGCACTGTCCTCCTATCTAGTCTTGTGAAGGTTACCAAGGGCCGTACGAATACTAGCTACACCTGCCTAGTGAAGGGATAAGGAAGTGTCTTGCACTGTCCTCACACCTGGCCTCGAGAAGGTGGTGGCGTTAGAGTCACTACTGTGTTGCTCCAGTGTTCTGGAGTTCCTCGCTCCTATTTCCTGGGTTTACCTTAGTGTTAGGGTACAGACGTGGGTCATATCACACTTGCCTAGTGAAGGGTGAAGAAAGTGTGTGCACTGTTCTTCCCTGGTCTTGTGAAAGTGTATTATCATTGCTTCTACTATTGTGTTTAAATAAAGTTTATTTAATTTTATCAGTACTCGTCAAGTGTCTTTATTTCTTAGTCACTCCGTGACAGTACAAAAGGACCATGAACACTGACAGTACAGATACCAGTAGTGGGCAGCCGCTTAATATCATGTCCAGGATGGATATGCAGGAACAACGTCTTGATCAGTTGTCGGTAGTGTTGCAGACACTCCTAGACCGAACTGTGCACCTTGACAAAACTGGGCAACCACTGATGGCCTCCTCAGTATCGGCATCAGTAATAACCACTCAGGTGGAGAATGCGAGTTATAGAGGGTTGTCTGGTACTGCTCCACTTCCTCTAAGATACGATGAGGATCCCATGTTGTGTCGTGGGTTCATTAACCAACAATTTTTTTGGAACTGGTACCCCATGCTTTTCAAACCGAGAGAAGCAATGTAGGCTTCATGATTTCCTTATGACCAGCAAAGCACTGGCATGGGCCAATCCATTGTGGGAGATGGCTAAACTCATAACTTCTAATTTCACTCCATTCGTTGAGGCCTTCCGCAGGGTTTTTGATGTTCCAGGCTGGTCAATCTCTGGCGCAAAAAGATTGATGACGATTCAACAGGGCCCCCGTACAGTAGCAGAATATGCTAAAGAATTTCGTACACTAGTGGCAGAGGTGGACTGGAACAATGAAGCTCTGGTGGCAGCCTTCTCGCAAGGGCTGAATGATGCGATTAAAGATGAGACAGCTGCCTGTGAGCTACCAGTAGATTTGGATCAGTTGATTTCCTTCATCATACTGATTGACACCCATATAAGAGAAAGGTCCACATATAAGAACCACATGCGAAGGCATGAGTCGCTATTGGCACCTAACGGGGAGTTCCCACCTATGCCTCCCTCACCACCCTTGCCACCTAGTGCGGAGGTTAGTAAAGTTGAGCCTATGCAGGTTGGCTTTACACGTTTGTCCAGGGAGGAGCGGTCCTTCCGCCGTAGAGAGGGGCTATGCCTCTACTGTGGAAAAGCTGGACATATGTTACGGGCTTGCCCAGTACGTCTGGGAAACGCACGCACCTAGAATCTCTGAGGGGACAGATCCTAGGTGGAGTCAGTCGTCCCCAGGTCAGGATCAAAGCAAGCCCATCTTACAGGTGGCTATTTCTTGGGCTAACTCCTCAGTGGCTACCCCAGCCCTGATCGATTCTGGTGCTGCAGGCTATCTTATTGATGGTGAGTTTGCCAAGGCACATAATATTCCTGTGAGGCTCAGTGAGTCTCCATTGGCTGTAGAGGCTATTGATGGTCGTCCACTAGAACCATCCCATGTCACACATGAGACTTGTCCACTATCCCTAAGGATAGGAGCTCTCCATGTCGAGACTCTACAATTTCTGGTTATTCAGTCTCCAAACCATGCCGTCATTTTGGGTTTCCCTTGGCTCCAGAGGCATAATCCCAGAGTGGAATGGGAGACTTGTGACATATTATCGTGGTCTGACTATTGTAAAGGGGCCTGTCTACTGCAACCTATTAAGATATTGTGTAGCTCCTCCTCTTTACCCTCAGAGTACCAGTATTTCAGTGAGGTGTTTGGTAAGGGGGAGACTAGCACTCTGCCGGAGCATAGACCGTTTGATTGTGCTATAAATTTAATGCCAGGCTCGATACCTCCTAAAGGCCGCACCTACCCCCTGTGAGTAGAGGAAAACCGGGCCATGGAGGAATACATTACTGATGCATTGTCCAGAGGCATAATTAGGAAATCTTCCTCATCTGCTTGGGCTGGATTTTTTTTGTCAAGAAGAATGGGAGCTTAGACCCTGCATTGACTATAGAGGTCTAAATAAACTGATGGGGAAAAACGTGTACCCCATCCCGTTAATTATGGAATTGTTTGACCGCCTGAAGGGTTACTCTGTGTTTATGAAACTTGTTTTAGGGCGGCATATAATTTGATTAGAATCAAGGAGTGCGATGAGTGGAAGTCCGCTTTTAACACTCGTAGTGGCCATTATGAGTATTTGGTCATGCCATTTGGGCTATGCAATGCCCAAGAGGTCTTTCAGGAGTTCATAAACTATGTTTTGAGAAGTCTACTACAGTCCTGTGTAGTGGTTTACCTGGACGATATCTTGATACACTCTCCTGATATCAAGACTCATAAGAAAGATGTTGCTACAGTATTTCAAAAACTGAAGGAGAACAAACTGTATTGCAAACTTGAGAATTGCAAATTTCATAAAGACCAAGTGCCCTTCCTGGGTTATGTTATCTCTGCAGAAGGTATTTCTATGGATACAGAAAAACTCTCTGCAGTTCTACAATGGCCATGTCCGGTGGGTCTGAAGGCCGTACAAAGATTCCTAGGATTTGCAAATTATTATAGAAAATTCATTCAACATTTCTCTACTTTGGTCAAACCCTTGACTGATTTAACTCATAAGGGCGCTAAACCATTGGTTTGGTCCCCTGAGGCCAACAATGCTTTTGAAGCCTTGAAATCTGCCTTTTCGGTGGCCCCAGTATTTGTACATCCTAACACCGCATTGCCTTGCATCCTGGAGGTGAATGCATTTGAGACAGGTGTAGGGGCTGTGCTGTCTCAAAGATCTGAGCCTGGCAAGACTCTGATGCCCTGTGGATTTTTTCTCAAAAAAAATGACTAAGGCTCAAAGCCTATATGATATAGGGGACCGTGAACTGCTAGCCATTATCCTCTCTTTTCATGAATGGCGTCCCCTCCTGGAGGGGACTAAGGCTCTTAACGGATCATAAAAACTTGACATACTTGTCTGAGGCCAAGAGACTGTCACCAAGACAAGCCAGATGGGCATTTTTTCTGTCTAGATTCAATTTTGTAGTTTTGTACCTCCCTGGTTCCAAGAATATTCGTGCAGATGCCCTGTCTAGACAGTTTGGCCCAGAGCGCGAGACAGAAAGTGAACCCGTTCCGATCATTTCCCCAGATCGCATTTTGACCACAATACGCACTACCATTACTTCTCCCTTCGGTGAAGAGATACTGGCTTCACAAGGTAATGCTCCAGTAGAGAAACCCAGTGGCAAATGTTTTGTTGCTGACAATCTCCGCACTAAGCTGCTCAAAACCTATCATTCATCCAAGGCAGCTGGACACATTGGTCGGGACCAATTAATTTGGTCAATTTCACAGCTCTTCTGGTGGCTTAGTTTAAGAGCAGATTGTGCAGCCTTTGTGGAGGCTTGTTCCGTTTGTGCTCGTCCCATGGTCACACATTTCCATAGATTTTATGGTGGAACTGCCTAGATCCAAGGGCTGTACAGTCATACTAATGATAGTGAAATGATTCTCCAAAATGGCACATTTCGTTCTGCTTCAGGGACTACCTTCCTCTAAGGAGTTGGCTATGGTATTTGGCAGGGAGGTATTCAGGCTCCACTGAGTACCCCGGGTTTTGGTTTCTGATAGTGGAAGTCATTTTGTATCGAGGTTTTGGAGGGCCTTCTGTGACCAGATAGTCATTTTCTTCTGCCTACCACCCCCAGACTAATGGTGCTGAGGAAAGAGCCAATCAGGGGTTGGAACAATTTCTGCGCTGCTTCACTTCTGACCATCATGATAATTGGGTTGACCTGTTGCTGTGGGCTGAGTTTGCCAGGAATTGTGCCATAAACTCCCCATCCTGGAGCTCTCCTTTCCTGATTAACTATGGGTTCCAACCATCTCTGCTCCCGGATTAATTTCCGACACAGGATATTCCAGCTCTGGATAAGCATGTTCGGCAGCTCGACGCCACATGGGCTTAGGTTCAGAATGCCTTACGAAAGTCCTCAGAGCGCTATCAGAGACACGCAGATCTCAGGAGGTGTCCTGCTCCTCTCTTTCAGATGGGGGATAGAGTCTGGTTGGCCTCCAAAAATCTGCACATGCAAGTTCCCTGTCATAAGATGGCTCCACGTTTCATAGGACCTTTTCCGGGTGCTCCGCAGAATAAACCCTGTGTCTTATGCTTTAGACCTTCCTAGGAACATGCGCATGCACAACGTATTTCATGTCTCACTCCTGAAGCGGTTGGTCTATAACCACTACTCTTCCGCTCCTGTAGTACCAGGTCCTGTACACATTCAGAATCAGGATGAGTATGAGATTCAAAGCATTCTGGACTCCCGCAAGGTCTGGGGGCACATCCAATATTTTGTCCTTTGGAAAGGTTATGGTCCAGATGAGCGTTCCTGGGTAAAGCAGAATGATATTCACGCTCCTAGATTGCTGCACAGATTTCATACTAAATTTCCCAATAAGGTATGGTCTCCTCTGTGGGGGGCAGGGATCGTTGAGTGGGGGGTACTATCACTGTACCCGTGATTGCCTCCAGTGTTTACTTGCTGTAACAGCAACCTTGTTACTTCCTGGCTGTCACTCTATGCAGGTCACTGTTCTTATAGGTCACTGGTTAGTGATGTCATCTCTCCGCCCATCTGCCAGGCCTTTTAAACCTCAGCATGTCCTATCACCAGTGCCCTTTCATAGTGTACCTGAGCCTAGTGCTGTGTTGGTCTATTGCTGTTCCTGTGTATTACTCCTGCTCCATTTGACTACCCGATTCGGGTCTGACTCCTGGCTTCGTATGACTACCCGATCCGGCTCTGACTCCTGGCTTCGTCTGACTACCTGATCCGGCTCTGACTCCTGGCTTCGTATAACTACCCGATCAGGCTCTGACTCCTGGCTTCCTCTGACTACTCTCCCTCTGTTGCGCTCTGGCTTGTTATTACCAGCCTCAGCTACCCAGCCCGGCTATTGAGACCCTTGTTGCCTGGGCCTACCGTTTCACCGCTCTCGCTACCCCTGTAGCAGTGCTTGTTGGTCAGTCCGTGTCACTGACCTCCTGTGGTCTAAGTCCAGTTTGGTTGTTGCCTCCCCTAGCATTCTGGTGCCATTTTACCTTGCCTCCGGTATATCCTAGCGGTAGGGTATAGTTGTGCTATTCTTTACCTGACCTGGTGAAAGACCGAGGAAGTGCAGTGCACTGTCCTTCTATCTAGACTTGTGAAGGTTACCAAGGGCTGTACGAATACTAGCTACACCTGCCTAGTGAAGAGTTGAGGAAGTGTCTTTCACTGTCCTCACATCTGGCCTCGAGTAGGTGGTGGAGTTAGAGTCACTACTGTATTGCTCCAGTGTTCTGGAGTTCCTTGCTCCTATTCCTGGGTTTACCCTAGCGTTAGGGTACAGACATGGGTCATATCACACTTTCCTAGTGAAGGGTGACGAAAGTGTATGCATTGTTCTTCCCTGGTCTTGTGAAAGTGTATTATCATTGCTGCTGCTACTATTGTGTTTAAATAAAATGTATTTAATTTTATCAGTACTCGTCAAGTGTCTTTATTTCATAGTCACTCCGTGACATCCAGATCCCCAGGCAGGTCTCGGGCTGCCGTCTCGTCTTTAATGGTGTCACACAAGCCCTGGGAGAATGCCACTTCAAGGGCTTTATTGTTCCATCCAACCTCCGCTGCCAGAGTATGAAACTCAATAGTGTACTCCACCACTGTACGTGAGCCCTGCCGTATTGTCATGAGTTGTTTGGCCGCTGAGGTTGCGTACCCAGGAACATCAAAGACTCTCTGAATCTAGGCCACAAATTCAGTAAAGGTATAAATTATGCGTTTTTCAGTCTCCCATAATGGGTTGGCCCAGGCCAATGCCTTGCCAGACAGGAGGGAGATCAGGAATCCCACCTTACTTCGCTCAGTAGGGAATGCGTGTGGTACCATCTCCAGCTAATTCAGGAACCCCCAGCACAGAGTAGATTCCCCATCAAATCTTTGGGGTAATGGAGCGGAGCCTGACAAACCTCTAGTCACACCAGCTTCAGAGATTGTGGCCACAACCGGCGCAGGTACTGGAGGCACCACGGTTGTTGGGTAAAGCGATCAAGCTGAGCCATGCGATTTAACAGTGTCTGTATAGCGAAATACAACTGATCAATTCTCTGATCTTGAGAATCCATCCTGGATAGAGTGCTTAGATTAGGTGGACTGCCTGAACCCTCAGTAGACATGGCCTTTGTGGGCATATGAAGTTATAATTATGTAATAATTTGATAGATGTACAGGACATTGTTGATACTGTTGCAGTCATGGGGGGATGGCTCTTCAAGTCAATCTGACCTCTGGGGGACAGGTGATTATTTTCCTTTATTGTTTGTTTGTCATGCATACATCAGCCTGTCCAAGCAAGAACTTGTATAAACAGATGGTATCTATATAAAGTAAGATAGATGCATTTGATTATATGTTATCTTTGTTTGTATGTAAACTAACACCAAATGGGCCCGAACAAACAGTACCTAGCATGGTCTTTGTTTGGTCAGGCCTGGGGGGAGGGAAGATGCTCTGGGCAGAGACATACAGATCAAATGTCCAGAATCTGCCTTTAAGAAGGCCATCACTTAGCTTTACAATATGTTACAGCTTTTAGTTACATCTTTGGATTACATCTTTCGGTTACATCTTCTTGTTACATCCTCTGCTGTGTGCCTGTTGTAACCCTGTGAGGAATGACCATCTCACTCACAGTAAATAAATCTTTATTTTTATAATAAAAGAAGAACCTTTCTGTGATTTTAGGCTAAGGAATACCTCCTGCAAGGTATTATACCGTAACAGTACTAATGAGGAATACTGCAGATAATATACCCCTAGACAGTGCTGGAAGATGTGTTGGCACCTGGAAATCCCTTATTTCCCCCACAAAAACAGATACCCAATTCCAACATATTGGGGGCTTGTCCTTGGTGCTGTTCCTGGGTTCAAGGCAACGTCAACCCCACCTTGGGTCTGAACAGAAGATTTGTAGAAAGGAGGAAATTAAGCCAATTCAAGATAACCACAGCCTTCTTCAAGGAATTACTCTTCACACAACCTTTTGGGAGATTGAACAGTTCTTCTGGTCATTTTGGAGTCATTTTATGTTCAGTTGAACTGCACTACACACTTGGACGGTAAGCATGAGTTTCTTTTATTGCCAATCACATAATACTACACAGAGGGCAATGGAGGTGCCACAGAAAAGGGTGATCAGTTTAGAGAATGTCAAGGAATCTCAGGAGTTCTTTCAGTGGCTACCATCACAGTTTGCACAATATGTTGGCATGCTGATTTAAAAAGAGACAGCCCTTACATACTTTCACGGTTTTCAGACAAAGAAGGACAGACACGAAAATAAAATATAAATCCACCTTTATTTAATAAGTACAGTAATAATATTATAGCCCACACAACCCCAGAACACAGTCAGCCAAGCCAAGGTCAGTACTGTATCAGATAGTCAGTCGGAGCTGGGGTCAGCACAGAGTGGGAAGTCAGACGGAGCCAAAGGTCAGACCGGAGCTGATAGTCAGATGGAGCCAAGGGTCAGACCGGAGCGGATGGCAACAAGTCAGGGATCAAAATGTAGCCGGAGTCAGACATAGCCAGACGTCATACACAGATCAGAGCATAAGAATATCACAAAAGCTAGTGCACAGGTACACCACAAAACGGGAAAGGAGTACTGGCAGACTGAGGCCTATAAGGCCTTGCAAGTAGGTGGAGACTGACTCAGGCACTTTACCATAGGCCTCTAAGAATAGCAAATGCGCATAAGCGTGACACTCAGGAAGCGATAGACAATGTCACCCGCACACCACAGAAGTGCTCTTGGAGGGCAATCACGGGCACCGTGATAGTTGGTGAGCAACCTACAGTAGTTAATGTCTGGATCCCGTATGTGTCCTGAGAATAGTGGATGACTAACATCCATCCTTGCCATCACCACTCCTGAGGATCCATGTGACAACCAAATGTATGATATGACAGTTCAAGTGCGAGCAAATTATTGCATACACAACACATAGGCCTATGGAACAACAACAATATGTCCTCGACTTACACAAATTCCCTTCCTCGCATTTCCCACTCTTCAGTATTCATTTGCTTAACAGTATGTTGAATCTACATGGTTATCATATAATTCAACAGTGTTGGTTATATTGAGGCCTGTGTGTGACACATACACCCAGTTAGTCTCACTGATGTGTGACCTGATCCATCTTTATTGAGATTCACTGAGCAGTGATGAAGGGTTGATGATGTGGAGGTGAAGTGGAGATAATGACTTCTGAAGTGATATAATTTATCCAGTTCCTATGTTTTTCTAGAGAGTCTATACACTGAGATCTCAATAAATTGAATCATGTTGTTGGATTGTCTCCATAAAATAATATGATAATTGGTGAAATGATGATATGGAAGGTTTACCTCCACTTCATCATCTCTTTATCACTGCTTAGTGAATGTCCCCAGTGAAGCATTTAATTGAACCTTGTCAACTTGTCTTTGTTGTCAGTTAACCCTTTGAGTGTCGGAGGGCTTGACAGTGCATTGTGGAGCAATGCGTTGAGGACCCCTCTAGCACTCAAGGAGTTATGTGCTGTCTTCCCTGTGGGTATATGGGTGACATTGTGGAGGAACAGTAATGATCTTTAACAGACAACGTTTTAGGAAGCATGGTTTTTGTGGATTGTGTCTGATCAACACAGCAGCAAGAGGGTTAAACTGGGACTTGGACAAGACTGGGCCTAGTTGAATGTTCCCATTTGTGCTTGTATGGTGTTTTTGTTTGAACCCTCAGGGTGCTGTGTTGGTGCAGTTGTGTGGATCAATGATGGCCATGTGTTGAGGTGTGATTGTGTTTGTGTGTGAAGATGCACTTACCGGTAGTGTGGAAGCTGCTTTCTTCCCCAGTTTCTGATCCTTCAGGGACCCCCTCAACAGCCATGGCCAACAGGTTCTGCCTCATCACCTCCTCCCAGCTGTTGAAGGTGATGTGGGCAGGGGGACCACCTCCAGATGTCTCAGGTGTACAGGGCAACGCCCCCCATCTTGTTCTTCGCCACTCTCTTACAGTCTCCCCATTGCGTTTTAATGGACTCCATGGTCCAGCTGCAGGTGAACACTGTATTGACTCAGCTGCATATTTGACTCCAGATGGCCTTCCTTCTAGCAGCCAGGGCAGGGACCCTCTCTCTTGGGAAGAGGATGCTCTCCCTCTCCAAGAAAGCCTGGACGAGGGCCCTTGATCTCCTCTTACAGTGAGGGAAAAAATAATTTGATCCCCTGCTGATTTTGTACATTTGCCCACTGACAAAGAAATGATCAGTCTATAATTTTAATAGTAGGTTTATTTGAACAATGAGAGACAGAATTACAACAAACAAAATCCAGAAATATGCATTTCAAAACAGTTATAAATTGATTTGAATTTTACTGAGTGAAATAAATATTTGACCCCTTTGCAAAACATGACTTAATACTTGGTGGCAAAACCATTTTTGGCAATCACAGAGCTCAGACGTTTCTTGTAGTTGGCCACCGGGTTTGCACACATCTCAGGAGGGATTTTGTCCCACTCCTCTTTGCAGATCCTCTCCAAGTCATTAAGGTTTTGAGGCTGACGTTTGGCAACTTGAACCTTCAGCTACCTCCGCAGATTTTCTATGGGATTAGGTCTGGAGACTGGCTAGGCCACTCAAGGACCTTAATGTGCTTCTTCTTGAGCCACTCCTTTGTTGCCTTGGCCGTGTGTTTTGGGTCATTGCCATGCTGGAATATTCAACCACGACCCATTTTCAATGCCATGGCTGAGGGAAGGAGGTTTTCATCCAAGATTTGACAGTACATGGCCCCGTCCATCTTCCCTTTGAGGCGGTGAAGTTGTCCTGTCCCCTTAGCAGAAAAACACCCCAAAAGCATAACGTTTCCACCTCCATGTTTGACAGTGGGGATGGTGTTCTTGTGGTCATAGGCAGCATTCCTTCTCCTCTAAACTCGGTGCGTTGAGTTGATGCCAAAGAGCTCGATTTTGGTCTCATCTGACCACAACACTTTCACCCAGTTCGCCTCTGAATCATTCAGATGTTCATTGGCAAACTTCAGACAGGCCTGTACATGTGCTTTCTTGAGCAGCGGGACCTTGCGGGCGCTGCAGGATTTCAGTCCTTCACGGCGTAGTGTGTTACCAATTGTTTTCTTGGTGACTATTGTCCCAGCTACCTTGAGATCATTGACAAGATCCTCCCGTTTAGTTCTAGGCTGATTCCTCACCATTCTCATGATCATTGTAACTCCACAAGGTGAGATCTTGCATGGAGCCCCAGACCGAGAGAGATTGACAGTTATTTTGTGTTTCTTCCATTTGCGAATTATCGCACCAACTGTTGTCACCTTCTCACCAAGCTGCTTGTCGATGGTCTTGTAGCCCATTCCAGCCTTGTGTAGGTGTACAGTCTTGTCCCTGACATCCATGGACAGCTCTTTGGTCTTGGTCATGGTGGAGAGTTTGGAATCTCATTGATTGATTGCTTCTGTGGACAGGTGTCTTTTATACAGGTAACAAGCTGAGATTAGAAGCACTGCCTTTAAGAGAGTGCTCCTAATCTCAGCTTGTTACCTGTATAAAAGACACCTGTAAGTGTAATGAGGATCCCTCAGCATCTCCTCTTCAGCTCCAGCCTGTGAGGTGTCGGAGATGTGTCCAGAATGTCCTGTCTGCACTGAACCTGACTGTTTGGGGTGCTCCCCGACAAGCACCCCTCGTCCCACTGACAGATCTGTCCCTGTCCTCCCTGTACCTCTTCTAGGTTGGGTCCCCATCCGCCCAGCAACACCTGACCTCCCTCTCCCACCCCTACCTATCACAATCTACCTTAGAGGTGTAGTTATCCTGTTCTTCCTTCCTCTGTGGTGTGTTGGCCGGCATAGTTGCGGCCACCTCCGCATTGCTGACATCATGAAACAGGCACTGGTTATGACACCTGTTTATGGGCCTATTCTGTGTGGCCTAATTGGGTCCCACCTTCTCCTGCTCCTTTATAAACCTCCCTGGGCCTGGGAGTCATTGCCCTTACGTGGTGTTCCTGATAGCTTCTGCTTGCTCCGTTGTTATCCGTGCCTGTCTGAGTATTCGCTCTGTGTATAACTCCGGCTTGTCTGACTACCCGCATCGGTTCTGACCTGTGGCTCTGGCTGACTATTTGCTCTGTGTATGACCCCGGCTTGTCTGACTACCCATATTGGTTCTGACCTGTGGCTCTGGCTGACTACTCACTCTGTGTATGACCCCGGCTTGCCTGACCAGCGGCCCTGGCTACTGCATGCTCAGTGTAGCCTCCAGTTGCCTTTCCTGAGGGCCTGGTTACTTTCTCTCATTGTAGTCCTCGGTTTGCCTGACCGGTGGCCCTGGCTCCTACCTGCTCAGTGTAGCCTCCAGTTGCTTTTCCTGAGGGCCTGGTTACTTTCACTCCTTGTAGTTCTCGGTGTACCTGACCAGTGGCCCTGGCTCCTACTCGCTCAGCATAGTCTCCAGTTGCCTGACCAGTGGCCTGGTTACTCTCGCTCCATATAGTTACCGGCTTGTCTGACCTGTGACTCTGGCTGCCTACTCGTTCCCTACACTACCTGCTTACCTGACCTGTAGTCTTGGTGCCTCCTGGCCTTTCTCAAGGATCAAACAGGGTGCTTCTGGTGGAAGGTGACTTATGCGTGAGCAGACCAATCGCGTTGAGAAGGGGTGTGGAATAATGCTATGTAATGGTGCTATGGATGTAGCAAAGCATGCTGTGGCTACATTCTGGGCTGGTATGTGTTACTATGCAGCAAAGCATGCTCTAGCCACATGCTGTGTTATTAAGTTGCTAAATGATTAAAGCAATGTGAAGAGTTATTCTACAGATATGTGGATAGTGTGATATTGGGACTATGGTAGATAATGTGAAAGACTATTTAAACACAAATGACATTTTGGGAGGTGTATAAATACTAATGGAGGTGGAATCTATTATAATGGAGGACTGTTAGGGATGATATGATATGGGGTAATAATGCTCCCACAATAAAGAAAGACCAGAAACTAAATAATTGGATGTGTAGATAGCTAGTATAACTACAAGCAGGTAAAATCAAACTAATGGATGGAAGGAGGTGTGGAGATGGGTGTGTGTAGGATGATGGGGGATGATGCACCAGAGATCCAGCTCCTCATTTAGGCCCATTGGAACCATGGTGTTCATTCTGTATATCCAGTAGCTCTCTTTCTGAGCCAGCTTGGTGTATCTATCGCCTCCTCTTTATTGTGGTTCTATGTGATCAATCACTGTGATGTGTAATTTTTAGTTGTCACTGTCATGTTCTTCCCAGAAGTGTCATGCTACACTGTGTTTTTGATTTTTTCGTATAATGTTGCTGTGTTCCAGAAACCGTTCTTTCACTTTCCTAATTGTACATCCAATATATTGTTTTTGACATGGACATTCTAGAAGGTATATTGCATAGGTGGTGTTACAGTTGTAAAATCCTTCTATTGCATGGGTTTCCTTGGTACTGGAAGATTGGAACTGAGTTCTACGGTGTTCAGTATGGCTGCAGGTGATACAGTTGGTATGACCGTATCTGAAGTTACCAGTAATGTGGTGCCATCAATTATGCTAGTTACTCCCTTATTTTTGGTATTTTTTCTGATCGAAGAGTACTTGGTGCCAGGTATTGTTTTAAGTTCCTGGCTTTCTTGAAAATTACAGTAGGGCGTGATGGAAGTTCAGTTTTCAGAAATCTATCGTCTAGTAGGATGGACCAATTTTTTTTATTATGTTCTGGATTGTATTGCTGGCACAACTGTAGCGTGTGATAAATGAAGTATTTGTCTTCTTATTTGTTTCCATGTTGTTGTATGTCTTCTTATGTGTTAGGAGTTGCTTTCTTGGAATTGTTCTCTTCCCGAACCCACTGATGCAGAGGGGCCCGCAGGCCTTCCCCTAAAAAAGAAGGTGAACTAAGTGTGGGACCTTGTTTTGGGTGGCGGAATTTGGTCCTAGTGCCTGCAGTATTTCTGGAGCCTTCAATATGTTGTGGTGGGTGGTTAGCAGATCTATGAATGTTTGAATGGAAATTAGAATAAGTCTTGGTTTGGCGTCAGTCCATTTAGAATCCAAAAGTGGGACTAAGGTCCATACAGAGGTTCCTGGGCTTCACAAATTACTACAGGAAGTTTATTCAAAACTTCTCCACCGTAGTCAAACCTCTCACAGACATGACTCAGAAGGGAGCTAATCCTTCAGACTGGTCACCTGAGGTCTTGCAGGCATTTGAGGACTTGAAGTTGGCTTTTGCCAAAGCTCTGATATTGTCCTACCTGAAACCCAGCCTTCCTTTTACCCTGGAGGCCGACGCTTCAGAGTCTGGAGTAGGCACCTTGTTGTCCTAGCGCGCGGGCCCTGGGAAACCATTGCTTCCATGAGGTTTCTTCTCTAAGAAACTGTGTAAGACTGAGCGTTTATATGATGTAGGCGACCAAAGTTACTTGCCATCATCCTTGCCCTAAAAGAATGGCAGTATCTGTTAGAGGGTACTACGGTGCCTATCCTAATACTGACAGATCACAAGAACCACACATACTTGTCTGAGGCAAATAGGTTGTTTCCACGGCAGGCCAGATGGGCCCTATTCCTCTCGAGGTTTAATTTTGTGGTTTCCTACCTCCCTGGTACTATAAATATTACAGCAGATGCTCTTTCTCTACAATCTGGGGCCGAGTCCCAGGAGGAGTCTCCTCCAGTTCCTATTATTCCTCCTGATCGCATCTTGGCTAAGATAAGTACCAGTATTACATCTCTGTTGGGCCAGGAGATTTTGGCTGCTCAAGCTTCCGCCCCAGCGGATAAACCTAATGGGAAGTGTTTTGTGCCTGAATCCCTCTTTACCAGATTGCTGGAGACGTACCATTCCTCAAAATCTGCAGGGCACGTTGGGAAAGACCAATTAATATGGTCTATGACTAGACTTTTTTGGTGGCCCAGCTTGAGGGCAGATTGCTCCGCATTTGTTGCCGCATGTTCCACTTGTGCGCGGACTAAGACTCCTAGACACCTCCCGGTTGGTCTCCTGCAACCCATTCCGAATGGGGAACGTCCATGGTTGCACTTATCTATTGATTTTATGGTGGCGTTGCCTGACTCAGAGGGTTACACAGTCATCCTCATGATTGTGGTAGATTTTCTAAGATGGCCCATTTTGTACCACTGAAAGGACTACCTTCCTCCAAGGAGTTGGCCGAGATCTTTGCCAAGGAGGTGGTTCGTCTCCACGGTATACCCAAGGTGGTTGTCTCAGATCGTGGGAGCCAGTGTGTCTCATGTTTCTGGAGAGCATTCTGCTGTCAGATGGGCATCCAGCTCTCTTTTCCAAGGCATACCATCCACGGTGCTGCAGAAAGGTCTAATCAGGCTTTGGAACAGTTCCTCCATTGCTTTATCTCAGACCATCTTGACAATTGGGCAAACCTGTTACCATGGGCAGAACTGGCCAGAAATAGTGCAGTCAATTCCTCCTCTCAGAATTCTTCCTTTCTGATTAACTATGGGTTCCAACCTTCGCCACTGCCAGAGTCTTTTGGGACTCAGAATAATCCTGCCCTGGAGGAGCACTTGAGGGCACTCTGTTCCACATGGGTGCGGGTTCAGAGATCCCTGCAGAGTTCCACGTTGCGCTATGAGAGACAAGCAGACTGTAGACGGCTACCAGCTCCAGTGTTAAAGGGGGGAGAGAGAGTATGGTTGTCCTCACTCTGCCTTGTAAAAAGCTGGCTTCTCGATTTGTGGGCCCCTTTCGTGTTCTCCGTAGGATTAACCCCGTATCCTATGCCCTTGAACTCCCTGCTAATATGCGAACCTCTAATGCTTTCCATGTGTTGTTACTGAAACCATTGGCCTGTAACAGATATACTACTGCTCCTGTCCATCCCAGACCTGTCCAAATGGGGGACCATGAGGAGTATGAGGTACAAAGTATTTTGCACACTCACAGGGTCAGAGGCCAGGTACAATATCTACTTCACTGGAAAGGGTATGGACCTGAGGAGCGTTCCTGGGTTGCTAAGAGAGATCTCCATGCACCTGCCCTTCTCCTTGAATTCCACTCCCGCCATTCTTCTGTTGCTGGTCCTCTTCCGCGGGGAAGAGGTCGTTAAGGGGGGGTACTATCACAGTCTACCTTAGACGCCTAGTTATCCTGTGCTTCCTTCCTTTGTTGTGTGTCAGCCGGAATAGTTGCGGCCACCTCTGCATTGCTAACATCATGAAACAGGCACTGATTAGAGCGCCTGTTTATGGGTCTATTCTGTGTGGCCTAATTGGGTCCTGCCTTCTCCTGCTCCTTTATAAACCTGCCTGGGCCTGGGAGTCATTGCCCTATTGCCCTTATGTGGTGTTCCTGATAGCTTCTGCTTGCTCCTTTGTGATCCGTGCCTATCTGAGAATCCGCTCCATGTATGACCCTGGCTTGTCTGACTACGCACATCGGTTCTGACTTGTGGCTCTGGCTGACTATTTGCTCTGTGTATGACCCTGGCTTGTCTGACTACCCACATCGGTTCTGACCTGTGGCTCTGGCTGACTATTCTCTCTGTGTATGACCCCGTCTTGCCTGACCAATGGGCCTGTCTACTACCCGCTCAGTGTAGCCTCCAGTTGCCTTTCCTGAGGGCCTGGTTACTTTCGCTCCTTGTAATCCTCGGTTTGCCTGACCAGTGGCCCTGGCTCCTACTTGGTCAGCATAGTCTCTGGTTTCCTGACCAGTGGCCTGGTTACTCTCGCTCCATGTACTCTCAGGTTGTCTGACCTGTGACTCTGGCTGCCTACTCACTCCCTACACTACCTGATTACCTGACCTGTAGTCTCGGTGCCTCCTGGCTCTGTTCTGCTCTCGCTCTCTGTTGCCTCTGTTCCCAAACCAAGTGGTGACTTACACATATCCTACCATTCTTCTGTTGTCCCACTGGAGCCACATCCCTAGTCTCGAGATCTGGAGTAGTGCAGTGCACAGCACAGTGTGCAGCTCCAGAGGGACCTTGGGAACTATTTACATTTGTGTTGGGTTCTGTGTGGGCTATATTATTATTCCTGTACTTAAATAAAGGTGGATTTATATTTTATATTCGTGTCTGTCCTTCTTTGCCTGAAAACCGTGACACTAACCTGTCCGGGAATGCCCTTCTCTCCTTCTTCCTCTCCTGCTACTCTTCGCATCCTTCTCTCCTGCCCTCCTCTCCTTGTCATCATGCACCCACTCACTCCCAGGCACTCACACAGGCCCTCACAGATACACTCGTTCCCACTCACTCTCTGTCACTCACTGATTCACACTGTCAAAATAAAGGGTATAAAGTATGTAATGTGTAATAAACAAAAAGTGTGTGTGTGTTTGTGTTTGCATGCATGTATGCAATATGTGCCAAGGTGTATTATGTATCACTATGGTATGCCAGCTTTCTCCAACTGTCTCCTTCTACCTCAAGTGTACGCACCTCTCTCACTCTATCACTAGCCTCGCTCCTGGGTCCTGTGCTCTAGTTCACCAAAACTTGAAACACAGACAAGGTGTGTCCATTATTTTTGGTTATATATAGGTGTGCTTGAACATATTTGATACGTTGGGGTCTTGTGATTAGCAGTGGGTTTGAATTTGTTAGTCCAGCAATTAGGGTTGCTAATCAACGTAGACTGTTATGTTTTAACTTGACTTTAGGCTGATTGGGACGCACAGTGATGCGCAAAAAGGTGGGATACAGGCTTTTGTATTACGTGTATTTGGTGGGCCTACGCTTGTTAGCTATTTTTGTACACTACCTCTCGAATATGACGTACATCATGTATTATTAGCGATCATTGGGCCTTTTTACATTAACAACGGTTAAATTGACCCCTAAGAGCACATAGCTATCAGGGTCAGAAGTTCGAATTTTAACTTCTGAGTGAATTAAATGGATTGAACATTTATACACACTCTCTCTCTCTCTGTATATATATATACACACACACACACACACACACACACACACACATATATATATATATATATATATATATATATATATATACACACACACTATCACGGTGCCCGTGATCTTCTGTGCAAGCGACATTGCTACTTCCTGCTCCATGGCCCATTTTTTTCAGTCAGGTCCCTCCCACACCCCCTGTGAGTTCCACCACTCCGCCCATCTCCCTTATCTCCTAACAATGGCGTTCTTTACGAACAGCCGCCACGAGGTTTCTGGTGACTTGGCCACACTGTTACCGGCTCATATTTTCAGCGATTGTTTCCCTCACCAGTACGTTGCACTTATAATAAGGGAATACATCAACACTGAGGACAACTTTACTTAAGGACTCCTGCTGGGTTCTTATTGGCCGCTGGGTTCTGCCCCGTCCAGTGTTAGCCTTTTTAAACTCAGTCCTGTCATTACTTTGGCGCCCTTTTGTGGTGTTCCTGTATCTGGTGTTTGTTTTGCTGTTGATTCCTGCTCTGTGTATGACCCGGTTTTGTATGAACTTGCTCCTGTCTCCGCTGCCCGTGATTCCGTTGTTGACCCGGACTGGCTGACAACCTCTCTGTGTACCGATCCTGGTTGTGGATGACTAAGCTCTGTGTACCAATCCTGGCTGTGGCTGACTAACGCTCTGTGTACCGTTCTTGGCTTGGTTGACTCCGCTCTGTGTACAGATCCTGTCTGTGGCTGACTAACGCTCTGTGTACCGATCCTGGCTGTAGCTGACTAACGCTCTGTGTACCGATCCTGGCTGTGGCTGTCTACCGCTCTGTGTACCGAACCTGGCTGTGTATCACGGTGCCCGTGATTGCTTTCCTTCTGTGTCAATTACCTTTAGGGGCTCTCCACTGGCTGTCTGCTGTAAACCCTGCACAAGGAGTTTCAGAGAATTTGTGCAGTCATTTCGGAGAGTGTTTGAGCCTCCTGGTAGAAACACCTCTGCTGCTAAACGCCTTATGGAAATACAACAGGGCAGGTGTACGGTTTGCGATTATGCCATTGAATTTCGCACCTTGGCAGCAGAGGTAGGGTGGAACAACGAAGCATTATTGGCAGCCTTCGCTCAGGGTCTGAGTGATCAGATTAAAGACGAGATTGCAGCTAAAGAATTGCCCGCTGATCTTGATGACTACATTGAATATGTTATTCTAATTGACACACGGATTCGTGTGAGAATAATGGCTAAAGACCGCAGGTCACGGTCAAAGAATAATGGATCTAGCAGTACATTTTGCCCACCCATCCCTCCCTTGGCATCTAAGCCTATTGAACAGTCACAGGAACCAGGTGAACCTATGCAAGTGGGCATCCCTAGGCTAACCAGGGAGGAGAGAACACATCGTAAAAGTCAAGGGCTGTGCCTATATTGTGGCAAGAGTGGGCACCTGTTGAGATCTTGTCCGGTACATCCGGGAAACGAACACACCTAGTGTATCTTGGGGGACAGGCCCTAGGTGGTGTTCAGTCGTCCCCAGTTTGTGGTATACTGAAACCCACCATACAGGTGGTACTTTCTTGGGTAAAACGCTCAGTGGAGGTTTTGGCCCTGGTTGACTCTGGTGCAGCTGGATATTTTATGGATATTACCTTTGCTGAATTGCACGGGGTTCTGCGAATTGAGAGAGCGACCCCTCTCGCTATTGAAGCAATTGACGGTAGACCCTTATAACCTAACATAGTAGTAGTAGTAGTAGTAACATAGTAGTAATTTAGGTTGAAAAAAGACTTGCGTCCATCTAGTTCAACCCTTTTGCTATTCCTGTTTACCATTGTTGATCCAAAAGAAGGCAAAAAACCCCTCAATATAGCAATTTAATATTCTGCACAGGTTACCTTCGAAACAATGCCTTTATCTATGACTATTGGGGCACTTCACAAGAAGGAACAACAGTTCCAACTTAACAATTCCCCGCATCACTCAGTAATTCTGGGATTTCCGTGGTTACAGTTGCATAACCCACAGTTTGATTGGAAACAGTGTGAGATCTCTGCTTGGTCTCAGTCTTGTATGGAGCACTGCGTAACCCACCCGGTCAAGATCTTGTGTACCTCCCCTTCAGAATACCAACAGTTTGGTGATGTATTCAGTAAGGGAGAGGCTGGCACCTTACCCCAGCACAGATCTTATGACTGTTGTATTGACTTGCCTCCGGGGGTGGTGCCCCCTAGGGGCCAAACTTATCCATTGTCCTGTGATGAGAACCAAGCTATGGAGGAATATATTTCTGATGCCCTTAAGAGAGGGAGACCATGCATTGATTACCGTGGCCTAAAAAAGCTAATGTCTAAGAATGCTTATCCGATGTCACTCATCACCGAGCTATTTGACAGGCTCAAAGTTGGACCTGCGTGCTGCCTACAATTTAATTTGGATCAGAGCTGGTCATGAGTGGAAAACTGCCTTTAACATGAGATCTGGCCACTATGAATATCTAGTCATGCCATTCGGTCTGTGTAACGCACCTGCAGTTTTTCAAGAATGAATCAATGACATTCTCAGAGATATGTTGCAGTCTTGTGTCGTTGTCTATCTTGATGACATACTTATTCATTCCAAAAATATGTCACAACACGTGATGTGTTGCTTCGTCTACGAAAGAACAAATTATACTGTAAACTGGAAAAATGTGAGTTTCACAAAACTAGCGTACCATTTATGGGGTTTGTAATTGGCAAGGAAGGCATTGCCATGGACAAAGAGAAACGAACAGCAGTCCTTCAATGGCCACGCCCCAAGAGTCTTAAAGCCATTCAACGATTTTTGGGCTTCGCTAATTATTAAAGAAAGTTTATTAAGAACTTTTCTACCATTGTTAAACCTTTGTCTGACCTTACGCACAAGGGTGCTAATCCATCTCGATGGTCAGTGGCTGCTGAGGAGGCCTTTGAAAAGCTGAAGTCTGCTTTTGCTAACGCTCCTGTGTTATCTCACCCTAACCCATTGTTACCATTTACATTAGAGGTAGATGCTTCAGATATTGGGGTTGGGGCTGTGTTGTCTCAACAACCCATTAAAGGAGGAACTCTCAGACCTTGTGGGTTTTTCTCAAAAAAATTCACCGGAGCTCAAAGCCATTACGAGATTGGGGACAGAGAATTACTGGCCATTATCCTTGCTCTTAAGGAATGGCGCCACCTACTCGAAGGAACAAAAAATCCTGTTTTAATCTTGACGGATCACAAAAATCTGACTTATCTCTCTGAGGCTAAAAGATTATCTTCACGCCAAGCCAGGTGGGCATTGTTCCTATCTCGATTTAATTTCATTGTATCTTATTTGCCTGGGTCTAAGAATGTCAGGGCTGATGCACTGTCAAGACAATTTGAGGCTGAATTTGACAGAGATGAGGTACCAGTACCTATTATTCAGCCCGATCGAATTTTGGCTACTATACGCACTAGTATCACTTCTCCTCTTGGGGAAGGAATTTTGGCCTCCCAGGCCTCTGCTCCCCCTGAAACCCCTATGGGCAAATGTTTTGTCGATGAACCATTCCCCACTTGGTTACTCGAGACATACCATTCCTCTAAGGCTGCGGGACATATTGGCAGAGACCAACTGTTGTGGTCCCTCTCGCAAGTCTTTTGGTGGCCTTCTATGAGCGCTGATTGCGCTGATTTTACGAATGCCTGTGCCACTTGTGCTCGTGCTAAGACCCCCAGACACCTCCCGGTGGGCTTACTTCAGCCAGTACCAGTACCAGTGAAAGCCCTTGGTCCCACGTTTCCATTGATTTCATGGGAGAATTGCCTGTGTCTAGAGGGTATTCCTTTATACTCATGATAGTGGACAGGTTTTCTAAAATGGCTAATTTCGTGCCCCTCCGTGGTCTTCCCTCTGCGAAAGAATTAGCAGTGGTATTCACTAGAGAGGTGTTTCGGTTGCATGGAGTACCCAGAGTGCTGGTGTCCGACCGGGGGAGCCAGTTCGTGTCCAGATTTTGGAGGGCATTTTGTGAACAGATGGGCATACAATTGTCTTTTTCCTCTGCCTACCATCCCCAGACCAATGGGGCCGCTGAGCGTGCTAATCAAGGGTTGGAACAATTCTTACGCTGTTTCATTACTGACCATCATGACAATTGGGCCGACCTGTTGCCCTGGGCAGAGTTCACCAGGAATTGTGCGGTTAATTCTTCATCCAGGAGCTCTCCGTTTCTGATCAATTATGGGTTCCAGCCCTGTTTTCTCCCAGATTCCTTTCAGCACAACAGATTCCAGCTCTGGATGAGCATATTGAGCAACTCCGCTCCACATGGGCACAGGTGCAGAGGGCACTAGGTCAGTCATTCCAACGCCATCAGCGTCATGCCAATCGCAGGAGACTGCCAGCGGTTTCCTTTCAGGTGGGGGATAGAGTGTGGCTTTCCTCTAGGAACCTCAAACTCCAAGTCCCATCTAATAAGTTGGCTCCTCGATTTATTGGTCCTTACAGAGTTATTCACAAAATGAATCCTGTGTCGTATGCATTGGACATTCCTATGTCCATGCGTATTCATAATGTCTTCCATGTATCCCTCCTCAAGCCTATCGTATGCATCCGTTATACCACTAACCCTGTGGTGCCAGGGCCGATTGAGGTCGAAGGCCAGGAGGAGTACGAAGTTCAGAGTATCATTGATTCCCGCAGGCTTAGAGGAAAGGTGCAGTATTTGGTGCATTGGAAAGGCTATGGTCCTGAAGAACGATCCTGGGTGGATAGTAAGGACCTTCATGCGCCCAAATTACTGTGAATATTTCACTCTAAATACCCTCAGAAACCTAGACCCTCTTCTAGGAGAGGGGGTCTTTGAGAGGGGGGTACTATCACGGTGCCCATGATTGCTTTCCTTCTGTGTCAATTACCTTTAGGGGCTCTCCATTGGCTGTCTGCTGTTAGCCCACCCTGCATTGCCTATATAGACTGAGTCTGGGCACCCTTTGGTTGCACTTTCGTGTTGTCTCTTTGTGCCAGCATCTATGGCACGTTCCTGAGCTTCCTGGGCCCTTTGCTGTGTTCCTGCTGACAGAGTCGTCCAGTTCCTGTAGTCTCCTGTCCATTAGTTCCTGCTTCAAGATCCAGATCCGGTTCGAGTTGCCGTCTGATCTCCGCTTCCTGCTGCCAGTCTTCGCTACCGCTGCTGACCCGGTTGACCGATTGGATGCTGGTTCCTGTCTTCAACTGCCGGTTCCATCCAGTCTCCCTGTAGCTGCTGTCGTTCCTGAGTCGCCTCGGCGACATTTCTATTCCCTGCTGTATTCCAGTCGTGGGTGCCGGTTCGCTCCACATGGCAACCGGTTGTCTTTGCATGTACATGTAGCGTTCCATGTACAGAGTACTGGTTCGCTCTATAAGCCATCCGGCTGTTATGCAGGTTACGATAGCGTTCCACGTACAGGGTACTGGTTCGCTCCATAAGCCAACCGGCTGTCTTTTGCAAGTTACAACTGCGTTCCACGTACAGGGTACTGGTTCACTCTATAAGCCACCCAGCTGTTCTGCAGGTTACTAGCGTTCCACGTACAGGATACTGGTTCGCTCCATAAGCCATCCGGCTGTCTATGCAAGTTTGATTTGCGTTCCACGTACAGGGTACTGGTTCGCTCCATGAGCCATCCGGCTGTCTATGCAAGTCTGATTAGCGTTCCACGTACAGGGTACTGGTTCGCTCCATAAGCCATCCGGCTGTTTATGCAAGTTACGTTTAGCGTTCCACGCACAGGGTATGGGTTCGCTCCATAGCCATCCGGCTGTCTACGCTAGTTACAATTGACGTTCCAAGTACTAGATACTGGTTTGCTCCATCATTCCTTGTGCATTATCACACTGTGGATTACTGGCTTCCCAGTACATAGGTCAAGTGGTACTTCGGAGTTATATGGTTTGCCACCTGATCACCTTAGCCCCTTATGTCATCACTAGTGGCTGCGATGCCACCTTTGCAGTCACTGAGGCAGTTGGTTGTCATTTTCTCCTTACCAGGCTGCCCTTCCCGGTATATTGGTAAGGCCGGTAGAACCTATACCATTGTCATCTTGGGTTGCCTTACCCGGTATTGGCAGGGTCGGTAGAGCCTGTATTCCACCGTTGGTCCACTGGCTGCCTTGCCCGGTATATTGGCAAGGTCGGTAGAGCCTGTCTGTTTCTGTACCAGTCCCTGGCTGCCTTGCCCGCTATTTTGGCAAGGCCGCTAGAGCCTGTCTGTTCCCGTACCAGTCCCTGGCTGCCTTGCTTGGTATTTTGGCAAGGCCGGTAAAGCCTATCCATATTTGTGCCAACTTCCTGGCTGCCTTGCCCGGTATATTGGCAAGGCCGGTAGAGCCTGTATCAGTGTTGAATTACTACCTTTTTTCTGTCAATAAAGATATATGTATGAATGTGTATGTTACCCTAAGGGGTGGTCTTAAACTTTTCAATAAAGTTGTGATTTTACCTAACCGTGCGTCTGAGAGTCTTAACAAACCGTGACACTGTGGCTGACTACTACCCTGTGTACCGATCCTGGCTGTGGTTGACTAACGCTCTGTGTACCGATCCTGGCTGTGGCTGACTACCTCTCTGTGTACCGATCCTGGCTGTGGCTGACTAACGCTCTGTGTACCGATCCTGGCTGTGGCTGCCTACCGCTCTGTGTACCGATCCTGGCTGTGGCTGACTACTGCTCTGGGTACCGATCCTGGCTGTGGCTGACTACCCGAATTGCTACCTCCGGTTATCCTAGTCTCTTGAGACTAGTGCCTAGCCAGTGCTTGTCAGTGTTGCCTTCGGTTCCCCTAGTCTCCTGAGACTAGTGCCTAGATAGTGCTTGTCAGTGTTTCCTTCGGTCCCTCTAGTCTCCTGAGACTAGTGCCTTGCCAGTGCTTGTCAGTGTGGCTTCTGTTTACCCTAGTCTCCTGTGACTAGTACCTTGCCATTTCCTGTCAGTGTTGCCTCCGGTTACCTAGTCTCCTGGGACTAGTGCCTTGCCATTTCCTGTCAGTGTTGCCTCCGGTTACCCTTGATTGCTAGGCCAGGTCACTCTCCAGTGTCCCGGCTTATCGCTATACTATCCCTAGCCTTCTAGGGATTCTGCCCTGCAGTCACCTACCGTCTAGCTAGTTGGGCACACTTCCTAGGTTTGGTACTGCTAAGGTTCTGTTTCTGGTTCCTTTCATCTGATCCAGCTTATTTAATTTTGGTTTTTTTTGCTATTCTCCTGTAACCTGACCTGTGTCAGATTTGGGAAGTGCCACGGTACTGTCCGGATCTGGATTTGTGAAGGGGACCTTGTGCACTTTATTATTCTTAATAAAGCTGATTTTACCTTACTAACTTGTCTGAGTGTTCTTACAAACCATAACAGTATGAAAGGGCCATGACCTCAGACAATCCTGGTGAAGGTAGCTCTCAAAATCTCCTTTGGAGAATGGACGCACAAGAGCAACGATTGAACCAGTTGTCCCTGGCTATACAGGCTATTTTGGAGTGTACTGCATACCTTGAAAAACCTGTACAGCCTTCCGTGGCCACCCCAGTCCAGGCACCAATGGCACAGGCTCTGACTCTGAGTCTTTCCAGTAGAGGGTTGTCCGCAACCACTCTAAGATATGACGGGGAGCCCACTCCATGCCGTGGGTTTTTGAACCAACTAGGATTTTTTCTGGAACTAGTACCACAAGCCTATCCAAGCAAAAGGAGCAAAATGGGATTCATGATATTCTTGTTGACAGGTAGAGCTCTAGCCTGGGCAAATCCGATTTGGGAGACGGCTAAACCAATTATCACAAACTTTGCCGAGTTTGTAAGTGCCTTCTGCAGTGTATTTGAGGTTCCCGGGCGCGCCACCTCTGCTGCTAAACGCCTAATGAGAACCCAACAGGGCACACATACGGTTGCTGACTACGCCATCGAATTCCATACACTTGCAGCAGAGGTAGGTTGGAACGATGAGGCACTTGTGACAGCCTTCGCGCAAGGTCTCGATGATAAAATAAAGGACGAGATTGCTGCTCGAGATTTGCCAGAGGAGCTGGATAAATGTATTGATTATGCTACCGATTGATTCCCGTTAAGGGAGAGGAATATTTTCAAGGATTGTAGGCAGAGACCAGTGACTGGGTCATCGACCAGTTCTGGTTTCCCACCCTTGCTTCCCTCTCCTCCCATACCTCCTGGTTAAGCAAACGGGAGCACTGAACCGATGCAGCTGTGCTTTACATGCTTATCTAAGGAGGAACGGTCCTTTCAACGCAGACAGGGCCTGTGTCTGTACTATGGGAAGGTAGGTCACCTGTTAAGGACATGTCCCGTGCAGCCGGGAAATGAACGCACTTAGGGTGCAGAGGGGGACAGGTCCTAGGTGGCGTATACTAGTCCCCAGGGGGCACATTACTTAAACCCATAGTGAATGTAGCAGCATCATGGGCTGCCTCGTCCTTTACCACTCCTGCCTTGATCGATTCCGGCGTGGCTGGCTATTTCATGGACAGGGAATTTGCTGTTCTGCATAACCTTCCCTTGGTTGATAGAGAGTCCCCTCTGGACATGGAGGCCATTGATGGAAGACCGTTGGTACCTCCCCAGGTAACTCAGGAGACATGTCCATTGTTGGTCTGTATCGGAGCGCTCCACAAGGAGACCTTGAAGTTTCAGATAATCCAGTCTCCTCATTATGCGGTCATACTGGGTTTACCATGGCTGCATACGCACAATCCTAGAATGGACTGGAGGTCCTGTGAGATCTTGGCCTGGCCTGATTATTGCATGGCTCAATGCTTGAGGCAGCCTACTAAGATTTTGTGTACCTCTCCCTCCTTACCGCCTGAATACCAGTCTTTCAGTGATGTGTTCAGTAAGGGAGAAGCTAGCACTTTCCCATTGCATCGTCCCTATGATTGTGCTATTGATATTGTGCCTGGCGCCTTGCCTCCTAAGAGCAGAACCTATCCGTTGTCCTGTGAGGAGAATCAGGCCATGGAAGAATATATTGCTGATGCCCTGGCCTGTGGGATAATCTGCAAATCTTCCTCACCCGCGGGGGCTGGATTCTTTTTTGTCAAAAAGAAAGACAGAGCACTTAGACCCTGTATAGATTATAGGGATCTCAAAAAGATAATGGTTAAAAACGCATACCCCATTCCACTCATCACCGAATTGTTCGATCGACTAAAGGGGACATCCATTTTTACGAAACTGGATCTAAGGGCAGCATATAACCTGGTATGGATCAAAGAAGGTGATGAGTGGAAATCTGCTTTCAATACTTGGACGGGTCACTACGAGTATTTAGTAATGCCCTTCGGGCTATGCAATGCTCCGGCAGTATTCCAGGAATTCATAAATGATGTTCTCAGGGACTTGATACAGTCCTGTGTAGTGGTATACCTGGACGATATTTTGATTTATTCTCTGGACTTGGAAACACACTGCAAACATGTCACAGCGGTTTTGCAGAGACTGAAGGAGAACAAATTATTCTGCAAACTCGAAAAGTGCGACTTTCACAAGTCCAAGGTGTCATTCCTCGGTTATGTCATTTCGAATGAGGGCTTTGCTATGGATAAGGACAAACTCTCTGTAGTATTACATTGGCCACGCCCCACGGGCCTCAAACCCCTACAGTGGTTCTTGGGGTTTGCAGATTACTATAGGAAATTAATTTGCGATTATTCCACATTTGTGAAACCACTCACACATATGACCCATAAAGGTGCCAACGCTTCTCTGTGGTCTCCGGAGGCAGAAAGGGCGTTCAAAACCCTGAAGTCCACATTCTCCACTGCCCCAGTACTGTCTCATCCCACCCCTTGGTTGCCATTCACGTTGGAGGTTGACGCCTCAGAGAAAGGTGTAGGGGCAGTGCTGGCCCAAAGACCGGGCCCTGGCAAGATGTTAAGACAATGCGGCTTTTTCTCGAAAAAGTTGACCAAGGCCCAAAGTGTCTATGACATTGGCAATCGTGAACTACTGGCGATCATTTTGGCATTACGTGAGTGGTGCCATCTGCTGGAGGGTACCAGGGAGCCAATACTGACTCTGACGGATCATAAAAATCTTCTTTACCTTTCAGAGGCTAAATGATTGTCCCCGAGACAAGCCAGATGGGCTTTGTTTTTGTCACGTTTCAACTTTATTGTCTCTTACCTACCTGGTACCAAGAATGTGAGGGCCGACGCACTATCCAGTTTGGTTTTGATCCAGAGCCTGACAGTGCACCAGTTCCGATTATACCTCCGTATTATATACTTGCCACTCTGTGCACCTCTGGGTGAAGAGATTTTGGCATTAATGGAGAGATATCATTCCTCCTGTGCGGCCGGTCACGTGGGCAAGAATCAACTGATCTGGTCCCTGTTCCAGATGTTCTGGTGGCCTGAGCTGAGAGACAACTGTGTGGCATTTACAGCTGCCTGTACCACCTGTGCTCGTTCCAAGACACCAAGACACCTCCCAGTGGGGTTATTGCAAAGTTAGGTAAAAACACAACTTTATTGAAAAGTTTAAGACAGTCCCGTAGGATCTCATACACGTACATACATATACTTAGCAATGACAGGAAAAGCAGTAATAATAGCAAATTAGGCTCTACCGGCCTTGCCAATATACCGGGCAAGGCAGCCTGGACAGGCAACGAGGCAACGAGGGCTCTACCGGCCCTGCCAATATACTGGGCAAGGCAGCCAGGACTGGTACTCTCAGGATGGTTGGCTCTACCGGCCTTGCCAATATACCGGGCAAGGCAGCCTAGCGGAACACAAGAATATACAGGCTCTACCGGCCCTGCCAATATACCGGGCAAGTCAGCCTAACGGAATACAAGAAGTATACAGGCTCTACCGGCCCTGCCAATATACCGGGCAAGGCAGCCTTACGAAATACATCTAAATACAGGCTCTACCGGCCCTGCCAATACCGGGTAAGGCAACCCAAGATGGTAATGAAGGAAGGGTTCTACTGGCCTTATACCGGGCAAGGCAGCCTTAACGGAAAGGTTGGCAACCACTGAGGCCTCAGTGACCGTCAGATGACAAGAACAGTCACATGGATGACATGCAGAGGCTAATTAAGTATAAGTGGCCAGTCAAGGAATAACAGGGAGCCACCAGTACCCGCATACTGGGGAGTCTACGTAGCTGCCTAGGACTTGACAGCATAAACCAGCCTGGAGCAAACCAGTACCCGTACTGGGGAACACAGACTACAGTGCAGTGTCAGCCGGGTGGCGATGGAAAGCCGTGAGGCTGTGGAGCAAACCAGTACCGCGTACTGGGAACCCAATTGTATATCAAGGCAACAATAGCCGTGAGGCTGTGGAGCGAACCAGTACCCGCGTACTGGGGAAACCAGCAAGGTTGGAAATGTCGCTTAGGCGACCAGGGAGCAATCGCTGATACAGGAGAACTGGAAAATGAGCGCTGCAGCAACACAGGAAGAAGCATACACGTCGGTCAACCGGATCAGGAACGGCAGTGGGGACTGGCAGCAGAAAGCAGCGACACAGGATGACTCCAACCGGATCAGGAACGGAAACAGGAACCGCTGAACAGGAGACTCAGCAACTAGACGATCTCAGGATAGCAGGAACTCAGCAAAGGCCCAGTAAGCTCAGGAACAAGATGAAAAATGCGAGCAGATGGGTATCCAGTTTTTGTTTTCATCCACATACCATCCCCAGATGAATGGGGCCACTGAGCGTTCCAACCAGGGATTGGAGCAGTTTCTACGTTGTTTCATCTCCAACCATCACGATAACTGGGCTGACTTGTTGCCGTGGGCAGAGTTTGCCAGGAACTGTGCTGTGTGCACTTCCTCCGGGAGGTCACCCTTCCTTATCAACTATGGGTTCCAACCATGCTTGCTCCCGGACACCTTCCAAGCACAGCAGATTCTGGCTCTGGATGAGCACATCAGGTGACTTCGCTCCACTTGGGCACAAGTCCAGAATTCCCTACGTGACTCTTTTGAACGATTTCAGCGGCATGCCAATAACAGAAGTTTGCTTTCCTCTGTGTATTCTAGGTGGGGGACCGGGTGTGGTTGTCCTCCAGGAACCTCAAGTTGCAAGTTCCATGCAATAAATTGTCTCCCCGATTTGTGGGTCCGTTCTGGGTACTCTGTAGAGTCAACCCTGTTTCCTATGCCTTGGAATTACCGGCATCTATGAGGATACATAACGTGTTCCATGTATCCCTTCTCAAACCTTTGGTGTGTAACCGCTATACCACCACCCCTGCAGTGCCAGGTCCGGTTCGCATACAAGATCATGACGAGTATGAAGTGCAGAGTATTATGGATTCATGTAGATTCTGTGGGCAGATCCAATACTTGGTGCACTGGAAGGGATATGGCCCAGAGGAACGTTCGTGGGTGAACCATGCGGACATCCATGCTCCTCTTCTGTTGCGCAGGTTCCACTCCAAGTTTCTTCAGAAGCCTGGACCTCCTCCACGGGGAGGGGGTGTATGATAGGGGGGGTACTATCACGGTGCCCGTGATCTTCTGTGCAAGCAACATTGCTACTTCCTGCTCCATGGCCCATTTTTTTCAGTCAGGTCCCTCCCACGCCCCCTGTGAGTTCCACCACTCCGCCCATCTCCCTTATCTCCTAACAATGGCGTTCTTTACGAACAGCCGCCACGAGGTTTCTGGTGACTTGGCCACACTGTTACCGGCTCATATTTTCAGCGATTGTTTCCCTCACCAGTACGTTGCACTTATAATAAGGGAATACATCAACACTGAGGACAACTTTAATTAAGGACTCTCCCAGCATCTGCTAAACATCTAGATGAACCACATGGAGAAGGAGAAGGAGCTTTACAGTGCATAGGAGCAACAGAGGACACAGTCCGTCGGCTATCAGGGGAAGGACCTGTTTTATACGCATTAAGCCCAAGAAGGGCGATTGTAAGTGCATTACCTATATCCTTTATATATTGTATCATTAAATTATTACTACACTTAGATACTGTTTATCTTCTTGTGTTTGCGCTGTTTTTGAGGTTATCTGGACCAAAATTCTACAAACGGTGGACAAGGCCACCTGTTGCATCTCATCCTGCAGCAAACACCATAGAAGTTTTCACATCATTTTTTTTGTGATTCATCATCATCCATTCATCAGCTGGATCTTCATCAAGTGATCTATCAGCTTCATACATCCATTAACTTCATTATCTGTATATTCATCATCATCAACTAACACTCATTATTATTTCTTCTCTGTATTTGTGTTGTTCTACTCACATCATATATATTTCCTATCTACTTAAGTTTTTTTTTAATATTCTCTCTATTGTTAACTATATTAGTTAATATCACCATTACTATAATTATTGAATTGCATACTTCCTGGTTGTGAGCACTCAGTTAATTTAGATTTTGATTTACTGTACTAAGAGATAAATTAAGAAAATACTATACAAATATACAGATATTTATTAACCTTATGTAAGGTTACATATCTAGTGAAGTATTTGGCTTTAAGGTACTGTTAGCTCCATCTATAGTAGACGTGCAAAGGTTTTTTTTATTTCTAGGAAGAGATGCTAGAGAGTGAAGGATGGAGAGCGAGGCTGGTGGTCGTTGGAGTCCTATCGGAGTGTCCTTGCGGCAGCCTTAGCTGAAGTAAAGGTGCTGGCAGCGAATCCAGATGTCTGACCCCAGTTGAGAAAGGGCCGGGACCAGGATAGACACTCCTCAGACTTGCAAAGAGTGAAAGACCAAGAACCGCAGGGAAGACCCCAATATAGTGAATGCAGCAAAGAGGTGGAAACTGTGATTGGACAGCCAGAGTCTCCAGGCAGAGAAAAACAAACAGCAGTGGAGGACGGCTACAAAGAATGAAAGGCTGTCTAGTGACCCAGCCAAAAAGGAGCCGATAGGCCCTGAGGAGGAGTAGGTACCAACAACCAACCAAGAGAAGAATAAGGAGCGAAGGCTCTGACAATGAGGAGTAGGACCCCAGACCGGGGTAACAATAGGAAGAAAGAGAAAGATCAATAGGCAGCCTAGACTCCTGTGCCTTCTAGCTACTGCCAAAACCTGAAGGAGGAGGTACCAGATCCTAGCCGTCTACCTACGGCTATGCTGAGAGAATGAACACAAGTTCCTTGCTGTCTATCTATGGCAATGCAGAGAGTGTGAAATAATTTAGTGGTCCACGGGATGCAGCCACAAGGACTGTATAGGAAACAATGTGTCAGCGTAGCGAGTTTGCCAGTTGGCAATTTAGAGGAGAACTGAGAGAAGACATCTCCGGGGACTAGCTGCCACCTCAATGTATCGAGGATAGGAGTCCGGAGCAGTAGCAGGAACTGGAGAGGTAGCCCACAAGTTGAGAGGAGGAGCTCCTGTCCTAGAATACCAACCGTCCAACTACGGCTAGCTCTGGGCCAGGATGGGAGCAAGAATAAAGAAGCGTGAAATGCTCTGCCGGCTGAGCCCAACGAGAGCGAGATGGAGTGAGTGCTAGGAGATGCAGAGCCGGAGCCGAGGAAGGACACAGAGAGCTGCTGATGCACGAGCAGGCAAAAATATACAGAGGATGCCTGCAGCCGCAACTCCGGTAGTAAGCCTTGCAAGAAAATGAGAGCCTCTCTACTGGTAGAGATCCCATGGGAAATCAGAGCCCAAGTGCCGCTAACAATCCCTGAGAGGGCGGATGAAAAGCTGCCGAAGCAGAAAGGGCTGGATTCGATGGTCAGAGTACCCTCACCCCAAAGGCAGAGAAGGAAAGCAAAAACAAAGTCCTGGGCCAGTCTGGGTCGGCAACGGGAGATCCGAGAGCAAGGTACTTGAGGGCAAAGAGTAAAAATGGTCAGAAGGGAAGCCTAGTCAGTAGCCAGAGAGATACACTATCGCAGTACAAAGGGGAGATCCAGAAGAGTAGTCAGACAGCAAAATTCAGTCAGGCAGCAAACAGAACTATGGCAAAACAGATACTACTACTAGCTTGATAAACAGGCTCTGATTTGAGGGAATGGCCCACCTATAAGAGCACCCCATCCAGTCCCTGAAGGGGAGCGTCAGGTAATGGGTCAGAGGTGAAACCACAGGTCAGAGGTGAAACAAGGTGTAACAGTACCCCCACCTTAAGAGGAGATCTTCAGACGACCAGGCTTGCCAGGATGAATGTGATGAAAGGCTCGTAGTAAGGCAGGAGCATGGAGGTCCTGTAGAGGAATCCAGGATCGATCCTCGGGGCCATATCCCTTCCAGTCAACCAGGTATTGAACTGAACCTCTTACAACCCAGGAGTCCAAAACTTTATGTACAATATATTCAGTATGACCCTTGATGAGAACTGGTCTGGGAAGGTGTGAAGCTGTGAAATAGCGGTTAATCACCACTGGTCATAGAAGGGAAACATGAAATGAATTGTGAATCTTCAGAGATAGGGGTAGAATCAAGGAGTACATCACTGGGAATAGGACTTTAAGGACTTGGAATGGCCTGATATAGTGAGGTCCTAATTTATACGAGGTCTGACAGAGACGGAAGTGGCAGTAGATAGCCAGACCTGATGCTCTAGTTGGAATTTGGGAGCTTGTTTACAATGTCGGTCGGACGATCTTTTACTGCGAGATGCTGCTTTAGTTAAGTGGGAGTGTAGTTTGGTCCAGTGCTTGTGTAAGTCAGAGTCCAGGGTATCTGCTGCAGGAACTCCTCCTGGGTGGTAGTCCAGAAATGAGCGTGGGTGGTATCCACCTGCAGCAAAAGATAGAGAACATAACAAGCCAAGTAGGTGTTATTGAATTCAAATTCGACCACTGGGAGGAGTTGAGACCAATTATTTTGTTGTTCATTAATATAGTGGTGGAGATAGATCTCCAGAGACTGATTGGTCCGCTCAGTTTGCCCATTGGTTTGTGGGAGTTCAATCCCCACTAGTCTGCAGAATGCTCTCCAGAATGATGCAATAAATTGGGACCATCTGTCAGACACGATTTGGAGGGGGAAGCCGTGGAGGCGGAAGATTTCCTTAAGAGAAATAGAAGCAAAGGTCTTGGAGGAAGGGAGTCCCGTGAGACGAATGAAGTGAGCCAGTTTGATGAAGCGGTTCACCACTACTAAGACAGTAGTAAAATGTTGGGAAGGGGGTAGTTCAACAATAAAATCCATGGCAAGGTGGGTCCAAGGTTGCTGAGGAATGGGCAGAGGGTGAAGTAGACCAAAGGGAGAATGCCTGACTGGCTTGTTCCTAGCACAAGAAGTGCATGCTTTGACGAAATCTGTAACATCGGTGAGGAGGGAAGGCCACCAGAACTCTCTTTGTACTAACTCCAAGGTCTTGGGAACCCCTGGATGTCCTGCTGCAGGAGCTGAGTGGGTCCAATGAAATATTTCTAAACGAAATTGAGGAGGAACAAAGAGAAGGAAGGAAGGTCGGACTGAGCTCTGTTAATCTGATGAAGAGTAGTAGAAGAGATAGCTGATATGTTTTGCTGAGCAGGAATAATAGGTTCTGGATTAGTTCTGGGTAGTGCAGAGAACTGTCTGGACAATGCGTCTGCCTTTTTATTCTTGGAACTGGGTAGTAGGTGAATACAAAATTGAATCTGGTAAAAAAAGAGAGCCCAGTGAGCCTGCCGAGGATTCAGGCATTGGGCAGTCTCTAAAAGCGGAAGATTCTTATGGTCTGTGTAAACTAAAAATGGATGGCAGGCTCCTTCAAGGAGGCGACGCCACTCTTCTATGGCCAGTTTGATAGCCAGCAGTTCTCTATTGCCTACGTCGTAGTTGCGCTCTGCTGTGAAGAATTTTCTTGAAAAGAAGGAACAGGGGTGTAATCTCTGGGAACTGGGATCCTTTTGAGACAGTATAGCTCCTGCCCCCACTTCTGAAGCATCTAACTTCAGAAAAAAGGGCCTTGAGGGATCAGGAAATAGGACTGGGGCTGATGTGAAGGCTTTCTTTAGTTCTTCAAATGCTTTAGTTGCGGTGGATGGCCATTCTCTCGGGTTAGCTTCCTTCTTAGTAAGGGCAGTGAGAGGAGCGATGGTTTTGGAAAAATCTTTTATGAACTTACGATAATAATTAGCAAATCCGATAAATTGCTAAATACCTCTGAGAGTCGTAGGGAGAGGTCGAGCAGATACGGCCATTACTTTAGCTGGGTCCATGTCAATACTGGTAGAGGAGATGACGTAGCCTAAATAGGTCACTTGGTTGACTTCAAAAAGGCATTTCTCAGGTCTGACGAATAGGTTGGTTTCTCTCAGATGTAGGAGAACCGTATGTACATGGGTTCTGTGAAGAAAAAATTAGGAGGTCATCTAAGTAGATTATGACATAGGTCATTAAGATGTCTCGAAAAATGTCGTTCATAAGGGATTGGAAGATGGCAGGTGAATTGCAGAGCCCAAAGGGCATTACGAGGTATTCGTAATGCCCAAAATGTGTGTTAAAAGCTGTCTTCCATTCATCTCCTTGTTTGATGTGCACCAAATTGTAGGCCCCTCTCAAATCAAGTTTAGAAAAGATTTGTGCCCCTCGTAGGCTATCTAGAAGTTCTGGGATAAGTGGTAAGGGGTAGATATTATTAATGGTTATTTTATTTAACCCCCTGTAGTCTACACATGGGCGGAATGATCCGTCTTTCTTGGAAACAAAAAAAAAAATCCTGCTCCAGCAGGAGATGAGGATGGTCTGATGAATCCTTTGGATAAATTTTCTTTGATGTAGGAATCTAGGGCTTTAGTTTCTGGGCCTGAAAGCAAGAAGGTGCACCCTCTGGGAGGAGTTGTGCCAGGAAGGAGGTCGATAGGGCAATCGTAACAACGATGGCAAGGCAGGACCTGTGCTTTCACCTTGGAAAATACATCTGAGAATTCGTTGTATTGAGAAGGAATCTGAATCCGTGGTTGGGAAGGTTATTTCATGGCTGCTATAGGTATCACTGAGGTAAGGCAAGAAGAAGAGCATTTGGCGCTCCATGCCGTAATTTGTCCTGTGGTCCAACAAATGCTGGGATTATATTGGGGAAGCCAAGGAAGTCCTAGGATAATGGGGGAAGAGTGGGATTGGATGATGCCCGTAGTGCAGGTAATAGCTTACTGGTAAGGGAAATAAAGCCATGTCCAAATGGTTTACCATCAATGGATGAAACTGCTATGATTTTAGGTTTAGAGCATAGGGGAATTTTGTTAGTTTTGGCCCACTGAAAATCAATAAATAGACCGGCAGCGCCTGAGTCCAAAAAGGCAAGAGTGGGTGTACTGCCAGAACCCCAGGATAGGGTAACTGGGACAAAAAAACGGAAGGCATTAGCTGAAATAACAGGGATAGTGCTTGAGGAGGTACCTCTCTCCTTCCTCAAGCCTTATCATTTCCCTGTCTTGCTGGTTCATGTCTTGCTGGTCTTGTAGGGCAATTACACAACAAGTGTCCTTCCAATCAACAGTAAAGGCAAAGGCCTTGATGGCATCTGCGTTTCCTCTCGGTTTCTGATAATGTGGAGAAGGCTCTTCTCTAACAATCTGAGTGTTAAATTGTGGTGTGAGGGGAGGGGTAGGTCCCCAGCGTGTGAATCAGAAATGTTCTTTTTCTTGCTGGTGTTCCTGGATCCGACGGTCTAGGTCAATGCATAATGAAATTAAAGCTTCCAAATCCTCTGGTATATCACAGTATGTGATAGTATCTTTCATAAAGGCCTCTTCTAAATGCTGCAATTAGCACTCCTGGATTCCAGTCAGTTTCATAACAAATGGTGCGAAACTCAATGGCGTATTAACTTATTGACAGGTTGCCTTGATGGAGATCCAGGAGAGAGGCCTCCGCTGCTGGGAGTTTGCCAAGAAGATCAAATACCTCATGAAAGGCTGCTGTAAAGGCTTCAGCATCTTTCAACGGGGGAGTGGCACTCCACTAATGGTGAGGCATGGGCGAGTGCCTCATCCTTTAACAGCGATATGAAGGCGACTCTTGAGGCTGATGAGGCAAAGGTTTGAGGGAGTGTTTGAAAATGCAGGGCACATAGATTTAAAAAACCTCTGCATTTGGAGGCTCCACCCGAATATCTCTCTGGAAGAGGCATTTTTGGGGTTTAACCTCCTGTTTACTGGCTTCTTTAGGTGATGGTATAGGTCCTTGGGCAGAACTTGTAGCTCCGATTGGCGGAGAGCCTCACAAAAGTGTAGTTCATTGAAGCATTTCTGGTACTGCGTCGATTTTATGCTCCAAAATATTGAGCTGAGATGCGTGAGAGGCCAGTACTTGTTCCTGATGTTCCTGGCGGCTAAATAGTTGTGCTAGATCCGCGGGGTCCATGCTGGCCTGTTTATACTGTTAGTGCCATCTATGGTAGACGTGTGAAGGTTCTTGGTATTTCTTGGAAGAGATGCTAGAAGGATGGAGAGTGAGGCTGGTGGTTGTTGGAGTCCTATTGGAATGTCCTTGCAGCAGCCTTGGCTGAACTAAAGGTGCTGGCCGTGAAATCAGATGCCTGACCCTAGTTGAGCTGGGGCTGGGACCAGGATAGACAATCCTCAGACTTGTAAACAGTGAAAGACCAAGAACCACCGGGGAGATCCCAATATAGCGAATGTAGCAAAGAGGTGGAAACTGCGATTGGACAACCAGAGTCTCCAGAGTCTCCAGGCAGAGAAAAACAAACAGCAGCGGAGGAAAGCTGCAAAGAATGAAAGGCTCTCTAGTGACCCGGCCAAAAAGGAGCCAATAGGCCCTGAGGAGGAGTAGGTACCAACAACCATCCAAGAGAAGAATAAGGAGCAAGGGCCCTGACAATGAGGAGTAGGATCCCAGACGGGGTAACAATAGACGCACTCCAGGGAGAAAGAGAAGGATCAATATGCAACCTAGACTCCTGCACCATCTAACTACGTCTGAAACCTGAAGGAGGAGGTACCCGATCCTAGCCATCTATCTACAGCTATGCTGAGAGAATGAACACAAGTTCCTTGCCATCTATCTACAGCAATGCAAAGAGTGTGAAACAATGTAGCGGTCCGTGGGATGCAACCACAAGGACTGTATAGGAAAAAATGTGTCAGCGTAGCGAGTCTGCCAGTTGGCAATCGAGAGGAGAACTGAGAGAAGTTAACTCCAGGGACTAGCCGCCACCACAAGGTAGCAAAGATAGGAATCTGGAGCAGTAGCAGGAACTGGAGAGGTAGCCCGCAGGCTTTATTACATTACCTGCCTACCTTTAATTCATTAGAAATAATTACTCACAAATCCCTTTCCTCTGTTGTCCCTGACAGTACAGTACTCTTAATAGTATACTTTTCCTTTGGATTTTTATGTCCCAAGTGCATTATTTTACATTTATCAATGTTAAACTGCATCTGCCACACTCTTGTCCATTCTTCTAATTTGCCTAAATCATTTGCCATTTGGCTTATTCCCCCTGGAATGTCTACCCTATTGCAGAGCTTGGTCTCATCTGCAAAAAGTCATACCTTTCCTTGAAGACCTTTTGCAATATCACTAATAAAAATATTAAAAAGATCTCTGAGGTACTCCACTAGTAACACTCCATTCGTCCGAATATTCTCCATTGACTACCACCCTCTGTCTCCTGTCACTCAGCCATTGCCTTATCCATTTAACTATTTTTACATCCAGACCCAAACACTGCAATTTATTAATGAGTTTTCTATGAGGGACAGTGTCAAATGCTTTACTGAAATCTAGATAAGCTATATCTACTGCTCCCCCTTGATCTATTATTTTAGGTACCCAGTCAAAGAAGTTTATGAGGTTAGTTTGACAAGATCTCCTTGCTGTAAACCCATGCTGTCTGGTATCTTGCAAGTCATTTATATTCAGATATTCAACAATTATTTCCTTTAACATAGTCTCCATTAATTTTCCCACTACTGATGTAAGACTTATTGGTCTATAGTTACCAGACTCTTCCCTGCTACCTTTTTGTGAAGCGGTACTACATTTGCTAACTTCCAATCTTCTGGAACTATTCCTGTTGTTAGTGACTGATTGAATAATTCTGTTAAAGGTTTTGCCAGAACACACTTAAGTTCTTTTAATAACTTTGGGTGTATCCCATCTGGTCCCATTGATTTATCTGTTTTTACCGTAGTTGAAGTAGAACTTCTTCCTCTGTAAACATGCATGTTTCCCATGTCTTGACATTTTGTTTTTCTAACAGAGGTCCCTTCCCTTCATCTCCTTCTGCAAAAACTCAACAGAAATATTCATTGAGACAGTCAGCTAGCCCTTTATTCTCATCTACATAGTTTCCATTTTTTGCTTTCAGTCTAACTATTCCTTGTTTCATTTTCCTCCTTTCACTTACATATCTAAAAAATGTTTTATCCTCCTTTTTTATTGACTGAGCAATTTTTTCCTCTGTCTGTGCTTTGACACATCTAATAATGCATTTGGCCTCCTTCAGCCTAGTCTTGTACTGATACCGATCTTCTTCCTTCTGCGTCTGCTTATATTTCTTAAATGCTTCTTTGTTTTCCTTTACTATTGTAACGGATCCCACCCGTTTCTAGAGCCTTGTCTGGGCAGGGCATTTATTCACCCCTGGGCCCAAGGATTATGGATATTGGATACTCTTGGACACTCCTTTGTGCCCGGGCATACGATCTCTCAAGCCCTTATCCTGGACTAAGAGACTTTGGCTAGCCTTATGTGGATAGGCAGCTGTGCCAAAGGAAAGAGCAATTCAAGGCTTGTGTGCTGCAAACTCTTCTGGCCTGCAAAGGGTTAATTATTTGAGTTTGGGCATATTTACTTTCAACATGTATTGCAGTCCCCCAAGCCTTTTGCTTAATTATTCAACCCCTGGCCATTGTTAAGGGAATGTATATTCTAGCCACTCAAGTCATTGTATTGCGAACTGTCCTGAGACCCCCTGCTGTGTGTTAATCCATTCATGCTCCCCAAGTCTTTGTTCAATCAAACCCTTTTGTATCTGAAATGTAATCATGTCTCAGTTATTGTATCTGTTAAGACCATCTGTTGCTGGCCTTTGTCTGATGTATTATGATTGGATCACGCCCTTTTGTATCTGGTTTCACCCATCAGTTGCAATGTAAAGATTTGTGTATAAATATCTGTGATTTGTGTCAATAAAGTGAGTTATGTTTGGAGTGAACAAGGAGTCCTGGAGTCTTGTATTGCTTATGGTCTAAAGTATCCACTCTGATACCCATCTGTGCCAAGTATCCTGACTCGTCGACCGCCTGCTGCCAATTTCCTGCGACATAACTTCGTGGACTGTCAGGCGGCGATGTGGACTCTTCCATGCTTCCCTGCTTCCAGCGATCCTGCGACTGTTTCCAGTGACTGTCCATACTTCAACCAGTGCATCCGACGGTGCCTGTCTGGCGTCGAGGGGGAGAGACCCGGGAACGACGGCGGAAGGCGACGCGGTCCCTTCTTAGCTTCCGTTACACTGGTGGCACAGCTGTGGGATTTCTCCTTCGACATCGGCTGCATCGGAGACGACATGGTGGGCAAAACTCTGCTGGCAGAAAACCTGGGATCTTACGGACCCCACTACAATACCATCCGTCTGCAGTGGAGGCATACGCTAGGCGATATTGTTGACGAGTTCGACAGGGAGCTGGCCTAGTGTCTCGAGGAAGAGCTCCGAGTACAAGACGAGTACTGGGACTTGATCAAGTACATGGACCGGGAATATGGTACCGAGGGCCCTGGCTCATGGTATCTAAGCCGCTTGCAATGTAAGATCCAAGGGCTAATGTGGGAAGCCTACCATGCCGACACTACCTTTGGTTGCCCGGGCTCCAGCCGATACTGAGAGCTCCGGGACAACAGAGAAGCCATGCTTGGGGGGTACATTTCTGAGGCTATCCAGGGAAATTTCAATGTCCTGATTTTATGGGAATGGGACCTGGAGCAAAGATACACTGGCTTTGTGCAAGAAATCAAGGAGTTTCTACGAGAGGAAGAAGAATGGGGGGGGGCACTCATCTGAGGAGGACCTCAGTGAAGCTGAGGACTTGGATGGAGTTGGTCCTGTTCACTCCACACTGGTGAGTGGGAATTCATTCCTCACCAGTGCCCCTGTTGTTGCCCCTGCATCAGGAAGTGGGACAACGGTCCTTCCTGATACCCCTTTGCCCCTAGACTGTGTTTTCCCTGAGCTGAGGAGTGGGAATGCATTCCTCCTCAGTGAAGAAGATGCCGCTACATCAGGGGATGGGACAGACGTCTCCCCTGATAGACATGTTGCCCCTTCCCCTGCCTTCCCAGCTGCGGTGGATGAGACGCAGGTCCCCACCTGCAGCAATTGTATGCCCCAACTGATGGGTGGGAGAGAGCCCATCAGTCCCTGTGAACCCCCTGCTGTGGTGAGGGGAGAAGAGCTCACCAGCAGACCCAGAGAGATGCCCCCTGTTCTAATGGAGAATGCCCTGGGAGAGGAGCAGTGTGTGCTCCCCAGGGTCATAGATGATGCCACCTTGAGGGATGGGACTGTGGTCTCCCTCAAGGCAGAAAAATGGCCTGTGAGTGATGGCCTACAAGAGGAGGACCCCAGCGGGCTGGGAGAGAGCAGTACTGCTGGCCCTCCTGAGGAAACGTTATGTGACCTGATGGGTGGAGAAGAGTGCCCCATCAGCCCCCCTGTGACCCCTGGCCTGGTGAGTAGGTGCAAGCTCACCAGGGCCTGGGATACCCCTGCTGTGGTGAAGGAGATGCAGGTCCCCACCAGCAGCCCCAGTCCGTCCCCTGTTACTACTGCCCTGGAGAAAGGGAAGAGTGTCTTCTCCAGGCACCTGAATAAGATTGCAAGGAGGATTGAGTTTTCCCTCCTCCCCAAGACAAGAGATGGCCCTGATGTGGGGGGCCAGGAAGAAGAGGGTTTCACGGTTTGTTAAGCCTCTCAGACGCAAGGTTAAGTAAAATCACAACTTTATTGAAAAGTTTAAGACCACCCCTTAGGGTAACATACACATTCATACATATATCTTTATTGACAGAAAAAGGTTAGTAATTCAACACTGATACAGGCTCTACTGGCCTTGCCAATATACCGGGCAAGGCAGCCAGGAAGTTAGCACAAATATGGATAGGGTTTACCTGCCTTGCCAAAATACCGAGCAAGGCAGCCAGGGACTGGCACGGGAACAGACAGGCTCTAGCGGCCTTGCCAAAATACCGGGCAAGGCAGCAGGGACTGGTACAGGAACAGACAGGCTCTACCGACCTTGCCAATGTACCGGGCAAGGCAGCCAGTAATACCTATATACTGGGAAGCCAGTAATCCACAGTGCGATAATGGACAAGGAATGATGGAGCAACCCAGTATCTAGTACTTGGAACGTCAATCGTAACTAGTGTAGACAGCCGGATGGCTATGGAGCGAACCAGTACCCTGTGCGTGGAACTCTAAACGTAACTTGCATAAACAGCCGGATGGCTTATGGAGCGAACCAGTACCCTGTAGTGGAACGCTAATCAAACTAGCATAGACAGCCGGATGGCTTATGGAGCGAACCAGTACCCTGTACGTGGAACGCTAATCAAACTTGCATAGACAGCCGGATGGCTTAAGGAGCGAACCAGTACCCTGTACGTGGAACGCTAATCAGACTAGCATAGACAGCCGGATGGCTTATGGAGCGAACCAGTACCCTGTGCGTGGAACGCTAATCAAACTTGCATAGACAGCCGGATGGCTTATGGAGCGAACCAGTATCCTGTACGTGGAACGCTAGTAACCTGCAGAACAGCCGGGTGGCTTATAGAGCAAACCAGTACCCTGTACGTGGAACGCAGCTGTAACTTGCAAAAGACAGCCGGTTGGCTTATGGAGCGAACCAGTACCCTGTACGTGGAACGCTATTGTAACCTGCATAAGAGCCGGGTGGCTTATAGAGCGAACCAGTACCCTGTATGTGGAACGCAGTTGTAACTTGCAAAAGACAGCCGGTTGGCTTATGGAGCGAACCAGTACCCTGTATGTGGAATGCTATCGTAACCTGCATAACAGCCAGGTGGCTTATAGAGCGAACCAATACCCTGTACGTTGGACGCTATCGTAACCTGCATAACAGCCGGGTGGCTATAGAGCAAACCAGTACCCTGTACATGGAACGCTAGATGAACATGCAAAGACAACCGGTTGCCATGTGGAGCGAACCGGTACCAGCGACTGGAATACAGCAGGGAATACAAATGTCGCCGAGGTGACTCAGGAACGACAGCAGCTACAGGAGGACTGGATGGAACCGGCAATTGAAGACAGGAACCAGCATCCAATTGGTCAACCGGGTCAGCAGCGGCAGCGAAGACTGGTAGCAGGAAGCGGAGATCAGACGGCATCTCGAACCGGATCTGGATCTTGAAGCAGGAACTAATGGACAGGAGACTACAGGAACTAGACAACTCTGTCAGCAGGAACACAGCAAAGGGCCCAGGAAGCTCAGGAACGTGCCATAGATGCTAGCAGCAAAGAGACAACACGAAAGGGCAACCAAAGGGTGCCTAGACTCAGTCTATATAGGCAATGCAGGGCGGGCTAACAGCAGACAGCCAATGGAGAGCCCCTAAAGGTAAATGACACAGAAGGAAAGCAATCACGGGCACCTTGATAGTACCCCCCTCTCAAAGACCCCCTCTGTTAGAAGAGGGTCTAGGTTTCTGAGGGTATTTAGAGTGAAATATTCGCAGTAATTTGGGCGCATGAAGGTCCTTACTATCCACCCAGGATCGTTCTTCAGGACCATAGCCTTTCCAATGCACCAAATACTGCACCTTTCCTCTAAGCCTGCGGGAATCAATGATACTCTGAACTTCGTACTCCTCCTGGCCTTCGACCTCAATCGGCCCTGGCACCACAGGGTTAGTGGTATAACGGTTGCATACGAGAGGCTTGAGGAGGGATACATGGAAGACATTATGAATACGCATGGATGTAGGAATGTCCAATGCATACGACACAGGATTCATTTTGCGAATAACTCTTTAAGGACCAATAAATCAAGGAGCCAACTTATTAGATGGGACTTGGAGTTTGAGGTTCCTAGAGGAAAGCCACACTCTATCCCCCACCTGAAAGGAAACCGCTGGCAGTCTCCTGCGATTGGCATGACGCTGATGGCGTTGGAATGACTGACCTAGTGCCCTCTGCACCTGTGCCCATGTGGAGCGGAGTTGCTCAATATGCTCATCCAGAGCTGGAATCTGTTGTGCCTGAAAGGAATCTGGGAGCAAACAGGGCTGGAACCCATAATTGATCAGAAACGGAGAGCTCCCGGATGAAGATTTAACAGCACAATTCCTGGCGAACTCTGCCCAGGGCAATAGGTCGGCCCAATTGTCATGATGGTCAGTAATGAAACAGCGTAAGAATTGTTCCAACTCTTGGTCTGGGGATGGTTGGCAGAGGAAAAAGACAATTGTATGTGGAGCGGAGTTGCTCAATATGCTCATCCAGAGCTGGAATCTGTTGAGCCTGAAAGGAATCCGGGAGCAAACAGGGCTGGAACCCATAATTGATCAGAAACAGAGAGCTCCCGGATGAAGAATTAACAGCACAATTCCTGGCGAACTCTGCCCAGGGCAATAGGTCGGCCCAATTGTCATGATGGTCAGTAATGAAACAGCGTAAGAATTGTTCCAACTCTTGGTCTGGGGATGGTAGGCAGAGGAAAAGACAATTGTATGCCCATCTGTTCACAAAATGCCCTCCAAAATCTGGACACGAACTGGCTCCCCCGGTCAGACACCAGCACTCTGGGTACTCCATGCAACCGAAACACCTCTCTAGCGAATACCACTGCTAATTCTTTAGCAGAGGGAAGACCACGGAGGGGCACGAAATGAGCCATTTTAGAAAACCTGTGCACTATCATGAGTATAAAGAAATACCCTCTAGACACAAGCAATTCTCCCATGAAATCGATGGAAACGTGGGACCAAGGGCTTTCACCATTGAGTACCGGCTGAAGTAAGCCCACCGGGAGGTGTCTGGGGGTCTTAGCACGAGTGGCACAGGCAATCTGCCCTCATAGAAGGCCACCAAAAGACTTGCGAGAGGGACCACAACAATTGGTCTCTGCCAATATGTCCCGCAGCCTTAGAGGAATGGTATGTCTCGAGTAACCAAGTGCGGAATGGTTCATCGACAAAACATTTGCCCATAGGGGTTTCAGGGGGAGCAGAGGCCTGGGAGGCCAAAATTTCTTCCCCAAGAGGAGAAGTGATACTAGTGCGTATAGTAGCCAAAATTCGATCGGGCTGAATAATAGGTACTGGTACCTCATCTCTGTCAAATTCAGCCTCAAATTGTCTTGACAGTGCATCAGCCCTGACATTCTTAGACCCAGGCAAATAAGATACAATGAAATTAAATCGAGATAGGAACAGTGCCCACCTGGCTTGGCGTGAAGATAATCTTTTAGCCTCAGAGAGATAAGTCAGATTTTTGTGATCCGTCAAGATTAAAACAGGATTTTTTGTTCCTTCAAGTAGGTGGCGCAATTCCTTAAGAGCAAGGATAATGGCCAGTAATTCTCTGTCCCCAATCTCGTAATGGCTTTGAGCTCCGGTCAATTTTTTTGAGAAAAACCCACAAGGTCTGAGAGTTCCTCCTTTAATGGGTTGTTGAGACAACACAGCCCCAACCCCAATGTCTGAGGCATCCACCTCTAATGTAAATGGTAACAATGGGTTAGGGTGAGATAACACAGGAGCGTTAGCAAAAGCAGACTTCAGCTTTTCAAAGGCCTCCTCAGCAGCCACTGACCATCGAGATGGATTAGCACCCTTGTGCGTAAGGTCAGACAAAGGTTTAACAATGGTAGAAAAGTTCTTAATAAACTTTCTATAATAATTAGCGAAGCCCAAAAATCGTTGAATGGCTTTGAGACTCTTGGGGCATGGCCATTGAAGGACTGCTGTTAGTTTCTCTTTGTCCATGGCAATGCCTTCCTAGCCAATTACAAACCCCAGAAATGGTACGCTAGTTTTGTGAAACTCACATTTTTCCAGTTTACAGTATAATTTGTTCTTTCGTAGACGAAGCAACACATCAGACACGTCTTTTACGTGTTGTGACATATTTTTGGAATGAATAAGTATGTCATCAAGATAGACAACGACACAAGACTGCAACATATCTCTGAGAATGTCATTGATTAATTCTTGAAAAACTGCAGGTGCGTTACACAGACCGAATGGCATGACTAGATATTCATAGTGGCCATATCTCATGTTAAAGGCAGTTTTCCACTCATGACCAGCTCTGATCCGAATTAAATTGTAGGCAGCACACAGGTCCAACTTGGTGAAAATAGAAGAACCTTTGAGCCTGTCAAATAGCTCGGTGATGAGTGGTATCGGATAAGCATTCTTAGACATTAGCTTGTTTAGGCCACGGTAATCAATGCATGGTCTCAGCTCGCCATTTTTCTTCTTTACAAAGAACAATCCGGCCCCGGCCGGAGAGGTGGATTTCCTTATAATCCCTCTCTTAAGGGCATCAGAAATATATTCCTCCATAGCTTGGTTCTAATCACAGGACAATGGATATGTGTGTCCCCTAGGGGGCACCACCCCCGGAGGCAAGTCAATACAACAGTCATAAGATCTGTGCTGGGGTAGGGTGCCAGCCTCTCCCTTACTGAATACATCACCAAACTGTTGGTATTCGTCTGGCACTGAAGGGGAGGTACACAAGATCTTAACCGGGTGGGTTACGCAGTGCTCCATACAAGACCAAGCAGAGATCTCACACTGTTTCCAATCAAACTGTGGGTTATGCAATTGTAACCACGGAAATCCCAGAATTACTGCGTGATGCGGGGAATTGATAAGTTGGAACTGTTGTTCCTCCTTGTGAAGTGCCCCAATAGTCATCGATAAAGGCATTGTTTCGAAGGTAACCTGTGCAGGTTCTAAGGGTCTACCCTCAATTGCTTCAATAGAGAGGGGTCGCTCTCTCAAGTCGCGGAACCCCATGCAATTCAGCAAAGGTAATATCCATAAAATATCCAGCTGCACCAGAGTCAACCAGGGCAAAAACCTCCACTGTGCGTTTTGCCCAAGAAAGTACCACCTGTATGGTGGGTTTCAGTATACCACAAACTGGGGACGACTGAACACCACCTAGGGCCTGTCCCCCAAGATACCCTAGGTGTGTTCGTTTCCTGGACGTACTGGACAAGATCTCAACAGGTGCCCACTCTTGCCACAATATAGGCACAGCCCTTGTCTTTTACGATGTGTTCTCTCCTCCTTGATTAGCCTAGTGAAGCCCACTTGCATAGGTTCACCTGGTTCCTGTGACTGTTCAATAGGCTTAGATGCCAAAGGAGGGATGGGTGGGCAAAATGTACTGCTAGATCCATTATTCTTTGGCCGTGACCTGCGGTCTTTAGCCATTATACTCTCACGAATCCGTGTGTCAATTAGAATGACATATTCAATGTAGTCATCAAGATCAGCGGGCAATTCTTTAGCTGCAATCTCCTCTTTAATCTGATCACTCAGACCCTGAGCGAAGGCTGCCAATAATGCTTCGTTGTTCCACCCTACCTCTGCTGCCAAGGTGCGAAATTCAATGGCATAATCGCAAACTGTACGCCTGCCCTGTTGTATTTCCATAAGGCGTTTAGCAGCAGAGGTGGTTCTACCAGGAGGCTCGAACACTCTCCGAAAGTACTGCACAAATTCTCTGAAACTCCTTGTGCAGGGTTTAGCATTTTCCCATAATGGATTGGCCCATGCCAATGCTCTACCAGTCAGCAGGGATATCATGAAACCAACTTTACCGCGGTCACTTGGGAAGGCCTGAGCCGTCAATTCCATAAATATCTCGAGTTGGTTAATATACCCTCGGCAAAGGCTAGGATCACCATCGTATCTGAGTGGCAAAGGGGCAGAGGCGGTTAACCCTTTGACTGCAGCCCCTGAGGGCATAGTAACGTTCTTTGGTGTCTGACCTGGGGATACCACCAGACTAGGAACAGCCTTGTCAGAGAGTACGGTGCGTTCGAGAATAGCTTGGATCGCTACCGCTAGCTGATTCAAGCGTTGCTCATGTACATCCATCCACCAATGGATATTTTGTGTATTACCATCACTCTTATTGTCTGAGGTCATGGCCCTTTCGTACTGTCACGGTTTGTTAAGACTCTCAGACGCAAGGTTAGGTAAAATCACAACTTTATTGAAAAGCTTAAGACCACCCCTTAGGGTAACATACACATTCATACATATATCTTTATTGACAGAAAAAGGTAGTAATTCAACACTGATACAGGCTCTACCGGCCTTGCCAATATACCGGGCAAGGCAGCCAGGAAGTTGGCACAAGTTTGGATAGGCTTTACCGGCCTTGCCAAAATACCGAGCAAGGCAGCCAGGGACTGGTACGGGAACAGACAGGCTCTAGCGGCCTTGCCAAAATACCGGGCAAGGCAGCCAGGGACTGGTACAGGAACAGACAGGCTCTACCGACCTTGCCAATATACCGGGCAAGGCAGCCTGGTAAGGAGAAAATGACAACCAACTGCCTTAGTGACTGCAAAGGTGGCACTGCAGCCACTAGTGATGACATAAGAGGCTAAGGTGATCAAGTGGCAAACCATATAACTCCGAAGTACCATTTGACCTATGTACTGGGAAGCCAGTAATCCACAGTGCGATAATGGACAAGGAATGATGGAGCAAACCAGTACCTAGTACTTGGAATGTCAATCGTAACTAGCGTAGACAGCCGGATGGCTATGGAGCGAACCCATACCCTGTGCGTGGAACGCTAAACGTAACTTGCATAAACAGCCAGATGGCTTATGGAGCGAACCAGTACCCTGTACGTGGAACGCTAATCAAACTGCATAGACAGCCAGATGGCTTAAGGAGCGAACCAGTACCCTGTACGTGGAACGCTAATCAGACTAGCATAGACAGCCGGATGGCTTATGGAGCGAACCAGTACCCTGTATGTGGAACGCTAATCAGACTTACATAGACAGCCGGATGGCTCATGGAGCGAACCAGTACCCTGTGCGTGGAATGCTAATCAAACTTGCATAGACAGCCGGATGGCTTATGGAGCGAACCGGTATCCTGTACGTGGAACGCTAGTAACCTGCAGAACAGCCGGGTGGCTTATAGAGCGAACCAGTACCCTGTACGTGGAACGCAGTTGCAACTTTGAAAAGACAGCCAGTTGGCTTATGGATAGAACCAGTAAACTGTACGTGGAACGCTATCGAAACCTGCATAAGAGCCGGGTGGCTTATAGAGTGAACCAGTACCCTGTACGTGGAACGCAGTTGCAACTTGCAATAGACAGCCGGTTGGCTTATGGAGAGAACCAGTAAACTGTACGTGGAATGCTATCGTAACCTGCATAAGAGCCGGTTGGCTTATGGAGCGAACCAGTACCCTTTACGTGGAACGCTATCGTGACCTGCATAACAGCCTGGTGGCTTATAGAGCGAACCAGTAGCCTGTGCGTGGGACGCTATTGTAACCTGCATAACAGCTGGGTGGCTATAGAGTGAGCCAGTACCCTGTACATGGAACGCTAGATGTACATGCAAAGACAACCGGTTGCCATGTGGAGCGAACCGGTACCCACGACTGGAATACAGCAGGGAATAGAAATGTCCCCGAGGCGACTCAGGAACGACAGTAGCTACAGGGAGACTGGATGGAACCGGCAGTTGAAGACAGGAATCAGCATACAATCGGTCAACCGGGTCAGCAGCGGCAGCGAAGACTGGCAGCAGGAAGCAGAGATCAGATGGCAACTCGAACCTGATCTGGATCTTGAAGCAGGAACTAATGGACAGGAGACTACAGGAACTGGACGACTCTGTCAGCAGGAACACAGCAAAGGGCCCAAGAAGCTCAGGAACGTGCCATAGATGCTAGCAGCAAAGAGACAACACGAAAGGGCAACCAAAGGGTGCCCAGACTCAGTCTATATAGGCAATGCAGGGCGGGCTAACAGCAGACAGCCAATGGAGAGCCCCTAAAGGTAATTGACACAGAAGGAAAGCAATCACGGGCACCGTGATAGAGGGATCCAGAAGGCTGCCACCCTGCAGTGCTGCTGCTGGCCCTGGAAACCCTATGTGTTGCCCTAAGACCCCCATGCTGGAGAGTAGGAGAGAGCTCTTCAGTCCCCTTGTAACCCCTGGCTTGGTGCGTGGGAGCGAGCGCACCAGGTCATGTGAAGCCCTGGCTGGGATGAGTGGGACAACAGTCCTCATCCCCAGCCCAGAATTTGTCACCCCTTTTACTGAGATCCCTGGCCTGGTGAGTGGAACCACGGTCCTCACCCAGGAGTCTGTTGTTGCCCCTGTTCTGGAGAACCCCACCTTGGTGAGTGGGACCACGGTCCTCACCAATGACCCTTTTGTTGCTCTGGCCCCAAGGAGTGGGACCACCGTCCTCTGTGGGGGTTGTTCTACTTGCCCCAGTACTTTGGATGCTTCTACGCTGGGTGAGGGAATCACCAGTTTGTCCAGAGACCTTCTGAATATTGCCCCAGCCCAGGAGAGTGGGAAGAACATCCTCTCCTGTCCCTCTGGGGCACTGCCCAACTAAAAGGGGGAGATGTGCCCCTCTCCCCACACTTTGATTCCCAGGTCACTGAGGATCCAGAGACACAATTGCCCCAGGGAGATCCACCGTATGGACTGGCTCTGGACCCTGAGCCACTGGCCCCAGACCCAGGAGGGTTTGACCCCAGCACTGCCTGGAGCATGGCCCAGGAGAAGCCGCCCAATTTGGTGCTCGCCAGGACCAGCAAGCATCAATTTCCCTGGCCTAGGATCAAGGACCAAGATTGTACCCCTGGTCCAAGACAAGGGGTTTGCTCACTATTTCCAGGCCCGGACACGGGGCTCATGTTTTCTCCTGGCCCAGGACAAAAGGATTGCTTGTTGTTTTTCTGGCTCAGGACAAGGGGCTTCCCACTTAGGACTGGCCTGGGACCAAGGCCTCTGGACTAGTGAACTGTCCAGACAAGCGGCTCACAACAGCAATACTCTTCTAGAGTTCCAAGTCAGCATTTACTACTGCAACCGCTGGCTTGGTACAAAAAAGGGGAGAAATGTAACAGATCCCACCAGTTACTAGAGCCTTGTCTGGGCATGGCATTTATTCACCTCTGGGCCCAAGGATTATGGATATTGGACACTCTTGGACACTCCTTTGTGCCCGGGCATGCGATCTTTCAAGCCCTTATCCTGGACTAAGAGACTTTGGCTAGCCTTATGTGGATAGGCAGCTGTGCCAGAGGAAAGAGCAATTCAAGGCTTGTGTCCTGCAAACTCTTCTGGCCTGCAAAGGGTTAATTATTTGAAAAACAGAAGAAAAGGGGGGGAGAGACAGCGCCCCAGAGATCTAAGAGTAGTCCGTTATGTGATAAAAAATAGAGAAACTAAGTAACAAAATATTTATTAGAGAAAAAAAGGGGTAAAAATTAAAAGCCAAAAGATATATCATAAATAAAAAGGAATCCTATATGTACAAATAAAAGAAAAAATGAGGAGACAGTATAAGAGTATATGGGGATACTAGGGTGCCCCGGAGAGAACCGGAACAGACCGGAGGTATAGTACGATATGTATGCTAGTTGGAGTTGCAATATAACATAATGACAGTCCGGAGAAGTACAAGCATACAGTTATATAATATGCTCACCAGAGCAATACTTGAAATGGAAACATATAGCGGTAATAGGTGGCTGCTCACCGGATTACTTCTTGTATAGTTGCACCTCAGAAGTCCGGCAACTCGCTTGTACATCTGTTGTTCCGGTCAGAATTCAGTGTTCACCATTCCTTCCGTTGTTCACTGTAGAGGTTCAGGTCTCCCGATGGTAGCCGTTCTCCCCGTCACCCGCTGTGGTGATATCGATGTCTCGATGGAAATAAAATAAAAACTTAAAAAGCACAGTCTTGGTATCAGTCTAATTGGCCATAAGGCACGAGTATAGGGTTTCAAATATTGCTGCTTCTAAAAGCTTTTAGTATTGCACATTTTATTTTATTTTCTTCCTGAGGAAGGAGCGGTTCGCTCCGAAACGCGTTGAAGAAGCAGCAATATTTGAAACCCTATACTCGTGCCTTATGGCCAATTAGACTGATACCAAGACTATGCTTTTTAAGTTTTTATTTTATTTCCATCGAGACATCGATATCACCACAGTGGGTGACGGGGAGAACGGATACCATCGGGAGACCTGAACCTCTACAGTGAACAACGGAAGGAATGGTGAACATTGAATTCTGACCGGAACAACAGATGTACAAGCGAGTTGCCGGACTTCTGAGGTGCAACTATACAAGAAGTAATCCGGTGAGCAGCCACCTATTACCGCTATATGTTTCCATTTCAAGTATTGCTCTGGTGAGCATATTATATAACTGTATGCTTGTACTTCTCCGGACTGTCATTATGTTATATTGCAACTCCAACTAGCATACATATCGTACTATACCTCCGGTCTGTTACGGTTCTCTCCGGGGCTCCCTAGTATCCCCATATACTCTTATACTGTCTCCTCATTTTTTCTTTTATTTGTACATATAGGATTCCTTTTTATTTATGATATATCTTTTGGCTTTTAATTTTTACCCCTTTTTTTCTCTAATAAATATTGATATTTTGTTACTTAGTTTCTCTATTTTTTATCACATAACGGACTACTCTTAGATCTCTGGGGCGCTGTCTCTCCCCCCCTTTTCTTCTGTTTTTCATGTACTGGCTCGAGGAGACTCCGAGCATCTGACAGCAGCACGAGAAATAAGAACAGTCACTACTAGAGAAGAGTTTCTCATCCATCCATCACTAACTGTATTCATCACATCATCATCCATTCATCCTCATTGTGGCTCATATCATTATTCACCTCTGACCATTTTCATTTTTTTTATTTTTTTTTTATATAGACTGTCTCTCAATTTGGTTCTATTGGTCATTGACTTGTCTCTCATCCCACTACCTCATATATATGAACCAGTTTTGAATTTAGTTGTATTTACCCACTCTATATTCAGTTTGTTTTCAAATTTTACTGCATGTATTGTTTGCATTTATATTTATGTAGTCATTTTTTCCTTGCATGTGTATCTCCATTTATGATACTTGAGTGTATTCTTTAGGGCCACATTCACCTCCTACTGCTCATTTAGGATACTACAGTTAGTTTCAGTTACACTTACCCTTTAGTACTTAGGTACATTTCCCCCTTCCCTTTTGTTCTTCTATTCCTTCACACTTCTGCACGGTGAGCGCTTCCTCTCATATATTTTTCGGGTTAATTATTTGAGTTTGGGCATATTTACTTTCAATATGTATTGCAGTCCCCCAAACCTTTTGCTTAATTATTCAACCCCTGGCAATTGTTAAGGGAATGTATATTCTAGCCACTCAAGTCATTGTATTGAGAACTGTCCTGAGACCCCCTGCTGTGTGTTAATCCATTCACGCCTCTCAAGTATTTGTTCAATCAAACCCTTTTGTATCTGAAATGTAATCATGTCTGAGTTATTGTATCTGTTAAGACCATCAGTTGTTGGCCTTTGTCTGATGTATTACGATTGGATCACGCCCTTTTGTATCTGGTTTCACCCATCAGTTGCAATGTAAAGATTTGTGTATAAATATCTGTGGTTTGTGTCAACAAAGTGAGTTATGTTTGGAGTGAACAAGGAGTCCTGGAGTCTTGTATTGCTTATGGTCTAAAGTATCCACTCTGATACCCATCTGCGCCAAGTATCCTGAATCGTCAACTGCCTGCTGCCAGTTTCTTGCGACCTAACTTCGTGGACTGTCAGGCGGCGACGTGGACTCTTCCATGCTTCCCTGCTTCCAGCGATCCTGCGACTGTTTCCAGTGACAGTCCATACTTCAACAGGTGCATCCGACAGCGCCTGTCTGGCGTCGAGGGGGAGAGACCCAGGAACGACGGCGGAAGGCGATGCGGTCCCTTCTTAGCTTCCGTTACAACTATATTTGCCACTTCAGCTAAGTACCACAGTGGTTTTCTTTTTCTTTTCCTCTTGCTGACATGTCTAATGCAATGCTCTGTTGCATTTAGTAAAACAAATTTCAGATAATCCCATTTCTCCTGGACTCCTGAACGAATGCAAAAACAGATACTAATACTAGCTTGATAAACAGGCCCTGAGGTGAGGGAATGGCCTACCTATAAGAGCACCCCATCCAATCCCTGAATGGGAGCGTCAGGTAACGGGTCCGAGGTGAAACAAGGTGTAACAGGTTCATATCTAGTTCTGAAATAGAAATGGTTACTCTGATTCATTGGATTGTGGTATTGATGTCACTTTATTGCTCTAGGTAAATGTCCCTTTGATTGTATACACATTGTGGTCTATTGATTCAGACAGGGTATTGTTCTTATTATCAACCCTGAAAAATCTCTTACAAGGTCTATAACTATTTCTATTACTGTTGATCAAAGGTGTTGTTATTGTAATGTATTAAGTTGAGTCGCACACTGAACATCTTCATCCCTCCTCACTTGTATGTATAGGCATGTGAGTGAGCTTGGGGCCGATTATCCTGTGGTCTGGGGTTGTGTGGGCTAATACCAGTATTTCTGTATTTATTAAATAAAGGTAGATTTAGATTTTATATTCGTGTCTGTCCTTCTTTGCCTGAAAACCGTGGCAGACATGCTTTGCCTTTGTATGGTACTGCCATGGCCTCAGCTTTGCTGTTATGATTATGGCTCCAGTGCAAATGTATAATTTCAGGCCATGGGGGTACTACATATGCGGCATGTGTTTTGGATATGCAACCAGTTTGTGATAACCCCTGTTAATCTCTGCAACATGATCCTGGTGTACTGTGTTCATACACTGTTAAGTGTTTACATCCCTGTGACATGGCTGTCTGTGGCAAAATGTCTAACATTATCCAAGAACATAATAGATGTTTGTACTACATAGTGATGGCAATCATTGTTTGTATGAGGTCAGCGTGTTTGAGCAGCACAGTACTAGGTGGGTTAACCTTGTGATGGCATGCTTGCTTCATCAGATTTTCATTTAGCTGTACACCATTATCTCCTTGTTTTAACCCTATCAGTGATGGTTTGCTCAACTTGGAGGGATCACTCATAGCCATGTGTTTAGCTGCCACTGTGCTATACGATACTAACTAACAAGACAGTTATGTATCAGGTTACTTACCAGGAGTATGGAGGGTGCTGTCTTCTCCTGTCACACCTGCCTTGGATCCCCTCAACTGCTGTTGTGGACAGGTTTTGCCAAAATATCTACTTCCAGGCACTGAAGGTGATGTTCCCTGGAAGACCATCTGATGCCTCTCACATGTAGGGACAGCTCTCTCATCTTATTCTTGATCTTCGTTTTGCAGTCTGCCCAGCACTTAATAATGGAGCATAAATTGTGATTTCACTTCGACACCTCGTTAACTGCATCCTCCACCTGACGCCAGGCTACCTTCTTAATTTAAAAGTTTATTGAGAAACATTCAAAAGTACAGACAAGATATGAAACAATTGACAAGTACACACAGTCACATCACATTATAATAGGTCTTAGCTCCGGGAAATAAAGGAGGTTCTCCCCAAAGGTACATTCTGAAATGCATGCTATAAGTGAGTAAAAAAACATACTACAGTCTACATCAGTGCTAGAAATAACAATTGCTATGAAATTCTGCTTGTTAGTACTCTTCCATTTCTCCTCTACTGTAGATTTTAAAAGCTGAGGACAGAGAGAAAAGAAAGGAAAATAATGAAAAAGAACAAAGTAGAAAGAAGAAAAGGTAAAAGAGTAGGGGGGTACAGGAAAGCCACTAAGAAGTAAGCTAAGTTGGAGTGGAGGCAGGGAAGTGGTAAGAGGCGAGGAACCCCAGTCTCAACCGTATAGGTATGCCAATTGTGTGGCTAGTAATAGAGGAGATGATGCATTCCTCAAAACCCCAGAACAGGTGGAAGGGCATGTGTAGAGCAATCCCAGTGTGTCCATGTCTCCCTGTATTCCTGTGTCCGGTGAAGACTATAAGCATATCATTTTCCTATGTCCCTAAATCTGTTGACTCTCACTCGCCATGACTCCAGCCGAGGAACACTGTGCTCTCACCAATGGGCTACGATTTTGGAGCACACAGCTATCAGCATAAAGTGTAGAAATGGAAATCTCTTGGGACAGAATGTCTCATGCAATGAAAAAAGGGAAAGTAATTGATCTAGCGGAATAGAGAAGCACAAGACCTCTTCCATCACCACCCCTATCTCCGACCAGTTCTCCTCGACCACCCGACAGGTCCACTAGGTTCCCACCAGGTCACCACATCTGCATCACCTGTCCTCAACATTAATCTTAATTTCTGACAACCTGTGCAGAGTGAGGTACCATCTGGACCGTAGCTTATAATGATTCTCATGGGAGGACACATCTCTAGGTAAGAGATGCGAAGCGCGGAAAATTGTTTTGTAGGTCTCCACATCCTCCAGGAGGGGACATGCAAGATCCACACTCCAGGTTTTCATAAAAGCCGGAACGGTTGAATGGTCCACCCTCCACATCAATTTATAGTATTTAGAGAAGTTTTTAATGCCATTTACAGGGGAGGAGAGATACTTCTCCATCTTCGTTAGGCGTCTCATCAGTGAGCCTCTCAGCAGAAGGCTCATGATATAACATTGGTGGGATATAGCTATCATGAAACAATATCTGCAAGAAAAAATCATCCCTACAGGATTAAGGGTCTATACTGACTCTTCCTGATTTCTTGATTGAGTGGAATAACACTTTGGATATTTGCTCAGTAAACTTGATGAAATTGTTAATTAAGCATATTGCAAAAAAAGTGGAGACCTTGCTAATACAATTGCAAACACAACTCGTGAGTTAGAAAAATGTAATGATTTACTCCTATTTTCTACCCTGGAGAGAGGTCTACACAAGGGTTCAAAAGATAGAAGATGAGACAATTGAGAGTAAGTATTGTAAATTGGAAAGAGACAGAAAAGATTGTAGGGATGGAAATATTAGAAATTGGAGAAAAAATCTAGTCACCAGTAAAAAAAACAAAAAACAATTTAATCCTAATGGTGATAAAACAAGCAAACAAAATAAAAGTCAGCCTAAGAAATATAACCCAAATCCCCATCCATCAGTTGAAATGGTTAATTCACACAATAATCATTGGAAGATTAGTGAGATTATTGATGCAAGAACCCAGAGGGGAGTAAGAGGGATTCAACATGGCATCCCCCATAACCATAATATAGCACCTAGGGGGAATTCAGAAAAAATAACATCTCAGGAACCAATTCAGAAGAGAGAGGAATAGAGCAAGTTGAGGGTACCATTTCCAAGGAGGTGGTGGTTTCACCACCCCATATTGAAGATCCTTTGGAGGGACTTAATTCCCCTTTCGGTTGTTCCGACAAAAAAACTACCAGCGGGAAAAGAATCCCTTAAGCCCCTTGGTGGGAACAATTCCAAAATCTCAACCATTTCAATATATTAAGAAACAACAAAAGGAGTTTAGAAAGTGAATTAGAGGGGGGAGATGTAAAGGAAGGAAGAGAAACAAGGTGGGGAGGGTGGAGAGACATCAATAGATAATATTTTCAATCTATCCTCAAATAATCTGAATGGAAACGAAAAAAGGGTCTTAAACAAAGGGCTTCAATTTTGCCCAACAGCAATATCTAATATGTTTGATTTACTGATGGACCTGGCTAGGTTCACCAGAAATCAACATTACAGAGACATTTTATTCAGTCTAATATGAGAAGACATGGAACTTCTAAATATGTATGTATTACTGTGCAAAATGTTGAAGCTGAAGTTGATAGATTGGAAAGATATATTGTAGAGGAAGCAGTAGAGTCACCATTTCATCCACAATCAGGTTCAATCCAATTGCAAGTAGAGGACCCTTTATCAACACCTTTTATAAAGTGGTATTGGAAGACTTGAGAGATTTGATTGATAATCACAACTTTCGGACTCAATCTAATCTCTCTCGAACACAAAGGGCAGCTATAATCTCTCTCAAAAATAATATAGAGATCACGATCATACCCGCTGACAAAGGGGGAGGGGTGGTTGTTCAGAACAGATTACATCAAGGAGGCCACGCGTATATTAGGGGATACATCTTACTATAGACCCCTCACAATTAATCCTACCTCTCACTTTAAATCCATATTGGAGAATCTTGTGTGTCAAGCTTTTGTAACATAGTAACATAGTAAATTAGGTTGAATAAAGACACAAGTCCATCAAGTTCAACCTTTGCCTCATACCCTAGTGACATGAGAACTGTATCCTGCTACCAAATAAGTTAGTCTTTTTCAGACCTTCCTGATCTGCCTACTAATAAACAGTATAACCCTGTATGTTCCCTTTTAAAAGAAATGTATCTAATTTTCTCTTGAATGTATCCATCTGCCATAACCACTTCCTTGGGCAAAGAATTCCACAATTTAACAGACCTTACTTTAAAAAAACCCTTCCTCTGCTTAAGTCTAAACCTCCTTTCCTCTAATATCAAGAGCTGTCCCCATGTCACCTGATCAGGCCTTGGAATAAATAGCTCACTGCAAGAGATCCTTGTATTGACCTCTCATATACTTGTACAATGTGATAAGGTCTCATCTTAGTCGTCTTTTTTCTAGAGTAAATAAACCAAGTTTGTTTAGTCGTTCCTCATATGTCAAGTCCTCCATTCCCTTATTTAATTTTGTTGCTCTCCGCTGTACCCTCTCTAGTTCTAGTATATCCTTTTTCAGAACCGGTGCCCAAAATTGCACTGCATACTCAAGGTGACGTCTTACCAGAGATTTGTACAATAGCAAAATGATGGTATCCACTCTTGCTTCAATACCTCTTCTTATGCAAGACAGGATTTTTTTTGCCTTTGCTACTGCTGTTTGACACTGGTCACTGTTTCCAAGTTTGTGGTTGACAAGGATACCCAGGTCTTTCTTTAGCAACGAGTCCCCTAAAATGATTCCATTAAGTTCATAAGAAGCCTTGGGATTATTTCCTCCCAAATGCATGACATTACACTTCCCCACATTAAACTTCATATTGCATTTGTTCGCCTAATCTGCCATTTTATATAAATCCCTCTGTAGAGAGCAATTATCCTGTTCAGAATTAACTACCCTGCATAATTTAGTGTCATCTGCAAATATTGATATTTTGCTTTCTATATCTATTTCTAGGTCATTTACAACATGTTAAACATCAGCTGACCTAATACTGAACCCTGAGGTACTTCACTCTCCACTTTAACTGTATTGGAGAATTGTCCATTTACACCCACACACTGTTCCCTACCCTTCAACCAGTTTTGTATCCAATTGCAAAGGTCATCTCCTAACCCCGATTTCCTTATTTTATACCCCAGCCTTCTGTGTGGCACTGTATCAAATGCCTTTGCAAAGTCTAGATATACTACATCAACTGCTTTGCCATTATCAAGGTTGCTGTTTACTTCCTCATAGAAGCTGAAAAGGTTAGTTTGGCATGATCTATTCTTCATAAATCCATGTTGATTCCTGCTAATTATCTTATTTTTTGTGTTGTAAACCTGAATATAGTCCCTTATTATCCCTTTTAGCAGTTTTCCCACTAGATGGGGTGCTCTCGCGGGCGGAGAGAGACATGGTCTTGGTGGACGAACCTCATCCAGCAGTGTATTACCATCACCCTACGATGCACAAGTCTCTCTCCAACCCGCCAGGACGACCCGTTATTTTAGGTATTGACTTGCTCACGTCCAATCTATGCCAGCTAGTGGATTTTCATCTTCAGTGATTGGTGGTAGGACTTGATTCCTATCTGCAGGACTCCACCCACTTGATCCAACAACTCCAAGATTTTTCTTGGTCTGATCGCTGTAGCTGGGTTACATTGGATGTGGCGAGTCTTTACTCTAATATACCCCATGAAGGGGGGTTGGAGGCGGTTGAGTTCTTTTTGGGGAGTGATGAACTGATGTCACCTAGTCAGTTAAGGTTTTTGCTGCATGTGGTGGATCATATATTGAGGTTCAATTATTTCCAATTTCAAGAACAATTTTACCTTCAAGTCAAAGGTGCTGAAATGGGCACAAGGTTCGCCCCAAGTTATGCCAATTTATTTATGGGTTTTTTTTTTTAGTTTTTTTAGTTTTTTTTTTTGGTGCGGGCATAACTTTGGGGCTAACCTTGTTTTCTACAAGAGATTCATAGACAATCTTTTGATTATATGGGAGGGAGACACTGCATACCCCAATTTATTCAACATTTGTACAGTAACAAATGGGGGATCACATTTACGTGTACACACGATAGACATAATATTGAATTTTTGGATCTGATGTTATCTGCAGGTATATTGGTGGGATAGATACCATCATCCATTTTAAGGCGGTTGACGTGAATAGCTATCTTAGGCATGACAGCTGTAATTTCAATAAATGGATGCAGAATGTCCCATATGGTCAGATGGTACGCTTGAGACGTAACTGTGACACCTTACAATATTTTTTTATACAATCCAATTTAAAAAAAAATATATATTTAGAAAAAGTGTATCCAGAACAGTTAATAGATAATGCTATTAAGAAAGCCTCTAGATTGAACAGGAATTCCCTTTTAAAATATAAAAAAACAAGAAGGGTTTTGAGATAGAGAACCAAACTTGAGACAAAAGTAAGAATAAGAATGAAAATGTTAATAATAATAATAATAACAACATTAGCAATGAGGTGAATACCAATCACTTTAGAATGGCCTTTGTTACTAAGTTCAACTGTGCACATAGGGAAATCCAGAATATATTTGGGAAATTTTGGCCCATTTTACAGAAGGATGCATTTCTGAAAGAAGTGATTCCTAAAAGACCTAAAATTGTGTATAAAAGAAACAAGACACTTAAAAACATAGTTGCTCCAAGTATTTTGAGGATTGTACCTGAGACCAGTCTAGAGAGAATAACCCACAATAGGAGTATTGGGGTCTACAGGTGTGATAGGGCCAGATGTATGACATGCAAACACATTAACCACAATGTAGTAGATTTTAGAGCCAACCAAACTGGGGAATCTTTTCAAATTAAGTCCCATTTTTATTGTGGATCAAATCATGTCATATATCTGTTGAATTGCATCTGTGGAGCCCAGTATGTGGGTAAAACTGTCCAAACAATCAGACAGAGATTTGGACAGCACCACAGACACATTCAGAAGGGGTTCAAATTAGGCAGTGTTTCTAAACACTGCGATGAGACGCACAATAGGGATTCAAGTGTTATAGATATAATATCGATCAAACAAGTTAATTTTCAAGTAGGGATTAGTAGAGATCAGTTTTTGAAGAACAGAGAGTCCTTCTGGATTCTCAAATTGAGGACCCTTAATCCAGAGGGCCTCAATGAAATGGTAGATGGGACTTACGACAATTAGTTGTTGTTTTTTTTTTTTTGTTATATAAGCGTTACTATATATACAGGGACACAAAGAGAGAGGATGGGGAAGGAGGGTTGGAAGAGATATTTTTTTTTCCTTCCTCTCCCCTCCATTCATTAGTTTTGAGTATATACATGTTATTTAGTTTAATATTATTTATCACATCATCATTTGGTTCACTAGATTATTAGTCACAAGATTCATATTTGACACATGTATTATGTATATCAACATATATATATTTTTACTATATTTTTTTCTATTTCACGTGTTTAGGTAGGTTCATATATTTTATTTAGCTCAGTTAAGTCACTTATTCAATATCAGTTTCAATATCACTATCATTATTATTACATATATGCATGCAGAGAGTCATAGAGTGACTCAGTCATATTTATCCTTAGTAATAATTTTAGAGCATATATGTTTTTGAAGAGCCTGCATGGTTTATTCAATATTCTATATATGGAATCTGCAGTTGTATTTTAGGTTGGTAGTTCACAACACATTAGTATGAGCCTTTAGATTTAAAGGGATAGTAATGTTTCATAATAAAAGCAACTCTAATTAATCATCATAGTATTTGGACCTTGGAGAGTGTTATTTCAATTCTGTCAGAGTTGCAGTTCAAGAGTAATTCAATGACAAATTATTCCCCTCCCGCCCCTTTTACTGATGTAACACTGTTCAGCCAGATCAGAAGGGAGGTGCCCAGGTAGACTGCAGAGAGAGACACTCTTCAATTAAGACAAGGGAAAAACCTGAAAAACTTGTCAAAGTGGGCAGGGCCTTCATTGTTCTCATAGGAAGAAGATTGTCCCCTTCTGTTATGTGTCTAGTCTTACAACCAGATTCCACATCTGAGAAGAGATGGCTTACACTACGTAAAAGGGGCAGGAGGAGAAACTTTGCTTGTTACATAGTTACATAGTTACATAGTAATTTAGGTTGAAAAAAGACTTGCGTCCATACAGTTCAACCCTTTTCCTGTTCCTGTTTACCATCGCTGACCCAAAAGAAGGCATCTGACTTTAAATGGCAATCAGATTTCTCCCTGAATCAACAAGCCCTAACTAAATATTAATCCCTATACTAACGTACATAGCCCTCTATATTATGCTCTTTTAAATAAGTATCCAGGCCCCTTTTAAAGGCATCTAATGTATTTGATAGCACCACCTCCTCCGGAAGTGCATTCCATACCTTTATTGTCCTTACTGTAAAGAAACCCTTCCGCTGTTGTAGATTAAATCTCCTTTCCTCAAGTCTAAGCGGGTGGCCCCTTGTCCTGTGTACTGTTCTGTTAATTAACAGGTCTTTTGAAAGCCCTTTATATGGGCCTTGAACATATTTATATAGTGTTATCATATCCCCTCTAAGACGCCGTTTCTCTAGTGTGTACAAGTTTAACTTTTCTAGCCTCTCTTCATAACTAAAACTTTCCATTCCCCTTACTAGTTTTGTAGGCCACCTCTGCACTTTCTCTAGTTCCATAATGTCCTTCTTCAGAAAGGGCGCCCAGGATTGAACAGCATATTCTAGGTGGGGTCTTACCATGGACCTGTAAAGAGGCATAATTATATCTTCCTCCCTTGAGTCAATACCCCTTTTAATACATGCCAATATCTTATTGGCCTTTGCAGCTGCCAGCTGGCACTGCATGCTACTGTTAAGTCTATTGTCTACCATTACTCCCAAATCCTTTTCATTAGTAGATTTCCCCAGAGAAACACCATTTAAACTATATGTTGCATTTTTATTATTATACCCAAAATGCATAACTTTACACTTGTCTATATTGAATCTCATTTGCCTGCCCAGTTACTCAATTTGTCCAAATCCTCTTGTAATGAAGACACATCCAGTTCAGACTTTATTACCTTACTTAATTTTGTGTCATCGGCAAACACTGATACATGGCTTCCTATTAGTGTTGAGCGAGCATGCTCGGCCGAAGCTCGGTTCGGCTCGAGCATCGCTCTGCTCGGCACATGGCGGTACTCGTACGAGTACCGCATGTGCTCGCCCGCCATGTTCGGGTCTCCTCCCCGCACGTTTCGCGGCTGCTGCGCAGCCAATAAACGTGCAGGGAGGCTCTGACATCAGTGTAATGCCAGCAGCCATGTTGGCTGCTGGCATTACACTGATTGGCTGGCCAGAACCCGTGATCGGGTGCTGTATAGCACCTGACCAGCGAGTTCGGCTCAGTCTTAGCCAGGGAGAGATGAGGATAGGAAGGGAAAGTCAGTGTAGGGAGAAGACAAGCAATTGTGAAAAAAAAAAAAGACCCAAAAGTCCTTTTTAGGACTACTGTGTGTGGGGGCAGCAGTTTATTTTGTGTGGGGGAAAAAAAAAAAAAAAAAAAACTTCATATATTCTGTTTAGTGTGCAAAGTTGCAGATTAGAGCACATTCTGTTTAGTGTGCAAAGTTGCAGATTAGAGCACATTCTGTTCAGTGTGCAAAGTTGCAGATTAGCAGCACATTCTTTTTAGTGTGCAAAGTTGCAGATTAGAGCACATTCTGTTTAGTGTGCAAAGTTGCAGATTAGCAGCACATTCTGTTTACTGTGCAAAGTTTCAGAATAGGAAAAAATTCTGTTAAGTCTTCAAACTGTAAAATATCAAAGTCACATATTCCATTCACTGTGCGTCGCCGCAGTTAAGAAGCAAATTCTGTTTACTGTGCACAGTTTCAGAATAGGAAAAAATTCTGTTAAGTCTTCAAACTGTAAAATATCAAAGTCACATATTCCATTCACTGTGCGTCGCCGCAGTTAAGAAGCAAATTCTGTTTACTGTGCACAGTTTCAGAATAGGAAAAAATTCTGTTAAGTCTTCAAACTGTAAAATATCAAAGTCACATATTCCATTCACTGTGCGTCGCCGCAGTTAAGAAGCAAATTCTGTTTACTGTGCACAGTTTCAGAATAGGAAAAAATTCTGTTAAGTCTTCAAACTGTAAAATATCAAAGTCACATATTCCATTTACTGTGCGTCGCCGCAGTTAAAAAGCAAATTCTGTTTACTGTGCACAGTTTCAGAATAGGAAAAAATTCTGTTAAGTCTTCAAACTGTAAAATATCAAAGTCACCTATTCCATTCACTGTGCGTCGCCGCAGTTAAGAAGCAAATTCTGTTTACTGTGCACAGTTTCAGAATAGGAAAAAATTCTGTTAAGTCTTCAAACTGTAAAATATCAAAGTCACCTATTCCATTCACTGTGCGTCGCCGCAGTTAAGAAGCAAATTCTGTTTACTGTGCACAGTTTCAGAATAGGAAAAAATTCTGTTAAGTCTTCAAACTGTAAAATATCAAAGTCACATATTCCATTCACTGTGCGTCGCCGCAGTTAAGAAGCAAATTCTGTTTACTGTGCACAGTTTCAGAATAGGAAAAAATTCTGTTAAGTCTTCAAACTGTAAAATATCAAAGTCACATATTCCATTCACTGTGCGTCGCCGCAGTTAAGAAGCAAATTCTGTTTACTGTGCACAGTTTCAGAATAGGAAAAAATTCTGTTAAGTCTTCAAACTGTAAAATATCAAAGTCACATATTCCATTCACTGTGCGTCGCCGCAGTTAAGAAGCAAATTCTGTTTACTGTGCACAGTTTCAGAATAGGAAAAAATTCTGTTAAGTCTTCAAACTGTAAAATATCAAAGTCACATATTCCATTCACTGTGCGTCCCGCAGTTAAGAAGCAAATTCTGTTTACTGTGCACAGTTTCAGAATAGGAAAAAATTCTGTTAAGTCTTCAAACTGTAAAATATCAAAGTCACATATTCCATTCACTGTGCGTCGCCGCAGTTAAGAAGCAAATTCTGTTTACTGTGCACAGTTTCAGAATAGGAAAAAATTCTGTTAAGTCTTCAAACTGTAAAATATCAAAGTCACATATTCCATTCACTGTGCGTCGCCGCAGTTAAGAAGCAAATTCTGTTTACTGTGCACAGTTTCAGAATAGGAAAAAATTCTGTTAAGTCTTCAAACTGTAAAATATCAAAGTCACATATTCCATTTACTGTGCGTCGCCGCAGTTAAAAAGCAAATTCTGTTTACTGTGCACAGTTTCAGAATAGGAAAAAATTCTGTTAAGTCTTCAAACTGTAAAATATCAAAGTCACCTATTCCATTCACTGTGCGTCGCCGCAGTTAAGAAGCAAATTCTGTTTACTGTGCACAGTTTCAGAATAGGAAAAAATTCTGTTAAGTCTTCAAACTGTAAAATATCAAAGTCACCTATTCCATTCACTGTGCGTCGCCGCAGTTAAGAAGCAAATTCTGTTTACTGTGCACAGTTTCAGAATAGGAAAAAATTCTGTTAAGTCTTCAAACTGTAAAATATCAAAGTCACATATTCCATTCACTGTGCGTCGCCGCAGTTAAGAAGCAAATTCTGTTTACTGTGCACAGTTTCAGAATAGGAAAAAATTCTGTTAAGTCTTCAAACTGTAAAATATCAAAGTCACATATTCCATTCACTGTGCGTCGCCGCAGTTAAGAAGCAAATTCTGTTTACTGTGCACAGTTTCAGAATAGGAAAAAATTCTGTTAAGTCTTCAAACTGTAAAATATCAAAGTCACATATTCCATTCACTGTGCGTCGCCGCAGTTAAGAAGCAAATTCTGTTTACTGTGCACAGTTTCAGAATAGGAAAAAATTCTGTTAAGTCTTCAAACTGTAAAATATCAAAGTCACATATTCCATTCACTGTGCGTCGCCGCAGTTAAGAAGCAAATTCTGTTTACTGTGCACAGTTTCAGAATAGGAAAAAATTCTGTTAAGTGTTCAAACTGTAAAATATCAAAGTCACATATTCCATTCACTGTGCGTCGCCGCAGTTAAGAAGCAAATTCTGTTTACTGTGCACAGTTTCAGAATAGGAAAAAATTCTGTTAAGTGTTCAAACTGTAAAATATCAAAGTCACATATTCCATTCACTGTGCGTCGCCGCAGTTAAGAAGCAAATTCTGTTTACTGTGCACAGTTTCAGAATAGGAAAAAATTCTGTTAAGTCTTCAAACTGTAAAATATCAAAGTCACATATTCCATTCACTGTGCGTCGCCGCAGTTAAGAAGCAAATTCTGTTTACTGTGCACAGTTTCAGAATAGGAAAAAATTCTGTTAAGTCTTCAAACTGTAAAATATCAAAGTCACATATTCCATTCACTGTGCGTCCCGCAGTTAAGAAGCAAATTCTGTTTACTGTGCACAGTTTCAGAATAGGAAAAAATTCTCTAAAGTCATCAAACTGTAAAATATCAAAGTCACATATTCCATTCACTGTGCGTCGCCGCAGTTAAGAAGCAAATTCTGTTTACTGTGCACAGTTTCAGAATAGGAAAAAATTCTCTAAAGTCATCAAACTGTAAAATATCAAAGTCACATATTCCATTCACTGTGTGTCGCCGCAGTTAAGAAGCAAATTCTGTTTACTGTGCACAGTTTCAGAATAGGAAAAAATTCTGTTAAGTGTTCAAACTGTAAAATATCAAAGTCACATATTCCATTCACTGTGCGTCGCCGCAGTTAAGAAGCAAATTCTGTTTACTGTGCACAGTTTCAGAATAGGAAAAAATTCTGTTAAGTCTTCAAACTGTAAAATATCAAAGTCACATATTCCATTCACTGTGCGTCGCCGCAGTTAAGAAGCAAATTCTGTTTACTGTGCACAGTTTCAGAATAGGAAAAAATTCTGTTAAGTCTTCAAACTGTAAAATATCAAAGTCACATATTCCATTCACTGTGCGTCGCCGCAGTTAAGAAGCAAATTCTGTTTACTGTGCACAGTTTCAGAATAGGAAAAAATTCTGTTAAGTCTTCAAACTGTAAAATATCAAAGTCACATATTCCATTCACTGTGCGTCGCCGCAGTTAAGAAGCAAATTCTGTTTACTGTGCACAGTTTCAGAATAGGAAAAAATTCTGTTAAGTCTTCAAACTGTAAAATATCAAAGTCACATATTCCATTCACTGTGCGTCGCCGCAGTTAAGAAGCAAATTCTGTTTACTGTGCACAGTTTCAGAATAGGAAAAAATTCTGTTAAGTCTTCAAACTGTAAAATATCAAAGTCACATATTCCATTCACTGTGCGTCGCCGCAGTTAAGAAGCAAATTCTGTTTACTGTGCACAGTTTCAGAATAGGAAAAAATTCTGTTAAGTCTTCAAACTGTAAAATATCAAAGTCACATATTCCATTCACTGTGCGTCCCGCAGTTAAGAAGCAAATTCTGTTTACTGTGCACAGTTTCAGAATAGGAAAAAATTCTCTAAAGTCATCAAACTGTAAAATATCAAAGTCACATATTCCATTCACTGTGCGTCCCGCAGTTAAGAAGCAAATTCTGTTTACTGTGCACAGTTTCAGAATAGGAAAAAATTCTCTAAAGTCATCAAACTGTAAAATATCAAAGTCACATATTCCATTCACTGTGCGTCGCCGCAGTTAAGAAGCAAATTCTGTTTACTGTGCACAGTTTCAGAATAGGAAAAAATTCTCTAAAGTCATCAAACTGTAAAATATCAAAGTCACATATTCCATTCACTGTGTGTCGCCGCAGTTAAGAAGCAAATTCTGTTTACTGTGCACAGTTTCAGAATAGGAAAAAATTCTGTTAAGTGTTCAAACTGTAAAATATCAAAGTCACATATTCCATTCACTGTGCGTCGCCGCAGTTAAGAAGCAAATTCTGTTTACTGTGCACAGTTTCAGAATAGGAAAAAATTCTGTTAAGTCTTCAAACTGTGAAATATCAAAGTCACATATTCCATTCACTGTGCGTCGCCGCAGTTAAGAAGCAAATTCTGTTTACTGTGCACAGTTTCAGAATAGGAAAAAATTCTATTAAGTCTTCAAACTGTAAAATATCAAAGTCACATATTCCATTCACTGTGCGTTGCCGCAGTTAAGAAGCAAATTCTGTTTACTGTGCACAGTTTCAGAATAGGAAAAAATTCTGTTAAGTCTTCAAACTGTAAAATATCAAAGTCACATATTCCATTCACTGTGCGTCGCCGCAGTTAAGAAGCAAATTCTGTTTACTGTGCACAGTTTCAGAATAGGAAAAATTCTGTTAAGTCTTCAAACTGTAAAATATCAAAGTCACCTATTCCATTCACTGTGCGTCGCCGCAGTTAAGAAGCAAATTCTGTTTACTGTGCACAGTTTCAGAATAGGAAAAAATTCTGTTAAGTGTTCAAACTGTAAAATATCAAAGTCACATATTCCATTCACTGTGCGTCGCCGCAGTTAAGAAGCAAATTCTGTTTACTGTGCACAGTTTCAGAATAGGAAAAAATTCTGTTAAGTCTTCAAACTGTAAAATATCAAAGTCACATATTCCATTCACTCTGCGTCGCCGCAGTTAAGAAGCAAATTCTGTTTACTGTGCACAGTTTCAGAATAGGAAAAAATTCTGTTAAGTCTTCAAACTGTAAAATATCAAAGTCACATATTCCATTCACTGTGCGTCCCGCAGTTAAGAAGCAAATTCTGTTTACTGTGCACAGTTTCAGAATAGGAAAAAATTCTCTAAAGTCATCAAACTGTAAAATATCAAAGTCACATATTCCATTCACTGTGCGTCGCCGCAGTTAAGAAGCAAATTCTGTTTACTGTGCACAGTTTCAGAATAGGAAAAAATTCTCTAAAGTCATCAAACTGTAAAATATCAAAGTCACATATTCCATTCACTGTGTGTCGCCGCAGTTAAGAAGCAAATTCTGTTTACTGTGCACAGTTTCAGAATAGGAAAAAATTCTGTTAAGTGTTCAAACTGTAAAATATCAAAGTCACATATTCCATTCACTGTGCGTCGCCGCAGTTAAGAAGCAAATTCTGTTTACTGTGCACAGTTTCAGAATAGGAAAAAATTCTGTTAAGTGTTCAAACTGTAAAATATCAAAGTCACATATTCCATTCACTGTGCGTCGCCGCAGTTAAGAAGCAAATTCTGTTTACTGTGCACAGTTTCAGAATAGGAAAAAATTCTGTTAAGTCTTCAGACTGTAAAATATCAAAGTCACATATTCCATTCACTGTGCGTCCTGCAGTTAAGAAGCAAATTCTGTTTACTGTGCACAGTTTCAGAATAGGAAAAAATTCTGTTAAGTCTTCAAACTGTAAAATATCAAAGTCACATATTCCATTCACTGTGCGTCGCCGCAGTTAAGAAGCAAATTCTGTTTACTGTGCACAGTTTCAGAATAGGAAAAAATTCTGTTAAGTCTTCAAACTGTAAAATATCAAAGTCACCTATTCCATTCACTGTGCGTCGCCGCAGTTAAGAAGCAAATTCTGTTTACTGTGCACAGTTTCAGAATAGGAAAAAATTCTGTTAAGTGTTCAAACTGTAAAATATCAAAGTCACATATTCCATTCACTGTGCGTCGCCGCAGTTAAGAAGCAAATTCTGTTTACTGTGCACAGTTTCAGAATAGGAAAAAATTCTGTTAAGTCTTCAAACTGTAAATATCAAAGTCACATATTCCATTCACTGTGCGTCGCCGCAGTTAAGAAGCAAATTCTGTTTACTGTGCACAGTTTCAGAATAGGAAAAAATTCTGTTAAGTCTTCAAACTGTAAAATATCAAAGTCACATATTCCATTCACTGTGCGTCGCCGCAGTTAAGAAGCAAATTCTGTTTACTGTGCACAGTTTCAGAATAGGAAAAAATTCTGTTAAGTCTTCAAACTGTAAAATATCAAAGTCACATATTCCATTCACTGTGCGTCCCGCAGTTAAGAAGCAAATTCTGTTTACTGTGCACAGTTTCAGAATAGGAAAAAATTCTCTAAAGTCATCAAACTGTAAAATATCAAAGTCACATATTCCATTCACTGTGCGTCGCCGCAGTTAAGAAGCAAATTTTGTTTACTGTGCACAGTTTCAGAATAGGAAAAAATTCTCTAAAGTCATCAAACTGTAAAATATCAAAGTCACATATTCCATTCACTTTGTGTCGCCGCAGTTAAGAAGCAAATTCTGTTTACTGTGCACAGTTTCAGAATAGGAAAAAATTCTGTTAAGTGTTCAAACTGTAAAATATCAAAGTCACATATTCCATTCACTGTGCGTCGCTGCAGTTAAGAAGCAAATTCTGTTTACTGTGCACAGTTTCAGAATAGGAAAAAATTCTGTTAAGTCTTCAGACTGTAAAATATCAAAGTCACATATTCCATTCACTGTGCGTCCTGCAGTTAAGAAGCAAATTCTGTTTACTGTGCACAGTTTCAGAATAGGAAAAAATTCTCTAAAGTCATCAACTGTAAAATATCAAAGTCACATATTCCATTCACTGTGCGTCGCCGCAGTTAAGAAGCAAATTTCTGTTTACTGTGCACAGTTTCAGAATAGGAAAAAATTCTGTTAAGTGTTCAACTGTAAAATATCAAAGTCACATATTCCATTCACTGTGCGTCGCCGCAGTTAAGAAGCAAATTCTGTTTACTGTGCACAGTTTCAGAATAGGAAAAAATTCTGTTAAGTGTTCAAACTGTAAAATATCAAAGTCACATATTCCATTCACTGTGCGTCGCCGCAGTTAAGAAGCAAATTCTGTTTACTGTGCACAGTTTCAGAATAGGAAAAAATTCTGTTAAGTCTTCAAACTGTAAAATATCAAAGTCACATATTCCATTCACTGTGCGTCGCCGCAGTTAAGAAGCAAATTCTGTTTACTGTGCACAGTTTCAGAATAGGAAAAAATTCTGTTAAGTCTTCAAACTGTAAAATATCAAAGTCACATATTCCATTCACTGTGCGTCCCGCAGTTAAGAAGCAAATTCTGTTTACTGTGCACAGTTTCAGAATAGGAAAAATTCTCTAAAGTCATCAAACTGTAAAATATCAAAGTCACATATTCCATTCACTGTGCGTCGCCGCAGTTAAGAAGCAAATTCTGTTTACTGTGCACAGTTTCAGAATAGGAAAAAATTCTCTAAAGTCATCAAACTGTAAAATATCAAAGTCACATATTCCATTCACTGTGTGTCGCCGCAGTTAAGAAGCAAATTCTGTTTACTGTGCACAGTTTCAGAATAGGAAAAAATTCTGTTAAGTCTTCAAACTGTAAAATATCAAAGTCACATATTCCATTCACTGTGCGTCGCCGCAGTTAAGAAGCAAATTCTGTTTACTGTGCACAGTTTCAGAATAGGAAAAAATTCTGTTAAGTGGTTCAAACTGTAAAATATCAAAGTCACATATTCCATTCACTGTGCGTCGCCGCAGTTAAGAAGCAAATTCTGTTTACTGTGCACAGTTTCAGAATAGGAAAAAATTCTGTTAAGTCTTCAAACTGTAAAATATCAAAGTCACATATTCCATTCACTGTGCGTCCCGCAGTTAAGAAGCAAATTCTGTTTACTGTGCACAGTTTCAGAATAGGAAAAAATTCTCTAAAGTCATCAAACTGTAAAATATCAAAGTCACATATTCCATTCACTGTGCGTCGCCGCAGTTAAGAAGCAAATTCTGTTTACTGTGCACAGTTTCAGAATAGGAAAAAATTCTCTAAAGTCATCAAACTGTAAAATATCAAAGTCACATATTCCATTCACTGTGTGTCGCCGCAGTTAAGAAGCAAATTCTGTTTACTGTGCACAGTTTCAGAATAGGAAAAAATTCTGTTAAGTGTTCAAACTGTAAAATATCAAAGTCACATATTCCATTCACTGTGCGTCGCCGCAGTTAAGAAGCAAATTCTGTTTACTGTGCACAGTTTCAGAATAGGAAAAAATTCTGTTAAGTGTTCAAACTGTAAAATATCAAAGTCACATATTCCATTCACTGTGCGTCGCCGCAGTTAAGAAGCAAATTCTGTTTACTGTGCACAGTTTCAGAATAGGAAAAAATTCTGTTAAGTCTTCAGACTGTAAAATATCAAAGTCACATATTCCATTCACTGTGCGTCCTGCAGTTAAGAAGCAAATTCTGTTTACTGTGCACAGTTTCAGAATAGGAAAAAATTCTGTTAAGTCTTCAAACTGTAAAATATCAAAGTCACATATTCCATTCACTGTGCGTCGCCGCAGTTAAGAAGCAAATTCTGTTTACTGTGCACAGTTTCAGAATAGGAAAAATTCTGTTAAGTCTTCAAACTGTAAAATATCAAAGTCACCTATTCCATTCACTGTGCGTCGCCGCAGTTAAGAAGCAAATTCTGTTTACTGTGCACAGTTTCAGAATAGGAAAAAATTCTGTTAAGTGTTCAAACTGTAAAATATCAAAGTCACATATTCCATTCACTGTGCGTCGCCGCAGTTAAGAAGCAAATTCTGTTTACTGTGCACAGTTTCAGAATAGGAAAAAATTCTGTTAAGTCTTCAAACTGTAAAATATCAAAGTCACATATTCCATTCACTGTGCGTCGCCGCAGTTAAGAAGCAAATTCTGTTTACTGTGCACAGTTTCAGAATAGGAAAAAAATTCTGTTAAGTCTTCAAACTGTAAAATATCAAAGTCACATATTCCATTCACTGTGCGTCGCCGCAGTTAAGAAGCAAATTCTGTTTACTGTGCACAGTTTCAGAATAGGAAAAAAATTCTGTTAAGTCTTCAAACTGTAAAATATCAAAGTCACATATTCCATTCACTGTGCGTCCCGCAGTTAAGAAGCAAATTCTGTTTACTGTGCACAGTTTCAGAATAGGAAAAAATTCTCTAAAGTCATCAAACTGTAAAATATCAAAGTCACATATTCCATTCACTGTGCGTCGCCGCAGTTAAGAAGCAAATTTTGTTTACTGTGCACAGTTTCAGAATAGGAAAAAATTCTCTAAAGTCATCAAACTGTAAAATATCAAAGTCACATATTCCATTCACTTTGTGTCGCCGCAGTTAAGAAGCAAATTCTGTTTACTGTGCACAGTTTCAGAATAGGAAAAAATTCTGTTAAGTGTTCAAACTGTAAAATATCAAAGTCACATATTCCATTCACTGTGCGTCGCTGCAGTTAAGAAGCAAATTCTGTTTACTGTGCACAGTTTCAGAATAGGAAAAAATTCTGTTAAGTCTTCAGACTGTAAAATATCAAAGTCACATATTCCATTCACTGTGCGTCCTGCAGTTAAGAAGCAAATTCTGTTTACTGTGCACAGTTTCAGAATAGGAAAAAATTCTCTAAAGTCATCAAACTGTAAAATATCAAAGTCACATATTCCATTCACTGTGCGTCGCCGCAGTTAAGAAGCAAATTCTGTTTACTGTGCACAGTTTCAGAATAGGAAAAAATTCTGTTAAGTGTTCAAACTGTAAAATATCAAAGTCACATATTCCATTCACTGTGCGTCGCCGCAGTTAAGAAGCAAATTCTGTTTACTGTGCACAGTTTCAGAATAGGAAAAAATTCTGTTAAGTGTTCAAACTGTAAAATATCAAAGTCACATATTCCATTCACTGTGTGTCGCCGCAGTTAAGAAGCAAATTCTGTTTACTGTGCACAGTTTCAGAATAGGAAAAAATTCTGTTAAGTCTTCAAACTGTAAAATATCAAAGTCACATATTCCATTCACTGTGCGTCGCCGCAGTTAAGAAGCAAATTCTGTTTACTGTGCACAGTTTCAGAATAGGAAAAAATTCTGTTAAGTCTTCAAACTGTAAAATATCAAAGTCACATATTCCATTCACTGTGCGTCCCGCAGTTAAGAAGCAAATTCTGTTTACTGTGCACAGTTTCAGAATAGGAAAAAATTCTCTAAAGTCATCAAACTGTAAAATATCAAAGTCACATATTCCATTCACTGTGCGTCGCCGCAGTTAAGAAGCAAATTCTGTTTACTGTGCACAGTTTCAGAATAGGAAAAAATTCTCTAAAGTCATCAAACTGTAAAATATCAAAGTCACATATTCCATTCACTGTGTGTCGCCGCAGTTAAGAAGCAAATTCTGTTTACTGTGCACAGTTTCAGAATAGGAAAAAATTCTGTTAAGTGTTCAAACTGTAAAATATCAAAGTCACATATTCCATTCACTGTGCGTCGCCGCAGTTAAGAAGCAAATTCTGTTTACTGTGCACAGTTTCAGAATAGGAAAAAATTCTGTTAAGTGTTCAAACTGTAAAATATCAAAGTCACATATTCCATTCACTGTGCGTCGCCGCAGTTAAGAAGCAAATTCTGTTTACTGTGCACAGTTTCAGAATAGGAAAAAATTCTGTTAAGTCTTCAAACTGTAAAATATCAAAGTCACATATTCCATTCACTGTGCGTCGCCGCAGTTAAGAAGCAAATTCTGTTTACTGTGCACAGTTTCAGAATAGGAAAAAATTCTGTTAAGTCTTCAAACTGTAAAATATCAAAGTCACATATTCCATTCACTGTGCGTCGCCGCAGTTAAGAAGCAAATTCTGTTTACTGTGCACAGTTTCAGAATAGGAAAAAATTCTGTTAAGTCTTCAAACTGTAAAATATCAAAGTCACATATTCCATTCACTGTGCGTCGCCGCAGTTAAGAAGCAAATTCTGTTTACTGTGCACAGTTTCAGAATAGGAAAAAATTCTGTTAAGTCTTCAAACTGTAAAATATCAAAGTCACATATTCCATTCACTGTGCGTCGCCGCAGTTAAGAAGCAAATTCTGTTAACTGTGCACAGTTTCAGAATAGGAAAAAATTCTGTTAAGTCTTCAAACTGTAAAATATCAAAGTCACATATTCCATTCACTGTGCGTCGCCGCAGTTAAGAAGCAAATTCTGTTTACTGTGCACAGTTTCAGAATAGGAAAAAATTCTGTTAAGTCTTCAAACTGTAAAATATCAAAGTCACATATTCCATTCACTGTGCGTCGCCGCAGTTAAGAAGCAAATTCTGTTTACTGTGCACAGTTTCAGAATAGGAAAAAATTCTGTTAAGTCTTCAAACTGTAAAATATCAAAGTCACATATTCCATTCACTGTGCGTCGCCGCAGTTAAGAAGCAAATTCTGTTTACTGTGCACAGTTTCAGAATAGGAAAAAATTCTGTTAAGTCTTCAAACTGTAAAATATCAAAGTCACATATTCCATTCACTGTGCGTCCCGCAGTTAAGAAGCAAATTCTGTTTACTGTGCACAGTTTCAGAATAGGAAAAAATTCTCTAAAGTCATCAAACTGTAAAATATCAAAGTCACATATTCCATTCACTGTGCGTCGCCGCAGTTAAGAAGCAAATTCTGTTTACTGTGCACAGTTTCAGAATAGGAAAAAATTCTCTAAAGTCATCAAACTGTAAAATATCAAAGTCACATATTCCATTCACTGTGTGTCGCCGCAGTTAAGAAGCAAATTCTGTTTACTGTGCACAGTTTCAGAATAGGAAAAAATTCTGTTAAGTGTTCAAACTGTAAAATATCAAAGTCACATATTCCATTCACTGTGCGTCGCCGCAGTTAAGAAGCAAATTCTGTTTACTGTGCACAGTTTCAGAATAGGAAAAAAATTCTGTTAAGTCTTCAAACTGTAAAATATCAAAGTCACATATTCCATTCACTGTGCGTCCTGCAGTTAAGAAGCAAATTCTGTTTACTGTGCACAGTTTCAGAATAGGAAAAAATTTTGTTAAGTGTTCAAACTGTAAAATATCAAAGTCACATATTCCATTCACTGTGCGTCGCCGCAGTTAAGAAGCAAATTCTGTTTACTGTGCACAGTTTCAGAATAGGAAAAAATTCTGTTAAGTCTTCAAACTGTAAAATATCAAAGTCACATATTCCATTCACTGTGCGTCGCCGCAGTTAAGAAGCAAATTCTGTTTACTGTGCACAGTTTCAGAATAGGAAAAAATTCTGTTAAGTCTTCAAACTGTAAAATATCAAAGTCACATATTCCATTCACTGTGCGTTGCCGCAGTTAAGAAGCAAATTCTGTTTACTGTGCACAGTTTCAGAATAGGAAAAAAATTCTGTTAAGTCTTCAAACTGTAAAATATCAAAGTCACATATTCCATTCACTGTGCGTCCCGCAGTTAAGAAGCAAATTCTGTTTACTGTGCACAGTTTCAGAATAGGAAAAAATTCTGTTAAGTCTTCAAACTGTAAAATATCAAAGTCACATATTCCATTCACTGTGCGTCGCCGCAGTTAAGAAGCAAATTCTGTTTACTGTGCACAGTTTCAGAATAGGAAAAATTCTGTTAAGTCTTCAAACTGTAAAATATCAAAGTCACCTATTCCATTCACTGTGCGTCGCCGCAGTTAAGAAGCAAATTCTGTTTACTGTGCACAGTTTTCAGAATAGGAAAAAATTCTGTTAAGTCTTCAAACTGTAAAATATCAAAGTCACATATTCCATTCACTGTGCGTCGCCGCAGTTAAGAAGCAAATTCTGTTTACTGTGCACAGTTTCAGAATAGGAAAAAATTCTGTTAAGTCTTCAAACTGTAAAATATCAAAGTCACATATTCCATTCACTGTGCGTCGCCGCAGTTAAGAAGCAAATTCTGTTTACTGTGCACAGTTTCAGAATAGGAAAAAATTCTGTTAAGTCTTCAAACTGTAAAATATCAAAGTCACATATTCCATTCACTGTGCGTCCCGCAGTTAAGAAGCAAATTCTGTTTACTGTGCACAGTTTCAGAATAGGAAAAAATTCTCTAAAGTCATCAAACTGTAAAATATCAAAGTCACATATTCCATTCACTGTGCGTCGCCGCAGTTAAGAAGCAAATTCTGTTTACTGTGCACAGTTTCAGAATAGGAAAAAATTCTCTAAAGTCATCAATCTGTAAAATATCAAAGTCACATATTCCATTCACTGTGTGTCGCCGCAGTTAAGAAGCAAATTCTGTTTACTGTGCACAGTTTCAGAATAGGAAAAAATTCTGTTAAGTGTTCAAACTGTAAAATATCAAAGTCACATATTCCATTCACTGTGCGTCGCCGCAGTTAAGAAGCAAATTCTGTTTACTGTGCACAGTTTCAGAATAGGAAAAAATTCTGTTAAGTCTTCAAACTGTAAAATATCAAAGTCACATATTCCATTGACTGTGCGTCCTGCAGTTAAGAAGCAAATTCTGTTTACTGTGCACAGTTTCAGAATAGGAAAAAATTCTCTAAAGTCATCAAACTGTAAAATATCAAAGTCACATATTCCATTCACTGTGCGTCGCCGCAGTTAAGAAGCAAATTCTGTTTACTGTGCACAGTTTCAGAATAGGAAAAAATTCTGTTAAGTGTTCAAACTGTAAAATATCAAAGTCACATATATCCATTCACTGTGCGTCGCCGCAGTTAAGAAGCAAATTCTGTTTACTGTGCACAGTTTCAGAATAGGAAAAAATTCTGTTAAGTCTTCAAACTGTAAAATATCAAAGTCACATATTCCATTCACTGTGCGTCCTGCAGTTAAGAAGCAAATTCTGTTTACTGTGCACAGTTTCAGAATAGGAAAAAATTCTGTTAAGTCTTCAAACTGTAAAATATCAAAGTCACATATTCCATTCACTGTGCGTCGCCGCAGTTAAGAAGCAAATTCTGTTTACTGTGCACAGTTTCAGAATAGGAAAAATTCTGTTAAGTCTTCAAACTGTAAAATATCAAAGTCACCTATTCCATTCACTGTGCGTCGCCGCAGTTAAGAAGCAAATTCTGTTTACTGTGCACAGTTTCAGAATAGGAAAAAATTCTGTTAAGTGTTCAAACTGTAAAATATCAAAGTCACATATTCCATTCACTGTGCGTCGCCCGCAGTTAAGAAGCAAATTCTGTTTACTGTGCACAGTTTCAGAATAGGAAAAAAGTCTGTTAAGTGTTCAAACTGTAAAATATCAAAGTCACATATTCCATTCACTGTGCGTCGCCGCAGTTAAGAAGCAAATTCTGTTTACTGTGCACAGTTTCAGAATAGGAAAAAATTCTGTTAAGTCTTCAAACTGTAAAATATCAAAGTCACATATTCCATTCACTGTGCGTCCTGCAGTTAAGAAGCAAATTCTGTTTACTGTGCACAGTTTCAGAATAGGAAAAAATTCTCTAAAGTCATCAAACTGTAAAATATCAAAGTCACATATTCCATTCACTGTGCGTCGCCGGCAGTTAAGAAGCAAATTCTGTTTACTGTGCACAGTTTCAGAATAGGAAAAAATTCTGTTAACGTGTTCAAACTGTAAAATATCAAAGTCACATATTCCATTCACTGTGCGTCGCCGCAGTTAAGAAGCAAATTCTGTTTACTGTGCACAGTTTCAGAATAGGAAAAAATTCTGTTAAGTCTTCAAACTGTAAAATATCAAAGTCACATATTCCATTCACTGTGCGTCCCGCAGTTAAGAAGCAAATTCTGTTTACTGTGCACAGTTTCAGAATAGGAAAAAATTCTGTTAAGTCTTCAAACTGTAAAATATCAAAGTCACATATTCCATTCACTGTGCGTCGCCGCAGTAAGAAGCAAATTCTGTTTACTGTGCACAGTTTCAGAATAGGAAAAATTCTGTTAAGTCTTCAAACTGTAAAATATCAAAGTCACCTATTCCATTCACTGTGCGTCGCCGCAGTTAAGAAGCAAATTCTGTTTACTGTGCACAGTTTCAGAATAGGAAAAAATTCTGTTAAGTGTTCAAACTGTAAAATATCAAAGTCACATATTCCATTCACTGTGCGTCGCCGCAGTTAAGAAGCAAATTCTGTTTACTGTGCACAGTTTCAGAATAGGAAAAAAATTCTGTTAAGTGTTCAAACTGTAAAATATCAAAGTCACATATTCCATTCACTGTGCGTCGCCGCAGTTAAGAAGCAAATTCTGTTTACTGTGCACAGTTTCAAGAATAGGAAAAAATTCTGTTTAAGTCTTCAAACTGTAAAATATCAAAGTCACATATTCCATTCACTGTGCGTCGCCGCAGTTAAGAAGCAAATTCTGTTTACTGTGCACAGTTTCAGAATAGGAAAAAATTCTGTTAAGTCTTCAAACTGTAAAATATCAAAGTCACATATTCCATTCACTGTGTGCGTCCCGCAGTTAAGAAGCAAATTCTGTTTACTGTGCACAGTTTCAGAATAGGAAAAAATTCTCTAAAGTCATCAAACTGTAAAATATCAAAGTCACATATTCCATTCACTGTGCGTCGCCGCAGTTAAGAAGCAAATTCTGTTTACTGTGCACAGTTTCAGAATAGGAAAAAATTCTCTAAAGTCATCAAACTGTAAAATATCAAAGTCACATATTCCATTCACTGTGTGTCGCCGCAGTTAGGAAGCAAATTCTGTTTACTGTGCACAGTTTCAGAATAGGAAAAAATTCTGTTAAGTGTTCAAACTGTAAAATATCAAAGTCACATATTCCATTCACTGTGCGTCGCCGCAGTTAAGAAGCAAATTCTGTTTACTGTGCACAGTTTCAGAATAGGAAAAAATTCTGTTAAGTCTTCAAACTGTAAAATATCAAAGTCACATATTCCATTCACTGTGCGTCCCGCAGTTAAGAAGCAAATTCTGTTTACTGTGCACAGTTTCAGAATAGGAAAAAATTCTCTAAAGTCATCAAACTGTAAAATATCAAAGTCAAATATTCCATTCACTGTGCGTCGCCGCAGTTAAGAAGCAAATTCTGTTTACTGTGCACAGTTTCAGAATAGGAAAAAATTCTGTTAAGTGTTCAAACTGTAAAATATCAAAGTCACATATTCCATTCACTGTGCGTCGCCGCAGTTAAGAAGCAAATTCTGTTTACTGTGCACAGTTTCAGAATAGGAAAAAATTCTGTTAAGTCTTCAAACTGTAAAATATCAAAGTCACATATTCCATTCACTGTGCGTCGCCGCAGTTAAGAAGCAAATTCTGTTTACTGTGCACAGTTTCAGAATAGGAAAAAATTCTGTTAAGTGTTCAAACTGTAAAATATCAAAGTCACATATTCCATTCACTGTGCGTCGCCGCAGTTAAGAAGCAAATTCTGTTTACTGTGCACAGTTTCAGAATAGGATAAAAATTCTGTTAAGTCTTCAAACTGTAAAATATCAAAGTCACATATTCCATTCACTGTGCGTCGCCGCAGTTAAGAAGCAAATTCTGTTTACTGTGCACAGTTTCAGAATAGGAAAAAATTCTGTTAAGTCTTCAAACTGTAAAATATCAAAGTCACATATTCCATTCACTGTGCGTCGCCGCAGTTAAGAAGCAAATTCTGTTTACTGTGCACAGTTTCAGAATAGGAAAAAATTCTGTTAAGTCTTCAAACTGTAAAATATCAAAGTCACATATTCCATTCACTGTGCGTCCCGCAGTTAAGAAGCAAATTCTGTTTACTGTGCACAGTTTCAGAATAGGAAAAAATTCTCTAAAGTCATCAAACTGTAAAATATCAAAGTCACATATTCCATTCACTGTGCGTCGCCGCAGTTAAGAAGCAAATTCTGTTTACTGTGCACAGTTTTCAGAATAGGAAAAAATTCTCTAAAGTCATCAAACTGTAAAATATCAAAGTCACATATTCCATTCACTGTGTGTCGCCGCAGTTAAGAAGCAAATTCTGTTTACTGTGCACAGTTTCAGAATAGGAAAAAAATTCTGTTAAGTGTTCAAACTGTAAAATATCAAAGTCACATATTCCATTCACTGTGCGTCGCCGCAGTTAAGAAGCAAATTCTGTTTACTGTGCACAGTTTCAGATTAGGAAAAAATTCTGTTAAGTCTTCAAACTGTAAAATATCAAAGTCACATATTCCATTCACTGTGCGTCCTGCAGTTAAGAAGCAAATTCTGTTTACTGTGCACAGTTTCAGAATAGGAAAAAATTCTCTAAAGTCATCAAACTGTAAAATATCAAAGTCACATATTCCATTCACTGTGCGTCGCCGCAGTTAAGAAGCAAATTCTGTTTACTGTGCACAGTTTCAGAATAGGAAAAAATTCTGTTAAGTGTTCAAACTGTAAAATATCAAAGTCACATATTCCATTCACTGTGCGTCGCCGCAGTTAAGAAGCAAATTCTGTTTACTGTGCACAGTTTCAGAATAGGAAAATATTCTGTTAAGTCTTCAAACTGTAAAATATCAAAGCATATTCCATTCACTGTGCGTCCCGCAATTAAGAAGCAAATTCTGTTTACTGTGCACAGTTTCAGAATAGGAAAAAATTCTGTTAAGTCTTCAAACTGTAAAATATCAAAGTCACATATTCCATTCACTGTGCGTCGCCGCAGTTAAGAAGCAAATTCTGTTTACTGTGCACAGTTTCAGAATAGGAAAAATTCTGTTAAGTCTTCAAACTGTAAAATATCAAAGTCACCTATTCCATTCACTGTGCGTCGCCGCAGTTAAGAAGCAAATTCTGTTTACTGTGCACAGTTTCAGAATAGGAAAAAATTCTGTTAAGTGTTCAAACTGTAAAATATCAAAGTCACATATTCCATTCACTGTGCGTCGCCACAGTTAAGAAGCAAATTCTGTTTACTGTGCACAGTTTCAGAATAGGAAAAAATTCTGTTAAGTCTTCAAACTGTAAAATATCAAAGTCACATATTCCATTCACTGTGCGTCGCCGCAGTTAAGAAGCAAATTCTGTTTACTGTGCACAGTTTCAGAATAGGAAAAAATTCTGTTAAGTCTTCAAACTGTAAAATATCAAAGTCACATATTCCATTCACTGTGCGTCGCCGCAGTTAAGAAGCAAATTCTGTTTACTGTGCACAGTTTCAGAATAGGAAAAAATTCTGTTAAGTCTTCAAACTGTAAAATATCAAAGTCACATATTCCATTCACTGTGTGTCCCGCAGTTAAGAAGCAAATTCTGTTTACTGTGCACAGTTTCAGAATAGGAAAAAATTCTCTAAAGTCATCAAACTGTAAAATATCAAAGTCAAATATTCCATTCACTGTGCGTCGCCGCAGTTAAGAAGCAAATTCTGTTTACTGTGCACAGTTTCAGAATAGGAAAAAATTCTGTTAAGTGTTCAAACTGTAAAATATCAAAGTCACATATTCCATTCACTGTGCGTCGCCGCAGTTAAGAAGCAAATTCTGTTTACTGTGCACAGTTTCAGAATAGGAAAAAATTCTGTTAAGTCTTCAAACTGTAAAATATCAAAGTCACATATTCCATTCACTGTGCGTCGCCGCAGTTAAGAAGCAAATTCTGTTTACTGTGCACAGTTTCAGAATAGGAAAACATTCTGTTAAGTCTTCAAACTGTAAAATATCAAAGTCACATATTCCATTCACTGTGCGTCGCCGCAGTTAAGAAGCAAATTCTGTTTACTGTGCACAGTTTCAGAATAGGAAAAAATTCTGTTAAGTCTTCAAACTGTAAAATATCAAAGTCACATATTCCATTCACTGTGCGTCGCCGCAGTTAAGAAGCAAATTCTGTTTTCTGTGCACAGTTTCAGAATAGGAAAAAATTCTGTTAAGTCTTCAAACTGTAAAATATCAAAGTCACATATTCCATTCACTGTGCGTCGCCGCAGTTAAGAAGCAAATTCTGTTTACTGTGCACAGTTTCAGAATAGGAAAAAATTCTGTTAAGTCTTCAAACTGTAAAATATCAAAGTCACATATTCCATTCACTGCGCGTCGCCGCAGTTAAGAAGCAAATTCTGTTTACTGTGCACAGTTTCAGAATAGGAAAAAATTCTGTTAAGTGTTCAAACTGTAAAATATCAAAGTCATATATTCCATTCACTGTGCGTCCCGCAGTTAAGAAGCAAATTCTGTTTACTGTGCACAGTTTCAGAATAGGAAAAAATTCTCTAAAGTCATCAAACTGTAAAATATCAAAGTCACATATTCCATTCACTGTGCGTCGCCGCAGTTAAGAAGCAAATTCTGTTTACTGTGCACAGTTTCAGAATAGGAAAAAATTCTCTAAAGTCATCAAACTGTAAAATATCAAAGCCACATATTCCATTCACTGTGCGTCGCCGCAGTTAAGAAGCAAATTCTGTTTACTGTGCACAGTTTCAGAATAGGAAAAAATTCTGTTAAGTGTTCAAACTGTAAAATATCAAAGTCACATATTCCATTCACTGTGCGTCGCCGCAGTTAAGAAGCAAATTCTGTTTACTGTGCACAGTTTCAGAATAGGAAAAAATTCTGTTAAGTCTTCAAACTGTAAAATATCAAAGTCACATATTCCATTCACTGTGCGTCCCGCAGTTAAGAAGCAAATTCTGTTTACTGTGCACAGTTTCTGAATAGGAAAAAATTCTCTAAAGTCATCAAACTGTAAAATATCAAAGTCACATATTCCATTCACTGTGCGTCGCCGCAGTTAAGAAGCAAATTCTGTTTACTGTGCACAGTTTCAGAATAGGAAAAAATTCTGTTAAGTGTTCAAACTGTAAAATATCAAAGTCACATATTCCATTCACTGTGCGTCGCCGCAGTTAAGAAGCAAATTCTGTTTACTGTGCACAGTTTCAGAATAGGAAAAAATTCTGTTAAGTCTTCAAACTGTAAAATATCAAAGTCACATATTCCATTCACTGTGCGTCGCCGCAGTTAAGAAGCAAATTCTGTTTACTGTGCACAGTTTCAGAATAGGAAAAAATTCTGTTAAGTCTTCAAACTGTAAAATATCAAAGTCACATATTCCATTCACTGTGCGTCGCCGCAGTTAAGAAGCAAATTCTGTTTACTGTGCACAGTTGCAGAATAGGAAAAAATTCTGTTAAGTCTTCAAACTGTAAAATATCAAAGTCACATATTCCATTCACTGTGCGTCGCCGCAGTTAAGAAGCAAATTCTGTTTACTGTGCACAGTTTCAGAATAGGAAAAAATTCTGTTAAGTCTTCAAACTGTAAAATATCAAAGTCACATATTCCATTCACTGTGCGTAGCCGCAGTTAAGAAGCAAATTCTGTGTACTGTGCAAAGTTGCAGATTTGCAGCACATATTCCGTGTAATATGAAGAAGGCGGGTAAAAAGGGACGGGGAAGTGGACGTGATCCTGATAGTTCAGGGCGCGGGTCAGGACGCGTAGAAACTGCGCCTGGTGCCAGAGCACAAGACAGAAAGACATCCACCATACCTAGCTTCATGTCTCATTTTACAGGGCGTCACAGGACATCACTCTCGAGGTCCGACCACTGCGAACAGGTGGTCGGTTGGATGTCAGCTGATACTGCTTCCAGTCGGTTAAGCACCACCCTGTCTTCCACCAAGTCCACTCTCAGTAGCCAAGAGTCTGGTCAACATAATCCTCACTCTGATCATCCTTCCTCCCACCATAGAGGATCTGGTCAAAGAAGTGATCCCACACTGGGATATAGTGAGGAGCTCGTCTCATCACCAATCCTTAATTTGAACCTCTCTCCAAGCACGCTTGCAGAGGAACATGACATCTTGTGCCCTGATTCACAACCTCTAGAGGGTACCCAATCACAAGAAGATGACAGAGGTGAACGGCATTTAAGGTCAAAGGAAGTGGATGATGATGATGATGAGACACAGTTGCCATTACATCAACCACTATTACTGTCTCAAGACCTTGATGAGGAGGATGATATACAGTTGTCAATGACTGAGTATGTGGTGGGATCAAGACATGAGGAGGATGATCAGAGTGAAGAAGTGGAGGAGGACTTGGTGGACGATGAGGTGACTGACCCCACCTGGGAAGGTGTAGAGCCGAGCGATGACAGCAGTCCTGAGGGTGAGCCATCTGCAGCACCGCAACAGGCTGGAAGAGGCAGTGGTGTGGCTACAGAAAGAAGGCGGACCGCACCAAACCGGCCCGCAAATGTTCCACGGAGCACCCCCTTGCGTAAATCTCCCTTGCCAAGGGGTAGGTGTTCCGCGGTATGGCGTTTTTTTAAGGAAAGTGCGGACGACAAAAGAATTGTAGTTTGCAACCTGTGCCACACCAGAATGAGCCGAGGCATGAACACTAGAAACCTCACCACCACCAGCATGATCCGACACATGGCATCCAAGCACCGTAATAAGTGGGAGGAACGCCTGGATCGCCCATCTGTGTCTGCAGGCCACACCACTGCCTCCTCTTCCCCTGTTTTCGGTGCCGGCCAATCGCCTGTCGAAGGCGCAGGCCCGCATACCTCCCGCCCTGCACCTGTACCATCTGAAGCACCATCAGCGACCACATCCACTTCCCTGTCCCAGCACAGCGTCCAAATGTCGTTACCCCAGGCATTTGAGCGCAAGTGAAAATACCCAGCCACCCACCCACAGGCCATAGCACTAACCTCACACCTTTCCAAATTACTGGCCATCGAAATGCTGCCATTTAGGCTTGTGGAGACTGAGTCCTTCCACAGCCTGATGGCAGCAGCTGTCCCTCGGTATGCGGTCCCCAGCCGCCACTACTTTTCCCGGTGTGCCATCCCCGCATTACACCACCATGTGTCCCGTAACATCACCCGTGCCCTGACCAACGCAGTTACTGGGAAGGTCCACTTAACGACTGACACATGGACAAGTGCTTGTGGCCAGGGACGCTACATTTCCCTGACGGCACACTGGGTGAATGTCCTGGAGGCTGGGAGCGACTCGGACCCTGGGATGGCACAGGTGCTACCCACGCCGAGGATTGCGGGCCCTACCTCCATCAGGGTTTCCTCCAGCACCTACGTTATTGGCTCCTCCTCCTCCGTTTCCACCTCCGAATTCTCTGCGCGCAGCGCCACTCACCCATCAGCCGGTAGCTGGAAGCAGTGTAGCACTGCAGTGGGGAAGCGTCAACAGGCCGTGCTGAAGCTGATCTGCCTTGGGGACAAACAGCACACGGCCTCAGAGCTGTTGCAGGGGATTAGTCACCAGACCGAGCAATGGCTCTCGCCACTCAACCTGCAACCAGGCATGGTTGTGTGTGATAATGGGCGTAACTTGGTGGCGGCTTTGGAGCTCGGCAAGCTCACACACGTACCATGCCTAGCGCATGTATTTAATTTAGTGGTTCAGCGATTTCTAAAAACCTACCCCAATTTGCATGATCTCTTGACCAAGGTGCGCCGCGTGTGTGCACATTTCCGTAAGTCATCTACAGCTTCAGCCGGCCTGTTGAAGCTGCAGCAGCGCTTACAATTGCCAGCTCACCGGCTGCTGTGTGACGTGAGCACGCGCTGGAACTCCACCTTCCACATGTTGGCCCGGCTTTGTGAGCAGCAGAGGGCAGTAGTGGAGTACCAGCTGTTACACGGTCGTCGCCTCTCCGTTCAACTTCCTGTAATCAGAAGTGAGGAGTGGGAATGGATGTCAGACCTCTGTGAGGTTTTACGCAATTTTGAGGAATCGACACAGATGGTGAGCGGCGATAACGCTATTATCAGTGTAACCATCCCACTTCTGTGTCTACTGAAACGCTCGCTGCTCACAATTAAAACTGACGCTTTGCATGTGGAAGAGGTGGAAATGCGGGAGGAAGAGCTTACACAAGGTGATAGCCAGAGCACCCTCACTTCGTCTTCTCAGCGACAATTGGAGGAGGCGGAGGAGGAGGAGGAGGAGGAGGAAGACACGGTTGCCTCCGCTACAGAGGGTAGCCATGGAACTTTAGTTCCATCTCTTCAGCGTGGGTGGGCAGAAGAGGAGGAAGAGGATGAGGAGATTGAGAGTCATCCTCCTGGTGAGGACAGCGAAATCTTGCCTGTTGGTACTCTGGCACACATGGCTGACTTTATGTTAGGCTGCCTTTCCCGTGACCCACGCGTTATACGCATTTTAGACAACACGGATTACTGGGTGTTCACCCTTCTGGACCCCCGCTACAAAGAGAATTTCTCATCTCTCATTCCTCCGGTGGAGAGGACAAGCAAAATGGTGCAATACCAGAAGGTTCTTGTCGAAAAATTGCTCCAAAATTTTCCATCTGACAACGTTGGCGGCAGAGTACGTGCTACCTTGGCCAACCGAGAAGGGGAGAAAAGGGGAGCACACAGCAGTTCCGACAAAGGCAGGGCAACACTCTCCAAGGCGTGGGACACGTTCATGACACCCCGCCAGCACCCTCACCCTGATGCGCAGCCTAGTGTCACAAGGAGGGAAAAGTTTTGGAAGATGGTGAAGGAGTACGTAGCAGACCGTGTCAGCGTCCTCACTGATCCCTCTGTGCCTTACAACTACTGGGTGTCCAAGCTGGACACGTGGTATGAACTGGCACTCTACGCCTTGGAGGTGCTGGCCTGCCCTGCCGCCAGCGTTCTGTCTGAGCGGGTATTTAGTGCTGCTGGTGGCATCATAACAGATAAGCGTATCCGCCTTTCCACCGAAAATGCTGATAGGTTGACACTTATAAAAATGAACAAGGCCTGGATTTCCCCTGACTTCTCCACTCCACTGGAGGAAAGCCCCGGGTGAACATAAAGTGACTTTATATATGTTATTTACAATGATGGGAATACTCTGTATTCCCATTCACCCCTTCCACCCAAAAAACGGGTATATGGTTGACTCTTAATCTTCTCCTCCTCCTCCTCCTCTTCCATATGCCCTGTGATATAATTTTTATATAGGGCCAGCTCACCAGCGGGCCCTGTTTGACAATTTTTGTATAGGTCAGCTCACCAGCGGGCCTTCTCATATAATGTTTTATTGGGTCAGCTCTCTAGCGGGCCCTCTCATATAATGTTTTATAGTGTCAGCTCACTAGCGGGCCTTCGCATATAATGTTTAGGATGGTCAGCTCCGCAGCAGACCCTCACCCATAATGTTTTGGATGGTCGGCTCAGCGCACGTTTCCCTCTTAATCATGGCCCCAGTTCAGAAAAATTGAGGAAATTTTTGGGAGAATTTGCCTTTGCGCACGTTTCCCTCTTAATCATGGCCTCAGTTCAGAAAAATCGAGGAAATTTTTGGGAGAATTTGCCTTTGCGCACGTTTCCCTCTTAATCATGGCCTCAGTTCAGAAAAATCGAGGACATTTTTGGGAGAATTTGCAGATGATATACAAGTAAATATACAGCAAATACTGTTTGGTAACAATTTTTCGCCTAAAGTCGTTTTTATCTGCCTTTTTGTGTGTTTTACGGTCAGTCTGTAAAAATGGTGTACTACGGGCGAAAGATCGTTCCCAGCAGCGACGTTGGAGTCCAAGATGCATCCAGACATCCTCCCTATGCTGTCCCTGAACCATTTCTGTGGTGTTTCCATCATTTTCTGCCCTTTTCCTATGGACCAGGCACCCTCCCCTCATCAGAGCAGGGGGTGCCTGGTGTAATGCTCGATTCCTCCCATTGACTTCAATGGGGCTCGGGGTGCTCGGCCGAGCACTCGAGCCTCCGGGGGTGCTCGGTCAGAGCACCCGAACACCCGAGCATTGGGGTGCGCGCTCATCACTACTTCCTATGCCCTCTGGGAGGTCATTAATAAACAAATTAAAAAGAAGAGGACCCAGGACAGATCCCTGAGGCACTCCACTTATCAGGTTTATCCAACTGGAGAACTTGCCATTTACTACCACTCTTTGCATTCTATCTTTCAGCCAATTTCCAATCCACAAACATTTTCCCCTAGTCCTATTTCATTCAATTTGTACAGTAACCTCTTGTGCGGAACTGTATCAAATGCCTTGGCAAAGTCTAAATAGATCACGTCAACCGCCGCTCCCTCATCTATATTATTACTTACTTTTTCATAAAATGCGATCAAGTTTGTTTGACAAGACCTATCTTTCACAAAGCCATGTTGGCTATTGCTAATGATATTCCTGTTCCAGCAGAATTCTTGAATATATTCCCTTAGCAACCTTTTAAACAGCTTCCCTACCACAGATGTCAAGCTTACGGGTCTGTAATTTCCTGGCTGGGACTTTGATCCCTTTTTAAATATGGGCACCACATCTGCTTTACGCCAGTCCATGGGCACCATACCAGAAATAAAAGAATCCCTGAAAATCAGATATATCGGTCTGGCCAGGGTCTGGCTTAGCTCTTTAAGTACCCGTGGGTGTATACCATCTGGCCCCGGAGCTTTGTCTACCTTGACACCATTCAATTGTTTTAACACTTTTTCTTGTGTTAGCCAGTCCCATGCTTGCTGTGACTGTTCTGTAAAAGTAGTTTGCAGATTCTTGTCCAATGGGTCTTCCTTGGGAAAAACAGAAGAAAAGAAATTATTTAAAATATCTGCCTTCTCTCTGTCCCCTTTGACCATCTCACCCGTTTCAGATAACAAGGACCCAACATTATCAGACTTTAATTTTTTGCCATTAATGTATTTAAAGAATTTTTTTGGGTTGCTTTTGCTCTCCTTAGCAATATTTTTTTCATTCTCCAGTCTAGCTAATTTAATAGCCTTTTTACAGGTTTTGTTGACATTTTTGTATTCTGCAAATGCCTCTGCTGATCCCTCAGCTTTGTAATGTTTAAATGCCGCTTTCTTGTTATTTATTTCATGAATTACTTTACTGGTTAGCCACATTGGTTTTAATTTGCTTCTTTTGTATTTGTTTCCAACAGGGATACATTTATATGTGTATTTTTGCAATGTTATTTTGAAGGCATTCCACTTACCTTCTGTGTTTTTTCCTGAAAATATTTTATCCCAGTCAACGAGACCAAGGGATGAATTAAACCTGCTAAAGTTGGCCTTTTTAAAATTCAGTGTTTTGGTGGAACCCATATCAACTTGTTTTTTTGAATTAATCTCAAATGATACCATGTTATGGTCACTATTCCCCAAGTGCTCCCTTACTTGGATGTTAGAGATAAGTTCTTCATTGTCAGTTATTACCAAATCCAGACATGCATTCCCTCTGGTTGAGGTCTGCACTAGTTGTGACAAAAAATTGTCATTCAACAAGTTCAGAAACTTGCTGCTTTTAGCAGAGTTAGCTGTTCCATTTTTCCAGTCTATTTCTGGATAATTAAAATCCCCCATAATTATAGTTCTCCCTATTTGGGAAGCCTTTTCTATTTGCATTAATAGCTGTGATTCTTCAAGGTCACCAATGTTTGGTGGTTTATAACAAATACCCACTAATATTTTCTGGGCAGTTTTACCCCCAGTGACTATTTCAACCCACAGGGATTCCACCTGTTCACTACTGTCATCACATATATCTTCCCGCAATTGAGGCAATAATGCCGGTTTGATATACAGACAGACACCACCACCTCTTTTGCTTGACCTATCTTTTCTAAATAACATGTAGCCCTCCAAATTGATTGACCAATCATGTGTGTCATCCCACCATGTTTCTGTTATGCCTATCAAGTCATAGTTTTCAATTTCAGCTACCAGCTCCAGTTCCCCTATTTTACCAGTTAAACTTCTGGCATTTGCAAGCATACAATTTATGCCACTGCTGTGTTCCATTTGTGATTTAATTTTGATGTGGCTTATAGGCTTCTCCCTATCATCTGTACTAACCCCGCCCCCAGATCCTCCCACCTGGTTATTAACTACATCGCATTCCCTTTCTATACTATCTATCCCAGTATTTATTGGCCCCTCCCCCCCTTCCTAGTTTAAAATCTCCTCCAACCGTCTAGTAATCCTCTCCCCAAGCACTTGAGACCCTCTTGCATTCAGGTGCAATCCATCCCTGCTATACAGATTGTACCCCAAAGCAAAATCAGCCCAGTGCTCTAAAAACCAAAGCCCACCCAAAGCTGTCTCTCTGGCGTAGAGCATGGCACAGGTAGTATCTCTGAGAATACTACCTTGGAGGTCCTGTTCCTAATCTTACTGGCTAAATCCCTAAAATTACCTTTTAGGACTCTCCACCTTCCTCTTACTTTGTCATTGGTACCAATATGCACCAAGACAGCTGGATCCTCTCCAGCCCCTCCCAATAATCTGTCCACCCTGTCTGCAACATGCTGAACCCGGGCACCCGGGAGACAGCAAACCATTCAGTTGCCGCGATCAGAGCCACAGATTACCCTATCTGTTCTCCTAATAATGGAGTCCCCTACCACCACAACCTGCCTAGGCTTCACTTTCCTCTGGATCCCCTCTGTGCTAGAGGAGCTGTTCTCCCGGCTGTTAGGGAGAACAGTCTTCTCCAGCAATTCCACTTCTGGGTTTGCCTCCCCAACATCTTCACTTAAATGAGCCAATTTGTTTGGATGGAAAAACTCAGGACTGGCTGCCCTCTTCCTCTTCCCTCCCCCACTGCAACCACTTCTAACTGTCACCCTGCTATGTGCCTGGTTCCCTTCTAGCTGATCTCCTCCCTCTTTGCTAGGTGACCCAGCTAGACTCTGCTCAGTTAGCAAGAGACTCCTCTCAAGGTTGTCAATGTCTCTCAATGTTGCAATATGACTCTCTAGAGCTCCAATCTGAGCTTCTAGAAGGGCCACTTGCTCACATTTGCTACAGCGGTATGGACCCTGGAACTGCTGTTCCAAGCATGCATACATATGGCATGATGTGCACTGAGTGAGATCTCCAAACTTGCTCATCATGTATGGTGCAAGTGTGAGTTCCTAAAATGTAAGCAATTAATTTACCTGTGTTGCACTAACTTCTCTTTTTCACAAACTGCTGTGTTTCGCAAACTGTACACTTATTACAGAGCACTTAGTAAAGAGCACACTGTATTTGTGAGCAAGCTCTGTGAGTCCTGTACCTAGATTTATACAGGCCTACACAGGGGATTGATCACAAACCCCACCCTTAATTAATTACACACACTCCCAGAGAAAAGCACAACCTTTTAAACTTTAACCCTTTAACCTTCTTACTGCAGGTTAGGATGTAAACACAAAAACACTTTTTCCAATGCTGGGATGTCCAACTGTTCACTTAATATCTCTCAAACCGTATAGGTTTGAGAGATAAGACTTATATCGTTCTTCATGATTTTTTAATGCCTACAAAATAAAATAAAGATAAAACGAAGTATTACTATACCTTTAAGTAATATTAGGTGACAGTGAATAGTCTTGCAGTATATTTTGGTAGGTCACGTTAGAGACATATAGTTATACTATGGACTAGACTATTTTGAGGAGGGGATATCGGGGTATTATAGTTTTTTGGGTATTTTGGTTCACGATAGTAATCGTTTACCTTTTGATTTGGTTCAGATTATGTATATTTTTTTCCATAGTAATTCATAGTTCAACTGATTTATATATATTTCTTTATTGGATGTTGTTTGGATCATAGGATAATGTACATGATTTTTATCCAAGGAATATAGAGCTTATCTTATTAAGATGTAACCAGTATGTGTCAAGGTGATATTATTTTTTACAGTATGAACACGTGGAGGAAATATCCTTTCACCGCGGGTATCATTTAAGGTGGGGTGTCGCTAGTACCACATAAGAAGTTAATTTTTTATAACCATTATGGATCTGAACTTTTTCGGGTTATGGATCTAGGGTGCTTTTAATCGTGGGTGCCATCCATGAAGGTTGATCACAAATGGTACCCATGGGGTTAATGGGAATGGTAATGTACACATTGTTAGTCAAGATAAGCGGCGCTCATGGGGTATCCATGGGATTAATAGAAGTGACAATATATGTATTGTCAGTCGAGACAGGCAACGCTTATGTAACCGGTATGAGTCACTGTGACATCCTTTTATTGTATAAACCCGCGGAGGTTAAATCTTTTTACCGTGTGGATTACCTATGATGGGGTGTTGCTAGTGCCACATAAGAGGTTAATTCTTATTATCATTATGGATTGGAAGTCTTTCAAATCACGGACCTGGGGTGTTTTCTATCATGGGTGCCACCTGTGATGGTTAATCACAAATGGTATCCATGGGGTTAATAGGAATGGCGATCAATGTATTGGTAGTTCACATAAGCGGCACTTATTGGATTATTGTTAATGGTTATGTGTGTGTGTGTGTGTGTGTGTGTGTGTGTGTGTGTATATATATATATATATATATATATATATATATACACAACAATTATGATTGTATAACATTAACAGGATAATCCAATTGGTAAATTGAAATAAAACATCCAGATTGGTTTATTTGAATTTTCATTTGCCAATCAAGGTAGATTCCCGGTTGGATCGCTTGTTTATTTATCAGTATAGTGTTAGGCAGACCAGTTTGTATTTCTTTGTATTCCTCCTGATAAAGTGGCAAGTAAGCCACAAACCATGTTGAGGATTTTTAGTATTCTTTAATAAAATGCTATAAAATTTTTGGATGCATCTGGTCTGCTGATTTTTTGATCCTGAAGTTGCTGATTGTGTTCCAACACTGAGATAGTCATCTGTTGCGAGTCTGTAAGGTTTTGTTGTGGGGAAAACCATATCCTCAATCCCCGCTGGCTTTGAAACTGGCTACGTGTGAGTATCCAATGGTTATTATTTCCTGATACATGTGCCATTACAAAGCAACAGTTAAGCTCTCCTTGTACCATGTCTCATGATATAATGTCAGACTTGCAGGTATCCATGACCCCATCTGTGAAAGACCAGTATCCTGAGTTAAGTCTCGAAAGTTGCGGATCTGTGAGCAGACTGAAGTGAGACCTGATTGAGCCCACTGTGTGAATGCTCTCTTGCTCATTCCTGGAAGAAAGTCTGTGTTACCCTGAATCTCCAACAGTGGAGAGAGGTAAGTGGTCCATCCACTTGACTCTGCCAGGTGCAACCAAGCAGCCAAAATTCTACCCAGTTGTCAGCGCCAACCATAACTCCCTTGGTATGCGATATTTGGGAATAAAAAGGAGCTGCTAGGAGTTATTTCAGAGTGATGAAAAAGTGCTAAGCCAAGTCAGTCTACATCCCCTAAGGGTTTCATCAAGTCTATCAATTTTTTGAGGATTGATGTCATATAGTAGTGTTTAAAGTTTGGGAGACCCATGCCCCCTGTGTTTCTTGAAGTTGTCGGTAATTTCCTGGAAAACCTAGGTGGTTTACCCTCCAAATTTGGAAATCAGTGCAAAGACAGAAAGTATCAATATCAGGTGTGCTTGAAACAAATATAAAAGAGAACAACCATTTTTATTAAACAGCCAAAACCTGAGATAGGACGGCCCATCCACAGCTGGAGGTTATGGGAGAAAAGGGTGTTAAAAGAAGGCAAAATCTTGATCACCAAATAATTGAGGACTGAAGTCAAACAAAGGCATATCTAGATCATAGTGTGTGACACCAATCCGGGAAGAGGTTTATATTCAATATCTCCTATTTGGACACATTCACTCAGGATCCAGAAAGCTCCTCATATTCCTCCATGAGAGTCATTGCGGTGGGCAACAAAATCTCTGGGTCAGAAAGAGTAAACAATATATTATCTACAAAAACTAAAACTTTAGATTCCTTGTCCTTGCCCAGTACTCCTTGAATATCTGTGTGGCTTCATATGGCTGTTAAGAGAGGTTCTAGTGAGAGTACATATAGTAGTGGGGTGCAGCCCTGACAGGTGCCATTTGAAATGGGGATGGGGTCCATTAACCTTCACTCTAGCAGTATGTCACGAGTACAAAGCTAGAATCCTGGAAAGTTAAATGAAGCCCATCCCCAGCATTCAGGGCATCCCAAACAGGAAGTCCCAAAGGCCTTTTCGGAGTCAATCAACCATGAAACCCATCTGGTCAGGATGAATCAGGGAAGTTAAGTAAGGTTTCAATCTCAAGTCTATCAGTTTAGCATACACATTTAAGTCAACATTCAACAAAGAGATTAGCCTGTAGTTTGCACATTAAGTCGGATCCTTCACATCTTTAGGTATAACTGTTATATGTGCGTCCAGAGGTTGAGTCGCAAAGGAGGAAGAGCTTGATATCGCATTGAAGGTTGTCTGTAGCCATGGTATAAGGAGGGTGGAGAAATTTTTATAGTAGCTGGATGGCAGGCTAGTCTCTTCCTCCTTGAAGTCTCATTCCAAGGCTCTGATTTGGTCCACAGAAAGTCAGGTTGTTATATGTGAGTGTGAGGAATTTATCAAAAGTGTCTCCCTCTCATGGTCAACGTCAATGGGAGTACTGGACCGAATGTTGTACACAGAAGCATAAAAGACACTGAAGGTGTCTATTATCTCATCAAAGAGCATGTGTGGTATACCTCAGATATCATGTACTCTAATGACATGTGACCCTTTTTGTTGTCTTTTCATTATCTGCTCTAATGTTCTTAGTCTGACGATTATGCCATCAAGTGATTTGTTCCTTTCTTTCTTTTTTTCTTTCTAATGGAACTCAGCCGAATAAACTCTTTCTGTATGACCGCATTATGAGCCTCCCACCACTTGGGGAGGGACATCATCTGAGATTTTGAGGGCAAAGTATTCCCCTAATTTCTGCGTGATCGTACTCCTCCCCTCTTCATCCTCAAAAGCAGCTCTTTCAGTTTCCATGACTGAGTACCTCTTTGACATTCCCAAATCCTCAGATCAACATACACTGGCCTATGGTCAGACCAAGTGATGCTACCCACTGATAAGTTACCCAAAAATTGTAGGAAGTACTTGTCACAGAGGAACCAATCTATGAGAGACTACTTGTTATGGGTGTGAGAGAAAAAGGTGTAGTCTTTATCTATGGTATTCTAGGTGCCAAATATCCAAGAGATGATGGCTAGCAAGAGTGACATTAAAATGGCAAAGAACAGATTTCTTAAAAGAGGATAAGGGTGTATTACAGTCTAAAAGAGGCTCTAATGGAAAATAAAAATCACCCCAAGCAGTATGATGCCTTCTTTGGATGAGTCTAATTTTACAGTAAGTCTATAAGAAAGGATCCCGGTCTTTCATTAGGGAAGTATGCGTTCACCAGTGTTTGGTCTCTTGCCTTCGTACATAACATACCAGCCTGCTTGGTCCATTTCACTATCCAACGTCTCCCACAGGACCAATCAGTGAATTAAAGGGATAGTAATGTTTCATAATAAAAGCAGCTCTAATTAATCATTATAGTATTTGGGCCATGGAGAGTGTAATTTCAGTACTGTCAGAGTTGTAGTTCAAGAGTAATTGAATGATAAAGTATCCCCCTCCCGTCCCTTTTACTGATGTAACACTGCTCACCTCAGAGCAGTAGGGAGTGTCCAGGTAGATTGCAGAGAGGGACAATCTTCAATTAAGATAAGGGAAAAAGCTGAAAAACCTGTCAAGGGGGGCAGGGTTTTCATTGTTCTCACAGTAAGAATTTTGACCCTTGATATGAGCTGTCTGGTCTATGGACTGGATTCCACATCTGAGGAGTGGGGGCTTACACTAGGTAAAAGGGGCGGGAGGGGGAAACTTTATCATTTAATTACTCTTGAACTACAACTATCACAGTATTGAAATAACACAGTCTATGGCTCAAATACTATGACGATTAATTGGAGCTGATGTTTTTGTGAAACATTTCTATCACTTTAAAGTAGTCACCCCTTTTGTCTTTGAGTCAGCAGTTCAATGCCATTAGTGAGGGCAATGATGGAGACTGACCTTCGGATGGCTTCCCTACTTAAAGTGGGTTTCCTAACCCACTAACCCATTAACCTTAAAGGGCTAGTAATGTTTCATAATAAAAGCAGCTCCAATTAATCTTCATAGCATTTGGGCCATGGAGAGTGTTATTACAATACTATCAGAGTTGTAGTACAAAAGTAATTGAATGATAAAGTATCCCCCTCCCACCCCTTTTACTGATGTAACACTGCTCAGCACAGAGCAGCAGGGTGGTGTCCAAGTGGATTGCAGAGAGGGACAATCTTCAATTAACATTAGGGAAAAACCTGTCAATGGAGGCAGGGCTTTCATTGTTCTCACAGTAAAAAGATTGTCCCTTGTTGTGAGCTGTCTGGTCTGTGGACCAGATTCCACATCTGAGGGGAGATGGCTTACACTAGGTAAAAGGGGTGGGAGGGGGTTACTTTATCATTCAATTACAACTCTGACAGTACTGAAAGTTGGGAGTTGGGAGTCCCCCGGCTCAAACAGACATTAGAAAGGGAGAGTTTACAGAAAGGAAGGAAAAGATCTATAAGACAAGAAGAGGGTGTAGAGGAGGACGAGGGAGAAATTCAAGGAAATGTAGCGAAAGTACTAAGAAAGGAGTAAGTAAAGGTTGTAGTGAGGGAGGGATATTCAACTTGTCTTCGAGGGACGTTACAAGGGACGAGGCACAAGTATTAGCGAAAGGTTTATCTTTTGCTCCAGCACAACAGCCCAATCCTTTTGAAACGTTCATTGATGTAAAGAAATATATTAGATCTTTAACGGTAAAACGTTTTTACTTGCGCAAAGAGACAGAAACACACGTACAAGTAAGCACTAATTCTATGGCAGATGTATATGGAATTAGAAGATTGGAATCATTAGATGATGACTGTAATCAGGTAGCATGCACCCCAATAGCTAGTGGAATGAGAAAAAATCTAGTTTTTATCCAGTACAACAACAAGGAGAATATATTAAAGTATTTGAAAAACTAATTATGAAAGATATAGAAAAAATGTGTCAGAGAGATAAGAAAGTGCAATATAATTTAGAGACAAGAGAACGAGAAGCACTGAAAGTACTGAAAGGAGATCAAAATATAGTAATTAGACAGGCGGATAAGGGTGGGGGGATATGTATATTGGACATGGATGACTATATAAAGGAAGCACAGAGATTGTTGTCAGATCAAGGTACTTATTTGAAGTTAAATAGTAACCCTACAAATAAGTATCTGGAAGATCTTCGAAAATTGTTAATAAGAGCAAAGATGGATGGTATAGTGACAAAAGATGAGTTTGAATTTTTATATAATGAGAATAGCAAAATACCCATCTTCTATTATCTTCCCAAGATACATAAGGACCCAAAAAGACCCCCTGGTCGTCCGATAGTATCAGGGATAGGATCTATGACAGATAACTTGTCCAAATACATAGACATTTACTTACAGCCGCTAGTATCCTTATTGCCCTCATATCTAAGAGATACAGTACAGGTAATTAAGTGTTTAAAGGAATTGGAATGGAAGGAGACGTTCAGGTGGTTAACCTGTGACGTCTCCTCATTATATACTGTAATCCCACATGAAGAGGGGGTACGGGCGATGAAATATTTCCTAGAAAATGATGGAGTATTACCTGAGATGCAGATCCAATTTTTGGTAGACGCAGTATTGTTTGTGCTAAGACACAATTATTTCTTATTTCATGAGGACATTTACAGCCAAACTACTGGTACAGCAATGGGGTGTGCTTTTGCCCCATCGTTTGCTAATCTATATATGGGGAAATGGGAATTAGAAGTGATTTGGAATAATAATCCATTCCTAAAACATATTGTTTTTTATAAGAGATATATAGATGATATCCTGATGATATGGGAAGGGACAGAACAGGATCTTCTGGATTTTTACAAATATATAAATAATAATGAGTTCAATCTGTCATTTACGATCAAGACAGAAGTGGAACAAATTGAATTTCTAGATTTAATTTTATATCATGAGGGTGCTGACATACATACAAAAAATTTCAGAAAGTCTGTGGATAGTAATGGGTACCTACATTTTGAAAGTGGACATCATAGAAGATGGAAGGAAAATATCCCTTATGGGCAACTGCGGAGAGTTAAGAGAAATTGTAGTAAAGAAGAGGATTTTAAGGAAGAAGCCCTGGTGGTGAGAAAGAAATTTCTTGCAAAAGGGTATAATAGTCAACTGTTGGATCAAGCAGAAAATAAGGTAGAGAATATACCAAGAGAAGAACTTATAAAGTATAAAGAAAAACGGAAAAGTACAGAAAAGTGGTTCCCCTTTTTTACAACAACATTCAATCAAAAAGCCCCACAAATAGAAAAAATTTTGAAAAAACACTGGCATATTTTGAAAGAGGACCCTTTATTGGGTCCAGTGGCAGGAGGAAGACCTAAGGTCTCTTATAAGCGCAATAGAAATATTAAACAATTAATTGCGCCAAGTGATACATTTAAGAAATGTAACATCAAGGAGAGGGGAGGTAGTAGAAACAATGGTCAGTTTTTAAAGGTGGGAAAAGGAATGTATCGGTGTGGTAGGAAGGGATGTAGTACGTGTACACATTGTCCTTCCAAAAAGGAGGAACAAAACAATATTTTTGTATCTAAAACGACAGGTGTAAAATATGAGATAAAACAGTTCTTTAATTGTAACTCGGAATTCGTAGTGTACCTACTCACGTGCAAGTGTGGTAAACAGTACGTGGGGAGGACTAAAAGAAAAGTGGGGGTTAGATTTAGGGAACATTTAAGGAATATTAAGAATAAAATGGATTCCCATAGTGTTCCTAGGCATTTCCTTGAATCTCCAGTATGTAGAGAGGATGAAATTACAATCATAGTAATAGAGCAAGTGAAAGCAGATAGAAGAGGAGGAGATAGACTGCTTAGGTTAAGACAAAGAGAGACTTTCTGGATATATCAACTTAAAACGTTACAACCGGATGGCTTGAATGTGGATCTAGATTTGGCAGCGTTTATTTGATTAGTTTATTTGACCAGTTTATCCATTAGTGGTGGTATCGATATATGGATTGATATGGATTCATATAGAGTATGTATGGATTCATATTGGTGATACCTTCCGGGTCCACAAAAAAGCCACAGGTGGAATATAGTATTGTGCATGATATATTAAGGTGGATTATGATGTGAAACATCCTATGAATATGAGTTATGGTGATACATGTATATAAGGTTCTGTCATAAGAATAATAGTGAGATTAGAGTGCTCCCTTGTACGTGATTTTAATGAGGTCTAATGTATAATTTATTCAAAAGTATAATAGTGAAGTACAAGTAGAATAGGGAATTAGAAATGCTTTTAATCAGAAATGTAATTTGGATACTGAATTGGGCTACAAATAGTTAAGAGTAATTCTCCGTTAAGAGACTCGCATCGTATGTACCGGATGTGATGCGAGTCTATTTAAACTGGAGAAACAATGTAGCCTGTAAGCCCTGAGGAAGCGGACAGAAAAGCCCACGATACGCGTTGGCAAGAAGTGTTTTTAAAGGTTTCGTTTCAGCGGAGACTATTATTGCTGAAGTTTACTGCGGTCACCCATCCCAGCTGATACCCTGTCCAACATCAGAGAGTCCGGTGGTTGCAATTAGAGAGGAGGTTTGAGACGGACTGCCGAAAAGTTTAAAGACCTGTTGGAGAATAAGGTTTATGCTGGGAGGGACTGAGCATCATATATCAGCGATCGGATCGCTGAAAGAGATAAGCTTGTGTTTTATATATTTCTTGTACGTGCAATTTTATTTTTGAAGATGTGAATGTGAATAAAACTCCACTTTTAGATTGGTTTCTCTTGCGCTCTATATTGTCCATACATATAGATATCGTGAGGGTGGTGGTTACAAGAGGCCACTAAAAGGAGCAGCATCGTGACAATCTCGGTAGTGGAGAGTGAAGAGTGGTCCTATTCCGATTGAGACAAGATAAGCGGAGCAATTCTTAGACTTTTGATTGACTATATATGCCTTCCTATACTCCTTGTCTGTAGTGACATCGAGAAGGTTTTGGTTCTTGTGACAACTATTTTAGATTGATGGTTCATATATACCGTGCTCTCTGTCTGTGGTGATATTAAGCAGGTATTGAGATCATTCCCTTGGTGATTTGGTATTGTATGCTATTTATTTTCTTTTGATGTGTCAAACGGGTTTTTTGTGATTATATACAGGACCGGGGTGATAGCAGTGTGACGAGGGGTATATTGATACACAGATATTGTTGCATTCCTGTGGTCCTAGTGTGCAATCACATTCCGTTGATTTTTATTATAAGTATTTTATTACCAGTATTCTATTGATATCATTGGTATTGTGTTTCAGTAGTAGAGTCTGTTTCAATATTGGGCCTTGTGATATTACGTTCCTTATCTCACAGAGCGCCATCATAGTGTGTTTAGTACTGAAATAACACTCTCTATGGCTCAAATTCTATGAAGATAAATTGGAGCTACTTTTATTATGAAACATTACTATGCCTTTAATCATGTCTCTACTATGTAAAGAGCATTCTGCTTTTTACAGGCATATTAAGGTACCTCTCATTGAGGAATCAGCATCTATACGTCAATGCACTAGCCATGATCCAACCACTTTATCAAGCAGATGGAGGTGGATCCTGGAGTCTCTCTGAGGTAGATGGACATGGGAGAAGAAACACAGAAATGGAAGAGTACGTGTCCAAGGGAAACAGCCATAAGAAAGAAAAGGACCACCAAAAGGTGAATCGGTAGAACAAGGAAGTAAGAAACTGCAAACTGAGAAAACCCTTTTCAAGTGGCAGGGGACTGACCCATACAAAAGGAGAGAGTAAAAGTAACCACTTGCCAAATGAAAAAAGAACTGGAATAACCGTATAATCCCAACCATGGAACAGGTAATGTACATTTGTCAAACTAAGGGAGACAGGACAATGTGCACACAGGGAGTCCAACATGAGAGTCAACCCCAAATATCAATTGGGTGACCCCCCCAGAGCGTCCAAATATGGGGCCTCGCAGGGATCCCCCACACTATGTGGTTCTGCTCCATTGGCACATACACCGCCCCATCTACTTAGAGCTGAAGAACGCCCCCCTTTCCAAAGGAGGGGAGCGGCCGGTGATGACCCCCAGCTTCCAACAAGTTATAACATAATAGGAGGCACGCAGTGGCATAGATCACCCCCACGTCTGGCACCCCATCCGCCAGCCCCTACTAGTGATTGACAACACTAGGGTCCTAATAACACATTATCTAAGTAGTCTAGGGAAACTTCTCTTGTGGAGGGGGCCCCCCAGCAAGATATGTACTGCATCAACCCATCACATAAGCTTGGTCGCAACCCAGGTGAAAGTAGCCACTCAAGCCATCTCTTACTCCCCAAATCTTATTGGATGACAAACGGCAGTGCCAGACCCCAGGGAGACCCCCTCACTTGCTACCCCAAAATACCCCACAACAGCCCCCACCCCATCAAATACAAAGACAGTGTAACATATAGACCCGGTGGTAAATGGGTCCCTGTCTGATGTGAACCTGACTGTTATTGGGTACCCCTCCACCCACTCTCCCTGTTCCCCTCCTTCCTTAACCAGGAATCCCCTGCTCACTTTCCTTCTCTCCTGCTCCTCTCCCCATCCCTCCAGCCTACAATCCTCTCCCTGCCATCTCACTTCCATTTTCCTACCTCTCTCACACACCCACTCACACTCAGACACTCACATAGGCACTCTGTCACAATCACTCTTTGCCACTCCCTTACACTTAATCACATTGTATTAAATAAAGTATAAAATGTGTTGTGTGTCCAAAAACAAAAAGGTATGTGTGTGTGTTTACGTTTCTGTGTTTGTGTTTCTCCGCACCACACCATCCCCACTCCAACTCTGCCTCTCTCCAATGCTCTAATCTCTCTCATTATCTCTATCCTCCACTCCTGGGCCCTTTGCTGTAGCTCGCAGAACATCCAAACACAGGCAGTGTGTGTCAATTATTTTGAGGTATATATTTATTTTAATTAACCTGTTACTTTGATGTGTGGTGACTGGCTGTGATTTTGAACTTGTTTTGACAATGTCTATTCCTTTGAACTTGAGTTATCTTGCGTTATTTAGTGAATTAATTCGACACACATTGAGAAAAAAAAGATACAACGCACGTTATCAGGTTACGTAGATTTGTGCGGCCTACACTCGTTGTCTACTCTGGTAGATGGATTATTAAATAATTGCGGAACACAGGTACAATTATCATTTGATAATGGTTTTCTGCTTAATGACTGTTTTACCATACCTTATTGAATTGAGCCCTTGGTCGGGGATAATATTAAGGTTTGAATTGAGGACAGGAATTTCATTTCAGATTGTGTTTTAAGCAGTTTAGGAAAGAAAAACAGGTTTACTAGACCCACATATTTAAATATTGTATACTTGTTCAAAGAGCGTGAGTTAGTGGATAGTGTAATACCAGCTGAATTGTAAATCTATAAGCATAACTTTTAGACAGTCTGATGCACTGCACATCTTGTCACATTTGAACACTTGGAGTAGTTGTTCAAAGGTACATACTGCTGTAGCAAGTGTGAGCATATTATCTTTTTGGAATGTAAAATATTGCATCTAGAAATAAATATTGCAACACTGCATATTACATATTACTGGAAACCTGGAAAGGATATTGGAGCTCACTGAGCAGGTAGTATGTAGGGTTTAGTAGTGAAGAGGGTACAATTGTAGATGAGAAGTGCCATGTGGGGTGGGTAACAGAAAGGAGAGTAGGTAGTGGGCAGAGGAAGGCCAGCTCTGAGTTGACTCAATCCAACAGAGTTGCAAGATTATGTGAAGATGTTGATAAGGATAGCTCAGAATTGGCATTACTGGAAAGGGATGATTCCTCTAGTGGCCAGGGAAACAGTCCTTCTTACAGTTTAGATGGGATTCAGAGTAGGCAGAAACAAGACAGATGGTGGTAAAAGGGGACTGTTTTATTAGGATGATAGATAGGGTAATCTGTAAACAGGAATGTGAATACCAAATGCACATATTGTGTCATATCGTGGACAGGGCAGACAGATTATTGGGAGGGTCTGGAAAGTATCCAGCTGTCTTAGTTCATATGCAAACCTGTGATAAAGTTGGAGGAAGATGGAAGTCCTAAAATGTTCCAGGAATGCAGGGTGCAAGCTCAATACAAGGACATCCAGGGAATTTTTTTCTGAAATACTACCAGTCCCATGTGCCAAAGCAGGCAGGCAGAGGGAGCTCAGGGTGCTTAATGCATGACAAGTATTGGTATAGCAAGGAGGGTTTTAAAGCACTGGGCAGTCTTTACTACTGGGTACAATCTGTATGGTAGTTATGGATTGCACCAAAATGGTAAGGGAGCTGCCATGCAGTGGGATGAACTGCTTAGAAGGTTGGAGGAGATTTTCAACTAGGAAATGGGGGGAGGTGGTATAACTAGTAAAATTAGATGGACAGTGTAGATAGGAACTGGGTACAAGTAAAGGATCATGGGGGTGGAGATAAATGTAGCTAATAGGGATAAACTCCTATTAATTGCAGATTTAGAAAAAAGGGCAAGTAGTGGGTAAAATACATAATGATGACAAAATTAACTGTATGTTTTTAAATGCAAGAAGCATGGTAAGCAAAATGGGAGAGCTGTAATTGCTGGCAGTTCATGAGTATTTGGAGATAATTGATATAACTGAAGCATGGTGGGATGATACACATGATTGGGCTGTAAATATTTAGGGCTATTCCCTGTTTAACAGAGACAGGATTAATAGACGAGGGTTTGTGTGTCCATATTTGAAACCAGATCGAAATCCAAGTTTTAGGTATATATTTGTGCGGGAAATTGAGATAATGTTAGTAGAAATTGATTGAAGCTAACTGCTGCATAAAAGGTAAAACAATATTTATGAGGATGTTGAGGTCCCACTGTTATGGTAAATGAAAACAGCTGCACAACTTGGGCCTACTATAATCATGGGAGATTTTAACTATACAGATATAAACTGGAGAAATGAGATATGTCAGAATGCTAAGGAAAGCATTATTTTTATTATAAGCATGCTTAGGGATAGCTATCTGTCACAAATGGTGGAATTGCCAACAAGAAATAACAATGTATTGGACCTAGTGACAGCAAAAAAAAGTAGTAATATCAATTATTTAAAGTGTTAATAATGTCCAAAAAACTGTTTTTTGCATTTAGAAAAGCTTAAAAAGCTGAGCTAAATGCAAAAATACATATCTCTCAAACCGCTATGGTTTAAGAGATACAGGCGTTTAAAGTTTGCTGTTTCCTACTGACAGCTGTAAAGCTGTCAGCAGGAGATTCGTGTCGGTCGACACGGAGGCGCTTGAGAAGTGCCGAGATCTCGTTACTTACAAGGAATCCCTTCATTGGAATGGTCTAAAACGTGTGCCTGTCAGGCCATCGACCGACACGAATCTCCTGCTGACAGCTTTACAGCTGTCAGTAGGAAACAGCAAACTTTAAACGCCTGTATCTCTTAAACCATAGCGGTTTGAGAGATATGTTTTTTGCATTTAGCTCAGCTTTTTAAGCTCTTCTAAATGCAAAAAAACTGGTTTTTGGACATTACTAACACTTTAAGTCTGAAGGAACAGAAAATTATTTTTTGAAAAACATGGAATGCAATAAAGACAGCCAAAAAAGGCAATTAGATTTAAAAAAAGATAGAAAATTACTCAGTTGCAAGGAAGAGCAAGACTTATCCAAAACTGTTTTTCAAATACATAAATAGCAAAACCTTAAAAAAATCTGGCATTGAACCTTTCAGAAATTAGATGGTTGAGTTGATTAGGGAGGATAAGTAAAAGGCTGATATTCTAAACAGTTTCTTTGCTTCGGTATATACAAGGGAAAGAGATATGATAGAAGAGCCGCAAAGAGTAACAAGTAAAATCATACCATTATCAAATATTTGACACAAGAATAAGTTCAAGGGAACACTGGACAAAATTAAGAATGGCAAAGAACCCGTCCTGATGGTAAACATCCAAGGGTTATTCAGGTACAGTGTTAGCAAGACCACTCTTTTTACTTTTACAGACTCTCTCACCACAGACTTAGTGCCTCAAGAATTGCGTAAAGCCAATGTAGTGCTTTTATTTAAGAAGGGAACTAAAACAGAACCTGGAAATTATAGACCTGTAAGTTTGACCTCAGTAATGGGAAAACTGGTAGAAGGGATAATAAGGAACTTTATTCAGGATTACACTGGGAAAACTAGATTATTAGCAAGAATCAAAAGGATTTTTTGAGGAATGGATATTGACAAACAAATATTTTGAGCTTCTATGAAGAAGTAAGTAGTAACCTAGACAATGATAAGCAGTAGATGTAGTATATCTAGAGTTAGCAAAAGTATTTGATACAGTACCATACAGGAGGCTTGTTTATAAAATGAATATAATATAATATATATATAATATATAAAAAACAAATTCACCATAAATACCTTTGGCTGGAGGTACACATGACCGGGATTCCGTATTCCTCGAGAGTCAGAACTCACTTCCGGTAACAACCTGCGTCATCCAACATGACCCGCTTCCTGTTGGAAACAGAGCCACGTGGATGCAGCTTGCGCTCCACAATTGGAACGCAACGGAAGTATTGGATACCCCTGACTCCGGAGGAGTACTTACAAACTGCACATGTCCCGTTTTCAATGATCATCAATCTAGAATAAATAAAAACAGATAAAAACAATATATTCTTATAAGATCGGCTAATGTTCATTGTAAAATGACAAATCTATTTTGTAGAGATTTGAAAAGCATATTTAACATGCATTGTTGCTATGTACAAACTACCAACTTCACTAACATTTTCCAGAGATTGAAATTCATAAACATATATATAGATATATAATTATTATTCTTTAGTTTAAAAAGAGAATTACCTTCTTTTAGAAATAATTTCTCCTATATCCACTAACCTCAAAAAAGGGAATTGATAAAAAATATATATAAAAAATATTGTTATTAAAAATATATATATATATATTTATAAAAAGACATTCCAAAATAAAATATTATATTGGATCTAGTAAAAAACCATAAAAATCCTTCAAGTCAACTGCCATAAATCTAATTCCTCATTTAATCCCCCAGGAATCAGAGTACCCAATTTATAAATCCATAGGGATTCCTTTTTGCACAATTCAATAAATCTATTAGGAATTGATCGCGGAATGTAATCAATCCCTTTAACTGAGAAATTGGTAATTCCCCCATGAACTAAAATGTCTTGAGACGCTGTGTTCTTGAGATTTTTTGACAATGTTGCGTCTATGTTCTCCCAATCTTTCACGTAGTGTTCTTGTGGTTCTACCTACATAACTAATACCACATCCATGGGTACCAGATTTGCCCCCAGTTATGCCAATCTATTTATGGGTTTCTGGGAGGCAACTCAAGTGTGGACCATGAACCCATGGGTGGCGAATCTGGTATTCTATGGCCGATATATAGACGATATAATTGTTATCTGGAAGGGGAATGCCTTAGAATTACAAAGGATGATTGATTTCTTTAATAGTAATGATAAGGGAGTCAAGTTTACTTCTGAAATAAGTAAAAATGAAATCAAATTTTTGGACCTTCAATTATATATACAGAACAACAAAATCCAAAGTACTGTGTATACCAAACCGGTATCTAAAAATAAATATTTACATGCCCGTAGTTGCCATCATGAAAAATGGAAAAATAACATTCCCTTTGGGCAATTCAACCGGTTAAGAAGGAATTGCAGCACTATGGAAGATTTTGAATTTCAATGTACAATAATGAAGGCCAAATTTGTAGAAAGAGGGTATGAGGAACCAGTTTTAGAGAGGGCTATGGTTAGGGCTAGGGATTTAAACAGAGACCTTCTACTTATGCCCAAAAAGAAAGCAAAATCAAAAAATGAGAAACATCAGTCAGCTTTCATCACTCAGTATAATTCTATGGCGGGCAAAATACAAACCATTATTAAGAAAAATTGGCGTATTTTGAAAGAAGACCCTTTACTGAGAGATGAAATACCAGCTCAAGGCAAGGTAATTTTTCGAAAGGCTAAAGATATTAGGTCAGAGATTGCTAAAAGCAAACCAAAGAAGGCACCTATTGAAACTATAGCACAAAAAGAAAAGATTAGGGGTAATTTCCAATGTAATATCAAAGCTTGTTATAATTGTATTTATATGGAACAAAAAGTTCAAACTTTTACAAGTTTAAATTCTAATACTACCTTTAACATTGAACATTTTATCAACTGTGGAACATCTTACGTAGTATATTTAATTACTTGTGGATGTGGTATTAGTTATGTAGGTAGAACCACAAGAACACTACGTGAAAGATTGGGAGAACATAGACGCAACATTGTCAAAAAATCTCAAGAACACAGCGTCTCAAGACATTTTAGTTCATGTGTTAAAGGGGGAATTACCAATTTCTCAGTTAAAGGGATTGATTACATTCCGCGATCAATTCCTAATAGATTTATTGAATTGTGCAAAAAGGAATCCCTATGGATTTATAAATTGGGTACTCTGATTCCTGGGGGATTAAATGAGGAATTAGATTTATGGCAGTTGACTTGAAGGATTTTTATGGTTTTTTACTAGATCCAATATAATATTTTATTTTGGAATGTCTTTTTATAAATATATATATATATATTTTTAATAACAATATTTTTTATATATATTTTTTATCAATTCCCTTTTTTGAGGTTAGTGGATATAGGAGAAATTATTTCTAAAAGAAGGTAATTCTCTTTTTAAACTAAAGAATAATAATTATATATCTATATATATGTTTATGAATTTCAATCTCTGGAAAATGTTAGTGAAGTTGGTAGTTTGTACATAGCAAGGAAAAGATCAAGCGCCAACTAACTAATGTCCTAGGGATGATCAATATTCTCAATTAGATAATAAAAGTCTCAGAGAAATACATCAATAAGTTCTTATATTGCCTTGGTAGTATTATGGCACTTGGAGAAGTTCGTCAGCACACCGTATGGTCCTTAACTGTGGGAACAAAGCAGAAGATCTGTAAGAGTAGATCTGTATGCAGGTGAGTTTGTAATCACAAGCCCCCTTACAGGTAGAACTCACCAAATGCAATACTTGAAAGTGTGTCTAGAAAGCCCGACCCAGCTTGTGCCAATATTCTCCAATGTGCCCAACGTCAGTGGTGCCAAGTGGGGTCCCTTAGGTCTCTTCAAAACAGAAATATACAATACACCATATCTGAGAGCAAATCTGTATAGAAAGATATTCAAAATAGTCCCCTATAGGACCAAACTCACCAGATACATATACTGTGCTTGTATGAGGGACCCGACCTGGCCACAGTCCACAAAAAATCCAACTTGAATGCTCCACAAGGGTAGGTAGAAAAAACGTAAAATTTATTTGATTGAATTTCCCTACGCGTTTCGTGGCTCTGTATTCCACTTCATCAGGGGATTAAAATTACAATAACAACCATGTACATGTCTTATATATACACATATTCATACGTAAGAGTTACTTACATGTGTGTCGGCTATGGAGAGAGGCGTCCGGTCTGGCGTAGCGCCTAGAGCGGCGTCTTCTGACCCGCATATTTTAGAAGAGAGCTCCATGCCTCGTTCTCAGAGGCCACGCTGCCGAACGTTGTCATGGAGACCGGACGCCTTATCTCCGGTCCGACACACCTTTTTAAGTGAGATACCTTCATCGATGTGCTGTGAATGTCTTCTCAGGGATTCAGCCCTCAAAGACAACACAGCCAAGTATATCGGTGAATCGATACTATTAGCGACTCAAAGTCTTCCATTCCATTTACACAGATTAAACTGTATCTCACTTGCAGCTTGTATACATATAGACAAGAAAATTTTTTTTTTTTAAATTATTAACATATAAATTATAATAAAACGATGTCAATCCAAATGTAGATAAAATACAAATATCATTGTTCCCTTATCTCATGTTGTATAGAATTAAAAATAAATGAAATAAATAAAGAGATAACTAGATCCTATATATATTGCTTGATGGCCAAAAAGATCTTCTCAAAGACTTATATATATACATACATACATGTGCACATGTGCACATATATGCATATAAATACATACACATGCACATATACACATAATCTGCACATACTCCTGTACAAATGATTTATTGTTGCAAAAAATTACTAACCTCCATTTCTTCATTAAGCCCACTAGGGGCTAAAGTATCTAATGTATAAATCCAATATGCCTCCCTGCGGCATAGTGTGGAGAATCTATTAGATTTTGAAACCGGGATATGTTCTATACCAGTTATTTTGAAGTTATTGATTCCTCCTTTTTGACAGCTATTAAAATGTTTTGGAATAGTGTGTGTTTCCATTTTCCTACTAATCAGATAACGGTGCTCTCTTGCACGTTCTCGAAGGGATCTTGTAGTTCTGCCTACATATTGAATCTTACAACCACACGTTATGACATAAATCACAAAAGATGTATCACATGTTATTAAATTTTTGATTGGATATATGTTGTGATTGACAGAGCTTTGTATGTTTGTTACTTTGTTGGTTAGGAATTTGCAATTGGTACATGTACTATGTAGGCATCTATAGTTGCCCATTGGAGTGGTGGAATTAAATATGCCTCTTCTATCTTTTCCATCTTTCAGGCTTTTCGGTCTACTGGTAGCCACATATCCTCGAAGATTTTTTGCTTTTTTATACGTGATTTTTGCTTTTGCTGGAAGAATATTCTGCAGAAAAGGGTCTTGTTTTAAAATTCCCCAGTACTTATCTATAATTGAGTGTATCATTTTTGATGCTCCATTATATTGTGTTATTATAGAGGGTGATCTCTTAGCTGTTATAGTTTTTTCTTTATTTCTCAACAGATCTTCTCTTTTTAGATTGAGAGCCCTATTGCATGCAGAATTGACAACTGAAATCTTATGTCCTCTCTCTAATAGTTGTTGTTTGAGATCTCCGCTTTTTGCTAAAAAATCTTCTATACTGCTGCAATTTCTCCTTAATCTATGAAATTGACCAAATGGGATGTTCTTTATCCATTTTGGGTGATGACAGCTATCTGCCCTCAAATATTGATTTCTAGATACCTCTTTTTTATAAATAGTACTGGCGATCTGTTGTTCCGGGATCCCTTTAAGTTTTAAATCCAAGAAAGTAATTTCTTCCTTATTAATTTCAGAGGTGAATACCAGACCCATATCGTTAGCATTAAAACTATATATAAGTTCTGATAATGAGTCAAGTGAACCTCCCCAAATAATGAGGATATCATCTATATATCGGCCATAGTATACTAGGCTGCCCCCCCCATTTTTCTCTGGGCCACACTGCAAGATCTTCCCATAGTCCCATAAATAAATTAGCATATGAGGGGGCAAACCTAGTTCCCATGGCCGTACCTCGGATTTGTAAAAAGAATTCTTCCTGGAATTGGAAAAAATTATGATGTAATATGAATGAGACACATTTGATAATAAATTCCAACTGCTGGTGTGAAAGTTTCGCTTTAATCTCCAAAAAGTACCTAATTGCTTGCAATCCTAAAATGTGGTCGATGCAAGTATATAGGGATGCAACATCTAATGTTACCCAAACATAATGATCTTTCCATATAATAGATGACAGAATGTTTAAAACATGCTGGGAGTCCCTTATATAGGATGGAAGTGCGACCACATATTGTTGTAAGAAAAAATCTATGTAGGCGGATAAATTCGAAGTAAATGAATTAATTCCTGATATAATAGGTCTGCCTGGAGGATTTGTATTATTTTTATGAAGTTTTGGTATATGATAAAAGAAAGGGGGATCCGCATATTCTACACAAAGGAATTGAAACTCCTGTTTGTTTAATATACCCTCCTCCAATCCCTCTTTTAGTAGGGTTTTTAGTGAATCATTGAAAACTTCAGAGGGGTTATATGTAAGTTTCCGATATGAGTTTTCATCTTTCAGCAATCTACAGGCTTCTGCTAGATATACAGTAGTGTCCTGTATAACCAAAGCTCCACCTTTATCCGCCTCTCTGATAGTGATGGTCTTGTCTGAGGTAAGGTGTTTTAAAGCAATTCTTTCCTTCCCAGTAAGATTGTCTTTGGGGTTTGTATATTTGCTGATCCTTTCTTTGTAGTCTTTAATAACTATCCCAAAGAAAGCATCTACAAAAGGTCCCTTGTACTGGGAGGGAAAAAACTGAGATCGCGGTTTGTATGGAGTATGTGATACGCGTACTTCTTGTGTATTTGGTCTTATTTCATTTTCTAACTGTAGAGATTCCAAAATCTGCAAAGGTTCTAAATCTCCTATACCTAAAGCAGAACCATTGTAGCTTGTATTAAGGGTCTCAATGGAAGGTTTAGTTTTTTTAATTTCAAAGTACCTATGTAGAGATAACTCACGTGTGAATCTCTTGAGATCCAGGAAAAAAGAGAAATCGTCAGGCTTACTAGTTGGAGCAAACTTAAGGCCTTTCTCCAATAGAGTTTGCTCATCAACACTTAATACTCTATTGGAGAGATTGAAAATGGCCTGTTTCGATGTCCTTATTGAATCTTCTGACTTTTTTGTTTTTGTTGTTGTTGTGTTTCTTGTCCTTCTTCCTCCTCGTTTGCCTCTATGGAATTTCTTCTTGATTCCTTCGATCCCTGAGGAGATTTCATTTTGCGTTTCCCTCTTTCTTTCTTGAATCTCCCAAATTCCAAAAAAGGCTCTTGATGGTTGTTTTCTTGATGTGATAAATCTTCTACAGTTATCTCAGTTTGTAACACTTCAAAGGAATTCTTTAAAGGCATGCAGTCTTTGGAAGTAGAGGGCACAACGTTATCCTTACATTCTGAATTTTTGGCATTTTTAAAAACAGTTTCTCTTGATTTAGTGTTTGTATTTGTATTCGCTTTGTCCAAATTTTTATCTTTATTGTTAAATGGTTTATCCATATTTGTTGTTGGTTTGTTAGGATTACGTTTCCCTTTATTGTACTGATCCTTAAATCTAGACCAGGATCTTATTTGATTATTCGCATAATCATTTTGGTCTCTTTTTAGTTTTTTCATTTTTCTCTCCTTTAATTCTTTTTCCAAATTTTCTACTTTATTCTCTGCTTTTTGGTCTAAATCATTAAATATTATGTTACTTTTATGCTTTTGAAGTGTATTATGTATATCATCTATTTCTTGTTCTATTTGTTTTAAACGTTGGCTTCTAAAATTGATTATATGTCTCATGAGGTTAAAAGAACAATTATCTAAAATATTATCCCATTCTATTTTGAACTGTTCATCATTAAAACCACACGTTTTTATAATTCTCAACCCTCTAGGTATAATTTTATTATCCACATATCGTTGAAGAGAAAGTAGATCCCACCACTGTCTTAACTCTTGACAAAGAAGATCTTCAAGACTATTGAAGATCTTTTTAAGTTCTCCATTAGACTCATCTGGACTTGTATTATTTGTATTATCAACTTTAACTGATTCCTTAAACATAAGCTCCAGTTGCCTCTTCCTCTCCGATCTTGAAGAAATAGCCATACTTGCCATCCTTCAACGCCAGGAATGGAGAGTCACAAAAGGGCAAATTGCACAAATGTACTTGACAGGGTTAGAAACTTATATATAATACAGTATAATATGGTGTAATAGAGGGCAGCTCAGTGTGAACCAAAATCACATGAAGTAAAATATACAAAAGAAAAAACACCGGAATAGCGCTCCTCTACAATCTCTGTCAAATTAAAATAAAATAAAATAAGATAAAAATGGAAAAAGTTAATTATGAAAATACACAATGTATGCTGTCTGAAAAGTATATTTGTATATATGTATTATCTCACCAAGACTAGTATGGAGGCTGCTCAGATCAGGGTGTTTGTTTTGGTTCCACCCATCATGTATAATATACAATAAGAAGAAAAGAAAGGAAAAATGTGTCTCATTCATATTACATCATAATTTTTTCCAATTCCAGGAAGAATTCTTTTTACAAATCCGAGGTACTGCCATGGGAACTAGGTTTGCCCCCTCATATGCTAATTTATTTATGGGACTATGGGAAGATCTTGCAGTGTGGCCCAGAGAAAAATGGGGGGGCAGCCTAGTATACTATGGCCAATATATAGATGATATCCTCATTATTTGGGGAGGTTCACTTGACTCATTATCAGAACTTATATATAGTTTTAATGCTAACGATATGGGTCTGGTATTCACCTCTGAAATTAATAAGGAAGAAATTACTTTCTTGGATTTAAAACTTAAAGGGATCCCGGAACAACAGATCGCCAGTACTATTTATAAAAAAGAGGTATCTAGAAATCAATATTTGAGGGCAGATAGCTGTCATCACCCAAAATGGATAAAGAACATCCCATTTGGTCAATTTCATAGATTAAGGAGAAATTGCAGCAGTATAGAAGATTTTTTAGCAAAAAGCGGAGATCTCAAACAACAACTATTAGAGAGAGGACATAAGATTTCAGTTGTCAATTCTGCATGCAATAGGGCTCTCAATCTAAAAAGAGAAGATCTGTTGAGAAATAAAGAAAAAACTATAACAGCTAAGAGATCACCCTCTATAATAACACAATATAATGGAGCATCAAAAATGATACACTCAATTATAGATAAGTACTGGGGAATTTTAAAACAAGACCCTTTTCTGCAGAATATTCTTCCAGCAAAAGCAAAAATCACGTATAAAAAAGCAAAAAATCTTCGAGGATATGTGGCTACCAGTAGACCGAAAAGCCTGAAAGATGGAAAAGATAGAAGAGGCATATTTAATTCCACCACTCCAATGGGCAACTATAGATGCCTACATAGTAGATGTACCAATTGCAAATTCCTAACCAACAAAGTAACAAACATACAAAGCTCTGTCAATCACAACATATATCCAATCAAAAATTTAATAACATGTGATACATCTTTTGTGATTTATGTCATAACGTGTGGTTGTAAGATTCAATATGTAGGCAGAACCACAAGATCCCTTCGAGAACGTGCAAGAGAGCACCGTTATCTGATTAGTAGGAAAATGGAAACACACACTATTCCAAAACATTTTAATAGCTGTCAAAAAGGAGGAATCAATAACTTCAAAATAACTGGTATAGAACATATCCCGGTTTCAAAATCTAATAGATTCTCCACACTATGCCGCAGGGAGGCATATTGGATTTATACATTAGATACATTAGATACTTTAGCCCCTAGTGGGCTTAATGAAGAAATGGAGGTTAGTAATTTTTTGCAACAATAAATCATTTGTACAGGAGTATGTGCAGATTATGTGTATATGTGCATGTGTATGTATTTATATGCATATATGTGCACATGTGCACATGTATGTATGTATATATATAAGTCTTTGAGAAGATCTTTTTGGCCATCAAGCAATATATATAGGATCTAGTTATCTCTTTATTTATTTCATTTATTTTTAATTCTATACAACATGAGATAAGGGAACAATGATATTTGCTGCAAGTGAGATACAGTTTAATCTGTGTAAATGGAATGGAAGACTTTGAGTCGCTAATAGTATCGATTCACCGATATAGTTGGCTGTGTTGTCTTTGAGGGCTGAATCCCTGAGAAGACATTCACAGCACATCGATGAAGGTATCTCACTTAAAAAGGTGTGTCGGGCCGGAGATAAGGCGTCCGGTCTCCATGACAACGTTCGGCAGCGTGGCCTCTGAGAACGAGGCATGGAGCTCTCTTCTAAAATATGCGGGTCTGAAGACGCCGCTCTAGGCACCACGCCAGACCGGACGCCTCTCTCCATAGCCGACACACATGTAAGTAACTCTTACGTATGAATTTGTGTATATATAAGACATGTACATGGTTGTTATTGTAATTTTAATCCCCTGATGAAGTGGAATACAGAGCCACGAAACGCGTAGGGAAATTCAATCAAATAAATTTTACGTTTTTTCTACCTACCCTTGTGGAGCATTCAAGTTGGATTTTTTGTGGACTGTGGCCAGGTCGGGTCCCTCATACAAGCACAGTATATGTATCTGGTGAGTTTGGTCCTATAGGGGACTATTTTGAATATCTTTCTATACAGATTTGCTCTCAGATATGGTGTATTGTATATTTCTGTTTTGAAGAGACCTAAGGGACCCCACTTGGCACCACTGACGTTGGGCACATTGGAGAATATTGGCACAAGCTGGGTCGGGCTTTCTAGACACACTTTCAAGTATTGCATTTGGTGAGTTCTACCTGTAAGGGGGCTTGTGATTTCAAACTCAACTGCATACAGATCTACTCTTAGAATCGATCTTCTGCTTTGTTCCCACAGTTAAGGACCATACGGTGTGCTGACGAACTTCTCCAAGTGCCATAATACTACCAAGGCAATATAAGAACTTATTGATGTATTTCTCTGAGACTTTTATTATCTAATTGAGAATATTGATCATCCCTAGGACATTAGTTAGTTGGCGCTTGATCTTTTCCTTTCTTTTCTTCTTATTGTATATTATACATGATGGGTGGAACCAAAACACCCTGATCTGAGCAGCCTCCATACTAGTCTTGGTGAGATAATACATATATACAAATATACTTTTCAGACAGCATACATTGTGTATTTTCATAATTAACTTTTTCCATTTTTATCTTATTTTATTTTATTTTAATTTGACAGAGATTGTAGAGGAGCGCTATTCCGGTGTTTTTTCTTTTGTATATGTTTGTACATAGCAACAATGCATGTTAAATATGCTTTTCAAATCTCTACAAAATAGATTTGTCATTTTACAATGAACATTAGCCGATCTTATAAGAATATATTGTTTTTATCTGTTTTTATTTATTCTAGATTGATGATCATTGAAAACGGGACATGTGCAGTTTGTAAGTACTCCTCCGGAGTCAGGGGTATCCAATACTTCCGTTGCGTTCCAATTGTGGAGCGCAAGCTGCATCCACGTGGCTCTGTTTCCAACAGGAAGCGGGTCATGTTGGATGACGCAGGTTGTTACCGGAAGTGAGTTCTGACTCTCGAGGAATACGGAATCCCGGTCATGTGTACCTCCAGCCAAAGGTATTTATGGTGAATTTGTTTTTTATTATATTATATAAAGCTGTGATAATATTATAATTTATAAGCCCCTGAAGAAGTGCTTTTAGTAGCACGAAATGCGTTGGGCGTTTTTTCTGATCGTTATACTTTACTTTTATGAACTTTTGAATAAAATACCTTTTTAATATTGGATTTTGGTCTTAACAATCCTTTTGGATATAATCCGGTGATCTATACTTTATGAATAGTCAGCCGATATAATCGAAAACGGAGGACTATGAGCACCTGGAAGAGCCATTTACTCATCAATATCTGGTGAGTTTTTATATGTGGGGGCCTATTCCTACATTGCATATATACAGATACTCTCTTAGAAGGGTCTGCGCCCTTTTCTTGTGTTTTTTTCTAGAGACAATAAGTTCTTGGTGTACTACACCGGTACACTACAAGGGGCTGCGACCGAACCAAAAAGAGAGAAGGGGAGAAAAAGTCCCATTTGAAGAATTATATTGGAACATTCATTGGAATATTTTGGAGAAATTCAAGGAGAATTTTTTTTGAACTGGCTTTAGGACTTTAATATTTAATTTGCTCTTATCTATTTTTTATAGATTTGGGTAGTCAGTTAGACTTAAAAGAAATATAGAAATTCGTAGCGCCACAGCTTCCTTTTGGAGTTTGTTTCATTGTGGATATTTCATCTATTGTGGATGTTTCATCTATCAGGTGTTATTGTTGCTAGGGCTGCTTGAATTGCTTATTTTCTATCTACTGTGTTAATATTATTTATAATCTTTTATCTATACTCACTTAAGAATTGTATTTAAGTATGTCCTGTATATCAGTTCAAGAGCGTTATATTAGGAAACAAAATATCAAAACATTCCTTACTCAGGAAATGATTCCAAATACAACACTGATTAGAGATGATAATACTGTTAAAAAACAGTTCATCTTATTAGAACAGGCCCTAAAGGACGAATTACGTCACTGGTGGGATCTAGTCCTCCTACAGAATTATTTAAACAATAAGATTATACCAAGAGGCTTAAGACTACATAAACCATCATCATTTCAAGATAGGGACTTTAATGTCAAATGGAACCAGCTTCTGGAAGAGTGTTCTTTCAATCTAATTAGACATATAATAGAATATCGAGAAAAAGAATTAACTAAGATCGAAGAGAAGATAAAAGATATCTATAGTAATTTAGAAGGACACTCTACAGATGTTGGTTTTAAGGATCTGGATATGAAAGTCAATAACAATGTGACCAAATTAGAAAAAGAATTAAAAGAAAGAAAAGAACATAAGTTCAAGAGAGATGAAGATGATTATCAGACAACGAGTACCAATCAAAATAAAAACATCAATTACAGTAGGGTGAATTATAATAGGAACAATAGATATCATCATAATTCAAGATACAAATATTATCGGAATAAACCAAATAAATCCGAAGTAACTAAATCTCATATTCATCAGGTAGAAAATACTAATGTTGATGATAATAAAATGACAAGAAACAATTCTGAAACTAATTCCAACTTCACTATTTCTGTGAGTAACAAATATGAAGTGTTAAGTACAGAAACCATTTTGGAAGAGAAAAATTTGCCAGACATGGCTCCTCAAAAAGAGAATTTAGAATCACCCATAAATACTCCTTTTAAAATAATATCTAGTAATGAGTCTCTTCAGTCTAGAATACAAATTGATAACTCATCTCCTCAGCCATCCACTTCAAAGGCTTTTTTAGCCCAAGTGGTTTCACCAACAACAAAAATAAAAAATCCGATCCAATCCCTTTGGGAGAAGTCAGAACAACAGAAGGTCAACAGAGGAAAGAGAAAGGAAAACGAAAGTATAGAGGATGTAGGGGAGGAAAAAAGAAAAAAGGTGGCCAAGGTCAATCAATTGAGCCAGGACAAAATAGAGAAGGTATAATCAATCTTTCCTCCTTTAACATCACTCCAAATCAAGTTTCACTTTTACAGAAAGGTTTAGCCTTTGCACCTAGTCAGGCTCCCAATGATTTTAATTTTTTTGTAGATTTAAATCACTTTCAACGCAAACTGACCCTAAAAAGATTCTTCAAGGGACAATCACAACAAAAAAGAACTATTAAAAATGGAGATGAAAAAGTCTCTGATGGAGATGATACTCTTTTGCTGTTAGAAAATTTGTTGGAAGAATCTAATCCCAACAAAGATCAGGATGCAAAAGACATAATAAATCTGGAAGATGTTCAGAATTGCCAGTTTATACGCACCCAATTCAAAGGAAAATCCAAATTTTACCCTTCAAGCTCCAAAGGACCTTATGTGGAAGCTTTCTATAAAATGGTATTAAGAGATTATAATAATACAGTTAAAAAGCATCCCATTAAGAAGGACAACTTAAATAAAGGAGAAAGAAGGGCATTAAAAGATCTGAAATTAAACGATATGATAACAATAAGAGAGGCAGATAAAGGAGGCGCTCTGGTAATTCAAGACACAGTAGACTATTTACAAGAAGGATTCAGACTTTTAGGAGATATGAAGGCATATCGTCGTTTGGATCTAGATCCAACCAAAGTTTTTTTAAAATCTTTCAAGTCACTATTACAAGATGCTCTAATTAGGAATATTATTAGTAAGGAAGAATTTAATTATATTTATGTCCCTTGTCCTAGTATAGCATTTTTCTATCATATTCCGAAGGTTCACAAAAGGTTGGAGAACCCTCCAGGACGTCCGATTATCTCGGGCATAAACAATCTGACTTCCAATTTATCATCATTTTTAGACTATTTTTTACAACAATATGTAGTGAAATTGAAATCACACATAAGAGACTCACAACATGTTTTACATCAATTTTCTGATATCGAGTGGGACTCCGAATCATTCATGTGGGCTACCCTGGACGTGACGTCACTATATACTTCCATAGAACATCATCTTGGTTTAGAGGCAATAGCTTATTTTTTAGATTCAGATACAAGTATGCCAAGTTTGCAGAAGGAATTTATCCTGAAGGGTGTTCAATTTATTCTGCATCACAATTATTTTACCTTTCAGGATTCCTTTTTTCTCCAGACCCAGGGTACGGCCATGGGTACCAGATTTGCCCCCAGTTATGCCAATCTATTTATGGGTTTCTGGGAGGCAACTCAAGTGTGGACCATGAACCCATGGGTGGCGAATCTGGTATTCTATGGCCGATATATAGACGATATAATTGTTATCTGGAAGGGGAATGCCTTAGAATTACAAAGGATGATTGATTTCTTTAATAGTAATGATAAGGGAGTCAAGTTTACTTCTGAAATAAGTAAAAATGAAATCAAATTTTTGGACCTTCAATTATATATACAGAACAACAAAATCCAAAGTACTGTGTATACCAAACCGGTATCTAAAAATAAATATTTACATGCCCGTAGTTGCCATCATGAAAAATGGAAAAATAACATTCCCTTTGGGCAATTCAACCGGTTAAGAAGGAATTGCAGCACTATGGAAGATTTTGAATTTCAATGTACAATAATGAAGGCCAAATTTGTAGAAAGAGGGTATGAGGAACCAGTTTTAGAGAGGGCTATGGCTAGGGCTAGGGATTTAAACAGAGACCTTCTACTTATGCCCAAAAAGAAAGCAAAATCAAAAAATGAGAAACATCAGTCAGCTTTCATCACTCAGTATAATTCTATGGCGGGCAAAATACAAACCATTATTAAGAAAAATTGGCGTATTTTGAAAGAAGACCCTTTACTGAGAGATGAAATACCAGCTCAAGGCAAGGTAATTTTTCGAAAGGCTAAAGATATTAGGTCAGAGATTGCTAAAAGCAAACCAAAGAAGGCACCTATTGAAACTATAGCACAAAAAGAAAAGATTAGGGGTAATTTCCAATGTAATATCAAAGCTTGTTATAATTGTATTTATATGGAACAAAAAGTTCAAACTTTTACAAGTTTAAATTCTAATACTACCTTTAACATTGAACATTTTATCAACTGTGGAACATCTTACGTAGTATATTTAATTACTTGTGGATGTGGTATTAGTTATGTAGGTAGAACCACAAGAACACTACGTGAAAGATTGGGAGAACATAGACGCAACATTGTCAAAAAATCTCAAGAACACAGCGTCTCAAGACATTTTAGTTCATGTGTTAAAGGGGGAATTACCAATTTCTCAGTTAAAGGGATTGATTACATTCCGCGATCAATTCCTAATAGATTTATTGAATTGTGCAAAAAGGAATCCCTATGGATTTATAAATTGGGTACTCTGATTCCTGGGGGATTAAATGAGGAATTAGATTTATGGCAGTTGACTTGAAGGATTTTTATGGTTTTTTACTAGATCCAATATAATATTTTATTTTGGAATGTCTTTTTATAAATATATATATATATATTTTTAATAACAATATTTTTTATATATATTTTTTATCAATTCCCTTTTTTGAGGTTAGTGGATATAGTAGAAATTATTTCTAAAAGAAGGTAATTCTCTTTTTAAACTAAAGAATAATAATTATATATCTATATATATGTTTATGAATTTCAATCTCTGGAAAATGTTAGTGAAGTTGGTAGTTTGTACATAGCAACAATGCATGTTAAATATGCTTTTCAAATCTCTACAAAATAGATTTGTCATTTTACAATGAACATTAGCCGATCTTATAAGAATATATTGTTTTTATCTGTTTTTATTTATTCTAGATTGATGATCATTGAAAACGGGACATGTGCAGTTTGTAAGTACTCCTCCGGAGTCAGGGGTATCCAATATTTCCGTTGCGTTCCAATTGTGGAGCGCAAGCTGCATCCACGTGGCTCTGTTTCCAACAGGAAGCGGGTCATGTTGGATGACGCAGGTTGTTACCGGAAGTGAGTTCTGACTCTCGAGGAATACGGAATCCCGGTCATGTGTACCTCCAGCCAAAGGTATTTATGGTGAATTTGTTTTTTATTATATTATATAAAGCTGTGATAATATTATAATTTATAAGCCCCTGAAGAAGTGCTTTTAGTAGCACGAAACGCGTTGGGCGTTTTTTCTGATCGTTATACTTTACTTTTATGAACTTTTGAATAAAATACCTTTTTAATATTGGATTTTGGTCTTAACAATCCTTTTGGATATAATCCGGTGATCTATACTTTATGAATAGTCAGCCGATATAATCGAAAACGGAGGACTATGAGCACCTGGAAGAGCCATTTACTCATCAATATCTGGTGAGTTTTTATATGTGGGGGCCTATTCCTACATTGCATATATACAGATACTCTCTTAGAAGGGTCTGCGCCCTTTTCTTGTGTTTTTTTTTTATAAAATGAAGAAATTGGGGCTACGGGGTGCAAATGGATAGAAAACTGGTTGAAGGATAGGGAACAGTATGTGGTTGTAAACGGAATATTCCCCAGTACAGTTTAAGTTGAGAGTGTAGTATCTCAGGGATCAGTACTTAACCCCTTAAGGACCCGTGACGTACCAGGACCGTCACAGTCCTTGGTATACTCAAGGACCAATGACGGTCATAGTACGTCACGTACTTTTTACTTACAGCGCTCTACCGGGAGCGCTGTAAGTAAAAATAGGGCATGAAATAGACCGCTCCAAGATCGGAGCGATCTCTTTCAAGCCCCATAGTGACGCGCCGATACACGTGACAGGTCAAGTGTACCGGCACGTCAACGTGCCCCTATGCGGTCGTTATGGGACGGAAACGTCCCATAACCTCCGGTCCTTAAGGGGTTAATCCACTGCTTTTTGACATGTTTATAAATAACCTGTAAATAGACACAGAAAACAAAATTTCAATATTTGCAGATGACACTAAATTATGCATGGTAATGAATTCAGAGTAGGATATTTGTCCTTTATAGAGGGATGTACATAAAATGGCAGACTGAGCAGACACATGGAATATGAAGTTTAATGTGGGAAAGTATAAAGTTATGCATTTGGGATGGAAAGGTCTCAGTGCTAGTCATAAACTTAATGGAATCATTTTAGGAGACTTGTTAAATATCTGGGAGTCCTTGTAAATTACAAACGTGTAAACAGTGACCAGTTTCAAGCAACAGTAGCAAATGCAAACATAAAAAGATGTAGTAATGCAAGAATGACCAACATAATTTTGCCATGGTACATCACTGGTAAGACCTCACCAAAAATATGTAGTGCAGTTTAGGGCACCAGTTCTAAAAAAAGGATATTTTAGAACAGGAGAGAGTACAATGGAGAGCAGCAAAATTAATTAAAGGTATAGTAACACTTAATATGTAAAAAATCATACATATTCTAAGATGTATCATCCTGAATAAAAAAGGTGTCATTCCACTGATAAAACATACTGGCCCATCACCATCACTGGCCCATTTGTATTCCTGTCTTAATCAGCACCAGAGCAATACAGAGTTATATGCCACCACCAGTGCAATACAGATTTACATGCCACCACTAGAGTATTACAGAGTTATGTCATCACTAGAGCAACACAGTTATATGTCACCAAAGCAATTCACCACCACCAGAGCACTACAGTTAGATGCCACCACCAGAGCAATAAAGATTTATATGCCACCAGCAAGCAAAATGCCACCACTAGACGTCTCTTGCCTCCAGGGGATTCATATAATAAATGTGTAATTTTGCATTGTAACACTATCCAGTAGACTGGCATACTGAACAAGTTGAAGGCATTTGCAGCATTCAGTTCTAAACATGAATATGGGGTCATACACACTTAACCTCTTGAGTGCCAGAGGGGTAAGCAACGCACTGAGAAGCATTGTGTTGCTCAATCCTGTGCCACTGAAAACTGAACCCTTTTGAGTGCCAGAGTACTTGCCCAACACATTGCTTTTCAATGCGGTGGGCACTCCTGTGGAACTCAAAAGGTTAAATAGCTCCATACTAAACTCAGTTTCTTTTCTGAGGCCTAAAATTCAGTCATACACATGGGACCAGGGCCGGACATGGAACAAAAACCAGCCCTGGATACCAGTCACACATTTCATCAAGTGGCCCATTTCTACAATTACTCTGGCCCACTGTCCCAGCCCAACCCAACCCATTTTATTGAAATGAGAAGGGGAGGAAGAGAGGCAAGAAGGGGGAGAAAGAGGCATGTGGGGTGGGAGAAAGAGGAAAAGGGATAAAGAGGGAGATAAAGAGAAAAAGGAAATGGGATAAAGAGAGGCAAGAGTGGGATAGAGAGAGACAAGAGTGGGATAAAGAGGAAAGAATGAACAAAAGAGAAGCAAAATGGGGAGAAAGATAAAGGGGTAAGAGGGAGAAAGACTTAAATATGGAATACAGAGAAAAAGGAAATGGGGAGAAATTCTTTCTCCACTCTGGATCCCCATTCTTCCATCTTTCTTCTGGTCCTGCCTCATTCTCCCCCTCTTGACTCCATTCCCCCTTTTGTCTCTTGATCCCTCCTTTTGCCTCCCCCCATTTTTTGACTTGCTCCCTCTTTCTCTCCCTTTTGCCTCTTGATCCCCCCTCCTGCCTCTTTTATACTCCTCTTGCCCCCATACCCTCTTTTGTCAGTCCTCTTGCCCCCTCATGCCCTCTTTTTCTCTCCTCTTGCCCCCCATGCCCTGTTTTTCACTCCTTTTGCCCCCATGCATTCTTTTTCACTCCACTTGTCCCTCCATGCCCCCCTTCTTTACTCCACTTGTTCCTCTATGCCCTCCTTCTTTACTCCACTTGTCCCTCCATGCCCTTTTTCTTTATTCCACTTGTTCCTCCATGCCCTCCTTCTTTACTCCACTTGTCCCTCCGTGCCCTCCTTCTTTACTCCACTTGTTCCTCCATGCCCTCCTTCTTTACTACACTTGTCCCTCCATGCCCTCCTTCTTTACTCCACTTGTCCCTCCATGTCCTCTTTCTTTACTCCACTTGTTCCTCCATGCCCTCCTTCTTTACTCCACTTGTCCCTCCATGCCCTCCTTCTTTACTCCACTTGTTCCTCCATGCCCTTCTTCTTTACTCCACTTATCCCACCATGCCCTCCTTCTTTACTCCACTTGTCCCTCCATGCCCTCTCTCTTTACGCCACTTGTCCCTCCATGTCCTCTTTCACTCCACTTGTCCCTCCATGCCCTCTTTCACTCCACTTGCACCCATGCCCACTTTCACTCCACTTGTCCCCCATACCCTCTTTCAGTCCACTTGTCCCCCATGCCCTCTTTTACTCCTCTTGGTCCACCATGCCTTTCTCTCCCCCTTGTCCAGATTATAAGGCTGTGCATGCTGTAATGCACAGAGAATACAGAGAAAAAGGAAAGGGGGAGAAATTCCTTCTCCACTCTTGATCCCCATTCTTCCATCTTTCTTCCGGTCCTGCCTCATTCTCTCTCTCTTGACTCTGTCTCCCCCTTTTGTCTCTTGATCCCTCCTTTTGCCTCCCCCCACTTTTTGACTCTCTCCCCCTTCTTGCTTCCTCTTTTGCCTCTCTCTCCCTTTTGCCTTTTAATCCCCCCTCCTGCCTCTATTATACTCCTCTTGCCCCCATACCCTCCTTTTCACTCCTCTTGCCCCCTCATGCCCTCTTTTTCTCTCCTCTTGCCCCCATGCCCTTTTTTCTCTCCTCTTGCCCCCATGCCCTTTTTTACTCCTTTTGCCCCCATGCATTCTTTTTCACTCCACTTGTCCCTCCATGCCCTCCTTCTTTACTCCACTAGTTCCTCATGCCCTCCTTCTTTACTCCACTTGTCCCTCCATGCCCTCTTTCTTTACTCCACTTGTTCCTCCATGCCCTCTCTCTTTACGCCACGTGTCCCTCCATGTCCTCTTTCACTCCACTTGTCCCTCCATGCCCTCTTTCACTCCACTTGCCCCATGCCCACTTTCACTCCACTTGTCCCCCATGCCCTCTTTTACTCCTCTTGCTCCACCATGCCCTTCTCTCCCCCTTGTCCAGATTATAAGGCTGTGCACGCCATAATGCTGGGGCTTTCTTCCTCATTCTCGTCATGGTAGCCGTATCGGCTGCAAACATCATCAGGCTGGCAGATGGAAATGCAGATTGTCCCCACCTAAAATATAATACTGGCATATAATCCGCAACATAGCCACAATAACGGCGTGAGCAGCTCATAAGAAATGGCTATGACAAGATAAGATAGAAATGGGGGGATGATAGAAGAGCATCACACCACATAGGTTGTCACATGAACAGGACGCCATCGCGCTGTGCCCAGGGAAAGGGCATACATCTTGGAGAACACAAAGAAAAAAAATGAGGGGCAAAACATAAAACATAAATAAAAAAATAGAAAATCATTAGCTAGCACCTCAACCGAGTGGACAGAGGGTATCATTCATAATGCATAAGTGTATCCCCAAATTGGACCCAGCCAAAAGGGGCACCCGCACTGTGCCGCATAGCCACCCAACCACGGTAGACGTGAACAGCACAAAAAAAAAGTATTTATAAACAAGATGCAATATCCATCTCAACATTAAGACCTGACCAAGCGTTTTCAAAGTGAATATCCAGAAAGCCTCTCTTCTGCATAACTTGTTATATATATACCGCTCATATTTTCACCAATATGCTCTAAGCCAATAATAATATAATAATAATAATAATAATTTGTGATTTTTATAGCGCTTTTCTCCCTGTGAGACTCAAAGCGCTTTACAGATCTATAAACAGACGTAAAATGTAAGGGTTCCTTATGGTCACATGAGTTGACTGAATGCCTGATAAAAGAGATGGGTCTTTAGCTTTTTTTTAAAAGTCTGTAATGATGGTGCCTCTCTTATTGAGGAAGGTAAAGAGTTCCAGAATATGGGGGCAGCGTGGCTGAATGCCCGGGAACCTGAGGTTGTCTTTATTCTGGGCACTGACAGGAGGGATCTGTTGGCTGACCGCAGTGAGCGGGATTGAATATAGGGTGTCAGGAGCTCTTTCAGGTACTGTGGGCCTTGATTATTTAAGGCTTTGAAGGTCAGCAGGCCAATTTTAAAATATGTCCGCCATTTAATTGGAAGCCAATGCAGGGAGTGGAGAATGGGTGTTATGTGACATGAGCGGGTTTTATTGGTCAGTAGTCTGGCTGCTGTATTTTGTACTGTCTGTAGGCGATGGAGTTCTTTTTCTGGGAGGCCCAAGTAAAGTGCATTACAGTGATCTAGACGAGAAGACACAAATGCATGGACTAATGTTGGCATATCATCTGGTGGAATTAAGTGCTGTATCCTGGATATATTTCTCAGATGAAAGAAGGCAGATTTTATTACGGAAGAGATCTGCTGTTTAAATGACAGTCCAGAGTCAATCATCACTCCGAGACTCCGTACCTCTGTTGAACTAATGAGTTCAGAGCCTCCAAGTTCCAGGCCAGTTGGGTGATCCTGAGATATTCTTGTTGCCCGGGGTCCCCTCACCAAGAGTAACTCTGTTTTGTCAGGGTTCACTTTAAGACAACTAGCATTCATCCACTCTATGAGGTCTGCTAAGCAACTGTTGATGATGCATGTTGTGTCTTTAGTATCTGGAGCAAAGGAGAAGTAGAGTTGTGTGTCATCTGCGTAACAATGAAATCTTAGGCCGTGTCTTCTGATGATGTCTCCCAGTGGTAGTAAGTAAATTGCGAATAGCATAGGAGACAAGATGGAACCTTGTGGAACTCCGCAAGCTAATTCTGTTGGTGCCGATGAGCAAGATCCTGATGTTACTCTCTGTGATCTACCAGAGAGGAAAGATTTAAACCAGTTAAGAACTGTGCCTCCTAGACCACAGATGTGCTGCAAGCGTGCTATTAAAATCCCATGGTCAATGGTGTCAAATGCAGCTGAGAGATCTAGGAGGATTAGGATGGAGTAATCACCTTTGTCTCTCGCCAAAAGGAGATCATTTAACACTCGGACTAGCGCTGTTTCCGTGCTGTGGTGGCATCTGAAACCTGACTGGAAAGGATCAAAATTGTTATAGCTTCATAGATGGGCCTTCAGTTGAGTTGCCACTACTTTTTCAATGAGTTTCCCCAGAAATGGAAGGTTGGATACTGGTCTGTAATTTGCTATACAGTCTGGGTCTAGTGAGGGTTTCTTTAGGAGGGGTTTTACCACTGCTTCTTTTAGAGGATCCGGGAAGATTCCAGTTTTTAGTGAACACTCCACTATTTTTGTGAGGGCTGGGGCAAGTGTTTCAGTACATTCAGATATAAGACGAGTTGGGGCAGGGTCTAAGTCACACGTAGTGGGGCGCAACTTTTTTAACTTCCTCTATATCCACATTTGTAAATGTAGACCATAAACTGGGGGAATCTTGTCTTCCACTGTAGTGGTTCTGGTGGGTAACTGGTTGGCCTGCTGTGATGGAGGCTCGGATGGAGGAAATCTTGTCTGTGAAGAAGATTGCAAATTCTTCACACTTATCTTGAGAAAAGTTGGTGGGTATATGCATGCATGCTGGTTTGCAGAGCCTTTCTACTGTGCGAAACAGTTGCCTGGGTCTGTTGCGGGAAAGTGTGATTTCGTGTGACAAAAATGAGGATTTTTTTTCTGACTTATCTTAAATTGATATTCATTGAGGTGATTGGTAAAAGCAACTTTGTCCTCTGGGTCACGTGTCCTGCTCCACCTTCTCTCGAGTGTATGGCCTGATCTCTTCAATTCTCTGATGGTGCTATCAAACCAAGGTGCATTATTGTGAGTTTTCATAGTGCATATGCGTGATGGTGCAATGATTTCTAGGGTGTCCCTTATGGTTTTGTTGTAGAGTTGGACTAAGGAGCCAGGGTCTTCACAAGTGCCCATCAGTTCACTTAGATCCATATTTGATGTTACGTCCAGTGGGGTCACCCCTTTTAATGAGCGGTGTTTGACCAGGTTCCGAGGCTGTGGTCTGGCTGAATGTGATCTAATGAAAAAGTGTATGGAGTGGTGGTCTGACCATACAACTGGATTTACAGTTACTGGCGACACTTCTAGTCCACACTGGAACACTAGATCGAGTGTATGACCTTTTCTGTGGGTGGAAGTGGCAACTATTTGTATAAAGCCTAGCGTACTCATCAGGCTGAGGAGGTCCTGCCCAAGTTGGGATAGTGTGTCATCAATCCAAGTGTTGAAGTCTCCCAATATAATCCATCTAGGGTGTTCAAGGATTAAACCAGTCAAAAGGTCTGAGAGTTCTTGAAGAAATATCTTCCCATCTCCTGGGGGTCTGTATATTAACAGTATCCGAAATCCTCTATCTACTGAGATGCTAGCAGCTACGCATTCAAAAGATTGGGGTGTGTGGACTGATTTTGGCCTGGGGTTTAAGGATGACTTGACACAGATCATTACTCTACCTCCCTTGAACTCTTTTCTCGGGCGGTGGAACACTGTATAATTGCCTGGAACAGCTGCTGCTAGGATAGGCCCCGCATTGTCATCTAGCCACGATTCTGTGATGCAGGCTAATTCACATGTTTCAATAAGGTTGGAGACAATAGCTGTTTTGTTCTTTATTGATCTGCCATTGCATAGGATTGATCTGATAGGACAGTCTTGGTGTTCTGAGTTCTTGCTCTGTACTTTGGAAACAAGGTGTCTTCTTATGGGGATCACACAAAGAGGTTTCCTTGATTTGAATGTGTGCTTTTTGTGGCTTCTGGATTGAATCGCTTCAATTGCGTTTGCAGGTAGAAGTGGTGGAGTAGCTATGATAGTGTCAGGAGACTGAACTTTAAGTTTTGATTTTCCACCACGGCATCCCCTGTGAGTGCCTTTGAAGATGCCAAGTGATTTTAAGGTAACCACTTGCAAGGGGCTGAGTGGAGAGACCACTTTTTGGGGTTGTAGGGAATACAGATATGAGGCAGAATAGGTTATCATTCCCTCAGCAGTGAGGGGGTTAAAATAGCCTCTGCGGTTTACAGGGATGTCAGCTGTGGGGGATGATCACATTGTCCTGTTCTTTAGGATGCAGGCAAGTGTGAGGTGTGGAATTTTGCACTTCAGGATGCTTTGTAGATAACAGATAAGAAAACATGCATGTAGGTCAGATTACAGTGTTTCAAATATGTTTCAGTGAAATATATAGTTGATTTTTTTTCTTTTTTGTTTCTTTGTTTTTTCATCAATAAGTTTTCACAGTGTGTAGAAATTAAATCTGAGTATTGCTGAATAGATGATCAAATCCAAAACCCAATTAACGACTGAAGGTGAGTATAGGTGATCATTCCCTCAGCATTCATAGGGATAAATAGCATCTAAGTTCTGCAGGGATGTCAGCTGTGGGTGATGGTCACATTGTCCTGTTCTATAGGATGCAGGCCAGTGAGAGGTGTGGAATTTTGCACTTCAGGCTGCTTTGTAGATAACATAGATAAGAAAGCATGCATGCCGGTCAGATTACAGGAGTTCAAAACCAGTGTGCTTCAGTGAAATATATATAATATATATTTCATCAATAAGTTTTCTGAGTGTTTAGAAATGAAATCTGAGCATTGCTGAAAGGATGATCAAATACAAAACCCAAATAACAACTGGAGGAGAGTCAGTTTTATAGTTTCAATGTACCTTGTTTGTGGCGTTCCAGTGGAGTTATCTCATCTTAGCAGTAAGAGGGTCCAGGGGAAGTATATTTCAATCCGCTGTATATCTCAGTGTTATAATGTCATCCGTTGAATTTTGGTAAATCCAGGTATGTGGAATGTGGAGTACAGCTTGGTCCTTGGAATATTTTTGGTGAATTTTGAAAACAAGGAGGTTATAATGAAGGTAATTCCTGGAGAGGTCAGGAGCATGAGAAAAGTCTGGCAGCCAGCAGGGGCGCCTAACAGAGAAAATAACTCTAAGATTCTTTAGTTTACAATTATTACAATTTCTAGGGACACCATGTTCATCATCATGTCTTTTAATTTTCCCCCTATGTTCATTAATACAGATTTTTAGGGATCATGTAGTCCTACCTACATATTTGATCCCATATCCACATACTAACAAATAAATAACATAGAGTGTATTACAATTAAGATGTTGTTTGATTTTAAATGACCTGGTATTGTCAGCATTGGGGAAGGTGGTATTGCCATACATGAGATGCTTACGTGTAGCACATCTAGGATGTTGGCATCTATATGTTCCCAATGGTCTTTTATCACCTCTATGATCATTTCCCTTTAGAGTTTTTGGTCCACTAGGAAGTACATATGACCGGATATTCCAATTATTTCGAAACATAACTATAGGATATTTGCCTATATCCCTTCTTAGGTCTGGGTCCTGGATTAGGATATCCCAGTATTTGTTTAAGATTTTTCGAAGTTGTGTTTCATGCTCATTATAGTGGGTAACGAAATATATTTTATTTTGATGCACGTTCTTATTCAGAATAGGATTTTTCTTTTTTAAATTTTTCTCTCTGTCCAAATTCCTTGCCCTATTGAAGGCATAAGTCAATAATTTCTCACTATAGCCTTTTTCTTTAAATTGAAGTTTTAAAATTTCTCTTTCTTGATCAAAGTCCTCTATTTTGCTACAGTTTCGCATAGTCTATGAAACTGGCCAAAAGGCACATTATTAAGCCGTTTGTAGTGATGCCCACTGTCAAACCAAATATATTGGTTTGAAGCAACTGGTTTGCAGTAAATAGTACTTTATATACATGGATCGTCTCCAAATGATAGAGTGAGATCTCAAAACAGTTCAATCTGTACAGAAAATTTAAGCCCCCCATCATTTTTATTGAAATTTTGAATAATTTCTTCTAATTCTTGTAGGTCACCCTTCCAGATCATAAGAATATCATCTATATAACAGCCATAGAACACGAGACTGCCTCTACCAACACTATGAAGCCATTTGATGCGAGTCTCCCAATGGCCCATGAAAAGGTTGGCATATAATGGGGCAAATCTCGTGCCCATGGTCTTTCCCCTGACCTGGAGGTACCAATTATCCTGGAAGAAGAAATAATTATGAGTCAACATGAACTCCACACATTGGAGGAGAAAAAGTTTTTCTTGAACTGGTATAGTGAGATCTTGTTCAAAATAGAAGGCTAGAGCTTCAAGACCTTTATTATGTTGAATATTAGTATAAAGGGCCTCCACATCCATAGTGATCCAATAATTATTATCCTAATGTTTAATGTCCTGTAACTGTTCCAGGACATGCTGTGTGTCCCTGATGTAGCTAGGGAGTTCAACTACATACCTGTTACGGTTGGCAAGAAAAACCAGGAGTCAGACGGTATAGTTAATAGAACCTTTATTATGAGAATAATGCCAGTAATGCAATATATAAATATACACACAGTCGGTGATTGAAACGGCGAGCACTGTATCAGGAATAGCAGTCTCCCAATCTCTGCACCACACTGTCCGAGACTAGGCCTCAGCCCACTGGAGTCTCATGTTAAGGAAACGCCCAAGAGATACTGCCAGCCGGCAGTCAGTAGCTAGGAGTCTGCTAGAGCCCCAGGTCAGTACTAGGAAGGATGTCTGAATTACGGAACCAACAAACTGAGCGAACAGACAGAGCCTTCTAGTAAGCACCAGATAGGATAGTCAGATGAGCCACAGTCATACACGGAGCGGGTAGTCAGCCAGAGCCACAGGTTTGCACCAGAAAGAATATCCACTGAAGCGATGGAATGCTGGATGCGCAGTGGATAGAGCCCCAGGTCAACACCAGAGTGGGTAGTCAGACAAGCCTAGGTCATACACGGAGCGGGTAGTCAGCCAGAGCCACAGGTTTGCACCAGAAAGGATATCTGAGACAAATCGGAACGCCAAGGAGAATGGTCAGACAGAGCCACAGGTCAACACCAGAATGGATGGACAGACAAGCCGGATCATACACAGGAATCAGGAAATACTAGAAAATGAAGTGCTCAGAACAACAACGTAAGGGTGACTGAGTCAGGACTCTGTCTGCCCTTTAAACCCTTCCATAGGAAGTAGGTAGGAGGAGCAGCTAAAGGGAGGAAGTAGGTAGGAGGAGACTGCAGGAAACAAACACACATAAAACTGAGGCCTGCAGCATGCTTGAAGTCTCTTACTTGCAGATGACACGTGCAAAGACGCCGAGCGTTGCTGAAGCGGCGGCGCTGGAAACAAGGTACTGTGACAATACTTTTTTAGAAAGAAAAATCTAAATAAGGAGATAATAGAGTGGATACCCAATATGATCAGTCTGCCTGGCGGATTAGATTCTTATGTATTTTTGGTGTATGATATAAGAAGGTGAGATCAGGTTGTTCAATATATATATATATATATATATATATATATATATATATATTTAAATATATATATTTAAATTCTATTTGTGAAATAATCCCATTTTCTAGGGCTGTACATAATAGTGCTTTTAAGGAAGCAGAGTATTTTGCGTGGGGTTTTCTTTAAAGGGGAACTACTACCCCACAAAATCTTTATCGTAATCCAGTCCCCATCTGGCGACTAGCTGCTTAGTAGCGCTAGTCGCCAGAATTATTACCTGGTTTAACTGATTTTACACTTGTTCCAAGGCTGACAGTGCAGGAGCACGGACGTCACTATGGCAAGATGTCCATGCTCCTGCACTGTCAGTCCCTTTTGGAGCCGGCCGGTAAAGAGTAAATACGACTCATCACTAACAAGTCTCAAACCCTCGGCTATATAGTCCTTAGTGCTCTGTAAGACTACAGAGCGACCTTTATCAGCCACTCTTATGGTAAGAACTTTTTCCTTTTCAAGTTATTTTAAGTCTGACCTTTCTTTCAGATTCAAATTCAAATCTCAATAACATTACGGCCTTTAATGGTTTTGTTATATTCTTCTAAAACCATCTGTTGAAAGCTTGTGATAAAAGAGCCTTTTTTATGTACCGGGTAAAAGTTTGATTTTGGTTTGAAACCAAAATTTTCCAATTGTAAATCTTCTAGTATCTCAAGCACTTCTTCATCTTTTCTGTCAGCTTCTATATTTCTTTTCTTGTTTTCTTCACTGAAGAACTTTTTAAGCGTCAACTTTCTGATACAACAATTCAAGTCCATAAAAAGACTCAAAGTCATCTGATTTTGCAGTGGGAGCAAATTTAAGGCCTTTGGATAAAATAGCCACATAGTCTGGGTTAAGTTCCTTATCTGAAATGTTATTTTTCTCACACAGGTTACTATGAGCTGGAATGGTAATGCTCCTTAAATTTTGTATTTTTGGGGGTGTTGGTCACAATTTCTTCCTCTATTTGTTCCTCCTCTGAAACCCCTTTTTGTTTTCTTTTGATTTTGGCTGGTATTTTTATCCATCCTGCAAAATGTTCTAGGGCTAGATTTAAAAGCAGCCGTTAAACCATCCGCTAAGTAAAAAAGGCACATCAGCCACAAAGAACACACGGTTTATGGCAGATTTAAAGGTAAGAGTACAAGAATAGCTATCGGGCGTAGGTACTACAAAAACACGTAACACAAAAACCAGCGTCGCACCTGATTTCGCATCACCGTGCGTCCCAAACACCCGTTAAAACACAGCTTAAGTCAAAATGTAACATTACGGCTGCCGTTTTCTAGCAACCCTGATAGATACACAAACAAAATTCAAACCTACAGCCAATCCCAAGGCCCCAAAGTATCAAAAATGTTCAAATACACCTATATATACCTCAAAATAACAGTCACACCCTGTCTGTGTTTCGAGTTTCAGCAAGCTAGATCACAGGACCCAGGAGTGGAGGATAGTGTTTGGAGAGAGGGAGAGAGAGAAAGAAGCATACAGAGGAGTAAGGTAGAAGGATCATGGAGAGATGAGAATTACATTTAAATAGACACATAGCACACTTTTGCACATAGCACATACATCCATACAAACACAAACACATACAAATACATACACACAGTCTTTTTTTCATCACACATTTTAAACTTTATTTTTACAGTGTGAATCCATGAGTGGAAATGTGTGACAGAGAGTGAGTGGGATCGAGTGTATCTGTGCGGGCGTGTGAGAGTGCCTGGGTGTGAGTGGGTGAATGATGGCCAGGAGAGGAGGACAGGAGAGAGGGATGGGGAGAGTAGTGGGGTAGGAGAAGGAAAATCAGGAGGGTATCCCTCAGCAGAACAGGGGTGGGAGAGGGAGATCCGCAGGGCGGAAGGGGACCAGGCCCACAAGAGCAGGCACACGCAGGACAGGGACAGAACCTGCAGTGGGACGAGGGGTAGTTCCTGGGGACCACCACACACAGGCAGGGGCAGAGCAGGCAGGACACTCCGGTTCTGACTCCTCGCATGCCGGAGCTGATGGGGACAGGGTCAGGGATCCCCGATATACCAAGGAAGAAAACACGGCCCTCGTGGAGGCTGTGCTGGAGAGGGAGAGTGTCCTCTTTCCGGGGGAGAGACTCCCTGGCCTGACTGCGAGGAGGAGAGCTGCCTGGAGCCAAATCTGCAGCCGAGTTAATGCGGTGGCCACCTGCAGATGGGATGTGGACTCAATCAAGAAGAGATGGGGCGACTGCAAAAGGCAGGTGAAGAAGAAGATGGGGGATGCCGCCCTGCACGCCCGAGCCACCGGAGGTGGGCCACCTGTCCCCATCAACTTCAGAGCATGGGAGGAGAGGCTGCGGCAGACACTGTCATCTATCCTCATTGAGGGGGTCCCTGGAGGATCAGACACTGGGGATGAGAGGAGCCTCCACACCACTGGTGTGGTATGATTGTGTATTGTGTATGGGGTGACACGTGTGCACGAAACACATCTTCAGTGTATAGATGTGTCGCTGTGTACACGTGTGTGCTATCCTATACATGTGCATTCTATATATATGCATTTCTTATGGATGGTTTTTATACAATTGACACAGGTGTTTTTATTTAGAGTTTTATTCTTGTGTTTATGTAAAACTTAAAAAGAGGCTTGAATTCTGGAAAGGCCCAATACGATTCTGGTCCATTGTTCCACTGAGAGATGTATTTGGAACTGAGGCTTGGATATGGACCAGTGTACTGTTTGTAACGTCATTATAATGGGAGTCTTTCCATTTATATTTATCTATATAAGTTTTTTGAAAATATAATATATGTTATTTTATCCCTGAGGAAGCGAGCATTTGTCTCGCGAAACGTGTTGGATACCTGTATTTATTATTCAGATTAAAGGTTATCAACTATTTGATCTGTATTGCTATCACGGTGCCCGTGATTGCTGCATTTCCTGTCTATCACCAGTAGGGGGCTTCCATTGGCTGCCTGTCTTTAGCCCACCTCATATTGCCTATTTAAACCTGGATTGGGCACCCTTTGGGTGCCCTTTCGTGTTGTTTCTGACCTTTATCGCTATCACTATGTCCAGTGATAGTTGGGCATCTTTTCCTGTGTTCCTGAGTTTCTGATTGCAGCTGTTCCAATACCTCCTGTATGCTGAGTTGTTCCAGTCCTGGTTCCGGCCTAGTCCTCTGGGGTTGCAGTTCCTGGTGACCATCTTCTCTGCTGTTTCCTGACCTGACTGATCGTTCTGCTGGTTCCTGTCATCTCCTGGCCTGTCTCCTGTGATCCTGGCAACCTTCTGCTTGGTCGCGTCAGCGACATTGCTTGTCAGTCCCAGCATACGGACGCTGACTTGCTCCAAAGCCTAGCGGCTATACGATTCACTTGTTGGTCCAATGTGCGGACACTGGTTTGCTCCACAGCCTTGCGGCTACACAATTCAGTTGTTGGTCCCAGCGTGCGGACGCTGGTTTGCTCCAAAGCCTTGCGGCTACACGATTCAGTTGTTGGTCCCAGCGTGCGGACGCTGGTTTGCTCCAAAGCCTTGCGGCTACACGATTCAGTTGTTGGTCCCAGCGTGCGGATGCTGGTTTGCTCCAAAGCCTTGCGGCTATACGATTCCTTGTTGGTCCAGTGTGCGGACACTGGTTTGCTCCAAAGCCTATCGGCTATACGATTCACGTGTAGGTCCAGTGTGCGGACACTGGTTAGCTCCAAGGCCTTGCGGCTACACGATTCAGTTGTTGGTACCAGCGTGCGGACGCTGGTTGGCTCCAAAGCCTTGCGGCTATACGATTCACTTGTTGGTCCAGTGTGTGGACACTGGTTTGCTCCAAGCCTTGCGGCTATACGATTCACTTGTTGGTCCAGTGTGCGGACACTGGTTTGCTCCAAAGCCTTGCGGCTACACGATTCAGTTGCTGGTCCCAGTATACGGACACTGGTTTGCTCCAGAGCATAGTGGGCATCCGATTCCCTTGTTGGTCCAAGTGTGCGGACACTGGTTTGCTCCTAAGGTCTTAGTTACTACTGTCATTATCATCTGACAGCTATTGGTACCACTGGGCTGCCTTGCCTGGTATTGGTAAGGCCGGTAGAACCTTGCTCCGCATACCTCTTGAGGTTGCCTTACCCGGTATTGGCAAGGCCGGTAGAGCCTACACCGCAGGTTACTGGGCTGCCTTGCCCGGTATTGGTAAGGCCGGTAGAACCTTGCACCGCATTCCATCTGAGGTTGCCTTACCCGGTATTGGCAAGGCTGGTAGAGCCTACACCGTGTATTTATTGGGGCTGCCTTGCCCGGTATTTAGGTAAGGCCGGTAGAACCTTGACGCTATTCCACCTGCAGGTTGCCTTACCCGGTATTGGCAAGGCCGGTAGAGCCTATTATTCCATTGTCCCAGACTGTCCTGTCCGGTATATTGACAGGACCGGTAGATTCTGTATATTGTCATTGCCATTCACTCTTGGTATATATGTATGTAATTGCCATTCTAAGTGATAATTTTAATCATTTCAATAAAGTTGTGTTTTTACCTAAAACTCGTGTCTGAGAGTCATAACAAACCGTGACAAGTGCAGCGTTTATTTACATCTAAGTATAGTCGGATCTAATAGAGTTCCGCTGATACGCTATACTTTTCTTCTCATCTGGTGAGTGCGGTCTTACTGGGGGTCTGAGAAGTGGATCAGCGTGTCTTTGATGCTACACTTAGAGCGATTTGTTTCTTTTCATTGTAGCTGATACACTGTATTCCATTACGCGACCCGATTTGACCTGCAAAAAGCACCAGACGCCATAGCGTATTGAAGCCAATCGGAAGTGATTTATCCCGCTATTCCATGCTGCAACACACTATTGAAAACCAAGGTAGAACCGACATTGTGGAAGGATCATCAGCACTAGGATTGCTTTACACAATATTTATGAGCACATTTTCAAGAAGTATCTGGTGAGTGCATAGTCACCGAAGGGGACTTTTACTTTATTTTTATACAGTATACATTTAGAAGTTGAGCTTTTGTCTATTTTTCTTTTGCATATTGGCTATCGACTGTGAGGTGATACTGAGGACACCACGACGAATAGCAGCACATCTGAAGTATTCCATAAGAAAACCTTTATATTTTCTAAGTGGACTGTGGTAGGATCGCCTACATTTTTCTTTGTTGTACCAAAACTGAACCAACTGGAGATGGATCCATCATTGACATGATCCACAGAGCGTGCTTACAAACCAGGAACACTTTGTAGACAATGCCAAAGATGTAGTTATCTCCAAATGGGTCTGCTGAAGAGCCTCCGTGTGGTCAAATGACTGACATCTCCAGCTGTCACATACAGCAACATCTTTCTAAACATCTCTTAATGATGCCTACAATGTTACATCAAGGTGAAATTAACCATTGCTATCCCATTAAAGAGAGAGTAATACCTAAAATGTGAAAGGAAAAATATATGTCATAGGATTGATCCACCAGGTAAAGCAAAGGTATTCCCACTGCTGAAAGGTGTTTCATCCCAAGAGTATAACAGCTCAAAGTTGAATATTCCATGGACAATATCACTGTGGCCTGAAAATGTACTATGCCAATGTTGCAAGACCATCCTCTGGCCAGCTTTGGTCCAGGGAGCATAAATCCACAAAGGATGATGTGGCAACAGTGCAAATGTATAATTTCAGGCCACTGGGATGTGGCACCAAAGGAATTCAACTCTGAGCTGCGATACATGTAGAATAAAATACCCTTTACCAGTAGGAGTATCGTTGTTTCACACAGGGGAATAAACCCTACAACATATATGTCCCTTTCCACATTTCAAGTATTAATAACAATTTGACACCATCATGGCTAAGTTTACTGATCACACAGTCTCAATCCTCCATACAGATTATGTGCCTCTAGCACTCCAGGAGCCCATGGAGGAGGCTACCTCATCACCCAGTGAGGAGTATACGAAGGAGGGGACCAGCCAGTGGGCACCGTACCCAACTACATCCACACCTCTTGCCCAACTGGATGCCCCACCTCTATCTGCACCACCTCTGCCTGCCCCACCTCTGGCTGCACCACCTCTGCCTGCCCCACCTCTGGCTGCACCACCATATTACAGTGACTGGATGCACCCCACCACCTCCAAGAGCTATTTCCCTCCAGCAGCAGCAGCAGCACCACCACCACCACCAGGGAGGCAATGGCTGCCCGGTGATGTGGCCACCACCCAATACGGGCCATACTCATCCTCGATTGACCTACCCTCCTGGATGGCTCCCCAGCATGGCCCCAGATATGATCCCAGGTGGGGGCCAAGCACATACCAGTGGCCCTTGGCCACTCGACTATCAACACCCGGGCCTGCTTGGGGAGCCCCAACACCCTATGCGAAGGGACGTGTTTACCCCACCACCTCCACCAGCACAGGCATCGGTGGGCAGCAGTGAGTCCATTGATGTGGTGGGCACATACCCATCTGCAGCACATACAGCACCAGCTGAGGAGGACACAGCAGCAGCTGAGGAGGACACAGCAGCAGCTGAGGAGGACACAGCAGCAGCTGAGGGGGACACAGCAGCAGCAGATTCACCAGGCACAAGCATCACCAGCAGTGAACGCCCCACGGGGATGGAAGCAGAGTGTATGGCTCTGCAAAAGAGACTACTCCGGTCAAGCCTCTGCACCAATGACAACATCACCAGGAGCCGTAGGGAATCCCGGAGAAACACTAACAGGATAGAGGCAAGGATCCATGCCCTGGAGTCGGAGGTCATAAGGATCAACACTCAACTCCATCAGCTCCACACAGGGGTGATGGACATGCTTGCACAGGTACTGGTGGAGTTGAGACAGCTGAACCGCAGGGAGAACTTACGGTTAGAGAGGGAGAACCTGCGTTCCACAGAGGTATCCACTGCCCCCACCACCCCCTCTAATGTGACCCCCGAAGCCACACCTAGGGGGCAAAGGGTGACCAGGAGATCATCCAGGTTATCCACTTCTGCCACACAGTCTAAGCCCCCCCCCCAAGAAAAAAAAATAAAATGCCCAACATGTTACATTTCCCCTGAATAATGGAACATTGTGCTTTTGAATCCTGTCTGATCTGCTTTGTATTTGGTCATAGATTGGGTGGCAGAGTTGTCTCCAATGCATTGCCAAACAATGCAGTGAACACAACTTCTGCCTAGGTAAGATGTTTGCGGGATGTTACAACATGGGTTCACACACACACACACACACACACCGTTGTACAAATTCAACTGGAAATACATCCCTGGAGCCATATTACACAACTGTGTTATATGGCGATGTTGTGTGTTGAATTTGAACAACAAAACATACCCCTTAGCACAACAATTGGTACAACACTGAACATTCGTCTACATCAAATGTTGTGTTTAACCCTTTGATAGCCAGAGTGGTAGGCAACGCATTGCAAAGAATTGCGTTGGGTACCACTCTGGCACTCAGAGGGTTAAGGGGATAACCAAACAGCTATGTGACTTAGCGGTGACATAACAAGCAGGACAGATAAATGGGACCTGCATCAATGTTGTCTTGGACTCAAACACTCATTGTGCAACTGACTTACTGGGGAACCCAATGTTTTAAACCTAGGATTTCAATGTGTAGCACACACATTGATATCCTGGGGTGAGCATTGGGGCCTCCAGTAAGTTGAGTTGTTGTTTTTCCTAAGGGTGTAACAGACTTCACCAGTGAAAACACTTGTCCACTTGGTCTGGTTGTTCGTTGATGTAGCCCATGTACTGTGATATGTCAAAGTGGAGCAATATCACAGAACATTGATTATACTGAGAACACAGAAACTGTGGACAGGAATTCACTGTGGAAGTATGTCCCCTGTATCACCTCTTTATCACTCCCACAACACATTAGTGTATCACTGCCACTATCTGTTTGCATGAATACATCACAGAGTCCACTCACTTGCAAACAAGTGGTGGACTCCTGTGATATGGGTGATGCCTTTCCATGTATGGGGGATACTCTATCCTGAGTGTGGTTACGCATTAACAAATGTGTAATCCAATATATCCTCAAACAGACACAGATTGACTAATGATGGTTCATCTTTATTGTGTCTCAAAGTACATTAGAACGTACATGTGTTTTCTGTGTGTATTGCCTATATGCATTGAACACTTGTATGAGAACACTAAATGTACTTTGAAACTAAATCGTACTACTTTGGTAACACTGCTGTCCTGCTCATGTGTTGTCCACAAGGTTTGACAACTCTGTAGATGAGCATCCTAACTGTACAGGTTATTACACTTGTGAATTTGTGTTTTCTATGTCTATATGAGAATGTTCCAGTAGAGGTTGCTATGAACCTCAGGTCAAACATTGCATCACCAACAACATCACCAGAAATAGCAAGGGGTGATCTTCATGAAGGTGTTGTCAAGACATCAATCCAGTCACATGGAAGATCTTCAGTTCAAGGATGGATCATGTCATGGATGCCTGTGGGACAAGAGGACAGGATTTGGAGCAATAGACCTGAACTGATCATCAAGCAACAACAATTTCGACTTTATAATCCCCTCAATTTTCTTAATTACAGGTGAGTACACAAACCATTGCTTGGTAATGTGTTGTGTACTCATCTGTAACCAATTATGTGGAGAACTAAGGACATGTGCACCAGTCCTATGGATATGTGCCCCTGACATGAATACACACATCAACAAGTGTTCTGAGAGCTCCATGGAAGTAATGAATTTGGGCTGCCACTGTGAAAGTGACAGTGGCAGCCCAATGTCATTTGTTCCATGGAACTATTAGGACATATTTGTTGATGTGTGTATTCATATCATGGGCACATATGTCTGCACACTCACAGGTCAGCATGGAGTCCCTGGTAATCTGATCTACGTTTCATGACCTCTACGTTGTGTAACAATACCACTGTACATCCACCCCTCTGCTGCATCACCTGTGTAATGTGAGTGACATGGTGAGACAGGGAGCACATGTTGTGTGAATGATGTTTTGTGTGGTGGATGTACTAGCTGTGGGTCAGGAGCATGCTGAGCAGCGTTGTGTGTACACCTGTGTATGTGGTGTGATTTTGTATTGTGAACTCACCCAAAAGCCATCCCCCTGTAAAAGTTCCATTCTCGAAATCTCTGTGGACTGAGGAGTTTTGGAGAATGTATGAATCATGTGAGCTGCCAGGATACTTTGCACAGACATTCATTATCCTCATATGGCTGTCACACACCATCTGTACGTTGATGGAGTGGAAGTTCTTCCTGTTGATGAATAGCTGTGCGTCACATGCTGGGGCTTTAATACGGACATGGGTGCAATCTATAGCACCCATGACCCTGGGCATGCCTCCCCTTGCGTAAAAGGCCTGCTTGACGTGTATCCAGTCCATGTCAGTGGTGGGAAAATGTATATAGGAACTGGCCTTGCTTTTGAGGGCTAGCAGGACCTGTGCCAGCACTCTCCAGGCCTGTGGCCTGTGACATGCCAGATTCGTAACCCTCAATGGACTGGAAGGCCCCACTTGCCATGAAGTGTATGGCACACAGTAGTTTCTGGAGGCCAGTTATGACATGGTTGTGGCTGTAGATGGGATCCACCTGCTCCTTTATGACCTCATACAAGGCAATGATGCTGTCAGGCCTCAACCTGTAGCAATCAATTACCTCATCATCGGTCATTCCAAAGAAGGTGACCCTTGGGCGGTATACCCTGGGCCTTGGTGGTCGTCTATACATCCTCTGCTCCTGTGGAGCATCCTGTTGCTGCAGCTTTGCATCTGCAGGCAGGTGCTGCCCTCCAGATGGGGATGGACTCCTGTGTGGCTGCTGAGCCAGAGCCTCCTCACTTGCAACAGGTGAAGGCTGTTGATCAGGCGTGCTTGGAGGTTGCTGATGTTCCCTAGCTCTCTCCCTTGCACGCCTTCTCTGCAGTATTCGCAACAATATGTAACCCAACATACTGATTGCACTCTCTATCTCTCTCTATCTCTCCCTCCCTGAGTGGAAAACAAGCCACAAGTGAGTGTGGTGAGTTGTCTCTTTAAGTACTTGATAGGGCGTTGTGTAGGTGTGGTGATGAGGTGAGTGCTGACCAATGGAGAGTTGTTTTTGTCCAGGTAAGTGTTTGCAGGTGTGTGTGTGTGTTAGAAGATGTGATGTGTTGTGCTTGGTATGTGTCTGCCATTTGCGGGGGTGTAGTTGTGGGGTGTAGGTCGCGTGTTGATGTTGTACAGGTGAGCTTGTATTTGCAGGTGTCCATGTCGTGTGATAACCCTCATTGTTCCGTGCCATGTTGTGTTGGAGTTTTTTTGGGTGTTGTCCCTGTGGTGTTGCTTGTTGTTGTGTGTCCATGTTTTTGTGTTTTTTTGGCATTGCACGGGTTAATTTTTCCATTTACATGCTTGTGCGGTAAGCATTTTGTGTATTTTCCTATGTAACGGGTGTTTTGTTTTGACCGTTAAGTGTCTAACGGCTAAGAAAAGTGGGTCTTAACTTTTTGCCATTAGGTGTGTCTTTTTTTCAGTTGTTACCAGTACCGCAAGCCTTTGAATAGCTCTGGGGTATGTTGTTCCATGCGTCTGAATGCACGTAAGAGTATCGGCCATAACGATTGTGAAACTGCCGTTAGCTGTTCTTTAGACGGATCTTTGAATTGCTACATGGAACTTAACGCACCCGTTAGTGCTTTTTTTTTTTACTAACGGCTGCCTTTAAATCGAGCCCCTAGTCTCTTGCCCTCCCCTAAAAAAGAGGGTGATGATGGTTCCTGTATAGATAAGGTTGCAGATTTTTCAACATTAATCCCAGATGGTCCCGCTTGATCTTCCATTATTCTCTCTATATGTTTTGCTTTCATTTAGCTCTTCTTACTGCCCCCTCCTTATGTATTTGGCTCCTTGTTATTCAAGGGTATTAACTTAGTTCCCAACAGATTTTCTTTTTGTTGTATAAATGCTACACTTTTTTTGATCTCTTGTTCTAGTGGTGCAAATTGATTATTCAAAGGGATATTACTTCCATTAGCAAAAGAACTGTTTGTTCTAGGTATGGCTATAGGTGTTACTGTAGGTGTTGTATCTTTAGCTTCTTTGTTTTGTATTGTTCTAGAAAAATCCATTTTAAGTTTGTCGCCGGTAACATTTTTCAACACATGAGGTTTATTATACATTTTATATTTCTTATATCGTCCTCTATTATTATTATTACTTTGTTGGTACCTATTGTTTTGTCTATAATCTAAATTATAATCCCCTATATCGCTATTCAATTTATGTTCCTTTCTACTTTTTAATTCCCTTTACATCTTGTTGATGTTATTATTGACCCTCGTATCCAATTCCTTGAATTTTTTGCTTCCCTCAAATTCTTTTAGTTGTATGCTTATGTTGTTAATTTTTTTTTCTATATTTTGTAAACAAGATTCTCTATATTCTGTTAGATGTTTAATGAAGCTCGTAGAGCAATCTTCTAAAACAGAGGTCCATTTATTGGAGAAGTTAATATCTGGAAAACGAGAATTTTTAAAAATACGTAAACCTCTTGGTATTATCCGTCTATCCAAATACTGTTGTAAAAGTAGGCTGTCCCACCAGTGCCTCATTTTGGCTCCAAGGAGGTGCTCTAATTTATTGAATAGTTGTATCCGACTAGAAGATTCTTCAGTTTTGTTGGTAATATTTCTTTAATAGTTTTTCTCAAATTCTCCTTTCTGATGGTAAGTAAAGAAATTGCTACACTACTCATGAAGATAGAATAAGGTATATGTGAGGGAAATATAATGTAGAAAAAATATATCTATATGGATCCGATCCTACACACAACCTCCTGGCTGCTCAATATCAGTGATAATTCTACAAACAAAAAATAGTGTAGTATACTTATCAAGCACCTTGGTGGATGGTGATCACAATAAATAAATTCAGGTGTCTAAAGTCTCTGGATACAGCTATTCCAAGTGGGTATCACTGGCACAACCCACGTCTCTGTGAATGACAGGAAGAAAGCAAAAAGATAAGGAAACAGTGCAAATACAGACTTCTGAGCGTGGTAGTGAAAAAACTATATTTATAAAGTATAAATTTATATACTTCCCTTTTCAATACTCTGTACATTGTGTCAATAATAGGTTCATGTATGTCTCCTTAATTGGAAAATATAGTCCTCGTATTTTATATATTTGGTCTGACATACTTTTTTGGGGAACTACAATTAATATTTACCAGAGACGGCAGTTTGCTTGAGACACTTGGAGTGCTTCAACGTTGATTGCTGATTATACTGGGAGGCAGGGAAACCTCCCAAATATGTGAGTAGGACTACGTGGGAAAAGGGTGGAATATATTTTATAAATATAATTTTTTCCCTACTACGTTTAGAAATCTGTGTTTGCGCTGTTTCCTTTTCTTTTTACTAAAGAAAGGGAAGCAGCCCCTGAGGACTGGGATTACAGCGGGGAGACAAGGGGACAGCAGGGACCGAGGGCTGGGACTACAAGTGGAGAGCAGGGAGTGAGGGCTGGGCCCCTCATAACACACACTCTTATGGCTCATATCGGTGTGTGTCTCTCTCTATACATGTGTGTGTATCATTGCATGTATGAGTATGTCTCACTCTATGTATGTCATTGCATGTGTATGCATTTCTGTGTGTATGTGTCTCCATCACTGTTGCACGTGTGTGTATATTACACCCAGCAAGGTATGTTTTACAACATTCATTGCAAACATATTACACATTCTCAAAATAACATGAAGGGCAACGACATTCCACATTGCTAATTTTATATATATATATATATATATATATATATATATATATATATATATATATTATCATAACAATGTTATATTACATATTATATTCCCTTTTTGCAATTTCAGCACAGTCACAAATGTATACTTAAAGGGGAACTTTCACCTTCAAGATACTGTATCTTCTTTGATTCATCTACTAAAATGGTCTATAGATTGGGGATTTTTTTTTAATTTAGTTTATTGGAGATAAAACAGATACAGAGACAAATGTGCAATACATCGGTCAAAAAGAAAAAATGCATAGAAAAGAGTACATGTACTATACATGGCGTCTCAATAAATCGTATATATAGCTATAAATGCTACAGAACAAAATAATGGGGAGTACAGAGAGAGATATCCACAGCTTCAAGGTGTTCACTCATACCCCACCTCAAAACAGCGAACTTTCAGGTAATAAGGATAAAGAAGCAGAAGAGTGGAAAAGAAGAAAGAGGAATCGGAGAAGTGGAATAAAGGAGGAGCAAGAGAGGGAAGAAAAGGGTGGGTGGGAAGGTTTTGTATGATTGGCCATTAGAGTGGACACCAGCAAAGTTGCCACTAGGCTTTAAAACAGTAAAAAAAAAATATTCACTGCCTCTGGATCTTTACCTCAAGATAACAAGGTGACCCTCAACAATTGGAGCTGGGATTTGACCGTCTCTATCCATTCCCCCTTAGAAGGTGGAATCAGACTTTTCTAGTGGCATGGAATAAGTGACTTAGCAGAGTTTAGCATAGTGAACAAAAAGTGTTTTTACAGATATGGCAGAGGAGGAAGATCTACGAGGAAAATAATCTGCCAAGGATTTCTAGATAAAGTGACCAGGAGGGTTTTTTCTATAGTGGAGAGGCAAGCAGACCAGTAAGTACGGATTAACAGTCAGGACCACCATATGTGTAACAGGGAACCAACTTCTGTACCACACCACCACCGCATTGGGGAAGAAGATGGGAGCATGGCATGCAACTTGGAGGGGGTATAATACCACCTGGATAGAAATTTGTAATGTGACTCTAATGTCTGAGCTGATAACGAGGACTTAGCTGCCAAAGACCATATACAACTCCCTCTAGAAGAGAGTACGGACTAGGTCTATGGTTAAAAATGGCTGATGCTACAGAAAGGTATGTGGTGAGTGAATTCCACTTTTTACATTGTGCCCAAAGACTGAGACAGTTGGCAAAGATAGGGTGAGATTTCAAGTTATTCCTATGAGACAGTGGTAAAAATATTTCTACCAAGGGATTCATTAGGGGAAAGTAGGTTCTCTCCATCATAACCCATTGTTTGGAAGCACTATGATGGGTCCAGTCAAGGACAGAGGCCAAGATAGCCGCATGAGAGTAACCCCTGAGATTAGGAAGTCCCAGACCACCCAATCGGCATGGTAAGTAAAGGGTGCTAAGGCTAAGCCGAGAAGGCTTCTCACGCCAGATAAAGGTCTGTATAGCTTGATCAACTTGTATAAAAAAAGAAGCAGGGATCTGAAGTAGATATAAAATAGGTGGCAGGATATTCATTTTCACTACGTTGACCATGAGAGATAAAGCAAATTCCATTTGTAAAGGTCAGACTGGATTGTTTGAAGTAAGGGAGGGAAGTCAAGGTCAAAGAGAGCGGTGAAAGACGGTGCCAGTCTGACCCCCAGATATTTAATATGAGATCTGGACCACCGAAATGGATTTTCCTTTGAAGAACGATCTATAATTCAAGGGGAATACCCAGACTCAAAGCCTCAGATTTTTCCTGAAATTATTCTTGAAATCTGATAGGGAGGAAAAGGTATCTAACTCATCAAGAACCATGGGGATTGAGGATTCAGGGTGGGTTAATGTTAGAAGGACATCAGCAGCAAATATTGCCAATTGGAGCCATTATGGCATATTCCAGAAATAGCATTGTTTAGTCTAATGTGTTGGGCCAGCGGTTCCATTAAAAGACGCTAAAAAAAATGGGCATTTTCAACTCTAGTATGCCAGCGGGCAACTATAGCTGTCTATATAGTAGATGCACCAACTGTAAATTCCTTACAAATAGAGTGACAACTGTTCAAAGCTATTCCACCCAAAAAAAGTTATACGATAATGAACCTGATCACCTGTGAAACCAATTTAGTGATATATGTCGTCACCTGTGGATGCGGCATTCAATATGTAGGGAGGACTGCTAGAACAATTAGGGACCTTACCCGGGAACACAGATATCTTATCAGTAAGAAATCCGAAGACCATGCAGTACCTAGACACTTCAATAATTGTGAAAAGGGGGAGTGAATAATTTTAAAATAACAGGCATTGAACATGTGCCATCCTCCCACTCTAGTAGGTTCACTACGTTATGTCGGAGAGAGAGGCGTATTGGATTTTCACCTTAAATACTTTGACAGCAAAAGTCCTTAATGAAGAACTGTAGTTTAGGAACTTTCTCCAAGAATAATACCTCTAGTTCCCAACAATTTAGTAGTAGTTTATGTGGAAACTGGTTCATTTTCCAAGTGTACATCTTATAGTAATTTATATATTGTAACGGTTTGTTTGCCACACAGACACAGTGGTTTGGGAAAAAACACAGTTTTATTAAGCAATCAGTAATACAATAACCCTCACAGGTCCTGTAGTATATTAGCAGTATAATACAGACACAAGACAGGTTACATTTACATATGCCTTCACAGGTCCAGTATATACATAGAGTCCATAATACGATATACTGACACAGGTCAGGCAGAATTCGAAGAAATCCCAGTGTATCGGTACTGCATGGGTTAATGGCCTTCAGCGAATGTAAAGAGTCCCATGTGAAGAGAGTGTCTGTTAAGGAGCTCACTTAGGATAGAGAGCTTATAGATCATGAGCGCCCAGTAATAGGTTTGCAGACAAACGTGAACTGCCAGAGCAGTAATGGAGGCTAAGCAACATAGAGCACTGCCGGAGCAGTAACGGAGACTATGCCACGTGATCACTGCCACAGCAGTAACGGAGACTGAGAGACATGGGCACTGCCGTAGCAGTAACGGAGACCAGGCAATTTGTATTCTGCCGTAGCGGTAAACGGAGACTAAGCCACTTCCACTCTGCTGTAGCAGTAAACGGAGGTAGCCCAATTGCACTCTGCCTTAGCAGTAACGGAGAACAGGCCACTTGCACTCTGCCAGAGCAGTAAACGGAGACTAAGCGACTGGAGACTGCCGTGACAGTAGTGGAGCCTATGCAACTGAGCACTGCCGTGACAGTAACGGAATGAGCAACTGAGCAACTCGCTCTGAGGTGGCAACCAACCGGGAGCGTCATGAATGAGAAGCCAATAGGAATGTCACCGAGACGACACAAAGGCAACCCGAGCAGGAATGTCAGTCAAGCTGGGTCGGTACACGGAGCAGGAAAGTCAGCCAAGCCAGGTCGGTGCACAGGATCAGGAACGTCAGCCAAGCCGGGTCGGTACACGGAGCAGGAACATCAGCCAAGCCGGGTCGGTACACGGAGCTGTACGTCAGCCAAGCCGGGTCATTGCACAGGAGCAGGAGAAGCAGTATGGTCAGGCAGTCCGGGTCAGTTCACAGGCAGGAGACGAGATGCAGAGTAGTCAGGCAGGCCGGGTCGATATACTGAGGATACGGAGATCAGGAACAAGCACTGGTACAGGAACACCACGAAAGGGCACCGGAGAGGTGTCAGAACCCAGTATATAAAGGCCATACTGGGCGGGACAAGCACAGCACAGCCAATAGGAGCAGAGCAGGCGTGCAGACTGACAGAATGTCGCAAAAGGAGTACAGGCACCATGATAGTACCCCCCTCTCAAAGACCCCCTCTCCTAGAAGAGGGACCTGGCTTCTGAGGATATCTAGAGTGAAAATTGCGCAGCAATCTAGGAGCATGAAGATCATTTTGATCAACCCAGGAACGTTCTTCAGGGCCATAGCTCTTCCAATGGACCAAATATTGCAATTTTCCTCTAACTCTGCATGAATCAATAATGCTTTGAACCACGTACGCCTCCTGACCTTGAACCTCCACAGGACCGGGGACCACAGGAGTGGTAGTGTAGCGGTTGCATACCAGAGGTTTCAGCAAGGATACATGGAACACATTGCGAATGCGCATAGACGCTGGGAGATCCAAGGCATATACGAAACAGGGTTAATTTTACGGATCACCCTGAAGGGACCAATGAACCGGGGAGCCAACTTATTAGACGGAACTTGCAAATTGAGGTTTCTGGAGGAGAGCCATACCCTGTCCCCAACCTGGCAGCCGTCTACGGTTAGCGCGGCGCTGATGACGCTGGAACGACTGACTGAGGGCCCTATGAACCTGTGCCCAAGTGGAGCGGAGTTGCTCGATGTGCTCGTCCAGAGCTGGAATCTGTTGCGACTGGAATGAGTCCGGGAGCAAACATGGCTGGAATCCGTAGTTGATGAGAAACGGGGAGCTACCGGACGATGAATTAACCGCACAGTTCCTGGCGAACTCTGCCCAAGGCAACAGGTCTGCCCAATTATCGTGATGATCAGTAACAAAACAGCACAGGAACTGTTCCAATCCTTGATTGGCAAGCTCAGCGGCTCCATTGGTCTGGGGATAGTAGGCAGATGAAAAAGGACAGTTGAATGCCCATCTGGTTGCAGAATGCTCTCCAAAATCTGGATACAAATTGGCTCCCAAGGTCGGACACCAGAACTCTTGGTACCCCATGCAACCGGAATACCTCTTTAGCAAAGACAACTGCCAGCTCCTGGGCTGAGGGAAGGCCAGGAAGGGGAACGAAGTGAGCCATCTTAGAAAATCTACCAACCACCATAAGTATGAAGGAATAACCCCTGGACACAGGCAATTCTCCCAAGAAATCAATGGATACAAGGCACCAAGGTCGTTCACCATTCGGTACTGGTTGGAGTAAGCCCACTGGGAGGTGTCTAGGGGTTTTGGCACAAGCACAGGTGGTACAGGCCACCGTGAATGCGGAGCAGTTGGCTCGTAGGGAGGGCCACCAAAATACTTGTGAGAGAGACCAAATTAATTGATCCCTCCCAATATCCCAAGAGGCTTTAGATGAATGGTATGTCTCCAGCAAACGGGTACAGAATGGCTCATCAACAAAGCACTTGCCCACTGGGGTCTCTGGGGGTGCCATAGCCTGGGTAGCCAGAATCTCCTCCCCAGTGGCGAAGTGATACTAGTACGTAGGGTAGCCAGGATGCGATCAGAAAGAATGATGGGTACGGGGACCTCATCCTTCTCCATCTCTGGCCCAAATTGTCTAGACAGGGCATCAGCCCTAACATTCTTGGAGCCCGGCAAGTAGGATACTATAAAGTTAAAACGAGATAGAAACAGGGCCCATCTGGCCTGACGTCAGGACAATCTCTTAGCTGCCAACAGATACGTCAAATTTTTGTGGTCAGTTAGAATCAACACAGGCGTTCTAGTACCCTCCAGCAGGTGACACCATTCTTTCAAAGCTAGAATGATAGCCAGGAGTTCTCTGTCCCCAATTTCATAATGACTCTGGGCACTGGACAGTTTTTTTGAGAAGAATCCACATGGTCTCAGAGTACCCCCAGCAACCGGACGTTGTGACAGTACTGCCTGTAACAGAAGCTGAGAAGGGACCGCATCGCCTTCCGCCGTCATTCCCGGGTCTCTCCCTCTCGACGCCAGATAAGCGCCGTCGGATGCACCGGTTGAAGTATGGATGGTCACTGAAACAGTCGCAGGATCGCTGGAAGCAGGGAAACACGGGCAGTAGAGAGTGAGACCTCTACTCCCAGTCATAGGATCACTGGAAGATGTCTCAGGAACACAAGGATGAGAAGATGGAGTCCACGTCACCACCTGACAGCATACAAAGTTGGGTAGCAGGAAGCTGGCAGCAGGTGGTCGATGATTCAGGATACTTGGCGCAGATGGGTATCAGAGTGGACACTTTAGACCATAAGCAATACAAGACTCCAGGACTCCTTGTCCACTCCAAACATAACTCACTTTATTGGCAAAGACCACAGATATTTATACACAAATCTTGCAATGGAACTGATGGGGGAAACCAGATACAAAAGGCTTAATCCAATCATGTTACATGAGACAAAAGGCCAACAGCAGATGGTCTTAACAGGTACAATAACTTAGACAGGATTACATTTCAGATACAAAAGGGTTTGATTGAACAAAGACTTGAGGGCTTGAACTGATTACCACACAGCAGGGGGTCTGACTGCAGTTCACAATGGCTTAGTTAACACCTAGCAGGAGGTCTTGCTACAGTACACATAGTCAATGTAACGGTTTTCTGACACTCAGACCAGGGTATGAAGTAAAAACACAGTTTTATTGAAAATAAAACAATGCCCCTAAGGGCCAGCACAGGAATAGCAGTAATGGCAATACTGACAAAAAGAATGCACACAATGGTAGAGATAGGTGCTATGTATGGATAGGGAATATTCCCCCAAATGGTTAACAGGTGCAATAGGAGAGATATAAACAAGATTGGCCAACGCCCGGGATATATAGCAGTCTCTGGAACACAGTCTCTCAATAGCTGGATAGAAGTAAGTGACTGCACTGAATACACTCTCAAGTTGGTATACAAGGCGCCCTAATGTCCAGAGCTGAGCCGATACCACCACCGTGGGCTACAGAGGAATGCTATTGCCAACGCTAAAGTGATCAGAACCAGAATCGCCCTCAACTGGGAAAAGTAGTAACCCTGCGTGTGCCAATTGGATTGTGCCCTGACACCCCTTGGGTGCTATTTCTGATGGTTACTGCACAAGCTGTAATAGAGCCGGCGCCCTCTGAAGTGCAATTGGAAATATAACTTCTAGCGTATGTGGGCCGGAGCCCGAACCCCCCTCTGGTGCCTTTCCAAATGATCACAGTGGGAGCGAACTGGCTACCAGAATACGAGCACGGAGCAGACAAGGCTCGGAGGGTGGCTGAGAGACACACAGAGGCACTCAGAGTAAAGGCTCAAGTCACTAAGCGTATGCTTGGCAAGATATATCGGAGGCACTAGACCGGAGACTACAGGCACTGCAAGGGTTAAGTGGTTCTGCACAGGAACGAGCACCTTGGCAACCAGCAGAAGGCAAAGCAACCTTAGGCTGCAGCTATTGACTAATGAGAGGAACAGTGAGTCGCTTAAACAGTTCAGAATGTCGCCAGAGCGACCAGAATGATGCAGGAACACCGGAACAGCAGGCAGGACCAGAACGGCAACTGGAACAGCAGGCAGGACCGGAACGGTAACCGGAACAACAGGCAGGACCGGAACGGCAACCGGAACAGCAGGCAGGACCGGAACAGCAACCGGAACAGCAGGCAGGACCGGAACGACAACTGGAACAGCAGGCAGGACCGGAACGAATCACGGAGAAGGGTCATCAGCCAGAACCGGGTCAGATCACGGAGCAGGGTCGTCAGCCAGAGCCAGGTCAAATCACGGAGCAGGGTCGTCAGCCAGAACCGGGTCAAATCACGGAGCAGAAGCAGGAGAAGAGTCAGACTAGCCGGGTCGGTACACAGGAGAAACTGGAATACAGCAACAAGGCGCAGCAACAGGAACACCACGAAAGGGCAACTGACAAGTGCCCAGGCTCCAGCATATAACGGCACATCCTGGGCGGGCCAATCAGTCTCCACCAATGCACAGGCAAATCAGACCAGATTGACAGAAAGTCACGGGGACCGTGATAGTCAATGCCTTGAGGGACTGCAATATACATTGGAATAATTAACAACTCACTGCCACCAGTGTACCACAGGGCAGTTGTGTGTAATAAGGTCCATTAATGTATCCACATAACCTGTATACAAAGTATTTTTAGTGCACAACTGGGAAAAATGTCCATAGTTTTTGGTTAAACAGTCTTAGGGCCAGACAAGGGCTCAAGTAACGGATAGGATCCGTTACATTTCTCCCCCTTTTTTGTACCAAGCCAGCAGTTGCAGTAGTAAATGCTGGCTTGGGACTCTAGAAGAGCATTACTGTTGTGAGCCGCTTGTCTGGACAGTTCGTTAGTCCGCATGACTTGGTCCTAGGCCAGACACAATTGTAGATCCCCTTGTCCTGGGCCAGGGAAACAATAAACAAGTATGCCCCATGTCCGGGCTAGGAAAAAGAGTTGTGTCCTTTGTCTGACCAGGGGAAAACATCAGTCCCTTGTCCGGGCCAGGAAACAATGCACAAGCCTCTGGGCCTGGGCCAGGAGTAAAAGGTTGGTCCTTGCTTCTGGGCCAGGGAAACTGGTGCCTCCTGGTCCTGGCTTGCACCAAATTGGGAGGCCTCTCCTGGGCCATGCTCCATGCAGGGCTAGGGCCAAACTTCTCTGGATCTGGGGCCAGTGGTTCAGGGTCCAAAGCCAGTCTATATGGGGGATCCTTTTGGGGTAATAGTGTCTTTGGGCTCCCAATGGCCTGGGGATCAAAGCGTGGGAAGAGGAGCACATCTCCTCCTTTTAGTTGGGCAAGTGCCCCAGAGGGATAAGAGAGGATGCTGTTCCCACTCTCCTGGATTGAGGCAACAGTCCAAGAATTGTTAGCACCCCTGGGAACTTGGTTGGCAGGGGCATCCAAAGGGCCGGTGAGAAGCGCACTCCCACTCACCAACCCAGGGCAAACAGATTCTGGGAGGAGAACAGCATACGAAGTTGGGTCGCAGGAAGCTGGCAGCAGGCGGTCAACGATTCAGGATACTTGGCGCAGATGGGTATCAGAGTGGACACTTTAGACCATAAGCAATACAAGACTCCAGGACTCCTTGTTCACTCCAAACATAACTCACTTTATTGGCAAAGACCACAGATATTTATACACAAATCTTGCATTGGAACTGATGGGGGAAACCAGATACAAAAGGCTTAATCCAATCATGTTACATGAGACAAAAGGCCAACAGCAGATGGTCTTAACAGGTACAATAACTTAGACAGGATTACATTTCAGATACAAAAGGGATTGATTGAACAAAGACTTGAGGGCTTGAACTGATTACCACACGGCAGGGGGTCTGACTGCAGCTCACAATGGCTTAGTTAACACCCAGCAGGAGGTCTTGCTACAGTACACATAGTCAATGCCTTGAGGGACTGCAATATACATTGGAATAATTAACCCCTCACTGCCACCAGTCTACCACAGGGCAGTTGTGTGTAATAAGGTCCACTAATGTATCCACATAACGCGTATACAAAGTATTTTTAGTGCACAACCGGGAAAATGTCCATAGTTTTTGGTTAAACATTCTTAGGGCCAGACAACTGCTCAAGTAACGGGTAGGATCCGTTACACTGCCCCTACCCCATTCTCAGAGGCATCAACCTCCAACGTGAATGGAAGGGAAGGGTTGGGGTGGGACAGTACAGGAGCAGATGTGAAAGCGGACTTTAATGTCTCAAAAGCATGATCAGCTGCTTCAGACCACTGGGATGGTTAGCACCCTTGTGCGTCAGATCAGACAGAGGTTTGACAATAGTGAAAAAGTTCCGGATAAACTTCCTGTAATAATTAGCAAACTCAAGAAAGCGCTGAATCGCTTTTAACCCTTTGGGTCGTGGCCATTGCAATACTGCTGCGAGTTTCTCCTGGTCCATAGCAATACCATCCTTAGAGATCACGAAACCCAAAAAAGGCACCCTGGACCTGTGAAACTCGCATTTCTCCATTTTACAAAATAGTTTGTTCTTGCGTAATCGAAGCAAGACCTTGGACACATCTTTTATGTGTTGAGACAGGTTAGCTGAGTGTATGAGTATGTCATATAGGTAGACTACTACGCAGGACTGTAGCATATCACGGAGGATATCATTAATCAATTCTTGAAATACAGCGGGTGCGTTACAAAGGCCAAATGGCATGATTAGATATTCATAATGCCCCGATCTGGTATTAAATGCCGTTTTCCACTCGTCCCCAGCTCTTATTCTCATCAGGTTATAGGCAGCCTAATTTAGTGAAAATGGAAGAACCTTTTAACCTGTCGAATAGTTCGGTAATGAGTGGTATTGGGTAGGCATTCTTGGACATTAGTTTATTCAGACCCCGGTAATCGATACAAGGCCTCAACTCGCCATTCTTTTTCTTAACAAAAAAGAAACCAGCACCAGCAAGCGAGGTAGATTTTCTAATAATCCCTCTTTTAAGTGCATCGTCAATATATTCCTCCATGGCCTGATTCTCCTCGCACGACAGCGGGTATGTGCGGCCCCTAGGAGGCACAGCGCCAGGAAGCAAATCAATAGCGCAATCGTATGCCCTATGTTGGGGCAAAATGCTAGCCTCTCCCTTACTAAAAATGTCACTGAATTGGTGATATTCGGCTGGCACGGAGGGAGAGGTACACAAAATCTTAACTGGATGAGTCACACAATGCTCCATACAGTACTTGGACCAAGACGTGATCTCACAAGTCTGCCAGTCAAACTGGGGATTATGCAAATGTAACCATGGGAACCCCAAAATGACTGCATGATGAGGAGAATGGATAATCTGAAACCGCTGTTTTTCCGTGTGGAGGGCCCCAATAGTCATAGCTAGAGGAATAGTTTCCATAGTTATCTGAGCTGGTTCTAACGGTCTGCCATCAATGGCCTCAATGGCTACGGGAGATTCCCTCCTGACCAACGGAATCTGATGTAACGCAGCAAATGAACTGTCCATGAAGTATCCAGCCGCGCCGGCATCAACCAGGGCCAGAACCTCCACTGAATGTTCTGCCCATGAAAATGCCACCTGGATCATGGGTTTCTGCATAATAGAGTCTAGGGACTGCTGAACACCACCTAAGGCCTGTCCCCCAAGGTACCCTAGGTGCGTTCGTTTCCCGGACGTACAGGATAGGTACGTAATAGGCGCCCAGCTTTGCCACAGTACAGACATAACCCCTGCCTCCTGCGGTGTGCCTGTTCTTCCTTAGATAGTTTGGTGAACCCAAGTTGCATTGGTTCACAGGTCTCCTGTGTACGTTCAGGAGGCATGGGAGGCGAGGGAGGCATGGGTGGGACCAAAACACTGTTTTGCCCAATGTTCCTGGGCCGTAGCCTGCGGTCTTTAGCCATGAGTCTTTCACGAATACGAGAATCAATTAGGATAGCGAAATCAATGTATTCGTCCAAATCACTAGGCACTTCTCTGGCTGCCATCTCATCCTTAATACGGTCAGCAAGTACCTGAGCAAAAGCTGCCACCAGCGCCTCGTTGTTCCAACCTACCTCTGCTGCCAATGTACGGAATTCTATGGCATAATTGCCCACAGTACGATTGCCCTGTTGTATCTCCATCAATAGTTTGGCAGCAGAGGCAGCTCTACCAGGAACTTCAAATACTCTCCGAAAAGAACGTACAAACTCCCTGAAGTTCCTGGTGCATGGTTTAGCATTCTCCCACAGGGGGTTGGCCCACGCCAGGGCTCTGCCCGTCAATAGAGATATCATGAACCCCACCTTACTGCGGTCATTAGGAAAGGCGTGAGGGGTTAGTTCCAGAAAAATTTCCAACTGATTAATAAACCCTCTGCACAAGGTGGGTTCGCAATCGTATCTGAGTGGTAACGGAGCAGAAGCGGTTAACCCTTTACCTGAGGCCACAGTTGTCATGGATTGAGTCTCCAGTGTCGAAACTGAGGGGACCACCAGACTCTGGACTGGTTTATCGAGATGCATCATGCGCTCAAGAATAGTTTGTATGGCCAGTGCCAACTGGTCCAAACACTGCTCATGTACATCCATCCTCCAATGGATGTTCTGTGCATTTCCCTCACCTTTAATGTCTGAGGTCATGGCCCTTTCGTACTGTAACGGTTTGTTTGACACACAGACACAGTGGTTTAGGATAAAACACAGTTTTATTAAGCAATCAGTAATACAATAACCCTCACAGGTCCTGTAGTATATTAGCAGTATAATACAGACATAAGAAAGGTTACATTTACATATTGTAACGGTTTTGTAAGATACTCAGACCAGGAGGTTAGAATAAAACACAGTTTTATCAAAAGACAGAAAGACTGCCCCCTATAGGCAGTATAGTATGACAGTAAATTGACAATAATGTACAGATGCCCTCTCAGGCCCAGTATACAGGGAATTTAATATATACTGTCACAGGACAGGCATAAGCCAGCATTTCAGGTTCAACATGGGTTAAAGTTCATGGAAAGCAATCGGTCTCTGTTGTGCTGTGTTTGACAATGCCCATAAGATGGTAATGTAGCGAGACTGTGGTGCAAGATGTAAAAGCACCAGTAATAAAGGCAGAACTGAGACTACTACTTGTGCTGAGCAGGGAACTGAGGCCACAATACTCTGCTAGAGCTAGCATACGTGAGCCGTAAGCACCCGACCAGTGGGGTAACGGAGACCAAGTACACTGCAAGAGCTGAGGTGTTAAGAGCCAATAGCACCCAACTGGTGCTGTAACGGAGACCAGGTACACTGCAAGAGCTGAGGTGTTAAGAGTCAATAGCACCCAACCGGTGCGGTAACGTAGATCACTGCGAACAGCAAGGGTAACGGAAGTGCAGTGTTAACGGAGGCCACAATGCACTGCAAGTGTAAACGGAAGGCTCAGGGAACTGAGGCAACAGTGCTCTGCAAGTGTTAACAGAGTGTCACGGTTAGTTACGACTCTCAGACACAAAGTTAGGTAAAACGCAACTTTATTGAAATAATTTAAAAGGTGATCCCTTAGGATTCCAACATGACATACAACATACAAATATAGCGAGATACAGGTACAGGCTCTACCGGTCCTGCCAATATACCGGGCAAGACAGCCAATAATCCAATTCAATAGGCTCTACCGGCCTTGCCAATACCGGGTAAGGCAACCTGCAGATGGAATAGACCAGGTTCTACCGGCCTTACCAATACCGGGCAAGGCAGCCCAAGAAAATAACAAAGCTCTACCGGTCTTGCCAATATACAGGGCAAGACAGCCGTTGATCTAATGCTGTAGGCTCTACCGGCCTTGCCAATACCAGGTAAGGCAACCTGCAGATGGAATATATACCAGGTTCAACCGGCCTTACCAATACCGGGCAAGGCAGCCCAAATACTCTCACAAAGGCTCTACCGGCCTTGCCAATACCAGGTAAGGCAACCTGCAGGTGGGATGTATACCAGGTTCTACCGGCCTTACCAATACCGGGCAAGGCAGCCCAACGGAACTCACTCAGGGACGTTCAACAGTGAGTACATTCAGAATGCTCATAGAGCAAACCAGCGACCGCACGCTGGGACCAACAGCAATGTAAATAGCCACAAGGCTTTGGAGCAAACCAGCGACCGCAGGCTGGAACCAACAATAATATGTATAGCCGCAAGGCTTAGGAGCGAACTAGCGTCCGCACACTGGGACCAACAGTAATGTGTAGCCACAAGGCTTTGGGAGCAAACCAGCGTCTGCACGCTGGGACCAACTGTAATGTGTAGCCGCAAGGTTTTGGAACGAACCAGCGTCCGCACGCTGAAACCAACAGTAATGTGTAGCTGCAAGGCTTTGGAGCAAACCAGCGTCCGCACGCTGGGACCAACAGTAATGTGTAGCTGCAAGGCTTTGGAGCGAACCAGCATCCGCACGCTGGGACCAACAGTAAAATGTAACCACAAGGCTTTGGTGCAACCCAGCTACTGCACTGGAGTAAGAATGTCGCCAAGACGATCAGACGTCAGGGGTACATCTGGCTGGACAAAAGACGACAGGAACTCGCAGGAAACCAAGCATACTGGAACGATTCGTAAGGCGATCGGCAGGAAACATCAACCTCACAGAACTAGGCCTGAACACACTGGAACAATTCTGCAGACAGGAGATTCAGGAACAGGATGCATTCTGGAACTCAGGAACACAGGTACAGGTACTGCTGGATACTAGAACATGTTCAAGGCTAAAGTGGTCAGAGACACCACGAAAGGGCAACAATAGTATGCCCAAACCAGGTTTAAATAGGCAGCCAGAGGAGGGATAAAGGCTGACAACCAATAGGAGCCCCCTAATGGTGACTGACAGGGAATTGCAACAATCACGGGCACCGTGATAGTACCCCCCTTTCAAAGACCCCCTCTCCTAGAATAGGGTCTAGGCTTCTGCGGATATTTAACATGAAAAGCCCTAACTAACCTAGGTGCATGGAGGTCCTTACTGTCCACCCATGATCAGACCTCAGGACCATAACCCTTCCAATGCACCAGATACTGTACCCTTCCTCTCAGCCTTCGGGAATCAATAATGCTCTGTACTTCGTACTCCTCCTGGCCCTCAACCTCAATAGGCCCTGGTACCACAGGTGTAGTGGTATAATGATTGCATACAAGAGGCTTAAGAAGAGACACATGAAACACATTATGAATGCACATAGATGCAGGTATGTCTAGGGCATAGGAAACAGGATTAATTTTGCAAATCACTTTGTATGGACCAATGAACCTGGGAGCCAACTTATTAGACGGAACCTGGAGCTTAAGATTTCTGGAAGACAGCCATACTCTATCTCCAACCTGAAAGGAAACCGCTGGAAGCCTTCTGCGATTAGCATAGCGCTGATGACGCTGAAATGACTGACCAAGTGCCCTCTGAACTTGTGCCCATGTGGAACGGAGTTGCTCGATATGCTCATCCAAAGCTGGAATCTGCTGCGTCTGAAAGGAATCCGGGTGCAAACAGGGCTGAAACCCATAATTGATCAGAAACGGAGAGCTACCGGATGAAGAATTAACCGCACAGTTCCTGGTGAACTCCGCCCAAGGCAACAAGTCAGCCCAGTTGTCATGATGGTCAGTAATAAAACAACACAGAAATTGTTCCAAGCCCTGATTTGCCCGTTCAGCGGCTCCATTGGTCTGGGTATGGTAAGCCGAGGAAAAGGACAACTGTATGCCCATCTGTTCGCAAAATGCCCTCCAGAACCTAGACATAAACTGGCTCCCCCTGTCGGACACCAGTACCCTAGGTACTCCATGCAACCGAAATACTTCTCTGGCAAACACGACCGCCAATTCCTTAGACGAGGGAAGGCCACGGAGGGGCACGAAATGAGCCATTTTCGAAAACCTGTCCACCACCATTAATATGAACGAATATCCTCTAGACAAGGGTAATTCTCCCATAAAGTCAATGGAAACATGAGACCAGGGGCGCTCGCCATTAGGCACAGGTTGAAGCAAGCCCACCGGGAGATTTCTAGGGACCTTGGCACGGGCACAGGTGGCACAAGCATTGGTAAATTCAGCACAATCATTTCTCATAGACGGCCACCAAAATAGCTGAGAAAGAGACCATAACAATTGGTCTCTACCAATATGTCCCGCAGCCTTAGAGGAATGGTACGTCTCCAGTAAACGAGTACGAAATGGTTCAGCAACAAAACATTTTCCCATCGGGGTCTCCTGAGGTGCAGAATTCTGGGAAGCCAAAATCTCTTCCCCTAATGGAGAAGTGATAGTAGTACGTATCGTGGCCAATATTAGATCAGGCTGAATGATAGGTGCTGGTGCCTCCACACTGTCACTCTCCGCCTCAAATTGTCTTGACAAGGCATCAGCCCTAATATTCTTGGATCCCGGTAAATATGATACAATGAAATTAAATTGAGATAAAAATAACTCCCATCTGGCCTGACGAGAAGACAATCTCTTGGCCTCAGAGAGATAAGTCAAATTTTTATGATCCGTCAAGATCAAGACAGGATTTTTTGTGCCTTCCAATAAGTGTCGCCATTCCTTAAAGGCAAGGATAATGGCCAATAACTCTTTGTCCCCAATCTCATAGTGGCTCTGAGCTCCAGTCAATTTTTTCTAGAAAAACCCACAGGGTCTGAGTACTTCACCTTTATTGTGTTTTTGAGAAAATACTGCCCCTACCCCACTATCCGAGGCATCAACCTCTAATGTGAACGGAAGCAAAGGATTGGGGTGGGCTAAAATAGGAGCCTCCACAAAAGCCAGTTTTAATTTACGAAAGGCCTCCTCAGCACTTACTGGCCAACAAGATGGATTAGCGCCCTTATGTGTAAGGTCAGACAATGGTTTAACAATGGAGGAAAAGTTCCTAATAAACCTTCTGTAATTATTACCGAACCCCAAGAATCGCTGTATGGCCTTAAGACTCTTAGGTTGTGTCCACTGTAGGACTGCTGTCAATTTTTCTTTGTCCATGGCAATGCCATCATTGCCAATCACAAACCCCAGAAATGGCACACTATTTCTGTGAAACTCGCATTTCTCTAATTTACAATAGAGCTTATTCTTTCGTAGCCGTAGCAATACTTCAGACACATCCTTAATGTGTTGTGACAAGTTTTGAGAATTAATCAATATATCATCAAGATACACCACAACACAAGACTGTAACATATCTCTGAGCACATTGTTTATCAGTTCCTGAAAAACTGCCGGTGCGTTACACAAGCCGAATGGCATAACTAGGTATTCATAGTGCCCAGATCTGGTGTTAAAGGCAGTTTTCCACTCATCACCGGCTCGAATCCGAACCAGATTGTATGCCGCCCGTAAATCCAATTTAGTAAAGATCGAAGAACTCTTAAGTAGTGATGATCGAGCACCCCGATGCTCGGGTGTTCGGGTGCTCTGGCCGAGCGCCCCCGGAGGCTCGAGTGCTCGGCCGAGCACCCGAGCCCCATTGAAGTCAATGGGAGGACTCGAGCATTACACCAGGCACCCCCTGCTCTGATGAGGGGAGGGTGCCTGGTTCATAGGAAAAGGTCAGAAAATGATGTAAACACCACAGAAATGGTTCAGGGACAGCATAGGGAGGATGTCTGGATGCATCTTGGACTCCAACGTCGCTGCTGGGAACGATGTTTCGCCCGTAGTACGCCATTTTTACAGACTGACCGTAAAACACACACTTCCCCACTTCCCCGTCCCTTTTTACCCGCCTTCTTCTTATTAAACGGAATATATGCCGGTAATCTGCGGCTACGCACACGAAACAGAATGTGACGCTAATCTGCGGCTAGGCACACTAAACAATATGTGACGCTAATCTGCGGCTAGGCACACGAAACAGAATGTGACGCTAATCTGCGGCTAGGCACACGAAACAGAATGTGACGCTAATCTGCGGCTAGGCACAGTGAACGGAATATGTGACGTTAATTTGTGAATTTGCACACTAAACAGAATGTGACAATAATCTATGGCTAGGCACACGTTTAAAATGGCCCTTTTTGTCACTGCGTTGTAAAATAATTGGCCCTGTGCACCTAACAGAATATGTCAGCTTGTCACTGCACTGTGAAATATTTGTCCCTGTTCACCTAGTACAATGTCACCTTAGAACATGTCCCCCCCCACAAAAAAATGAAATTCTGCCACCCCCAAAAAAAATTAAATGCTGCCCCCACACACAACAGTCCTAAAAAGGACTTTTGGGTCTTGAAAGAGTTTCAACAATTTTATTCTCCCTACACTGACTTCCTGTGCATCTAGTATTATATGTCACCTTACTAATATTCCCCCCACAAAAAAAAAGGAAATTGTGCCCCCCCAAACAAAATATAAATGCTGCCCCCACACACAACAGTCCTAAAAAGGACTTTTGGGTCTTGAAAGAGTTCCAACAATTTTATTCTCCCTACACTGACTTTCCCTGCCTGATCGCATCTCTCCCTGGCTAAGAATGAGCCGAACTCGCGCGTCGGGTGCTATACAGCACCCGATCACGGGTTCTGGCCAGCCAATCAGTGTAATGCCAGCAGCCAACATGGCTGCTGGCATTACACTGATGTCAGAGCCTCCCCGCACGTTTATTGGCTGCGCAGCAGCCGCAAAACGTGCGGGGAGGAGACCCGAACATGGCGGGCGAGCACATGCGGTACTCGTACGAGTACCGCCATGTGCCAAGCAGAGCGATGCTCGAGCCGAACCGAGCTTCGGTCGAGCATGCTCGCTCATCACTACTCTTAAGTCTTTCAAAGAGCTCGGTGATGAGTGGTATAGGATAAGCGTTCTTAGCCATCAATTTATTCAAGCCACGGTAGTCAATGCACAGTCTCAATTCGCCATTTTTCTTTTTCACAAAAAAGAATCCAGCCCCTGCCGGGGAGGTAGATCTCCTTATGATCCCTCTAGCAAGGGCATCAGAAATACAATCCTCCATAGCCTTATTTTCATCACAAGATAATGGATATGTGCGTCCCCTTGGAGGTACTACTCCAGCAGGCAATTCAATACAACAATCATAGGGTCTGTGCTGAGGTAAAGTGCCAGCCTCTCCTTTGCTAAAAACATCACCAAACTGCTGGTATTCTTCTGGTATTGCAGAGGAGGTGCACAAAACCTTAATAGGATGGGTTACGCATTTATCCATACAAAACGGAGACCAAGCCGAGATTTCACACTTTTGCCAATCAAATTGTGGATTATGCAACTGTAACCAAGGAAATCCCAATATTACTGCATGATGCGGAGAATTAATAAGTTGGAACTGCTGCTCCTCTCTATGGAGAACCCCAGTAGTCATAGATAAGGGAATAGTTTCAAATGTGACTTGAGCAGGTTCCAAAGGTCTACCATCAATTGCTTCGATAGCCAAGGGGGTCTCCCTTTCAATTCGAGGTACCCCATGTAATTCAGCAAAGGTATTATCCATAAAATACCCTGCTGCACCAGAGTCAACCAGTTCCAAAACCTCCACTGAACGTTGTGCCCAAGATAATACCACCCGTATGGTGGGTTTCAGTATTCCCGACACTGGGGACGATTGTACACCACCTAGGGCCTGTCTCCCAAGGTACCGTAGGTGTGTACATTTCCCGGACGTACTGGGCAAGATTTCAACAAATGCCCATTCTTGCCACAGTATAAACACAAGCCTTGTCTCCTGCGATAACTTTTTTCCTCCTTGGTTAACCTAGTGAAACCTAATTGCATAGGTTCACCTGGTTCCCATACAGGTTCACTAGGTTTAGATGCCACGGGAGGGTTGGGTGGGCAAAATGAACTACAAACCCCAAGATTTTTTGACTGGAACCTCCGGTCTTTGGCGGTAGCTCTTTCCCGTATTCTAACATCAATCAATATAACATATTCAATATAATCATCAAGATCAGTAGGCAACTCTTTAGCTGCAATCTCATCCTTAATCTGGTCATTAAGACCTTGGGCAAAGGCTGCCAACAATGCCTCGTTGTTCCACCCCACCTCTGCTGCCAATGTGCGAAATTCAATGGCATAATCGCCCACAGTACGTCTGCCCTGTTGTATTTCCATAAGGCGTTTGGCAGCAGAGGAGTTTCTACCAGGAGGTTCAAACACTCTCCAAAAGGATTGCACAAATTCTCTGAAGCTCTTAGTACAAGGTTTTGCATTCTCTCACAATGGGTTAGCCCATGCCAACGCTCTGCCAGTCAATAGGGATATCATGAACCCAATCTTACTGCGATCATTGGGAAACACATGTGCCGTCAATTCCATGAATATTTCAAGCTGGTTGATGAACCCTCTGCATAGACCAGGGTCACCATCATATCTGAGCGGCAAGGGTGCAGAAGCCGTTAACCCTTTCGCTGCAAGCCCTATTTGTCTGGTCTCATTCTCTGATATCTGACTAGGCGAGACCACTGGACTGGCTCCAGACTTGTCAGCAAGTACAGTGCGTTCAAGGATAGTTTGAATTGCGATTTCCAACTGATCCAAACGTTGCTCATGCATATCCATTCTCCAATGGATATTCTGTGTATTACCATCACTCTTACTGTCTGAGGTCATGGCCCTTTCGTACTGTCACGGTTAGTTACGACTCTCAGACACAAAGTTAGGTAAAAACGCAACTTTATTGAAATAATTTAAAAGGTGATCCCTTAGGATTCCAACATGACATACAACATACAAATATAGCGAGATACAGGTACAGGCTCTACCGGTCCTGCCAATATACCGGGCAAGACAGCCAGTAATCCAATCCAATAGGCTCTACCGGCCTTGCCAATACTGGGTAAGGCAACCTGCAGATGGAATAGACCAGGTTCTACCGGCCTTACCAATACCGGGCAAGGCAGCCCAAGAAACTAACAAAGCTCTACCGGTCTTGCCAATATACCGGGCAAGACAGCCGTTGATCTAATGCTGTAGGCTCTACCGGCCTTGCCAATACCAGGTAAGGCAACCTGCAGATGGAATATATACCAGGTTCTACCGGCCTTACCAATACCGGGCAAGGCAGCCCAAATACTCTCACAAAGGCTCTACCGGCCTTGCCAATACCAGGTAAGGCAACCTGCAACCTGCAAGGCTTTGGAGCAAACCAGCGACCGCACGCTGGAACCAACAATAATATGTATAGCCGCAAGGCTTAGGAGCGAACCAGCGTCCGCACGCTGGGACCAACAGTAATGTGTAGCCGCAAGGCTCTGGAGCGAACCAGCGTCCGCACGCTGGGATCAACAGTAATGTGTAGCCACAAGGTTCTGGAGCAAACCAGCGTCCGCACGCTGGAACCAACAGTAACGGATAGCCGCAAGGCTTTGCGAGCAAACCAGCGTCCACACGCTGGGACCAACAGAATTGTATAGCCGCAAGGCTTTCAAGCAAACCAGCGTCCGCACGCTGGGACCAACAATAATGTATAGCCACAAGGCTTTGGAGCAAACCAGCGTCCGCACGCTGGGACCAACAGAATGTGTAACCGCAAGGCTTTGGGAACAACCCGCCGTCCGCACGCTGGGACCAACAGTAATGTGTAACCGCAAGGCTTTGGAACAAACCAGCGTCTGCACGCTGGAACCAACAGTAATATGTAGCCACAAGGCTTTGGAGCAAACCAGCGCCCGCACGCTGGGACCAACAGTAATGTGTAGCCACAAGGCTTTGGGAGCAAACCAGCGTCCGCATGCTGGGACCAACTGTAATGTGTAGCCGCAAGGCTTTGGAACGAACCAGCGTCCGCACACTGAAACCAACAGTAGTGTGTAGCCACAAGGCTTTGGAGCAAACCAGCGTCCGCACGCTGGGACCAACAGTAATGTGTAGCCGCAAGGCTTTGGAGCGAACCAGCGTCCGCACGCTGAGACCAGCAGTAAAATGTAACCACAAGGCTTTGGTGCAACCCAGCTACCGCACTGGAGTAAGAATGTCGCCAAGACGATCAGACTTCAGGGGTACATCTGGCTGGACAAAAGACGACAGGAACTCGCAGGAAACCAAGCATACTGGAACGCTTCGTAAGGCGATCGGCAGGAAACATCAACCTCACAGAACTAAGCCGGAACACACTGGAACAACTCTGCAGACAGGAGATTCAGGAACAGGATGCATTCTGGAACTCAGGAACACAGGTACAGGTACTGCTGGATACTAGAACATGTTCAAGGCTAAAGTGGTCAGAGACACCACGAAAGGGCAACAATAGTATGCCCAAACCAGGTTTAAATAGGCAGCCAGAGGAGGGATAAAGGCTGACAACCAATAGGAGCCCCCTAATGGTGACTGACAGGGAATTGCAACAATCACGGGCACCGTGATACAGAGGCTCAGTGTAACGGAGGCAACAGTGCTCTGCAAGTGTTAACGGAGGCTCAATGTAACGGAGGCAACAGTGCTCTGCAAGTGTTAACGGAGGCTCAATGTAACTGAGACAACAGTGCTCTGCAAGTGTTAATGGAGGCTCAGTGTAATGGAGGCAACAGTGCTCCTCGAGAGTTAGCGGAAAGGCCCAGTGAATCGGAGGCAACAACTCGGTCTGCCCTATGTCAGCACAGCGGAAGTCAGAATGTCGCCCCAAGCGACACAGGATCAGGATAACAACTGGAACACAAGCAGGGTCGTCAGGATAGCCGGGTCAGGTCACGGAGCAGGAACGTCAGCCAGGCCAGGTCAAATCACGGAGCAGGAGCGTCAGGCAAGCCGGGTCAGATCACGGAGCAGGAACGTCAGCCAGACCGGGTCGAATCACGGAGCAGGAACCAATGAGAGTAGTCAGACGGGCCAAGTCGGTACACAGGAACACAGCAACACTGGTACAGGAACACCACGAAAGGGCACCTGACAGATGCCAGAGGCCCGGTATATGAAGGCCATACTGGGTGGGCCAAACAAAGCTCAGCCAATGGGAGCGCACCACAACAAAGAGTGACAGACAGATCACGGGAACGGTGATAGTACCCCCCTCTCAAAGACCCCCTCCCCTAGCAGAGGGTCTAGGTTTCTGGGGATATTTACAGTGGAAATTGTGCAACAGTCTAGAGGCATGAAGGTCCTTCTGATCGACCCAAGAACGTTCTTCAGGGCCATAGCCCTTCCAATGCACCAAATATTGCAATTTCCCTCTAAATCTCCTAGAATCAATAATACTCTGAACTTCATATTCCTCTTGGCCTTGAACATCCACCGGCCCAGGAACCAGCAGAGTGGTCGTATATCGGTTGCATACCAAAGGTTTCAATAGAGACACATGGAACACATTATGTATGCGCATAGATGGTGGGAGTTCCAATGCATACGAGACTGGGTTAACCTTGCGGATAACTTTGAATGGACCAGTGAACCAAGAAACCAACTTATTGGATGGTACTTGCAGACTAAGATTTCTGGAGGAAAGCCATACCGTGTCCCCAAAATGGAAGGAGACTGCTGGCCGCCGTCTATGATTGGCATGCCGCTGATGTTGTTGGAATGACTGACTGAGGGTCCACTGAACCTGTGCCCAAGTGGAGTGAAGCTGCTCAATATGCTCGTCCAGAGCTGGAATCTGCTGCGACTGAAATGAGTCCGGGAGCAGGCACGGCTGAAACCCGTAATTGATGAGTAACGGGGAGCTCCCGGACGATGAATTAACTGCACAATTCCTGGCGAACTCTGCCCATGGCAACAGGTCAGCCCAATTGTCATGATGATCGTCACAAAGCAGCGCAGGAACTGCTCCAGTCCCTGATTAGCACGCTCAGTGGCCCCATTGGTCTGGGGATGGTAGGTGGAGGAAAAGGACAATTGAATGCCCATCTGGCTACAGAATGCCCTCCAGAATCTGGACACGAACTGGCTCCCTCGATCAGACACCACCACTCTGGGAACCCCATGCAAATGGAACACTTCTCTGGCAAAAACCACTGCCAATTCCTGGGCTGAAGGAAGGCCAGAGAGGGGCACGAAATGAGCCATCTTGGAGAACCTGTCGACCACCATAAGGATAAAAGTGTACCCCCTAGACACTGGCAACTCTACCAGAAAATCAATAGATATGTGGGACCATGGGCGTTCGCCATTAGGCACAGGTTGGAGTAGGCCCACTGGGAGGTGTCTGGGGGTCTTGGCACGAGCACAGGTGGCACAGGCTGCAGTGAAAGCGGAGCAATCGGCTCTAAGGGAGGGCCACCAAAATACTTGTGAGAGAGACCATATTAATTGATCCCTCCCGATGTGCCCAGCAGCCTTAAATGAGTGGTATGTCTCCAGTAGACGGGTACGGAATGGCTCATCCATAAAACACTTGCCAACTGGGGTTTTGTAACAGTTTTATAGGACACTCAGACCAGCAGGTTAGAATAAAACACAGTTTTATTAAAACAAAACAAGAAAGACCGCCCTCTATAGGCAATACAGAATAATAGAGAGATTAGTGGCTTACAGATGCCTTCTCAGGCCCAGCATAGAGATGTAATCAATATACATATACTGTCACAGGACAGGCATAGAAACATAAGGGTACTCAATGGTTAAAGTACATGAAAATCAATCAGTCTCTGTTGTGGTGTTCAACACGCCCAAGGTGGTAATGGAGCAGGAAGTGGTGCTAGATGAAACAACACCGTCAGTCTATTGAACAGAGATTGCTGCTAAGGCTGAGCAGGAACTGAGACCAAAACACTGCAGAGTTGAGCTAGAGCCAATAGCCCCCACTGGCGTAGTAACGGAGACAAACTATACTGCAAGAGCTTGAGCCAATAGCCCCCACGGGCGTAGTAACGGAGACAAACTACACTGCAAGAGCTTGAGCCAATAGCCCCCACGGGCATAGTAACGGAGATAAACACTGCAAGAGCTTGAGCCAATAGCCCTACCGGGCGTGTAACGGAGAGCAAACACTGTACGAGCTAGAGCCAATAGCGCCTCCCGCGGGCGCGGTAATGGAGACTGACTAAACTGCTAGATAGACAGGATGAGCCACCGCCTATACAAGGCTCTGAAATGTAACTGGCTCAGCAAGTGTAGCGGAAGATCTGGGCAATGGCTCTGCAAGTGTTAATGGAGGCTCAGTGAATGGAGACAGCAGCTCTGCAAGTGTACTGGAGGCTCAGTGAACGGAGACAACGGCTCTGCAAGTGTTAACGGAGGCTCAGGGACGGACACACAGCTCTGCAAGTGTAAACGGAGGCTCAGGGAATGGAGATAACAGCTCTGCAAGTACACACGGAGGTTCAGCGAACAGAGGCATGGCTCTGCAAGTGTTAACGGAGGCTCAGGGAACGGACACACGGTTCTGAAAGTACAAATGGAGGCTCAGCGAACAGAGGCATGGCTCTGCAAGTGTTAACGGAGGCTCAGGGAACGGACACACGGTTCTGAAAGTACAAACAGAGGCTCAGCGAACAGAGGCACGGCTCTGCAAGTGTTAACGGAGGCTATGGCACGATTAGCCCTGCCACAAGCACAGTGGAAGTCAGAATTTCGCCTCGATGACACCAAGCAGCAGCAGCAGGAACGGAGGCAGGGTCAGTAGCAAGCCGGTTCAGGTCACGGAGCAGGAAGTCAGCTAGGCCGGGTCAGATCATGGAGCAGGGTTCTCAGACAAGCCAGATCAAGTCACAAGCAGGATCGTCAGCCAGGCCGGGTCAGATCACGGAGAAGGAAACCAGGAAGCAGGAACACTGGAACACAGAAACAGCAACACTGGCTCAGGAACACCACGAAAGCAAACCTGACAGGTGCCCAAGGCCAGGTATAAAAAGGCCACAATAGGCAGGTCAAACAGGCTCAGCCAATGGAAGCGCCCACAACCGAGAGTGACAGTAAAGGATCACGGACACCGTGATAGGTTTCTGGCGGAGCCCTCGCCTGAGATGTCAAAATCTCTTCCCCCAGTGGCGAAGTGATACTAGTACGCACGGTAGCCAGGATACGATCTGGCTGAATAATAGGTACTGGTTCCTCATCCCTTTCAATTTCTGGCCTGAATTGTCTGGACAGGACATCTGCCCTAACATTCTTTGAGCCTAGTAGATAGGATACTACAAAATTGAATCGGGAAAGAAACAGTGCACACCTAATCTGGCGGGAGGACAGCCTTTTCACTTCAGAGAGATAGGTCAAATTTTTATGGTCAGTTAGGGGTTCTGGTGCCCTCCAGTAGGTGACACCATTCTTTCAATGCGAGAATAATAGCCAGAAGTTCTCTGTCACAAATTTCATAATGGCTTTGGGCAGTAGAGAGTTTTTAAGAAAATAACCCACAAGGTCTCAGGGTGCCACCCCCAACAGGGCGCTGGGAAAGTACTGCCCCTACCCCGATTTCAGAGGCATCGACTTCCAAGGTAAATGGCAGGGCAGGATTGGGGTGGGACAGTAGAGGAGCAGATGCAAAAGCAGACTTTAATGTCTCAAAAGCGTTTTCAGCTGCCTCGGACCATTGAGAGGGATTAACGCCCTTATGCGTGAGGTCAGACAGAGGTTTAACAACAGTAGAAAAGTTCTGGATACATTTCCTATAATAATTGGCAAAGCCCAAAAAGCGTTGGATAGCTTTTAATCCTTTGGGACGTGGCCATTGTAGGACTGCTGCCAGTTTCTCCTGGTCCATGGCAATGCCATCATTAGAGATCACGAACCCCAGGAAGGGCACTTTGGACCTGTGACACTCGCAATTTTCTAATTTACAGAACAGTTTATTTTTGCGTAAGCAAAGCAAAACTTCAGACACATCCTTGATGTGCTGGATTAGGTTAGCAGAATGTATCAATATATCATCGAGGTATACGACCACACAAGACTGAAGCATATCACGGAGGATGTCGTTGATAAACTCTTGAAATACCGCAGGTGCATTACATAGACCAAATGGCATCATTAGGTATTCATAGTGCCCCAGGTTGTAATTGGCCCGCAGATCAAGTTTTGTAAAGATAGAAGAGCCCTTCAACCTGTTAGATAACTCAGTAATAAGTGGTATGGGGTAAGCATTCTTAGACATGAGCTTATTCAGTCCACGGTAATCAATACACGGTCTTAGTTTTCACAAAAAAGAAACCGGCACCAGCCAGGGAAGTAGACTTGCGTATGATTCCTCTTTTGAGGGCATCCTCAATGTAGTCCTCCATCTCCTTGTTCTCATCGCAGGACAATGGGTACGTGCAACCCCTGGGAGGCACCACGCCCAAAGGCAAATCAATAGCGCAATCATACAGTCTGTGCTGAGGCAATGCGCTAGTCTCTCCCTTACTGAACACGTCACTGAATTCCCAGTATTCAGCTGGCACGGAGGGAGAGGTACATAAAATCTTGACAGGGTGCGAAAAACAGTGTTTAGTGCAGTATTCGGACCATGATCTGACCTCACATCTCTGCCAGTCAAACTGGGGATTATGCAATAGCAGCCATGGGAACCCCAGAATGACCGCATGATGAGGGGAGCAAATTATTTGAAAACGTAATTCCTCCTTGTGGAGGGCCCCAATAGACATAATAATAGGAATTGTTTCCATAGTGATAAATGCAGGTTCCAAAGGTCTACCGTCAATAGCTTCAATGGCTAAGGGGGTGTCCCTTTTGACCAAAGGAATTTTGTGCAATTCGGCAAAAGAACAATCCATGAAGTAACCAGCTGCACCAGAATCTACCAGGGCCAGCACCTCCACAGGCTGATCAGCCCAGGAAAATACCACCTGGATGGTGGGTTTCTGTGTACTTGAGTCTAGGGACTGCTGTACGCCACCTAGGGCCTGTCCCCCAAGGTAACCTAGGTGCGTCCGTTTCCCGGCCATACTGGACAAGTGCGTAATAAGTGTCCTGCTTTGCCACAATATAAGCATAAACCCTGCCTTTTACGGTGTGCCCGTTCCTCCTTCGTAAGTCTGGTGAACCCGAGCTGCATTGGTTCACTAGGTTCGGGTGAACGGTCAGGAGGAATGGGAGGCGAGGGTGGGTTTAAAAGACTGCCATGCCCATAGCTTCTGGATCTCGACCTTTTAGCCAGGCATCTTTCACGAATACGGGAGTCAATAAGCATGACATAGTCAATGTATTCGTCCAAGTCACTAGGTACATCTCTGGCAGCTATTTCATCTTTGATGGATCAGTCAACCCTTGAGCAAAAGCTGCCACTAACGCCTCGTTATTCCATCCCACCTCTGCTGCCAATGTCCGAAATTCTATGGCATAATCACCCATGGTACGATCACCCTGTTGTATTTCCATCAATCTTTTGGCAGCAGAGGCGGCTCTACCAGGAACCTCAAACACTCTGCGGAACTTTCTTACGAACTCACTGAAATTCTGAGTGCAGGGTTTTGCATTTTCCAACAGAGGATTAGCCCATGCCAGAGCTTTGCCCGTTAACAAGGATATCATGAATCCGACCTTGCTCCGGTCGTTAGGAAAAGCATGAGGCGTCAGTTCCAAGAATATCTCTAATTGATTAATAAACCCCCTGCATAGGGTAGGTTTGCCATCATATCTCAATGTTAACGGCACTGCCGCCGTTAGGCCTCTGGTTGGTGCAGCAGGACCCACAGAATGATTGTCCGGTGTCGAGACTGGACCACCGGATTCTGGTTAGGTTTGTCAAGGTGTACCGTACGCTCAAGTAATGTCTGCAAGGCCACTGCCAACTGGTCCAGGCGCTGCTCATGCACATCCATCCTCCAACGGATATTCTGTGTATTACTTTCCCCTTTGCTGTCTGAGGTCATGGCCCTTTCGTACTGTAACGGTTTTGTAAGACACTCAGACCAGGAGGTTAGAATAAAACACAGTTTTATTAAAAGACAGAAAGACTGCCCCCTATAGGCAGTATAGTATGACAGTAAATTGACAATAATGTACAGATGCCCTCTCAGGCCCAGTATACAGGGAATTTAATATATACTGTCACAGGACAGGCATAAGCAAGCATTTCAGGTTAAACATGGGTTAAAGTTCATGGAAAGCAATCAGTCTCTGTTGTGCTGTGTTTGACAACGCCCATAAGATGGTAATGGAGCGAGACTGTGGTGCAAGATGTAAAAGCACCAGTAATAAAGGCAGAACTGAGACTACTACTTGTGCTGAGCAGGGAACTGAGGCCACAATAGTATGCTAGAGCTAGCACACGTGAGCCGTAAGCACCCGACCGATGCGGTAATGGAGACCAAGTTCACTGCAAGAGCTGAGGTGTTAAGAGCCAACAGCACCCAACCGGTGCGGTAATGGAGACCAGGTACACTGCAAGAGCTGAGGTGTTAAGAGCCAATAGCACCCAACCAGTACGGTAACGGAGACCAAGTATGCTGCAAGAGCTGAGGTGTTAAGAGCCAATAGCATCCAACCGGTGCGGTAACGAAGACCAAGTACACTGCAAGAGCTGAGGTGTTAAGAGCCAATAGCACCCAACCGGTGCGGTAACGGAGATCACTGCGAACAGCAAGGGTAACGGAAGCGCAGTGTTAACGGAGGCCACAATGCTCTGCAAGTGTATACGGAAGGCTCAGGGAACTGAGGCAACAGTGCTCTGCAAGTGTTAACTGAGGCTCAGTGTAATGGAGGCAACAGTGCTCTGCAAGTGTTAATGGAGGCTCAATGTAACCGAGACAACAGTGCTCTGCAAGTGTTAACGGAGGCTCAGTGTAATGGAGGCAACAGTGCTCTGCGAGAGTTAGCGGAAAGGCCCAGTGAATTGGAGGCAACAACTCGGTCTGCCCTATGTCAGCACAGCGGAAGTCAGAATGTCGCCCAAGCGACACAGGATCAGGATAACTGGAACACAAGCAGGGTCGTCAGGATAGCCGGGTCAGGTCACGGAGCAGGAATGTCAGCCAGGCCGGGTCAAATCACGGAGCAGGAACGTCAGGCAAGCCGGGTCAGATCACGGAGCAGGAACGTCAGCCAGACCGGGTCGAATCACGGAGCAGGAACCAATGAGAGTAGTCAGACGGGCCAAGTCGGTACACAGGGACGGAGGAACATAGCAACACAGTAACACTGGTACAGGAACACCACAAAAGGGCACCTGACAGGTGCCAGATGCCCGTTATATGAAGGCCATACTGGGCGTGCCAAACAATGCTCAGCCAATGGGAGCGCACCACAACAAAGAGTGACAGACAGATCACGGGAACCGTGATACATATGCCTTCATAGGTCCAGTATATACATAGAGTCCATAACACGATATACTGACACAGGTCAGGCAGAATTCGAAGGAATCCCAGTGTATCGGTACTGCATGGGTTAATGGCCTTCAGCGAATGTAAACAGTCCCATGTGAAGAGAGGTCTGTTAAGGAGCTCACTTAGGATAGAGAGCTTACAGATGATTAGCGCCCAGTAATAGGTTTGCAGACAAACGTGAACTGCCAGAGCAGTAACGGAGGCTAAGAAACATAGAGCACTGCTGGAGCAGTAACGGAGACTATGCCATGTAATCACTGCCGTAACAGTAACGGAGACCAGGCAACTTGTATTCTGCCGTAGCAGTAAATGGACACTAAGCCACTTGCACTCTGCCGTAGCAGTAATGGAGACTAGGCCACTTGCACTCTGCCGGAGCAGTAAACGGAGATTAGGCCACTGGCACTCTGCCGTAGCAGTAACCAGAGACTAGGCCATTTGCACTCTGCCGGAGCAGTAACGGAGACTAAGCAACTGGAGACTGCCATGACAGTAGTGGAGACTACGCAACTGAGCACTGCCGTGACAGTAACAGAATGAGCAACTGAGCAACTCGCCCTGAAGTGGCAACCAACCAGGAGCATCACGAATGACAAGCCAATAGGAATGTCGCTGAGGAGATACAAAGGCAACCGGAGCAGGAACGTCAGTCAAGCCGGGTCGGTACACGGAGCAGGAATGTCAGCCAAGCCGGGTCGGTGCACAGGATCAGGAACGTCAGCCAAGCCGGGTCGGTACACGGAGCAGCAACGTCAGCCAAGCCGGGTCGATGCACAGGAGCAGGAGAAGCAGTATGGTCAGGCAGTCCGGGTCAGTTCACAGGCAGGAGACGAGATGCAGAGTAGTCAGGCAGGCTGGGTCAATACACTGAGGATACTGAGATCAGGAACAAGCACTGGTACAGGAACACCACGAAAGGGCACCAGAGAGGGGCCAGAACCCAGTATATAAAGGCCATACTGGTCGGACAAGCAGAGCACAGCCAATAGGAGCAGAGCAGGCATGCAGGCTGACAGAATGTCGTAAAAGGAGCACGGGCACTGTGATATATATACTGTATATTACCATGTACTTTTTTCATATAAAGAATGTACATGTAGATTTTTATAAACATCTTTTATATATTTTATGTTTTATCCACATATATATTTATCATCTGTGTGTTTTTTATATAAATGTGAAGATAGTGCCCTGTGATTGGAGGAAAGCTGATGTAGTTCCATTGTTTAAAAAGGGAGCAAGATCCAAACCAGGAAATTATAGACCTGTGAGCTTGACTTCCATAGTGGGTAAGATACTAGAAGGGTTATTAACTGACAGTATTCAGAAATATGTGAAGACAAACAATATCATTAGTAGGAATCAGCATGGTTTCATGAAGAACAGATCATGTCAGACTAATTTACTTGCATTTTATGAAAGAGTGAGTAGTAATTTGGACAGGGGAATTGCTGTTGATGTAGTATACTTGGATTTTGCAAAAGCCTTTGACACAGTGCCTCACAACAGGTTACTGCATAAATTAAAAGGCTTCGGTTTGGGTGGTGTTATCTGTACATGGATTGAGAACTGGTTAAATGATAGATGGCAGAGAGTTGTTGTAAATGGAACTTTTTCAAATTGGTCTAGGGTTATAAGTGGGGTGCCGCAGGGTTCAGTCTTGGGCCCAATGCTTTTTAATTTGTTTATTAATGATCTAGAAGTGGGAATTGAAAGTAGCATCTCAATCTTCGCTGATGACACTAAGCTATGTAAGGAAATACATACAGAGCTCGATGTTTTTTCCCTACAGAAGGATTTAGCTAAACTAAGTGAATGGGCAGAAAAGTGGCAGATGTCATTTAATGTAGATAAATGTAAGGTTATGCATTTGGGTTGTAGAAACAAACTTGCTACATATACTCTAAATGGGAAACAACTTGGGAAATCCTCATTAGAGAAAGATTTAGGTGTACTGATAGACAACAGTCTTCACAGCAGTGTGCAGAGTCACTCAGCTGCTGCAAGAGCAAATAGAGTACTAGCCTGCAAAAAAAGAGGTGTAGAAGCAAGGGATGCTAACATTATCCTACCTCTGTATAAATCCTTGTTTAGGCCTCATCTAGAATATGGAGTACAATTTTGGGCGCCTGTTCTAAAAAAAGACATTACTGAACTGGAAAAGGTGCAGAGACGTGCAACAAAACTGATAAAGGGATTGGAGGATCTGAGTTACAAAGAGAGACTAGCCAAACTGGGTTTGTTTACATTAGAAAAGAGACGTCTAAGGGGTGATATGATTACCATTTACAAATACATTCAAGGTCAATACAAAGAACTATCCAATGAATTATTTATGCAAAGAGCTGAGCTAAGAACAAGAGGTCATCCATTAAGACTTGAGGAAAGGCGCTTTCGACTAAAACACAGGCAGGGATTCTTTACAGTAAGGGCGGTAAGGCTATGGAATTCTTTGCCTCGGGATGTTGTGCTTGCAGATAATGTAACTGCATTCAAAAAAGCAATGGATGCCTATCTAGCACAGAACAATATTGACAGTTATGACAGATGGCTTCAAAGCAAATAGGATTTTGAGCCGGGGAACTATTTCACACACACACACACACACCTACCTACCTACCTACACTGGAAATTGCTCCAGAGGGCTTTTTTGTTGCCTTCCTCTGGATCAACAGGGGTGTTATTGGCATGGGCTAGACTTGATGGACGCATGTCTTTTTTCAGCCTTATCTACTATGTTACTATGTTACATTCATATATTTATATGTCATTTGTAATTTTTAATCATTGTCATCATTATTTTATGTTTTCTCTATAGGTGCCTCTCATTTTAATATATTTTTAATATATTATTAATTCCAATAACATATATGTGCTTATTTTTATTGGGGACTTACAATATCCCCTCTATCTTTAAGCTCCTTGTAGTCCTTTAGTTATCTGCGATAGGACATATAAGAATAGCTTTTTCACCACATAGCCTGTACACTAATGTGCTTTATTGATAAAGGGATCTGCTTCCTGATGCCCCGGGAATGGTGTTGGGGAGAGGAGAGCCACGGCGGAGTGGGTCCCCGCGGGCAGTGGGGCTTCCTTGCCTGCCGTACGGGGGGACTCACTTTGGCACAGGTACGAAACTTGGACGGGGCTTTGTTGATTGGGTTAGTCTGTTACAGGCTTGCCTGGCCCAGATGTGCGACTGCATTTCAGTTCTCTTACTATAGTGATTTACATACCTCTTTACCCTCTGGGTAAGTGTGTGGTTGCGCATCTGGGTGGGGCACGCTGCCGGGCTATGGGGGACTTACTAAACAGAGGTGGAGGATATTCTAGGGTTTTTAAGGGGCAAATGGCCCAATATTTTTGGTAGGAGTGGTTTGAAGTCTGGGCGTACAGGGCCGCTCCCCCGGGTAACTATCCACTCAAGGTTAGGGGGGAGCGCGGCTGGGGTGGTTCCGTACGTCCATATATGTGCGACCTGCTGCCCATGGGCTGTACAGGTGGCGGACTCTGCCTTATTTTATATGCTAGATCCACTGTTGGTGGGGCTGGGTGTGAGGGTCTTCCCGTGTTGTGACTCCACTGGATTTTCCCTGCTGGAGCCCTGACTCGGGAATCATGGGTAGCCTAAGACATATTAGATGTTCACATCCTCCTTGCTACCCACATATTACCGATTACTTAAGCAAGGTCCAGTTTGTGCCTTCTCCTAGTGGAGAATGTTTTATTTTATTCTGTTCTGTATAAAATTGTTCATGTTAAAGTTCATTCTACTGTGTTCCCAGGTTGGGCCGATCTGGCTTAGCCTTGTTATTATGTTACCCCTCTGCGTACTTTTTGGTGCATGTGTCTCTCCCGTGGGGTACCTCCCCCTGTACCAGACGGGAGACACTTCTGGTTCTGTTTCTTTTCTTTCCTTTTGTTCCCCTCTCTCTCTCTTCACTGCTTCTTTTTCTAATTCTGGGTTCTCACTACCCCTCTTTTACTCTTGCCAGGACTCTTACTGCTTTTCCCTTCTCCTTCCTACTCCCTTTGCTGTATCCCTGTTTCTGGGAGGTCCTTCGCTTTGGCCTGTTTTGCTACTTGCTCAGTTTGGAATATGTCTGACTCTGTGCCGCTAAAGTGCTGTACTCTTAATATCCATGGGTTAAATGTCCCTGAAAAGAGGAGCATGTTACTGAGGGAATTGGTCAAGAAAGAGATTCAGATTCTTTTTGTCCAGGAGACACACTTATGTAGGGGCACCCACCCCTCCTTTGGTCCCCATCATTACCTGCTGCAGTGGCATTCCACTTTGGAGTGTAAATCTAAAGGAACCTCAATTTTTCTGCACCGCTCTGTGCCCTGGACTACCTCAGATAGTATTTGTGATCTTCTGGTAGATTTGTGATGGTCAAGGGAATTCTTATGGATACTAAGGTCACACTAGGCAATACATACTTCCCTAATGAGAAACAAGGTTGTTTTTTGTCGGACCTTCTGATCCAGCTAGATGCTTTCTGAGAGGGTGTTTTACTTCTTGGTGGAGACCTGAATTTTCCTTTAGACCCTGTTATAGATTGCAACCCTCCCCATTCTTCCTTTAAAAAATCAGTCATTGCATCTTTTAATGCTACCCTTGGCCGTTACCACCTTCTTGATGTGTGGCGTCTTGAGCATCCTCAAGAGAGGGATTTCACTTTTTTCTCTCAAGCACACAATAAATACTCTCGGATTGATCTATTCTTATGTGACCAGTACTCTTTGAGTTACTTGCGGAATTCAAGAATTGGAGACATTACCTGGTCTCACCACAGTCCATTGTTCATTGATTTGATACTCCCTGATGGCAAGAAGGGAACTGCTATGTGGAGACTCAATGAGCTACTCCTGACTGACGCCACTGGGAAGGACAGGATTGAATGTGCCTTGCGGAACTACTTTCGGGAAAAGCCACTGATGAGGTAACCCCACTGATTTGGTGGGAAGCACACAAGGCTGTAATTCGGGGGAGTTTATTAAGCTGGGGGCCTTTCGAAAAAGGGAGAAGACTAGGGAAATGCAAGCTCTCCTGACCTGTCTTGCGGACTTGGAAGGTCTAGATACTGGAGTGGGGAGAGAGGTACTCCGTCTGCGGCAGGAAGTCTCTACTCTCCTTAAATCTTCTGTACATACATCCTGTATGTGGTATAAGTATAAATCCTATTTGCAGGGTAATAAGTCAGGGAAATTTTTGGCAAGGGTTGTAAGGAAACAGTTTAGAGCGTGTTCGGTCTAAAGGGTGAGAGATTCCCAGGGGGTCCCCAAGGTCCAAAGAGACCAAATAGCAGATTCTTTCCGGACTTTTTATGCTTCTTTGTACAACCTACCTGCCTCCCCTATGGACCTTTCCGGCAGCAGGCGAGAGGAGCTTCTGCGATCCTTCCTGCAGCGATTCGTTAAAACGAAACTGTCAGCAGCCGCTGTTTCTTCCCTAGATCGTGTATTTACGGAGGATGAAATACGAGCGGCAATTTGTCAGTTACCAATGGGGAAGAGCCCTGATCCCGATGGCCTGCACGCAGGCTACTACAAAACGTTCTTACATATACTCTCTCATTGGATGACACTCACTTTCAGCTCCATTTCTGACTCCATTGTATTTGTTCCTCAAGCTCTTGAGGCTCACATCACAGTGATCCACAAACAGGGGAAGGATCTTGAGCATTGTGCTAACTACAGGCCGATCTCTTTGCTAAATGTGGACCTTAAGTTGTACGCAAAGCTTTTGGCGATACGATTAAAATAATTTCTGCCTTCTTTGGTCCACACGGACCAAGTCGGCATTGTAAAAGGTCGTCAAGTGAAAGACAATACAGCGTGTATTGTTTCAATCCTCCACCAGGTATCAATTTCTAAGGATCCAAAAATATTAGTCTCATTAGATTCCGAGAAAGCCTTCTACAGAGTGGACTGGGAATTTTTATTCGGAGTGCTTGAGTCTATAGAGATGGGTCCCAGATTTTTTAATTGGATCCGGGCTTTGTATTCCGGTCCCACTGCTAGAGTTAAGGTGAATGGGTCGTTCTCAGCTCCTTTCCCTATTTCAAACGGCACCCGTCAGGGTTGTCCACTGTCGCCCTTGCTATATGTTCTAGCTTTGAAACCTCTCTTGTGCGCGATCCGGTTACACCCAGACATTAAGGGTGTCTCAGGACTTGATAGGGACTTAAAGTCTCGGGATTCGCAGACGACATACTACTCACACTGACGGATCCTGTTGTCTCGTTGAGAGCAGTTATGTCCCTCTTAGACGAATACGGGCTTGGGATAACTCCACTCAGGCTTTGCCCTCTCCTTCTAGTCTGGTGGATAGTCTTTGAGACAGCACTGGTTCCATGGTCTGTTGATTTATGTTTATGTCTTTAATACTGGCAGAAGCGAAGTGCACCCCCCTAGACCCCCCCTTCTAATCCTTCTACTTTCAATATGTCCTTTACTTTCACTGTCTCCTTTTTCCTTTTCAAGTTCTCTCCTGTTCTGACTGTTTTCTCTAGTTCCCTTTTCTCTTGATACTGTTTTATACTTCTGTAATCTTAGGAGATGCACTAACTTTTTCGTCGGTAGACTCCACTTCATACTCTGCTTGATTGGACTCTTAATTTTTAGATGAAAGATAGTAACCAGGCTGCTCCAATGGCGACATCCTAAGAGTCAGAGAATTTAGTGACTGGCATAATAACAATGTAGCACTTATGTTGGAACTGTATCTTAGGAGTTGTCTTGGGACTAAGTTTATCTTTTGCAATCTCATCTGTAATGTCCTGTATAACCATTTTGCTTGACACTTGAATGTTTTCATGTAACCTTTTGGATATAGCTCTGTAACCTTTTGAATCTTTCAATAAAAAAATAAATTAAAAAAAAAAAATAGCTTTTTATTTCTTATAGCACATATAAGGATAGCGTGTTGAGATAGCGTATAGCTAATTATTACAATTGTTAGTCAACTTATGCATTGTATGATTGCTGGTCTTTTAGTATTAACTAATATATTGTGTAATAGAAGGTATATTGCCACTCGATAGCCAAACAACTGTGCATGCTTGTCTTCTTAGAGAGCATTTTGGTCTCCATGACGACAACTGGAACGAGGGGGGAGACTTTGAGTGAGGCATGAATCACAGCTCCGTGTCTTACAGCCCTTACCTTGGTGTGAGTTGCGTCTTTGCGGACCGGATGCTCTCGTGGGCACACTATAGGTATGTAACAATGTATGGATAAATTTATACAGGTCCACTCTTAGATATATCTATATCTCTTCAGGCATACTTAAACACCATGGCTGGGCTCATCTATGTATGATTGTAATGGTTATTCAGACTCTCAGACCAGAGATAAAAAATAAAACACAGTTTTATTGAGAAGAAAATAAAGAACACTGCCGGATCAATCACGGAGCAGGAACGTCAGCCAGGTCGGGTCAGACACGGAGCAGGAACGTCAGACAAGCCGGATCAATCACAGAGCAGGAAAATCAGCCAGGCCGGGTCATACACGGAGCAGGAACCAGAAGAAATCTAAGACAAGCCGAATCGGTACACAGGAACACAGCAACGGAAGCACTGGTACTGGAACACCACGAAAGGGCACCTGACAGGTGCCAAAGGCCCGGTATAAGAAGGCCATACTGGGCGGGCATAACAGGTACTGCCAATAGGAACACACCACAGCAGAGAGTGACAGCAATCACGGGAACCGTGATAGTACCCTCCTCTCAAAGACCCCCTCCCCTGGTCGAGGGTGTAGGTTTCTGGGGATATTTAGAGTGGAAATTGCGTAATAATCTCGGAGCGTGAAGGTCCCCGTGGTCAACCCAAGAGCGCTCTTCAGGACCATAGCCTTTCCAGTGAACCAAATATTGCAATTTCCCTCTAAATCTCCTGGAATCAATAATGCTCTGAACTTCGTACTCCTCTTGGCCTTGAACATCCACCGGCCCAGGAACCACCGGGGTGGTAGTATAACGATTGCAAACCAAGGGCTTCAACAGAGACACATGGAACACATTATGAATGCGCATGGAGGCTGGGAGTTCAAGTGCATACGAGACGGGGTTAACCTTGCGAATGATCTTAAATGGGCCAATGAACCGGGGAGCCAACTTATTAGATGGTACTTGTAAGTTGAGATTCCTGGAGGAAAGCCATACCCTATCCCCAACCTGAAAGGAAACCGCTGGGAGCCGTCTACGGTTGACATGCTGCTGATGTCGCTGAATGGACTGGCTGAGGGTCCTCTGAACCTGTGCCCAAGTGGAGCGGAGCTTCTCCAAATGCTCATCCAGAGCTGGAATCTGCTGTGACTGGAATGAGTCCGGGAGCAGGCATGGCTGAAATCCATAGTTAATAAGGAACGGAGAGCTTCCGGACAATGAATTAACATCGCAGTTCCTGGCAAACTCTGCCCACAGCAACAGGTCGGTCCAATTGTCATGATGATCAGTCACAAAACAGCGCAGGAACTGTTCCAGCCCCTGGTTGGCACGCTCGGCGGCCCCATTGGTCTGGGGATGGTAGGCGGAGGAAGAGGACAATTGAATGCCCATCTGGCCACAGAATGCCCTCCTGAATCTAGACACGAACTGGCTCCCACGGTCTGACACCACCACTCTGGGAACCCCGTGCAAGCGGAATACCTCTCTAGCAAAAACCACTGCCAATTCCTGAGCCGTCGGAAGGCCCGAGAGGGGCACGAAGTGAGCCATCTTAGAAAATCTGTCAACCACCATTAGGATAAATGAATACCCCCTAGACACCGGCAATTCTCCCAGGAAATCAATAGATATGTGAGACTATGGGCGTTCCCCATTGGGAACTGGTTGTAATAAGCCCACCGGGAAGTGTCTAGGGGTCTTGGCACGGGCACAGGTGGCACAGGCTGCCGTGAAGGCAGAACAATTGGCTCTAAGCGAGGGCCACCAAAGGACTTGGGACAGTGACCATATTAATTGATCCCTCCCTATGTGCTCAGCCGTGCCACAATATAAACATAACCCTTGCCTCTTACGGTGTGCCCGTTCCTCCTTAGTGAGTCTTGTGAATCCCAGCTGCATGGGTTCACTAGTTTCAGGTGTTCGGTCAGGAGGAATGGGAGGTGAGGGTGGGTTAAAAGGACTGCCGTGCCCATAGCCTCTGGCCTTTGCCCTTTTTGCCAGGCACCTCTCACGGATGCGAGAGTCAATAAGCATAACATAATCAATATATTCATCTAAGTCACTGGGTACATCTCTGGCAGCTATTTCATCTTTGATTGTGTCAGACAACCCCTGAGCAAATGCTGACATAAGCATTTCGTTAATCCATCCTACCTCTGCTGCCAATGTCCGAAATTCTATGGCATAGTTGCCCACACTATGCTCGCCCATTTGTATCTCCATCAATTTTTTGGCAGCAGAGGCGGCTCTACCAGGTCCCTCAAACACTCTATGGAACTTCCTTATGAACTCGCTGAAGTTCTGAGTGCAGGGTTTAGCATTTTCCCACAAGGGATTAGCCCATTCCAGAGCTTTGCCCGTTAACAATGAAATTGTGAACCCAACCTTGCTGCGGTCATTAGGAAAAGCATGAGGTGTGAGTTCCAGAAATATCCCCAACTGATTGATAAATTCCCTGCATAGGGTAGGTTCACCATCGTATCTTAATGGTAACGGCGCCGCCGCCGTTAGACCTCTAGGGGAAGCCGCAGACAAGCCAGAAGGATTATCCAGTGTCAGAACTGGGGGGACCACCGGATTCAAGTTAGGTTTATCAAGGTGTACCGTTCGTTCAAGTAATGTCTGCACAGCCAGTGCCAACTTGTCCAAGCGTTGCTCGTGCAAATCCATCCTCCAATGGAGGTTTTGTGTATTACCTTCACCTTTGCTGTCTGAGGTCATGGCCCTTTCGTACTGTAACGGTTATTCAGACTCTCAGACCAGAGGTAAAAAATAAAACACAGTTTTATTGAGAAGAAAATAAAGAACACTGCCCCCTAAGGGCAGAAATAGGTAATGACATGTAATTACAGGTGATATGGTAATAAAGTAGACACAGTACAGGTAAAGAGCAATACTGTACAACAAGGAATAGGTGTAGCAAGGGTTAAGTCCAATGTAATAATCAGTCTCTGAGGTGGTGTGTAAGCCAGCGTCCAGTGGTGGATAAGAACAGCCAAAGGCTGTGGTGCCAGATGGAAGCACCTTGAAGTGAGTCCACACAGCAGTACTTAGGGACTGGTGATTTGCAAGACCAACCACTTATGCTAGAGTCACTTAAGACAAGAGCCAGGGACACTACTGTTGTGCGTAAATGGAACCACACTGCTTGAGCTGAGTGTAATCTGAGCCAAAGGCACTCGCGGTGTAGAATGGGTTAATGACACTGCATGAGCTGAATGAAACCTGAGCCAGCAGCACCCCTAGGTGCATCAACGGGTACCCACACTGCCAGAGCTGAACAGGACCAGAGCCAGTAGCACCCCGTGGTGCGTAATGGATATGCCAACACTGCTAAAGCTGAGTAGGACCAGAGCCGGTAGCACCCTTCCGGTGCTTACTGAATCGAGTGAATGGCAAGAGCACTAGGTGGACAGTAACAGAAACACCACAGCTCTGCAAGTGAACGGACAGGCTTGGTACGGATAGCAATGAGCTCAGCAAGTGTTAAAGGAGAGGCTCGGTATCGGAGGCAACAAACTCTGCAGGGGTTAATGGACAGGCTCGGTAACGGAGGCAACAAGCTCGATAAGAGTTAGCGGAATACTCAGTATCGTTGGCCACAAGTATTGCAAGTGTCAGCGAGCAGGCTCGGTAATGGAGGCAACAGACTCAGCAGGTGTAACAGACGGCTGTTAATCGGAGGCAACAGGCACGTCAAGAGTTAATGCGCAGGCTCGGTAACGGAGGCAACAGGCTCAGCAAGCGTGGTGGAGGTCAGCAAAAGAGGCACTGATTAGACAGTTCAAAATGTCGCCAAGCGACATAGACAAAGCCTCAATGAAGCCGGATCACCAGAGACAGGAACCAAGTGGTGAGGCAGATCAGGCCGGGTCACACAAGGAGCAGGAGCGTCAGACTAGCTGGATCAATCACGGAGCAGGAATATCAGCCAGACCGGGTCATACACGGAGCAGGAGCGTCAGACAAGCTGGATCAATCACAAAGCAGGAAAATCAGCCAGGCCGGGTCATACACGGAGCAGGAACCAGAAGAAATGTCAGACAAGCCGAATCGGTACACAGGAACACAGCAACAGAAGCACTGGTACTGGAACACCACAAAAGGGCACCTGACAGGTGCCAAAGGCCCGGTATAAGAAGGCCATACTGGGCGGGCATAACAGGTACTGCCAATAGGAACACACCACAGCAGAGAGTAACAGCAATCACGGGAACCGTGATAATGATATATCCATGTACCGTTTTCATCTTCTGGTTTCTGCTATCAAAAATTGACACTGGTGTTATCTACATGCTTTACTTGCAAGAAAACATCTTGTAAGTAGAGTCACTTATCTTTACCTATCACCTTATTCCAAAAAGATTGCTCTCAGATGGTGTGCACTTGTTATCTTCTGTTTCACCACTGGAGAAGAATAGAAACATGGTCCGACCAGGTTATATTGTCAATCAAAGTGGCTTTAACCAAGTGAAGCAAATCGTGTGACATGAAGAAAAAGTCTATACACAAATAGGAATCACGAGGGTTTGAAAAAAAGTGTTATCTTTTCAGTTACGGTGATATAGGCGCCAAGGGTCTAGAGAACGATGGGACTGAAGTTCTCTGTTAAGATCTCTGGTTAAGGAGCATGGGTAAATAAAACAAAAAAGAAAAAAAAAGACAACAATACAGCACCAAACCCACCCCCTTACTGCAGCACCTGGGTTACATAGATTAAATGTGGGGAAGGAAGGGATTAAATAAAACTTAACCTTTATTAGAAACTTCTAAAAAGCAGTGAATTAAAATAAATTAAAATAAGATTGATCCTGGCCATATTTATCATTATAAGTGTAATGATAGAAAATTATTGGAAACGATGTACATGGTAGCAAGTATTTGTGCTTGTTATAGCAATACTTAAAACAGTGTTCATTAACTATATGATTGCTTGTCTAGCCGTTACGAAGACCAGCTGACATCACTATAGTCAAAATCGCCAAAAAGTAATACAGACTTACATCACAAAATGCGCTATCGTTTGATCCAGTATTATAGGACCAAACGCGCCGAGTAAAGGAATAAGCTCCGTCATCTGTATAGAAGGAGCTGGGCGGTTTCACATTTCTTAGTTCAATTGAGTTTAAGGAACTCGTTACAAATGAGCAAATTTGTATAGAGCGTTCTGACAGCCTCTCTGTCCTGAGCGCTCAAGACGGAGTTTCTCAAAACAAATTATAATAATGAGCAATTACAGAACTATCCAACTCTAAAGTGAAACAGTAAATCCCACCCTTAAATCACTATAATTATCTCATCGTATAGTTGAGAAGTAGTTATCAGCAGCAAAGTGGAGCCTACCTATACATTCATAAGGAATGAAAGGAGAAATGCTTTTGACAATTCCCCTAATCTTTCACATTGTATCTCTCTCCCGTTACTGCAGGATGTTCCAAGATAGCGATTCACTACAATCCCTCAAGTAGTAATCAAATACACACTAATCTCTAGTGTCCCTATTATCCATACTACCGCTAACTTAAACAAAAGCTATAGTTTAAAGGCTCAGGATATCTACATAACTTTCCCTAACGTACTTTTCGCTTAAAATGCTTTGTCAAAGGGTGCTGACCGCCTGCTCTGAGTGAGCTTTATACCCATGATTCCCTATCAATTAAGTTAATTGAAGGAAAAATTAACCCCTTCCTACTGTTACATGTAGATTAAGACCGTTATAGTATTTTAACATACAGCATGCAATTGATATAAAACGTATGTGTCAATAAGTAAAACCTCAATTGAACCTAAATTCTTTATCATGTCTCCTATAATTAGTATACATTATTTGCTCATTTTTGCATTTCTAAAAAGTGGTGTGCTATTGATGTTAGCTTTTTTCCCAATAGCTCTATCCCTCTGTGCATTTCTAATGTTTCCTTTATGTTCCCTAATTCGGTCTCTTAGTAGTCGTTTAGTCATACCCACATATTTCTTATTACATGGACAAATTATCATATAAATCAACCCTTTGGTTTTACAATTAAAATATTGATTGATCTTATGGATCTTCTGAAATCTAGCCACTACTGATTTTATATTCAAAATATTGGTGCAGGTAGAGCATCCTCCACATGTATATGTGCCACAAACTAGTGACTCTTCTTCTTATGATAGATGACTCTTGACCAGTTTATCTTTTAAATTGGGTGATCTCCTGGTACATGTTTGAATTCTATCGCCCAATACTTGTTTGAAGTCAGGATCTGTTTTAAGAATGGGTAAATGTTTATTTAATATACTGACCACTGAGTTCCACTGATTACTATTAGTGCCTATAAATCTTATATTTCTGCCAGATGGGTACTTTTGGTTATCATTAAGAAGTGTATCCCGTGGCGTATTTTTAGCTCTAATGTATGCCTTATGAACAATATTTTTTGTGTATCCTCTCTCCTCAGATCTATTTCCTAATTCTTGTGCTGTCTTCTCAAAGGTTTCATCCTCTGAGCAATTTCTTCTTACCCTGAGAAATTCTCCAGTTGGTACTGATTTGATTACTGTGGGAAGATGGAAACTATCACTATGTAATATACTGTTCGTGGCAGTTGGTTTTCGAAATAGGTCACTACTAAGTAATCCTTCATTGGTCTTTCTAATGGTCAGATCTAGGAAATTTATCTCTGACTTACTAGCTTCATAGGTTAATTTGAGATTATAGGTGTTATTGTTAAGACAATCAATAACCTCTGTGAATAGTTCGAGATCATTCTCCCACAAAATAAACAGGTCATTGATATATCTATATCACATGATGACATTGGTATTGTATCTTTCCAAATTGTCACCCAGCACAATTTCCCTTTCCCACCACCCGAGGTACAGATTAGCATATGTGGGGGCACATGCCACCCCCATTGCTATACCCCGGGTCTGCAAATAGAACGTGTCTTTAAAGACAAAATAGTTGTGGGAAAGTGCAAATCTGAGTAACCTAAGCAGAAAGCTTTTATATTCATTACTAAGATTAAAATCCTGATCAAGGTAATATTTGACCACTTTAAGTCCCAACTCATGCTCTGTTGACGTATATAACGATTCTACGTCACATGTAATCAGCTAGTTGTTATCATTAATTGGCAGCTTGTTATCACGGTTCCCGTGCTACACTGTCAATCAGGGTTGTGCTATCTGTGCATTGGAGGATGCTGACTGGCGCGCCCAGGATGTGCCTTTATACTCTGGGGCTTGGGCACTTGTGATTTGCCCTTTCGTGGTGTTCCAGTATCTGCGCCTTGTTGCTGTGTTCCAGTTCTCCAGTGTACCGACCCGGCTTGTCTGACTCTGCTGTTGATCCTGCTCCGTGTATGACCCGGCTCTGGCTGACGACCCTGCTCCGTGATTGATCCGGTTCTGGCTGATGATCCTGCTCCGTGTATGACCCGGCTCTGGCTGACGACCCTGCTCTGTGATTGATCCGATTCTGGCTGATGATCCTGCTCCGTGTATGACCCGGCTCCGGCTGACGACCTTGCTCCGTGACTGATCCTGTTCTTCGGCTGTTGTTCCTGCTGTGCTCCGGTTCCGGTTATCGCCTGTTCCAGTCTGCTGTTCCGGTGTACCTGCACGGCCCAGTCGCGTCCGCGACATTCTGATCACTTGGTGTCTCGCTATTCCTCTCACTACTCTAGCTGAGATTAAGATTGCTTTGCCATTCCTAGTATGTTGCGGTGTTCCGGTACAGAACCTGTTAACTCCTGCAGTGCATCGTAGTCTCAGTCTTGTGCCTCAGTTCTTGCCAAGCATACACTCATCAGTTAAGAGCCATTCCTTCTGTACCTCTGAAACGCCTCACTACCTTCTGCAGAGCATTGCCGGTCCGGTGTTCGGTGTGCACCGTGACCGCGCCTGTGGGCATTGCTATCCATTCGCTCTTGCTGGGAAAGTTCCGTACGGCACCGGAGGGGTGTCCTGGCTCCGGCCTACTGAGGTACAGAGGTTACGCTATCCATCTGCACTATCCAGTGCTTGGCTCTCAGTGCTTGTGCATTCGATACCACTATTTGACATCCAAGAGGTGTCAGGGCACTATCCATTGGGTACATGCAGTGTTAACTTCCAGTCTCAGTTAAGGGCGGCTCAGGTTCTTGTACTTCAGTTTGGCAATAGCACTTCTTCATATCCCACGGTGGTTGTATTTACTCAGCTCTGGCACTTGTGCCTTCCGTTTCTATTTGAGAGTGAATTCAGTACAGACACCTTGCTCCAGATTTGTGTTTCAAGAACTGTGTTCCAGAGACTGCTACTTAGTTCCAGCTTTGTGACTCAAGAACTATTACCCAGAGACTACTATATATCCTGGGCGTTGGCCAAACTAGGACTGAGTTCTCCTCTTGCACTTGTTAACCCTTTGGGGTCATTTACTATCTATCCATTGTCCAGTATTATTTGCTGTATTGCATTCACTCTGTTCGTGTTTGCTAGTTCTGCTATTCCTGTACTAGCCCCTAGGGGCATTGTATTACTCCTTGATTCAATAAACTGTGTTTTTACTTTACACCCTGGTCTGAGTGTCAGAAAACCGTTACAGTACGAAAGGGCCATGACCTCAGACGGGAAAAGTGACAGTAATACACAGAACCTCCACTGGAGGATGGATGTTCACGAGCAACGTCTAGATCAATTGGCTTTGGCCATGCAAACCTTGCTTGAACGTACGGTACATCTCGAGAAACCGAATCAAAGTCCGGTGGTCCCCCCAGTCATGACACCGGACAATGCCACTGGGCAATTGCTGGCTCCCTCCAGAAGTCTCACGGCGGCGGCGCCGTTACCACTCAGATACGGTGGCGAACCCACACTGTGCAGAGGTTTCCTTAACCAACTTGAGATATTCTTAGAACTCACACCCTATGCTTTTCCGAATGACCGTAGCAAAGTGGGGTTCATGATATCTCTGTTAACTGGTAAAGCACTGGCATGGGCTAATCCTTTATGGGAGCAGGCCAAACCCTGCACTCTGAATTTTAACGAATTTGTCAGACAGTTTCGCAGAGTGTTTGAGACAACAGGGCGAGCCACCTCGGCAGCTAAGAAATTAATGGTAATACAGATGGGAGATCGCACTGTGGCCGACTATGCGATAGAATTTTGTATTTTAGCTGCAGAAGTGGCCTGGAATAATGAGGCACTCCTGGCAGCCTTTTCACGAGGCCTATCCGACTCCATCAAGGATGAGATTGCTGCCAGTGAGGTACCCACTGACCCAGATGAGTACATAGATTATGTGATACTCATTGACACCCGAATGCGCGAGAGGCGCTTGGCTAAAAGGGCTAGCTCCACGACCCATGGGCACGAGAGGTCTTTTAACCCACCCTCGCCTCCCATTCCTCCTGATGGGGTACCTGAAACAGGGGAGCCCATGCAGATTGGATATACTAGGTTGTCAAAGGAGGAGAGGGCTTTTCGCAAAAGACAAGGGTTATGTTTATATTGTGGTAAGAATGGGCACCTACTACGCACATGTCCGGTACGTCCGGGAAACGCACGCACCTAGGGTACCTTGGGGGACAGGCCCTAGGTGGTGTACAGTCGTCCTCAGATCCTTGTTCCACGAAACCCACCATATCGGTGAGTTTTCTTCTGGGTGATCAAGCTGTGGAGGTACTAGCCCTGGTAGATTCTGGTGCAGTAGGCTATTTCATGGACCGGGCATTCGCTGAAAGACACAATATTCCGTTGTCTAAAAGAGATACTCCACTAGCCATTGAGGCTATTGATGGCAGACCTCTAGAACCAGCACTTATCACCATGGAGACTACTCTCATTACTATGGCTATTGGGGTTCTCCACAAAGAGGGGGTACGTTTCCAAATTATACATTCACCTCACCATGCGGTCATTCTGGGGTACCCTTGGTTGTCGCTGCACAATCCCCAGTTTGACTGGCAAAGATGTGAAATTGAGTCTTGGTCTGAGTACTGCACTAGTCACTGTTTATCTCACCCAGTCAAGATTATGTGTACCTCTCCTTCTGTGCCAGCTGAATACAGCAAGTTCAGTGACGTATTCAGTAAGGGTGAGGCTAGCGCATTGCCGCAGCATCGACCATATGACTGCGCTATTGATCTGCCCCCGGATGCCCTCAGACGAGGGATTATTCGTAAATCATCCTCTCCGGCAGGTGCAGGGTTCTTTTTTGTGAAAAAGAAAAGTGGCGAATTACGACCGTGTACTGACTACCGTGGACTCAATAAGTTGATTGCCAAGAATGCTTACCCCATTCCGCTCATCACGGAATTATTTGACAGGTTGAAAGGCTCCTCTATCTTCACGAAACTCGATCTTCGTGCTGCCTACAACCTAATAAGAATAAGGGCTGGTGATGAGTGGAAGACGGCATTCAATACTAGGTCAGGCCACTACGAATATCTGGTTATGCCATTTGGGTTATGTAATGCACCTGCCGTATTCCAAGAGTTCATAAATGATATCCTCCGTGACATGCTACAGTCTTGTGTGGTGGTGTACTTGGATGATATATTGATCCATTCTGCTAATTTAACCCAGCACATCCAGGATGTTTCGGAAGTATTGATGCGATTACGCAAGAACAAATTGTTCTGCAAACTAGAAAAATGTGAATTTCATCGCTCCCAAGTACCATTCTTGGGTTTTGTGATATCCAATGATGGCATAGCAATGGACCAAGAGATGTTGGCAGCGGTTCTACAATGGCCACGACCCAAGGGGTTAAAAGCTATCCAAAGGTTCTTGGGCTTTGCCAACTATTATAGAAAGTTTATTCAAAACTTTTCTACCATCACAAAACCTCTCTCTGACCTTACACATAAGGGGGCAAATCCCTCTCAATGGTCCCAGGCAGCTGAAATAGCCTTTGAAACCCTAAAAAAGGCATTTGCATCCGCTCCTATACTGTCCCACCCTAATCCCACCCTGCCTTTTACTCTAGAGGTTGATGCCTCCGAGGTTGGGGTAGGGGCAGTTCTCTCCCAACGCCCCAAGGAGGGGGGTAACCTGAGGCCGTGTGGGTTCTTCTCTAAAAAACTATCTAGTGCCCAAAGCCATTACGAAATTGGTGATAGGGAACTGTTGGCTATCATCTTGGCATTAAAAGAATGGCGACATCTTCTGGAGGGCACTAGAGCACCAGTGTTGATCCTCACAGACCATAAAAACTTGATTTACCTTCCCGAGGCAAAAAGATTGTCTTCTCGCCAGGCTCGTTGGGCTCTATTTCTGTCCAGATTTCATTTCATAGTCTCGTACTTGCCTGGGTCCAAAAATATTAAGGTGGATGCTCTTTCTAGACAATTCTGCACGGACATTGAGAGGGATGAGGCCCCGGTCCCCATAATTCAGCCAGACAGAATTCTGGCTACTATTCGCACCAGCATCACCTCGCCACTGGGAGAGCAAATATTGGCATCACAAACTCGGGCACCTCCTGAAACCCCAGTTGGCAGGTGTTTTGTGGACGAACCTTTTCGTACCCAATTACTTGAGACCTACCACTCATCTAAGGCAGCTGGGCACATCGGCAGAGATCAGTTGGCATGGTCACTATCACGAACATTCTGGTGGCCCTCCCTGAAAGCCGACTGCTCTGCATTCACTGCTGCTTGCGCCATCTGTGCCCATGCCAAAACTCCCAGACATCTCCCAGTAGGCTTGCTCCAACCAGTGCCTAATGGTGATCGTCCTTGGTCCCATATTTCGATAGATTTTTTGGGAGAGCTGCCTAGTTCCAAGGGCTATACGTTTATCTTGATGGAGGTAGATAGATTCTCAAAGATGGCTCATTTCGTGCCCCTCTTTGGCCTTCCCTCGGCCCAGGAATTGGCATCAATTTTTGCCAGAGAAGTATTCCGCTTGCACGGGGTGCCCAGAGTAATTGTGTCTGACCGGGGGAGTCAATTTGTGTCGAGATTCTGGAGGGCATTCTGTGGCCAGATGGGCATTCAATTATCCTTCTCCTCCGCCTACCACCCCCAGACCAACGGGTCCGCTGAGCGTGCCAATCAGGGACTGGAGCAGTTTTTACGCTGCTTTGTGACTGATCATCATGATAACTGGGCTGACCTGTTGCCATGGGCAGAGTTCGCCAGGAACTGCGCAGTTAATTCATCATCTGGGAGCTCTCCATTCCTTGTTAATTATGGGTTCCAGCCCTGTCTACTCCCAGACTCATTTCAGTCCCAGCAGATTCTGGCTCTGGATGAGCACATGGAGCAGCTCCGCTCCACTTGGGCACAGGTACAAAGGTCCATCAGTCAGTCCTTCCACAGACATCAGCGGCATGCCAATCGCAGACGGCTGCCAGCGGTCTCCTTCCAGGTTGGGGATAGGGTATGGCTCTCCTCCAAGAATTTCAACCTGCAGGTGCCTTCGAACAAACTGGCCCCCCGGTTCATTGGGCCATTCAAGATTATACGCAAGATCAATCCTGTGGCATACGCTTTGGAACTTCCTAATACTATGCGTATTCACAATGTGTTCCATGTGTCACTATTAAAGCCCTTGGTTTGCAATCGTTATACTACCACTCCGGTGGTTCCTGGGCCGGTGGATGTGCAGGGCCAAGAGGAATACGAAGTTCAGAGCATTATTGACTCAAGGAGATTTAGAGGCAAGTTGCAATATTTGGTCCATTGGAAGGGATATGGGCCTGAGGAGCGCTCTTGGGTCGACCACAAAGACCTCCATGCTCCACGGTTGTTGCGCAACTTTCACTCTAAATACCCTCAGAAACCAAGACCCTCCGGCAGGGGAGGGGGTCTTTGAGAGGGGGGTACTATCACGGTTCCCGTGCTACACTGTCAATCAGGGTTGTGCTATCTGTGCATTGGAGGATGCTGATTGGCCCGTCCAGGATGTGCCTTTATACTCTGGGGCTTGGGCACTTGTGATTTGCCCTTTCGTGGTGTTCCAGTATCTGCGCCTTGTTGCTGTGTTCCAGTTCTCCAGTGTACCGACCCGGCTTGTCTGACTCTGCTGTTGATCCTGCTCCGTGTATGACCCGGCTCTGGCTGACGACCCTGCTCCGTGATTGATCCGGTTCTGGCTGATGATCCTGCTCCGTGTATGACCCGGCTCTGGCTGACGACCCTGCTCTGTGATTGATCCGATTCTGGCTGATGATCCTGCTCCGTGTACGACCCGGCTCCGGCTGACGACCTTGCTCCGTGACTGATCCTGTTCTTCGGCTGTTGTTCCTGCTGTGCTCCGGTTCCGGTTATCGCCTGTTCCAGTCTGCTGTTCCGTTGTACCTGCACGGCCCGGTCGCGTCCGCGACATTCTGATCACTTGGTGTCTCGCTATTCCTCTCACTACTCTAGCTGAGATTAAGATTGCTTTGCCATTCCTAGTACGCTGCGGTGTTCCGGTACAAAACCTGTTAACTCCTGCAGTGCTTCGTAGTCTCAGTCTTGTGCCTCAGTTCTTGCCAAGCATACACTCATCAGTTAAGAGCCATTCCTTCTGTACCTCTGAAACGCCTCACTACCTTCTGCACAGCATTGCCGGTCCGGTGTTCGGTGTGCACCGTGACCGCGCCTGTGGGCATTCCTATCCGTTTGCTCTTGCTGGGAAAGTTCCGTACGGCACCGGAGGGGTGTCCTGGCTCCGGCCTACTGAGGTACAGAGGTTACGCTATCCATCTGCACTATCCAGTGCTTGGCTCTCAGTGCTTGTGCATTCAATACCACTATTTGACATCCAGGAGGTGTCAGGGCACTATCCATTGGGTACATGCAGAGTTAACTTCCAGTCTCAGTTAAGGGCGGCTCAGGTTCTTGTACTTCAGTTTGGCAATAGCACTTCTTCGTATCCCACGGTGGTGGTATTTACTCAGCTCTGGCACTTATGCCTTCCGTTTCTATTTGAGAGTGAATTCAGTACAGACACCTTGCTCCAGCTTTGTGTTTCAAGAACTGTGTTCCAGAGACTGCTACTTAGTTCCAGCTTTGTGACTCAAGAACTATTACCCAGAGACTACTATATATCATGGGCATTGGCCAAACTAGGACTGAGTTCTCCTCTTGCACTTGTTAACCCTTTGGGGTCATTTACTATCTATCCATTGTCCAGTATTATTTGCTGTATTGCATTCACTCTGTTCGTGTTTGCTAGTTCTGCTATTCCTGTACTAGCCCCTAGGGGCATTGTATTACTCCTTGATTCAATAAACTGTGTTTTTACTTTACACCCTGGTCTGAGTGTCAGAAAACTGTTACACTTGTCAATTTTCGCAAGAATATCCCTGGTATCTTTAATATATGATGGTAATAAAGAAACATATTTATTTAGCTTCTTTTCCAAATATTTAGTGGCTCTTTCACATAAGCCTCCAATACCAGAGACAATCGGTCTACCAGGTGGTACTGACTTATTCTTGTGAATTTTCGGAAGCATGTAAAAAGTGGGCACTTTTGGGTCTTTCATGATCAGATAATCCCTTTCTGCTTTGGGTATAATGCCTTGTTCAAAAGTTTCCTGGATAATATTATTGTATATCTCCAAATAATCTGATGTGGGGTTTGAGAATAATCTCTTGTAACACCTCTGGTCAGACAATTGTCTAGCAGCTTCAATAACATAATAATCAAGGGGCCAAATCACCACATTACCCCCCTTGTCTGCTGGTTTAATTACCACATCATCCCATTTTTCCATTTCTAACAATGCCTGTGATTGTGATTTTGTTACATTATACAGGCCTTTTCTGAGAGGTAATTCTAGAATATCTTTCATTACCAGCTCTCCAAAAACTCTGACACGGGGGGCATATATTGGGTGATGGTGTAAATATAGATTTAGGATGCAGGGAAGATTCTTGATTCTCATTGTTTTCTTGAAAGAGATCCATAAGGTCTTCCAAGGTCTGGGAATCATCATTCAAGGGTATATTCGATGTTTCAATTGTTACCCCTCTGTGTATATTTTCAAAAACACACTCTTGATCAAAAAGACCTGGATTAATAGAGTCAGTATTAGAGGAGAAGAACTTGTGAAGCAGAAGTTTTCTGCAAAACAAAAATAGATCCTTGTATGTTTCAAATCTGTCCAATGTATTTGTTGTTGAAAAAGTGAGACCTTTATTGAGAACATCCAAATGATCTGATGATAGAACATGTTGGCTTAAGTTAATAACGTTCATCGTCTCCCTCCTCTCTCCCTCCACGTCCGGGTTCCCCTCCTGTTTTGCTGACGGTATCCCCAGACCTCTCTGTCTCTTAAACCTCTTTCCTCCGCGCCTAACCTTTTCCCTTGATTTGTGTTTTTCCATCTGCCTCTGCCCCTACTGGTTCGCTGGAATAAAAAATTCCCATGTGTGGCAGTTTCTGATCCACTAGTCTCAATATCAGATGTGTCAGACTCAGATGGATCAGTATCTTGAGCCTGTGTTTGTTCTATAGAGCTTTCAGGTTTTGTTTTCCAAAGATAAATATTACCCGCCTCGTAGTCTTTTATATCACAGCTGAATTTATTCTTTTTCTTATTAAGAATTTTTGCTTCCAAATTATCTATTTCTGTGTTGATCTTGTCTAACTTGGGTAGCAATTCCTGTGAGTCAAAAATTTGTAAAGAACTCTCAATCTCTTCAATTCTTTTATTTGTTTTTTCATAAACTAATTTTTCATGATCTAATAAAATGTTCATTAGTTCTTTCTAACATTTATTAAGAAAGTCCTCCCATCTTCTCATCAGTTCCTCATTTTCAAGTGGACCTGATGGCATAACATTGATACGAAGACCCCTAGGGATAATATCTTTACTTATGTATTTCTGGTATGCAGACTGATTCCACCAGGACCGCATTAGTTTTAAATTAGTCTTTTTAAATTCTAGCAGTGTCTCCTGAATATCGCATATATCACTAGCTCTATTATGAGATGTGTCTCCCGAAAATACATCATCTATCTGTGTAACCCATTTATCTTTCCTTTTAGTAACTAAAGTAATTGCAGGATTAGACATATTAATCTTCCTGGTGTGCACACAATAGAAAACTCCACAGACAGAGAAGAATTGAATAAGAAATAATATATGGTGTGACTATAACACCAAAGGGAATGTGCTAGTTGTTAAATATTATAGCAGATAAAACAGAAAAGAAAAAAAGACAACAATACAGCACCAAACCCACCCCCTTACTGCAGCACCTGGGTTACATAGATTAAATGTGAGGAAGGAAGGGATTAAATAAAACTTAACCTTTATTAGAAACTTCTAAAAGCAGCGAATTAAAATAAATTAAAATAAAATAAGATTATTCCTGGCCATATTTATCATTATGAGTGTAATGATAGAAAATTATTGAAAACGATGTACATGGTAGCAAGTATTTGTGCTTGTTATAGCAATACTTTCAACATTGTTCATTAACTATAAGATTGCTTGTCTAGCCGTTACTATGAGTAGTGTTTATCATGTACACTAGATCATTAATTTAAGTGTTGTTGGTTATGGGCTAGTATATTAAATCAACCCTTTTTCCCCCTTTTCTAGAAGGAGCTAACAAATGTTATTTCTAGTGTTTGACACATTTAAGTTCAAAGATCCATCAGATGATTAATATAATCCCGATGAGACCATACATATAGTGCATTGCTTACAACTGAGGGTATGTATTATATTGGGTGCTTTGTTGCATCTAATTAAGTTTGCTCTAATACTCTATAAATGAGCAAATAATGTATACTAATTATAGGAGACATGATAAAGAATTTAGGTTCAATTGAGGTTTTACTTATTGACACATACGTTTTATATCAATTGCATGCTGTATGTTAAAATACTATAACGGTCTTAATCTACATGTAACAGTAGGAAGGGGTTAATTTTTCCTTCAATTAACTTAATTGATAGGGAATCATGGGTATAAAGCTCACTCAGAGCAGGCGGTCAGCACCCTTTGACAAAGCATTTTAAGCGAAAAGTACGTTAGGGAAAGTTATGTAGATATCCTGAGCCTTTAAACTATAGCTTTTGTTTAAGTTAGTGGTAGTATGGATAATAGGGACACTAGAGATTAGTGTGTATTTGATTACTACTTGAGGGATTGTAGTGAATCGCTATCTTGGAACATCCTGCAGTAACGGGAGAGAGATACAATGTGAAAGATTAGGGGAATTGTCAAAAGCATTTCTCCTTTTCTTCCCTATGAATGTATAGGTAGGCTCCACTTTGCTGCTGATAACTACTTCTCAACTATATGATGAGATAATTATAGTGATTTGAGGGTGGGATTTACTGTTTCACTTTAGAGTTGGATATTTCTGTAATTGCTCATTATTATAATTTGTTTTAAGAAACTCCGTCTTGAGCACTCAGGACGGAGAGGATGTCAGAAGGCTCTATACAAATTTGCTCATTTGTATCGAGTTCCTTAAACTCGATTGAACTAAGAACTGTGAAACCGCCCAGCTCCTTCTATACAGACGATGGAGCTTATTCCTTTACTCAGCGCGTTTGGTCCTATGATACTGGATCAAACGATAGCGCATTTTGTGATGTAAGTCTGTATTACTTTTTGGCGATTTTGACTAAAGTGATGTCAGCTGGTCTTCGTAACAGCTAGACAAGCAATCATATAGTTAATGAACACTGTTGAAAGTACTGCTATAACAAGCACAAATACTTGCTACCATGTACATCGTTTTCAATAATTTTCTATCATTACACTCATAATGATAAATATGGCCAGGAACAATCTTATTTTATTTTAATTTATTTTAATTCACTGCTTTTTAGAAGTTTCTAATAAAGGTTAAGTTTTATTTAATTCCTTCATTCCCCACATTTAATCTATGTAACCCAGGTGCTGCAGTAAGGGGGTGGGTTTGGTGCTGTATTGTTGTATTTTTTTATTTTTTGTTTTATTTGCTATAATATTTAACAACTAGCACATTCCCTTTGGTGTTATACTCACACCCCTATTACTCAGAGGTGGTGTACCATATATTATTTCTTAAGGAGCGTGGGTCTCATACCAGTCTGTATTGATCTCATACCAGTAGTGCCAGTGGAGCAGTCTAGAGTGGGGTAAAGAGAAGAATTTAGGTTGCCGCCTAAAACCATGACTCCCTCCCGGAAAGAAGAAAGCCGATCTAAAACCCGCCTGAAGAAGGGGGACTGAGCCGACTTTGGAGAGTAGAATGTCATAATGGTGTAAACCGTACCATGTAGAGTGCCCTTTATAAAAAGAAAGAGGCCCTATGGATCGCTACAAATTCCTTTCAAGGACAAATTGACAGTCCTGTGGGTTAGTATGGCTATGCTTTTAGTTTTAATCTCTGTTGAACTCAGGAAGGCCTGTGAGTAAAAGCGGTTAGTAAGAGATAACTCCCTGTTATTTTTAAAATGTGTTTACTAGACAAACATGGTATCGCCCCTAAGGCATTGAAAATCTTGCAGTGCCATTGAGCTCTTAGCGGGTGAATTGAGGCCCTTGACATTGTAGGAGATAATGGCAAGAGAGGGAGCTGATGTATTCATGGGGAGCAGGGAGGGTCTGATGAGACTTGAGGGTTAAGAGAGGAGTGTTATCCATCAAGGGTTATGGAACATGGAATGGTTTCGTGGAAATGTCCGACTGTATGGGAGGGAATGAGGATGGAAGGCGGGGGGGAGAAAGAGTACAAAGACTAGAGAAAGCTAGAGAAAACGGACCCCATAGACAGAGAACCAGGTTATGTGGCAGATCCATGGAAGAGAAGAGGAGGAAGAATCGCCACCCCAGCTGGGGCCACTCCCAACTTCCATTAAATTAGCCAGTGTAGCCAGCCATCCTCCTACCTCCCTAGACTCGGCAATCCCCGAACAATAGAGATAAGAGAGAGAAAAAAAAACACTTTGCATAATTAGATAGATCCACATATACCACCCCCTCTCAAATCATCCCCAGGGAATTGTGCATGCAGGGGGCAGTGGGCCACCATTTAGTTGCTAGTGCAAGCACTATGACAGCCATCCTGCAGGGGAAGCATAGACATCTGTTTGCTTGAATAAGTATGCTGCCATAGAGCAGGAACTTAAAAAGAACTATTAACCTCCTCCCCATATTAGAGCATGGGATGTTCGCCGCGTATCCGGGCCACCAGCCTTCAGCACCACAAATTGTGTGTTAGAGCTAAAGAGCCCCAACAGTCACTTTAATCTACTGAAGAGATCAACATAGCATAGTTGTGGCCCCATCTATGTGGCGACTGATGCAAGTAAGCCCCTGAGTATCCCAGTAGTCACTCCCAGACATAAACCCACCCTGGATGGACTAACTAATACAAGACATACCGAAAGTATGCGAACAAGACTACATTTCGTGACCCTTATTTATTAACCAGAATAGCTATTTAAAGTGTGACAAACAATCACAGAATTATATAATACTATAAAGTCTGGATCAACTGTAACAAAAATATGGTTGATGTCTGGAATGAAAATAAATCCATTTCCCAGTAAATAAAGCAGAGGCAGTAACCTAACCACAATATCAAACAAATGTTCACAGTTCCGGTCACTGCTCCACAGGCCACAAGTTACAAAAAGGCCTCCCAGCCCCAAGGCAGGTCCCCGGGCTAAAGAGCTCCCACCCCCACATGGCCAAAACTGTCACTACAATACGACTGTGGCCCAAACCCCACATGAGAAGAGACACGGGACCAAACATGTTTCCAAACAAGTGTACATTCTGTATACCCCAAAAAGGGGACTCAATTCCGGAACCCCCAAAGTTCTTGTCCCAATAGTGGAGGAAAAATAAAAAAACACCCAAGTACAGTAAAAGGGGTAGGGGGGAAAGGGCAACATGAGGTCCTGCAAAAAAAAGCCGTAAGACCCATAGTAAGGGTTACCAAGTCAGAGGATAATCCCACTCAAATAAAGAGTAGACTGTGCCACTTAAGACTGTTCAGCCAGGCAAATGTCATTCTGTCAACTCTGGTGGCAATTAGGACATTGCTCTAGATGCCTTGTATTTCCTGACCTAAGAGGGGTCAGACCGAGTCCAGTCCATTTTAGTATGGAAGTCGCCAAATCCCGCCATTACTTTGGACAGCAATTGTATGTTCAAGGCAGTCAGGAACGATAAGTAGTCTCCTTTATAACGCAGAATGTGGGTCACCCCGTTTAGACACACCTGTGGCATTAGTGGGTAGCAAAATATAGCAATTTACTTTAAGCAGCTCTGGGGAAAAATCGAAAATTAAATGTCATCTTCCTGCTGTGCCACAGAAAACGGATACCTGTCGGGATGTGCTAAATGGACTGCAGACCTTCCTTGGTCCAATAACTAGAGACTCAAAATTCACAGATGTCCACTGCACAAATGTCAGTGAGATCCGTAGTAAAAAATAAAAAATGTATTTAACAATATTAAAAAGTAGAACAATACTTATCAATGTCAGAGACTCACTAACAGATCACCTCTAAGATCCTGAGGCTCATGGTAACATCAACGCGCTTCACGAAAAACATCGCTTAATCATGATCTTTTAGAAAGGATTTTAAGTCTGTAAGAAAGTTTTGAATGTCCTGTTTAGTCGACGGGATCTTTCAGTCTGGTGAAGTAGATTCATCACCGCTTTGGCTCAGTGAGTCAAGGGAAGAGCAGGCAGATGGGGTTTCAATGATGGGTAAGGCAGATGCCACAACCATCTTAGAACTCGCTGAGGTTTTGGCGCCAACGTATTTAGATGAGAAATAACGGGGTAAAGCACTGTCTTTCCTGGGTTGTTTGGTATGGTCCATGGGCACTGAAGACTCACAATGATCCCTGTGATTTAGTTGGAGTATAGGAATAGAATAAAGCGGTTAAAGCGGCTCACAGTGGTTCCCAGGGCCTGGAGCTCATGAGCTAGGCAGCCATTCAGTTCAACCACCAGGCCATGCCCCCAATTATTATTATTTGTTAAAATGTACATATATTATTAGATAATAGGTATAAAATTTCCCTGTGACGTAACCAGTTCTGCAGCACCAGATCAGTTCAGCACAGCTCTGCTAGACATCCCATGTCCTCAAATTATCCTCCCACCTCCCTCCCAACTCTCCCTGGGAGCGTGTTCACTCTTCCCTTCAAATTGATGTGCAGCACATATAATGGAACAGCAAGCTCCCGTACAATAAAATGTTAGTCTCCAATAATGAAAACAAAATGTATTTACCAAGCTTTAGACCCAAGTGTGCAGGAATAAATAACGTATTTAGCTTTGCAACGAGTAGTGTCACTCTATCACATTGCAACGTTTAAAGGAGCAGTAACATTTTTGAATGAAAATATATATACTGTAGATTGTTTCCTGTTGAGTAAAATAAGGGTACTCTCACTGATGGAGATACATATTTCCAGAGTTATTACAGTTTAAACACATTTTTTTACATTAGTAATTCCCTCTGGTCAAATTCCAATTAGTTATTCTGTTACATTCTAATGGAGAGGGAAGTCAGTGACATACAGTTCTCCACAGAATGTGATAGAAACTTCCAAGTCACTTTGTGTCGGTTAGAACTTTCAGGAAGTGAACGCACAGTAAATTCACTTCCTGATTATTTGAACTATTATACATATACATAATTGTTAACCTAGAATATATAAAATACACTGTTTATACATTATATTAATACATAACCGTTTTTAACCCTTTGAGTGCCAGAGGGGGTATGCAATGCAATGCGTTGGCACTCAAAGGATTAATGATTACTATCCCCTGCTGGCCAATACTTTTGTTTATCTCCAGAGTTGAAGTACTCTTAGTGCATAGGCTCCATAGAATAAAACAGGAATTGGAGAACTGATAGACAGGAGAAGTCATCTCCACTTTATCACTGCTTAATGAATCTCCCCCCTTGTGTCTCTGCAGGAACACACTAAGCGAGACTCTTATTTTTTTTCCTCCCATTTGTCTGTTGGGGGTCCCTGTGTCATAAAATTTGTGCAATTTTGTGAAGGAAAATAAAAGTCTGAGTGGGTTGCAGAATAGATTTCTGTAAATTGACCTGAAACCCCTAGCTCTGTCAGAAGAATCACTAGATATTCTCATTGTTAAACTAATAGCCTGGGATTTGCATTTATTAAAAGGATATTGTCCAAATAAAAAATGTTTTAGTGCCTCTTGTAAATGTGTATGAAGCATATGCCTAGTATTTCAATCCCTTTCTCACATGTACAAGGTAAATATTACAAGATGGACGCCATTATTTCCAACCTGTAATTTTTCAACGATTGGCATGTGAGCATCATAGCTTAGTTGACGTTGCCAGAACCAAAAATGTTTCACAAAAATATATGTTTCTGAAAACTAGATAACATAAGGTAAATAACCAGGAGAATGTTGGCATTTTTATGCAGCTATTTTTCCAGAAATATTTTTCAAAATTGTGGTAATATTTTGTTTTTTTTTCCATTTTCACACTTACATTTCAATATTACTGTTGATATCAAGCACGGGATAGTTGAAAATTTAAAAAAATGCATTGATCAGTATTCAGCTCTGAGTACGGCAATACCCCATATGCATAGGTTTCTCAAGGTTTGGGGAAGCTACAGGGCCCAAATTGGAACATGCGCCTTTCCAGTTTCACACTTTGAATTTTTACAGCTTGCGTCACTGGTGCCATGTCTCATTTGGGGCTGTGTACCAGCGCTCCACCTTAAAATGTCTCCCCAAAATTGTATATTTTTGGAAAGTAGACACCCCAGGCTTTCATGTTATGTATGTTTGCACATGTTTTACACAGCTATTTTAACACGAATCCCTCGTAAAACTTGACGTAAGTAAAAAAAATCATTGTTTTTCACACTTTGACTTCAATGTTGATGTGAATCTCAAGCACATGATAGGTGAAGATTTTTAAAAATGCATTGTTTAGTGTTCAGCTCCTTCTTCTGAGTACCGAAATGCCCCATATGCATTGGTTTCTCAAGGTTTGAGGGAGCTACAGGGCCCAAATTAGAACATGCACATTTCCAGGTTCACAGCTTGCGTCACTGGTGCCATGTCTCATGTGGGGCTGTGTGCCAGCGCTCCACCTTAAAATTTCCTCCAAAAGTGTATATATTTGGAAAGTAGATACCGGCTTGCATTTTATGTGTGTTTTCACATTTTTTCGCAGCCATTTTACCACCAATCCCTCATAAAACTTGAAGTATGTAAAAAAAAAACAACTGTGTTTTTCACACTTAGACTTCAATATTGATGTGAATTTCAAGCACAGGATAGGTGAAGATATTATAAACTGCACTGATTAGTATTCAGCTCCTTCTTCTGAGTACGGCAATGCCCTATATGCATAGGTTTGTCATGGTTTGTGGGAGCTATGGGACACAATTTTAAACAAATATTGAATTCTCACCTCTTGCTTAACTGGTGCAATGTCTCAATTGGTGCCATGTAACAGTGCTCCACTTTAAGATTTCCCCACAAGAGTGTATATTTTTGGAAATTAGACACCCCAGGCTTTCAGTTTAGGTGTGTTTTAAAATTTTTTACACAGCCATTTTACCACCAATCCCTCATAAATTTGACGTAAGTAAAAAAAATATGTTTTTCACACTTAGACTTCAATGTTGATGTGAATTTCAAGCACAGGATAGGTGAAGATTTTATAAACTGCATTGATAAGTGTTCAGCTCCTTCTTCTGAGTACGGCAATGCCCCATATGGATAGGTTTCTCATGTTTTGGGGGAGCTACGGGACCCAATTTTAAACAAATATTGAATTTTCACATCTTGCTTAACTGGTGCAATGTCTCAATTGGTTCTATGTAACAGTGCGCCACTTTAAGATTTCCCCCCAAAAGTGTATATTTTTGGAAAGTAGACACCCCAGGCTTTCAGTATAGGTGTGTTTTCAAATTTTTTACACAGTCATTTTACCACCAATTCCTCATAAAACTTGACATAAGTAAATAAAACTGAGTTTTTCACATTTAGACTTCAATGTTGATGTGACTTTCAAGCACAGGATAGGTGAAGATTTTATAAACTGCATTGATTAGTGTTTGGTTCCTTCTTCTGAGTGTGGAAATGCCACATATGCATAGGTTTGTCAGACTTTGGGGGAGCTACAGGCCCCAAACTGGAACATGCGCATTTACAGGTTCACACTGAATTTTCACAGCTTGCGTCACTGGTGCCATTTCTCATCTGGGGCTGTGTAACAGTGCTCCACTTTAAGATTTCCCCCCAAAAGTGTATATTTTTGGAAAGTAGACACCCCAGGCTTTCTTTTTATGTATGTTTTCAAATTTTTTACACAGCCATTTTACCACCAATCCCTCATAAATTTGACATAAGTAAAAAAAAAATGCATTTTTCACATTAAGACTTCAATGTTGATGTGAATTTCAAGCACAGGATAGGTGAAGATTTTATAGACTGCATTGATTAGTGCAGGGCTCAAAATTTCCACTTTACACTAGCCAATGGCAAGTGAAAATTTTGCCCTAGCGAGTAGAAATTCAGCCCTGGTGAGTATGTTATGTCTTGCAGTGGCGAGTAACTTTTCAGGTCTGGCTAGTAGCAAAGGACTTAAAATTATAAGCCCTGGATTAGTGTTCAGCTCCTTCTTCTGAGTACGGCAATAGCCCATATGCAAAGGTTTGTCAGGGCCCAGGTGGAACATGTGAGTTTCCTTTTACAGACATGCCATTTTTACAGCTGGTGCCTTGTCTCATTTCGGACTGTTTGGCAATGCTGCAATGAATTTTACCCCCAAAAGTATATGTTGTAGAAGAGTAGACAACCCAGGATTTCATTCTATTTGCACTTTTTCAATTTTTTCGCTGCCACTCTATCAGCAATCCCTCCCAAAACCTGCAGTAAGGCAGAGAAACACCATTTTTTCACAATTATAATTTAGTGTTGCTCTGGATTTCAATCAGATGATATTTGCAGACTTTTTAAGTGCTATACATTAGTGGTGAGTTACATCGTCTGAGTATGGCAATGCCCCATATGCATAGGTTTGTCAGGGTTTGGGGGAGCTACTGGGCCCAATAGGGAACATGTGTCTTTCCATTATCAGAGATGGAAAAAACTTAGGGTGCTTTGCTTCCCATTATATTTTGATAGTGTTAGATCTAAGGAGGGATTTGTTTTGAAAAATAAAAATACAGGATATTTCAGGGAGGGAAAGTGGCCAAATAATAAAATAAACTTTACAGCACAACTGCATTCTGCTTTCATGGTATTGCTTGAAGCAGTCACCCATGCAGAGGCCAGGTTTGGAAGGGCAATTAGGACAGTAAGTGGGGTTTTATCACGGTGCCTGTGCTCCCTGTGCTGCCTTCTGTCAGTTTTGGCTGTGCGATGCCCCCATTGGTTGATCTGCAGTTGGCCCGCCCAGTATGGCCTTTGTATAATGGGCTCTGGCACCTATCCGGTGCCCTTTCGTGGTGTTCCTGTACCAGTGCCTACTTGAGCTTTGTGGATTCCAGTGTACCGACTTGGCCTCGTTTGACTACTCTGCTTCTTGTCTACTGCTCCCGTGATTTGACCCGGCCTGGCTGACGTTCATGCTCCGTGATCTGACCCGGCTTGTCTGACGTTCCTGCTCCGTGATTTGACCCGGCCTGGCTGACGTTCCTGATCCGTGATCTGACCCGACTTGTCTGATGTTCCTGCTCCGTGATTTGACCCGGCCTGGCTGACTTTCCCGCTCCGTGTCTCGACCCGGTCCTCCTGTTCCAGTGTTCGCTGTGTCGCTTGGGCGACATTCTGACTACCGCTGTGCTTGGGGGCCTAGTGTCCATTACTGCTTCAAGCAGTAAGCCATTGGCTGTGTCCTCCGTTAACTCTTGCAGAGCCTCCGTGTTGCCTCCGTTACTGCTACGGCAGTGTGCCATTGGCTATGTCCTCCGTTAACTCTTGCAGAGCCTCCGTGTTGCTCCGTCACTGCTACGGCAGTGTGCCATTGGCTGTATCCTCCGGTAACTCTTGCAGAGCCTCCGTGTTGCCTCCGTTACTGTTACGGCAGTGTGCCATTGGCTGAGCCCTCCGTTAACTCTTGCAGAGCTTCCGTGTTGCCTCCGTTACTGCTACGGCAGTGTGCCATTGGCTGAGCCCTCCGTTAACTCTTGCAGAGTCTCAGTGTTGCCTCCGTTACTGCTACAGCAGTGTGCCATTGGCTGAACTATCCATTAAGCTTTTGCAGAGTCTCATTGTTGCCTCCATTACTGCTATGGCAGTGTGCCATTTGCTGAGTCCTCCGTTTAAGCTCTTGCAGACCATCTGTGTTGACTCCGTGACTGCTACGGCAGTAATCTTTAGTCTCAGTTACCGCTCTGGCGGAGTGCAAGTACTCTGGTCTCCGTTACTGCTTGGCAGTCTCCTATGTTGCACTATTCTACCATACTGGGCGTTACTAAGAGAACTCACCACAGACTTCTCTGCACAGAGACTGATTACACCCATTGGACAACTTTAACCCATGCTGAACTGTAGCTCTGTGTATACACCCGTTCCTGCCTGACCTGTGTCAGTATAAGACCACTCTGGACTTTCAAGTTATACTGGACCTGTGTAGGCATATGCATATATAACCTGTCTTGTGTCTGTGTTATTCTGCTGAAGTACTACAGGGCCTGTGATGGTTATCTTATTATTTACAATTTCAATAAAACTGTGTTTTATCCTAACCCACTGTGTCTGAGTGTTGAACAAACCGTTACAGGTTTCTCTCCGTATTCCCTTGCTGTAGCAAAGCCTCCAGCGCTTTTGTGGGTTTTTCTTTTGCATAAAGCGCAAAATATTTTCGTATCTAGTCCTGGTCATTGTTTTGGTGAATATAGGGGTAAACCTCTCTGGTGCTCCATTCGTGCTGTCCTAAGACCTCCTCACAGCGGTAGCTTATGCCCTAATGACCTGAAACAGAAGGGAGGGACTGTGGGAAAAAACCTAACTCCTGCTTATCTGCTACAAGTACGCTATTTCAAACTATAAGCCCTGCCTATTTTTTTTCCCACTTTACCCTTCATCCCACCCCCCTGCCCGCATCCCATTGGCGGGGGAGAAGAAGCCCCTTTCCTTTGTTTCATGGCTCCCCCCCCAGAAGACAGGACAGGGAAGAATGTAGGCTCTACGCCCTTAAGTTGGCAAAATTATGAGGTCACAGCTTTATTTAAATGGGTTTTGACCTATTTAAAGGAGCTCAAGGAGTACCCTCCCCTCACTACATGGAGCCCTCAGAGCCTCTAATCACTTGGACCACGCCTATGCCCAGCTTGCGGCCATGGGAAGTAAAGGGCAAGATCTTTCAGGCAATCACTGTCTCCCCACCACTGGTCCCTCTCCATGGCCGCCACAACCAACCATACCAGGAGAGGTGAACGAGGCCCCAGTGTCAATCTGCCACCACACTACCTCCATGCCTCCCCTCGCCAGCCCTTTTTGCAGGCTGACCTGTCCGCGCAGCACAAGCCAGTCTATCCACCTTTACCATCTTGACTATGCTGCACTGTTGGGGCCCTGGTAGCGCCACACCTTTCACCCGTAGAGGGGACGCTTACACCCTAGACCCTCTATGCCCCCCCCTTTTGCGGTGACCCCATACTACCCCTTAGGCCTTCCCCTATGACTTGAGTAAATTCCTGCAGCCCCCTATCCCCTAGGTGCACACCATCTCCCCTGTACCACCCTTCTTCCTCCAGTTTGATCTTATTATGACTACTAATAGGAGCAGATGAACCTGGCTATAACATGATTCCCCTTGTGCCTAGACTTTTCTATGGCACAGTGCGAGACTGTCCCCCCTCCAAGAATGCCTATGCACGATCTGTGACCAGATAACCTTGAGACCAGGACAGATGGGCCCTGCACATGGCCTTAATGTTCTCAATCAATTATACGGATACTAGGGAGGTAAGATCGTTACAACCAGCTTGCACAATTAATACATCTGGTCTGCCCCACCTCCAGTATGCTTCCAGGAACAATGTGTGCATCTACACTCACACAAGAGTCCTCTTACCATGCCAGAAGATCATGAGCTGCTGCAGTATTCCTAAATTCTCCCTTCCCTGCCTCACTAGAAATTCCTTCTCCAGGGGAACATATGAATGGCCCAACGAGAATGTCTTCAAGGGCCTCACCCTGCTTCCCCCTGTAAAAAACACAAACATTTAGCTCTTTCCTTTGTTTCCCCCTCACTCCACCCCTTTGCTGCTGCCTCAGTAGCAGCCCCTATGCTGGAATGAGTGAGTACAACTAAGACCCATCCCTATTGCTCTGAGAGCCCTGCACAGAGTTGCTCAAAACTGGTACTTATTGCGCTGCCATCCTGGTGTATCAACAAGGACCCTCTGGTGCTGGGCCTGATCCACAAAAAAATATATTAATTGCGCTGACCAGGCACACCTTGCCCTAACCTCTAGCTAGGATCACCCATTGGCCCTTCTCACTTTGGTTCCTCTTTGCCCTTGCCAGCCAGCATCACACTGCCTTCCACGACCACTCCACTTCTTCCCTTTGCAGACCCTTATCCAGTCTGATGCTCACTGGCTCCACCAGCTCGCTAACCCTGAATGCCCCTGTGTATGCCATTACAAATACCACCCTAAACAGGGTTACTTCATATCATTGGTGCACAGCCTACCAAACACATTGTACACTTGTGTTACCCTTCCCTCATCAATGGGCCGTTTATCCCTTTCCTCTGAATCTCCCTCTCTACCCCATCCTTTCATGACCTTCCTTACCACAAAACTATCTTGCTATACTTTTTGTAAAAAAGGCAATTGTGGTCAGGGCTTATGGTATGGAGGAATGTAGTAGAACCTAGGTCCTGTAGACCTAGGATCAATGACGAAGCACTGGCCTAATTAGAGGACCGCCAAAGGATAAATTAAATTAGGGAAAAAGTGTGAGATAAGGGTGGGATAGAGGAGGGAACAATCAGAAAAGTGCCTCATTGTGGAAGAGGCTGAAGAAGGTATTTATACCCTGCCGCCCCTCCCACAATTGAGGCGCAGCCTGTACACTTGTGGACAGGGCTTACGGTGTGGAGGAATGTAGTGGTACGTTGTGGCATAACCTAGGTCCTATAGACTTAGATCAATGATGAAGTAGCCGGCCTGATTAGAGGCCAAAAAGAGAGGAGACCATAGACAATGCATGATTTTATTATCACAATTCAAATCAGATAGGGATGAAAGGACTAGGTGGATTTCATTTTGCGGGTCTGGAATATTACGGGAAAAGCATGGAGATTTCAAGTGCCCTAGTCTTTGTATAATGTAGGGAGGTATGTTATTGCAGGAGGCTGCAGAGGCAGCACCAATTCTGAATGAGTGACCAGAGAAGGATTGGGAGTCTAGCTGTGCAAGAATGGGTCTGATCATTTTTATGAAATCAGTAGTTGTTAGAGGACCATTTGGGGTTGGAAGGAGTGGACTGTTGTTGATATGCAGATCTGCCTTCTTAGGAAAACCTGGAGATGTGGAGGAGACCAGGAGTTCGCCAGGCCTTAAAAAGCCAAAACAAAACCCAGGCTGATAGCTGCCAGAAGAATACAACTGGTGTCAGGGTCGAAGGGATTAGTGGAGATGGCATTGTATAATTGTCTGAATAGTGAACAGTTGATGGGCAGATGGGTTCTGGGGGGGGTAGAAATTTTCATGAGACCTTTGAAAAATAGTTTCACTTGGTAGGATGAGGAGATGTATGGCCTCGAGGGCTGGAGGAAAGCTAGGTGGTGAAGTATGCCTGCTAGGTGACATTTGATGGTGAAAGGGGAATGAACTAACAACTGGTGGCAGTAAGTCGCATAGACTAAAATGGCTTGGGTTTACATGAGATTAGCAGGAAGCGAGTGAATGAAGACCAGGTTCTAGGGTAGGCCCGTCTAGTGTTGGGGGCCAGATTCATGATGGAATCGGCTCTGGAGGTGAAGTGAATCATTCCAGTTGGTGGAAGGTTGGTGTGACTGACGACTAGTTTGGGGGAAGAGTTTGAAAAACTCCTACAGATAAAAATGGTAAAGCATGTTAGTGGCTTATTTGGAATGACTGGAAATTAGTGAGCTGTGGATGGAGAATTTGTGGTATAGGGATAGCCAAGTGAGTTTGCAGAAGAAAAGCATAGTGGAGGGGGAAAGGGACCTACCTTTATTTCTGATAAGTGAGTTTGACGGGTTATTGGTAAAGAAGGTAACAGACTGGCCGGACCAAAGATGGCCCCAAGTGACTGCAGCTGAGACTATGGGATAAAGCTCTGCTAAGGTGCAGGAGTTGAAGAAATGGGGAAAATGGGGGACTTCCAACAGCCAGGGTTCAGAAAACCATTCAGAACCATATATGGCTGTGTAGCCAAATTCCTCGGAAGGCATCTTAGAAGATTACCGGTGGTGATGTGGAGAGGGGATGAGGAAAAATAGACCGACTGTTCCAGTGGCTGAAATACTTAGACTACATGGCTAGGCTTGGCTGCATCACTGATGATTAGAAGGGATGAGGATTCTTCTGTGGCTGATAAGAGGGACAGGAGGTAGGATATGAATGATTTACCCTGGGGAATTATTCTAGTTGCAAACTGTAAGTGTCCAAACAAGGACTGGCATTAATTTCTGGAGCAAGACGTTCTGTTGGCAAATTCTGATACTAGTGATTGAATGTGGACTAGCTTATCTGGGGGTATGCAATCTTCCATCTTTTCTGAGTCCAGGGTGATTTGCAAGAACTCTACGGATGTGCTTAGGCCCAAGGTTTTGTGGGAGGCTAACGGGATGTGAAGGTCATGAAAAAGGCGAGTAAGACTGGGTAGACTAGGTGGTTGGCTGCTGGCGGGGTCTATTAGCAAAAAGTAATCTAAGGAGTGGTGCATTTGCAGTGGCCTAAGAAGTGGGGCATTTGCACCATGGGGCATTTGCAGTGGTTGAAAAGTAGCCATGTGAGGATTTCTGCAAAAGTATTCAAAAAGTTTCGGGTTACTTTTGGAACCAAATGTCAGACGGACAGCGGAGTAATATTGGTCACTCCATTTGACCACCTGGAGGTGACATATGCACAGGGAGTAATTTAAATGAATCTTCAATGTCAATTTTGGAGAGCCACCAGTTAGGGCCAGCCTGGCGCATGAGTGACATGTCATCCTCGATGCTGTGATTTACTAAAGAATACTCCTCAGAGGGGATAAGGGAGTTGATGCTAGGGATGAGGGAGGAATGGAGGACAGAGAAGTCAATAATGCAATGCTAATGGGGTTGTTGCACCAGATGTGAAAAGGTGGTGACTGAAAGTAGAAGTAGTGCATCTACCACTGAAGGTTCAGCTTGGGCTGTTTGGAGGTTTGGGCACTCTATAGATTGGGAAGGTAAAGTGATGATACCTGTGTGAAACCCCTCCTGAAACCCTGAGATAATAAAGGAGACCAACTGAGGGTCTGGGAGAGAAGAGAGCAATGAATGGCAGAGACTGGTATAAATGCTGCCTAGTAATTTATTGCGAGGAGGATTGCATGTACAGTTGGAGCAAGAGTGAGACTTGCGGCATAAAAAGCATATGTGAAGCATGCGGCATATGTTAAAAAAAACTTCTGGCGTTGAAATTGTTGCAAATAGGGGTGGACCCCCATGTAGTGGATGTTGCATCCCAATTTGTCCCTGTTGGGGAGAGGGCTGGAAGGTGGAATGGGGTTGGTAGGAAGGGATAGAGGGGTGGGTGGGATGGAGCCAGCTGAAATGCCTGGGGTGGCAGGGCATAAACTAAGTATATGACTAGCGGACTAACAGGATGGGCAGACTGGAGTCTTAAGGCCAGCAAAATATCAGCAGAAGAGCTTGTGGTCTAAAGAGCTCCAATCTGTCATTAACCAAAACTGTTCAAAGGCTGCTGCTGCTTTGGCCGAGAAGGCTTTATGATAATAATAGAAGGTGAACCTGCTGTAGCGGTAACTTAGCTCCACCAGCAGGTAGAGATACTGGTCGAGCTCTTGCCTTCTGGAGGGAAACGACAAATACAGGATGTCCCTGAAGATGCTAAAAAGCCAAGACGAATTCGGGGATATTGAGTTTTGTAGAGAGCTGAGGGTCCTTGGATTTTAGAGTGACTGAAATGTCCCAGCAATGCACTGTGCGGTTCTCGGCCATGTCTTGGGTAGCGCTCAACAGGGACACCAAGCAGGTGTTAAAAAAAAAAAAAATTGAACGCCCGCCGCCGCCCCTCCCCCCCATGGGCTGCTCAAAAAATAAAAAATGGGCTGCTCAGCCTTAAATGCCTGGGTCTATTTTTTGTCCCAGTCCGGGCCTGACACCAAATTAACGTCTCTTCCTTCCAGGATGTCCTTACAAAGGTGAGCAGGCACCATGTGGACGTGGGTAATTTGCGGGCTAGGGGCTGAAGCCTTGTCCCGGTGGTGGAGTTAATGATGGAGCGGACTGAACTGGGGATCTGGAGTTATTTTCCAGAGACATGATTCTTGATTGCATATCTGCCATGGCTGACGACATGCTGGGTGATATGGACAAGCTGAGCTGAGTGGTCAGGTAGCTGAGGAGGCTGGATGGGGGGAGATGAAGGGGTGGGAATTGGGGGGGGAGGAGAGGGAGGGGGGGCAGGAGGAAGAAAAGTTCAGGCTTCCTGGCTGAAGCAGGGAATGGGATGTGTCTACGGGTGTAACGGTTTGTTTGACACACAGACACAGTACGTTTGGATAAAACACAATTTTATTGAACAATGAAAATAACAATAACCCTCGTGGGTCCTGTAATATATACACAATATAGTACAGACACAAGACAGGTTATACAGAAGTAGGCCCACACGGGTCCAGTATATGCAGGTAATCCAGAGATCAATATACTGACACAGGTCAGGCAGTTCTTGTGTGAATCTCAGTGGGTCAGTACTGAATGGGGTACTATTAGGCTGAGAGTATTGACAGGCCCTAATAGTGCAAGGCCCTTTAAGAAGCTCTAACAAAAGGTAAGAGCAGCAAATCGAGTAACGCCCAAAGATAATGGAGACCAGAACAACTTGTGGACTGCCGTAGCAGTAACGGGGACTGAGCAACTTGAGCACTGCCGTAGCAGTAACGGAGACTGAGCAACTGAGCACTGCCGTAGCAGTAATGGAGACTGAGCAACTTGAGCACTGCCGTAGCAGTAACAGAGACTGAGTAACTTGAGCACTGCCATAGCAGTAATGGAGACTGAGCAACTGAGCACTGCTGTATCAGTAACGGAGACTGAGCAACTGGGCACTGCCGTAGCAGTAACGGAACTGAGCAACTTGCCCTGAGAGGCACCCAACCGGGGACTGCACGGGAGAGAGGATGCACAAAAATGTCTCCTGGGCGACACTGAGGCAACGGAGACTAGACTGCAGTGAGCTGTCCGGAGACAGCGAAGATCTAAACACCACCCTAACCGGAGACCGGATAAGGCGTGCAGTGGAGGTACGCCACCACAGTAGCCCAGACGGGCAGAGTCCTAAACAGAGCAGGAACGTAGGCCAATCGGAGTCTGTACACCAAGCAGGAACGTCAACCGGGCCAGGTCGGTACACAGGGCAGGAACGTCAGCCAATCCAAGTTGGTACACGGAGCAGGAACGTCAGCCGGGCCGGGTCGGTACACAGGGCAGGAACGTCAGCCAATCCAAGTTGGTACACGGAGCAGGAACGTCAGCCGGGCCGGGTCGGTACACAGAGCAGGAACGTCAGCCAGTCCAGGTCGGTACACAGGCAGGAACAAGATGCAGAGTCATCAGGCAGGCCGGGTCAATACACTGAGATCACACACCAGAACAAGCGCTGGTACTAAAACACCACGAAAGGACACTCGAGAAGTGCCAGAACCCAGTATTTAAGACAAATACTGGGTGGGACAATAACAGTGCAGCCAATAGGCGTTAGGCAGGAGTGGAAACTGACAGAATGTCGCCAAATAGCACGGGTACTGTGATAACGGGTCAATTCAGCGGTGATCCTAGGGATGGTCCATATCCTTTAAGATTGATTGCAGGTCCTGGGAGTAGATGGGCGTTCTTCTTGAGGGGCCCCATGCTCTGAGGTTCCTCGCTGTGAGTCACCTTCCATAGTAGGACCTGCAGTGAAACAGAGACTGATTAGTGGGGGCTGCCCAATGTGTGAAGCAGACCTGCAAGGCATACGAAGAAGACCTGACTCACCTGGCCCTATGGGACTCAAGCAGATTTGTATCTGGAGAGGCTGGGTGAGGCAATGCCGATTGCCTTGAACTTGCTGCGAGGTCAGCTGGTGCGGGAGAGCGCTCCCTGCAGGTTGAAATACAGACTGGCCTGTTCACCACCAGGACAGACAGGGACTGTACACACCAGGGGAACTATGTAAGGGTGGGGGTGGAGGAGGGAGGGTGGGGCATGCTGTGGCCTGAACAGGGGGACTATGCAATAAAGGTTGAAATGCTTGGCTTGGAGATGGGGAAAGATCTATACCTCTGACAGGAAGTAAGGAGTAATCTGCTAGAGATACCAAATGAGCAGACATAAAACACTATATGGTGAAAGCACCTGTAAACCTCTGATGGGAGGAATGGTGGTGAATACAATATGAGGGGCTAGAGTAAATTCACTTGTAGCTTTGGGATGAGGTAAGTGATGCCTTGACCTCTGACGGGAGGTAAGGTGCAAAGGCTATTGGTGTGGGGGGGTCAAGACTCCTGGGACATGTGACAGCGTGTAGGAGAATCTGAAACTTCTGAGGTAGATTGCGGGAATAGTGGGATGAGGAAGCAGGAATTAGATGCTGGTACATGTGCAGTGCCAGTGGTGTGGTCAGAAGTGCTGACAGTAGGAGAAGGGGGGGCTAGGGAGGATGTGATGGTATTCTTACCCAAAAGGCTGAGACTTGTGCCTACTTGACGGCCTTAGATCGCTGGGTGGAACAAATTGATAGGAGGATAAGAGGATATAATTCCATTTTTTTTTATCTTGTGGAGGTGAATGGTGGTGAGATTTCTTTAAGCATGGAACTGACAGAAGAGCAGGGAGCCTGGGGAGACAGAAGAAGATAAGTAGGTTGGGCCCTGGAGAGTAAAGTATGATAACTTGGGGAGCAGGTTTAGCTTGACAGGGATGATGGATACCTACTTACACAAGGAGGCTCAGGAAGAATAGCTCTACTGAGGTTGAAGACTGGGGAGGAGATAAGCCTGTGGGGGTAGAGGAGAGAAGAGTGAAAACTGAAGGAAGGGATAAAGGTAGGGCTTGAGGAGTATTCTGAGATGACTGGCTGCGCCATAAGGGAAATAACTGCTGGAGACCTCTGAAGCATGGAGGGTGAAATTATGACTACTGAGTGGAGCTTCAAGACTCTCTAGGTTTGACAGTTGGTGAATCCTTTAGTTGAATAAACAATGCTACTGTTTCAGCAATTCCTTTTGGGGAAGTAAGCCAAAGTGCTGTGAAGTATATTTGAAATAGGCTGCAAATAGTGATGTACTGGAATGACTGTAAGGTCAAATTATTGGGAAAGGAAGGGGGTCGAGTAAAGATATTGTGACTTGCAATGTGTGCCAAGCATGTGGGCAACAGCCAGACATGGGGACAATCAAGCTACAGGGCAGGGAAGAGCTGCTAATGTGAATGGCGCAATACTGTGCCAAAGACAAACATGAGAACAGTTAATATGAGGAACGAGTAATACAGGGATAGAGGTAGAATGATGGTACCTGAGACTGGTTATAGTTGAGGACGGAGGAGCGGATGACTGACTGGGTGCTGTTAGATGATAACTGCAGATGAGCGCCTGCTGATGAAGTCACATTTGGGGATGACTCGGCTGACGTACTGAAGGAGAAGAGGAAGACGTGAGTGAGCCTGCGCTTGACTGGAAGGACGTTGATGGCTTTATAAGAGCGAATAGTTACCTGGAAGAGGGGAGATGCCAATGACCAATTGCTGTGCTGTTTGGCAACAATTAGAAAAAGCACTTTGTTGGGGAAGCGGCTGAAGAGGGTACTTATACCAACACCAATGCCTTCACCGCTCCCCCCACATCAGGAAACAATACTTATCTTTTAAGGCCTTGAGCATCGGTGGCTCTCTTCTCTGGGTCCATTCCTGAAATCTTGCTGGGTGCTGAAGCATCCTCACAGGTCGACTGAATCCTAGCTCCATCTTCAAAATGTTGATTGCAGACTTCTTGCTTGCCTGTGGGGTCCCCTCCAAGGCTCCGCAGCAACCGGACCTGAAAAAGAAAAAAAACTAACTCCTTCTTACCTGCTGCAGGTAAGCTCTTTTAAACTAAAAGCCCTACCTACTTTTTTTCCTGCTTTACCTTTCCCCTCACCCACCCCCTCAACGGGGGGGGGGGGAGGAAGCCCCTTTCCTTTGTTCCAGGGCCTTCTCTCCCCCCACCGGAAGACAGGACAGGAAACAGGAGGAAGGGTGCAGGCTCTTAGTCTATCAGGCTTAATTTGGCACCCTCCGCCATTTCTTTAAATTGAAAATTCTGCAGCACTTGAGCCACACTGCCTGCAGTGACTCCTATAAATGATACTAAAGGCAAGTCTACCTCTTTGGCCAATAAGGCTTGAATGTCAGGAACACCGATATGATTGTAAAGGACAAACTAATTATCTTTAACCAGAGGGAACCTGAATGCCAACTTCGTAAAAAGTCTGTGACTTCCGAAGTGTCTTGAATTGCACATCTGGCATTATATAATTTAGAAGGCGATAACTTGCGTACAATGATTACGCAAGCCATCTGCTTATCTCCATACCTGGGAACTTTCAAAAGGAGCTGACCCTGAGATTGTGTAAATATTAAGCCTTAAATTTCCCATAATATAGATTATCCGCGATATATCCCTGATTGTTGTAATTGAGAGTCGCTCCAATCAGCATTCAAGGAGCCATTAATACACAACAACTTACAGATATCACTGCATGAACATACACAGGACAAGCAGGACTTCTCCCTCTGCCTTTCTTGTACAAGTGGCACCAATTTAGAGACTAAAGAAGCATTTAACTTGAGCAGAATATATAACAGTTAGCACTGATCTCTCTCACCCTGAGATTTTGGCTCTTCCATATCTCCCAACATTTCAAATTGCCAAAGAGGGACACTTGTGTTTTAGGGGGTGTGGCTGGTGGGCATGGCTTGTGGGTGGGCATTACCGAGTATTTTTAGGCTATTTCATGACCTATTGACACCTTCTTGTGTAACCTAATAAATGACTTATAACAAGACCAAAGTATTTTATTTACACAGAATAATTTATAAACACATACTGATGTTACACAAACAATAATGTGAATTGTATTGCTGTAGGGATCTGATTTCCTAAAAAGAGGGACAATAGGGTGGGAAAGAGGGATTTGGGTCTAAAAGAGGGACACTTGGGAGGTATGCTCTTCACCCTGAGATTTAGGCCAAAACCCTGAGTCTCAGGGTCAAACCCTGAGAGTTCCCAGGTATGCTTATCTCTTTGCAATGTGTTGCGTACCCCGCTGGCACTCAAAGGGTTAAATCTGGCTAAACAAATACACAGCAATTTTTTTTTTTTTTTACGTTTCTTGGACATTAACTTGTAAAATGCCATAAGTCTTACATGGCTTAACTACTTCAATACTGAACACTCTGTTTCAAGTTACTAATTAAAAAAAACAGAGAACCACATGTAAACAATTAATTGGTCTTCTTTAGAAGCAAAAACTCAAACCGTTGAAAACAATGGGATTTTTTGGAATGTCTGTTTGTCCCTGTATGATGCAGTTTGTTTCACTACAATTTCTCCACTTTATGTTGATACACAAGGCCCAATACAGCATATTACTATTAAAGCAATTAATCTTCCCGTCCCCATAATTATTATGATTCTCTTCGCACCCCTCCCCTTTAGCATCATCACTAATCCCCTCCAATCTCCTCCCACTTCATACGCTAGTATAGACTCCGCAGACTTCACCATCGGTGCGCGCTACCCACCCGCCGTTATCTCCCCTGGTCATCATAAAAAAAAAAATAATAAGGTCCTAACGTTGCTTTTAGAAATAAGAAAGGGACGCTGCAGCTGTTGTATGTCAGGACTCATTAATTTTTCTTTTCTTTTGACATCAGCGGGCCACAGTCTACTGCTGAGGATATCTAGTATTCTGCATCTCTCTTCTGGCTGTGTTTGTTGTTATTGCGATGGTATCTGGAGCCACGGTATGCTAAATCCCTGCTTATCGGTTCACTTTAGGGAGTCACACGCATTGTCTTTATAGACATGGTTGTTGGCGAATATAATCGACTCTGCTGGACACTTTATGATTGCATATGCTCGATGCTTCTGTCATCTCTCCTGATCATCATAGCCTGTCCAGTCAAACTTGCATCCTATCCTACCTCCTTAAGTGACTGCCAAACCCCTACAGGCTGGAACTGTTCTGGTAAGGGATCTGATGCAGCCAACAGAAAAATACAGAACCGTGATATGTCGACCGCATTTTATTGTGTGCAAAATTACCATTGATTTGTTGCGCTTTTTTTTTAACTAGGGTCATATTTGCGGACTCCTCTATTCTACACTATTATTTTACTTAGAAAATAATCTTGGGGACAGAAATCATTCGATTGACACTCCAGTTTGTTATGGACTCAAACGTCTATCAATGATGATGGAATTTGTAGTCCTTAACAACTGGAGAGTCTCTGGTTGCCCATCTTTTCAGCAGTATGCGCCTGATTTGTTGTTTGTCTTGATCCCTTTTACCCTGTTGAGCAAAGGAAATTTATATATTTATATGGGATTACAAATCTGTTGTAATCAATCACAAAGATGTGAAATTTTAATTTACTTCTAGTTAAAACAGGAACACAAAGGGTTAATACATATCTGTTGGGCTAGCGGTGCCAACGATATTCCACATACCTAAATACTGCGTCTCAGTTTAGTCTGTTCCCTAGACGCTTGTGTATCAAAGTTATCGCTTAACCTTTTCGTCACCACAGAGGTATCCGCAATCATTTTAATACCTTTGGCATTCAAATGGTTAAAGCATGTAACATTTGCGTGGCATCCCTGTTTTCAACCACAAAACAGAACATATTGCTCAGTAGTATATTCTATTGCCGCAACTTAGAGCGACCCAATTTATGTCTTGCGACACTTAATTGTGTAGATGTCACACATACATTCTATAAATGTGTAACTGAATACATAACCAGACAGCTGTCATGATACTTAAACCCTGGATCGTGGGTGTTTTCAACGAACGGTTCTTATATAGTTTTAAGCATGTATGTATTATATAGAAGTGAGAGAGTGAATGAGAGAACCGGTGTAAAAATTATGGGCCCTACCTATTCAGGCCTGAATTACATTGCAGTTGTTGATCTTGTCATTGGTTCTGTCTGCATATTTCTCCATATAATTGATTAAACCAGCGATAAAAAATAGGTGCAGTTCTGGGACAGACCAACGAAACCATGGGAGACGCATATACGCTCTCAAAATTCCGTTTCATTTAAATGGGGCTTTTAACCTCTTGAATGACGAGATCTCCCGCGCCAGGTGGATCTCTCTAACATTTAAGAGGTTGATTAAAAGCCTGATTTAAATAAACTGACATTTTAATTTCTCTCCAATTGCAATTGGTTTGCTCAAGAATTGCATCTCTCCAGTTAACTGAGTAAAAACTGAATGCTGGATTAATTGATATAATAGATTGTTGTACTCTGTGATGCACTGATTCTCTGGTACACTGCAAAACACATGTATTGAATTTGCATAACAAAATGCAAAGCCAATACAAATGCACTTATTGTATAGAATTCTGGAGCCTTCTTTCCTTGTTTAATGTTTCAGATCGTATTCGTTGGAAGTTATCATAGCAAACTAAAAGAAAACATTTTTTAAAGCAATGAACTATTTCTTATTGAAGACAAATATATTGTTTTGAGTGATACATTTAGTTTATTTTTGTACTTGTTTGCCGATTTTACACCCTAGCCTTGACTGTCTGTCTACACATCTTCCAAAGGGCCTACAATTCATTGTAGTGTCAATGTATGTGTGCAGAGAAAAGCTAAATATTATGTGAACCTAAGCAGCTGTGTATTTATCTAAGATAAAGAAACAAGAATGTCAAATGATTTCACCTACCTACTTCTAGACAGTAAGCTGTCATGAGCAGGGTCCTCTAGTTTTCTATGTTCCATTTGTAATGTATAATGTCTCTGTATCTGTGTTCCCTATTGTACAGCTCTGTGGAATAAGCATTTACAATACTGTGTAAAAGTTTTAGGCAGATGTGGAAAAAATGCTGTAAAGTAAGAAAGATTGCAAAAATAGACATGTTAATAGTTTATATTTATCAATTAACAAAATGCATCGTGAGTGAACAGAAGAAAAATCTATATCAAATCAATATTTGGTGTGATCACCCTTTGCCTTCAAAAAAGCATACATTTTTCTAGAAACAATAACGGCGCTCAGCAGGTGATGTTTAAAATAATACACAATACAATAAAATGCAAAGATCCCTTTCCCAGCCTGCTACTATCCATAGACTGGTGTGTATAAACCTTTCTAACCAAAAAGTTATATATTTGGGAGAGCACTAAATAATAATAATCCAACAATGTATTATAAATATAATAAAGATTATACTACATATAGACCTCTATATTCTCTTTACCTGTGGCACAGGATGAACAAACAAGCATGAAGTGTCTAAAGTAAAATAATATAAATCAAAGCTCTTGTACACATAAATACAACACCTGCATATAAAATATCCAAAGCTATACTGAATGACTAAAAAAGTCCCCAAAGTAAGCTTGCTAATTTTGACAATGTATTTATATAGTAAGTATCCGCTGTTGAAATGGCAAGTGTTGTTACCTCTCCTGACTTGTGTAATGTCCATTATTTTAGCACTCTTATGCTCTCCCATCCTTTATTTTCACTGTGACCCCTTTTGCACTCACAGCCTCACCACAATGAGTGGTAATTGCGAATTTCCCTTTAGCTTAGTAGAACAGCTCAATCACGGCTGTGTGGGGTATGAGCGGGCAGAGAATAAGGACCCTTGTATTAAGACTTTTCAGTCCGCTAGATGCAAATAAGGAATTCCTCTGATATAGACATATTCCATATTTCTGTTTATCTTCTGCCCGCTAAACATCTATAACTCTGGACACAAGTGCTGCTACACATTTGCTCTGCCTGCTCTCTGGGTGTACCAGGGTCCCATTGTTTTCTACCAATTCTGAGCTGATGGCACTGCTGGACATCTTCTGATTGTGAAGGGAAGTAAGCATGTCTTTCATCTGCTGCACTAAGTTTCCTTGGCCGACCACTTCGTCTATGGTCCTCAACATTGCCTTTTTCTTTGTGCTTCTTCAAAAGAGCTTGGACAGCACATCTGGAAACCCCTTTCTGCCTTCATATCGCTGCTTGGGAGAGACCTTGCTGATGCAGTATACCGTAAAATCTCGGGTGTAATATGCACATAAGGTGAAGTGGGGGGTGCGTATTATACATGAGGGTATTTTTTTTTTTTTTTTTTTTTTTTTTTAAATAGTGTTGTCAGATACATTCCCTCCCTACCCCGGCATAATCCACTATTAAAATAAATCTTACTAGGTTTAATGTAAGTCCCCACTGAAGTCTCCATCCAAGATAAGGCAAGATACAAACAATGCTTTCATTCGCCACCCGTTTCCTTCAACGGGCTTTCAGGACCTTCCGCCTATGGTATTGCCCTATGAGGATCCCACAGGGAATTACCATTGGCTGCAGGAGGTCCTGAAAGCCCATTGAAGGAAACGGGCGGCGAATGAAAGCATGCTGCCTGCAGGGAAGACTTACACCATTTGTATCTTGCCTTCTCTTGGATGGCGACTTACATTAAACTTGGTAAGATTTATTTTAAGAGTGGATTGCACTGGAGGAGGGAGGGAACATATCTGCCAGACGTAAAATTTTTTTTTTTAGTAAGGGGAAAACAAGGGTGCGTATTATACATAGGCACTCTTGTTTTCCCCCCACAATCTTGGGTATAATATACACCTGCGTATTATACACAGGTGCGTATTATACCTGAGATTTTACGGTAACTACCTTGTGTCTTGTTGCTATGCTCAGTCTTACCATGGTGTATGAATTTTGACATTAAACTGTCTTCAGAAACCTCACCTTGATAGCGGAGTTTGGCTGTTTCTCATTCAGTTTTATTCCTCCTATACAGCTGGTTCCGTTTCAGTTAATGATTGTATTTCAAACTACATATTAAATTGATGATCATTATCACCTGTTTTGTATAACTGTTTAATCCGACACCTGACTATATGCCTACAAAATACAAGACTTTGTGCAAATTAACCTAGAAGAACTGGTGCTGTTTTGAAGGCAAAGGGTGGTCACACCACATATTGATTAGATTTAGATTTTTCTTATGTTCACTCACTATGCATTTTGTTAATTGGTGAATATAAATTAATAACGTCTATTTTTTAAAGCATTCTTACTTTACAGCATTTTTTTCACACCTGCCTAAGACTTTTGCACAGTGTTTTATATAAATAAAGGATAATCTATAAAGAAAGGGAGATCACTCATGCTTAAAGAGACAGTGCCTGTGTGCTATTACCAAAGCTAGATTACTGCAAATTTAGTTTGTGGTGGAGAAGCACTCCCAGGGCATAAAAATTGTGAAAATAATAAATATTTATTGAACTAACATTTCAGTTACAGTGTCATAACCTCATGACAATATAACCAAAATGTTGTTTCATTATCTCTTTGAGTGCCAGAGGGGTACTCAAAGGGTTAAATACAGACCCCCCCCCCCCCCCCCAACACACACACAAACAATTTTGAAGTCATGGGACTGCCCCCTGAACCCAAATCTTCAATGTCCCATTATATACATTCCTCATTCATTGCATGCCCCTCCCCCACAGCTTACATTGCTCCAAGTACTCACCCACAGCTCTTTGCCCCTACCCCAGTTTCAGCTTCCATTCCATAACCCCCCCAATCACACACTGTTCCCATGATATAACCTCCTCCCACCCTCAGCACCTGCTGTAAGGCATCTTGTGCATTGCTCAGATCTTCACTTGATGTTGGTCTTCTCTGTATGCACTGGTATTCTCCCATCCCTTCCACCTGTGGTAGTCTGATTTCTATTGGTTGTGCAGGTGAATTGTGGGATGTTTTGTTTGCTTTTAGATCCGCAAAAGGGGGTTATCAGGTTTTCCATTTTACTCAATAAAATTCCCAGTGGGGAGATGCACTAAGGTTGGCTAAGGGGCTAGGTTGGGGATTTTGTGGTGCATTTGCTAAGAGAATGGAAATGTCAACATTTATTTCTCCATGCCTTCACCAGATTTAAATTTTGCAGTATCTACTTTGACGGTCACTCATGTATATTGAAATGAGCCATTGTAGTGTCCCTGCCTGTGTGCTTTTATGTTAAAGTGACTTGGAGTACATTACATTACAAATCTTCTGTTTACATGAATCAGCTGATCTGAGCATAGTCCTCTATGAAATACAAACCGCTGATCAGGCGGCTTGTGTAAAGACTGATCTGGCAGAGAAGCTGCTACTTGTAAACAGTTGCTTTTCTGGATCAGAGTGTCTCTACATGATTTACAAAGTGGAGCAGGGGGTTATTTAGGTTATAACCCCTTCAGTAGCACAGGGGTATGCAACAAATTCCGGAGCAAAGGGTTAAAAGGAAGGCTGTTGGTATTATTGGTGTGGAAATTGGCACACATCCTCTCTCCACAACTCGCCCTTCTTGACAGATCTCCAGCATTACGCCAGCCCCACATGCTAATGATTAAAGTGTCTTCCTCTCCCCTTCATTGCATTCATAAATCTTAGTGCATATGGTGTGTTGTATTCTCCATAGCAAAGTGATCACCACATTACCAGACACTTTGCCCCTTACATCGAACCTTAGTGTATCTCCCACTGATGACTTTTTTTAAAATATTGCATCAGTTATGTAGTGTGTAGGAATATATTTCTGAGTTGCTGGTTGTGTTATATATTTATACTCAAATGCCCTCCTTTTAATGTGTTCTCTCCAATAGATTGTGTATATGAAGCATTGCTGTAAAGTACGTCTGCAATCTTTAGTCCCATTCAACATTTTTTTGTTTGTTCTGAAAGAGCATTATAGCCCATTCTTTAACTGACAAAAATGACACAGCAGCTGCAACATAAGTGTGTTAAAAATGTGGATCCAGCTTTTGTATTGCTGTCTTTCATTTTTAATATGATGATGTGGTTTCAAACAGAAGAATGTAACAAAGAAATCAATACAACTCAGTCTTAATGGATTTGAAGGCTAATGCATATTTTCAATTTAATTCTGTTGTTTTTTTTAGTTGCTTGATCAAGTTGCAGATGGTACTGGAAAAGTGGTGTACCACTGCTTTTAATGTTTAAAGGGTGTTGCACTCACAACCAAGGAAATTTGATAAGGTGTATTAAAGAATGACGAGACAACAGGCAGCACCAAGACCTCCCCTCTCTTAGATTTTTTTTTTTTTTTATTGTTTATTAGAAATTCAAACATTACATAAGTAAATTACACAAGCAAATAATAACAAATTGCTACTGCACGTAATCGTTGAAAGCGCATGAGTGTTCTAAAAATGAAAAAGAATTACCGGATAAAGAGATATCTTATGAATAGAATTTATACAATATCAATTCTCATGTAAGCGAATGATTCGGCTGGAACATTCAATATGACTAACATTATGTAGTACAGCATCAATACAATGAGACTTAGCCATTTAGGTACATATTTAAAAAACAGACTTTACGTGCAAGCAAAGAAGAAAAGTAAGAGAGATGACATATCTGGGAGAGGCTTTGGGAAGGAGGTATGGACAGGGGGAGACAAACCACGAAGGTGTCTTGTGATGGATGGATAACTAACAATTAATACCTATATGCAGGCACAGGTGAGTGTATACCAGAAATCAAGATACTAACGTGGGTGAACTAGTAGGATCCTCAGATACAGGAACATCAGAGGGGCATGTACCAGAGGTATAATCAATTCAATGTAACCAATAAGTCTGAGAGAGGTCGTGTATCCCAATGTCTGAAAAATAAAGGCGTTGCAAGATACAGGTTGGCACAACCAATCGTATCCACTCAGCCAGATCCGGAGGATCCACCGACCTCCAATGTAAAGGAATCAGCCGCTTTGCTGCATTAGTCAATTGCAAGAATAACTTGCATTTAGAAGCATTTTTAACTATAGGTGCAGGTAAGTCGTGTCCAAATAGCATAGACATAGGAGACGCTGTAAACTGCGGAATACACGGCACAATTGAGTGGTGATGGCATCCCAAAAGGGAGAAATCAGTAAACAAGACCATCAGATGTGCAACATAGAACCCAGACCCGAGCCACATCGCAAGAAAGTAGGGGAAGAAGTTGGATAGAAGTTATGTAAGAGTTGGGGAGTCCTATACCACTTAGTAATCAATTTATAGTTACATTCCTTCGTGGTTAAATCAGGAGCCGAGACCACCAAGCGACGAAGGACTCAGAGCCAGTCTTGAAGAGGAAGTATGATACCGAACTCTTCCTCCCAAGCCACAAAGTAATTTGGTTTAAAAAATTTTTCGCTGGACAGTTGGAACGAGTACCAGCGGCCTAAGGTTTGTGAGTGGATAGAGCGTGAAAGAAAGAGGTCTTCAAAGGGAGATGACCTAAAAGGAAGATGAACAGTAGGGAGAATAGAGTATAAAATGCGACAATTGCCGATGCTGCCAAAAGTGGGTAGCCGGAACATCTCGGTCTCGGACCAATGACTCAAAAGATAGCAGACCTGAGTCTGACACCACACCCTCCAAGTGTTGAATTTGTAGATGTGACCAGGAGACACAAGATCCACCTGGGAGACCTGCCGGAAAGGCAGGATTGCCTAGAAGCCGCATTCGACCTGAGGGATAAGGCAGAAGTTTAAAGGAAATATTCAAGGATTTCCAGAAATTAAAAAGATGCCCTATAATAACCTGATCTTTACACGTGTCTGGAAATAGATTGGGGTAAAACCAGCACAAATGAGATAGCGAGATCCCGTGGGCGAATAAAGCCGCACACTCAACCCAAGGCTTTACAGGAACCTTAATGCAGTCCAAAAGAAGTGACAACCTGGAAGCTTTATAATAAGTGGATATATCCGGTATACCCAGACCACCACTGTATCTATGCATTCGCAGAAGCCGAAAGGGTAGCCTAGGTCTCTTAAAGTGCCAAATAAGAGTTAATAAGCTGCTGCAAACATGTTAAAAGATGATTAGGTATCCGAATTGGGAGGGAATTCAAAACAAATAATATTTTTGGTAAAATCATCATCTTAGAGACATTGACACGACCCATCCATGAAAGGAACAGGGGGGGACCATCGTTTAATATCGGATTTCACAGAGGCAATAAGCGGGTGTATATTAGTCATGGCCAAAGAGCCAAGAGAGGAAGTAAGGGTAATTCCTAAATATTTTATACCATTTGTGGGCCAACTGAAAGGGTGCCTTGTTTTTATCCAGGATGACTCCGAAATAGCCAAAGTTATGTTAAGAATAGTGGACTTGGCAGCATTAACTTTACATAGAGAGAGCACTGAAGGACTCAATTAGAGATAATAGTGGAGGCAAAGATTTACGGGGCAATGGGACAAATAGTAGTAGATCATCTGCATAACAAGCCAATTTCCCTGGAGAGGCAGATGTGGGAAGGCCTACAATATCTAGGTGCAATCTAATAGAACTAAAAAGGGGCTCAATCGCAAGGATAAATAGCAGAGGGGAGAGGGGACACCCCTGACGAGTGCCATTCTTGATTCTGAAAGCCTCAGAGTAGAAGCCGTTAACAACCACTTTGGCAGAAGGGGAAGAATATAAGCTTATAACGGAGGAGAGAAAGCAAGGACCAAAACCTATGTATTGCAGAACTGACCTCAAATAAAGCCAGTCTATACGATCAAAAGCTTTCTCTGCATCGAGAGAAAGATAGTAGGAATACACTTCTTGATCACAGTGTACATAAGGGAAACAGCTCTCAAAATATTATCCCGGTGTGAATACTGCCTGATCATAATAAATTAAGTGTGTCAAAAACCATTTGAGCCAATTTGCCATAAGTTTCGCAAACAGTTTCACATTGACGTTGAGTAAGGAGATCGGTCTATAACTACTACATAAAATCTGATCCTTGCCAGGTTTTATCAGAACAGCAATATTCCCTTCTAACGATTGAGGCAGAAAGTGAGCGCCCACAGCCAGTTGATTGAAGGTCAGACCATGATGTGGCACTAATTGCGAGGAGAAGCATTTGTAATAGGAAGCTGTAAATTCATCTGGACCTGGACTTTTCCCGGACAGAGTCTGTTTAAGGGCAACAAATAATTCCTGTTCAGTGAACGGCTCCTCAACTGACAAACTGTCAACAGAAGATAAAACTGGAATGTTAGAGGCTACTAGGAAACTGTTTATCTTAGCAAGTCTGTCTGTGAGTACATCTCCAGAAGGCATAGGGGCTAAGTTTTATAAAGCTCTGAGAAGAAAGTTTTGAACGCATCAGCCATGCTAGGCAATGTGTGGCAAAGAGACCCAGTATGATCCTTCACCTTAGCGATATATCTGTCTCTTCGCTTTATTTTAACTAAAGACGCTAAGAATCTGCCACATTTGTTACCCTGCATATAATGTTTATACTTCTGAGAGAGAAATGTTTTCTGAGTTTGCTCTCGTAATAGAACAGCCAGAGCATTGCACTTTTTGGATAAGGTAGAAAGTACCGATTTGGACAGAGATTGCAGCATTGTAACTCCTGCATAAGAAATCTCCTGTAGAAGAGACTGGACATGTTGTAGCAAGCGATGTTTTCAGGCTGCACCTATCTTAATCAAGAGACCCCTAATGTAGCATTTATGAGCCTCCCAGGTCACAGGAGCCGACACCTCGGGAGTCGTATTGTGGAGAAAGTAGAAATATGAGAACGAATGGTGTCACAAATTGTCTTGTCCTGCAGAAGTGCTTCATTAAGTCGCCATTGGGGCTTACCCTGGATCACTGAAGGCAACCCCAATGAGAGACTGATCGGAGAAGGTGATAGGGTGAATGGCTGGCTGTGGATCTAATATTATGTAATTGGAAGTGTTTCACAAAAAAATAATCTAGAATAGGACTGGTGAGGAGAGGAAAAGTATGTGTAGTCTTCGACATTCTGGTGACGCCAAGCATCTACCAATTGCACTGTCTGAAGGCGTTCCTTAATAGAACGTAAGGTGTTAAAGGTGTACTGAAATTTACCCGAGGTAGAATCCAGTTGCATATCCAGGGCCACATTCAAATCGCCCCTTCCATAAATCGTCCCACTTTGAAATCCTCCAACAACCCCAACGTCCTTGCAAGGAACTGGGGAGTGCCAGTATTTGGGGCATATATATTCGATAATGTGAAAGATATAATGACCACGGAGTATGTTTATAAATTAGAATTTCAACCCTCCTCTTTTTTTCTGATGCAGAGGCTTGCCAGGAAAGGGGATAAAAGGAGTTGCTAAAACCTACTGGCCGAGTGGAAAGAAAATGAGTGTCCTGTACAAAAAATACACTGGCCTTAAGACGTTGTCCCTCACGCAGTACCGTAGACCTCTTTTTTTCAGGGGAGCCTAGGCCCCTGGCGTTCAAGGAGGTGAAGGAAATAGATTTACCAGGCATAGTGATAGTAGATGGAAATACACCAATTTAGACGCATACACTGAGAGAGAACCCAATGTGTGCTATAAATAACTTCAAGGTATAACCCCACGTGCAGACCAGCATCATGCAATATCCACTGACACCAAGGTAAGGGAGGGAGAGGGGAAACACAAAAGGAAAGCCAAGAAAGAAAGAGAAGAAAATGGAAAAACTTATACCATCATAAACAGTAGCAAAATAGAAACTGTGCGATTCCCACTGAGCGCTATAGCACGACCAGTAGGAATTCCAACACGTAGATCCCCGAAGGGCAGGGGAGAGAGAACAATCTCCAAAGGCACGACAATGGCACCAACAGAGACAATAGAGAGACCCCCAGGACTGACCGGACTCCATATAAGCCTGATTAGGATCCACAATCTCAAGCTAGCACTACCCAGGGGTTACATAGAACAAATTAAGTAAACAGCATTAAGTTAAAGGGATAGTAATACTTAAAATGTAAAAAAAAATATGTTGTAGGGTTTATCCCCCTGAGTTAAACAAGAGTACTCCCACTGCTGAAAGGTGTTTCATTCAAAAGTTATTAATTTTCAAAGTTGAATTTTTTAGGTGCAATATCACAGTGGCGTGAAATTCTACAGTGGCGCTGTTGCTACACCATCCTATGGAGATTTATGGTCAATTGACCAGAGCTGTCCATAGGATCGTGTAGCAACAGCGCCACTGTACAATTTCAGGCCACTGTGATATTGCACCTAAAAAATTAAACTTTGAAAATTAATAACTTTTGAATGAAACACCTTTCAGCAGTGGGAGTACTCTTGTTTTACTCAGGGGGATAAACCCTACAACATATTTTTTTTTACATTTTAAGTATTACTATCCCTTTAAATAGGGGAAGAGTCAGGGACCAGATAGCAGGGCGGCCCAAAGAATGGGGTCAAAGGTGGAGGGAATGGCAACATTATCTGCTATGTCCAGTGAAGGAAAGAAGGTGGATCCCAAGCAAACATATTAGCTGTCCCCAGGAACCATAAATCACACCTATAACCACCCACTTTATAAAACTACCCCCCGATTGTAATGCAAGAATAAGGCAATATAAGTACAATGAGAGAGGTGGCATAGAGGTGCCCGAAAGCACCCCCAGGAAGAGAGCGGCCAGCCCAGCGAGCTGAGCAGTCCGCCCACCCTTCCCCCAGGAGAGCAATCAAACCCACCATGCATCCCCCAAAAAATCACCGGGCTTCACATGGATTAGTGGTGTCGGAATCAGGGGGAAAAAATTAGAGTAGCTAACACAATAGTAGTCTAAAATGAAATTGCGGTGGACACTGCATGGCCCATGACCCATCCCCCCAACCACTACATCAAACAGGTCAAACAATCATAGTAACTAAACCCCACCAGCTGCGCCCAGGAGCACCGCCTGGGGAACGGACGGCCAATGCAGCCGGCCGCACATAGCCGCCCTCCCCCGGGAGAGCACCAGAGCCCAACAGGCACGCCCCTGCACCAGGAGCACCTGAATTCCCCAAACATGCTATTAACTAGTACAAACTAACATTCATTTAGATACCACATAATGGCTCATGATAACGTGTCGACCACTGTCCAAAGGTCATTAGAGCAGAGTTCCATCACCAACTGGACTCTGACCCCTGTCCGCCCTCCATCAGGAAACCGGGGAGCCAGACGTCAAACTCCAAAGGCCACAAATGTCCGAACTCCGGTCAAACACTGGCTTGAATTCTGAGAACAGGAAACACAGTGAGGCACCTTAGACGAGAAGGACACAACTGAGACACACCCCTACAGATTAGGAAGGATCAGGCAGATTCCACCGTGGAGCGGAAGAATCCGGTAAGGAAGCCATCACACTCTTGGCCTTCTTAAGTAGCGGACCTGGGACAACAGACCATCTCTCCCTTCTCTCCTTTGCTAGCACTGGGGTTCCCGAAGATATTGATGCAGATCACTTAGACTCCAACGATAGTGATTGTGTGGAGATGTTCAGTGTGGAGCAGAAGGTTGGTATCTCGGATGGTGTACGCAGTGTAGCCATAACTCCATTATGTAATGCAGACGGAGAAGGGGAAGTCCCAGCGATAATTAGTCCCAAGATTCCTCAGGTGATCAGTAATAGCGTGAAGCACCCATCTCTTTTGTAAGGTAGCCGGTGAGATATCATTGAATAATTGTACAGTGCAGCCTGCGTATCGTATGTCGGCCAGTGATCGTGCTTTGACCATAATACGATCCTTGTCCGCAAAGTTATGCACACAAATGATGACATCCCGAGGCTTAGATCCAGGAGGCCCTCTAGGTCTTAAGGACCTATTTGCTCTGTCGATTTTTATAGTAAGTCCTTAGGTGGTACTGACTCCGGGAAATCTTTGATTCTGATATTGCACCACCTGGAACGATTTTCCAGGTCATCCAGTTTTGAGGATAAAAGATCAATCGTCTCATCATGCTGTATGACATACTGCTCTAAGTTTTGGAGCTGCGCCCACAATGCCTCTCTGTCATCCTCCAAAGTATTTATCCGCTGCCCCAATTGGGTCAAGTCTTTCTTTAGTTCTGAAATTTCTGTTTTAACAGTCGATTTTATGTCCAGGTGCATCTCTGCCATGAACCCCTTAATGTCATCTTTAGTGAGGAGCTGAGCCAGGTTGTCTCTAGTCAGAGCAGAGGAACGGTCTGCCATAGCACCAAGGTTCTCCTTATTACTGCCAGCCAGAGAAGTAATTGTAACGCCAGCCGTGGAGATCACGGAATCACTTTCAGACTACAGCATTAGAGATAGATTATCGTTGTGTGGCTGCAATGGCGTCTCACCTCGTGGCCCCTTCCCAGGCTCAGCGGGCATATAGTCTGAAATCTTACGTGATCCAGGCCGTATCTGCCCTCCTTTCTTTCCCCCAGGCATCAAATGAGGTAGTATCAAGGACTGTGTTCAAAAAGCTACTCCAATAAAGCAGAATAATGCGTACTAGTGTCCGGCCATCCAAAGAGCCCTAAACAAGCACGTCCATCTTGCTTGGCAGCAAACTCCGCCCCCTCCCCTCTTTAGCTTAATAGGATATGCAAGCAGGTAGCAGTATAAGGCTATATTGTTAAAAATACCATATTTGCCAGCATACAGGGTGACCCCGATTATAAGGCAACCCTCCAACTTTTCAAATGTTGGGTATGGAAAAAAATACTCAGTATAAGGCAATCCCCTTTTTATTTAGGATTTTTTTTCTAATTTTAAAGGGGAACATTCACAATCAGTAAAACTAGGTTAGCGTTTTTTTGTTTTTTATTTTACTCACCTACTAGTGGAGATACGAAGACTTCAAATCGGGCACTTCCGCATTCTGTGGCACCCTGTATGTGCCGTGCAATGCTGCAGGACTTCCCACTTCCCTCCCAGCTGCCCCAATGAACACGTTCACGCTTCCCTTCATAGTTGTATTTACGTGGGTTATCATTACAGCATGCCCAATTTACCATGCTACCATGCCCCTCCCTAGGACAGATGGGAGGGAGGTGGGAAGTCCTGCGGCATTGTGTGGCATTTTGTGGCACATACAGGGTGCCACAGAAAGAGGAAGTGCCCGATTTTGAAGTCTTCATATCTCCACTAGTAGGTGAGTAAATAAAAAAAAAAAATAAAAAAAAAAAAAGACAATCTAGTTTTATTGATTAAAACCCATGCACAGAAGTTTTTTTTTATGTGAAAGTCCCCCTTTAACACCATAACATTATTTTCTCCACTTCCTTTAATGCTCCAAAATGTTCCTGGCAATCTTCTTGAAGTGTGCCTACCTCCAGACTGATGACGCATGGCGCACATAGGTCCTGGAAGAATCTTTCATGTGTTGAGCGTCATCAGCATGGAGGTGGACACACTTCAAGAAGATTTCTGGGCACATTATGCCTATTATTAGCAACATATGGATTGGTGAGTTGCAGCTCATATTGAAGAGTAGCCTATACATAGACAAAAAATGCCATACATATAACCAGTAACTTATATAACTCCAATTTGGGCTTAATAAATAGATCAGCACCCCTGCTCTGTTACTTCCTTCTCTTATGCATTATAAGCTGAACAATACACTGTTCAAAACATACAGGGGCAGTTTAAAAGCCTTTATAGGAACTTAAATTTTAACAGATCGTATTCCTAAATATATGATGCTAACAGAAAAAAGCTTTGAACAGTGAAACTTACACTAGGAACACAATGTGAATCATCTACCATAAATGATCCACACCATATGTTCTGCAGTTTAAAGGGATAGTAATGTTTCAAAGCAATGCAGCTCCCATTATTCGTTTTAGTTTTTGGGCCATGTAGAGCGTTATTATCATTCTCTACGATGTGTAGTTCCAGAGTAATTGAATGGTAACGTGTTCCCCTCCCTCCCCTTTTACCGAGTGTAAGCCTCCTCCCTTCAGATGTGGAATTTGGTCACCTGACCGGACAGCTCGCAACGAGGGACAATCTTATGGCTGTGAGCATAAGGAAAACCCTGCCCCCCTTGAAGGAGGAGGGCAGGTTTTTCCTTATGCTAACAGAAGATTGTCCCTTGCTGTGATCCATCTGGACAGTCTTGCTGTGCAGCTTTACATAGATAAAAGGGGCGGGAGGGTAACACTTTGATTCAATTACTCTGGAACTACACATTGTAGAGAATGATAATAACTCTCTACATGGCCCAAAAAACTATGAAGAATAATCAGAGCTGAATTTATTTTAAAACATTACTATCCGTTCAATCCTTTTTAGCCATTTACCTATTTTTTTTTTCTCCTTCAAATTTGGGAATCTAAGTTCTTTCTGCTATGAAATGATTGCTGAATACAGGTACTCTGCTAACTATATGAATCATGGCATTTTTATGAGCCACGTGCATCTATACAGGCTCCTGTGTGTTTCTAACTGTGTACTGTCCCACTGTCAGTCATCCTATATAATAATTCACTAAGGTTTGTTTGTCAGAAGCTGTCATGCGCAGTACAGACGGCTGCCCACGCTGCAGTCATGAGCAGTGCAGACTGCTTGCGCCAAGGCTGATAATGGAATGGGGCGCTCCAAATTCAGAACTTCATCAGAGAGGACTAAGGTCTGAATTCTGAGAGCCCCACTCCGTTATCTGCCGCAATGTGGGCACTCTGTACTGCGCATGACTGCACCGCGATGGTTGCTGCCTGGCACTGGGGCCCGTGTACACGGACTGTTCAACTAGTCTCTAGTAATGCATAAGAGAAATGAGAAACAGATTGGGGTACTGATCTATTTATTATGCTCAAAATGGATTTGTAATAACCTGTAACCTATATGCTGGTTTATTTTGCCCATAGTTTGTTTTGATGTATACGCTACTCTCCAATATGTGCTGCAACTAACCAATGCATATGTTGTCGACAATAAGCATAGCTACATAAAATATTTGGCTATGTTTTTGAGCTTACTAATATGAATAGCTTAGTAGTCCTTTGTTAGCAGTACGAGTTCTAACCTCTATCCCATTTTGCTGGGTTTTTAATAAATTGGTACTTTTAATTTTGGATATGTTATGTTTTTTAACAATACTTCTTGTATATGAATCTGCTTGTGTGTTCCAGTAAGCCATGGAGGAGAGGTGTTGGAACTGCATATGCAGTCTCTTTTCCCCCTTTTTCAAAACTATATCAAGTCTCAGATGACGTGGTGCTGAAATTTTTAAATATACTCCAAAATGTATTTGTTCGTCTACCGAAATAAAAATCTAAGGCCTTGATTAAAGAAGTACGTTAAAACCGCCTTTAATGCAAAAAAAGGCCAATGTTCAGTAAAAGGAAATTATTTAAGTAAAATTTAATATGTAGCCTACAAGAATGCCTTATGAGCGTAGGCCAAATAAAATAACGTAACACGAAAACTTGCGTTGTACATATTTCACCTCACCATGCGTCCCAGTCAGCCGATAATTAGCGTACCATACGTCTCATGACAAGGAAAAAGATAACGGTTGACTTTATCTAGAGTCCCTGATTGTTGTAAAGATTAGTTCAAGCTCACAGTCAGTCACAACACACCAAAGTATCACATAACTTCAAGTACACCTATATATACCCCAAAATAACTGACATACCTTGTCTGTGTTTTGAGTTTTGGCGAGCTAGAGAACAGGACCCAGGAGCAGAGGATATCGAATTAGAGAGAGAGAGGTGCGTACATTGGAGGCAGGTAAAATGATTTAAAACACATTACACATTTTTCCTATTTATTTTTACAGTGTGAATCCGTGAATGACAGAGAATGAGTGTGATCAAGTGTGTCTGCGAGGGCCTGTGTGAGTGCCTGAGTGTGAGTAGGTGTGTGATGGTGAGGAGAAGGGGATGGGGAGATTGTCGGGGAGCATCCTACACAGCCAGGGACATTGCTTCACAGGCAGGACATTCAAGCCTGTATCCGAGGCTGGAGCTGATAAGGAGAGGCTGCAGGACCCCAAGTACTAGAGAGGGGGTATAGCTTGTTCCCTAGAGAGAATGTCACTGGTATGGGGGCTTGTAAGAAGTTCATCTGGCATCAAGTGCACAACCAGGTGAATGCAGTATCCACCTGCCAGAGAACCCTGCATACAATGGAGAAGTGCTGGGGTGACTGCAAGAGGCAGGTGACGAAAAATGGAAGAGGTTGCCATGCACACCAGAGAAACTGGAGGTGGCCCTCCTCACAAAATTACGTTCGATTCCAAGGAGGAGATGCTGAGGATGAACTTGTCGGCAATGACTGTTCAGGGTATCCCTGGAGGATCAGACACTGGAGATGACAGCACCCCCTGATACATTACCAGTAAGTGCATCATTCCATTACCACTCACCACACAAACCCTCATACCTGCTACAGACCACTCACAGTCACACCAGAACGCATGGCCATCATTCATTCACACAACTACACCAACACAGCTCTGAGAGTATTCAAGCAAGGACACAATACTGGACAATACAACCACAATGGGAAGGCTCAACAGGCCAGATTCTTTCCAAGTCCTGGTTTAACCCCCTCATTGCTGTGTTGATCCTCACACCAGCTCCACACAAACATTGCTTGCCATCACTTTGTCATATAAAGATCTGTTATGTTCCTCCACTATGTTCCTCTTGGACCCACAGTGAATTCATCACCTAACCCCTTGAGTGCTAGAGGGATGAATAATGCATCAGCACAAAATGCATTGGCACTCCAAGGGTTAAAGGGATAGTAATACTTTAATATTACTATTCCCCATATTGTAGCTATTTCAAAAATAATTGAATTGCCCCCAGTGTCATCTCTCAAACCTTTATGGTTTGAGAGATAACCGAACGCAAAGTCCCCCCTCCCTTAAGTCAGCGTTGTACTGATTGCAGGGATATCTAGTCTTTTTTTCATCAGGCGGCTCTGCAGCAGAGCCGCGTTTGCATTAGTAAAAAATAATTATTTCACTGAAACGGTCTTCTACGTGTGCTTGCAAACCAAGCACATGTAGGAGACCGTTTCAGTGAAATAATTTTTCACTAACGCAATCTCAGCTCAGCTGCAGAGCCGCAAGCCTGTCGTATGACAGACTTCCCCTGCAGTCAGTACAATGCTGACTTCAGAGAAGGGGGAAGGAGGGGGGAACTTTGTGTTCTGTTAGCTCTCAAACCATAAAGGTTTGAGAGATGAACCTGGGGGCAATTAAATTCTTTTTCAAATAGCTTACAATATGGGGAATAGTAATATATAAGTATTACTATCCCTTTAACCAACGACCAATACAATACAATAGGGTTACATTACACTGGTCCACTGGGATCAGTTCACATATCACGCTTCCACTGATACAAACTGATCATATGTACAACACACAGGCTTCAAAATAAACAACACCAGGGTCCCAAAGCAAAACAATGCAGTGTTGAACATAATGACAAGTAAGTAGATAAAATATCCTGGGAATCATATGTATCCTGAAGAGCGCGAATGACAAGGAGGGGAATATCACGGTTCCCGTGATCTGTCTGTCACTCTTTGTTGTGGTGCGCTCCCATTGGCTGAGCTTTGTTTGGCCCGCCCAGTATGGCCTTCATATATTGGGCCTCTGGCACCTGTCAGGTGCCCTTTCGTGGTGTTCCTGTACCAGTGTTACTGTGTTCCTGCGTACCGACTTGGCCCGTCTGACTACTCTCATTGGTTCCTGCTCCATGATTCGACCCGACCTGGCTGACATTCCTGCTCCGTGATCTGACCCGGCTTGTCTGATGTTCCTGCTTCATGATTTGACCTGGCCTGGCTGACGTTCCTGCTCCGTGACCTGATCCGGCTATCCTGACGACCCTGCTTGTGTTCCAGCTGTTATCCTGATCCTGTGTCGCTTGGGCGTCATTCTGACTTCAGCTGTGCTGATATACAACAGACTGAGTTGTTGCCTCCGATTCACTGGGCCTTCCCATTAACTCTTGCAGAGCACTGTTGCGTCCGTTACACTGAGCCTCCGTTAACACTTGCAGAGCACTGTTGCCTCAGTTACACTGAGCCTTCCGTTAACACTTGCAGAGCACTGTTGCCTCCGTTAACCCTGAGCCTTCCGCTTGCACTTGCAGACCATTGTAGCCTTCGTTACAGAGAGCCTTCCGTTAACAGTTGCAGAGCATTGTGGCCTCTGTTAACACTGCGCTTCCGTTAACCCTTGCTGTTCGCAGTGATCTTGTTACCTCACCAGTTGGGTGCTGTTGGCTCTAACACTCCAGCTCTTGCAGTGTACTTGGTCTTCGTTACCGCACCGGTTGGATTCTATTGGCTCTAAACACCTCAGCTCTTGCAGTGTACTTGGTCTCTGTTACCGCACCGATTGGGTGCTATTGGCTCTAAACACCACAGCTCTTGCAGTGTACTTGGTCTCCGTTACCGCACCGGTTGGGTGCTATTGGCTCTAACACCTCAGCTCTTGCAGTTTACATAGTCTCCGTTTACCGCACCGGACGGGTGCTCACGGCTCTACGTGTGCTAGCTCTTGCAGAGTATTGTGGTCTCAGATCCCTGCTTAGCACAAGTAGTAGTCTCAGTTCTGCCTTATTGAATGGTGCTCTTACATCTTGCACCACAGTATCGCTCCTCTACCATCTTATGGGCGTTGACAAACACACAACAGAGACTGATTGCTTTCCATGAACTTTAACCCATGTTGTACCTGTAATGCTTGCTTATGCCTGTCCTGTGACAGTATATGTTAATTTCCCTGTATACTGGGCCTGATAGGGCATCTGTACATTATTGTCAATTTCCAGTCATACTATATTGCCTGTAGGAGGCAGTCTTTCGTGTCTTTTAATAAACTGTGATTTATTCTAACCTACTGGTCTGAGTGTCTTACAAAACCGTTAGAGGGAATTGGTGTTGTTTGAGGGTGTTGTGTTGTTCCCTAGGTCTATGTGTTGTGTATGCAATTGTTTACTCTCTCTTGAACTGTGATGGTTAAGATTTGGTTGTCACATGTATCCTGATGATTGGGAATGGCAAGGAGGGATTTCAGGCCATCCACTCTTGTCAGGACACATATGCTAACCAAACATCAACTACTGTTGATTGCTTACATCAACTTACAGCAGGGTTGTCTAAGTTTATCCCCCAATTCCTACCAATGGCATGACTGAAGGATATCTCTGAGCATAGGTGAGTCAGTCAAAATAAATGAGCCACTGATTAACTCACCAGTGCTTAATCAGTGAAATCCTTATGTCCTTGCCTGTTGGTGGCCCTGAGGACTGGATCTGGACAGGCCTGATGTACAGGAGCATGTCAGGCTCATCAATCATTGATTGACAGGATGGTATCCCATGCATTGCAACGTAATGTATTGGATACCATCCTGCCACTCAAGGATTCACACGTCAGGGTCATTGTCTTGCAGGCATCTTGTCGTTGCCTATATTACTAATCACACAATGTAATTCTCCTCACAACATACAGGCCTGCAGCACAGCAGGAGGACAGTGAAGAGGAGGCATTCAACCCCCCCCCCCAAGTGACTTCCCCCATGAGGGGCTAGAATAGGGGACCAGCAGGCAGTCACCAGCTCCAGCAACAATGGAATTCAGCCGGCCACCAATTCCCTACAGAGACTGGATGCCTTCAGGGAAGTGGATGATTCTGTCCACCTCAGGACATTATTTTATGGCCCCACTACCAGGAAGATACTGGATGCCTGGGATAATGCCCAACACACAATATGGGTTATATGGGCCCACAACCCAACCACAGGGACCCTCCTGGATGGAGCCCCAGCATGGGCGCAGGTATGACCCCACACCCTGGTGGGAGGTTAGCAGCTACCAGTGGCCAGGGTATGACCCGTGGCCACTGGATTACGGATATTTGGGCCTGAATGGGGAGCCCCAGGGACCTCAACAACAAGAGGACTTTATACTGCCACTACATCTCCAAACAGAGGGCCACCCATCTGTGGCCAGTTCAGAATCGCTACATGTGGTGGGGACACAGGCATTCTGTGGCTCCACACATGCTGGGTCACAGCCAATGGAACAGGGAACAACATCACCACCAGCCTCACCAATATCACCAGCCCAACTGGAAGGGGAGGTTCAAGGAACAATTGCCCAGCAGGAGGACGGAGAAGATGTTGTGGAGCCACCACCAGATGAGGAGAGGGCAACAACTCCAGCCACATCACCCTCCACCAATGGACACAGCATGGGGATGGAGAGAGAGTGCCTGGTTATCCAGAGGAGGCAGCTGAGGGAGTCCCGGACAACCAACTGATACCTGAGGAGGTTGCAAAGGGATTCCGTGAGGAACACAGCCACCCTCTGTGCCATGTAATATAACAGGCAGTGTTAACCAGCAAGATGCGCCAATTCCGCACAGGCATGATGGACATGATGGGTCAGCTGCTTGTGGAACTGAGGGAACTGAATCACAGGAAGAACCTATGTATGGAGAGGTAGCAGAAATCAAAGGAGGGGTTCACTGCAACCACCTTTCCCTCCAGTGTGACCCCTGCACCAAGAATCCCAGGGTCACAAAGCAGTCAACAAGATCATCCACCTCTGCAGTCCCTTCCAAAGTTCCCCACAAAACTTAAAAAAATTAAAAAAAAGCCACACTTGTTACTTTTTTCCCAAAATAAAAAAGCAGTTTCAATTCATGTTTGAGAATGTCTCCAATGCTTTGGAAAGCAATGCAGTGAACACAACTCCTGCACATATTACTTCGTTGTAAGGTGTTGTATCATAGGTGAGAACATATACTGCTGTCCACTCCCAACTCACAATCAACCTAGTGAAGTCAAACAACACGAAAGTGTTGTTTGACCATGATGTGAGTTGAACTTGAACAACTGACACCTACCCCTTAGCATACAAGGTGTTGGACTGTGCCTATTCAGTTCCATCAATTAGTGTGGTTTTAAAGGTGTTATCCAACCAGGTATTTGGGATAGCTAAGTAACTAGCTAGATAGATCATTCAAAAAAAGATGCTGTGATTCACACTCTGATAAAGGAACAAACATGACTCACCCAGAAATGTTGGGTTGATAAATGGGATCAATATTGTATTTGGATACAAGACAAGAGCATGAAGAAGCCACTTCTCTGGTCAATTGATTACACCAAGCAGGAACAACATCGGGGGTTAGAAAGTAAGGTGTGGTAATTATTTGAAAAGGTGGAACAGACTTCTCCAGTGTTGTCACTTTTCCATTACATATGTTATAATATGGAGCACATGCACTAAGATCTGTCAAACTAGAGAAATCTCAGTGCAGACTCCAGAGTATAATATAGGAACTAGGAACGGGATCTCACTGTAGAAGTTCTGTCCACTTTATCACCTCCTCAGCACACCTTAGTGAATCACTGCCATCATCTCCTTGCATCAATACATCACCAAGTTCACTCATGGTCAATCAGTAGACTCCTGTAATTAGGGCCATGCCTCCCAAAATATAACATATACATAACCCATAAGCATGCGTCCATTTGGTGATATGGCTAATCTGACATCAAGATCAATAGACACATGTTGTTTCGAGATGGGCATCCTTTAATATGTCAAACAAAATATTAAAACATAAAGTTGTTTTCAGGGTAACAAAGTGCATTGCAGGCTTGTATAAGCACCCAAAAGGTACGTTGATCAAAATAACTGGCTACTGAAGGGTCAAGTGGACATTCCTCAAGTCCATAATGGTTCGTGCTTTGGATGCATGTGGGAATGTATGAGAGGATTTGGAACTGCACCGTCTAACTTTCTGTCATTATCCCATTAACCTTTTGCGTTCAGTGGTAGTTAAGTACCCTTTGGTTTGAAATGGGTTGTATACTCCTCTGAAAGCCATTGGGTTAGGAACAAGGGGATGCTAATCAGCCATATGGATATTTGCACTGGACATTGGATCAACACTTCATAAAGTATGTGCACAGAGCTATGTGAAACAGAGGGTGTTGGTGTGCCAATCTAATTGTGCTGTGTGCGCTCACACACACACACACACACACACACACACACACACACGTCAGCATAGTATCACGGTGCCCGTGATTGCTGCTTTGCTATGTCTATCACCTGTAGGGGGCTCCCATTGGCTGTTTGCCTTTGGCCCGCCTCATATTGCCTATTTAAACCTAGCTTGGGCACCCTTTAGTTGCCCTTTCGTGGTGTCTCTGAGTTTTTCATTTCCACCATGCTACAGAAGCTTTATTGGCCATTCTGCTGTTCCTGAATACCTGCTTTCCAGAGTTCATGAGTTCGTGCTGTTCCAGTACCGCTGTCTGCTGTGTTGTTTCCAGTCCTGTTCTGGTTGAGTTTCCTGTAGTTGCTGTTTCCTGCTATTGATCTCCGTTACCGTTCCAGATCCAGTGGGATGTCCTTGCTGGTTCCTGTTTCTTCCTGAGCCTGGTTCCTACAGCGGTGGCGACATTGTTCTTCGGTCGCTTGGCGACATTCCAGTCAGTTGGTTCCCAGCGCGTGGGCGCTGGTTTGCTCCAATGTGTCACGACACTATTCATTGAGAGTTGGTTGCTCCCAGCGTGCGGACGCTGGTTCGCTCCAAAGCCTTGCGGCTATATTATACAAAACTCTGTTGGTTCCCAGCGTGCGGACGCTGGTTCGCTCCATAGCCTTGCGGCTATATCACACAAAACTCTGTTGGCTCCCAGCGTACGGACACTGGTTCGCTCCTGGCCCTCATGGCTCTCTACTCAGTTATTGTTGGTACTTAGTGTGCGGTCCAGTCCTTGACTGCCTTATTCCATCTACACCCTGATAAGGGCCACATATTATCTATAGTATTTGGGCTACGCATTTAACCCCTTAGTGACGGCCGCGTGCAGACGCGGCCGTCACTTAACGCCCGTCTAACATTTTTTTTTTTTTTTTTTTTACAAAGAATCTGGAGTCCCCGAACGGCGCGCAGCCGCGCGGGGAGCCGGATTTCCGGGACGTACATGTACGTCCTCTGTCACTAAGTGACAGCCACACAGGACGTACATGTACATCCTGTGTCACGAAGGGGTTAATTACATTATAGACTGTCATTTCCCTCTGACAGTAATTGGGGCCACTCTGGTTGACACCTCGCCGATTGGGTTGCTCTGCCCTGTATATTGGTAAGGCAGGTAGAACCTATTACATTCCATCTTATGGTTGCCTTACCCGGTATTGGCAGGGCCGGTAGAACCCAGCCTTTCTCTGTTCCTTCAGGCTGCCTTGCCCGGTATATTGGCAGGGCCGGTAGAGTCTGTTAACTGGTTATCCATTAGGCTGCCTTGCTCGGTATTTTGGCACGGCCGGTAGAGCCTGTATTATCCTGACTATCTTTGGGCTGCCTTGCCCGGTATATTGGCAGGGCCGGTAGAGCCTGTACCATCCTGACTATTGTCTGGCTGCCTTGCCCGGTATATTGGCAGGGCCGGTAAACCACCTTACAGTGTCTGCCCAGGCTGCCTTGCCCGGTATATTGGCAGGGCCGGGAGAGTCTGATTCCATATTACAGTTCTACTTACTATTTTATGTATTGTATGTCGTGTATGAAATCCTATGGAATTATTTTAAATTTTCTCAATAAAGTTGTGTTTTTACCTAACCTTACTCTGAGAGTCTTAACTAACCGTGACAGTACGAAAGGGCCATGACTTCAGACAATAAGAGTGATGGTAATACACAGAATATCCATTGGAGGATGGATGTGCATGAGCAACGTTTGGATCAGTTGGCGGTTGCAGTCCAAACTATTCTTGAACGCACTGTGCTTGCTGCTAAGTCTGGGTCTATTCCGGTGACCGTGCCAAGTCAGACACCGGAGAATGATACGATGCCCTCAGGGGCCGCAGCCAAAGGGTTAACTGCTTCTGCACACTTGCCACTCCGTTGTGATGGTGACCCTAATCTCTGTAGCGGGTTCATCAACCAACTTGAAATATTTGTGGAATTGACAGCACATGTGTTTCCTAACGATCGCAGCAAGATTGGGTTCATGATATCCCTATTAACTGGCAGAGCATTGGCTTGGGCTAACCCATTATGGGAGAATACTAAACCTTGCACTAAGAGTTTCAGAGAATTTGTGCAATCATGTCGGAGAGTGTTTGAGCTGCCTGGTAGAACCACCTCTGCTGCTAAACGCCTTATGGAAATACAACAGGGCAGGCGTATGGTGGGCGATTATGCCATTGAATTTCGCACCTTGGCAGCAGAGGTAGGGTGGAATAACGAGGCATTGTTGGCAGCCTTTGCTCAGGGCCTGAGTGATCAGATTAAAGATGAGATTGCAGCAAAAGAATTGCCTACTGATTTAGATGACTATATTGAGTATATCATACTAATAGTCTCTCACATATCCTGGAGTCAATCTGCTAGAGATACGGTCTAAAAATGCTGCGGCTAACAGTACATTTTGCCCACCCATCCCTCACATGGCAGTTAAGCCTAGTGAAACTTTTGCGTGAACCGATGCAAGAAGGTTTCACTAGGCTAACCAAGGAGGAGAGATTATACCGCAGGAAACAAGGGTTGTGTCTATATTGCGGTAAGAATGAGCATTTGCTAAGATCCTGTCCAGTACGTCCGGGAAACGAACACACCTAGGGTACCTTGGGGGACAGGCCCTAGGTGGTGTCCAATCGTCCCCAGTGTTGGGCACACTGAAACCCACCTTACAGGTGGTATTGTCTTGGGCAGAACGCTCTGTGGAGGTTCTGGCCCTGGTTGATTCTGGTGCAGCCGGGTATTTTATGGATAATACCTTTGCTGAATTGCATGGGATTCCACGCATTGAAAGAGAAACCCCGCTCGCCATTGAAGCAATTGATGGCAGACCGTTGGAACCTGCTCAGGTAACCTTCGAAACTATGCCATTATCTATGGCTATTGGGGCTCTCCATAAAGAAGAGCAGCAGTTCCAACTTATTAACTTTACTCACCATGCCGTTATATTGGGATTTCCTTGGTTACAGTTGCATAATCCGCAGTTTGATTGGCAAAAGTGTGAAATCTCCGCTTGGTCTCAATATTTTATGGAGAAGTGCGTTGCCCATCCAGTTAAGGTCTTGTGCACCTCCCCTTCACTACTAGTTGAATACCAGCAGTTTGGTGACGTTTTCAGTAAGGGAGAGGCTGGCGCCTTACCTCAGCACAGACCATATGATTGTAGCATTGAATTACCTGCTGGAGTGGTGCCTCCTAGGGGTTGCACTTATCCATTGTCTTGTGAGGAAAACCAAGCTATGGAAGAATATATTTCCGAAGCCCTTGCTAGAGGAATTATAAGGAAATCTACCTCTCCAGTCGGGGCCGGGTTCTTTTTTGTAAAGAAGAAAAATGGCGAACCGAGGCCATGCATTGACTATCGTGGGTTAAATAAACTTATGGCTAAGAACGCTTATCCGATACCACTCATCACTGAGCTTTTTGACAGACTCAAGGGCTCCTCAATTTTCACCAAATTGGACCTACGTATGCATATAATTTGATTTGTATCAGAGCCGGTGATGAGTGGAAAACTGCCTTTAACACAAGATCTGGGCACTATGAATATCTAGTCATGCCTTTTGGTCTGTGTAATGCACCAGCAGTATTTCAGGAATTGATCAATGATATTCTCAGAGATATGCTACAGTCATGTGTCGTGGTCTACCTTGATGATATACTTATTCATTCCAAAGATTTGTCACAACACATTAAAGATGTGTCCGAAGTATTGCTACGGTTACGCAAAAACAAATTGTACTGTAAATTAGAGAAATGTGAGTTTCACAGAACCAGTGTGCCATTTTTGGGTTTCATTATTGGCAAAGAAGGCATTGCCATGGACAAAGAAGTTATGTGCAGTCCTACAATGGCCTCGACCTAAGAGCCTTAAAGCTATTCAGCAATTTTTGGGCTTCGCTAACTATTATAGGAAGTTTATTAAGAATTTCTCTTCCATTGTTAAACCATTGTCTGACCTTACATACAAGGGCGCTAATCCATCCCTTTGGCCAGCGGTTGCAGAGGAGGCTTTTGAGAAACTGAAATGGGCTTTTGCCAATGCTCCTGTGTTATCCCACCCCAACCCATTACTCCCGTTCACCTTGGAGGTGGACGCCTCGGACATTGGGGTTGGGGCAGTGCTTTCTCAACGTCCTATTAAGGGTGGAACACTTAGACCCTGTGGGTTTTTTTCCAAAAAACTGACCGGAGCTCAAAGCCATTGTAAAATAGGGAACAGAGAATTATTAGCCATTATCCTCGCTCTTAAGGAATGGCGTCACTTACTTGAAGGCACAAAGAATCCTGTCTTGATCCTGACTGATCATAAAAATTTGACGTACCTCTCTGAGGCCAAGAGATTGTCCCCTCGCCAGGCCAGATGGGCATTATTCCTGTCCCGATTCAATTTCATCGTATCCTACTTGCCGGGATCTAAGAATGTTAGGGCTGATGCATTGTCAAGACAATTTGTGGCCGAAATTGACAAAGAGGAGGCACCAGTACCTATCATTCAACCCGATCGAATATTGGCTACTATACGTACTAGTATTACTTCACCACTAGGGGAAGAGATTTTGGCCTCCCAGGCCGCAGCTCCCCATGAAACTCCGGTTGGCAAGTGTTATGTTGCTGAGCCATTTCATACTCCGCTACTTGAAACTTACCATTCCTCTAAGGCCACGGGACACATTGGCAGAGACCAGTTGTTATGGTCTCTTTCTCATATATTTTGGTGGCCTTCTATGAGAACAGATTGTGCTGATTTTACTAATGCCTGTACCACCTGCGCCTGTGCAAAAACCCCTAGACACCTCCCTGTGGGCTTGCTTCAGCCGGTGCCTGATGGTGAACGTCCTTGGTCTCATGTTTCTATTGATTTTATGGGAGAGTTGCCTATGTCTAGAGGGTATTCCTTTATACTGATGGTGGTGGACAGGTTTTCTAAAATGGCTCCTTTTGTGCCCCTCCGTGGCCTTCCCTCGGCTAAAGAATTGGCAATGGTGTTTGCCAAGGAGGTATTTCGGTTGCATGGAGTTCCCAGTGTACTGGTGTCTGACAGGGGGAGCCAGTTTGTGTCCAGGTTCTGGAGGGCATTTTGCGAACAAATGGGCATACAGTTGTCCTTTTTCCTCTGCCTACCATCCCCAGACTAACGGAGCTGCTGAACGTGCTAGCCAAGGTTTGGAACAGTTCCTGCGCTGTTTCATTACTGACCATCATGACAATTGGGCCGACTTGTTGCCTTGGGCAGAGTTCGCCAGGAACTGTGCGGTCAACTCTTAATCCAGGAGCTCTCCGTTTCTGATTAATTACGGGTTTCAGCCCTGTTTGCTCCTGGAATCCTTTCAGATGCAGCAGATTCCAGCTCTGGATGAGCATATCGAGCAACTCCGTTCCACATGGGCACAAGTTCAGAGGGCACTTGGTCTTGACTGCCTTATTCCATCTACACCCTGATAAGGGCCACATATTATCTATAGTATTTGGGCTACGCATTTAATTACATTATAGACTGTCATTTCCCTCAGACAGTAATTGGGGCCACTCTGGTTGACACCTCACCCATTGGGTTGCTCTGCCCGGTATATTGGTAAGGCCGGTAGAACCTATTACATTCCATCTTATGGTTGCCTTACCCGGTATTGGCAGGGCCGGTAGAACCCAGCCTTTCTGTGTTCCTTCAGACTGCCTTGCCCGGTATATTGGCAGGGCCGGTAGAGTCTGTTAACTGGTTATCCGTTAGGCTGCCTTGCTCGGTATTTTGGCACGGCCGGTAGAGCCTGTACCATCCTGACTATTGTCTGGCTGCCTTGCCCGGTATATTGGCAGGGCCGGTAAAGCCACCTTACAGTGTCTGCCCAGGCTGCCTTGCCCGGTATATTGGCAGGGCCGGTAGAGTCTGATTCCATATTACCGTTCTACTTACTATTTTATGTATTGTATGTCGTGTATGAAATCCTATGGGATTATTTTACATTTTCTCAATAAAGTTGTGTTTTTACCTAACCTTACGTCTGAGAGTCGTAACTAACATTGACACATAGTGGGCTTGGCAAACTTGATTCATATGATTACGCCACGATAGATCCACCCATATGCTTAAGGCTATACCCAACTGAGGTTCTCATGTTAACTTCAATACCCCTTTAACACCTGATGTGACAGACTGGTATCTGATGCATTGCAATGGATATCACTCTTTTGCTCTAAGGGTTCCATGATCGCTAATGGCTATGGTCAAGGATATCTGTTATTTGTTATTATTTGAACCCAGGAATATGATGAACATGGGCAATGTTTTGTACCTTTGTCCACATGGGAGATGCTTGATATCCTTGAAGTGACAATGTCAACATGGACGAAGGAATGGCAGATGTCATTTGAATTCATTAAGTATGACACGTCCATGGAATAGTTGCTTCATGGGTTATTTACTGCAGGCAGTCTCAGGGCTGTATATGTCATTCATCCTGTGGGGTGAAACAGAACATTGTGTTGTGTTAGTGTGTTTGCACACATTCCCAGAGGCTGATTATGGACATTCACGGATTGTGTTAGTGTCTGTCATACTCATGGCAAAAGTGGTCCCTGATGAGCCTGTGTCGTATATGTGTCCCTCTCAGGGTCTCCTCATCCTGTGCAGTTGCCACAGGTATATCAACTATGGGTTGGGGCTGCATATCGTCCACTAGACGTGTTTCCACAGCTATATTGTATAGTATTGCACAACCAGGATAATGTCGTAAACCTTGCCTGGTGCATATTGTAGAGCTACCCTTGAGTGATCCAGGCACTGGAATCTTTTAGCAGGCCAAAGGTACGCTCAATGGCATTTCTCTTTCTTACATGTAGCGCTTCTGGGCAGGTGTATGGGGATTTGCAAGTGATGTGAGGAGCCATGGTTTACACCCATAGCCTGCATCAGAGTGATATGGTCAGACAGAGACCACATGCTGTGTGGATGGTGTTGTGTGAGGGGGGCAATACTACCTGTGTGTCATGGGCAAGTTGAGCAGTGTTGTATGTACACCTGTGGATGTGGTGTGATTTTGTATTGTTGACTCACCCAAAAGCCATTCCCCTGTATTGGTTCCATTCTCAAAGTCTCTGGGGGGGGGGGGAGAGTGCTTGATATTGGAGTCACACACTATCACGGTGCCCGTGATCTTAGCTGCAGGGCGACATTGCTACTTCCAGGTTTCACCTTGCACGATTCTTATTGGCCATTGGGTTCTGGCTCTGCCCAGGGCTAGCCTTTTTATACCGGGTCCTGTCATTCTTTCAGCTCCCTTTCGTAGTGTACCTGTACTTAGCGTTTGAGTTGCTGCATGTTCCTGCTCCGTGTATGACTCGGCTCACCTGACTTTGCTTCTGTCGCTCCTGTGTTATTGCTTTCCGTTGCTGACTAGGACTGGCTGACTACCTCTGTGTGTACCGAACTGGCCTTGGCTGAGAACCCACTACCGCTGCTGACTAGGACTGGCTGACTACCTCCGTGTGTACCGAACTGGCTTTGGCTGAGAACCAGCTACTGTTGCTGATTAGAACTGGCTGACTACCTCAGTGTGTACCGAACTGGCTTTGGCTGAACCCGCTACCATTGCTGACTAGGACTGGCTGACTACCTCTGTGTCTACCGATCTGGCATTCTGGCTTCTGACCCTTCTGTTTGCTTACCTTGAGCTCTTTTACTTTCGCTCTTTACTCAGCGACTTCCGCTACAGCGCCTGCTTGGGCTGTCACTCCCTATGTTACCTGGGAGACTGAGTTGCGAGTAGTTACCGTTACTGCTATTCCCTAGCGTGCTAGGGATCCGGTCAACTGCTAGTATCCGGTCGGGGTGTTACCTCCGCTATCCCTAGCGTTCTAGGGACCTGGTCACTTGCCAGTGTCCTATCTGTGTGTTGCCTACCATACTCCCTCGCGTCCTAGGGATCCAGTCACTTGCCAGTATCCTATCTGTGAGTTGCCTACCATACTCCCTAGTGTTCTAGGTATCAGGTCACTTGCCAGTGTCCTATTGCGAGTTGCCTCCATACTCCTTAGCTTTCTAGGGATTTGCCCTGCAGTTACCTGCCGCAATTCTCTGTGTGCTTTTCCGCGGTTTGGTACTGTTGTGGTTTCTCTGTTCTAGTATCCAGTCTACGGATCAAGCCTTATTAGTTCCTGTTGTATTGTTTTTCATTGCATATTATTTATTTCTGTTCATCATGACCTGTGACAGACTAGGGAAGTACCACGGTACTGTCCTTATCTGAGTGTTCTTACAAAACAGTGACAGTATGAAAGGGCCATGACCTCAGACAATACAGGTGAAGGTAGCTCTCAAAATATCCATTGGAGAATGGATTCACATGAGCAACACTTGGATCAGTTGTCGCTGGCCGTGCAGACTATTCTGGAGCTTACCGCACATCTTGAGAAACCAGTGCAAGCATCAGTGGCCACCCCAGTTTTGGCACCAATGGCACTGAGTAATCCATGTAGAGGGTTGTCCGCAACCGCTCCACTCTCCTTGAGATATGATGGGGAACCTACTTTATGCCGTGGTTTCCTGAACCAGCTAGATTTTTTTTTTTTTTTTTTTTTTTAACTGGTACCACAGGCTAATCTGTCGGGCTATTTATATGAAGGTATCCAAAGGGTTAAAACAGAGAACCACTCAGGTTGGATTTCTTCACTTAAATAGGCAATTGACAATAAAATAATTCGAGAACTTTATCTGTAATATGTATTGACACGCTACTTCACAGTAACGAATTGATCACAAGAATCAATCCTTCATATTTGTGCAAAAATATATATTTTATTAAAATACAATATATATATATATATATACAAGTATCAGCAACAATGAAATCTATAAGTGACTAGCAATTATAATAGGTACATAGAAAATCAAACCGCACTATTTATCATAAAGATTACCAGCGGTGCAAGGGTTAACCACGCATAGGTATATTCAGAGGTATAATAACAATAACTGCATTCAGCAGCATAGAACAGGTTAATTGATTGTTACAGCAGCCAACTGTATTATATTAATTGTATCTCTTAATACCTCTGCCCCAGAAACTATATAGACTATGCCAATTATGATGTAAGGGGTATTGTGAGATGAATTAAATAAATCCTCTAACAATTCCTTGTATCCTATATCAATAATAATCAAATTTAGAGAATAACTGGAATAAAATCCCCGATTCAAATCACTATAATTTAATTATCTACTGAATTCAATATTGAATACCTCTGAATAAAATATATAAATTGCAATAAATATAGTCAATCAAAATCACACAAATAATCTACTTAAAATTACTTCATGCAACATTTATCATAATTTTGACTACAGCAACATATATAAAACCTATAGGCACTCCAAGGGTTAATCCATACGTTTAAAACAGATGCCACACCCAGCAGTTATTTTGTCTATTAAAAGTGAATACCTTCAATTACAAAATATAAGCCTGGCACATATACAGAGAATTCCAAAGAAAACACCACTAACAACAGACAAATAGCGGTTAAAGGGTTAATAACTGGATTCAAAGAATATCCTGTATCAAATATTAACTATTATAATCTTCCCAGAACCACTAAATATTACTCTAGGAATACCAAGACTTATATTAGCTAATACAGATAACCCACGCTATATACTGTATTACACTGATTGGCAATTTATAACATTTCCCAATAGATTCTATTACTTCCAGAATTTAATGGCCAAATCTAGCTTATTATAAATTATCCCAAATGGTTGGCCAGTCCACTTAAGACAATTATAAAACTATTTAACTTTCTTCAAACAGAAGGAAATTTATGAAATTCTGGATTAAATGAATCTAAATGAATAAATGATATACTTACCAATCCAGATTTCTTTGTATTTCTCTGTCAGATGGCAGGATCAGGAATTTAATCATCAGCCAAGAGAGCCCAGGAATTTCTTATTCAGGAAGTGAAGCCTTTTCTTTTTCAGGAGGTTAAATCCCCAACTAAGAGTATTTTGGGGATTATATTGTCAAATTTTTCCTTATCAGTAATCCCCACCTTTTTCTAATGATTGGACAAAGATCCATCTCATTATACCGTGACATCACCAGTTAGACCTGATTGGATACTCATATCTTATGCTAATCAAAGATAAATAAAAACATTATGAGTAGTTTAAAATATAAAAGGCTGCAGGTGGCGCTATTACTCTATATTAGAGTTTTACATGTGGCAGATCATATGGCTTTCATCAAGACTGAGAGATATCATAAGGTTATCAGAGATCCCATAAACATGTCATTTTGCTATGCCTTTCACATAAAGGAGTCCGTCTTTCTCAGCCATATTGTCTCCAACTGACTATCAATCTGCCATTCAGTTATTTTTACTCCCTACCTTGGACCAATGGCCCATTGTTCAAACATGAGGTAATTTGAACATCTCCTCAACAGAATTTCAGTTAAATTCTAGGGTGATCTTTCCTTGCTGATTATTTATTTACAATAAAGCTGATCTTAACCTTACCTAATTTGCCTGAGTGTTCTTACAAAACCGTGACACACACCACCTGCACATTGATGGAATAGAATTTCTTCCTGTTGATGTACAGATGTCCCTCATGCGTTGGAACTTTGATGTGTACATGTGTGCAATCTATAACACTCATGACCATGGGCATGCCTCCCCTTGTGTAGAAGTTCTGTTTGACATGTGTCCACTCCATGTCCGTGGTGGATGTACCTGATGGCCTTGCTCTAGAGGGCTTGTAACACCTGAGCCAGTTCCCTTTAACATGTGGGCTTGAACATTCCGGATACATATACTTCTGTGGACTGGAAGTCTCCGTTTTGCCATGACATGTATAGGACACATCAGTTTCTGCAATCCATATTGGTTGTGTCTGTACATGGGGTCAAACTCCTCTTTGATGACCTCATATTGGTTCATGATACTATGCAGTGTCAACCTGTAGTGGTCTGTCACCTCATCGTCGTTCAAGTTCCAGGATCGTGACCCTGGGGCGGTATATCCTGGGCCTTGGTGGTTGTCTGCCAACCCTGTGCTCTCCACAGGTCCCTGTGGCAAATCCGGTTGTGGCAGCTGTGGTGCTGCTGCCTGGTGTGGTTCTCCAGGTGGAGATGGACTCCTGTCAGTGTTCAGGAGGAGCATCAGCCTCAACAAGTGTGCTTTCGGGAGGGTGGCGATCCCTAGCCCTCACATGCCTTAGTCTCTGCTGTCTTAGAAGAAATAGATATGCGAACATAATGTTCGTAATCTCTCTGTCTCTCTCTGTGTGGTCTCACTGTAAATATGTCTGTGGAAAGTGAGCTGTCCTGCTAAGACAGTGTTGAATTGTTGTCCAGTCACGGTCATGAGGTAGGTAGTGACCAATGGGAAGGTGTTTATTGTCAAGGTAAGTGTTTATTGGTGTGCGTGTTGTTTATTTTCTGATCTGTTCTGATTGCTGTGTAGCTGTCAGGTGTGAGTGTGATGTTGTCAGGTGCAGGTTGTGTCTTGATAGGCTGTTGATGCTGCCCAAGTGAGTTTGTGTTGGTTTGGATTGACAGGTGTGAGTGTTGTGTTAACCCCCTGTTGTTGCGTGCTATGTTGTGATGGCTTGTGTTGTGATGTTTTTTGAAGCCCTTGTACCTGGGGGTCTGCAAAGTTTTAGTTTTTTTGGTTTGTCTGACATGGACATTGTTGGGGTGTTTGCTTGGCTTTACAGGGGGTTAATGTTGCCATAGGTGTACTTGTGCTGTATGTTGTTTTGAGCTCCTGTTTCTCTGCTTTGCTCAACTGGGTCTAGAATTTCTTCCATAAAAAGTTTTTTTTTTTTTTTTTTTTCCTAAAGCTTTATTGACGTTTAGGGGGTACAAAAAAAAGAGAATAACAGAGGAAAATAGTAAGACATTCGACTGGTCAGATAATATAAAATACAGACATTACTTAAGTAACAAATGAAAACACACTAATGTAGAAAAGGGAGGAAAGTGTAGGTCTGGCAAAGCCTACATACAATCAGGCGATTGGCTCCAGGATATAGTGTAGATCGTTGCCGTATATGCTTTTAGAAGACTAGTGTAGAAAAGAACCCAGGGTCAACCGGTTTCCAGGAAAGCAGGGTAGAACTGAAGAAGAGATGGAAGGGTAACAAACAGCATAGTGGAAGAAGGCTCCAAAGAAAGAAGGGGAAACAGGAGTTCAGGGCTCCGGACCACCCCCAGCTCTAGGGGTCTCGGGGAGGTTGGAGGAAAGTGTCTGAAATATTCTGGGACAAGCAAAAGTCCTGCCACATGGGCCAGATGTCCGTGAATGTCTTTCTAGCCTTGGCTGATCTAACCGGTAGTTGCTCAAGGATAAGAATAGTAGATAATCTAGAAAACCAGTTTTGAATGGAAGGAGCGTCTGGAGATTTCCAAAGAGCAGGGATACATAAATTAGCTTTGTGTAACATGTAGATAAAAAGTTGGGATTTAGCGGGGAAGACTGCAGCACCGGTGGAAGACCACTGAAAAAAATCAAATCAGGACTGACAGTTATATCGAGGGAGAGGCAGGAAGGCACATGATGAGTGATACCTTGCCAAAACGATCTCATTGCAGGGTATGACCACTAAATATGCTCCAACGACCCACGTCTTGTCTGACACCTCCAACAGAGCGGGGAGACAGAAGGGAAGATGCAATGGAGAAGCTCAGAGGTTCTATACCAGCGATTAAGCAATTTAGAATTAATCTCCAGGGTTAGGATGTTTCTGGAGCTATAAGCCGCGGAACATTGGCTCAATCTCCACCGGTCTGCTTAAATGGTGATGTGTAGGTCACTTTCCCAGAGTTGAGAAAGAGAGGAGGAAGGTTTAGACTGAAGAGTCAATAAGAGTTTATACAGTACCGATGTTGTTCGTCGTCGAGGTGAAGCTTCTGCAAACGGTGCCTCAAAGGGTGTCAGAGGCCACAAACAGTGAGTGCGAACTGCTGGTCAAGTGAAATAGCTGCGGATCCGTCTACATTGCCACATGCTGCTGGAAGAAGGACCCATCTCGTTCTGAAGGTGTTCAAAAGAACGAAGACTGCCCTTCTGGAGAAAGCGAGGTATTAGGAAAGTACCATCAGAGCACCAACCGTGAAAGTCGTCTCGGCGACTTCCGGGGGGAAAATCAGGGTTGCCAAAAAGTGATGTCAAGGGGGAGGGATGGGAAAAAGTATCATTTTATCGTGCTTTAGCAGTACCGCACACATTTGAATAGTTGTGGAGATCTGTGTTCCGTAGATCTCAATGGTAGTAATATTATCGCCCGTTGTGTTTTTAAAACTGCCGTTAGCTGTTCTTAAAGCGGAACTACCACCGCAAAACAACTTTAGCTTAAATAACTCCCCATCTGGTGACTAGCTGCTTAGTAGCGCTAGTCATCAGAATTATTACCATATTTATTTATTTAGAAAATGTTTTACCAGGAAGAATACATTGAGATTTCTCTCATTTTCAAGTATGCCCTGGACAGTTTTCAGTAGAGGGTTGCATATTTACACAAATTGAGAAACATTCTATATTACATATTATTAAATATACATACTCATGGAAATTTTTAAATTATAAACAGTTACACTCTGTTTTTAGATATAGAGAAGCATTTACATTTAAGGATTTTAGACTGGGAGCATATTTGATTATTTCAGGCAGATTGTTCCAGGCCTTTGGAGCTCTGAAGGAGAAGGCAGATCTTCATGCTTCTTTCTTGTATTGTGGTATACGTAGCGAGTTGTTTGGGGTGGAGTGGAGTTTATAGTTTTTAGTATGGAGAGCAGGAGTGAGCAAACTGCTCAGGTAGTGTGGTAGTTTTCCAGAGAAGTGGTTGTGTATTAAGCAAGAAAGGTGAAGGGCACGTCTCGATTTGAGTGTTAACCAATTTAGTTCTTTTAACATATCACAGCGATGAGTAGTGTAATTACATTAGAGGTTAACGTGGCATATTGAATTATACAGAGTGTCAAGTTTACTAAGATGGATTTCTGGCACTGGAGCATAAACTACATCACCATAGTCTGACAGGCAGCAACATCTGTTGCACAATACGTTTTCTAACCAGGGGACTTAAACATGATTTGTGTCTAAAAAGATTACTGATTTTGGGATAAAGCTTGGAGGTTAATTTCTCAATATGATGACCAAAAGTGAGGTTGGGGTCAAGCCACATACCAAGATATTTGTAGGAGTCCATTGGGGCCAATTTACGATTAGACTCCGTTACAATGGATAGGTGGGTATTGCCGAGATTACGCAGTTTGTGCTTTGTGCCAAATATCATTCTGACAGTTTTTCTGTGTTTAAGAATAATTTATTCCTTGCTATCCATCTTTCAACCTTGTAGAAATCATGTTGTAATATGGCCTCAAGGTGTGATATGTTTCAGTTTTTAGTATAGAGAATGGTGTTGTCTGCATACGTGTGTACTGAAGATGATTTGCAAACCTTGGGCAGATCATTTATAAAAAGAGAAATTAGAAGAGGGCCTAAAATGGAGCCTTGAGGAACTCCACTTGTTACTTTGAGCGGAAGGGAGTCATTGCCAACAACTGACACATACTGCATTCTGTCTGATAAATAGGATCAGAACCAGTTTAGAGAATTATTACCCAGTCCTGATCTTTGGAGTTTATTAATAAGAATATTATGGTCTACTGTGTCAAAGGCCTTGGCAAAATCTAAGAAAATGGCTCCTGTGAGGTCACCATTTTCCATGCCCGTCTGGATATCGTTGGTTACTTTTAGGAGGGCCATGACTGTTGAGTGATTTGGTCAAAAGCCTGATTGAAGTGGGGTGAAAAAACTGGTCTGTTGGTAATATTTATTTAGTTGCACATGTACACATTTCTCTAGGATTTTGGATAAGGTGGGGAGTAGGGATATTGGTCTGTAGATTGATACTACATTTTTAACCCCACTTTTGTGGATAGGCACAACTCTAGCCACCTTCCAGGATTTGGGCATGTACCCTGTTGCCAAAGAGGTATTAATTAAAGATGCAATCGGTTTGGCCATTACCATAGCGCTGAGCTTTAATAGCATTGCTGGTAGTTTGTCAGGGCTAGATTGGCATTTCATTTTTGGATTGAGGAGGTGATCATATATTTTGCTTTCATTTACTGGCATGAAATTGAATTCATTTTCAGAATTGCACCGGGCAACAGGTGCCAGTGGATGTTCTGTAGATGGCTGAACTTCCGAGTTATCTTTGTTTTGTGTAATCAGGGTGGTAGCACATCCAACAAAGTAGCTGTTAAATGCATTGGCTATGGCTATGGGGCACTGTATTGCTTCATTATCTATGATTATAGTTGATGGGGGAGTATGATTAGGAGGGTTATAGAGGTTTTTAATAACCTTCCAAAAGTTGACTGGCTTTGAAATGTTACTGTTTAAGTTGTCAGTAAAATATTGTGCTTTTGCTATTTTTGTTTGTTTTGTACATGTATTCCTTAATTGTCTGTATGCAGTGTGATCACATGCAAAGCCGGTTTAAGTTTTGTTCATAAGGCATCTCTGAGACTGTATAATTGAATCAAGTCAGCTGAGACCCAGGGTAGATGTGCCCCCCTAACCCTGACCTTTCTTAGTGGGGCATGGGTATTACAGACCTGTAAGTATTCAGAGTTAAAGAATTCTGTCGCTGAGTCTAGGTCTGGTATTAGCTGTATTCTGTGCCATAAGCAGTTTCTTAAATCATTTAGGAAGGACTGAAGATTAAAATTTCTAAATGATCTCGTGAATATGACTTTGGAACATGACTTGACTGGTTTTGTTTTGCGGACTCTGTAAACTATGGAGTGATCGCTAAACACATTTGCTAGTACACCTGAATCTTGGATTCTGCTTGTGCAGGATGAAAGGATCCAGTCTAGCAGAGTATGGTTGGATGTTTTAAGATTTATGCGAGTAGGGGAGGATATTAGTTGTGATAAGTTCAATGTTTTAAACAATGAACAAAATGTTTCATTCCTGGAGTCTAGCCAATTAATATTAAAGTCTCCAAGAACCATCAGCTCGCTTTTCTTGTTTTCAGTGGCAATCTTCTTTAGGTGTTGCGCTATGTCTGAAAGGAAATGTGCTGGGGTATTTGGCGGTCTGTAGATGCCAACAATTATGATTTGTTTTGAGTATGGAAGACAAATTTTGCCAGCAATGTATTCATACGAATCAGAGTTATGAGAGTCATTTAGAAGTGTAAAGTTTACTGATTCCTGTATGTTTATGATTACCCCCCCTCCTCGCTTTGCACGGTCTTTTCTAAAGCATGAGTATCCATCTATGGCAACAGCAGTATCAGGTATTTTTGGGGATAACCAGGATTCAGTAAGAAAAAGAATTTTAGGTTTGTATGGATAACACCATGTTTTTAGTTCATCTATTTTGGGCAGTATACTGCGTATGTTGCAGTGCACAAAAGACAGACCCTTTTTAAAGGGGAGGTTGCCATTTATTGCTCTTTGAGGGCAAGGGTTGGTTTCTATGTCATTTGCCAAGGCAAGTAATAGAATGCATAAAAATTTAGTGATTTGTTTTCTGTGAGCATGTAGTGAGAGGGTACGTCTGTTGCTATAATTACTGGGGGTGGGTGAGCTTGTTTTTAATACTCTCCACCAGCATTCAGAGGGAAGTGCACATGTATGCAGAAGTCCATGGTGTATTAATATGGTATGGTGCGGGTGCTGAGTATGGTTGCAGGGATAAGAGGAAATCTGTATTAATAGTGGAATGGTTAGTACAGATAGAAGTAATATGTTCATGTTGGCATGCATATGACATGGCTCGTAGGGTGAATACAAGTAGACAAACCAGCTGAGATTAAAAATTAAATTAATATTACAAGTATAAAATTATCTATTTTCTCCAGTTCCTCTTTATTCCTTTTTGTTTACTTGCCTGTGTTAATCAGTAGGTGTGCTGCAGCTCCTGTGTTTCTTTCCTGTCCAACTCTCTTGTATAACTCTCCATACTTCAATAAGGTGTTCCTTAGATAAGGAGGTAATACCCCTGGCATAATGCCAGCCCTAAGTGGGCTCTAGGTATATACTAGATGGAGCCCCAAGGAAGAATGACTGACTGACTGAGGGAATTCCAAATTGTTTAGCACTGGACTCGCCCTGAGTGCGGCCATTAAAACATCTGATAAGGAGCAGACACATAGATATAGGACAGGGATGGGGGAGGTAAGCAGTATGGATACTGGAAATGGGTTAATTGTTAGTACATACCACAGGGGGTTAAACTTGTACAGGGAGATTGCATGGGATTTGAAGTTCCAGTTTAAAATAGCCCTGGTTAGTACATACCACACAAAGGGTTAAAATTGTGAGGGGAGACAGTATGAGAATTGCTCTTCAACACAACAGGACTGGCTTTTACATACCACACAAAGGGTTAAAATTGTGAGGGGAGACAGTATGAGAATTGCTCTTCCACACAACAGGACTGGCTTGTACATACCACACAAAGGGTTAAAATTGTGAGGGGAGACAGTATGAGAATTGCTCTTCCACACAACAGGACTGGCTTGTACATACCTGTAAGGGACAAGAGAACCTCGTTAGGAGAAAGTCTTCATAAAACACAGCATATTGGATACATATTTTCTCTCTTGTATAACTCTCCATACTTCGATAAAATGTTATTTAGATAAGGTGGTAATACCCCTGGCAAATGCCACCCGGCATAATGCCACCCCTAAGTGGGCTCTAAATATATACTAGATGGAGCCCCAAGGAAGACTGAGAGGCAGGACGGATCGCGGACATCTTGCCATAGTGACGCCTGCTCTGTCAGTTCCTTCCGGCTCCTAGCAACTCCTGCTAGAGCCTGCTGGGACTGACGGAGCAGGCGTGCGGACGTCACTATGGCAAGATGTCCGAGATCCGTCCTGCCTGTCAGCCGTGAAAGAGAGGATAAATCTATTGAATATGGTAATAATTCTGACGACTAGCGCTACTAAGCAGCTAGTTGCCAGATGGGGAGTTATTTAAGCTAAAGTTGTTTTGCGGTGGTAGTTCCACTTTAAGACAGCTATTTGAATTAGTTGTTGTGCTTATAAAACCTCAGTCTGTTTTTTTGTTTTGTTTTTTCTTTTCTTTTTGGTATTGGCGACCATTAAATCAAGTCCTAATTGTGCTGTTTCAAGTCTGCAAGTGTAAATACATTACCAGCTTTTTCATACAATCTAAGTTTTTTTTTTTAATAGCAGATATTTTGAGTCATGTTTTCTGCGTGAAAATGACAAGCAATTACATATTTTTTTTGTTTTATTTGTTTTTTTTTAACTGCAACAAAAATTGCTCCTTTTTTCCCTCTTTCAATGCAAGTTTGCATATGGAGGTGGAGTAAGTGAAAACATAAGAGATATTCATGAGCTTCCATTGACTTCAGTATTTATTTTTTATCAGTGTTACAGTGTATGAACACACCAAAGTTGCAGCACGCTGCACTCTCCTGAGTTAAAGAGATAGTAATACCTGGATTTAAGAAGGTTTAATATTCTTCAAATGAAATAGAGTAAATCCCATTGCTTAAACATATATTTTAAGATTTATAAGCTTTTAACGTCCCATACTCCCACCCCTTTTGCTCATGTCAGTGCTCTAGCTGACAGATCAAGATTCTGGTCATGCGACCAGAGCCGAAATGGCGTTATCTACAAAGAAATACTTAAATAGAACGGTCTACAAAGTGTGCCTGCCTCCCAAAATTAAACCTTCTTAAATTCCGGTATTAGTATCCCTTTAAGCAATAAATAGAGTGCTCATATGAAAATCTCCATATTATGTTTGACACATCAAAATATTGTCCTGTGTGTCAGCGCAGTCTTAGAATGGATCAGTCTTCTTTTAAATTAGACAGTGCATCACATAAAATCCAATTTCTGTTTATCTTTGTCATATTTTATTTAAGGAGACTTATTCACCATTTCTTGAACAGATTCCAAAGGTTAATTTCAGATGATGAGAAAAATATGTTGCTATGTGTGAGATGAAGGCATATTGACAATTAGGATCTGTTAAAAAAACAATAGTGAAAAGTCCCCTCCTCCCGCCCCTTTTACTCTTCAGCAAAGCCGAAATAACGTTATCTACAAAGTAATACTTAATTAGTACGGTCTACAAATTGTGCCTGTCTCCCAAAATTAAACCTTCTTACTGTTCCTTTAAGCAATAGAGTGCCCATATGAACATCTCCATAGGAAATAAGTATACCAAACTTGTGCTATGTTCGACACACCAAAATATTGTCCTGTGTGTCAACGCAGTCTTAGAATGGATCAGTCTTCTTTTAAATTAGACAGTGCATCACATAAAATCCAATTTCTGTTTATCTTTCTCATATTTTATTTAAGGGTTCTTATTCACCATTTCTTGAACAGATTCCAAAGGTTGATTTTAGATGATGAGAAAAATATGTTGCTATGTGTGAGATGAATGCATACTGATAATCAGGATCTGTTGAGAACAAATATGACTTTAACCCTTTGAGTGCCAGAGGGGTGCACAACTCCTTTCTCTGCAATGTGTTGCATACCCTCTGGCACTCACAGGGTTAAAAAAATATGGAGACAAGGCTATTTAACAGTATGTATATGATTTATTTTATCCATATGTCCTTGAAACTAAATGTTCCTTTCTTTAATTTTGAGGTTTTGATGATCGAGAAAATGATTTATTTCTTTGTGATACTAATACCTGTAAATTTGATGGAGAGTGTTTAAGAATTGGAGACACAGTAACATGTGATTGTCAGTTCAAGGTAAGGAGCTTGTTATCTAATTTTTAAAACCGACTAATGTGGGCATAAAAGGGAAAATGGCTTCCAAAGATAAAGCTGGTACCAAGGTAGTTTCTGTGACTGGGACATTCCTGCTATTTTTTAATATAACCTAGGTTGTAGAAGTTTGGTCCCCAAGGGCTTCAACCTGGCCAAAATTAAAGAATATCCTTGATTAAACACAGGTGTGTCCATTAAAATCAAACAAAAAAAAGAAACTCACAGCGCTAGCACGCCATGACATATCCATACAAGTTACCCAAATGTTAAATCTGTATAACGCATATAATATAGTTTCAAAGAATACATCAGGGACATTTTTAAGCTTGGATAGGGATGATAATGTATATTAGATAGGACTCGCTTTAAATGGGGTATTGTCAAGGATCAGTATCCGGGTTTCCCAATGTCTGGATGTTAATGTAGCTGGAGCGAGACTCTCGGGTACATTGACTGTGGCACCTATCCCTTGCTGCGGCCAAAGGTGCCGGCTGCAAAGCCAGATGACTGATCCCGGTTGAGCCGGGGCCCTGACTGGGATGGGAAAAGATGCACACCAGTGTTGGTTTTGGACAAAGGGCCCAGTGAGGACCTCAGACGTAGACCCTCTAAGCTCACACTCAACTGAACAGGATCTGCCCAAGATAGCAGGCTGAGACTGCTTAAGGTTCACCAATAGGGTAATAAGGACTTTCCCTTTAAATGTAGCAGGTCGGGACCGCTTTCTCACCATACAGTGGTGAAGGAGATGGTGTAGGACAGCAATGACAAGTCTGAAGGACTTCCAACCACGGTTAGAACCGAATATGGCTAGGAATCGACAAAACACTAATAACTCCAGAGATAGGGTAAAGAGGAGCAGTACCGCCACCAAGTGATCGACTAATACTTGTATGACTCCTACACCACAAGTATCCAAAGGAATATAGGGCAACAAAGTCAAAGTAACAGATCGAAAAGGAGGATAAATATACTCACCCCTGCTTCTTCTGACACCTAGGTCAGGACCACAGCTATAGGAGAGCACCCTTGAACTCTAAGAGATGGGACTGCTGAGAGATGCGGCACACCTGGCTTTAGCTTGCCCTGCTGTGTGAATACACTGTTGAACAGAGTCAGCCAGGGGCCACCTAGGCAGATGCAGAGGCCCAAATCAAAGGTAACTATAGGGGTGCATGTCGGAGAATGCAATAATAGCGCCTGTCGCCTGGGTCAGAGGAAATATAGACATACAGGTAGTATAGTGAGTATAATAAATACCTTCCGGGTCCTGAGGCCCAAGATATGAGCGTACCAGATGATGTGGATGGAATCAAGTAGAAAAACAGTCAAAACAAGCCGAGGTCACTTGGAGCATATGGGGTATGAGAGATAAGCAGAATCTGTAGTCTGTCAAAGTGAGCCAGGGAGTAAACAACTGGGAAGACTATCCAAATACAGAAGCAAAGGTTGAAGTACAAACAATGTCAGGTCTGTCCAACAGACAAACTTGAATAATTGGTCCATGAGCTTAGAGGCCTAAGGCTGTAAACCCTAGCTGAATAATAGATCCAAGGAGGAGGAGGAAGTGATGCAAGGGGAGACAGACAAAAATAGATGCAAATGGAAAAACCAGACAGAGACACACCAGAAGGGTCAACAGGAGAATCCTAGCAGAGGAAGACCAAAACTGGTGCAGACAGAAAAACCAAACGGGCCAGAAGGGTGAACAGGAGAGTCCTGACAGGTATTTTCGCGATGTAAGCATTGATTTGCATTGTGTTCCTTACCCCGTGGCACTCAAAGGGTTAAACATTTTGTCCAAATTATGCAACAAAAACCTAATTCTTTGAAAATGTATTAACACAGTGGTATAATATTATTATTATTATTCTTTATTTATATAGCGCCAACTAATTCCGCAGCGCTGTACAATTGGGAATAGACATACAGAGGTATTAAATAGTACAATCAGATGTGGAGAACAGGAGGATCAGAGGGCCCTGCTCGTGAGAGCTTACAGTCTAGAGGAAGGTAGGTTTGATACAGAAGGAGTAAGTGCTATTGCGTTTAAGTGCCTCCTGCCACATGAACTGCCAGTCAGTGGGAGGGAGTGAGAAGTGCCGTTGAGTGCAGTAGTCCGTGCAAGGGGTGAATCTTGGTGATGATGTTTATGGAGGCAGTTGATAGGCCTCCCTGAAGAGGTGAGTCTTCACGGAGCGTCTGAAGATTTGAAGGCTGGGGGAGACTCTGATGGGGTGGGGGAGGGAATTCCACAGCTCAGGTGCAGCACGGGAGAAGTCCTGTAGGCGGGAGTGGGAGGATGTGATAAGAGCTGTGGAGAGCAGAAGGTCATGTGCAGAGCGAAGATGGCGGGCGGGAGTATATTTGGAAATGAGAGATGAGATATAGGGGGGTGCAGTGTTAGTGAGGGCTCTATAAGTTAGCACCAGAGTTTTGAATTTTACTCTGTATGCTAACGGGAGCCAGTGTAGGGACTGACAGAGGGTTGTGGTGTTAGAGAAGCGATGAGTGAGGTAGATTAGTCTTGCAGCAGAGTTCATTATGGACTGTAGCGGGGTTAGTCGGGTGAGAGGCAGGCCAATTAGTAAAGAGTTACAGTAGTCAAGACGGGACATGATGAGTGTTTGGATTAGAATTTTGGTAGTGTCTTCTGTGAGAAAGGGTCGGATTCTAGAGATGTCGCGGAGGTGGAGGCGGCATGAGTTGGAGATTGACTGGATGTGAGGAATGAAGGATAGGGCAGAGTCAAATGTGACCCCCAGGCAGCGTGCTGTAGGGGTTGGTGTGATGGAAGTGTTGTTAACGGTGAGGGTAATTGTAACAGGATCCTAAGTCCTCACATTGACTTAGCCTGCTATGCCGGGTCTCTCTCTTGCAGGGGCCGCCAGGGAAGGGTGATGTCTCCGGTGCTCCGCTCCAGCTATCCCAGGATGGGGGTCAAAAGAAGACCCTTGATACCACCCCAAACGAACGACACAGCACGCCAGTCAGGTTCCAAAACTGAACACACTTTATTTTGGCTGAATTCAGCTCTTTTAAGCAGAGTTAATTGCATCAAGTCAAACAGTTAACAAAAGGGCACAAAACATTCTATAATTAAATTAACATGATTAAATTTAGCAACAATGGGCACACAATGTCACAAAGGGCTGAACTTCATGGATAAGGGATAGGGGTAAACATGGAAACAATGGGAACTCAGACTCGGTGGAGCCTCTGCATTTTGGCCGCTTTGGTGAAAGTCAGGTCTTTTTTGTGAACCAAGTGAACCTCCATAGTAAAGGCCTAGGGTCCGTTACATCACCCCCCCTTTCGGGCATCCAAGTCCTTCACTCCGTTTTCAGAGAAGGGCTTGGGATTTCCAATCTGGAAAAACCCCGTAGTACTCCTAGCTGTTTAGATGTCCTTCTGGCGTGATAATCTGTCAGCGTTGCTGTTCTGTTTGCCAGACCGGTATTGAACCGTGAAAGTGTAGGGCTGTAAAGCTAAACTCCATCACAGCAAGCGCCCATTATCCCCAGATGTTCTATTTAGCCATACAAGGGGGTTATGGTCCGTGAGTACTGTGAATTCTCGGCCATATAGGTAGGGCTGAAACCGCTTTATAGCCCAAACTAGTGCCAAACATTCTTTTTCAATGGCGGAGTATCCCACTTCTCGGTCCAGGAGCTTGCGACTTTGAAATGCGATAGGATGCTCAGCCCCTGTGGCGTCCATTTGACTTAGCACTGCTCCCAACCCGACGTTTGAGGCATCTGTATGGACCAGAAAGGGTTGGTTAAAGTTGGGAGCAGTGAGGACAGGACCTTTGCCTAGCGCAGTCTTGAGGGCTTTGATTGCTTGGGTGCAGTCTGGGGTCCAATTTACTACCCGGGGCAGGGCTTTTTTGGTGAGATCAGTCAGGGGTTTTGCCAGGTCACTGTACCTGGGGACAAACCGACGGTAGTAGCCCGAGGTTCCCAGGAACGCGAGGACCTGTTTTTTGGTCTGGGGCTGAGGCCAGTTTACAATGGCCTCGATTTTGGCCGGTTCAGGTCTCTGACACCCGCTACCTACCCTGTGGCCAAGATATTGAACCTCCCCCATCCCAAACTGACATTTGTCGGGCCGTATGGTCAACCCTGCCTGCTGTATGCGCCCCAAGATTGCCTCCACATGCAACAAGTGCTCCTCCCAGGACTCACTAAAGATCGCTATATCAGCTAGATAAGCGCAAGCAAATTCCTGTGCCCCCGTCAGCAAGTGATCCACCAGCCTTTGGAAGGTGGCGGGCGCATTCCTCATCCCGAATGGCATGACCGTGAATTGGTACAGGCCAAATGGGGTGATGAAGGCAGATTTGGCCACTGCCTCCGGAGCCATGGGAATTTGCCAGTACCCTTTGCTTAAGTCTAGGGTGGTGACGAAGCGAGCTCCAGCAAGTTTATCCAGGAGGTCGTCTACCCGGGGCATGGGATAAGCGTCGGTTACTGTCTTGTCATTGAGTCGCCGGTAGTCCACACAGAAACGTGTGGTGCCATCCTTTTTGGGGACCAGGACTACCGGAGAAGCCCAAGGACTGTCTGACTCCTCAATGACTCCTAGGTCCTGCATTTCCCTAAGTTCCTTCTGAATAGAGGCTTTGACAGCCTCGGGTACCCGGTAAGCGGTTTGCCGGAGCGGTGTCTGTGTTAAGGTTTCCACCTTATGCTCTGTTAGGGTCGTGCGACCCGGTAAAGCCGAGAAGAGATTGGGCCACCGGGTGACAATACTGTGCAGTTGTACCCGCTGCTCCGGGGTAAGATGGGCCCCTAGGGGCACCGGGCTGAGTGGAACCGTACTGTGGGTGTCCGCTAATAAGTCCGGCAATTCCCTATCTTCAGTTTCCTGACTGGCCAAGGTGCATATGGCCAGAATCTCCTCAGGCCGCTCCTCATATGCTTTCAGAGCATTAATGTGACAGACCAGCCTGTCCTTCAACTGGGGTCCCTTGGCTATTAGGTAGGTGGTTTCCCCTTGACGATCTACTATCTGGTAGGGACCTTCCCAGGCTGTCTGAAGTTTATTTTGGCGGACCGGCCGCAGGGCCAGTACCTTCTGCCCTACGATAAATTCCCTGTCCTGGGTTTGCCTATTGTAGTACTGTTGCTGGCGGGTCTGGGCGGTTTGGAGGTTCTGTCGGGCCATGCCCATCAGAGTCTCCAAGCGCTCCCGGAGCTCCAACACATATGTTACTGCAGGAGTTTCCTCTGCCTCACACTTCCCTTCCCAGTATTCCCGGAGGATATTCAGGGGTCCTCGAACTCATCTCCCAAAGAGTAGTTCAAAGGGAGAAAAGCCCGTGGACTCATGTGGCACCTCTCGGTAGGCAAAGAGGAGATGAGGCAGATACTGCTCCCAATCTCGGTGGGAGTCCGTAAAGGCTCTGAGCATTTGCTTCAGGGTTCCATTGAACCGTTCGCAAAGCCCATTAGTCTGGGGATGGTATGCTGTGGTGTGGAGTGCTTTAACTCCGCACAACTTCCATACCTGCTGCAGTAATTCAGACGTGAACTGAGTGCCCTGATCTGATAATATCTCCTGGGGGAACCCAACCCGGGTGAAGATTTTAATCAGTGCGTCTGCTACAGATTCTGCGGTGATGTTGGCCAGGGCAACTACCTCAGGGTACCGAGTGGCGAAGTCCACTACTGTTAGTATGAATTTTTTCCCCTAGCGGCTGCACCTGGCCAAGGGTCCCACAATATCCACAGCCACGCATTGGAAAGGAACCCCGATGATGGGAAGAGACTGTAAAGGTGCCCGGGGCGGTCTCCACGCTTGCCGACACGCTGACAAAGGTCACAGGTCTGGCAGAACGTGCTAACATTTTTAGACAGTTGGGGCCAGTAAAAAGCTCTGGTGAGCCGCTGTTCTGTACGCTTGGCTCCGAGGTGACCGGCCAGCGGCACCTCATGAGCCAGTGACAGCAAGGCGGCTCGGTGAGCCGCAGGGACAAGTAATTGTTTTTTGAGAACCTCTGTCTGTCCCTGTCCCATGGACCTAGTCTGCCTATATAACAGTCCATTGTCCCAGCTAAAAACTTCCCCATTAGGGCCAGTCCTCCCCGTGTCGGCCTGTTCCCTGTACCCCTGTAGTGTGGGATCTGTCTGTAGGGCCGTCCGGAACTCGTCTGGGGGAACCCACTGGAAGGGCCGGTCATCGGGTCTGGGGCTAGGTGGAGTAGTCGGGGGGCTTACCACTGCTTGTCTGGTTTGTGAGCGGGTGACGGCCTGGCAATCCTCCGGTCGTGGATCGGTAAATTGGCTCTCCAACCGGCCCAAGTCGTTGCCCAATAGTACATCCGCCGGCAATCCAGGCATCACCCCAACATTTTTGTATCCTTGTCCACTACCCCAGTCCAGGTGTACTCGGGCCATAGGTAAGCGATATATTTTCCCACCTGCTACGCGGACTTCCACAACCTGGTCCGTGCGGTGGCGGGGTAATAAGCATCCGGGTTGCACCAAGGTGAGTGTGGCCCCGGAATCCCTTAGTCCTTCCGTGGGATAGCCATCCACTTTAATGGGCTGCATATGATGGCTTCTATTGTCGGAGGGCCCCTCCCGAGCGAGGGCAACTTCATGGTAATAGCCCCATGGTGACCGATCTGTGGGGCCCCGCACAACTGAAGAAGAGAAGGCCAAACTGACTCGGTGTCCACTGCTTCACTGACACAGTGAATTGGTCTGGGAGCCCCTCTCATTTGGGAGGGCTGAGAGTTCCACCTGGAAGAACCACCCGGGGGTCTTTGCACAGTCCGGTTCTGGGGGCAGTTGGGACGCAGGTGACCATACTGCTGGCATTGATAGCACCGAGGATTGGAGTTGGACCGAGGCTGGAAGTAACTTGTGTCCCGTGTGGGAACCGAGATAGCCGTCCGAGTGGCAGGAGCTGGGGTTCCGGCCGAGCGGGTACTACTTGATCCCGGGGTCCCCAGAAGGGTGTTTCCTCGAGGGCTTCGCAGTCTAGATTCTTCAAATTTGTCGGCCAATTCTGCGGCCGTGGTAACCGTGCGGGGTGCTTGATCATGGACCCAATCCCGCACCTCCGGGGTAACTTGATAGAAAAATTGTTCCAACAGAATTTGCTGACAACAGTCTTCCCAGGTCCTGGCCCCTGCCCCTTGCAACCAGCTACGGCATGCCCGTTCCATTTTGTATACCCACTCCGTGTGGGTTTCTTTAGGTTGGCGGCTTCCTTCCCTGAATTGCCTCCGGTATGCATCAGGGGTCACTGCATACCTTTGGAGCAGTCTTCGCTTTACCTCGGGGTAATCGGTAATCCAAGCATCTGGTATGGCACGGTATGCATCCGCAGCCCTCCCCGTGAGCTTGCCTGCTAGGATTGGGACCCAGTCCTGGCGATTAACCTGGATCGCTTGGCATTGTCGCTCAAAGTCCCTTAAAAACCCATCAATGTCCCCTCCTGCATTGTCAAAAGTTTTAAATAGTTGATGGGGGAGGCGACGTGGTGATCCGATGAGTCCATTCTGGAGTCATTGCTGTGACTGGGGGGCCCTGAACGATTTTGGGATAACTCCTCCAGGTACTCCTTTTCCACATCAAGAATTGTCCTTATCCTAAAGTCAGGCGATGGGTCTGGGCCGGCCAGCGCCAATCTGTCGGCCACCCGCTGATTCACAATATTTGAGGTAGCTGGCACGGGTTGAATCGGTGGCGGAGATCCTACCGCATTGGAAGGGTTACTGTAGGAATCATCCTGGGGCAAATCTGTAACCCTGGCCCGATCCACGATCTCCTCATCCATAGCTTGGAGGAGATTTATTAATTCACCTTTTTTCAGTCCCCTGGCGTCTCGTCCGCGTTCCTCTGCCATAATTTGGAGCTCAGCCACCGAGCGCTGCCTGTAAACATCGGCCATCGCACCCCCTTGACTTCCAACAGTGTTCCGTATCCCTCAGAATGGCGAGCAAGATGGTCCCCCTTCTGGGCTGGCCTCCGTTATGTTGCTGGGACCGGGGTCAAGCCTGTGGCTGTATCTCCCCCTGGATGCTGGTCCCAGTTGCAGTTCTCTGTGAAAAAGTAAGATCCCGTCGCTTGCCACCAGTGTAACAGGATCCTAAGTCCTCAGATTGACTTAGCCTGCTATGCCGGGTCTCTCTCTTGCAGGGGCCGCCAGGGAAGGGTGATGTCTCCGGTGCTCCGCTCCAGCTATCCCAGGATGGGGGTCAAAAGAAGACCCTTGATACCACCCCAAACGAACGACACAGCACGCCAGTCAGGTTCCAAAACTGAACACACTTTATTTTGGCTGAATTCAGCTCTTTTAAGCAGAGTTAATTGCATCAAGTCAAACAGTTAACAAAAGGGCACAAAACATTCTATAATTAAATTAACATGATTAAATTTAGCAACAATGGCCACACAATGTCACAAAGGGCTGAACTTCATGGATTAGGGGCAGGGGTAAACATGGAAACAATGGGAACTCAGACTCAGTGGAGCCTCTGCATTTTGGCCGCTTTGGTGAAAGTCAGGTCTTTTTTGTGAACCAAGTGAACCTCCATAGTAACGGCCTAGGGTCCGTTACAGTAATATTTGGGATAAGGCTGGTTGTAGATGGAGGGAAGAGAATTAGTTCAGTTTTGCCAAGGTTAAGTTTGAGTTGATGGGAGGACATCCAGGAAGACACAGCAGACAGACAGTCAGACACTCGGGACAGGAGGGAAGGGGAGAGGTCTGGGGAGGAAAGATATATTTGGGTGTCATCAGCATAGAGATGATGGTGAAACCCAAAGGAGTTTATTAGTTTTCCAAGGGAAGCAGTGTAGATTGAGAAGAGCAAGGGTCCCAGTACTGATCCTTGAGGCACACCAACAGACAGTGGGAGGGGTGTGGAGGTGGAGCCGGAGTAGGAAACACTGAAGGAGCGGTTGCAGAGATAAGATGAAAACCAGGAGAGTGCAGTGTCGCAGAGACCTAGGGAGTGGAGGGATTGGAGGAGGAGTGGGTGATCAACTGTGTTAAAGGCAGCTGACAGGTCCAAAAGATTGAGTAGGGAGTAGTGGCCTTTTGACTTGGCTGAGAGCAAGTCATTGGCCACTTTAGTGAGGGCAGTCTCAGTGAAGTGATGAGGGCGGAATCCGGATTGCAAGGGATCTAGCAGGGAATGGGAGCAGAGGAATTTAGTGAGCCGGTTATATGCAAGGCGCTCAAGAAGCTTGTAGGCGAACGGGAGTAGGGAAATTGGCCGGTAATTTGACAGTGAGTTTGGGTCCAGGGAGGGTTTTTTTAGGATGGGAGTGATTAGTGCATGTTTGAAAGAGGATGGGAAGGTGCCGGTTGACAAAGAGAGGTTGAATAAGTGAGTAAGGATTGGAGTTAGTAGAGGGGAGAGTTCTTGGGTGAGCTGAGATGGGATTGGGTCGAGAGGGCATGTGGTTAGGTTTGAGCGAGTGAGGAGAAGGGAGACTTCATCCTCAGTGACAGGTGGGAAGGAGCTTAGTGTGTATGTGGGAGAGGCGACAGAGCTGGGCTGGCTGGGTGGGGGTGGTAGTGATGAAATGTCATGTCTGATAGATTCAATCTTGTTCTTGAAGTGGTTGGCGAGATCTTGGGCAGAGAAGTTAGTGGAAGGTGTTTGTGTTGGTGGGTTTAGAAGAGATGTGAAGGTTGAGAAAAGGCGTTTGGGGTTGGAGGAAAGATTAGAAATTAGAGAGGAGAAGAATGACTGTTTAGCCAGGGAGAGGGCAGAGCTATACGAACGGAGAATGAATTTGTAGTGTGTGAAGTCAGCTGTGGAGCGCGATTTCCTCCAGTGCCTTTCAGCAGTGCGTGAGCACCTTTGGAGGTATCGCGTTAGTCTTGTGTGCCAGGGTTGTAGTGGGGTTGTGCGTGGGTGGCGTGGAGTTGCAGGTGCAGCGATGTCAAGGGCTGAAGTGAGAGTGCTGTTGTAGAGAGCAGTAGTTTTGTCTGGGCAAGTAAGTGTGAGGATGGGGTTGAGAAGAGGCTGCAGGGAGGTGGAAAATTGTTGCTTGTCAAGAGTATGCAGATTTCTCCGCATGCTCTTGATTGTGGCGGGGGTGATGGGTTTGCGTGGTATGATGAGGTTACCGGTGAGGAGGTGGTGGTCAGAGAGGGGAAAGGGGACATTAGAGAAGTTGGAGACCGAGCAGAGGTTAGTGAAGATCAAGTCGAGGGAGTGACCATCACTGTGTGTGGGAGAGCTGGTCCACTGCGATAAGCCTAAGGAGGTTGTTAAGGAGAGGAGTTTGAGGGCAGGGGGGGTGTTGTGATTATCTATAGGGATGTTGAAGTCACCCATGATGAGAGTAGGGACATCAGAGGACATGAAGTGAGGGAGCCAGGAGGTGAAGTGATCAAGGAATTGTGCGGTGGGACCAGGTGGCCTGTATATGACAGCGACACACAGCGATATGCTTCATATAGGGTGCACATTTGGATGACTTGTAGGAGTGTCAGATAAATGAATGTGCTGATTAATTCATGTGAGTTTAATTAGGATGTCCTTAAATCCTGCTGTTTCCAGTCCTTGAGGACCTAACTTTGACACTTTTGTGTAAGACCTAATGTTCTAAAAAGCATCTAGGAGGTAAAATTACATGTTTTTATTACCAACAACTTTCATAATTTTTATTGTGAAAAGAGTGCAAGTGGTATATTTTAGTGGCCAATTATATGTTGCCTGTTTGTTACAAAATATTTAATTTCTAAGTAATATGTGAACTATATATGTCTTAAGAAAGAAACAATAATATGCTCAATGAACTAGTTGGCCCCCCCTGGTGAAAATCATCACAATCCGAATGCTAAAGAGATCTAGAATACAGAAAAGTGTTAACAATATCTGTATAAATCCCCCAATATAACAGTTAATAAAATCCATGAACAGTCTAGTAGGAAGTGTGCCAAATCCAAATAAAAGGCTAAAATAATCAAAAAAGTTTATGTCTACAAAAGGAGAGGTAGGCCACATAAATCTATACATACAGCCATATATATAAATCGTGAGAAATGCTAAATGTGTAAAACAGACTAGATACCAATAAAAATAGAAACCTGATAAAACATCCAATATAAAGTCTATTACTGTCCATACTGTTTAACAAATATTGCAAAATTGTGATGAGTCTGAGAGAAAATAAAAACTATATTATTTATCTGTTAATGACTTTGTTAATTAATGATATGGATGATGATGTGATGGAATGAGATGACTCAGATGTATATAGAGAGTCCTTTTATAAAATTAATTACACTACTTTACTCTCCTCTGCTGCTCCTATTACACCTTTCCAAACATCTAGGCAAAAAGGGCGCAGTAAGAAAAGGGCAAAAGATCTAAATGTAGTGTTTATAAAAATCCCCAACAGACACATAAATGAATGCACTTACAAGATTCCAATCTTATGGTATGCGTGTGTCTCTCCCAGTCTTTGCAGACTCGTTACTGTGCCTGCTTTACTCCTGAGCTCCACCTCTCTTGTTACAGCAACTGAGTACCAAAGCTGTTATATTGTATCTGCTTTTTTAGTTCAAATCTCCATGTATTTAAACTTGGTACAATTCAATGAAGTGTGTTTGTGGAAACACTTTTTCCCACCGTCCTTCTCCATCTCTGTCTCCAGTGGCATCTGGAGCAAATGGGAGTTCTCACAGAGGGTGTAACCAGGAGTGTCCTGGTTAATAACCACTGATACTCTGCCCAATGCGTATCACAAACTTCTGCCTGCTTTGTCAAGGGGAGAGGTCCGTGATACTTGTTGGGTGGCGGATCAATGATTACTGACCGGGACTCTCCTGGCCATGCCCCCTGTGAAAACTCCCAATCAATCCAGACGCTGCCAGAGACATCAACGGAGAAGGCTGGTTGGTTCCACAAAGACACTTAATGGAATGGTAACATTATGACTCTGGGCAAGTTTAAATACGTTAACTATTGAATTGTTGCCCACTGTTGGGCAACCAACAAAAAGGTGCATTAAAGATGTCACATGGTTGAAAAGGGGGCATTGAAAATGTTGCATTAAAAATGTTGCATGGTTGAAAATGTTGCATGGTTGAACAGGCTTAAGTGTTGCAACATCAGAATTACACCTGCATAAGTGTTGAGTGCTGTTCTCATCACTATGTGGCTTGTTGCTATGAATGAGTTACTACAGCATCTACTATAATCCTAGATTGCCATCACCCTTCCCATCTCTTGTCTTCAGTATGTAAGAACAGAACAGCACCATGCAGCCGACAGGATCAAACACTGTCACGCTTCTGGCACTCACAGGGTTAATTGAGCTGTGCTGTTGTCACAGGAAGCCGTGCTATTGTTATACAGAGCGCTGATATTTTTATACTCGGAGTCCTGATATTATCCAAAGTCTCGCTAGTCTCCTACAGCAGAGCTTTAGAGCTATCATGAGTCCCCAAGATCCATTTCCTGGAATACACTGTGTCACCCATGGGTCAGGCTCCCAGCGTACCTGTGATTGTATCACGTCTCTTTCTCTCTGTGAACTGGTCCTGCAGACCCTACCTGCACTAAAAGTACATGTAGTTGACAGGCTCAAACACTGTCACTCTTCTTCTATATGTCACTCAACTAAGCAGAGACCAAAGAACAGAACAGTTAACCTGTGAGTGCCAGAAGCTTAACAGTGATTGACTGCCAGATTTCTTATCAATTGAAACCTCTCTTGCCAACAGTGACAGTTAAAAAGCTTAGTCAGTGGTGCTGCTATCACAAATTTCTCATTCATTTGGATGAACCATCTGATAAACTAACATCCGAATGTTATACATTTTGGGCAAAAATTGCATCTTCTATAACAAAGAAAATTTCCAATTGAAGTCAGTGGGATTTTTAATTGACACACGAGGCACAATTGTTTTGCCTTGATACAAATTTCTGCACCTCCTTTGTCTACGTATTGTACCAAGGAGATGAATTTAAATATAAAGGCTGCATTTTCTGGCTCAGTCGCTGAAGGTCCGTTGCTCAGTCTTCTCTCTGGTCTGGTTGTCTTGTGCTGAGAGGAGACTGAGAGCTGTAGTGTACTGGGATGTGGAGGAGACAGACTGAAACATATTGGAGGTTAAATTAGTGCTGCAGTTTAATATTTTAGATAATGGTCTGAACAGAGATAGAGAATTCCTATCACATTGTGGATTAACCTTTACAACAGCCCCACTGGGACCGTAAATACCTTTGACTCCTCAGAGGAAGACTGCAATTTACATCACTCCTGTACCATTGACCGATCAAAGAAACTGGGTCTGGACTGAGCTTTCTTATTTGATTTCCATTCAAAACAATGCAATGTGTACTTATATATAAGAGAGGAAGAGACCTAAGAGGCCTTGAAACCTTGTATCCTAAATCTGCTTAGTTAGCCAATAAAGGTATCCGCTTGACTATATTTGCCTCCTGTATTGCAACTTGTAAAACATGGTACCAACATGAAAAATATGCAAATGAATCTGAAAAACCTCCTAAAGAAACGTTCACAACTGGATAGTGACATCTTCTTCCTGACCACATTCAAAAAGGAAATTTTAATACCTAAAGGCCTCATGCTGACAAATTCTACCCTGGACACATACAACAGCAGGTTTGCACAGCAACTGTGTACCAGGACTTCCCAGAGGCTACACAACAACCTTCTTGGGATCTGCTATAACAGGAAATCAAAGCTACAAGCAGAAATATCAACTCTCTTTGAACAGCTTGGACCAGACACTGAGGACATACTACAGGCCCTTAAACAATACTACAAGAAACTACACACACTCCTCCTCAACACCAAGAGGAAGAAACTGCAGAGGTTGAGATACAAAGCAGGTTTCCCAGCAGAATCTGTAAATCAACCAGAATGGAACTGTTTTGTGAACCTTTCCACACACAAACTAAGCAAATAGGAATCTGTATTTTCAAAAGGACTGTCCTTCTGTCCTCCTAAACCTTGACCTCCTAAACCTGTGGACAAGGTAACACTCTGCAGTGACATGGAATAACTTTTCAGACAACTCAGACTCAAGGAATTCTTCCATGAAAAAATGAATTATGATGATACCAACACCAAAGTGCAACATCACAATGTCAATGCACCCACAAAAAGATCCACCTTGACTCCAAAACCAGGAAGTACCCTACACTGGACAGATACATATATAAATTCGGAAATAGATTCACTGCAGAACTACTGGAGAAACAATGTGAACCAACACCCAACCTATCAGGCAATCTGGCAGGCCCTTGTGTACTGGACCTCACTCTTGAAAGGGAAGCCAGTGAGGTTTCAGTCAGACAGTGACACCGCTGTGGCATGTATCAATCACCAAGGGGGCACTCACAGTGCAGCTACTTGATTCAAGGTGAGGTACATTCTTGGTGGAGCGGAGACCCACATTCTGGCCATCCCAGCCATTCACATTCCAGGGGTAGAAAATATTCAGCTTGAGCCTCTCAGTCATCAAGACGTCTCTCAGGGAGAATGGGAACTCAACCTGGAAACATTCTACCTGATTGTGCAACAGTGGGGTGTGCCGAAGATGGATCTCATGGCCACCAGGGAAAACAGGAAGGTCTTTGAAGGGAGATCCGCTATGCTTTGCCACACATGCGAGGTAGGTTCTGTGGAACTTCCACCTCACTTATGTGTTTCATTCATTCTTCTTATTCCCAGGGCACTCCAGAAGAACAGGTTGGACAGTATGACCGTCATCCAGCTCGCGCTTATTGGACCCAGGAGGGCTTTGTTTGCAGATCTGGTCGGTCTTTCGATTCAGGATGTGCTCCACCTTCCTTCCAGGCTAGATCTCTTGCTCCAGGTTTACCCATGGCACAAGGATGTGGAGAAAATGGCTTTGATGGCATGGCTCTTGAAGCATGCATCCTGAGGTGGAAAGGTTTTTCAGCGGAAGTCATTTACACCATGACTGAGGCCACTAAGCCTTTCTCCTCCAAGGCTTACCATGTGTGGTCTCTTTTTCATCTATCAAGATGTCACATGACCCACACACGTAATCCCAATCAAAAAATGTAAACAGGCCTGAAAAATAACAACAACAATGCTGATTTGGTTGGATCCGTGTACGCCCAGTGCTAACTCCCCGTGCTACACAGAAAAACCCCAAATAGAAGCGTTCCAAGGCAATATATGAAAACTCATAGTTGAAACTAATAAATTTACATATATGCTTGTTAGTATTTACTCTGCGCATAATCTACAGTGGTTCCATTTCAAGCGCATGCGTAGTATGAATAAATAAAGTGGTTTAAACACAGAAGTAAAGTGTTAGTATTTACTCAGTGCATAATCTAATGTGTTTCCATTCCAGCGCATCTGCAATAGAAATGAATAAAATAAGTAAGCACAGAGGTAACATAGTGAACAATATATAAATAAGGTACATGTGAAATCTTTCATATCGGATTCTTGTAAATGATACGTGAAGCAATCAAGCCATATTGGTGACCATAGTGAAATCTCACCATCCAACAATGCAACGATATAACAAACGTTTCACAAAGAGTCTCCTAATTATAATACACATGCGCAACATCCCCAAGTGCACTAACTGTGTTCTAGGAGAAATGTAACCAGGTTATATCTATTAGAAAAAAAAATACTTTATATATGGTTATATTAAGATTTTATAAATTCATAATGTTATAGGGTCTATAAAAAGAAACCGTAGGCACTATAATAAATGGTCCCAAAAGTATTTTGTGATTTCTTTTTGATCCCCAAAAAATAATATACTTGGACTGTTAACCCCGATGTTAAGAATATAATAACAATAGTTGCAATGTATTTTTGGTCAGTCTCAAAATATAACTCAGTCACCTTAACTAAATACATTTGTATCCATTAGCTACACTTTGGCCCCTGGAACAAAAAAGTAATCAATACATTTACCAGGGTTATTGAATAACAACAGAAACGGATAGTCAAAAAAACGCAAAAGCAGAGTCTTAAATTAGCAATAATGGTCATATATATGATTATTTGCAAGTCACAGCATAAATGGTGGTTCCTCTTAAAGACATCCATGAATCCTACTGGGATATCCATAGTTCAATATCCAAAATGTAGCTAATGGATACAAATTTATTTAGTTAAGGTGGCTGAGTTACCTTGGGGTTTTTCTGTGGAGCACGGGGAGTTGGCACTGGACGTACACGGATCTGATCAGATCAGCCTTGTTGTTGTTGTTTTTCAGGCCTGTTTGCATTTTTTGATTGGGATCACGTGTGTGGGTCATGTGTCATCTTGATAGAGCACTATTGGCCTCTGTAACATTTAAATGTGTCTAGGGTTGTATATGACCGTTATCCCCTGATGAAGCCATTATGGCGATACGCGTTGGAATGGTCAGTATGGTTGGATGATCTTCTCCAGTCTACAGTCCCTTCTCCATATCCTGTTCAAGCTTTTTGATGGGGTTGATAAGTATCTGTTTGTATCTCTTTGTCATGTCAATATACCCTATATTTCATTAAGTACAGATTCTTTTTGATACTTCACTTATAAATGATTTGTGTACTTTATGCTAGGGATGTTTTAACGTTCCTTTCAGGATTTGTTTTTTATATATATAATTTTTTTTAATTTTTTTTTTTCTATTATAGGCTGTATGTATATTGTTATACCTTTTGGGGACTGTATAAACTGTAGGATTTGGTCCGGCTGATATATTTTACCGGTTTTTAATTGTGATCTTTACATTTTTGTATAACAATAAACATTTATATATTTTTTCTATATTGCTTTTGTTGTTAATTATTGAGGAGTGCCTCTATAAAAGAGCTACTTTTGGTGGTTTTTGTTGGAGAGGTTCTTCTTTCTTTAGAGTCCTCCCTCACATTCTCACACGATTCAATTCCCAAGCAGACCAGATCAAGTCGTATATATCTAGTTTTGCAACATTAATGAAATGCAGTTTTTCCACTTGCAAATTATAAGTGATTAACTCATTTAGGTCATGTCGTGACGGAATGGCGACTGACTTCCAAGACCTAGCCAGGAGAATTTTTGCTGCCAATAAAATCTGTCCTGAGTATTTTCAAATGAGTTGGTAGGGCAATCGGAAAGACATGAAAGCGCCAACTAGGCAAGTGTACAGAGATAGAAGCAGTAAGTAGGGTGAAAACCTAATCCCAATAGGTCTGTAATTTGGGACATGACCACCAAATATGCTCCATGGTGCCCTCCCCCAAGCATCCCCTCCAACAGCGATCCGAGATTGAAGGGTAAATGCGGGAAAGCCTCAAGGGCATAGGTACCATCTATATAGGATCTTCCTGGAAAGTTCAATATGGTTTGTGCAATGCAAAATAGTAAAGGGGTTAGAAATGGCCTCACCCCATTGAGATGCAGACAACTGATACCCAACTCCTTCTCCCAAGTCACCATATAGGTAAGCCTTGAGGGTAGACCTGCAGTCACTAAAGTATCATAGCAAAGAGCGCCTTGGAAGTTTCTAGTGGATACATGCAAGCTTTTGATTTTTGTGAAGGAGAGGTGCCGGTTGCGACCAAATGGTTTGGGAAGTCGAAAGTATGTGACGAAGCTGAAGAAATTTATTGAAGTCAGATTTTGGAAGACCAAAGCTCTCCTGTAAATTTTCATCAGATCTGAACGAGAAATACCAGCTAGTGGTATCATAAATTGAGGTATCATAAATTCCATCTAAGATCTAAGGAGGGTGGCAGGTTAGTTAGTTGCCTAAGTTCCTTAATACGGATTGCATAATTGTCCCAGATGGAGAGAGATAACTAAAAAGAAGATGGAATACTTCAGGCCGGGATTTAGTAGGAAGCCACAAGATGTCACAAATCCTGTGGGGGAAGTCTGGGAGCCCTCAATATCCACCCAAGCCACTCTACCTGGTTCAGCATGAAACAACACATTCTGGGCCATTCTGGCCACTTTGTAGTAAAGAAGGTAGGAAGGGATCCCCAAACCACGCCACTTTGGAGGGGAAACAAGCCAATGGTTAGAAACTCTGGAAATCCATGAACCATTAAACTTATGAATATCTGATTAGAATTCCCGTAGGAAATTCAGAGGTACTTGGATAGGTAAAGTTCGGAACATGTATAATTTAGGGAGGACTGACATTTTTGATAGATGCAGTACGACCTAGCAGGATAGCATCAATGAAGACCAACCCCCAAGTTCCTGTTTCACGGAACCCCGGAGATGCCTGAGGTTCTCAGAGAATAAATCATGAGGGTTTTTTTGTAAGCCTGACCCCCAGGTGAGATATATTATACAGCCTCCATTCAAAAGGTCATCGTGATTTCAGGTCAGTAAGTGAGCTTATCCATGTTTATACTTATAAACTTATAACCAGGAATCAGAGAATGAGACCTAATCAGTTCCGCTAGAGGCTTCAACAAAAGTACATAGAGAATCGGGGATAATGGACATCCCTGCCTCGATCCTTTCATGATGCTATAAGATTTAGAAAGAAAGCCAGCATAAGACACCTTGGCCAATGGTGAGGAATACAGGGAAAAAATGGCTGTAATGTATACAGGAGGAAAGTGAAACTTTTCCAATCCCCAGTGGAGCCTATCAAGCACCTTCTCCATGTCAGTTGCTAGCAGAAGGAATTCAGACCCCCGGAAACAGCAGAGTCAATTAAATTAGCTATTTTCATCATATTGTCTGAGGCTTGCCTGCGTCTGACAAAGCCAACCTGGTCATAGTGTAACAGAGAGGGCAAAATATCCCGCAGCCTGTTGGCTAAAAGCTTGGCGTACACTTCCAGGTCCATATTTAGAAGGGAAATAGGCTGAAAATTTTAACATAAAGTGGGGTATTTCCCTGGTTTAGGTAGAGTGGAAATGTGTGTAGACAACATAACGTGCCTGCCCTATTACTTTGCGTATAGTAAAGTTGTTGCCTTTTTCTGAACATGAGCTGCGTGTGGAATAATTGAATACTAGATATCTCCTGTTTCATGGATAGTATACGCTGGGACCTGCAGTTCGAGGGGGCCAGCTTATTGTGCACTTCCAAGGAGGACAGCTTGTGGTTCAATTGGAGCAATCTTCTATCCCTCCTTATCTTTTCTGTGGCTGCATAAGCTATGAAATGGCCTCGCAGGACTGTCTTATGGGCCTCCCACAGCGTTTTTGGGGAAACATTGTTTAGATTGTTTAGAGCAAAATACTCAAGCAGCATTCTCTCAAAGAAAGCCCTAGTATTGGGCTGTGAAAGGAGATAATCATTAATTCTCCAATGGCCTGAGCCATAGAGAAACTGCTCAGAGAGCTCCGAACACAATGGAGCATGGTCTGACCACTGTATAAGTTCAATACCACACTCATTGCAGAGTTATTTTGTTGAGGCAAAAATAGGCAGAGGCCTTCTTTTGAGCCTCTTGCTTCCACCCCTCTTTTGGTAGTGTCTGCTTCAATAAGGCCAGCGCAAGAGGCTTTTCGAGGAAGAGGAAGGTTCCCTTTGATCCTAGGGGTAGTAGAGTCCCTACAAGGAGGTTGTGAAGGAGTGGAGGTATAGAACTTATTGGTTAGATGCCCTAAGGCATGATAAAGAGGTGATAAACTGGAGATGAACTATCCTGTGATATCACTTCTCCAATTCCTGTGTTGTTCTGAGATGTCTCCACCTTTGGATATCTTAGTGCATAGTCTCTGTAGAATAACATAGGAAATGGAAACTTGATAACATTGGAGAAGTCATCTCCCCTTTATCACGCCAAGGAATCTGTGGATTAATTTAATAACCTCTTCATCAAGCCACCACCAAATGTTTTCAGTCCGCAGACAGAAATTCTTCAGGGCAAGAAAATATTCTTATCCCAGGCAAATATATAACATACTAATAAAAATGATAACCTACCAGATCAAAAGCAACAGAAAAGAAGAACCAGAGTCACGGGGTCTACAGTGTTGTGACAGAAAGAGACTGGAGACCAGTTGGATGACATTACACTGAATGACAGAGTATAAGGAAAATTCACCCCCAAAATTAAACCACTATGATCAATAAGGGCAAAAAATATAAATGAAAAAAGGAACAGAAAAAACACAGAAAAAAGGAAAAACAAATAAAAGTATAGAAATACATATGAGTATTACAACAATCTGTAACATAGTAACATAGTAAATTAGGCTGAAAAAATGACATAAGTCCATTAAGTTCAACCTTTGCCTCATAATCCAGAAAAATAAGAATTCTAAAAGCCTTCATGCTACCAAAATGGGTATTAGTCTATTTACTGGAACATCCTGTTTTACCCACTAATATACAGTATAAACCTTAGGTACCCTCTTGAAAGAAATGAATCTAATCTTTTCTTAAATGCATCCATTGTATATGCCATTACCACACATCCACATCCATACTGTTAAAAAACAAACAAACAAAAAAAAAAACCTTCCTCTGCTGAAGTTGAAACCACCTTTCCTCTCATTTTAAGGGGTGGTCCCTTGTATATTGTTCAGGCCTTGGAATTAAAGCTCACTAGAGAGATCTTCTGTAACCAGATCTATTCTTAGTTGTCTCTTCTGTTTACTAAATAAACCAAGTTTGTCTAGACGTTTAGTCCACCATTCCCTCTTCCCCAAACCTGTACTGCATACTTGAGATGAGGTCTTACCAATGAATTGTACAGAGGCAAAATTATGTTATCCACTTCTGCTTCAGTAGCCTGTTTCCAAGTTTGTAGTTTACAAGGATTCCCAGGTCTTTCTCTGGCAAAGAGTCTCCTAAAATTATTTAATTACATTTTCCTTCCAAAATGCATGGCATTATACTTTCCCACATTAAATTTCATATTCCATTTGATTGCTCAACCTGCCATTTTATGTAAATTCCTCTGTAGAAAACAAATATCCTGTTCTGAATTTATTACTCTGCATAATTTATTGGCATCACAGGTCTTTAATTCCCAGGGTCTGTTTTAGTTCCCTTAAATAATGGTACTACATTAGCTTTATGCCAGTCTTGTGGCATTGAGCCAGTGGTGACAGTCTTTAAAGAGTAAAAAAGAGTGGTCTTGCTAACACTGTATTCCCGAAGAACCCTTGAGTATATACCATCTGGACCAGGTGTTTTATCGGTCTTCATTTTGTCCACTCTTCCCTTGACCTCTTCTTGTGTGAACCCAATATCTGATAATGGTGTGGTTTTGTTTCTTGTTAAAGCTCTACCATTTCTTGTTCCGTGGTATATACCGATGCAAAGAAGGTGTTCAGAACATCAACCTTTTCCTTGTCTGCCTTAATCAATTCACATATATCATTTTTGAAAGGTCAAATGCGATCCTTCTTGTTTTTTTGCTATTTATATATTTGAAAGACTTGTTTAATTAGTTTTGCTCTCCTTTGCAATTCGAGTTTCATTATCTATTTTTGCCAACCTAATTGCCGTTTTGCAATCTTTGTTACACTCTGTGTATTTCAAGAAAGAATTTTGTGTTCCTTCAGACTTAAATAGTTTAAATAGGAGTAGAAAAAAACAATGAAAGTCCTGACTTAGATAAAAATATATATTGGAGCAAGAGTGGGTAACGTAATTTTGACACTGTACAAAATGTTGGCAAGACCTCTGTTACAGCTTACCTTGGTTTCAGCGTCATCTACAGGCGCGAGGCTTCAAGCATGCAGCAGGCCTCTGTTTTATGTGTTTGCTTCCTGTAGTCTCCTCCTACCTACTTCCTCCCTCTAAGCTGCTGGAACTTGTGCCTGGCACATCACCTTCTAGGGGCCGTGTCTTTCCCTTGTTGGTACAGGAAAACAGAGTCATGGAGGAGAATGTTTCTGATGCACTGGCCAGAGGCATCAGCCATAAGTCCTCATCTCTGGCAGGGGCCGGATTTTTTTTTTAAAAAGGACAGCGAGCTACGTACATTTGATTTCCGTGGGCTTAAAGGGGAACTTTCACCCCTTAATAACTAAATCTCCCCTTACTGCTGACCTGGCGACTAGCTGCTTAGTAGCGCTAGTCGCCAGAAATCTTACCCCGTTCTCAAGATTTCGCCGTTTGAAAGGATCAGGAAGCACGGACGTCTCTTCACAGTGACGTCCGTGCGCCTGCGCTGTCAGTCCCTTGTGCACCGTACGGTGCACAAGGGACTGACAAGGGACTGACAGCGCAGGCGCACGGACGTCACTGTGAAGAGACGTCCGTGCTTCCTGATCCTTTCAAACGGCGAAATCTTGAGAACGGGGTAAGATTTCTGGCGACTAGCGCTACTAAGCAGCTAGTCGCCAGGTCAGCAGTAAGGGGAGATTTAGTTATTAAGGGGTGAAAGTTCCCCTTTAACAAAATTTTGGTTAAAAACGCATACCCAATACCCCTAATTACCGAACTCTTTGACTGTGTCAAAGGATCTAAGTATTTTACAAAACTAGACCTAAGCGCTGCCTATAATTTGGTTCTGATAAATCAGGGTCATGAGTGGATGACAGCTTTTAATACACGTAATAGGCATTATGAATATTTGGTGATGCCATTTGGCCTCTGCAATGCCCCAGCTGTCTCAAGAGTTCATAAATGACATGCTAAGAGAACTCTTACAGAGTTGTGTGGTGGTGTACTTGGATAACATCTTGATTCACTCCTCATCCTTGGAGACCCATCGGTCGGATGTATCCAAGGTCTTGAGCCTATTAAGCAAAAACAACCTGTATTGTAAACTCAAAGTGTGAATTCCACAAACCACAAGTGACATTTCTGGGGTATATTATCTCTGCATCTGGGTTCGTTATGGATCCCCAGAAATTGTCCGCAGTAGTGGAGTGGCCTCGTCCTATGGGACTCAGAGAGACTTCTGGGGTTTGCAAATTATTACTGGAAATTCATTAAAGATTTCTCCACTATTGTCAAACCTCTGACAGACATGACCTGTAAAGGTGCCAAGACCACTGAGTGGTCCCTGACATAATGGCATTCGAAAGACTGAAGGCAGCATTTGCTTCAACCCCAATTCTGGTACACCCAAATCCCTCCCTTCCCTTTACCCTGGAGGTGGACGCTTCCGAGATTGGAGTGGGCGCTCTTTTGTCTCAACGCTTGGCTCCTGGTGAAGCTTTGTGCCTATGTGGCTATTTCTCAAAAAAGCTGTCCAAAGCTGAGATGATGTACCAAATCAGGGACAGAGAATTGTTGGCCATTATTTTGGCTCTGAAGGAGTGGCGGCATCTCCGAGAGGGCACTACCTCTCTCCGATCCTGATCCTTATGGATCACAAAAATATGATTTATTTATCAGAGGCAAAACGCTTGTCTTCCAGGCAAGCCAGATGGGCTCTATTCTTGTCTTGATTTAATTTCGTGGTCTCCTACCTCCCGGGTTCCAAAAATGTGAAGGCAGACGCATTGTCCCTCCAGTTCTGCAGTCTTTCCAGAGAGGAGGTTCCACCAACCCCTATTATTCCAGCTGATCGGATCTTTGCGACCATACAAACTTGCATCACTTCTCCCTTAGGAGAAGACTTCATAGCTGCCCAGGGCTCGGCTTCGGCCAAAAAACCAAACCGGAAGTGTTTTGTCCCGGCTCAGTTACGTATTAAGCTGTTGGAGATGGACCATGTGTCCAAAATAGTAGGTCACATTGGTCGGGACCAATTGATCTGGTCATTGTCTAGAGTCTTCTGGTGGCCAAGTCTCAGACTGGATTGTGCAGCTTTTACTGCTGCTTGCACAACCTGTGCGCAGAGTAAGACTCCTCGACACCTGCCAGTCAGCTTGCTACAGTCTGTGGCTAATGGGGACTGTCCATAGTCCCATTTATCTATCGATTTCATGGTCGAACTTCCTATTCCCATGGGCTTTACAGTCATACTTATTATCGTGGATAAATTCTCGAAAATGGCTCCTTTCGTACCTCTCAAGGGCTTGCCTTCCATGCAGGAATTGGCAGTGATGTTTGCCAATGAGGTCTTTCGATTACACGGCATACCCAGGATTATTGTGTCTGATAGAGGAAACCAATTTGTGTCCCGGTTTTGGAGGTGCTTTTGTGCTCAGATGGGAATTCAGCTGGCATTCTCTTCCACCTACCACCCTCAGTCAAATGGTGCAGCAGAAAGGTCCAACCAGGCCTTAGAGCAATTCCTCCGCTGTTATATCTCCGACCACCACGACAATTGGGCTACTCTGTTGCCCTGGGTGGCGTTTGCCCAGAATTGTGCTGTCAATTCTTCCTCATGGAGTTCGCCATTCCTGACCAATTATGGGTTTCAACCCTCTGTGCTGCCTGAGGCCTTCCAAGCACAAGAGATTCCGGCTCTGGATGAGCATTTAAGGGCACTCCGTTCCTCATGGGCATGGGTACAGCATACTCTACGTAGTTCTGCACCGCGGCAGAAAAGGCAGGTGGATCGTAGGCGACTGCCGGCATCTTCCTTCCAGGTGGGAGATAGTGTGGCTGTCTTCCCAAAACTTGCACCTCCAGGTTCCATGCAATAAGTTGGCTCCTCCTGTGGCTTATGCTCTTGATATTCCTGCAAATATGCATATCCACAATGTATTTCTCGTGTCATTGTTGAAGCCCTTGGTCTGCAACCGGTATACCTCTGCTCCTGTTCAACCAGCCCCCGTGAGAGTTGCAGATCACGAGGAATATGAGGTACAGGACATTCTGGACTCCTGTGTAAGTAGAGGGCGTTTACAATATTTTATTAATTGGAAGGGCTTTGGTCCTGAGGAGCGCTCCTGGATACCTGCTGGTAATGTCCACGCTCCTGTATTGGTACGAAGGTTTCATGCTCGATTCCCTGACAAACCCCGGCCGGCTCCGCGGAGGGGGGACCTTTGAGGGGGGTACTGTTACAGCTTACCTTGGGTTCAGCTTCATCTGCAGGCGTGAGGCTTCAAGCATGCAGCAGGCCTCTGTTTTATGTTTGCTTCCTGTAGTCTCCTCCTACCTACTTCCTCCCTCTAAGCTGCTCCTCCTACCTACTTCCTGAGGAGAGATTTAAAGGGCAGACTCAGTTGCCCTTGCGTTGTTGTACAATACAGTTCTGTTTCCCTTGGGCTCGGTGTATGACCTGGCTTGTCTGACCATCCTTTATGATGCAAACCTGTGGCTCTGGCTGACTACCCACTCTGGTGTTGACTTGGGGCTCTGTCCACTGCGCTTCCAGCATATCAACGCTTCAATGGATATCCTATCTGGTGCAAACCTGTGGCTCTGGCTGACTACCCACTCTGTGTATGACTCAGCTTGTCTGACTATCCTTTCTGGTGCTGACTAGGGGACTCTGTTTGTTTCCTCCGTGTGTTGGTCCCCGCTCCAAAAACACCCATCCTAGTGCGGACCGGGGGCTCTATCAGACTCCTAGACTGACTGCAGGCTGAGTCAGTGCTAGTCCTTTGAGCGTTCCGAATTACCTTGAGGCTCCAGTGGGCTGAGGCCTAGTCTTGGACAGTGTGGTGGATCTATTGACTGACTGCTGTTTCTTATACAGTGCGTGCCTCTTTGATCACCCTCTATGCGTTATCTGTTTACGTGCATTACTGGTATTATTCTGATAAAAGATTGTTTTACTTTACCGTGTTTATTCCTGGGAACTGTGACAACCTCACCTCGAAAATACAGTGCAGTTTTGGGCAATAGTTCTGAAAAAGATATTCTAGAACTGCAGAGAGTATAGCAAAGAGCAACAAAATTAATCAAGGGAATGGAAGACTTGACATATCAAGAATGTCTAGACAAACTTGGTTTATTTTCATTCTAAGGCCTGTTCAAATAACCAAGGGCCACCTCTTGATACTAGAGGAAAGGAGGTTTCGACTTCAGCAGAAGAAGGGTTTTTTTTTTTTGTTTTTTTTTTTTACAGTAAGGTCTGTTAAATTGTGGAATTCCTTGCCCAAGGATGTGGTAATAGCAGATACAATGGATACATTTATGAGCAGATTAGATGCATTTCTTTCAAGAGGGTCATGATGTGTATTAGAAGTCAAAGCAGGAAGTTCAGGTGAAGACTAACTTATATAGCTTATATAATTCTCATTTCTCTGGTTTGAGGCAACCATTGAACCTGATGAAACATAAGTACCTCAGATGAAACATAAGTATATCTTATCACCATACAGGAAGATGTCTCCATTATTGATTCATGATCAAAGGAAAGGCACCTCCATTTACCAAGTCTTCAATAATGGTGCACAGCCACATCGCAAAATAGGAAAAAATACAAGTCAAAGACCACAAATCAGATGAGATAATCCACCTTATTGTGTAGCACTAGTAAGGACTCCCTGTAGTAATTCAAAGTGCATTTAAGTCATAAAGAACACATAGGAGCGTACATGTCAAATCAAGAAGCAGTGTGGAATAACTCACATCCACTTCTCAAAAAGTCAATCAGTAAGCAAGTCTGGAGCATCCTAAATGCAATCCACGGGTGATTTCAGGCCACGTAGGGCAAACAGATCACATACTTAGAGGCCCTTGATAATGACCATCAGCAGAATAGCTGGGTATACTGCCTGGTCTATTGAATGCAGAGGGATCACCCTCATTGCCATTTCAGGTGTAATAAATCCAATAACTGATGATCAAGGAAGACATACAATCCATCAGCAGGTATTCAGTTATTGTATCATCAACACGTAATATTGGTAAACCAAAGCATTTATGGATATCCAAGAAAATAGGTCCAGTAGTCATACTTGCGATAAATAGCAAAGTCTGATCCATTTAGATGTGCAGTTCAAAATAATTATATCCAAGTTGTAACTAAGAAATAGACATCACAGGAGACCATACAAATTAAAGAAATACATCAAGTTGTAGTTCAGGATTAAGCCTATTGAGATGAAGCATATTAAACTCATAAACCAGTCTAGCCTCTATCTGTAATAGCAGTTGGTGTCAATTATCCCTATCTATGGGTAAGCACTTGGAGAATAGGCAAGAGTCTGAACTGAGAGATGTCTGGCAACAGGATATCTTGTGCCTTCTTTTGCATCAAGGTTGCCCTCTAAAGCTTTATTTGAGTATAGTGCTAGTCTTGCCCACATATAGCAGTCCTCATGGGCATTTAATTAAATAATTCACTAATTTACTTTTGCAGTTTAGGAAGTCTTTAATCTTAAAAACCTTGTCAGTGTGTGGGTGAATGTGTTACCAGTTAACAAATATGGGCAATTAGAGCAACCCCATCATTTATCACCAGTGGGATGCACCAATTTCTACTCTTGTACTTACTAACTGCATCCTCTTGCACAATATTGTCACTATGTTTTTGTTTACCTATGGTAGCAAAATAAAGATGGGACCTGGAACTATGGACCTAATTTATTATCACCTGACAGAATGTACAAATTCTTTAGAATAGCCTTCCTAATAGCTGGTGAGAAGGCGGTATATGTAGTCTGTAAACAGAAACAATCAATCTTATTGTTAGACCATTTTGATCAAAATATAATAGAAAAGGCCTGTCATGAGGCACTGCACTAGTCCTCTCTTATTCAGTTAACTTAAGAGCATAGTCCCTTCTGTATGAAAATTTTTCCAATCAAATTAAGACGAAGCTGAAAAACGTGTCCATCATGTTCAGCCCATGCCAATTCACCCATGATGATCCAGAGGAAAGCAAAAAACAACCACTGAAGCAATTTCCAATTAAGCCACAAGTGAATAAAAAAATCCCTTGTGACTCTAAATAGCAGTAAGATCTTTTCCTGGATTAACATCCTGTTTGCTTAAAAGCCAGCTGTCATAATTCTCAATATTGTTCTGTGCTATATAGGTATACATTACTTTTTTTTTTAAAGCAGTTACATTATCTACAAGCGCAGCATCCTGGGGCAAATAATGCAATAATTTTACTGCCCTTACTGGAAAAAAATCCCTGCTTATGTTTCAGTTGAAAGCTCCTTTCCTAGTTTTAATGGATGACTTTTTTTTCTTCACTCAGCTCTTTGCGTACATAGTTAATTGTTGACGTCTTTGTATTTATCTTGAATATATTTGTGAATGGTAATCATATCACCCCTTAGACGTCTATTCTCTAATGTAAACAAACCCAGTTCGGCTAGTCTCTCTTTATAACTCAGATCCTCCAAGCACTTTATCAGTTTTGTTACACATCTCTGCACTTTTTCCAGTTCAATAATGTCTTTTTTTTTTTTTTTTTTTTTTTTTTTTTTTTTTTTTAAAGGGATAGTAACACTTAAGCTGTAAAAAAAAAATAAAAAAAAAATTAATAAATATATAATAAGGTTTAACCTCCTGAGTAAAACAAAGGTGCTCCCACTGTTGAGAGGTATATTATTCAAAAGTTATTGCAGCTCAAACTTGAATTTATTAGCTGCAGTATCTCAATGGGCTGAAATTTTGCAATGGTGCTGTTGCTACACCATCCTATGGACAGCTCTGGTCAGTTGACCATAAATCTCCATAGGATGGTGTAGCAACAGTGCCATTATACATTTTCAGTCCATTGTAATAGTACACCTAAAAAAATCAAGTATGAGTTGTGATAACTTTTGAATAGAATCTCTCTCAGTACTGGGAGTACACTTGTTTTACTCAGGAACGAGAGATATGGTGTCTTGGATGTGATTTGTCAACTTTAAAGTGGAACTTTTATCAGATGACAAACTAAAACAAATGTAGTAGGCACTGACTCATAACCTCTCAAGTGTAAACCACTAAAATAGTGGGGTGCTCTCAAGACCAAAAAATACTACCATACACCAATATAGAGATTCAAAGTCCAAGAAGGACAGCAAACCCCAATTAGAAAAGTCTTATAACTGAGGCACTCACAACAAGAATATGCAAAATATCACAGACAAGATTTATTACAAAAACGATGATACAGATGACAAATATTAAAAACAATTAAGACATATAACCAGGGAGGTATCACAGTGCCTGTGATTCTTGTCACTCTTTCTTGTGGATCACTCTTTGCTGAGCCAGTTTGGCCCGCCCCTGTTGACCTTCTAATGCCTGGCCCAGACACCTGTCAGATGCCCTTTCGTGGTGTTTCTGAGCCAGTAGTGCTGTTGCTGTGTTCCTGTGTTCCGGATTTCTGTGTACCGAATCGGCTTGTCCTGACTATTCTCCAGTGTTCCTGTTTGTGTATGACCCGGCCTGACTACGTACCACCTTTGGATCCTGACCCGACTTGGCTGACGTTCCTGTTTGTGTATGACCCGGCTTGTATGACTACCTCCTGCGTGCTCCGACCCGGCCCGGCTGACTTCCTGCTCCGAAGATCGACTTCCAGCCTGTTCCAGTGACCTGCGTTCCAGTTGTCGCCGTCGCGACATTCTCATCTGCTGTTGCCAGTCACCGTGTGACCGCCTTGCCTGGTGTTGCCTATTATCTGTGCAGTGTACCGCTACCCTTGCAGAGCTGTGTGTGCCTCAGTGTGCCTCCCTCATCCTGCAGAGCCTCGTTGTTTTGCTGAAGCCTCGAGTAAACGTGCTTATTAACCCTAGCAGTGCTGTCTTGCTCTCACTCTCTCTATTCCCAGAACAGAGCCTCTTTCTCGGTGCTACGTCTGCTGAGTTGGCCGCTCACCGTCAACGACTCTATCCATTCCGTTGCAGAGTAGTCACGTATTGTGGGCCGGTTGGGCGCCAAGGGCTCTCCCCTATTGTTGGTTACTGGGCGATATCTGTTAAGCAGAGTAGTGGCAGAGAGTAGGCTTCAGCGCTAGCAGATCCTGTATATACGCCCGTGGGGGCTATTGGCTCTAGCACTTCAAATACCGGTATCCGGTTAAGTCTGAGGAGGCTTAGTAGCTCTTGCATTGCAGGCCGGTTTCCGTTACGCCAGTGGGGGCTATTCTCACTTGCACTCGCAGAAGCAGATCCAGTAGGTATGCCCGAGGGGGCTAGTTGGATCCCCGTTCTGCTTATTACTCGAACACCTTGCCTAGGCAGTCACGTCTCCAGTACATGGTGAACTTTGTCTACCAGCGCATCCTTATAACACCCAGGGCGTGCCAAACCTCCACATCTGAGACTGACTGTTTATCAAGTTCTTAACCCTTTGGGGTGATATTCCATTCTATTAATTGTATTTGTACATGTCATCTTATTGTGCATTTACACTTGTAACCTATCAGTCTTCACTGTGTGTTTATTTTAACTGCCACTAGAGGGCGAACATTTGCATTATTGTTTCTCTAAATTATTATTATTATTATTATTCTTTATTTATATAGCAATAAATTGTGTTTTATTTCACATACTGGTCTGAGTGTCCTAAAAACCGTTACAGGAGGTCACCTCAGCTGAAAAAACCCATTATATAATAAATATAAATATAAACCAGATGTGACATCCATACATGAAATAACACCCACAATAGGTAAAAAAGTATAGTAGTCACTAAACCAAAAAAATCCTACCGTGTGAAAAATGGACAACAAAAAATATAATAACCACCCAAGATATAAGTGTCAAAAACTATACTCATTACACAGTAAAGGAAATAGCAAAATGGGAATCAACTGTGGACCTCCTCTGGTTACACTTCCCAACGCGTATCGCCGATTTGGCTTAGTCAGGGGATAAATCACGATGTGTGGCTTACAATATTTAAAGCATGAGCGGTCCAATGGAATCTCCATCTAAAATCACGTGAGATATGAGTACACATGAACCAATCATAAACGCGAGCCGTGCATTCAAATTTAAATAATCCAATGAAACAATAGTCTCCGGTCACATGATGCATCAACACACGTAAACAGAGGAACATGTGTACTCGGATTAAATCTATCTCACACTGCCCATATAATAAGATATATTAATATAGTTTGAACATGCATATATTTGTATATTCATATCGAAGATTCTAATTAAAAACGAATGAAACAGAGACACTGTCCAAAAGAAGTCCCGTGACAATCCCCATCACGTGACCTAATGATAGTATATACAGTGTATGTCATATGCAATCCGAGTTTCTTGTATTTGTCTAAAGAAAAAGGTTAAAAAAACATTGCATACTTAATAAATGGATCCCAATAACTATAATAAGATAACATAACACGGGACGGGAGAATCATGTGACCGCAGTGTTCACATGTTCACCCTATACCCGGAAGCTATGATTAGATCATCTATGCATAGACGATAACCTCTTTGTTATACGATATTCAGAAATCACAAAATTAGAAAGCAACGGTAAGTTTTAACCCATTGATAAATACAAGAGACCCAGACACATACACAAATAATGAAATACAAGTCTCACAGTGTTCTCACAACATTAATATAAGTGATCTTCATCCACCGGACACATCAAGCTAATAACACAACACATCATGAATATCATATAAACAAATATACACTGAGGGTTATACATATAGACAAATACAAGAAAACAATCAGTAATAGACATATTTTTTCTCTCTAATATAATTCAACAATTCCAAATTTTTCTCTTTTTCAAATTCTTAAGTCCATATCCCAATAACGTACAACACGATAGCCCCTCTAAAAAAATAAACAAAGAAGAAAAGAATTAAACACTTCTCCTTCCATAATTCTTATCGCTTGCCTTTTTTCTTTTTATATGTTCTATAGAACACATACACCCACATATTGAAGATATGTATATAACACCCAAAGACAGAGTCTGCAGATCCACATGGAAAGGCAGACTCCCCTATCAGTAAGTGTTATCATATGATGACAAGTCCCCAATCATCCAAACCAGAGTCTGCAGATCCACATGGAAAAGCAGGCTCATATATTAATGAATATAACTATGAAATAGCATATCCTCATTCAATCCCAAGGGTTGACAAGTTTGTAAAGCATAAATCCACCATGTCTCCCTTTGTAATAATCGTTTAGCTAGCTATATTGCCTTTCCGAATATTTAATTGCACCTTTTCCAAACCATATACCTTAAGATCTACTGTAGACATATCATGTTTCTGTAAAAAATTAGAAGCTATCATTTATCAATGATAAATGCTTCTGAATCCTTGATTTAAGCATCTGTGTGGTTTGTCCTACATAGAAAAGTTGACAGGGGCATTGTATAGCATATATACAGTCCCTAGTCCGGCAATTGACAAAACTCTTCAAATCCAGCATCCTGTCCATCGTCGGACTATAGACTGACTTAGATCCACAAATATATTTGCAAACTGAGCACCCCCCACATTGAAAGGTGCCCACATACTTACGGCCAGATACATGCTTTTTATTAGACGAGAAATGACTATGCACTAATCTATCTGCGAGATTCTTCCCACGACGTGCAATCAAAGATGGTTTTTGATGTTATATATTGATTAATAGTCGAATCACTCTGCAATATATGCCAATGATTCGTAAACAATCTCACAATATGACTCCATTGTGAATTATAAGTAGTGATCGGTTGTATTTTAGTATTTGTTTCCAATACCTTCTTATTAGAAGTGAGTAAAGCATCTCTCTTGATAGATCTAGCACGTTGGTAACCCTTCTTAATCGAAGCATTGGGATACCCTCTAGCCTTGAAACGCAATTTCAAGTCTTGTGCAAATGTTTGAAAAGATTCTTCTGTAGAGCAGTTCCTACGTATCCTTAGGTACTGTCCAATCGGTATTGCTCTTTTGACATGATCGGGGTGCGCACTAGAAAAATGCAAAAAGGAGTTAACTGAAGTAGTCTTCCTAAACACTTGTGTCTGAATACAGTAATTTTCATCTATTTTAATAGCAATATCCAGAAAATCAATTGTTGTACGGGACATATGAGATGTTACTGCTTGTGTAAGAATTTGGTCCATCAATGACTTATACAAATTTGTGGGATCAGAGGGCAATCTCTTATATGCTTTTTTTTAATTATAAATTTGATGATACACTTCCTTCAAATACAAATCCTTAGGCCACAAAACCACATTTCCCCCCTTATCCGCCTCCTTCACCTCTATGTCCGTCCAGCCCGCTATTTCTTTTAAAGCTCTGTTCTCAGCTAGTGTTAAATTGTGTACACTGACATGACTTGTAGGAAGATGGATAATATCCCTACACATTAATTGATAAAACACCTTGATTTCTGGACTGAATTGCATAGGGGGAGTGAAACTTGAGGTGATTCTAAACATAGTTTCACTGTCGTCCAATACAGGTCACTGGTACTCTGGGAGGCGATCCGCCCCTTTAATAGGCAGGAACAATTATGCAAATGACTGCAGTGGGCGGAGCCTCCCCTCCTACTTAAGCTGCCTTCAGGCCAGAGCCACTAGATTGATTTGTTCCTGTGTGCTGTGCACACCAGGTGGAGAACATCTTTGCATTCATCTTAGTGTTTTGTTATTTTTATTTCAATATGGAATACCACCATTAGGAGGGTGACCATGGCTGTGAATTGCCCTCTTTAAAGTGGCTGGTGCAGCTTCCAGGGATTTTCTGTGGACCTTATGCCCTGAAGAGGGAACAGCTTGAGTCAAGCAGCTTCCCTGCTGAGGAATTTACCTCTGGTCTATTCCCACTTTATCATGGTCACCTGAAGACAGAAGTCCTGCAGTAAGGTGAGCCACTCCTTGAGTGCTGAAGGTCCACTTGTCCCCACAGTGTCCCTTTGATGGGCTTGTATTTGGGAGTTGCATTGCACTCCAGCACTCATAGGGTGTTTTTATTTGCATTTATCATGTTTATGCAATTTCTGTGGTATTCTCTGGGTTCTGGAGCTTTGGGTATAGTTTTATTTATGTTTCTCATGTTTTGGATTACTGTTTAGCACTTTTTAAAGTTTAGTGGGACTTTATTAAAATTTAGTGTTCCGCGCCTTTAAGCGCGCTTTTTCCCGCTTAGACGCCATTGCTCCTTTACTCTCTATGGGATTTCACAGTGTGGGACGTATCTCTGCAACTGCTTGTCACAGCAACTGCAGAGATGGCTCATTTTACTTCTATGCTCCTGCTCTATCATCCGGTGTATGTTTACAGGGTGTGGGGAGTTCAGGGGGGCTTCGGGCACTGTTTGGGGTACTTCTGAGAGAAAACTACATTTCCCATGAGCGCCTGGTTCTCGCTCGTTTCTGATTGGCTGACCTGACGGCCGCCATTTTGTGGTGTTATTTCTCAGCGAGTATACTACGCAGGGACCGAGCCTTCTCTCCTCTCAGCAGATTAACCCTTCGCTGGCCAGATAAGTCCGTTTTTAGGCATTTCTGGGGTGAAACTTTAATCTTTCACACTTATACTGGGTGATATTGTTAAGTGGAGTATATTGACGCTATGAGCATGTCTACTCCACTGGAGCCAGGGGCTAGACCCAAGACTAAAGAGGCTGGGGTGTCTGTTCCCCCTATTGCGCTTTGCTCCTCTTGTCACTCTGGGCTGCCTAGAGATTGTTCTGGTGATTTATGCCCTAAATGCACTGATTGTCGTGATAGCAACCCTGGGCTTCCCAGCCATGCTATTGAGCCAACTTGGTTGAGAGAGTTTAAAGCTGCCACTAGGGATCTCAGATCCACACTCCAACTCTTTCCCTCTCAGGTACAGGGAGCTCTCCAGGTTTGGCAGACCCCCTCTACAATCAGGACTTCCCTACCTAAGCCACAGGGAGCTCCTGATGTGTCTGATTCTTCTGAAGAGGAACTATTGCAGGATTCTGATTGAGTCTAACAGGTCCATTGGGGACCCTTATGAATGTGACCCTGAGGTTTCTGCTGAGGGTTTGATTAGAGCTGTGTTAACTACGCTCAACCTTCCTCTGACTCAGGAATCTACTCATGATCCAACTGACGTTTTCCAAAAACCATCTAAGGCGGTGGTATGTTTTCCAACTAACCCTACCTTTGCCCGTCTAGTCTCTGAGGCGTGGAGGAATCCTGACAAATCCTCCTCAGTGTCCAAAAAGTTTGCTAAACTTTACCCTTTTCTTGAGACTGAACTGGCAAAATGGGTTCATCCTCCCAAGGTGGATGCTCCTGTTTCCAGGCTATCCAAATCTACTGCTTTAGCTGTCTCTGATGCCTCTGCCCTGCAGGATTGGACGGACAAAAAGCTAGAACTTTCTCTTAAGTCTATTTTTGCCTCCATTGGCACTGCCATGCATCCAACCTTTGCAGTGGGGTGGGTTAATAGAGCTATTGCGGCCTGGACTGAACGACTGACTGAGGCAGTCCGCCAGGATGCACCGGTATCTGAGCAGTTGCAGCTCCTTGCTAACATTACTGAAGCACAAAATTATGTTGCTGATGCTGCCTTTGATGCTGTGCGCATGATGGCGAGGCCTCCACTTCTTCTGTGGTGGCCAGACGTGCCCTTTGGCTGAAAATTTGGTCTGCTGATACAGCCTCTAAGAAAGCCTTGCATTCCTTGCCCTTTCAAGGGAACTTGCTATTTGGTTCTGAACTCAAGGAAATGATCAGTGACGCTACTGGTGGTAAAAGTACTCTTCTACCCTCAGTCTTCAAGAAGAAGTTTCCAGCCAAACGCAATCGGTCCTTTCGTTCCTTTCAGACTGAGACACGCTCCACGTCCCAGACGGGTCCGTCCTCCAAGCCCAAACAGTCCTGTAAGCCCAAAGTTGCCCCCAAGTCCAAGACCTCCAAGACTGCTTCGGCATGACTCACCGAACCCGGGTCCGCATCCGGCAGTTGGGGGACGTCTCCGCATCTTTCGCCGGACTTGGGAGGAGTCAGTGGCGGACACATGGGTCATTCAGGTAGTATCAGAGGGATACAGGATCCCTTTCTCTTCCCTTCCTCCTTTTCGGTTCCATTTTACTCGTCCTTCTCAGGAACCTACAAAAAGACGTCTGTTCGACAACGCTATTCAGGATCTCTTGGACAAGGAGGTTCTGGAGTTGGTTCCTCCAGAGGACACAGGTTCAGGATTCTATTCCAACCTGTTCGTGGTGGCCAAAAAGGACGGAGGTTCTCGTCCCATTTTGGATCTCAAAGATCTCAATTCCTATGTTGTGAGTTCCCACTTTCGCCAGGAGTCCCTGCGTTCTGTGATTGCAGCAATGTCTCCAGGGGAGTTCCTTGCCTCCCTGGACCTTCAGGATGCTTATCTTCACATCCCTATTCATCCAGAGAGCAGGCGGTATCTCAGGATTGCCTGCCACAGGGGTCACTTTCAGTTTTCAGCTCTTCCCTTTGGGCTGACTTCGGCCCCTCAGGTCTTTCAGAGGGTGTTGGGTTCCTTGATAGCTGTACTCCACCAAGAAGGGGTCAGGGTGACCCCCTACATGGACGATCTCCTCCTGAAAGCCTCCGCAGCGGAGCTTCTCCAACAACAACTGCAGCTGTGTATTCACACTCTGAACCGACACGGCTGGATCCTGAATCTGGACAAGTCAGACTTGGTCCCATCTCAGAGGCTCATTTGCCTGGGTCTCCTGTTCGACACTCGCCAATGCATGGTGTTTCTACCGGAGGAAATGGCTCATCAGATAGCCATCCGAGTAGCTGGGATCCTGGAGCTGGACAGAGTTCCAGTACCGAAGTTGACGTCTCTGGTGGGGAAGTTCATTTCCACGATCGAAGCAGTACCATTTGCCATGGCTCACTTCAGGGAACTCCAGAGATTTGTGATCCAGACGTGCAAGAATCATCCGGATCATCAGCATCTGTCAGTCTCTCTACCTCCTCATGTCGAATCGAGTCTGCACTGGTGGTTGGATCTCTCTCATCTCCTGAAAGGGAGATCCTTTCAAGTTCCCTATTGGACCACGGTTACAACGGATGCCAGCATTCGGGGATGGGGTGCTGTGTTGGGTCGTTTCAGTGCTCAGGGGAAATGGGGACTGGAGGAATCTCTTCTGTCCATCAATGTTCTGGAACTGCGTGCCATCCGGCTTGCCCTGAGGCACTGGGAATCTCAACTGGAAGGTTGCCCAGTCAGAGTGGAGTCCGACAACGCCACCGCAGTGGCCTACATCAACAGGCAAGGCGGCACAAGAAGTTGCACCGCCTGGTTGGAGGTCAAGGATATTTTATCTTGGGCAGAAGATCACGTGCCTGTCATTTCAGCAGTTCACATTCCAGGCGTAGACAACGTCATGGCAGACTTTCTCAGTCGTCACACAGTCGACAGCGGAGAATGGGCTCTTCATCCAGAGGTGTTTCACCTACTCACCCAGAGGTGGGGGGTACCTGTAGTGGACCTGATGGCTACCAGACACAACAGGAAGGTGCCGGTGTTTTGCTCCCGGTGGAGGGACCCTCTTGCTCTAGCAGTGGATGCCTTGTCAATCCCTTGGGATTTTCCTCTGGCCTACATCTTCCCTCCTCTTCCTCTACTGATAAGAGTCATCCAGAAGCTGAAGCTGGAGCGCTGTCCTGTCATCCTGATCGCTCCAAACTGGCCTCGCCAGTCCTGGTATCCGGAGTTGATGGCCATGTCGGTGGCGGAACCGTTTCCACTTCCTGCCCGTCCGGATCTACTTCTTCAAGGATACCTGTGGAAGGAGGATGTTCAGCATCTCCATTTGATGGCATGGCGGTTGAATCCTCGATTCTAGAGAAGAAAGGATTTTCTCATTCTGTGGTGTCGACGATGCTTAGTGCTCGTAAGCCTGTGTCCTCCAAGATTTATCATCGTATCTGGGCCACCTTCGTGGCTTGGTGTACTGATCGGAAGATGTCCCTAGATTTTCATCTTCCCACTGTCCTGGCCTTTTTGCAGGACGGTGTTGCGAAAGGGCTCAGTCTGAGTTCCCTCAAAGTCCAGACCTCTGCCTTGTCTGTGTTTTTCCAGGAAAGGATTGCTATCCTCCCTGATGTCAAAGTTTTCTTCCAGGGTGTGACTCATGTTCGGCATGCCTTTAAGAGTCCTACTCCCCAGTGGGACCTCAATTTGGTGCTGGGAGTTCTTCAGGGACCCCCGTTTGAATCCTTGGCTTCCATTCCATTACGTCTCTTGACTTGGAAGATGGCCTTCCTTTTGGCTATTGTTTCAGTTCGCCGGGTAGCAGAGTTACAAGCTCTGTCTTGTAAACCTCCTTACCTGGTGTTCCACAAGGATAAGGCTGTGGTTCGCACTACAAAGGAATTCTTACCCAAGGTTGTGTCTGAGTTTCACATCAATCAGGAGATTGTGGTTCCCTCTTTCTGCCCTAATCCGTCATCTGACAAGGAACGAGATCTCAATTTGTTGGATGTGGTGCGTTGCCTCAAGTTTTATGTTCATCGCACCGAGTCTATCAGGAAGTCTGACGCTCTATTCGTCATTCCTGAGGGGCCTAGGGCAGGGAGACCGGCTTCCAAAGTTACTATTGCCTCTTGGATTAAGGCTACTATTCGTGAAGCCTACAAGTTGCGGAATAAGCATGTTCCCTTCCGGGTGACTGCCCATTCCACCAGATCTATTGGGGCCTCTTGGGCCTACAAGAATCAGGCATCTGCTGATCAACTGTGCAGAGCGGCCACTTGGTCCTCTGTGCACACATTTTCAAAGCACTACCGAGTTGATGTACTGGCCTCGGCTGATGCCAGTTTTGGGAGGAAGGTCCTGGAGGCAGTTTTGCCTGTCTAGGCTTTCTATTCTGTGGTTCTTAGTGCTTCTTTACTGTTGAGCCCGGTTGGCTCTGGTTCTGTGTGCTGTGTTAGTTCAGGGGTTGTTTTCCCCTGGTTGGTGTCCGTTGACACTTACATTTTGGACTATGTAATTAACTGGTTCATAGCAGTTCTAGTGACTTTGGGCCTTGCGCCTGGTCCTTGCCTTACTTCCCGCCTCTGGGTCAGTTCAATGTTTGTACATCCCAGAGTACCAGTGACCTGTATTGGACGACAGTGAAAATAGGATTTTAGTCTTACCTGTTAAATCCTTTTCACTTAGTCCATACAGGTCACTGGTCTCCCACCCTGTCAAGGGACCATGCTTGGCTCTCCTGTGGCATTCAGTGGGAGACCTTCGGGGCATGCTCACAGGAGTCTTCCTTCTTGCTTACCTATGGTCAGTTTAGTGTCTCAAATCAATCTAGTGGCTCTGGCCTGAAGGCAGCTTAAGTAGGAGGGGAGGCTCCGCCCACTGCAGTCATTTGCATAATTGTTCCTGCCTATTAAAGGGGCGGATCGCCTCCCAGAGTACCAGTGACCTGTATGGACTAAGTGAAAAGGATTTAACAGGTAAGACTAAAATCCTATTTTTGTGAGGGTTATTTGATGGCTCACCCATATTATTGTCCTGTAATAAATCTACCAAATCTTGATAGAGTTCTTCCTCCGTAACACTTTGATTCATTAACAGACGATCTATCAAAAAAATTCTTAAGAAGTAAACATCTGCAAAACAAAAATACATCTTTAGTCAGTTCAGATTTATTAAGCTGTTGATCAGGACAAAAAGACAAGCCTTTTCCCAAAACTGAAGAGCGATTCTGATGAGTATTATATTTTTTATATGATTTTTTTTTATTGTATATTATCCTTACTTTTTACAGTATTCTATTGATTTTTATTCAAGTGTTTTATGAGCTGACCCTTTTTTTAATAAATAAGATTTTGGTGAAGATACACTACTCCCATCTTCAGTCCTTCTTTTTGGAGTCACTATAATCACCAATTTTTGGTGGTTTGGTTTGTTTAAAACAAGAAAAAGTTCCCTCTGGTGCACTGGAGAGTGACCACTGTTGCACAACCTCCCATTGTCTATGGAAGTTGTGAATTTGGAGAGGAACGACAGTACATAAGAAAAGGTGCCCTATTGAAGGCCTTTTGAAGACTCCTACAAGGTGAAGGCAATATATACTGGGAGGCAGTGATAACCTCCTATGCAAGTGAGTGCATTTGTAGAGGGGAAAATATAAGAGGGTCGTTTGCACATATATCTACTACTACGCTTAGAGAGTCTGCGCTGCTTCTCTTTGTTCTTCTATTTACACAGAATTATGTGGTTGGGATTCCGTTGGTGATGCCCTTGTGAGAACTGCTGCAACTCCATACAAAGAAAAGATCAAGTAGTGGAAAGAGACTTTTCTGTTCCTTTTTTCTCCCCTTTTTTTCTTTTTCCCTGTGTATGTTTTGTTTTTATTTTCTGTATATTATCGGAATGGTATTTTAAGAGAGCGCTGATATTTACACTTTTCCCAAAACTGACCTATGTGCATCTGATAATAGACGTGAGGACAAATTAATAACACTCATTTCCGTGAATTCTTGTTTCTGTGTTTGTACTTCTTGTTTGTTTGTTTTGTGTCTGATAACCCCATTGCAGACGATTTCTTAATTCTCTTGCGCTGGCTTCGACGGACTCTTCTGCTGGGGCATCCCCTAAAAAATGTCCCGAAGCAGAAAGATGTTCATCTTCACCAAGTACATCTAGATATGACTCGGAATGTGAAATAGATACAACTGATCCGATAGAGGAAATATCAGTATCACTATGTTGACTCACAGAAGTTTCTGGTTTTTCCTGATGTTTATGGTTATTTTTATTATTTTTGACTGAACGTCTATTACCTCTGTCTGCACGACTGGCACAGCTGTTGGGTACTAATAATGGTCTAAATTTGATGGCTTTTTCACTGAGGGTTATTATGTTCTTTTCTTTCTGATTTTTGTGTATTTGTCCTTATTATTGTTTTGTTTTTGTTTGTTTTTCTTTTTTTTGATCTAAAGATGGCTAGTCATATATACTCTTTAGAGACTGCATGGACAGATAAATTATCTAGCATCTTTTCTTTTCAAGAAAGGGATTCCATTGAACCTCCTCATATAGTGGTTTCTGATTCCTTTACTGATACATGTAACTCTTTGATTAGGTTACATTATCAGTTTGCTACATTATGGTGGAATATTAACAGTTTACAACAGTACCTTAAATGTAACTTAATTCCGCGTGGTTTACATATTCAAGTTCTCCCGGCTTGGGAAGCGGAATCTGTATTTAAAGATAAGTGGGAGGGAGTTTTGAATCAATGTTCGTTTGATTTGATGAAACTGTTGATTGAACATGATACAGCATTATTGATGGAGGTTAAAATGGAGATAGCAGCACTTCAAATCAAATTACAACAGTTTGATTTGACTACCAAAGTTATCCCATTTCAGACGCAATTAAAAGTGGAAGTCGATAAAGTAGAACAATTGATAGTTAATAATAAAAAGAAGGTCAAATTTAGTCGTGATACCCAGGATTATAAGAACCAAAAAGTATACAAATGGAGACATAGAGGTAATAGACGTTCAGTCAAAAATAATAAAAATAACCATAAACATCAGGAAAAACCAGAAACTTCTGTGAGTCAACGTAGTGATACTGATATTTCCTCTATCGGATCAGTTGTGTCTATTTCACATTCCGAGTCAGATCTAGATGTACTTGGTGAAGATGAACAGCTTACTGCTTCCGAACATTTTTTAGGGGATGCCCCAGTAGAAGAGTCCGTCGAAGCCAGCACAAGAGAATTAAGAAATCGTCTGCAATGGGGTTATCAGACACAAAACAAACAGACAAACAAGAAGTACAAACACAAAAACAAGAATTCACGGAAATGAGTGTTATTAATTTGTCCTCACATCTATTATCAGATGCACATAGGTCAATTTTGGGAAAAGGCTTGTCTTTTTGTCGTGATCAACCGCTTAATAAGTTTGAACTGACTAAAGATGTATTTTTGTTTTGCAGACGTTTACTTCTTAAGAAATTTTTTGATAGATCGTCTGTTAACCCCTTAGAGTCCGGTGACGTACCCGGACCGTCAAGCTGGTCCGGCACTTAAGGACCAGTGACGGTCCTGGTACGTCATGTACTATTACTCACCGCGCTCCTGCAGGAGCGCGGTGAGTAATACCGGGGACTGAATTTGATCGCTCCAAGACCGGAGCGATCTCTTTCAGTCCCTCAGTTCGGCGTGCCGCCCCACGTGATCAGTCACGTGGGGCGGCACGCCGAAATTCTCTATCTGGTCCTTAAAGGACCACTCACCCCGCGACTGCTGGTCGTTAAGGGGTTAATGAATCAGAAAGTGTTACGGAGGAAGAACTCTATCAAGATTTGGTAGATTTATTACAGGACAATATTATGGGTGAGCCATCAAATAACCCTTGCAAAACTATGTTTAGAATCACCTCAAGTTTCACTCCCCCTATGCAATTCAGTCCAGAAATCAAGGTGTTTTATCAATTAATGTGTAGGGATATTATCCATCTTCCTACAAGTCATTTCAGTGTACACAATTTAACACTAGCTGAGAACAGAGCTTTAAAAGAAATAGCGGGCTGGACGGACATAGAGGTGAAGGAGGCGGATAAGGGGGGAAATGTGTTTTTGTGGCCTAAGGATTTGTATTTGAAGGAAGTGTATCATCAAATTTATAAAAAAAATAAAATCATATAAGAGATTACCCTCTGATCCCACAAATTTGTATAAGTCATTGATGGATCAAATTCTTACACAAGCAGTATGTGATAATATTATTACTAAGAAAGAGTTTGATTTTCTTAAAGTAGAATATCCAGTTATTCCTACTTTTTATATACTTCCAAAGGTGCATAAAAATATGACAAGACCGCCAGGAACGCTGATAGTGGCTGGGATTGGATCATTGTGTGAAACAGTATGTACTTTTATTGACTTTTTTTTTTTTTTTTTTTTACAACTTATTGTTTTGGATCTTCCATCCTATTTACGTGATTCTGCAGACCTTTTGTTGAAATTGACAGAACTAACAGTGGATCCTTGTACCCTGCTCATGACCTGTGATGTTGAGGCTTTGTACTCCAGCATTGGTCACAAGCAGGGTATTATGGCAGTGGAATTTTTTCTGAAGCGTTCTGCATTGGGGACAGATAGTTTTTTGTGATTTCATATTGTGTTTACTCAAGTTTGTGTTGAGTCACAATTATTTTGTGTTTAATTCTGAACTCTTCCTCCAGCTCATTGGGATGGCAATGGGGGCGAAGTGTGCCCCCTCTTTTGCTAATTTATTCTTGGGCTGGTGGGAGTCGGAGTGTGTTTTTACAGATGATACATTTGTTTACACCCAACATGTCCTGTTATGGTATCGTTTTATTGACAATATATTTTTTGTATGGCAGGGCACACAAGATCTATGTCAAGAATTTATCACAAAGTTGAATCAAAATAATTTAAATATTCGATTAACATCTCATATGTCCCGTACAACAATTGATTTTCTGGATATTGCTATTAAAATAGATGAAAATTACTGTATTCAGACACAAGTGTTTAGGAAGACTACTTCAGTTAACTCCTTTTTGCATTTTTCTAGTGCGCACCCCGATCATGTCAAAAGAGCAATACTGATTGGACAGTACCTAAGGATACGTAGGAACTGCTCTACAGAAGAATCTTTTCAAACATTTGCACAAGACTTGAAATTGCGTTTCAAGGCTAGAGGATATCCCAATGCTTCGATTAAGAAGGGTTACCAACGTGCTAGATCTATCAAGAGAGACGCTTTACTCGCTTCTAATAAGAAGGTATTGGAATAAAATACTAAAATACAACCGATCACTACTTATAATTCACAATGGAGTCATATTGTGAGATTGTTTACGAAACATTGGCATATATTGCAGAGTGATTCGACTATTAATCAATATATAACATCAAAAACCATCTTTGATTGCACGTCGTGGGAAGAATCTCGCAGATAGATTAGTGCATAGTCATTTCTCGTCTAATAAAAAGCATGTATCTGGCCATAAGTATGTGGGCACCTTTCAATGTGGGGGGTGCTCAGTTTGCAAGTATATTTGTGGATCTAAGTCAGTCTTTAGTCCGGCGATGGACAGGATGTTGGATTTGAAGAGTTTTGTCAATTGCCGGACTAGGGACTGTATATATGCTATACAATGCCCCTGTCAACTTTTCTATGTAGGACAAACCACACAGATGCTTAAGTCAAGGATTCAGAAGCATTTATCATTGATAAATGATAGCTTCTAATTTTTTACAGAAACATGATATGTCTACAGTAGATCTTAAGGTATATGGTTTGGAAAAGGTGCAATTAAATATTCGGAAAGGCAATATAGCTAGCTAAACGATTATTACAAAGGGAGACATGGTGGATTTATGCTTTACAAACTTGTCAACCCTTGGGATTGAATGAGGATATGCTATTTCATAGTTATATTCATTAATATATGAGCCTGCTTTTCCATGTGGATCTGCAGACTCTGGTTTGGATGATTGGGGACTTGTCATCATATGATAACACTTACTGATAGGGGAGTCTGCCTTTCCATGTGGATCTGCAGACTCTGTCTTTGGGTGTTATATACATATCTTCAATATGTGGGTGTATGTGTTCTATAGAACATATAAAAAGAAAAAAGGCAAGCGATAAGAATTATGGAAGGAGAAGTGTTTAATTCTTTTCTTCTTTGTTTATTTTTTTAGAGGGCCTATCGTGTTGTACGTTATTGGGATATGGACTTAAGAATTTGAAAAAGAGAAAAATTTGGAATTGTTGAATTATATTAGAGAGAAAAAATATGTCTATTACTGATTGTTTTCTTGTATTTGTCTATATGTATAACCCTCAGTGTATATTTGTTTATATGATATTCATGATGTGTTGTGTTATTAGCTTGATGTGTCCGGTGGATGAAGATCACTTATATTAATGTTGTGAGAACACTGTGAGACTTGTATTTCATTATTTGTGTATGTGTCTGGGTCTCTTGTATTTATCAATGGGTTAAAACTTACCGTTGCTTTCTAATTTTGTGATTTCTGAATATCGTATAATAAAGAGGTTATCGTCTATGCATAGATGATCTAATCATAGCTTCCGGGTATAGGGTGAACATGTGAACATTGCGGTCACGTGATTCTCCCGTCCCGTGTTATGTTATCTTATTATAGTTATTGGGATCCATTTATTAAGTATGCAATGCTTTTTTTTAACCTTTTTCTTTAGACATATACAAGAAACTCAGATTGCATTTGACATACACTGTATATACTATCGTTAGGTCACGTGATGGGGATTGTCACGGGACGACTTTTGGACAGTGTCTCTGTTTCATTCGTTTTTTATTAGAATCTTCAATATGAATATACAAATATATGCATGTTCAAACTATATTAATATAATATATCTTATTATATGGGCAGTGTGAGATAGATTTAATCAGAGTACACATGTTCCTCTGTTTACTTGTGTTGATGCATCATGTGACCGGAGACTGGTTGCGATATACACTGTTGGTTCCAGCATGTGGACGCTGGTTTACTCCATTAAACCTGGTTACGATATACACTGTTGGTTCCAGCGTGAGGACGCTGGTTTACTCCATTAAACCTGGTTGCAATATACACTATTGGTTCCAGCGTGCGGACGCTGGTTTACTCCATTAAAACCTGGTGGCGACATTTACTGTTGGTCCCAGCGTGAGGACGCTGGTTTACTCCATTAAACCTGGTTGTGAGATACACTGTTGGTTTCAGCGTGTGGACGCTGGTTTACTCCATTAAACCTGGTTGCGATATACTCTGTTGGTTCCAGCGTGCGGACGCTGGTTTTCTCCATTAAACCTGGTTGCGATGCTCTGTTGGTCCCAGCGTGCGGACGCTGGTTTACTCCATTAACCTGGTGGCGATATTTAGTGTAGGTCCCAACGTGCGGACGTTGGTTTGCTCCTGATCTATCCAGTACTGAGGCTAGGTCGCTGTCCACTCCTATGCAGTCGTCCGATTTTCCCTGGCAATAGACTTCTGCTGAGTAAGACCTTTGTTCCTATTCCTCTCTGCTGTCATAGTCATCTGACAGCTGGTCTACTCGTTCAGGCTGCCCTGCCCGGTATTGGTAAGGCCGGTAGAACCTTTGTCGTTACCAGCCTTAAGGTTGCCTTACCCGGTATTGGCAGGGCCGGTAGAGCCTACACTCAGTACTCCTTTGGGCTGCCTTGCCCGGTATTGGTAAGGCCGGTAGAACCGGTATATGTCATCTCACGGTTGCCTTACCCGGTATAGGCAAGGCCGGTAGACCCTGTTATTGCTACTGTCACTTGGGTTGCCTTGCCCGGTATTTTAGGCAAGGCCGGTAGAACCTATTGTATTGACTATTATTGTTGTATTGTTATGTATGTTTGCCTATGGGGATTGCCTTAACTTTTCAATAAAGTTATGTTTTTACCAAACCTTACGCCTGAGAGTCTTTAAAAACCGTGACACATGTGTACTCATATCTCACGTGATTTTAGATGGAGATTCCATTGGACCGCTCATGCTTTAAATATTGTAAGCCACACATCGTGATTTATCCCCTGACTAAGCCAAATCGGCGATATGCGTTGGGAAGTGTAACCAGAGGAGGTCCACAGTTGATTCCCATTTTGCTATTTCCTTTACTGTGTGATGAGTATAGTTTTTGACACTTATATCTTGGGTGGTTATTATATTTTTTTGTTGTCCATTTTTCACACGGTAGGATATTTTTGGTTTATTGACTACTATACTTTTTTACCTATTTTGGGTGTTATTTCATGTATGGATGTCACACCTGGTTTATATTTATATTTATTATATAATGGGTTTTTTCAGATGAGGTGACCTCCCTGGTTATATGTCTTTTAATTGTTTTTAATATTTGTCATCTGTATCATCGTTTTTGTACTCAATAAATCTTGTCTGTGATATTTTGCATACTCTTGTTGTGAGTGCCTCAGTTATAAGACATTTCTAATTGGGGTTTGCTGTCCTTCTTGGACTTTGAATCTCTATATTGGTGTATGGAACTTTTATCAGATAACCATAGAGCCGCAAATTATAATTACATTAGAGATGTGCACATACCTAGTTTTATTTTCGAGAATAATTGCTGCATTAAACAAAAATATAACCTTCTATGCAGGCAGGCACAGGGAAATCGCACAGACACCTTGCAAAGCCAGCATCTCTGCGTCTGCTCTGTCCATCCCCTTGAACTCCACGATTGGTGAGTTGAATTCCTTTGTGCCGAAAGGAACTGACAGTGCAGACGCAGGTAGCTTAATGCAGCAATTATTCTTGAAAATAATGGAGGCTTTCTGTCTGTAAGCTGGAGGGATCTCTGGCCAACGAGAGCGCCCCAGCTTACAGACCGAAAGCCTCCTTCATTGGAGGAGGCTGGTTAGAGGGAGGGGAGCAGAGGCAGAGTGCCAGTCTGTCTGGAAGTAGGTTCAGGGCAGCGTTTATTCCTTCAGTTTCGGCCAAATAGAGATTTAAAAAACTAAATTAATACAGTTTTACACATATTTGCTATATAATCTAAGTATTAAGGCTAACTTGTATAGGAGTGATAGATCCTCTTTAAAGGGACTGTAATGTCCCATAAAAACGTTTTGTAGTTTTGTAGAGCTCAAGAAAATAAGAAGAATGGTGCAAACCATATCTCTCAAACCGCTATGGTTTGAGAGATATTTGCACTGAAAGTTCGCCCCTCTCTCTTCTTCTCCTGACGTCAGTGTCTAGTTGACAGCAGGAGATTCCGGTCCGGGGACCAGCCGGTGGCTCTGCAGCAGAGCCGAAATCGCAGTATTGCAAAAGAATTACATTATTGGAAATGTCTACAAAGTGTGCTTGCAAACCTGGCACACTTTGTAGACATTTCCAGTGAAGTAATTCTTTTGCAATACCTCAATTTTGTCTGCTGCAGAGCCTCCTCGAGTCGTACGACTTGAATCTCCTGCTGTCAGCTTTACAGCTGACATCAGGACAAAGGGGGAGAGGGGTGAAATTTCAGTGCCTATATCTCTCAAACCATAGCGGTTTGAGAGAAAGGGTTTGCACCATTTTTCTTATTTTCTTCAGCTCTATAAAAGGATCAAAAGTTTTTATGGGACCTTACTGTCCCTTTAAAAAGTAACCTTGTTCTATATCTTTCAACTTCTACAATTCTGTACAATATTAGTAGAACTGACATCAGTGAACTATTATTTTTAATTTATTTTAATCTATGTAATTTTAGTAATGACAGTAAAGATTAAATCTTAGCCAACTGTTCAAAAATGTGATGTTTATTCGGTATCACATGATATGCCATAAATGAGCTTCTATTTTTCTCTTTGATGTGTATATAGGTTTTCTTGTACTATAACGGATCACTCAATATAAAGATATCCTTGCTTCTGTTAAAAAAGAAAAACTACAAGTGCAGTTGGATCACAAAGAATTACGGGTTTACCTTTGGCTAATTAGTATTACTGATCAACATACTACCTCTAATAGTCAGAGATTTCTGGGTTCCAGGAGTGGTGTTGCAGCGTTTACCAAATTTTCCCGTAGGTCTGATTTGTCTGATTCAACCACTGAATATGTTTGGTTTTTTTTAGACCCACTGTTCCATGGTGCTTCCCATGGAGATGAACCATGGTGACCTCAGTACAGTAGTAAGAGTTGGGCGGTGGGTTGGCTGCACATATGTAATAGAGGCCACATCATAGTCCCTGAGGTTGCAGACACAGGTACTCATATATTCTGCCATTTTCCTGGAGGCTGAACGGATTCTGTCTCCAAAAGTTTCCAAGCAAAAGGTTGTCCTGCACTTGATGTTGCCACCAGAAGGCACTACAAATCCAAATGCGTAAGTGTTTTCAAGATTTAAGCGGCTTGTGCAAACCACTTCTCACCTCATCAAAACTCATTTTGTGAGGCTGTGTTACATCACCCCACCTGCCTGCCCTAAGCCACAGCCATTTAGAAATATAAGACCTCACCCGAGTACTGCTTTAATTCTGAAGTATGTTTGATGTACGGTGGGCACAGCCTGCTGCAGGTTAACCAAGAGACACACAGGAGGCCAGGGAAAACTAAGCACATTGTCTGGAAGACCCCTTTATAACATAATGGCCCACACCTTCTGGGGGGCCCCTGAGTCTGCCACCCTTCTCCCCGCACTGTGTGGGCTCCTGCTACACCACTGATCAGGATCCATAATCTGTTGCTTTCTCAAAATATGTCACGCTACCTGGGTATGATGACCTAGACCAATAAGAACTGCCACTACGAGCCAAAAGACTCTAGGGTACAGTGCCAGAGTGGGGTGCTTGAGAATGTAGACAGACCATTGCTCAGTATTGCTGCATTCTAAGCAGGGTAAAAGTGGCAAATGTAAGGTTGGATAGCACAGACAGGTAGCTGGATATGCTCTTGATGACTGGGAAGGGGCTGTAGTAATGGTCACAAGTGGAGTTCTAGAGCCTATTGCCAGGCAGAGACAAACATGTTTAAGAGTGCTGACTAGGGCACGAGGTGGACATAGTGGAAACTGACTGCAGTAACAGGAAGTGCTGGGGACAGGCTGCAAACACTAGACACGATTAGTCAGACTGCAATACAGAACACTGGGGGCAGTGTAGAGGAGGCCAACGAGAGCAGCACAGTGGGGAAGCCACCTGAACTGAATCCAGTGATATGAGTGATTAAAGCTACTGGGATCCACAATTCCTACATTTACAGCAGCAAATGAGAGCCAGGGACAAATATTATCAACTGAAACAAGTTAAGGGTACATCTCTCTAGGACCAATATCATCTGAAAAGGTCTAGTTTAGTACCTTCAGATCAGAGCATACAGCGGTAGAGTGGACATAAACAGGATTGGTTAAGCAACAGCAGATCAAAGCAGGAACTATATAGTACAAGGAGAAGATATGCACAGGACTATAGTATATGGTGTCCATTTTAGGACATCTCTACCCACCCTCTAAAACTTCTGCCTCCTACCAAATCTCTCTCACTCATCCTCTCTTCTAACAAACTCCCTCCTACCTCCTAACAAACCTCTCTCACTCACCCTCCTTCCTAACAAACTCCTTTCTGCCTCCAAACAAACCTACCTCACTCATCCTGCATCCTACCAAGCTTCCTTCTGCCTCCTAACAAACCTCTTTCGCTCATCCTACCTTCTACCAAATTCCCTCCCGCCTCCTAGCAAACCTCTTGCTCATCCTACCTCCTATCAAACTCCCTCCTGCCTCGTAATAAGCTCCATCCAGAGGCAGGAGGGAGTTTGGTAGGAGGCAGGATTGAGTGAGAGAGTTTTGTTAGGAGGCAGGAGGGAGTTTGGTAGGAGACAGGAGGGAGGATGAGTGAGGTAGGTTTGTTAGGACACAGGAGGTAGTGTGGCAAGAGGGAGGATGAGTGAGAGGTTTGTTAGGAATCAGGAGGGAGTTTGGTAGGAAGGATGAGTGATAGAGGTTCAGTAGGTGGCAGAAGGGAGTTTTAGAGGATGGAGCTGAGATGTCCTAAAATGGACACCATAGTATACCTGTCTGGGTGCTGTGGAATCTGGCAACTGCAGATATATCCAGGATAAATGAACTACATTTCCCGTTTTAACCCTTTGAGTGTAATGTGTTGCATACCCTTCTGGCACTCACTGGGTTAACTGTAATAATTGTTTTCTCGTACGTCCAATATGGAACACAGGTACCATGGGTTGAGTCCCTCCTTCTGGATGGAGGGCACATCACAAAATTTGGGTCTTTGTGGTGGAGACTTCCTCCTCCTCCTCCAGCTGGTTGAGCTGCCTACAAAATCCCAGAATTCATGTGTCCTGCAAAGCAGTTGGAAATACAGTGGCCATCCTGTTTGTTTTTATTAGGTTTTGATTAGGTTTTTTCTTTAAGTCCCCATTTAGGCATGTTACCATCACTGGGCTTACTTGTAGTTGGATTTCCCAGTTCACAGATGCTTTGTGCACCTCTTATCCTGCAGAGGTTTGATTTATGATAAGTCCCTTCCTCATCCTAAGTCTCTCAGAGATTAAGCCCCTCCTATGATGGTAGCCTGAAGAAAAATGATTGGTAAGCAACCCTTTGAGTGCCTTGGCCCACTAAATGTCCCATTCTGAGCTTCATCTTATGCAGTGGCTGACTTGAATCCTGTGCTTTGCTTTGGCACTCATTATGGGTCCTTTCTCTCTCTCTAAAAGGCTTTGAAAATACAGATGGCTGCTGTTCTTGGCTTTCATTTTCTGTTAGTTAGCCCCTTTCACTACTGTGGTGTGTGTGTTGGGTCTTTGGTCTGACTTATGCTCACCCACTACTTGGTTTGTATTGTTTTCATATTCCCAGGTGTTCCCTGGTTTTTTTTGATCTTCTACTGTATTACCTACTTTAGATCGATTTTAGTGTGGTGGCCCCTTTAAGTACCAGAGCCCAACCGTGGCCATCTTTTGCTCCATTAATCTCTATGGGGAATCTTCTCTGGGACATATCTCTGCAACTGTTTAGATTTCAACGGTCAGAGAGGGCTTTAACATTTGGCCCACTTTTGAGTGTCCAAGGAGCACACCGTGGCCTGCAGCCAGAGTGATAGGCCTTGTTAGGCAACAAGCAAGAGAAAAGACTACAGTTCCCAGTATGCCAATTTCCAGGGCTTTCTTCCAATTGGCTGGTAGACATCCTACTTCAGTTTCTTGCTTATCCTACACGTAGACTGATTCTCCTCGCTCTCCTTCTCTTTGCATACCAGATACATGCTTTTTTCTTGATATTTTTGGGGTCTGTCAACTCTGGCAACATTTATTCTAGTTTTTGCTAGATTGTGGACATTTACTCCGGAATATGTCTGACACTAAGAGACCTATTGGGAAATCCAAGGCAAAAAGATTCAGGGGCTTCCCTTACCCCTCACACTCACTGTTCCTCATGCCATATAGGTTATTCCTGGGAATATTCTGGGTCTCTATACCCCTCATGTCCTGAGACCCTTCAGGACGTTTTACAGAGGCAGAGGAAGACATCCCCTATTTTCCTCCCAATAATACTCTTTTTAAACATTACATTTTTATTGAGTTTCCATAAAGTTAGTGGGGATTACATAAAGGAAAAGGAAGGGGTACATATAGTTTGCTTGGCTTAACTAAGGTGCACAATATCAAATATAGACATAAAAATAACCAAATGTAGCTTGGACAAGTGGAAGGGTGCGTGCCCGAGACACCCCAACACAGGTTAACAAGGAAAAGCTGAAGCCTGCCCCCAAGCTGGGTGGGAGCTCTGAGAACCCAACATCTTGGCTCATAAGTTATTGAAGCAAGATGGGAGTAGCACAAACCAGGCTAAGCAAGGGGAAAAGAGAGGTAATCCACAACAAAGACTGCATCCCAGCCCCACCGCCACCCCCAGTCATCAGGAGGGGCCCAAATGAAAATCTGTAAGCAGAATGGGTATCACTGGCCATGCCACTCCTTCCCAACAGAGGAGCAACAACAGAAACATCCCAGAGGAATTAGACAGGGTGATCAATAACCCTCTTGATCAAATCCTCTAAGCTATACCCTTGTATGACTGAGGCTCTGGCTTAGTCTGCATTTCCGCCTGCTGTTCACCCCCCTGTCTTACTCTTGGTGAAGAACATTGACCTTCCCCTGGCCTATACTGCTGGGCTCAAGTATCAGGCTGAGAAGAGGCTTGACTCCTTACTCAAGGCCAATTTTGAGGCCACCGGGGCATTGCTGAGGCCTATTTTTGCATCTGCTTTGGTCAATAGAGCTGTTGCCATTTGTGATGAACAACTGTTAGATGCCATGTGTGCTGACATATCTAAAGAAGACTTTTGGTTTGATAGCCAATATTGTGGAAGCCAATACCTACATCACTGAGGCATTGTTTGATGAGGCTGGATTTTCTACCAAGTCCTCCTCTTTTTCTATTTCTGTGCGCTGCATCTCATGGCTTTAAAATTTGGTCTGAGGACCAATCTTCCAAGAAGTCAAGTATCCTTGGCTTTTCAGGGTAAGGCTCTATTTGGGCCTGACACTATGGATGGTAAGAGCACTTTTTGCCTCAGTTTTCCATAAAGTGTTCCTTTCCTGTGAGGAAAGTGAGTGGATTTTGTCCCCCCCCCCGTTAAATAAGGGTACAGGGGGCGCAAAACCCCTCTGATCTCCAAAGAACGCCCTGCCACAAAGCCCAGACAGACCTGGCAGTCCAAGCAATTAGCTGCAAAGTCCAAGTCTGACAAACCTACCTCTGCATGATTCGCGGACCCTAAGCCATTGTAGCCTTTAGGGTCTGTCTCTTTTTTTGAGACACCTGGGCATCCTCCATGATGTACCAGTGGGTTTTGCCAGGTGGGATCAGAGGGGTACTGTTACGGTTCAGTACACTCAGAAACGGAAGGTTTTGGTAAAAACACAATTTTATTGGCACACAATGAATAACAGTAACCCTCACGGGTCCAGCATACAGAAATATGGTAAGCTGACACAAGACAGGTTACAATTGCATGATTAACCCACACGGGTCCAGTATGTAGAACAAAAATACAGTACTAACACAGGTCAGGTAAATCACAGTTGATACATTGTAAATATGACCAAGAGAAGTAAATCAGGCCTATGACAGAATTGACCTCAATGTTGGAAGGTCCAATGTAACTCTCTATGCAGAGGGTCACAACAGTGACTGACACGTATGCAACGGGTTAAGCCAGTGCAGGTCTGACTAGGCAACATAGGAGGAAGGCGGCAGAGTGAATGCCCACCGGAGACTACAAACAAGTGTGAGTCAGTGTTTAGTGCAGCAGGATAATATGCGCCCAACTGAGACTTTAGACTCATAACACAACTGCCCAGCACCGCCCCTGAAGGGGTTAATGAATGCTCCGGTCTGCAGCGAGGAGGTAACCTGAGGCGCCCAACTATACCCAACCTCAGTAATGGCAGAAACAGACTAAGCGATCGTGGTGCGAATCGGAATCTACAGGAGGGTCACACAGGGCACAGTGTGCAAACGGATAGAGGACTGGACTACTATGCGGAACTGGATCACCGGAGCTCTGGCCAGACCACTGAGCGTGAGCAACAGCTAGAGTGGAGTGTCTAGCAAGCAGGAACAGAACTGTAGCAGGATCTTCAACCCAGCCGGGTCGGTACACGGAGCAGGAACGTCGGCCAAGCCGATTCGGTACACAGAGCAGGATCGCCAATCACGCCGGGTCGGTACACGGAGCAGGTTCACCAGACAAGCAGAGTCAGTACACGGAGCAGGAATGTCAGCCAGACCGGGTCAATACAGGAAACGGGAACGTCAGCCAATCCGGGTCGGTACACAGAGCAGGAACGATGAACAGGCAAAGTAGTCAAACAGTCCGGGTCATACACTGATATCAAATAGGAGTAAATGGAACTAGTGCTAGGCAGCAGATACAACACGAAAGGGCAACCACTAAGTGACAGCCCAAGGTATATAAAGGCTGTCACTAGGAGGAGCTATACAGCGCAGCCAATGAAAAGGCACCAGGAAGTAAACGTCAAAATGTTGCTGGAATCACGGGCACAGTGATAGTACCCTCCTCTCAAAGACTCCTCTCAGAGAAGAGGGGCCCAGCTTTTGGGGATACTTGGCATGGAAACTGCGCTGCAATCTGGGAGCATGAAGGTCCTTAGAATCGACCCAGGAACGCTCCTCAGGACCGTAACCCTTCCAAATGGACCAAATATTGTAATCTCCCTCTGAATCTTCGTGAGTCAGTAATATTTTGTACCTCATACTCCTCCTGACCTTGCACCTGAACAGGACCAGGAGCCACAGGAGTAGTAGTGTACCGATTACAAACCAGAGGCTTCAACAAGGATACGTGGAACACATGAATTTGCATGGATGTTGGGAGGTCCAGAGCATACGACACAGGGTTAATGTTGCGGATAACTTTGAATGGGCCAACGAACTGGGGAGCCAACTTATTCTATGGAGTCTGCAGATTCAGGTTCTTGGAGGAAAGCCATACCCTGTCCCCAACCTGAAAGGAGACCGCCGGCAACCGTCTACGATTAGCTTGACGCTGATAATGCTGGAACAAAACACTGAGGGTCCTCTGTACCTGTGCCCAAGTGGAACGGAGTTGCTCCATATGCTCTTCCAGGAGTCCGAGAGCAAGCATGGTTGAAACCCGTAGTTGATGAGAAATGGGGAGCTCTCGGACAATGAATTAACCGCACAATTCCTGGCAAACTTCTCCCAAGGCAACAGGTCGGCCCAGTTATCATGATGATCAGACACAAGATAGCATAGAAATTGTTCCAATCCTTGATTGGCACGCTCAGCGGCTCCATTGGTCTGGGGATGGTATGCGGAAGAAAATGATAACTGAATGCTCATCTGCGCACAGAATGCCCTCCAAAACCTAGACACAAATTGGCTCCCACGGTCCGACACCAGCACCCTGGGTACATCATGCAACCAGAAAACCTCTCTGGCAAATATCATTGCCAACTCCTGAGCCGAGGGAAGGCCAGGAAGAGGCACAAAATGTGCCATCTTAGAGAATCTATCGACAATCATCAAAATAAAAGAATATCACCTAGACACCGGTAATTCTTCCATAAAGTCAATTGAGACATGAGACCAAGGATGTTCACCATTAGGTATAGGTTGGAGCAGGCCCACCGGAAGGTGTCTAGGGGACTTGGCACGGGCACATGTAGAACAAGCTGCAGTGAAAGGGGTGCAGTCAGCACGCAAGGAAGGCCACCAGAACAACTGTGAGAGAGACCAGATCAATTGATTCTTGCCAACATGACCAGCAGCCTTTGATGTGTGGTAGGTTTCAAGTAGCTGGGTATGTAAGGGTTCGGCTACAAAACATTTGCCTACCGGGGTATCAGGTGGTGCAGAAGCTTTGTTAGCAAGAATCTCCTCCCCCAGAGGTGAAGTAATGCTGGTTTGTAAAGTGGCTAGGATGCGATCAGGCTGAATGATTGGTACTGGAATCTCATCTCTCTGTGTCTGGGTTGAATTGTTTAGACAGGGCATCTACCCTAACAGTCTTGGAACCGGGCAAATATGATACAATAAAATTAAAGCGGCACAAGAACAAGGCCCATCTGGCCTGACGAGAGGACAATCTCTTAGCCTCAGAAAGGTACGTTAAGTTTTTATGATCAGTCAAGATCAGTACCGGGGTTCTGGTACCCTCAAGCAGGTGGCGCCATTCTTTGAGGGCAAGGATAATTGCCAAAGGTTCTCTGTCCCAAATCTCGTAATGGCTCTGAGCGCTAGACTATTTCATTGAGAAAAAAACCACAAGGCCGTAACATACTCCCAGGATCCAGTCGCTGAGACAATACTGCCCCTACCCCGGACTCAGAGGCATCGACCTCCAGAGTGAATAGAAGGGAGGGATTGGGGTGGGACAGTACAGGAGCAGAAGAAAATGCGGATTTTAGTGTTACAAAAGCTTGTTCAGCTTCCTGAGACCATTGGGAAGGATCTGCACCCTTGTGCGTCAAATCAGACCGTGGTTTAACATTCGTGGAAAAACTCCTAATTAATTTCCTATAATAATTGGCAAAACCGAGAAAGCGTTGGATAGCCTTGAGCCCCTTAGGACATGGCCACTGTAGGACTGCTGCCAACTTATCCTTGTCCATCGCAATGCCATCCTTAGAAATAATGAAGCCCAGAAATTGCACCATGGGTTTGTGGAATTCGAATTTCTCGATTTTGCAAAATAGTTTATTCTCACGGAGTTTGAGCAGCACTGCAGTCACATCCTTGATGTGTTGCGACAAACTAGATTAATGAATGAGAATATCGTCAAGATACACTACTACACAAGACTGTAGCATGTCACGTAGGATATCATTAATAAATTCTTGAAACACTGCAGGTGCATTACATAGCCCAAAAGGCATTACTAGATATTCATAGTGCCCCGATCTGGTATTAAATGCAGTTTTCCACTCATCACCGGCCCTTATCCTTATCAAGTTATAGGCAGCCTGCAAATCAAGCTTAGTAAAGATGGAGGAGCCCTTCAATCTGTCAGATATCTTGGTAATGAGTGGTATAGGATAAGCATTTTTAGGCATCAGTTTGTTCAGTCCACGATAGTCTATATATAGCCGTAGTTCGCCACTTTTCTTTTTTACAAAGAAGAAACCAGCCCCCGCGGGAGAGGATGACTTCCTGATAATGCCCCTTTCTAGGGCACCCGAAATATACTCCTCCATGGCCTGATTTTCCTTGCAAGACAACGGGTAGGTACAACCTCGAGGTGGGACGGCACCAGGAGGCAGATCAATAACACAGTCACGCGCCCAATGCGGCGGCAGCGTACTGGCCTCTCCCTTGCTAAAATAGTCGCTGAATTGGCCGTATTCAGCTGGCACAGAAGGGGAGGTACACATAATCCTAGTGGGGTGGGAAATGCAATGTTTGTCACAGAATTCGGACCATGCTGTAATTTTGCACGTCTGCCAGTTGAACCTGGGGTCATGAAAATGTAACCAAGGGAACCCCAGGATCACGGCATGGTGAGGGAAACGGATAATCTGAAACCGTTGTTCCTCGGAATGAAGTGCCCCAATGCACAAGGATAGTGGTATAGTTTCCTTCATAATTTGGGCGGGTACCAGTGGCCTGCCATCAATGGCTTCAATCGTTAAAGGAGACTTTCTCCACCAGTGGAATATTGTGCGAGGCAGGAAATAACTTGTCCATAAAGTATCTTGCAACACCGGAATCAACTAGCGCCAGAACCTCCACTGAGAGTTCTCCCCAGGAAAGTACAGCCTGAATAGTAGGCTTCTAACTAGTCGGATCTAGGGACTGCTGAACGCCACCTAGGGCCTATCCCCCAAGGTACCCTAGGTGCATTCGTTTCCCGGCCATGTAGGGCAAGAACGAAGCAAATGACCAGCTAGGCCACAATACAGAGACCTTGTCGACGGCGATGCGCCCGTTCCTCCTTAGATAGTCTCGTAAACCCTAATTGCATAGGTTCACTAATTTCAGTAGTGTGTTCAGGAGGTGAGGGAGGCATGGGTGGGAAGCTCGGTCTTGCTGGTCCCAATTCTCTGGCCCTCTGCTTTCGGTCCTTAGCCGCCATGCGCTCCCTGATACGGGAATCGATCAAAATGGAAAAATCAATAAACTCGTCAAGATCAGCTGGCAGTTCTCGGGCTGCCGTTTCATCCTTAATTCGATCACATGGTCCCTGTGCAAAGGCTGCCACCAACGCCTCATTGTTCCAGGCCACCTCTGCTGCTAATGTACGGAATTCAATGGCATAGTCGGCATAGTCTCCATAAGTTTTTTTTGCAGCAGAGGCGGCTCTCCCGGGAAATTCAAAAACTCTACAAAACGCCCTTAGGAACTCACTGAAGTTCCTAGTACATGGTATTGCGGCCTCCCACAATGGATTTGCCCATGTCGGGGCTCTGCCCGTCAGTAATGAAATCATGAAGCCCACCTTACTAGGAAAGGCTTGAGGGGTTAATTCTAGGAAGATTTCCAACTGATTAATAAACCCTCTGCACAGAGTGGTTTCGCCATCGTACCTTAGAGGTAATGGGGCTGTAGCGGTCAACCCTCTATTCGAATTAGTTTGCAACAAGGACTGAGCTCCTGGTGTCGACACGGGGGAGACCACCGGATCTGGTACTGGTTTATCCAAGTGTGCCGTGCACTCAAGAATTGTTTGAACAGCCGTCGCCAACTGGTCCAAACGCTGCTCATGTAAATCCATCCTCCAATGGATACTCTGTGCATTACCGTCACCTGTACCGTCTGAGGTCATGACCCTTTCGTACTGTTACGGTTCAGTACACTCAGAAACGGAAGGTTTTAGTTAAAACACAATTTTATTGGCACACAATGAATATCAGTAACCCTAACGGATCCAGCATAGAGAGCAGGAACAGAACTGGAGCAGGTTCACCACACAAGCCGAGTCGGTACAGGGAGCAGGAATGTCAGCCAGACCGGGTCAATACAGGAAACGGGAACGTCAGCCAATCCGGGTCGGAGCAGGAACGATGAACAGGCAGAGTAGTCAAACAGTCTGGGTCATACACTGATGTCAAATAGGAGTAAATGGAACTAGCGCTAGGCAACAGATACAACACGAAAGGGCAACCCCTAAGTGACAGCCCAAGGTATATAAAGGCTGTCACTAGGAGGAGCTATACAGTGCAGCCAATGAAAAGGCACCAGGAAGTTAGCATGTCAAAATGTCGCTGGAATCACGGGCACCGTGATAGGTACCTCATAGATTTCAAATCCCTTCCTCCATATTGCTGTTTCTTCTACAATGAACCCAGAAAAAAAGCAAGACTGTTCCACGAAGCCGTTGCCACTCTGCTGGACAGACAAGTTCTGGTGCTGGTCCTAGTCCAGGAGTGCTTTTCAGGTTTCTGTTCCAACCTTTAGGTGATTTCCAAGAAGGATAGCTATATTCCAGTCCTTTTCTGGATCACAAAATGTCTCAACCAGTATGTGGTTGCTACTCGCTTAAAGATGGAATCTTTGCATTTTGTTGGGGACCATCTCTGCCTTTTTCAAGACACCTGTAATAGACCAGTGTTTTTATTTTTTGGGTGATATCAGAGGAGTACCACGTAGATTTAGAATCCCTTCCTCAATATTGCTTCTTCTCCTCAAAAGGTTACAAGGAACCTTGATAGAACAGGGTTATTCCACAAAGGCATAGCCTCTCTACTGGAAAAGCAGGTTCTGGTGCCAGTCTCTGTGCAAGTGCACTTTCAGGTTTGTATTCCAACTTTTTTGTGGTCAGTGGTTGTTACACGCTTCAAGATGGAATATTTAAATTCTGTCATCTCAATGATGTGCCCAGGGGAGTACCTTGTCTCTCTGTATCTTCTGGACGCTTTTCTGCATGTCCTAATCACTGCTAGTTCACAGCTCTGCTGTTTGGCCTGGTTTAGGCACCCAAAATCTTCACAAAGATCTTGGCAGCCTTGGCTGTGTACATTCATAACAAAGGCATTTCTCTGACTCCATATTTGGATGATTTCCTAATCAAAGATTCTGGTGTTCTGTTATCATGCGTAGAACCACTGGCCTGGCCTTCGCGATGGATGCAATGTACATTCCATGGAGCTTCCAACTCTTCTCTGTGTTCCCCTAATTCTTCTCATCCCCAGGATGATATGGAAGATCAGAATGATCATGGCGCCGGTCATTCTGATTGTTCCATTCGTGCCTAGGAGGGTGTGGTTTGCTGACCTGGTTAGTGTACTAATCAAGATCAGATTTGGCTGAATCTGTTACTTCAGGATCCCTTGTGGTACGAGGATATATAAAGGTTGGTTTTGACTGTATGGTTCTTGAGGCCACCATTCTGAAGCAGAAGGGATTCTTCGCTGATGTCAACTCCACCACGATCCAGATGCAGAAGCCGGTTTATTCTAAGGCATACCATAGGGTCTGGTCCATTTTCCACTGGTGGTGTGTGGACAAAAACATGTCCCCACAGGTCTTTGACCTCCCTTTGGTGCTATCTTTTCTCCAGGGTAGAGTCAACAAGGGTCTCATCTTGAGTTCTCTCAAGGTTCAGATCTCAGCCGTCTCTGTTCTTTCAGTGAAGAATTGCTATAATCCAAAATGTTAGTGGATGTATCACCTATGCACAACATCCTCTAAATAGTTAGGTGATACATCCAATAGCATTAAAACGTTATTATTATTTCTTTTTAAGCTTCCGTTTGGTTTAAATGTGACTTATAAAAGTCTGGGCTGCAGCCACTTCTGTATAGACTGCAGCCTGATGCTCTGCCTCTGCTCTCCTCCTTCCTCCGATGACAGAGGCTTCTGTCAGTAAGCTGGAGCAGTCTCGTTGGCAAGATATCAATCTCTGCCAATGAGGCCGCTCCAGTTTACTGACAGACGCCTCTGTCATCGGAGGAGGGAGGGGAGCTTAGGCAGAGCTCTGTAACTGCGGAGAACCGCAGAGAACTGCAGTCACCCGGAAGTGGCTGCAGCAAATACTTTTGTAAGTCACATTTAAACCAAACGGAAGCTTAAAATAAAATAATAATGTTTTAATGCTATTGGATGTGTCACCTAACTATTTAGAGGATGTTGTGCATAGGTGATACATCCACTTTAAGCTTTTTCCTGTAGGGGGTGGCTCAGCCTATTCGTCTTTTAGGGATCCCATTCCTCTGTGGGACCTAAGTTTAGTCTTGGGTGTTCTTCAGAGGACCTCTTTTGAGCCTCTAGCTTTCATCTCTTTGCTTCAGCTGACATTGAAGATTGCTTTCTCTTGGCAGTGGTCTCTGTTAGGAGGGTAGAAACAAGGGAAGGGTAGACAGCGCAAAAAGCGTATCCTCTAAGTGTAGCAGGTTAAGATGAAAAATATATAGTCATTCGCATAAAGCAAAAAACATATATAGTATTTAATAGGAATGCAAATAAAATAGAGTAGACAATTAAAATATTGAAAGATAATAAATTAAAAAGTATATAGTGTATACACACATTAAAAGCAGAGAACTAAATATCCCCTAGTTCATTTGTGCAAGGATTGAAAAAATGTAAATAATCCTGTGTATAGATGACACATGCACAATCGTCTAGGTATGGGAAAAAATATATATCTGATTCCCCGTGATGATAATGTATAAGGACTAAATAGTGAATATCCAAACGAGTGGCTTGCTTACAAGAAATCTGTGTTGTTAGAGCATTAAAGGCACGGTGATTCCGAATGGGGGTATAAGTATCACGATACGTAAGGTTGTCCGCTTACTAGATTTCTTCTTCTACTTTATGCCCATCACAGTCTTAGTGCCCGATACTCTATGTCCGCATATCCTTGTACCCAATCCCCGGTGCAGCTCGATCTCGTCACCAGCTTCCAACCTCACAAAGTAAGTCCTTCACCTGGTAGCCGTTTCACCCGCCAAGCACTGGCGTCCTCAGTCCGCACGTGGAAAAGGCTCGGCTCAACGCATTTCAGAGCACTATTATGCCTTCTTCTGGAGCATAGAGATAGCTGCTTCCACTGCACTGGCCCTGATTTATCTTTAAACACACCAATCACATTCCTCAAAGAACAGTAACAGGAATCTCTATCCAATTGCTATTAAACCAAGCTAAATGAATGGGACATGACATCTTATCTAGATCGAGGTAGTTATATAGCGTTCACAGTAAATGTATTCCGTTTAAGATAAACCAAAAAAGGTGAAGAATATAATAAAGATTGTGGTCTGTTTCTGTCATTGAAATGATTAGAGTACTAATGCTTATATTGCCACTATGTGTCGTTATACCTTAAATGGTTAGTGTATCTGCAAATAAATAAAAGTCCACACAAAAAGATACATACTAAATATTAAAAATTGAAAATTAGAGAATTATGGTGAAGCTCTGCTGGTATATTAGTGTGTTACAAGTAGTTTTCAGTATTAAAGGACTAGGTCTATTCCTCATGAACAATAGTGTTCCCTATATGATGAAATGTCTGAGAGGCAATCTAATTCAGCACATGCTTCAAAATAGCAAGGGTGTAATAAACCTTCCATGATTACTGGGGAAGTTCTGTGTCATTTAGTGATTCAATATTATCTTTCAGTCTGTGTTTTGGTGTTTCAGTTCCTATTTTCATGGCAGTCCCAGTGGTGATGTAAGAAAGGAAACAGAATAACTATATAGGTGTTTATATATACAGTTCCTTGTTAACAATAGGGGACTTGAATATATGATATTGATAATGGTGTTTATATGCATAGGGTTAGTATGGTCCAACGGGGTGAATTGTTAGACAAACCATAAGTCCAGTTCTTCATTTAACCTATTCGGAATCATGGTCTTCAGCTTATAAATCCAAAATGTTTCTTGTTTGAATCTGTCACCACCCCTTATTTGTGTGGGTATATGATCAATTATTGATAATCGTAGGCCCCTTGGGTTCTGATTATGGTATTTTTTTGAAGTGTCTGGCCACACTAGTTTTGATGATTCCCTTTATTAGCTGATTGCGATGTTCCCAACCAAAGAATTTATTTTGACACTAGCAGCCCACCACTATGAAAACACTATGACCAATATTGAAAGTAGTCAAGGTTTTATATGTTTAAATATAAATGAAACACAATTAATGTTAATGAATGAATATTTGACGAATACAACACAGAATTCTATAAACACTGAAACACCACCAGTAGATATTCCAAAGAATTTCTCACTACTAGAGAGACTATTGAAAAAGGAAATGAACTACTGGTGGGAATGTGTCACCCTAGAAAAATGTATCCATCTAGAACAGATACCACGGGGCCTTAGACTCGCCAAGGAACCTGCATATGGATTAGAGGACGAGGAATTCTATAGTGAATGGCTGAACACTCTGGACAGATGCTCTTTCTCTCAAATGCAACAGATCATCAAATATAGGAGCAAACATCTTACGAATATTGATAAGGAAATTGAGGAGGTCAGAGCAATACTAGAACCCTATAAAAGGACAGTAGAATACCAGACCTTGGACACGAACATCAACACCAATGTGGAAAAATTTGAAAGAAATAGTAACAAGGCAACAGAAAAAACTAAAACGGGACGAGGAAGATTACAAGGAAGATAGAGTAAGATACTGGCATAGGAAAATAGAACATCAGAGAACATCCAATATATCCAGCAACAAAAGGAGGAAAATTACATCACAACTTGACAATACAGGCCAGGTCCCAATGGGGACACCAATAACGGATACACTAACATCAAGAAAAACAGATAGGAATAACCTAGAACATTAGGTAATAATACATCAAATATCCTAACTACATTATCAAACGATGATAACATACTAAGGAACCAAATACTGCCAAACTTGAGTGAGATTACATTGGAACCAGATACACAGCCCTCCACATCGGTGGACCAACCATCCATACGGATTACGATGGAAGAGAAAAATCCTCAGCAACATACACTTAAGAAATATTCTAATGGTGGAGCTAGAAAGACCACTTTGAACGATTCCCAGAAACATAGGAAAAAAGAAAATAAATCTTTGAATAAAGGTAAAATAGGACCCAAGAATAATGTGGTCACTAAGCACCCTACCACTCAAGGCCAGAATCCTTTTTTATCAAAGGGTGCCAGACCTAAGGCCCAACAAAATCGGAATCATTTTTTTCCAAGGGCCCAAGAAGACCTATTCAACATTGGATAAGACAAGCCTGGAAATATTGTCAGGATCCGCAAATGAGATCATCAAACAGGAGAAAAAGAGAAGAGGAACAAGGAGAGGAAGAAGAGCAGAGAAAAAGATCACCAAAAAAGAAAGTTCCTAATGAAACAAACCACAACAATACCAAAGGAATAGTCAACCTCTCCAGCTACCAATTAAGTTAATCTGAAATAAACCTCTTAAATAAGGGATTAAAATTTGCACCAACTAGTGGACTAAATCAGTTTGAGCTCTTCATAGATCGTCAACATTTTATAAGAAAATTAACTCTCAAACGACACTACACATGTAAGGAATCTCCGGACATGAAGGAAGAATCTAATGATACAGAACAAGATCTAGAGACTTTAGTGGTTTTGGAAGAATTATTAAAAGACACAAGATCTCATGAAGAATTCATATGTAGTACACCAAATGAACCTGGAATACAACATACCACCTTTAAACCCATGTAAAGATTTTTTTCCACACAATTCTAAAAGCCCATTCATTGAGGCATTTCTTGAATTAGTATCTAAAGATTTTGATCACCTGTTTTAAACTCCCTGGGAATACAGATCCAGTTTGACGAAAGAACAAGTTTACAACAGTTGATAAACAATCCAGACATAATCATATGTGAGGCGGGCAAAGGTGGAGGGATTGTCCTCCAAAATAAGGAGGATTATGTAAAGGGAGCAAATCAATTGCTGGGAGACAAGAAATTCTATAGACATTTGCCCCATAACCCTACAACAACATTTCATAAATATATTGAACTAATCAAATGGGCAGAAGCCAATTCTATACTAAACCAGCATGAATATATCTTTCTCAATATACAGCATCCAAAAACTGCAGTCTATTACCATCTACCTAAAATTCATAAAAACCTACAGTATCCACCTAGTCGACCTATCATTTCTGGAATTCAATCCCTCACTAGTAAGCTATCACAATTCATCGATTTCTACCTACAACAATATGTACAGTCATTGGATTCATATACAAGGGACTCCACCCATGTTTTACAGAAACGACAACAGGTCACCTGCAGAGAAAATACATCTGGCTAACTTGTGACGTTAGTACTTTATATACCAGTTTTCAACACAATCTGGGACTCCAAGCCATACAGTACTTTTTTGGATAAAGATGTTAAAATGGCAGCTCTACAGAAAAGCTTCATCCTGGAGGCTATACATTTTATCCTCACCCACAATAATTTTATCTTTCAGAATACACATTTCTTGCAAATCTGTGTGACAGCTATGGGGACAAGGTTCACCCCAAGCTACGCGAATCTATTCATGGGCCACTGTGAAGAGACCCATCTGTATGCTAGATAAAGAGCAAACCTTGTCCTCTAAGTGAGATACCATCAATGATTTGCTAATCATCTGGGATGGAGGCGAAGAACAACTGACTGCATTTAAGGAAGATATTAATAAGAATGAGAATGCTGTGTTTACTTCTGAACACAGCAGAGAAATAATTGTCTTTTTGCATTTAAACATCAGCACTGGAGAGGATGGACGAATCACTACAAAAACTCACCATAAGAAAGTTGATGTTAACAGCTACATCCAGGCTTCCAGCGCCCATCATCCTAAATGGCTCAACAGTGTACCCTTGGGACAATTCTATAGACTTCAAAGAAACTGCACTGAGGAAAGGGTATTTACAAAACAAGCAGTTGAACTGTCAGCAAAATTCAATGAAAAGGACTACGACAAGACAACTGTTGGGGCAGCTCTGAGGAAAGTAAGTAGGAGTGAAAGAACTGTACTATTCAAACAAAAGAAGACCACAAATGAGAACAAGACCTCAAGAGCACCATTTGTAACATGATTTAATAGTGCTGGAAAACATATTGAGACCATCTTGAATAAACACTGGAATATCCTCTTGGGCGATAAACACCTCAGATCTATCCTTCCCCCAAAACCAGAAATAATTTATAGGAAATCCAAGTACCTAAAAAGAAGATTGGTACCCACTGATATAGAAAAGAGAAACAACAAACAAGAAACTTTCAGCAGTATCACTGATGGAACCATGATAAAGGGCAACTTTAAATGTGGGCATAATAATTGTTTCACCTGACAATTCATCCAGTATAGACTGCAGGAATTTTGTTCATACACTACCAAAGAAAACTTTCAGATCAATAATTTCCTCAAATGTTGCTCAGATTACGTTATCTACCTCTTAGAATGCCCCTGTGATAAACAATACATAGGGAGAACCATAAGACCTATTGAGGAATGTTTCAGGGAACATCACAATCCGATAATAAAGGGAAACATCAAAACTAGTGTGGCCAGACACTTCAAAAAATACCATAATCAGAACCCGAGGGGCTTACAATTTTCAATAATTGATCATATACCCACACAATTAAGGGGTGGTGAGAGATTCACAAGGCTGGCCAAACTAGAAACATTTTGGATTTATAAGATGAAGACCATGATTCCGAATAGCTTAAGTGAAGAACTGGACTTATGGTTTGTCTAACAATTCACCCTGTTGGACCATACTAACCCTTTACATATAAACACCATTATCAATATCACATATTCAAGTCCCCTATTGTTAACAACAAGGAACTGTATATATAAACACCTATATAGTTATTCTGTTTCCTTTCTTACATCACCACTGGGACTGCCATGGAAATAAGAAATGAAACACCAAAACACAGACTGAAAGACAATATAGAATCACTAAATGACGCAGAACTTCTCCAGTAATCATGGAAGGTTTATTACACCCTTGCTATTTTGAAGCATGTGCTGAAATAGATTGACTCTCTGAGACATTCCATCATATAGGGAACACTTTTGTTCATGAGGAATAGACCTAGTCCTTTAATCCTGAAAACTACTTGGAACACACTAATATATCACATGATTACATGGCTCATGAGATACATACTTCAATATACTTTCCTCTGAATTACCCTGAGCCATACTTTCCTCCTGACTAGAAAGAGAGCCACGGAACTTTACCATCAGAGCTTCACCATAATTCTCTAATTTTCAATTTTTAATATTTAGTATGTATCTTTTTATGTGGACTTTTATTAATGTGCATATACACTAGCCATATAGGGTATAACGACACATAGTGGCAGTATAAGCATTAGTACTCTGATCATTTCAATGACAGAAACAGACCACAATCTTTTATAGTCTTCACCTTTTTGGTTTATCTTAAACGGATTACATTTGCTGGGAACTCTATATAACTACCTCAATCTAGATAAGATGTCATGTCCCATTCATTTAGCTTGCTTTAATAGCAATTGGATAGAGATTCCTGTTACTATTCTTTGAGGAATGTGATTGGTGTGTTTAAAGATAAATCAGGGCCAGTGCAGTGGGAGCAGCTATCTCTATGCTCCAGAAGAAGGCGCAGTAGTGCTCTGAAATATATTGAGCCAAGCCTTTTCCACATGCGGACTGAGGACGCCAGTGCTTGGCGGGTGAAACGGCTACAGGGTGAAGGACTTACTTTGTGAGGTTGGAAGTTGGTGATGAGATCGAGCGGCACCGGGGATCCGGTACAAGGATATGTGGACATCGCGTATCGGGCACTAAAACTGTGATGGGCATAAAGTAGAAGAAGATATCTAATAAGCGGACAACCTTACATATCTTGATACTCATACCCCCATTCAGGATCACTGTGCCTTTAATGCTCTAACGCTACAGATTTGTTGTACGCAAGCCACTCGTTTGGATATTCACTCCATTAATCCTCACTATTTAGTCCTTATACATTATCATCACCACAGGTAATCATATATATGTTTTTTCCCATAGCTAGACAATTGTGCATGTGTCATCTATACACAGGATTATTTAGATTTTTTCAATCCTTGCACAAATGAACTAGGGGATATTTAGTTCTCTGCTTTTAATGTGTGTATATACTATATACTTTATAATTTATTATCTTTCAATATTTTAATTGTCTATTCTATTTTATTTGCATTCCTATTAAATGCTATATGTTTTTTGCTTTATGTGAATGACTATATATTTTTCATCTTAACCTACTACATTTAGAGGATACGCTTTTTGCGCTGTCTACCCTTCCCTTGTTTCTTTTCTGCTTTACATGTACAACAAGTCCCCAACGAACCTTCGTTGCATGAATTGACTACAGACTAGCAGCATAAGAGAGAGGACTTAATGCACAGTATACAGATGTATAGATATATAGCTGTCCATATTTCTTATTTTATTGTGTATCTGTACACAAATGTACAGTATCATCTGAATAACATATAAATTGAGCTTATTACTCTGCTGTCCTATCTAGATAATTCAGAGATAGTATACTCATAGATATGTGACTTCAGAATATTCTCCATCACATTATTAGCTGTCCAGACCATATTGATTCACTCTCTTTACCCTATATAGAGTACACCTAGCTGAACGTGCAGTGTCTCCCTTCCCTTCTTGCTCTGTTAGGAGGGTGACTGAGCTGCAAGTTCTGTCTTGAAAATTTCTATTCCTAGTTTTTCACCAGGATAAGGTGGTCCAAATCAGTCAATAAAAACAAAATAATTCACTTAAAAGGTCTTCTACATGTGCTTGGTTTGCAAGCACACGTAGAAGATGTTTTAAGTGAATGATTTCTTTTTTATTAAGGCGATGATCATAGGACAGGCCTCCCCTGCAGTCAGCTACAACACTGAAGGTTTGAGAGATGTCACTAGGGGCAAATAATTTCTTTTTTTTACTACTAAAATATTGGGATTAGTAGTTTTAAAGTATTACTATCCCTTTAAGGATCACTCTATTCTTTTTTTCTACTGTCAGTTGTTATTCATTAGGTTTTGTGTTTTTAGCCCTGTCAGCTATTGTTTAGTGTGCTGTGCTAGTTCAGTGTCTGTTTTGGGTTATTCAAATCCTGAATAATCCTAGGGAACTCTGGTATCATGGCGATGTGTGGGACTTTTTTTTTCTCCTTTCCCTCCCCAGGACTCCTAGTTTTAGTATATCCCCGTGGTACCTGTGTTCCATACTGGTCATAAGAGAAAATAGGATTTTAGTGTTCTTTCCTGTTAAATCCTTTTCCCTTCGGTGCATATGGAACACAGGTCTCCAACCCTGAGAAAAAATCCTTTCCTGTGTTGCTTTCATGGACAAAGGAGTCCTCTTAGGGTCTTGTCCTGGGAGATATACTTTTCTTCTTACCTGCTTATTTTCCTTTATTGAGGCTGTTTATCACATGAATTCTGGGAGTTTGTAGGTGTGGATTAAGCTGAAATAGGGAGTCACCCCAAAGACCCTATCCTTTGTGAGGTGCCCTGTCCTCCCATGATACCTGTGTTCCATATGAGCTAAAGAGAAAATGATTTAACGGGTAAGAACACTAACATCCTTTTTTAATTTGTAACGTTTTCATGTTACCTTCATCATAATAGGCAAATGGAGTATTTGCAAATGCCTTGATATATACATTGCACAAGTAAAATAGGACTTACTCTCATTGGAACCTGTCAAAATAGGAAGACATGATAAAGTGAAGAACCCATCAACAGACCTCACAAGTGAACAGTGGAATTATCAAAAATGTCAGCATTGGGGTGCTGTGAAAGTGAGATATGAAAATGTTACAATTAAAGTCCAAATCTAAAAAGCTCAACATAAACAGTCAGATCAGAGAGCAGACAATGACTTTAATCGTTAATATAATCTTGCGTCATTTAGTTGTATAATGGCTAAGTATTCATATCCCTCTGTTTGATGGTATCTAACATGTATATCTAGCAGCACTCTGATGGAGTTCGTTAATCCAGTTGTCTCATTTATATGATTTGAACACCTGATCTATAGTTCACCTGACCTTAATTCACATGGTTGATGTTTAAGCTCTAGAAAATGTAATGATTTACTGGTTATTTTGTTGTGGGTTGGGTATTATCGTCCCTGTTCTTTGAATATTTTATTGTGATTTTAACTGTGAGTGCCAGAGGGCTACTCAATACATTGCTTTGTACTTCAAAATATATACAGACACACGGTAATTATTATTTTTTATTTCAAAATATGAACCTGTGTGTGGGTAGACAAAATTATCCTCTGTAATCAATAAGTTACAAATATTATAATTTCATCTCTTCGTTCTTTACTAAAATTGCAATATGAGAGTGCTTTGTATCTACTTTAATAAGACCGAACAAAATTTACAAATTGAAAAATGACTCAATACTTCCCGAAGAGGGGTTACTCCATTGACATTTTAATTATAGCTTTACAGAAAACATTACAAAGTTTTAGCACTAGTTCTAAGGAGTAAGAACTCTCACCATTCAATTAAAAAACTGGCACTGCCTCATTTTGTATCCAGAAGTGCATCAAAGCAAATTTGAAATATTATAGCATGTACATTTTTCTCTTACTTCCAAAATGGAACACAGGAACCATGGGGTTGAGCTCCCTCCTCCAAGGGGGAAAGGCATTTAAAAAATAAAAAAACAGGGTCTTTGGGGTCAAAACTCCCTTCTTTTCATCCAGCTCAACCTCTGCCTACTCCAGGTTCATGTGTCCTGTAAGCAGAGCATGTTCTTAGTTATTTTTTATTATTTTTATTAGCTATGAGTCTTGTATCATCCCCCATCATTGGTTTCCCTGGAGTTGGATTGAGCAGTTCACCGGTGCTTTGTTTACCTTTTTTCCATGTCTGGGTTGACTTTGTGAGAAGTCCTCATGGCTGAGTCTCCTTGAGGTTTTGCCCTTTTAAGATGGGCAGCTGAAGACAGGGTGAGTAACCCTTTGAGTGCTTTAGTCCACTGTATGTCCCATTCTGATCTTCTTCCACACTCTGTGTATTTGTATTATGCCCTAATGTATAGCTCTTATTCTATACATTAGTCTGGGGGTACAGATGGCTGCAATAATTTGTGGAGAATGATCTACATTTGTTTCATGTGGTGCATTGCCTTAAGTACTATGTGTATCACATTAGGCCTTTTCTCAAGGCTGAGTCCCAGAGGGCCTTAGAGAGAGTTAGGCAGCCCTGTGTATGTGATCAGGAAGACGCCTGTTCTTTTCAAGGTCAAAACACACACTAACATCTGTGGGTACTTACGGGGCCTACAAAAACCAGGCCTCAGCAGAACATTTACCAAACACTACTGTGTCCATGTCCTGGCCTAGGCTGAGGACCGTTTTGGCTGGAATTTCCTTCCGGCAGTTTTGCCTATCCGAGGACTCTTTTTTTCTTTTTCATCTACTGCCCAGTTTGTTGTTCAGTAGTTTGTGCCCCATTGGCCCTTGTTTAGTTTGCGGTGCTAGTTTAGAGTCCGTTGACACCTATGGTTATACAGATCCAGTTTAGTCCTAGGAAACACTGTATTTTTGGGGAAGAGCACATTTTTTGTCCTTTCAATCCCTGGAATCTTTGGGATGCTTTGGTATATCCACATGGTTCCTGTGTTCCATATTGGATGTAAGAGAAAATAGGATTTAAGTGAAACTGTTTAGTCCATATGGAACACCTGAGTTTCGTTCCCTAGTCAGAGAAGTCTTCTTTGGGTCTTAGTAGTTTCCTTTTCTTCTTACCCACTTGGGTCCTTCTTTCTGTGGCATTTTTCATACATGAATCCAGAAAAGGCTGGGGTTTGAGCAGGACGAAGAGGAGGGAGTTTCTGCCCCACTTAATCACAGGGAACCATGGGGAAGCGACAGCTCCTCCTAGTAGGTTGGAACAATTCTTCAATGAAATTGCAGGGAGAAGCCTTCCTTTTCTCCTAGCAGACTAGCCAGCTACTCCCCTCCAGTTAAGATTTGTTCCTCGATCTGATAGGAAAGTTTTGAACAGTTCTGATTAGTTTTAGTACTTTTATTATTTTTATTTAGATATGGGGTGTCCACATTCCCCCATTAGGCGGATTACCATTACTGGCTTCTCCTTGGTGGATTGCCCAGTTTACAGGAGTTGCTTGTGGTCCCTTTCAGCCCTGTGAGAGAACCATGCAACCCCATGTCTCTCTCTCTCTCCAGTGGGAGTCTCTCTCTCTCTCCAGTGGGAGCCTCTCTGAGGCTTCTTCCTTACAATGGTAATCTGAAGAAAGAAAACCTGCAGAAAAGGTGAGCAACCCTTTGAGTGCTATGGTCCACTGTCCCTCTGTCCCTTCCGCACAAGGGTTCATTGGAGTTTTTATAACTCCAGCACTCATGTTGTGTATTATTACTTTCCTAATGGCTGCTGATCTGGGATCTTTGCTGCATTGTTTGCTCTGTGGTATTTAACACCTTCCCTGCCAGTTTTGGTCAGTTGGGGGTCTTATATTTATGTTTTATTTAGTTTATTGTATATGGTGTTTTTGTGTGCTTACACTTTCAAGACGCTTTTTATAGATTTTCATGTAAAATTTGAGTACTGCACCTTTTAAGGGCACGCTTTATCACATATCCGCGATGTGCCATTGATCTCTATGGGACAGCTGTTTCTGGGACATATCTCCGCAACCACTCTGAGTACAGAGTTGGGAGATGGCTCATTCTACTTATCTCCACAGCCCTGACTATTTGGTGGACATTGTCAGTTTCTTGGGGGTTCTGGGGGGTTTCTGTTCTGTTTTTGGTACTCTGTATAGAGGAAACTACGTTTCCCATAATCGCCCGTTTCGTGGGCCGTTTTCTGATTGGTTCCTTGTGCGGACAACATTTTGTCTTCCTCTTTTCATGAGTATCATATGCAGAGCTTGGTCTCCTCAGCTTTCCTCCTCAGGTTATACCTTCGCTCGTCAGATAAGTACATTTTAGACTTTCTGGGGTGAAATCCTTAATCTGGGTGACAGTGTTTGAGTCTTCTGTTACTGTCTTGACACTTTTCTCCTGTTAGGATGGCAGATCCACTTGGAAATATAATTCAGGTTGGGTTGGGTTTTTTGGGCATTTATGCCCCTCATGTGCTGCGGCCCCGCGTCTCCTCAAGGGCCTTCCAGCCATGTTCAAGATCCACTTTTGGTCAAGGCCTTAAAGTCCTCTATGGCACTGTTTCCCCTCTCTATTCAAGGGGTTCTTCAGTCATGGAGACCCCCTACCTACTTCAGGTTTGTAGCCCCTAAGGTTCTGGCCTTCCTGATTTATCTGATACTTCCTTTAAGGAATCACATGGGGACTCTGAGGATGGTCTGTGTTCTGAAGGGGTTTCTTCTTCACACTTTTAGGGTGACCTCTTTGAAGTTGACCCTGAGCCCTCTGTCGAGCATTTCATTAAGGCAGTATTGACCACTTTAAATATTTCCTCTACTCCTGTAGAATAACAGGCTACTTCTGATGTCTTTCAAAAGCCTAAGAAGTCCAGCACTGTCTTTCCGCTTAATCCCACTCTGGATCAGATTATTCTGGATGAGTGGAAGACTCCTGATAAGCATCTTTTACTGTTAAAAGGTTCTCCAAACTTTATCCCTTTTCTGAAGCTGCCTTGACTCAATGGGCTGCTACTCCTAAGGTTGATTCACCCATTTCTAGGCTTTCTAAGTCCACAGTTTTAGCTGTGGTGAATGCTTCTTCTCTAAAAGACTTTGCTGACAGAAAACTTGACGCTGTTTTGAAGGCTAACTTTATGGCCATAGGTGCGTCCAGGTGGCCTGCCTTGGCTTCTGCAAGGGTCAATAGGGCTGTTGCAGTTTGGACTGAGCAACGGACTACGGCTGTACACAAAGGTGTCCCTAAAGCTGACCTGCTATCACTTCTGGCCAACATTTCTGAAGTTCAGCATTATGTTACTGATGTTTGGATGCTCTTCGGCTTGAAGCCAAAGCATCTGCCTTTTTTGTGACTGCTAGGTGCATGCTGTGGCTGAAGATTTGTTCTGCTGACTTGATAACTAAGAAATCACTGATTTTTCTTCCTTTTCAGGGTTCTTCTATTTTTAGTCCTGAATTGAAGACACTCATCAGTGAGGCCACTGGGGGTAAGAGCACATTACTGCATCAAGCTCCTAAACGTACTCCTTAGCTGAAGAGGCATCGTCTTTTTAGTCCCAAACAAGGTGAAATGTTTTGGTCGAACCCGGTGGCGCCTCAGGCCCTGCGTTCCACCCCAAGCAGCAATGGAGGTCGAAACATACCTCCACCAAACCCAAATCCACCAAACTTTCTTCAGCATGACTCGCTGAACTCTGGTCTGTGACCAGTGGAGGGTCACCTGCATCACTTTTTGAGTGTTTGGACAGGCTCTGTTGTGGATCAGTGGGTATTGCAAGTGTTTTCAGAGGGTTACAGTATTCCCTTCAAAACCCTCCCCCCTTCAGGTTCTTCCCTTTTCGCTCCCCTCAGGGACAGGACAAGCTCAGGTTTTTCATTGGGACAGTACAGCCTCTCTTTGACAAAGGAGTTCTGGCACCGGTCCCCCAACAGGAGAGAGGCTTTGGCTATTATTCCAACCTCTTTGTCGTTCCCAAGAAGGATGTTGGCTGCCGCCCTATCCTGGACCTCAAGGCTCTCAACAAGGTAGAGGTCAAGACCCACTTCAAGATGAAGTCCTTGTGCTCAGTTATTGTGGCGATGTGTCTGGGGGAATTTCTAGCATCTTGGATCTTCAGGATGCCTATCTACACATCCCTCTGCATCTGGAAAGTTAACAATACCTCAGGTTTGCCTGCAAACTGGGTCAATTCTAGTTCATTGTTCCCCCCTTCAGACTAACAACAGCTCCTCAGGAGTTCAATCGAGTTTTGGGTGCATTGACTGCCTTCCTGCACACCAAGAGGATTCAGGTGATGCCTTACGTGGACGACCTTCTCCTCAAGGCACCCTCCAGGGACCTCCTGGACTGTCACGTCCAAGACTGCGCACAGATCCTCCTCCAGCACGGTTGGATTCTGAATATGGACAAGTCTTCCCCAGTGCCTACTTTGGACCTAGTGTTCCTCGGTTGCCGCTTCGATACTCTGCAGAGTATGGTTTACCTGATGGAGGACTCTATTCAACCGCTCACCTCCAATGTGTCTTCAGTCCTGTCCTGGATGTCAGCTCCAGCGAGGAAGTTCTCCTCCCTGGTGGGAAAGATGATTTCCACCATGGAAGTGGTCCAGAGAACTGCAGAGGTTTGTGATCCATGTTTGCAGAGGGAACACGGATCTCCTGGATCAACCTGTCTCCCTTCCTATGGAAGTAGCTCAGAGCCTTCACTGATAGTTGGATGTCTCCAGTCTGACAAAAGGGAGGCTGTTTGTGATCCCTTACTGGACCACAGTGACGATGGATGCCAGCCTTCACGGTTGAGGAGCAGTCTTGGGTCACCTGAGTGTTCAGGGACAATGGTCAGTGGAGGAGACTTTTCTTCCCATTAACATCCTGGAGCTCAGGGTGAGCTCCCAGGCTCTGACTTATTGGACATCCCATCTAACGGGGTGTCCAACTCAAGTCCAGTGAGATAACGCTACGGCCACGGCCTTAACCTTGTTTTGGGTGTTTTGCAGCGGCCTACTTTTGAGTCTTTTGACGTGGAAGATGACTTTTCTTTTAGCTGTGGTCTCTGTATACAGAGTGGCTGTCCTGCAAGCCGCCTTTCTTGGTGTTTCACAAGGATAAGACCATTCTCTGCATCTCCCAGGAGTTTCTTCCTAAGGTGGTCTGAGTTCCAAATCTATCAGGAGATTGTTGTGCCTTCCTTTTGTCATGACCCTAAATCTGACAAGTTCTACATGCACTGCACTGAGTCTGTCCATCAGCCTAATGCATTTTTTGTCACCCCTGAGAGTCACATGGCTGGTAAGGCGGCATCCAAGTTGACTATTGCGTCTTGGATCAAGTCTGCCATTCTCAAGGGTTATGAAATCAGGAAGAAGTCTGTTCCCTTTTGCATCACAGCGCATTCCACTAGGTCTGTTGGGGCCTACAAGAATCAGGCCTCTGCTGATCAGCTGTGCAAAGTTGCCATCTGGTCTTCTGTGCACACATTTGCCAAACACTATTATGTTAATGTCCTGACTTGGGCTGAAGCCAGCTTTGGCAGGAAAGTCCTGGAGACAGTTTTGCCTGTCTAGGACTTTACTTTCCTGTGCTTTATAGTTCTTTATCGTTCTGAGCCCTGTTGGCTCTTGTTCAGTGTGCTGTGTTAGTTATTCAGTGTCCATTGACACTTTGTTAGTTTGGGCTGTTCCATGTCTGGATAGTCCATGGGGGCTCTGGTATCATGGGGACTGGTGCTTGGTCCTTTCCTTCATTTTCCCGCCCTGGGAACTCAGTGTTGGTACATCCCCATGGTTACTTGTAAGCTGTATTGGACGACAGAGAAAAAGGATTTTAGTCTTACCTGTTAAATCCTTTTCTCTTAGTCCATATAACTTTCAGGTGACAATGGGGAAGCGACAGCTCCTCCTAGTAGGTTGGAACGATTCTTCAATGAAATTGAAGGGGGGGAGCCTCCCTCTTCTCCTATCAGGCTAGCCAGCTACTCCCCTCCAGTTAGATTTGTGACACTAAACCTACTGAGCTAGATAGCGAGAAGAAGAAGAAGAGGAAAACTCCTGTGAGCATGGACCCAATAGGACTCCCATGTCCAGCCACAGGAGACCAAGCATGGTTCCTTTCACTGGGTGGGAGACCTATAAGCTATATGGACTAAGAGAAAAGGATTTAACAGGTAAGACTAAAAACCTGTTTTTTTAAGTGCCCTGCCCTCCTGGAGGTGAGAACTCAACCCCATGGTTCCTGTGTTCCATATGGACTAAGGAGAAAAGTATTTAATGGTAAGTTTCACTAGAATCCATTTTTTTCCAAAGACACTAAAAAAATTGCACATGATGGGGAAAGGACTTAATCTGTGTAACGGTTTAGTACAAGATGATCCTGTTCATAAGTATCATAAAAACCACACAGAAATGCACTGAATTCACTGGCTGTTATTTATTGTAACAGTAAGTCATTGATTACCTGTGATACTTTTGTTTACCCACACATAGGGGAAATATTTTAAAATCAAAACTACCGTAAAATCTCGGGTATAATACGCACAATTTTACCCCACTTCACCTTATGTGAAGTGGGGGGTGCGTATTATACACGAGAGTTTAAAAAAAAAAAAAAAAATAGGGTTGTCCGATCCCTTCCCTCCCTCCCCCGGGTCAAACCCGCTCTCAAAACCAGCCTTACTAGGTTGAAGTCCGCTTCTTCTGTGGATGAGGCAAAATAATTCGTTCTGCACAGCTTCCTTGCGGGCGGCACGCTTCCCTTTGCCGCCCGCTTCCATCAATGGGCTTGCAGGACCTTCCGCCTACAGCCAATGGTAATGCCCTGATACACAGGGCATTACCATTGGCTCTAGGCGGAAGGTCCTGCAAGCCCATTGATGGAAGCGGGCGGCAAAGGGAAGCGTGCCGCCCGCAAGGAAGCTGTGCAGAACGAATTATTTTGCCTCATCCACAGAAGAAGCGGACTTCAACCTAGTAAGGCTGGTTTTGAGAGCGGGTTTGACCCGGGGGAGGGAGGGAAGGGATCGGCTAGGCCTTTATAATTTTTTTTAGCAAGGGGGGAAAACAAGGGTGCATATTATACATAGGCACTCTTGTTTTCCCCAAAATCTTTGGTATAATATGCACCTGCGTATTATACACAGGTGCGTATTATACCTGAGATTTTACGGTATGTGTTTTTCTTCTATTGTTTTTTCTCTGTCGTCCAATACAACATACAGGTGCCATGGGGAGACGACAGCTCCTCCCAGTAGGCTGGAACATTTCTATAAAAAAAGGTGTGGGTGGAGCCTCCCCTCCTCCTCCTTATCAGGCAATCCCCTAGTCCTGCCTTCCAGTTAGACTTGTTCCACAACCTGTGTGAAGTCTGAGAACTATTTTACTTTGTTTTTTAGAATTATTTATTATTTTCTATGTTAGATATGGGGTATCACAATTCCCCCGTTAGGTGAATTACCAGTCTTGGTTTCCCCTGGAGGACTGTCCATCTGACAGGTGCTGTTGTTGGACCCTTGCAGCTCTGTGGAGAGAATCATGCAGCTCAGATTTATCTCTGCAAAACTGGGTCTCTCTGAGGCTGTGTTCTCAAAATGGTAATCTGAAGAGAGAAGGTCAAGATTAGGGAGTAACCCTTTGAGTGCCTTGGTCCACTTGTCCCAGTGTCCCCCTCCATACACGGTGGTCTTCTTAGGTATCTTATTTCTATTTGATCCCAGGGTATTTGGAGCTTGGACAGCTGCATTTATGTAATTAACCCCTTCCCTGCTTGTTTATCTAGGTTAGAGGGCTTATTTTGACTTTTTCCATTTTTATTTATCCCTTGGTTATTTGGGTAATTTCAGACAATTTAGTATTTTTAGTCTTCTGTGCCTTTAAGGCAACCATTTGACATACAGCGTTGAGCAAGGGTTCATTCTTCTTGTCTCCTCTTGCTCTATGATCCGGTTCACATTTGAAGTGCCTTGGGGGCCTCTGGGGCCCTGCAATTGTAAGTTCAGTTGTTCCTAGGCTACAGTAAATAGAAAAGACTACAACTCCCAGAATGCCCATTTTGTGGGCTTTCTTCTGATTGGCTGATGGTTTTGTGCCGTTTTCTATCTTTGCTGGAGTATCCTACACAGAGGCTTGTCTCTCTTTACTCTTCTTTTCAGGTTAACTCTTCACCTACCAGATATGTACTTTTGTGTGCTTTCTGAGGTGATTTATTAATCTGGGTTACAGTATTTGGGATTCTTACCCTGTTTAGGCACTTCTCCTGTTAGGATGTTGGATCCAAAGAGACATGAGGCTAGACCTAAGGCCAAGGACTTGGGCATCTCTGACCCCCCTTGCTTACTGTTCCTCATGTCAAATGAGGCTCCCTAGAAAATACTTAGGACACTTATTCCCCTCATGTGCTGTGGCCCCTACTTTACCACCTGGGCCCTTCAGCCTTGAACAAGAGCCACTCTGGGTCAAGGACTTAAAGTCCTCTAGGGCACAGTTTCCTCTATCCCTCCAGGGGATCCTCCATACTTGGAAACCCTCTACCACGTTCAAGTTTGTGGCCCCAGGCATACATGACCTCACTAAAACCTCTTTGGAGGATCCTTTTCATGGAGATATGGAGGAAGGGGAGTGTGAGGAAGGGAACTCTACATATGCTTTTGGGACCCCTTCGAGGCTGACCCCACACCCTCTGCTGAGGGTCTCATTAAGGTGGTTTTGATGACTTCAGGTCACTAATACTCCTGATGAGGGCCAGTCTTCTTCTGATATCTTTCAAAGGTGCAAGAAGTCCTACACTGTGTTTCCACCCAATGCTACTTTGGACCAGGTTATACTGTATGAGTGGAAGGTGCTGGACAGGTGGCTTTTCTTTTTAAGAGTTTCTTCAAGCTGCACCCCTTTTCAGAGGCAGCATTAGTTCAGTGGGCTTCACCTCCTGCAATTGACCCCCCCCCCTATTTTCAGGCTTTCTAATTCTACTGCTTTGCCCCTAACTGACACTACAGCACTTAAAGACATGACTAACAGGAAACTAGAGGCTATCCTCAATTTTAACTTTGCTGCCATTGGAGCCACCCTGTGGCCTACTTTGGCTTCTGCTTGGGTCATCTGGGGTGAACAAGTTACTGAGGATGTCAGAAATGGCACCCCTAAAGAGGACCTTTTAGCCCTCTTGGCCAACATGTCTGAGGCTCAGACATGCGTCACTGACGCTCTTTTTGATGCTGTCAAACTTTCTTGTAAGGCTTCTGCCTTCTCTGTCACTGCGAGATCCACATTGTGGCACAAGATGTGGTCTACTGATCTTTCATGAAAGAAGTGACTGATTTTTCTTCCTTCTCAGAGCAAATCTCTCTCTGGGCCTGAACTGAAGCAGATTATCAGTGAGGCCACTGGAGGCAAAAGCAATCTGTTGCCTCAAGTCTCCAAACACCCTACCATGGCGAGGAAACAATGTCTTTTTCATCCCTGCCGCAAAGAGGAGCAAAGGATGAACCCAAGCATGTCTCAAACTGGCACCCCACACCCAACCACCAAGCCCGGACAGCAGTGGCACTCTAAGCACACCACTGCCAAGCCCAAGTCTGGCAAGTCTTCTGCTGAATGACTTTCAGAATCCTGGTCTATAGATGAGTCCGTGGTGGACCAGTGGGTTTTGCAGGTGGTTTTGGAGGGGTGCAAGATTGCCTTCAAATCCCTTACTCCCTACAGATTCTTCCAGTCCAGGACTACTCTGGGCCAAGAAAAGTTTATTCTTTTCAATGAGGCAGTTCAGGCTCTCTTGGACAAGGGAGCCCTGATTCCAGTTCCTCCTCAAGAGAGAGGTTCCGGTTTCTGTTCAAACATGTTTGTGGTGGCCAGGAGGGACTGGACACTTGTCCTAGCTTGGTCCTGAAGGACCTCAATTCTTCTGTGGAGACTGCACACTTCAACGCTTTCTCATTGCAGCTATGTGTCCAGGGGAGTTTCTGTCATCCCTAAATCTGCAGGATGCTTACTTGCATGTCCCAATTCATCTGGACAGTCAGAAGTACATCTGTTTCATTTGGGACATGGGCTACTTCCAGTTCACTGCTTTGCCCTCTGGGCTTGCCTCCGCTCCTCAGGTGTTTGCCAGAGTCCTAGGAGCACTGATTGCCTTCCTGCACACCCAGGGGATTCAGGTGACTCCCTGTATGGACGACCTTTTTCTGAAGGCTCCATCCAGGGAACCCCTGGACCAGCATATCCAGGACTGTGCTCAGATTCTCCTCCACCATGGGTGGATTCTCAATGTGGGAAAGTCTGCTCTGGTCCCCTCTCAGGTCCTGGTATTCCTTGAACTCAGGTTGGATACCCGTCAGGGGAAGGTTTTTCTGGTGGAGTACTCCATTCAGCAAACCATGCCTCTGGTGTCCCAAGCTCTGGAGTGGCCCTCAACTCCGGTTCATAAGTTCATGACTCTTGCGGGTTGCATGGTGTCCACCATGGAGGTGGTTCCGTACTCCATGGCCCACATCAGGGCGCTCCAGAGATTCACTTTCTGCTCTTTGCATGGGAACCTGGACCTCTTGGATCTCAGAGTCTCTCTTCCTCTGGATGTCAGGCAGGACCTACTCTGATGGCTGTACTGGTCCAACCTGGAGAAGGGGAAACCCTTTGTGATCCACGATTGGATCTTCCTGATGATGGATGCCAGCCTGCGAACTGGGGAGCTGTCTTGGGTCACCTGGGTGCCCCGGGAGCGGGTGGACCTTGGAAGAGTCCCTTCAATTCATCAATGTTCTGGAACTCAGGACGACTTGGCATGCTTTGGTGTACTGGTCCCTTCAGTTGAGGAGTTTTCCAGTTCGCGCCCAGTCAGACAACGCCACATCACCAAACAAGGAGGCACAAGAAATGCTCCTGCTTGGAGGAAGTCAAGTCTATCTTGGCCTGGGCAGAAGATCATGTTCTGGACATTTCCGCTGTGCACATTCCATGGGTGGACAACGTTCTAGTGGACTTTCTCAGCCTCCAACAGGTGGAACCCGGAGAGTGGGAGCTCCATCCAGATGTTTTCGACCTGTTGGTGCAGTGGTGGGGTCTACTTCAGATAGACCCAATGGCCACCAGGGACAACAGGAAAGTTCAAATGTTTTGTTCCCATTGGTGGATCCTCTGGCCTTTCCTGTGGACACTCTGGCGATTCCATGGTGCTTTCATCTGGCCTACATCTTCCCTCCAATTCCTCTCATCCCCAGGGTTCTGCAGAACATTAGGATGGACTGTCCGGCTGTCATCTTGACTGTCCCCTATTGAACCAGGAAGCTGTGGTTCCCAGAACTAGTTGGCCTCTCCATTCAGGCGCAGTTTCCACTGCTCAGACCGGGTCTTCTTCAGGGGAAACTGTGGAAAGCATGTCTTTGATGGCATGGCTGTTGAAGCCTCCATCCTAAGGAGGAAAGGTTTCTCTCCTGAGGTGATCTCCACTATGATCCAGGCTGGGAAATCTGTTTCTTCCAAGGCGTACCATAGGATTTGGTCCATTTTCCAGTGGTGTGTATGTCTTTACAGGAGTTTGATCTCCTGGTAGTCCTGTCATTCTTACAGGATGGTGTGAACAAAGGGCTCAGACTTAGCTCCTTGAAGCTTCAGACTTCGTCTCTCTCTCTCTCTGTCTTTTTTTTTTTTTTCTTTGTCATCCCTGAGACTCCTAGGGCAGGTATGGCCATGTCCAAGGTCACTGTTGTGTCCTGGATTAAATCTGCCATTTGCAAGGCTTAAAATGGAACTTTCACCCAAATAAAAATACATTAAAATATGATGACTTTCAGTGAACTATTTTTAATTGTTATGGTGATTTTGTAAAGATGAATATATTTAGAGAGATATTTAATGTAAAAGAATTACCTGGTGACGTTGTACCGCAGTGCCATAGTACTCTGTACCGCTCAGCTGTCCAGTCTGTCCCTTTCAGGCCAGAGCCCACCCACAACTATTACCATGTCCCTAACTGTCTGGTGTGCTCCCTTCATATGCGCATGTCCTACACACGCAGTGCAGGCTTATCATTGAAGAATGCCATTTGTTTGGAGGGAGAGCTCTGCCAATGAAATGATGCAGCATCAACATGGCAGCGATCTCCCACTTCCTCCCGGGCGATAAGAGTGGTGGATTTAAACAAGTGATAAAAATAAGAATATATGCAGAGTGTTTTTTATGAATATCGGGAGGTTATAAAGCGATTGGGGATGTGAAGCAATAATGTTAAAGTTCCTCTTTAAGAACACAGACAGAAACCAGTTCCTTTTTGTATAACTGCACAGTCCACCAGGTCTGTTGGGGCCTCCTTGCCCTACAAGAATCAGGCGTCTGCTGAACAGCTGTGCAAGGTGGCGACTTGGTCCTTCGTGCACACCTTCGCCTTACACTATTGTGTTGATGTTCTGGCTTCAGCCAGTTTTGGTGGGAAGGTCCTACAGGCAGTTCTGCCTGTTTAAGGACCTGATCATTCTGTGCCTTACCGTTCTTTAACTGTTTGAGCCCAGATGGCTCTTGTTCTTGTGTGCTGTGCAACTGTTCAGTGTCTGCTGACTCTTAGTTAGGTTTGGGCTGTTCCTCATCCTGGATAGTCCTTGGGAACTCTAGTATCATGGGGTCTGTTGCTAACAGGAGCTTACCTTTATTTTTATCTCGCTGTGCTGTTTAGTGAGCGTGTCTCAAGTCTAACTGGAAGGCGGGGCTAGGGGATAGCCTTATAAGGAGGAGAGGAGGTTCCACCCACAACTTTTTTTCTAGAACTGTTCCAGCTTACTGGAAGGAGCTGTCGCCACTCCGTGGTACCTGTATGTCATATTGGACTAAGGATTTAACAGGTAAGACTAAAATCCTCTCTTGTGTGTGTATGTGTATATGTACTTGTGTGTGTTTCTATTTCTTTATGTATGCATACGCATTTTATTTTCTTCTTTGAGATTTTAAATGTTGATGTTATGTAGCAACATTCATATTGTGCACTTAATTACACTAAACAGTACATTGTCATAATTGGCAGTATTGCCACAGTAGAGGGATTCTAAAGAAAGCATTGTAATTAAACTCTTGTTATCTAGCATTTTTTTCTTCTATGTGATCAGATGGTACATTAGGGTACCTAATTGAGCTCATTAAGTTTGGCAACTATCAGGACAGAGATTAAATGTTCAGCTCAGTTCACTGGCACCTAAAGAAATGGGCAGTGTAGCCATAAAATGCATAGAGCCTTTGTTTTGTGTCTCCAAATTTTGACTCGCTCACACACGAACAGCTGATCAGAGTTTGAACAGGCAGACAGTGGGGAGTTCTGATCTTGACAGGCTCATTGCTGAGAGACACTGAAGAGGAATTCCTCTATTATGCCACTTATTTTTATAACTGTAGATAGCCATTTGGTGTATGAAGCATACTTTTTAATAAAGGTATAATGTTCAAGGAAGTGTGTGTTTTTTAGTACCATACATATATTATTGATTATTGTGTATATAGCTTAAAATGCCTTTGCTTCGACCTCTATATGGGATAACTTAACAACCATTAAGCTACATTTTTGGCACTATAAAAGAAAAATGAAATGTGCAAAGGAATCTGGAGGAAGCCCAATCCAAAAAAAAGATGAACCATTAGCATAACATTTTCTAGCGCAATCATGGGAATTAAAAGGAATGATTATAGATCAGGTATCTGAATCACACAGGTGAGGCAACTGGATCTGGAAACTCCTTCAGAAACAGCAATACTAGATCCATATGGTAGTTACTGTCAGACCGAGGGGTATGAATACTAAGTGCTCATACATATGTTTTTGGAGCAACAATTAATGGCTCTCTAGATTACATTAATGATTCATGTTATTTACTACTTTTTGATAAAGCTATTTGTTGAGGTTCTTTTAGATCTGAATTTTAATTGTAATATTTTCTTATTTCTATTTCACAGCACATCAGTGCTCATATTTATGTATCAATTATTGATTATTCCACTCTTCTCTTATAAGGCCTGGTGATGGTTTCTTCACTTGACTTATGTCTCCCTACCGTGACTGATTCCGGTGGTGGTAGGTCCTATTTCACATATTTTTTGTGTATATGTATGTAAATGTTGGGGGTTAAAGCAACTGAAATTTGTTCATGAATAAGGCTTTAAGTTTGTGTGTTTTTAACTTATATACCGTAGAGCATACCCATATAAAATCTGTCATGCCCTCATCTTTAACTTGATGAAGACCTGGCACTAGTAACCAACCATTTATAATCTGTGCCAACCTAAAATAAGAACCAGGAAATTAAAAAGAAATATAAATAAATAACCACAGTGACCTTTTACTTTTCCTCCCAATGCAAATTAATATATTAAATATTTATAATTTACATACATTCTATATGGAACACAGGTACCATGGAGTTGAGTCCCTCTTCCTGGAGTGCAGGTTACATTACAAAAGACTGAATCTTTGGGGTGTGTTTTTAACTTATATACCATATAGCATACCCATATAAAATCTGTCATGCCCTCATCTTCTTTAACGTGATGAGGACCTGGCACTAGTAACCATCCATTTATAATCTGTTCCAACCTAAAATAAGAACCAGGAAATAAAAAAGAAATATAAGTAAATAACAACAATGATCTTTTTTACTTTTCCACCCAATATGAACAAATTAATTAAATATTTATAATTTATCTTACTGTCACCGTTACTCTGGCGACGCGCTCCTTTCCTTCCACCACCTCAGGCTCATGGCGGGGCATCTCTTCCGGGTGCTGGCTGTGTCTGGCCACGCATTAGCAGGACGCCACAGCTTCCTTCCTTGACGTCTGCACATGCGCCCGGTTCAGCGTGCTATTGAAGCACTTTCCCCTATCCCACACAGCTCCCAGGTGAGCCCCCCTCCTGGCTCCATTCCATTGGCCATTACTGATGTTTAAACGGGCTGCTTCAGCTCTTGGGTGCCCGTTCCAACTGTCACCACGTGGGGGGTAGGAACCCATGTGGTGCCGGCACTGGTACAGTAGCTAGAGAACGGTGCTAGGGGGCAAAGCTTGGGATCAGTGCCGGTGTGCCAGGAACTCTCTTGCTGCAGCCAAAACTGAGTCGCGAAACCAGATTATTCCACCTTAGTTGAGCTGGGGTGCAACCAGGATGGGCGTGCCCTGGGAACCGTGGAGAACCAGGCCGACAAGACAAGCTGGAAGCTGAGTGAGGGGAGAAGAGGACATAGACAAGACGTGGTCAGGAGCGTAACTATCACAGTGCCTGTGATTCTTGTCACTCTTTCTTGTGGATCGATCTGATTTGCTGAGCCAGTTTGGCCCGCCCGTGGTGACCTTCTTATGCCTGGCCCAGACACCTGTCAGATGCCCTTTCGTGGTGTTTCTGAGCCAGTAGTGCTGTTGCTGTGTTCCGGATTTCTGTGTACCGAATCGGCTTGTCCTGACTATTCTCCAGTGTTCCTGTTTGTGTATGACCCGGCCTGACTACGTACCACCTTTGGATCCTGACCTGGCTTGGCTGATGTTCCTGTTTGTGTATGACCCGGCTTGTATGACTACCTCCTGAGTGCTCCGACCTGGCCCGGCTGACTTCCTGCTCTGAAGATCGACTTCCAGCCTGTTCCAGTGACCTGCGTTCCAGTTGTCGCCATCGCGACATTCTCATCTGCTGTTGCCAGTCACCGTGTGACCGCCTTGCCTGGTGTTGCCTATTATCTGTGCAGTGTACCGCTACCCTTGCAGAGCTGTGTGTGCCTCAGTGTGCCTCCCTCATCCTGCAGAGCCTCGTTGTTTTGCTGAAGCCTCGAGGAAATGTGCTTATTAACCCTAGCAGTGCTGTCTTGCTCTCACTCTCTCGATTCCCAGATCAGAGCCTCTTTTTCGGTGCTACGTCTGCTGAGTTGGCCGCTCACCGTCGACGACTCTATCCATTCCGTTGCAGAGTAGTCACGTATTGTGGGCCGGTTGGGCACCAAGGGCTCTCCCCTATTGTCGGTTACTGGGCGATATCCGTTAAGCACAGTGGCGGCAGAGAGTATGCTTCAGCGCTAGCAGGTCCGGTATATACGCCCGTGGGGGCTATTGGCTCTAGCACTTCAAATACCGGTATCCGGTTAAGTCTGAGGAGGCTTAGTAGCTCTTGCATTGCAGGCCGGTTTCCGTTACGCCCGTGGGGGCTATTCTCACTTGCACTCGCAGAAGCAGATCCAGTAGGTACGCCCGAGGGGGCTAGTTGGATCCCCGTTCTGCTTATTACTCAAACACCTTGGCTAGGCAGTCACGTCTCCAGTACATGGTGAACTTTGTCTACCAGCGCATCCTTATAACACCCAGGGCATGCCAAACCTCCACATCTGAGACTGACTGTTTATCAAGTTCTTAACCCTTTGGGGTGATATTCCATTCTATTCATAGTATTTGTACATGTCATCTTATTTTGCATTTACACTTGTAACCTATCAGTCTTCACTGTGTGTTTATTTTAACCGCCACTAGAGGGCGAACATTTGCATTATTGTTACTCTGAATAAATTGTGTTTTATTTCACATACTGGTCTGAGTGTCCTAAAAACCGTTACAGTAACCAGGAGCTAGTAGCTGGAGACAAGGGATGGTCTATAACGTAGCCAAGAGCCAGTATCCAGGAGCTGGAGACACAGAATGATCAGTACGTAGCCAATGGTCAGTAGCAAAGAGCTGGAGACACAGAATGGTCAGTACGTAGCCAAGGGTCAGTAGTCAGGAGCTGGAGACACAGAATAGTCAGGATGTAGGCAAGGGTCAGTATTCAGGAGCAAAATAATAATCAGAACCCAGAACAAACACTGAAGCTCGTGGAATGGGAACCCAAGAGCTGGAGCAGCCCCTTTAAATATCAGTAATGGCCAATGGAAAGGGGCCAGGAGGGGGTCTGGCCTGGGTGCTGCATGGGACAGGGGAAAGTGCTCCAATAGCACGCTGAACCGGGCGCATGCGCAGATGCCGAGGAAGGAAGCGGCAGCTTCCTGCACATTAGAAGCCAGACGCAGATTGTTACCTGGAAGAGATTCCCCGCCACGAGCCTGAGGCGGCGGCAGGAAAGGAGCATGTTGCCAGACTAACGGTGACACATCCAATATGGAACAGAGGTACCATGGGGTTGAGTCTCCCCTCCTGGAGAGCAGCAGGGTACATCACAAAAGACAGGATCTTTTGGGTGAAGACTTCCTCCTCCTTCAGTTCAACCCCTTGCCTATAAACAGAATTCATGTGGCCTGCGAAGCTGTTGGAGATGCACTAGCCATCCTGTTAGTTTTTCTTAGGATTTTATTGTTTTTTTCTTTAGATATGGAGCTGTATTGTCCACCATCAGGCAGGCTACTATCACTTGGCTTCCCTAGAGTTGTATTACCCAATTCACAGGTGCTTTGTGGACCTTCCTTGCTGTGAGGTTGACTTTATGACACGTCTGTTGCTCATGGCTGTTCTTCTCGTATGATGGTAGCCTGAAGAAAGAAGATTGGTGAGGAACCTTTTGAGTCCCTGTAACGGTTTTTCTGACACACAGACTCGTGAGGTTATGGTAAAACACAGTTTATTGATAATACAAGAAATAAGGTAACCCACATGGGTCCAGTAGTTACAAAATTATACAATAGTGACACAGGTCATGTTAACAGTTCGTGTGAATCCTTGACTAGACAGTGGAGCATATGATACTACTAGGCCAAGGGATACCAGCAGGCCCTAGTAGTACTGAGGCCCAACGGAGACTCTCTACGCAGAGAGTGACACCAGGAGAGAACGAGCCACAACCGAGGTGGCAGAGTAGGAGGCCACTACTACACCCTATACTTTGGGTAGTCAGGACAGACTAGGCAACACAGAGACAATCGAAGGCCCTGGACAAGTGACAGAATGACATAGACCCTAGACAACCCAGTCGGGGACGCAGGACTGTAGGGTTCTGATAGCAACGACAGAGGGCCTGCCCAAAACGTATAGGTACAGAATACTGCCAAAGCAGTATCAGAAAAGGTTTTTCCAGACTGCCAGAACAGTCAGAGGGTAACTGAGCAGCAGAATATCGCGGAGTACCGCCAATCAGTGGCCACTAATGACTGTGACCCTAAAGAGCAACAGCACCAACCCACAAGGGGTTAAACGGACGCTCAGACCTGGAATCGGCTGCAAGGCCGAGGAGCCTAACCGAGGCGCCCAGAGACTAAACCAACCTCGGTGGTAAGTGGTGGACAGGTCAAGCGTACCGGGGTGCTAACCCAACAGATCTCAAACACTAAAGCGTAAGGATCACGATAGCGCACAGAAACGTAGACTGGGTCACAGTATAGCAGCGCTGCTGTAGCAGTGCGAATACGGAGGCAACAAGAGGACTGTCTACACAGACAGTAAACAGGCACAGGAGGTGAGCCCTCCAGACGGAACACAGATTGGGACCGACAGCAATACCGGGTCGGTACACAGAGCAGGAACGTCAGCCAAGCCGGGTCGGTACACGGAGCAGGAACGTCAGCCAATCCGGGTCGGTACATGGAGCAGGAACGTCAGCAAATCCGGGTCGGTACACAGAGCAGGAACGTTGGCCAGGCCAGGTCGGTACACGGAGCAGGAACAAAAACAGGAGTAGTCAATCAGTCCGGGTCATACACAGGATTCACACTGGAAGTCAGGAACAAGAGCTAGCAACTGGAACACCATGAAAGGGTGCCCATGAAATGACAGAGCTGAGTATTTAAGGGCTAGAACTGGGCGGAGATAGGACCCATCAGCCAATAAAAGATAGGAAGTAAACCGGACATAGCAATGTCGCCAGAGGAATCACGGGCACCGTGATAGTTCCTTGGTCCCATATGTGTCTCATTCTGAGACATCTTTTGCACTTGGTATACCTATGCTATGATTTGGCACCCATTATGGCTCTATTGTCTCTCAGGGGGTCTTGAAGTACAGATGGCTGCTTTGGGGGCTTATTTCTGCTCCTCCACTATTAGGATTTTATATTTCTCACTCCCTCGGGTGTTCCTTGGGTTTTTTTGGGGGCTTTCCCTTTATTAATTTTACATGGGATCGTTTTTAGAGTAGTGGCTCCTTTAAGAACCAGAGCCCACCCATGACCATCTTTGCACCATTGTCTTTTATGAGAGATGCTTCTTTGGGACATATCTCTGGGGGCTCTATCTTCTTTTTTTCTTCATACTCTATCATCTAGTCTACTTTGAGTGTCTACGGAGCACTCCATGGCCAGGCGGCCTGAAGTGTTTCTAATCAACAAGCAAGGGACAAAACTACTGTTCCCCATACTGCACCGTTTTCTTCCGACTGGTTGAAACACTTGCTGGTGACCATCTTACTCTACTCTTGCTTATCCTTCACAGACAGAAACAAGATAGGGAGATTTCTATCACTTGATTATGTAAATTATTTTAAATAAGTAGAATTGTTCACAATGAATTCCCTTATTAACCCCTTAAGGGCCAGTGGTCCTGGAGGGAAGTCCTGTTAAGGACCAGATAGAGGAGTAATGACGCATCGGTGTGCCGAACATTTAGTCTTGGAGAGGTCGCTTTCAGACCCCACTGCTACTCATATCACTCCTGCATATTCAGTGTGAATGAAAAATCTGTGTTGTGTCAGGACGTCACCAGTCCTTTAGGCAAGGACAGAGGTGGTCCCGACACGTCACTGGTCCTAAAGGGGTTAAGTAGGATTAAGTCCATTTTTATTGATTTAGTCCCCCAAGGTTTTATCAGCACACACACATATGTATACCAGATAAGAGAAAAAGAAAATGTATATTTGATGCGCTCTTGTAAAATATTAACTTTATGTCTAAAATTAAAATAGTTTTTATTTATTTATTTTTGTCCAAATAAACTATCAGAGGTGAGATGATGCTCTATAATGATCATTTGATTATGTGTGGGTGATTGGTTATTAGGATGGCATAATGCACCCCCCAGAGAAATATGTATAACTCCAGGAAGTAAGGTAGAGTGTTCCTGTGAGACTCTCTTTTTCCTTTTGGGCATCTAGGAGGGCTTGTCTGAATTTATTTGTGTTTTAATACACGTAATTTCAGTGATCTCGTGGTCATCCCAACATACTTTTTTCGGACAGGGGCATAACAAGCAATACACAACTCCTACAATGTTACAACTGATATATGTATTATGTTGTGTTTTATTAAAACAATCTCTTATTTCCATTGTATTGATTTTATGGGGACAAAATCTTAATTCGGATTCCTTCTTTCCAGTTCTGATATAATGGCTGGACACTAATGCGTCCCTAATGTTCCTATTTCTTCTGTAGCCCACAAATACCTTAGGGCACAAAATTCTTTTCAAGTCTACAGCCTCCATCAATATATGCCAGTGTTTATCAGAAACTGATAAACTGCACTGACTCAGAACTTGGGAGATTCTGTTATCCTTATCCAAATGTCCTACTATGGCGAGGAAACTGCATATTTTTAGTCCCCACCAGAGGAGCAAAGGCAGCACACCTTGCAGGGCTTTACCAAGAACTCACCCCCCCCCCCCCGCCAAGCCTCAAACAGCAGTGGCAGTTCAAGCAAGCTGCTGCAAGGGCTAAGTCCGGCAAGCCAGCTTCAGCATGACATGTGGAATCCTGGCCTGCTGGCCCCTGTTGGCGGATGTCTTTGCCGATTCCAAAGGGAGTGGGCAGATTCTATTGCAGACCAGTGGGTTTTATGGGTAATATCGGAAGGTTACAGAATTTGGTTCAAGTCCTTTCCTCCTTTCAGATTTTTCCTGCCCAGGGTCACCATGGGCCAGATAAAGCTGTGAATGTTCAGGGAAGCATTACAGTCACTCCTGGAGAAGAGAGTTCTCGTTCCTGTACCTCATGCAGAGCAGTTCAGGTTTTTATTTACAACCGGTTTGTAGTTTCAAAGGAGGATGGCAGCTGCTGTCCCATTCTGGATCTCAAGCAGCTCAACTTGTTTGTGGAGACTGCTAGCTTTTTGTGCTCTATCATTAGAGCTGTGTGCCCAGGGTAGTACCTTGCATCTGTAGACCTTCATAATGTGCACTTACACATCCCGATTCATCCTGACAGATGACGCTATCTGCTTTTTGCCTTTGACTCGGGGCACTACCCCAAGTCCCTTGGGCTGGCTCTGCTCCTCTGGTATTTTACAGTCATGGGGGCCTTGACGGCCTTCATTCACACTTGGGGTATTCAGATGACTCCTTATCTGGAAGGCCTTCTTCTCATGGCTTCTTAGGAGGAACTCCTGGCTCAGCACGTTCAGGAATTTGCTTAGATTCTGGTCCACCATGGGTAGATCTTGAATATGTCAAAGTCCTCCCCAGTCCCTTCCCAGGAGCTGATATTCCTGGGGATGAGGTTCAATACCCAACTGGGGAAGTTTTTCTTGCCAGAGGACAATTTCCTGCAGGTCATGCAGGATGTGTCCCAGGCTCTGGAGTGGCCCTCAGCTCCAGTCCGATAGTGAATGAGGATTCTGAGCTTCCTAGTGTCTACCCTAGAAGCGGAACCCTACTCTCAGGTGCACACCAGGGAACTCCAGAGACTGGTTCTCCCGACCTGGAGTTGGAATCCGGATTTCCTGCATCAGCAGCTCTCCCTCTCTCAGGAATGGACCATGGTCACAATGGATGTTAGTCTGAGTGGTTGAAGTGCTGTTCTGGGTCCCCTGGGGATCCAGGACATGTGGACTGAGGAAGAATCCCTTCAGTCCATCAGTGTTCTGCAGCTCAGGGTGATCCATCTCGCTCTGGTTTACTGGACCCCTCAGTTGAAGGGTTACCCGGTACAGGTCCAGTCAGTCAATGCCACTGCCGTGGCTTACTTCAACCATCAAGGAGGCACTAGAAGTGTCACCTCCTGAATCGAGGTAAAGTATATCCTGGGTTAAGCAGAAGCCCACTTTCTGGCCATCTCTGCCATTCACATTCCTGGGGTAGAAAACATCCTGGCGGACTTCCTAAGTTGCCAAGACGTAGATCCTGGAGAGTGGGAACTCCATCTGGAAGTGTTCTCCCTGATTGTGCAAAAGTTGGGGTAACATAGTAAAATAGGATGAAAAAAGACACAAGTACATCAAGGTCAACCTTTGCCCCATAACCCAGTGACATGAAAATTATATAGCTTTCCTGCTGCCATATAAGTTAGTCTTTATCAGACCTTCCTGTTTTGCCTATTAATACACAGTATAACCTTCTTCTGAAAGAAATGTATCTAATCTTTTCTTAAATGTATCCATTGTATCTGCCATAACCGCATCCTTGGTCAAGGAATTCTATAATTTCACAGTAAAAAAAAAACACTTCCTCTGCTGAAATACAAATCTCCTTTCATCTAATCTCAAGGGGTGTCTTCTGGTTATTTGATCAGGCCTTGGAATGAATAGCTCACCAGAGAGATCCTTGTATTGACCTCTCACATACTTGTACATTATGATAAGATTTCCTGTTAGTCGTATTTTCTCTAGAATAAACAAACCAAGTTTGTCTATTTGTTCCTCATACATCAAGTCCTCCATTCCCCTAATTAATTTTGTTGCTCTTCACTGTACTCTCTCCAGTTCTAGAATACCCTTTTCTCTGTCATCCAATATAGGTTACTGGTGACTTTGGGTAGGAGATCCACCCCTTTAAGTAGGCAGGAACAATTCTAGAATTGATTGCAGGGGGTGGAGCCTACCTTTCCTCCTTGGCTGCAGCTAGCCAATCAGCTCCAGAAAGATTTGTTCCTCGGTGAAGACACAGTTCTGCTATAGTTTTAGAATTTTTTTTATTTTTCTGTTAGAAATAGAATACCACCATTAGATGGATTACCATAACTAACAATGCCCTTAGATGTGGCTAGCTCAGTATCCAGGTGCTTTTTGTGGACCTTAAGCCCTGGGGGGGGGAATCTTGGATACAGGTTCTTTCCTCAGGAGTTGCCCACCAAGGCTTCTTCTTGATACATGGTAATCTCAAGACAGAGGATCTGCAGGAAGTTCTGCAGGTCCACATGTCCCGCAGTGCTCATCTGCACAGGGGTTTTTTCCTTGGGAGTTCTTATTGCACACTCCTGCACTCATTGGGTCTATCTGTATATCTGTTAGGTGTTTTGGAGCAGGTTTATATGGTAACTTAACCCTTTAACTGCTGGTTTGCATGTTGCGGCTTCTTGCCAACATCTCTGAGGCTCAGCACTATGTTCTGCTGCCTTATTTGATGCCATCCGTTTGGTGGCACGGGTTTCTACCATGTCCATGGTTGCTGGCCGAGCTCTTTGGCTCAAGATCTGGTGTGCTGACACTGCTTCCAAGAAAGCCTTGCTTTCCTTACACTTTCAGGGTACATCCTTATTTGGGCCAGATCTTAAGGATCTGATTAGTGAGGCCACAGGGGGTAAGAGTACTCTTCTGCCCTTGGAAGAAACCTTCTCTCAAGCATAACAGTTTTTTTCGTCCCTTTCAGACTGAGACACGTCTGGCGAACCAGGCGGTTCCATCAGCTCCACGTGCCTCCTCCAAGCCCAAACAGGAATGGAAGCCCAAGGTCTCCTCCAAGCCTAAGGCTTCCAAGACTACTTCGGCATGACTCGCCGAACCCTGGTCCCCACTCTGCTGTGGGTGGCCGTCTGCGTCACTACCACAGCTTCTGGTAGTGTTCAGTGGCGGGCCCGTGGGTTTTACAGGTGGTGACAGAAGGGTACAAGATCCATTTCATCTCTTTCTCCCTTTTGCTTTTTTTCTCTCTCATACTCCCCAGGGCGCAGAGAAATGCCGTCTGTTCAATGGCGCTATCCAGGCCCTTCTGGACAAGGATGTTCTGGAGCCTGTTCCAGTTCAGGACAGAAGTATGGGTTTTTACTCAAACCTCTTTGTGGTCTCCAAGAAGGACGACAGTTGTCGTCCCATTCTGGATTTGAAAGATCTCAATTCCTTTGTGATCAAGACTCATTATCACCAGGAGTCCCTAAGGACGGCGATTGCTGCTATGTCCTCAGGGGAATTCCTTGCTTCTCTGGATCTTCAGGACGCGTATCTACACATCACCATTCATCCAAAGAGCCGTCAGTATCTCAGATTTGCCTGCGACTTAGGGCACTTTCAGTTTTCAGCTCTTCCCTTTGGCCTACATCTCCTCAAGTCTTCAACCGTGTCTTGGGAGCTTTAGTATCCGTCCTCCACTGGGAGGGCATCAGAGTTACTCCATACATGGACAACCTGCTTCTGAAAGCCCCCTCTGCGGAACTTCTTCATCAGCAGGTTCAGGACTGCATTCATGCTCTCACCCATCACAGGTGGATCATCAACAAGTCGGATCTTGTCCCATCCCAGCGTCTTGTCTTCCTGGGCCTTCTCTTCAACACTCGAGCATGGTGCTTATCACGGAGGAAGTGGCTCACCAGATCGCCCAAAGAGGATCTGCTGTTCTGGCTTTCGATCCAGATCCAGCCAAGAAACTGTCCTTCTGAAGACATCAGGGTCACTTCCTCTTCATGTGGAAATTAGTTTGTCCTGGTGGCTCAACCTCTCCCATCTGCTGAAGGGCAAGTCCTTCCTAGTATCCTTCTGGACCACGGTAACGATGGATGCCAGCCTTTCTGGATGGGGAGTGGTCCTGGGTCTGCTGAATGCACAAGGTTGGTGGTCTCCAGAGGAATTTCTCCTTCCCATCAATGTGTTGGAGCTTCGGGTAATATTTCATGCTCTTCGTCATTAGACACCCCAGCTGGAAGACTGCCCAGTCCGGTTACAGTCCAACAACGCCACGGCCGTGGCCTACATCAACAAGCAGGGCGGAACAAGAAGTCTCGCTGCTTGGTTAGAGTTCAAGGCTATTTTGTCCTGGGCAGAAGAACTCGTTCCTGCCATATCCGCAGTACACATTCCTGGCGTAGACAACGTCATTGTAGACTTCCTCATTCGACTCACGGTGGACAGTGGAAACTGCACCCAGAGGTGTTCTCCCTCATTGTTCAGAAGCAGGGTCTTGCATCAACCTGATGGCGACAAGACACAACCTGAAGGTGCCGAGGTTCTGCTCTTGCTGGACGGATCCTCTAGCTCTAGCGGTGGATGCCATGTCCATTCCTTGGTTATTTCCTCTGGTTTACATCTTTCCTCCCCTTCCAATGTTGCACAGGGTGTTATGGAAATTGAGACTGGAATGCTGTCCAGTCATTCTGATTGCTCCGTACTGGCCTCAGCAGGCTTAGTTTCCGGAGCTTCTATATCTGTAAGTGGCGGTGCCATTCGGGCTCCCTTGCTGTCCGGATCTTCTTCTATAGGGTTACCTGTGGAAGGAGGATGTTAATCGTCTAGCTTTGACGACTTAGAAATTGAATCCTCAATACTGAAGAAGAAGGGTTTTTCTTCTAGTATGGTGGCTACTATGTTTACTGCCCGCAAGCCGGTTTCTTCTAAGGCCTACCATAGTGTTTGGTCGACCTTCCTATCTTGGTGTGCTGATAGGGATCTCTCTCAGGATTTTGATCTGCCTACAGTCCTGGCCTTTTTGCAGGACGGTGTAGATAAGGGCCTCAGCTTGAGTTCCCTTAAGTTTCAGACTTCTGCTCTCTCTGTTTTCTTTCAGAGGTGCATTGCTATTCTTCCTGATGTCAAGGTTTTCTTCCAGGTCATTGCTCATACTCATCCTGTCTTTAAGACTCCCGCTTCTCAGTGGGATCTTAATTTGGTCTTGGGTGTCCTTCAGCACCCTCCCTTTGAGTCCTTGGCTACTATTCCTCTATGCCTGCTGACGTGGAAAATGGCCTCTCTCCTGGCGATCGTGTCAGTTCGCCGTGTCGTGGAGTTACATTCTCTGTCTTGTAAACCACCCTTTTTGGTGTTTCACAAAGACAAAGCTGTGCTTTGCACTTCTCTGGAGTTTCTCCTGAAGGTGGTCTCTGAGTTCCACATTAATCAGGAATTTGTGGTGCCTTCTTTCTGCCCTGACCTTACCTCTGACAAGGAGAGTGATCTCCACTTGTTAGATGTGGTGCGCTGTCTTAAGTTTTATGTACAACGCACCAAGTCCATTAGACAATCTGGTGTGCTGTTCATCATTCCTGAGGGCCCCAAGGCAGGAAGACCTGCATCCTAAGTGATTATTGCATCTAGGATCAAGTCCAATATTTGTAAGGCTTACGAGCTGAGGAAGAAGCCTGTTGCCTTTCGGGTTACGGCTTATTCTACCAGATCTATTGGGGCTTCTTGGGCTTACAAGAATCAGGCCTCCGCTGATCAGTTTTGCAAGGCTGCCACTTGGTCATCTGTGCACACCTTTTTGAAGCACTACCATGTTGATGTGCTGGCATCAGCTGATGCCAGCTTTGGGAGGAAGATCTTAGAGGCAGTCTTACCTGTCTAGGATCTTCTCCGGTTCTTGGTGCTTCCTTCACTTTGAGCCCTGTTGGCTCTAGTTCCATGTGCTGTGTAACAGTTCTTGGGGTGTTGTTATCCCTGTTCACTGTCCATTGACACTTCAGTCGTTTTGTTGGGTTATCTCTGATCTGATGGTTCATATCTGCTCTGGTGACTTTGGGGGACTTGCGCCTGGTCCTTGTCTTACTTCCTGCCTCTGGGAAACTCAATGGTTGGACATCTCAAAGTTACCAATAACCTGTACTGGACGACAGAGAAAAGAGAATTTTAGTCTTTCCTGTTAAATCCTTTTCTCTTAGTCCATACAGGTTACTGGCCTCCCACCCTGTCAAGGGACCATGCTTGGCTCTCCTGTGGCAGATTGTGGGGGTCCTTTGGGTTCATGCTCACAGGAGTCTTCTTTCCCTTCCACTATCTAGTCAATAGTTAGTGTCTCAAAACTTTCTGGAGCTGATTGGCTAGCTTCAGCCAAGGAGGAAAGGTAGGCTCCACCCCAATCAATTCTAGAACTGTTCCTGCCTACTTAAAGGGGCGGATCGCCTACCCAAAGTTACCAGTAACCTGTATGGACTAAGAGAAAAGGATTTAACAGGTAAGACTAAAATCCTCTTTTTCAGAACTGGTGCCCAAAACTGCACTGTATATTCAAGGTGAGATCTTATGATGATTTATACAGTGTCAAAATGATGTTATCCACTCTTGCTTAATTCACCCATTTTATGCAAGACAGGACTTTATTTTCCTTTGCTACTGCTATTTGATACTAGTCACTGTTTCAAAGTTTATAGTTTACAAGGATTCCCAGGTCTTTCTCTAGCAACTAGTCCCTTAAAATTATTCCATTAAGTTCATAAGTTAATCCCTCTGTAGAGAACAAAATATCCTGCATGATTTAGTGTCATCTGCAGATATTGTTATTTTGCTTTCTATATGAACCAAGTACTTAACCCTAAGGCACTCCACTCTCAACTTTAACTGTGTTGGAGAATTGTCCTTTTACAACTACACACTGTTCCCTGTCCTTCAACCAGTTTTCTATCAAATTGTAAAGCTTATCCCTTAGCCCCAATTTCCTTTTTCTATCCAATTGCAAAGGTTATTCCCTAGCGCCAATTTCCTTATTTTACACCCCAGCCTTCTGTGTGGCACTGTAACAAATGCCTATGCAAAATCTAGATATACTACATCAACTGCCTTATCATTATATATGTTGCTACTCAGTTCTTCATAGAAACTGAAAATATTTGTTTGGCATGATCTATTCCTCATAAAACCATGTTGATTCCTGCTAATAATCTTATTTTTTGCAGTGTAATCCTGAATATAATACATTAATATTCTTTCTAGCGGTTTTCCCACTACAGTGGTTAAACTTGCAGGTCTATAATTTCCAGCTTCTATTTTAGTTCCCTTCTTAAATAGAGGGACTATACTGTCTCTATGCCAGTCTTGTGGCACTGAGCCTGTGGTGAGATAATCTTTAAAGAGTAAAAGAGGAGTCTTGCTAACACTGCAGTTCCCTTGCATATATACCATCAGGACCCGGTGCTTTTTCAGTCGTAATTTTTTTCAGTCTTCCCATTTCCTTTTGCTGTTTAACCTAATATCTGATAATAGTATTGTTTTATTTGTTACTTGATGAAGCTGTTCTACCATTCCTTGTTTCCTTGTATATGCTGATGCAAAGAAAGTGTTTACAACATTGGCCATTTTCTTATCCTCTCTAATTAACTCACCCATCTAATTTTTGAAAAGTCCAATGCACTCCCTCTTAAGTTTTTTGCCATTTATATATTTGAACAACTTTTTTGTATTAGGCTTGCTCTCCCTTACAATTCGAATGCCATTCTCTATTTTTGCTAACCTAATTGCCTTTTGTGCAGTCTTTGTTGCACTCCCAGTATTTTATGAAAGTATGTTCTTTTGCTTCTGACTTAAATAGTTTAGATGCTTTTTTTTTCTTGCCATTCCCTTCTTTACATTTCAGTTAACCAGTTTGGCTGTGATCTTCTTTTGCATTTGTTCCCCAATGGAATATACTGTTGGGTACATTTCTGCAACCTAAATTTGAATTCTGACCATTTTTTCTCCGTATTTGTGCCTTTTACTAATTTATTCCAGTCTAAATGTTGTATTGTATCTCTTAACAATTTGAAGTTAGCTTTTTTATAATTAAGAGTTTTGGCCGAACCTCTCAAAAGTAACCATGTTGTGATTACTGTTTTCCAAATGTTCGCCTGCCTTAATATTTGATACCATGTCTATGTTGTTCGTTATCATTAGGTTAAATACTTTATTTCTTACTAGTTGAAGAGCCCGTTACACGGACCACATTGCCACTGCCAGCCGGTCTCGGGGCAGTCATGCGCAGCTCATGCGTCCAGCACTGTATGAGCCGCGGTATGGGCAGCCTCCACTGCACATGACTGCAGCACGTGCAGCAGTCTCTACTGCGCATGACTACGTCGTTACACACATTTTAGCAAATTATTATATAGGATTGGCACTTCCACCATTTGTAACATGCAGCTATCCCTAAGCATGCTCACAAACCTGCTTCCCTTAGGCACTCTGACAGGTCTAATTTTTCCAGTTGACATCCAGATAGTTAAAATCTCCCATAATTATATTATGCCGAAACTGCACAACTTTCCCCGCTTGCAATAGCATTTGGGCCTCAACATTTTCATCAACATTTGGTGATTTGTAGCATACACCTGCCAACACGTTTTTTTAATTTTACACCACATTTAGTCTCAATTTTTACCCACAAGGACTCCACATTATTGCCTGTTAACTCACTAATATCACCCATTAAATTTGGATTTGCAATATAAGCAAACACGTTTTGAAGAGAATACCATTGGTACACCTCCAAAATCTATTTTCAAGCATAAAAAGAAGCTATTGTAGCATTCCCAGTTTATGCCGCGTTAGATTAGATAATACAAGAAGAATTGCATAAATCATTCACAAAAAATGTACACACATATCCATTCTCACAAGAGAAAGTGGATCTCACTGTCTCTAGGCTATCTAGACTTACAGTCATCCCAGTTCAGAGTGCTGCTGACAAAAGGATTAATGCATTTAACAGACTCCTGTTTTCTGGCCAAGGAGCCATTATCAGAGCAACATTTTCTTCAGCATGGTCATGCAGGGCATCCATTGCCCTGCATGGCAAAATCAAATTCAAGGAATACAAAACAACACACCTTTATTCCAGCTTGCTCAAGAAGTCACCACTTGCACTGGAAATGCATCTTTATAGATAGCCAAAATTGCTGAAAAGTTCTCGGCTACCACGATAGCAGTCCTCCGTACACTATAGCTCAAAATATGGAATTCTGATGCAGTATCTAAAAAAGCTTTAATAGCCCTTCCATTCACGGGCTCTTTGTTGTTTGGACCAGAATTAGACAAGATAGTCAATCGTGCCACAGGTGGTAAAAGTACCCTTTTACCACAGTGCAAAAACCATAGGTTCGATTTCAAAAAGAAGTACTCCCTAGCATTCCTACAAAGATTATAGATGTACTTCCCGACAGTCCAAACCTAGTATATCAAGCAACTGCTTTCAAGGAGGAAAATCAAAACCTAACTTAGTCCAGAAAAAAGGTTTGTCCAAACCATCTCAGCCCAAAACACTACAGCATGAATTATGGGCACAGAGCCTCTTAAAAACCCTCAACTCCATCATTCTATTCTTCAATGGAGGGAAAAAATTACAGATTACTGGGTACTTCAAGATATAATGCAAAGGTACAGAGTTCACTTCACTACCCCCCCCCCACCACCAGTTTTCTTTATATCACGAGTACTTATGGACCTACAAATCCAGGAGGCATTTCATCATGCCATCCACCAATTCCAGTCAAATTAAGTAATATTGCAGGTACCAGAGGTTCAGAGGTTTTTATTCCAATCTGTTCATAGTCCCAAAAAAATTATTCAGGATTTTGTTCTTTCTTGAACCTAAAAGCCCTAAATCAGTACCTGAAAGTACCCACATTGGATGAATATGTTTATTTATATAGTGCCACAAGAGTACGCAGCTCTTTACAATTTAAGGGTTTAAATAATACAGGGTTACAGGTGGTTTGTAGAGTGAAACATTGGGTGCGAGGTCCCTGTCCCAAAGCTTACAATCTAAAGTGGTAATGGGAGACATACAGAGTACATAAGGGTCAAGTGCTGAATACAGTGCTAGTTCTGATGATGATAGAGGACATCAGTAAAGTAAATAATTTATAAGAGCGTTCACTGTACAAGATCAGTGCCTTCTAGCATGTTGACATTTTATCCATGAGGTGCGTTTTCAAGTGAGATTTGAAGGTTATCAGAGAGGTGCAGTGGTGCAGGTTGGATGGTAGAGCATTCCATAGATACGGAGCAACGAGAGAGAAAGGTTTGATATGTGACAGGGCTGCAGACACAAAAGGAGCTGGGAGAAGACAGTCATTGGCTGAAAGTAAGTGGCTGGATGGGGTATAACGGGAGAGCAGAGTGGAAATGTAAGAAGGAAGAGAGGAGAGAAGTGTCTTGAAAGAGAGAAGTAAGATTTTGTAAGATATCCGGAGTTTGATAGGTAGCCACTGGAGAGTTTTGAGGAGGAATGGGGAATCACTCTGATCCATAATAGTCACTCTGCAGCCACAGGAATACATGGCATCACATCAAAGACTCTTATCTTCATGTTCCACTATATACAGAACACTACCGATATCTGCGTTTTGCATTTCAAAACCAACATTATCAATTTGTGGCTCTTTCCTTTGGACTAGCCACATTGCTAAGAGTGTTTTCCAAATTCATGGCTCCTCATTCAAGGCTGCTGGTCCACAGCCAAGACTCCATTACCAATAAATGTACTGGGGTTGAGAGCCATTTACAATGCACTTTTGAGATGGACAAATATCCTCCAGAAACTTCCCATTTGGATTTAGTCAGACAACACCACAAATGTGGCTTATATCAACCATCTAGGAGGCACAAGAAGCAAAGTTGTGTGGAAAGTGGGTGGAAATCCTTATTTTGGCATTATCAGCGATATATACATTCTGGGAGTGGACAGCTGGGAAGTGGGCTACCTAAATAGACAAACCAATAGACCAAGGAGAATGGGAGCTAAAACAAAAGATATTTCTAAAAATTGTGGACAGATGTGGACCCAAGAGTAAATATGAGCCTACAATAACATAGACTTTTGATTCTAAGTAATGCTTTAATAAAAGTGAAGTTTTATACAAGTTGGCAGCTTGGCTTGTCTTGAAGGATGTGTTTTCTTGACAGTGAATGAGCCTAGGAGCACCCCGTGGACGCGTGTGAAGTGTGTGCAGTGGAAACCTGGTATGAACTCTGCACACCAGAAGTAGACATGATGGCATCATGAAGGAACAAAAAAACTCCCAGTATTTTGTGCCAGAGCGAGTGATCCACAAACTCTAACAGTAGATTCTCTATTGATCCCATGGAAGATCAGGTTAATATGTTTTCCCTCCGCTAGGTATGATTCCCAGAGTCCTCAAAATAAGGAAAGAAAAGGTTCTCACCATTCTTATTGCACCCTCTGGGCCAAGAAGAGCTTGATTTCACCATCTAAAACACCTCAATATCAGAACCTGTGTAGCCATGTGCACTGGTGCTGCCCCTTCTTGCTCTATATTATATATATAATATGTATATATATATATATATACATACAGTAACGTGCAAAAGTTTTAGGCAGGTGTGAAAAGATGCTGTAAAGTAAGAGATGTTAAATCGGTTAGCAAAATGCATAGTGAGTGAACAGGAGAAAAATCTAAATCAAATCAATATTTGGTGTAACCACCCTTTGCCTTCAAAACAGCATCAATTCTTCTAGTTACACTTGCACAAAGTCACGGATTTTGTAGGCATATATTCAGGTGTCTGTTTAAACAATTATACCAAACAGGTGCTAATGATCATCAATTTAATATGTAGGTTGAAACACAATCATTAACTGAAACAGACACAGCTGTGTAAGCGGAATAAAACTGGGCGAGGAACAGCCAAACCCAGCTAAAACAAGGTGAGGTTGTTGAAGACCGTTTAATGTCAAAAGTCATACACCATGGCAAGATTGAGCACAGCAACAAGACTCAAGGTAGTTATACTGTATCAGCCGGGTCTCTCTCAGGCAGAAATATCAAGGCAGACGGGGTTCCAGATGAGCAGTCAAGCTCTTTTGAAGAAGCACAAGGAAATGGGCAACATTGAGGACTGTAGACGCAGTGGTCGGCCAAGAAAATTTAGTGCAACAAAAGATTCACGTCATGCTTGGAAGATGTCCACCAGAGCCATGAGCTCAGAACTGGCAGGAAACAGTGGGACCCTTGTATACCCATCTACTGTATGGAGAAGTCTGATCAGAAGTGGTCTTCATTGAAGACTTACGGCCAAAATCCATATAGCTGACATGGAAACGAGGCCAGTCAACTCGACTATGCATGAAAATATAGGAACTGGAGTGCAGAAAAATGGCAGCAGTTGCTCTGAACTGATGAGTCAAAATTTGAAATATTTGGCTGTAGCAGAATGCAGTTTGTTTGCTGGAGGGCTGTAGAGCAGTACAAGAATGTGTTTCTGCAGGCAACAGTGAAGCATGGAGGAGATTCCTTGCAAGTTTGGGGCTGAATTTCTGCAACTTGAGTTGGGAATTTGGTCAGATTTAATGGTCTCCTCAATGCTGGGAAATACAGGCAGATATTTATCCATCATGCAGTACCATCAGGCATGCATCTGATTGGCCCCACATTTATTCTGCAGCATGGCAATGACCCCAAACATACAGCCCAAGTCACTAAGAACTATCTTCAGTGTAAAGAAGCACAAGGAGTCCTGGAAGTGATGGTATGTCCCCCATAGAGCCCTGATCTCAACATCATTGAGTCTGACTGGGATTACATGAAGAGGGAGAAGCAACTGAGGCTGCCTAAATCCACAGAGGAACTGTGGTAAGTTCTCCAAAAACCCTCCTGCTGAGTTCCTTTAACCCCTTAAGGAATCCAATTCCGGAGCCTGGAATTCCATGACTGTCCAGGACCGTCATGGGTCCTTAAGGGTTTAACAACCCATGACGGTCCTTAAGGGGTTAAAAACTATGTGCAAGTGTACGTAGAAGAATTTATGCTGTTTTTTGTTCTGTTCACTCAATATGCATTTTGTTAATTGATAAATATAAAATTTAACATCTAGTTTTGAAAGCATTCTTGCGTTATAGCATTTTTCCACACCTGCCTAAAACTTTTTCACATTGCTGTATATACATTATATATAACTAGCAGTGTGGGACAGCGTTGCCCGTCTGCTTATTTTTTTTAAGCAATGCATAAGCCTTTGAGTGGCAGAGGGATATGCAATGTATTGCAATTCATTGCATACTCCTCTGACACTCAGAGGGTTAATGTTGACACAGGACTTTACATATATATATTGCATATTATATATATCTACACACGACTGTGTACATTAATATACAATATATACACACTCCAGTGTGACTCAGCCTCACATTAAACCTTTGAGTGCAAGATATGTATGCGATGCATTGCAATGCCTTGCGTACCCCTCTGCCACCCAAACGGTTAAACATTGCTTACAAAACAATCAGACGGGCAACACTGTCCAACACTGCTTGTATCAAATAAAAATCAAATATAAAAAGCATTGGATGAACAAAAGGAATGATATGGCAAGTTGTTGATGCACTCATCTTTTCAACTTAATTAACTATGTTACATTTTAACTAAGGCCCCCACTACCCCTAGCTATCACTGGATCTCTACGAGAAGAACGAGTCAACCATTTTGATTCACTCCTCTGTCTACAAATAGGTAAATAACTCTTTGTGTGCCAGATGTATGTGTATATAACCACTGACACAAGTTGTTTATTTATTGCTATAAAAAAGATAAGTGAACCAAAATGGCCAAGCCTCTCATTAAGGCTAGATTATGTTGATAGAGGAGACACTACAGCAGAACTGATGTCTACACAATGGCACCACTAAAGAACATATAATGTTAAAGGGATAGTAATACTTAAACCCTACAACATATTTTTTTAATGTGGTCGAGCATTGGAATTAAGACGATTCCCAGTGACCACCTTGCACAGATGCCAGATGCTTCCACCATCCTATGGCCCGCCCCATGACCTCCACGACCTGCACAAAAGAAGGCCATCTTTTACACCACTTCGCACAAGTGCACACTGCCATGTTCAGGAGCCCTGGAGCACTGTTAACTCCCTGAGCCCCTCTCTTACCTGACCTTTCCTCCGGCCGGCCATTTTCTGCTGTGGCATCTTGCATGTTGACGCACTATAGTCATTGCAGACATGCAGAGGCCAGGAGCGAGAACTTGCACCCTGAATACCTTATTCTGTGAGTGCCAGAATGGTATCCAGTGCATTACAAAGAAATGCTTTTGATAACCCTCTGGCATTCAAAGGGTTAAACAACACGACTACAGGAGTGACTTGAGAATCTTGCGGTTCAGGACAGCTCAAGATTCTCCTGTCATGGAATAAAATGTCACTATTTGAGCCCTTTGAAACACCACAGCAGTGATCACAGCAATAGGGAATCTCCCTCTTTATCTTCTCTCATCTGCACCCGGTGGCCGCAACTGCATTAGAGCGGAGGGGGCAGAACTAGTGGGTTGTGTGCCAATCATCCGCAGTGGCTACAGGAGCTGATGAGAGGAGATGGAGAGAGGGAGACTCCCTGAATGCAGTTCATTTGACTAAGCATAATGAGTGAGCCAGTGGCTCGTTGTAGTCCCCAGAAATTTGGCTATAACTCATGTAAACCATCCACCAGTTCCTTGTGGTTAGCCAGTGCTATGGCAAGGTTTAAAGTCAGTTTCAGCACTGAACAGCTGGAGCACTTTGCATCGATAATGCTCAGTTCATGTGGAGGCGAGTAACTGTTTAAGTGTTAGAGGCCCAGGCAAAGCATTGTTTGGAACATTACTTCCCGGACCTCAGTGAGTACTATGCCATATTCTGGGACAGGAGAATTCTTCCTGGACACCAGTAAGTACAATGCCACAATCCGAGACAGGTGAATGCTTCCAGGGCGCCAGTGAGTACAATGCCACATTCAGGGACAGGATAATGAATGAGAAGGTAAACAGTCAATGCAGAGGACAATGAGTGAGAAGGGAGACAGTTGATACAGAGGACAATGAATGAGAAGGGAGAAAGTCGAGGAAAGGGCTAAGTTGGAACGTGTGTGACTCCGTGCAGAGATTTTCACAGGAGTTCACATGAGGCCTTTGGCCCCATGTGCACTCCTGTGAAAATAATGCCCCTGTGAATCTTTGGAACAATGTGAATGGTGGAGAGGACATATCCTATTCCTCCTCATCGCCCTGGAGTGTGTGTGGCACATCTGGAGAATTGCTGGTCACATGACCAGCTTCTCCTTTGTAGTATAGATATATATTATTTTTTTTTTCATAACAAAAGTTTACTGCTCCTTTAAGTAACAATAGTCTAAGTTTAGTTTATGAAAATGGCAAATCTCCTTTCACAGGACCCTAATCCATGTAGAGATTTAATCTAAACTATAAACATGAAATGTAAAACAACTTTAATTTGTTTCTGAAAAATGTGGTGACTTATGTGGTGATTTATTCTGTAATTTGATTGGATAATTTAAACAAAAGCTAAATACAAATTGTGTGTTGATGAAGTTGATGTGGAAGGAAAAAAAGACAGGAGTGGTAAGTTTAGCTTTGACAAATCTTCTATTGATCTAGAGGAATCAAAAATAAAATTATTTTGTCTCCGGCTACAAAATATGTTTCCTTTCTGGAGCAATATTCTACCTTCATAGAATGTTTGCATTAATGACATTACAGAATTATTTTGCTTATCCTTAATCACAGTGTTCATATTAGGAAAGAGCTGGGAAGGGCACTTCACAACATGCAATTAGCAGAAATACTCCACAACATAAAATATAAAGTTAACTTTTTGAATGCCAGAGAGGTGCACAACACATTGCTTTGCAATGAGTTTGTGTCCTTCTGACATTCAAATGGGAACAAAAAAAAAGATAATACTGTATGTAGATGTTTTTGAAAGAGGTGTTTCACATTCAAAAGTTGTGTTTAGGAGACCGACTCACTTTACTCCCCTTGAGTGCCAGAGGGGTAAGCAAAACATTTCTTCAATGCGTTGCATACCCCTCTTGAACTAAAGGTTAAAGGTTATGAATGCCTGATATTTTTATTCACATTGTATACCTTGTGGAGAATAGTACTCAATGTTTATTTTATAATTTAATTTTTTTTTAGTGTCCCCATGATTATATCCCAGTGTGTGGCTCCAATGGTGTCACCTTTCAAAATGAATGCTACCTAAGAGGAGCTGCTTGTAAGCAGCAGAGTGAAATACTCGTAGTAGCTGAAGGATCATGTGTAACAGGTATGTATCATGTCTCCAACCATATTATTACCCTATGAAGAAAACTATTATCTTGCAGGTATTGGTTCATGTTATATTTCATCCTAACATTTATTTGTCAATAATCATTTTTTTTTTTTTAAATTGTCCTTTTCTACAGTGGATAGAGTAATTGGTTTAATTGGATGCTGTGATTCACTGGCACACATTCACAATTCGTAATCTGTGTATTAAGTGTAAGGAGTTTACAATTTAACCATGACTAATATATATAATAATATTTCTCTGTCGTCCAATATAGGTTACTGGTAACTTTGGGTAGACGATCCACCCCTTTAAGTAGGCAGGAACAATTCTAGAAGTGTATGCTGGGTGGATCCTACCTTCACTCCTTGGATGCAGGTAGCCAATCACCTCCAGTAAGATTTGCTCCTTGAATGAAGATACAGGCAAGAGAACAGTTCTGCTATAGTTATAGCTATTTTTTATTTTTCTGTTAGATATGGAATACCACCATTAGGCGGATTACCATCACTGACAATTCCCTTAAATGTGGATAGCTAAGTTTCCAGGTGCTTTGGTGGACCTTAAGCCCTGGGGGGAAAATCTTGGTTCCAAGTTGTTGCCCACTGAGGCTTCTTCTTGAAACATGGTAATCTGAAGACAGTAGATCTGCTGAAAAGGTGAGCAACCCTTTGATTGCCGAGGTCCACATTAGGGTTGGCCAAAAGTTGTAGCTGTGTTCCCGTGAGAAATTTCAGGAAAACATGTTATCTGCTTTTTCGCGGAAAAATCCGCTTTAAAACTAGCGGTTACAATTTTCGCATCTTTCGCCCATTGGCCAAAATCTTTCGCCATTTTTTCAATGTCCAAAAAGTTTGTGTTCCTTGATTTACATTGTTTTCACACTTCCGCTATAAAAATGTGACATTTTCTCTGAAGGCAGACACAATAGAAGCAGCTGCAGAGCGAGATAGACGTGCTGTGCTGTTGTCATATTTAGCAAAAATTGAGGCAGGAGAGGCTCGTAGTAACTCCTATCACTATGAGCAGCAAAAAGAGGAACTGTAAGAACCCTTATTATGTGTCCACTGAGTCTGAGGATGAGGAGGAAGTGACTAGCAGTACTCAACCAATGCTGTCCAGTCCCTCTAAATCACCCCAAGGGATCTTGGGGAATTTAATAAGAAGGGAGGGAGAAAATGGAAGGGAGGGAAGGGAATGGGAGGGAAGGGAGAAAACGATAGTGAGAGCAGGACAGGTCAGCTGCCTGTGCCTGCTGCAAGATGTGCTGCCCCTACTGTCAGTTTACCATTTCTGATCCTGTAGCCACTAGTGTTGTACCTGTTGCCAGACGTGCTGCCCCTGCTGCCAGTGCCACCATTTCTGATCCTGCAGCCACTAGTGTTATACCTGTTGCCAGACGTGCTGCCCCTGCTGCCAGTGCCACCATTTCGGATTCTGCAGCCACTGGTGTTGTACCTGTTGCCAGACGTGCTGCCCCTGCTGCCAGTGCCATTTCTGATCCAGCAGCCACTAGTGTTATACCTGTTTCCAGATGTGCTGCCCCTGCTGCCAGTGCCACCATTTCTATAACTGCAGCCACTGGTGTTGTACCTGTTGCCAAACGTGCTGCCCCTGCTGCCAGTGCCATTTCTGATCCTGCAGCCACTAGTGTTGTACCTGTTGCCAGATGTGCTGCCCCTGCTGCCAGTGCCACCATTTCTGTAACTGCATCCACTAGTGTTGTACCTGTTGGTAGTACTGAACCTGCTACCAGTACTGAACCTGCTTCTAGTGCTGAACCTGCTGCCACCAATACTTTGCCTGCTGCTAGTGTTTCTTGTAGTACTCGGGGGGGGGGGGGGGGGAGGAGAAAATGATGCCAAGTGTAACAGCAAGGGACCCTAAATCACACTTGACATTCGCAAGCAGTCCTGCCTCTGCTAGTACTACTGCTACTAAGGTCCAGCAGCTTGTTAGCCTTAGGAGTGAAGGAGGAGGTAATGAACAATATCTTGATATTACTAGTGACTGTGAGACTGAGGAGGAAGACTCTGCGGCTGAACTTGATGTGGTTGGTGTTAGTAGTAGCAGTAATGTTGAAGCAGCCGGAGTGGTAGGGGAAACATTTTACAGCATCCAGACTAGCGGTCAAGGGAGCCCACACCATTCTTCTGACCCTGGAACTGGGAGTCCTCCCCTTCTCTTCACTACAGAGTTCAGGTGGAACATGAACCTGAAGAGGCCAGAACTGGTGTTGGGGGAGGAGAGCAGGCTGAGAGTTTTTACCACCACCACCAGCAGGAGCACAGATCAGCTGCCTGTGCCTGCTGCTATTTCTGCAAGTGCTAGTCTGCCTTCTTCTTCAGGTCAAAAGGCAATGGCAAGTGTGACATTAGGGGACCCTCTGCCACATTACTCGTCACCTCCTCCAAGCAGCAGTGAGATGTCTGGAATAGAGAGCAGCAGCAGCAACAACAGCATGTAGGGACTGGTGCTGGTGGTGATGATGCTGGAGAAGCTGGGGTGGAAGAGACATTGATGGCCTTTTTAGCAGAAACTGAGAAGGAATGGGAGACAGGAATGAGGATGGGCATCACCACCACCACTAGCAAGAACATCTTGGAATTAGAGGAATTTGCAACTGCTCTAATTCCTTCTGATGCTGAGATGCAAGTGCAGCAGGATGCTGAGGAGCAGGTTAGTGTGCCACAGACCACAGTGGGAATGGGGTCAACAATAGATGCGGGACTAGGACCAGTTCCACTTGCCAGCAGTAGCAATACTACTGATCCTAGTTGCAGTGCTGAATCTGAGGCAGTAGCAGCAACAGCAGCAACATTATCTGCTGCCACAGACAATGAAGGGGAATGTGGAGGACAAGAAGAAAGAGGCCATTCTTCTCCACCTTTCCCTTTCCCTCTGAAGTCATCATGGGTGTGGGACTATTATTCTGTTGGGGCAGACACAGTACAGTCATCAGCAACGGCACTGTGCACAATTTGTGACAAGTCAGTGAAAAGAGGAAAGGAGAAAACATACCTTGGCACTAGTGCTCTCAAATCAACATGAAACACAGACACCATGACATTTACTCCAAACATGTTAAAGCCAAACACCCACCACAGAAATCAAGCACTGCTTTTGCTGTCCCTGTCTCACCAGAAAGGCAACAAGAGGCAAGGCGGAGATCAAAATGGAGGAGGAATAGAACAACCCAGCCAGAGACTGGAAGTTCCAGGACGAGTGAAACAACTAGCTCGCCATCACCTTCTAGGGTAAATACATCATCTGCCAATCCTCCTCGTTCATTATCTCCCCCTGCCAAATGATAGCCACTCTGTTGATGTTAGGATATGGCAGTTTGTCTCTACCCATTGCACACTGTGTGGTGCACTGACCACACATGCCAGTGTGGTGGAGGAGAATCTCAATCAGTGCATCAAGTGGCATCTGAGGAGATTCCATCCTACAGAATATGCTAAGATGGTGGCAGGGAGGGTTCATCACTACTATTAAACTGTCAGCAAGTTGTCATGTGTCCTTTGCGGGTGTGGAAAAGGGGTACAGTGACAACGGCAGTACTTGGTTTCGGGTGTCATGGTGTTTGGATACAGTTGTGCCCCCAGATGTTATTTACCACACTCATACTGTGCACATTGCAGTTGCTGAGGAGGCCCACTGATTCTGCCCTCAAGGGAAAAACTATATTCTAATAACACATCCATGATGATTTTGGAGGAGGGGCAGGTGGAGAAGATTTAATGGACAACTTTTTCTTTTCTCCACAAATACTGGGGGCTACTTATTCTGCTGCTGCTGCCTCAGGCGCATCGCTGGAGCCAGTCGTGGCAAATGGAACCTTCATCATCCATCTTCCATGTTACTGCAATTGTTGCTCCCATTCCCTTTCAGCTGCCTAATCATCCTGCTGCTTAAACAACTCAGCAGCAGCAGTACGAACATCAGTTGCAACTCAGGTGGACATTTGACAGTGGCCACTGGCCAACATGACCTACTGGCATTAGGCCAGTAGGGCATTTTTATTTTTTTCTCAGGGCTTGTGTGTTAAAAAAAAAAAAAAATAAATAAAAACTAGTCTTACAAATAAAAATTAAACAATTTTTGGGAAGTTTGTTTCTTAACAAGCCTAAGTCCTACAAATCAATGTTTCTACAGGGCTTGGGCCTCTAATAAGTCTAAGTCATACAAAAGCATCTAACAACAAATCAAACAAATCATCCTCTACAAAATAATCAAGTCAAGTACCAGTCCACCCCAGTGGAAGCTTATGTCAGGGGGTTCCTGTCTCTGTCACTTTAAATACAAATGTCTTATTTTATTGATTTTATTTTTTTATTAACTGTCCCCCCAACAGCAGTCAAGAAACTCTCCCCAAAACAAGTTCCCTGTTCAAACGATTCATTCATTCACCAACACAGGCATTCTCCTCAGACTCCTTTATACCAGGTATCCATTTGAAGTGACTCATGTAAAGTTTTGTGTCATAAAATGACGCGTGTATTTCGGCCATGTCATTTAAAGTGTCGCAATTAAAGTTATGCGTCTTAAAGTGTGGCACAGTCTACATTTCGCGTTGTTCCGAATGGCGTTCACCATATTGTGCGTTAACATGTTGCAGCATTAATGACGCATATGGGTGCAGTATTGGTGCAGTATGGTTGCAATATGATTGCAATATTGGTGCAATAATGGTGCAATATGGGTACAATATTGGTGCAATAATGACACAAATTGGGTGCAATATGGGTGCAATAAGGACACATTAAGGATGCAATATTAGTGCAATAATGATGCAAATTGGGTGCAATATGGGTGCAAAATGGGTACAATATTGGTGCAATATGGACACATTAAGGATGCAATATTGGTGCAATATGGACACATTAAGGATGAAATATGGATGCAATAATGGTGCAGTATAGATCCACCCATATTGCACCATTATTGCACCCATATTGCACCCAGTTGGCGTCATTAATGTCCTTTATGGTGCGACATGTTGACGCACGATATGATGAATGCGCCACTCGGAACAACGAGAAATGTAGAATTTGCGACACTTTAAGACGCATAACTTTAATTGCGACACTTTAAATGATACGGCCGAATAGATGTGTCATTTTATGACCAAAACTTTACATGCTTCACTTTGATAGTAAACCTTTATACCACGTCTTATGGTTTCATTTTATTTAAGATTTCTTTAAGTGCCCCCCAGTCCCAGTAAACAACCCCGCCAAAATCATCCCCTGTTCAACTGATTCTTTCCCCACACCCCACCAACAGAGACACCCTCATGCCCCTTTTTATACAATGCCTTTGGGAAATAAAATATTATTTGCAATGTGTTGTGTGTAGCTTCTATGTTCCCAATTTATTTCAATGGGCGAAAAAAGGAAAAAAAACCCCCTGAAAATCTGCACTTTTTCGGGATATGTTTTGCCAAGCGGAAAGTGCCATTTTTCGCCGATTTCAGTTTGAGGCAGAAAGTTTCGCCTATCCCTAGTCCACATGTCCTTTGGAGTTCTTATTGCTTACTCCTGCACTCATTGAGTTTATCTGAATGTTTTGGAGCAAGTTTCTGTGTTAACCCTTTGGTTGCTGGCTTAGCATATTTTGTGGGGTTGTTGGCACTTTCCCTACTGGGTTCAGTGTTTATTGGGTCCGATGACATGTTCTAGTGATGTTTGATGCAATTTTAATTCATAGTTACAACTTTGCAAAATTTGTGTTCCGAGCCCATAAGGTGCGCTTTTACCGCATAGACGCCATTACTCCATTAACTTCTATGGGACTTTACAGTTTGGGACATATCTCTGCAACCTCTCAATGTAGCGACTTCAGAGATGGCTCATTTTGTTTGTCTGCCATTGCTCTACTATCCGGTCACCGTTTGGTGTGTGTTGGGGGGCTCAGGGGGCTTCGGGCAATGTTGGGGTACTTTTTCTGGGAAATATGAGCGCTTTCATCACACACACTTGTTTCTTATTGGCCCCTGCAGTGGCAGCCATTTTGTGCTTTCCCTGAATGAGTATCCTACTCAGGGCTTGGACTCTCCTTCTCTCCTCAGTAGATTAACCCTTCACCCTCCAGATAAGTGTATTTTAGCGATTTCTGGGGTGAAATTTTAATCATTCACACTTTATTTGGGTAATTCCTTATTCTTTGAACGTTTTCACACTGTGAGAATGTCTATTCCGATGCAGCTTGGGGCTGAATCTAAGACTAAGGATTCTGGGGTGCCTGTGTCCCCCATTTCGCATTGCTCCCCATGTCAAGCAGGGTTGCCTAGAGAATTCTCATGTCATTTATGCCCAGCATGTACTGCTGTCGCTGAATCTCCCCCAGGGGTCTCCAGCCATGCACAAGAGCCAGTTTGGGTGCAAGAGTTTAAGGCTGCTACCAGAGACCTCTGGTCTACACCACAACTCTTCCCATCCCAATTACAGGAGTCTTCCACTCCTGGCAAACACCTACTTCTGTCAGGTCTTCCCTACCAAAACTGCAGGGAGTACCAGATGTGTCAGATTCCTCTGAAGAGGAACTGTTGGTGGATTCTGACGATGAGGAATGTTCTGCTGTGGTCTCCTCACAGTTCTTTGGGGACCCCTTTGAGGCTGATCTTGATCCCTCTGCTGAGGGCCTGATCAGAGCCGTGTTAAACACCCTAAACATTCCATTGGTTCAGGAGGTATCTTTGGGCCCATCTGATGTGTTTCAGGAGCCTAAGAGGCCGCATACTTGTTTTCCAGTTAACCCCACTCTTGACCGTTTAGTGTCTGTTGAGTGGAAAACTCCAGACAGGAAACCTTCTGTCTCCAAGAAATTACTAAGCTTTACCCCTTCTCTGATGAGGCGCTAGCTCAGTGGATTCATCCTCCCAAGGTGGATGCCCCTGTTTCTAGATTATCTAAGTCAACTGCCTCGCCGGTAGCTGACACTTCTGCTCTCTAAGACTGGACTGACAGCAAGCTTGAGACCTCCCTCAAATCTATTTTTGCCACCGCTGGTACTTACCTACGTCCAGCGTTCACTGGGCCTGGGTAAATGGAGCCATCGCGGTTTGGACTGAACAGCTTACACTAGCTGTTCATCAGGGAGCTCCTACTCTGGATGTGTTACAGCTCCTTGCCAACATTTCTGAAGCCCAGCACTATGTATCTGCTGCCTTGTTTGATGCCATCCATTTGGTAGCCAGGGTTTCGACCATGTCTGTGGTTGCCAGACGGGCCCTTTGGCTCAAGAGCTCATCTTCTGACACTGCTTCTAAGAAAGCATTGCTCTCTTTGCCTTTTCAAGGCACTTCTCTGTTTGGGCCAGACCTTAAGGATCTGATTAGTGAGGCCACAGGGGACAAGAATGCCCTCCTGCCTATGGTCCCCAGGAAGAAGACGCCTACCAAGCGTAATCGGCTTTTTCATTCCTTTCAGACTGAGACATGCCCGGCGAACCAGGCGGTTCCCCAGGCTCCGCGTTCGTCCTCCAAGCCCAAACAACAATGGAAGCCTATGTCCTCCACCAAGCCCAAGACTTCCAAACCTTCTTCGATATGACTCGCTGAACCCAGGTCCCCACACCGCTGTGGTTGTGTCACAGTGCCTTACCTCGGCCTGTGCCAATTGGCCGGGAGTAGGGTTCTGGTGACGCTCCGGCATCACTAGCTGCATGCCTCTTGCCTGCGGCCTGGTCGCGGATGTTTCTTGTTACTGGCATCATGAATCAGGCACATGCATGGACGCCTGTTATAGGCCCAGCCTGGGGGACCTAATTGGTCTGCCCTCTCCTACTCCTTTATAAAACTCTTTGGGCCTGTGTAGCATTACCCTTACATTGGTGTTCAGTGCAGTTATAGTTCCTGTGGCTCCTGTGTATGACCTGGCTTGTCTGGCTATCCATTCTGGTGCTGACCTGTGGCTCTGTCTGACCAGTCTACTTGTGCGCTCCTTTGGCTTTAGACATCCAATCTGGTGCAGACCTGTGGCTCTGGCTGACTACCCGCTCCGTGTATGATCCTGGCTTGTCTGACTATCCAACCTGGTGCTGGACATTGGGCTCTGTCCAACTATCCTCCCAGTGTTGCCTACTACTATTGGACATCCTATCTGGTGCAGATCTGTGGCTCTGGCTGACTAACTGCTCGGTGTATGAACCTAGCTTGTCTGACTCCTAGCTGGTGCTGACCTGTGGCTCTGTCTGTTAATGCCGCTGTGTGGTTCCGTTCACCACAGACATCCATCCTGGTGCAGACCTGGTGCTCTGGAAGACTTTGACCTTCCTGACTGCTGGCGTGAGTCAGTAGTCACCATTATTGCCATCCTTATTGGAGTCTCCCTTGTTGCTATATTTCGGAGACTGTAGGTTCTGTGTGAGTTCCACCTATTACCCCTAGACTACCAGTTGGGTTCGGCCTAGTCTCCATCAGATGTGGTTGACCCGTCGGCAGGCTCCTATTTCTGACAGATTTGCTACCCTCTCTGGTCACCCTCTGCTTATAGTATATGCATTTATTGCCTTTTGTTTATTTTCCAGTATAAAGGTGATTTTAACTATACTGTCTGACTCCTTATCTTGCTTGAGAACTGTTACAGTACGTAAGGGTCATAACTACTGACGGTGATAGTGGTTCACCTTTTCAGGAATTACTGGACAGAATGCAAGTCCAAGAGCAACGTATTGATCATTTTTCATTGGCTTTGCAGACCTTGCTTAGCCGTACGCTCACTTAGAAAGCTCTAACCAAGAACCGGTGGCCACAACAGCCCCTTCCTTGGCACCGGCAGTTCCTACCATCTCTGATGCAGGATTGGTCAGAGGGTTGTCTGGATCCGCTCTACTCACACAGTGTTACAGTGGGGAGCCTGAGCTTTGTTGCGGATTTCTTAACCAACTTGGCATTTACCTTATTCCGTATGCCTTCCCTAGTGAGCGCAATGGGGTTGACCTAATGATTTCCCTCCTTTCTGGCAAGGCTTTGGCTTGGGCGAATCCTTTATGGGAGACTGACAAACCCATAACATATAACTTTAATAAATTTGTGGCCTCCTTCAAACGTGTCTTTGATGTGCCAGGTCACATGACCTCGACTTCCATACCTTTAATGACCATCTGCCAGGGCAGTCGTACCATGGCGGAGTACGCTATTGAGTTCTGCACCCTGGCAGCCGAGGTGGGTTGGAACAATGAGGCTCTTCTAGCCACCTTTTCCCAAGGGCTTTGTAATTATGTGAAGGATGAGATTGCTGCCCGTGCATTACCTAAGGGTCTGGATGAGGTGATATCGTTTTTCATCCAGATTGACACTCTGGTCTGGGAGAGACCCTCATTTAAAGGGCGCCTGCATCCTACCAGAATGTCCTCTCCCTTAACTTGCCCACCCAGTCCTCCCTTACCTCCCATGCCTCCTGGTTCTGACTTTGGGGGTGGTGAACCGATGCAGGTTGGGGCCACTCGGCTCTCTGTGGAGGAGAGGGCCTTTCGGAGCAGGGAGTGACTATGTCTCTACTGTGGGAGACCTGGACACTTATTGAAGTCTTGCCTGGTACGTCTGGGAAAACTCTCACACCTAAGATCCTGTCGGGGACAGATCTTGGGTGGCATCTCTCAGTCCCCTGAGGCCACGCAGGATAAACCCATGCTTGAGGTGGTTCTTACTTGGGTCAATGAGTCTATCTCAGTTTCGGCATTAATAGACTCTGGTTTTGCTGGTTATTTTATGGACGCTGCTTTTGCTGAGCAAAATGATATTCCTTTACAGTCACGTGCCTCTTCCTTGGCTGTTGAGGCCATTGATGGCAGACCCTTGCTGCCATCACACATTACTCATGTAGTGGGAGCCCTCCATAAAGAAACCCTGTAGTTTCAGATTATCAGCTCTCCTCATTATGCCATCATCCTAGGGTTTCCTTGGTTACAGGCACATAGAGATACTGTCTTGGGGCCCACACTGTGATTTTTCCTGTCTATCACTCCCCATTAGACTGAAATGTGCCGAGTCTGCTGGCCTTCCGGAGGCCTATTCTCAGTTCCTTGAAGTGTTTAATAAAGTCCAGGCTGGAGCATTACCTCCTCATAAGCCTTATGAAAGATAGACTTACTACGTGGTACTACCCCTCCCAGGGGCCGTATATACCCTCTGTCTGTGGAGGAAAACAAAGCTGTGGAGGACTATGTTGCCAATGCTCTGGAGAGGAGCATCATTCGCAAATCCACATCCCTTGCTGGTGCTGGATTTTTTTTTTTGTTAAAAAGAAAGACAGAGAGTTGCGTCCATGTACTGATTACAGTGGCTTAAACAAATTAATGGTTAAGAATGCTTATCCGATACCACTGACTACTGAACTATTTGACCGTCTCAAAGGTTCCAAAATTTTCACGAAACTTGAGAGCAGCCTATAATCTGGTCAGAATAAAGGAGTGCTAAGAATGGAAGACAGCATTTAACACCCGGAGAGGGCATAATGAATATATTGCCATGCCCTTTGGTCTTTGCAATGCTCCTGCTGTCTTCCAGGAATTTATCAATTATGTACTGAGAGACCTATTGCAATGTTGTGTTGTGGTCTATCTGGATGACATCCTCATTCACTCTCCTACGTTGGAGACTCATCATTCGGATGTATCCAGAGTCCTAAGTTTGTTAAAAGAAAACAACTTGTTTTGCAAGTTGGAGAAATGTGAATTTCACAAGCCCCAGGTTACCTTTCTGGGCTACATCATTTCCTCTTCTGGGTTGGCCGTAGACCCCCAGAAATTGTCTGTTGTGCTGCAATGGCCTCATCCTGAGGGACTCAAATCTATTCAAAGATTCCTAGGCTTCGCTAATTATTACCGAAGGTTTATTAAGAATTTCTCGTCTATTGTCAAACCTATCACCGATATGACCCATAAGGGTGCTAAGGTTTCAGAAAGGTCCCACAGTGTGTTACATGCCTTTGAAGACCTCAAGGCAACATTATAAGCAGCTTCTATTTTGGTGCATCCCAATCCCGCCCTGCCCTTCACACTGGAGGTTGACTCATCTTAGATTGGAGTAGGCACCCTCCTTTCTCAATGCTCTGCTCCAGGGGAAGGCTTACGCCCTTGCGGGTATGTCTTGAAGAAACTGTCTAAGGCAAAGATGGTATACCAGATTGGGGACAGAGAGTTAATGGCTATTATATTGGCAGTGAAAGAATGGCGACACCTACTGGAGGGTACTAGTTATCCTATCTTGATTCTTACTGATCATAAGAATCTATCTTACTTGTCTGAGGCTAAACGCCTGTCGCCCCGCCAAGCTAGATGGGTGGTGTTCCTTTCAAGGTTCAATTTTGTGGTTTCATACCTTTCGGGCTCTAAGAATGTGAAGACGGATGCCCTGTCACGCCAGTTTTGTAAGCTATCCAAGGAGGAGGTCCCTCCCACACCAATTATTCTGGTTGATCGAATTCTGTCCACAATACGTACATGTATTACTTCTCCATTGGGAGAACAAATATTGGCCACTCAGACATCCGCGCCGGTGGAGAGACCTAGAGGGAAGTGCTTTGTCCCTGCTCATTTGTGCATAAAACTGCTTGAGACTTACCATTCCTCCAAAATTTCTGGCCACGTTGGGCAAGACCAGTTTATTTGGTCCTTGTCTAGACTGTTCTGGTGGCTGAGCCTTCGATCTGATTGCACTGCTTTTACCAGAGTATGCACCACGTGTGCTCAAAATAAATCGCCTCAACATTTGCCTGTCGGTCTTCTTCAACCAGTGTCCAATGGAGAACGACCGTGGCCCCATCTGTCCATAGATTTTATGGTTGATCTACCGGCATCTTCTGGTTTCACGGTCATCCTAATGATCTTAGACACATTTTCTAAGATGGCTCATTTTGTACCACTCAAAGGCCTACCATCCACGCAGGAATTGGTGGTGGTTTTTGCTAAAGAGGTCTTTCATACCTAGAGTTATTGTGCCAGATAGAGTTAGCCAGTTTGTGTCTCGGTTCTGGAGATGTGGTCAAATGGGGATTCAGTTAGCAGTTTCCTCCGCCTACCACCCACAGTCGAATGGTGTGGCTGAATGGTCCAACCAAGCCCTAGAACATTTTCTCCATTGTTATATCTCTGACCACCATGATAATTGGGCTACCTGTTACCTTGGGCAGAGCTTGCCCGGAATTGTGCCATGAACTCTTTCTCCAAAAGGGACTGACAGCGCAGGTGCATGGACGTCACTACGGCAAGTTGTCCGTGCTTCCTGCTACTGTCAGCCTTGGAACAAGTGTAAAATCAGTTAAACCAGGTAATAATTCTGACGCCTAGCGCTACTAAGCAGCTAGTCGCCAGATGGGGACTGGATTAAGATAAAGTTTTTGTGGGGGTGGTAGTTCCCCTTTAAAAGTATTTTGTTGAAAGCCGATGCAGAAACCTTTCCATATCCCTTCACAGAGGAAAACAAGTCTGTTCCATAATTATGGCTAATCAGTGGGAGACTATCAGTGGTGCCTCATCTGGGCATCAGTCATTGAAATAATACACAACATAGTTATCATGAAGTGGAAGAAGCTGTGCATGAGTGGCTTGCCACAGAGGTTTGTGGAACAGCAGACTAAGGGCTCGATCCAAATGTTGGAGTTAAAACCAGCTGAAGAAAAAAAACTGGCTTTGCAAGTTAAACAAAACTGGGTAACGTGAGATTCAAATTTTCCTTACCCAGAAGAGTTAACGCGTGACAGCCTACAAAACACACGAAGACTACAAAACTGGAGTAGCCTAAAATCTGACCTCATCGTCGATGCAAAACACACGATAAACGCGAGAAACGTCCCAATAAAAAAAAAAGCGTCCAATGTTACTTATTGCCCCAGCCAATCACAGCACCCCAAAGTATCAAGTTGAGTCGAATAAACTATAAAAGGACCCAAAATCACCTACGCCCCTTTGTTATTGAGTTCAAAGAGCTAGATCTCAGGACCCAAGGAGCGGAGGTTAGTTTTAGAGACTGAGGTAGAGAGGAGCACAGCACACAGGAGTTGGACAGATTGGCACAACATAATAATACACATAAAACACTTTTGCACATATCCATCAAACACACATACACACACATAGCTTATTTTTATTTTGATAATACATCATGTGTAGGAGGAGAGGAGGAAGAAGTGCAGGTGGGTATCACCGGTCAGGGTAAGGGAGGGAGGGAGAGGGATAGCCCTGGGGATGAGGGGGGGGAGTACCACTAGTAGAAGTGACACACCGAGTGCAGGGCAAGAGATGGCAGTGGGATGAGGGGTATGGCATGGGGTGCACCACACCTAGCCAGGGCCATCACAGACAGGGCCTGAGAGCCAAGGCTCTCAAAGAACCTCCGGGGGTGAGGAGGAGGAGGATAGGGCAAGAGACCCCAAGTTCTCCGAGGAGGAGAACCTTGTCCTCTGTGAGGCGGTGATCACCAGCGAGAGGCTCTTGTTCCCCAAGGGGAAGGTCGTTGGGATGGGGTCAAAGAGAGAGGCTGCCTGGAAGGAGGTCCTCGCTGCTGTGAATGCTGTGTCCAACTGCAGCTGGTCACTGGAGTCCATCAAGAAAAGGTGGACAGACTGCAAGGCCAAGGTAAGATAGTAACACAGTAATTTAGGTTGAAAAAACACTTGTGTCCATCTAGTTCAACCCTTTTCCTATTTCTGTTTACCATCGTGAAGGTGAAGAGGAAAATGGGTGAGCAGGCCTTGCATGCTGCTGGCACAGGGGATGAGTACATCCAGTGGGAGGAGGCCATGCGCAGGACGATCTCCTCTGTAGTGATGCGTGGGATCCCTGAATGGAGTGTCACCGAGGAGGAAAGTAGCCTCCAGTCCACTGGTAAGTGCATCAAGGCCCACACACTCCATCACACAAATCTTGACACCTACCAGACAGTGGCCAACACAGTGACACCTGAACACATGGACAGCATTCCACACCATAATACAGCAACACAGCTTGGAGGGACATCAAACAAGGACAGAATAATTGAGAAACCCAACCTGAATGGTAATGGTCAAGTCCCTGTTGAACCCCCTTCATGCTGTCGACAACATCATCATGCACAGCACAAAAACAATGCACACTGTGTCACAATGTCATACATAGAGTGACAAAGAGGTCAGCGCACAACCCTTTGAGTGCCACAGGGATAAGTAATGCATTGTTCGACAATACATTGGCTAGTCCCCTGGCACTCAAAGGGTTACCAGAGAATAGCAAGGAGGGGAATTGGTGTGTTTCCTATTGTATTGTTACTGCATGTCAGGGATAGGCATTGTACATGGAGGTAGTTAGTCCAAGTGGAATAGTCAAGGTTCATCTTTCTGCATCATATGCAGCCTGCAGAGTGTGGATGGCCAGGGGACATTCACTGCCAATGACCACTCTGCAGGACATATGTGATTCACAAGGCTCAATCCTTATGGGGGGGACATTCACTAGGGTGTCAGAAAGAGATGACAATGTGTACATGACAACTGCAGTGTCATCACACCTGCAATCCCTGTGTTATTCTGTGGAGCTAATGCACTGAGATCTAAACAACATGTGACATATCAATGCTTAGTCTCCATAGCATAACATAGGAAAATGTAGAAATCACCTCCAATAGGTACAGTATAACCATGCACGTTTGCTGTGTGTTAGGATTTTGGCTGTCCTGGGGTGTGTTCATGTGTCCTCCAGCTGATTGGGTTGTTGGGTTCAACAGATCATGTTGGTTGGTGTGCTTGATGTGTCTGTTACTGTTGTTGACATCATTGGTTGGACTCTGTAGTCACTGGTCATCACTGGTGCATTGCTGTGTTAAGAGGTCATAGCGTTTTTGCTGTTGAGGCCTAAGTGTATGACATGCAATGGGTCTGTGTCACTCAAGGTGTGATGCTTTAATTTTGTTCACCACATGGATCCTGATGAATGGGGATAGCAAGGAGGTATATGCCTTGCCATCCCCACTGCTCAGGATACACATGATGACCAAATCTACACCACTGTAGGTTAGTAGAATCAATGTATGGGATCACGTCAAGCAATGCAATGGATACCATCCTGCCACTCAACTGTTCACATGTCAATGTCATAGTCTTGCAGCACTCCTGTCATGGCTCACATCACTGATTACATCATGTCATTTCCCCACACAGCACACCAGTCAGCACGAACAGAGGACTCTGGAGGCACCTCCTCTGAGGAGGCCACCACCTCCAGGCCGCTGCCACCACAACCACCACTGCGGCAGCAGCAGCGGCCCCACCTTGGCCCACAGGGTCCACTACCAGAGCAGCAGCAGCCCCACCATGGCCTCCAGGGTCCACCTCCCCAGCGGCAGCAGCTGGGCTACCAGGCTGCCCCACCGTAGAAGCTGGGACTACCAGGCCCCCCCACCGCAGCAGCAGCAGCAGATGGGCTACCATCCCTACCACCACTACCAACGGGTAGGCATCTGATGCCTGAGATGGTGCCTATGCCGCAGCAGTCTGGGTTCGGGCCAACCCCTAGGCCACGGGGACACGTGTGTCAGGAGGACCCCCAGGGGTCCACATTTGTATGGCCCATGGGATATGAGCACGTGGGGCTCACAACGCCCCCAGGCAAGGGAGGTGTTCACCCCACCACCGCCACCACCCCCACTAACACAGGTCAGCCACTCGGAGGCCAGGGAATGTGAGGGGTCCAGGGATCAGCACTTGTTCTCCTCACAAAGTTCGCATGCCGGTGGAGATCCTCCTGAGGCACTCCATGGGAGTCCGCTCCCCCACACTACACCACCGCCCCCACAAGCCTCTGTTGCCTCCACGCCCATAACACCCATGGGGTTAAAGTCAATTCAGGATATGATGTCACAGGTGGTTAACCCCTCTGTCAATTACTCAGAGCATAGTTATAATGAAGAACATAATTCAACATGTTCATTCACTGAAATAAAATGTCTCTATCGTCCAAAATGGAACACGGGTACCATGGGGTTGAGATCCTCCTTTGAGGGCAGAACACATTCTCAAAAAAGACAGAGTCTTGTGGGTGGAGACTCCTAGCCTCTTCTGCAGCTCACCTTAGCCCTGCTTCCAGTTATGATGTGTTCTCCTAGGTGAAATCATGGCCAGAACACTTTTTACTTTCATATATTTTTTTAAATCTTTATTTAGTAATGAAATAATCATACAGAATAACAGATCCAAAGATGGAACATTCATACATACTCATCTGTAGATAAACTAGAGGTCAGCCATATCAGCCGGTTAAAGGAGTAGGCATCTTGGAACCTAACATGGGACCTCAGGCATATATAGAACATAAATTGTGCCACAAACATTCCCCATCTAAATAAAAGTAAATGTAAGCATAGACAGCAGTCAGTAACTGGGGAGGGCAGAGAAGGACACAACAAAGGAAGTGAGGAGAGCTAACCGAAAGGAGAGAAGGGGTGAAAGAACAGAAAGGGAAAGACAGAGAGGTGGGAGAGAGAGAGATCACACAGAGACAAGGAAAGGAAGCTTGAAATGTAACTCTTTATGGGTAATGTCTTGGGCACTACGGAATAGGTGTAAATAAGTGGCTGACCATTCCTGAAGTGACTATTGTAGCCCCAAATCTGATTCCCATTGTAGAAGATTACCAAGGTTTAGAGGTTTGTTGGGAAGAAGTCTATATATTTTGGAGTAGATATGCTTCCTGAAAGTACCCTCTGTGAGATTCAGTTCAAAAGGGGAGAGATTCCTACATTCAAAACCTTTGGCGGAGAAGGTGAGGAGGAAATGATGGACTTGTCTATATTGCCATGAAATTAAAAGTGAAGGTGGGAAAGAAAAGTCAGAACAAAACTTATAGGGAACAACAGCCCCTCATCTAACTGCATCTGGAGCGTATGAGCTCCACGCCATTTCCAGAGTAGAAACGAGGAAGGAACTGTTCCCAGTGAGAAGTCTGGATATTAAACATAGAAACATAGAATCTGATGGCAGATAAGAACCATTCGGCCCATTTAGTCTGCCCATTTTCTTGCTGCAAAAACCACAAACCTTTTTTGGTCCTTGGTCTTTTATGTTAAGGACAGCTTTATGCCTATCCCACGCGTGCTTAATTTCTGTCACTGTATCAATTTCTACCACTTCTGCTGGTAGGCTATTCCACTTATCTATTACCCTTTCAGTGAAGTAAAACTTTCGTACATTCCATCTAAACCTGTGTCCCTCTAGTTTTAGACTATGGCCTCTTGTCCTAACTTTTTTACTCCTTTGAAATGTACTTCCATCCTGTAGTTTGTTGAATCCCTTCATGTATTTGAATGTTTCTATCATATCCCCTCTCTCTCTTCTCTCCTTCAAGCTATACATGTTCAGATCCTTTAGTCTATCCTGATATTTCTTTTCCTGTAAAACAGTCACTGTTTTAGTAGCCCTTCTCTGGATTTTCTATAGAGTATCTATATCTTTCTGGAGATGGGGTTTCCAGTACTGTACATAATACTCTAGGTGAGGTCTAACTAGAGATCTGTAGAGTGGCATGACCACTTCCCTTTTTCTGCTTCTAATGCCCCTAGCTATACAACCCAGGCACCCTGCTAGCATTCTCCACTGCTTTATTACATTGCCTGCCTACCTTTAAGTCATTAGAAATAATTACTCTCAAATCCATTTCCTCTATTGTCTCTGACAGCACAGTACCCTTATTAGTATATTTTTCCTTCAGATATTTATGCCCCAAGTGCATTATTTTGCATTTATCAACATTAAACTACTGCCACACTTTTGTCCATTCTTCTAATTTACCTAAATAATTTGTCATTTGGCTTATTCCCTCTGGAATGTTTACCCTATTGTAGATCTTTGTATCATCTGCAAAAAAGGCATACCTTACCTTGAAGACCTTTTGCAATATCACTAAAAAAATTATTAAAAAGAGTGGGCCCCAGTACAGATCCCTTTCGTCCAAATATTCTCCATTGACTACCACCCTCTGTCTCCTGTCATTCAGCCATTGCCTTATCCATTTAGCTATTTTTGCATCCAGACCCAAACACTGCAGTTTATTAATGAGTCTTCTATGAGGGACAGTGTCAGATGCTTTACTGAAATCTAGATAAGCTATATCTACTGCTCCCCCTTGGTCTATTATTTTAGTTACCCAGTCAACAAAATCTATGAGGTTAGTTTGACAAGATCTCCCTGCTGTAAACCCATGCTGTTTGGTATCTTGAAAGCCATTCAAATTCAGATATTCAAAAATTATTTCCTTTAGCATAGTCTCCATTAATTTTCCCACTACAGATGTAAGACTTACTGGTCTGTAGTTACCAGACTCTTCCCTGCTACCTGTTCATAGATTGATAGGCACGTAGAGGGGTAGGAGACTAGGATAGATGGACCACGTGCACCTTGCCAGTTATCTAACAGATGGCTAAAAATAGGTTGCTACCGACATTCGCTGGGAATCGAATCAGGGTATAGCCAAAACAAGTTAGTTGGGTCTAGTGAGTCCAGACTGTAAAAGGCAGAACTTACCCACACTTTTTCTGGGTCAAAGTAACAGTCAATCGGTTTACAAATGTTCACTGCTAAATAAAGGAAAACAATATCTGGAACTCCCAGAACACATCCAGACAGAGGGAGGGATAGATGAGAGAGCCCCAGCCTGGGAGACTTCTAGTACCAGGTAAAGGTGGTGAGGAGCAACTGGAATTTAATGCAAGCCGCCAATAGAATTGAAAGAGGGATGCAATGCAGGACATACCAGATTCTCGGGAGGACTATCGTTTTAATCCTTCCAAACTAAGAGATTGTCAGGGTGTGCCATTACTTGAGGTTGGCCTCTATGGCACTCAATGGAAAGGAAAGATTCAGAGGGCAAGATCAGAGATCTTATTGGTCAAATATACCCCTAAACATTCGATATTTTCCTTGGCCGAGGAGGAGTGAAAGGTAACTCGTAAGGTGCGAAGATCACTATCTGGGACACCTATGGCCATAATTAATTTTAAATTGAGAATACATATCCAAAATCTCTATCAGGTGAGGCAGCAAGACCATGGGATTAGATATGTTAAAGAGCATATCAGCTGTATAGTTAGGTAACTTCATGTGTCCTATATATGTCGGGAGATCCAGAATGTTATATTATAGACAGACAAGACAAAAAAGGGGTTCCAGTGCCAGAATGAATATAAGGGGGGACAGGAGGCAACCATGCCTAGTTCCATTAGAAATAGGAAAGGCATCTGAGAGAGAACCGTTAACATTGACTCTAGCTGAAGGAGTGGTATAGAAAATAAGGATGCTTTGTAGGCCCCTCAGGCCAAGCCCCAAACAGCAGAGCAATTCTCATAAATATGGCCATACCAACTTGTCTAAGGCCTTCTCCGCATCAACAGAGTCGGGAGCTTATTCTAACAGGCAGTATGAATGAGTGATCACAGTATAAGTATAGTCCTTTGTCTCCTGACCAGGGACAAACCCTGCCTGGTACGGATGCAGGAAGGCGGACAAACAGGTATCAGGCAAGTAGCTACTACTTCCTCAAAGAACTTAATGTCATTATTCAGTAGGAGATAGGGTGGTAGTTCCCACCAGAAGGCTCTTTGCCAGGCTTAGGGATAACCGTGATGTGAGCCTTCAATGCTTGTGGGGGGAAAGGGGATCCACAAGCTATGGAATTAAACCAATCTAGGAGACGAGGAGCTAGAATATCTATAAACTGGTTATAATAAGATACCGGCAAGCCGTCCATGCCAGGACTCTTATCTGAAGAGGTAGACCGGAAGGCGTCAGTCACTTCTTGCAAGGTGAATGGCATTTCTAATACGTCAGGAGTGTTTTGAGGTAGAGATGAGGTAACTCGGAGGATTCAAGGAAGGAACCAGTGTTCTCTAACAGAGAGGGACGTTGTAAATCAGGGTTACCCGTATTTAAATTTTCTCTGTCGTCCAATATAACTCACAGGTACCATGGGGAGGTGACAGCTCCTCCCAGTGGGCTGGAACAATTCTAGAAGCAGTGCAGGGTGGAGCCTCCCCCCTCCACCATAACAGGCTACCTCACTAGCCCCCGCCCAGATAGATTTGTTCCATGTCCTGGTTAGGTGGCTGAGAAAAGTTCTGCTTCGTTTTTAGATTTTTTATTATTTTTTGTTCTGTGTGGGATGTACAAATTCCCCCATTAGGCAGATTTACCATTATTGCCTTCCTCTGGAGGATTGCCCAGTTATCAGGTGCTGTTGTGAACCCCTTGCAGCCCTGGGAGAGAATCATGCAACCCATGTCTCTCACTCCAGAGGCTTCTTACTTCTCAATGGTAATCTGAAGAAAGAAGACCTGCAAAAAAGGTGAGCAACCCTTTGAGTGCCATGGTCCGCTTGTCCAACAGTTCCCCTCTGCACAGGGGCTTTTCTGTAGTTCTTTATAACTCCTGCACTTGTGTTGGGTATTTTAGTTGTTGGTTCCCTGGGTTTTTGGAGCTTGGTTTGCTGTTTTTGGTAAAGTTTAACCCCTTCCCTGCTGTTTTCACTGGGTTTGGGGCTGTTATAATTTTTCCTTTGGATTCATGCGTTTTTATTAGTTCATACATGTTCTGTATTTATTTTGGGTACTTTTATTTGTTTTTCAAAACGTTGTAATTTTTTTAATTTTGCGTCTTTAACAGTAAGCTTTACCACACGGCGTACTTGCTCCATTGACTTCTATGGGACAACATGCTTTGGGACATCTCTCTGCAACCATTCCACCTACAGAGTTGAGAGAGGACTCATTATTCTGGTTTCCCCTTGCTCTACAATCCGGTTTACATCTCCAGTGTCTTAGGGGTGCCTGGGGCCCCGTGAATTCGAGTTCTGGCCTTTGTTGGGAAACTGCAAAGTGAGAAACTACGATTCCCGGAATCCCCCTTTTGTGGACTTTTCTCTGATTGGCTGTGATTTTGGTCACCATTTTCTCTCTCTCTCTCTCTCTCTCTCTCTCTCTCTCTCTCTCTCTGAGTATCCTACACAGTGGTTTGGATTCCCTTACTCTCCTCCTCAGGTTAACCATTCGCCTGCCAGATAAGTACTCTTTGGGGCTTTCTGAGGTGATTTATTAATCTGGGTGACAGTATTTGGATTCCCTCTTACTGCTTTTAGACACTTCTCCTGTTAGGCTGTCAGATCCAAAAGGACATAAGGTTAAACCTAGGGCTAATGGATCTGGGGAGTCCTTGACCCCCACTGATTATTGTTCCTCATGCCAAACGGAGTATTCAGAACATTTATGCCCTTAATGTGCTGTGGCCCCTACCTCTCCAAACAGGCCCTCCAGCATTGAACAAGAGTCACTCTGGGTCAAGTCCTCTATGGCACAGTTTCCTTTTTCCCTCCAAGGGGTCCTCTAATCCTGGAAACCCCCGACCTCATTCAGGTTTGTGGGCCTTAAGGCCCTTGGCATTCATGACTCTTCTTATTCCTCTGAGGAGGATTCATTTGAGGCTGATTCTGAGAATCAGAAGTGTGCAGAAGGGGCTTCTTCCCGTACATATGGCGACCCCATTGAGGCTGACCCTGAACCGTCTGCAGAGGGTCTCACCAAAGCAGTTTTGATTACCCTACACATTTCTATTAACCCTGTAGAGGCCCAGTCTACTTCTGACATCTTTCAAAGGCACAAGAAGTCCTGTACTATGTTTCCGCCTAATCCCACTCTGGACCGGGTTATCCTGGATGAGAGGAAGACTGCAGACAAGCATCTTTCTCTGTTCAAGAGATTATCTAAGCTGTATCCCTTCTCTGATGCAGCCTTGGCTCAGTGGGCTGTACCTCCTCAGGTTGATCCCTCTATTTCCAGACTAAATCCACTGCTATACCTTTGGCTGATGCCACAGCGCTTAAGGACAGATAGGAAGCTTGAAACTATCCTGAAGTCTACCTTCGCTGCCATAGGTGCCTCCTTGAGGCCTACCCTGGCTTTTTTGTGGGTTACTAGAGCTCATTGCTATTTGGACTGAACAGTTTTTGGACGCTGTCTGCAAAGGTGCCCCTAAAGAGGACATTTTGGCCCTTTTAGCCAACATGTCAGAGGCTCAGTACTATGTTACTGATGCCCTTTTTCACTGTCGTCCAATACAGGTTACTGGTACACTGGGAGGCGATCCACCCCTTTAAGTAGGCAGGAACATTTCTCTAAATGTATGCAGGGGGTGGAGCCTCCCCTCCCTCCTAGGCTGCTCCTCAGTCAGCACAAGCCAGCATGATTTGTTCTTCTATGTGTTCACACCAGGTGGAGAACATCTCTCTTCAAATTTTAGTTTCTTTATTATTTTTTTGCAAATATGGAATACCACCATTAGGCGGGTTACCATGGCTGTCATATGCCCTCTTGAAAGTGGATAGCACAGCTTCCAGGGTACTTCTGGTGGACCTTTTGCCCTGATGAGGGAACAACTTGATTTCAAGTACTTCCCTGAGGGATTATCCTCTGTGGTAATTCTTTACTTAATTGGTAACCTGAAAACAGAAGTCCTGCAGAAAGGTGAGGCACCCTTTGAGTGCTGAAGGTCCACTTGTCCCACAGTGTCCCTTCATTGGGCTTGTATTTGGGAGTTCTCATTGCGCACTCCGGCACTCATTGGGTGATTTTCTGTATCTTGCACTGTAGTTTATTGCAATGTATAGTGTATGTCTGGGGTTTTGGAGCAGTTTATGTGGGTTTTAACCCTTTCTCTGCTAGTTTTTCCAGTTTCATGGGTATTTGGGACATTTCCTTTTCAAGGTCATGTTTTCTTATTTTGCACCTCTTATCTATAAGGGTTAACTTTATTAGAAATTATGTTCTGCGCCTTTAAGCGCGCTTTTCCCGCATAGACACCATTGCTCCTTTACTCTCTATGGGCTTACACTGTGTGGGACGTATCTCTGGAACCGCTTCACATAGCGACTTCAGAGTGGGCTCTTTTTGTTTGTCTTCCCTTGCTCTATCATCCGGTTGCATGTTTGAGTGTGTTGGGGGACTTGGGGGGCTTCGGGCACTGTTTTGGGGTACTTGGTGAGGAAAACTACGTTTCCCATGAGCGCTCGTTTCGCGCCCTTTTTCTGATTGGCTCCCGTCGCGGCAGCCATTTTGTGAGTTCTTCTCATCGAGTATACTAAGCAGGGACAGGACCTTCTCCCTCTCCTCCGCTGATTAACCCTTCGCTTGCCAAATAAGTTTAGTTTTAAACGTTTCTGGGGTGAATATTTAATCTTTCACACTTTAATTGGGTGATTTCTGTCTGTGGGGTATATCTGACACTGTGAGTATGTCTACTCCACTGGAGCCTGGGACTAGACCTAAGACAAAGGAGGCTGGGGTATCAGTATCCCCCATTGCGTTTTGCTCCTCCTGTCATTCAGGGCTACCTAGAGAATTTTCTGGTCATTTATGCCCAGCTTGTGAGGAAGGTCATGGCAGCAACCCAGGGCCTTCCAGCCACGCTATTCAGCCAACATGGGTGAAAGAGTTCAAGGCTGCAACTAGGGATCTCAGATCCACTCTTCAGCTCTTTCCCTCTCTTCAAGTATGGCAGACCCCCTCCACTGTCAGGACCTCCCTGCCCAAGCCATCTGATTCTTCTGAGAAAGAATTGTTGCAGGATTCTGATGTTGAGGATGGTACAGTTATTGAGTCTACCAGATCGGCTGGGGACCCATTTGAATGTGATCCTGAACTCTCTGCTGAGGGTTTGATCAGGGCTGTGCTGACCACCCTCAATCTTCCCTTGTGCCAGGAGACTCCTCTTGACCCAACGGACGTGTTTCAGAAACCGTCTAAGGCTGTTACTTGCTTTCCTACTAACCCTACTCTTGAACGTTTAGTTTCAGATGCGTGGAAAAATCCTGATAAGTCCTCTTCAGTCTCAAAAACGTTTGCCAAACTTTATCCTTTTCCTGAGACTGAACTGGCTAAATGGGTTCATCCTCCTAAAGTGGATGCTCCAGTTTCTAGGTTGGCCAAATCTACTGCTTTGGCTGTATCTGATGCTTCTGCTTTACAGGATTGGACTGACAAAAAGTTAGAGACCTGCCTTAAGTCAAGTACTGCCATGCGTCCAACTTTCGCTGTGGCGTGGGTTAACCGGGCCATTGCGGTCTGGACTGAACAACTTACTGTGGCGGTTCGCCAAGATGCGCCAGTGTCAGAACAGTTGCAATTGCTTGCTAATATTTCTGAAGCTCAGAATTATGTTTCTGACGCTGCCTTTGATGCTGTTCGCATGATGGCGAGGGCTTCCACTTCTTCTGTGGTGGCTAGACGCGCTCTTTGGTTAAAGATTTGGTCTGCTGACACCGCTTCCAAGAAAGTTTTGCTTTCTTTGCCCTTTCAAGGGACTTCCCTGTTTGGATCTGAACTGAAGGAATTGATCAGCAAGGCTACTGGAGGTAAAAGCACTCTTCTACCCTCAGTCTTTAAGAAGAAATTCCCAGCTAAGCGATATCGTTCCTTCCAAACTGAGACACGCCCCACGTCCCAGGCGGTTCCGCCTGCTCCGCGCACCTCCTCCAGGCCCAAACAGTCCTGGAAGCCCTAGGTTGCCCCCAAGGCCAAGGCTTCCAAGACTGCTTCGGCATGACTTGCCAAACCCGGGTCCGCATCCGGCTGTAGGTGGACGGCTTCACCTCTTTCGCCGGGTTTGGGAGGATTCAGTGGCGGACCCTTGGGTTCTTCAGGTGGTGTCAGAGGGATACAAGATCCCTTTCTTTTCCCTTCCTCCTTTTCGCTTCCATTTTACTCATCCTTCTCAGGACTCCACAAAAAGGCGTCTGTTCGACAGGGCTATTCAGGATCTTTTGGACAAGGACGTCCTGGAACCAGTTTCTCAGGAGGACATAGGTTTAGGATTTTATTCCAACCTGTTCGTTGTGGCCAAAAAGGACGGAGCTCATCCTATTTTGGACCTCAAGGATCTCAACTCCTTTGTTGTGAGTACCCACTATCGACAGGAATCTCTGTGGACTGTGATCGCTGCTATGTCTCTGGGGGAATGCCTTGCTTCCCTGGACCTTCAGGATGCATATCTACACATCCCTATCCATCTAGAGAGCAGGCGGTACCTCAGGTTTGCCTGCGACAGGGGTCATTTTCAGTTTTTGGCTCTTCCCTTTGGGCTGACGACAGCATTGATAGCGGTCATCCATCGGGATGTCATCAGAGTGACTCCATACATGGACGACTTACTCTTGAAGGCGACATCAGCAGATATCCTTCACCAGCAGGTTCAGGCTTGCATTCAGACTCTCACTCGCCACGGATGGATTGTGAATCTGGATAAGTCAGACTTGATTCCATCTCAGCGGATTATCTTCCTGGGCCTTCTGTTCGACACTCAGCAGTGCATGGTGTTTCTGCCGGAAGAGGTGGCTCATCAGATTGCTCTCCGGGTATCGAAGATCCTGGCCCTCGAGCGGATTCCAGTGCCGAAATTGACTTCTCTGGTGGGGAAACTCATTTCTACGATGGAGGCGGTGCCTTTTGCTATGGCACACACCAGGGAACTTCAAAGGTTCGTGATCCAGACGTGCAGGAATCATCCAGACCATCTGAAGCTCTCTGTTCCTCTACCTCCTCATGTCGAGTTGAGCTTGGAATGGTGATTGGACCTTTCCCATCTCCTGAAAGGGAGATCCTTTCAGATCCCTTATTGGACCACGGTCACGACGGATGCCAGCCTCCTGGGATGGGGGGCGGTGTTGGGTCGCTTCAGTGCCCAGGGGAAGTGGGGACTGGAGGAATCTGTTCTGTCCATCAACATTCTGGAATTCCTTGCCCTACGCCATTGGGAATCTCAACTGGAGGGTTGTCCAGTCAGGGTCGAGTCCGACAACGCCACCGCAGTGGCCTACATCAACAGGCAGGGCGGAACAAGAAGTCTCACCGCCTGGTTAGAGGTCAAGGCCATCTTGTCTTGGGCGGAAGTACATGTTCCCGTCATTTCAGCAGTTCACATTCCAGACGTAGACAACGTCATGGCAGACTTTCTCAGTCGTCACACAGTCGACAGCGGAGAGTGGGCTCTTCATCTGGAGGTGCTCCAACTCCTCACTCAGATGTGGGGGGTTCCTGTGGTGGACCTGATGGCAACCAGACACAACAGGAAGGTTTCAGTGTTCTGCTCTCAGTGGAGGGATCCACTAGCTCTGGCAGTGGACGCCTTGTCAATTCCTTGGGAATTCTCCCTAGCCTACATCTTTCCTCCTCTTCCGCTGTTGATCAGAGTCATCCAGAAACTGAGGATGGAGCGTTGTCCAGTTATTCTGATCGCTCCGAATTGGCCTTGTCAGTCCTGGTATCCGGACCTGATGGCCATGTCTATAGCGGAGCCTTTTCCACTTCCCTCTCATCCAGACCTTCTACTACAAGGCTGTCTGTGGAAGGAGGATGTTTATCGTCTTTATTTGATGGCTTGGAGGTTGAATCCTCAATTTTGAAGAAAAAGGGTTTTTCCTCTGCTGTGGTGTCTACGATGCTGCTCGCTCGTAAGCCTGTGTCTTCCAAGATTTATCACCGTGTCTGGTCGACCTTTGTAGCTTGATGTGCTGATAGGGATCTATCGCTTGATTTTCATCTTCCTACTGTCCTGGCCTTTTTACAGGACGGTGTTGATAAGGGACTCAGTCTGAGTTCTCTTAAGGTCCAGACTTCTGCGCTTTCTGTGTTTTTCCAGGAGCGCATTGCTGTTCTTCCTGACGTTAAAGTTTTCTTCCAAGGTGTGGCTCATGTTCGTCCCGCTTTCAGGAGTCCGGCTCCTCAGTGGGATCTCAATCTAGTTTTGGGTGCTCTTCAACGACCCCCCTTTGAGTCTTTGGCTACTATTCCCTTGCGCCTTTTGTCCTGGAAGATGGCCTTCCTTTTGGCTATTGTATCGGTTCGCCGGGTGGCGGAATTACAAGCTTTGTCTTGTAAACCACCTTATCTAGTGTTCCATAAGGATAAGGCTGTGCTTCGCACTTCAAAGGAGTTTTTGCCTAAAGTTGTGTCCGAATTTCATATCAATCAGGAGATTGTGGTGCCCTCTTTCTGCCCTAACCCTTCCTCTGACAAGGAGAGGGATCTTCATTTGTTGGATGTTGTGCGTTGTCTCAAGTTTTATGTTCATCGCACTGAGTCTATCAGAAAGTCTGATGCTCTGTTTGTCATTGCTGAGGGGCCTAGGGCGGGGAGACCGGCATCCAAGGTGACTATTGCATCTTGGATTAAATGTACCATTCATAAGGCTTACGAATTGCGGAATAAGCATGTGCCCTTTCGGGTCACTGCTCATTCTACCAGATCAATTGGGGCCTCTTGGGCCTATAAAAATCAAGTGTCTGCTGATCAGCTGTGCCGGGCGGCCACTTGGTCCTCCGTGCACACATTTTCGAAGCACTACCTATCACGGTCCCCGTGTCTTTCTGTCAATCTGACATGATTTGCCTGTGCATTGGTGGAGACTGATTGCCCCGCCCAGGATGTGCCGTTATATGCTGGAGCTTGGGCACTTGTCAGTTGCCCTTTTGTGGTGTTCCTGTTGATGTGCCTTGTTGCCATATTCCTGTGCCTCCTGTGTACCGACCAGGCTAGTCTGACTCTTCTCCTGATTCTGCTCCGTGATTTGGACCCGGTTCTGGATGACGACCGTGCTCCGTGACTTGACCCGGTTCTGGCTGACGACCCTGCTCTGTGATTCATTCCGACCTGTCTGCTGTTCCGGTCCTGCCTGCTGTTCCGGTTGCTATTCCGGCCTGTCTGCTGTTCCAGTACTGTTCCGATCCTGCCTGCTGTTCCGGTTGCTATTCCGGCCTGTCTGCTGTTCCGGTTACTGTTCCGGTTCTGCCTGCTGTTCCGGTTGCCGTTAAGATACGATGGTGAACCCACACTGTGCAGAGGTTTCCTGAATCAACTAGAGATATTCCTAAAACTTACACCCCATGCTTTCCCAAATGACCGTAGCAAGGTGGGGTTCATGATATCTCTACTAACTGGCAAAGCCCTGGCATGGGCTAATCCTTTATGGGAGCAGGCTAAACCTTGTACTCTAAGCTTTACCGAATTTGTCAAACAGTTTCGCAGAGTATTTGAGTTACCTGGGCGAGCTATCTCTGCGGCAAAAAAATTGATGGTAATACAGATGGGCAACCACACTGTGGCAGAGTATGCTATAGAATTTCGGATTCTAGCAGCAGAAGTAGCCTGGAATAATGAGGCACTCCTGGCAGCCTTTTCACAGGGCCTATCCGACTCCATTAAGGATGAGATTGCTGCCAGGGAGGTACCTACTGATCTAGATGAGTATATAAACTATGTGATACTCATTGACAACCCGTATGCGTGAGAGGCGATTGTCTAAAAGGGCTAGTTCCAAGACCTATGTGCACGAGAGGTCTTTTAACCCACCCTCTCCTGCCATTCCTCCTGACTGGGCTCTTGAGACAGGGGAGCCTATGCAGATTGGCTTTACCAGGCTGTCTAAGGAGGAGAGGGCTCACCGCAAAAGACCAGGGTTATGCCTATATTGTGGTAAAAAGGGGCATTTATTAAATACTTGCCCGGTACGTCCGGGAAACGCACGCACCTAGGGTACCTTGGGGAACAGGCCCTAGTTGGTGTACAATCGTCCCCAGATACTGACTATAAGAAACCCACCATTCCGGTGAGTTTTCTCCTAGGTGACCAAGCTGTGGAGGTACTAGCACTGGTAGATTCTGGCGCAGCAGGCTATTTCATGGATCGGGCATTTGCGGAAAGACACAATATTCCTTTGTCTAAAAGAGATACTCCGCTAGCCATTGAGGCTATTGATGGCAGACCCCTCGAACCAGCTCTGGTTACCATGGAGACTACTCTACTCGTTATGTCTGTTGGGGCCCTCCATAAGGAGGAGGTTCGTTTTCAGATTATTAATTCACCCCATCATGCGGTCATTCTGGGGTTCCCTTGGTTAATGCTGCATAATCCCCAGTTTGACTGGCAAACGTGAAATTAAGTCATGGTCCAATCATTGCTCTGATAATTGTCTGTCTCGTCCTGTCAGGATATTGTGTACCTCTCCTTCTGTGCCAGCAGAATACAGCGAGTTCTGCGACGTATTCAGTAAGGGTGAGGCCAGCGCATTGCCACAGCATCGGGCATATGATTGCGCTATTGATCTGCCCCCGGGAGTGATGCCACCGAGGGGTAGGACATACCCATTGTCCTGTGAGGAGACTAGGGCCATGGAGGAATACATTGAGGATGCCCTCACACGAGGGATTATTCGTAAATCATCCTCCCCGGCAGGTGCAGGGTTCTTTTTCGTGAAGAAGAAGAGTGGCGAGTTACGACCGTGTATTGACTACCGTGGACTCAATAAGTTAATGTCCAAAAATGCTTATCCCATTCCACTCATCACAGAGTTATTTGACAGGTTGAAAGGCTCCTCTATCTTTACGAAACTAGATCTACGTGCCGCCTACAGCCTAATAAGAATCAGGGCCGGTGATGAGTGGAAGACGGCATTCAATACTAGGCCACTACGAATATCTTGTTATGCCATTCGGATTATGTAATGCACCTGCCGTATTCCAAGAGTTCATTAACGACATCCTCCGCGACTTGTTACAGTCTTGTGTGGTCGTGTACCTGGACGATATATTGATCCATTCTGCTAGTTTAACCCAACACATCCAGGATGTTTCCGAAGTTTTACTCAGATTACGCAAGAACAAGTTGTTCTGCAAACTAGAGAAATGTGAATTTCACTGTTCCCAAGTACCCTTCTTGGGTTTTGTCATATCTAAGGATGGCATAGCCATGGACCAAGAGAAGTTGGCTGCAGTCCTACGTTGGCCACGACCCAAGGGGTTAAAAGCTATTCAAAGGTTTCTAGGCTTCGCCAACTATTACAGAAAATGTATTCAGAACTTTTCCACCATTACTAAACCTCTGTCTGACCTGACGCATAAGGGTACGAATCCCTCTCAATGGTCTGAGGCAGCTGAGATGGCCTTTGAAACCCTCAAGAAGGCGTTTGCATCTGCCCCTATATTATCCCACCCTAACCCCGCCCTACCGTTCACACTAGAGGTTGATGCCTCCGAGTTTGGGGTAGGGGCGGTTCTCTCCCAACGCCCTAAAGAAGGGGGTAACCTGAGGCCATGTGGATTCTTTTCCAAGAAACTGTCTAGTGCCCAGAGCCATTACGAAATTGGTGATAGGGAGTTATTGGCTATCATCTTGGCATTAAAAGAATGGCGACATCTTCTGGAAGGCACAAGGACCCCAGTATTAATCCTCACGGACCATAAGAACTTGATTTACTTATCCGAGGCCAAAAGGCTGTCATCTCGTCAGGCTCGATGGGCTCTATTTCTGTCCAGATTTAATTTCATAGTGTCATATCTGCCTGGGTCCAAGAATATTAAGGCAGATGCCCTGTCGAGACAATTCTGCACAGACATTGAGAGGGATGAGGCCCCGGTCCCCATAATTCAGCCAGATAGGATTCTGGCTACTATTCGTACCAGCATCACTTCGCCACTGGGAGAGCAGATCTTGGCATCTCAAGGGCATGCACCTCCAGAAACCCCAGCTGGCAAGTGTTTTGTGGACGAGCCTTTCCGTACCAGATTACTTGAGACCTATCACTCATCTAAGGCAGCTGGGCACATTGGCAGAGATCAGTTGGCATGGTCATTATCTCGAACATTCTGGTGGCCTTCACTGAAGGCCGACTGCTCTGCATTTACTGCTGCTTGTACCACCTGTGCCCATGCCAAAACTCCTAGGCATCTCCCAGTGGGACTGCTCCAACCGGTGCCTAATGGTGACCATCCTTGGTCCCACATTTCTATAGATTTCTTGGGAGAGTTGCCTAATTCTAAGTGCTATACATTCATCCTTATGGTGGTGGATAGGTTCTCTAAAATGGCTCACTTCGTGCCCCTCTCTGGTCTTCCCTCGGCCAAGGAGTTGGCATTAATTTTTGCCAGAGAAGTATTCCGCTTGCACGGGGTTCCTAGAGTGATAATGTCCGACCGGGGGAGTCAATTCATGTCGAGATTCTGGAGGGCATTCTGTGGCCAGATGGGCATTCAATTGTCCTTTTCCTCCGCCTACCATCCCCAGACCAACGGAGCCGCTGAGCATGCCAATCAGGGACTGGAGCAGTTTTTACGCTGCTTTGTGACTGATCATCATGATAACTGGGCCGACCTGTTGCCGTGGGCAGAGTTCGCCAGGAACTGTGCGGTTAATTCATCATCTGGGAGCTCTCTGTTCCTTGTTAATTATGGGTTCCAACCCTGTCTACTCCCAGACTCATTTCAGTCCCAACAGATTCCGGCTGTGGATGAGCACATGGAGCAGGGCCAAGAGGAATACAAAGTTTAGAGTATCATTGACTCCAGAAGATTTAGAGGCAAGTTGCAATATTTGGTCCACTGGAAAGGGTATGGGCCTGAGGAGCGCTCTTGGGTTGACCACAGGGACCTCCATGCTCCATGATTATTGCGCAACTTTCACTCTAAATTTCCGCAGAAACCCAGGCCCCCCAGCAGGGGAGGGGGTCTTTGAGACGGGGGTACTATCACGGTCCCCATGTCTTTCTGTCAATCTGACATGATTTGCCTGTGCCTTGGTGGAGACTGATTGGCCAGCCCAGGATGTGCCGTTATATGCTGGAGCTTGGGCACTTGTCAGTTGCCCTTTCGTGGTGTTCCTGTTGCTGCGCCTTTTTGTCATATTCCTGTGCCTCCTGTGTACCGACCCGGCTAGTCTGACTCTTCTCCTGATTCTGCTCCGTGATTTGGACCCGGTTCTTGCTGACGACCCTGCTCCGTGATTTGACCTGGCTCTGGCTGACGACCCTGCTACGTGAATTGACCTGGCTCTGGATGACGACCGTGCTCCGTGACTTGACCCGGTTCTGGCTGACGACCCTGCTCTGTGATTCATTCCGACCTGTCTGCTGTTCCGGTACTGTTCCGGTCCTGCCTGCTGTTCCGGTTGCTATTCCGGCCTGTCTGCTGTTCCAGTACTGTTCCGGTCCTGCCTGCTGTTCCGGTTGCTATTCCGGCCTGTCTGCTGTTCCAGTACTGTTCCGATCCTGCCTGCTGTTCCAGTTGCTATTCCGGCCTGTCTGCTGTTCCGGTTACTGTTCCGGTTCTGCCTGCTGTTCCGGTTGCCAATCCAGTCTGCCTGTAGTTCCAGTCACCGTTCCGGTTCTTCCTGCTGTTCCAGTGTTCCTGCATCATTACGGTCGCCTCGGCGACATTCTGAACTGTTTAAGCGACTCACTATTCCTCTCACTTGTCAGTAGCTGTAACCTGAGGTTGCTTTGCCTTCTGCTGGTTGCCAAGGTACTCGCTCTTGTGCAGAACCACTTAACCCTTGCAGTGCCTGTAGTCTCCGGTCTAGTGCCTCCGATATATCTTGCCAAGCATACGTTTTCTGACGTGAGCCTTTCCTCTGAGTGCTTCTGTGTGTCTCTCATTCACCATCAGAGCCTTGTCCGTTCCGTGCTCATATTCTGGCTCAGGGCCACAGACGCTGAAGGTACATTCCCATTGCACTCCAGAGGGCGCCGGCTCTACTACAGCTTGTGCAGTCACCATCAGTACAGCACCCAAGGGGTGTCAGGGCACAATCCAAGTGGCACACGCAGGGTTACTACTTTTCCAGTTAAGGGCGATTTTGGTTCTGATCACTACAGCGTGGCAATAGCATTCCTCTGTATCCCACGGTGGTGGTACCGGCTCAGCTCTGGACTTTGTTGCGCTACTATACCAACTTGAGAGTGTATTCAGTGCAGTTACTTCTCTATCCAGCTATTCAGAGACTGTGTTCCAGAGACTGCTATTTATCCCGGGCGTTGGCCAATCTTGTTATATCTCACCCATTTCATTTGTTAATCCTTTGGGGGAATACTCCCTATCCATTCATAGCACCTATCACTATCATTGTATGCATTCACTTTGTCATTATTGCCATTATTGCTATTTCTGTACTGGCCTCTAGGGGCATTGTTTTATTTTCAATAAAACTGTGTTTTTACTTCATACCCTGGTCTGAGTGTCAGAAAACCGTAACACTACCGTGTGGATGTGCTGGCCTCGGCTGATGCCAGCTTTGGGAGGAAGGTCCTGGAGGCAGTTTTGCCTGTCTTCTTCTTCTGAGGTTTTCAGTGCTTCCTTACTGTTGAGCCCTGTTGGCTCTGGTTCAGTGTGCTGTGTTTTGTTCTTGGGGTCTGTTCTTACCCCTAGTTGGTGTCCGTTGACACTTCTGATTGTTGGGATCTCTGACCGGTTGGTTCATAGAGGTTCTGGTGACTCTGGGGGCCTTGCTCCTGGTCCTTGCCTTCTTCCCGCCTCTGGGAAACTCAATGTTTGGACATCCCAGTGTACCAGTAACCTGTATTGGACGACAGTGAAAATAGGATTTTAGTCTTACCTGTTAAATCCTTTTCACTTAGTCCATACAGGTTACTGGTCTCCCACCCTGTCAAGGGACCATGCTTGGCTTTCCTGTGGCATTCTGTGGGAGTCCTTTGGGGCATGCTCACAGGAGTCTTCTTCTTCTCTTCTATCTCTAGTCAGTGTTAGTGTCTCAAATCATTCTGGCTTGTGCTGACTGAGGAGCAGCCTAGGAGGGAGGGGAGGCTCCACCCCCTGCATACATTTAGAGAAATGTTCCTGCCTACTTAAAGGGGCGGATCGCCTCCCAGTGTACCAGTAACCTGTATGGACTAAGTGAAAAGGATTTAACAGGTAAGACTAAAATCCTATTTTGATGCTGTCAGTCTTGAGGCTAAGGCTTCTGCCTTTTCTGTTTGCTTCTAGATGCACTCCGTGGCTCAAGATTTGGTCTGCTGACCTATCATCTAAGAAGTCACTGATTTTTCTCCCTTTTCAGGGCATGTCTCTCTTTTTTCCTGAACTGAAGAAAATCATCAGTGAAGTCACCTTGGGCAAGAGCACTCTGTTGCCTCAGGTCCCCAAACACCCTAATCTGGTGAGGAAGCAGCTTCTTTTTTGTCTCCGCCAAAGTGAAGCACAAATGCCGAATCAGAGTGTCTCAGGCCAGCACCCTGCACCTCACCCCCAAGCCCAGGCAGCAGTGGATGTCCAAACACTCCTCCGCCAAGCCAAAATCCAACAAACCTCCTTCGGCATAACTCGCCAAATCATGGGCCGCATCTCCCAGTGGGTTGTCGCCTGCAGACTCTGTTGCAGCTCAGTGGGTATTACAGGTGGTTTCAGAAGGCTACAGAATTCCCTTCATATCCCTGTCTCCCTTCAGATTCTTCTTTTCACAATCCCCTATGGGCCAAGAAAAGCTCTGTCTTTTCAACGGGGCGGTCCAGGCTTTCTTGGACAAGAGTCCTGGCTTCAGTGCAAGAGAGAGGTTTAGGTTTCTATTCAAACCTCTTTGTGTTTCCCAAGAAGGATGGCTGCAGTCTCCCTATCCTGGACCTCAAGGACCTCAACTCATTTGTGGTCCATACACACTACAATATAGAGTATTTGGGCTCTGTCATTGCAGCGATGTGTTCAGGGGAATTTCTGGCACATCTGGATCTGCAGAATGCTTACCTGCATGTTCCAGTTCATCCGGACAGCCAGAAGTAACTCAAGTTTCTTGCACCTTGGGGCACTTCCAGTTCACCACTCTGCCCTTTGGGCTTACTACTGCTCCTGAGGTGTTTGCACAGGTCTTAGGGGCATTGATTGCCTTCCTGCACACAAAAGGGATTCAGGTGACTCAGCATATGGACGACCTTCTGCTGAAGGCTCCTTCCAGGGATCTGCTGGACAGTCAGGTCCAAGAATGTGCTCAGATCATTCTCCTTCATGGGTGATTTCTGAACATAGACAAACCTGCCCCAGTTCCTTCCATGGACCTGGTTTTCCACGGTTTCTGGTTCAACACCTGCCAGGGAATGGTTTTCCTGACGGAACGCTCTGTTTCTGCAGATCATGAGCAAGGTGACCTGGGCTCTGGTGTGGACCCCAGTTCTGGTACGCAAGTTTCTATCTCTGGCGGGCTCCATGATATCCACCATGGAGATAATTCGGTACTCCCTGGGTCACACCAGGGAGCTTCAGAGGTTCACCATCCCGGCTTTTGGATTGACTGGTCTGTTTTCCCCAGGAAGTGGGACAAGACCTCTGGTGTTTGGACAGTTCCAGCCTGGAGAAGGGGAAACCCTTTGTTGTCCAGAACTGGACCTTGGTGATGACGGACGCCAGCCTTTATGGCTGGGGAGCTGTCCTGGGTCACCTGGGGGTCCGGGGTCGATGGACTGCGGACTCCAGCCCATCAACATCCTTGAGTTCAAGGCAATTCTTCATGCTGTGGTCTACTGGTCCTCTCCACTGGGAGGCTGTCCAGTCCGTGTCCAGTCAGAGAAAGCCACAGCCGTGGCATACATCAACAAGCAAGGAGGCACAAGAAGTGCTTCTGCTTGGTTAGAGGTCAAGGCTATTTTGGCCTGGACAAAAGAACACATTCCTGCAATCTTCGTTATTCACATTCCAGGCATAGAGAATGTCCTGGCGGACTACCTCAGTCGCCAGACGTGGACCCTGGGGAGTGGGAGCTTCATCCAGAGTCTTTGACCTGTTGGTGCAGAAATGGGGGCACCCTTGGACAGACCTGATGGCTACCAGGGACAACAGGAAGGTTCCAATATTTTGATCTTGCATCGGACACCTTGTCCATTCCACGGCACTTTTATCTAGACTACATTTTTCCTCCCTTCCCTCTCATCCCCTGGGTGTTGCGAAAGATTTAGATGGACCGTGCGATGATCATCTTGATCACCCCCTATTGGACCAGGCAACCTTGGTTTCCAGAGCTGATGGCCTTGTCTGTTCAGGATCCGTTTCCACTGCCACTCAGACTGGATCTCCTCCTCCAGTGTTATCTCTGGAGGGAGGACGTGGAGCATCTGGCTTTGACAGTATGTTTGCTGAAGCCTCCATCCTAAGGAGGAAGGGCCTTTCTCCTGAGGTGGTCTCCACCATGATCCAAGCCAGGAAACCGGTCTCTTCCAAGGCCTACCACAGGGTTTGGTCTACCTTCCATTCTTGTTGTGTGGACAGGGATCTGTCCTCACAGGACTTTGATCTGTCCTTTTTGCAGGATGGAGTGATCAAGGTTCTCAGCCTCAGTTCCTTGAAGGTCCAGACCTCAGCTCTTTCTGTCTTTTACCAGAGACGTATTGCCATTTTGCTGGATGTCAAAGTCTTCTTTCAGGGTGTAACTCACGCTTTCCCTGCCTTTAAGGCTTCCACTCCTCAGTGAGATCTTAACCTGGTTTTGAGTGTCTTGCAGTAGCTTCCCTTTGAGTCTTTGACTTCCATTTGTCTTCTGACTTGGAAGATGGCTTTTCTCTTGGCAGTCGTCTCTACGCAGAGTTGCTGAAAAGCAGGCCTTGTCCTTCAAACTGCCTTTTCTGGTGTTTCTTCTGCATACCCTTCTGGAATTCCCTCCTAAGGAAGTCTCTGACATCCACATCAATTGGTAGATTGTGTGCCTTCCTTTTTGTTCTGACCCTAATTCTGACAAGAAGAGGGATCTTCATTTGTTGGATGTGGAACACTGCCTGAACTTCTATGTGCACCATACTGAGTCTGTCCGTAAGACTGATGCTCTCTTTGTCATCCCGGAGGGTCCCAGGGCTGGTATGGCTGTGTCCAAAGTATCTATTGCATACTGGATTAAGTCTACCATCTGCAAGGCTTATGAACTCAGATGGAAACCTGTTCCCTTTCGCATTACAGCACACTCCACCAGGTCTTTTGGGGCCTCCTGAGCCTACAAGAATCAGGCCTCGGCTGAACAGCTGTGTAAGACGGCTACTTGGTCTTCTGTGCTATTACAGCTATTACTATGTAATCTGTGAAGTAGAAACTGCGACACCCAAAAAGATCTCAACAGCTCTCAGATGGAGATCCCCTTACACAGTGGCCCAAAATGGGGGCCATATAGCAAATAGTCCCCACATCTAACAAGAATACCAAATGTAGATGAAAGGCGCCTAACAAAGTTGGACTTGACAGTATTTCAATGAGCAACCTAAATGCAGGACAATAAGGAGCAGATCTTACATAGCTTGGTCTTTGCAAATATCCAGATCTTATAGGAGGAGATACAGCCAAGGGCCTTAAATCAAAATATAGATTTAATCCTGTTCATCATAGAGGTTCCTTTGTAGAAACCTTTAGTTCATTTGTTTTGGGGGACTTTAGAGAGATTTTGGCGATAAGAACCTTACTGAAGAGGAGTTTAGAGCTTTATGTGATCTTAATAGTAAAATCGGGTGACAAGGGGGGCTCTGTGGTAATATAGAATGTGGAGGATTATCAACGAGAAACTTATCAAATGTTAGGTGATAATAAATACTATGGTGGAGTAGAGATCCCACGAATACGTATAATCAGGAGCTTATAACCTTGATAGATGAGGCTTATTTTAATCATCTTATAAGTAGCCAAGAGAGGAATTATATTTTTATAGCGAAACGGAGGATCGCAATTTATTATCAACTCCCTAAGGTACATAAATCACTCACCTGCCTTCTGGTAGGCCTATTATATCAGGAGTTAATTCCTTAACATCAAATTTATCTTCGTCTATAGATTTCCATCTACAAAGACGAGTGTGTGGTCTGAGATCTTAGCTCAGGGACTCCTCTTACCTCTAAGATGTTCTTAGTGATATTAGCTGGCAAGATGATTATAAGTGGTCTGTTTTAGACGTTGCATCACTTTATTCGAATAGCTCACATGAAGGGTGTATCCAAATGGCAAAATACTTTTTGCTTCAGGACCCTTTAATGTCTATTATACAGGTAGATTTTCTATTGTGGGCTATAAAGTGTTGATTCAGAATTTTTTTTCAGTTTGACCATCATTTTTATTTGTAGATCAAGGGAACAATGTTGGGGACCAAGTTCGCACCAAGTTATGCCAGCTTATTTATGAGTTATGAGGATCATATGATCTACAGTGATAATCCTTATGGTGTGAACTTGGTCCTCTATTGCCGCTTCATTGATGATTTTTTCATTATTTGGAGGGGAGAGACCTCTGTTTTTGAGGGTTTCCTTTCATTTTTGAAGAGTAATATCTGGGGTCTTGAATTTACGGGTTGCCTTCGTGACCATCAAATTCAGTTTCTTGACTTAGTACTAGAAGGATCTTGTGAATTGGTTATGTCTCTAAAATGTATTTTAAGAAGATTGATCCCAGTAGTTATCTGGATTTTAAAAGCTGCCATCAGAAGAAATGGCTAAGAAATATTCCTTATAGTCAATTCTGGACGATTAAAATTGTTCCTCTTTTGATGACTATGACGATCTGTCCCATGTTTTATTTAGAAAAGGGGAATCCTAAAAAAACATATATGACTCATTTACAAGAGCTAAAAATGTTGTAGGACCAGTAAAGTCTAAAGAATCCATTGAACATTTAAAGGATGTCCCATTGTTCATCACGAGGTATAATGTAGCCTCTAAGAATATATTTGATACCCTTAATAAGCATTGGCACATCTTGAGTGGTGATCCTCTTTTGAGAGGAACAATTTCACATACACCTAGGGTTGTATATAGGAGAGGGAAGACATTGAAAAATGTCTTAGCACCCAGTAGGTTTAATAGAGATGCACCTTGTTCTAGGAGGCGGAATGTTGATTCAGACTTCTATTGCCTCTTTTGAGAATCATCATTCTGTAACTGCTACAGGAGTGCCTTTGAGACCCCTTATGGGTACATAAGATGCTTGGCCTGTCCTTTTATTTTAAACAAATCTACTAATTTTAAGTCTAGTACCACTTCAGAGATTTTCCATATATGGGAATTTTATAATTGTGGTTCGAGATTTGTTGTATATTTAATTACCTCTTGCTGTAATTTGCAGTATATAGGAAGGGCAACACAACAGCTGAGATCCAGGAAGGGACAGCATAAGCAGAATATTTTGAAAGAGTTTACACAGCACGGTATGTCTAAACATTTTTCGCTGTCGTCCAATATAGCTTACAGGTAACTCTGGGAAGGCGACCGCCCCTTTAACACTATTGCGACATCTGACTTACCAGGTATGTCCCGCAAAAACTGTCACTTAGTGACAGAGGACGTACCTGGTAAGTCCCGGAAGTCATTCGCTAGAATGACGAAAAAAAAAACCCTGTTATTAAGTGCCGGCTGGTCACTAAGGGGTTAAGTAGGCAGGAACAATTCTTGAAAAGGAGTGCAGGGTGGAGCCTTCCTTCCCTCCTTAGCTGGTCACCAGCCAATCCCCAACCAGTTAGATTTGAACAGAAAAGACAAGAGAACAGTTCTACTTAGTTTTTAATTATATTTCTCTGTCATCCAATACAGGTTACTGGTAACTCTGGGAGGCAATCTGCCCCTTAGTAGGCAGGAACATTTCTCTAAGTGTATGAAGGGGGTGGATCCTCCTGGCTGCAGCTAGCCAACCAGCTCCAGAAAGATTTGTTCCTTCGGTGCGACAACATCAGGTGGAGAACAGTTAGTGAGATAGCTCAGTGGTAAATTCCCTGACTATGGAGCCTATTCAACCTCAGGGTTGCAGGTTGGGTGTTTGGAGCAGGTTTATGTGGTAACTTAACCCTTTCACTGCTGGTTTGTCACTTTATTGGGGGGGGTTTATGGCACTTTTACTACTGGACTACTGTTTTCTAGATGTCCACACATGCTCTCTTGATGTTTTACACCTTTTTATGTTTTACTTTAATTTTGGTAACAATTCTGTACTGCGCTTTTAAGGCACGCTTTACCTCATAGACGCCATTGCTCCATTCACCTCTATGGGACTATACTGTTTGGGACGTATGTCTCTGCAACCGTTTAACCTAGCGACTTCAGAGATGGCTCATTTTACTTTTCTACCCTTGCGCTATCATCCGGTTTATAGTTCAAGTGTGCTGGGGGGCTCAGGGGGCTTCGGGCACTGTTTGGGATACTTTTTTGGGAAAAACTAAATTTCCCATGAGCACTTGCTTTGCACCTATTTTCTGATTGGCTCCCATTGTGGCAGCCATTTTGTGTGTGTTTCTAGCGAGTATTCTACGCAGGGCTTGGACTCTCCTTCTCTCCTCTGCAGATTAACCCTTTGCCTGCCAGATAAATCTATATTTAGCGTTTCTGGGGTGAAATAGTAATCTTACACACTGCAATTGGGTGATTTACTGTACAGTTGGTTATTTTGACACTATGAGAATGTCTGTACCGCTGGATCTTGGGGCTAGACCTAAGACTATGGAGGCTGGGGTCTCAGTTTCCCCCATTGAGCATTGCTCTTCCTGTCACTCAGGGCTACCTAGAGAGTTCTCTGGTCACTTATGCCCAGCATGTTCTGAAGTTCCTGACAGCAACCCAGGCACCTCCAGACATGCTATAGAGCCAGCTTGGGTGCAAGAGTTTAAGGCTGCGACTAGGGACCTTAGGTCCACATTGCAACTCTTTCCATCCCAGATACAGGGGGTCCTTCAGGCATGGCAGACCCCCTCTAATATCAGATTTTCCCTGTCTAAACCTCTGGGGGCACCTGATGTGTCAGATTCCTCTGAGGAGGAACTGCTGTTGGATTCGGATGTTGAGGATGGTTCTGTTCTGGGGTCTTCTCGGTTTCTTGGGGACCCCTTTGAAGCTGATACTGACCCCTCTGCTGAGGGTCTGATTAGGGCCGTCTTAACCACCCTTAACATTCCCTTAGTTCAGGAGGTCCCTTCTGATCCCTCTGATGTCCTTCAGGAGTCTGCTAAGCCCCTTACTTATTTTCCACCTAACCCCACTCTTGACCGTCAGGTTTCTGAGGAGTGGAAATCACTGGACAAGACTGCGTCTATGTCCAGGAAATTTGCCAAGCTTTATCCTTTTTCTGAAGCTGCGTTTGCTAAGTGGGTTCATCCCCCCAAGGTGGATGGATGCACCTATATCCCGGCTATCTAAATCTACTGCCTTGCCAGTTATCACAGTTCCCATGATTTCTCTGTCACTCTCACTTGTGCTGCTCCCTTATTGGTTGAGCGTGTTTGGCCCGCCCCTGGTGACCTTTTTATTCTGTCCATTGGCACCTGTCAGGTGTCCTTTTGTGGTGTTCCAGAGCCAGTGTTGGTGTTGCTGTGTTCCTGCGCTCCTGATCTCCTGTGTACCGAATTGGCCTGTATTGACTACGCTTCTGTGTTCCTGTTCCGTGATCCGACCCGACCTGGCTGACGTTCCTGCTCGTTGCTGATCTGGCTTTTCTGCAAATCTCCTCCGTGATCTGACCCAGCCTGGCTGACGTTCCTGCTCATTGCTGATCTGGCTTGTCTGCGAATCTCCTCCGTGATCTGATCCGGCCTGGCTGACGTTCCTGCTCATTGCTGATCTGGCTTGTCTGCGAATCTCCTCCGTGATCTGACCCGGCCTGGCTGACGTTCCTGCTCATTGCTGATCTGGCTGGTCTGCGAATCTCCTCCATGATCTGACCTGGCCTGGCTGACTTCCTGCTCTGTGACCTGTACCGGATTGCTACTGTTCCTGTTTACAGCTCCTGTTGTCGCCCCGTCGACATTCTGATCGCTGCAGCATGTGTGTCAGAGCCGATCGAGATTGCTGCATTAACTCCTGCTGGGCCGTGTCTCCTGAGCTGAGCCTTCTGTTTCTCTGGTGCACTGTACTACGTATAGCTGAGTCTCCTTGGCACTTGCTGTGCTATCCTGCTACTCACTGAGCCTCCGATCACTTGTAGTGCTTACTCCTCAACCTTGCTGCTATTGTTAACCCTTGCTGAGCTGTTACCGTATCCACTGCTTCTGCTGAGTTGGCCGCATTGTGGGCCTCGGTTAGTCGGCGGCTTGTTGTCATCTACAGAGCAGTAGGTCTCCGTTAACGCACCCGTGGGAGGCACTATTGGCTCAAGCAGTTGTAGCAACAGGTGGTTCCCGTTATCGCCTGTGGGGGCTATTGGCTCAAGCGATCTCAATACTGTTTGTCTCCGTTATACGCCCGTGGGGGCTATTGGCTCAAAGCTATCACAATAAGGTGGTCTCCGTTATACGCCCGTGGGGGCTATTGGCTCAAGTTATCACAATTCTGTTGGTCTCCGTTACAAGCCCGAGGGGGCTATTTGGCTCACGCTCTTGCAGTACAGCATCCTCCGTTATACGCCCGTGGGGCTATTGGCTCAAGCGATCTCGATACTGTTGGTCTCCGCTATACGCCCGTGGGGGCTATTGGCTTGAGCGATCACCATACGGTTGGTCTCCGTTATACGCCCGTGGGGGCTATCTACCAACTACCCTGCAGCTTCTGCCTCTGACTCAGCTCTATCTAGCAGCTCTCTACATAGATGGACTTAAGGTGTTGTATGATCTAGCACCTATAGCTGCCTCCTATCACCTTGGGCGTGCCTAACACCACATTTGAGACTGATGATTCTTTGTACTTATCTATTCATTGCCAGTCGCTGTTTTTTGCCTGTCCTGTGACAGTATATGTATTGTCCCTGTTTCTGTATCCTGGTCCTGAGAAGGCATATGTAGCCTATATTCTGCTATTTACTGTATTTCCTGTAGAGGGCGATCTTGTTCTTATTTTTTTTTCCTAATAAAACTGTGTTTTATTCTAATCCTCTGCCTGAGTGTCTGAAAAACCGTTACACCAGTTTCTGATGCTTCTGCTTTGAAGGACTGGACTGACAAGAAACTTGAGGTTTCCCTCATGCACCCAGCATTTGCGATTGCGTGGGTTAACCGGGTAATTGCGGTCTGGACTGAGCAACTCACCATGGCTGTCCGACAAGATGCGCCTACTTCTTAGAAATTGTGTCTTCTTGCCAATATCTCTGAAGGTCAACACTATGTTTCTGCTGCCACCTTTGATGCCGTCTGCATGATGGCTAGAGTTTCTACTACTTCTGTCGTGGCCAGGCGAGGCCTTTGGCTCAAGATCTGGTCTGCTGGCACTGCTTCCAAGAAAGCCTTGCTTTCCCAGCCCTTTCAGGGTACCTCCTTGTCTGGGCCTGATCTTAAGGATTTGATTAGCGAGGCCACAGGGGTACTTTTCTACCCTTGGTCTCTAAGAAGAAATTTCCGCTTAAGCGTAACCGGTATTTTCGTTCCTTTCAGAATAAGACATGTCTGGCAGACCAGGCGGTTCCCTCAGCTCCGCGTACCTCCTCCAAGCCCAAACAGCAATGGAAGCCCAAGGTCTCCTCCAAGCCCAAGGCCTCCAAGACTGCTTCGGCATGACTCGCCGAACCTGGATCCGCACCCTGCTGTGGGTGGTCGTCTGCGACTCTTTCACAGCGTTTGGGAGGATTCAGTGATGGACCCATGGGTTTTACAGGTGGTGACAGAAGGGTACAGTATCCCTTTCTTTTCTCTTCCTCCTTTTCGCTTTTGTCTTTCTCATACTCCTCAGGATACAGAGAAACGCCGTCTGTTCGACGGCACTGTTCGGGCTCTACTGGACAAGGACGTCCTGGAGCCAGTGCCTCTTCCAGACAGGGTTTCGGGGTTCTAGTCGAACCTCTTTGTGGTCGCCAAAAAGGATGTCGGATGTCGCCCTATTTTGGATTTAAAAGATCTCAACTCCTTTGTGACCCGGACTCACTATCGCCAGGAATCTCTGCGCACAGTGATTGCTGCCATGTCCCCGGGGGAGTTCCCTGCTTCTCTAGATCTTCAAGATGCATACTTACACATCTCCATTCATCCGGAGAGCTGGCAGTACCTTCGGTTTACCTGTGACAGAGGACATTTTCAGTTCTCAGCTCTTCCCTTTGGTCTGAGGACAGCTCGTGCAAAAGAGCTAGTCAGAGACGCTCAACTAGGAACGAGCTCTATAGGATAAGTATCCTACCCAGGGTGCAGTCTCTTTTAGCTCACTAGTGCCTTTCACAGAGAGGAAATATCCTAAAGCACATCATACTGATCCTACCAAAAGGCAGTTCAGCCACGAAGTGCCAGGCAATTCCTCCCTGAACAAAAGAAACAGCCAACCCCATATGTACGTTTCGGCCTTGTTGGGCCTCGTCAGTGAGGTGCAGCTGATCTCTCTAGGCACTGTGAGCAAGGGGTCAACGTCTGGATTACCCTGTTACCCTTAGGTTGACTAGTCCCAAGGGCAATTTGCATATGCAAAAGAGCTAGTCAGAGACGCTCAACTAAGAACGAGCCTTCCTTCAAAGTGATGAGGCTCTATAGCATAAGTATCCTACCCAGGGTGCAATCTCTTTTAGCTCACTAGTGCCTTTCACAGAGAGGAAATATCTTAAAGCACATCATACTGATCCTACCAAAAGGCAGTCCAGCCACGAAGTGCCAGGCAATTCCTCTCTGAACAAGAGAAACAGCCAAACCCAGACGTACGTTTTTGGCCTTGTTGGGCCTCGTCAAAGAGATTGCACCCTGGGTAGGATACTTATCCTATAGAGCCTCATCAATTCGAGGGCAGGCTCGTTCCTAGTTGAGCGTCTCTGACTTGCTCTTTGCATCTGACGACGGCTCCTCAGGTTTTACAACGGGTTATGGGGGACTTGATATCTGTCCTCTACCGGGACGGCATCAGTGACTCCTTACATGGCTTACTTGCTTTTGAAGGCCACCTCTGCGGACCTTCTTCATCAGCAAGTTCAGACCTGCATTCAAGCGCTTTCCCATTACGGATGGATCATGAACTTGGACAAGTCTGATTTGGTTCCGTCCCAGCAACTGGTATTCCTGGGCCTTCTCTTCGATACTCAGAAGTGCATGGTGTTCCTCCCCGACGAGGTGGCTCACCAGATCACCCACAGGGTTTCAGCGATTCTGTCTCAGGATCCTGTTTCAGTTCAGAAGCTGTCTTCTCTAGTGAGGAAGTTCATATCCACGATAGAAGCGGTCCCGTTTGCCATGGCGCACACCAGGGAACTCCAGAGGTTTGTGATCCAGGTATGCAAGGATCGTCCAGATCATCAGGGGACGTTGGTCTCCCTTCCTCTTCATGTGGAACTGAGCTTGTCATGGTGGCTAGACCTTTCCAACCTGCTGAAGGGAAGATCCTTTCTGATTCCCTTCTGGACCACGGTGATGACGGATGCCAGCCTCTCGGGCTGGGGAGCTGTCCTGGGTCACTTCAGCGCTCAGGGGAATGGTCCATGGAGGAGTCCCACCTTCCGATCAACATCTTGGAGCTTCGGGCAATATTTCATGCCCTGCCTCATTGGGTGTCCCAGTTGGTAGACTGCCCAGTCCGAGTGGAGTCCGACAATGCCACGGCAGTGGCCTACATCAACAAGCAAGGAGGAACAAGAAGTCTTGCTGCTTGGTTAGAGGTCAAGGCTATTTTGTCCTGGGCAGAAGAACATGTTCCTGCCATATCCGCAGTGCACATTCCAGGTGTAGACAACGTCATGGCAGACTTCCTCAGTCGTCACACAGTGGACAGCGGAGAGTGGGAGTTACACCCCCAGTGTTTCAACTCGTTCAGAAATGGGGGATGCCTCGCGTCAGCCTGATGGCGACAAGACACAACACGAAGGTTCCAGTGTTTTGCTCTCGATGGAGAGACCCTCTAGCTCTAGCTGTAGATGCAGTGTCCATCCCGTGGATATTTCCTCTGGCCTACGTATTTCCTCCCGTTCCCATGTTGAACAGGGTGTTGCGGAAGTTGCGGATGGAACGTTGTCCAGTTATCCTGATTGCTCCGTATCCTGGTTTCCGGACCTTCTGGCTCTATCTGTGGTGGAGCCCTTTAGGCTCCCCTCCCGTCCGGATCTTTTTCTACAGGGTTACCTGTGGAAGGAAGATGTTCACCGGCTCACTTTGATGGCTTGGAGATTGAATCCTCAATATTAAGGAAAATGGGTTTTTCTTCTGGTGTGGTGGCTACTATGCTTAGTGCCCGCAAGCCTGTTTCTCCCAAGATCTATCACCATGTCTGGTCGACTTTTGTATCTTGGTGTGCTGACAGGGATCTGTCCCACGATTTCGATCTACCTACTGTCCTGGCCCTTTTGCAGGATGGTGTGGATAAGGGCCTCCGTTTGAGTTCTCTTAAGGTTCAGACTTCTGCTCTTTCTGTTTTCTTTCAACAGCGCATTGCCGTCCTTCCTGATGTCAAGGTTTTCTTCCAGGGCGTTGCTCATGTTCGTCCTGCCTTCCGGAGTCCCGCTCCTCAGTGGGATCTTAATTTGGTCTTGGGCGTTCTTCAACATCCTCCCTTTGAGTCCTTGGCTACTATTCCTCTACGTCTCTTGACGTGGAAAATGGCCTTTTTCCTGGCTATTGTGTCCGTTCGCTGTGTTGTGGAGTTACAAGCGCTTTCCTGTAAACCACCATATCTGGTGTTTCACAAGGATAAGGCGGTGCTTCGCACTTCCAAGGAGTTTTTACCCAAGGTGGTTTCCGAGTTTCACATCAATCAGGAGATTGTGGTGCCTTCTTTCTGCCCTAACCCCTCTTCTGACAAGGAGAGAGATCTCCACTTGTTGGATGTGGTGCGTTGTCTCAAGTTTTGTGTCCATCGCACTGAGTCTGTGAGGAAATCTGATGCTCTGTTCGTCATTCCCGAGGGTCCTAGGGCAGGAAGACCTGCATCCAAAGTGACTATTGCATCATGGATCAAGTCTACTATTTGTAGGGCCTACGAGTTGAGGAATAAGCATGTTCCCTTTCGGATCACGGCTCATTCCTCTAGTTCCATTGGGGCCTCTTGGTCTATAAGAATCAGGCTTCTGCTGATCAGCTGTGCAGGGCGGCCACTTGGTCCTCTGTACACACCCTTTCGAAGCACTACCGTGCAGATGTGCTGGCTTTGGCTGACGCCAGCTTTGGGAGGAAGGTCCTGGAGGCAGTCTTGCCTGTCTAGGATCTTCTTTTTAGGGTCTTGGTGCTTCCTTACTGTTGAGCCCTGTTGGCTCTGGTTCAGTGTGCTGTGTATCAGTTCCTGGTTTTTTTTCCCTGTTCAGTGTCCGTTGACACTTCAATTTTGTTGGGCTATCTCTGACCTGTTGGTTCATAGCTGCACTGGTGACTTTGGGGGCCTTGTGTCTGGCCCTTGCCTTCTTCCCGCCTCTGGGGAACTCAATGGTTGGACATCCCAGAGTTACCAGTAACCTGTATTGGACGACAGAGAAAAGAGGATTTTAGTCTTACCTGTTAAATCCTTTTCTCTTAGTCCATACAGGTTACTTGTCTCCCACCCTGTCAGAGACTATGCTTGGCTCTCCTGTGGCAGACAGTGGGGGTCCTTCGGGGTCATACTCACAGGAGGGAAGGGAGGCTCCACCCCATGCATACACTTAGAGAAATGTTCCTGCCTACTAAGGGGCGGATCACCTCCCAGAGTTACCAGTAACCTGTATGGACTAAGAGAAAAGGATTTAACAGGTAAGACTAAAATACTGTTTTATTATTTTCTGTTAGATACGGGGTATAGAAAACTCCCGTTAGGCGGATTACCATTACTGACATCTCAGAGGTGAAGTGCTCAGTTACCAGGTGCTGTTTGTGGACCTTCCAGCTATTAGGGGAAAATCTTGCGTGACATATTTTTTTTCCTAGGAGAAGCCCACTGAGGCTTCTTCTTTACAAATGGTAGTCTGAAGACAGAAGACCTGCAAAAAAAAAAGTGAGCAACCCTTTGAGTGCTGAGGTCCATTTGTCCCATGCTTCCCCTCTGCATAGGGGCTTCCTTTTGGAGTTTCTTTTACACTCCTGTACTCATTGGGTTTACATGTTTGTCCGTTAGATTTCTGGAGCACTTGGGGTTCTATGGTAATTTAACCCCTCATTTGCCAAATTGAGCACTTTTAAGGGTATGTTACACTTTTCCCTTTGGGCTTAGTGTTATTTTGCCTTAATAAGGTGATTTCTATGTGTTTCCAAACTTTGGACACTTTATTAAAATTCTGTTATTTTAGGTTCGCACTTTACCACGTAGATGCCATGTTCCATTCACCTCTGTAGGGCTTTTACTTATTGGGACATATCTCTGCAACTGCTCCACCTAGCGAGTTCAGAGATGGCTCATTTTACTTGTCTAACCCTGTCCTGTTATCCTGTATCCTTGGGGGGCTCAGGGGGCTTCGGGCACTGTTTTCAGGGTACTTAAAAGGAAACTACAGTTCCCATGAGCGACCATTTCACGGGCTGTTTTGTGATTTGCTACTGAACAGATGCCATTTTCTAGCTTTCCGTGCACGAGTATCCTACGCAGGGCTTGGATTCTTCTTCTCTCCTTACCAGATTAACTCTTCGCCTGCCAGTTAAGTTCATATTCGCTATTTCTGGAGTGAAAATTTAATCTTAGACACAGTATTTGGATTATTCCTCATACTATCAGACACTTTATGTCCTGTTAGGCTGTCAGACCAGTTGGGACCTGGGGCTAGACTTAAGACTAAGGATACTGGGGTGTCTGTAACCCCCACTGCACATTGCTCCTCATGTTAAACAGGGCTTCCTAGAGAATACTCAGGTCATTTATGCCATTCATGTGCTGTGGCCCCTGCCTCTCCGCCAGGGCCCTCCAGCCATGTTGTAGAGTCACCTTGGATGCAAGAATTAAAGACTACTTTGCAACTACTTCCAACGCAATTGAAGGGGGTCATCCAGGCTTGGAAACCCTCTGCATTATTCAGGTCTTCATGCCTAAACCACAGGGTGTACCTGAATTGTCAGACTCTTCTGAGGAGGAATTGTTAGTGGATTCAGATGAGGGTGAATGCTCTGTGGGAATTTGCTCCCAATTCTTTGGGGACCCCTTTGAGGCTGACCCTGAACCCTCTGCTGAGAGTCTCATCAGGGCTGTCCTTAATACCCTGAACATTCCCCCTGTTTCTGAAGATCCCAAGGATGCTTCTGATTTTTTTCAGAGACCTAAGAAGCAATGTACCATTTTTCCACCTAATCCCACTCTTGTCCAGGTTGTCTTAGACGAGTGGAAAACCCCTGACAAACGCTTGATATTGCCTAAGAAGTTGGCTAAGCTGTACCCCGTCTCAGAGGCAGCACTAGCTCAGTGGGCTTATCCCCCCTAAGGTGGATGCCCCAGTGTTTAGACTTTCTAGAACCACAGCCCTGCCAGTCGCATATGCTTCTGCTCTTAAGGATTTACCAGACAGAAAGCTTGAGGCTTTTCTGAAAACTATTTTTGCCACCATAGGTGCAACTCTTCGACCCACTTTTGCTGCTGCTTGGGTAAATAGGGCCATTGCTGTTTGGACAGAACAACTTACTGATGCTGTTCATTAGGGTGCTCCCACAACTGATTTGCTGCAGCTCTTGGCTAACATTTCAGAAGCTCAACATTATGTTTCCGAAGCTATCTTTGATGCTGTTAGACTGGAAGCTAGAGTTTCCATTGTATCCATAGCAGCCAGATGTGCCCTCTGGCTTAAGATATGGTCTGCAATTACCATTTCTAAGAAATCCTTTCTTTATTTGCCCTTCCTGGGCACTTCCTTATTTGGACCAAAGCTGAAGAACCTCATCAGTGAGGCTACTGGGGCCAAGAGCACTTTGTTGCCTTTGGTTCCCAAGAAGAAACCTCAAGTCTGATGACATTGTTTTTTTTCATCCCTTCCAGGCTGAGGCGCTTCCCACGGCCCCAACAGTGCCACAGGCTCAGCATTCCTCCTCCAAGCTCAAACAGCAGTGGAGGCCAAAGCAATCCTCCACCAAACCCAAGAACACCAAACCTTCTTTGGCATGACTTGCCGAACCCCGGACCCTACGTTCCAGTGGGTGGCCGACTGCACCATTTTCTAAGTGTCTGGACAGACACAGTGGTGGATCCATGGGTTTTACAGGTGATTTCAGAGGGGTACAGGATTCCCTTCTCCTCTCTTCCTCCTTTCAGGTTCTTCCCTTATCACACTCCTCTGGGATTGGAGAAGCGTCATTTATTCAATGGCTCTATCCAGACTCTACTGGACAAAGAAGTTCTGGAACCGGTTCCTGACCTGGAAATCGGTTTTGGTTTCTATTACAACCTGTTTGTAGTCCCCAAGGAGGATGCCAGCTGCCGCCCCATCATTGACCTCAAGGATCTCAATTCCTTTGTAGCCAAGACTCATTATCACCAGGATTTCTTAAGGTCAGTGACCATGGCAATGTGCCCTGGGGAATTTCTGGCATCTTTGACCTCCAGGATGCCTATCTACACATAGCCATCCATCCGGAGAGCCATCAGTACCTCAGATTTGGTTGTGACAGAGGGCACTTCCAGTTTTCTGCTCTCCCCTTCGTTCTGACTACGGCACCCCAGGTATTCACTCGTATCCTGGGTGCACTAATTTCTGTCATGCACCAGGATGGCATCAGAGTCACTCCGTACATGGGCGACTTGCTCTTGAAGGCCCTGTGTCCGGAACGCCTTCACCAAAAGTTTAAGGACTGTATCCACACTCTCACCCATCACAGGTGGATCCTGAACTTGGACAAGTCGGTCCTTGTTCCATCTCAGAGACTGGTCTTCCTATGTCTCCTGTTCGACACCCTGAAAGACATGGTATTTCTCACAGATGAGGTTATTCACCAGATCGCTCACAAGGTATCATCAATCCAGCCAAGAAATTGACCTCTCTAGTGGGGAAGTTAATACCCACCATAGAAGCGGTCCCGTTTGCGATGGCTCACACGAGGGAACTTCAGAGGTTCGTGATCCAGGTTTGCAGAGGGAACCGAGATCTCCTGAAGCTGTCGGTTTCTCTCCCCTTACATGTGGAGCTGAGTCTTTCTTGGTGGCAAGATGTCTCCAACCTGAGGAAAGGCAGACCCTTCCTAGTACCATTCTGGACCACGGTGACAACGGATACCAGACTATCCGGCTGGGGAGCGATCCTGGGTCACCTGAACGCACAGGGTCAATGGTCACCGGAGGAGTCTCTCCTACCCATCAATGTCCTGAAACTTCGGGCAATATTCCACGCTCTCAGATACTGGTCCTATCATCTCGAAGGCTGTCCAGTTCGCTTCCAGACCGACAATGTCACGGCTGTGGCTTACATCAACAAGCAAGGCAGAACAAGAAGTCTTGCAGCTTGGTTGGAGGTCAAGGCTATCTTAAACTGGGCAGAAAAACATGTCCCTGCCATCTCAACAATTCATATTCCAGGAGTGGACAGCGTCTTAGCCAACTTCTTAAGTTGACACATGGTAGACAGCGGAGAGTGCAAACTCCACCAGGAGGTTTTCAACCTCATCTTCCGAAAATGGGGACTCCCCTGGACCGACCTGATGGCGACCAGACACAACAGGAAGGTTCCATTGTAGTGTTCCCGCTGGAGAGATCATCTGGCTCTTGCAGTGGATGCCATGTCGATTTGGTGACAATTTCCTCTGGCTTATGTCTTTCCTCCCATTCCCCTGATTCCCAGGGTATTGAGGAAACTGCAATTGGAACGAACGCCGGTCATTCTAATTGCGCCGTACTGGTCCCCGGCAACCCTGGTTTCTGGAGCTCCTGGACCTTTCATCTTCCCCGCAGAGTGGATCTCCTTCTGTGGAAGGTGAATGTGGACCGCTTGGGTTTGATGGCCTGGTGATTGAATCCAGAATATTGAGGAAGAAGGGTTTTTCTTCAGCAATCGTGGCTACCATGCTTCGAGCTAGGTGTAGTGCAGAATCTGGTCTATTTTCCACGCTTGGTGTATGGATAAGGATCTATCCACGCAAGACTTCGACCTTCCTACTGTCCTGTCCTTTTTACAGGATGGTGTGGACAAGGCCTCAGCCTGAGTTCCTTGAAGGTTCAGACTTCTGCTCTCTCTGTCTTTTTCCAGAAGCGCATTGCCATCCTTCCAGATGTGAAGGTTTTCTTTCAGGGCGTTGCCCATGCTTGCCCTGCCTTTAAGAGTCCCACTCCTCAGTGGGATCTCAATTTGATGCTGGGCGCGCCTTTTTAATCTTTGGACAATATTCCTCTTCGTATTTTAACCTGGAAAATGGCCTTTCTCTTGGCAGTCATCTCTGTTCTCAGGGTTCCCGGGTTGCAAGCCTTGTCCTGTAAACAACCTTTCTTAGTTTTTCACAAGGACAAGAAAGTACTTCGGACCTCCCAGGAACTTCTTCCTAATGTAGTTTCTGAGTTCCACATCAATCAGGAGATTGTTGTGCCTTTGTTTTGTCCTGACCCTACATCTGACAAGGAGAGGGATCTCCACTTGTTAGATGTGGTGCGCTGCCTTAAGTTCTGTGTGCACCGCACCGAATTTTTTTGTCAGATTGACACCCTCTTCATCATTCCTGAGGGTCCTAGGGCTGGTAGGCCTGCATCCAAAGTGACTGTTGCCTCCTGGATCAAGTCTTCCATTCATAAGGCTTCTGAACTCAGGAAGAAGTGGGTTCCTTTTCGTATCACGGCTCATTCCACCAGGTCTGTTGGGGCCTCTTGGGCCTATAAACATCAGGCCTCTGGTGATAGTTGTGTAAGGTGGCCACTTGTGTACTCTTTCTTTAAACACTGTCATGTTGATGTGCTGGCTTCGGCTGATGCCGGCCTTGGTAGGAAAGTCCTGGAGGCAGCCTTGCCTATCTAGGACTTCATTCATTATGTCTCAGTAATCCTTAACTGTTGAGCCTTGCTGGCTCTAGGTCATTGTGCTGGGTTACTGTTACTGGTATGTTATATTCCAGTTCAGTGTCCGTTGACACTTTTCTTGTTTGGGGCTAACCTGATCTGATTAGTCCGTATGAGCTCTGGTGACTTTGGGGACCTGCCCATGGTCCTTGCCTTTTTTACCCACCACTGGGAAACTCAATGTTGGTACATCCCAGAGTTACCTGTAAGCTATTTTGGACAACAGAGCAAAGAGGATTTTAGCCTGTTAAATCCTTTTCTCTTAGTCCGTATAGCTTACAGGTATCCCACCCTGTCAAGGGACCATACATGGTTCTCCTGTGACTGAACATGGTAGTTCCTTCAGGTTCATTCTCACAGGAGTCTTCTTTTTCCTTCTTGCTACCTAGTCAGTAGTTAGCGTCTCAAATCTAACTGGGTAGGGATTGGCTGGTGACCAGCTAAGGAGGGTAATAAGGCTCCACCCTGCACTTCTTTTCAAGAATTGTTCCTGCCTAGAGTTACCTGTAAGCTATATGGACTAAGAGAAAAGGATTTAACAAGCAAGACTAAAATCCTCTTTTTATATTATCATGATAAAAATCCTTCTCATATGAAGGTCACGGTTATTGAACACTTGCCATTTTCAGAGACCGGATTCAGAGATTGAATAATAGATACTATTATTGGATATTTAGAATGCCAACTTTATTTATTCTAGGTTTGAATGGGTCTTTGAGTCCCCTCATGCGTGATTATTAATTAATTTAAAATGGTCATTTTCTTCTATACACATTTAGTTTGTTTATTTATTTATTGTCACAATGGTGATATTTTTGCACATATAGTTTATTTTCTTATTTTGAAGTATAGATTTATCATCTTATGATAAATGATTATGGTAATGTATATACAGCACCATATATGTTAGATTAAAGTGGGTAATATAAAACTCTGTTTGTCTGCTTTGAGTTGTTCCAGCTGGGGTTCTAGGGATTTATGATTATTGTAGTCTATATATAACAAATATTATTTTCTCTGAGTTACTGTATTTGTGGTCTAATATAGCATTTTTCTATCTTTAACAACATACTCGGAAGCCGTTTTAATACTTTTATGAAGTTTATTCATGACTCTTTATATATTCCCTTTTGGGTTTGTCTGTTTTAGACTCACACTTACTTTCCATGGTGCGCTTTTCAGCCGGATATCTGGAGTCAACCAGATCGGAGATCCGGATGATTCACAACCTTCTGGTTGTGTGATGTGACTCTATATCTAAAGGGTTTAGGTTATTTAATTGGAGACATTTATTTATTTAGTATATTCTGAAAGGACCAATGAGGTCTAGTGGGAACATTTATATTTGTATATCAGCAGCAGTAGCGTTTTACTTATTTGGGCCAGAACCTTTGATAAGGTGGCGTATTAGCCGCAAAAAGCATAAGGGTTATAGACCTTCAGTATTATATATTAGATATATGATGCTCTTTGTTTTAATAAATATATAGTTTTTTATAAGAAGACATGCTTCCGGTTGTCTGTTTGTCCTGCTGGTTCCTGCAACATTACTGCTGCTGACAGGGAGGATTTCTACTAGAGCGATCGTATTCCTGAACAGAGACAGGTACAATTTTCTCCGTATGCTCTGTAGTCAGATCTGCTGATATAATCAGACTGACATTGTTACATTATGAGAAGCATTTCTTTGTTTATATTGTTTGATCATTTAAATTGAGTTTAACTATTGGGCACTCCCTGTTTTTTTTTCTTTATTTTATGTCACATGTTAATGACACTGAGGTGAGCATGTTAAAGGAATAGCAGCTAGGAAAGTTATCGTTGGATACACTGTGACTGGGTAACGTTATCTATTCTAGAAGTCTGATTTGCTGGTTCTGGTATAAGTCAAGGTCCAGCAACTCATTTTGTGAGTAGGCACTTAGGGTGTTGGTGGAGGTACAAAATAGTGTCCTGATGATCTGCACAGAGGGGCTCCCTGCTTTGTCTCTGTTCTTGTGTTTCTGCAGAGCCCACCTAGGACACAGTACTGACCAGAGCAGCCCCCCAACCAGCACCCCTCACTGTGGATGTTGTGAATGAGGGGCCATGTGAGTGATGATCCAGGGGCCAGTCTGCATGGGGATGGAACATTACGCCAAAACAGCACCATGGCATATGAACAGGGGATGAAAATCATAAATCAAATTAAAAAATAATAAACTCTCCATGGGAATAAATATAGCCCATGAAATAGTATCATAGCATGATTGCAAATCTAGGGGGGAGTAGGGAAGGGGATGCTTAACAAACTGAGGGCAGCATGGCGATGACCAGTCCACAGTCAGTTGGAGTGAAGCGGGTAACTAGAGTTCCAGGAGAGAGGTCTGATAATAACCATGAAGCTCTTCAGTGCGTCATAGTATCATCTGCCAAATTATCTGGTTGTGACTGGGGACTTTTGGGTTTGTGTCTAGATACCAAAGCCCATCTATCTCTTCTGTCTTTAGGCGTGGGCCTGGAAGCAACAGGCATGTTATTAGGTTTCGTCAATGCACCCTGGGTGAGGGGGTTAGAAAATCCCGTATTGCAGAATACAGGAATATCCTGATATCCGGATCTCGCAGGATAGCCTGAGAACCCTGGTGGATAGCTGAAAGGGCAAAAGGGAAGCCCCACTTTTACCAAATTTGGAGATTCCGTAGGAGTGTTGTGAGCGGTTTGAGCACTCGTCTTTGGAGGGTTCGAGGAGCCAGGTCATGAAAAAAATTGAAAAGAAACATAGGATACCTCTCCTAGCTCCCTACTGCATTGCATAATTGATTCCTTGGCTTGATATCTCAAGGTACAACAAATTACATCCCAAGGTGGGACAGATGGCTCTCCTCTAGACCTAAGAGCCCAATTCTATCTGTAGAAGTATATTCCCTACAAGCCAAGAACGTCTTTGAAAATAAAAAAAAGAGGATTGGAGGTCTTTCCCCGGAACCGATTCTGGAAGACCATGAATACGGACGTTGCACCCATCTCATCATGTTCGGCCATGACTTGTTCCAAATTGTGTTGTTTTTGTAACATGGCTTCAGTCTTCTAGAAAGTTGAGGTGTTGGCTCAGTTGGTCAATATCTTTCTGAAGCTCCCAAATTTCAATATGCACAGTCGTGATGAGATCCTTAAGATCTTGTTTCGTGGTTAAATGTGTGATGTCCTCTTTCAAGAGGAAAAGACTGCCTTGTTACATAATGTCTATAGGCAAAGTAGGTGATTGCAAAGTAGCTTGGGTAGTGTGGCCTCAATATTGAAGAGATGAGGATCAACATGGCTCAGCACCAGGATCAGCAAGGTCAGCGGTAGGTGGAGATGCGGAATGGCATGCAGGTAGGAACTCTGTAATTTTTGCTGTCTGCTGCTGCTGTATTTGTTTCTGCATCTTTGATGTTGACAAATGGGTGATTGGAGAATTAAAGGTAGGCATTATGTAACCTAGAGACGTAATGAAAGTGATCTTAAGACACTATAATAGCCCTAGTCTTTGGAACACACCAGTTAGGTGTCCCCCAACTTTTAGAGTTTTTATTATTTTTCTGTTAAAACTCCCCCCATTAGGCGGGTTACCATTACTGGGCTTCCCATGGAGTGGATTGACCAGTGTGCACATTTTCCCTGCAAGCAGAGTACTCTGGGGCGCTGATTCTTTCACAATGTTAACCTGAAGAAACCGAAGATTGATTAGTAACCCGTTGAGTGCCTTGGTCCACTTCATCCCTACTTGCACCTCTTCATGCAGAGGTTTTCTCTGAGCCGTTGGGCTCTTAAACTCTTGTTGGGTATTTTATTAACTGTATCTCATGAGTTACGGTGCAAGGAGCAAGGATGGCTGCATTGGGACTCTCCTTGCTTTCCTTCTCCAGGTTAACCCTTCACCTGCCAGATAAGTACTTTCTGGGCTTTTGTTGGGTGAACTATTAGTCTGGGGAACTGTTACTAGTGGTTTATACTAGTACAGACACTACTCCTGTCAGGATGTTGGATTCAAAGGGACATGAGACTAGACCTAAGGCTAAGGACTCAGGGGCGTTACTGAACCCCCTTTTCTTACTGTTCCACATGTCAAACTGGGTTCCCTAGAGAGTAATCTGGATCTCTCTGCCCCTGCTGTTCTGTGGCCCCCACTACTCCACCAGGCTAGTCCAGCACTGAACAAGAGCCAGGTTGGGGGAAATCACTGTTGTCCACAGTGGCCAAACTTCCATTCTCCCTCCGGGGTGTTATTCAGTCTTGGAAACCCCCATTGCTTTCAAGTATGTGGCTCCTAGATCTCAGAGTTTGCCTGCGCTTATGGGGGCTTCCTCTGAGGAGGAATTTTCAGAGGGGGAATGTGAGGAAGGGAAATATGAAGATATGGATTATTCCTACTCATATGGGGACTCTTATGAGGCAGACCCCCCTTCCCTCGACTGAGGGCTTATTAGGGCTGTTTTGGAGACCCTTCAGTTCCCTGACAGTCCTGATGAGGGGCTTTCCTCTGCTGATATCTTCCAAAGACATAGCAAATCTTCTCCTGTATTTCCTCCTTATGCCACTATGGACCAGATTCTTCTGGATGAGTGGAAGTACCCCTTTTCAGTGGCAGCTTTGGCTCAGTGGGCTTCTCCCCCTTCTGTGGACCCCCTGTATTCAGTCTCTCCTTTGGCGGATGCACCGGGACTGAGAAATGTGGAGGATAAGAAACTTGATTCTGTCCTCAGGGCTAATTTCACAGATGGGCTGCTTCGAAGCTTATTTTTGCCTCTGCCTGGGTTAACAGGACTGTGGCTGCTCAAAATCAAAGACATATAAAAGCAGCTTCCACCTTCATGGGACAGATCTTCCACAGATCACCTCCCTGGGCGTTATTATTATCCCCTTCACACACCTATACAGGCTAGGGGAACTCATCCCTCTGGTGCCGATTAGGACTTTACATCTCCTTCCCTCTGATCTAGTCCTGTACTCAATGGGGAAATCTCGATACTACTTGCACCCAATCTTCACATCTGGAGGAATCAGACTAGCTTTATTTTTGATTTTATCCTGTAAGCGCAATAATGTTGTGTGCTATATGTTATAGCTAAAAATAAACTCTGCTTTTAGATGTCTTTGTTTTTGTGTTTCTATTTTTAGATTTGAAGTTTTATGTGGATATGGAAAAAGGCCACAAAAGGAGCAGCATAGAATTGAAGAGTGGTGGACTTAGTCTGACCTATTATGTGGGGCAGGCGGAACTAATCTCTTCTGTGTTCACCCCCATTCCATTGTGACTAACGTGGGTGACTATTGTCATTTTCATATATAACATCACTCCATCCTATATATCTGTGTTTAACATCATCATGAAGATTTTATACATCTGTTTTTAACATCATTATGGACCTTGAGGTCTCGTAATTCGTTCCAGTTACTCTTTTGTATTGGACATTGGGACTAATGTGTTAAGGAATTAGGTCCTAGAGTTGGATATATTTGTAACACCTATTGTTTTAGGGTGGAGTATATTATTGTATTGGATAATAGGGTGGATACTATTGTCTTTTTTTATCATATTGGATAATAGTCAGTTCGATACATAGAGGTATATATCCATATATTGGAGACTAGAGCACTACTTATTCCCTTTGTGGTTTTTGCTATAGATGTTGGAAGCTGCCAGTGCAGATGCCTCCAAGGCCAATACCTATGTTTCTGAGTCCTTATTTAATGTGGTCAGATTGTCTGCTAAAGCCTCAGCCTTCTTTTTACTGTGCAGTGCACCTTGTTGCTTAAGATTTGGTCTGTGGTCCAATCTTGTCACAGTAACCAGTACGAAATGAAGGTCAGACACAGGTATAGTAAAACCACCTTTATTCAAGATACACAATAATAATAATAATAATAATAATACCCCAGCAATGCCCCAGAATAATAACGGAAAGGCCTAGTCCACTACCCAGACTGACACTGAGCAGAGGCCTGTACTACTCAGATAGGTGTAGGGAACCAGCCTATAGTTCTCACTCCCAGGATATGTGTCAGGTGCCCAACGGAATCAGAGTACTACCGCTAGGTACAGAATGGGGACAGTGGTAACCAGGGACAGTGACAACATTGGGCGACTAGCCCAATGGTCTATGAACACACTGATTGAGTAGACAGCCAGAGCCACAGTTCAGAACCGAGTGGATAGTCAGACACAACGGGGCCAAACAAGGAGCGAGTAGTTAGCTAGAGCCACAGGTCAGAACCGGAGTGGATAGACAGACAAGCCGGGGTCATACACTGAGCGAGTAGTCAGCCAGAGCCACAGTTCAGAACCGGAGTGGTTAGTCAGACAAGCCTGGGTCATACACAGAACGAGAACGGAAGCCAAATCAGGGTCACAACGAGGAGCAAACATAACTAACAGTCGCAGAAACACGACATAAGGGTGACTGGCCTTAGCCCAGGGATGTTCATATAGGCCCACACGGAGGCGGGAATTAATTAGTCAAATGAATGCGTGCGTATAAACAAGCACCGCGTTCAGAGACAGACGCATCTGCACCCTTGACCACCAGACAGAACAGCAAAATAGCACGGGGGTATCTGGCAGCATGTTGGCTCCCCGGTTTATTGGCCCATTTAAGATTATTCGCAAAATTAATCCGGTCTCCTATGCGTTGGAACTTCCACCGTCTATGCACATTCACAATGTGTTCCATGTGTCTTTATTAAAACCCTTGGTTTGCAATCGTTACACGACCACTCCGGTGGTTCCTGGGCCGGTGGACGTCCAGGGGCAAGAGGAATATGAGGTCCAGAGCATTATTGATTCTAGGCGACTTAGAGGGAAGTTGCAATACTTGGTCCACTGGAAGGGCTATGGCCCGGAGGAGCGCTCTTGGATTGACCAGAAGGACCTCCATGCGCCCAGACTTGTGCACAATTTCCACTCCAAATACCCTCAGAAACCGAAGCCTCCAGCTGGGAGAGGGGGTCTTTGAGGGGGGGTACTATCACAGTGCCTGTGATCTAGCTGTCACTCTCTGCTATGTACAAGGGTGATTTGTTCACTTAGTTTGGCCCGCCCCTTGGTTTCCTTTTTATACCTGGCAATTCCATCTGTCAGGCGCCCTTTCGTGGTGTTTCAGAGCCAGTTGTTCTGTTGCTACGTTTCTGATTCCTGTGTACCGATTTGGCTAGCCCTGACCATTCTCCAGTGTTCCTGCTTGTGTATGACCCGGCTCGTCTGACTATCTCCTCCGGATCTCGACTCTGCTTGGCTGACGTTCCTGCTTGTGTATGACCCGGCTCGTCTGACTATCTCCTCCGGATCTCGACTCTGCTTGGCTGACGTTCCTGCTTGTGTATGACCCGGCTCGTCTGACTATCTCCTCCGGATCTCGACTCTGCTTGGCTGACGTTCCTGCTTGTGTATGACCCGGCTGGTACGACTACCTCCTACGTGCTCCGATCCGGCCTTGCTGACTTCCTCCCGCAAGATCACCTCCAGCGTGTTCAAGAAGACCCACGTTCCGGTTTGTCGCCGTCGCGACATTATCATCCACTGTTCCAGTACTTGTGTGACTGTCTTGCCTGGTGTTACTTCGTGCAGTGCAGTGTTACTATCGTGCAGAGCTGTGTGCGCCTCCCTCAGACCGCAGTGCTGTGCTACCGCAGAAAAGCCTTGTGTAAACGTGCCTTTTAACCCTACCAGTGCTGTCTCGGTCCCACTCTCCCTACTCCAGTGTGAGCCTCGTTCATAGTGAAACTCTTGCTGAGTTGGCCGCTCTCCGTCGGCAACTCGATACCATCCCAGTAGAGTGTTCACTTCCTATTAGGCCGGTTGGGCGCTTTGGCTCTCTATCTCTCTCGTTGTATACACTGGGCGATTCCGTTATACCGAGTGGTGACGGGCACAGGCTTTAGCACTAGCATTCCGGTACTACTTCTGTTGGGCTTTGGGCCCTGTCTCATTATACTCAGTCCGGTAGAGTCTGAAGAGGCTTGGGAGCTCTTGCACTGCAGGCCGGTTCGATACACGCCCGTGGGGCTAAGATCACTTGCACCAGCAGTAGCCATTCCTGTAGGTACGCCCGTGGGGGGCTATTGGGCTCTGCTATACTACACACCGTGGCGAGACAGTCCCTATCCACTTGTTGGTGAACATTTCTTCAGCACAGCTTATCTACACCTTGGGCGTGCCAAGCATCCACTTAAGAGACTGTTCATAATCAAGGACTTAACCCTCTGTGGTTACCTTAAGCTTAGCCTACTTATACCCAGGGCGTGCCAAACAGTTCCTTTGAAACTATATTTATCAAGGACTTAACCCTCTGGGGTTATACCCCTTCCTTGGTAGTATTTGTACTTGCTGTCCGTTTGTGCATTTAACTTTGTATTTTCCAGTCACTATCATTTATGTACACCCATCCGCCACTAGAGGGCGACCTTATGTGTTATTATTGCTAAATAAAACTGTGTTTTATTTTACATACTGGTCTGAGAGTCTTTAAAAAACCGTGACACTGAGATGCCCACCAAACTTCCTGCTATAGTGAGGAAACTGTGTGTCACGGTTTCCCATAAATAATTCAGGAGTCAGACCGGTATAGTAAAAATGACAATATTTATTAAACAATACAAACAGAATATAACAATAATTTGGAGAAATCACAGGCACTAGACACAAGGAACAGTAGAGGTCCCACTAGAGGTCAGCAACTCTATCAGGAATAAGAGTCTGCCTAAACGAGGGAACCTCTACCAGAGGGCGATATTTCATGCCCTTCGTCATTGGACACCCCAGCTGGAAGACTGCCCAGTCCCAGTACAGTCCAACAACGCCATGGCCGTGGCTTACATCAACAAGCAGGACGGAGCAAGAAGTCTTGCTGCTTGGTTAGAGGACAAGGAAATTTTGTCCTGGGCAGAAGAACACTTTCCTGCCATATCCACAGTGCACATTCCTGGCGTAGACAACGTCATGGCAGACTTCCTCAGTCGACACACAGTGGACAGCGGCGAGTGGGAGCTGCACCCAGAGGTGTTCAACCTCATCATTCAGAAGTGGGGTCTTCCTTGCATCGACCTGATGGAGACAAGACACAACTGGAAGGTTCCGAGGTTCTGCTCTTGCTGGAGGGATCCTCTAGCTATAGCGGTGGATGTCATGTCCATTCCATGGTTATTTCCTCTGGCTTACATCTTTCCTCCCCTCCCCATGATACACAGGGTGTTACGGAAATTGAGACTGGAACTCTGTCCAGTCATTCTGATTGCTCCGTACTGGCCTTGGCAGGCTTGGTTTCTGGCGCTTTTGGATCTGTCAGTGGCAGAGCCATTCCGGCTCCCTTGCCATCCGGATCTTCTTCTACAGGGTTACCTGTGGAAGGAGGATTTTCATCGTCTAGCTTTGACTGCTTGGAAATTGAATCCTCAATATTAAGGAAGAAGGGTTTTTCTTCTGGTGTGGTGGGTACTATACTTACTGCCCACAAACCTGTTTCTTCTAAGGCCTACCATCGTGTGTGGGTGTAACGGTTTGTACAAATGAATACAGGACAGGTACTTATAGGTAACAATCACTTTATTAATCACAAATAATAAATCAGTAAAGCACGGCAATAAACGGCAAACAGTGGAATACGTATTCAACGGAACTAGCACCACCACTAGGGAGTAGGAGATTGCCTCTGTAAGAGACTCTATCAGTATGGCCCAGTAGCTGAAACGAATGCGTAGTCTGCAGAGCCACAGGTCCGCACCTGAAGGATACCAGACTATACGGAAGGAGAATCAGGAAGGATAACTGTCTGAACCCCAGGTCCGCACCTGTAGGGAAACCAGACTTAATCGATAGGCAGCAGTAGTAAGGAATGTCTAAGCCTAGGTCCACACCCAGAGGATCACCAGACAAAACCCCCAGTTAACAAGGAATGGATAGTCGACCAGAGCCGCAGGTCTGCACCAGATTGGTTGTCGGACACGCCTAGGGTCATACACTGAGTGTGTAATCTGACAGAGCCACAGGTCAGCACCAGAATGGATAGTGGGACAAGCCAGGTCATACATGGAGCGGGTAGTCAGGTCATACACAGAACGGATAGTCAGCCAGAGCCACAGGTTCGCATCAGATAGGATATTAATAGCTGGGCAGTACAGCAATTGAAAGTAATCAATTGTAAGTGTACAAGGAGATATTCTGAAGATAATCTGGAGGTGATCTGTAGTGACTAAATTTAGAAAACAACTGTAAAATCTGAAGGTATTTTACTCTTTAGTATTTGTCCCCTGATTACATTAGTGCTGTTAAGATGTCAGGTATGTTGCAGTGCAATGGATTTTTTGCTTTTTTCACCCAGGAAACCTTTTGGAGGTTTAGAAGTTGTCCAATTTGTCAGCAATCTTCTGTTTTACAGCAGGAGATTGATAATTTGAAGGCTGAAATCTACAAATCTGTGAGCTCCACACAAGTACAAAAGAAACAAGTGCCACTGCCTCAGAGACTTCCAAGAAATGGCAGATGGACTACAGTTGGTTCTGGAAGGATAAGAGTTGTGGACAAGAGGCATGTCCCACAGTCTGTGCCTCTTCATAATTCTTTTGCTGCACTTTCAGAAAACTGCCTTAATATTGGAACAACTCCAGAAGCAGAGACTACTGGTTCACCAGCCTGTAATCCACAGATAAATCAGAGTGCAACCACTGACAAACTGACAAAGGTAAGAAGTGAAAACTACTTTGAGAGGAAGCAACTATTATTGGGGGATTCTATATTAAGAGGCGTGACTGGAGGAATGTCATGGTGGTTGCAAACAAGTCAGATGTCTTCCTGGTGCTACAGCTCACAGAGATAGAAGAAGAATTTTAAAAATTGTCAAGGAAGCAAGACAAAATGGAGAGTTGGATGTCATAGTCCATTTAGGGACAAATGATTTGGCTTGTAATGAGGTGAGTGTGGTAAAATATGTTTTTAAGAAGCTATGTAAGGATCTGCAGCAAGTTGCTTCCACTGTATCTGTTTCAGAGGTTCTACCAGTGTATAAGGAAGATGATGGAAGGATGCAGCGAATTAGAGATTTTAATTCATGGCTAGGGAAGTGGGGCCAAAAACATGGATTTGGCTTTGTTTCTCACACCAACCCTATTTGGTGTAACAAGGAATTGTGCAAAAAGGATGGTTTGCATCTTTCTCAAAAGGGAACAGGGGTTCTCAGCAAGCAGTTAAGAAGTTTTGTTAACAGGTATTTAAACTAGTAGAGGGGGGCAATGGAATGATACAGGATAAAACCAATTGCCTCCCACAGAATTACACAGATGAATTTGATCAAGGTATGTCTGTGGCACATAGGTCAAAAACAGTAGATTTTTTTTTGACTGGGTAACTAAAATAATAGATCAAGGGCGAGCAGTAGATATAGCTTATCTAGATTTCAGTAAAGCATTTGACACTGTCCCTCATAGAAGACTCGTAAATAAACTGCAGCGTTTGGGTCTGGATGCAAAAATAGTTAAATGGATAAGGCAATGGCTGAGTGACAGGAGACAGAAGGTGGTAGTCAATGGAGAATATTCGGACGAAAGGAGTGTTACTAGTGGAGTACCTCAGGGATCTGCACTGGGACCCATTCTTTTTAATATTTTTATTAGTAATATTGCAAAAGTCTTCAAGGTAAGATATGCCTTTTTGCAGATGATACCAAGTTCTGCAATAGGGTAGACATTCCAGGGCGAATAAGCCAAATGACAAATGATTTAGGTAAATTAGAAGAATGGTCAAGAGTGTGGCAGATGCAGTTTAACATTGATAAGTGTAAAATAATGCACTTGGGACATAAAAATTCAAAGGAAAAATATACTATTAAGGGTACTGTACTGTCAGAGACAACAGAGGAAAGGGATTTGGGAGTAATTATCTCTAATGACTTAAAAGTAGGCAGGCAATGTAATAAAGTGGTACTGGGTTGTATAGCTAGGGGCATTAGTAGCAGAAAAATGGAAGTGTTCATGCTACTCTACAGATCTCTAGTTAGACCTCACCTAGAGTATTGTGTACAGTATTGGAGACCCCATCTCCATAAGGATATAGATACTTTAGAGAAAATTCAAAGAAGGGCTTCTAAAATGGTGACTGGTTTACAGGAAAAGAAATATCAGGATAGACTAAAGGATCTGAACATGTATAGCTTGGAGGAGAGAAGAGAGAGAGAGGGGATATGATTGAAACATTCAAATACATGAAAGGATTCAATAAAATGCAGGATGGAAGTATATTTCAAAGGAGTAAAAATGTTAGGACAAGAAGCCATAGTAGATAAGTGGAATAGCCTACCAGCAGAAGTGGTAGAAGTTAATACAGTGACAGAATTTAAGCATTGCATGGGAGAGGCATAAGGCTGTCCTTAACTTAAGAAAAGACCAAGGACCGAAAAAGGTTTGAGGTTTTTACTGTCGGAAAATGGGCAGACTGGATGGGCCGAAATAGTCCTTATCTGCCGTCAAATTCTATGTTTCTATATCCACTGAAGCTTTGGTATGCTAAATACGCAGTGGACAGAGCCCCAGGTCAACACCAGAGTGGGTAGTCAGACAAGCCAGTCCAGGTTTTGGTAAGCACACCCAAAGAAAAAAAGCACATTTAAAATTGCTGGAGTGCAACCAATTTTGACCAAAATAGCTAAAAGCAAATACACAAAATATTGGTGCATATCCAAATTTTCATCACCATTGAAGGGATAGTAATACTTAAAATGTAAACAAAAATATGTTGTAGGGTTTATCCCCCTGAGTAAAACAAGACTACTCCCACTGCTGAAAGGTGTTTCATTCAAAAGTTATTAATTTTCAAAGTTGAATTTTTTAGGTGCAATATCACAGTGGCCTGAAATTGTACAGTGGCGCTGTTGCTACACGATCTTATGGACAGCTCTGGCCCCGGGACCATAAGTCTCCATAGGATGGTGTAGCAACAGCGCCACTGTACAATTTCAGGCCACTGTGATATTGCACCTAAAAAATACAACTTTGAAAATTAATAACTTTTGAATGAAACACCTTTCAGCAGTGGGAGTAGTCTTGTTTTACTCAGGGGGATAAACCCTACAACTTATTTTTTTTTTTTACATTTTAAGTATTACTATCCCTTTAACCCTTTACTCTGCAGCATTGTGCCTGCATATCACTACTATATTCAAGATGAGGATTTAGTCACATCATATGGTCATAGAATGCTAATCTTGCCACCAACGCCAAGGTACTTCATATCTGGCAAGTACCTAACCTTAATATGCTTTGTCTTATGAGCTGAAACGCTCCTGCTTTAGGCATTTACTAACCTTAATTTACTTTATCCTGAGAGCTGAGTCTTTGTCAGCTTTACTCATTAATGGAGAGGGACTCTCTGACAGGTATTATATAGTGTCCTAAAGACAATGAGCATTGCAACTAGTGGTGGGAGGGGTGCTTAAACCAACAGATGCTAGTCAAAACTTCCAAAAAATACATTTCCAGTCCAGGTTTTGGTAAGCACATCCAAAGAAAAAAAAACACATTTAAAATTGCTGAAGCTTTGGTATGCTGAATATGCAGTGGACAGAGCCCCAGGTCAACACCAGAGTGGGTAGTCAGACAAGCCAGGTCATACACGGAACAGGTAGCCAGCCAGAGCAGCAGGTCTGCATCAGAATGGTTGTTGGACAAGCCAAGGGTCATACACAGAGTGGATGGTAAGACAGAGCCACAGGTCAGCACCAGATTGGCTAGTGAAACAAACCAAGTAATACACAGAGCTCAGGAAACATAGCTGCACTGGAACACCACGAAAGGGCAACTGATGTGGTGTCCAGGCAGTTTAAGTACCAATTGCTCCACCTCCAGAAGGTGGAGCAATTGGGGTACTATGTCTTTAAGAGCCGGGTCGTGACGTCACAGAGGATTCCCTTGACACGTGCCCGTACTCTGCTGGCTGAATGCAACACTGAGAAGCAGGAAGCTGGCTGCCTGCCAGGAAACCAGGGCAGCCTGCTACAGGGGAATCAGATGCTGCAAAGAGCCGCAAGGCAGCACACAAGAGACCGGCCGCCCACAGATGCCCCGCGGCCGTCTCAGCAGGTAAGCGGAACGCTTACACTGGACGACCTTTCTATCTTGGTGTGCTGATAGGGACCTGTCTCAGGAATTTGATCTGCCTACAGTCCTGGCCTTCTTGCAGGGCGGTGTGGACAAGGGCTTCAGTTTGAGTTCCCTGAACGTTCAGACTTCTGCTCTCTCCGTTTTCTTTCAGAGGCGCATTGCCATTCTTTCGGATGTCAAGGTTTTCTTTCAGGGCATTGCTCATACTCATCATGTCTTTACGAATCCCACTCCTCAGTGGGATCTTAACTTGGTTTTGGGCATTCTTCAGTGCCCTCCCTTTGAGTGCTTGGCTACCATTCCTCTACGCATGTTGACGTGGAAAATGGCCTTTCTCCTCGTGAAAACACCCTTTTTGGTGTTTCACAAGGGCAAGGCTGTGCTTCGCATTTCTCAGGAGTTTCTCCCGAAGGTGGTTTTTAGGGTTGCACCGATACTGGTATCGGTATCGGTGCCGATACCAACATTTGCGCGAGTACTTGTACTCGCGCAAATGCAGACGATGCCAGCACCGATACCCTGTGTCAGGGTCAGTGCTGCAGAGAGGGAGCCCGGGGAGCTGCTCACAATGCTCCCCAGTCACCTCTCTCCCTCCTGCAGCGTCGGAGCGTTGCCAAGGGTTACCATGGCAACGCTCCGACGCTGACCTCTGCCGGGGCTCGCGAGACGCTGACCTCTGCCGGGGCTCGCGAAAGAACATCGATCACCTGGCAGAGGAGGGTAAGGGAGAGAAGATGGGGCAGCGGGTGGTGAAAGAGGCAGAGAGTGGGGTCAAGAGGGAGAAAGAGGCAAAAGGAGGGGCCCAAGAAGAGGGAAAAGGAGGGGGGATCAGGAGAGAGAGAGAGAGAGGCAAAAGGGTGGGATCAAGAGTCAAGGAGTGGGAGAAAGGGGGCTCAAAATGGAGAGAAAAAGGAAGGCAAAAGAAGGGGTCTCAAGAGGGGGAGAATGAAGCAAAAGGTGGGAATCAAGAGGGGGATAAAGAGTCAAAAGGGGAGAATCAAGAGGTGGTGTGTGTGTATGTATGTATATGTGTGTGTGTATATATATTTCAAATACTTACCAATACCAATTACCGATACTTTTTTTTGCGGTCATTTGCCAGTTTTCCAAGTACCTAAAGTATATAGGTACTTGGAAAACTGGCAGATGACCGCAAAAAAAAGTATCGGTAATTGGTATCGGTGAGTACTTGAAAAAAGTATCGGTACGCGTACTCGGTCTTAAAAAATCGGTATCGGTGCATCTCTAGTGGTTTTGGAGTTCCACGTCAATCAGGAGATTGTGGTGCTGCCTTTCTGCCCTGACCCCACCTCTGACAAGGAGAGGGATCGCCACTTGTTAGATGTGGTTCATTGTCTCAAGTTTTATATACATCGCACTAAGTCTATCAGGCAATTTGACGTGCTGTTCGTCATTCCTGAGAGTCCCAGGGCAGGAAGACCTGCATCCAAGGGGACTATTGCTTCCTGGATCAAGTCCACTATTCGTAAGGCTTATGAGCTGTGGAAGAAGCCTGTCCCCTTTCGGATCATGGCCCATTCTACTAGATCTATTGAAGTTTCTTGGGCTTACAAGAATCAGGCCTCCGCTGATCAGTTGTGCAAGGCTGACACTTGGTCGTCTGTGCACACCTTTTCGAAGCATTACCGTGTTGATATGCTGGCATCGCCTGACGCCATCTTTGGGAGGAAGATCCTGGAGGCAGTCTTGCCTGTCTAGGATCTTCTTCGGTTCTTGGTGCTTCCTTCACTTTTGAGCCCTGTTAGCTCTAGTTCAGTGTGCTGTGTAACTGTTGGGGTGTTGTACCCCTGTTCAGTGTCATTGACACTTCCTTGTTGTTGTGCTATCTCTGATCTGATGGTTCATATCTACTCTGGTAACTTTGGGGGCCTTGCGTCTGGTCCTTGCCTTACTTCCCGCCTCTGGAAAACTCAGTGGTTGGACATCCCAGCATTACAAGTAACCTGTATTGGACGACAGAGAAAAGAGGATTTTAGTCTTACCTGTTAAATCCTTTTCTCTTAGTCCATACAGGTTACTGCTCTCCCACCCTTTCAAGGGACCATGCTTGGCTCTCTTGTGGCAGACTGTGGGGGTCCTTCTGGGTAATGCTCACAAGAGTCTTCTTTCCCTTCTATCATCTTGTCAATAATTAGTGTCTCAAATCTTACTGGAGCTGGTTGGCTAGCTGCAGCCAAGGAGGGAAGGTAGGCTTCACCCCCTGCATACAATTCTAGAATTGTTCCTGCCTACAATTAAAGGGGCAATTAAAATCCTCTTTTCTCTTTGTCCATATGACATACAAGTCTTCCACCCAGTCAAAGGGCCCTCGCTTGGTCTCACTTAGCTGGACGTGGGAGTCCTCTTAGGTCTGTTGCTCAGAGGAGCTTTCCTTTCTTATTTCTCATTGTCCTATTTAGTGAACTTGTCTCAAGTTTAACTGGAAGGTGGGGCTAGGGGATAGCCTGATAAGAAGGAGGGGTAGCTCCACCAACTTTTTTTTTTTTTTAAAGAAATGTTCCATCCTACTGGGAGTTTGTCACCTCCCCATGGTTCCTATGGACTAAGAGAAAAGGATTTAACAGGTAAGACTAAAATCCTCTTATTTGTGTTCTATATATATATTTACCCTTGAATGACGGAGAGCGCATGCGCACAGATCTCTTAGCAAAGATGTCTGCACTGTCCTATTGATGTAAGTATCATACGCATTTATGATTGCAACTCATGCAGACACTTAAAGTTTAATGTTCTATTTTCATGATTAACAAGATACTAGTAATTAATTGGGTGTAACTAATGTGTGCATTATAGTTCCGCTTTAACCACAGTGGCTGACAGCTGATCAGCATGGCTGCAAATGACATGGCAAAGAAATAGAAGTCCATGGAATCATCTAAAAATTAAATTAAAACAATAAAACCACTCTCATTTTCATTGTCCTACAATAGCTGTGAGATGTTTGAGCATTCGCACTCAATTTATTAAAAATTCATGCTATTTTTAGAACTCGGGATACCTTGAGGTGTGCACATGCATTGATGGCCATATTCAAGCATAACATAGTCAGAATGTTTGCTCACATTGGTGACTAAATGAGGTTAGTCGAACGATTAGCCCTTTGTCTTTAGTGTTTGTCTTGATTCTATTCCTGTTACTTTGTGTTATTCGTTATTTGACCTTGATTTGTTCCTAATTGCGCTCTGATGCTGCCAGTCCTGTCCTTGGACTGAATTTGTACTTTTCATCTTACCTCATATGTGGGTGTTTCTATATGACTCTGATTTGAAGATGCTTCTGGGTCTCAACTTGTCAGGCCCCTACCTTGCACTAGGCTACGACGCCATTGTGTCTCACACCTTGCTTCTGGGGTGGCACTTGTCACTCCTTTGACGTCAGTTTAACTCGTCTTCCTTGTACGCATGTACGCGACACTCTGTGTCCATTTTGCCCTATTCGCAAGACTGATGTACGTGATTGGATGCTTGGGATTTGCGTCACTTAGTGTGCAACGCTCCTTGCATCACTTACGTTACATGTCCCTTCCAGATGACGCAGGTTCCCGCCTTTAGTTCCCTATTTAAACCCTGGGTGGTGCTTTGTTCACTGCTCAGTTGTTCTGGTGCATCTGTACCTATTATCCAGCGTCCCTGATTCCGTGTTGTTGATTCCTGGCTTCCTGACATTTGGTTTGTTATACCGCTTACATGATCTTACCCTTGACGTGATTCCTGGCTTCCTGATTCTTGGTTTGACTCCTGGTTTTCTGACCTCTGGTTTGTTCTACCGCCTATCTGATCTGTGGCTTGTTCTACGGACTCTTTGATCATTGACTCCTAGACTCACTGTTGCTGTCTACCCTATCCAGAGACTCTGTCCTGTCTCTTCAGCTTAGGAGATCCTGTGCATTGGGACTCCCTGCCTACTGGGCCCCAAATCTGGGTCATTACTTCACACATTTCCAGCTCCATCTTTACAGCCTCTTCGTGTCCAGTAGCATTTACAAAATACCTTTGTATATCTTTGAGTAGGTGCTTCTTCGTTGTACAGATAATATTCCTGCTGCTAGGTTCTACCACCATCAGAAGTTCCACAACAGATGGATCCCACAGGATATGCCCAGGTTCAGAATAGCTTACTGCTTTTTTTTAGGCAGTAAAAAACCTGCAAGGAGGACTCCCCAACTTAATGTGAAAGTCTAAGAGTTAAGATATGCAAGTATCCAACCTGCTACCACTTCTGCAGCTTCCTCACTTCCAGGAGCCTCAGGATTAGTGCTAGATTCAGGACTAACTGTCAAAGAAACCTAGTTCCCCTTACCTGACACATTTTCAGGAAAGTCTCATCACTTCATGTGTTTCATCGACTGATGTCAGCTCCTGTTATGTTGTGATGTTAGAAAGCTAATCCTGTTCCTGTCTGTTAAACTTGCAGATTGGCCACATCACATATCCTCATTCCTAAAGGCTACAGCAGTCCTCTGTGATGATAAGCATCACATTGCTGATGCATAGTACCCCCTCAGAGCCTTACATCAAGGCAAACACTCTTCTAAAGAATTGGCTGCTGAATTAATACTTTGGGTGGCTGGCACATGATGGAATGAGCCCGCACTAAAGGACCAGTTCCTCCTAGGGCTATCCAAATGTTTTGAAGAAGCATTTGCTTGGGTGGGAGTTGCTGACTCTTTGGACGGACTAATGACATTGACTAGCCACATGGACCATAGCCTCTGAGAAAGAAGGCAACAATGGGCTTGCTCATCATCTCCTATTTAGCTACTCACACTAGCTCAGTTTGATGTTACTATCCTTCTGAGACATCTATGTATATTGGATTGGTTCAGTCTGCTCTTTCCATTTAAAGAGAAGGCTCACATCTTAATATATAATATATCAATCTTAATATGTGCTTATATTGAGTTAAGGAAGGCCATTAGCTCCATAGTTGCCATGTAAGACCCCATCTAGGCAGGAGTAAGTGCCCCTATCACTTGACTTACTTCATCCTTGAAATACTACCATCATACCCTGCGTGATGACATCAGTCTTGCAATTGGCAACTATTGGATCACTAGGTGTTTACTTTTTACTAGGCGGGAAGAGAGAGGCTCTTCAAGAGCCCCAATCTCTGACCCCCTCCCCAGCTCCAAATTAGACAAGACTACCTTATTTTGAAAAGGGAATTCACTTCTTTCAAAAGAGGGTTCTTTTGTATGTATGTATGTATGTATCTTTATTTATATGGCGCCACACAGTGTACGCAGCGCCTTACAATAGACATATGTTACAATAAATAAGAGGGGATGAAATAAGTGCGACATTCATAGAAACAATGGGAGAGAGGTCCCTGCCCCAAGGAGCTTACAGTCTAAATGGATAAAGGGAGACATACAATGGGGTAAGAGGGTGTTAAGTGCTGAGATTACAAGTGCTGAGTTTGGCCAAAGGCAGTGCATGGTCCTAGTGCATTTTGTATTGTAATGTCATGTGATAACATGAACACCTGACATATTACAGTATAGTATGGGGGGAGAAAGGAACATTTGAAGAGCTCCTATCTTGGTCCCCTGTGACGTAAAAAATTTGGGCTGCTTTCATTTGAAAGAGGGGAATATCCTCTTTCAATCAAGGGTGCCCTTTAATATGTCCTTATAGGGTGATTACAGGACAAAATCCATAGACATTTAACATAGGGATGTTTCTTTAAGAGCCCTGTCCCACCTCCTAATAACTAAAAAAAAACAAAAAACAAACAACAGAACAACAGAGTATCTGAGAGAAACATCTGTATATAGGAAATGCTAGAGTAAAATGAAGACAAATCAGCCTATAGAGTCAGTGAGACAAATCTTTGATTTCTTGGATGGAAAATTTTCAGGGGTACTCCACCGTCGTTCTTTAGAGATGTTCAGCTAATCTGCATACAAAACACAGACAGGCAGACAAGGGCAAAGCACAGACCTCTGGGAGTAGTACCGTCAACAGTGGGGCCCCTTAAAAGTACATGAAGTTCACTCACCAGATGACTCTGCTGGATCTGACTGTAAGTATAACTCAGATTAAGGGGTAGATTTAAAGGCAGGCGTTAGTGTGTTTTTGTTTTTTGTTTTTTTTTTACTAACGGGTGCGTTAACATGCAGTAAGCCATTTAAAGGTCCGTCTTAAGAACAGCTAACAGCAGTTCACAAATGATTACGGCCTATATACTTACGTGCATTGAGACTCATGGAACAATATTCCCCAGAGCCATTTAAAGGAGTGCGGCACTGCTAACGGCTGAAAAAAGATACACCTAATGACTCAAACTTAAGACCAAGTTCACTTAGCCGTTCAACACTTAACGGTCAACAAAACACCCGTTACATAGGAAAACAGAGTAAATGCTTACAGCACAAGCATGTAAATGGCAAAATTAATCCGTGCAATGCCAAATTAACACAAAAACATGGGCAGACACCACAAATAACTGTCACACACAACAACAAGCAACACCACAGGGACAAGGACTTAAAAAAACAACAACACAACATGGCATGGAACAATGGGGGACACCTGCCAATACAAAACAAGCTCACCTGTGCAACATCATCATCCGATCGAGACAAAGCCTGTACCCACCAACGTCATACTTGCAACTGACAGCAATCAGAACACAACCGATTTTAAAACACACCTGCAAACACTCTCCTGGACAACAAACACCTTCCCTTTGGTCATAACTCACCTCATCACCACACCTACACAATGCCCTACCACATATTTAAAGGGACAGCTCACCACACTAACTTGTGGCTTGTTTTCCACTCAGGAAGAGAGAGAGAGGGAACAATAAGATTGTTGGGATAGTTATTGATGCGAAGACTGCGGAGAAAGCGTGCATGGGTGAGAGCTAGAGAACACCAGCAAGCCCCAGGCACACCTGATCAACAGCCTTCACCTGTTGCAAGTGACTAGGCTCTGGCTCAACAGCCACACAGGAGCCCATCACTACCTTGAGGACAGCACCTGTCTACAGATGCACAGCTGCAGCAACAGGATGCTCCCCAGCTGCCACAGGGACCCCTGCAGCAGCGGAGGATGTATAGACGACCACCAAGGCCCAGGGGTCACAATTTTTGGAATGACCGATAATGAGGTGATTGATCGCTACAGGCTGAGGCCGCACAACATCATTGCCTTGTATGAGGTCATCAAGGATCAGGTGGATACCATTTACATCCACAACATTCCCTATCTGGCCTTCAAAAACTCCTATGTTCCATTCACTTAATGGCAAGTGGCGCCATCTGGTCCACTGAAGGTTATGCATCTGGCATGTCACAGGCCACATTCTCCAGAGTGCTGGCCCAGGTCTTGCCATCCCTCAAAAGCAAGGCCAGTGCCTATATACATTTCCCCACCACCAACATGGAGTGGATACATCTGAAGCAGGGCTTTTACGCAAGGGGAGACATGCCCAGGGTCATGTGTGCTATAGATTGCACCCGTGTCCGTATCAAAGCCCCAGCACGTGGCGCACATCTATTCATCAACAGGAAGAACTTCTACTCCATGAACGTACAGATGGTGTGTGACAGCAACATGAGGATTATGAATGTCTGTGCAAAGTATCCTGGCAGCTCTCATGATTTCATGCATTCTACAAAACTCCTCAGTCCACAAAGATTTCGAGAATGGAACTTATACAGGGGGATGGCTTCTGGGTGAGTTCACAATACTAGATCACACCACATCCTCGGGTGTACACACGACACTGCTCAGCATGTTCCTGACTCACAGCTAGTACATCCACCGCAGAAAACAAAATTCACACAACATTTGCTCCCTGTCACACCGTGTCACTCACTTTCCACAGGTGATGCTGGCTATGGCTGCAAATCATGACTCCTCACTCCGGGTCGCCAATCCCCAAACAGATACCCAGGAAAGATACAACCAGGCTCATGGCAGAACTCAGAATGCCATTGAGCGGACCTTCGACCTCCTTAAGTCTCGATTCCGATGTCTGGACCACTCTGGGAGAGCATTGCAGTATGCCCCAGGTGTGTGACATCATAATAGCGTGTGCAATACTACACAACATCGCAGTGGACACAGGCTGGTGATGAAATCCAGGCCCCCCTCCCATACCTGAAGTGCCCATGGACATCGGCCATGTTGAGGAGACCCTGAGAGGGGCGCAGATCAGAGACAGGCTTATCACGGACCACTTTAGCTGTGAGTATAACACAGGCATTCAAACAATCCATGCAAGTCCTCCGTCAGTCCTATGAATTGGTGCCAACACACTAACCAAACCGCACATGATGTTCTGTTTCACCCCACAGGATCATTGACACAACACTGCAATGGCAGAAGGATGGCCCCAAACATCATCCATACCATGGACGTGGCATATTCTGTGTGGGGATTCCAAAACCATCTTCCATTCCCTTCTCAATGTTGACATTGATACCTCAAGGATACCATGCACACCCCCAGGAAAACCAAGGTACAACACATCACCCATGTTCAGCATCTTACATGGCTTGATTGACAGCAGCTAACGGGAATTGCCATGATCATAGCCAGAGCAACCATGGTACCCTTGTAGTGAAAGTGTTATCCAACACTCTGTCACATCAAGGGTTAAAGGGCCATTGGAGTCAACATGGGACCTGTAGTTACCTATAGCTGAGAAGAGCAGCAGAGGGATGAATCTCCAGTGGTATTGTTGAACAACATAGAGATCAGGAAACGTGGATCAGATCTCAAGGGACACCATGCTGATCTGTGTGTGTGTGTAGTGATATGTGTCCCTGACATGAATACACAGATCAACCAATATGTCCTAATAGTTCCATGCAAGAAATAAAATTGGGCTGCCACTGTCACTCTGTGAAGTTGATGTTATTGCATGATGATCAGTTCGAGGGTGCTGCTCCAAATCCTGTCCTCCATTCCCACAGGCATCCATAGCATGATCCATCCTTGAACAGAAGAATTTCCATGTGACTGGACTGAAGCCTTGACAACACTTACATGAAGCTCACTTCCTGATGTTTTAAGTGATTGTGTTGGTGATGCAATGTTTGACCTGGTGTTCACAGAAACCTCTACTGGAACATTCACATATCCACACAAAACACAAATTCATGTGTATACAAACATACAGGTATCAGACCTGTACAGTAAGAATGCTCATGTACAGAGCTAACAAACTTTGTGGACAACACATGAGCAGTTCAGTAGTGTTTCTAAAGTATTTGTATGTAGTTTTAAATGTACCTTTTGTGTGTGCATACTAGTGTTCAATGCATATATAGGCAATATACACAGAAACCACATGTAGATTTACTGTAGTCTGAGACACAATAATGGAGAACCATCACTATTCTATCTGTGTCTGAATGAATACATTTTGGAATAGACATGTCTCAATGTGGAACCACACTCAAGGCTATAGTATCTCTCAGACATGGGAAGGCATGACCCACATCACAGGAGTCCACTACTTGTTTGGCCATGAGAGGACTCTGTGATTTATTCATGCTAACAGATGTTGGCAGTGATACACCAATATGTGTTGTGAGTGATAAAGAGGTGATACAGGGGACATAATTCCAAAGTGATGTCTAGGGTTGCCACCCAGCCGGTATTTTACCGGCAGGCCGGTAAAAAATTGGCTTCTGTCCAATGTTAAATCTATGGAGGGAATGCCATGGCCGGTATTTTTTTTAAGAAAAAGTGGCAGCCCTAGTGATGTCATGTCCACGGTTTTGTATTGCTCAAAATAATCAATGTTCTGAGATTACTTTAGTTTGACATATCTCAGTACATGGTCTACATCAACAAACAACCAGACTAAGTGGACAAGTGTTATCACTGGTGAAGTGTGTTACAAACTTAGTAAAACAACAGCACATCTTACTAGATACCCCAATGCTCAGCAAAAAGCTTCAATGTGTGTGCTACACATTGAATTCTCAGGACGATCATTGGGTCATCCAGGAAGTTAGGCTGTGATGCAAACTCTTATTGTGAAACTGACTGACTGGAGAACCCAATGCTCACCCTAGGATTACAATATGTAGCACACACATTGAAATCCTAGTGTGTGTGAACATTGCGTTCCCCAGTAAGTCAGTTTCACAATAAGAGTTTGCATCAAAGACTATTTTGCTGCATGTTACATCTGTCCTGCTTGTTAGTTCTCTGCTAAGTCAAATAGTTCTTTGTTTGGTTAACCCCTTAAACACAACAGTTGATGCAGACGAATGTTCAGTGTTGCACCAGTTGTTCTAAGGAGTATGTTTTGTTCAAATTCAACCCACATCATGGCCATATAACACTGTCATGTTATATGGCTCCAGGGATGGATTGCCAGTTGAATTTGTACAATGGTGTGTGTGTGTGAACCCATTTTGTAACATCCCACAAACATGTTACCTGGGCAGAAGTTGTGTTCACTATAAATAAAGTGTTCACTGCACATGTTGATCTATCAGAAAAACACTTCTTTATTGGAACTTTGTACACAAGACACCAGGGGTTATAGTCTCACTCGTTTCGCACCTCCGTGCTTACTCATAGACTCATTATACATTATAAAGAGGTTCCCTTTATACACCAAACACTAATGGATTCCATTCAAACTATCCAATCCACTATCTCCATTAGTCAAATTATGGGATCTGTGATTCTCTACCCAATCAAAGGGTTACCACTCTATTTACTGGTTATCTCTATTGCTGAAACAAGGAAATTAACCCCATATTGTTCTATTTACTGGTTATCTCTATTGTTCAAATAAGAAAATCAACCCCATACTGAAGAGTTCAACTAAGTGATATAATATTTTAATGGATCCAATGATTGATGTACCAAATGAACCTCATTACTGAACACATACAATATAAAATTTAGAAAGAAAATAAAAAACATTTTTTTACTAGCAATACAATTTAAAAACATGACATGACCATAGATACAGTATATCCAAGGGTATATCTCTAAACCTTAGATGGTATGGAAAGGGTAAAATCACATTTTGATACACGTAATTAGAATATGATAATCTATGCAGAGTTCAAAGCATTCATTCTATAGAAGTATGATGTTTAAATTGCTGACTTATGTACAACATTAACATACTAAACTGTGATAATAATTTTAGAAATCTGTGACTTTGGGAACAATGCAGTTCGTAACGAATGATTGGATACACCTGCATGATATAGTAAGTAAATATATAATTTATATTATTTGTATTAAACATCTAAGGTTTAGAGATATACCCTTGGATATACTGTATCTATGGTCATGTCATGTTTTTAAATTGTATTGCTAGTTAAAAAATTATTTTTTATTTTCTTTCTAAATTATATATTGTATATGTTGAGTAATGAGGTACATGTGGTACATCAATCATTGGATCCATTTAAAATATAATATCACTTAGTTGAATTCTTCAATATGGGGTTGATTTTCTTGTTTGAACAACAGAGATAACCAGTAAATAGAGCAATATGGGGTTAATTCCCTTGTTTAAACAATAGAGATAACCAGTAAATAGAGTGGTAAGCCTTTGACTGGGTAGAGAATCATGGATCCCATAATTTGACTATTGGAGATAGTGAATTGGATCGTTTGAATGGAAACCGTTAGTGTTTAGTGTATAAAGGGAACCTCTTTATAGTGTATAATAATGAGTCTATGAGTAAGCACGGAGGTGCGAAAATCCTGACACTATAACCCCTGGTGTCTTGTGTAATACATTCCAATAAAGAAGTGGTTTTATGATAGATCAACGTGTGCAGTGAACGCTTTATTTATATTGAATATAAAGACGTGTCGGCCGTCTCTTCACTCTTGCATCGGATCATCGTTGCTGAATGGTGAGCGAATATAATGCAATACCTACAAGTTTAGTGCTGCTCATATATAACTATGTGAATTTGTGTTCACTGCATTGCTTGGCAATGCATTGGCGAGAACTCTGCCACACAATCTGTCACTAAACACAAAGCATATCAGACAGGATTCAAAAGCACAATGTTCTCTTTATTAATGGGGAAGATAAGTTGGCCATTTTATTTTTTATTTTTTTTTGGGGGGGGGGGGACCTTCGACTGGGTGCCTGAGGTAGATGCCCTGGCTGATTGCCTGGTCACTCTTTGCACCCAAGGGGTGGCTTCAGGGGGCACACTGGAGGGGAGTGGTGGCTGTAGTGGACACCTCTGTAGAACACAGCTCCCTCTCAACTTGTAGGTTCTCCCTGCGGTTCTGTTCTCTCAACTCCACCAGCACCTGCCCAATCATGTCTATCATGGTTCCCGTGATCTGCTCTGTCACTCTTTGTTGTGGTGCACTCCCATTGGCTGAGCTTTGTTTGGCCCGCCCAGTGTGGCCTTCTTATTCCGGACCTCTGGCACCTGTCAGGTGCCCTTTCGTGGTGTTCCTGTACCAGTGCTACTGTATTACATAGTTACATAGTTACATAGTAATTTAGGTTGAAAAAAGACTTGCGTCCATCCAGTTCAACCCTTTTCCTATTCCTGTTTACCATCGCTGACCCAAAAGAAGGCATCCGACTCCAAATGGCAATCAGATTTCTCCCTGGATCAACAAGCCCTAACTAAATATTAATCCCAATACTAACGTGCATAGCCCTCTATATTATGCTCTTTTAAATAAGTATCCAGGCCCCTTTTAAAAGCATCTAATGTATTTGATAGCACCACCTCCTCCGGAAGTGCATTCCATACCTTTATTGTCCTTACTGTAAAGAAACCCTTCCGCTGTTGTAGACTAAATCTCCTTTCCTCAAGTCTAAGCGGGTGGCCCCTTGTCCTGTGTACTGTTCTGTTAATGAACAGGTCTTTTGAAAGCCCTTTATATGGGCCTTGAACATATTTATATAGTGTTATCATATCCCCTCTAAGACGCCGTTTCTCTAGTGTGTACAAGTTTAACTTTTCTAGCCTCTCTTCATAACTAAAACATTCCATTCCCCTTACTAGTTTTGTAGCCCTCCTCTGCACTCTCTCTAGTTCCATAATGTCCTTCTTCAGAAAGGGCGCCCAGAATTGAACAGCATATTCTAGGTGGGGTCTTACCATGGACCTGTAAAGAGGCATAATTATATCTTCCTCCCTTGAGTCAATACCCCTTTTAATACATGCCAATATCTTATTGGCCTTTGCAGCTGCCAGCTGGCACTGCATGCTACTGCAAAGTCTATTGTCTACCATTACTCCTAAATCCTTTTCATTAGTAGATTTCCCCAGAGAAACACCATTTAAACTATATGTTGCATTTTTATTATTATACCCAAAATGCATAACTTTACACTTGTCTATATTGAATCTCATTTGCCATTTGCCTGCCCAGTTACTCAATTTGTCCAAGTCCTCTTGTAATGAAGACACATCCAGTTCAGACTTTATTACCTTACTTAATTTTGTGTCATCGGCAAACACTGATACATGGCTTCCTATGCCCTCTGGGAGGTCATTAATAAACAAATTAAAAAGAAGAGGACCCAGGACAGATCCCTGAGGCACTCCACTTATCACGTTTATCCAACTGGAGAACTTGCCATTTACTACCACTCTTTGCATTCTATCTTTCAGCCAATTTCCAATCCACTCACAAACATTTTGCCCTAGTCCTATTTCATTCAATTTGTACAGTAACCTCTTGTGTGGAACCGTATCAAATGCCTTGGCAAAGTCTAAATAGATCACGTCAACCGCCTCTCCCTCATCTATATTATTACTTACTTTTTCATAAAATGCGATCAAATGCGGTACACAGGAACGTATTGCTGCGTTCCTGTGTACCGACTTGGCTTGTCTGACTACTTTCATTGGTTCCTGCTCCGTGATTCGACCCGGTCTGGCTGACGTTCCTGCTCCGTGATCTGACCCGGCTTGTCTGACGTTCCTGCTCCGTGATTTGACCCGGCCTGGCTGACATTCTTGCTCCGTGACCTGACCCGGCTATCCTGACGACCCTGCTTGTGTTCCAGCCGTGATCCTGATCATGTGTCGCTTGGGCGACATTCTGACTTTCGCTGTGCTGATATAGGGCAGACTGAGTTATTATCTCCGATTCACTGGGCCTTCCCATTAACTCTTGCAGAGCACTGTTGCCTCCGTTACACTGAGCCCTCCGTTAACACTTGCAGAGCACTGTTGCCTCCCTTACACTGAGCCCTCCGTTAACACTTGCAGAGCACTGTTGCCTCCGTTACACTGAGCCTTCCGCTAACACTGGCAGAGCACTGTTGCCTCCGTTACACTGAGCTATCCGTTTACACTTGCAGAGCACTGTTGCCTCCGTTAACCCTGAGCCTTCCGTTTACACTTGCAGAGCATTGTAGCCTCCGTTACACAGAGCCTTCTGTTAACACTTGCAGAGCATTGTGGCCTCCATTAACACTGTGTTTCAGTTAACCCTTGCTATTCGCAGTGATTTAGTTACCGCATCGTTAGGTGCTATTGGGAGATTCCATCAGCTCTTGCAGTGTACAGCTTCCCGTTACTGCACCGGTCGGGTGCTATTGGCTCTTGTTCCATTCACTCTTGCAGTGTACAGCCTTTCCGTTACAGCACCGGTCGGGTGCTATTGGCTCTAAACACCTCAGCTCTTGCAGTGTCAGTGTCTCCGTTACCGCACCGGTTGGGTGCTACTGGCTCTAATCCCTCAGCTCTTGCAGTGTACATTGTCTCCGTTTACCGCACTAGTTGGGTGCTCACGGCTCAACGTGTGCTAGCTCTTGCAGAGTATTGTGGCCTCCGTTCCCTGCTCAGCACAAGTAGTAGTCTCAGTTCTGCCTTATTGACTGGTGCTCTTACATCTTGCACCACAGTCTCCTCCTTTACCATCTACTGGGCGTTGTCAAACACACCACAACAGAGACTGATTGCTTTTCATGTACTTTAACCCATGTTGTACTTGTAATGCCTGATTATGCCTGTCCTGTGACAGTATCTATTAATTTCCCTGTATACTGGGCCTGAGAGGGCATCTGTACATGATTGTCATTTTCCTGTCATACTATATTGCCTGTAGTGGGCAGTCTTTTGTGTCTTTTAATAAAACTGTGTTTTATTCTAACCTACTGGTCTGAGTGTCTTACAAAACCATTACAATGTCCTTCATTCCAGTATGGTACTGATGGAGTTGTGTGTTTATCCTGGTGAGCTCCAACTCCAGGGCATGTATCCTGTCCTCTATCCTTGAGGTGTTCCTCCGGGATTCCCTTCAGCTCTTTGAAATTTTCAAATCTGTACTGTGGCATGCCCGGAGTAGCCTCCTCTGTAGGGCCATGCACTCCGCCTCCATCCCCGTGAGGCCTGTGGATGTGCCCAGTGACTCTGCTGGTAGGGTTCCTGCTGCGTCTGAGTCCTCTGCTGCTGTGACAACTGGTGGAGTGGCTGCTGCAGATGATGGGTATATGCCCCCATATCAAGTAACTCACAGCTGCCCACTGATGTCTGTGCTGGTGGAGGTGGTGGAGTGATGTCTTCTCTCGGTAGAGAGCACTGGTGTTGGTAGTCCATTGGTAGGTGCTTGGCCCCCACCTGGGATTATACCTGGGGCCATGCTGGGGAGCCATCCAGGAGGGTAGGTCCATCTGTTGGGAATATGGCCCATATTGTGTGGTGGCGACTGTCCCGGGCAGCCATTGCCTCACTGGTGGTGGTGCTGCTGCTGCTGCTACTGCTGGAGGGTAGTAGCTTTTGGAGGTGGTGAGATACATCCACCTCTCCTCCTGTTGCATCCAGCCACTGTATTGGGGTGGTGCAGCCTGTGGTGGAGCAGCCTGTGTTGGTAGGAGATGTGGATGGTGGCTATGTGACCACCGGCTGGTCCCCTCCTCTGTATACTCCTCACTGGGTGGTGACATAGCCTCCTCTACGGGCTCCTGCTGTGCTGGAGGCCTGTAAGCTGTGTGAAGAAATTAGATGGTGTGATTAATAAACATAGCCATGATAGGATTAAAGGGACAGTAATACTTAAACTGTGTTAGAGAAGTGTATCTGTAGTAGGGTTTATCTCACTGAGTAAACAAGGGTACTCCCACTGCTGAAAGGTGTTTTTATACCGAAGTTATTATGGGTCAAAGTTGAATTTTGAGTTGCAATATCCCAGCGGCCTGAAATAGTAGTGGCGCTGTTGCTACACCATTCCTTGTATATTTCAGTTCCCGGGACTAGAGCTGTCCATAGGATGGTGTAGCAACAGCGCCACTGTACTATTTCAGGCCACTGTGATATTGCACCTACAAGATTCAACTTTGAGCTGTGATAAATTTTCAATGAAACACCTTTGAGCAGTGGGAGTTCCCTTGTTTTTCTCGGTAGGATAAACCCTCCAAACTATTTTTCTTTTCTCATTTGAAGAATTACTATCCCTTTGAAGGGTTAGCAATGGTTGATTTCACCTTGATGTAATATTGATCAATACTTCATTGGAATGGTCTACAAAGTGTGCCTGGTTTGTAAGCACACTCTGTGGACCATTCTAATTATCTGTAAATGGCGCAATCTTGACTCTGCCAAAGATCCTCCGTGTGGTCAAATGACTGAAATCTCCATCTGTCACATACAGCAATATCTGACAAACCATGAGAGTAAGGTGGGAGATACTAGGTATGTGTATTTTGATGATCTCAAGAAGAGTTAGTTTGTGATGGCTGCACATATATAGCCAGTAAGGCAATCACACGTACTGAACTGATCTCTGGGTTCATATCTTGTTGGGACATATTTGTACCCATTTGAAAGGTACATATCCACATACATATATGACCATTTTTCTTTGTGTACATATCTTTTTGGAACAGATCTGCAGTGGGATTCAAGTGTTATTCATCCCTATCTTATCAGTTAATCCCGTACAATGTAAGATTTTGAATTATTTTACAGGTGGTTGTGATGATGGTATCCTATGCATTACATTGTGATGCATGGGATACCACCCTGGCAATCACAGATTGATGAACTTGACAGGATCTTGCCCATGAGGTCTGTTCCAGTTCAATCCTGAAGGGCAACAATCAAGCCAGTAGTGAGGGATATCTTTGACTGAGGCCTGTTGTTTTTCTGGTTGAGCCCATCCATCCTTCTGAGTGAGGCAGCCGTACTCAATCAGAGCTATCCATCATTCATGGCCTGTTGTTGACCAAACTACAATGGTTCATATTTGGTTCCCATATGTATACTGCAGATAGTGGCTGGTGTGACATCCATCGATAGCATCAGCACTCCTGAGGATCCATGTGGGAATCAAAGGTGAGATATGTAATTTCAAGCTAGAGTACATGATTGCATACACAACACATGGCCTACATTTTTCTCCTTTAATTCTGTTGAATTATATTAGGCCTGTGTGTTGCACATACAACCAGTTATTCTCAGTGGCACTGTGATGTGTGACCTGATCCATCCTTTTTGTGATTCAGTAAGCGGTGATGAAGACCTGGTGAAATGAACATGATACTGACTTCTCCAGTGGTCTAATTTCCCCATTTCCAATGTTTTCTATGGAGTCTATACAATGGGACCATAGCAAATTGATTCATGTTATTGAATATTCTCCATTGACTAACATTGGGAATGTTGAAGTGAAGGTATGTACATGTTAATTTCTGTCCATCATCTTTTTTTCACCGCTTAATGAATGTCCCCTTTGTAGCATGCAATTGTTAGCCTATCGGCTTGTGTTTGTTTCCTGGTTAACCCTTTGAGTACCGGAGGTGTTGCCAAAGCATTGTTGAGTGATGCATTGATAATCCCTCTAGCACTCAAGTGGTTATGTGCTGACTTCCCTGTGGGTACATGGGTGACATTGTGGAGGAACACTAATGATGTTTAACAGGCAACACTTTAAAAAGCATGGTTTGGGTGGATTGTGTGTGATCAGCACAGCAACAAGAGGGTTGAACTGGGACTTGGACAGGTTTGGGCCTGGTTGAACCTTGCCATTTGTCCTTGTATTATGTCCTGTTTGAACCCTCAGGGTGCTGTGTTGGTGCAGTTGTGTGGATGAATGATGGGTATGTGTTGAGGTGTGACTGTGTTTGAGTGTGCAGCTTGTGTTGGTTGATGTGGTGTGTGGTTATGGGATGATGCACTTACTGGTAGTGTGGAGGCTTGTCTCATCCCCAGTGTCCGATCCTCCAGGGACCCCCCTCAATCAGCATGGATGACAAGGTCTGCTGCAGCCTCTCCTCCCATCCGCTGAAGGTGATGGGAAGAGGTGGACCACCTCCGGTGCCTTGGGCGTGCAGGGCAGCATCCCCCATCTTCTTAACCTGCCTCTTGCAGTCGCCCATCTCTTGTTGACAGAGTGAACATCCCGCCTGCAGCTGGCCACCGCATTGACCCGGCTGCAGATTTGGTTCCAGGCAGCCTTCCTCCTCGCAGTCAGACCAGGGACCCTCTCCCTCGGGAACAGGCTGCTCTCCCTCTCCAGCACAGCTTCCAGGAGGGCCCTGTTCTCCTCCTCTGTATAACATGGATCTCTGATCTTCTCCTTCTCCGCTCCGGTCTGTGATGAGTTGGAACCAATGTGCCCTGCCTGCGCTGCCCCTGCCTGTGTGTGGTGGTCCCCAGCAGCTACCCCTCATCCCACTGCAGGTTCTGTCCCTGTCCTCTTTGTGCTTGCTCTTCTGGGCCAGCTCACCCTCTGCCCTGCGGATGTCCCTCTCCCACCCCTACTCTCAACAGGGATGTCCTGCTCTCCTTCCTCCTCCTCTTCTACTCTCCCCTTCTCTCACTCTCTGCCACACTCTTTCGCTCACAAATTCACATTGCCAAAATAAAGTTTAAAAAATGTGTAAGGTGTTGTAAAAAAAAATAAATAAAAAGACTGTGTGTGTGTATGTGTATGTGTTTTTGCATGGGTGTATATGCTATGTGCAAAAGTGTGCTATGTGTCTATTTAAATGTAAATCTCGCCTCTCCAAAATCCTTCTACTTTACTCCTCTTTATGCTTCTGTCTCTCCCTCTCTCTAAACGCTATCCTCCTCTCCTGGATCCTGTGATCTAGCTCGCCAAAGCTTGAAATACAGACAAGGTGTGACTGTTATATTTGGATATATATATGTGTATTTGAACATTTTTGATACTTTGGGGCCTTGGGATTGGCAGTAGGTTTGAATTTTGTTTGTTCATTTATCATTGTTGCTAGCCAACGCCAGCTGTAATGTTACATTTTAACTTAAGTTGTGTTTTAACGGGTGATTGGGACGAACGGTGATGCGAAAAAAGGTGCAACGCATGTTTTTGTGTTACGTGTTTTTGTTGTGCCTGCACTCTATACCTATTCTTGTAGACTTATTTTTAAATCTGCCGTAAATCATGTGTTATTTGCGACTGATGTACCTTTTTTACTTAGAGGCTGTTTTAACACCTGCCTTTAAATCTATCCCTAAGTGTCCAGAAAAGTAATGGTAGTGTTGTGAATACCACGTATAACATTTATTAAAAAAGTATCAAGGTCCCAACATTTTTCATGAGGCTTCTGCACACTTATCAGGATTTGATCCATTTTCCAGTCTTGGTGTGTAGACTGGGATCTGTCTTCTCAGGAGTTTGATCTCCCAGTGGTCCTGTCCTTTTTGCAGGATGGTGTGAACAAAGGGCTTAGTCTTAGCTCCTTGAAGGTTCAGACTTCGGTTCTCTCTGTGTTTTTCCAGAGATGCATTGCCATCTTGCCAGGTGACAAGGGTTTCTTCCAGGCAGTCGCTCATGCTTTCCCAGACTATAAGGCTCCTACTCCCCAGTGGGACCTTAACCTGATGTTGGGAGTCTTGCAGCGGCCTCCCTTTGAATCCCTGGCTACCATTCCACTGCATCTTCTGACGTGGAAAATAATTTTTCTTCTGGATGTGGCCTCTGTGCACAGAGTTGCAGGCTTCGACCTGCAAACTTCCATTCCTGGTCTTTCACAAGGACAAGGCTGTTCCTTGTCCCTCCCAGGAATTCCTTCCTGAGGTGGTTCCAGAGTTTCATATCGATCTGGAGATTGTTGTGCCTTCATTCTGTCCTGACCCACAGTCTGACAAGGAGAGTGATCTCCACTTGTTAGATGTGGTGCGCTGTCTTAAATTCTGTGTGCTTTGCACTGAGTCTTTGTGCAAGACGCATGCTTTGTCATCACTGAGGGTCCTAGGGCAGGTATGACTTTGTCCAAGATCACTATTGCGTCCTGGATTAAATCTATCATTTGCAAGGCTTACGTACTCAAGAAGAAACCTGTTCCTTTTCATGTAATGGCACACTTCACCAGGTCTGTAGGGGCCTCCTGGGCCTACAAGAATCAAGCCTCTGCTAAACAGCTGTGCAAGGCTGCGACTTGGTCCTGCATGCACACCTTTGCCAAACACTATTGTGTTGATGTTCTGGCTTCGGCTGAAGCCAATTTTGAAAGGAAGGTCCTTCAGGCAGTTCTGCCTCTCTAAGGTCCTACTCATTCCTGTGCCTTACTGTTCTTTAACTGTTTGAGCCCAGCTGGCTCTTGTTCTTGTGTGCTGTGTTATTGTTCAGTGTCTGTTGACACTTAGTTATGTTTGGGCTGTTCCTAGTCCTGAATAGTACTAGGAAACTCAGATATCATGGGGACTGGCGCTTGGTCCTTTCATTTTTTCTTCCCACCCTGGGGGTTTAATGTTAGTATATACCCATGGCACCTGTATGTCATACTGGAGGACAGAGAAAAGAGGATTTTAGCGTTACTTGTTAAATCCTTTTATCTTAGTCCATATGACATACAGTCTCACACCCAGTGAAAGGAACCTTGCTTGGTGTCGCTTAGCTGGACATGGGAGTCCTCTTGGGTCTGTTCCTCACAGGAGCTTACCTTTCTACTTTCTCGCTGTCTTATTTAGTGAGCTTGTCTTAAGTCTAACTGGAAGGTGGGGCTAGGGGATAGCCTGATAAGGAGGAGGGGAGGCTCCACCCACAACTTTTTTCTAGAAATGTTCCAGCCTACTGGGAGGAGCTGTCACCTTCCCATGGTACCTGTATGTTATATGCACTAAGAGAAAAGGATTTAACAGGTAAGACTAAAATCCTCTTTTAAAAAAATCCCAACACCTTTGGTCGTCAAGGCAATATGTGTGATAGTTCTATGGCTACTGTGGTAAACTCTGTAGTAGTGGTATCACTAATGTCACTTTATTGTAATTGTCAGCTCTGTATTTGTAATTTGTAGCTCCATTATTTCAATTGTGTAAGCTTTGTTGTAGCATTTGTGGCTCCATAATTTAGATTACAAACTCAATGGTATCAATTTTGTGGGTCCAATTAAAATATAAGCTCTTTGGCATCACTGCTGTAGTTACTTTCACCCCTGAATGCGTATCAAGATTTAACCCTTTGAGTGTCAGAGGGGTACCGAATGCATTGCAAAACAATGCATTCCATACCCCTCTGGCACTCAAAGGGTTAACTTATTGAAGATTAGATTACAGACCCCTGTAATAGTACAGAGGTCAGTGGTTAACTGAGTGCCAGAAAGGTGTCCAATTCATTGCAAATCAATGTATTGGATCAACGACTAGTCCTAGGTCTAGGGTGGCACTTTTTAAGCGGTAGATTGAATACCTGGGAACTTGCCAGGTTTTACCAGGAGACTCACTCCCTCTCACTAGTACAGCTGCAATTTTAACATTGAAGACACTTTACAGTCAGTCCCTTACTTCTGCTCCCGACTGATGCTATTCTACTGTGGATGTATTGTCCACTCTAGGGGAAGGTTTGCTTCAGCTACCTCACTTTGTTCTGTGTTTCTTTAACCCTTTGAGTGAGTTGCTTACCCCTCTGGCACTTAAAGGATTAAACTGCAAACACAACATAGGGACACCATTTATTTCCTGCTGCTGTGGATGAAGCAAACCTTGGAGGTAAGTTTGGAAATGGTATTTGCACGCAAATATTTCTGTTCGTACCAGTTATTAGATTTAGAGGGGCTTGTAGGAAATCCTATATAATAATTTGCTAAGGTTTGTCAGAAGCTGCCATGCGCAGTAGAGATGGCTGTGCGTGTTTTAGTCATGTGCAGTACAGACTGCCCGCACCGTGGCTGTTATGCAGCAGGGCTCTCCGAATTCAGACCGGAGTTTCACAGAGAGGACTCCGGTCTGAATTCGGAGCTCTTCGCTCCGTATCAGCCGCGGCACATCCACTCTCTACTGCTCATGCCTACGGAGGTGGAACTGTGGCTCGGGCCTTTCAACTTGTACAGCATATTTTGTCAAAAACTGTGGCACAGGAATGAGTAGGACCTTGGACAGGCATAACTGTCTGAAGGACCTTCCTTCCAAAACTGGCTTCAGCCGAACAGCCAGAACATAAACACAGTATTGTTTGGCAAAGGTGTGCATGGATGACCAAGATTAGATAACTCTCTGGCTCTCAAAGGGTTAAATTAATTTATTTTATCCCCTGCTGGTGAGACCTAATCCCATATTTAGCTTCACACAGCATTTCAAACATTTGAAAGCCTAATTCAAAGGGGTACAGGGATAGAATTTCCACTATAATGCAATTGGTTGCTGTTGTATTCGTGGCCTGAATTATGAATATTAATATGCAAATATCAATATTCTAATTAGGATATTAATCACAACATTAATATTTATTTGATTTGCGGTATATCAGTTGATTATGTGGAATGAATACACAGGAAACAGTTGTAATATTTGATGATATACTTTACTATAACATCTGCTGTTAAAGCAATATATCTAAAAAAGGGTTATTACAACAAAGTTACAGATTAATACAGTGTTACAATTATACTTAGCTTGGTTTACAGTGACAATTCAGCACATGCAAGCATATCTCTTTGTCCAAGGGAACCCTGCAAGTCATTTCTTTGATGTTATTCTTGGACAGCAAAAGGCCATTGTTCATCCTTCTCTCTGCATGGTGGGTTCTAACTAAAAACATGGCTCCCAAGGCCTAATAACTCCAACCACTGTCCAATCTGGTTACTTGAATGAGTCACGTGACTCCTTTGTTCCTGGCCACATGGCATAGCTAATGCACAAGTGGTCAGAATTCCCAGCATGCATGTCTGCAATGGCAGCCAATACACATGTGTTCAGCCACTCATGAACACTGCCCCTTGTGGTGCACATTCAGAATGCACATACCATATGCAAATATATTGCTTTAATTGTCTGTGTGAAATGAATCATATACAATACAATAAATCGTATCCAATACAGTTGCTAAATAATAGCTTTACTGTGCCTTTTTAGAAAAGGCATCAAGGTAAAGAGCAATTCTGGAGCTATTCAAACACACCAAGAGGGTGAGGAAGATAAATAGAGTTAAAGATTCTAACCTTTTGAATGCTTGTGAGGGCACCAGTACATTACTTTGCAAGGAGTTGGAGACTTCTAGCATACAAGGAGTTAAAAATCCCATAAGAAATTACAGACTGTTCACCACCACCCGTGGCGCAATTGATGCGCTCAAGTACTTGTGGGGTTTTTTTTTCTGGGGGGTGGCTTATTTTTTATTTCTCTGTCGTCCAATATAGCTTGCAGGTAAACTCTGGGAAGGCAACTGCCCCTTTAAGTAGGCAAGAACAATTCTTGGAAAGAATGCAGGGTGGAGCCTTCCTTCGCTCCTTATCTGGTCACCAGCCAATCCCCCACGTTAGATTTGTTCGTTGAACAAGACCGTCAAGAGAACAGTTCTGCTTAGTTTTTAGCTTATTTTATTGTTTTCTGATAGATATGGGGTGCAGAAATCTCCCACTAGGTGGATTACCATTACTGACTTCCCAGTGGTGGATTGCTCAGTTAACAAGTGCTGTTTGAGGACCTTCCAGCCCTGGGGGAAAACCTTGCGTGCTATGTCTTTTCCCAAGCAAAAGCCCACTGAGGCTTCTTCTTTTCTCAATGGTAATCTGAAGACAGAAGACCTGCAAAAAAGGTGAGCAACACTTTGAGTGCTGAGGTCTGCTTGTCCCTTTGCTTCCCCACCGCACAGGGGTCTCCTTTAGGAATTCCTACACGCATTCTCCTGCACTCATGGGAGTTTATATGTTTATCTTCTGGGGTGTTTGGAGCATGTTGGGTTCTCTGTGGTAATTTAACCCCTTCCTTTCCATGTTAGGGGCTTTGGGGGACGTTTTCACACATTTATTTTGGGGGTCAGTGTTTTCTAATAATGTACATGTGTTTTATATATGTTTTCCAACTTTTGGAACAGTTTTCAGAAAATGCATTTATTTGCATTCCGTGCCTTTAAGGTTCACTTTACTGCATGGCCGCAATGCTCCATTGATCTCTATGGGACAGTTTCATTTGGGACATATCTCTGCAACCGCTCCACGTACTGAGTTCAGAGATGGCTCATTCTTCTTGTCTGCCCTTGTCCTACACTCCTGTGCATGTTCTGAGTGTCTTTGGGGCTCAGGGGGATTTGGGCACTGTTTTGGGTACTTTGAGGGGAAACTAAATTTCCCATGAACGCCCGTTTTGCTGACTGTTTTCTGATTGGCTACCAGTTCGGATGCTGTTTTCTTTCTTTCCTCTCATGATTATCCTCGCAGGGCTTGGATCCTTCCTCTCTCCTCAGCAGATTAACCCTTCGCTTGCCAGATAAGTGTATTTTAGGTCTTTCTTAATCTGGGAATTCTTAATCTGGGACGCAGTATTTGCTTTATTCCTTATTCTTTCAGACACTTTATCTCCTGTTAGGATGTCAGACCCGTGGGTCCTGGGGATAGACCTAAGACTAAGGATACTGAGGTGTCTATGACCCCATTGCGCACTGCTCCTCATGTCAATCAGGACTCCCTAGATAATACTCAGGTCATTTATGCCCTTCATGTGCTGTGGCCCCTGCGTCTCCGCCAGGACCTACCAGCCATTCTCAAGAGCCACCTTGGGTGCAAGTGTTAAAAATCTACTCTGTCACGGTTTCCTATGTACCTTCAGGGGGTCCTCCAGGCTTGGAAGCCCCCTGCATTATTTAGGCCTCTGGCATCTAAACCTCAGGGTTTTCCTTATGTGTCGGATTCCTCTGATGAGGAATTGTTGGTGGATTCAAATGAGGGTGAATGTTCTGAGGGGGTTTACTCTCAATTTTTTGGGGACCCTTTTGAGGCTGACCCTCAAGGCAGTCCTGGAAATCTTGAACATTCCCCCTGTTTCTGAGGATCCTCAGACTACTTCTGATGTCTTCCAAAGGCTCAAGAAGCAATGTACTGTCTTTCCATCTGTTCCCTAGGCCCAAGCAGTCCTCCACCAAGCCCAAATCCACTAAACCTTCTTCGGCATAACTCGTCAAACCCCGGACCACATGCTCCAGTGGGTGGCCATCTGTGCCATTTTCTCAGTATCTGGACAGACACCGTGGCAGATCCGTGGGTTTTAAAGGTGGTTTCCGAAGGGTACAGGATTCCCTTCACTTCTCTTCTTCTCTTCAGGTTCTTCCATTCTCATTCACCTCAGGGACTGGAAAAGCTTTGAAATAGATTTGGGCCTCTATTCCAACCTATTTGTGGTCTCCAAGAAGGACGGCAGCTGCCGTCCTATTCTGGATCTCAAGGATCTCAGTTCCTTTGTGGTCAAGGCTCATTACCACCAGGAGTCTTTAAAGTTGTTGATTGTGGTGTTGCACCCAGGGGAATTTCTGTCTTCTTTGGATCTGCAAGATGCCTACCTGAACATCGCTATTCATCCTGTGATCTGGCAGTACCTCAGGTTCTCTTGTGACAAGGGACACTTCCAGTTTTTGGCTCTCCCCATTGGTCTGACAACAGCCCCCCAGGTGTTCATTCGCATCCTGGGTGAATTAATTTCTGTTATGCACGAGAGGGGCATCCAGGTAACTCCATACGTGGACGAATTGCTCTTGAAGGCCCCGTCTGTGGAACTCCTTCAGCAGCAGGTTCAGAACTGCATTCACACTCTCACCAATCATGGGTGGGTTCTGAACATAAGAAACAAAAAGAAGAAGGGGAGAGACTTATTGTGCAGGCATCTGGATCGTATGATAATAAATTGTAATACTTCATATATATTACTCACATTTAAATAATGTCATGGATATGATACCAATGACAATGCAGGCATGTGGAGGATATTGCACTGCCTCCACACAGATATCACTATCTGTTGTGCGCTTGATCCTCCTGGAACCACCCTCCGGTGGAACTTGGAACACACAAAACACAAGAAAAGAGGAGAGCTGTACTGCAACTTAAAACCAATATACACATCGAAATATATGGAGAATTCAATACTCACTTGGCGTATATATCCGGTCACACTCCTAGCAACCGTTCTATAAAGCCAGCGGGGATTTACGGTGCTGGTTCTCCCCGCAACAAAACCCCATTAGTTTGCACCCAATATCCGTAGATGTCCACAATAATATACTGAAAAATCTTCTACAGCAGTCCAGATATAAAAATATAAAATGTTTTATTTTTTATTTAAAAATCAAATAAAATATCCTTGAAACCTCAACATGTTTTGTGGCACTATTGCCACTTCATCAGGAGGAAATACAATGTAACTAAAAATACAAACTGGACTGCTTCTGGTACACAGATATTTATGCGGGGAATCCAATTGTCAATCCATGCTGACTGGTTAATTGGATTTCAAACAAGCCTATCAGCATACTTTAAATCAGATTGCCAACTGGATTAACCCGTTCACACATTAAATGGACATACAGCAAAACTAAAAGGAATCCTTAACCCTTTGTGCAGGATATGTAGATATACACATATCTATTAACCATGTATAAAATATATATCGAAGATTTACATATATATATATACACACATACAATCTGCAACCTAAATCACTAAATACATTAAAATATCACAAAAAAAACAAACAAAAAACCCCCACCAACTATTCTTATATAAAGAATCTAATATATATAAGAGAATTCTAAACTAAATCCCCATCAATATCTAATAATCACAACATGAAATAAATGTATTCATATGTAGTGGGACAGCATCTACACTCCTATCCCCTATACCTCCATCTAAATACTCAGACCCACATAAGAATTGGGGGATCTAATACTGTGCCCACCTAAATAATGTAACTAAATATAAGTGATATGTGAATGTGTTATGTGATCTGTGAAAACTACGTGAGAACTGAAAAGCTATAGTGTTACCGAACTCGTATAAGCTACAAGTCATACTATATTACTTTGTAAACACCTACTAAAAAATGTGTCACTACTTCTTGTCACTTGTGTAACTAAAATAAAATATATATAATATACAACAAATACCATATATTTCGATCTGTGTATTGGTTTTAAGTTGCAGTACAGCTCTCCTCTTTTCTTGTGTTTTGTGGGTTCTGAACATGGACAAGTCGGACTCAATTCCATCTCAGAGATTGGTCTTTCTAGATCTTCTGTTCAACACCCTGCAGGGCATGGACTTTCTGACGGAAGATATTATTCAACAGATCACCAGCAAGGTTTTGTCAGTCCTGGCTTGCAAGTCCACTCAAGCCAAGAAACTGACCTCTCTGGTGAGGAAGTTGATTTCCACCATAGAGGCGGTACCATTTGCGATGGCTCACATGAGGGAACTTCAGAGGTTTTTGATCCAGGTTTGCAAGGGGAACCCAGATCTCTTGAAGCTGTCAGTTTCTCTCCCCTTGCATGTGGAGCTGAGTCTTTCTTGGTGGCTGAATTTCTCCAACCTGCGGAAGGGAAGACCCTTCCTAGTGCCATTCTGGAACATGGAGATGACGGATGCCACCTTATCCAGTTGGGGAGTGGTCCTGGGTCACCTGAATGTCTAGGGTCATTGGTCAACAGAGGAAACTCTCCTGCACATCAACGTTCTGGAACTCCGGGCAATATTTCATGCTCTGAGGTACTGGTAGTCTCATCTCAAGGGCTGTGCAGTACGCGTCCAGTCCAAAAATGACATGGCCGTGGCTTACATCAACAAGCAAGGTGGAACAAGAAGTCTCACAGCTTGGTTCGAGGTCAAGGCTATTTTAACCTGGGCCAAAGAACATGTACCTGCCATTTCCGCAGTACATATTCCAGGCGTCTACAACTTCTTAGCCGACTTCTTAAGTCGACACTGTGGACAGCGGAGAATGGGAGCTTCATCAGGAGAGGTTCAACCTCATTGTCCAGAGATGGGGGCTCTCCTGGAGTGACCTGATGGCGACCAGACACAACAGGAAGGTTCTGACATTTTGCTCTCGCTGGAAGGATCCTCTGACTCTCTTAGTGGATGCTTTGTCTATCCCTTCGCCGTTTCCTCTAGCTTACATTTTTCCTTTTCTTCCCTGCTTCCCAGGGTGTTGAGGAAGCTACTAATGGAGAGAACTCTGGTCATTCTGTTTTCTCCGTACTGGCCCCTGCAACCTTGGTTCCCAGAGCTATTGGACCTGTCTGTGTGCAAACTGTTTCGGCTTCCACGCAGATCTCCTACTACAGGGCTACCTGTGGAAGGGGAACGTGGAGCGTCTGGGTTTGATGGCTTGGTGTTTGAATCCTCCATTTTGAGGATGAAGGGTTTCTCTCCTGCGGTGGTAACCACTATGATTAAGGCTCAGAAGCCTGTTTCCTCCAAGGCCTACCACTGGATTTGGTCTATGATGGACAGGGACCAGCCCTCATAAGAGTTTGATCTGCAGACTTTTTACAGGATGGTGTGAACAAGGGCCTTATTTTGAGTTTTTTGAAGGTTCAGACATCTGCTCTCGCTGTCTTTTTTCAGAGAGCATCGCCATCCTTCCGGATGTCATGGTTTTCTTTCACTCATGCCTTCCCTACCTTTAAGCATCCCACTTCTCAGTGGGACCTTAATCTGGTATTGGGGGTCCCTCTGAGTCCTTGGCTACCATTCCTCTTCCTCTCCTGACTTGCATGGCTTTCCTCTAGGCAATTGTCTCGGTTCTCAGAGTCGCTGAACTGCAGGCCTCGGTTCACTCCGGCCAGGAATTTCTTCCTAAGGTTGTCTCTGAGTTCCACATCAACCAGGAGATTGTTGTGCCTTCATTTTGTCCTGACCTTAAATCTAACAAGGAGAGGGATCTCCACTTGTTGGATGTGGTGTGCTGCCTTATGTTCCATGTGCACCGCACTGAGTCTGTTTGCCAGACTGATGTACTCTTTGTCATCTTTTAGGGTCCCAGGGTCGGTAAGGCTGCATCCAAAGAGACTTGCATCTTAGATCAAGTCTACAATTCGTAAGGCCTACAAACTCAGGATGATGCCTGCTCCCTTTTGTGTCAAGGCTCATTGGGGCCTCTTGGGCCTATAAGAATCAGGCCTCTGCTGATCAGCTATGCAAGGTGGCCACTTGGTCTTCTGTGTACACCTAAATACTACCATGTTGATGTTCTGGCTTTGATTGGAGCCAGCTTTGGCAAGAAAGTCCTGGAGGCAGTTCTGCCTGTCTAGGACTTTATTTCCTGTGTCTTAGTTATCTTTAACTGTTGAGCCCGGTTGGCTCTTGTTCTGTGTGCTGTGTTAATTACTGGTGTGCTGCATTCAAGTTCAGTGTCCGTTGACACTTGGTTTGTTAAGGGCTATTCTGTGATCTGATTATATGAGCTCTGGTAACTTGGGAGACCGGCGCCTGGTCCTTGCCTTATTTCCCACAACGGGAAAAAATAATGTTTGTACATCCCAGAGTTAGCTGTAAGCTGTATTGGATGACAGAGAAAAGAGGATTTTAGTCTTACCTGTTAAATCATTTTCTCTTAGTCCATATAGCTTACAGGTCTCCCACCCTGTCAAGGGACCATGCTTGGTTATCCTGTAACTGAACGTTGGAGGTCCTCCGGGTTTATGCTCACAAGAGTCTTCTTTTTCCTTCTTGCTACCTAGTCCGATAGATTGTGTCTCAAATCTAACTGGAGGGGATTGAATGGTGACCAGCTAAGGAGGGAAGGAAGGCTCCACCTTGCATTCTTTCCAATAATTGTACCTGCCTACCTAAAGGGGCTAAGATAAAAGGATTTAACAGGTAAGACTAAAATCCTCTTTTATTTACTTTCGTGCCCCACACTTGGCCCTACAAACCCTAGAACCGGCCCTGCTCTGAAAACTAAGAATAACTATACATTTATGCATTGCTTTCTTAATCCCTTAAGGACCAGCAGTTCAGGGAAGTTACCTTCCCTTAAGGACTGCTTTGATCCATTCTGACACACTGGTACACGTGACCTGTTGCATGTACTGGCACACCAAGTTGAGGTCTGAGAGACCGTTCCAGTCTTGGAGCGGTCAATTTCAGACCCCATTTTTACAGGAGCGCTGTAGGTAAAAAGCATGTGAAGTGCTATGACCGCTACTCGTCCTTAAGGATGTAACCCGTCACATAGTCTTTAAAGGTTTAATTATGTATTTGAGAAATTACATAAAAATGTGAGGGGTGCTCTAAAAATGTCAGATTGCGTGTTATGGGTGCCTTGAGTGAAAAATGTGAAACACTGGTTTTAGGCCTCTACCTGATGGGATGAAAAAGACTGGGCAGAATCTCTGGGCACAACCAAGGGAGAGCTCTCTAACCACATTTTTGTCTTAGTCTATGTAAAAATTGACATAATATAAAATCCTACTAGTGTTATATATCCAATTCTGGCTAACTTTACTGTGCTAAACTATCAGAACCTCAGAGAGATGTCTGTAGATAGCTAAGCAATAAGCTACATGTCATTGCATCAGCCTTGACACACTTCTACAAGAAAAACAAACAAAACACAGTGTACAAGATACATTTTGTAATAAACTTTAATACGAACCTACTGTATTTTTTTTATACCATAGCATTCACATCATCCTTTCCCTGTACCATTTCTTTCTTGATTTTATTGATTATGTGTTTGGGTTGAATTGCTTTTTATGGGATGGTAGGGCTATACTATAGTCCTAGGTCATGTGCTCAATAATTGCCACCTTGTGTTTCTTTATATAAAGTTTTTGTATTTTTCAGATGAAACAACCTCATTTGTTGTAATGATCTAAAATGTATTGTAGAAAGCAAACACTGTCATTGATTGTATTAATTATTTTGGTGGAGATGTGTAAGTGCCGTATCCAATTTCTTTTTCAGATGGATCATCTGGCTCTGGAGATGGAGGTAAAAATATTAATTATATTGCTGAAATGTAAAATGTGTGTGTGACTTATTACATTATGTTAGCTTTCAATTCGTTAAGAACACTTTTTGTGTATGGAAGATTAGCACAGCCTAATAGCCACAGGTTGACTAAGCTAGGTATATATAGTTAACTGCTCTAAAGATATCTAAAAAGACATGCATATGTAGGTTTAAGATATATATTTAAAACACAAGGCTTTGATATAACTGTTTTTCCTTTTACATCCAATAATGGAACACAGGAACCATGGGATTGAGCTCCCTCCACCAGAAGGGAAGGGAACTTCAAAAAGACAGGGTCTCTGGGGGGGGACCCTCCCTCTTCCTCCTCTTCAAGCTCACCCCCCTGCCCATTCAATTTCAAGTGTGAGAAAGAATGCAGTTCAGAGGCTATTCTTGGGGGGGGGGGGGGTTATTTTAGTGTTTTTTTTTTTCTTTATTAATGGGGCTGTATAATCCTCCATTAGGTGGGCTCCCATCTCTGGCTTCCGTGGAGTTGGACTGCCCAGTTCCTTATAGAGGCTGTATTTATTAAAAGTCTGTTCCTCATAGCTGAAGACAAAAGATTGGTGAGCAACCATTTGATTGCCATGGTCCTATTCTTTGTGGAATCTGATAGAGAGAAGATTTCTTTTTTGGATTTAAATCTAACAGTCAACTCTATTGAGAGAAAGATAGAGACAGATATTTATAGAAAAGGCACAGCGAGAAACACATTATAATGTGCTGATAGCGGTCATCCTCAGCACACTATAAAAGGTATCCCAGTTAGCCAGGTTATTAGGTTAAGAAGAAGTTGTTCTACTGTTTAGGCCCTCTTCTTTCTTTCTTTCTTTTCCCTCACATTTCTGAGTTGCAGAAATGTCTGCACTAGTCCATCCTTCCCATATCAACATTTTCATATCCTTCGGTGCATTAATAGGTATTATGCTTATTATGTATACTTCTAGAATCACCAGAGTCATTGTAACCTTTATTATTTCCATCCTGTCACTGGAGACTTGCAAATAACCACTCAGACAGGTACATAAAATTAGTTTCACTTTATTGAAAATAATACAAGAAAAGTAAATAGACACTTCCCCAACCTTCCTGAGGTGCAGTTCACTACCAGGAGCTGACACTGAACCTTAGCCAAGCTGATGCAGTCTGAGCAAACCAGTAGCAAGAGCAGAACCACAGAGGTAGCGATAGTGGTAAGCGTGCTCTATAGCGGAGCGGAAACAGGAGGCCCACCAGCTAGAATGCAAGAACACAACCGCAATACCCTAGAACGCTAGAGGCACAACAAACCCAGAGGACTTAAGCACTGCTGCACTACTGACAGAACTTACCTGACCAAGGGCTGAGAATGAGAACCTGCAAAGGGAAGCCAGGCCTCAGGGAGCGAAAGAGTCTAACCAGCCAGTGGTCACACGATCGGGTAGTCAGACAAGCAAAAGTACTTAGCACGGAGCAGGAAGTCGGACAAGCCACAATACTTAGCACTGAGCGGGTAGTCAGCCAGGACAGAGGTCATACACGGAGCGGGTAGTCGGACAAGCCAAGGTCAGAGAGGAGTGGTTAGTCAGCCAGGGCAAAGCTCATACACGGAGCGGGTAGTCAGACAAGGCCAAGTCGATTCGGAGCAGTCAATAGCTAGATAATAGGTTCAGGCACAAATCGGTAGTCAGATGGAGCCAGGGTCATACACAAATCGGATTCAGCAGCCAGGAACGGATTGCAACAGAAGACTCAGAAAGCGCTCAGGTACACCTCGAAAGGGCACTGAGGCAGTGGTAGGATGCAGCATTTAAGGCCTCTCTAGGAGACGGAGTCCACATAGGTCAATCAAGGTGTAAACTATAAAATAGTGAGCACTCAGAATGACGCGCGGTAACCAGGAAGCAGTCATACGCCATGCTGCCGCCAGGCAAAACACAAGCAAGCGAATAGGTCAGTAAGAACGCCAGAATCACGGGCACCCTGATAGTTCCCCCCCCCTTCAATGAACTATCCCCTGTGGAAAAGGACCAGGCTTATCAGGAAAACGAGAGTGGAACCTCCGGAGCAGAGCAGGAGAATGGATATCGGTACTAGTCACCCAGGAATGTTCCTCAGGACCATAGCATTTCCAGTGGACCAAATATTAGAGGTGACCTCTGATTCTGCGAGAATCCAGAACGCTCTGTATCTCCTATTCCTTGTGGTCTTCTACCTGCACAGGTCCTGGTACCACAGGTGCCGTCGTGTAGCTATTACAAATCAGGGGCTTGAGTAATGATACGTGAAACACATTGTGGATACGCATACTGGCAAGAAGGTCCAAAGCATAAGTGACAGGGTTCACTTTGCGAAGCACCCGGTATGGACCTACAAAGTGAGGGGCCAACTTTTTACACGGCACTTGGAGGTTCAGATTGCGGGAGGATAACCAAACCCTGTCCCCAACTTGAAAAACAGGAATAGGCAGTCTCCTACGGACTACATGTCTTTGATAGCACTGTGTGGACCTTTGTAGGGCTCTCTGGACTTGTACCCAAGTGGAGCGGAGCTGCCTAAGGTGCTCTTCCAGAGCTGGAATGTCTTGTGCACACAAGGAGTCGGGAAGTACTGAGGGCTGGAACCCATAGTTCATCAAGAAAGGAGAACTCTGCGAGGAAGAGTTCACAGCAAAACTCTGCCCACGGTAACAAGGATGCCCAATTGTCTTGATGGTCCAAGATGAAACAACACAAAAACAGTTCCAACCCTTGATTGGATCTCTTGGCAGCACCGCTGGACTGGGGATGGTATGCGGAGGAGAAGGAGAGTTGAATATCCATCTAGTTACAGATCGACCTCCAAAACCTAGACACAAATTGACTCCTTTGATCCAAAACCAGCACCTTGGGTACTCCGTGGAGTCGAAACACCTCTCTAGCAAACACTTCGGCCAATTCCCTGGAGGAAGGGGGTCCCAGGAGCGGAACAAAGTGAGCCATTTTTGAGAATCGGTCCACTATCACAATGATGACTGTGTACCCCTTGGATACCGTAAGTTCCACCATAAATTCCAAGGAAACATGAGACCAGGGACTTTCGCCATTGGGAACAGTTTGAAGTAGACCCACAGGAAGATGTCTCAAGGTCTTGGCATGAGCACAATGGAGCATGCTGCCATGAAGGCTGAGCAATCTGTCCTAAGACTGGGCCAACAAAACAACTGGGAGACCGACCAAATCAATTGGTCACGGCCAATGTGACCAGCAGCCTTTGATGAGTGATAAGCCTCCAACAATCTGGTACAAAGACCCTCTGGTACAAAACCTTTACCACTGGGCTTGTCAGCCAGAGCAGTGGACTGGGAGGCCAAAATCTCCTTGCACAGAGGAGAAGTGATGCTGGTGCGTACAGTAGCTAGAATACGATCAGTAGGAATGAAAGGCACAGGTGTAGACTCAGTTTCTGGGTCAGACCCAAACTGCCTGGACAGGGCATCTGATCTGACATTCTTGGAACCAGGAAAGTACGAGACTACAAAATTAAATCTGGACAGGAATAATGCCCACATGGCTTGACGAGGAGACAGTCTCTTGGCTTCGGACAAATATGTTAGATTCTTATGATCCGTTAGGATCAGGATTGGGGAACTTGTACCCTCCAGTAGGTGCCGCCACTCACGGAGAGTGATGATAATCTTGACAGTGTTTTAGAGAAAAACCCCACATGGAAGAAGGGGTTTACCAGGACTGTAACTCTGGGACAGGAGGGCTCCCACTCCTGTTTCAGATGCATCCACCTCCAGTGTAAAGGGTAGGGTGGGATTGGGAATGCAACAATATTGGAGCCTTGATGAAGACAGACTTCAAATCCTGAAATCCTGGATCACACTGGGAGACCATACGGATGGGTTAGCCCCCTTATGCGTCATGTCAGTTAGAGGCTTTATCCATTGTGGAGAAATTCCATATGAATCTCCTGTAATAATTAGTGAACCCCAAGAATCTTTGTATGGACTTCAAGCCCACTGGTCTGGGCCATTGCAGGACGGCCGAGAGTTTTTGGGGGTCCATAGCTATACCGTCAGAGGAGATTATATAACCTAGAAATGTGACCAGAGTCTTGTGGAACTCACATTTCTGCAACTTACAGAACAGTTTGTTCTCTTCAAGAAGCCATAACACAGTTGCAACATCCCTCCGATGTGCCACTAGATTAGGGGAATGGATTAAAATGTCTTCCAAATAGACTACTACGCAGCTCTGTAGTAAATCTCTCAACACATTGTATATGAATTCTTGGAATACTGCCGGAACATTACACAAACCGAATGGCATAAACAAGTATTCATAGTGACCACTGCGTGTATTGAATGCAATTTTCCACTCGTCTCCCTCTTGGATTCTCACCAGGTTATAGGCCGCCCTTATATCCAGTTTGGTGAAGACCAAAGAGCCTTTAATTCTGTCTACCAATTCTGTAATCAAAGGCGTTGGGTAAGCATTCTTGACCACCAGTTTATTCAGACCTCTGTCAATGCAGGGTCTCAGCTCCCCATCCTTCTTCTTTACAAAAGAAAATCCAGCGCCAGCAGGTGAGGAAGACTTCCGGATGATTCCTCTGAATAGAGCATCGGCCACGTACTCCTCCATAGCTCGGTTCTCCTCCACAGACAGCGGATAAGTACGCCCTTTAGGAGGTATAGCACCTGGTATCAAATTAATTGTACAGTTGTATGCCCTGTTTATTGGCGAAGTAATAGCCTCTACCTTATTGAATACCTCACTGAAATCTTGATACTCTGAGGGTAATGAGGAAGAGGTACAAAGGATCGTGGTACGTTGCTGTAGGCACGACTTAGAACGGTAAGAGGACCAGGACATAATGTCACAAGATTCCCAATTTATTCTGGGTTTATGTGTCTGAAGCCAAGGGAACCCCAGAATGATCACATAGTGAGTAGATTTTATAATTTAAAATCATTGGGTCTCCACGTGGAGGGCCCCCACCCGTAGAGACAGTGGACATGACTTGTGAGTCACCTGTGACGGTTGTAACTGTCTCCCATCAGTGGCCTCCATTATCGAATGCTGGGTAGCAAAGTCTGCATCCATAAAGTATCCTGCCGCTCCGGAGTCAGTCAAAGCCGGAACGGTTATAGACGATGTATCCCAAGACAATATCACCTCTAGGATAGGTCTCGTATGTATCTGGTCTGGGGACTGTGAAACTCCACCCAGGTCTGTCCCCGACTCAATCCTAGGTGCGAGAGTTTCCCTGCCGGGTGGGACAAGTGCGTAATAAGTGCTCTGCCTTACCACAGTACAAGAAAAACACACAAAGACAGAGGGCGTGATTATTTAAGCGATAACCAAAAGCATAAAGGTTATACTCACAATTTGTAGTTGCTAATTACAAGGCATATGCCCAGAACCAGCACTTTAAGCTTGTGGAGAATTCAAAGTCTGTCTCCACTCAGATCTGTTTGTAGAAATTGTTCTAATGAAAACCAGTATCCAAAGGAGCAAGATGATTAAAAAGAAAAATGTAGTAGGCTGCTAAAGTTTCTAAAAACAATCAGCTTTTTATTATAAAATAAAATAAAACAACAAGCTTTGTATTATTTTACATAACATTCCAGTTGGTTTGATAAAGCAGCCTTAGAGCTGCGAAACGTTACGCTACTATATTATTTTTTTCAATTGGTCTGTTGTTTTATTTTATTTTATAATAAAAAGCTGATTGTTTTTAGAAACTTTAGCAGCCTACTACATTTTTCTTTTTAATCATCTTGCTCCTTTGGATACTGGTTTTCATTAGAACAATTTCTACAAAAAGATCTGAGTGGAGACAGACTTTGAATTCTCCACAAGCTTAAAGTGCTGGTTCTGGGCATATGCCTTGTAATTAGCAACTACAAATTGTGAGTATAACCTTTATGCTTTTGGTTATCACTTAAATAATCACGTTTACAGGCACTATTGGGCGCCCTCTGTCTTTGTGTGTTTTTCTTATATGAGCTTCCTGGATATGGATGTTGAAGAGGTGCAGCCATAGAGATACACACCCTGAAGGAGACCTTTGGGACGGTCCAAGTTCCCTAAAAGTTCGGAATTCAGTGGAAATATATGTTTCACACTGAACACCTTTTTTGTGAGTAGAGTCTATCTGGTAATATTCCAACTGTGAACTATCTACATACCACACTAGGAGCGCCTCCTCTCTTTGTGTTTTACCACAGTACAGGCATAAGCCCTCTCTGCAATGGAAGGTCCTCTCCTCCCCCGAAAGGTGCGTGAACCCTAGTTGCATAGGTTCAGTCCTGCCTGTCTCAGCAATAGGAGGCGAGGGGGAATTGAGTGAGAGCTCAAAGTTAGGCGCCAATCGGGGAGAAGGCCTCCGTAACTGTTCCTTGAAAGGGGATCTTTCTCTGATCCTGGTGTCTATTAGCAGATGAGTTCATCAAGCTCCTCAGGCAGCGCACAGGCTGCCATCTCATCTTTGATCACATCGCTTAACTCTTGTGAAAATGCGGCCACTAGAGCCTTCTTGTTCCAGCCCACCTCCGCCTCCAGGGTATGAAATTCAGTAGAGTACTCTGCTACCGTGCGTGCATGCTGGCGGATATTCATATGTTGTTTGGCTGCTGATATTGCCCGGGCTGGAATGTCAAAGACCCTTCGGAAAGCTGACAAAAATTCAGAGAAATTCGAGATTTTGGGTTTCCCTGTCTCCCATAACCTATTGGCCCATGCCAATGCTCTCCCAGACAGGAGAGAAATCATGAAGCCCACCTTGCATCAATCACTTGGAAATGCATTGGGTACCTGTTACAGAAATATGTCCAACTGATTAATGAACCCACGACACAGAGTGGGTTCCCCATCATAACGTTGAGGGAGTGGAGTGGTCCCAGACAGCCCTCGGAGCGTAAGGCACTCAGTATTGTCCCTTATTACCGGTGCCGTGTCTGGAGAGGCCACCGGTGGTTGCACAGCCCCTTCAAAGTTCGCTGTGCGATTAAGGAGTGTTTGCCTCGCCAAGGAAAGCTGATCAATCCTTTGATCTTGTATGTCCATCCTGGCAAGGATGCTAGGCACCTGTGGATTTCCTGTACCTTCTGAGGTCATGGCCCTTTCATACTGTCATGGGAGACTTTGGACTCTATTATTAGGAGAACAGATAGGGTAATCTGTGGTTCTGATTGCAGCAACCGAATGGTTTGCTGTCTCCCTGGTGCCCGGGTTCAGCATGTTGCAGACAAGGTGGACAGATTATTGGGAGGGGCTGGAGAGGATCCAGCTGTCTTAGTGCATATTGGTACCAATGACAAAGTAAGAGGAAGGTGGAGAGTCCTAAAAGGTAATTTTAGGGATTTAGGGAGTAAGATTAGGAACTGGACCTCCAAGGTAGTATTCTCAGAGATACTACCCGTGCCATGCGCTACACCAGAGAGACAGCGGGAGATTAGGGAGCTCAATGCATGGCTGAAGTCTTGGCGTAAGAAGGAGGGCTTTGGGTTTTTAGAGCACTGGGCTGATTTTGCTTTGGGGTACAATCTCTATAGTAGGGATGGATTGCACCTGAATGCAAGAGGGTCTCAGGTACTTGGGGAGAGGATTACTAGACGGTTGGAGGAGATTTTAAACTAGGAAGGGGGGGAGGGGCCAATAAATACTGGGCTAGATGGTATAGAAAGGGAAGGCGATGCAGATAATAACCAGGTGGGTGGATCTGGGAGCGGGGTTAGTAAAGATGATAGGGAGAAGCCTACAAGCCACATCAAAATTAAATCACAAATGAAACCTAGCAGTGGCATAAATTGTATGCTTGCAAATGCCAGAAGTTTAACTGGTAAAATAGGGGAACTGGAGCTGGTAGCTGAAATTGAAAACTATGACTTGATAGGCATAACAGAAACATTGTGGGATGACACACATGATTGGTCAATCAATATGGAGGGCTACATGTTATTTAGAAATGATAGGTCATAGGTGGTGGGGTCTGTCTATATGTCAAACCAGCATTATTGCCTCATTTGCGGGACGATATATGTGATGACAGTAGTGAACATGTGGAATCCCTGTGGGCTGAAAGTCACTGGGGGTAAAACTGCCCAGAAAATATTAGTGGATATTTGTTATAAACCACCAAACATTGGTGACCTTGAAGAATCACAGCTATTAATGCAAATAGAAAAGGCTTCTCAAATAGGAAGAACTATAATTATGGGGGATTTTAATTATCCAGAAATAGACTGGAAAAATGGAACAGCGAATTCTGCTAAAAGTAGTAAGTTTCTGAACTTGTTGAATGACAATTTTTTGTCTCAACTAGTGCAGACCTCAACCAGAGGGGATGCGTGTCTGGATCTGGTAATAACTGACAATGAAGAACTTATCTCTAACATCCAAGTTAGGGTGCACTTGGGGAATAGTGACCATAACATGGTATCGTTTGAAATTAATTCAAAAAAGCAATTTGGTATGGGTTCCACCAAAACACTGAATTTTAAAAAGGCCAACTTTAGCAGGTTTAATTCATCCCTTGGTCTTTTTGACTGGGATAAAATATTTTCAGGAAAAAACACAGAAGGTAAGTGGAATGCCTTCAAAATAACATTGCAACAATACACATATAAATTTATCCCTGTTGGAAACAAATACAAAAGAAGCAGATTAAAACCAATGTGGCTAACCAGTAAAGTAATTCATGAAATAAATAACAAGAAAGCGGCATTTAAACATTATAAAGCTGAGGGATCAGTAGAGGCATTTTCAGAATACAAAAATGCCAACAAAACCTGTAAAAAGGCTATTAAATTAACTAGACTAGAGAATGAAAAACATATTGCTAAGGAGAGCAAGAGCAACCCAAAAAAATTCTTTAAATACATTAATGGCAAAAAATTAAAGTCTGATAATGTTGGGTCCTTGTTATCTGAAACGGGTGAGATGGTCAAGGGGGACAGAGAGAAGGCAGATATTTTAAATAATTTCTTTTCTTCTGTTTTTACCAAGGAAGACCCAATGGACAAGAATCTGCAAACTACTTTTACAGAACAGTCACAGCAAACATGGGACTGGTTAACACAAGAAAAAGTGTTAAAACAATTGAATGGTGTTAAGGTAGACAAAGCTCCAGGGCCAGATGGTATACACCCACGGGTACTTAAAGAGCTAAGCCAGGCCCTGACCAGACCATTATATTTGATTTTCAGGGATTCTTTTATTTCAGGTATGGTGCCCATGGATTGGCGTAAAGCAGATGTGGTGCCCATTTTTAAAAAGGGATCAAAGTCACAGCCAGGAAATTACAGACCTGTAAGCTTGACATCTGTGGTAGGGAAGCTGTTTGAAGGGTTGCTAAGGGAATATATTCAAGAATTCTGCTGGAACAGGAATATTATTAGCAGGAGGCAACATGGCTTTGTGAAAGACAGGTCTTGTCAAACTAACTTGATTTGCATTTTATGAAAAAGTAATAATATAGATGCGGGAGAGGCGGTTAATGTGATCTATTTAGACTTTGCCAAGACATTTGATACGGTTCCACACAAGAGGTTTCTGTACAAATTGAATGAAATAGGCCTAGGGGAAAATGTTTGTGTGTGGATTGGAAACTGGCTGAAAGATAGAATGCAAAGAGTGGTAGTAAATGGCAAGTTCTCCAGTTGGATAAACGTGATAAGTGGAGTACCTCAGGGATCTATCCTGGGTCCTCTTCTTTTTAATTTGTTTATTAATGACCTCCCAGAGGGCATAGGGAGCCATGTATCAGTGTTTGCCAATGACACAAAATTAAGTAAGGTAATAAAGTCTGAACTGGATGTGTCTTCATTACAAGAGGATTTGGACAAATTGAATAACTGGGCAGGCAAATGGCAAATGAGATTCAATATAGACAAGTGTAAAATTATACATTTTGGGTATAATAATAAATATGCAACATATAGTTTAAATGGTGTTTCTCTGGGGAAATCTACAAATGAAAAGGATTTGGGAGTAATGGTAGACAATAGACTTGGCCTTTGCAGCTGCCAGCTGGCACTGTATGCTACTGCTAATAAGATATTGGCATGTATTAAAAGGGGTATTGACTCAAGGGAGGAAGATATTATTATGCCTCTTTACAGGTCCATGGTAAGACCCCACCTAGAATATGCTGTTAGTAAGGGGAATGGAAAGTTTTAGTTATGAAGAAAGGCTAGAAAAGTTTAACTTGTATACACTAGAGAAATGGTGTCTTAGAGGGGATATGATAACACTATATAAATATGTTCAGGGCCCATACAAAGGCCTCTCCAAAGACCTGTTCATTAACAGAACAATACATAGGACAAGGGGCCACCTGCTTAGACTTGAGGAAAGGAGATTTAATCTACAACAGTGGAAGGGTTTCTTTACTGTAAGGACAATAAAGGTATGGAATTCACTGCCTGAGGAGGTGGTGCTATCGAATACATTAGATTCCTTTAAAAAGGGCCTGGATACTTATTTAAAAGAGCATAACATAGAGGGCTATGTACGTTAGTATTGGGATTAATATTTACTTAGGGCTTGTTGATCCAAGGAGAAATCTGATTGCCATTTGGAATCAAGAGGGAATCCCCCCACCATTCAAGGCAGAATTTGAAATTGCTATATTGAGGGTGTTTTTTGCCTTCTTTTGGATCAACGATGGTAAACAGGAATAGGAAAAGGGTTGAACTAGATGGACGCAAGTCTTTTTTTCAACCTAAATTACTATGCTACTAGATTTACGAGCTACTTATAACTTGATCAGAATTAAAGCTGGTGATGAGTGGAAAACGGCGTTCAATACCCACTCTGGACACTGAGTATCTTGTGATGCCTTTTGGGCTATGTAATGCCCCCGCAGTGTTCCAAGAATTTATTAATGACATTCTCCATGACATGCTACAGTCTTGCGTAGTAGTGTATCTAGACGATATACTCATACATTCGTCCAACTTGTCGCAACACATCAAGGATGTGTCCGCAGTCTTGCTCAGATTACGTGAGAACAAATTATACTGCAAGATTGAGAAGTGCGAGTTCCACAAGTCTATGGTTCCCTTTTTGGGCTTTGTGATTTGTAAGGATGGCGTTGCTTTGGATAAGAATAAGCTTGCAGCAGTTCTGCAATGGCCATGTCCCACGGGGCTCAAGGCTATTCAACGTTTTCTAGGCTTTGCCAATTACTATAGAAAATTTATTCGAGACTTTTCCATGATCGTAAAGCCACTGTCCGATCTTACGCACAAGGGTGCTAATCCCTCCCAATGGTCTAAGAAGGCTGAACAGGCATTTGTGACATTGAAATCCGCTTTTGCGACTGCTCCTGTATTGTCACACCCGAACCTTTCTCTTCCTTTCACCTTGGAGGTAGACGCCTCAGAGACTGGGGTAGGGGCAGTACTGTCCCAGCACCTGGACCCAGGGAGCGCCCTAAGACCATGTGGTTTTTTCTGTAAGAAATTGACTACTGCTCCGAGTCACTATGAAATAGGGGACAGAGAACTGCTGGCAATTATTCTAGCCCTCAAAGAATAGCGACACCTACTGGAAGGTACGAAGGCTCCGGTGTTAATCTTGACTGACCATAAGAATTTGACGTACCTTTCAGAGGCCAAAATATTGTCATCTCGACAGGCTAGATGGGCTTTGTACCTGTCACGCTTTAATTTTATTGTGTCTTACCTACCTGGGTCTAAGAATGTTAGGGCTGACTCCCTATCCATGCAATTCAGTCCCAAGATTGAGAAGGATGAGGTACCGGCGTCCATTATTCAGCCTGACCGCATTTTGGCTACCCTACGGACCAGTATCACATCACCACTGGGGGAGGAAATTCTGGCTACCCAAGCTGCCGCACCTTCTGACACCTCAGTGGGGAAGTGTTTTGTGGAGGAACTGTTTCATACCCGCTTACTTGAAACTCATCACGCCTCTCGGGCGGCTGGGCATGTAGGTAAGGACCAATTGATTTGGTCCCTCTCGCAGTTGTTCTGGTGGCCTTCCTTACGTGCTGATTGTACCACTTTCACGGCAGCCTGCACTACATGTGCCTGTGCCAAATCCTCTAGACATCTCCCAGTTGGCTTACTTCACCTAACGGTGAGTGTCCTTGGTCCCACGTCTCAATTGATTTCCTGGGAGATCTGCCAGTGTCTAAAGGTATTCATTTATTTTGATGGTGGTCGGTAGATTTTCCAAAATGGCTCACTTTGTGCCTCTTCCTGGCCTTCCCTCTGCCCAGGAGTTGGCTATTACATTGCCAAAGAAGTATTTCGGTTGCATGGTGTATCCAGGGTGCTGGTGTCAGATCGTGGGAGCCAATTCGTATCTCGATTTTGGAGGGCATTTTGTGAACAAATGGGCATTCAATTTTCTTTTTCTTCTGCCTACCATCTCCAGACCAACGGGGCCACAGAGTGTGCCAATCAGGGATTGTAGCAATTCCTACGCTGTTTCGTGTCCGATCATCATGACAATTGGCTCGACCTGTTGCCGTGGGCAGAGTTTGCCAGGAACTGCTTGGTTAACTCAGTGTCCGGAAGCTCCCCATTTCTCATCAACTACGGTTCCAACCATGTTTGCTTCCGGACTCATTTCAGGCACAGCAAATTCCTGCTCTGGATGAGCACATTAGGGAGCTCCGCTCCACATGGGCACAGGTACAGAGCACCCTCAGAAATTCATTTCAGCGTTATCAGCATCATTCTATTTGCAGGAGATTGCCTGTGGTCTCCTTCCAGGTTGGTGATAGGGTATGGCTATCTTCCAGAAACCTCAATTTGCAAGTCCCTTGTAACAAATTGGCTCCCCGATTTGTCGGTCCCTTTAAGGTCCTCTGCAGAATTAACCCAGTTACCTATGCCCTGGATCTTCCGACATCCATGCGGATCCACAATGTATTCCATGTATCCCTTTTGAAGCTGTTTGTTTGCAACCGTTATACTACCACTCCTGCAGTCCCCAGTCCTATTGAGGTGCAAGGCCAGGATGAGTACGAAGTCCAAAGTATCCTTGATCCTCGTAGGATTAGGGGAAGGTTACAGTACTTGGTTAATTGGAAGGGCTATGGCCCTGAGGAACGTTCCTGGGTGACACTGAGTGATCTTCATGCTCCTGCATTGTTGCGCAGATTCCATGCCAAATACCCCCAGAAGCCTGGTCCTTCTCTGCGGGGAGGGGGTCTTTGAGGGGGAAAGTACTATCATGGTGCCCATGCTTTCTTTGGTGACATTATTATGTCCAGTTTACTTCCTGCTTGTCTTTTATTGGCTACTGGATTTTATCTCTGCCCAGTTCTAGCCCTTAAATACTGAGCCCTGTCACTTCAGCGGCGCCCTTTCGTGGTGTTCCAGTCGCCAGTGCTTGTTCCTGTTATTCGTGTGAATCCTGTGTATGACCCGGACTCCCTGACTGCTCTGCCTGATCTGTTCCTGCTCTGTCTACCAACCCGGATTGGCTGACTTTCCTGCTCTGTGTATCGACCCGGCTTGGCTGACGTTCCTGCTCTGTGTACCGACCCGGATTGGCTGACGTTCCAGCTCTGTGTACCGAGCCGGATTGGCTGACGTTCCTGCTCTGTGTATCGACCCGGATTGGCTGACGTTCCTGCTCTGTGTATCGACCCGGCTTGGCTGACGTTCCTGCTCTGTGTACCGACCCCGGATTGGCTGACGTCCCTGCTCTGTGTATCGACCTGGATTGGCTGATGTCCCTGCTCTGTGTATCGACCCAGCTTGGCTGACGTTCCTTCTCTGTGTACCGACCCGGCTTGGCTGACGTTCCTGCTCTGTGTACCGACCCGGTTTGGCTGACGTTCCTGCTCTGTGTACCTCCGGTACTACTGTCCACCCAGCTGTGTTCAGTTCGGAGGTCTTTCCTCCGTTACCGATTACTGTTTCTGACAGTCACTGGTTGCCTCCATCTAGCACTGCCCGTGCAGCACTGTTCTGTGACCCTGCCTCATTACCTAGCGCTGTTGTATGCTTTCACTTCGGTGTCAGGAGTTGTTGCCTGCACCCGGTATGCTTGACCTGTCTATTCTTAATTCCGAGATTGGGTTTGTCTCTGGGCACCTTGGTTAGCCTTCACTGCTAGGCAGTTCTGTCCAGGTCTGAGCGTTCGTTCACCCTTCACGGGTTGGTGCTATAGCGCTTCAGGGTCACAGCCTTCCTTTGTCAGTCCGGGATTTTCCCTTTGTGCTCAGTCTGACTGTACCGAGAGTCCTTACTACTTGGCAGTCCGTCATTGTTGCCAACAGAACCCTACAGTCTGTAGCCTTCGATCGGGCCGTTAGGGCATTTTTGTCCGCTGGTCTCCTGTTCTGAACCTTCATTGGGCCCCTCTTGCCTAGTCTCTCTCTTACTATCCAGTGGGATAGTAGTGGCCTCCTCTCAGTTACCTATTTGTGGCTTACTCCCTGCGTAGGGAGTCTCCGCTGACCTCTGCACTACTAGGGCCTGTCGGCATCCCTTGACCTAGTAGTGTCACTGCTCGTTTGCGCTACCAGATTCACACGAACTGTGACCTGACCTGTGTCAGTATTGTACCTTTGGTGCCTGCTGGACCTGAGTGGGTTGCTGTGATCTTTGTGACCTGACCTGTGTCAGTATTGTAACATCTGTACCTACTGGACCTGTGTGGGTTACTATACAGTCTTGTAACCTGACCTGTGCCAGTATCGTGTCATTTGTATGTACTGGACCGACGTGGGCCACATTATCTTTGTTCTATTAATAAAACTGTGTTTTACCAAACCTTCTGTGTCTGAGTGTCCTTAAAACAGTTACACAACCCCATGGTTCCTGTGTTTCATATGGCCTAAGAGAAAAGGATTTAACAGGTAAGACTAACGTTCTATTTTCTGGGTTTCATATTAACCAAATTTCATATGTGGGAAATGCAGCTGGAGTTTCTCAGGAATTTTTCCAGGCTGCAGAATCATCTCTCATGTTTTTGTCTATATCTGACTGGACAAAGTCAAATCTTTGTTGGATGATTCAGATATCCGATCTGTGTCTGTGACAGCCATTATCCATTCTCAGTTATCTAATAGTGATGATGGATTCAAGCCTGACAGGATGGATGGATGAGGGTGTTTCGCCTGACTTTACTGATCTCCATCCCCCTAGAGTTTGCAGGTACAGTGCCCCACATCAACTTAAAAAGAGAGGCCAGACTGCAGTCACCTGGCTTGGCTAATTTTCTCATGGTGGCTCTTTCTGCCTTTTACATTCCAGGGGTTATCAATACTGAAGTGATTTTCTCAGTCATCAGCGTTTAGACCCCAGAATTTAGAGCTCAGCCAGATGGTGTTCAGTCCCATAGTTTGTCTTTCGATTGTGGCTCTCATGGCCTTCCATTCGAACTGCAAGGTTCCTCTGTTCTGCTCAGGATCCCAGGCCCCCTAACTCTTGCAGTGGAAGAGATGGCCATTCCATGGTAGTTTATTCAAGTGTATGTGCTTCCTCCCTTTCCCAGTGTATTGTGGAAAGTCAGGCTAATGTCATTTTGATGTTCCCGTTTTGGCCCCACCTAGCTTGGTTCTTGGATGTTTTCTCTATCCATAGCAGAGGTGCTTTGGTTTCCTCTAATTCCAGAACTCTTGTTTCCAGGTCCTATGTGTCAACACAAGCTGGAGAAGAGGGTTTTGATGGCTTGGATCTTGAAACCAGCATTCTGAAAAAGAAGCAGTTCTCTGATTCTGTAATTGTGCCACTATAATGAAGCTTTGCAAGCCAGTTTCATCCAAGTGGTGTGAAGACCAGAGGAAATGGCTTTGTTATTTCCATCTAGGATTATTGTTGCTTTTCTTCCCGATTGTTTTCGGAAAGGGATTATTCTGTATTAATGTGAGATTTCTTCTCTGTCTGTGCTTTTCCAGTATCGCCTTATTATAGGATATGCAGACCTTTGTGTATGGATATCTGAAGCTTCCACAGCCTTTCAGTATCTCACTTCAACATGGGAATTGAAGTTGGTCCTGGGGTTTTAAGAAGACTCCCTTCGAACTCTTTGGACTCATTGGATTGATGGATGTCTTCTAGACCTACAAAAATCAGTCCTCTGCTGAGCAGCTTTATAAGACAGTTATGTGGTTGTCCCTTTGTATGTTTTGTAAACACTACTGTGTAAGTTTGCTGGCTTTGGCTGAAGCCAGTTTTGGTCCTACATTTTTTTTTTTTTTTGTAATATAATTTTTATTAAGATAGTAGTTTTAATTTTACAGGACATCGGAAGTGCACAATTAGATGATACCAAAATGAAACAGTAGAGCAAAACACACAAATTCAATCTCTCAACAGGTATCTCAGGATACAATGGTCTGTTGTACAATGAAACAAAAAAAATACACCTCAACATGTCCTGGAAGAAGAGCAGCTAGATAGATAAGAAAGAAAATAGGAAAGCTAAGAATAGAGACAGGGCCAAGAAGGCCCCAGAGAGACAGGGGTAAGGACATGGGTTAGGGAAAAAACAAAAGGGGGGAAAGGTGAAAAACGGGCAGGGGCAAAGGGTTGGATATAAGAGTCCAAGCACTCTGTGTGTATTAGGTCAGAGGTCCACTCCTTTCCCACGTTGACCAGATTGAAATATATATGTCCATACGACAGATGCCAATGTAATGCAACTGCTCCATCATCAGGTTATGAGACACAAGTTGCCGTAGATGAAGTCTCGTAGGAACATCCGAAGATTTCCATGATCGTGCTAGGAGTGACTTCGCTGCAAGCAAGATCTGCCCTGCTAATATTTTCTGTGGTCGAGGGAGTGGAATTGGAAACATATGAAACAAAGCCAATTCCGGTGAACCAGGTAAGCGCACCGAAATGGCGGCATTCACTTCCCTAAAAACCATGTCCCAATAAGGAAGCAAACGAGGGCATGACCACCACACATGGAACATAGTCCCTGCGTCCCCACCACACCTCCAGCAGGAGGGAGAGACAGAGGGGTAAATACGAGCCAATCGGGCTGGAACCAAGTACCACCTATAAAGTATTTTCCTGGCCAATTCCAAATGATTTGTGCAGTGCGAAGCCTGTGAAGGAAAATCAAGTGCTGCGTTCCAGTTAGAGGGAGCCAGGCTGCGGCCCATTTCTTGTTCCCATTCCAAAATGAAGGGCAACTTCACTGGATGGTTATTTCTAGTCCAAGTGCGATAACAGAGAGATAGAGAACCCCTAGAGGATCTCGATGCCATGCATAACCTAGTCAGACCATGTAGCTTAAAGGGCCCCAGGGACCAAAGTTTAGAGGATGACAATAAAGCATGGCGGAGTTGTAAAAATCAGACCTCAGGAGATCAAACTTGGCCTGGATATCACTAAACTGCAACAACGTATCCCCAGAGAGAATGTCGTTTAAAGTCCCAATACCCGCCATATGCCAGGATGCGTAGCTAGAATGAGGAATCACAAATTCCAGTGAGCGCAGTGGGCTGGCGGGGGTAAACTGCCGCAGTTCAGGGACAATGCGAGCGTAGTCGCCCCAGAGACGAAAGGAAAGCCTAGTGCTGACCAGATGAAGGGACATGGGCGGACGGGTCCGGCCCGATAACCAAAGCAAATCACAAACCTGGATAAACCTGGGCATCCTCCAGATCAACCCAAGCATTCTCGCCAGAACCCGCATGGAATTGTATGTTTTGTGCCATTCTGGCAGCCTTGTAATACAAAGGGAGTGAAGGAACGCCCAAACCACCCAGTTTAGCAGGTAAGATCGTCCATCTATTGGACACTCTTGAACGCCGTGCCCCGTGAATAAAACGCAAAATCTCCGACTGAACCTCCCGCAAAAAAGAATGCGGAATCGGTATAGGTAGCATATGAAACAAATACAAAAATTTGGGCAAGACTGACATTTTGATCGCCGCTATTCATCCCATCCAAGACAGCATCAAGGATGACCAACCAAGAAGTTCCCGCCTGAGATCTCCCCATACACGCTTCACATTCAAAGAGAACAAGGCCTCCATGGACCCAGCCAATCGGACGCCCATGTAGTTGAGGCTATCCCTTCTCCAGTCAAAGGGATATTCAGCTTGCAACTGATGTAAAACAGGTGGTGGGACATTCAGTGGTAGAGCCTGAGTCTTACTCTGATTAACCCTATGGTAAGACACCTTACCATACTGCTGCAAAACCTCCAACAAATAAGGAAGGGAGGAGGCTGGACGTGTAAGGCTTATCAGAATGTCGTCAGCAAACAAGCCAAGCTTCACCTCCATATTCCGGCATTTACAGCCGTGTATGAGGGGATGGGCCCGTATCATAGCAGCAAGAGGCTCCAAAGCTAAAATGTAAAGGATAGGGGACAAAGGGCAACCCTTTCGGGAGCCATTTGATATCCGGAAAGGGTCCGAAATAAATCCAGCATAGGACACCTTAGCGGATGGAGCGGAGTATAAAGAAAAGATAGCTGTAATAAACCCAGAAGGAAAACCAAATTTCTCTAGTACTGCGCGCAAAAATCCCCAATGCAAATGAACAAACGCCTTCTCCGCGTCAATGGCCACAAGAAGGCTGGCAGTTTTATCAGCTGTCACCGAATTGATGATATCTATGAATTTCCTAGTGTTATCGCCAGCCTGCCTACCCGTAACAAACCCAACCTGATCATAATGTATCAGTGACGGTAAGATATCCCTCATCCTGTTAACACTTTGGCATAAAGCTTTACATCCGTGTTCAAGAGGGAGATGGGTCGAAAGTTGGGGCAGTGGGTTGGAGGTTTGCCAGGTTTCAGCAAAGTAGTAATATGAGCTGAATAGAATCAGGGAATACGCCTTTCGCAATGCATGCCTGAAAGAGTTTTTCTAAATGTGGCACAAGAACCTCCCCAAAAGTTCTATAGTATGAGTTGGAAAAGCCATCAGGGCCGGGAGCCCTCTCCCGAGGTAGCGCCTTGATGAGCTGACTGATCTCCTCCATAGAGATAGGGGCCTGCAATTTGTCACAGTGAGCTGGAGATAACGTAGGCAGGGTCACCTGTCGGAGGAAGCAGTTGATGTCTTGAGGGGACGGTTGGTAAGTATCAGGATCAGAACTAAGGTTGTACAAAGACGCATAATATTTCACCCGTAGAAGAAATGATATAAGGGATGGCTCTTTTAGCATCCTTCTTCCTGAGACGTCGCCCAATAATGCACCCACCTTATTACCCTGAGTATAATATTTCTGCTGTAGTTTCCTGAGCACAAGTTGAGTTTGAAACAATTGAAGTTCCGAAATTTCCTGTTTGATCGCTAAAATATGCCTTCCCCCTGACACGCTTGAATTGAACTTTCTGTAATTTTTCCAAGGAAGCTAACTCCTGCATCAACAGTGCTAGTCTTTCATCCCTCTTCTGCTTCTCCCTAGAGCAGATGCAATACAATGTCATCTCATTACCGCCTTGTGAGCCTCCCACAGGGTCTCTGTGGAGACCCCCGAGGTCACATTCATGTCAAAATATTCAATCAACAATTTCTTCAGGTGATCCTGGACCTCTGCCTTCGTAAGTAAGTAATCATTTAGCCACCAGTGCCCCCTCCCTACATGACTATACCGTTCAGCCAATTCTAAATAAACCGGCGCATGATCCGACCATTGAATATTGCCTATAGAGCAATTCTGCACCCTCTGCAAGGTTTGTTTGTCCAAGCAAACAAAGTCTAATCTTGAATAGGACAGATGTACTTGGGAGTAAAAAGAATAATCACGATCCGTGACATGGAGAGTCCTCCAGGCATCATAAAGCCTAAATTCCTCCAGAGTCTGCCGCAGCACTCCACTCTGCGCGGACAAAAACCGGAAGTATTGCCCTGAATGCGCTACCGAGGAATCCAGTAGTGGGCCAGCTAATGTATTAAAGTCACCGCACACGATCAGTGAACCCCGGAGTAAAAGCTCTACCTTAAAAAGAGCATGGTGAATAAATTGTGCGGACTCAGAGTTCGGGGCATAGAGGTTAAGCAGGGAATAAACAGTGTTATTAATAGAGACCACCAGTAATAAGTACTTACCCTGAGTATCCTTTTTCATCTCCAACATCTGCACTGCTAAAGAATTCTGAAACCATATGGAGACCCCTGCTCGTTTGGATGGGGCAGTAGAATGGAAAGCAGTAGTAAAGTGTTTAGAAACAACCACTGGAACCTTACCCGCAGCGAAGTGAGTCTCCTGAATACATAATATATGTGAAGCACTTATACGCCGTTTGTGAGGGGTATTAAGCTCCTTGACGTTCATAGATAATAACTTTATGCTCATAAACCACTGGAAAACAAGGAGTGCACTGGGCAACCGCTTAAATAAGAGAGTTTAAAAATGGGCACCTGTCGTATCACTGAGTCAGGCAAGAGGCCAAAGGTGGGAAAGGTAAGGTGTAAAGAACCAGATAAAGGATGGCTCAACCACACAATCACAGAGGGGAGCCCATGTAGACCCAATCTCGCCAGCAGAATGACCAACAAAACAAGGGGGGGAGGAACACTGGGATGGAAAGAAAGGAGTCTGAGGAAGGAGGTACAAGGGTAGAAAATTAGTGGGAAAAAGAAAAGACATGGAAACCCAGAGACCGGGACTAGTTAAGTATGCACTAGCGGCAAAATCATAAGTCTGCGTGCAATGAAAAATAAAAAAAAAAATTAAAAAACCCAGATCTAACGAGAAGGTGAGGCATAGAACCCACAACCAAAAAAAAAAAAAAAAGACAAGATGTCAAAATGGAGCCCAGATCTCCTAGGGCAGGTCAAAAGCACCTTCTAAAACTGAAATCAGGGAGGGGTCCATCAGCGGACGAGGGTAGATTATATAGAACTATAACATCTCAGCATCTGGGTATGGGTGATCTTGTTGTACACAGCTCAAGTCATACACTTTAAAGTACATGAAATTTACGATACATTATGCTCCCCTTCGTAACAGCAACCACATCCCTGATAAGTATGTGCTCAATAACATGCAATTGTTACCCTAAACAAAAAAACAATAATCAATACAGAGGTAGCACAATTCCAAACCTCAACCACCCGCGTTCCCACTCCCATGTATCAGACCCGCGCGTGGGGATCAGCCCGGGGGCCGCGCCATTATAGCCCAGCAGGCCCGGACCAACCCCCACGCCCTTCCAAATGACCCAATTCACAAAACCAAACTAACCACCCGGTTCCAGTCTTCCACCCAGCCTCCCACTCCGCCAGGATAGGGTAAGCCCGTGCCACAGCCTGCCCCAAGAAGGGGTAATAAAAAACCCAGGGAAACATGGAGGACTCAATAACAGCCCACTCAGGTACCCGGGACAGGCCACCGCACACGCTCCCCCACACCCGCAGTAGACCAAACCCACGTAATTAGTAACAGTCCATCTAAACTGTGTGCTGTAAAAGCACAACAGGCAGTCCCAGTAGAAAATCAGAGAGACCCATATATACTTAGGGGTAACCTGCCTTCAGCGATAGGAAGATAGTCCATCAACTGAAGGCCCTCAGCGGTAAGGGGCAAAATAGAGAGTGTTACCAGCAATCCAAAATGGTTCAGTCACCCCTGGGAAGAGCCAAGGTCAGGGGATGCAGGTCGCAGCCGGGGCACAGAAACAGGTACGTGCAAGATAGTCCAAAGTCTGGCAGGTCTTTGGGAATGCACATTTTGCAAGTCGGGAGGTGTATCAATTTGGACATTCCAAGAAGAGGGGATTCGTCCGCCTTCGTCCGGGGAATCAATGGTTGTAACAGCTCCATCCTTGGTAACCAAAAGCTTAACGGAATGCCCCACTTGTACCTTATATCTGCCCTCCTCAAAGCTGCTGTAACGTGCCGAAACTGACGGCGCTACAGGAGGGTAAGCGACGAAACACCAGCAAATAGCTGGACTCCAGAGTAAGGATCCGGCAAAGGAACCTGCAACCTGCCGGCTCTCAGAAGTTCCTCCTTCACATGATAGTAATGTAGCCTTAAAATTACATCCCGGACTGCGTCTGGACGTAGATTCCTGGGTTTAGGCATCCTGTGAATACGATCAATCAAAAAGTCTAGATCCGAGTAGTCCGGTAGACGTTTAGTGAAGAAATCTTGGGCCCACGCCTTCAGGTCCGCTGGCTGCACCTCCTCCGGAATCCCCCGAATTCTGAGATTATTACGCCTGGATCGATCTTCCAGGTCACAGACCTTGGCCCTCAAAAACTGAAGCTCCTTTATTAACTCAGTATGTTGGTCCGCCAGGGCATTATGTACGTCTATCACCTCATCTACTTTGTCCTCCACTCAGGAGGTTCTTTCTCCAATTTCTTTTATATCACTGCGTAGTTCATTCGCTATAGCTCATACATCGCCTTTTATCTGCGTACGTAGTGTTTTCAGCATCGCTTTAATATCCCCCATTTGGGAAGTTGTCGTACAAGAGGAGGTAGAGGCTGCATCATCCGTCTCCGAAAACCCGTCATCCGCAGGCTCTCCCCAGGCGCCATCTTGAGACAGAGAACCAGACAGCTTCAGGGCCTTTTTCTGCTCCTTCGGGGTAAGAAATTTTAACATTTGGTCTTGCTGTCATTTGGTCCTTTGGACATCTCGTCAGCCAAAAAACAGAGCTCGCCAGCAAAATATTCCGTCGATAGGCTGAATAATCCCCAGCTTACACAGGAGCCCCTCTAAAGTGCTGCCATTCCCGCCGAGTGCTAGGCCACACCCCCAGTCCTACATTTTTTTTTTTTTAAATAACCTGGTTTCTTTTCTGTTAGTTTGGTGTGTAGGTGTTACTGACACATGAAGGTGTTTTTCTCTCTCTTCCTGGAAACTTGGTGGACATCTTTGTTATATTCTAATGATTCCTGTCTTCCTAATTGGGGAAAAAGATAATTTTTGTGTACTTCCCGATCAATCATTTTTGCTTAGTCCATGTGGAACAAAGGACTTCCATCCCAGAGAAAAACAAGGGTATCTTTTCTGTTCCCTGGTTCAGGTGACCCCATTCCTGCTTCGCTTCTGTTCTCTATCATTTCTACTAGTAAAAACAGAACATGACTGGTGGGAGCAAAGTGGATAGATAGAAAGGGAGTCTCCTCCTCCTGAGAGACTTTTAAGGGAAGTGCCCTACCCTCCTGACTGAAGGGTAATTGACCTCATGGTTTAGTGTTCCGCATGAATTAAAAAAGGATTTATCAATAAGCTTACAAAAATCCTGTGTTCTAAATCTTTTGCCAGCTGAACTGCCAATCAATTGTAATGGAATTCAGCTCTTTGATTGATTGTATCCCAGTCTCCCTTATAGGCTAAGTTTTTCTGTGCTTCCTACCTATGTATGGCTGCTGGCCACTTCCTCATTGCTGACATCAGGTAACAGGCACTAGCACGGATGCCTGTTTATAGGCCTATTCTGGGTGGCCTAATTGGGCCCCTCCTCCTTCTGCTCCTTTATAAACCTCCCTGGGCCCGGGAGTCATTGCCTTTACTTGGTGTTTCTGCTCGTTACTATTTGTGCTCCATTGTGACCCGTGTCTGTCTGAGAAATCACTCCGTGTTTGACCTGGGGTTGTTTGACTACCCACATCGGTTCTGACCTGTAGCTCTGGCTGACTACTCTCTCCATGTATGACCCCAGCTTGTCTGACTACCCACATCGGTTCTGACCTGTGGCTCTGGTTGACTGACTCGCTCCATGTTTACCCTGGCTTGCCTGACCAGTCACCTGGCTACTACTTGCTCATTGTGTCCCCGGTTTGCCTGACCATAAGCCCTGGCTACTACTCGTTTGGCGTAGTCCTCGATTTGTCTGCCCAGTAGCTCTGGCTTTACTCGCTCTATGTAGTCCCTGGTTTCTGACCTGTGGCTCTGGCTGCTTACTCTATCCATACACTACTATCTTGCCTGACCTGTAGTCTTGATGCTCTGTGGCTCTGGTCTGCTCTTGCTCCTTGTTGCCTCCGATCACAGACCAAAGTGGTGACTTACACATATTATACTATTCTCACCGTTGTCCCACTCGAGCTGCTCGCCTAGTCTCGGTTTCTCACAGTAGTGCAGTGCACAGCACAGTGTGCAGCTCCGGAGAGGACATTGGGTCCTATCAACCTGTGTCTGGGGTTCTGTGTAGGCTTTACCATTATTGGTGTATTTATTAATAAAGGTGGTAATATTTATATATTCTTTGTGTCTGTCCTTTGCCTGAATACCGTGACAGTATGTAAGGGCCATGTCTACTGAAGGATCAGGCAGTCTGCCTAGTCAGAGCATCCTGTCCAGTATGGATTCTCAGGACCACAGTATCGACCAGTTGTCTTTTGCTATGCAGACACTATTGAATCGCATGGCTCACCTTGACTGCTTTGCTAAGCAACCGGTGGCTTCCCCTGTACCTGCACCGGTTGTGGCAACTTTCTCTGAGGCTGGCATGAGTAGAGCGTTGTCTGGCTCCTCTTTTTTACTCCAAAGATATGATGGGGAACCTACACTATGCCAGGGGTTCCTCAGTCAGCTGGGAATTGTTTTGGAAATGGTTCCACATGCTTTCCCTACTGAGCGAAGTGAGGTGAGATTCCTGATCTCCCTCCTGTCCAGCAAGGCATTGGCCTGGGCCAACCCAATCTGGAAGACTGAGGAAACGCATAATTCATAACTTTACAGAATTTGTGGCCTCTTTCCGGACAGTTTTTGATGTTCCTGGGTGCGCAAACACCACTGCCAAAAGACTTATGACAATACGGCAGGGCTCATGTACAGTAGCGCACTACGCTATTGAATTACATACTCTGGCAGCGGAGGTAGGATGGAACAATGAAGCCCTAGTTTCCGCTTTCTCCCAGGGCTTGTGTGGCACTATTAAAGATGAGACGGCAGCCCGAGACCTGCCTGGTGATCTGGAGGAGCTAATCGCAGTCACTATCCTGATTGATATGAGAATCCGTGAGAGGCCTTATTCAAGGAACAGGGGCGTAAACCTTTACCTCAGTTGGCACCTAGCTTCTTACACCCACCCTTTCATCCTTCACGTTCCATAACTCCTAGTCCTGACCCTGCCGGGGGGAACCGGTGCAGCTAGGCTTTACACGCCTTTCGGTGGAGGAGAGGGCTCGGCGCAGGAGGAATGTCACAAAAACCCAGGTACCCACGACCAGGTACCCCCATGTAGATAGATAATCCTCACCACGGAAACCTCAAGACAGATAGAAAAGGACTCAGGAACAGAATAACATTAAGCCTTGGTTCCAGTGGAAACTTCAGGAAAGATGCAGTTTATTAACTGTGCACATAGCTATATTTATACTGTACAAACTCCCCCAAAAATCCTGTTCCCTATTGACCCAAGGATAGCCACACAAATGAGCAGATAATACAATCACAGGAGGTGCCAATAGATGAACAGACGTTGCTGGATATGAAAATGAGAGTAGGAACACCTCAATCAGATGACATGAAAGAGTTGCTTTTGACACATTGTCCAGGCAGACTGTAGCCAGCCTCTGTAGATAAACACAGTGGGACTCCCTGTCTTATGTAATTAAAAGGTGACAGCACATCATGTGTTTTCTAAGGCATATAATTTTTAAAATGTTTAACTGTAGTCTCTCAGTTGGGTGGGAGGAGTGAAGAACTCTTGAGGCAATGCCAGCCTGTACAGACCCACAATCCCTTCACAGGAGGAAATACCAATGTCTCTATGACATGAGCCCTGTAGGAACTCAATGCCCGCGGCAAGGACCTTTCATCTCAGTCACAAAGTCCCCCAAAATGCATAATCCACTGGCCTGAGCCCCTTTGCACCCCTCTTCCCGTGACAGTGCTCCCCCTTGACCAACAGTCCGGCAGATGCAGCTAGATCCACATGGATTGTCTGGAGGCTGTCCGGGGAGCCTAACAAAGTTTTTACAATTCTAAGATAGTTTGCCGGGATAAGACATCTGCATTCCCGTTCTGCTTACCCGGCCGGTATTGAACTGTAAAGTCATAGAGTTGCAGGGCCAAGCTCCACCGCAGGAGTCAGCCATTGTCCCCCTGAGAACCTGTTGAGCCACACAAGTGGGTTATGGTCCATGAGCACATTAAATGATTGTCCATACAGGTAGGGCTGGAACTTCTTGAGTGCCCATACAAGCGCTAGGCACTCTTTCTTCTGTGTCCACTCCATGGCAGTAGAATGGGCATTGTGTCCGTCCCCCAGCTGGTAGGACCAACCAAAACTCCTTAAAGTCTCCCCTCATGACTTGTCCCCCAGTTATTTGTTGGTCCTGCACGCTGGAGGACGAAGAAATCTTTTATCCCACACTCATGTTTTTTGTTTCCCCGTTACCTTGCTCCTATTTCCCTTTGGCCGCATCAGGATGCTGTCCCAAGGGTTAGACCTTCCCCATGAGTACGTTTCTGCAGACATCTCTACCCTGCCGAATCCCTTTTGCTGGACGATGGTGTGTATAGGAGACAGCTTTATCACTTTGGATCTCGTGTTCAATCGAGATGCTCTGAAAGATGACATCATCGATGCGTTCCATCAATGGAATGCACACCATTACCGGGTCTATACATAAGGTTGCTATGGGGGAAGACGTCTGGAGCAGGTCTGTTAAGTTTATGTTTACCTTTTCTAAGCTATATATATTTTTGTTACTTGTCTATATATCTTTGATGCTAGCATGTCTAAGTCTGGGGGGAAAGACAAATTTGCTTCTGAAGATGACAAAGTCCAGAAAGTTAGAAATTGCTCTGCCTGTGATTCTATTCTTTCTTCTGAAGATACTACTAAACTTTGTGCTTAATGCCTTAGACAATCAGCAGGGCAATATATCCCTGCACATTTTAAAGACTTTTTAACCTGGATGAAGGCCTCTATGATAGACTTTTTCATCCATTCAGCAGTCTTCTGTTCCTAGAAAGAGATCCTGTATGGATGATCCAGATGAGGGTCCTTAACTTCACCCAGGAACTCAAGAGGATGGTTTTAGTATTCAAGATTTAGATTTGGTCTATTCCTCTGAGGAATAGGGTGAAGCCCCAGAGGAATCTTCCTCTTTTAATATGGACAAAATTGACATCCTAATAAAGTTAATGCGCAAATCATTAGGTATCACTGATACACAAAAACAATTGAATTCCATGGACACTGCATTTATTGGTAATCAAAAAAATTACCTATGTTTCCAATCCATACGTCCATTCACTCATTAATCAAGTCAGAATGGGATAAAGTGGATAGAAGATTCTCTTTGTCAAAACATTTTCTCAGGATATACCCCTTTGACAATATTGAAGTTCTTGATTGAGTGTCCCCACCTAATGTGGATATTGCTGTGGCTCAGTTAGCAAAGAAAACCACTCTGCCCATGGAGGACGGGTCTTCTTTAAGAGACCCAATGGACAGAAAAATGGAGAGTGTTCTTAAGAAGCAATTTGTCTTGCTAGGCCAAAAAAGTCACTATCCGTTCAGGGCCATGCCTTTCGGACTCTCCTCACCTCCAAGGGCATTCACGAAGATCCTAGCAGCCTCCCTTCAGGTGTTGAGACAGGAGGGGATAACAGCTATACCTTATCTAGACAACATCCTAATTGTGGCCCCTTCATATCCTCTTGTGTAGGAGCATACAAGGTGAACTCTGGAACATCTTTCCAAACTGGGGTGGATGATAAATTTGCAAAAGAGCCATCTAATCCCAACACAGCAACTAGCGTTCTTGGGGATTCGATTCAATACGAACAGAACGATGGCATACCCGGACGACAGGATGCAGAGGATTTTAAATCAAGTCAGAGTCTTCAAGATTCAGAAAAGTCCTACAGCTCAAGATTTCATGATTCTGTTAGGAATGTTATCCTCTACCATCCAGATCATTCCTTGGGCACGGTTTCACATAAGAGCTATTCAGGAAAATGTTTTGAAAATCTGAAACAAGGATTATCAAAACAAGAGGCAAAAAATCCCTCTTCTTCCCTCGGCAAGAAGGGAACTGGTATGGTGGTCAAACAAAGCAAATCTGATCAGGGGTCATCCTCTTCTAGAACCTAAGTGGCAAATCCTAACAACAGATGCCAGTCTCAACAGATGGGGAGCAGTCTGCGGGACAACCTCAGTGCAAGGCACATAGTCTCCAAGAGAAAAAGATCTGCACATAAATATTTTTGAGATGAGAGCAATCAGAAGAACTCTAATCCAGATGAAAATCCTTTTTTTGCAGAGAGCAGTATTTGTCAAATCACACAATCGAGCCACTGTGATATACTTAAAGAATCTGGGGGCACACGAAGCAGGAGTTTAATGCAGGAAACAGCAAAGCTTCTAGCTTGGGCAGAACAGAATTTGCAAGCTCTATCTGCATCGCACATATCAGGAAACCTCAATATACAAGCAGACTACCTCAGCAGGACATTGATAGATCAGGGGGAATGGTCTCTAAAGACATCAGTCTTTCTGAAGATCACAGGAATGTGGGGAATGCCAGAAATAGATCTCATTGCCTCAGTAGCCAACGCAAAATGCACCCAGTACTTTGCTCGTTGGAAGGACAGGACATTGCTGGGACAAAATGCCCTGAAACAAACATGGACATTCAGGTTGGCCTACATCTTTCCCCCGATACCAGTCATCCTGGATGTAACATAGTAGATAACATAGTAACATAGTAGATAAGGCTGAAAAAAGACATGCGTCCATCAAGTCCAGCCCATGCGAGAAACACCCCTGCTGATCCAGAGGAAGGCAAAAAAAAAAAAAGCCTTCCAGAGCCATTTCCAATCTAGTCCCAAGTTTGTGGCGGTGGTGGGGGGGAATTATTCCTTCCTGACTCCAATTGGTAGTCAGATAGTTCCCCGGATCAGTATCCTATCTGCTTTGAAGCCGTCTGTCATAATTGTCAATATTGTTCTGTGCTAGATAGGCATCCATTGCTTTTTTGAATGCAGTTGCATTATCTGCAAGCACAACATCCCGAAGCAAAGAATTCCATAGCCTTACTTCCCTTACCGTAAAGAATCCCTGCCTTTGTTTTAGTTGAAAGCGTCTTTCCTCTAGTCTTAATGGATGACCTCTTGTTCTTAGCTCTGCTCTTTGCATAAATAATTCATTGGATAGTTCTTTGTATTGACCTTGAATGTTTTTGTAAATGGTAATCATATCACCCCTTAGATGTCTCTTCTCTAATGTGAACAAACCCAGTTTGGCTAGTCTCTCTTTATAACTCAGATCCTCTAATCCCTTTATCAGTTTGTTGTAAGTCTCTGCACCTTTTCCAGTTCATTATTGTCTTTTTTTAGAAAAGGCGCCCAAAATTTTACTCCATATTCTAGATGATGCCTAACCAAGGATTTATACAGAGGTAAGATAATATTAGCATCCCTTGCTTCTACACCTCTTTTTATGCAGGCTAGTACTCTGTTTGCTCTTGCAGCAGCTGAGTGACTTTGCACACTGCTGTGAAGTCTATTGTCTATCAGTACTCCTAAATCTTTCTCTAATGAGGATTTCCCAAGTTGTTTCCCATTTAGAGTATATGTAGCAAGTTTGTTTCTACAGCCCAAATGCATAACCTTACATATATTGACAATAAATGACATCTGCCACTTTTCTGCCCATTCACTTAGTTTATCTAAATCCTTCTGTAGGGAAAAAACATCCAGCTCTGTATGTATTTCCTTACATAGCTTAGTGTCATCAGCAAAGATTGAGATGCTACTTTCAATTCTCAATTCTAGATCATTAATAAACAAATTAAAAAGCATTGGTCTCAGGACCGAACCCTGTGGCACTCCACTTATAACCTTAGACCAATCTGAAAAAGTTCCATTTACAACAACTCTCTGCCATCTATCATTTAACCGGTTCTCAATCCATGTACAGATAACACCGCCCAAACCGAAGCCTTTTAATTTATGCAGTAACCTGTTGTGAGGCACTGTGTCAAAGGATTTTGCAAAATCCAAGTATACTACATCAACAGCAATTCCCCTGTCCAAATTACTACTTACTCTTTCATAAAATGTAAGTAATTTAGTCTGACATGATCCGTTCTTCATGAAACCATGCTGATTCGTACTAATGATATTGTATTCACATAGTTCTGAATACTGTCAGTTAATAACCCTTCTAGTATCTTACCCACTATGGAAGTCAAGCTCACAGGTCTATAATTTCCTGGTTTGGATCTTGCTCCCTTTTTAAACAATGTAACTAGATCAGCTTTCCACCAATCACAGGGCACGATGCCTGATGAAAGTGAAGCAATAAATATTAAGTATAATGGTTTTGCTATTACTGAACTAAGTTCCTTAAGTACCCTTGGCTGAATACCATCCGGTCCAGGCGCTTTATTCACTATAACCCTTTCCAGTCTCTTTTGGCCCTTGTCTTCAGTAAGCCATGTAGATTTTGGAGGAAATTCCGTCATTTTGTCTGTTTGCCCATAGCTTGTCATTGCTGCTTCCTTTGTATATACTAAAGCAAAGAACTAATTTAGGGTGTCAGCCGTAGCTTTATCCTCACTAATCAATTCACCTGTCTCAGTCCTAAGAGGACCAATATCAACCTTAGCTTTTTTGTTATTAATATACTTGTAGAATTGTTTAGGGTTTTTTTTGCTCTCATTTGCAGTGTTTCTCTCATTTTCTATTTTAGCTAGCTTAAAGGGATAGTAATACTTGAAAATAAGTTGATTTTATTTTGTAGCCCTTAAAAAAACATGAAAAATGATATAAGTCTTATCTCCCAAACATTTATGGTTTGGGAGATATTCACATGTATAATAAAGAAAAGTTCTATTTTCCTGGCTGTTTCAGCCAAGTCTGCCATCTAGTGGACAGATTTGGAATTCAGTCCACAGAGCAACAGGCAGCTCTTTAGCAGTGCCGAGATCACGATCTTTGAAAAGAACTACTTCATTGGAACGGTCTACAAAGTGTGCCTGGCTTGAAAGCACACTTTGTAGACAATTCCAATTAAGAAATTCTTTTTAAAGATCATGATCTCAGCACTTCTGGAGAGGCACAGCCGGTCAAGTGACCGGATTCCAAATCTGAGGGGTGGAGTAACTTTACTTTTGAATATCTCCCAAACCATAAAGGTTTGGGAGATAAGACTTATATCATTTTTCATGTTTTTTTAAGGGCTACAAAATAAAATCAACTTATTTTCAAGTATTACTATCCCTTTAATTGCTTGTTTGCAGATTTTATTACATTCTTTATATTTTTTAAATGATGCATCTGACCTGTTTGACTTAAACGCTTTAAAAGCCTGTTTTTTATTTCTCATTCCCCTGCTAACCACATTATTAAGCCACATTGGTTTTACTTTACTTCTCTTGTGCTTATTCCCCAATGATATATATTGATGTGTATATTTGCCCAAGAGCATTTTAAATACATTCCATGATTCTTGTGCATTTTTATCTTTGAAAATTACATCCCACTGGATATCCTTTAACTCTTCTTTTAACTTTGTAAAATTAGCCTTTTGGAAATTGAATGTTTTGGTTAAACCCTTGCTATTGGGTTTCTCATAACAAACTTCAAAGGATACAATATTATGGTCACTGCTGCCCAAATGTTCCCTTACTTGCACATTGTTTATCATTTCTAGTTGGCTCCTCTACTAGTTGGGACATAAAATTATCATTTACCATACTTAGAAAAATATTTCCCTTTGTTGTGCCAGAAGTCATATTGCTCCAGTCAGTTTCAGGATAGTTGAAATCTCCCATTACAATTACCTTTGCTGACCTAGCAGCCTTTTCCATTTGCAGTAAAAGTTGGGCTTTCTCCAACTCCCCAACATTAGGTGGCTTGTAGTAAATCCTCACCAATATCTTTTTATTATGTGTGCCCCCAGTGTGTATTTCAACCCACAAGACCTCTACCTTTTCATTGGACCCTTCATTTATATCTTCCCTTAAACTAGGTTTTAAGGCCCGCTTTACATATATCCAATCAGATCATATTGCTCATTTACTGCAATCATTTCTAGTTCCCCCATCTTACCAGCCAGACTGCAAGCATTTGCATGCGTACAATTTATCTTTTTGCCATTTCTAAAGATTTTGTTCTTTGTCAAATGTATTTGTCTTTTATCAGGCTGTAACAATGGCAATTCCCTATTAGATGAACTAGTCCATTCCCACTCTCCACCCCCATGCCCCTTCTCTAATCCCATTTCCTCAATTATACTACCTTCCCCAGCCTGTGTTGCAGCTCCCTCCCCCACCCTCTCTAGTTTAAAGTCTCTTCCAGCCCTCTAACCATCCTATCTCCCAGCACCGTGGCCCCCCTTCCACTAAGGTGCAATCCATCACTACTATAAAGATTGCCCCCAAGGGAAAAGACTGGCCAGTGCTCTAGGAACCCAAACCCCTCCTGCTTACACCAAGTCTTTATCCACGCATTTAACTCCCTAATCTCCCGTTGCCTTTCTATTGTAGCCCGTGGCACAGGTAGTGTTTCAGAAAATACTACCTTAGAGGTCCTCTGCTTAAGCTTATATCCTAAGTCCCTGAAATCTTTCTTAACAGACCTCCATTTTCCACTGACTTTGTCATTAGTACCAACATGTACCATGCCCAGCCCCTCCCAACAATCTATCAACCCGATCAGCCACATGTCGAACCTGAGCTCCCGGGAGATGGCAAACTGTACGATTGTGTCGATCTTGGCAACAGATTACACTGTCTGTCTTCCTAATAATACAGTCCCCTACCACCACCATCTGTCTAGGTCTGCCTGAGTCCCGGATCCCATCCATGCTAGAGGGGCTGTTCACCCGGCTGTTAGAGAAAACAGTCCTCTCCAGCAAAGACATTCCTGTGTCAGCATTCCCAACATTATTACTCAATGTAACAAATCTGTTAGGATTAGTACACACAGGAGTGTCCTCCCTATTCCTCTGTCCACCCCCTTTGCTATGTCTAACTGTAACCCATCTGGCTTTCTTTGTGCAGTCTCCACCCCAGAACTACCTACCACCGCTTCCTGCTGCTCAGTCAGCAGACCCCTCTCAAGATTGGCCGTCTCTCTCAATGTTGCAACCTGCCCCTCCAGATCTCTAATACGAGCTTCCATAGAAACCACTTGCTCACATCTGCCACAGAGGTATGCACCCTGGAATGTTTGTTCCAGGTGTGCAAACATATGGCAGTTTGTGCACTGAGTTAAATGGACAATCATGCTACCACTCATATGTGCCAGTTACCACAAGCTAAAAAGAAAGGCAGGCAAAAATTAGCTGTGTTCCCCTGTGTAATCCCCTGTATTTGAATTCCCCTGTTTAAATTCCCACACTTACCACACTTCTGCACTTACACACTGATGCAAGATTCAGATGTTCAAGTATCCACTATGTATCTGCTATTTAAGCCAGGAATGCACCAATTACAAACACAGCAATTAGCCACTCCCACCTCCCACCACACCAGACTTCAATTATTTTCTTGTATCACAGCAAAAAGATGGAAAACAAAACCCAAAGAGATTTGTTTTTTAACCTCTCCCTTACCACACTACACCACACATAATTTACTTATTTTCTTTTTCCAGGAAGTATCCAAACTCATTCTTTCAGGGCACAGGTCACTGATCTCAGAAAGATAAGGGAAGAAAGAGCAGAGGTAATAATTGCTCCAAACTGGCCAAGAAGAATCTGGTATTCCCATCTGGTACAAATGTCAATAGTACATCTCTGGGAGATTCCAGTAACGCACAATGTACTGTTTCAGGGGCCAGTTTTCCATCCGAACCTGGCTTTCTTGAAATTAATGGCTTGGAGGCTGAGCGGCACTCGTTACTTTCAAAAGGATTATCCTCTGAGGTAATCAATACTATATTAGCAGGAAGGAAGCAGTCTACTTCAAGAATCTATTACAGAACTTGGAAAACATTTACATCCTGGTGTCTTGAAAAATAATATTTTAAGACAAGGCATTTCTTCTGTGAAAATATTGGATTTTGTACAGAAGGGGTTTAATTCAGAGTTAAAACCTTCATCCTTAAAAGTTCAGTTGTCTGCTCTGTCAGCTATCTTGGCAACTCAGTTTAGTGATGACCCAATAGTAAGAAGATACATGTCTGTAATATCTAAAACTAAGCCTACCAATCGAGAAGTTATTCCACCATGGGATCTGAATCTAGTTCTAGATCAGCTTTCTTCTTCCAAATCATTCGAACATATGCATAGCATCCCTATCAAGAATCTATCCATTAAAACAGCTTTTCTTAACGGCTATTACATCAGCCAGAACAGCTGGAGAGTTACAGGCTCTATCTTGTAAATCTCCTTATATTATTTTTCATCAGGACAAGGTAGTGCTTAGAACTCGTCCTTCATTCTGATCCAAGGTGATTTCTGATTCCGGAAATAGTACTACCTTCCTTCTGTCCAAATCCTTCATCCGATAAGGAAAGAAGATTTCATAATTTAGACCTTGTAAGATGCCTGTCCTACTATCTGGACAGAACCAAAGATTTTAGGTATTCAGACTCCCTTTTCATCCACCACGTTGGCAAATATAAGGGAAAAGCAGCTTCAAAGCATTCCATCAGTAGATGGATCAAAGAATGCATAAAGTTGGCTTACCAGGATGCAGTGAAACAACCTCCCTTGAAGATCACGGCACACACTACCACAGCAGTGTCAGCTTCATGGGCCAGTAAGGCAGAGGCATCCTCGCAGAAAATTTGTAAAGCAGCCACATGGGCTTCCATTTCCACCTTTATTTGGGAAATATGCTTTTCTATCTTTTAAGTAAGTTTCCCCTCCCTTCTGGCATACTACTTTTGTATTCCCATTCTATTGCTGTGCAGTGGACACAGAAGAAAGGAAATTTTACTCACCGATATTTCTATTTCTTCTGTGTCCCTCCACGGCAAACCCAACCCTTTTCCCCTGTGCTTTTGACAGCTTCGTTAGAAAATAACTGGTGGGCAAGTCATGAGGGGAGACTTTAAGGAGTTTTGGTTGGTCCTACCAGCTGGGGGGAGGAGACAATGCCCATTCTACTGCCGTGGAGGGACACAGAAGAAATAGAAATATCGCTGAGTAAAATTTCCTCCTTTCTCCACTGCTGCATACCCTACCTCCCAAGGTAGCAGCCTATGTGTCACGGTTTTTGATGAACACTCAGACAGAACAGTAAGGTTAAAATGACTTTATTGAGTAAAGTGCATACAAGGAATAAGGCCTCAGGCCCACAACACGAAATAAAACATATAATGGATATATAATCAATAGGCAATGAATATGAACAGAATGACTGAGATGGGATACAAGCACAGGAGGTATCAAGGCAGGCAACCCTCCTCTAGAGAACCTGGAGAGATCAGGCTACTGGACCCCAGCTGACAGCAGGACTGAGGATGGCAGAAAGTCCTGGAGATGGTAATAGGCATGAGACCCAGACGCCTGGGTGGCACAGAACCCACAGAGATAACGAGGCAGCGCTGACCACGGGACAGGGATGTAAAGCAAATCAAATACAGATATCAGCACCACAGAGGATTGAATCTTCGAAGGCAAATATATATAAAAGCATTCAAATATTTTATTGTAGTCAAATCTTAATAAAAAATATATTTGCTGTGATGACAACCCAAACTTATGAGCTAGGAAAGACTTACATTCGGGACCAGTCAGGAGAAAAAGACATAGTTACAGATCAACGCGTTTCGCGCTAACAGCGCTTACTCATGATCAAAGACGCCAAGCTCTTGCAACAGTTTCCCCTTTTAAATTTGATCCGACCAATCCAATTGGATTGATGACATCATAATGAGAACGGATACTCGTAGAAACAAAGTAGCCGCTACTCAAAGTTAGATAAACCTTAACCCCCTTCACTCCAAAAACATTCCATGGCGTCACTCACTCTCCAAATTAAACATAATCAATAAAAAAGCTATGTTTCTCCACCAAGGGGCAGCGCTTGCACGGGAGCTCATCAAATGCAGATCGCAAAAGCAACCTTAAGTTAACCCTCTACTGGTACAACAGAGCTCCCATACATACCCATGCCACTCGGCACTTGCACGGGAGCTCATCAAATACAGATCGCAAAAGCAACCTTAAATTAACCCTCTACCGGTACAACAGAGCTCCCCATACATACCAATGCCACTCGGATCCCGAACAAGCCAAAAAATTCAAAGAGTGAGAAAGCCCAAAGAATAAAAAGATCAATGGAGAGAAGGGGGTCAAGACCCAAATCACAACTTTTGATATAAAAGTATTCATTTAAAGATCTTAAAAGAAAAAGGGGGAAAAATGTTCTAAATTGACCCATCATAAATATTATTGTATTGAGCTTGTTAAATAAATGAATCAATCAAAGGTTCCAAAAGGAACCGTTGATTCTAATCAAAAACATAATTTAAAGAAACATAAGTGCAGTATCAAAATACATATAAATCAATGTAAATACATAAACAGAAAAACAAGCAACAAGGTGAAGCGACAGGAGTTTATACAACTGACATCATACTCCTTATTCAACCCTAAGGGATATCTAGTGCCTAGTTCAAAGATCCAAAAAACTTCACGCTTACTTAATTTCTGATCCAAATCACCTCCCCTAATACCTAGCCTTACTCTCTCAATACCCTGGATTTGTACATGTGAAATATTACAATTATCACTTTTAAAGTGAGAAGAAACATTAGAGCGAAAATCAATGTGTCGAATATTGCTAAGATGTTCGTTCAACCGTTCCCTGATTGACCTAGTGGTTTTACCCACATACTGCTTTTGACACTGTTTACAGGTGATTAAGTAAACAACACCTCTAGTACTACAGTTAATATAACTCAAATTTTGATAAATCTTTCCTGTCACTGTTGAGGTGAAGTTTCTCAAAACACCTACAAATTTACAGCATTCACAGCGTGCACTCCCACATTTAAAAGTGCCTTTTGTCGTAAGCCATGGTTTAAATCCCATGTCTCTTTTAGAGGAAAACAAACTAGGGGACAAGCTAGTAGCAAGAGTAGGAGCTTTCCTTGATACAAACCTAATCCCATTCGCTACAACCTTCTGCAATCCCTCATCTGCATTCAAAACAGGGAGATGTTTTTTAATAATAGCAATGATGTTATTATACTCCAAACTATATGGAGTGGAAAAAATGATTTTATCAAACCCTTGTTTGTTGTCCGCACCATTCAACACGGGGTTAAATTCCCTGTTAGACTTATATTTAAGAAGTTCTGCCCTATCCATTTTTGACGCTTTATCCATGGCTCTATTCAACATCCAAGTAGGGTAACCACGAGAACGGAATCTAGAAAAAAGAGCCCTTGCCTGCACACGATACCGGGAATCCGTGGAGCAACCCCGCCTCAAACGGAGGAACTGTCCCACAGGGATTCCCCGAATCGTGTGCCTAGGATGGCAACTATTGGCACAAAGCAAACTGTTGCCAGCAGTAGGTTTCCGATAAATGTCAGTAATCACAACCCCCAAGTTTGGATCACCAATTATTTTTAAATCCAAAAAGGATATTGTGTCAGGGGATGTATCAGAGGTAAATGCCAAATTCAAATTGTTGTTATTAAAATAAGACACCAAACTCTCTACAGTGGATTCCATACCATTCCAGACAATAAGAAGGTCATCAATAAATCTTCCATACCAAATGATCTGGTCTCTATAGGGATTGAGATTTCCATAGACGTGGGACTCCTCCCACCAGCCCATATACAGGCAGGCATATGAGGGGGCAAATTTTGCCCCCATTGAAGTCCCACTCCTTTGGAGATAAAAATCACCATCAAACATAAAAAAGTTGTGTGTTAACAAATAATCAATGGCTCTCAGAATGAAGTATATAAGATCACTCAAGTAGCCACTGTATTTATTTAGATGGTAATCCACAGCCTGGATTCCTAGATGGTGTGGTATACATGAATAAAGAGATTTAACATCACAACTGATCCACCAATAATTCTTACACCACCTAACCTGACTTAGCTGTTGAATTACATGAGTTGTATCCTTTAAATAACTGAACAACCTCAGGACTAATGGCTGCAACTTCTGATCGATCCATTCACCTAACACCTCATTCAATGACCCAATACCGGAGACTCTCGGTCTCCCCTCTGGACTTCTAAGTGACTTGTGTATCTTAGGCAGATGGTGAAATATCGGGGTTACAGGATATTTAACAGAGATAGAGTCCACCTCCCTCTGTGACAGAACACCCGATCTAAGACCACTCGCCAACAAAGAGTCCAAGAGGCCAGAATACTCCCCGGTGGGATTCACAGATAATGAGGTGTATGCATCCTTATCCTTCAACTGCCTAAGCGCCTCTTTATAATAATCAGCGGCATTCATCACTACTACCGCCCCTCCCTTATCAGCACTTTTTATAACAACATCCTTAAGTTGGGATAGATGTTTTAACGCTATCCTTTCATTCGGGCTTAAGTTAGAAGGCCTTTTAACCCAATCATTGCTGAGTAGGATCAAATCCCTCTCAACCAGATCATGAAAAACATCCAAAGCCTTCCCTCTCAAGCCAATCGGATAAAAGGCCGATTTAGATGTTATCCTGGCGGGCCCGCTAGCCGGCGGATCCGGTAAAACATAACAAGAGCCATCCAACTGCAGGTCCGTCAGATCAGTAACCACACAGTGCTCCTGAAAGGAAAGCTTTGACAAAGAGGCAGACTGACAAACATTATTTGAAGAGATGTCTGGAAAACCAGACTCATCTGCAATATCAGAAGATATCTCTCTCATAGGAGGAGCCTCATGAAAAATTTTTTTTAAAGTTAATTTCCTAGTGAATTTGTTTAGATCTAACAAGGTATTAAAAAGATCAAAATGACAAGTAGGTGCAAAAACTAAACCTTTTTCTAGTAGGCTCTGTTCAGAAGGAGATAAAACATAATCTGATATATTAACCACAGAGTTAATTATTTCTTTTTTTCATTCCTTTCCTTCTGTTTTATATCTCCTTTTGCTCCTTCTTCTGATGTTCTTGCTGCCTCCTCTACGGACACGTCTTTTGTAGCTGTAATCTTCGGTGGTCTGGATCTGGACGATGATCTCTTCGGAGGTTCTAGAACAGTTATTGCTTCCTCTATGTCGGTGGTGAAGACTTTTGAAACCTTCTCCCCTCGATTTGGTGACAAAAAAGAAGAGGATGAGGCAGGAGACTGGGCTATCATTGATGTACTTGCTGGATCATCTGTGTCAGGATAATCTGTAGTGTCCAATTCAATACTGGAAAAGCTGACTTTTTTCTGCCTTTGTCGTGTTTTCAAAATAGAACTATGCCCTGACTTTGTAATGTTCCTATAATATTTAGATTTCCAGGAGTAAACATGATTGGATTCATAATCCTCTTTGTCTCTTAGAAATTTTTTCTGTTTCAAATCCATAATGGATTTTTCCAACTTTTCCAAATATGTTGACAATTTTTCATCCAAAGAAACAAAGTTAGGATTTTCTTGATGAATAACCACTTGACTCTGTTTCTCCTTAATATCAGACTGCAACTGTACCAACAGATTTTGTTTATATTTTATAATCAAATTCATCAAAGTATTAGAGCAGTCTGTTAAGGCTTGATTCCATTCTTTCATGAATTCAACATCATCTTTAATAAAGGTGGGTGATTTTTTAATACGTAAACCTCTCGGTATCCTTTCTATTTTAATATACTGTTGTAACGTAGTAATCTCCCACCATGCTCTGATTTCCTTCTCCATCAATTTCTCAAGATCTTTAAATAGAGAGGTCAGGTCAGGTATATCACTTGTTTTCTCCTTATTACCATCTTCATTCATATTAAACAACTTGTTAAAATTAGATAATCTCATTGATGTATCTTCAACCGCATGTAAACACCTGCTGGAACCATGTCCATTTACATTCATTGTTTTGCTTTCCATTATAGCTCAATTTAGGGTTGTAAATATCTTCTTGGAAATTTGATGATCTTTAAGGTGTATTTAAGAAACCACCTTATAATTGTTAGAGCTGGCAAAAGGAGCAACGCTCATAGGGAAAATACAAATGCACTTTAACAAAATATGTCGAGCAGCTCAACTTTTGCCTTGCAAAGGAGATCGTGATCCAAATACAATCACCAAACAGTCTGGCCACGTACTCCACCTCTTATAAACTTCAATGGGGGCAAAATTTGCCCCCTCATATGCCTGCCTGTATATGGGCTGGTGGGAGGAGTCCCACGTCTATGGAAATCTCAATCCCTATAGAGACCAGATCATTTGGTATGGAAGATTTATTGATGACCTTCTTATTGTCTGGAATGGTATGGAATCCACTGTAGAGAGTTTGGTGTCTTATTTTAATAACAACAATTTGAATTTGGCATTTACCTCTGATACATCCCCTGACACAATATCCTTTTTGGATTTAAAAATAATTGGTGATCCAAACTTGGGGGTTGTGATTACTGACATTTATCGGAAACCTACTGCTGGCAACAGTTTGCTTTGTGCCAATAGTTGCCATCCTAGGCACACGATTCGGGGAATCCCTGTGGGACAGTTCCTCCGTTTGAGGCGGGGTTGCTCCACGGATTCCCGGTATCGTGTGCAGGCAAGGGCTCTTTTTTCTAGATTCCGTTCTCGTGGTTACCCTACTTGGATGTTGAATAGAGCCATGGATAAAGCGTCAAAAATGGATAGGGCAGAACTTCTTAAATATAAGTCTAACAGGGAATTTAACCCCGTGTTGAATGGTGCGGACAACAAACAAGGGTTTGATAAAATCATTTTTTCCACTCCATATAGTTTGGAGTATAATAACATCATTGCTATTATTAAAAAACATCTCCCTGTTTTGAATGCAGATGAGGGATTGCAGAAGGTTGTAGCGAATGGGATTAGGTTTGTATCAAGGAAAGCTCCTACTCTTGCTACTAGCTTGTCCCCTAGTTTGTTTTCCTCTAAAAGAGACATGGGATTTAAACCATGGCTTACGACAAAAGGCACTTTTAAATGTGGGAGTGCACGCTGTGGATGCTGTAAATTTGTAGGTGTTTTGAGAAACTTCATCTCAACAGTGACAGGAAAGATTTATCAAAATTTGAGTTATATTAACTGTAGTACTAGAGGTGTTGTTTACTTAATCACCTGTAAACAGTGTCAAAAGCAGTATGTGGGTAAAACCACTAGGTCAATCAGGGAACGGTTGAACGAACATCTTAGCAATATTCGACACATTGATTTTCGCTCTAATGTTTCTTCTCACTTTAAAAGTGATAATTGTAATATTTCACATGTACAAATCCAGGGTATTGAGAGAGTAAGGCTAGGTATTAGAGGAGGTGATTTGGATCAGAAATTAAGTAAGCGTGAAGTTTTTTGGATCTTTGAACTAGGCACTAGATATCCCTTAGGGTTGAATAAGGAGTATGATGTCAGTTGTTATGTATAAACTCCTGTCGCTTCACCTTGTTGCTTGTTTTTCTGTTTATGTATTTACATTGATTTATATGTATTTTGATACTGCACTTATGTTTCTTTAAATTATGTTTTTGATTAGAATCAACGGTTCCTTTTGGAACCTTTGATTGATTCATTTATTTAACAAGCTCAATACAATAATATTTATGATGGGTCAATTTAGAACATTTTTCCCCCTTTTTCTTTTAAGATCTTTAAATGAATACTTTTATATCAAAAGTTGTGATTTGGGTCTTGACCCCCTTCTCTCCATTGATCTTTTTATTCTTTGGGCTTTCTCACTCTTTGAATTTTTTGGCTTGTTCGGGATCCGAGTGGCATTGGTATGTATGGGGAGCTCTGTTGTACCGGTAGAGGGTTAATTTAAGGTTGCTTTTGCGATCTGTATTTGATGAGCTCCCGTGCAAGTGCCGAGTGGCATGGGTATGTATGGGAGCTCTGTTGTACCAGTAGAGGGTTAACTCAAGGTTGCTTTTGCGATCTGCATTTGATGAGCTCCCGTGCAAGCGCTGCCCCTTGGTGGAGAAACATAGCTTTTTTATTGATTATGTTTAATTTGGAGAGTGAGTGACGCCATGGAATGTTTTTGGAGTGAAGGGGGTTAAGGTTTATCTAACTTTGAGTAGCGGCTACTTTGTTTCTACGAGTATCCGTTCTCATTATGATGTCATCAATCCAATTGGATTGGTCGGATCAAATTTAAAAGGGGAAACTGTTGCAAGAGCTTGGCGTCTTTGATCATGAGTAAGCGCTGTTAGCGCGAAACGCGTTGATCTGTAACTATGTCTTTTTCTCCTGACTAGTCCCGAATGTAAGTCTTTCCTAGCTCGTAAGTTTGGGTTGTCATCACAGCAAATATATTTTTTATTACGATTTGACTACAATAAAATATTTGAATGCTTTTATATATATTTGCCTTCGAAGATTCAATCCTCTGTGGTGCTGATATCTGTATTTGATTTGCTTTACATTGCTTCAATCCTGGGAAGGGATTTGATCAAGCACATGAGGTTATCAAGAAATATGGAAATGTTATGGAAAGTTCATATGTGTTTATAAGAGGTGGAGTACGTGGCCAGACTGTTTGGTGATTGTATTTGGATCACGATCTCCTTTGCAAGGCAAAAGTTGAGCTGCTCGACATCCTTTGTTAAAGTGCACGGGACAGGGATCCCAGGGTGACCGAGGCCACCACTTACAAAGGGTAAACCCTAGAGCGCTAGGGGTGGATCGTAGGTGAACACTGGAAGGCCACAGGTGTCCCCTCACAGGACAGTGGAACAAGCGCAATTGCTGGCTCTAGGTCCACTGGCTACTAGACAGGAATAAGAGCTCAGGGTCTCCACACAGCAGGTAGTGCGTGTTATTGCAAGTGCTGGCCCTCACCCAGGCACTGCAGCACGAAGGAGCACAAGGATTGCCTAGACAGTCTAGACAGTGAACAGTTAACAGGAGACGCCCAGAGATACACAGGAACTCCCACAGGGAGTGAGCCCAGCAATTAGCGCAGAGGGAGACACAGAGAGATCAGAGTAACTCAGTCAGCACTTGCTAGCACTGTACTGGTATTTCTCATGTACACACTGCCACAGGCAGTAGGAGTAAGTGGCTATAGCACGAATGCTATGCCTACGGTTGACAAAATAAGATTAGCGCCACGCAGCGCACCTCAACAAGGCAACCGGAATCCATTGAATGTAATGCTGGCCAGTAGGACAACGGAGGCGGCACAGCCATACACGGATGGCAACGGGACAATGGCTCAGCTGGGACCGGTTTACAAACAACGGAAAGCACAGACTGGTCAGGAGCACAGACAAGGCTCAATAGCCAGGCAGACTAGCACAGAGAGGGTTCTAGCCAGATCCTTTGAACAACGGAGTGGTTCTCAGCCGGAGCAGTACAGCAACAGAGCGGGTTCTCAGCCAGATCAATAGGTAACGGAGCAGGTTCTCAGCCAGATCATATCAGCAATGGAGCGGGTACTCAGCCAAATCAGTCGGTAACGGAGCAGGTTCTCAGCCAGATCAGTTTAGCAACGGAGCGGGTTCTCAGCCAGATCAGTTCAGCAACGGAGCGGGTTCTCAGCCAGATCAGTCGGTAACGGAACAGGCACTCATCCAGATCAGTTCAGCAACGGAGCGGGTTCTCAGTCGGTAATGGAGCAGTACACAGGACACACAGGAGCGTCAACAGGCAGGCTGGGTCATACCCGAACAGCAACACAGTAACAAAACGTCAAGCTCAGATACACCACGAAAGGGCGCCTTAGAATAGAAGTGACAGAATATAAAAAGACAAGCCCTGGGTGGAGCAAGGATGACAGGCCAATGGGAAGGCAGCATAGAAATTATGCACAGTAACAATGTCGCTGTCAGCGCAGGAACATGGGCACCGTGATACTACGGCTGATATACGCCACAGGGTGTTCACATCCATCGGTCCCCACTTGGCTCAGAACTGCTCCCAATCCAAAAGTTGAGGTGTCTGGGTCTCCTCTCCTTGTGGGTCTCCCACTTGCCGACGGAGGGATCAGGTCACGGAAGCACAGATCTCCGAGGGTATTGGGGCTTGGTAGGCAGAGGTCAGGTGGCCTATGTCACTGGCAAGCAGGGCCTCCGTGGGTAACTCCTTCATGATCCCAACCTCTACAGTGCGGGCTCTGGTACCCCATTCTAACTTTACCGGGGCCGTAGGAATCTTATAGACATTCCCCCCCGCCACCCGGACAGCCACAGACCTGGTCAGATGTCCCGAGCTGGGTACCAGGTGGAGCTGGACGAGTGTGATGGTGGCTCCGCTGTCCCTTAATTCTTGGGCGGGCTGTCCGTTCACCTGCACAGCCTGCCAATGATGGTCTCAGTTATCCGAAGAGGCAGCCCGGACAGGATCTACCTCCTGCAAGAACCTGCAATCCTCCTCTGCCTCCAGACAGTGAGTGGCAATTAGGGGAGTAGGAGTAGCCACCCTGTACCTTGTGCTCCGGCCAGGGCCGTTGGGACATTCCGATCTGTAGTGCCCCCGTTGCTGGCACTGGAAACAAACAATCCGGGCCAGGTGCTCGGTACTGTGGTCGCTGAGCTGGTCCAAACTGCTGGATGGGCCGCAAAAGATAGTCAGCCCGGGCTTGGGGTAGTACATTCCGGGGTATGGGCTTCTTCTCCACTGGGACCGGTCTACAAGAGTCCTGGTATTCATTGGCCAGGACCGCAGTTTGATTGGCGGTGAGGGGTTTGTGGTCCTTCACCCAATCTCTGACTGCCTGGGGACTGTGATCACAGAACTGCTCCAGCAGCAGGAGCTGCAATACATTCGTCACTGTCTGGGCTTGGTTCCCAGCACCCTTACCCAGTCCTCTGGGTCTACACGGTTCAACTGGCAGAGCCTCTCGAACACCTGAAGGAACGTCTCAATCTCGTCGACCCCACCCTTAAAATCGGGGAAAGCTGCAAAGGGAATTTTTGGCTTGGGTTCACCCGATCCCGAAGGCTTTGATTGAGGTGATCCCGGCTGAACTGCCAGCCCCGATCGAGTGTCCACTTCTGAAATAATGCTATGTATTGTCTCCTGGGATGGGTTAGGTCCAAAGTGAACCAGCTTCCATTGGACCTCAAGCTGCAGCGGGGAAAGTTCCTGCGGGGACCTCAGATCTCGACTCCATGGCAACCAATTCCAGAATTAAGGTGGCTTTGGTCTTAGAAGATGCCGTTAGCCCACGAGCTTCCGCAAGACCCTTTAGCATACTACGTTTCAGTCCCTAGTACCAGTGCTCCATCTGGCCTTGGAGAGATTTTCCTGCTGGTGGTTTGGACGTTCCTTAATGGTAGGAATCATCCCACCGCTGCCAGTTAATGTCACGGAAACACAGGTACCCACGACTGGGTACCCCCATGTAGATAGAGAATCCTCACCATGGGAATGTCAAGACAGATGGATAAGGACTCAGGAACAGAATAACATGAAGCCTTGGTTCCAATTGAAACTTTAGGAAATACACACTTTGTTAACTGTGCACATAGCTATATTTATACTGTACACACTCCTCCAAGTATCCTGTTCCCTATTGACCCAAGGATAGCCACACAAATGTGCAGATAATACAATAAATGAATAGACATTGTTTCTGGATATCATAATGAGAGCAGGAGCACCTCAATCAGATGACATGAAAGAATAGCCTTTGGCATATTGTCCTGGCAGGCTGCAGCCAGCCTCTGTAGATAAACACAGTGGGACTCCCAGTCTTATGTAATTAAAAGGTGAGAGCACACCATGTGTTTCCTAAGGTATTTAACTTTTAAAATGTTTAACTGTAGTCTCTCAGTCTGGGTGGGAGGAGGAAAGAACTCTTTAGGCAATGCCAGCCTGTACAGACCCACAACCCCTTCACAGGAGGAAATACCAATGTCTCCATGGCATGAGTCCTGTGGGAACTCCATGCCCGCAACAGTGACCTTCCATCTCAGTCACAAAGTCCCCCAAAACGCATAATCCACTGGCCTGAGCCCCTCTACACCCCTTTTCCCATGACAGAGGGGTCTTTGCTTATACTGTGAGGAGCTGGGCCATATGTTCCGTGCTTGCCTGATACAGCCGGGAAACTCTCGCACCTAGGGTCAGGTAGGGGTCAGACCCTGGGTGGAATTTCACAGTACCCAGAAAGACTTCAGGAGAAACCGTTTCTTGAAGTAATATTGTCTTGGGCAGAGTCATCCGTAGTGCCTTTGGCTCTACTGGACTCAGGGGCCACGGGCGTTTTCATTGATGCAAACTTTGCGGCCAAGCACACTATCCCTTTTCTGCCTCACTCCGAGCTCTTGGAGATTGAGGCCATTGACGGTGGACCCCTAAAGCCAGCACACGTTAAACATGAGACTCATCTTTTGTCTATAAAGGTGGGGACACTCCTTGTGGAGACACAACAGTTCCAGGTCATACATTCTCCCCATCATGCCATCATTCTGAGTTTTCCCTGGTTGCAAACTCACAACCCAAGAATTGATTGGCAGACTTGCGATATTCTGTTGTGGTCTCGGTGTACGAAATCTTGCCTCCAGCAGCCTACTAGGATATTGTGTACCTCTACCTCTTTACCTGCTGAGTACCAATCCTACAAAGAGGTGTTTAATAAGGTAGAGGCTAGTATGTTACCACCACACAGGCCGTACGATTGTACTGTTGATCTGGTACCAGGAGCCATGGAGGATTATGTGACTGGCGTTTTATCTAGTGGCATTATCCGGAAGTCCTCCTCCTCCAGGTTTCTTTTTTGTTAAGAAAAGAGATGAGGAACTCAGACCATGCATAGATTTCAGGGGTCTGAATAAACTGATGCTAAAGAACGCCTATCCGATTCCATTGATCACAAAGGCTCTACTATTTTTACAAAACTTGACTTGAGGGCAGCGTACAATTTGGTACAAATAAAAGAAGGCCATGAGTTCATTTTAAAGAATGTGGACCTGAGGAACATTCCTGGATCACTATGAGAGATCTACATGTACTAGCCCTTCTCAGTGAATTCCACTCCTGCACCGCTTCCTCTTCTGTGGGGGAGAGGTTGTTAAGGGGGGGGGGAGTACTATCACAGTCTCCCTTAGAGGCTAAGTTTTCCTGTGCTTCCTACCTCTGTATGGCCGCCAGCCAACATGGCCTCCGGCTACTTCCTCATTGCTGACATCAGGTAACAGGCACTAGCACGGACGCCTGTTTATGGGCTTATTCTGGTGGCCTAATTGGGTCCCGCCTCCTTCTGCTCCTTTATAAACCTCCCTGAGCCCAGGAGTCATTGCCCTTACTTGGTGTTTCTGCTTGTTACTATTTGCCGTTGTGACCTGTGTCTGAGAACTCGCTCCGTGTTTGACCCCGGCTTGTCTGACTACCCACATTGGTTCTGACTGTGGCTCTGGCTGACTACTCACTCTGTGTATGACCCCGGCTTGTCTGACTACCCACATAGGTTCTGACCTGTGGCTGACTACTCGCTCCGTGTATGACCCCGACTTGTCTGACTACCCACAGCGGTTCTGACCTGTGGCTCTGGCTGACTACTCGCTCCGTGGTGACCCCGGCTTGCCTGACCAGTGGCCTGGCTACTACTCGCTCAGTGTGTCCCCGGTTTGCCTGACCAGAGGACCTGGCTACTACACGCTGAGTATAGTCCCCGGTTTGCCTGACCAGAGGTCCTGGCTACTGCTCACTCAGTGTAATCCTTGGTTTGCAAGACCAGTGGCTCTGGCTCTACTCGCTCCATATACTGCTAGCTTGCTTGACCTGTAGTCTCAATGCTCTGTGGCTCTGGTCTGTTCTTGCTCCTGTTTCCTCCGATCGCAGACCGAAGTGATGACTTACGCATACTGTACTATTCTCACTTTTGTCCCACTCGAGCTTCTTGCCTAGTCTCGGTTTCTCGCAGTAGTGCAGTACACAGCACAGTGTTCAGCTCTGGAGAGGACCTTGGGTCCTATCAGCCTGTGTCTGGGGCTCTGTGTGGGCTTTACCATTATTGCTGTATTTATTAATAAAGGTGGTTATAATTATATATTCTTTGTTTCTGTCCTTCTTTGCCTGAATACCGTGACAGATTGTTTTAATACATCTTGATTAAGTAATCAAAGTTCGACCAAAAAAATGACTGATCAAGCTCACTTAATTGATCAGAGAACAAATCCTAATCCTATGAAGTGTACTTGATCTATTAAAATATAGTGAAGGAAAATCTGAAAAGTATTAATCTTGATTGATAAAGAACAGTTAAGTAAGGGTGAAACATGAGCTTGACAGAGTCAAAAACTGAACATATGCTTATTATTTTTTGTGGTTTCTGGGTTGATGGAATGTGAGGATTGGCAGTTTGTTAATGCTGCATAATTTGTTATAAATCATTTGTTTATTTTTCTCGTACCTTCACAGGTGTAACTAGAAGCCTCCAGGCCCTGGCCATGGGACCCCCCAACCACACTGGCCCCCCATTGGCCATCTCCACTAAACACCTCCACATTGCACCCCATCTCCACATTTCCCTCATATTGCCCCCCCACAGTGTCCGCTTCCTACCCTCCTGGTGGTCCAGCGGCATGGTAGGAGAGGTCTGTGCCTCCTTTTGCACATACCTCTGTACTGCCGGAGCTCCCGCTCGGTCATCTCCAAGCGCTCTGTTGCTAGAGGTCTGTGCCGAAGAAAGCACAGACCTCATCATGTTGCTGGGGTCACGGGGTGGTAGTGATGGGCCCGTTCGCAGGTGTGACCCCTATTGTTATGCCACTGCATAACTTCTAGCCCCAGGTTGTTCATAGCTGCTAGTGACATTCATGCTTTTTTTGTTTCTTTTTTTCTTTTTATACCTCAGCAGGTGTTTTGTGATGTTCTAAGTGCAGAATGAATTGTTCTGTTAATTGCTGATGATGCTTTTCATTGAATGATTTAGCCAGGGATTCTTATTGTGGGCTTTATTGTCCGAATGTAGTCGGTGCTTTCTAGATGCCTGGTGTTTTTGTATATGGTGGGTGGAAGTTGGAGTTGTTGGAGGTAGTTATATCAGTCTGTGGGTTTTTTATATTTATATGTGTAAGGCTTGCCCTTTTTCAGTGATACTGTAATGCCTAGGAAATTTGCAGAGCCTGCATAATTATTAATTTTTAATTTGATCAGTGGGAAAAACTAGTTGAATGAGATATGAAATTCTTTCAGGCTCTGTTTCCTTTCTATCTATATAATGAAGACATCATCTATATAGCAGTGGTATATGCATGATTTATACTGGGGTATTGCTAAAAATCTTCCTTCAAGATATGCAATAAACCAGTGATTCTCAGCCAGGGTGCCATGGCACTTTGGTGTGCCACGGGCATCAACTTGGGGTGCCCCATGTTTTCTTTGAAGACTAACAAAAATGGACTTTTAAATAAAGATTTATAGAAATTGTTATGCACATTATGTTTAATTGTGTTATTATGATTGTAAAACCTAATAATAACGGTATATTTATGTATGGAACCTTCATTATGCCCAAATAAAGTACATTAAATTTGTTAGGGGTGCCTCGAATGTTCTAGATTACATGTTAGGGGTGCCCCGAACAAAAAAAGATTGAGAACCACTGCCATAAACAGATTGGCATTTGAGTTACATCCTTGGGGTATTTGACCTGAGGAAGAGACTTGGGGCTAGATTTAAAGGCAGCCGTTAAACCATCCGCTAAGTAAAAAAGGCACATCGGCCGAAAAGAACACATGGTTTACGGCAGATTCAAAGGTAAGAGTACAAGAATAGCTATCGGGCGTAGGCACTACAAAAACACGTAACACAAAAACCAGCGTCGCACCTGATTTCGCATCACCGTGCGTCCCAAACACCCGTTAAAACACAACTTAAGTCAAAATGTTACATTACGGCTGCCGTTGTCTAGCAACCCTGATAGATGCACAAACAAAATGCAAACCTACAGCCAATCCCAAGGCCCCAAAGTATCAAAAATGTTCAAATACACCTATATATACCTCAAAATAACGGTCACACCCTGTCTGTGTTTCGAGTTTCAGCAAGCTAGAGCACAGGACCCAGGAGTGGAGGATAGTGTTTAGAGAGAGAGAGAGAAGCATACACAGGAGTAAGGTAGAGGGATCTTGGAGAGGAGAGAATTACATTTAAATAGACACATAGCACACATTTGCACATAGCGCATACATCCATACAAACACATACACATACATACACATAGTCTTTTTTTTCATCAAACCTTACACATTTTAAACTTTATTTTTACAGTGTGAATCCGTGAGTGAAAGTGTGTGACAGAGAGTGAGTGGGATCGAGTGTGTCTGTGAGGGGGTTCAGGAGGGGATCCCTCAGCAGAGCAGGGGTGGGAGAGGGAGATCCGCAGGGCGGAGGGGGACCAGGCCCACAAGAACAGGCACACAAAGAAGAGGGACAGATCCTGCAGTGGGACGAGGGGTAGTGCCTGGGGACCACCACACACAGGCAGGGGCAGAGCAGGCAGGACACTCCGGGTCTGACTCCTCGCATGCCGGAGCTGAGGGGGACAGGGTCAGGGATCCCCGATATACCGAGGAAGAAAATACGGCCCTCGTGGAGGCTGTGCTGGAGAGGGAGAGTGTCCTCTTCCCGGGGGAGAGACTCCCTGGCCTGGCTGCGAGGAGGAGAGCTGCCTGGAGCCAAATCTGCAGCCGAGTTAATGCGGTGTCCATCTGCAGACGGGATGTGGACTCAATCAAGAAGAGCTGGGGCGACTGCAAAAGGCAGGTGAAGAAGAAGGTGGGGGATGCCGCCCTGCACGCCCGAGCCACCAGAGGTGGGCCACCTGTCCCCATCACCTTCAGCGCATGGGAGGAGAGGCTGCGGCAGACACTGTCGTCTACCCTCATTGAGGGGGTCCCTGGAGGATCAGACACTGGGGATGAGAGGAGCCTCCACACCACTGGTAAGTGCATCACCCCAAAACCACACACCACCTCAAACCACACACCCATCACAAACAAGCACATCCCAACATCTGCCCTTCATTCATCCACACAACTGCACCAACACAGCACCCTGAGGGTTTAAACAGGACGCAAGACAAAGACAAATGTCAAGGTTCAACAAGGCCAAAACCTGTCCAACTCCCTGGTTAACCCTCATGTTGCTGTGCTGATCACACACAATACACACAAACCATGCTCAGAAAAGTGTTGTATGTCAAACATCACAATTGTTGTCACTCAGTGTTACCCATGTTCCCACAGGGAATCCAGCACATAACCCCATGAGTGCTAGAGGGATCATCAATGCATCAATCAACAATGCTTTGGCAACCCCTCCGGTACTCAAAGGGTTAACCAGACAACAAACATATATCGATAGGTTAACAATTACATGACACATAGGGGACATTCACTAAGCGGTGAAAAAGAGCTGATGTAGAGAATTTGACACATACATACCCTCACTTCACCAATCACAATGTTAGTCTATGGAGAATATCCAATAACAGGATTCAAGCTGCACAGGCCCCATTGTATGGATTCCATAGAAAACATTGCAGATGGGGAAATGAGGTCAGCAGAGAAGTCAGCATCATAATCAGTTCATCAGGTCCACTTAACCGCTTACTGAATCACCAACAGGATGGATCAGGTCACAAATCACAGTGCCACTGAGAATAACTGCTTGTATGTGCAACACACAGGCCAAAAACAATTACACATAACTAAAGGTGAAAAAGTTGGCCTTGGTGTTGTGTATGCAATCATTTACGCTAACTTGAATTTACATATCTCACATTTGATTCACATATAGATCCTCAGGAGTGCTGATGCCATGGATGGATGGTACACCAGACACTATTTGCAGGATACATATGGGAACCAAATATGAACCATTGAGGTTTGGTCAATAACAGGCCATGAATTATGGATATCTATGATCGGGTCTGGCTGCCTCACACAGAATGATGGATGGGCTGATCCAGGAAAAAAAAGGCCTCCATCAATGATATCCTTCAATACTGGCTTGATTGTTGCCCCTCAGGATTCAACTTGAACAGACCTCATGGACAGAATCCTGTAATGTACATCAATCCCTGATTGCCACGGTGGTATCCCATGCATCACAATGCAATGCATAGGATACCATCATGACAACCAGAGAGGGACATGTCTAATCTGACAACATCCAGCACTGTACGGGATGAACTGATAACATAGGGATGAATACTACTTGAATCACACTGCAGATCAATTACAAAAAGATATGTACAGAAAGATAAATGACCAGATATGTATGTGGATATGTCCCTTTCAAATGGGTACAAATATGTCCCAACAAGATGTAAACCCAGAGTTCGGTTCAGTACGTGTGATTGTCCTACTGCCCATATATGTGCACCCTCAACAAAATAACTCATATTGATATCATCATCAGAGTACATATACCTAGTATATTACACCTTACTTGGATGGGTATCAGTGGTATCAATGAAAGTTAGTTTGTGATGGCTGTACATATATAGGCAGTAAGACAATCACATGTACTGAACAGATCTTTGGGTTCATATCTATCAAGGATATGTTTGTACCCATATGAAAGGTACATATACACACATATCAGACCATTTTCCTCACTGTGTACCTTGGCATGGCAATGGTTAATTTCACTTTGATGTAACATTGCAGGCATCATAAAGAGATGTTTAGAAAGATGTTACTGTATGTGACAGCTGGAGATGTCAGTCATTTGACCACACGGAGGCTCTTCAGCGGACCCAAAATTTAACCAATTGGAGATGGATCCATCATTGACATGGTCCACAGAGCATGCTTACAAACCAGGAACACTTTGTAGACAATGGCAAAGATGTGGTTGTCTCCAAATGGGTCAATTTGGAGTCTGCTGAAGAGCCTCAGTGTGGTCAAATGACTGACATCTCCAACTGTCACATACAGCAACATCTTTCTAAACATCTCTTTATGATGCCTGCAATGTTACACCAAGGTGAAATTAACCATTGCTATCCCGTTAAAGAGATAGTAATACCTAAAATGTGAAAGGAAAAATACATGTCATAGGATTGATCCACCGGGTAATGCAAGGGTATTCCCACTACTGAAAGGTGTTTCATCCCAAGAGTATAACAGCTCAAAGTTGAATATTCCATGGACAATATCACTGTGGCCTGAAAATGTACTATGCCAATGTTGCCAGACCATCCTCTGGCTAGCTTTGGTCCAGGGAGCATAAATCCACAAAGGATGATGTGGCAACAGCGCAAATGTACAATTTCACGCCACTGGGATGTGGCACCAAAGGAATTCAACTCTGAGCTGCAATACATGTAGAATAAAACACCCTTCACCAGTAGGAGTACCGTTTTTTCACACAGGGGGATAAACCATACAACATATATGTTCCTTTCCACATTTCAAGTATTAATATCAATTTGACACCATCATGGCTAAGTTTACTGATCACACAGTCTCAATCCTCCACACAGGTTATGTGCTTCCAGCACTCCAGGAGCCCATGGAGAAGGCCACCTCACCACCCAGTGAGGAGTATACGGAGGAGGGGACCAGCCAGTGGGCACCGTACCCAACTACATCCACACCTCTTGGCCAACTGGATGCCCCACCTCTGCCTGCACCACCTCTGCCTGCACCACCTCTGGCTGCACCACCATATTACAGTGACTGGATGCACCCCACCACCTCCAGGAGCTATTACCCTCCAGCAGCAGCAGCAGCACCACCACCACCACCACCAGGGAGGCAATGGCTGCCCGGTGATGTGGCCACCACCCAATACGGGCCATACTCATCCCCGACTGACCTACCCTCCTGGATGGCTCCCCAGCATGGCCCCAGGTATGATCCCAGGTGGGGGCCAAGCACATACCAGTGGCCAAGGTTTGACCCTTGGCCACTCGACTACAAACACCTGGGCCTGCTTGGGGAGCCCCAACACCCTATGCGAAGGGACGTGTTTACCCCACCACCTCCACCAGCACAGACATCGGTGGGCAGCAGTGGGTCCATTGATGTGGTGGGCACATACCCATCTGCAGCACATACAGCACCAGCTGAGGAGGACACAGCACCAGCTGAGGAGGACACAGCAGCAGCAGATTCACCAGGCACAAGCATCACCAGCAGTGAACGGCCCACGGGGATGGAAGCAGAGTGTATGGCTCTGCAAAGGAGACTACTCCGGTCAAGCCTCTGCACCAATGACAACATCACCAGGAGCCGTAGGGAATCCCGGAGAAACACTAACAGGATAGAGGCAAGGATCCATGGCCTGGAGTCGGAGGTCATGAGGATCAACACTCAACTCCATCAGCTCCACACGGGGGTGATGGACATGCTTGCACAGGTACTGGTGTAGTTGAGAGAGCTGAACCGCAGGGAGGACTTACGGTTAGAGAGGGAAAACCTGCGCTCCACAGAGGCATCCACTGCCCCCATCACCCCCTCTAATGTGACCCCCGAAGCCACACCTAGGGGGCAAAGGGTGACCAGGAGATCATCCAGGTTATCCACTTCTGCCACACAGTCTAAGGCCCCCCCCCTAAGAAAAAAAAATAAAATGCCCAACATGTTACATTTCCCCTGAATAAAGGAACATTGTGCTTTTGAATCCTGTCTGATCTGCTTTGTATTTGGTCATAGATTGGGAGGCAGAGTTGTCTCCAATGCATTGCCAAACAATTCAGTGAACACAACTTCTGCCTAGGTAAGATGTTTGTGGGATGTTACAACATGGGTTCACACACACACCGTTGTACAAATTCAACTGTAAATACATCCCTGGAGCCATATTACACAACTGTGTTATATGGCTATGTTGTGTGTTGATTTTGTATAACAAAACATACCCCTTAGCACAACATTTGGTACAACATTGAACATTCGTCTACATCATATGTTGTGTTTAACCCTTTGATAGCCAGAGTGGTAGGCAACTCATTGCAAAGAAATGCGTTGGGTACCACTCTGGCACTCAGAGGGTTAAGGGGATAACCAAACAAACGGAAATGTGACTTAGCGGTGAGATAACAAGCAGGACAGATAAATGGGACATGTATCCGTATTGTCTTGGATTCACACACTCATTGTGCAACAGACTTACTGGGGAAGCCAATGTTTTTAACCTAGGATTTCAATGTGTAGCACACACATTGATATCCTGGGGTGAGCATTGGGGCCTCCAGTAAGTTGAGTTGTTGTTTTTCCTAAGGGTGTAACAGACTTCACCAGTGAAAACACTTGTCCACTTGGTCATGTACTGTGATATGTCAAAGTGGAGCAATATCACAGAACATTGATTATACTGAGCAACACATAAACTGTGGACAGGAATTCACTGTGGAAGTATGTCCCCTTTATCACCTCTTTATCACTCCCACAACACATTAGTGTATCACTGCCACCATCTGTTAACGTGAATACATCACAGAGTCCACTCACTTGCAAACAAGTGGTGGACTCCTGTGATATGGGTGATGCCTTTCCATGTATGGGGGATACTCTATCCTGAGTGTGGTTATGCATTAACAAACATATGTGTAATACAATATATCCTCATACAGACACAGATGATTGACTAGTGATGGTTCATCTTTATTGTGTCTCAAAGTACATTAGAACGTACATGTGTTTTCTGTGTGTATTGCCTATATGCATTGATCACTTGTATGAGAACACTAAATGTACTTTGAAACTAAATCATACTACTTGAGTAACACTGCTCTCCTGCTCATGTGTTGTCCACAGGGTTTGACAATTCTGTAGATGAGCATCCTAACTGTACAGGTTATTACACTTGTGAAATTGTGTTTTCTGTGTCTATATGAGAATGTTCAAGTAGAGGTCACTAACAACATCACCAGAAATAGCAAGGGGTGATCTTTATGAAGGTATTGTCAAGACATCAATCCAGACACATGGAAGATCTTCAGATCAAGGATGGATCATGTTATGGATGCCTGTGGGACAAGAGGACAGGATTTGGAGCTATACACCTGAACTGATCATCAAGCAACAACAATTTCGACATTATAATCCCCTCAATCTTCTTAATTACAAGTGAGTACACAAACCATTGCTTGACAATGTGTTGTGTACTCATCTGTAACCAATTATGTGGAGAACTAAGGACATGTGCCCCAGCCCTATGGATATGTGACCCTGACATGAATACACACATCAACAAGTGTTCTGAGAGCTCCATGGAAGTAATGAATTTGGGCTGCCACTGTGAAAGTGACAGTGGCAGCCCAATGTCATTTGTTCCATGGAACTGTTAGGACATATTTGTTGATGTGTGTATTTATGTCGGGGGCATATATGTCTGCACACTCACAGGTCAGCATGGAGTCCCTGGTAATCTGATCTACGTCTCATGACCTCTACATTGTGTGACCATACCACTGTACATCCACCCCTGTGCTGCTCTTCTCAGCTGTAGCACAGTACAGGTCCCATATTGAGTCCAATGGCCCTTTAACCCCTGATGTGACGGAGTATTATTATCACAGTGCCTGTGATTCTTGTCACTCTTTCCTGTGGTTCGCTCTGATTTGCTGAGCCAGTTTGGCCCGCCCCTGGTGACCTTCTTATGCCTGGCCCAGACATCTGTCAGATGCCCTTTCGTGGTGTTTCTGAGCCAGTAGTACTGTTGCTGTGTTCCTGTGTTCTGGATTTCTGTGTACCGAATCGGCTTGTCCTGACTATTCTCCAGTGTTCCTGTTTGTGTATGATCCGGCCCGACTGCGTACCACCCTTGGATCCTGACCCGGCTTGGCTGACGTTCCTGTTTGTGTATGACCCGGCTTGTATGACTACCTCCTACGTGCTCCGACCCGGCCCGGCTGACTTCCTGCTCCGAAGATCGACTTCCAGCTTGTTCCAGTGACCCGCGTTCCAGTTGTCGCCGCCGCGACATTATCATCTGCTGTTGCCAGTTTCCGTGTAACTGCCTTGCCTGGTGTTACCCACGTTCAGTGCAGTGTATCGCTACCCGTGCAGAGCTGTGTGTGTCTCAGTACGCCTCCCTCATACTGCAGAGCCTTGCTGTTTCGCTGAAGCCTCGAGTAAACGTGCTTATTAACCCTAGCAGTGCTGCCTTGGTCTCACTCTCGCTACCTCCAGTACGAGCCTCGTTTTCGGTGATACTCCTGCTGAGTTGGCCGCTCACCATCGGAAACTCTATTCTTCCATTGCAGCGTAGTCACGTCTATTGGGCCGGTTGGGCGCCTAAGGCTCTCTCCTATTGTCGGTTACTGGGCGATATCCGTTATACAGAGTGGTGGCAGTTAAAAGGCTTCAGCGCTAGCAAATCCGGTAACAACGCCCGTGGGGGCTATTGGCTCTAGCACTTCAAACTCCAGTATCCGGTTAAGTCTGAGGAGGCTTTTAGCTCTTGCATTGCAGGCCGGTTCCTGTTACGCCCGTGGGGGCTACTCTCACTTGCACTAGCAGAAGCAGATCCAGTAGGTACGCCCGAGGGGGCTAGTTGGATTCCTATTCTGCTTATTACCCGAACACTTTGGCGAGGCAGTCCTGTCTCCAGTACATGGTGAACTTTGTCTACCAGCGCAGCCTTATAACACCCAGGGCGTGCCAAACATCCACATCTGAGACTGACTGTTATCAAGTTCTTAACCCTTTGGGGTTATATCCCATTCTATTGCTTAGTATTTGTACATGTAATATTATTGTGCATTTACATTTGTAACCTATCAGTCTACACTGTTTATGTATCATGTACCGCCACTAGAGGGCGAACATTTGCATTATTTTACTCTAAATAAATTGTGTTTTTATTTCACATACTGGTCTGAGTGTCCTAAAAAACCGTTACAGTACGAAAGGGCCATGACCTCAGACGGTAAGGGTGAAAGCAATACCCAGAACATCCACTGGAGAATGGATGTCCATGAGCAGCGCCTGGACCAATTGGCACTGGCTCTACAGACGTTACTCGAATGTACAGTACATTTGGACAAGCCTAGTCCTAATCCAGTGGTCCCCCCAATCCTGACACCGGAGAATCCGTCTGTAGTCCCCTCAGCTAACTCAAGAGGGTTAACGGCAGCAGCGCCGTTACCGTTAAGATATGATGGCGAACCCTCCCTATGCAGGGGATTCATTAATCAGTTGGAGATATTTTTGGAATTGGCACCCCAGGCATTTCCTAACGACCGTAGTAAGGTCGGTTTTATGATATCTCTGTTGACGGGCAAAGCTTTGGCATGGGCGAATCCGTTGTGGTAGAATGCCAGACCCTGCACACTGAACTTTAGAGAATTTGTGATGAAGTTCAGACGAGTGTTTGAGGTTCCTGGCAGGGCTGCCTCTGCTGCCAAAAGGCTGATGGAAATTCAGCAGGGTGAAAGCACACTGGGCGATTATGCTATCGAGTTCCGGACCTTGGCAGCAGAGGTGGGCTGGAACAATGAGGCCTTACTTGCAGCCTTTACCCAGGGTCTCTCTGAACAGATTAAGGATGAGATAGCCGCTCGAGATGTACCCAGCGATCTGGATGAATACATCGATTATGTCATGTTAATAGACTCCCGCATCCGTGAGAGACGGTTGGCTAAAAGGGCTAAAGCAAAAAACTATGGCCAGACCAGTTTCCTTAACCCACCCACACCACCCGTTCTTCCTGAACGACCAGACGATAGTACTGAACCTATTCAATTAGGGTTCACTAGGCTCACTAAGGAGGAAAAATTGTATCATAGGAGGCAAGGCTTATGCCTATATTGTGGCAAACATTTGCATCTATTACGCAATTGTCCAGTAAGGCCGGGAAACGAACGCACCTAGGGTACCTTGGGGGACAGGCCCTAGGTGGTGTAGAACAGTCCCTTGATTCTAGCACCACTAAACCCACCATCCAGGTGGTATTTGCTTGGGAGGACAAGGTAATCGAGGTCCTGGCATTGGTGGACTCCGGGGCAGCCGGCTACTTCATGGACCAGTCCTTTGCCGACTTGCACGGCATTCCTTTATGTAAAAAGGATTCTCCTGTGGCAATAGAGGCCATTGATGGCAGACCCCTGGAGCCTGCATTCATTACGTTTGAGACAATTCCAGTGACAATGACTGTGGGGGCTTGTCACAGGGAGCAGATACGATTTCAGATCATTCGTTCCCCGCACCATTCAGTTATTTTGGGGTTCCCATGGTTACAGGTACATAATCCTCAATTTGACTGGCAGAGATGTGAGGTTAACTCCTGGTCTGAGTACTGTAACAAGAATTGTCTCTCTTTACCTGTCAAGATTATGTGTACCTCTCCGGCTGTGCCAACAGAATATGGGCAATTCAGTGACGTGTTTAGCAAAGGAGAGGCCAGCGTATTACCTGAGCATAGGCCATATGATTGCGCCATTGATTTGTCTCCAGGTGCGGTGCCCCCCAGGGGACGCACTTACCCACTGTCATGTGAGGAGAATAAGGCTATGGAGGATTATATTGCGGATGCCCTTGAGAGCGGAATCATTCGTAAATCTACGTCCCCGGCTGGTGCCGGATTTTTCTTTGTGAAAAAGAAAAGTGGTGAACTCAGGCCATGCATTGACTACCGAGGGCTGAATAAGCTAATGCCTAAGAACGCCTATCCTATTCCACTTATTACAGAATTATTTGACAGATTAAAGGGCTCTTCGATCTTTACTAAACTTGACTTACGAGCCGCCTATAATCTGGTCAGAATTAAAGAAGGTGACGAGTGGAAAACGGCGTTTAATACCAGAACAGGGCATTATGAATATCTGATAATGCCATTCGGCTTATGCAATGCACCTGCAGTGTTTCAGGAATTTATTAATGATATTTTACGAGACCTGCTCCAGTCCTGTGTGGTAGTATATCTAGATGATATATTAATTCACTCTGCCAACCTCTCCCAACACATTAAGGATGTCTCAGAAGTCTTGCTCCGACTTCGTAAGCACAAGTTATTCTGTAAACTAGAAAAGTGCGAATTCCATACATCTCAAGTACCATTCCTGGGGTTCATAATCTCCAAAAATGGCATTGCCATGGATCAGGAAAAGTTGGCAGCAGTCCTGCAATGGCCTCGTCCTAAGGGGTTAAAGGCCATTCAACGATTCTTAGGTTTTGCTAACTATTATAGGAAGTTCATCCAGAACTTTTCCACGATTGTAAAACCATTATCAGATTTGACACAAAAGGGCGCTTCTCCCTCTCAGCGGTCTGAGGCAGCTGAAGACGCGTTTGTTACCCTGAAATCTGCCTTTGCATCTGCTCCAGTACTGTCCCACCCTAATCCCTCCCTGCCATTTACATTGGAGGTTGACGCTTCGGAAGTTGGGGTTGGGGCAGTACTCTCCCAACGTCCTGTGGGAGGTGGCGACTTGAGGCCTTGCGGCTTTTTTTCTAAGAAATTGTCTAGTGCTCAGAGCCATTACGAGATTGGCGACAGGGAACTGTTGGCCATTATCCTAGCATTGAAAGAGTGGCGCCACCTTTTGGAAGGTACTCAGACTCCAGTACTAATCCTCACTGACCATAAGAATTTAACCTACCTCTCCAAAGCCAAAAGACTGTCCTCTCGACAAGCTAGGTGGGCGCTTTTTTTGTCTCGATTCAATTTTCTAGTGTCTTATCTTCCTGGCTCTAAGAATATTAAGGCTGATGCGCTGTCACCTCAGTTCGCTTCTGACACTGAGAGGGAGGAAGAACCTGTACCTATCATTCAGCCAGACCGCATTCTGGCCACTATTTGTACCACCATAACCTCGCCTCTGGGGGAGGAAATATTGGCATCACAATCAAGGGCACCTCCTGAGACCCCAGTGGGGAAGTGTTTCGTGGATGAGCCATTCCGTGTCCGTCTGTTGGAATTTTATCATGCTTCTAAAGCGGCTGGGCATATTGGTAGGGACCAACTCGTATGGTCCCTTTCGCAATTATTTTGGTGGCCCACACTGAGAGCCGATTGCGTCGCTTTTACAGCAGCTTGTACCACCTGTGCCCGTGCCAAGACCCCTAGGCATCTCCCCGTGGGCTTACTTCAAACAGTGCCCAACGGAGACCGTCCTTGGTCTCATATATCCATCGACTTCTTGGGAGAATTACCAGCCTCTAGGGGTTATACTTTCATTCTTATGGTGGTCGATAGATTCTCTAAGATGGCACATTTTGTGCTTCTGACTGGCCTTCCATCGGCCCAGGAATTGGCTGTAGTCTTTGCCAGAGAGGTGTTCCACCTGCACGGAGTACCCAGAGTGATTGTCTCCGATCGTGGAAGCCAGTTCGTTTTTTAGGTTTTGGAGGGCATTTTGTGGCCAGATGGGCACCCAATTGTCCTTTTCCTCCGCCTACCATCCCCAGACTAATGGGGCCGCTGAGCGTGCCAATCAGGGACTGGAGCAGTTCCTGCGTTGCTTTGTCACCGATCATCATGATAATTGGGCTGACCTGTTGCCATGGGCAGAGTTTGCCAGAAACTGTGCGGTTAATTCATCGTCCGGGAGCTCTCCATTTCTCGTTAACTATGGGTTCCAGCCTTGTCTGCTCCCGGACTCATTTCAGGCGCAGCAGATTCCTGCTCTGGACGAGCATTTGGCGCAACTTCGTTCCACTTGGGCACAGGTTCAGAGGTCCCTCAATCAGTCATTTAGGCGTCATCAGCGGCACGCTAATCGCAGATGTCTCCCAGCGGTCTCATTTCAAGTTGGGGACAGGGTATGGCTGTCATCCAGAAACCTCAATTTACAAGTGCCCTCCAACAAACTGGCTCCCCGGTTCATTGGTCCCTTTAAGATTATCCGCAAGATTAATCCGGTTTCTTATGCACTGGAACTTCCACCCTCAATGCACATTCACAATGTGTTCCATGTGTCGCTTCTGAAACCCTTGGTGTGTAATCGTTATACTACTACGCCAGTGATTCCTGGGCCGGTGGACGTCCAGGACCAAGAAGAATATGAGGTCCAGAGTATTATTGATTCTAGGAGATTTAGAGGAAAGCTGCAATATTTGGTCCATTGGAAGGGCTATGGTCCTGAGGAACGTTCTTGGGTTAATCAAGGGGACCTCCATGCGCCTAGATTGGTACGCAGCTTTCACTCTAAATATCCTTTGAAACCCAGACCTCCGGCAGGGAGAGGGGGTCTTTGAGAGGGGGGTACTATCACAGTGCCTGTGATTCTTGTCACTCTTTCCTGTGGTTCGCTCTGATTTGCTGAGCCAGTTTGGCCCGCCCCTGGTGACCTTCTTATGCCTGGCCCAGACACCTGTCAGATGCCCTTTCGTGGTGTTTCTGAGCCAGTAGTACTGTTGCTGTGTTCCTGTGTTCTGGATTTCTGTGTACCGAATCGGCTTGTCCTGACTATTCTCCAGTGTTCCTGTTTGTGTATGATCCGGCCCGACTGCGTACCACCCTTGGATCCTGACCCGGCTTGGCTGACGTTCCTGTTTGTGTATGACCCGGCTTGTATGACTACCTCCTACATGCTCCGACCCGGCCCGGCTGACTTCCTGCTCCGAAGATCGACTTCCAGCTTGTTCCAGTGACCCGCGTTCCAGTTGTCGCCGCCGCAACATTATCATCTGCTGTTGTCAGTTTCCGTGTAACTGCCTTGCCTGGTGTTACCCACGTTCAGTGCAGTGTATCGCTACCCGTGCAGAGCTGTGTGTGTCTCAGTACGCCTCCCTCATACTGCAGAGCCTTGCTGTTTCGCTGAAGCCTCGAGTAAACGTGCTTATTAACCCTAGCAGTGCTGCCTTGGTCTCACTCTCGCTACCTCCAGTACGAGCCTCGTTCTCGGTGATACTCCTGCTGAGTTGGCCGCTCACCGTCGGCAACTCTATTCTTCCATTGCAGAGTAGTCACGTCTATTGGGCCGGTTGGGCGCCTAAGGCTCTCTCCTATTGTCGGTTACTGGGCGATATCCGTTATACAGAGTGGTGGCAGTTAAAAGGCTTCAGCGCTAGCAAATCCGGTAACAACGCCCGTGGGGGCTATTGGCTCTAGCACTTCAAACTCCAGTATCCGGTTAAGTCTGAGGAAGCTTTGTAGCTCTTGCATTGCAGGCTGGTTCCTGTTACGCCCGTGGGGGCTACTCTCACTTGCACTAGCAGAAGCAGATCCAGTAGGTACGCCCGAGGGGGCTAGTTGGATTCCTATTCTGCTTATTACCCGAACACTTTGGCGAGGCAGTCCTGTCTCCAGTACATGGTGAATTTTGTCTACCAGCGCAGCCTTATAACACCCAGGGCGTGCCAAACATCCACATCTGAGACTGACTGTTTATCAAGTTCTTAACCCTTTGGGGTTATATCCCATTCTATTGCTTAGTATTTGTACATGTAATATTATTGTGCATTTACACTTGTAACCTATCAGTCTACACTGTTTGTGTATCATTTACCGCCACTAGAGGGCGAACATTTGCATCATTTTACTCTAAATAAATTGTGTTTTTATTTCACATACTGGTCTGAGTGTCCTAAAAAACCGTTACAATTATCCAATGCATAGCATTGGATAACACTCTTTCGCTACAAGGCTAGTATGGTTGCCCTGGCTATGATCATGGCAAATCAAGTTAGCTGCTGTCAGTCAAGCCCTGTAAGGCGATGAACATGGGTTATGTGTTGTACCTTGTTTCTCCTGAGGGTGTGCGTGATATCCTTGGGGTCTGTATGTCAACGTGGAGAGTAGAATGGAGGATGGTTTTTGAGTCCACACACACAATTTTCCATGTCCACTGCCAGTGCAGTGCTGTGTCACTGTTCCTGTGGGGTGAGACAGAACAAAATGTGCAGTGTGGTTAGTGTCAAAGGACTGATGGGGGACTTGCATGGATTGTTTGCATGCCTGTGTTATACTCACATGTAAAGTGTTCCGTGATGAGCCTTTCTCTGATCTGTGTCCCTCTCAGGGTCTCCTCAACATGGCCGATGTCCATGGGCACTTCCTGTATTGGGGGGTCCTGGATGTGCTCCAGCAGCCTGGTGTCCACTGCGATGTTGTGCAGTATTGCGCAGGCCACAATTATGTCGCACACCTTTCCAGGTGCATACTGCAGTGCTCCCCCCGAGTGGTCCAGACATCGGAATCTTGACTTGAGGAGGCCAAAGGTCCGCTCAATGGCATTCTTCGTTCTGCCATGAGCCTGGTTGTACCTTTCCTGGGCATGTGTTCGAGGACTGGCCAGAGGGGTCAGTAGCCAGGACTTGCATCCATAGCCAGCATCACCTGTGTAATGTGAGTGACATGGTGAGACAGGGAGCACATGTTGTGTGAATGATGTTTTGTGTGGTGGACGTACTAGCTGTGGGTCAGGAGCATGCTAAGCAGCGTTGTGTGTACGCCTGTGTATGTGATGTGATTTTGTATTGTGAACTCACCCAAAAGCCATCCCCCTGTAAAAATTCCATTCTCGAAATCTCTGTGGACTGAGGAGTTTTGGAGAATGTATGAATCATGTGAGCTGCCAGGATACTTTGCACAGACATTCATTATCCTCATATGGCTTTCACACACCATCTGCACGTTGATGGAGTGAAAGTTCTTCCTGTTGATGAATAGCTGTGCGTCACGTGCTGGGGCCTTAATCCGGACATGGGTGCAATCTATAGCACCCATGACCCTGGGCATGCCTCCCCTGGCGTAAAAGGCCTGCTTGACATGTATCCAGTCCATGTCGGTGGTGGGAAAATGTATATAGGTACTGGCCTTGCTTTTGAGGGCTGGCAGGACCTGGGCCAGCACCCTGGAGAATGTGGCCTGTGACATGCCAGATGCGTAACCCTCAGTGGACTGGAAGGCCCCACTTGCCATGAAGTATATGGCACAGAGTAGTTTCTGCAGGCCAGTTAGGGCATGGTTGTGGATGTAGATGGGATCCACCTGCTCCTTGATGACCTCATACAAGGCAATGATGCTGTCAGGCCTCAACCTGTAGCGATCAATTGCCTCATCATCGGTCATTCCAAAGAGGGTGACCCTTGGGCGGTATACCCTGGGCCTTGGTGGTCGTCTATACATCCTCTGCCCTCCAGGTGGGGATGGACTCCTGTGTGGCTGCTGAGCCAGAGCCTCCTCACTTGCAACAGGTGGAGGCTGTTGATCAGGCGTGCTTGGAGGTTGCTGATGTTCCCCAGCTCTCTCCCTTGCACGCCTTCTCCGCAGCCTTCGCAACAATATGTAACCCAACATACTGTTTGCTCTATCTGTCTCTATCTGTCTCTCTCTCTACCTCTCTCTCTCTCTATCTCTCTCTCTCCCTCCCTGAGTGGAAAACAAGCCACAAGTGAGTGTGTTGAGTTGTCCCTTTAAGTACTTGCTAGGGCGTTGTGTAGGTGTGGTGATGAGGTGAGTACTGACCAATGGTGAGTTGTTTTTGTCCAGGTAAGTGTTTGCAGGTGTGTGTGTGTGTTATAAGATGTGGTGTGTTGTGCTTGTTCTGTGTGTGCCATTTGCGGGTGTGCAGTTGTGGGGTGCAGGTCGCGTGTTGATGTTGCCCAGGTGAGCTTATATTTGCAGGTGTCCGCTTTGTGTGATAACCCCCATTGTTACGTGCCATGTTGTGTTGTTGTTTTTTTGTGTGTCGTTGTCCCTGTGATGTTGGTTGTTGTTGTGTGTGGAGTGATTTGTGCTGTGTGTGCATGTTTTTGTGTTGTTTTGGCATTGCACGGGTTAATTTTCCCATTTACATGGTTGTGCGGTAAGCTTTTTGTGTATTTTCCTATGTAACGGGTGTTTTGTTTTGGCCGTTAAGTGTCTAACGGCTAAGAAAAGTGGGTCTTAACTTTTAGCCGTTAGGTGTGTCTTTTTTTCAGCCGTTATCAGTACCGCAAGCCTTTGAATAGCTCTGGGGTATGTTTTTCCATGCGTCTGAATGCATGTAAGTGTATCGGCCGTTAGGATTCTGCAGCTGCCGTTAGCTGTTCTTTAGACGGATCTTTGAATTGCAACATGACACTTAACGCACCCGTTAGTGATTTTTTTTTACTAACGGCTGCCTTTAAATCGAGCCCTTGATCTCTTTCAAGCTTGTCTTGAAATATAAACTGGTAGTCCTATCAAAAAAGATATAACCAAATACCATTTATACTCATATTTTTATTACAAACACTGGACTAATATGGCTACTGTAAAAATAATTAATTAGTTCAGAGAGGAAGAGACGACAGCAGAAACTGTTTTCATCATTCCTATTCCTAATCTGTGTTTAGCGTATGGTCTTGAGATCCTCTCTTGTTAGTGGCACAGTCTGCAACTCCAAAGTGTGTATAACCCTCTCTAATATGTTAGCATACAGATGCAAATTCTAAAGATGCAACATACGATAATTAAACTGACCATCTGTTTTGTTAACTTATCTTTTAGCGAATGAAGGCTCTGGAGAAACCAATCAAAAAGAGACATCAACTTGTGACATATGCCAGTTTGGTGCAGAGTGTGATGAAGATGCAGAGGATGTCTGGTAAAATTTTCTATCGTGCTTTAATAATTTTGTAATGTATACAAAAATATGTAAATAGGCATGGTATCATGACATCTCAAATGAGGGAGCCAGTAATATTGTAACGTGTTATTAATGTGAACTTAACAAATTCCACTAACAATGCTGTATTGATGTGAAGGTTTCAATAAATCATTACCCTGTTCACACCAGTGAGTTCTTAAAATTCATATACATGCATGCACACAACCTGACACAGGAATTAGTTTTGATGATCTAAAATGAAAAATGTTTACTTAGCATCAATTAGTAGTTTCTGCTTACAGAAATCAACAGGATTAACAAAATAAACCACATAGCCAAGGAGACCAGTGTTGCACTTCATACAACAACTGCTCTTGGGGATTACAATGACGATCTTGTCACAAGTAGCAGAGGTTCCAAACTTTGGGTCCTGTGCTGATGATATTAATGTTTCATGGGAGGGGTCGCCAATAACATTAAAATCTATAGTTGTGTAGATAAGAAAATAAGTAAACACACTAACCTTCACTATAAGCATTAAGCATAAACACATGTTATGTAAGTATAACATTTAACATAAGTACATATAAGAGTGTCCCTGATTTCCCCCTAGGAAACTTCTAGCAAAAGGGGATGCATACATTTAAACTATTATAAACAAACTATTTTAAGAGTATGCTAGCTTCCTAAACTCTAATAAGGTCATGCTTCTTGTCAAAGGTACATACAAGCAGCAATTTATCACAGAGGTACAAACAAATAAACTATCAGCACAGACTGCGGATTGCCAGACCTCCCACCTAACTCTGCATGTAGCTGTCAGAAAGCTGTTTATTGTTCATTTTGGTCACCATGTATAGTAACTACCTTTATTGACTATAGGCATAGTGATTCATGACTGTGATGCAGGTAAAATGTATGTCTATGAATATAGTTAATAAAACCCTTGTTGTTAGGTGCTTGATAAACCCCTTACATAGTGCTATTATTACTGAGTCATATAGTTCCTTACTGTAATTTGTCAGCCAGCGGGAGCTTTATATTATTATTATAATGCTTGCCAGTGTACCAATGCAAAGTCATTAGCCAGCTCACCCAATGTTTGTTAGTCCAAGGGACTCCCAAGGAGGTATATAGTTGCATAGCTGATGAGGCTGAAAAAAGACATGCTTCCATCAAGTCCATCCCATGCCTAATCACCCCTGTTGATCCAGACGAAGGCAAAAAAACTACAAAAAACCCATTGAAGCCATTTCCACTCCCAATTATAGTTATATGTCCACATATCTAACAATTTGATTGATTATCCACATTTGCGTATGTTGCAGATGGTGAATAAACACATTGCTGTGCCAATGCTCAGCCTCATAGGTCTAGCAGCCACTGCCTTATAAATAAAACATTTAATTAAGCATATGATACTAAAATGCAGGAAGGTATGTCTTTAGGTTAATGTTCTCCTTGAGCCCAAATCTAGTAATACTTTGATCTTTTGCTATGGTCTCATGTCACCCATGACTTTTGCATTCAGTTCTGTGCTTAGATTGAACATAACTAGACAACCTGTGGTTATCATCCCTTATATTCGCGTATTCACCTATAGTTTTGATATTTAACTGCAACAGTGCTTCTGCAAAGTGTGTGATGGAGTTATACTTTTGGAAATAAAATAAGGGATATATGAAGAACCTGGAGAGGAACAAAATGAGTAGGATTATACTACAGATAACCAACATCTCAGTGTTTGATTTTATTTCCACATATAAAACTGTGATCCACTTAAGCATCCGAGACGGGGGTTACACCATATATCACAGTCCATCCCTCTGCCTGCTTCTTACCTGTGGGGAAGCCTGGAACTGTCGACACCTGTTAGAGGCTATCCCCTGATATTGTAAGTGGTAACAACACGCACACAGAGTCATAGACTGGAGAGGAAGAGACTCAATGCCAACTGGGTGTACCTGCTCGTGAATTAGTGAAGACACTGAAGGTCATCTCACGCACCCGGTTCACAGTCCCACTGTCTTAGGGGCCCCTGGGGCTCTGTGAGTGCAAGTTCAAGCATTGCTAGGATATAGCAACTGGGAAAAACCACACCTCCCAGAATGCCCATTTTCTGGGCTTCCTTCCAATTGGCTGATGGTTTTTACAGATGCCATTTTCTCCTTGCTGGCTTATCTTACACAGAGGTTTGACTCTCCTTGCTCTCCTTCTCAGATTAACCCTTCATCTGCCAGATAAGTACCTTCGTGGTCTTTCTGAGGTGATGTGTTATTCTGGGACACAGTATTTGGGCTTTAGATACTGTTTAGACACTTCTGCTGTTAGGATGTCGGATCCAAAGGGACATGGGGCTAGACTTAAGGCTAAGGACTTAGGGGCGTCTCTGACCCCCTTGCTTACTGTTCCTCATGCCAAACAGGGCTCCCTAGAGAATACTCAGGACACCTATGCTCCTCATGTGCTGTGGCCCCCGCTACACCACCGGGGACCTCCAGCCTTGAGCAAGAGTCAGTCTGGGTGAAAGACTTGAAGTCCACTATAGCACAGTTTCCCCTCTCTCTACAAGGGGTTGTACATTCATGGAAGTCCTCTACCACCTTCAGGTTTGTGGCCCCTAAGGCCCCAGGCATACCTGCTTTATCTGAATCCTCTGAGGAAGATTCTTTTGAGGGTTATATGGAGGAGGGGTAGTGTGAAGAAGGGGATTTTACCTATACTTTTGGTGATCCCTTTGAGGCTGACCCTACTCCCTCTGTTGAGGGTCTTATCAAGGCGGTTTTAATAACCCTTCAGGTGACTAATACCCCTTAGAAGGGCTAATCTTCTTCAGACATATTTCAAAGGTGTAAGAACTCTTCCACAGTGTTTCCAACCAATGCCACTCTAGAGCACGCTATCTTGGACGAGTGGCAGATGCCTTACAGGCAGACTTCTCTTTCTAAGAGATTTTCTAAGCTGTAGTGACAGCTTTGGCACAGTGGGTTTCTCCTCCCCTGGTTGGTCCCCCTATTTCCATGCTTACTAAGTCTACAGCTCTGCCCTTGGCAGATGCTTCAGCTCTCAAGGATATGACTGTTGCTATTCTGAAGTCTAACTTTGCTGCCTTCCGTGCTGCTCTGCGACCTATTCTGGCATCAGCTTGTGTCACTAGATCTATTGCTATCTGGGGCAAACAACTTACTGAGGATGTCGCAGAGCAGCACGGAAGGCAGCAAAGTTAGACTTCAGAATAGCAGCAGTCATATCCTTGAGAGCTGAAGCATCTGCTTCAGCTCTCAAGATCTGAGGATCTTTTAGCCCTCTTGGCCAACATGTATGAGGCTCAGACATATGTCACTGACGCTCTTTTTGATGCAGTCAAATTCTCAGCTAAAACAAAAACACAGAAGACAACGCACACAGACCTCTAAGTGTAGTAGAGTCACATAAATCGTTAGACAAAAAATGCTAAAAGAGTGATACTTTATTAATAGCCAGGAAGCTTATATATAAAATATATATTTCACTTAAATATATAAAAAAATACGATAACATTAATAGCTGGTAGATGACAGGTGGACCCACATGTAATAACGGGACCTATACATAGGGTATATGCTAGGAGTAATGGAAAGATAGTTCGTGTAAGGCTTCTGCCTTTTCTGTCACATCAAGACACTGTAATGGTTTGTTCAACACTCAGACACAGTGGGTTAGGATAAAACACAGTCTAATTGAAATCATAAATAATAAGATAACCTTCACAGGCCCGGTAGTACTTCAGCAGAATAATACAGAAACAAGACAGGTTATATATGCATATGCCTACACAGGTCCAGTATAACTTGAAAGTCCAGAGTGGTCTTATACTGACATAGGTCAGGCAGGAAAGGGTGTATACCCAGATCAACAGTTCAGCATGGGTTAAAGTTCTCCAATGGGTGTAATCAGTCTCTGTGCAGAGAAGTCTGTGGTGTGTTCTCTTAGTAACGCCAGTATGGTAGAATAACGCAGCGTAGGAGACTGCCAAGCAGTAACGGAGACCAGAGTACTTGCACTCCGCCAAAGCTGTAACTGAGACTAAAGATTACTGCCATAGCAGTCACGAAGGCAATACAGATGCTCTGCAAGAGCTTAAACGGAGGACTCAGCAAATGGCACACTGCCGTAGCAGTAACGGAGGCAACACTGAGTCTCTGCAAGAGCTTAACGGATAGATCAGCCAATGGCACACTGCCGTAGCAGTAACGGAGGCAACACTGAGACTCTGCAAGAGCTTAACAGATAGATCAGCCAATGGCACACTGCCGTAGCAGTAACGGAGGCAACACTGAGACTCTGCAAGAGCTTAACAGATAGATCAGCCAATGGCACACTGCCGTAGCAGTAACGGAGGCAACACTGAGACTCTGCAAGAGCTTAACGGATAGTTCAGCCAATGGCACACTGCCGTAGCAGTAACGGAGGCAACACAGAGACTCTGCAAGAGTTAACGGAGGGCTCAGCCAATGGCACACTGCCGTAGCAGTAAAGGAGGCAACACGGAAGCTCTGCAAGAGTTATCGGAGGGCTCAGCCAATGGCACACTGCCGTAGCAGACACGGAGGCTCTGCAAGAGTTAACGGAGGATACAGCCAATGGCACACTGCCGTAGCAGTAACGGAGGCAACACGGAGGCTCTGCAAGAGTTAACGGAGGATACGGCCAATGGCACACTGCCGTAGCAGTAACAGAGGCAACACGGAGGGTCTGCAAAAGTTAACGGAGGACACAACCAATGGCTTACTGCTTGTAGCAGTAATGGACATTAGGCCCCCAAGCACAGCAGTAGTCAGAATGTCGCCCAAGCGACACAGAGAGCACTGGAACAGGAGAAACAGGTCAAGACACGGAACAGGAACGTCAGCCAAGCCGGGTCGGATCACGGAGCAGGAACGTCAGCCAGGCCAGGTCGAATCACGGATCAGGAACGTCAGACAAGCCGGGTCAGATCACGGAGCAGGAACGTCAGCCAGGCCGGGTCGAATCACGGGAGCAGGAGACAAGAAGCAGAGTAGTCAAACGAGACCAAGTCAGTACACTGGAATCCACGAAGCTCAAGTAGGCACTGGTACAGGAACACCACGAAAGGGCACCGGATAGGTGCCAGAGCCCAGTATATAAAGGCCATACTGGGCGGGCCAACTGCAGATCAACCAATGGGAGCATCGCACAGCCAAAACTGACAGAAGGCAGCACAGGGAGCATGGGAACCGTGATAGACACACTTTGTGGCTCAAGATTTGGTCTGCTGACCTCTCATCTAAGAAGTCCCTGATTTCTCTCCTTTTTCAGGGCAAATCCTTTTTTTGGGCCTGAACTGCAACAGTTATGAGTGAGGCTACTAGGAGCAAGGACACCCTGTTACCTCAAGTCTCCAGATGCCCTAACATGGAGAGGAAACAGCTTCTTTTTCATCCCCAACAGAGGTACAGAGGCCAAATCCAAGCATGTCTCAAGGAGCTCCCCCCCCAGCCCAGACAGCAGTGGCACTCTAAGCACACCGCTGCCAAGCTCACGTCTGGCAAGACTGCCTCTGCATGACTCACAGAATCCTGGACTCTGCCCACACAGCTGAAATATGAAGCAGACGCCCACCTAGGGGCAGCTGCACCATTTTTAAGCTGCATGGGCAGAGTCCATTGCGGACCGGTTGGTTCTGCAGATGGTTTTGGAAGGGTACAAGATTGCGTTCAATTCCTTCCTCCCTACAGATTTTTCCAGTCCAGACCTCCCCTGGTCCAGGAAAAGTTGCTACTTTTCAACAAGGCGGGTCAGGCTCTCCTCAAGAGAGACGTTACACGTTTCTATTCAGAAACGGATATATGAACATGTTAAAGATACTGAAAAGGGTTTTGAAAACCATACATTGTCCCAACACTTTAAAACACATCACAATAAAGATTTAAGACAGATGTCAGATGTCTAGAAGAGAAAGTTATTGGATATTTTTAACTGGATAGTCAAATTCCGAGGGGATTGAATGCAGGCAGTGCAATTTGTGGTTTTCTTTAGATTTCTGGGTGTCTAGTACTATAGATAATGTATCATTAATTATATATATATAATATATATATATATATATATATATATATATATATATATATATATTATGTAAAGTATGATTATATTTTTATTATTTATATTTTATTACTTTTTGTTTTTCACCGGTGTATTTGGTAAATGTTTTAATTACACAATAAAGAAATTAAAATTATGTGTATGAAGTATGTATATTGTGTAATAATACACAATAGGGTTGAATTTTATTATCTTCAGATGTGCAGGATTATGGATATTGTATTGCTATATTCATCTACGTTTGCCTTAAGGAGGCTGATCTGCACTTGGGGGCAAAGATTAGGGACAGAATTGTTGCGGGTTTTACAGAATGGCACAATTAAGGTTGGTATATGATGTACTATGGGTTAAATGCTTTGACATGTCTGTCGGATGATCGGAAGTTCACAGTTGCGGAGGGGGCCGCTGATTGGTACATGTATATGAATACAACAAAGAGAATTTTTATTGTAATTTTTATTGTGATTTTGATAAGTGAAGATTGTGTCTGTCCTTTAATGAGTAGGAAATGTGAACGTTTATCACATTTATGATAGATATATACAGTTGAAACCAGAAGTTTACATACACTATATAAAAAGACACACATGAATATTTTTCTCACTGACATGAAATCAGAATAAACCTTACCTGTTTTGGGTCAATTAGGATTACCCAAATTATTTATATTTGCCAAATGCCAGAATAATGAGAGAGAGAGAATGTTTTAAGCTATTTTTATTACTTTCTGCAAAGTCAAAAGTTTACATACACTAGGATCACTATGCCTTTAAACAATTTGGGACAGCCCATATGATGATGTCATGTCTGTGGAAGCTTCTGATTGGCAACATCTGAGTTAATTAGAGACACACCTGTGGATGTATTTTAATGCACACCAGAAACACACTGCTTCTGTGTGTAACATCATGGGAAAGTCTAAAGAAATCAGCCAAGATATCAGGAAGAGAATTGTGGACTTGCACAAGTCTGGATCATCCTTGGGTGCAATTTCCAGATACCTGCAGGTGCCTCGTTCATCTGTACAAACAATTATACGCAAGTACAAACAAGATGGGAATGTCCAGCCATCATATCGCTCAGGAAGGAGACGGGTTCTGTGTCTCAGAGATGAATGTGCTTTGGTCCGACATGTGCATATCAACCCAAGAACAAAAGCAAAAGACCTTGTGAAGATGCTGGCGGAAGCTGGTAAGATTGTGTCATTATCCACAGTGAAACGAGTAATGTATCAACATGGACTGAAAGGCCACTCTGCCAGGAAGAAGCCATTACTCCAAAAGAAACATATAAAAGCCAGATTAATGTTTGCAAATGCACACGGGAACAAAGACCTACATTTTTGGAGACATGTCCTGTGGTCTGACAAAACTAAAATTGAACTGTTTGGCCATAATGACCATCGTTACATTTGGAGGAAAAAGGGAGAAGCTTGGAAGCCTAAGAACACCATCCCAACTGTGAAACACGGGGGTGGCGGCATCATGTTGTGGGGTTGTTTTGCTGCAGGAGGGACTGGTGCACTTCACAAAATGGCATCATGAGAAAAGAAGATTATGTGGCAACACTGAAGCAACATCTCAAGACATCAGCCAGGAAGTTAAAGCTTGGGCGGAAATGGGTCTTCCAAATGGACAATGACTCGAAGCATACTGCCAAACTGGTTACAAAGTGGCTTAAGGATAACAAAGTCAGTGTTTTGGAGTGGCCATCACAAAGCCCTGATCTCAATCCTATTGAAAATGTATGGGCAATGCTGAAAAGGCAGGTTTGAGCAAGATGACCTACAAACATGGCTCAGTTACACCAGTTCTGTCAGGAGGAATGGGCCAAAATTCCTACCAACTATTGTGAGAAGCTTGTGGAAGGATATCCAAAACATTTGACCCAAGTCATACAGTTTAAGGACAATGCTACCAAATACTAATGAAATGTATGTAAACTTTTGACTTTGCAGAAAGTAATAAAAATGCCTTAAAAAATTATCTCTCATTATTCTGGCATTTGGCAAATATAAATAATTTTGGTAATCCTAATTGACCTAAAACGGGTACGTTTTTTTCTGATTTCATGTCAGATAGTGAGAAAAACATGCATATGTGTCTTTTTATATAGTGTATGTAAACTTCTGGTTTCAACTGTAAAAGGATATTTTCCATTTTTGCATCTGAAACATTCAGTTTTGCAATGAAGGGGTTAACATATGATGATAATGGAATGCATTTGTAGCTTGTTCTTCTTGACCCCAGAGGAAGGAAAAGGATTTTTCTGAAACTCTTATGGAGGAGGAGCCTAAGTGTCGCAATAGACTGTGCAGTGCGACTACGTCTTTGGAGTTCATGTGGATAAAGAACGCTAAGCTTACAAGGCTGGGAAAAAGTTTGAAGGTAACCACCGAAAAAGAGATAGTGATGTGTTGGAGTGAAGAATGAAGAGGGGGTAAGACTGTTTCAATTACTCTATACAGCGCCCGAATATGTATACATATTGAGAAGGAGTTTCCACACCCTGTCTGAATATCGGGTAGTAGTGGAGTGAAGAGAAGGCTAGAATATAGCCAAAGGAAGTAAGTCTCCATTCCACGTTATTAGAGTGGTGAATTTTTTTGAGGAAATCCAGGGCTTTGTAAGCTGGAATCAAGGCAGGGTCTTATGTACCAGTGGAAGAGCCCTTAATGATTAAAGGAGATATTGGATTTAACACTGTTGCAACAAATTGGAAAGATGTGTGGCAACATATAGAATTGGAGGACCCATATATTTGATTACTGAGAAGAGATTGATAGGAGTTTTTTTTCCACTAATTTCACCATTTTCATTTCAAGCACATTTTATAACAGAGACACTATAAGGGAATTTTTTGAGAAGATAGATATATCTCTTTTCACTTTGTTCACACAGTATATTTTTTTTTATTTATATTAGTGCACAGTACTTGGTCTGATATATTTATATATACTTGTGTCCTCTTTATCCCAGGTGTGGTGTGCGCTAGTGCCCCAAAGTTTGGCGCCTTGAGAAGATGAGGCACTGATGAATCCCACACATTTTAAGGCATGCTTTTGATTTATATCACATGTTAAAAAGTTATGCAGAGCTGCTCTCGAGTTTAATTAGATGATTTTAAAGGGTTACTAAAAAAAAAATGTTTTTTTTTTGCATTTAGAAGAGCTTAAAAAGTTAAGCTAAATGCAAAAAGCCATATATCTCAAACCGCTATGCGTCGACCGACACGGATCTCCTGCTGACATCAAACTTTAAATGCCTGTAGCTCAACTTTTTAAGCTATTCTAAATGCAAAACACTTTTTTTGACATTACTAACCCTTTAAATAAATATTTTATACGTTTCTGTGACTAATATATCCAATGGGGACTGAATTATGAAAAAAAGTGTGGAGTTTCAGAATATTTTTTATTTGTGTTTGTCAAGGTTTTGCTGAGCTGCTCCCATTCTGTCTATTGATTCTGCTGTCTGAGCTAATCTAGTTCTCTGCTGTCCACTGCTGTTGTCTTCTGAGTTTCTGGCTCAGGCTGAATCAGCTGACCTCACTGATTACTCACCTGACTTTTATCAGCCAACCCTCTCAGGGTATTTAAAGCAGTTTGGCTCACTTCCCCATTGTTCTTGTATTTGTTTGCTGACCTGTTGCTGCTGGCTGCAATGGATTTTCCTGCGCTCCTGTTTGCTGTGTTCCAGACCCTTGACTTGTTCCAGACTTCACTGACTTCTGTTCTTCTGACACTTGGCTTTTTCCTGACATCGCATACTTCTGGTTTCCTGACTCCAGCTCGGCTGAATACCTGTCTTGGTTCCTGACCCTGGTGTGTCTTTTGGGTTATGCTCTTGGATTATGCTTCTGTTTTTGTTGCACTAATAAAGGTGTATTGCATTTTACCTTTTTGTGTCCTGTCTGGTTACTAACAGTACACAAGGACCATGAACTCAGGAGACTCAGACAATCCACTGAATATATTTTTTTTTCAGGCTGGACCAGTTTGCTGCAGCCCTCCAGGCTTTGTTGCTCCGTACTTAGCATCTGGTTCCACAGCCTCCGCAGTCCTCAGCACAGGCTGACTCTATAGCTGCTTCCGCTCCCGCTCTGGCTGCCAGTGGTGATTCCAATGTTGCAAGAGGTATGACAGGGTCTGCCCCACTTCCCCAGTGTTATGGGGACGACCCTAATCAATGCAGAGGTTTTCTAAACCAGGTTGGCATCTATCTGGAGGTGGTACCACAGTCCTTCCCGTCTGATAAGAGTAAGGTGGGCCTCGTGATTTCCTTACTCTCTGACGGGGCCTTGGCTTGGGCTACTCCCCTTTGGGAGACGCAGAAACCTATTGTATACAATTACCCTGAGTTTGTGGCATACTTTAAAAGGGTATTTGATATACCGGGCTGCTCCACTTCAGCTGCCAAGCACCTAATGTCCATCCAGCAGGGTACTAGGACAGTTTCAGATTATGCCATAGAGTTTCATACCCTGGCAGCTGAGGTTAGTTGGAATAATAAGTCTTCTGTGGCTGCTTTATCTAATGGGCTTTCAGATATGGTTAAAGATGAGATTGTAGGCCAGGACCTTCCCAGTGATTTAGAGGAATTGGTCTCATATTGTATTCTGATTGACTCCCGAATCCATGAGACACCTTCCTTTAGGCAGCGCCTACTGAGGCATCCCATCCGCTTAACTCCGAGCCTTTCGTCCCCACCTGTAGCTCCCTCTCCTCCCGCACCTCCTAGTCTCGAAACCTCAGGTCATGTTGAGCTCATGCAGATTGGGTTCACTCGTCTTTCAGTTGTGGAGGAAGGGCCTCTGCTTTTACTGCGGTAAGGCAGGACATCTACTGCAAAATTGTCCCACATGCCCTGGATGACCGAAACCTAAGGTCCTAAAGGGGACAGACCTTAGGTGGCGTCTCAGAGTCCCTGGATATTCATACTGATAAACCACTAGTCTCCATTGGGCTTTCTTGGGTTATTACTTCAAAGGCACTTATTGACTCCGGTGCAGCGGGCCTCTTTGTTGACAGTGACTTCACCCAAAATCACTCCATTCCATTGCAACTCCGTACCACTCCACTTGCCCTCGAGGTGATTGATGGTACACCCCTACAGCCGCCGCAGGTCACCCACGAAACCGTTCCTTTGGCTATGGCTGTAGGGGCTCTCCATCACGAAACCTTACAATTCCAGGTGATTCACTCTCCTCACTATCTTGTGATCCTGGGTTATCCATGGTTGCACAAGCACAATCCCACAGTCGATTAGGCAAGGGCTGAAGTCATGGCATGGTCACCCAACTGTTCCAAGGCATGCCTAGTAAAATCTGGGAGGGTTCTAACAACATCCTATGTCTCTTTCCTGCCAGATGAGTACCAAGAGTTCTGTGATGTATTCGATAAGGGCTGGGCTGGTGAGCTTTCGCCTCACCGCCCATATGATTGTACCATTGAACTACAACCGGTTGCCATGCCTCCTCAAGGTCGAGTCTGCCCTCTTTCTGTCTCAGAGAATAAGGCCATGGAGGAGTATGTTGCGGATACGCTTTCCAGGTGGTTCATCCGCAAGTCCTTCTCTCCTACCGGGGCCGGAGTCTTCTTTGTGAAGAAAAAGAGTGGTGAACTGAGACCCTGTATTGACTACAGGGGGCTCAGTCATGTCATGGTTAAGAACGCCTACCCTATTCACCTGGTTACTATGCTGTTCGATCAATTGAAAGGGTCTAAGGTATTCACTAAATTCGACCTGCGAGGGGCGTATAATTTGATATGGATAAAGGAGGGCCATGAATGGAAAACCGCATTTAACACTAGGAGCGGGCATTATGAATATCTTGTAATGCCCTTTGATCTGTGCAGTGCTCCTGCAGTTTTCCAAGAATTCTTGAATGATGTCCTCTGGGACATGTTCCAACAGTGCGTGGTGGTATACTTAGACGATATTCTGATCCATTCCTCCTCCATGGAAAGCCACCACGGAGATGTAAACAGAGTCCTGCAGAGATTAAGAGAAAATAATATATTTTGCAAATTAGAAAAGTGTGAGTTCCACTTCAAACAGGTCACCTTCTTGAGGTACGTAATTTCAGTGGTCAGTTTTGCTATGGACCCTGAAAAACTCTTGGCTGTTCTCGAGTGGACGCAGTCTGTAGGCCTTCGCTCCCTTCAACGTTTCCTCTGGTTTGAGAACTACTAGAGGATTTATCCATAATTTTTCCTCTATTGTAAAACCCCTTACCAACATGACCAAAAAAGACAGTAACTCCACTCACTGGTCCCCAGAAGCCATCATGGCATTTGAGTAACTAAAAGCTGCTTTTGCCGCAACACCTATTTTGGCACACCCGAAGCCCGAGCCTCCATTCATACTTGAGGTTGATGCGTCTGAGACAGGAGTAGGCACCCTCCTGTCTCAACATCCTACTTCTGAGAGCCTGTTGCACCCATGTGGGTATTTCTCAAAGAAGCTAAGTCCTGCTTAGTGCAGTTATGAGATTGGCGAACGAGAGCTTTTGGCGATAATACTGGCTCTCAAAGAATGGAGGCATTTGCTCGAGGGAACCTCCATGCCAGTCCTAATCCTCACGGATCATAAAAACCTTACCTACTTGTCTGAAGCTAAGCGCTTGTCTCCAAGACAGGCCAGATGGGCCTTATTGTTGTCTTGTTTTAATGATGTGGTCTCGTTACAGCCAGAAATTAAAAATGTCCGGGCTGATGCCCTATCTAGATGGTTCTCGGGCACTAAAGAGGAGAGTCCTCCTTGTCCTATTATTCCTCAGGACAAAGTACTGGCCACCATACATACCAGCATAACATCTCCCCTTGGGGAGAAAGTACACGCCGCTTAAGTAGATGCATCTGCTGAGACTCCCTCTGGGCGCAGTTTTGTACCTACTGACCTCTGTACCAAGGTGCTTGCAACCTACCATCTTACTAAATCAGCAGGTCATCCCGGAAAGAACAGCTCCTCTGGTCAGTTTCCCGACTCTTCTGGTGGCCAGAACTTAGCAAAGATGTTGCTGCCTTTGTCGCTGCCTGTCCAGTCTGTGCACAGACTAAATCACCTCGTCACCTTCCAGTGGGCCTTCTCCAACCCATACCCAGTGGGGAGAAGCCATGGTCACACCATGCCATGGACTTCATAGTCAACCTCCCTTTGTCTAACGGTCACACTGTCATCCTCATGGTCATTGACCGATTTTCTGAGCTGATTCCATAGTTCCAAATTTGTTTGCTCCCCAGGGGATCCCAGCATTGGAGCATCATCTCCAGCAAATCCATTCCACATGGGTGCAGGTCCAAGAGTTGTTGTGACGCTGTCAGACTATTTATATGAAGGTATCCAAAGGGTTAAAACAGAACCACTCAGGTTGGATTTCTTCACTTAAATAGGCAATTGACCATAAAAATAAATGGAAAACTTTATCTTTAATATGTATTGACACGCTACTTCACAGTAATGCATTGATCAGAGTAATCAATCCTTCATATTTGTGCAAAAATATATCTATTTTATTAAAATACAATAGACAATATATATATACAAGTATCAGCAATAATGAAATATATAAGTGATTAGCAATTATAATAAGTACATAGAAAACCAAACCACACTTATTACCATGAGGATTACCAGCGATTAAAGTATAAAGAAAAAAGACAGGATATATACGTGGCACTCACCTTCCTCCTAAATAAAACATAAGTATATATACACTATTGTAAAGTATCAAAAATAAATGTATTGAATAAATAGCCAAACAAAAAATCAGAGGTCCAAGGAGATGCAGGTCTCACAAATAAGATCCCCCAAGAAACCGCACCCCCTCCCCTACACACATATAACCAGAAAAAAGCCCTAATAAAATCATATGCCCAAACCATAAGATGCCGGCATCTATAAAAAAGGTGAAAAAATCACCAATCTACAGACGTAGATGTACAAAGACCAAAAAAAAAAAAGAAAAAATGATACAAAATGTCTCGAAAAAGATGCATCATCAATAGTAACACTGTATCCAGAACTCTTCTGCACAAAGTTAATCTGCATACATAACTTCACCATTGGGATTAAATGCAAATATTAAAGTGTTTACAGATTTGGTGAAGGAAGAGATCTCTAAATTTGTATACTTTGGGGATCCATGTTACAATCTGTCCAGGGATGAACAACTTGCGTTAGATGATTTGAGGAATCATAAAGAGATAATTATTAAACCATCGGATAAAGGTGGTAATGTAGTATTGATGTCGGAGGACTATTATAGAGGTGAGATCAATAGACAACTTCGTGACAAGCAGTGTTATAAGCGTCTGGATAAGGATCCTACTGAGTCAATTCAATTGAGATTAAATGCTAAATTACAATTTGCTTTGGAGGAACAATTGATCAACATAGATGAGTATAGGTATATGGTGGTCTCCCAACCTAGGGTGCCCACCATATACATTTTGCCTAAGATTCATAAATCCCTTTGTTCTCCGCCAGGTAGACCAGTGGTATCTGGGTGTGGTGGTGTAACTGAGAACATCAGTAGATATGTTGATCTTAGATTGAAACCATTTGTGACGGCATTGCCCTCTTATGTTCAGGATACCCGCTATGTCCTGCGCCGACTTGAGGGTCTTGAGGTGTGTGGCGACTCTATCCTGGTTTCTTTGGATGTTGAGTCGCTATACACCTCTATTCCTCATGATGTCGGTTTGGGAGCATGTAGGAGTTTCCTGGACATGAGAGGTGTTGATTTTGCTCATCAGAATGAATTTATATTGGATATTTTGGAATTTATTCTCACGAACAATTATTTTGTTTTTGATGGACGCTTTTATCAGCAGTGTAGGGGTGTGGCCATGGGAGCCACGTGTGCCCCGACCTATGCTTGCTTGCACCTGGGTTGGTGGGAGCAGTGCCGGGTGTTTTGCGACCGTGGATTCGAGGCACACGTGGCTCTCTGGATCCGATACATTGACGATATTTTTTTGGTTTGGACTGGTACTGCTGAACAGTTGGTGAGTTTTGTAGATCGCCTTAATGACAACCCTTGTAATATTAAGCTGACTCAGACAAGTAGTTTGGTCCAGGTTGAATTTTTAGATCTTTATATCTTCAAGGATCATGACGTATTAAAAACCAGGACGTATAGAAAAGAGACAGCATGTAACACCTTACTACATTATGAAAGTCACCATCTAAAATCTCAGAGAGATGGAATTCCTTGGGGACAGTTTCTTCGTTTGAGAAGAAACTGTTCTGAAATTGATGAGTTTAAGAAACAAGCAGGTGATTTGATAGATAGGTTTATTGAAAGGGGTTATTCAAAAAAGCATTTGGTAAAGTGTTATAAGAGAGCCCTGAAATATGATAGAGATATTCTGATTTTTCAAGATTCCAAACGCACTGGTAGGAGTAATGAGAAGAATGATTCAGTGCGCTTTATTACTAATTATGGTAATCAATGGAATCAAATTAGATATGCTTTGAATAAACATTGGCATATACTTACAGGTAATTCTGTTTTAAGGGAGATTGTAGGTGAAAGACCTATGTTGGTGGCCAAAAGATCAAGGAATATTAGAGATAGGTTGGTGAAATCTGAATTTACAACCACAGGGAACAATTGGTTGAACCAGTCACGATTAACAGGTATGTTTCCGTGTGGATCATGTAAAGCCTGTAAATATGTCAACAAGAGTAAATATTTCTTTAATTATGACAAGAGTAAACGTTATACTGTTCATCAATTCCTTAATTGTAGGTCTGAAGAAGTTGTTTATCAGTTGGTTTGCCCATGTCAACTTATTTATGTGGGTAAAACGAAGAGACAGTTTAAAGTTAGATTGTTGGAGCATATTGGGGACATACTTCACAAAAGAGTTGAAAGTCCGGTTGCTAGGCATTTTGAGGAGATGCATGGGGGTTCACCGAATGGTATGGTGGCTATGTGCATATCCCAACTAAAAAAAGATTTAAGGAGAGGTGACAGGGATAAGATTTTAATGCAATTGGAATCTAGGTGGATTTATGATTTGGAGGGGTTAACCCAAAGGGGTTAAATGACTCATTGCAATACAATATGTTTCTGTAAAGGTTGGGTGATTATTGGTTAATGAGTCTTTACATTTGTAAATTATAGTATAGAAAAAGTGAAATGTATACAGACGATATAAATTATATTCTATATTATCTTAACGATATCATACATCCACCTTTATATTCATCATTTAGGGATATATTTGTAAATTTTTGTGCAGTATTGTACCTTTAAGTTTGCTCCAAGTATGTTGTTATAATGGGGATATATGTTGTAATATCGTTGATTTGTAGGTATAGAGATTTGGTGTTGTAGGAGTTAACATGTGTAGGCTTCTGGTCGGCAACCTAGCCCTATTTACAGATTTGAATAGCCGTTTGGGGGAGGGAGATTGCTTCCGTTAATTAGGTACTTAAGAATAGAGTTTACTCAATTAATTTTTATCCTTGACAAAGCTCTGAAGATGAGAGCGAAACATGTTGGTGTTTTTATGCCCTCCTAAAATGCCTATATGACCTGTTGAAGAAATTTTGGTGCATTATGTATGTGTCCGAGGATCTAATAGAAGACGAATATGCACAAGTTATACTCTGTCTTATTTTGACGCATACATGAGGATATTGCTACTGTGTATGACCGGAGGTTCCTATGTGGCAGAATGCATATGGTGATTTGCTATGACCGGAGATTCCTGTGCGGCAGAAGTACTACAGTGATCCGATACACGGGACCGTTGTGATGGTTGAGCTTGGGAGAAGTAATCGGTGAGAGCGTTCCTGTGTGAAGTCCCATACACATGTGGTGTGTTTGCTCCAGGATCCCAGTGCATCGAGAAGAGATACTACGGTACCATTTCTATGTACCTGCTATAATGTGTGGTTCTCCGATCACAATGCTATTGTGAACCTCCGAAGTTATGTATGCAGATTAACTTTGTGCAGAAGAGTTCTGGATACAGTGTTACTATTGATGATGCATCTTTTTCGAGACATTTTGTATCATTTTTTTTTATTTTTTTTTTTGGTCTTTGTACATCTACGTCTGTAGATTGGTGATTTTTTCACCTTTTTTATAGATGCCGGCATCTTATGGTTTGGGCATATGATTTTATTAGGGCTTTTTTCTGGTTATATGTGTGTAGGGGAGGGGGTGCGGTTTCTTGGGGGATCTTATTTGTGAGACCTGCATCTCCTTGGACCTCTGATTTTTTGTTTGGCTATTTATTCAATAAATTTATTTTTGATACTTTATGATTTATGAATCTTAGGCAAAATGTATATGGTGGGCACCCTAGGTTGGGAGACCACCATATACCTATACTCATCTATGTTGATCAATTGTTCCTCCAAAGCAAATTGTAATTTAGCATTTAATCTCAATTGAATTGACTCAGTAGGATCCTTATCCAGACGCTTATAACACTGCTTGTCACGAAGTTGTCTATTGATCTCACCTCTATAATAGTCCTCCGACATCAATACTACATTACCACCTTTATCCGATGGTTTAATAATTATCTCTTTATGATTCCTCAAATCATCTAAAGCAAGTTGTTCATCCCTGGACAGATTGTAACATGGATCCCCAAAGTATACAAATTTAGAAATCTCTTCCTTCACCAAATCTGTAAACACTTTAATATTTGCATTTAATCCCAATGGTGAAGTTATGTATGCAGATTAACTTTGTGCAGAAGAGTTCTGGATACAGTGTTACTATTGATGATGCATCTTTTTCGAGACATTTTGTATCATTTTTTCTTTTTTTTTTTTTTTTTTTGGTCTTTGTACATCTACGTCTGTAGATTGGTGATTTTTTCACCTTTTTTATAGATGCCGGCATCTTATGGTTTGGGCATATGATTTTATTAGGGCTTTTTTCTGGTTATATGTGTGTAGGGGAGGGGGTGCGGTTTCTTGGGGGATCTTATTTGTGAGACCTGCATCTCCTTGGACCTCTGATTTTTTGTTTGGCTATTTATTCAATAAATTTATTTTTGATACTTTACAATAGTGTATATATACTTATGTTTTATTTAGGAGGAAGGTGAGTGCCACGTATATATCCTGTCTTTTTTCTTTATACTTTATTTGTTATTTCTGGATAGTTGGCACCCCATGTATGGTATACATGGTTTCTTCCCTTTGATTTACTGTAGGTGTGCAGGATCATATTTTGTATTCTTGGGATTACCAGCGATGCAAGGGTTAACCACACATAGGTATATTCAGAGGTATAGATAACAATACTTGCATTCAGTAGCATAGAAAAGGTTAATTGATCCTTACAATTAATTATAATACAGTTAGCGGCAGTGTATATGAATACCTCTGCCCCAGAAACTGTATAGATTATGCCAATTATGATGTAAGATGTATTGTGAGATGAATTAAATAATTCCTCTAACAATTCCTAGTATCATATCTCAATAATAATCAAATTTAGGGAATAACTGGAATAGAATCCCATATTTAAATCACTATAATTTAATTATATACTGAATTCAATATTGCTTACCTCTGAATAAAATATATAAATTGCAATTAATATAGTCAATCAAAGATCATACAAATAATCTACCTAAAATTACTTCATGCAATATTTATCATAATTTTGACTACAGCAACATATATAAAACCTATAGGCACTCCAAGGGTTAATCCACTCGTTTAAAATAGGTGCCACACCCAGAAGTTATTTTGTCTATTAGAAGTGAATACCTCCAATTTACAAAATATAAGCCTAGCACATATACAGAGAATTCCAAAGAAAACACCACTAACAACAGACAAATAGCGGTTAAAGGGTTAATAACTGGATTCAAAGAATTTCCTATATCATATATTAACAATTATAATCTTCCTAGAACCACAAGATATTACTCTAGGAATACCAAGATTTATATTAGCTAATATAGATAACCCATGCTATATACTGTATTACACTGATTGGCAAAATATAACAATTTCCCAATAAATATATATATATATATATATATATATATATATATATATATAGATTCTATTACTTCCAGAACTTAAGAGCTAAATATAGCTTATTATAAATTATCCCAAATGGTTGGCCAGTCCACTTAAGACAATTATAAGACTATTTAAGTTTCTTCAACAGAAGAAAAATTATGAAATTCTGGATTAAATTAATCTAAATGAATAAATGATATAGTTACCAATCAAGATTTCTTTGTATTTCTCAGTGAGATGGCAGGATCAGTTGTTGTCATCAAGCCAAGAGCTCAGGAACTAAGAGCATTTTGGCATTATATTGGCAATTTTTGCCTTATCAGTAATCCCCACCTCTTTCTAATGATTGGACAAAGATCCATCTCATTATACCGTGACATCATCAGTCAGACCTGATTGGATACTCATATCTTATGCTAATCAAAGAAAAATATCAACATTATGAGTATTTTACAATATAAAGGCTGCAGATGGCGCCATTACAGTATATTAAAATTTTACAGGTGACACAAAATATGGTATATGTCAAGTTAAGAGAGAGTTCAAAGTTTATCAGAGACCCCATAAACCAGTCATTTTGCTATGTCTTTCCCACAAGGAGGCTATGTCCATCTCAGACTTTTTGTCTCCAACTGAACATCCATCACCCATTAATGTCACTTAGTTATTTCTCCCCCAAAGAGGCCCATGAGTATTCCTTTGTCTTAAGGATGAGATAATCTGAACACATTTTAAACAGAATTTCAGTTAATTTCTACTATTAGAGTTAACCCTCTATGCTCCATCAGGACAAAGTCTCTGACATAATCCCCCTTTTAGCATAAATTTTCTAACTTGATAAAAGTTCTAAAATATTATTGCTAAACTGGAGGAGACTGTTGTCATCTTCTTCCTGTGACTGGGATCGCTTCAGTTCATCAACTACTTAATGGCATCAACTTGTTCCCAAAAGATGAGGCACATATTGTTCTCTTCAATAATTGGAATAATCTCTCCAATTAGGGAATCAATATACCAGTTTTGTTGATAGGAAGACGTTGTGTCTAATACGAATAGTTGCTTGGACTACTCAAGGATCTCCATAGTTTTTGGCTTGAGCTAAAAAGGCACACAGATCCTATCAGACTCCCAGTTTTGGAAACATGTGATGGGAGAAATATCAAATTTCTTCTTAGATGGCGATTTATGGGAACAGGTTGGCAAAACTCCTCTGGGATATAAACTCTTCTCTGTTAGGATGGACTCCGGCGTCTCTTGCCCAATGGTTCTTGATAAAGGCGCTGGAACCAAGCTTAGCTGTGTCCGGAACTCCTGTCACAGAAGAAGGATGGTCCACATCACAAATTTGGCTTTGGCCGGAACGCCTGTCATTGAAGGAGGATGATCCACATCACTGTCTTGGTCTTGACGTCTATAACCATGGCAACTGTCAACCAACCTCACTCTTTTAAGAACTCTTTGGTCTAAAAGAAATGACACATGAGTGATCTCATATTGAAACAATTGTTGCATACATACATACATAACAATACAGTTTCAATCAGTATCCCTATGACCATGGTACTGTTCTGATTACTGTATATTGATTTTGCACCAGTTTGCTTGTGGCCTTTTGCTAGCCTTAAGCTAAACTATCATAAACTAACACTCTCTATCTCTCCTCTTCCCCCTTTTACAGAGGAATGACCCTCAGCTGTATGCTACAAACAAAACCTTGTCAAAAGGAAAAATAAAATTAGCATAACAACATTTTCAGAGAATCATAGAGCATCAAAGCATTTGTTGACGAGATATGTTAGATTGCTAGTAGGGAACATACATGCCACACAGACAAACAAAAGAGAGAGCGAAGTTTCACTGAAACATAAGACGACAATAGAACCAGATATGAGAATGTCATTTGTACAATCAAGGATACTCATCCATCCGATGATTAATTAGGATCCTTGTTCTTCTTCCGCTTCTCCTTCTATGATCTGTAACTGAGATTTGGGGTGACAAGCACGCAATTGGTTTATATGAACCTACTTATCTATAATTTCACAATTAATAGGGATAGAAACCTTATAGGCCACTGGAGATAATTTATCAGTAATGATATATGGCCCTCTCCATGAGGGTAAGAATTTATTTTCTCTTACCTGGTTTCTTGTAAAATTGTATAGATAAACACGATCATTTACCTTATACTCCCTTTTGGTGGTTTTTAGGTCATAGTAAGTCTTATTACTTACCACTGCTTTCTCCAGATTTTTCTGTGCAAATGCATGTTGTAAATGCTTGCGTAATTGGTCTATGTATTGGTGTGTTCTGGAGGCATTGATTAGATTTTGATCGGACATACGGTATAGCAAGTGCTGGGGTAGGACCATCTTTCTACCTGTCAATAATTTTCGTGACATTTTCGTGGCTGCACTGGGAGTAGCCCGAATAGCCATGAGAACTAGGGGTAGTTTAAGATCCCAATCCTTACCTGATTCCTTAACAAACTTCTTGAGAATGTTAACAATGGATTGATTATATCGCACCACTTCACGCAGGACGGTAAGCGATATGTAATTTACATTTTACCCCCAATAGTTTCCAGAGTTTGCTCATCACTTGGCTGGTGAAATGACTACCTCTGTCAGATTCAGTTCTCTATGGTAGGCCAAACCTGGAGAACACATGGTTAATTAACAAAGCAGCATTGGTTTCTGCCATATTATTGTTTGCGGGTAAACATTCAACCCATTTGGTGAACAGACAAGTAACCTTTAGCATATACTTATTCCCCCTTGCTGTCCTAGTAACCGGTCCTATAAAATCTATTTGAATATCCGACTGTGGTAATGACATCCCCCTCTTCTGTAGGGGTGCACAATGAGTGGGGCCAGATGGTTGGAATTGGGAACACACCAAACAACCTTGACAATAGGTTTGTACATCTTTAAGCATATGAGGCCAATATGCATAATCACGGAGAATCTTATATGTGATTTTGTCGCTGTGATGCCCTGAAGTAGGTGCATCGTGAGAATGTTGGAGCATTAAACCTCTAAATGCAGTAGGTAAAACCCATTGTTGCATTCCATTTTTAGAGGTTAGACTAACATACCATCTTGTATATGGAACTGGGCCTTGGATTTCATAAAGATCCTTAAGTCTTCTTTTCCCACCCAGTCCTCCTCAGAAATTGGGTGGTTCAGGGGGTCTTCTATGTGCTTATAGAATAGCCCTATGATAGGGTCCCCCTTCTGACTTGTAATCAAGTCCTCACTAGGTGAGTCTTGAATCCACTGTGCTACCAGGGTGTCTGCTTCATTACGGGCTTGTTGCCTAGTAACAGCATTTACCTGCACAGGACCCAATAGATGGGATATATCTAAGGCCTCCCCCTTAAGGGCGCCTTCTTAAGCCAATAGATCGGCTAGATCATTACCTTGTTTTTCAGGGCCTAGGACCTTGGAATGCCCCTTGGTCTTTTTCCAATAGATGATAAGGCTTTGATAGCACGAGACTGTCAACCTCACAAAACAATTTACCATGTTTCACTGGTTTATTATTGGATCGGAGCATATGGCTTCTTTTCCAACCTGGGAGGTATTCTACAAAGCTATGGCAAACATAATTAGAATCAGTTATAATGACAAACTCCTTTATGTTTTGCTCAATAGCTAATAGGACTGTCTTGTAGACTGCACAGAGTTCTGCCACTTGGCTACTCTGTGGTCCTAGACTATACCCTTTAGATATAATAGGGCACTCGCCTGTCCAGGTAATCCCAATACCTGCCACCAGTTTCCTTTTGGTACCAGTTGTGACATGGTAGGAACACCCGTCAATGTACGCGGTTGGCAAGATTGTACAATAATTCTCGTCAGATGCTTTATAGGGGGAAAACAATTGTTCCTCAAGATAATCGTCTCCACTGTTAGCAATCTCTGTGGGAGGTGCTGAATAATAATGGAGCTCGGCGAGTCCTTGAGCTACAGGATTCTTCCTATTTTGCTTATACCTAATCTCTAATGGCCATCCTTGTAGAGATAAAGTCCAAGCGGTGATCCTACTATTGGAGAGATGTCCTTCCTTTATCCGGTCACTTTTGCAAATACTGCAAAGGCTGATGAGCAGTTTCATTGATGATCTTCTCACCCTGAATAAAACTCCGAAAGTTCTGTAATGCCCAAACAGTAGCCAATAAAGCTTTCTCACAGTCATTGAATTTAATTTCCACAGAAGACAGGGATTTACTAGCATATGTGATAACCTTATTCAGGTTATCCTGCTTTTGATACAAAACCCCGCTGAGACTAAGATTAGTGAATCCTTTCTCAAGAAAAAATGGCTTACCTCCTCCTGGATAAGCCAGACAAGGAGCCTGGGTGAGTTTACGATTGAGCTCAGATACAGCCTGTTCCTGAGCTTCACCCCAGTTCCACGGTTGATCTTTCTTCAATAATAACAACAATGGTTTAGTTATTTCTGAATAATTATCAATAAACTTCCGGGAATAATTCATCATGCCTAGGAAGGATCTCAATTCATGGAGATTAGTTGGTATTTTGTATTTAACTATCGCTTCCACCTTCTTTCTTTGCGGGTTTAACCCTTCAGTGGTCACCTCATGACCAAGAAAATTAACTTTGGTGCGGCACATCTGTGCCTTTTTGAGCGACAGTTTAACACCAGCTTCCTTTAGCTGATTAAATACATATTTAATCTCTGTGATATGCTTTTGGAAGGTAGTACTTTTAATCAGGACATCATCCACATAACAGAGAGTCCCCCTAGCCATAGCATCAGGCATAGCCTTGTGCATAAAAATGGCAAATTCATGACCTGAGTTGATATACCCAAAAGGCATTCTAACCCAGGCATATTGTACTCCTCCAAAGGTGAAAGCTAGCTTCTATTGGTCTTCCTCACTGACTTTAATGGTCCAGTACCCTTGGGCACAGTCAATTGCTGTAAAGAATTTGGACCCTTGCATCTGAGCCAAACATTGATCTATATACGGCACCGGCCAGCCAGACATACATACACGTTTATTCAGTTGCCTTAAGTCAGCACACAAACGCCATTGACCATTGGGCTTAAGGATTCCCAAGATGGGATTATTATATGAGCTGTGCACTGGCCGTATAATACCCCTCTCTTTGAGGTTCCTCATGATCTCTGCCAATCAGTCATAGGACGCAAGTGGAAGACAGTACTGTTTGACATATACAGGAGGTAACTTAGGGTCAGTTTGTATGTGGGTGACGTGTATGTTTGTTAACCCACAATCATAAGAATCCTTGGCAAACAGTTCTTGGAATTCCATAAGTATTTCCCTTAGCTGTTGGCATTCAGAATCATCAGAGCACGCATCGGCTAGAGAGATTTGCTCTTCTACTAGCTCATTAAAACCTGGAAATGCTTCAGGCTTACCTAACTCATAGGTTTCCTCAAGCTGTGTAGATAAATGATGAGCATTGACTCTTACCTTATCCACAGCCTTCTGATATTCTCGGGACTCTGGTTCCTCCATCTGGTGTTCAAATACCAGAGAGGATTCCTCAATCCAGCATGTACCTGTATCAGGGCTATATGGATACACAGATTGAATGAAAAACAGTCCCTCTGGGAGGGAGTAAAACATTTGCTCAACTAGTTGCTCCTCAGACATATAATTATCAGGTAGTAGGCATGTTACTTGGTTCTGAAACCCAAATGTATAGTATTCTGAATCTAGTGCATAACCTATTACAGTTCCTTTCTCCAAGGTAATACTGTGTGGGGTTATGTTATTTACCACAATGTGGACTGATGTTCTACAAATACTCACCATAGGGGGTGTGTGATACAGAAATTCCTAATTGTTGGATCCTATTTGAGAGGCATATTAATGCATCAGGATTCTCAAGGTTCTGACCACTATGAGCCTGCAAGGATATGGGGACCTGACTTGCCCTACCAGGTAAAGTGACCTTATTAGCTACCTGTAACTTTACTGCATATGGCAACAGTTGGCATGACTTCAGGGCTTTTAAGTCATCCTGAAATCCACAAGGGTTCCCTTCTAACCTAGTCCATAGGTTGTTATTCACCAGATCAATCTGGGCGGCAAAACAATGTATTAAATTGTTGCCTATATAGATCTGGTGTTGGGGATTCTCTACTACAAGAAAAATATGTTTGGCGGACCTGTCACCTAGAGATATAGATAAGACACCTCGCAACCACGTTATAACTCATAGCATCATCATCTAGGTCATGTACCAAAGTATCATATGGCGCCAGATACTTGAAATGGATAGGATCTCTTACCTCCATCAGTAGGCGGTTACTAATGTAACTGTTTTCCAATTTCAGATTCAGTTTGGCCTGTTTGATCCTCCCCAAGTCTTTAACCTGTAAGGAAACAAACAACTCACCCCCTGTATTGTCAACAGACGTCAGATATTGAGAATGATTCTCTGGATCTGCTGGTCCAGAGGGCGATCTGTCAAGAGAGAGAGTTAAGACATTGCCTTCTAGCTTCACGTTCTGAATCTGTTCTGGTAACGCCTTGATGGAGATATCACCTTCCAAATATTCAGCATCGGTATTAGGTATCTGTAAAACAGTAAGGTTAGGATTCTGGCTATTGACAAAATGGATTTCAATAGTATCCTCTACCACACGATCATTTCTATGGGGGCGTTGCAATGCCAGCTCATAATTGATTGGGGTTTTAACCTGTAACCAGTTGACATTATTCACACAGTCTACAACGGGACTTAATCTCCGTAGTAGATCGGCACCTATAATTAACCTGTTATAGGGAACTTCAACTACTATGACTTTATGTGTGAATGATTTATTACCGATTTTAAAATTTAACCATGTGGTTCCCAATACTTTTAAGGGGTTACCACCTACGCTTATTAGGGATCCATCGAATGCGTTTAACACTGGCTTTACAGAAGCTTCCTCCATAATTTGATGATAATGGGAGCTAGATAAGATAGTAGCTTGTGACCCTGTATCCAGCAGACTGGAAATAATTAGGTCATCAAGCCCCTGCAATGTAACATCAATAAAGTATCTTCCTTCATGCATTTTACATAAATAATTACAATGTAAAATCATCTTAGAATCCCTCCACTGCCTGCAAGGGTTAATTCCTGAATTTACAGGAGCAGACTTGCTGACTACTGGGTCATGTTGTATAGCTGCAGCATCCCCCTTCTCTCCTCCTTCAACCTGTTCTGGAGAAATGCAGGGAAAAGAAGTGACATCATCAGGGATGGACTTATGTGTACCTGGCTGTGGGTGAGATAAGGAAGAAATGTTAGAGTTACACAAAGCATTTACATCCTGTAAAGAAAATGGGTTAGCATTCCTGTTGGCTAAGACATCATCGGTTATTGTAGGACTTATATAGGGTAAAGCAATGTCATTCTTTTCCCCTAAGGCCTGCTTACCATTACCCTGTTCTGTTATTGAGTGGCAGTCGCCACTCCTGGGGCTGTCCCTAAAAAAGGGTTAGATCCTTGCTGGCTATCAGAACTGGGACTTTGGCCTAGCTGTGCCATAGTAGCAATCATTTTGGCCATCATATCTGTTAGGTTGTTAACCTGGACCTGAAGACTTACCTGCTTCTGACCTTGGTTCCCAGAATCAGACTTATTATTCTGCTGATTTTGCTGGACCCCCTGATTATTAGAGTTTTTACTCTTTTTGAACCTCCTGGTAAACTTGGATCTATTTTGTTTTTGTTGTATCCCTGGGATCTCTTGAAAAATGGTTTCTGACCATTTGAGTAATTAGACCCCTGGGAACTAACAGAGGCAGGCCCCTTCTGTCCTGGTGCCTGTATATGAACCTGTGGAGATTTTAACACCTCGGCATAGGTTCTCTTGCCAGATTCAAAGGGTAAACTGTCCTCAATAAATGTTTCTGCTACACGCTGGGAGGCAGGCTTCTTGTCTCTAGCTGGGGTATTCTCACTCTGCTGGTCATTATACAGCTTAATAGCTTGAGTGAGTAACCAATCTAGTGATAACAGGGGAGAATAATCCCTAGCTAGATTAGTTTTCATGTACCTAGGCAGAGCATTAAAGAATAGTTCCCTAAACTCATATGAGTGAAAATCTGCATCCTTATCTGCAAGGATATAGGCACATTTGAGCTCTGACAAGAATTGCCTGGGTCCTGGTCTGGCCTACATTTTAGTGCATATATAGCACATTTAGCCTCATGGCGAGTTTTATAAGGACCAAACGCTAGGGTTATCTGTTCCACTGTTTTATCCCAGGTAGTGATATCCATCTCAGCTAAAGAACTGAAAAAGAAATTCTCTGCAACATCAAAAACCCAAGGCACGTAATACATTTTATGATGGTCAGAATGAAGGCCTAGAGATGCAAGTGTTTCAGTATAAAGGACTAAATGATTCACAATGGATATTTTAGATTTTCTGTGGAAAACTGGCACGGTATCCCTAAGAAATTTTATTATTTTAGTTCCTTCAGCTAAAGGTGACTGTTCCTCTTGTTCAAACCTACTCAGTGTGGGCATTGTCCTCCTGTTAGGTTTGATCATTGACTCCCTGTTAGAGGGTAATCTGTGCCCTGTTAAAAGGCTCCGTGGTGCAGGGTGTGTGACTTGCTCTGGGATGTTACCCTCATCATCACACTTCAGCAAGAAGTGTGACTTCTGAGGACTGAAAGCCCCCTCCTCCCCAGGTGAGTAATCCTGGTGACTGCTAGGTATAGCTGGTTGGGCCTCTGAACTACCTTGTCAGAACCAATATCCTGTCCCATCTCAGAGGGGGTATGGTCAGAATCAGAAGCGGTAAGGGCCTGCATTCTTTCTGACAATTCTTGGATCTGGCTGGACAAGACATTCAACATATTTAGATCCACTGATTTATCCCCTTTAGGGGCATTATCACTGGCCTGATATACCGACACTTGCTCTCGCAATTTTATATTGACCTGAACCCGCTTGTCTAAATGGGATTGGAGTTGCCTAATGTGTTCTTGCAAAATGTATTTCTCACCTTGTAGATCATACATATTAGCACTAATGGCAGTATTCTGTGCTTTTGTAGACCACATTTCCTCAAGAGCTGCTTTACGCCTGTTCTCTAACCCATTTACCTGGTGCTGGAGAGACTTAAAGGGATAGTAATACTTAAAATGTAAAAAAAAAATATGTTGTAGGGTTTATCCCCTTGAGTAAAACAAGAGTACTCCCACTGCTGAAAGGTGTTTCATTCAAAAGTTATTAATTTTCAAAGTTGAATTTTTTAGGTGCAATATGACAGTGGCCTGAAATTGTACAGTGGCGCTGTTGCTACACGATCCTATGGACAGCTCTGGTCGGTTGACCATAAATCTCCATAGGATGGTGTAGCAACAGCGCCACTGTACAATCTCAGGCCATTGTGATATTGCACCTAAAAAATTCAACTTTGAAAATTAATAACACTTGAATGAAACACCTTTCAGCAGTGGGAGTACTCTTGTTTTACTCAGGGGGATAAACTCTACAACATATTTTTTTTTACATTTTAAGTATTACTATACCTTTAATTTGCTCTTCCTGTGCGTTTGCAAGTTTAAAATATTTATGCACCTCTTCCTCTAACTCAGAGATCTTTTCAGTCTTAGCCTTTAGTGCTTGTTTTGGTGGCTCTATACCTTTTTGCTTAGCCTCCAATTTGTTTCTCTGGAAGCCTATAATAGTTAACAATTCGGGCACAATTAATAAAATCTGGATGTCCAAATCCCTTGCCTTAGTATTATCTATACACCTATTCAATGCTCGATAATAGAAGCTATCAGGCTGCCACATTTTATCAAATTGGGATTCCACCCTTAGCTCTATATCATTACACCATTGCTGTGCATCACTTTTAATTTTGAGGCGAGAATGGATGGCATAAATTAACCTCCCTTCTACAGCCCATTTCATGTCTTCTTCTGATCTCTCTTCCATTGGATCAGATACAGAAGAATTTGACTGAGACATGTTTAAGCACAAATTTGTTACTGTGCAATATATCTGCCAATAAAATTATTTGACAGATGTGTCAATCCTATATAAAGATCTCGGTGGGACATCCAAAATCTGTCAGACTATTTATATGAAGGGATCCAAAGGGTTAAAACAGAGAACCACTCAAGTTGGATTTCTTCACTTAAATAGGCAATTGACAATAAAATAATTCGAGAACTTTATTTTTAATATGTATTGACACGCTACTTCACAGTAACGAACTGATCACAAGAATCAATCCTTCATATTTGTGCAAAAATATATATTTTATTAAAATACAATATACTATATATATAACAAGTATCAGTAACAATGAAATATGTAAGTGATTAGCAATTATAATAGGTACATAGAAAATCAAACCACACTTATTACCATAAGGATTACCAGTGGTGCAAGGGTTAACCACACATAGGTATATTCAGAGGTATAATGACAATAATTGCATTCAGTAGCATAGAACAGGTTAATTGATTCTTACAATTAATATAATACAGTTGGCCGCAGTGTCTCTTAATACCTCTGCCCCAGAAACTGTATAGACTATGGGAATTATGATGTAAGGGGTATTGTGAGATGAATTAAATAATTCCTCTAACAATTCCTTGTATCATATCTCAATAATAATCAAATTTAGGGAATAACTGGAATAGAATCCCAGATTTAAATCACTATAATTTAATTATCTACTGAATTCAATATTAAATACCTCTGAATAAAATATATAAATTGCAATTAGTATAGTCAATCAAAGATTATACAAATAATCTACCAGAATTAATCCCGTAACATATATCTATAAAGTAACAAACTTCATGCAACGTATATCATAATTATGACTATAGCAACATATATAAAACCTATAGGCATTCCAAGAGTTAATCCACTCGTTTAAAATAGGTGCCACACCCAGAAGTTATTTTGTCTATTAGAGTGAATACCTCCAATTTACAAAATATAAGCCTAGCACATATACAGAGAATTAAAAAAAAAAAAACACCACTAACAACAGACAAATAGCGGTTAAAGGGTTAATAACTGGATTCAAAGAATTTCCTATATCAAATATTAACTATTATAATCTTCCCAGAACCACAAGATATTACTCTAGGAATACCAAGACTTATATTAGCTAATCTAGATAACCTACGCTATATACTGTATTACACTGATTGGCAAAATATAACAGTTTCCCAATAAAGATATATAGATTCTATTACTTTCAGAATTTAAGCGCTAAATATAGCTTATTATAAATTATCCCAAATGGTTGGCCAGTCCACTTAAGACTATTTAAGTTTCTTCAACAGAAGAAAAATTATGAAATTCTGGATTCATTAAATCTAAATAAATAAATGATATAGTTACCAATCAAAGTTTCTTTGTATTTCTCTGTGAGATGGCAGGATCAGGAATTTAATCAGCAAAGCCTTCTTTTGCCAGGAATCTCCCAGGAGTTTTCTTTTTCAGGAAATCAAGCCCCGAACTAAGAATCTTTTGGCATTATATTGGCAATTTTTGCCTTATCAGTAATCCCCACCTCTTTCTAATGATTGGACAAAGATCCATCTCATTATACCATGACATCACCAGTATGCCCTGATTGGATATTAATATATCCCTAATTATTCACGGAATGTGGATACCCCAGTCATGACGCTCTCAAGACTCTAGAGGGCACTCTTACTCTACTTAACATCTTACATATAATCAATTTTTATGTCATCAATGATGTATATAAGAGGGCATTAAGCATCATATAAATCTGCCATTTTTTTAGACGTTCTCCTAGGGGAGTATTTTTCTCATAAGATAAAATTATTTTCTAGACACCAAGACTGTCTGGCAAACTCAATGTATCACCATTACTGTCAGTTAGTTATTTGTCCCCCAATGACTATTCCTTTGTCTGAAAGATGAGAGAATCTGAACACATTTTAAACAGAATTTTCAGTTAATCTCTACTATTAGAGTTAACCCTCTATGCTCCACCAGGACAAAGTCTCTAACAGGATGGCACTCATGCTTTCCCTTCTTACAAGGCTCCTCAGTGGGACCGTAACCTGGTTTTTGGGTGTCTTGTAGCGGCCTCCCTTTGAGTCCCTTGCTACCAATCCTCTGTCTTCTTACTGAAAGATGGCTTTTCCACTGTCTCTGTATGCAGAGTTGTTGAATTGCAGGCCTTGTCCTGTAAACCGCCTTTCACCAGACAGGGCTTTTCTTCGTACCTCCCAGGAATTCTTTCCTAAGGTGGTCTCTGAGTTCCACATCAATCAGGAGATTGTTGTGCCTTCATTTTATCCTGACCCCAAATCTGACCAGGAGAGGGATCTTCATTTATTGGTTGTGGCACACTGCCTCAGGTTTTCGTGCACCGTACTGAGTCTTTAAGTAAGACTGATGCCTTATTTGTCATCCCTGAGGATCCTAGGGCAGGTATGGCTGCATCCAAGGTCACTATTGCATCCTGGATTAAGTCTACCATTCGCAAAGTTTATGAACTCAGGGAGAAACCTGTTCTTTTAGTATAACAGTACACTCCATCAGGTTTGTTGGGGCCTTCTGTGCCTCCAAGAATCAGGCCTCTGCTGAACAGCTGTGCAAGGCTGCGACTTGATCCTCCATGCAAACCTTTGCCAAACACTACAGTGTTTATGTTCTGGCTTTGACTGAAGCCAGTTTCGACAGGAAGGTCCTACAGGCAGTTCTTTCTGTTTAAGGACTTCCACCTTCCTTTGCCTTACTGTACTGTGGAGGGCAGGGAACATCACAAAAAACAGGGTCTTTGGTGTGGAGACTACTTCTTCCTCCTCCAGCTCAACCCCCTGCCTAATAAGTCCTGAATTCTTCTGTCCTGCAAGCAAGCTGTGCAGGCAAGGCCATCCATTTGTTAGGCATTTATTATTTTTCTGTTAGATATTGGGCTGTATAATCCCCCCTTAGGGGGGTTACCATCATTGGCCTTCCCTGGAGCTTGATTTCACAGTTCACAAGTTCTATGTAGACCTGTTCTGCCCTGTGGAGGGAATCTTGCTGCCAAGTTTTCCCTCATGATGGGGTCTCATGAGACGCTGTCCTTCTTCTATGGTCGTAACCTGAAGAAAGAAGACTGCTGAGTGACCTTTTGAGTGCTTTGGTCCACTTTATGTCCCAACTAATGTTGCTTCTTCCTACAGAGGCTGATGTGAGCTCAGTTATTCTCTAGCACTCTTTATGAACATCTAAGTGGGCTTTGGCGTAAGGACGGCTGTGTTTTTCAAGGGTATTTTATTGGTTTAACCCTTTCAGTGCTGTATTGGGCATTTGGGTGTGTTTTGTGACTTGGGGGTCTAATTTTCATTCCCCTTCCCCATAGACCTTAGTTTTTAGACTCCCTCAGATCTTCCCTGGGGGTTTTGGTTCTTTCTCATTATTTTTAGGTGTAGATTGTTTAGTGCTTCAGACCCTTTAAGAACAGTAACCCGTCCGTGGCCATCTTTGTTCCATTGACTTCTATTTGGAAAACTTGTCTGTAACATATCTCTACAACCAGTGGGGCTTCAGTGGTCTATCTTCTTATCTCCTCATGCCCTATCATTCGATCAATGAAGAGAGTTGTAGACATTGCTAAACAACAAGCAACAGAGAAGACTATGGTACCCAGAATGCCTATTTCCTGGATTTTCTTCCGATTGGCTGACAGATTTACAGTGGCCATCTTCTCTTTTGCTTATCCTATGCAGAGACTGACTTTCCTTGCTCTCCTCCTCCAGATTAACTCTTTGATTACCAGCTAAGTATCTTTCTGGGTATTTGGGGTTATTTTATTTGCTCTGGGGATATTTTTTCATGTGTTTGACCAGATTTGGGGCATTATCTCAGAGATATGTCGGACTCTAAGGGACATGGGGTAACTCTAAGACAAGATTCAAGGACTTCACTCACCTTCATCACACACTTCTTCTTGCCACACAGGACTTCCTAGGGAATGTTTAAACCTCCTCCATGATAGACCAGTGGGTTTTGCTGGTGGTATCAGAAGGGTATATAAAATCTCTTCCTTCATGTTGGTGATTTTTGTCAAAGGTTCCGAAGGATCCAGACAAAGCAAGACTATTCCAGGAGGCCATGGACTCTCTTCTGGAGAATCAAGTGGTGGTGCCAATCCCAGCCCCAAGCACTCTTCAGGTTTCTATTCTAACTTCTTTGTGGTTCCCATGAAGGATCTCAGCTGCCGCCCCGTTCTAGACCTCAAATGCCTCAGCAAGTATTTGGTCGCTATACGCTTTAAGATGGAATCTTTGCATTCTGAGATGGAGGCCAGGTAGTCCATCAGGCACATTGCCTCTATGTATCTTCAGGACACATATTTACATGTCCTGATACACCTGGACAGTCAACAATACCTGCGTTTTGCCTTAGTTTCATTACAAACTCAAGGCTCTGCCTTTTGGTCTCGCTTCGGCTCCAAGAATCTTCACAAAGATCATGGTGGTCCTTCCACTTTTATTCATATCCAAGGCATCTCTCTGACTCTGTATCTGGATGACTTCCACATCAAGGCTACTTCAGGGGCGATGTTGAAGTCTGCACCTGCATTGTGGCACAGCCTTCAACCAAGCTCCATGTTGAAGGCTGTGTCTGCATTCTGGTGTACCACTGCTGGATCTTAAACAGAAGTCTTCTCCTATTCCCTCCCAGGTCCTGGCCTTCCAGTGCCTGAGATTTTGACACCCTTCAGGGGAAGGTCTTTCTCCCAGAGAAGAAGATTGTTTCTGTTCCAGTGTGTGTCTCAGACACGGGAGTGGTCCTCGGCTAGGATCAAGGACTTCATAAGGGTAATTTGATATCAGCCATGGAGACAGTTTCATATTCTCAGTTCCACAGGAGGGAATTTCAAAGGGACATCCTTAGATCCTGGTCCAGGATTCTGGAGCATCTCCTTCAGTGGATGTCTCTCCTAGGTGAGAAAACTAGCTACAATTAGTTTCTTTCTTATGTAGTTGCAGTCATTGTGCAAAGGACAATGGTTAAAATGCATGAAGTCAGCACATTCAGCCCATACATACATTCCATTTGTTAGTAAACATGCTAGCCCCACAGGCCCCCCCCAGTCCGTTTCTACCCACTATTCACAGTATATATAAAATTGAATGGATTATGAACAAGAACAGGTATATGAATGTTAACCATTATAGATGGGCAGACAAACACATAAACCTCATTGAGTCTATGCAAGGTAATGTAATTTAACAAAACTATCCACCGGTTTTCTCTCTGGAGTAAATTATTTTAAACTAGTTGAACAGCCCGTTACACGGGCCACAGTGCCACTGCCACCTGGTCGCGGGGCAGTCACATGCAGTAGAGACTGCCCGCGCCACGGCTGATACAGAGCTGGACGCTCCTTTGGAGCGCCCAGCTCTGTATCAGCCGCGGCGTGGGCAATGTCTACTGCGCATGACTGCAGCACGCGCAGCAGTGTCTACTGCGCATGTCGGGCGTTACACACGATTTAGCGAATTATTATATAGGATGTTTCCTCCTCTTATGCCCAATGACACGTGTTCTACTCCTGATATTGTTAATACATTGGGATCTCCATTATGGTGTTTCAGAAAGTGTCTGTTCACACTTGTGAGTTTTTTATGTTTCAGAAGATCTCTCTGGTCATTTTATTTTCTATGTCGTCCAATATAGCTTACAGGTACCATAGGGAGGCAACAGCTCCTCCCAGTAGGCTGGAACAATTCTTCATGAATTGCAGGAGGCGGAGCCTCCCTCTCCTCCATAGCAGTCTGTCTAGCTACTCCCCTACAGTTAGGTTTGTTCCATCATCCTGGTACGAAGGCTGTGAATAGTTCTGCTTAGTTTTAGTTGTTTTATTATTTTCATTAGATGTGGTATGTCAAAATTCCCCATGATGTGGATTACCATTACTGGCTTCCCCTTGGTGGATTGCCCAGTTTAAGGAGCTGGTCTTGGACCCTTTCAGCCATGGGAAAGAACCATGTAAACCATGTCTCTCTCTCCAGTCTCTTTGAGGCTTCTTCCTTGCAATGGTAATCTGAAGAAAGAAGAGCTGCAGAAAAGGTGAGCAACCCTTTGAGTGCCATGGTCCACTTGTCCCACAGCTCCCTTCTGCACAGTGGTTTCTTTGGAGTTTTCTGTAACTTCTACACTCATGTTGGTTACTTTTAATTCTGTTCTGAGGATCTTTGGAGCATTTTGAGCAGTTTTGTGGTAATTAACCCCTTCCCTGACAGTATTTGGATTGTTGAAGGGCTCCTTACTCATTTTTCCATTGTTGTTATTATGTGTATTTATGTTTATTAGTGTTAATGTGTGTTTTTACACTTTTTAGACGCGTTTTACTTTAGACGTTGTTTTTGAATTCTGGGTCGATTTACAGCATAACCGCAATGCTCCATTGATCTCTATGGGACAGACATATTGGGAAATATCTCTGCAACTGCTCTGTGTACTGAGTTGAGAGATGGCTCATTTTATTTGTCTCCTCTTGCCTAACTATCTGGTAGATGTTTTCAGTGTCTTGGGAACTTTAGGGGGGGATTTGGTTCTGTATTTTATACTCTGTATTGAGAAAACTAAGTTTCCCATAAACACCAGCTTTGCGGGCTGTTTTCCAATTGGTTCCTCTTGTGATCGCCATTTTGTTTTTCCTCTCTACCAGTTATCATGCTCAGGGCTTGGTCTCCTCAACGCTCCTCCTCAGGTTAACCCTTCACTTGCCAGATAAGTGTTTTAGGCTTTCTGTGGTGTAATCTGTACTTGACAGTATTTGGGTATTCCTTTACTGTATTGACACTGTTCTCCTATACAATGTTGAATCTTCTAGGTCATGGGGCTAGGCCTAAGACTAAGGACTCAGGGGCATCTTTGACCCCTTACTTACTGTTCCTCATGTCAAGCAGGGCTTCCCAGAGAGTACTCAGGTCAGTTATGCCCTTCGTGTGCTGTGGCACTTGCATCTCCGCCAGGGCCTTCCAGCCATGATCAAGAGCCACCTTGGGTCAAGGACTTAAAGTCCTTTATGGCACAATTTCCTCTTTCTCTCCAGGGGGTTCTTCAGTCCTAGAGATCCCCCATTTCCTTCAGGTGTGTGGCCCCTAAGGCCCCTGGCATTCCTGATCTATCTGATTCTTCTGTAGAGGATTCAGATGGGGATTCTGAGGATGGCGTGTGTTTCGAAGATGCTTCTTCCCAATTTCATGGCAACCCCTTTGAAGCTGACCCTGAACCCTCTGCTGAGGGTCTCATTAAGGTGGTATTAACTGCCTTAAACATTCACTCTACTCCTGGAGAACCTCAGGCTACTTCTGGAGACTTTCAGAGGTGCAAGAAGTCCTGTACTGTTTTTCTGCCTAATTCCACTCTGGATCAAATTATTTTGGATGAGTGGAAAACTCCTGACAAGCGTCTGGCTTTGTCTAAGAGATTCTCTAAGCTGTATCCCTTTTCTGAAGCTGCCTTGGTGCAATGTGCTACTCCTCCACAGGTTGATTCTCCCATTTCCAGGCTCTCTAAATCCACTGCCTTGGCAGTTGCAGATGCTTCAACTCTTAAGGACGTGACTGACAGGAAGCTTTAAGCTGCCATTTGTGTGTCCTTGAGACCCACTTTGGCTTCTGCCTGGCTCAGTAGGGCCATTACTGTTTGGACTGAACAGCTGACTGCTGCTGCAGTCCACAAGGGTGCTCTAAAAACTGACCTTTATCCCTTTTGGCCAACATTTCTGAGGCGCAGCACTATGTTACTGATGTTCTCCTTGATGCTGTTAGGCTTGAAGCTAAGGCCTCATCCTTTTCTGTGACTGCTAGGCGTATGCTGTGGCTGAAGATCTGGTCTGCTGACTTGATCTCTAAGAAAACATTTCTCTTCCGTTTCAGGGTACCTCTTTTTTTTGGGCTCTGAACTGAAGAACCTCATCATTGAAGCCACTCGGGGTAAGAGCACGTTGTTGCCTCAGGTTCCTAAACGTAACCCTCAGGCGAAGAGACATCGTCTTTTTCGTCTCAAAGAAGTCAAAGTATTTAGGGCGAACCCGGGGGTGCCTCAGGCCCCGCATTCCACCAGAGGTCCAAACACACCTCCACCAAACCCAAATCCACCAAAACTTCTGCATGACTCGCTGAACCCTGGCCCATGCCCAGTGGGGGGTCGCCTGCAACAGTTTTTGAGTGTTTGGACAGGCTCTGTTGTGGATCCGTGGGTATTACAGGTAGTTTAAGAAGGTTACAAGATTCCCTTCAAATCCCTGCCCCCTTCAGGTTCTTTCCTTCTCACTCCCCTCAGGGACAGAAAAAGCTCAAGCTTTTCAACGGAGTGGTCCAGTCTCTCTTGGACAAGTGAGTTCTGGCCTTGGTTCCTCAGCAGGAGAGAGGTTCAGGCTTTTATTCCAACCTCTTTGTCATTCCCAAGAAGGACGCCGGATGCCGTCCTGTCCTGGACCTCAAGGCTCTCAAAAAATTTGTGGTCAAGACCCACTACAAGATGGAGTTCTTGCGTTCCATCATCACATCAATGTGTCCAGGGGAATTTTTGGCATCTTTGGATCTTCAGGATGCACATTCCTGTCCATCCGGCGAGTTAGCAATACCTCAGGTTTGCCTGCGATATGGGACACTTCCAGTTCACTGCTCTCCCCTTCAGGCTCACTACTACTCCTAAGGTGTTCAATCAGGATCTGGGTGCATTGATTGCCTTCCTGCACAACAAGAGGATTCAGGTGAAACCTTATATGGATGACCTTCTCCTCATGGCACCTTCCAGAGATCTTCCTGATCACCAAGTTCAGGAATGCGCTCAGATCCTCCTACAACACGGTTGGATCCTGAATATGGACAAGTCTGCCCCGGTTCCCTCTAATAATCTGGTGTTCCTGTGCCTCCGGTTCGACATTCTACAGAGTATGTTTTATCTAATGGAGGATTCGATTCAACAGCTCACCTCCAAGGTGTCGTCTGTCCTGTCGTGGACATCAGCTCCAGCAAGGAAGTTCTCCTCTCTAGTGGAGAAGATTATACCAACCATAGAAGTGTTACCCTTTGCCATGGCCCATTGCCATTGCCAGGGAGCTTCAGAGGTTTGTGATCCGTGTTTGCAGGGGGAATATTACAGTGCCCGTGATTCGTGCTATCTGGTGTCTATCACTTGCTGGAACTACTCATTGGCTGTCTGCTATTAGCCCTCCTCACTTTGCCTTTTTAAACCCTGGTTGGGCACTCCCAGGTTGCCCTTTTGTGATGTTTCTGACCTCACCTGTCCTGACCTGCTGTCAGGCTTCTGGGCCTGCTGTTCCTGCGTTCCGGTGTTCCAGCGTTCCAGTGATCCTGTGTTCCGGTGTTCCTGTGCACTATTGTTCCAGTGTTCCAGCACCTCGCAGGTTAATCCTCCTGGGTTCCTGAGTCTCCAGCCTGCCCGTCTCTCCTGCCGGTTGCTCTCTGTCAGCGATTCCGGTGTTCTGGTCATCTGTCACTGCATTAGTCTGCTCCGGTGGATTCCCGCTAGAGTACAGGGCTCTCGCTCTTGCTCAGTCGCTCCGGCGGCATTGTTACTATTCCGCTTCAGCTGTAGTGGCTGATCCCAGCTAGCGAATGCTGGTTTACTCCATAACCCTGGTCGTGAAAATTACAGTTGGTCCCAGCGTGCGGACGCTGGTTTACTCCATATTAACCTGGTTGCGAGAATCACTGTTGGTCCCAGCGTGCGGACGCTGGTTTACTCCATATTAACCTGGTTGCGAGAATCACTGTTGGCCGGTTTACTCCATATTCACCTGGTTGCGCTCATACCGTTGGTCCATCGTTAGGACGTTGGTTGCTCCTGAACACTAGTCTGAGGACAGTTCGCTGTATGCTTTCTTATGCAGTTGTCTGATATTTTCTGGCAATAGACTTCTGCTGCGATTAGGCCATTGTATCCATTCTTATCTGCTGTCATAGTTATCTGACAGCTGGTCTACGCTTTGGGCTGCCCTGCCCGGTATTGGTAAGGCCGGTAGAACCTTTGCACGTTACCATCTTCAAGGTTGCCTTACCCGGTATTGGCAGGGCCGGTAGAGCCTATACTCAGTCTCCCTTGGGCTGCCTTGCCCGGTATTGGTAAGGCCGGTAGAACCGGTTCATGTCACCTCACGGTTGCCTTACCCGGTATAGGCAAGGCCGGTAGAGCCTATTGTTACTGCTACTGTCCCTTGGGCTGCCTTGCCCGGTATTGGTAAGGCCGGTAGAACCGGTACATGTCACCTCACGGTTGCCTTACCCGGTATAGGCAAGGCCGGTAGTGCCTATTGTAATTGATACTGTCACTTGGGTTGCCTTGCCCGGTATCATTGGCAAGGCCGGTAGAACCTATTTTAATACGATTGTTGTTGTATTGTTATGTATGATTAACCCTACGGGGATTGCCTTAACTTTTTCAATAAAGTTACGTTTTTTTACCAAAACCTTAAGTCTGAGAGTCTTCAAAACTGTGACAGGGAAACAGATTCTTCTGGATTATCCTGTCTCCCTTCCGGAGAAGGTGAGACATTCCCTTCATTGGTGGTTGGTGGGAGACCATTCGTGGTCCCGTACTGGACCATTGTGATGACGGTTGCCAACTTACTCGGTTTGGGCACAGTCTTGGGTCACCTGAGCGTTTAGGGCCGTTGGTCTCCGGAGGATACTCTTCTTCCAATCAACATCTTGGAGCTCAGGGTGATCTCTCATGTTCTGAGATATTAGTCCTCTCACCTGGCGGAATTCCCGGTCTAAATCCAGTCTGACAAAGCCACGGTAGTGGCTTACATCATCAAGCAAGGAGGCACAAGAAGCCCCGCAGCTTGGTTTGAGGTCCAAACTATTTTTGCTTGGGCAGAAGACAATGTGCCTGCTATCTCTGCCGTGCACATCCCAAGAGTAGAAAACGTCCTTGCAGACTTCCTCAGTTGCCGCACAGTGGATCCCGGAGAGTGGGAACTTCACCCAGAGGTGTTCATCCTCCTGGTACAGAAGTGGGGTCTTCCTTGTATAGACCTGATGGGCCACAAGGGACAACCGGAAAGTTTGGATGTTTTGTTCACTATGGCAGGATCCACTAGCGTTTGCAGTGGATGCCCTGTCAATTCCTTGGAGTTTCCTGTTGGCCTACATCTTTCCTCCATTTCCCCTGCTGCCCAGGGTCCTGTGGAAGGTTTGGATGGACGAAACATCTGTCCTCCTGATCGCACCTTATTGGACCAGACAGCCTTGGTTTCTGGAACTACTGGCCTTATCTGCTCTAGAATAATTTCCTCTGACACGCCGACCGGATCTCTTTCTTCAGGGGTACCTGTGGACGGAGGATGTGGACTACCTGGCTTTGATGGCATGACTGTTGAGGTCTCCATCCTGAGGAAAAAGGGCTTCTCTTCTGAAGTGGTTTCCATCATCATTCAGGCTAGAAAACCTGTTTCTTCCAAAGTCTATCATAGGCTTGGTGTGTGGACAGGGATCTGTCCTCACAGGAATTTGATCTTCCAGCTATCATTTCTGTTTTGCAGGATGGAGTGAACAAGAGCCTTAGCCTTAGTTCCTTGAAGTTCAGACCTCAGCTCTTTCTGTCTTTTTTCAGAGACACATTACCATTTTACCTGATGTCAATGTCTTCTTTCAGGGTGTCGCTCATGCTTTTCCTGCTTAGAAGGCTCCCACCCCTCAATGGGACCTGAATCTTGTTTTGGGAAGTTTTGTAGCGACCTCCTTTTGAGTCCTTGGCTATTATTAATTTATATTTTTTGAAGTGGAAGATGGCTTTTCTTTTGGCAGTATTCTCTGAGTTGCAGGCTTTGTCCTGCAAGCCACCTTTCCTGGTGTTCCACGAGTATAAGGCTGATCTCCGTACCTCCCAGTAATTTCTTCCTAAGGTGGTCTCTGAGTTCCACATCAATCAGGAGACAGTTGTGCCTTCCTTCTGTCCTGACCTTAAAGCGGAACTACCAACGCATAACAAGTTTATCTTAACTCCCCATCTGGCGACTAGGTGCGCCTGCTCTGTCAGTCCCAGCTGGCTCTAGAAGGTGTTGCTAGGAGCCGTCTGGCTCCGGAAAGGAATGACAGAGCAGGTGCGCGGATGTCACTATGACAAGATGCCCGTGCTCCGTACTGCCTGTCAGCGGGGGAAGAAATGGGAAATCTATTTAATAAGGTAATAATTCTGGAGACTAGCAATACTAAGCATCTAGTTGCCATATGGGGAGTTATTTAAGATAAGCTTGTCATGCGGTGGTAATTCTGCTTTAACTTTGACAAGGAGAGGGATCTCCACTTGTTGGATGTTGTGCAATGCCTTAAGTTCTCTGTGTACCATACTGATTATATTTGTTAGACTGAGGTTCCCAGGGCTGGTAAAGCGGCATCCAAGGTGACTATTGCCTCTTGGATTAAAGCTACCATCCGCAAGGCTTATGAGCTCAGAAGTAAACCCGTTCCCTTTGGCATCACTTCAGACTCTACTAGGTCTTTTGGCATTTCCTGGGCCTATAAGAATCAGGCCTCTGCTGATGAGTTGTGCAAGGGGCCACTTCATCATCTGTGCACACCTTTGCCAAACACTATTGTGTGGATGTACTGGCTTTGGCTGAAGCCAGATTTGGCAGGAAAGTCCTGGGGGCAGTTTTGCCTGTCTAGGACTTTCTTTCCTCTGCCTTAGTGTTTTTTAACCTTTGAGCCTTGTTGGCCATTGCTCTTGTGTGCTGTGTATCATTTATCTGTGTCCGTTGACACTTTGTTAGTTTGGGTTGTTTTTCCGTGCCCTGGATAGTCCCTTGGGAACTCTGGTGTAATGGGCACTGGCTCTTGGTCCTTTCTTTCTCTTCTCTCCCTGGGAACTTAATGTTGGTACATCCCCATGGTACCTGAAAGCTGTATTGGACAACAGAGAAAATAGGATTTTAGTCTTACCTGTTAAATCATTTTCTCTTAGTCCATATAGCTTACAGGTCTCCCACCCAGTGAAAGTGATCGTGCTTGGTTCCTGTAGCTGGTCCTAGGAGTTCTATTGGGTCCATACTCACAGGAGTTTTTTTTACCATCTTCTTTTCACTATCTAGCTCAGTAGGGTTAGTGTCTCAAATCTAATTGGAGGGGAGTAGCTAGGTAGCCTACTATGGAGGAGAGGGAGGCCCCGCCCCTTGCAATTGTTGAAGAATTGTTCCAGCGTACTGGGAGGAGCTGTCCCCTCCCCATGGTACCTGTGAGCTATATGGATTAAGAGAAAAGTTAAGACTAAAATCCTATTATAATGCTCATGGACTCTTTCTTTAAAGGGATAGTAATACTTCGTTTTATCTTCATTTTATTTTGTAGGCATTAAAAAAACATGAAGAACGATATAAGTCTTATCTCTCAAACCTTTATGGTTTGAGAGATATTCACAAGCAAAGTTTCCCCCTCCCGCCCCTCTTACCTAGTGTAAGCCATCTCTTCTCAGATGTTGAATGCAGTCCATAGACCAGACAGATAACAGCAGGGGACAATCTTCTTACTATGAGAACAATGAAAGCTCTGCCCCCCTTGACAAGTTTTTCAGGTTTTTCCCTTATCTTAATTGAAGATTGTCCCTCTCTGTAGTCTAGCTGGGCACCTCCCTTCTGTTCTGGCTGAGCAGTGTTACATCAGTAAAAGGGGCAGGAGGGGGATACTTTGTCATTGAATTACTCTTGAACTACAACTCTGACAGAATTGAAATAACACTCTCCAAAGTCCAAATACTATGAAGATTGATTTAGAGCTGCTTTTATTATGAAACATTACTATCCCTTTAAGCTGTCTGGTGGTCATGCCAATATAAAGCTTCTTACAAGGGCATCATAGTATTTAACCCCTTAACGACCCTTGACGGTCATAGTACGTCAAGGGTCGATTTGACTTAACGACCGATGACGTACTATGGCTGTCATCGAGTTCCGGGCTCCCCCCGCGGCTGCACGCCATTCGTGGAGTCCGGAACACAACGGAGCAATAAAAAAAAAATTGCTCCGTGGTCGTTAAGTCGCGTCCGCGTCCAGATTCCCCGTCGTTAAGGGGTTAAATAACACTTAGAGTTACAGTTGATATAATGCTTCATGTTTATTTCAAAACCTATCTTCAGTATGCCTCAAATTCACTATGAAAGGACATATTTTATAATTGCCACATGTATGTGCCAGTTGCCAAATGTTTTTTATTGCATTAAATCATTAATGGTTTGTAAAACTGACCAATATTAAGTATTCACTAAATGGAATTCCATTGGTTATTGTGTGTTCCAACAAATCTGATGATTTGTTCTTTTGTGTCAAATGTTTTCTTCTCTAGTACTATGTGACGTGCAGTGCTAGTTGCTCTTCTTCTAGCAGCCTTTATTATTATGATTTCCAGTAGCATCTTTCCTCAAATCTCATAGGCAGTTCATCTGCTTTCATTTCAAAAGATATATCCTTAGAGCAGTTCCTCCTTAATCTCAAAAGTTCCCCTGTTGGTACAGATTTGATAATCAGTGATTGATGGAAACTGTCATGATGTAATTAACTATTTGTAGCAGTAGATTTTCTAAATAAATAAATCGCCAAGAAATAGCCCTTGATTTTGTAAATAATCAAATCTAGGAAGTTAACCTGAATCTTACTTATATATGTATATTTTTATTTATTTATTGCTAATATGTATACCTTGAACTTTACACTTTACAAGTTTATAGAGGGGATACAATAAGTGCAGCAATTAACTGGTTATACAGATAATTATCATAAGAGGAACACTAGGTAGGCATACATTAGGATAGGAGGTCCCTGCCCCATAGAGCTTACAATCAAATATGGGGTGGGTGACATACAGATACAAGCAGGTAGAGGAGGAAGTACAGTTTTTAACATATATGGCTTACATTTTACAGTAATGCTGCATTTAAATGATGCTTTTGTAGCTTGAATTTGAAGTTGTTGAGAGTTGAGGCTTGGTGAATGCTGGATGGTAGGGATTTCCAGAAGAAGGGAGCAGCAAGGAAAAAAAGCCTTCAGTCGCGATACAGCGATAGAGGTTAAAGAAGCACAGAGTCATCCACCATGCATAATGCATAGAGGATGTGCAGGTAAATGGCGGGATATCAGTTATGAAATATAAGATAGGGGTGAGTGCTGGAGACTCTTGAAGTTAATGAGGAGGATTTTGAATTTAAAACATTGCTTTATAGGATTCCATGACAAGGTGGGTTAAGTACTCTTGTGGGGAGGAGGGAGAGTATTCTGGTGAAAGAGTTAAGAATTGATTGGAGAGGAGATATATGGATACTAATAATACTAATACTAATAAGTAAACAGTTGCAGTAATCCAGGTGTTAAAGATAAGGGCATGCATGAGAGTTTCTGTTGTAGAAAGAAGGGAAAGACAAAGTCTCTTAGTTTATTAGGATTGTTATAATTTTCCTTATTTGATATGGGGCTGTTTAATCCCCCATTAGGTGGGCTCCCATTACTGGGCTTCCCTGGAGTGTACAGGTGTTGTGTGGACCCTTGTAGCCCTGTGCAGGGAATCATGCAGCTAAGTTTTCCCTCCCAACAGAGTCTCCTCAGGTTCTGTTTGCTTATAGATACAGTGTTAACCTGTTGACAGAACACTGGTGAGTAACTGTCACGGTTTGGCTGAACTGCTGTGTTTTTACACTCTGCTTTTGACATACACACTGCCTTCCTTCCCTGTGTCAGGCTGACTCGGCTGATGATTATGATCTGCCTTTACCTCTCTGTTTCCATGGTTACTCACCTGATTGTTTTCAGCCAACCCCTTCCAGGCTGTGTAAGCAGCTAGGCCCATTTTCTCTCTGCCCTTGTGTTGTTTATGGCTGCAAGTGCGTTCTCCTGTGCTCCTGATTACCTATGCATGATCTGGATTCCTCTGACTTCCCTTCTGGCTCCTGACTTCTGGCTTGTTCCTGACATCGCTGACCTCCGTATTCCTGACCCAGCTTGTCTGCGTACCCATCTTTGTTCCTGACTCCGGCTTGTCTCTTGTTCTATGCTCCTGGATCACAATTTCGTTTTGTCTGCTTTGGTTATTGTAATAAAGGAATTTTGCACTTTACATTTTTGTATCTGTCTGGTTCCTAAAATTACACAAGGGCCATGAATCCAGAAGGTGCAGGCAATCCACCAAACGTTTTTACTAGGCTGGACCAGGTAGACCAGCACATGGACCAGTTTTCGTTAGCCCTCCAGACTTTGTTGCTCCATACTGTGCATCTGGCTCCTCCACCTCATCAACCCCCGGCGCAGGCTGCCCCTATAGCTGCTGCCGTTTCCTCTTCGGCTGCCACTGGTGATTTCAATATTGCTAGAGGCATGACTGGGTCTGTCCCGCTTCCCCATCGTTATGGGGGCAACCCTAACCAGTGCAGAGGTTTCCTGAACCAGGTCGGTATCTATCTGGAGATGGTACCTCCGGCCTTCCCTTCTGATAGGAGTAAGGTGGGCTTCGTGATTTCCTTACTCTTTGACAGGGTCTTGGTATGGGCTAATCCTCTTTTGCAGTCGCAGAAACCTGTAGTATACAATTACCCTGAGTTTGTGGCATCCTTTAAAAGGGTATTTGATGTATCAGCCCGCTCCACTTTGGCTGCCAAACAACTAATGTCCATCCGGCAGGGTACAAGGACGGTTTTTAATTATTCCATAGAGTTTTGTACCCTGGCAGCCGAGGATGGTAGAAATTGAAGCTCTTGTGGTCTTTGCTATCTTCAGCGTTTCCTCGGGTTCACGAACAACTACAGGAAATGTATTTGTAATTTTTCGGTAAAGACGGTAACCTTTAAAAGCAGCTTTTTCCGCAGCACCCATTTTGGCTCACCCGAAACCCGAGCTTCCATTCGTACTTGAGGTCGATGTGTCTGAGACAGGAGTAGGCACCCTCCTGTCTTTACTTCCTACTCTTGAGAGCCAGTTGCACCCGTGTGGGTATTTCTCCAAAAAGCTTAGTCCTGCGGTGTGCAGCTATGAAATTGGTGACTGTGAGTTGCTGCCAATAATACGCACTCTCAAAGAATGGAGGCTTTTGCTCGAGGGAACTTCTGTGCCAATCCTGATCCTCGCAGATCATAAAAACCCCACTTACCTTTCAGAGGCTAAGCGCTTGACTACAAGGCAAGCACAATGGGCCTTTTTTTTTTATCTGGTTTTAACTATGTGGTCTCGTACTTGCCAGGGACCAAAAATGTCCGGGCTGATGCCCTATCTAGACAGTTCTTGGGCACTGAGGAAGAGTGTCCTCCTAGTCCTATTATTCCTCCGGACTAAGTACTGACCGCCATACATACCAGCATAACATCTCCCCTCTGGGAGAGAATACAGGCCACCTAAGAAGATGCACCTGTTGAGACCAAGGTACTTTGAACTTACCATAATACTAAGTCAGCAGGGCATATGGGAAAAAAACAGCTTCTCTGGTCGGTTTCCCGTCTCTTCTGGTGGCCAGAACTTAACAGAGATAGTGCTGCCTTTATTGCTGCCTGTCCAGTCTGTGTGCAGACCAAATCACCCTGTCACCTTCCAGTGGGCCTTCTCTAACCCATACATAATGGTGAGAGGCCATGGTCATAACTTGCCATGGACCTAAAAGTCGACCTCCATCTGTCCAATAGTGACAGCCATCCTCATGGTTGTTGAACGATTTTCTAAGACGATCCACTGCTTACCATTCAAGAAACTCCCACCTGCTAAAGAGCTGGCTACGGTCTTTATCAAAGAGGTCTATCGGCTATATAGGGCTCCTAAAATCATAATTTCCGACCAGGGTAGCCAGTTTGTCTCGATTCTGGAAGGCCTTCTGTACGAAACTAGGCATCCAACTCTCCTTCTCTTTGGCCTACCATCCGCAATCGAATCGGGGCTGCAGAAAGGGCTAATCAGGCCTTGGAGCAATTCCTGCGGTGCTACATCTTGGACCATCAGAACAACTAGTCGTACCTGCTATCTTAGGCGGAGTTTGCTCATAACAGTGCAGTCTCGGCATCCACTCGGCTCTCCCCCTTCATGGTGAATTAAGAGTATCAACCATACATGATTCCTGGTTCTTTCAGTCTCCAGTGGATTCTGGTGCTGGAGGATCATCTCCAGCAGATCCGTTCCGCAAGGGTGCAGGTCCAAGAGGCACTACAACTCTCACAACAATCCCAGGAGCTACAGGCCAATCGTAAACACCTACCCGCACCCTCTTACCAGATTGGGAAGAGGGTCTGGTTGTCCTCCAGAAATCTGCACCTCCGAGTCCTATCAGGAAACTGTCTCCCCGTTTTTTGGGACCTTTCCGTATTCTCCGATGTGTGAACCCTGTGGCCTAAGCCCTAGTCTTCCGCCCCCCCCCCCCAACATGCAAATACACAATGTGTTCGATGTCTCATTGCTAAAACCCCTGGTTTGTTATCTTTTTACTACGGTCACTCCTCAACCCCATTTGTTGCCCATTGACAACCACGAGGAGTTCAGATCCGCTTTGTGGTTGAGTCTCGTAGGTTCTGTGGAAGTCTTCAGTATTTGGTCCATTGGAGGGGGTATGGTCCGGAGGAGCGCTCGTGGGTTCCTGCCTTGGATGTGCATGCTCCCGCCCACCTCTGTGCCTTCCATGCACTTTTTCCCCTCAAACCTGGTCCTGCCCCACGGGGTGGGGTGGTAGCATTGAGGTAGGAGTACTGTCACGTTTTGGCTAAACTGCTCTTTGTTTTTGACATACAAGCTGCCTTCCGTCACTGTGTCAGGATGACTCAGCTAATGATTATGATCTGCCTTTACCTCTCTGTTTCCACGGTTACTTAAATGATTGTTATTATCCAACCCCTTTCAGGCTATTTAAGCAGCTAGGCCCATTTCCTCCTTGCCATTGTGTTGTTTATGGCTGCAAGTGCGTTCTCCTGTGTTCCTGATTACCTGTGCATGACCTGGCTTCCTCTGACATCTCTTCTGGCTTCTGACTCCTGGCTTGTTCCTGACATTGCTGACATCCAAATTCCTGACCCCAGCTTGTATGAGTACCCGTCTTGGTTCCTGACCCCAACTTGTCTCTTGTTTTACGCTCCTGGATCACAACTACACTATGTCTTCTTTGGTTATTGTAATAAAGGTATTTTGCACTTTACATTTTTGTATCTGTCTGGTTCCTAAAATTACACAAGGGCCATGAACCCAGAAGGTGCAGGCAATCCACTGAACGTTTTTACCAGGCTGGACCAGGTAGACGAGCACATGGACCAGTTTTCGTTAGCCCTCCAGACTTTGTTGTTCTGTACTGCGCATCTGTCTCCACCACCTCAGCAACCCCGGCGCAGACTGCCCCTATAGCTGCTGGGGTAACCCTTTGAGTGCCTTGGTCTACCTTTGCCCCAGTTATGATGCTTCTCCATACAGAGGCGTTATGAGCGTTGGCAGGCTCTTGCACTCACTTTGGTATTTCATTCAACTGTCCGTTATCTATGCATAGAACTTTGGAGTATGGATGGATGCTTTTTTCTTGGACTTAACCTTTTCACTGACATTGGTTACTTTAGTGTTTCTGGGGCTTTGTGGGGTCTGTTGTCACTTTTCCTTCACTTGTGCTTTAATTTTATACCCCCCTTAGATGTTCCCTGGGGTATTTGGGCCTCTGGGTTACAGTTTTGGTTTTGCCTGATCTTACTGCTGTGGCCCCTTTAAGAACTGGAGCCTGCATGCAGCCATCTTTGCTCCATTGATTTCTGTGGGTTTTGCTTCTATGGGACATATCTCTGGAACCAATGACGATACAAAAATCAGAGAGGGCTGTATCATTTTATCTCCTCATGCCCTATTATCAATGTCATGTCCTGAGTGTCCTGGGGGCTCATGTCAGTTCCACCAACTGAGTTGTAGTCGTTGCTAGGCAGCAACAAAGAAACCTATGCTTCCCAGAATGCCCATTTTTGCGTGCTTTCTTCCAACTGGCTGTCAGTTTTGCAGTGGCCATTTTACATTTCTCTAGCTTATCCTACACAGAGGCAGACTCTTCTTGCTCTCCTTCTCCAGATTAACCCATCTCTTGCCAGATAAGCATATTTTCTGGGCTTTTAAGGTTGATATCTTATTCAGTGCATATTTCTAGTAATTCATACTAGTGTTGGGACACTTTATTGAAAGGATTTCGGACTCTAAGAGGGATGGTGGTAAATCTTAGGACTCAGGAGCTTCAGTTCATATTCAATGCAGGGCGTTAACAAGAGGCTATGCAAATTCCCATTTCATACTATGTTCACCAAGCAGCATCTTTCCCCAGCCTTTCTCATTTAGGGTTGATTGGCATTTTATTCCTCAAAAGAAAACAGTTGAAAATAGCACTTCCTGCTGAGTGGGAAATTTTCCACAAAAAAATGCAGACTTTCCATTTTATTTCTGCTTAGCGCATTGCCTTGAAATCAGTCCACCCCCCCACCCCCATGTGCCAAATTTCCCTTCTTTTTTCACAGGGAACATGGATGTCAGTTTTCAGCAGCATGTCATTCTGTGTTTGCGAGAGATAAAAAAGCACTATTTCTCTTATATCCAGTATGGAACACAGGAACCATGGGGTTTGACCTCCCTCCTTCTGAAGGGCAGGGCACTTCAAAAATATAGGGGTTTTGAAGTGGAGGCTCCATCGTCTTCCTACAGCTCAACCCCTTCTTTCCAGAATCATGTGTCCTGCATCTAAAATGAATGTGCAGTGGAACGTCTCTTAATTTTTTTTCCATGCTTTTATTATTTTTTCCTTTAGATATGGGGCTATAAAACCCCCATTAGGTGGGCTTCCATCACTGACTTCCCTGGAGCCAATTGTTGTTCAGTAGTTTCTGAGCCCCATTGGCTTTTGTTTGGTATTCGGTGCTAATTCAATGTCTGTTGACACTTGTTTTTTCTGGGTTATTCAGATCCTGGATAATCCTGGGGAAATCTGGTATCATGATGAAGTGTGAGAGGTTTTTACTCCTTTCCCTCCCCAGGAATCCTGGCTTTGGTATATCACCATGGTACCTGTGTTCCATATTGAATGTAAGAGAAATAGGATTTTAGTGTTCTTACCTGTTAAATCCTTTTCTCTTTAGTCCATATGGAACACAGGTACCATGGGGTTGAGCGCCTCCTCCTGGAGGGCAGGGCACATCACAAAAGACAGGTCTTTGGGCTGGAGACTGCCTTCTCCAGCTCATCCCCCATCTATAAACCAACAGAATTCATGTGACTAAAGCCACACAAAAAGAAGTAAAAAAGAAGAGAAGAAAATCTCCCAAGACTAAGACCCTAAGAGGACTCCTCTGCTTAGGAAAGCAACACCATGAAGGTCTTTTTCTCTGAGTGGGAGACCTGTGCACCATATGGACTAAAGAGAAAAGGGTTTAACAAGTAAGAACACTAAAATCCTGTTTTTGTTAGGGAAATATTAATACAAGGTGTTGCTTACATTTAATGTAAATAAAAATTATCATTATGTATGCTTATCATTGTACTTGGTTACCATACTTTTACTGCTCTTTTAATCTTGGGAAATGACTATCAATATAAGTGGAAAACCATTCTCCAATCGAGAAATAGCCTAAATAAAATAACATGTTAATGCTATTTTCACTGGTTGATAAACCTTGGCTTTAGTTTGCTCAAGAGTCATTGTTTTCAATCCCTGCAATCCAGTTTAAATTGTGCTTTTTCTCCTGTCTTCAGGTGTGTGTGCAACATTGACTGCTCCCACATAAGCTTTAATCCGGTTTGCGCTTCTGATGGGAAATCTTATGATAATCCATGTCAAATCAAAGAGGCATCATGCCAGAAACAGGAGAAAATTGAAGTAAAGTATCTGGGGCGATGTCAAGGTAATGCATGCAGCAAAACTCCTTTTGAACGCAATTATTTTTTTCTTTTGCAGATGCAAAAGTTGTTGGTTCTTCTGCAGTCGAATATATGGTCAGATTTAGAGGTAGATTTAAAGGCAGCCGTTAAGCTAAAAAAAAAAAACACCAACGGGTGTTTTAACGTATAGTAAGCCATAAAAAAGGGCCATGTAATGAACTGCTAATGGCAGTTCATCCAGTATGCCGGCTGCTACACTAACGTGTGCTTTGGCCCATTAAAAAAAAACAAACTCAATTTTGCCGTTTAAAGCACTGCGTTAGCTGCAAAACATCCGATAAGGGACTCACTTACTGCACAAAAATTAAGACCCAGTTTTGTTTGCCGTTAAATCCCTTATCGGATCTTTTGCCAGCTGATGTCAATTGTGGATGTATTGATATGGGGCCCTACGCCCCACATCAATACATCCAAAGAGCTTAAAACCTTTCCAAAGTTAGTAGAATTAACCCTATGAATGCCAGTGGGGTATAATTACCCCACCGTCATTCATAGGGTTAACCCGACTAAGTAAAGCAACATCGCATTAACACTTACCATTAATCCTGATGTCCAGCGGAGTCCTCAGCTTGCTGGTCCTTCTCTTCTGCCTTCTCATCCTTCTGTCTTCTTTCTTCCATCTTCCGTTTCTCTCTGTAAAATAAAAGAAATGAATTAACACAAAGCATGAACAAAGACATTCCTGAAACCTTTGAGTACAGAGGGGTACGCAGCGCATTGCAAAGCAATGCGTTGTGTACTTCACTGGCACTCAAAGGGTTCAATAGTAGTGCTCCATAAATATACCCATATAATATGCCTCCATGTAATGCCCCAAAGAATAAACATGCCAATAAATAAAATGATCCACATAGACATAAATAAATGTCATCCATTAATGCCCAGTATGTCTACTTAGCTTTTTATTCTGTGTCTCTGCTGCTTGGAGCAGCTGCAAGGGATGCGGCAGCGGAAACACAAATGTCCCACGACACCCCTTCAGCTGTGTATGGGCCGATGCCCTTAACACACTGAGGGCATTTGAAGTGAACCTGCCTTTATATATATGGGCAGTCTCACTTCCATTGCCCTCACAGCCATTGGCTGGGATGTTCTTCACATCCCAGCCAATCATTTTCAAGAAAAGCCACTCGAATCTGATTGGCTGGGATGTGAAGAACATCCCAGCCAATGGAAGTGAGCCTGAGGCAAGTTCACTTCAAATGCCCTCAGTGTGTTAAGGGCATCGGCCCATACACAGCTGAAGGGGAGTGTCATGCGACATTTGTGTTTCCACTGCTGCCGCCCTCGGGGCCGCTCCAAGCAGCGGAGACACGGAATAAAAAGCTAATTAAACATTCTGGGAATTAATGGATGGCATTTATTTATGTCTATGTGGATCATTTTATTTATTGGCATGTTTATTCTTTGGGGCATTACATGGAGGCATATCATATGGGTATATTTATGGAGCACTACTATTGAACCCTTTGAGTGCCAGTGAGGTACAATGCGTTGAGTACCCCTCTGCCACTCAAAGGTTCAGGAATGTCTTCATTCATGCTTGGTTTTAATTCACTTCTTTTATTTTACAGAGAGAAGACAGAAGACTGAAGAGAAGGTGGAAGATGGGAGAAAGAAGAGAAGACAGAAGGGCAGTGGATGACAGGTAAGTGTAGCACGGATCAGTTAACGATTGGTGCTTGGCAGTATGTCAAGCACTGATAGTTAATTGTTTTTTACTGTTCAGTTCCGAATATCGCTGCTTTTAGCGGCGTTTTGGGAACTAAACACACAAAACGGACATTCAGCCACAAGACTATTTTTGTGGCTTACGGTCCTTTGTAGTTTTAGCTGGTAGGGCCTTTAAATACCACGTTAAACATGTTAGTTTAACAGCCGGTATTCACTTTGGCCCTACCGGCTATGTTAACTCCTAGCTTTAAATCTACCCCAGTATGTCTATATGGATTTAGTATCTTATTAAACTTTATTAGCTTATTAAAAACATTTTTTCTCTGTCGTCCAGTACAGGTTAGTGGTAACTCTGGGAGGCGATCTGCCCCTTAGTAGGCAGGAACAGTTCTCAAAGTGTATGCTGGGGGTGTAGCCTCTCTTCCCTCCTTGGCTGCAGCTAGCCAATCAGCTCCAGAAAGATTTGTTCCTCGGTGAAGACAACACCAGGCTGAGAACAGTTCTGCTATCGTTTTAGAATCTTTTTTTATTTTTCTGTTAGATATGGAATACCACCATTAGGCGGATTACCATGACTGACAATGCCCTTAGATGTGGCTAGCTCAGTATCCAGGTGCTTTTTGTGGACCTTAAGCCCTGAGGGGGAGAATCTTGATGTCAAGTGTTTCCCCAGGAGTTACCCACTGAGGTACTTCTTGCTACATGGTAATCTGAAGACAGAAGATCTGCAGGATACTTGAGCTACCCCTTGAGTGCTGCAGGTCCACTTGTCCCACAGTGCCCCTCCGCACAGGGGTGTATTCCTGGAGTTCCTAATGCACACTCCTGCACTCATTGGGTATATCTGTATGTCTGTTTGGGTGTTTGGAGCAGGTTTATGTGTTAACTTAACCCTTTAACTGCTGGTTTGGCACACTTTTTGGGGGGTTTATGACTCTTTTCCTACTGGGTTAGTTTTTTTTGAGTATCCTTACATGTTCTATTGATGTTTTACACTTTTTAATGTTTTACTTTAAAATTCATAAAAATTGTGTACTGCGCCCTTAAGGCACGCTCTATTGTTTGGGAAGTATCTCTGCAACCTTTTAACCTAGCGACTTCAGAGATGGCTTATTTTACTTATCTGCCCTTGCTCTATCATCCAGTTCATGTTTCTAGTGTGTTGGGGGGCTCAGGGGGCTTCGAGCACTGTTTGGGGTACTTTTTGGGAAAAACTACATTTCCCATGAGCACTTGCTTCGCTCCCTTGTTTCTAATTGTCTCCCGCCACGGCAGCCATTTTGTGAGCGTTTCTGGGTGAGTATCCTACGCAGGGCTTGGACTTTCCTTCTCTCCTCTGCATATTAACCCTTCACCTGCCAGATAAGTTTATTTTAGATATTTCTGGGGTGAAACTTTAATTGGGTGATTTATTGCACAGTTGGTTATATGACACTGTGAGAATGTCTATACTGCTGGAGCTTGGGGCTAGACCTAAGACTAAGGAGGCTGGGGTCTTATCACGGTGCCCATGCTCCCTGTGCTGCTTTCTGTCAGTTTTTGCTATGCAATGCTCCCACTGGATGATCTACGTTTGGCCCGCCCGGTATGGCCTTTATATACTGGGCTCTGGCACCTATCCGGTGCCCTTTCGTGGTGTTCCTGTACCAGTGCCTACTTGAGCTTCGTGGATTCCAGTGTACCGACTTGGCTTGTTTGACTACTCTGCTTCTTGTCTCCTGGTCCCGTGATTCGACCCGGCCTGGCTGACGTTCCTGCTCCGTGATCTGACCTAGCTTGTCTGACGTTCCTGCTCCGTGATTCGACCCGGCCTGGCTGACGTTCCTACTCCGTGATCCGACCCGGCTTGGCTGATGTTCCTGCTCCGTGACTCGACCCGGTTTTCCTGTTCCAGTGTTCGCTGTGTCGCTTGGGCAACATTCTGACTTCCGCTGTGCCTGGGGCCTAGTATCCATTACTGCTACAGCAGTGAGACAGTTTCTGTGTCCTCTGTTAACTCTTGCAGAGCCTCCGTGTTGCCTCCGTTACTGCTCTGGCAGTGTGCCATTGGCTGAGTCCTCCATTTAACTCTTGCAGAGCCTCCGTGTTGCCTCCGTTAATGCTACGGCAGTGTGCCATTGGCTGAAGTTTCCGTTAAGCTCTTGCAGAGTCTCAGTGTTGCCTCCGTTACTTCTAAGGCAGTGTGCCATTGGCTGAAGTTTCTGTTGAGCTCTTGCAGAGTAACAGTGTTGCCTCCGTTACTGCTAAGTCAGTGTGCCACTTGCTGAGTTCTCCGTTAAGCTCTTTCAGAGCTTCAGTGTTTCCTCCGTTACTGCTAAGACAGTGTGCCACTTTCTGAGTCCTCCGTTAAGCTCAGAGCATCTGTGTTGCCTTCGTGACTGCTACAGCAGTGTGTCTTAGTCTCAGTTACTGTTCTGGCGGAGTGCAAGTGCTCTGGTCTCCATTATTACACTGCAGTCTCCTACGTGCGCTATTCTACCATACTGGGCGTTACAAAGAGAACTCACCACAGACTTCTCTGCACAGAAACTGATTACACTTATTGGAGAACTTTAACCCATGCTGAACTGTCGCTCTGGGTATTCACCCTTTCCTGCCTGACCTGTGTCAGTATAAGACCACTCTGAACTTTCTAGTTATACTGGACCTGTGTAGGCATATGCACAAATAACCTGTCTTGTGTCTGTATTATTCTGCTGTAGTACTACAGGGCCTGTGAAGGTCATCTTATTATTTATGATTTCAATAAAACTGTGTTTTATCCTAAACCACTGTGTCTGAGTGTTGAACAAACCGTTACAGTACGAAAGGGCCATGACCTCAGACAGTAAAGGTGAGAGAGAGTCACAGAACATCCACTGGAGGATGGATGTACAGGAGCAGCATTTGGACCAGTTGGCACTAGCCATTCAAACCTTACCTGAGCGTACGGTGCACCTCGATAAACCAATTCAGAATCCGGTGGTCTCCCCAGTTTTGACACCGGAGAGTCAATCATTGACTACTGTTGCCTCAGCTATGGGGCTAACGGCATCTGCCCCACTACCACTCAGATACGATGGCGAACCCACCCTGTGCAGAGGGTTTATTAATCAATTTGAGATATTTCTGGAACTAACCCCTCATGCCTTCACTAATGACCGTAGTAAGGTCGAGTTCATGATATCATTATTGACGGGGAGAGCCTTGGCATGGGCCAATCCACTGTGGGAAAATGCTAAATGTTGCACCAGGGACTTCAGGGATTTTATACGAATGTTCCGAAGAGTATTTGAAGTTCCTGGTAGAGCCGCCTCTGCTGCCAAACGTTTGATGGAGATACAACAGGGCAATCGTACTGTGGGCGATTATGCCATAGAATTCCGTACATTGGCAGCAGAGGTAGGGTGGAATAACGAGGCGTTGGTGGCAGCCTTTGCTCAAGGACTTGCCGACCACATTAAAGATGAAACAGCTGCGAGAGAAGTACCCAGTGATCGGGATGAGTACATTGATTATGTCATCCTAATTCACTCCCGTATTCATGAGAGGACGTATGGCTAAAGACCGTAGGCCACGGCCTAGAAACTGTGGGCAAAACAGTTTTTGGAACCCACCCATGCCTCCCTTGCCTCCCATGCCTCCTGATCGTTTACATGAGTCCAGTGAACCAATGCAACTCTGGTTCACCAAACTTACTAAGGAGGAACGGGCACACAGCAGGAGGCAGGGCCTATGTTTATACTGTAGCAAAGCTGGGCACCTTTTACGTACCTGTCCTGTACGTCCGGGAAACAAACTAACCTAGGGTACCTTGGTGGACAGGCCCTAGGTGGTGTTCAGCAGTCCCTAGACCCAAGTACACAGAAACCCACAATCCAGGTGGTATTTTCATGGGCAGAACAGCCAGTTGAGGTTCTGGCCCTGGTGTATTCCGGAGCAGCCAGTTACTTCATGGATAATTCATTTGCTGCGTTACATGATATTCCGCTGGTCAAGAGGGAATCTCCCTTAGCCACTGAAGCCATTGATGGCAGACCGTTAGAACCAGCTCAGATAAATATGAAAACTATTCCTATTTCTATGACTATTGGGGCCCTCCACAATGAGGAACAACGATTTCAGATAATCCATTCTCCCCATCATGTGGTCATTCTGGGGTTCCCATGGTCTGGGGTTCCCTTGGCTACATTTGCATAATCCCCAGTTTGATTAGCAGAAGTGTGAGATCACGTCTTGGTCTGAGTATTGCATGGAGCATTGTGTGTCGCATCCAGTTAAGATTTTATGTACCTCTCCCTCCGTGCCAGCTGAATACCGCAAATTCAGTGACGTGTTCAGTAAGGGAGAGGCTATCGCATTGCCCCAGCATCGAGCATACAATTGCGCTATTGATTTGCCTCCGGGCGCCGTGCCTCCCAGGGGTCGCATGTACCCACTGTTGTGCGATGAGAATAGGGCTATGGAGGATTACACTGATGACACCCTTAAAAGAGGGATTATACGCAAGTCTACCTCTCCTGCTGGTGCTGGCTTCTTTTTTGTGAAAAAGAGGAATAGCGAGTTAAGGCCTTGCATTGATTACCGCGGATTAAATAAACTCATGTCCAAGAATGCCTACCCCATACCACTCATTACGGAACTATTTGACAGGTTAAAAGGGTCTTCCATTTTTACAAAACTAGATCTACGGGCCGCCTATAACCTGATCAGAATAAAAGCTGGGGATGAGTGGAAAACAGCATTTAATGCCAGATCGGGGCATTATGAATACCTAGTTATGCCATTTGGTCTCTGTAAAGCACCCGCTGTATTTCAAGAATTTATTAACGATATCCTCTGTGATATGCTTCAGTCCCGTGTAGTAGTCTACCTTGATGACATACTCATACACTCGGCTAATCTGTCCCAACACATCAAGGATGTGTCCGAGGTCCTGCTTCGTTTACGCAGGAATAAACTGTTCTGTAAATTGTAAAAGTGCAAGTTTCACAAGTCCAAAGTGCCTTTCTTGGGTTTCGTGATCTCTAATGATGGTATTGCCATGGACCAGGAGAAACTCTCAGCTGTGTTACAATGGCCACGACCCAAGGGGTTAAAAGCGATTCAGCGCTTTCTTGGCTTTGCCAATTATTACAGGAATTTTATCCAAAACTTCTCCACGATTGTTAAACCTCTGTCTGACCTTACTCACAAGGGTGCTAATCCATCCCAATGGTCTGATGCAGCTGAGTACGCTTTTGAGACATTAAAATCTGCATTCGCATCTGCTCCTGTACTGTCCCACCCCAACCGTGCCCTGCCATTCATGTTGGAGGGTGATGCCTCGGAAATAGGGGTAGGGGCAGTACTGTCTCAGCGCCCAGTTACGGGGGGTATTTTGAGACCATGTGGGTTCTTCTCAAAGAAACTATCTAGTGCCCAAAGTCACTATGAAATTGGTGACAGTGAACTCCTGGCTATCATTCTCGCCTTAAAAGAATGGCGTCACCTGCTGGAGGGTACCAGAACTCCCGTATTAATTTTAAATGACCACAAGAATCTGACTTATCTCTCAGAAGCAAAAAAATTGTCCTCTCATCAGGCCAGATGGGCACTGTTTCTATCCTGTTTTAACTTTGTAGTATCCTACCTGCCGGGCTCTACGAAAGTTAGGGCTGATGCCCTGTCTAGACAATTTGGGTCAGCGATGGAGAAAGATGAGACCCCGTACCAATCATTCAGCCTGATCACATCCTGGCTACACTACGTACTAGTATCACTTCGCCACTGGGGGAAGAGATTTTGGCTTCCCAGGCTACGGCACCCCCAGAAACCCCAGTGGGCAAGTGTCTTGTGGATGAGCCATTTCGTACCCGTTTGCTTGAGACATATCACTCTTCTAAGGCTGCTGGGCATATTGGGAGGGATCAATTAATATGGTCTCTCTCACAGGTATTTTGGTGGCCCTCCCTTCGAGCCGATTGCTCCGCATTTACTGCAGCCTGTACCACCTGTGCTCGTGCCAAATCCCCTAGACACCTCCCATTGGGCTTACTCCAACCTGTACGTAATGGCGAACGCCCTTGGTCCCACGTATACATTGATTTCCTGGGAGAGCTGCCAGTGTCTAGGGGTTACTCGTTTATTCTGATGGTGGTTGACAGATTTTCTAAAATGGCTCATTTTGTACCCCTTTCTGGTGTCCCTTCAGCCCAGGAGCTGGCAGTGGTCTTTGCGAGAGAAGTGTTCCGGTTGCATGGGGTTCCTAGAGTTTTGGTGTCCGACCGTGGGAGCCAATTCGTGTCCAGATTCTGGAGGGCATTCTGTGGCCAGATGGGCATTCAATTGTCCTTTTCCTCCGCCTACCATCCCCAGACCAATGGAGCCGCTGAGCGTGCCAATCAGGGACTGGAGCAGTTCCTGCGCTGTTTTGTTACCGATCATCATGATAATTAGGCAGACCTGTTGCCTTGGGCAGAGTTCGCCAGGAACTGTGCAGTTAATTCATCGTCCTGGAGCTCCCCATTTCTCATCAATTACGGGTTCCAGCCATGCTTCCTCCCGGACTCATTCCATTCACAAAACGGATTCCAGCTCTGGATGAGCATATTGAGCAACTCCGCTCCACCTGGGCACAGGTTCAGAGGGCCCTCAGTCAGTCATTCCAGCGTCATGAGTGCCACGCTAACCGTAGACGGCTACCAGCGGTCTCCTTTCAGGTTGGGGACAGGGTATGGCTCCCTTCAGGGTGATCTGTAAAGTTAATCCTGTCTCATATGCCTTGGAACTCCTGGCATCTATGCGCATACACAATGTGTTCCATGTGTCCCTGTTAAAACCTCTGGTATGCAACCGCTACACTACCGCTCCGATGGTTCCTGGTCCTGTGGATGTTCAAGGCCAAGAGGAGTACGAAGTTCAAAGCATAATTGATTCACGAGATTTAGAGGAAAATTGCAATATTTGGTCCATTGGGAGGGTTATGGCCCTGAAGAGCGTTCATGGGTTGATCAGAAGGACCTTCATGCTCCTAGATTATTGCGCAGTTTTCACTCTAAATATCCCCAGAAACCAGGTCCCTCTTCCAGGAGAGGGGGTCTTTGAGAGGGGGGTACTATCACGGTGCCCGTGCTCCCTGTGCTGCTTTCTGTCAGTTTTTGCTATGCAATGCTCCCATTGGTTGATCTACGTTTGGCCCGCCCAGTGTGGCCTTTATATACTGGGCTCTGGCACCTATCCGGTGCCCTTTCGTGGTGTTCCTGTACCAGTGCCTACATGAGCTTCATGGATTCCAGTGTACCGACTTGGCTTGTTTGACTACTCTGCTTCTTGTCACCTGGTCCCGTGATTCGACCCGGCCTGGCTGACGTTCCTGCTCCGTGATCTGACCCGGCTTGTCTGACGTTCCTGCTCCGTGATTCGACCTGGCCTGGCCTGGCTGACGTTCCTGCTCCGTGATCCGACCCGGCTTGGCTGACGTTCCTGCTCCGTGACTCGACCCGGTTTTCCTGTTCCAGTGTTTGCTGTGTCGCTTGGGCAACATTCTGACTTCCGCTGTGCCTGGGGCCTAGTATCCATTACTGCTACAGCAGTGAGACAGTTGCTGTGTCCTCCGTTAACTCTTGCATAGCCTCCGTGTTGCTGCCGTTACTGCTACGGCAGTGTGCCATTGGCTGAGTCCTCCGTTTAACTCTTGCAGAGCCTCTGTGTTGCCTCCGTTACTGCTACGGCAGTGTGCCATTGGCTGAAGTTTCCATTTAGCTCTTGCAGAGTAACAGTGTTGCCTCCGTTACTGCTAAGGCAGTGTGCCACTTGCTGAGTCCTCCGTTAAGCTCTTGCAGAGTCTCAGTGTTGCCTTCGTTACTGCTACGGCAGTGTGCCATTGGCTGAAGTTTCCGTTTAGCTCTTGCAGAGTAACAGTGTTGCCTCCGTTACTGCTAAGGCAGTGTGCCACTTGCTGAGTCCTCCGTTAAGCTCTTGCAGAGCTTCAGTGTTGCCTCCGTTACTGCTAAGGCAGTGTGCCACTTGCTGAGTCCTCCGTTAAGCTCTTACAGAGCATCTGTGTTGCCTCCGTGACTGCTACAGCAGTGTGTCTTAGTCTCAGTTACTGTTCTGGCGGAGTGCAAGTGCTCTGGTCTCCATTATTACACTGCAGTCTCCTACGTGCTCTATTCTACCATACTGGGCGCTACAAAGAGAACTCACCACAGACTTCTCTGCACAGAGACTGATTACACCTATTGGAGAACTTTAACCCATGCTGAACTGTCACTCTGGGTATTCACCCTTTCCTGCCTGACTTGTGTCAGTATAAGACCACTCTGAACTTTCTAGTTATACTGGACCTGTGTAGGCATATGCACAAATAACCTGTCTTGTGTCTGTATTATTCTGCTGTAGTACTACAGGGCCTGTGAAGGTTATCTTATTATTTATGATTTCAATAAAACTGTGTTTTATCCTAAACCACTGTGTCTGAGTGTTGAACAAATCGTTACAGGTCTCTGTATCCCCCATTGAGCATTGCTCTTCCTGTCACTCAGGGATACCTAGAGAATTCTCAGGTCACTTATGCCCAGCAGTTCTGATGTCCCTGACAGCATTCCAGGGACCTCCAACCATGCCATAGAGTCAGCTTGGGTGCAAGAGTTCAAGGCTGCGACTAGGGACCCGAAGTCTACGTTGTAACTTTTTCCATTCCAGTTACAGGGGACCTTTCAATCTTGGCAGGCCCCCTCCTCAGTCTGATAAGTTGCGCCTTCTTGCAAATATATCTGAGGCACAACACTATGTTTCTGCTGCCTTATTTGATGCCATCCGTTTGGTGGCTAGGGTTTCCACCATGTCTGTGGTGGCCAGACGGGCTATTTGGCTCAAGATCTGCTCTGCTGACACTGCTTCTAAGAAAGCCTTGCTTTCCCTACCCTTTCAGGGTACCTCTTTGTTTGGGCCAGATCTTAAGGATCTGATCAGTGAGGCCACTGGGCGCAAGAGTACACGCCTACCCTTGGTTCCCAAGAAGAAATTACAGCTTAAGCGCAACCGTTTTTTTCGTTCCTTTCAGGATGAGACACGTCCGGAGAACCAGACGGTTCCCTCAGCTCCGCGTACCTCCTCTAAGCCCAAACAACAAAGGAAGCCCAAGGTCTCCTCCAAGCTCAAGGCTTCCAAGACTTCTTCGGCATGACTTGCCGAACCTGAGTCCGCACTATGCTGTGGGTGGTCGTCTACGACACTATCACAGCATCTGGGAGGACTCAGGGACGGACCCATGTGATTTACAGGTAGTAACGGAAGGATATAAGATCCCTTTGCAATGGGTTGTCTACCCCTCTGGAAGCTGTAAGGTTAGGACAAGGGGATGCTAAGCAGCCTCATTTATATGTGGAATGGGCATTGTAACAATATATTGTCTAGTGTATGATCCAAGCCCCATCAATGATAGGGTGTTGGCATGCCAATGTCATTGTGCTGTACACACACATGTCAGCATAGTGGGCCTTACAGTCTATCTCCCAAAGAATTACTCTGATGCTGTAGCCAACACTAACACAGTATATTCATCTCTTTTCTGCTCCATTAGTCATTGCACAAGTATTATTCTCAAGTCCAATACCCTTTTAACACCTGGAATGCCAGTGTAGTATCCAATGCATTGCATGTCATTAAATTGGATATCCTCCTGTCGCTCCGTGGAATCCATGGTTGATACGGCTATGTTCAGCTCAGTATATGTTGTCTGCTATGTATAGAAAAGGAAGGTGGATACTTCGCTAGTAGAGAGTAGGAGAAACACAGTTTGTGGGATGGAGTAGAGGAGTGATATGGGGGAAAGGTTGGATAAACTTCACCAGATCGTCCCAAAATCAATGTGTGTGTAGTATATGTATGTGTCTATAACAAAATAATGAAAGTAAACTGCTTAGATAAGTATGAAGGAAAAAATGTCTGTAGTGAGGGTTTTTATTCATACTAGTATGTCCCCTCTATTTTGCAGCATATCCTCAAAATAAATGCACAGATAGGTGATCCACTGATGTTTCCATGCAAAACAAGCAGAAAACAATAGGGATGGGGAGGACAGCGCAGAAAAGTTCCTCTAAATGTAGTATAATTATGAATAATTGGATGCACATGAATCTGCAAATATGAAATATTAGAAATATGTCATTAAAAAGATACATCTATCTATATATATAAAAGAATAAGCCTCATTGCATAATTTATGGTACCTCACACACAGAACATAATTTATGTCTCCACAGAAAACAAACACACATTGAACAGAATGCCTCATTACATAATTTATGTCTCATTAGGAGACACAACTCCCATTGGGTGATTCAATGGGGACATTACTGCTCCCATTGGGTGATTCAATGGGGGCATGTTTATCATACAGGGAGTTGGCCCGCCCCCTCCAGCCCTCCCACCACTATCCAACTGACAAAAAAGAATATAGCTGCCACTTGCTCCTGAAGTAGGGGATATCAGTAACTTATCCTGGTCCACTCACACTCTCATTCAGTATCATGACCCCACAAACACACTGTTTCACCTCCCACAGATAACTGTAACCCTCCATACACTCTGTTTCACCTCCCACAGATAACTGTAACCCTCCATACACATTGTGTCACCTCCCACAGATAATTGTAACCCTCCACACACTCTTTCACCTCCCACAGATAACTGTATCCCTCCATACACTCTGTGTCACCTGCCACAGATAATTGTAACCCTCCATACACTCTGTTTCAGTACGAGGGTGTAATGTTTCCATAAAATACAAACTCAGGGATAAACTTAATAGCAACACTCATATTTAACCCTTTAAGTGCCAGAGAGGTATCCAACACATTTCAATGCAATGTGCTGGATTCCTCTGTAGCACTTAAAAGGTTAACTTGTATTTAAAAGCAATGCTTTGCAATGCGTTGCTTGCCCCTCTGGCACTCAGAGGGTTAACTCTTTTCATCTCTTCAGTCACCTCACTGTCTGTTTTCAACTGTCACTCCTCCACTTCCTGCTTCCTGATTCCCGCCCTTTCTCCTTAAAGGGAGAGAGATGCTTTGCTGTATGTTACAGAGAGCAAGCCTCAAACAACACTTTCTATTTGATCCCTCAGCATATTGCTACGTTGCCTCAGCTGAAGAGCCACTGTGTGTTATATTGCTATGTTACCTCAGCTTAAGTAAGGAGTTACTGTTTCCATTGGGTGATTCAATGGAGGAGTGATTTAAATCATTCGGGGAGTTGGCCTGCCCCACTATCCAGCCCGCCCACCACTATCCAAGTGACTGAAAAAACAAAATGGCTGCCACTCACTCCTACACCACAGACTCACACACAAGCCACACACACACACACACCACACACACACACAAAAGCCACACACACAGAGTCCCCAGGGGTCCCTCCACCAACCTGAGGCACACATTGAGCTGATCCAACAAAGAGAGGGCGGGATTGGCTCCAGTGTACCTTCATTTCTGGTATCTGCAACACATCAATGCTTTCGGCTCCTGGTGCACAATGTGCTTCTGCTGCAGGAAGCCCAGCTGCTTCATGTAGCTCGGAGGCAGACAGGCCCAGTACCAAATCCTTCATGGTCCCCCTTCATGAAGCACAACACTCCACCCCGCAACAGCCCCGTCATGAGGCCCTTCATGGAGCTCTCAACAAGCAGCAGCTGGATGCGGCTATTACCCGTGGCTGAGGGGCTGGAGACAGACCATGCTGGGGCCACTCTGTAGTACACACTCTTACACACAAGCTTCTTCACCGCCGCTCTCTGCCCGCTGTCACACACCTGCATTGTGTAAGTACCCTGGCATAAAAAATATATATGCCGCACTATAGCTGCTCCAACAACACACACTATCCCTGCTCCAACCACACACACCATCTCTCCTCAGTTCCCGCTCTCGGTGCCCGGGCTGCGTCCCTAGTAACGCTCTTGGCCAAGGCCTGGGGCAGGAGGTGTCTTCCTGGCCAGGGAGCCGGTGCGTTGGTTGTCTGGCAGCCTCCAAGTGTGTATGTACAGAGTCCACTTCAGGGACTCTGGACTCCATGACTTTCGCTACATACTGGGACAGCTGGTTAACCCTTTTAGTGCCAGAGGATTAAGCAACACAATGAGCAGTGCCTTGCCTACCCCAACGTGCACTTACAGGACCGTAATAATATCTGTGTGTGTGTGTACGCATGTATGTACGTGTGTATGTATGATCAATGTCTGTATATGTCACTGTATCTGTGTGTGTCTATGTATGTGTGCAATATGATTCTTTCCGCTTCACACAGTACACAAAAAAACATCAGTCAATACAGCTAAATGAAATGTACAATACAAACAAGCAAAAAATCTTACAAAATACCTTCAACATGTCACCTACAACATTTCAAACAAAAAATGCTACATAACACATACCCTACTACAATGACGGGCAACGCCGTCACATGTCGCTAGTTTATTATAAAAAAATAAATAGAAAAAAACACAAGAAAAAACAAAGAACGATTTTAAAAAAAATCCCATAAGTCAATCGATACATACAATATCTAAAACTATGTATATATTCCCTTATGTAGGGATATTCTGAATCAAGTCAGGCAGTATATGGGGAGTAACAAACTCGTGCATCTTATTACAGTATGGATGGTAAGTGTAAGGAGGGGACTCAATAACATTTCTCTATAGAATAACAACCCTCATATTGGCATAACAGATGTGTGCTTACTTGACAGAAAATAATAATAATCGTATGCACAATCCGTAACCAGTGTGATTGTCTGCTTACTAGAAGTCCAGAGTTTGCATGCCATCTGGATCACTCAAGAGACGTCCCCTTTCTTCACTATCTGCGTGATCCCCACAGGTCTCTGCAGCCTGGTGGAAGCTGGGTCACACACATGGGAAAGGTGATCTTTGGTCCGAAGAACCTCTCCCCGATCTATGTCGTACTGTGTCTCACAATACAGCCAAAGAGAGTGGGATTGATTTGGTGTTGGCATCTCAGCTTAACACGTGGTACAGTTCAATGTGTTTTGGCTTGTAACTTACTCCTTCATATGTATCGATTGACATGGGATTTTTTTTCAAAATTGCTCTTTTTGTTTTTTCTTGTGTTTTTTTCTGTTTCTTTTTTGATAATAAATGTATCTATTTTTTATTGACATTTCCTTATACTATTTGATATTTGCTGATACATGTGCATCCAATTATTCATAATTATACTACACTTAGAGGAACTTTTCTGCGATGTCCTCCCCATCCCTTTTGTTTTCTCTATGTTGTCTGCTGTCATTTCAACTCATGGATGTGATGAACATGGGAAATGTAGTGTACCTTTGTTTGAAGGGGGATAGATGATATCCTTGAAGTGGCAATGTCATCATGGCCAAAGGAATGGCAGATGCCAGTTGTATTCACACCCTCAATATAATACATCCATGGAATAGCTGCTGCATGGCTTAGATACTGTACCAGCTATGGGGTTGTGATGTTGTAGCAAGCAATATCAGGGCTGTGTATGTCAGTCATCCTGTGGAGTGAAACAGATCATTATGTGTTGTGTGAATGTGTTTGCACACATTCCCTGTGCCTGATCATGGACATACATGCATTGTGTTATATTCCTGTGTTATACTCACAGGGGAAGTGGTCCCTGATGAGCCTGTCTCATACCACCACCCTCTCAGGGTCTCCTTATTCTATGCAAGTTGAACAGGTACCTCTACAATAGATAGTGGCTCAGTCTCATCTATTAGATGTGTGTTGATGGCTATAGTGTGTAGTATGGCGCAAGCTGGATGATGTTGCATGCCTTATCTGGAGCATATTGCAGAGTTCACCCTGAGTGATCCTGGCACCTGAATCTGAGCAGGTCAAAGGTGCACTGAATGCCATTCCTTGTTCACACATGTACCTCATTGTGGCACTCCTGTTCAGGTGTTTGCGGATTTGGTAGTGGTGTGAGGAGCAATGATTTAAACCCATACCTGGCATCACCTTTTTTGTGGATGATGTTATGTGAGGGGGATGTACTATTTGTCTGTCATGACCATCCTAAGCTGTGTTTACATTAGTCGTGTGAGAGCACCTGTGGATGTGGTGTGATGTTTGGTTTGTTGACTCACCAAAAAGCCATCATTCTGTATAGGTCCCATTGTCAAAGTCCCTGTAGACAGAGTACTTCTTGAGGATGTAAGAATTATGACAGTTGCCTGGATAGGAGACAAAAACTTTGTTTATCCCCATGTTAGCGCCATGCACCATCTGTACGTTGATAGAGTGGAAATTCTTCCTGCTGATGTAGAGATGTCCTTCATGAGTTGGAGCACTTATGCGCACATGTGTACAGTCTATGTGTAGAAGTCCTGTTTCACATTTCCACTCCATGTCTGTGGAGGGGAAATGGATGTACCTCCAGGACGTCATCTTGAGGGCTGTCAGCACCTGAGACAGTGCCCTTGAACATGTGTGCTGGGACATGCCAGATGCATAGCCTTCTGTGGACTGGAAAGATCCACTTGCCATAAAATGTATGGCACACATCAGCTTCTGCAAGTCATTCAGGGCACGGTTGGTGCTGTATATGGGGTCAACGCCATCTTTTATCACGTCATACAGCTCATTTATGCTGGTCGACTTCAGCCTGTAGAGGTCTCTGACTTCAGAGTCCATCATTCCGAGAAGCATGACCTTTGTGCAAAATATCTTGGTTCTGTCCTCCCTGTGCTTCTCCACAGGATGTGGTAGCTGTGGGTGATCTGGTTGCGGCAACTGAAGTGCTGTTGCTTGGTGTGTTACCCAAGGTGGATATGGACTCTTGTCTGGCTGTCCAGCCTGAGCATTAGTGGTTGCATCAAACAGAGGCTTTTCAGCAGGGGTGCTTAGGGGTTGATGGTGATCCTTAGCCCTTGCAAACACACTAGTCTTAATTTCTCTGTCCGTCTCTTAGTGGTCTCACTGTAAAGATGCCATGTCTGGGTACAGTGAGGTGTCCCTTTAAGAGAGTGGCAGGGTTTTGTCCAGGTACAGTCATGAGGTAGGGAGTGACCAATGGGAAGGTTTATGTGGTCTAGGTAAGTGTTTTGCTGTGTGGCTTTTTTTTTTTGTCTGATTATTTGAACTTGCTTTGTACTTGTCAGGGGTGTATGTGTATGACGTTATCAAGGTGCATGTTGGGTCTCTATTGGCTGTTGATGTTGCACAGGTGAGCTTGGGTTGCTTTGGGATTGACAATTGTCCATCTTGTGGTGTGTACATATTTGTTGTTGTGGTCAGACCTAACCGTACCTGAATAAGGAAAATCGGCAGCAGTGTGCTCTTAGCCGACGTTGATAAGGCCTGATGAGAGAGCCTACGTGAAATAAAAATAATTAAAGGAATGTTGAAGAAATGTGAACAGACTTATAAAAGTAAAAAGGGTGGGTGATTCAAACTAAAACGCTCTCCTTGGAGAGCTTGCCTAGGGTATAAGAAGGGTAATATGGTCCTCCCACAATCTCAGGCTAACCAATAGCCTTATACCTTGTGGTCAGACCTAACCGTACCTGAATAAGGAAAATCGGCAGCAGTGTGACCTTAGCCGACGTTGATAAGGCCTGATGAGAGAGCAAGAATATAATAGAACTAAATACACAGATAAATCCACAAATATATAGATATCTCAGAGCTTTATTTACATAAAGTAATTCACAAGAGTTTATAATGGCAATATACGAAAAGCCTGTCTAACTTCAATTATAGGTAATGGTATGTAGGACATCTAACTGGCAGATTTCCAGCGTCCCATACACTTGATGATATGTATTGGAACCTTATTTTGCGGGAGGCTGGCATAGCAGCCCCTATATGAAAAGAGTGAACAGAGAAACCGCTGTGGTTTAACCCTAATCTGATGATAATCACCCTTATGTACTTAATGAACATGGCCGTAGTAAGAGGTTTCCCATAGAATGGAAGTAAGGGGCTATCATTTGGTTTCCCCTGAAGGGTAAGTATGTAGGCATCTAGGTAGGACACAGGGCACCAAGCGTTAAAAGATTTATAGAAATATACTTTTGTGGGAGGACCTACTTGGTTGGTTTTGGTAGTAGTTAAGCATAATATGTAATGGTCTGTAGAGCGAAATAAATCCGCTATTCTAAAAAAAAAACCTTACAGATGTACTAGACACTGTGACTTCCCCTGGTCGTATAAATCCCTAAAAGGCCAAAAATATACCAGCTATCAAGGTATTGTTAACTTCTACCGAAAAAGGTCTGGAGTCTAGAACCTGGCAAATGGCTCTAAAAAGTCCCCCCTCTATTGGTAATCTTTTGAGTGGCCTTGTGTTGTTGAGATTTCAAAATCCCCCTCAAGGCTAGTTTTCTGGGATGGCAGACAAAAAGAGATTTATGCTGATTGTGTAAGATGACCCGAAAATGTTGAATCCCTACCACATATAACTTGATGGTACTGTATGCAAGGTGTAATGTGAAATGACAATAAGAGATGAAGGCTAAAATAGTACATATGGCATGAGTATTTTTGGCCTAAAGGTATGGATACATTTCTGAAACAAAGTCCAGGGTCTATCATAACATTTCCTAGTGCTTGTGGCTAGAGCCTGATGCATAAGTGTTTGTGGCCCTTGTAAGTGGATCTTTATTCCATCCTCATGGATTATATTCCTGGAGACTGCATAGGGGATGGATCCGCCGTGGGATGGAGTCAATGAAATTCCTGGAAATTTAAAGAGACAATGCATCAGCTTGTTGGTTGGAACTTCCTGGTAAATGGACACAAATTATATTACATTTGTAACATAGAGATACCCAGGTTAACTTCCTCAGGAATTACATGATGAGGGCTGATGAAGAATGGCCCTTATTTACCAGAAAAACTGTAGCCTCGTTGTCTGTCCTAAATTTAACAATCTTCCCTGTCCATAACTGACACACACAGCATGGCAGCTGCTACTATTGGTATCAATTCAAAAAGCGCTCATGTCAACCTGAACTTGGAGAACCTGCTTACCTCCGGAGGCCAGGCATTCGCCAACCAGTGGTCACCATACATTGCTGCGAACGCGCCTGAAGCTACTGCATCAGTGGTGACCGTAGGTGATGTAGCCGATACCCGAGGTAAAAACATGGAGTGACAGTTCCAAGATCTAAGGAAATGAGCCCACGTGTCCAGGTCTAATTTTGTGGATGCATCGAGATGCACCACGCTTCCTGCCTGAGGATTCCGAGAGAGCAGGGTCAACAGATGAGAAATGAAAGAACGGCCCTGTGGAATGGTCCTCATGGTATAGTTCAAGGTGCCCAAGAGTGACTGCAACTCCACTCTCTGACTTGAATCCCTGGAGGAAAAATCGGAAATCAGACTCTGAACCTGTGTAGGCTTCTCCTGCGGCAAGCTAGCTTCCATTTTTATAGTATCTAACTGGATGCCCAAAAATCAAAGCCTTGTGACCGGCCCTATGGATTTAGTGTGCGATAACGGAATGTTCAATTTTGGGAACAGTGAAGTAATCTTCCCAAGACCTACTGGCTTGCAGTGAGGGGGTTCGATTGTAAGAAAATCATCTAAATAATGGATGATAGGATGGCAGCGATGTCATTTAAAATAACCCAGCAGAGCGTGTCTGCAAAAATATCAAACAATTTGGGGCTACTTTTAGCCCCAAACGTAAGATGGGTTGCAAAATAGTAAAACCCCCACCATTTTATTCCATGAAGGTTCCAAAGATATAGGTGTAAAGGTAAAAGTTTGAAAGCGTCTGCTATATCCGCCTTGCTTAACCAGCAACCCCTGCCTGTCTGAACGATAAGCTGAATTGCATCATCCACTGTAGAATAATGTAGAGAGAATTCCTCAGAGGGGATTAAAGAATTAAGACTGGGGATAGATATTGAATGAGGAGCTAACAAATCATAGATTAAACGGGCTTTATTAGATGATTTACTGTGAGCTATTCCTATAGGATTTATCCGCCAATGTGAAAAAGGAAGAGAAACAAAAGGCCCTATGACGTACTCCTTGGACACTTCAACCTTGACCAGTTCATCAACTACCTCAGGTTCCTGCAAAGAGGACAACAAATTCTCGCATTCCAAGGTACCTATAGGCAAGGTGATAAAGCTGGAATGAAACCCCCCCCCCCCCCCCGTGAATCATAGAAACATAGAAACATAGAATTTGACGGCAGATAAGAACCAATCGGCCCATCTAGTCTGCCCAATTTCCTACTGTGTTAAAAAAAAAACAAAAAAAAAAAACCTCAAACCTTTTTTGGTCCTTGGTCTTTTCTTATGTTAAGGACCGCCTTATGCCTATCCCATGCATGCTTAAATTCTGTCACTGTATTGACATCTACCACTTCTGCTGGTAGGCTATTCCACTTGTCTATTACCCTCTCAGTGAAGTAAAACTTTCTTACATTACATCTAAACCTGTGTCCCTCTAGTTTTAGACTATGGCCTCTTGTCCTAATGTTTTTACTCTTTTGAAATATACTTCCATCCTGTACTTTGTTGAATCCCTTCATGTATTTGAATGTTTCTATCATATCCCCTCTCTCTCTTCTCTCCTCCAAGCTATACATATTCAGATCCTTTAGTCTATCCTGATATTTCTTTTCCTGTAGACCAGTCACCATTTTAGTAGCCCTTCTTTGAATTTTCTCTAGAGTATCAATATCCTTCTGGAGATGGGGTCTCCAGTACTGTACACAATATTCTAGGTGAGGTCTAACTAGAGATCTGTACAGTGGCATGACTACTTCCCTTTTTCTGCTACTAATGCCCCTAGCTATACAACCCAGTGCCCTGCTTGCATTCCCCATCGCTTTATTACATTGCCTGCTTACCTTTAAGTCATTAGAAATAATTACTCCCAAATCCCTTTCCTCTGTTGTCTCTGACAGCACAGTACCCTTAATGGTATATTTTTCCTTTGGATTTTTATGTCCCAAGTGCATTATTTTACATTTATCAACGTTAAAGTGCATCTGCCACACTCTTGACCATTCTTCTAATTTACCTAAATAATTCGCCATTTGGCTTTTTCCCCCTGGAATGTCTACCCTATTGCAGATCTTTGCATCATCTGCAAAAAGGCATACCTTTCCTTGAAGACCTTTTGCAATATCACTAATAAAAATATTAAAAAGAATGGGCCCCAGTACAGATCCCTGAGGTACTCCACTAGTAACACTCCTTTCGTCCGAATATTCTCCATTGACTACCACCTTCTGTCTCCTGTCACTCAGCCATTGCCTTATCCATTTCACTATTTTTACATCTAGACCCAAACACTGCAATTTATTTATGAGTCTTCTATGAGGGACAGTGTCAAATGCTTTACTGAAATCTAGATAAGCTATATCTACTGCTCCCCCTTGATCTATTATTTTAGTTACCCAGTCAAAAAAATCTATGAGGTTAGTTTGACAAGATCTCCCTGCTGTAAACCCATGCTGTTTGGTATCTTGCAAGCTATTTATATTCAGATATTCAACAATTCTTTCCTTTAACATAGTCTCCATTAATTTTCCCACTACTGATGTAAGACTTACTGGTCTGTAGTTACCAGACTCTTCCCTGCTACCTTTTTTGTGAAGCGGTACTACATTTGCTACCTTCCAATCTTCTGGAACAATTCCTGTTGCTAGTGACTGATTGAATAAATCTGTTAAAGGTTTTGCCAGAACACACTTAAGTTCTTTTAATAACTTTGGGTGTATCCCATCTGGACCCATTGATTTATCTGTTTTTACATTAGAAAGTTGAATTAGAACTTCTTCTTCTGTAAACATGCATGTTTCCCGTGTCTTGCCATTTCTTTTTTCTAACAGCGGTCCCTTCCCTTCATCTTCCTGTGTGGAGTAAAAACTCAGCTAACCCAGTGGAGGGGTGGGACTCTAGATAGGCTTTGAGGTTGTGAATATTCACCCCATCTAGTCAACCTCTGGTAGCAGATGGACCTGGCGTGAGCTCTTTCACATATGCAACAAAGGTGGACTAATCTACAAGCATTAAAACTGCACCCGTTGTAATTGTAGTTGTTACAGATTTGAGACTTCCAAAAATACACAATGGGTCGCCCCATGCGATCACACTTGAGAACAGCAGTGGGGTTAGACTGGCCACTGCCCTGATGATCCACTAGACCAGGTGGAGTGGAGGGATAGACGTAGCTCGGGCACGCATTAGTGACATGGTCAGCTGACTGGCACATGGAGCATACAGGAGTCCAGAGACAGGCAAAATGCCTGCAAAATAACTCCATGTCCAGCTGATTCCAGTCCAAAGTGATCTTAAATTGTGCCAGAGTGGCAGCTGCCTTAGCAGAAAAGGAGCAATGGTAATCATAAAAGCTGAAGCCACCATACTTGTGCCCGAGCTCCACCACCCTGTACATATAGTGATACAGCTCCTCCCTTCGCTGAGGGTGAACAAACCACATCACAAAACAAACTGAAGGCCAAAACAAATTCGGTGACAGTTTTTTTTTTTTCCCCAACCTGGGATCTTTGGATTTTAGAACCACGGAAACCTGGTCGCATGAGAAAGATTTGTTTACCACATAATCTTGGGAGGATATCAGCAGTGTTAGATTAACATCCTTCCCTTCTATGATCTCTTTCTTCAAATGTCCAGGAATAAAATGAGCTGGGGTAATAGCTGGGACCACTCTATCTGTCTGCGTGGAAGAAGGACTAGGGTTTGTACCTGGGTAAACCATCTGTGGAACCTGGGGACCTGAAATAGGATTCCCCATGCCATCCAGCCGGGCGTGGATTGATGCCACTTATTCTACCAGTGTCACAAATGACATCTGTAGATTGGTCAACTCTGAACTGGACTGTGAAATAGAAGGTACCAGACTATGACTGGTACTAGGTCTGGGCGGATTAGTAGGGTTGAAAAGTAATTTAAATAATTCAGCTTTTCTAGCTGTGGCAGAATATGGAATGCCCCTATTTTGCAATTCCCGTATTATTTTGGCCACTGTCCATGTCCTATATAGGGAAGGGGATGATTGTTCGGATGCAAGTCTTGACGCGTCTTGCATGTCTGATATTTTGAGTTGGTTAGATGTGACAGACATGTTAGTGATTCTGAACCTAGAAAACAATTTTTTATATCATGAATTCTCAAATAATCTATTTGCTGTCGGTCTCCGAGAACCTATTTTTTCTAATGAAGAAAAGATAGCGAAGGTATTTTAACTCTCTATGCTTTGTTGTGGGAAAAATTAATCCCTATCTTATGAACACCATAGCCAGTGCTAACTATGAGTTGGGTCGAGGGGTGGTTGCCTGTACAGTAGGCGGGATCGTGATTCTGGCGGTGTTTACAACTAACTATAGACAGAGATGGTAACTTTATGCTTGGAGGGGTGACGTCCTACTTATGGACAGACCAGGAGGAGATATGATAACTATGATTTGGACTGATGGGAAATAAGATCGTGATTCCCCAGGGATCTATCTGCTCCTCCTTCTCCTAACCTAAAAGACAGGTACCGACAGACTTGATAAAAATAATAAACTAATCTAATATAAAAGGGGGGGGGTAATAACTAATGAAATAGCCAACCTTGCGTAATGTGGTGACGTGAACCCTGTTCCTTCAGAGTCTATAATGATATACAATAAAACAAGAGGCAACTTGAGACTGCCCACTTTCATAATCCCCCCCCTCCACCCTGTATTGAAAGATAACACCCCTTAAATCGTATTATGGTAATGAATTCCCAGCCGCTAAAACCTATGTCTCTTAGCCTATTGAGTGATGAAACATGGTATAATGTAACCCGCGTCTTACCATCTGACCCAACTAGAAAGAAAGCATAGTGATACCTTAAGATCTTGAATCAACTTCACCTCTAAGAAATGGTGATTGACCATCCAAGATTCAGTAATTGTAAAATCCGAAATACATGATACTACAATGGTGACCTGGAACATTATTAGTAAATGAATATGGATACATACTGACTTTAATATCCCTAAAATTCCTGCTGTAACAAGGAAGGATAATGGCTGGTAAATAATGTTATAACCCTCAACATACTTCATTACCTCAATATACAGAAAGGTAAACAGCCTAATAATTAGCAGAATATTCCTAATACAATTACTCTACTACTCCATCTTGGCCCTGCCTATCTGAATGATGACACCAAGACTAATAATGTAATGTAAGAAAGAATAAATAAGATAAAATATAACGAGCTCAATCTAATCCCGCATAACCAGATATAAGGAATAACTAATGCTGACCAGTGGGAAGACACCTAAGTTGATAATGATCCTACTGACTCAGCTCTGTGTGGTATATGTGCGCTGCTAAGAGGTGCCATGGTGATAAGAAAACATAGTGTCATGATTGTACTAGAGGTAAATGATTATGTAAATGATTAGCCTTGGATATAGCGATACATCTAAAAGTAATACCAATAGTACAATCCGCATGTAACCTGAATACCTGGAAGATGGAAGCCAAACTGAACTAAACCTCAATCCTGATTCTACCCTATAAGTAATGAATACCGAGCGGATCACTAACTCTTAGGTGACATGTACCGAGATATGATTATAGCTCCCTATCGTGAGTCCAGTAACTAACCTCTGAATGGTTATGTACCGACATTTACCATGCAACGTACCTGTAATCCTACAAAGTATCATGAGATGCAAGCGTTAGACCAGAAAAAACGCAATCTAATAAAATCCCTATTATCCCATGCCAAATGGAACATGGCCTACAGAAGCAGAACACATATGAAAATAAAAGTAGTTATCCACATATTGTGTGGGAAACTAAGTAAAATAAGAGAAGCGCTCACTTCATATATGAGCGTTGTATAATAAAACAATATGCTCAGATATATACCAATACACTAAAACACAAATGCAGCTGTCAGCGAAAAACTTCTAACTACAGTATCAGTATACATACCTATTAAGTAGCTAGATATTACTGTGCAACATAGCTGTAAGGCTAAAGCACCCCTTCAAACCCCCCAGTGCTCAACCCTCACTGTGTGACATTCAGAAATACGTTGGGTTAGATACATCAGAATACTGCTGCAGCATAATAGTTAAAATGTAAGTGATAGGTCCTAGAGGTACCATTACCCCTAACCCCCAAATGGATGCCTTGCGACCCCAGGAGATGCCGTATAACGAAGCGCGACCCGGTATAGAGCCAATACGAAAAACAGTGTGATTAGGATTATCACTTCGTTACCTAGCTGCATGGCAACCTGAACTGTAGTACTTTGAATGAATGAATGAATAACTAACCGGTATGATTGGAGATGTACCGGATAAAAGAACGAGTAGGCTGCGGTTAGTAATGATGTCTGAGGTTCCTGAATCCATGGTGTTATACAGACCATATAAATACATTTTGATACTATACTCACAGTTTCCTGATGAGGAGAGACTTTGGCGTGAGCAGACCATGGCTCATATTTATGTCCTCTGAGACTCTGTTTGATGACGTGGGATCTGCCTTGCACGTGATTCAAACTAAAACGCTCTCCTTGGAGAGCTTGACTAGGGTATAAGAAGGGGAATATGGTCCTCCCACAATCTCAGGCTAACCAATAGCCTTATACCTTGTGTGTTAACCCCTGTTGTTCCAGGGTATGATGTGACAGATTGTGTTGGGTAGCTCTTTCCACCCCTTGTACCTGGGGTGTTAATAGGTTTTTCTCTGTCGTCCAGTACAGGTTACTGGTAACTCTGGGAGGCGTCAGTCCCTTTAAGTAGGCAGGAACATTCTCTAAATGTATGCAGGGGGGTGGAGCCTCCCTTCCCACTCAGGCTGCATCCCAGCTAGCCTCCTCCAGAATTGTTTGTTCCTGGGTGTGAACACACCAGGTGGAGAACATCTTATCGTTAGTTTTAGTTTCTTTTTTATTTTTCTGTCAGATATGGAATACCACCATTAGGCGGGTTACCGTGACTGACAAATGCCCTTTCAAAGCGGCTAGCTCAGTGTCCAGGTGCTTTTTGGTGGACCTTAAGCCCTGAAGGGGGAAAATCTTGGGTACAAGTGCTTCCCCATGGATTACCCACTGAGGTGATTCTCACTACATGGTAACCTGAAGACAGAAGATCTGCAGGAGAGGTGAGCTACCCTTTGAGTGCTGCAGGTCCACTTGTCCCACAGTGCTCCTTCGCTGGGCTTGTATTTGGGAGTTCTCATTGCGCACTCCTGCACTCATTGGGTATATATGTATATGTCTGTTGGGTTTTTGGAGCAGGTTTATGTGGTAACTTAACCCTTTGTCTGCTGGTTTGACATGTTTTGGGGGTTTTCTGACACTTCCCTTACTGGGTTAGTGTTTTCTCAGTATGCATACATGTTTCCTGTATGTTTTTCATGTTTTTAACTTGTAGTTTAACTTTTATTAAAATTGTGTACTGCGCCTTTAAGGCAGCGTGCTTTACTGCATAGACGCCATTGCTCCATTTTATTTCTATGGGACAACATTGTTTGGGACGTATCTCTGCAACCGCTTCACACAGCAACTTCAGAGAGAGCTCATTTTAATTGTCTACCCTTGCTGTATCATCCGGTTTATAGTTCGTGTGTTGGGGGGCTTCGGGCACTGTTTTGGGGTACTTTTTGGGAAAAACGACATTTCCCATGAGCGCTTGATTTGCTCCTAATTTCTGATTGGCTCCCGTCGCGGAAGCCATTTTGGGCACTTTTCTCAATGAGTACCCTACACAGGGCTTGGACTCTCCTTTTCTCCTCTGCAGATTAACCCTTCGCCTGCCAGAAAAGTCTATATTTAGCGTTTCTGGGGTGAAATATTAATCTTACACAGTACCATTGGGTGATTCATTGTACAGTTGGTTATTTTGACAATGTGAGAATGTCTATACCGCTGGAGCTAGGGGCTAGACCTAAGACTAAGGAAGCTCCCATTGTGCATTGCTCTTCCTGTTACACAGGGCTACTTAGAGTGTTCTCTGGTCATTTCTGCCCAGCAGGTTCTGAAGTTCCTGGCAGCAACACAGGGCCTTCCAGCCATGCTATTGAGCTAGCTTGGATGCAAGAGTTTAAGGTTGCAACTAGAGATCTTAGGTCCACTTTACAGCTCTTTACATCCCAGATACAGGGGGCACTTCAATTATGGCAGACCCCCCTCTACTATTAGATCCTCCCTGTCTCAACCACAGGGAGCACCTGATGTGTCAGATTCTTCTGAGGAAGAATTGTTGCAAGATTCGAATGTTGAGGTTTGTACTATTTTGGAATCTTCCAGGTCTCTTTGGGGACCCATTTGAAGCTGATCCTGAAACCTCTATTGAGGGCCTGATCAGGGTTGTATTGTCCACTCTCAACATTCCATCGGTTCAGGAGGTTCCCTCTGATCCCTCTGATGTTTTTCAGGTGCCTGCAAAGCCCCTTACTTATTTTCCTCCTAACCCAACTCTTGACCGTTTGGTTCTGATGCATGGAAAAATCTAGACAAGTCCTCTTCAGTGTCTAGAAAGTTTGCTAAACTTTATCCCTTTTCTGAAACAGAAATGGCTAAATGGGTTCATCCCCCTAAGGTGGATGCACCCATATCTGGACTGTCTAAATCTGCTGCTTCTGCACTGCAAGATTAGACTGACATTTTCTCTTCTATTGGCACTGCTATGTGTCCAGCCTTTGCTGTTGCATGGGTTAACCGGGCTATTGCAGTCTGGACTGAACAGCTCACTGCGGCGGTCCTTCAGGATGCGCCTACTTCGAAGAAATTGTGTCTTCTTGCTAATATATCTGAAGCTCAACATTATGTTTCTGCTGCTGCCTTTGATACCGTCCGCATGATGGCAAGGGCCTCCACTACTTCTGTGGTGGATAGGCGTGAGCTTTGGCTTACAATTTGGTCTACTGACACAGCTTCCAAGAAAGTTTTGCTTTCTTTGCCTTTTCAGGGTACTTCCTTGTTTGGATCTGAACTTAATAACTAATTAGCAAGGCCACAGGGGGTAAGTGTACTCTTCTGCCCTTGGTCTTTAAGACAACGTTGCCGGCTAAGCGTAACCGTTCCTTTCGTTCCTTTCAAACTGAGACACGTACGACGAACCAGGCGGTTCCATCAGCTCCGCGTCCCTCCTCCAAGCCCAAGCAGCAATGGAAGCCCAGGGCCACATCCAAGCCCAAGACTTCCAAGACTGCTTCGGCATGACTCACAGAACCCGTGTCCGCATCCCGCTGTGGGTGGTCGTCTCCACCTCTTTCGCGGGGTTTGGGAGGATTCGGTGGCGGACCCATGGGTTTTACAGGTCGTATCAGAGGGATACAAGATCCCTTTCTTTTCCCTCCCGCCTTTTCGCTTTCATCTTTCTCGTTCTCCTCAGGACGTCGAGAGAAGCCGTCTGTTCGAAGACACTATTCAGGCTCTTCTGGACAAGGATGTCCTGGAGCTAGTACTTCTTTCAGACAGAGGTTCAGGATTCTATTCAAACCTTTTTGTAGTGACCAAGATGGACGGCGGAGGCCGCCCTATTTTGGATCTGAAAGATCTCAGTTCCTTCGTAGTGAAGACTCACTATTGTCAGGAGTCTCTGCGCACAGTGATCGCTGCCATGTCTCCGGGGGAGTTCCTTTCCTCTCTGGATCTTCAGGATGCGTATTTACACATCCCAATCCATCTAGAGAACAGGCAGTATCTGAGGTTTGCCTGTGCCAGAGGTCATTTTCAGCTCTTCCATTTGGACTGACAACAGCCCCCCCAGGTTTTCCAATGGGTTCTGGGAGCCTTGACGGCATCAGAGTGAATCCATACATGGACGACTTGCTTTTGAAGGCTGCGTCTGCAGACCTTCTTCATCAGCAGGTCCAGACCTGCATTCAAGTCCTTACACATCACGGTTGGATTGTGAACTTGGACAAGTCAGACCTGGTCCCGTCCCAGTGACTGGTCTTCCTGGGTCTTCTGTTCGATACTCAGAAGTACATGGTGTTTCTACCGGAGGAGGTAGCCCATCAATTGCTCAAAGAGTCTCAATGATCCTATCCCACGATCGGATCCCGGTTCCGAAGTTGTCTTCTCTGGTGGGGAAGTTCATCTCCATGATAGAGGCGGTTCCATTTGCCATAGCACGCACCAGGGAACTTCAAAGATTTGTGATACAGACATGCAGGGTCCGACCAGATCATCAGAAGCTATTGATCTCTTTTCCTCCTCCTGTCGAGTTGAGCTTGGAGTGGTGGTTGGACCTTTCCAATCTCCTGAAGGGGAGATCCTTCCAGATTCCCTCCTGGACCAAGGTCACGACGGATGCCAGCCTCTTGGGCTGGGGTGCTGTTCTGGGTCGCTTCAGTGCTCAGGGGAAGTGGTCCATGGAGGAGTCTGTTCCTCCCATCAATGTTCTGGAACTTTGAGCAATATTTCATGCTCTACGCCATTGGGAGTCTCACCTGGAGGACTGTCCAGTCCGAGTGGAATCGGCAACGCCACCGCAGTGGCTTACATCAACAGACATGGCGGGACAAGAAGTCTCGCCGCTTGGTCAAGGCCATTCTGTTCTGGGCAGAGGTTCATGTTCCTGTCATTTCCGCAGTGCACATTCCATGCGTAGACAACGTCATGGCAGACTTCCTCAGTCGTCACACAGTCGACAGTGGAGAGTGGGAACTACATCCGGAGGTGTTTCAACTCCTGACTCAGAAATGGAGGGGTACCCCTAGTAGATCTGATGGCAACCAGGCACAACAGGAAGGTTCCGACGTTCTGCTCCCCGTGGAGAGACTCTCTAGCCCCAGCTGCCGACGCCATGTCCATTCCCTGGACATTCTCCCTGGCCTAAATTTTTCCACTGGAACGTTGTCCAGTAATCCTGATCGCTCCGAATTGGCCTTGTCAGTCCTGGTATCTGGAGCTTCTGGCAGAGACCTTTCTGCTCCCCTCTCATACAGATCTTCTTCTGCAGGGTCACCTGCGGAAGGAAGATGTTCATCGGCTCAATTTAACGGCCTGGAGGTTGCATCCTCGATTTTAAAGAAGAAAGGGTTTTCTTCTGCTGTGGTGTCTACTACGCTTAGTGCCCGTAAGCCTGTTTCTTCCAAGAGCTATCACCGTGTCTGGTCGACATTTGTGTCTTGGTGTGCTGACAGGGATCTGTCTCATGACTTTCATCTTACCACTGTCCTGGCCTTTTTGCAGGATGGTGTGGATAAGGGGGCTCAGTCTGAGTTCACTTAAGGTTCAGACTTCGGCGCTCTCTGTCTTTTTCCAGGAGTGCATGGCTGTCTTTCCTGATGTCAAGGTTTTCTTCCAAGGCGTTGCTCATGTGCGTCCTGCCTTTCGGAGTCCGGCTCCTCAGTGGGACCATAACTTGGTCTTGGGAGTTCTCCAACGTCCTCCCTTTGAGTCTTTGGCTACTATTCCTTTACAACTCTTGACGTGGAAGATGTGTTTCCTTCTGGCGATTGTGTCAGTTCTCCGAGTGGCGGAGTTGCAAGCTGTTTCTTGTAAACCACCTTATCTGGTGTTTCATAAGGATAAAACGTTGCTTCGCACCTCTAAGGAGTTCTTACCTAAGGTAGTCTCCTAGTTTCACATCAATCAGGAGATTGTGGTGCCCTCTTTCTGCCCTAACCCCTCCTCCGACAAGGAAAGGGATCTCCACTTGTTGGATGTGGTGCGTTGTCTCAAGTTTTATGTTCATCGTACTGAATCTGTCAGGAAATCAGACGCTCTGTTCGTCATTCCTGAGGGTCCTAGGGCAGGTAGACCTGCATCCAAAGTGACTATTGCTTCATGGATCAAGTCCACTATTCGTAGGGCTTATGAATTGAGGAATAAACATGTTCCCTTTCGGGTCACAGCTCATTCCACCAGGTCCATTGGGGCCTCTTGGGCCTATAAGAATCAAGCATCTGCTGGTCAGCTGTGCAGGGCGGCCACTTGGTCTTCGGTGCACACCTTTTCGAAGCACTACCGTGTGGATGTGCTGGCTTCGGCTGACTCCAGCTTCAGGAGGAAGGTCCTGGAGGCAGTCTTGCCTGTCTAGGATTTTCTCCTTCTCAGGTTCTTAGTGCTTCCTTACTGTTGAGCCCTGTGGGCTCTAGTTCAGTGTGCTGTTTTACAGTTCCTGGGGTGTTTTTATCCCTGTTTGGTGTCCGTTGACACTTCAGTTTTGTTGGGATCTCTGACCGGTTGGTTCATAGAGGTCCTGATGACTTTGGGGACCTTGCGCCTGGTCCTTGCCTTCTTCCCGCCTCTGGGAAACTCAGTGGTTGGACATCCCAGAGTTACCAGTAACCTGTATTGGACGACATAGAAAATAGGATTTTAGTCTTACCTGTTAAAACTTTTTCTCTTAATCCATACAGGTTACTGGTCTCCCACCCTGTCAAGACACCATGCTTCTTCCTTTCTACTTTCTAGTCTAGTTAGTTCTCAAACAATTCTGGAGGAGGCTAGCTGGGCTGCAGTCTGAGTGGGAAGGGAGGCTCCACCCCCCTGCATACATTTAGAGAATGTTCCTGCCTACTTAAAGGGATAGTAATACTTCGTTTTAACTTTATTTTATTTTGTAGGCATTAAAAAAACATGAAGAATGATATAAGTCTTATCTCTCAAACCTTTATGGTTTAAGAGATATTCAGAAGCAAAGCTTCCCCCTCCCGCCCCTTTTTCCTAGTGTAAGCCATCTCTTCTCAGATGTGAATCTGGTTGTAAGACCAGACAGATAACAGCAGGGGACAATCTTCTTTGTATGAAAAGAATGAAAGCCCTTCCCCCCCTTGACAAGTTTTTCAGCTTTTTCCCTTATCTTAATTGAAGATTGTCCCTCTCTGCAGTCTACCTGGGCACCTCCCTTCTGCTCTGGCTGAACAGGGGGGGGGGATATTTTGCTTGTGAATATCTCTTAAACCATAAAGGTTTGAGAGATAAGGCTTATATCGTTCTTCATGTTTTTTAATGCCTACAAAATAAAATAAAGATAAAATGAAGTATTACTATCCCTTTAAAGGGACTGACGCCTCCCAAAGTTACCAATAACCTGTATGGACTAAAAGAAAAGGATTTAACAGGTAAGACTAAAATCCTCTTTTATTGGTTGTCCTGGACATGTCCATTTTCCATGTGGTTGCTTGGCTTTGCAGGGGTTAATGTTGCCATTGGTTTGCTTGTGCTATATGCTTGGTATTGGGTGAACTAATGTTTCCCTGCTTTCTTGTGTCCAGCGTTGTTGTTTTTTTGTCTGTCGTGTGCTGTATAGCCAGGAAAACTGGGTGCAGATTTTCACCACTTAAATGTATCAAATTATTGTCCGTTGGCACTACCGTACAGGATTGCATGGCTCCTGGGTATAGCTGTTCCATTGTTCTCAATTGTCGAAATATTATCGTTCGTTGGGCTTTTAAAACTGCCTTTAGCTGTTCATAAGATGTCTAATTGAATAGCTTACCGTGCTTAAAAAAACTGCCATCAGCTGTTTTTTTTTTTTGTTTGTTTGTTTTGTTTTTTTGCGTTGGTGGTAATTGAATCAAGGCCTAAACCAGATAATAATTGCCATTTCCGTTTAATCAGATTTTCCAGTGTAAAATCATACTCTAGGTATTCTCACCTCAGTGCAGGGGATCAGACAAAGGGAAATGGAGGACAGAAAGAAAGTTGAGGCAAAAGATGACAGAGGAGGCAGGCTGGAACTCAGGAAGCCAGGATAGCAATTTCTTTCTTGAGACAGTGGCAGAGATTTATAAAAATACACATGACAATTTCTACTACCCTGTAGTATGTACAGTTGACTGTAGTATGTACTTAAAGAAAATGTCTGTAAACGTTTATACATGTCTTTGTCACTTTAAGGACACTTTCTTTATTACTCCCGTTGTATAAATCTCCTCTCTGTTCTTTCTATTAGACTAATTTTCTGGCCTTCTTATCTATTGGCTAAAGATATATGACATCACAGTCCCTTCCCCCCAACTCCTGCATTGTGAATGTTACCACAGCCTGTGCCTGAAGATGTATGCAAGATGAATTTGTAAAATGTATAATCAACTTAAGTTTTCAATCTATTGCAGATCTCACTTACTATTTGTTTCAGCACCAGATATACTATGCACAAACAGTTGCTGTGTGATTCTAAGACCTGATTCTGAAATATGTTCAAAAGAAATTTGGAATAATTCTGGGTCACCCAACTCCACTATAGGGGTGAAATAAGATAGGGACCTTTCTATTATTAAGCATTTGCAAAAGTTCCATTTAAATCAATTGAAGGTTTTATTTTTCTCCTAGAGATCAATTGCTGTACAGTACATAGATGCATTTATCGCTGCTTACAATGTCATTCTATTCTTGTTAACAGAAAATACAACAGCATCTACAAATTTTGAAGACAGTCATTATGCAAGAACTGACTATACAGGTAAAGTGCAGTAGAACTCTAAATACTTATTTTCTGTAATAAATATTTTCTCGAAATATACTCAATTGCAATTATTCCATTTGTTATTTAAATATTAAAGTGATAGTAATGTTTCACAAAAACAGCAGCCTCGATTAACCTTCATAGTATTTGAGCCATAGAGAGTGTTATTTCATTACTGTGAACGTTGTCGTTCAAGAGTAATTGAATGATAAAGTTTCCCCCTTCTGTCCATTTTACCTAAGGTAAGCCCCCACTCCTCAGATGTGGAATCCAGTCCATAGACCAGACAGCTCACATCAAGGGTCAAAATTCTTACTATGAGAACAATGAAATCCCTGCTCCCTTGGCAGGTTTTTCAGCTTTTTCCCTTATCTTAATTGAAGATTGTCCCTCTCTGCAAACTACTTGGACACACCCTGCTGCTCTAAGCTGAGCAGTGTTACATCAGTAAAAGGGGTGGTAGGGGGATACTTTATCATTCAATTTCTCTTGAACTACAACTCTTATAGAATTGAAATAACACTCTCCAAGGCCCAAATACTATGAAGATTAATTAGAGCTGTTTTTATTATGAAACATTACTATCCCTTTAAGTGGTTTATCAGTGTATAGGATCTAGATTATAGGAACATGTTATCATACTTTCCATAGTCTTTACTTACCTTGTTACATTTGAGCATTAAAGTAAATATAATGTTTATTTCTGAAAATGTATGTTATATGGCCTTTTCCTACTGCTGCAAGAGTTTTCATTTACATTGGGGAGATGCACTAAGGGCTGAAGCTATGGTGATGTGTTCACCATATATTTCCAGACTCACATCCTCATTATCATGCAGGGTTTTCGAACTGCTGGCAGTGTGTAAGGGATGCTCTCCATTGCACATCATCAGCAGTTTAACAGACCTGTAGTCTGATTTCATCCTCTCTGCTCCCCCATTTGCCCACTAGGGGAGCAGAGAGGATGGACTGAGACTTCAGCACCACAAACCCTTTTGGTGCCACAGGGATGTCCATTGCCAACCCCTGTGACACTGAAAGGGATTAAAAAAAAAAGGGTGTGGTAAAAGTGTTATACTTTAACCCTTTAAGGACCAGAGGGTTATGCAATGCAGACCCCAAGTCTGCCACAAGGAAGTTGAGCTAGATCAACCCTCTACTTAGTTTCTTCTCCGTAAGTGCTGCTTCCCATCCTACATGGGGCGGGGGATCCCTGGGTAGAGAAGCAGAGATGATGAAGGTGGAGACCAACATCCCTGCCTAACTCTCTGGAGTGACAGGAGTTGTCAAAGGGAAGCGAGTATCCTCTGGTAATGGAGAGGACCCTCCATACAGGGAGTCATCCCAGGGGGACAAAACATCTTGGAAATGTAGCAAGGTATGTCTTATGGCATGAATCTTTTCCATATCCCTGTATCCGGTGATTCTCATGAACCAAGCTGCTACAGGGGAGAGGATGGCACTCTCTAGTGAGCAGAGATGTTCAACCTCTCTGCCAAGAGTAGGAAGAACAAAAGGGGGAATTTTTTGGGTGGGAACTGTGGGTGGTAAGACGACAAGAAGAGGATCAGGTCTGAAGTATTTGTGAAGTCCAAAGTGCTTGGAATAATACTCCACACTTGTGACCAATACTGTTATATACTCACACAGGACGTTATCCTTTTAAAAGGTTGCACGTGAAAGAGCGTGCTACCATGTAACTAATTCACCATGTCGCCATGATCAAAATGGCGACATGACAATCTCGCACTGCATGACAGCGTGAGATTGTCATGTTACCTACTTAATGGACATCTTAACCCATTCACAGTTGCATACGTTTCACCTTTATTTCATTAAAGCAACTTATCTTGCCTTTATTCTTCCAGCCAGAGTTTCTTTTGTGGTGAGATAAAGGCAAGAGAAGTTGCTTTAATGAAATAAAGCTGAAATGTATGTGACTGTGAACGGGTTAAAATTTATGTGACCATTGAGGAAGAGATACTGGAAAGATGCCTATGGGAGGAAGAAAAGGTATCCATAAAGGCTGGATGAGGCAGTATAGCAGAGGAAATTGAGGCCCAGAAAGCGGAGCTGGAAGAAAGTGGAGGGGGAGCTGCTGGAGATCCCACGAAGGAGAAGAAAGGCCAGAGTTCAGGGGATAGATATAGAGATAGAGAATCGCAACTGGGCAGAGCAGACTGCCAAAAAGGTCACACAGCCTGATCTGGAAAGACCAAAGGAGCTGTCTCAGAGAGAGAGAAAAGAAATTGAGAAGCACAAAGCAAAAGACATCAGTCCCTGGGTCAGTGCCACAACACAGTCTATAGTCTACTCAACAAACCATTTTCCTGCTCCCCTATGACCATTAAGTAAACGACATGACAATCTTGTGCTATCATGCAGTGCGAGATTGTCATGTCACCATTTTGATCATGGCGACATGGTCAGGAACCAGACAGACACAAAAATATAAAGTGCAAAACACCTTTATTAAAATAACAAATGCAAACAAAGCAAAATCATGATCCAGAAGCATAAACCAAAAGACAAGCCCGGGTCAGGAACCAAGACAGGTACTCAGCCAAGCCGGAGTCAGGAATACGGAGATCAGCGACGTCAGGAACAAGCCAGGGAGTCAGGAACCAGAAGGGATGTCAGAGGAAGCCAGGTCATGCACAGGAAATCCGGAACGCATTAGAACACTCTTGCAGCCAGAAGCAAACATAAGGGCAGTCAGGTAGTGAGCCAAGCTGTTTTAAATACCCTGGGAGGGTTCACTGATAGCAGTCAGGTGAGCAGAGAGAGGTCAGCTGATTCAGAAGAGGGCAGGCAGCAGTAATGGACAGCAGAGCACTGGATAAGCACAGACATAAGAATCAAGCAGCAGAGTTAGAGCAGCTCAGCCAAACCTTGACAGTACCCCCCTCAATGACCCTCCCACACACACAGGGCAGGACCAGGTTTATGGGGAAAGCATGCATGGAAAGTACGGAGGAGGGCGGGGGCATGCAAATCTGCGGCTGGAACCCATGAGTGCTCTTCTGGACCGTACCCCTTCCAGTGGACCAAATATTGATGCCTCCCTTGGAACCTAAGAGAGTCGACTGTGGAGCGGACTTTGAACTCCTCAGGCACCAAATGGGGTCGAGGAGTGACCGTAGTGAAACGATTGCATGCCAGGAGTTTCAGCAGTGAGACATGTTCCACATTGTGTATCCACATATTGGGAGGGAGGTCTAGGGCATAGGAACAGGGTTCACACGTCGGAGGATACGGAAAGACCCCACAAAGCGGGGAGCCAGTTTCTGAGAGGGCACTCGGAGGTGGAGATTTCTGGAGGACAAACAGACCCTCTCCCCGACCTGGTAGGAGGGTGCGGGTAAGAGTTTACGTTTGGCTTGGAGCTCCTGGGATTGTTGTGAGCATCGCAATGCCTCTTGGACCTGCACCCATGTGGAACGAATTCTCTGGAGATGATCGTCCAGTGCTGGAATCCCCTGGGGAGAGAAGGAATCTGGAATCATGGCTGGTTGATACCCATAATTCACCATGAAGGGGGAGAGCTGGGAAGAAGCCGAGACAGCACTGTTATGAGCAAACTCTTCCCAAGGTGGCAGGTCCGACCAGTTATTCTGATGGTCTGAGATGTAGCACCACAAGAATTGCTCCCAGTCCTGATTAGCTCTTTCCGCTGCCCCATTTGATTGTGGGTGATAGGCCGAGGAGAAGGAGAGTTGGTTACCAAGTTGCGCACAGAAGGCCCTCCAGAATCCCGAGACAAACTGGTTACCCCGGTCAGAAACTATGACTTTGGGAACCCCGTGTAGCCGGTAGACCTCTTTGACAAACTTCGTAGACAACTCTTTAGCGGATGGGAGTTTTTTGAAAGTTATGCAGCAAATTATTTTAGAAAATTGGTCAATGACCATGAGGATGACTGTGTTACCGTTAGACAAACAGAGGTCAACTATGAAGTCCATGGCAAGGTGTGACCATGGACTCTCCCCATTGGGTATGGGTTGGAGAAGGCCCACTTGAAGGTGACGGGTTGATTTGGCCTGCACACAGACTGGACAGGAAGAAACAAAAGCATCAATATCTTTAAGTCTGGCCACCAGAAAAGACGGGAAACTGACCAGAGGAGCGGGTTCTTACGTGATGCCCTGCTGACTTCATGTTATGGTATGTGGAAAGTTCCTTGGTACAGAGGTTACTAGGTACAAAACAGCACCCAGAAGGAGTCTCAGCAGGCGCATCTACTTGGGCGGCCTGTATTCTTTCCCCGAGGGGTTCGGAGGGATAATAGGACTAGAAGGGCTCTCCTCCTTAGCACCCGTGAACTGTCTGGATAGGGCATTAACCCGGACATTTTTGGTGGCCGACAGGTAAGAGACCACATAATTAAAACAGGACAGAAATAAGGCCCACTGGGCCTGTCTTGGAGTCAGGCGGTTAGCTTCAAACAGGTATAAGGTTTTTATGATCAGTGAGGATTAGGATTGGCACTGAAGTTCCTTCAAGCAAATGCCTTCATTCTTTAAGAGTGAATATTATAGCCAGCAACTCACGGTCACCAATTTCATAGTTGCACTCCACGGGACTTAGCATCTTCGAGAAGTACCCACATGGGTGCAACTGGCTCTCAGGAGTAGGATGTTGAGACAGGAGGGCGCCTACTCCTGTCTCAGACGCATCGACCTTAAGTATGAACGGAAGTTCTGGTTTTGGGTGTGCCAAAATGGTGCTGCGGCAAAGGCGACTTTTAATGCCTCAGTGCTTTGATGGCCTCCGGAGACCAGTGCGTTGAGTTACCGTCCTTTTTGGTCATGTCAGTAAGGGGTTTTATAATCGAGGAAAAATTGCAGATAAATTTCCTGTAGTAATTAGCGAACCCGAGGAAGCATTAGGGAACGGAGACCTATGGGTCGCGGCCAATCGAGAACAGCAGAGAGTTTCTCAGGGTCCATAGCGAAACCGACCTCTGAGATTACGTACCCCAAGAAGGTGACATGTTTGCGGTGAAACTCACATTTTTCTAATTTGCAGAATAGATTATTATCTCTTAATTTTTGCAGAACTCAGGCTTCATCTGCGTGGTGGCTCTCTGTGGAGGTGGATTGGATCAGAATGTTGTCTAAATATACCACCGCGCATTGTTGGAGCATGTCCCGGAGGACGTCATTTAAGAATTCCTGGAAAACCGCAGGAGCATTGCAGAGACCACGCATCTGCAACATACTCCTCCATGGCGCATGGACAGTGCATCCGCAACATACTGCTCCATGGCCTTATTCCCCCGCAACAAAAAGAGGGTAGACTCAACCTCGAGGAGGTATGGCATCCGGTTGCAAATGGTACAATCGTATGGGCGGTGAGGCAGGAGCTTACCAGCCCGGCCCTTATCAACTACATCCCTGAACTCTTGGTATTCTTCAGGCAGCAAAGAGACTGGAGATGTGGTTAGCACCTTCACCACTTTTGATAGGCATGTCTTGGAACAGTTAGGTGACCAGGCCATGACTTCGGCCCTTACCCAATCGAACGTGGGATTGTGTCTGCAACCATGGATAACCTAGAACCCCAGGATAGTGAGGAGAGTGGATAACCTGGAATTGTAAGGTTTTGGGATGAAGAGCTCCTATAGCCATAGACAAAGGAACGGTTTCATGGGTGACCTGCGGTGGGTGTAGGGGGTCTGCCAAGTGGAGTGGTACGGAGCTGCAATGGAATGGAGTGCTTCAGGAAGAAGGCACTGTCGATAAAGAGGCCTGATGCACCCGAGTCAATAAGTGCCTCTGTAATAATGGAACATTCGCCCCAAGAGAGCCCAATGGAGACATGAGGTTTATCCTTCTGGATAATTGGGGACTCAGAGAGGCCACCTAAGGTCTGTCCTCTATAGGACCTTAGGTGCGGTCGTTTCCTGGATGTGTGGGGCAAGTTCGCAGCATATGCCCTGCCTTACCGTAGTAAAGGCACAGGCCCTCCCTCCTCCTAAAGGCCCTTTCAGCAACCGAAAGGCGAGTGAACCCAAGCCACGTCGGCTCCACATCACCTGAGGTCTCGAGACTAGGCGACGCGGGAGGAGAAGGAGGCACTGGTGGGAATGAAAAGCTCAGGGCCAAACGGATGGGATGCCTCCGCAGGCGCTCCCTGAAGGAAGGTCTCTCACGGATTTGGGAGTCAATCAGGATGCAATATGAAACCAGTTCCTCTAAATCTCTGGGGAGGTCCCGGGCTGCAATATCATCTTTAACCATATCCGAAAGCCCATTAGAGAAAGCAGCCACGAGAGCCTCTTTATTCCAACCAACCTCGGCTACCAGGGTACAAGATTTTATGGCATAATCCGAAACCTTCCTTGTACCCTGCTGGATGGACATTATTTGCTTGGCAGCCGAGGTGGCGCAGCCCGGTACATCAAATGCCCTTTTAAAGGATGCCACAAACTCAGGGTAATTGTACACTAAAGGTTTCTGTGTCTCCCAAAGGGGATTAGCCCATGCCAAAGCCCTGTCAGAGAGTAAAGAAATCACAAGGCCCACCTATCAGACTGAAAGAACTGTGGTACCATCTCCAGATAGATACCAACCTGGTTCAGGAAACCTCTGTACTGGTTAGGGTCACTTCCCATAGTGCTGGGGAAGTGGGACAGACCCAGTCATACCTCTCGTAACATTGTAATCACTATTGACAGTCGGAGCGGGAGCGGCAGCAGCTATAGGGGCAGCCTGCTCTGGGGGTTGCTGAGGTGGTGGTCCATGCACTGGTCTACCTGGTCCAGTCTTAAAAAAATATCTGGTGGGTTGCCTGTGCCTTCTGAATTCATGGCCCTTGTGTACTGTTAGGGACCAGGAACCAGACAGACACAAAAATATGAAGTGCAAAACACCTTTATTAAGATAACAAAAGCAAACAAAGCAAAATCGCGATCCAGAAGTGTAAACCAAAAGACAAGCCGTGGTCAGGAACCAAGACAGGTACTTAGCCAAGCTGGGGTCAGGAATACAGAGATCAGCAATGTCAGGAACAAGCCAGGAAGTCAGAAACTAGAAGGGATGCCAGAGGAAGCCATGTCATGCACAGGAAAGCAGGAATGCATTAGAACACTCTTGCAGCCAGAAGCAAACATAAGGGCAGTCAGGTAGTGAGCCAAGCTGCTTTAAATACCCTGGGAGGGTTCGGTGATAGCAGTCAGGTGAGCGGACTGACTAGGATATGATGGTGATGACATCTTGGTGCATATTGGTGATGTACCTTCAACCCATATTCAACACAACTTTGCTATCCTGGGCCTTTAATGCATCACCCCCTAGATTCCTGCCATTTGACGATGGAAGGCAACTCACATAGAGTGAATTATAATATGCATGTATGTATATGTGTTTGTGTGTGTGTATATATATATATATATATATATATATATATATATATATATATATATATATAGCAATATGGGGTGGCGTTGCCCGTCATGTTATGTAGGGAATGTGGCCCTGGGTGTGTGTAAATCGATATATACATACACTGTTCTGTGTAGAAACAGCACAATGTTAAGTAAAAGTCCCTGAGTACAATTTCCATCATCCTCTGGCAGCCAGCAACAGGTGGAAGTTCTCACATTGACCTTGGCCAGCCATTGCTTAAAATATTTGAGCTGTAGCAATTTGCACCATGGAAGTAAATAAAATTTCAAGAAATTTAAGATGTTACATCTCATAACAGCACTTCCTTGTATAGTGAGTTGGGATGGAGGACATTATTTTATTAGCATCCAGGCAATGGTGTTGAGAGGTGTGTGTGGAAGAGGTGTGCAATGTGAAAATAAAAAGTCATAGACGTGATATTGATTTAAATGTCTCTTTTAAGTTGTAGAAACATGAAGTGATTGGACATTGGACATTTGGACATTTGTTTAGGATTGAGGAGGTTAAAAGGTTATTTAAATCAATGGTAATGTTTATTTGTCCCATGTCATGCAGTGGAAGTCCCCAGAATTGGTGTTCTTGGTACAGCAACCTATGTTAGTCAGTCACTGGCAAGACTTGTGAGAGCAAGGAGGTTATAGTCTGTTAGTCTTTGAGTGACAGATAGGTATCCAATGCACTGCAAAGCAATGCCATGGATAGGCCTCTGGCACTCAAAGGGTTAATGTAATCACCTTATAATATAGCACCCTTCAAAACCCAAAATGAAAAGTCAGAAAGAGAGTGGCAAAGGAAGGCTGATGTAGTAAAAATTGACTGAAATAGTTCTCCAGCTGGCATGAAGGAGCATACATAAGGGTGAAGCAGGTGCATGTACACAAAGAATAGGACACTGATAAACAAGAGAAGAGAACCGGGGCCACGTAGACACGGGAGAACAGAAGAAATGAGCTGGAGGCACTGGGAAGAAGAAGCGTCTATGTGGGAGAAGCAGGGCCACGTACAGAAATGGATTATAGTTTGTTGTGTACCTTGTCCAACTTGTCTGGTGTATGAACCCTCTCCCCAGTAGGAGGAGGTGGGGTTTTTGTAGGTGCACCAAAGGAATGGATGATTGGGTTAGGGAGCGGTGGTACCGATCACCTGTAGCGTTACCTCCTCGGGCAGCAGCAATGAGGTGACTTTCCTCATCCCTTTGCTTCTCGCGGGACCTGGCTGACACAGAGACACTGGGGATTGTTGTGTGTATAAGCCGCAGGATGAAGTAAAGGTTTAGCAGTGAGTCTGCATCCCCCCGGTGCTGTAATATGTACATGAGGCTAAGTGTGGAGAAGGTAGAGAGTGTGTGTGTCTGCCATGTTTTTTTTTTTGTTTTTGTTTTTTTTACAGGCAAAAGTTCAGTGGGGGAACTCCTTACACAGATTTTGACAGAAATCATGCCCCCAGTATCTCCAGGCCAGTAGTATGCGAGAGACGCAGGTATTTTCTTTTATCTATATATAGATCAGGTCCATGGGTCGATGCTTTATCGTTGTTGGAGTGTTTGCGTGTATCAGTGAGCATATACTCCTGGCAGGGTCATCCAAGCTGGACAGATCAAAGCAGTCTATACAGACTAAATCGATTAAAAATCTGCCAACCCTCACTGGACCAGTGTGGCAGATTATGGTCCATTCCCTCAGCATGGCTTGACAACTAAAACAATGGCCCTCATTCCCCAGAGGCTTGCAAGCCACATCTTACAGCAGCTGGAAGACCAGCTCGATAGCAGAGGGTTCTAAAAATCACCAGGTTGTATCTGGCTTCCTTTGGTCTTTAGATATTGGAGCTCTCAACATTCGATCTATGTGTATGGTTTCACACCTAGAGAAACTCATAGAAGAACTAAATAACATCAATTGGGACGTCATCGGCTTATCTGAGACTTGTAAAAATAGATGCCGATTTAGTAAGATTAGAAGATGGACACTGGCATTACTATAAAGGAACCAAGGATGGATGTTGTGGATGAATCGGATTTTTGATTAACAAAAGATTGAAAGACTCAGTCGTAAAAGTAGCAAGTATTTCTGAAAGAGTTGCTCTCTGTGCTATCAAACTAAACCGTTGCTATGTTTTTCAAAGCATAAAACTTTTTGCCCCTACATATAGCCACAGTGATGATGAAGTTGGAATGATATGATGATTTATTATACCTCTATAAACAGGACAATAACCATTGCAAAGTATATTGGGAAATTTCAATGCAAGTATTGGTAAGATTTAGACCATATGGAACTGGAAAAAGATTGAATTTGCAGAAGAACAACATTTGTACATCATGAATTTATTCTACAGGAAAAAAGCCCAGAGGAAATGGAGGCGGAAAAGCCCTAATGGTAATACAAATGAAATCTACATAATACTTGGAAATAATAAAACAGTATTCACTGACTGCTCAGTCGTAAAGGGATAGTAATGTTACGGTTTTTCTGACACTCAGACCAGGTTGTAACGTAAAAACACAGTTTATTGAAACAGAATGATAAACAGTGCCCCTAGGGGCCAGTATAGGTAAGAATAATGCAAACAAATACAGGCAATATAAACAGAGGATGGATATAGCTACAGACAGGAGCTACCTAGAGGGTTAACTTGAGCAACTGGTGAGGCTCAGGCTAGATTGGCCAACGCCCAGGAGATATAACAGTCTCTGAATGTAGAACAGGAACACAGGATCAGCGCTGTATCACTCTCAAAGCAGAAGCAGGATGAGCCCCTGTTGCTCTGAGCTGAGCCCGTACCACCACCACCGTGGGCTATGAGGAATGCTACTGCCAATCTGATGTAACCAGAATAGGAATCGCCCTGAATGAGTAGTGAGTAACCCTGCGTCTGCCACGGAAAGTATGCCAGCCCTTGGGAGGACACAGTAGAACGGATTTGCCCAAGCTTAAGAAGAGCCGATGCACAGAGTAGTGCAGTTGGAATTGTGCACTTTGAGCAAATGAGATACTGCCCAGACACCCTTCCGGTGTCACCCAGAATCCTTATTGCAAGAGCGAACGGACTACCAGTGTCAACCGGCGTGATCACGGTGCACCCCGAGCACCGGACAAGAGGAGCTCTGCAAGGACTGGTATCGCGTCAAGCGGAGGCTCAAAGTGTAAAGGCTCAGAGAATCAATAGGAGCTTGGCAATCTCACAAGTGGCACGTAATCGGAGACTACCGGCAGTGCAAGGGTTAATCTGGTACATTTGAAAGAGCAATGCTCAGCGAGTACAAGGCAGGCAACCTCGGCTACAGCTACAAGAGCGAGAGGAAACCGAGAACAGTTCAGAATGTCGCCAGCGCGACCGGAGGACACTGGAGCAGCAACCGGACAGGAGCAGTAGCCGGAACCGGATGACAGAGTCGCAGGAACACCACCGGAGAGTGGATCAATCATGGAGCAGGATCAGGAGCCAGAACCGGGTCGAATCACGGAGCAGGGTCGTCAGCCAGAGCCGGTTCAGATCACGGTGCAGGGTCGTCAGCCAGAGCCGGGTCAGATCACGGTGCAGGGTCGTCAGCCAGAGCCGGGTCAGATCACGGAGCAGGAACAGGAGGAGAGTCAGACTAGCCGGGTCGGTACACAGGAAACACTGGAGATCAGCAACTAGGCGCAGCAACATAACACCACGAAAGGGCAATTGACAAGTGCCCAAAGCCCAGCATATAAAGGCACATCCTGGGCGGGCCAATCAGACTCCTCCAATGCAAATGTACACAGTCAGAGATTGACAGGGAATCACGGGGACCATGATAAGTAATACTTGAAAATAATTTTATTTTATATTGTAGCCCTTAAACAAACATGAACAATGATATAAGTCTTATCTCCCAAACCTTTATGGTTTGGGAGATATTCATATGTAAAATATAGTAAAGTTCTCTTTTCCTGGCTGTTTCAGCCAAGTCTGCCATCTAGTGGACAGATTTGGAATTCGGTCCACAGAGCAACCAGCAGCTCTTTAGCAGTGCCGAGATCACGATCTTTGAAAAGAACTACTTAATTGGAACTGTGTACAAAGTGTGCCTGGCTTGAAAGCACACTTTGTAGACCATTCCAATTAAGAAATTATTTTTAAAGATCATGATCTCAGCACTTCTGGAGAGGCACTGCCGATCGGGGGACCGGATTCCAAATCTGAAGGGTGGAGCAATGACATCACTCCAGGGGAAACTTTACTTCTGAATATCTCCCAAACCATAAAGGTTTGGGAGATAAGACGTATCATTTTTCGTGGTTTTTTTAAGGGCTACAATATAAAATAAACTTATTTTCAGGTATTACTATCCCTTTAAGTCGTTTTAACGTTGGAAGTGAGAGCAAAAATAAAAATTGCCTGGAAGAAAGAAATGGATCAAGACAACAAACATGAAAAATCATAAGAATTTAGAGATATCACTATCTAATCACTTCAGTGTGCTGCAAGACCTTTCAGACACACACATTTCACTTAACTTGATTAAGGCCATATGGCATCATAGTATTCAGTTTGTGTATCCATCTTGTTTCGTGTTGTAGTAGGGGTAAGCCACGGTTACCTCCTCGTTTCAGTGGGGGAACATGATCAATAATCATGGACCATAATGAAATTAAAGTTAACTCTTTCTGCTCCGTACAATGTCTATCAACAGGTTTATCGGTTTTGTTCATCTGAATGGCTGTACTAATCGTTGAACAATGGCTTGCCATCCTCTCTCTAAATGTGGTGGAAGTTTTGCTGACATAATACGGCAAATTAAAATAAGAAAAATAAAAAAATAATAAAGTAAACAAATACAGCAAATGGGAAAAGTAAACAAACATCAGTGTGTAACAGGGATGGGTGAAGAGTTCAGTTTTGTTCCTGTCTGAAGTTTAGTGAAAAAAATCATGATTTTCTGCTTTTTCTACTTGAATTCCCACCAATAGAGAAACCTTCCTATTTCTGTTTCGCTGTTTCACTGACACCACACATTTTCCCCTGTGAAAGGTTCTATTTCCCACCTGTGTTTTTCAATGGCAGCAAAACCTCCCACCTCCTTATTATAAAAACCCAGAACTTCCCTCTGTGCTGCATGTTATAGAATAGAAGAGAAAGAGATTGGAAGCAGACAGGGAGTGAGAGAGAGAAAATGAAAAAAACAATGTTTTTTTCAGTGCTGGCTAACACATTGGGTGGCAGAAGAAGTTTGAGGGACACTGCTAATCAGATGTGGAGGAATCTGTCAGCGCCATCAGTAAAGGGAGCCCACTTCCCTCTGACCAAGTGATCCACAGTCCCCCCAACTGCTTTCCTGTTGTTGTGAGGAAGTATAATTAAGAAGGGGTCACTGGTAAGTAGTATGAGCAGCACAGGTCAGCTGCCCGTGCCTGCTGCTGCTGTCAGTGTACCTTCTTCTGAGGAAATAGCAAGTGTGACAGCAGGGGAACCTCTGTCGCATTTGTCATCGCCAACCAGTCCCATAGAGCAGCAAGTGACTGGTGTTGGTGGTGATGAGAGTAAGGCTGCTGGTGGTACAGCTGGTGTGGCCGAGAGTATGAAAGAGTTCTTCGTGAAAAGACATAGTGAATGGGAGAAAAAGATGCAAATGTCGATGTGTCCCCTGGAGTGGATTGACCAGTATACAGGTGCTATGTGGACCCTTGCAGCCTGTGAAGAGAATCTTGTAATCTAAGTTTTCCCTCACAGCAGAGTCCCTTGAGGCTTTTGCTTTCTGCACAATGGTAACCTGAAGAAAGAAGACTGGTTAGTAATCCTTTGAGTGCCTTTCCAGACAGTTTTTCTCTGAGCCCTTTGACTCTTGCACACTTGTTGGATATTTCATTATAACTATAGGAGACAAACAAGTTGATACCTTTATTGGCTAACTAAGCAGATTTAGGATGCAAGCTTTCAAGACCTCTTAGATTGCTTCCCTTATAAAACAGAGTTACAGTGGGCACAGATTTTTGACAGTCAGATACAGAAGGCTACCCACATACCAAGAAAAAAAATCTGTTGAGCTACAAAGAACAACATAATGGAAACCGGGTGCCACTGATGGTCATTTACCACCCCCAAAATATCAAGAGGACTTCAAACAACATTACATACAGATGAAAGACTTAAGAACATGTTCCCACAGCCTCACTTACTCTCCTTCAGACAGCCTCCCAATTTAAAACAACTGATGGTAAGGAATGTCTTGAATAAAAATACAAAAAATAGCACACCTCCCTGCCTACAAAGGAGGTGTGAAACCTGTGTACACATTTACATCATAGACAAGGTACCCATTCCAAACTCCCAGTTACACCATAAGATCAGTGGTACCTTCACCTGCAAATCATCCAATTTAATATACCTCATCATGTGTGCAAAATGCCCAACAGCTCTTTATGTGGGCGAAACTGGACAGCCATTACATAAAAGGTTTAATTCCCACAGATCCAGTGTTAACAGCAAAAAGACAGATACCAATGGAAGAACATTTTTGGCAAAATGGACACAGTGTCAGGGACATTAAATTGATTATACTGATGTGACTATTTCACACTTAGAGGGGCAGAACAATTTGGGAGGTTAAATTAATGCTACAGTTTAATGCGTTAAATAGTGGTCTGAATAGAGACAGAGAATTCCTGTCACATAATCAGATTGTGGATTAACCTTTAGAACAAGCCCACTGGGATCGTAAATACCTTTAACTCCTCAGAGAAAGACTGCAATTTACATCACACTCATCTTCCATTGACTCATCAAAGAACCTGGGCCTGGAATAAGCTTTCTTATCTGAATTCCATTTCCATTCTAAACAACGCAATGTGTACTTGTATGTAAGAGAGATGTTTTTATATTTTTCTGTATAACATGCCTGAGGAAGAGACCTAAGAGGTCTTAAAAACTTATACACTAAATCTTCTTAAGGGATAGTAATACATAATTTTGCCAAATGTTCATCTTGTAGGTATTTGAAAAATAAATTAAATGCCCCCAGTCCCATCTCTCAAACCTTTATGAGAGATATTTGCTGCAAAAGTTCCCCCTCCCCTGACGTCCGCACTTTAGGTGACTGCAGGGGAATCCGGTCCTGGGACCAGCCTGCGGCTCTGAAGCAGAGCGGAGATTGATATATTGAAAAAGAAATCCTTCACTGGAATGGTCTTCTAAGTGTGCTTTCAAACCAACGTGATCTCGGCTCTGCTAAAGAGCATCTGCCAATATCGGGATTGGATTCCCCTGCAGTCAGCTAGAGCACTGACATCAGGGGAGGGGGAACTTTCACAGCAAATATCTCTCAAGCCATAAAGGTTTGAGAGATGGGACTGGGGGCATTTAATTTCTTTTTTAAATACCTACAAGATGAACATTTGGCAAAATGATGTATTACTATCCCTTTAGTTAGCCAATAAAGGTATCAACTGGACTATATTTGCCTCCTATATTTCTACAGCTAACACGGTACCAACTCTCATCTGTTAGTATAACTATGTTAATGTTCATTCCCTGAATTATGGAGCAAGGGTTGCTGTATTTGGGATAATTAACCCTTTTTCTCCAGGCTGGGGGATTTTCAGTTTTGGGTTTTTTTTCTGCAGTGGACTTTCCTTTGACTGTCCTCCACATATGCCCTGTGGCACTTTGTTTTTTTGGGGTATCCTGGTACACTTGTCCGTTTTAGAGATGCGGCCTCTTTAAGAATGGGTTCCCACGTCACCACCATCTTTGCTCCATTGATGTCTATGAGAGAACTTCATTGGGACAAATCTCTGGAACTGTTCGACATACAGAAGTTGGAGTGGGCTCTTTCTTCTTGTCTCCTCATCCAGCTCATGTCCTGAGTGTCTTGGGGGTCCATGCAAGTTCTACGGACAGAGTTGTAGGCATTCCTAGGCAGCATCAACTGAGAAGACTGAATTTCCCAGAATGCCTGTTTTACGAGTTTTTTTCCAATTGGCTGCCAGTTTTGCAGTCGTCATTTTACTTCTCTTTTGCTTATCTTATGCAGAGACAGACTCTCCTTCTCCAGATTACACTTCACCTTCCAGATGAGTACTTTTCTGGGTTTTCTAAGGTGAAATATTAATCTGGGGATCTGTTACTCATTGCTTTTACTAGTATTAGACACTTTTCCTGTAAGGATGTCGGATTGCAAGGGACATGGGGATAAACTTAAGACAAAGGACTCAAGGGCATCACCCCTTTCTTGCTGTTCCTCATGTCAAACTGGGCTCCCTAAAGAGCATTCTGGATCTCTCTGCCCCTCTTTTACTCCACTGGGTCCAAATTCCATTCTCCCTACAGGGAGTTCTTCAGTCTTGGAGTCACCCCACTAGCTATAAGTATGTGGCCCCTATTTCTTGGAGTGCTCCACAGCTTCTAAGGCCCTCCTCTGAGGAAGAATTATCAGGCGGGGAGGAAGAAGGAGAATGAGGATATGGACTCTTCCTACTCCTGAGGGGACTCTTAGGAGCCTGAACCCCTTCCCTCGGCTGAGGGGCTCATTAGGGATGTCTTGGAGACCCTTCAGGTACCTGACAGCCCTGATGAGGGGTCTTCCTCTACGGATGTCTTTCAGAGGCGTAAGAAATCTTCTCCATTTTTTTCCCTCCAAATGCCACTCTTGACCAGAATCTCCTGGATAAGTGGAAGACCCCTGACAAGAGACTGACCATCACCTTTTCGGAGGCATCTTTGGCAGAGTAGGCCTCTCTTCCTACTGTGGATCCCCTAGGACTGAAGGATGCAGTGGACAAAAAGCTGGATTCTATTCTCATGGCTGATTTCGCTGCCAGTGGGGCAGCGGTGATGCCTATATTTGCTTCTGCCTGGGATAACGGCTGTTTTATTGTGGGGCAAACATAGTAACATAGTAATTTAGGTTGAAAAAAGACTTGCATCCATCTAGTTCAACCCTTTTCCTATTCCTGTTTACCGTCGCTGATCCAAAAGAAGGCAAAAAACCCCCCCTCAATATGGCAATTTAAAATTCTACCCTGAATGGGGAAAAATTCCTTCTTGATTCCAAATGGCAATCCGATTTCTCCTTGGATCAACAAGCCCTAACTAAATATTAATCTCAATACTAACGTACATAGCCTTCTATGTTATGCTCTTTTAAATAAGTATCCAGGCCCTTTTTAAAGGCATCTAATGTATTCGATAGCACCACCTTTTTAGGCAGTGAATTCCATACTTTTATTGTCCTTACTGTAAAGAAACCCTTCCGCTGTTGTAGATTAAATCTCCTTTCCTCAAGTCTAAGTGGGTGGCCCCTTGTTCTTTGTACTGTTCTGTTAATTAACAGGTCTTTGGAGAGCCCTTTGTATGGGCCCTGAACATATTTATATAGTGTTATCATATCCCCTCTAAGACTCCGTTTTTCTAGTGTGTACAAGTTTAACTTTTCTAGCCTGTCTTCATAACTAAAACTTTCCATTCCCCTTTCTAGTTTTGTAGCTCTCCTCTGCACTCGCTCTAGTTCTATAATGTCCTTTTACAGAAAGGGCGCCCAGAATTGAACAGCATATTCTAGGTGGGGTCCTTACCATGGACCTGTAAAGAGGCATAATAATATCTTCCTCCCTTGATTCAATACCCCTTTTAATACATGCCAATATCTTATTGGCCTTTGCAGCTGCCAGCTGGCACTGTATGCTACTGCTAAGTCTATTGTCTACCATTACTCCCAAATCCTTTTCATTAGTAGATTTCCGCAGAGAAACACCATTTAAACTATATGTTGCATTTTTATTATTATACCCAAAATGCATAACTTTACACTTGTCTATATTGAATCACATTTGCCATTTGCCTGCCCAGTTACTCAATCTGTCCAAATCCTCTTGTAATGTAGACACATCCAGTTCAGACTTTATTACCTTACTTAATTTTGTGTCCTCAGCAAACACTGATACATGGCTCCCTATGCCCTCTGGGAGGTCATTAATAAACAAATTAAAAAGAAGAGGACTCATTCAATTTGTACAGTAACCTCTTGTGTGGAACCGTATCAAATGCCTTGGCAAAGTCTAAATAGATCACATCAACCGCCGGTCCCTCATCTATATTTTTACTCACTTTTTCATAAAATGCGATCAAGTTAGTTTGACAAGACCTGTCTTTCACAAAGCCATGTTGGCTCCTGCTAATGATATTCCTGTTCCAGCTGAATTCTTGAATATTAACAACCTTAGCAACCCTTCAAACAGCTTCCCTACCACAAATGTCAAGCTTACAGGTTTGTAGTTTCCTGGCTGTGACTTTGATCCCTATTTAAATATGGGCACCACATCTGCTTTACGCCAATCCATGGGAACCATACCTGAAATAAAAGAATCCCTGAAAATCAAATATAATGGTCTGGCCAGGGCCTGGCTTAGCTCTTTAAGTACCAGTGGGTGTATACCATCTGGCCCCAGAGCTGTGTCTACCTTAACACCATTCAATTGTTTTAACACTTTTTCTTGTGTTAGCCAGTCCCTTGCTTGCTGTGCCTGTTCTGTAAAAGTAGTTTGCAGATTCTTTTCCATTGGGTCTTCCTTGGTAAAAACAGAACAAAAGAAATTATTTAAAATATCTGCCTTCTCTCTGCCCCCCTTCACCATCTCACCCGTTTCAGATAACAAAGACCCAACATTATCAGACTTTAATTTTTTGCCATTAATGCATTTAAAGAATTTTTTGGGGTTACTCTTACTCTTCTTAGCAATATTTTTTTCATTCTCCAGTCTAGCTAATAGCTAGCTTTTTACAGGTTTTGTTGGCATTTTTGTATTCTGCAAATGCCTCTGCTGATCCCTCAGCTTTATAATGTTTAAATGCTGGTTTCTTGTTATTTATTTCATTAATTACTTTACTGGATAGCCACACTGGTTTTAATTTGCTTCTTTTGTATTTGTTTCCAACAGGGATACATTTATATGTATATTTTTGCAATGTTATTTTGAAGGCATTCCACTTACCTTCTGTGTTTTTTCCTGAAAATATTCTATCCCAGTCAACGAGACCAAGAGATGAATTAAACCTGCTAAAGTTGGCCTTTTTAAAATTCAGTGTTTTGGTGGAACCCATACCAAATTGCTTTTTTTTAATTAATCTCAAACGATACCATGTTATGGTCACTGTTCCCCAAGTGCTCCCTTACTTGGATGTTAGAGATAAGTTCTTCATTGTCAGTTATTACCAGATCCAGACACGCATTCCCTCTGGTTGAGGTCTGCACTAGTTGAGACAAAAAATTGTCATTCAACAAGTTCAGAAACTGACTGCTTTTAGCAGAATTAGCTGTTCCATTTTTCCAGTCTGTTTCTGGATAATTAAAATCCCCCATAATTATCGTTCTCCCTATTTGAGAAGCCTTTTCTATTTGCATTAATAACTGTGATTCTTCAAGGTCACCAATTTTTGGTGGTTTATAACAAATTCCCACTAATATTTTCTGGGCAGTTTTACCCCCAGTGACTATTTCAGCCCGCAGGGATTCCACATGTTCACTACTGTCATCACATATATCTTCCCGCAAATGAGGCAATAATGCTGGTTTGACATACAGACAGACCCCACCACCTCTTTTGTTTGACCTATCTTTTCTAAATAACATGTAGCCCTCAAAATTGATTGACCAATCATGTGTGTAATCCCACCATGTTTCTGTTATACCAGTCAAGTCATAATTTTCGATTTCAGCTACCAGCTCCAGTTCCCCTATTTTACTAGTTAAACTTCCTGCATTTGCAAGCATACAATTTATGCCACTGCTATGTTTCATTTGTGATTTAATTTTGATGTGGTTTGTAGGCTTCTCCCTATCATCTGTACTAACCCCGCCCCCAGATCTACCCACCTGGTTATTTACTACATCACCTACCCTTTCTATGCTATCTAGCCCAGTATTTATTGTCCCCTCCCCCCTCTTTCCTAGCTTAAAATCTCCTCCAACCATCTAGTCATCCTCTCCCCAAGCACTTGAGACCCTCTTGCATTCCGGTGCAATCCATCCCTACTATAGAGATTGTACCCCAAAGCAAAATCAGCCCAGTGCTCTAAAAACCCAAATCCCTCCTTCTTACACCAAGACTTCAGCCATGCATTGAGCTCCCTGATATCTCCCGCTGTCTCTCTGGCATAGCGCATGGCACAGGTAGTATCTCTGAGAATACTACCTTGGAGGTCCAGTTCCTAATCTTACTCCCTAAATCCCTAAAATTACCTTTTGGGACTCTCCACTTTCCTCTTACTTTGTCATTGGTACCAATATGCACCAAGACAGCTGGATCCTCTCCAGCCCCTCCCAATAATCTGTCCACCCTGTCTGCAACATGCCAAACCCAGGCACCCGGGAGACAGCAAACCATTCGGTTGCTGCGGTCAGAGCCACAGATTACCCTATCTGTTCTCCTAATAATGGAGTCCCCTACCACCACGACCTGCCTAGGCTTCACTTTCCTCTGGATCCCCTCTGTACTAGAGGAGCTGTTCTCCCGGCTGTTAGGGGGAACAGTCTTCTCCAGGAATTCCACTTCTAGGTTTGCCTCCCCAACATCTTTACTTAAATGAGCAAATTTGTTGGGATGGAAAAACTCAGGACTGGCTGCCCTCTTCCCTCCCCCACTGCAACTACTTTTAACTGTCACCCAACTATGTGCTTGGGTCCCTTCTAGCTGATCTCCTCCCTCTTTGGTAGGTGACCCAGCTAGACTCTGTTCAGTTAGCAAGAGACTCCTATCAAGGTTGTCAATATCTGTCAGTGTTGCAATATGACTCTCTAGAGGTCCAATCTGAGCTTCTAGAAAGGCCACTTGCTCACACTTTCCACAGCGGTATGGACCCTGGAACTGCTGTTCCAAGCATGCATACATATGGAGCTGCTCATGGAAGCTCTCCGTGTTGGTGCTTCCAAGGAGGATCTGTTGTTTTTTCAACACTTATGTTTTTGAGGCTCTCTTTGAGGCTGTCCAGTTGTCCTCTAAAGCCTCAGCGTTTTCTGTGACTGCATGACACACCTTGTGGCTCAAAATTTGGTCTGCGGGCCAATCCTCTAAGAAGTCCCCAGTTTTCTTGCCATTTCAGAGAAAGTCCCTGTTTTGACCAGAATGGAAGCAGATATCAGTGATGCTACTGGGGGCAAAAAGCACTATATTGCCTCAGATGCCTAGAAACCGTCCAACTGTGTTAAGGAAATTTTGTCTTTTTGTTCCTCCCGCCAAGTAGAGGTGCAAAGGCCACAGGGTTCACTGACCTTCCACTCTCCCCCCCCCCCCAGCCTAAGTGAGCAGGTCAAGTGCTAAGTCTGTCGATCTAGCTTTTGCATGATTTGTGTGGAGGTACTGACCATTGTCTGGAGCAAGCCTCCTTGAGTTCTAACACATAAAGTGAATCTGTTATTTACAAGTCTGCTAATACTAACACGAGGGGACTACTCCTGGGAGGAGATTCACTAAGCAGTAACTGGTCTATAGCTAGCGTAAGTTTGGGATCCGTACCTTCCTTAGGGATGACTATTTGAAATAGCTTAGTTAAAGCAGGATGAAACGCTAGAAGATATCCTGCTCAAGGTCATCCACCTATTTAACTGCGAAAGAAGGGCGCAAAGCAGAAGAAAGACTTAAAAGTGGTGTTTTATTTTGAGATAACCTATGGAGCCTATCCACTAAGATCTCCAAAGTTGAAGAAATATTAGTGCATAGGCTCCATAGAATAACATAGGAATTGGAGAAGTGATAAACTAGAGAAATCATCTCCACTTAATCAACTCTTTATCACCACTTAGAAAATCTCCCACCTGGTGATTTTATATGCTGTTTTTAATTGACTATCTTGTAAGTGCATTTTGAATTGTGGGATAGGTTAGTTCAAAATAAAGCACCACTTTTAGGTCTTGCTTCTGCTTTGCACCCTTCTTTTGCAGTTAAATAGGTAGATGACCTTGAGCAGGATATCTTCTAGTGTTTCATCCTACTTTAACTAAGTCATTTATAACGATCATCCCTAAGGAAAGTAAGGATTCCAAACTTACGCTAGCTGTAGACCAGTCACACTGCTGAATGTCCATATTAAATTTTACACAAAAATCCTAGGTAATGGAATCAAACTCCTGTTATCCAACCTTATTCATCTAGATCAAGCAGGATTTTTTCCCTGGCTGAGAAGAGTGGGACATATAAAATCAACTATTTTATCCATTTTGCTAAAACATCAAATACACGTGCTCTTCTGTGATCAGTAGATGCTGAAAAAGCTTTTGTCCATATTGACTGTACTTTTATGAGAGCCACTGTTTCACTTTATGGCTTTGGCCCTAAATTTCTTGCATTTCTTTTAGCCCTGTATTGTAAACATACTTCTAAGGTTAGAGTTAATTATTTGTTATCCTCCTCCTTTTCCATCAGTGTTGGCACTCATCAGGGATGCCCCCTCATCATTTTCATTTTTCTCATGGAAATCCTAGCCAATACATTAAGGAATCATGACTCTATCTCTGGTCTCAATGTAGGGATAGGTCATTCAAGCTCTCACTCTTTGCGGATGACCTACTATTGATATTCACCAAGCTAGAAGTTTCCTTACTAGCCCTGGCAACTGGGGGATCAATTCTATTACCTACTCTAAAACCAGTGTTACAAGAAAAACAAGCAACGTGAATTTTGCAAAATTGTTTCACCGATATTCTATTGCAGAACCACAGTAAAACAAAACTGGTGTCGACAGCGCATTTCAGAGTACTAACAAAATTGGTGGTCTGCTTTTATTCAGCTACCGCCTAAAAAAAACACACAAATTGTCAAAGTTCAAGGAAGAAGGCATATGTTTGATGACAGAAAGTTCAAGTTTAGTGTTAGATGTGTTCCCCACATTATCGAAATCTGACATAGAGTGCCCCCCCATCGACATTTTAACCCCCCCCCTTTTAAAATTTGACTTACAGTGTTTTCTTTCACATTGCAATGCATTGCTACCTCTCTGGTACTCATAGAGTTAATTATACCAAACAAATACAAATAAGGCATGTCGTAAAAATAGGATAAGAACAATGTCGAAGTTAAATGGAGAAAAAAGTCATGGGAGCACTGTAAGTTGAATTTTCAAGGGGAATGGTTAAAATGTCAAATGTACATTATTTGTCGAATTAATGTGGTGAAAGAAAACACTGAGTCAAATTTTGAAGGCGAAGGGTTAAAATGTGTAATGTGAACAATATTTGTCGAATTAATGTGGTGAAAGTAAGCACTGTAAGTCGAATTTTAAAATGGGGGATTAATATGTCAAAGGGGGCACTCTGTGTCGGATTTCTATGCTGTATACTGTATTCTACACTGCTTTTTTTCGAACAACAATGGTTTTGAAACCGTTGTGGCTTCTACGCCTCAGCTTCTGAGACGCAGGATTTCCGACTTAAAATGTATTAACAAACAGGAGCTAATACTGAGCGTGGGTAATAGGATACTACTTGCACGTTGTTATTAGTTGTTTCCTATGGACTTTTTTTGACTGGAGGTATGTATAATTACCGCTGATTTTGTTTTCACAAGTCGGATAATAGGATGCTAAAAACCTACTTAAAAACACAGAGCCTTTTTTTCTTTAGTGCTGGTAATGGAATCGAGCCCTGGAACTCTTTAGTGGATTATTCAGTTTTAATGGCTTTTGATGTTTAAATACATTTCTCCTTTCAAATGAAATACAGACCATATCAATTATTTAGGAATTAAGATCACCCATGACATTTCAAAAACCTTCCAACAGAATAATATTTAACTTCTCTGGAAGCTTTCTTCTGTTTTCAGGAATTGGGTACTGTAGCCGAATACGCGATTAAGTTACGCACCTTGGCAGCAGAGGTGGGCTGGAAAAATGAGGCTCTAGTAGCCACATTTTCACAGGGTCTTAGTGACTCTATTGAGCCTGTGAGCTGCCGGAAGAGCTGAACGAACTTATTACCTTTTCAGTATTGATTGATACTAGGCTCAGAGAGAGACCTTCGTTCAGAGAATGTGTGTATAGACCTGCTGCTTGTTTGGTGCCTAACTTTACTCTCCCACCCAGTCCTCCCTCACCTCTCATGCCTCCTTGAGTCTACCAGAGGTGAACCTATGCAATTGGGCTTCAAGCGCCTTTCCAGGGAGGAGAGGTCTTTCCGGAGTAGAGAGGGCCTTTGCCTATACTGTGGTAAAGCGGGTCACTTGCTGCGTTCCTGTCCTACCCATCCGGGAAACGTTCGAACCTAGTTTTATGTCTGGGACAGACCCTGGGTAGAGTTTCGCAGTCCCTGGATCATCTGCAAGGGAGACCCATCCCTGAGGTGATTGTATCCTGGTCCACATGTTCAGTTACAGCTCTGGCCTTGGTTGACTCTGGAGCTGCTGGATACTTCATGGATGCTGAGTTTGCGGCCAAGCACGATATTCTGCTGATGCCACGTTCATCTCCATTGGCTATTGAAGTGATTGACGGTAGACCGTTATATCCGTCACATGTGACACATGAGATGTGTCCTTTATCTCTAAGGGTATGGGCACGCCACACGGAGACCCTACAATTTCAAATTATAAAATCTCCTCACTATGCAATCGTTTTGGGGTTCCCCTGGCAACAGACTCACAACCCCAGAATAGATTGTCAAACGTGTGACATTTTGTTTTGGTCTCCCTACTGTGCTGAATCCTGTCTACATCAGCCTACCAGAATACATTGTACCTCTTTCTCATTACCTGCAGAGTACCAGTCTTTCAGTGACGTATTTAATAAGGTACAAGCTAGTACATTGCCGGCAGACAGGCCACATACGACTGTACTATTAATTTAATTCCGGGGCCATACCTCCGAGAGGACGTGTATACCCTCTATCGGTAGAGGAGAATAAAGCCATTTAGGATTATATGTCTGATGCCCTATTCAGAGGGATTATTCGCAAGTCCTCCTCCCCTGCAGGTGCAGGATTCTTTTTTGTAAAACGGGATGGGGAGTTAAGACCATGTATTGATTTCAGATGTCTGAATAAACTGATGGTCAAGAATGCGTACCCCCTGCCTTTTATTACGGAATTGTTTGATCTAATTAAGTGTTCTACAGTGTTCACCAAACTTGATCTAAAGGCCGCTTACAACCTTGTAAGAATTAAGGAAGGGCACAAGTAGAAATCTGCATTTAATATTTGCAGCGGACATTATGAGTATTTGGTGATGCCATTCAGTTTATGCAGTCTTCCAAGAATTTATTAATGATGTGTTGAGAGACCTACTACAAAGATGTGTAGTGTCTATTTGAATGATATTCTTATCCACTCACCAACCTTAGAAGCACATCAAGCGGATGTCGCATTGGTCTTGCAACGATTGAGGGAGAATAAGTTACTCTGTAAATTGGAAAAGTGCTAATTCCACAAGTCCCAGGTGACATTCTTGGGTTATGTGATTTCCACATCTGGACTGGCTATGGACCCACAATAACTCTTGGCAGTTCTGCAGTGGCCTCGTCCGGTGGGATCAAAAGCCATTCAGAGATTTTTGGGGTTCACATATTACTATAGAAAATTTATAAGAAACTTTTCCACGGTGGTTATGCCACTCACTGACATGACGCACAAGGGGGCGAATCTTTCTGACTGGTCTTCCAGTGCGCTTCAGGCATTTGACAATTTGAAAGCTGCCTTTGCCAAGGCTCCTATCCTGTCCCCCACCAATCCCTCCCTGCCCTTTACATTGGAGGTTGATGCATCTGAGTCAGGGGTAGGCGCCCTCCTGTCCCAGTGCTCAGCCCCTTGGAAAACCTTACTTCCATATGGGTTTTTTTCCAAGAAATTGTCTAAGGTGCAGAGTCTATATGATATTGGGACAGGAACTCCTGGCTATTATTCTTGCACTTTGAGAATGGCGTTACTTGCTGGAGGGGACTAGTTCCCCAATCCTGATTCTTATAGACCACAAGAATCTGACATATCTATCAGAGAGTAAAAGGCTGTCCCCCCGGCAGGCCAGATGGGCTCTGTTTCTTTCCAGATTCAATTATGTGGTTTCCTGTCTTCCTGGTACGAAGAATGTTAGAGTGGATGCTCTTTCCCGTCAGTTCGGGTCGGATCTGGAGGTTGAGAGTCCTCCGGTGCCTATCATTCCTTCCGACCATATCCTAGCCACCATTCTTACTAGTATTACTTCTCATTTGGGGGAGGAGATTTTGTCCTCTCAAGCTGCTGCACCGGTAGCTAAGCCCAGTGGTAAATGTTTAGTCGCCGAGCCTCTCTGTGCTAGGTTGCTGGAGACGTATCACTCCTCGAAGGCCTCTGGACATATTGATCATGACCAATTAATGTGGTCCATCTCTCGGCTCTTCTGGTGGCCTAGTTTAAGTGCAGACTGCTCAGCATTCGTAGCAGCATGTTCCACATGTGCTTGTAACAAGACCCCTAAACATCTTCCGGTGGGGCTGCTTCAACCACTTCCTAATGGCGAGTGCCCTTGGTCACACTTGTCCATCAATTTTATGGTTGAGTTACCTGCATCTAAAGGACACACGTCATCCTGATGATCATTGGAGCGGTTTTCCAAAATGGCTCACTTTGTGCCTCTCAAAGGACTTCTTTCTTCCAGGGAGTTGGCCGAGGTCTTTGCTAAGGAGAGGTGTTTCTGCTCTATGGGGTGCCCAAGGTACTGGTCTTGGATCGAGGGAGTCAGTTTGTGTCTCGTTTCTGTGGTCAGATGGGCATCCAACTCTCATTCTCCTCTGCCTACCATTCCCCAGTCGAACAGTGCTGCTGAAAGATCTAACCTACGCTGTTTAATTTTGGACCATCACGATTATTGGGCGATCTTGTTACCGTAGGCCGAGTTTACCAGGAATTGTGCCATGAACTCCTCCTCTCAGAATTCTCCATTTCTGATCAATTATGGCTTACAACCATTTCTGCTTCCTGAGTCATTTGAAGCAGAAGACATTCTGGCTCTGGATGAGCAACTTAACCAACTCCACTCCACTTGGGTACGAGTTCAGAGATCCCTACAGAGGTTCACACAGTGCTATAATAGACACGCAGACCGTCAACGACTGCCGACTCCAGTTTTTCAGGTGGGGAGAGGTTATGGTTAGCCTCTCGTAATCTGAACCTCCAGGTGCCTTGTAAGAAACTGGCCCCTCGTTTTGTAGGTCCATACCGGGTTCATTGCAAAATTAACCCTGTCTCATACGCCTTGGAACTTACTGCCGGTATGCGCATTCACAACATATTTCATGTATCCTTGCTCAAACCATAATCGCTACACTTCTGTGCCAGTCCAGCCTGGTCCTGTACAGGTCGAAGGCCATGAGGAATATGAGGCACAAAATATTTTAGACTCACACAGAGTCAGAGGCCAGTGGCAGTATTCATGCTCCAGCCCTGCTCCGCAGGTTCCATTCTCAGTTCCCTTCTAAGCCTGGTCCTATCCCGCAGGGAGGAGGTCATTGAGGGGTGGGTACTACCACAGTGCCCGTGATTATTGCCTGCCTGTTATGTTTCCTGTCCTGTCTCCTCTGGCTGAAGAGCTGCGGCATTGCCAAGAGCTGCCATCCTCTGCTGGCCTCTATGCTGCTGACGCGTGTCTTTGACGTTGTGCTCTCTATTTTGTATCCTTCGGTACTAACTGGCCAATTGTGTCCCTCCTGCTGTTGCGGCCTTTTATACAGCCTGAGAACCTGGCTTAGTTGCCCTTTCGTGGTGTATCTGTGCGTTACTACTTGCTGTTGCCCTCGTTTGACCCTAGCTTGGCTTACGTTTATCCTCCTGCTTGATCCTTGGCTTTGCCTGATAACCCTCTCCGGTATTTGACCAATGGCTCTGTCTGACTACCTGATCCATGTATGACCCTGGCTTGTCTAACTAACCGCTCTGATCTGACCCCGATATTGGCTGACTACCTGATCGACTGTGGCTCTGTCTGACTACCAGCTCCGTGCTTATCTCGGGTACTGTCTGACTACCACGCTGTCATTATCGGCTTCTGTTGCCTCTCACTCCATACAGCCTAGTACGGCATTAACCTCCCTGGTATAGTTGCAAGCTGCCTTCTGCTCGGCAGCCTCAGAGTTAGTCTCATTTCTGGTACTGTCCAGGCAGTCTATGCTCCGTGCATTCCTAGACTCTCTTACCTTGCGACTATTACCTATCTGTGACCTGGTCCCGCTCTAGTCGCCTGGATCCCTAGCTCTCTAGGTTTCCGCTTACTCTGGCTCTGTGTATCACTGGTTTGTTCTTCCTCCAGTACTGCCTTGGCAACCAAGTGGACACAGGTTACAGCTCATTGTCAGCTCCTGGGTAGTGGACTGTGCACTGTCCTCACGCCTGTTCCTAATAAGGTTGGGGATGTGTATGTGCGTGTCCTCACGCCAGTTCCTAGAAGGTTGGGGAAGTGTGTTTGCTCATGCATATTGATCTTAAATAAACTGGTTTAATTCACCTGTACCTGTGTCGTGTGATTCATTTACCTAAGGTTACCGTGACACTGGGTTATCCGCACAATATTCTCTTTTAATTTCTCTACTTTACAATCCAGAATTTTTACCTAGTTGTTATGATCAGGCCACTTCTATGATTGGACAGTGGAGGGTAAGCCTTTGGAGGATAGGATGCTTCCCTACTATGATCTACAAACCATTTAAAATTTGAACTCCTCTGACTGTTTGCGGTACAGACACCTTTTCAGCTTCAGGCCGTCTCATAAAAATAAAGCAGACTTTTTTTTTGCCCTCTCACACTAGTTCAATTTTTATGTGTAACAAAGACTTTGCCTAGAAGGATTATTTCTGTTTTATATAATAAACATCTACAATAATATATTAAACATCTGCAAACTTTACTAAACCCTTCACATCAAAAGTAATACAATTTTTTGCAGGGGGACTGAAATGGGATCCAACCTTGTGCCATTGTACAGATCCATTTTTATGGATTACTATGAAAAGTTGCATGTTTTTTCTGAACATCATTTTTCAAAGCATATCCAATTTTTTTAAATATCGATGGTATTTTCTTACTGTGAGATGTTGGAAAAGAGATGTTGAGGATGTTCTTAGATCATCTCAACACAATGGAACCCACCATCAGATTCACATTAAATCATGATCATCAGAGTATCAATTTTTAGATATGTCATACATTGACAAAGATGAGCTCTAAACCAAGATTTACCAAAAACCTTCTAAGTAAAACATATTTCTATAGTCACCATCCTGGCTCACTCAGGAAAGCTTTGCCGCTATCTTAAATGATCAGAGAGATCCGCCCCACCATGGTCCCAGACATTAGAAAGTCAGCACTACTGGATATGAAAAGTAGATTCTTGGATAGGGGCTATAACCGTAGAGGTGCATACAGCTCTACACAAAGCAATGGAACTGGATAGAGTCCAACTCCTTACAAAGGTAACTACACAGAAGGAAAGCGGGTTTTGTTTTCAGTCCCAATTTACCATATCATCGCCAAGAATAAGGGAATCGGTAAGAGGACACTGACATGTGCTTTCTTGCTATAAGAAACTAGGCCATTTGTTTAATACATCACCATTATTTTATTTTAGATTAGGCAAAAATTGTAGGATATGCTGTTGAAGCTGACCCGGTCAACAAATATGACAAGGGTGGCTACTGTTTAGCATGTCCTGCAGGAGTATAGGGAGTGTAGGGGTGTAGGGGCTGTTCATATTGTGGGAATATTATCAGGGGCAGAACCCTAAAACTGGCAAAGTAGTCAAAATCAGAGACTTTATGAACTGTGAAAGTCGTTATGTAATATACATGGTCCTCTGCCCATGCAACCTATTCTATATTGGAAAGATCACCACTATGGTTAAAGAATAAATGCTCACAGTGCTTAGAGAAATCAACTGCACCTCAATGACGAGGCCCAACAAGGCCAAAACGTACATCTGGGGTTGGCTGCTTCTCTTGTTCAGAGAGGAATTGCCTGGCATTTGGTGGTTGGACTACTGTAATGGCGAGACAAATATGATATGTGTTAGGATATTTCCTCTCCGTGAAAGGCACCAGTGGGCTAAAAGAGATTGCACGCTTGGTAGGACACCATTCCTATAGAGCCTGCAAATTTGTATTGCAGGTTCTTTCCTAGTTGAGCATCTCTAACTTTTAATATACAAAGAATAAATGACCACAAATCATCTATCAGAAAAGTACTGGACGAATCATTGGACACTAAACAATTTATATAGCCATGCCATGACATTAAGGGTTTTCATTTTACGCTCATCCTACAATTCCAAAGACCCACAAGAGGAGGTAACTAACAGATTACTACTACAACAAGAAGCAAGATTGATTTATGAGTACAATACGATGGTGCCTATTGGACTTAACCATTAACTTTCTGCAAGGGAAACAGAAATGCAATCAGATCTTCACTGAATATCTAAAAATGGTGAGCACTATTGGGCATCTTTGAAGGCATGATCCTCAGGAAGGCGCACCTAGCAATCACAACAACATTGCTAATTAACTTGGGCATTTCTGATGGCCAGAACCTCAGGAAGAAGCACCTAGACACTATGTCTACATTTGGATTTATTTTATCTAAATTGGATAACATTGTTAAGGTGTCACATAACCAAGGAAGTTGCACAGAATTATGTGGCACATTGTTTTAATATAACTATGGGGGGAATGTTGCTGAACTATCCTTAAAGAGATAGTAATACCTCATTTTATCTTTATTTTATTTTGTAGGCATTAAAAAAACATGAAGAACGATAGAAGTCTTATCTCTCAAACCTTTATGGTTTAAGAGATATTCACAAGCAAAGTTTCCCCTTCCCGCCCCTTTTACCTAGTGTCAGCCATCTCTTCTCAGATGTGGAATCTGGTTGTAAGACTAGACAGATAACAGAAGGGGGCAATCTTTTTTCTATTAGAACAATGAAGGCCCTGCCCCCCTTGACAAGTTTTTCAGGTTTTTCCCTTATCTTAATTGAAGATTGTCCCTCTCTGCAGTCTACCTGGGCACCTCCCTTCTGATCTGGCTGAACAGTGTTACATCAGTAAAAGGGGCGGGAGGGGGATACTTTGTCAATTAATTACTCTTGAACTGCAACTCTGACAGAATTTATATAACACTCTCCAAAGTCCAAATACTTTGATGATTAATTAGAGCTGCTTTTATTATGAAACATTACTATCCCTTTAAGCTCTTCATTTGCTATATCAAGGTCACATCTTTGATTACAACACCTTCCTAATACCTCGTCTCTTTATTAACCTGATTGTGGTAGTATCTCTAAGACACATCCTCAGACTTTGGCATAATTGATGGGATCGTCCAGTAAGTAATAACCATGAATTAATTTCACTAGAATTTTATAAGCATAAAAAAAAGTGGTGACTTATTCGGCAAGTGGATTTAATATACATCCGAGCATATGATATTGGGCCTATGGATTAAAATGTTTTCTTTGTCATCCAAATTGACATACAGGTACCATGGAGAGGTGACAGCTCCTCCCAGTAGGCTGGAACATTTCTAGAAAAAATTTGTGGGTGGAGCCTCCCCTCCTTTTTATCAGGCTATCCTCGCCTTAGCCCTGCCTTCCAGTTAGACTTGTTCCACAACCTGTGTGAAGGATGAGAACTTTTCTGCTTAGTTTTTAGATTTCTTTATTGTTTTTCTATATTAAATATGGGGTGTCACAATTCCCCCATTAGGTGGATTACCATTCCTGCCTTCCCATGGAGGATTGTCCAGCTGACACGTTCTGTTGTGGATCCTTGCAGCCATGTGGAGAGCATAATGCATCCCATATTTCTTTCTCCAATCTGGGTCTCTCTGAGGCTCTGTTCTTACAATGGTAATATGAAGACAGAAGATCAAGTTTGGTGAGTAACCCTTTGTATGGTCCACTTGTCTCAGAGTTCCCCTCCATACTGGGGTCTTATTGGAGTCTTGAACTCCTGCACTCAAGTTGGGTATCTTATTTCTGTTTGATCCCAGGGTCTTTGAAGCTTGGATGACTGCATTTATGTAATTAAACCCTTCCCTGCTGACGTCATTGCGTCAGGGGGCTTATTTTGACATTTCTCTAATGGATTGACCATTTTTATTTATCCCTACATGTTCACTTGGGTATTTGGGTAAATTCAGACACTTTTTTGAAAATGTTTTTTTCTTTTGTGTTCCTCGAAGCCCCACTTTCTCCGTTGACTTCTACAGGCTCTGCAGCCGTTTAACGTACAGAGTTGAGAAAGGGCTCTTTCTTATTGTCTCCTCTTGCCATATGATCCGTTCATATCCCCAGTGTCTCGGGGGCCCCTGGGACCCTGCAAGTACAAGTTCAGGCATTGCTAGAATATGGCACTGAGAAAAGACTACAATTCTCAGAATGCCCGTTTCACTACCTTTCTTCTGATTGGCTGATGGTTTTACAGATTCCCTTTTTTTTAACTCTTTGCTGGAGTATCCTACACAGAGGCTTGTCTCTCCTTGCTCTGCTTCTCAGATAAACCATTCACCTGCCAGGTAAGTACTTTCTTGGGCTTTCTGAGGTGATCTATTAATCTGGGATACAGTATTTGGGTTTCATATAATGTTTAGACACTTCTCCTGTTAGGATGTCTCATCCAAAAGGACATGGGGCTAGACCTAAGGCAAAGGACTCAGAGGCTTACTGTTCCTCATGCCAAACAGTGTGAGGAAGGGGATTCTACTTGTACTTTTGGGCTATCCCTTTGAGAATGACCCTACATCCTCTGCTGAGGGTTTCAAGAAGGCGGTTCTAACTACCCTGCAGGTCACTAATACGCCTGACGAGGGCCAGTCTTCTTTTGATATATTTCACAGGCGTTCTACACAGTGTTTCCACCCAATGCCACTTTGCATCAAGTGATATTAGATGAGTGGAAGATGCCGGACCCCTTTTCAGAGACAGCTTTGCCTCAGTGGGCTTCACCTTCTATAGTTACCCCCCCAACACCACCTATTTACAGACTTTCCAAGTCTACTGCTCTACCACTGGCTGATGCTACGGCACTAAAAGATATGACTGACATGACGCTTGAGGCTGTCCTCAAGACTAACTTTGATGCCATTGGCCCTACGGCCTACTTTGGTTTCTGCTTGGGTCACTGGAGCTATTGCAGACTGGGACGAATAACTTACTGAGGCTCTCAGAAATTGCTCCCCTAAGGAGGACCGTTTAGCCCTCTTGGGCAACATGTCTGAGGCTCAGACGCTCTTTTTGATGCTGTCAAACTTTCTTCTAAGGATTCTGCTTTCTCTGTCACTTCTAGACACATTGTGGCTCAAAATTTGGTCTGTTGACCTTTCTTCTAAGAAATCACTGTTTTCTCTCCCCTTTCAGGGAAAAACTGTCTTTGGGCCTAAACTGAAGCATATTATCAGTGAGGCCACTTGAGGCAAGAGCACCCTGTGTTACCTCAAGTCTCCAAATGCCCTAATATGTTGAGGAAACAGCGTATTTTTCATCCCTGCCAAAACTAGACGCAAAGGCCGAATCCAAGCATGTCTCAAACCGGCACCCCACACCCAACTGCTCAGACAGCAATGGCACTCTATGCGCGCCACCGCCAAACCAAAGTTTGGCAAGTCTTCCTCTGCATGGCTCGTAGAATCCTGGTCCGCAGCTGCCTGTGGGTGGCTGCCTGCACCATTTTTCAACTGCCTGGGCAAAGTCTGTGGCGGACCAGTGAGTTCTGCAGGTGGTTACGAAAGGGTACATGATTGCCTTCAAGTCCCTTCCTCCCTACAGATTTTTCCAGTCCAGGACTTCTCTGGCCCCAGAAAAATTGCATCTTTTTAAAAAGGTTGTTCAGGCTCTCTTCGACAAAGGAGTTCTGATTCCAATTCCTCCTCAAGAGTGGTGGCCAAGAGGGACTGTGGTAGTCATCCTAGCTTGGACCTCAAGGACCTCAATTCTTTTGTAGAGACTGCACAATGGAGTCTTTGCTCTCTGTCATCGCAGCTATGTGTCCAGGAGATTTCCTGGCATCTCTGGGTCTACAAGACGCTTACTTGCATGTCTCGATTCTTCTGGACAGTCAGAAGTACCTCCGTTTCACTTGTGACTTGGGGCACTTCCAGTTCACTGCTCTACCCTTTGGGCTTACCTCCACTCCTCAGGTGATTGCCAGAGTCCTAGGGGCATTGATTGCCTTCCTTCACACCTGGGGGATTCAGGTGACTCCCTATATGGATGTCCTTCTGCTGAAGGCTCTTTCAAGGGAACTCCTGGACCAGCATGTCCAGGACTGTGTTCAGATTCTCCTCCACCATGGGTGGATTCTCAACATGGAGAAGTCTGCTCTGGTCCCCTCGCAGGTTCTAGTCTTCCTTGGCCTCAGGTCTGATACCGGTCAAGGGAATGTTTTTCTGACAGAGGACTCCATTCAGCAAACCATGCATCTGGTGTCCCAAGCTCTGGAGTGGCCCTCTGCTCCGGTTCGCAAGTTTCTGACTCTTGCGGGTCGCATGGTGTCCACCATTGAGGCGGTTCTGTACACCATGACACACACCAGGGAGCTCCAGAGATTCATTATCCGCTCTTGGCATGGGAACCCAGATCTTAGGGTCTTTCTTCCTCTCTGGTCCAACCTGGAGCAGGGGAAACCCTTTGTGATCCAGGATTGTATCTTTGTTATGATGGACGCCATCCTGCTCCACAGCCCCGTACGACATCTTCCATCCTGTGTTATCTGGGAGTCCAGGGCAGGTGGACATTGGAGGAGTCCCTTCAATCCATCAATGTTCTGGAACTCTGGGTGATTCAGCATGCTCTGATGTACTGGTCCCGTCAGTTGAGGAGTTATATAGTTCGCGTCCAGTCGGACAATGCCACAGCCGTGCCATACATCAACAAGCAAGCCCATCTTGGCCTGGGCAGAACATCATGTTTCCGCTGTGCACATTCCAGGGGTGGATAACGTCCAGGAGGACTTTCTCAGCTGCCAACGGGTAGACCCCAGAGAGTGGGAGCTCCATCCAGACGTTTTCAACCTTTTGGTGCAACGGTAGGGTCTTCCTCAGGTAGTTCTGATGGCCGCCAGGAACAAAAGGAAGGTATACATATTTAGTTCCCATCGTGGGGATCCTCTGCCCTTTGCTATGGATGCTGTGGCGATTCCATGGAGCTTTCATCTGGCTTACATCTGTACTCCAGTTCCTCTTATCCCCAGGGTGCTTCTGAAGATTCAGATGGACGGTCTGGCCATCATAATAATTGCCCCCTATTGGACCAGGAGGGCGTGTTTCCCAGAACTTACCCTCTCCATTCAGGATCAGTTTCCACTGCCAGTGCAGTTCTACCTTTCTAAGGTCTACTCATTCCTGTGCATTATTGTTCTTTAACTGTTAGAGCCTGGTTGGCTCTTGTTCTTGTGTGCTGTGCTATTGTTCAGTATCCATTGACACTTAATTATGTTTGGGCTGTTCCTTGTCCTGGATAGTCCTAGGGAACTCTGGTATCATGGAGACTGGCGCTTGGTCCTTTCATTTTTTCTTCCCACCCTGGGAGCTTAATGTTGGTATATTCCCGTGGTACCTGTATGTCTTATTGGATGACAGAGAAAAGAGGATTTTGGTCTTACCTGTTAAATCTTTTTATCATAGTCCATATGATATACAGGTCTCCCACCCAGTGAAAGAGACCTCTCTTGGTCTCACTTAGCTGGACATGAAATTGCTCTTGTGTCTTGTTGCTCATAGGAGCTTACCTTAATTCTTTCTTGCTGTCCTATTTAGTGAACTTGTCTCAATTCTAATTGGAAGGCGGGGCTAAAGCATAGCCTTGTAAGGAGTAGGGGAGGCTGCACCCACAAGTTTTTTTCTAGAAATGTTCCAGCCTACTGGGAGGAGCTATCGCCTCCCCATGGTACCTGTATGTCATATGGACTAAGAGAAAAGGATTTAACAGGTAAGACTAAAATCTTCTTTTATGCTTTTATTTTGGTAACTTATTAATGTTATGGGATAATACGAGCCATTCAATATCAGATTATTGATTTATATCCTGCCAACATATAGTCATTAGATTACAGTTTAGTACAAACATAGCTACAAAATGAGAATGGTTTTCATTTTAATCCATAATCCCACACACTGTATGATTGAACTACCATTGACAGACCTACATACCAGAGTAATATAAGTAAGTTTTTCCTGCTACCTTAAAATATGCAAGTATTTGTTATTACCAACATATGTACTGATTAGCTTCACTTTTTCTTTCCATTTTGTTTTCTTTTGTTAATTATCATTTTTGTTTTTCTTTTTTCCATTTGTATTGTTAATCATTCTAACCGATACTTAATTTTTACTTTCTTGGTCGGCATTCAGCTTGACCGACATATAATTAGTGATCTGGTATTGTTTGGGTACCCGTTGCTGGACTACCAGATGTTGCTTAGATGACATCACTTTACCTCCACCATGAACGAAGATGTCATGGCTTTGGTATCCTCTTGGTGTGTGGTTTCAGGGATGTGATGCCAACACTTACATTCTGTTACTTTACTCTTGAAATGTCACCCTCTAGTTGGCAACCATTAAAAAGGTGAGATCATAATGACACCCAGATTAAAAGGGCAACATCAGAATGTCGCCTTCATCAACAGGATGACATTCTGATGTTACATGCTTAAGGGCCGCCAACTAGAGGGCGACATTTCAATATTAAACCATATAAAAATGTAACATGTTTTTTCTACTTTACATTGTCGCACGCTTAACCCTATGGCACTCAAAGGGTTAAACATTTCTTATTTTTATTTTATCCCCTGTTACCAATACAACAAATAAAAGTCCTTGTAACAATAGCTTAAAAAAACAAACAAACCAAAAAGAGTATGGAAGAAGATATTGACAAAAAAAATGCATATGCATGTTAACCCTTTGAGTGCCAGGGAAGTATCCAACACTCAAAGGCTTAAGGGTCACCCTTCCATTAACATGGAGGTAAAATATTACCAATTTCATATATGGCCTGTCTCCTTCCCTTGTCCTAGACAGTTCAACAACACAACCCATCTTAATTCAGGCTAATTGGCTATAGCAAGAGCAAGGGGAGGAGCCGGCCTCATATAGACACTTAATGATCATATATTTTGCCTGCCCTCCTTTAAATAATTGAAGCAGTACAATGAAGCTGATGTACTAAAAGAAAGTGGAACAAATCAACTGCAACTCAAAGGACAAATAAAACACCCCATTGAGTTAAATAGAGCTTTAAACCCTGATGCTACAATAGCCTTTATGGTCCTGCTTTTGTGTGGTTCACATTTAAAATTTTACATACAAAGTAGCGTGCAACATGAATGCTTTAGACTTGAGAAAGGGAGTTTCTCCCGAAAGCTTGTCAATCCATAATTCTGTTAGTCCAATAAAAAAGGTATTTTATATATATATATATATATATATATATATATATATATATATATGTATGTAAAGATAACATGTGAGTAATTAGTAATGCTTGTATATCTGACCGCTCCAGTGAACAAAATACTGCTATTAGATTCCTCAAACTACTAAATCAAAAAACCTTTTTGCAAATCAAAAGGGTAAGGTATAGTAAGTTTAAACAGATACATTCAATGAAACTAAAAGCTGTAAAATAACAGATCCATTTCATTTTAAAATCTGATGTATTTAAAACAGTGTTATTGTACTATATTGTTTTACTTTTTTTTTGCTAGACTAACAATACCCTGTTTTATATTTTTAGAGAACACAAATAAATTTGAAGAAACTGCCAGAGGCATGTATATTCCTTGTCCTGAGCATTACATGGATTATTGTATACATGGGAAGTGTGAACATGCTACTAACATGTTAAAGCCATCTTGCCGGTGAGAACCGTTTTGTGTTGGATCTATACATAAGGGCAGCAGTTAATAAATACTATTTGTGACCTATCATTTTATTTTTGTTATTATAATCAATGTGTTCAGAAGCATTAGTGTACATTAAATTGATTTCTCTGTCGTCCAATATAGGTTACTGGTAACTTTGGGTAGGCGACCACCCCTTTAAGCAGACAGGAACAATTCTTGAAGAGAATGCTGGGTGGAGCCTACCTCCTCTCCTTTGCTGCATCTAGTTTCTGATTGGCTTCCATCACAGCAGCCATTTTCTGATTTCCCTTCACAAGTATCCTGCACAGGGCTTGGACTCTCCTTCTCTCCTCAGCAGATTAACCCTTCACCTGCCAGATAAGTGCGATTTCTGGGGTGAAATTTTAATCTTACACACTGTATTGGGTTGTTTCCTTATACTTGAGACGTTTTGACACTGTTTGACACTCTGTTGGAACTTGGGGCTAGACCTCAGACTAAGGATACTGGGGTGTCTGTGTCCCCCTTTGTGCACTGCTCCTCATGTCAATCAGGGTTACCTAGAGAATACTCAGTTCATTTATGCCCAGCATGCGCTACTGCCCCTACATCTCCCCCAGGAACCTTCAGCCATGCACAAGAGCCAGTTTGGATGCAAGAGTTTAAGGCCACTACTAGAGACCTAAGGTCTACCTTACAACTCCTTCCATCCCAATTGTAGGGCTTCTTCCAGTCTTGGCAGCCCCCTACTCCTATCAGGTCTTCCATACCAAAACCGCAGGGTGTACCTGATATCTCTGACTCCTCTGAAGAGGAACTACTGGTAGATTCTGATGAGGGGGAATGTTCAGCTGTGGTCTCATCCCAATTCTTTGGGGACCCCTTTGAGGCTGATCCTGATCCCTTGCTGATCAGGGCAGTGTTAAACACGCTGAACATTGCCTTGGTTTCTAAGAAACAATCTACCTATTTTCCTCCTAATCCCACTCTTGACCGTCTGGTGTCTGATGAGTGGAAAGCTCCTGACAAGAAGCCTTCAGTTTCTAAGAAGTTTGCTAAGTTATACCCTTTTTTCTGAAGCAGCAGTAGCTCATTGGACTCATCCACCTAAGGTGGACACTCCAGTCTCTAGTCTTTCTAGGTGTACTGCCTTACCTGTAGCAGACGCATCTGTCCTCAAGGACTGGATTGACAGGATGCTTGAGACATCCCTGAAGACCATCTTTGCTACGGCTGGTACTTCCTTGCGCCTGGTGTTTGCTGCTGCTTTGGTGAATAGGGCCATTGCAGTTTGGACTGAACAGCTCACTGTGGCTGTCCGTCAGGATGCTCCTACTGCTGATATGTTGCGACTTCTTGCTAACATTTCTGAGTCTCAGCATTATGTTCTGCTGCTACTTTTGACACAATCCATTTGGTTGCTAGGGTTTCTACCATGTCTGTGGTAGCCAGACAGGCTCTTTGGCTCAAGATCTGGTCTGCAGACGCTACCTCTAAGAAAGCCTTGCTTTCATTGCCTTTTCAGGGTACCTCCCTGTATGGGCCAGAGCTTAAGGACCTCAGTAGTGAGGCCACAGGGGGTAAGAGTACTTTGCTGCCTTTAGTGCCTAGGAAGAAACCTCCAGTGAAGCGGAATCAGCTTTTTTTTGTCCCTTTCAGGTTGAGGAGCTCACCACGAACTAGGCGGTTCCCCAGGTTCCGCACTCCTCCTCCAAGCCCAAACAAAAATAGAGGGCCAAGCAGTCCTCCATCAAGCCCAAGGCTTCCAAACCTGCTTTAGCATGACTCACCGAACTCCGGTCCCCACGCACCAGTGGACAGACACCGTGATGGATACTTGGGTTTTGCAGGTTGTGTCAGAGGGGTACAGGATCCCTTTCGCCTCTCAGGGAGTGGAGAAGCGCCGTCTGTTCCACGGTTCTATCCAGATCCTTTTGGACAAGGAGGTTCTGGAACCATTTCCAGCGCCGGAAATGGGTTTGGATTTTTTACTCCAACCTGTTTTTGGCCTCCAAGAAAGATGGCAGCTGTCGTCCAATTTTGGACCTCAAGGACCTCAATTCCTTTGTGGTCAAGACTCATTACCACCAGGAATCCCTACGGACCTTGATCGTGGCCATGTCTCCTGGAGAATTCCTTGCTTCTCTGGACCTTCAGGATGCCTACCTGCATATTGCCACCCATCCAGGGAGCCAGCAGTACCTCTGGTATGCTTGCAGCCAAGGCATTTTCAGTTTTCTGCTCTTCCTTTTGGTCTGACTACAGCTCCCCAGGTCTTGAATTGCGTTCTGAGGACGTTAGTGGCCGCCCTCCACAGGGATGGCATCAGAGTATCTCCATACATGGATGACTTGCTTCTGAAGGCCCCCTCTCCGGAACTCCTTCATCAGCAGGTCGGAGATTGCATTCATGCACTGACCCATCACTGACTGATCCTCAACCTGGACAAATCAGACCTTGTACCATCTCAGAGACTAGTCTTCCTGGGTCTCCTCTTCAACACCAAACAGGGCATGGTGTTTGTCACAGAGAAGGTGGCTCAACAGATTGTCCACAAGGTGTCTGCTGTTCTGGCTCAAGATCCAGTTCCAGCCAAGAAGCTGACCTCCCTATTGGGGAAGTTCATTTCCACCATAGAAGCAGTTCCGTTTGCCATGGATCACACCAGAGAACTTCAGAGGTTTGTGGGAACTGAATCTAGAAGTGTTCAACCTCATTGTTCAGAAGTGGGGACTTCCTTGCATCGATCTGATGGCGACAAGGTTCCGCAGTGGATGCCATGTTGATCCCATGGAACTTCCCTCTGGCGTACATCTTTCCTCCCATTCCCATGCTACACAGAGTGTTGCAGAAACTGCGTCTGAAGGGCTCTCCAGTCATTCTGATTGTTCCGTACTGGCCGCATCAAGCTTGGTTTAGGGAGCTCCTGAATCTCCCAGTCGCGGAGCCCTTTTGGCTTCCCCGCTGTCTGGATCTTCTTCTGCAGCGTTACCTGTGGACGGAGGATGTGGACCTTCTGAGTTTGACAGCATGGAAATTGAATCCTCAATACTGAAGAAGGGTTTCTCTTCTGGTGTGGTGGCTACTGTGCTTAGTACCCGTAAGGCTGTTTCCTCTAAGGCCTACCATAGAGTCTGGTCTACCTTTCTCTCTTTGTGTGCTGATAAGAATCTTTCCCAGGAATTTGATCTTCCTACGGTCCTGACCTTCCCGCAGGATGGAGTGGATAAGGGTCTGCTCCATTTAGGTTTTTGGCTCATTCCACTAGATCCATTGGGGCATCTTAGGCTTACAACAATCAAGCCTCAGCTGATCATTTGTGTAAGGCTGCCACTTGGTAATCTGTGCACACTTTTTCTAAGCACTACCGCGTTGATGTACTGGCTTCAGCCAATGTCAGCTTGGGATGGAAGATCCTAGAGGCGGTTTTGCCTGTCTGGGTTCACCTTTCATCTCTTCAGTGCTCCTTCACTTTTGAGCCCAGTTGGCTCGAGTTTTGTGTGCTGTGCTACATTCTTGGTGTGGTTATGCACCGGTTTTGTGTCCATTGACACTTCGTTGTTATTGTTGAACTGTCTATGATCTGATGGTTCATACAGGCTCTGGTGACTTTGGGGGCCATGCGCCTGGTCCTTGCCTTACTTCCCACCTCTGGGAAAAACTCGGTGGTTGGACATCCCAAAGTTACCAGTAACCTACATTGGACAACAGAGAAAAGAGGATTTTAGTCTTACCTGTTAAATCCTTTTCTCTTAGTCCATATATGTTACTGGTCTCCCTCCTGTCAAGGGACCATGCTTGGCTCTCCTGTGACTGAACGTGGGAGTCCTTTCAGGTCCATACTCGCAGGAGTCTTCTTTTCCCTTCTTACTACCTAGTCGCTAGTTACTGTCTCAAATCATTCTGGAGAGGAAGTGGCTAGATGCAGCTAAGGAGAGGAGGTAGACTCCACCCAGCATATTCTCTTCAAGAATTGTTCCTGCCGACTTAAAGGGGCGGTCGCCTACCCAAAGGTACCAGTAACCTTTATGGACTAAGAGAAAAGGATTTAACAGGTAAGACTAAAATTATTTTATTATGGTAAGAAATGATCTGAGTAAGCATTAATCCCTCCTAGTGAAATGTTTTACAGCATATGAGTTTTCTGTGTTGTTGAACAATATTGATATTTACTTGTATGAGCTACTTGGACAAAATGATCAGAAATTCTATTGTTAGAAAGTTACCTGTTATGAATTTAATTGGGGGAATGGAATGGAAAATACAAGGTTGTACCTGATTTACTATATTTTCTTGATAAAAGATCATTTTATTATAAAATGACAGCAAATTGCATAAACTGACAGTTCGTGTTATTTGCTGTCATTCTGCAGTAAAGAATATCTCCTTGAATAAAAATGGATTGTTGAGGTACTTTTTTGTATTCATATTGATAAGACCATGTATTGATGCCACATTTTCTGTGCATTTGGTGTTGGATTTCATGGAAAGGTATCTCTCCATGTGTACTAAGTGGTAAACCACTTCTTTTCACTCACTTATCTCCAGTGCAAGTCCTTTGCAAAACGTTATTTGCCATCTTGCACAGAGCTGTGAACATGTTCTTCCAATCTATGCATATATGTGTAATTAGACCCCCCCCCCATGTATTAGAAATAGGCTAATTAGCTGACACCCGTATCTTCCTCACTAAGCTGTGGTGTACAGCAATAGGCAGGCACTATGGCACCTCACAAATAACCTCTCTAGAGAGGCTGAAGAGAAAATATATCAGTGTGTAGATTTATGCATGTTTTTATAACCATACTGGCACTACAGAATTTCAAGATGTGTGCTTGTGTGTGCACTTGTTGTGCTTCTAGAAATTCAGATCAGAGCATTCAGAGGACTTAACAACATGGGATTGTTTATTAACAGTTATACTTAGTGGTCACTGTGTATATCTACTAATAATAAATATCTTGTTAACTGGACAGTAATGCTTTCTACTGAAAAAATAGATTGCAGAGTTTGATTACTTCTGTAGCTCAGTCTTGCCTTTTGTTTCTGTTTGACTGAGTCTGATCCCCAGTCTTGGTCTATCATGACAGCTCTAATATTCTTCAACTTTAGGAATTCTTACCTTCTAGAACTCTTCTCCTCAGGTGTTCGATCTGAATACCTATCTACGGAGCTGGGTGGATTTTAAGTAAGGATAACCTATACGAAATAGCCGAATGAACTTGTGAGAGACCTCTATATAGAATAAATAAATTAGATTTATTGAAGTAAAAACAGACAATGTCAAGTACATATAAACTGCAATTGTCCCAACATGTTTCGTAACGCTATTGCTACTTCCTCAGGGTCTTCACCTGTTTGTGTTCCAAACTCGGCCATTTATAGATTCTCAAAGTGATGGAGTCATTCTTTCTTTTGCTATTTTCCACTCCTGTCGCATTTGCCTGAACAATCCTATATTTCCAGAATGCAAATGCATTCCATCCCTCCTTTATGAAACACAGAAATGCAGTACATATCCATCTCTAATGTAAATACAAGTACACCCCTCCATGTTTTTCCTCATTTAAAATCCACCTAGCTCCTTGGATATGTATATGAATCAAACACCTGAGAAGAAGCGTTCTGTTAGGTAAGAATTGCTAAAGGTGGAGAAAACCCTTACTCACTAATAAACAGGTTGAACCTATCTTTAAGGGGCATTCTCAGGTTATTGTGTCATATTCTGAGGAGGAATTAGATTCAGAAGATGATGAGGATATGGACTTTTTCGTCTCTTTTGGGGAGTCCTATGAGTCTGACTCTTTCCTCGCTGTTGAGGGACTCATCAGTACTGTGCTGGAGAACCTTTAGGCCTCTGATGGGGGGCCCACACTTTCCAGTGTTTTTCAGAGGAGCAAGAAAGACTCCCCTGTCTTTGTCTCCATATATATTTTTGACTAAATCCTCTTGGAAGAATTGAAAACTCCAGATAAGAGACTTTTCCTTTATTAACATGTCTCTGAACTTTACCCTTTCATGGCTGAGACACTAGTGGACTTCACTTCTAGCTGGTGGGCAAGATATTAGAAGGGTCACTAATATAATTCTACCTCTATATCAATCCATGGTGAGGCCTCATCTAGAATATGGAGCACAGTTTTGGGTGACAGCTCTTAAAAAATACAATATTGAACTAGAGACGTGCAGTAACACTGATAAAGAGTTTGGAGGATCTGAGCTAAATACAGAGACTAGCCAAACTGGGTTTGTTTGCAGTAGTGAAGAGATTTCTACGGGGGTGATATGATTACCATTTACAAATATATTAAAGTTCAATGCAAAGAACGCTTATTCAAAAAACTGCGTTAAGAATGAGAATTCATACATTAAGACTAGAGTAAAGGCGCTTTCAACTAAAACAAACACAGGGCTTTTTTACAGTAAGGGTGATAAAGCTATGGAATACTTTGCCTCAGGATTCTGTGCTTGCAGATACTGTAATTGCTTTCAGTTTGCTTCAAAGCAGATAGGTTGTTGATCCAGGGAACTATCTGACTGCCATTTGGAGTCAGGAAGGAATTTTTTTACCCATTTGGGGCTTAATTAGAAATGGCTTCAATGTTTTTTTTTTCCTTCCTCTGGATCACCAGGGAAAACTGTTTCTCCAGGAGGCGAAGATCCACTTGCTGTCTAAGGATGTGTCACGGGTGCTGGAGTGACCCTTGGAAACGATAAGGTACTACATGCGAGTCCTGGGTCATCTGGTGTCTGCCCTGGAAGCAGTCTCCTATGCTCCGTTCCTTCCGTGGGAACTTCAACAGGATAGGGTCTGTCACCATGAAAATCACTCTCATCAAATGACCCTCTCTCTCTGCAAGTGAAGGAAAACCTCTGCTGATGGCTTCATTGCCCCCACCTGACAAAGGAACAAACGCTCTTGATTCCTGAGTGGAACTTTATGACGATGGATGCAAATCTGAGAGGATGGGATGCAACCCTGGATCAGCTGGGGGCCCAGGGTCGGTGGACAGGGGAGGAGAGTCTCCTGTGCATCAACATTCTGGAACTCCGAGCCATTCACTTGGCTGTCTTACACTGATCTCAGGTACTTGCGGGGGCACTGATGAGGGTTCAGTCGGACAGTTCAAAAGCTTATATCACCTGTCAGGGAGGAGCCCGCAGAAAAAGATCATGGAATGAATTGACGAACCTCAGCCATCTGAGGAATCCAGATTCCAGGAGTGAAAAACATGGTAACAAACTTACTCGGCCATCAAAACACGCACTCAGGCACCTAGAAGCAGCATCTGGAAGTGTTCTGCTAAATAGTTCCCTAGCAATAAACCAGATGGTGTCCTGGAACAGAAGGAAGGTTCCTGTGTTCTGCGCATGGGCCAGGGATCCTCTGGCCTTTGCTACAGACTAATGTCCAACCTGTGGAACTTCCACCTGTTTTATGGGTTTCCTCTCATCCCCTGGGTGATCTGAAAGATCTGGATGGAGAAAGCTCTAGTCATCCTAATTGCTTCTTTCTGGGCCAGTTGAGCTTGATTTGTGGGCCTTCTCAACTTGTCCATTGAGGAGCTGCTCCGTTTACTACAGAGAATGCAATGAAAAAAGGGGGAGTTAGCGCACCAGAGATCTAAGTGTAGTAATATTAAATTAAGGACATTCACATCAAAAAATGATGACTGTAGTAAAGTATCACAAAGAAATTATTAAACAAACTGAATAAAAAACAAATAAAAAGATCTGAGATTAGATACAGCGATCTAACATACAAAGTATGATGCAAGTACTAAAAAAATAGGTCATTAAATATTAAGAAGCATCTGCTCAAAAATAAGAAAAAAAAGACACTAAAAGCAAGTATTGCTACAGCAAAGTATATTGTATACACTATATACTGGACACAACATCTCATGGACAGTGGTGGGGATCTTTGTTAAATCAGTAAGTCTGACCTGTTTCTAGAATGTCACAAAGCCCACTGATATACAGGGAATGTGTGTCTGGAGGGTCAGTTGGTATGCAGATAGTGATCTTCCTGTGAAAGGCAGGAACCTTTCAGAAGACAAGGTCGTGAGTGTGGATCCTTTCCTCTACAGGCTGACCTTGCCCCCACTTCCAGTTTTAATATGTTCTTGACTGAAATGGATATGTAATGGAACATTGTTGCTTAGTTTTAGCTTATTTTTTTTTTACTTTAGTAATGGGGCTGTCACAATTTCCCCCATTAGGATGGCCACAAGGAACAACAGGGAGGTTCCGCTCTTCTGCTCCTGTTGGGGAATGGATCCTCTGACCTTTGCCATGGACGTGATGTTGATTCCATTGCACTCCCACCTCACTTATGTCTTTCCTCTGATTTCTCTTATCCCCAGGGTTCTCCGGAAGATCTCGACCTCAATGCAAGTGTTGGAGTTCAGAAAAAAACAGGCGTTGTAGTTTTTTAAGTCAGATTTCTGTATGCAAATCCCCTCTATGCTAAAACAAAGCTGGCGGTATTTCTACACACCGCCAGTTAAAAAATTGTCCATAGGAATTAAATAAAAACAAAGGGCAATTGGTATTCAAATCCATTTGTTCAGTTTTACCGCTTGTTTCATTTAAACATTTCTGTCGGGAATCCTGAGCCTCATGGTTGAGGCGGATAAGCCACAACAACAGTTTCAAAACCATAGATGTTTGAACAAAAGCAGAGCAGAATACAGTATACATTATAGAAATCCGATATAGAGTGCCCCCCTTAGACATATTAACCCCCCCCTTTGAAATCCGACATATAGTGCTCCCATGACCTTCTTTCTCCATTTTAATTCAACAAATATTTATCTCATTCAACATTGTTTATCTTCCAATTTTATTCAACATGCCCTCCTTGTGTATGTACTGAATAATTAACCCTTTGAGTACTAGAGAGGTTTGCTACCCCTCTGGTACTCAAAGGGTTAATAGATAAGATATGCAACTGCATACCTTGCCTATATATGTGTACTTCATGTAAAAATATTGTATCCAGTAGGTTAGATGATCCATGTGGTAGCAAGGAAGGCATTTGCTGCCTTCCTTTGCTATCTACTGGAGCCGCTGTATAAGCTGACTCCAGTAGAAGTGCTTCTAGTGAACCCTGTCACCATATTTATTCATGAGAAGCGCAGCGCTGCGCTTTCATGAATTAATCATTTGCCCGGTTTATGAATGGCCGGGTGATTGACTCATTCATAAAAGAGCAGAGCAGGATGGACTGTGCAACAGTGATTCTGGTTGCTCCTTATTGGGCCAAGAGGGTGTACTTTGAGGAACTAGTAAGCCTTTCCATTCAGGATCTGTTTCCACTGCCACACAGACCGGACCTCCTTTTCTAGGGCTACCTTTGTAAAGAGGATGTGGAAAAGCTTTGACAACATGGCTGTGGAATCCCATATTCTGAGGAGAAAGGGTTTCTCCAGTGAGGTTATTTCCACTTCAGGCTCGAACCTGTTTCATCTACGAACTACCATAGGGTGTGGTCTCTCTTTAATTCCTGATGTGTGAACAGGTCTCTGTCCTCTCAGTATTTTGACCTTCCAGTAATACTCTCTTTTCTCCAGGATGGAATGAACAAAAGACTTGTTCCTTGAGGGGTCAGATTTCTACAGTTTCTGTGTTTTTCCAGAGACCTATTTCCATTATTCCTGATGTTAACCCCTTAAGGACCGGGAAAATCTGAGGTTGTTTTCCCTTAAGGACCGGAGCAGTTCTGACCTTTTTGACTATATCTTTGTTCAGCAATGTTTTCCCTCTAAGTCTTTTATTCCACCCCCATAAATTATATACTGTTTTTTTAAGCACAAATAGGGCTTTCATTTGATACCCTACTTATATGGATAACCCACCATTTACTTTATTAAAATTAAAAAAAAGTTAAAAAAATGTAAAAAAAACCACCATTTTTGGTTTTTCTCTTTGGATCAATTGGGCACAAAGGGTTAAAATTTTATAGAGACTGCATGAAAGGTATGACCGGTCAGTCATACCTACAAAATGCACAGTTTAAAGTGTCCACTGTCCCCCCTGGGTGAAAATCCCCATGTCCCTTTTTCCCATCCTATTTTGACACTTTTTTTTATCCGTGACATTTGGTGGTGTATATAAGTGTATTACATAGCTCCACAACAATCACACTTCCACTTTTGTTTAATTAGATTATTTTTTTTTTTAATAAAATATTTTTGTAAAAAAAAAAGTGTGTTGTGTTTTTAAAAAAAAAAAAAAAATATATCATTGCAGGTCAGAAATTGACCTGCATTTAGCAAGCCTTTGGCACCAGCAGTGAAGGGGTTAATACCCCTAGCTGCTGTATTTTCTTTCACCACTAGGTGTCTCCTGTCTACTTCTGTCTCCGTTACTTTCATAGCAACGGAGCCAGAGGCAGACTTGACAGGCACAGACAGCATGCTATCTTTGCTGTCTCTGTCTGTCACTTTGCGGGTACATGTGATCGCTGGAACGGCGATCGCATGAACCAGCAAAGGCAAGAAGGGCTGAGACTGAACGCTCCGGTCTCGGAGCGCTCAGTCTCAGCCTGGAATTAATGATAGCAGCGTGCACAGAGGCACGCTTCTATCATTTAAGCCATGACGGTCCTGGACCGTCATGGGTCCTTAAGGGGATTGCAACCCATGACGGTCCAGGACCGTCATGGGTCCTCAAGGGGTTAAGGTGTTTATTCAGGGGGTCACTCATGCTTTCCCTTCCTTTAAGGCTCCCACTCCTCCATGGGATCTTAATTTGGTCTTGCAAAGGCCTCCCTTTGAGTCCCTTGCCAACTTTCGTTTGCATTTGCTGATGTGGAAAATGGCTTTTCTCTGTCGTCCAATACAGGTTACTGGTAACTTTGGGTAGGCAATCCGCCCCTTTAATTGGAGGCAGGAACAATTCTAGAATTATATGCAGGGGGTGGAGCCTACCTTCCCTCCTTGGCTGCAGCTAGCTAACCAGCTTCAGAAAGATTTGCTCCTTGGTAAAGATAACACAGGCAAGAGAACAGTTCTGCTATAGCTTTAGACGTTTTTTTTATTTTTCTGTTAGAAATGGAATACCACCATTAGGCGGATTACTATAACTGACAATGCCCTTAGATGTGGCTAGCTCAGTGACCAGGTGCTTTTTGTGGACCTTAAGCCCTGGGGGGAAAATCTTGGCTACAAGTTCTTTTCTCAGGAGTCACCCACCGAGGCTTCTTCTTTAAACATGGTAATCTGAAGACAGAATATCTGCAGGAAAGATGAGCAACCCTTTGAGTTCTGCAGGTCCACATGTCCCACAGTGCCCCTCTGCACAGGGGTTTTCATTTGGAGTTCCTGTTGCACTCTCCTGCACTCATTGGGTCTATCTGTATGTCTGTTGGTTGTTTGGAGCAGGTTTATGTGGTACTTAACCCTTTAGCTGCTGGTTTTGCATTCATGTGGGGTTTTTTCTAACACTTTTCCTACTGGTTCAGTGTTTTTTGGGTATCCTAACATGTTCTAGTCATGTTTCATGTCTTTTAGTTTTGAGCTGTTTCCAGAACAAGTATCCTATGCAGGGCTTGGACTCTCCTTCTTTCCTCTGCTGATTAACCCTTCGCCTACCAGATAAGTCTATTTTAGAGATTTCTGGGGTGAAACCTTAATCCTACACACTGTAATAGGGTGATTTCTTATACAGTAAGGTTATTTGACACTGTGAGAATGTCTATACCATTGGAACTTTGGGCAAGACCTAAGACTAAGGATGCTGGGGTCTCTGTATCCCCTATTGCGCATTGCTCTTCCTGTCATTCAGGGTTACCTAGAGAATTCTCAGGTCCTTTATGCCCAGCATGTTCTGATGTCCCTGAGAGTCTTCCAGGGACCTCCAGCCATGCATTAGAGCCAGTCTGGTTGCAAGAGTTGAAGGCTGCTACTAGGTTCCTTAGGTCAACATTGCAACTCTTTCCATCCCAGTTACAGGGGGGTCTTTCATTCTTGGCAGACCCCCTCCTCCGTCAAGTCTTCCCTGCCTAAGCTTCAGGGTGTACCTTACGTGTCAGATTCCTCTGACGACGAACTGCTGGTGGATTCAGATGTTGAGGAATGTCCTGCGGTGGGCTCCTCTCATTTTTTTGGGAACCCTTTTGAGGCTGATCCTGAGCCCACGGCTGAGTGACTGATCAGTGCTAAACATTTCCTTAGTGCAGGAGGTTCCTTCTGACCCTTCTGATGTATTTCAGGAGCCAAAAAAGCCCTTTACTTACTTTCCACCTAACCCCACTCTTGACAGCCTTGTGTCTGAAGACTGGAAGTCTCCGGACAGGAAAACTTCTGTCTCCAAGAAATAATTAGCCAAGCTTTATCCCTTTTCTGAGGCTGCTCTTGCTCAGTGGGTTCATCTTCCCAAACTGGATGCTCCTGTCTCCAGGCTATCCAAGTCTACTGCCTTGCCAGTGTCTGATGTGTCTGCTCCAAAGGACTGGATTGACAAGAAACTTGAGGTCTCCCTCAAGTCAATCTTTGCCACTGCTGGTTCTGCCATGCGTCCAGCATTCGCAGTAGCACGGGTGAACCGGGCCATTCCGGTCTGGACTGAACAGCTCACCCTTGCTGTCCGTCAGGGTGCTCCTACCTTGGATATGTTGCGCCTCCTTGCCAGTATTTCTGAGGCACAGCACTGTGTTTCTGCTGCCTTATTTGATGCCATCTGTTTAAGGGTTTCCACCATGTCTGTGGTTGCCAAAAGGGCTCTTTGGCTTAATATCTGGCCTGTTGACACTGCTTCCAAGAAAGCATTGCTCTCCTTAGCTTTTCAAGGCACTTCTTTGTTTGGGCCAGATCTAAAGGATCTGATCAGTGAGGCTACAGGGGGTAAGAGTACACTTCTACCCTTAGTTCCTAGGAAGAAAACACCGTTTAAGCGTAACTGGTATTTTCGTTCCTTTCAGAATGAGACATGTCTGCCGAACCTGACAGTTCCCTCAGCTCCACGTACCTCCTCCAAGCCCAAACAGCAATGGAAGCCCAAGGTCTCCTCCAAGCCCAAGGCTTCCAAGACTACTTCGGCATGACTCACCGAACCCGGGTCCACACTCTGCTGTGGGTGGTAGTCTGCTTCACTATCACAGCATTTGGGAGGAATCAGTGACGGATCCATGGGTTTTTCAGGTGGTGACGGAAGGGTACAGGATCCCTTTTGTCTCTCTTCCACCCTTTTGCTTCTTTCGTTCTCATACGTCTCAGGGCACAGAGAAATGTCATATGTTCGATTGCACTGTTCAGGCTCTTCTGGACAAGGATGTTCTAGAGCCGGTTCCAGTTCAGGACAGAGGTATGGGTTTTTACTCAAACCTCTTTGTGGTCTCCAAGAAGGACAGCGGTTGTCGTCCCATTTTGGATTTAAAGGATCTCAATTCCTTTGTGATCCGGGCTCATTATTACCAGGAGTCTCTACAAACAGTGCTGCCATGTCCCCGGGGGAATTCCTTGCATCTCTGGATCTTCAGGACGCATACTTACACATTGTCATGCATCCAGAGAGTCCGCAGTACCTCCGTTTTGCCTGCGACCGGGGACATTTTCAGTTTTCAGCTCCTCCATTTGGTCTGACTACAGCTCCTCAAGTCTTCAACCCTGGGAGCCTTAGTGTCAGTCCTCCACTGAGACAGCATCAGAGTTACTACATACATGGACGACCTGCTTCTGAAAGCCCTTTCTGCTGAACTTCTTCATCAGTAGGTTCAGCAATGCATTCATGCTCTCACCCATCAGAGGTGGATCATCAACTTGGGCAAATCAGACCTTGTTCCATCCCAGTGTCTGGTCTTCCTGGGCCTCCTCTTCGACACCCAGAAGAACATGGTGTTTCTCACGGACGAAGTGGCTCACCAGATTGCCCACAGGGTTTCTGCAATCCTGGCTCAAGATCCAGTTCCAGCCAAGAAGTTGTCATCTCTAGTGGGGACATTCATTTCCACCATAGAAGTGGTACAGTTTGCCATGGCGCACACCAGGGAACTCCAGCGGTTTGTGATCCAGGTGTGCAGGGGTCAGCCGGACCTTCTGAAAATGTCATTGTCCCTCCCTCTTCATGTGGAACTGAGTTTATCATGCTGGTATCCTTCTGGACCATGATGACGACGGATGCCAGCCTCTCCAGCTGGGGAGGGGTCCTGGGTCGCCTGAGTGCTCAGGGTCGGTGGTCTCCGGAGGAATCTCTCCTTCCCATCAACATATTGGAGCTTCAGGTGATATTTCATGACCTTCGTTCTTGGACATTTCAGCTGGAAGACTGTCCAGTCTGGGTAGAGTCCGACAATGCCACCGATGTGGCTTACATCAACAAGCAGGGTGGAACCAGAAGTATCGCCGCTTGGTTAGATGTCAATGCTATTTTGCCTTGGGCAGAAGAACACGTTCCTGCCATATCCGCAGTGCACATTCCTGGTGTAGACAACATCATGGCGGACTCTCTCAGTTGACACGCAGTGGACAGAGGAGAGTGTGAGCTGCATCCAGAGGTGTTCACCCTCATTGCTCAGAAATGGGGTCTTCCTTACATCGAACTGATGGCGAAAAGACACATCAGGAAGGTTCCGAGGTTCTGCTCTTGGCGGTGGATGCAATGTTGATTCCTTGGTTATTCCCTCTGGCCTACATCTTTCCTCCCCTCCCAATTTTGCAGAGGGTGTTATGGAAATTACGTCTGGAGCGTTGTCCGATCATTCTTATTGATCAGTACTGACCTCGACAGGCTTTGTTTCCGGAGCTTCTGGATCTGTCAGTGGCAGAGCCATTCTGGCTCCCTTGCCGTCCGGATCTTCTTCTACAGGGTTATCTGTGGAAGGAGGATGTTCATGGTCTAGCCTTGACGGCTTGGAAATTGAATCCTCAATATTGAGGAAGAAAGGGTTTTCTTCTGGTGTGGTGGCTACTATGCTCAGTGCCCGCAAACCTGTTTCTTCCAAGATCTACCATTGTGTCTGGTCGACCTTCCTATCTTTGTGTGCCGATAGGTACCTGTCTCAGGAATTTGATCTGCCTACGGTCCTGGCCTTTTTGCAGGACGGTGTGGATAAGGGCCTCAGTTTGAGTTCCCTTAAAGTTCAGACGTCTGCTCTCTCTGTTTCTTTCAGAGGCACATTGCCATCCTTCCTAATGTCAAGGTTTTCTTCCAGGGTGTTGTTCATACTCGTCCTGCTTTCAAGATTTCTGCTGCTTCGTGGGATCTTAACTTGGTCTTGGCCGTTCTTCAGCGCCCTCCACTTGAGTCTTTGGCTGCTATTCCTCTACGCCTGTTGACGTGGAAAATGGCCTTTCTCCTGGCGATTGTGTCTGTCCGCCGTGTAGCGGAGTTACGTGCTCTATCCTGTAAACCACCCTATTTGGTGTTTCACAAGGACAAGGCGGTGCTTCGCACCTCTCCGGAGTTTCTCCCGAAGGTGCTTTCGGAGTTCCACATCAATCAGGAGATTGTGGTGCCCTCTTGCTGCCCTGACCCCACCACTGACAAGGAGAGGGATCTCCACTTGTTACACATGGTGCGTTGTCTCAAGTTTTATGTACATCGCACTGGGTCTAACAGGAAATCAGACACGTTGTTCGTCATTCCTGAGGGTCCTAGGGCAGGAAGACCTGCATCCAAGGTGACTATTGCTTTTTGGATCAAGTCCACTATTCATTAGGATTCTGAGCTGAGGAAGAAGCCTGTCCCTTTCAGGGTCACGGCTCATTCTACACGATCTATTGGGGCCTCTTGGGCTTACAAGAATCAGGCCTCTGATGATCAGTTGTGCAAGGCAGCCACTTGGTCGTCTGTGCAAACCTTTTTGAAGCACTACCGTGTTGATGTGCTGGCATCGGCTGATGCCAGCTTTGGGAGGAAAATCCTGGAGGCAGTCTTGCCTGTCTAGGATTTTCTTCAGTTCTTGGTGCTTCCTTCACTTTTGAGCCCAGTTGGCTCTAGTTCAGTATGCCGTGTAACAGTTGGGGTGTTGTTACCCCTGTTCAGTGTCCGTAGACACTTCATTGTTTGTTGTGCTATTTCTCATCTGATGGTTCATACCTGTTAAATCCTTTTCTCTTAGTCCATACAGGTTACTGGTCTCCCACCCTGTCAAGGGACCATGCTTGACTCTCCTGTGGCAGACTGTGGGGGTCCTTCTGGGTCATGCTCACAGGAGACTTTCCCTTCTACTATCTAGTCAGTAGTTAGTGTCTCAAATCTTTCTGGAGCTAGTTGGCTAGCTGCAGCCAAAGAGGGAAGGTAGGCTCCACCCCCTGCATACAATTCTAGAATTGTTCCTGCCTACAATTTAAGGGGTGGATCGCCTAACCAAAGTTACCAGTAACCTGTATGGACTAAGAGAAAAGGATTTAACACGTAAGATTAAAATCCTCTCAGTCCGCAGGGTTGGCTTTGTTTTGCAATCCCCCTTTCCTGGTTTTTCACAAATACAAGGATGTTCTTCAGACCTCTCAAGAATTTCTTCCTATTGTGGTCTCTGAGTTCCATATAAATCATTAGATTGTTGTACCTTCGTTTTGTCCTGACCCGAGGTTTGACAAGGAAACGATCACCACTTGTTGGATGTGGTTCGGTGCCTTAAGTTTTATGTGCACCGCACAAAGTCTTTTCGTAATACAGATTCCTTGATTGTCATTCTTGGGAGTCCTAGGGCAGGTCAGCCTCTTGTATCAAGTCTACCATTCATAGGACGTACAAACTCGGGAAGCCTTCTCCCTTCAGAGTTACAGCACATTCAGCTATGTCTGTTGGGGCCACCTGGGCCTACAAGAAGCAGGCCTTGGCTGAGCAGTTGTGCAAGTCTGTGACTTGGTCCTCTTTGCGTACTTTTGCCAAACACTAACGTGTTATAGTGTCCGTTGACAGTTTTGATTTGGGCTGTTCCAGTTCTGGATAGTCCTAGGGAACTCCAGTATCATGGGGACAAGTGTGAGGTCCTTTCTTCTTCTTCCCACCTCTGGGGGCCTACTGTTGGTATTTCCTCATGGTACCTGTGTTCCATACTGGTCAATAGAGAAAATAGGATTTTAGTCATACCTGTTAAATCCTTTTCTCTTAGTCCATATGAAACACAGGTCTTCCATCCAAATAATGGGACCTCTATTGGTCTTGCCTGTCTGGACGTGGGTGTCCTTCTTTTGTCTTTATTCTCACAGGAGCTTCTTTCTTCTCTTGCTGTCCCTGATTGGCAGGGCTAGAGGGGAGCTGAGGAAGGAGCTGGAAGTCTCCACCCACAATATCTTGTCTTTATTGAGCATGTGGTTTGCCCTCCAAAGGAGGATCTCAAACCCCCAAGGTACCTGTGTTTCATATGGACTAAGAGAAAAGTATTTAACAGGTAAGACTAAAATCCTACTTTAAGCCTCAATTATGTTTTCGTTTAACTCTTTTCAAACACTAGGAGATGACTGGTTAAAGAGATGTCTTTAAAGCTTTATTCCTGTCCTGTTTGGAAGGATGGGCTCTCTCAGGTATGCTGCCTTTGGAGGCCAGAAAGGAAAAATAATTGGTAGGTAAAAATGTCTGTATCTCTATTTTTGTTTTTTTTTTCTAAATGTACTTCCTTTTAAAGATATTGCATCTTCAAGCTGTGCAACATAATGCAACACGCTGAATCTTCATCGCAGCTCCTCTTCTCCTCCCACTTCCCTCCCAGCAGCCCCAGGGAGTGTGTTCAGGCCTACTTTCTGTGTGGTGTGATTGGCTTCCATCATTACATCAAGCTCCTGTTGGCATTATACTGAGGTTGCAACATCAAGATGTGCAGAAGTGCCTCAGTTCCTGCCGACCAAGAAAGTTAAGATTATAATACAGTACAATAGAAATATGGAGGAGCTAACCCTCTTGAGCGACTAAACTTGATATGGTATCAGGAAGCTTGACAACAGAGTCCAAAATGCAGCTTGTTTCACACTTTGTTTTCTTGAGGGTCTTGCGGCCTTTCGCCCTCTTTGAAGTCCAAACACGCCCCTTGAAATCCACCACTAGATAAATATCATTTGGGGCCTTGGGGATGACTCTCCCTTGTTACTGACCTGCAGGTATAATAAAGCACACAGTATCCTAATGCAAATATACAGCATTGGCTATTTGGGGGGGAAAAATGAATAATTATTTTAAATAAAAGTATATGTGTTGAGATATACACCAAGAAATAAAATAAAGTAAACCATAAAGGGTTAAATTCAATAGTCAAAAAGCTCATTCATAAAATACAGTAAAATTATATCTAAAATATATAATACAAAAGCATATAATAATGCACTTACATACTTAGGACAAAATTCAATCACCAACACTTCCAGGAATTAGAGGGACCAAGTGTTTGTCATTGAAGTTTGTCCTAAATATGTAATTGCATTATTATATGCTTTTATATTTTATATTTTTATATGCAATTTTATTGTATTTTTATGAGCTTTTTGATTATTGGATTTAACGCTTTAGGGTATTCTTTATTTTATTTCTTGGTGTATATTTCTACACTGTCGCATATTTTTATATACTTTTCTTTAAAATTAAATTTTTTTTGTTTCAAATAGCCAGTGCTGTATATTATTTGTTGTTATATGCCTTAAGATACTGTGTATATATAAAACCTGCAGGGAAGTTACAAGGGAGAGGCCAAACCAAGCCCCCTACAATATTTCAGGTTATAATAATAATTTATGAATACTGTACATAATACATGCCTGAATAAATGATGATTCTTTCTCCTCGTCTCTCTGCTCTGTTGCCAAATGCCACCCTTGCACACAAATCTAGAGTCATTGATGCAACAACATCAATGTAACGTGACGAACGGTCAGGTGACATCACTTTTACCCGGCTGCAACACAATAGGGAAAGGGAGATGCGACTGGGGAGCAGGAGCGCCAGCAACCAGGACTGAGAGTCACAGGGGGCAATCTTGGAGGCACCAAGCTAAGTCACTGGCAGAGTCTGGTGGTGCCCTTTGTGGGAGTGACTGGGCCACTGCCAGGCACCCAAGAAATTGGGCCCTAGGCCAGCGCCTAGTCAGCCTCTTGGGAAATCCAGCCCTGATTACAGTGCTTTCTGGTTGCATATTAATACTATATCTTATAATGTACTCTAGGCTGAGGTGGTAGTACTGTGTTCTTTTTTTAATCAAAGTTGAGTATTTCTGTCTGTAATTTTAATTGGTGTCTTTTATTTTATCGGTCTTCTTTTGATTATTTTTATCCTGATTTTTTTCATATTTAGAACATCTGTTTGCACCTATTAACTTGTGCATGTTTTAACCGCATATCGTTGTTATTCCTTAAATCACAAACTGATTATGACAGCAGTAAAGTATGTTTTCTTTACTGTGCATTTGCTTTCATCACTCAGACATAAGGTAATTATGAATTATACTTCTAGAGCCATTCATAATTTTACCACAAATACAATTTTTTTCTGGAACGAGGACATTTGAGTATACTAATTATAATTTGATTTCTCTTATAATGAGATTTTCTCTTACACCCTATGTGGAACACAGGTACCATGGGGTAGATTATTCTCCAGCTAGAGGGCAGGGCACCTGAATAAAAAGTCTCTCAGAGTAGGAGACTCCCTCCTGATCCACTTTGTCCCCATCAGGCTTGCTCAGTGTTACATTCCATAGGAGTGGAAACAGGGAAAAAGATTCTCAATTACTTAGCCTTCTTATTTTATTTATTCTGCTAGGATGGGACTGAGTAATCCCTCACTAGGTTGACTTCTATCTCTGGCCTACATTATCAGTTTGAAGCAGAGTACAGACTTCACGAACCTGGGTCTGTCTGGGGATGGCTGTCCCCTTACAGCTTCCTCTCAGTAGTCACTTGCATAAAGGAATATGAAAACTGAAGAGGATGGATTCTTTCTTTCAGAGTGCACTGGTGACTATATCCCTGTCTGTTTGTCTGGCAGCCACATTTCTAGGCACTGTGGTGTTTGACCTTGACTTGCACCCTATACAACTAGAAGGAAAGGATATAAATATGTATACATATTTTCTTCTATTCCTACACAGAGGGATCTTTTCTTTTTCATTTAACCCTTTCACAGCCTTTCTGGCAAGGCATTCCTTGCCTTTTACTTCTGTATTTGAGTTTTATTTTTTATTTTTTGTTATAACCCTTTATTTTTAGTATAGTCCTCTTGAGGCAGTGACTTTTCTAACTTTTCAAACTCTTTTCTTTTGTTTTACATACTTTTGTTTTTTGAGGTTATGGTGCCTTTAAGAACAGGCACGCGCGGCGGTCATTTTGGATAGAACATAGAGCTCTTATAAGGGGCTCCCCTTGCCTCTGTGTTTCGGTAGCTATAAAGGAGCTGTTGGTGCTTCTAATGGTCCCCACTACCTAGTGGAGCCCAGATACCCACACACACGTACACACTCTGTGGCAAGCCATGGCACCATTTTTTTTTTTTTTTTTTTTTTTTTTTTTTTTTTTTTTTTTTTAAATGAATTTTATAAAGTTTATTAGAAATCATAGCAGTACAAAGGTACATAGTACAACATAAGAATACAAGATCAAACAATTGACAATGGATTTTTAAGGAAACCCAACTATGGTAGAATAAAAGAGGAAGAACCGTAAAATAAAAAAAATGAGCAGCATAGGTAATGACATGCTATAAAATTACAACTAAAATATCCACCGGCAGAAGCAAATAAAATGCATCGGTATACATAAATTGCTTAGATTAAAAGGAAAGGAAAGCGAAGAAATGAGTGTACAAAGAAAAGAAAGGGAATGGAAAGAAAGGGAATGGAAATGTGGGTTGGTGTTGGGTACAGAGCCCCTGGGCATGATCACACAAAAATAAATTATGAAGAGTCCCGAGGTATAAAGAACCCCTCACTTTAGGAAATACCATCAATACCAGCCATCACACACTAGGGGTAAGAGAATGGGAGACAGAAGAGGGAATCGAATCAGGTAACTCAAACCATGGTTCCCATATCTCATTAAACAACCTCTCACGTCCCTTCTGAATATAAGAAAGTTTTTCATATAGAGCAATATCATTAACCCGTGTTCGCCACATCTGGGGGGTAGGGGGCAAAGAGCTCCTCCAGCACAACGGGATACACATCCGGGCTGCATGTAACAAATGTAGAAGTAGAGACCGCTTGGTCCGAAATATGGTGGGAGCCTCCACCTCCACGGAGAAAAGCAGGAAACATGGGTCCGAGGGCAGAGACAGAGAGAGAAGAGAATTTATTGTTGATAGAATGGAGTCCCAGTACCCTCTGATCTCTGGACAGGACCACCAAATATGAGCCATGTTACCCACTCCAGTGCCGCAACGCCAGCAAGTGTTAGGAGTCGTAGGATAAAACGAATGAAGGAGCGCAGGAGTCCTATACCAACGCAGCAAAATCTTATAGTTGGTTTCAACTGCTGTTAAATTTTTGGAAGAATAAAGGGCACGTTTAAAAGAAACATTCCAGTCATCATCCGAGATTGAAACCCCCAATTCCTCCTCCCATACCAATTTGAATCTAGAGAATGGTGCATCCCCACCACTAAGAAGCCTGTATAGCTTCGAGATGGTATGTGACATGGGGTGACTAACTGATGCCGTAGACTCAGGCCTACATAAAAGTTCGAAATGGGTAAGTTCCCTCAATAAGAAGGACTTCGCATGGTGAGTAGTAAGAAAATGCGAGATCTGCCGATATCCCCAATAATCATGCGAGGTCAAATCTAAACGAACCTGTAAAGTTGCAAAGTCCAACAAACCTCCAGCGCCCAGCAGATCCACTACCAACAACAAACCTCCCCTGTGCCATCTTAAGAAGGAGGTAGAGTGCAGACCAGGTAGAAAGTCAGGATGAGACAAAAGAGACTTTAAGGGGGAAGGAACACTTGAGAGACGTGAAGCAACACCATCCCAAGTAATGAAAACTGGGCGAAGCAAAGGGGATTTATACAAAGCCCGAGGCCTAGAAGCAATAGGAACATTCAACCAATGTATCAAAGGTTTGGTTGGAGAAATGGATTGAAGAAGCGAAATCCATGGTTTATCCACTGAGAAACGATACCAGTACAAGATTGACGATGAACAGCCATATAATAGCGCCTCAAATCAGGGGCACCCAAGCCTCCCTCTCTCCTAGACCTAGCAAGAATAGCGAATCGAATCCTTGCTGGTTTATAGTTCCAAATAAATGCATTGAAAATATGTTGAAGCGACTTAAGGTATGAATTAGACAATGCAATAGGAACCGCCTTCAAGAGATACAAAACTTTGGGGAGAAAGACTGACTTAAGCACATTAATACGGCCAGTCCAAGAAAGAAAACATGAGCGCAAAGACCGCAAGTCTCGATCCAGTCGAGAAAGAAGTGGCAAATAATTGGCTTGGAATAATGAGGAAACCCGAGGAGTGATACGTATTCCCAAGTATGGTATGGAGGAAACCGCCCATGCGAAAGGGACTTCTTTTCTCAAACAAGCAACTAAATGCTGGGGAACAGAGATATTTAAAATCTCTGACTTCTGCAAATTGGCCTTGAAATTGCTAACTTGACCAAAAAGATACAATTCCGGCATCACTGCAGGGAGTGACACCACCGGATCCGTGAGTAGGAAAATTAGATAATCTGCAAATAAGGCAATCTTATGCTCACTGGAAGCCATCGGGATCCCACTTATCAAGGTGGAGGCTCGAACCCTATTCGCCAATGTTTCCATGATCAAAATAAAAATGAGTGGCGAAAGTGGGCAGCCCTGCCTCGTGCCATTCCTAAGGAAGAAGGGAGTAGAAAGAGAGCTATCAACCTTAACCCGCGCCGAAGGATTAGTATACAAAGCATTAACATAGGAAAGAAAGCACTCACCAAGACCAAAACCTCGCAGGACCATCATGATAAAATCCCAGTTAACTCTGTCGAACGCTTTTTCAGCGTCAACATTTAAGAAAAGAGCGGAGGCATGAGTCATCCGAGCCTGTTCCAGCAAAATGAGTAGGCGGATCGTGTTGTCCCGCGTCTCTCCCTACCCGGAACAAACCCGGACTGTTCCACATGCACCAGTCCCGGAAGAAAAGGGTGAAGTCAATTTGCCAACACTTTAGAATAAATTTTGGTATCAACGTTCAAAAGGGAAATCGGTCGAAAGCTAAAACAGACACTTAAATCTTTCCCCGGCTTTGGTAGGATTGTTATATGTGCCTCAGTCATGAGAGGGTGTGACTGCGCCTCAGACGGAAGCACATTAAAAGTTTCCACTAAGTGCGGGACCAGAAGATCAGCAAATACTTTATAAAAACGCAAAGAAAATCCGTCAGGGCCTGGGCTCTTGCCCACTGCCATCTGCTTAATGGCTTGTAAAACTTCAGAAGCACTTATGGGATCTTCAAGCTGTAAAGCCTGGGAAGGAGTGAGAGAGGGCAGGTGTGACTCACTAACATATGTAGACTGAATGTCTGAAAGACTAGGAATACCCCCATCAGGTTGTAAAGATTTGAGTAAAAATCCCTGAAAGCCTCGGTAATAGAGGGTAGATCACTAACTCGAATTCCAGCAGACGTCTGGATCGAGTGAATCTGAGTAGGAGGAGATACAGGGGTCAGTTGACGGGAAAGCCATTTCCCACATTTATTGCCCTGTTCGTATGCAAAATGTTTCTGCCAGACAAATGATTTATTAACCATGGCAAAAACTAAAGAGCGAGCCTGCTGCCTATAAGAAGGAGATCCTGTAACACAGTGTCCTCCCCACTATCCTGATGCCTCCTCTCCAGAGATGCTATCTGTGTAAGAAGCAAGTCAAGTTTTTCCCTGGCCCGCCTCTTACTCACAGAGCGAAACCTTATGCACTCCCCCCTTACGACACACTTCAACGCTTCCCAGACAATTAAAGGCGAAAGATCAGTACCTGTATTAAATAGTAAGTATTCCGTAATAGTAGAGCGAAGACTATACACAATAGCTGGATCTCGTAACAGAGTGTCATCCAATCTCCAGCTGCCCGGGGCAGAGAGGCACAATGGCAGAACAACCTCTATTTCCACTAGGGCATGATCTGACCAAGTGATAGCATGTATAGTCGCCTCAGCAATAAAGTGAACAAAGGACTGGGGTACCAAGAAAAAATCAATGCGTGAATAAGTAGCATGGGGTGAGGAATAAAAGGAATAAGATCGATCAGAAGCATGAAGAAGTCTCCAGACATCAACCAAGGCACTTGAAGAGACAACACTTCTGAAGTCGGAATAATGCGAGGGTGGAAGGGATGACGAACCTCGGGAACAGTCCAGAGAAGGATTGAGGACCATGTTAAAGTGCCCTCCCAATAATAGAAAGCCCTCAGCAAAAGTAGATAGAGCGGCTAGGGTAGAGGTCAAGAAGGGGAGCTGATGAGCATTGGGAGCATAAACAGTTGCGAAAGTACATGTTAGTGATCCCACTTTCCCTTTAATGAATAAGTATCTGCCCTCGGAGTCATGCAGCATGTCAAGTAGGGAAAAATGAAAATTCGTATGAAGCAGGATGGCTACCCCGTTGCGCTTCGAGGACGCCGAACTGCAGTATTGATATGGATACAATCGGTGGTACAGTTTAGGTAACCCCGATGATTTATAATGGGTCTCTTGCACAAAACATACCATACCCCCCAGACGGGAACATTCACGATACAGAAGGGACCTCTTCTGAGGTGTGTTGAGTCCCTTTGCATTAATGGAAATAGCCTTAAATTTGTATGCCATTCCTAAGTGAGACGGGAAGAATAGTAAGCATTCAATACCCGTATCATCCTGCCAGAACAATACCAACCCAAATGAATAGAAAAAGAAAAAAAGAAAAGAATAGCAAAAGTGAGAGAGAGCAAAAAAGGAAGGGAAAAAAGAGAACAACAGGCCAGACAGACCTGATCTGTAGCAAGAGCATGGTTAAGAACCAACAATAAAAACTGTAAATTCAAAATATCCTGTCAGAACAAGACAACAAACCACAGTATACAATGGGGGGTCGTAAAAGTATAGCGAGCAATAACAAAGAAAGTGGCCGTCTAATGTAGCCTAGTGCCCAGCAAAACCCCAGAGGTCATAGTGCGACAGTGCTCAATGACCTCACTCGGCGGGAAGATAACAGACAACTAATTGTTACGGTACATAAGTACATCCTGGAGGGGGGAGAGCGAAACCGGCAAAGACCACGACAACCTCCACACAGGGCAGCCACAGTCCCACACCGAGACGCTCCCCCACCATCAGGCACCTCAGCCACCCAGGCATGAACCACACTCCAAGACTATCATACCGTGGGCGGAGGTGAACTGAGTAGGGAAAGATAGCCTGATCGACTGGGTGTCCCACCATATGGCATAGAGACATGCTACACAATAATAAAGCTAAAGGGTTAAAAGGGGATTTTTTTTTTCCCTCCTATTATGTTATATGCTATCAAAATCACCGTGTCTCAAAGCAGAGCCACGGGAGCCATCCAAGTCAGCAAACGGCTCCTGCGAGTCCAAACCAAGACCCGGCTGTAGCAGCCATCCCCCCGCCAATGGTAGAATTAACAAATCCCGTCCCCCTCAGTACCCAGCTACCCCGTTTTGAGAGCTGCAGTAGCTAAACATCCGACGGCCAAAAGGCCCACCCGGATGAAAGCATCCATATGATAGTGCATTCACAAATCTTTGGTCAAAAATGCCAAATGTGCGAAAACATAGATCCATAACACCTCACTAATAAGTAAACATACCTGAGTAAAATAACAAAGATAAAATATCAAACATTAAAGTGCAAATAACGGGTGGAGAATCTCACCAAGATAATATACAGCATGAAAGTCCCAGTGGTGATCAAGGGACCGCTGGAGAGAAGACAGGCCCCGCAGCCATACGTGGTCTCTTCTGCTGCACCGGGATCCACCTCTCCCGCTGGGGCAGATGCACACCTCTGGAGGAATTAGGGAGATTCGGGTCACGGAGATCCGGTACTGGGGTGAAGTCCAACAATTTACAAAAGTCCCGAACCTCCTACGCTTTGCGTATAGTGTGGGCGCGACCTTCGTAAGTGATAATCATAGCGAATGGAAAGCCCCAAAGGTAAGGTATGCCTCTGTTTCTCAGTTCATCCGCAAGTGGCTTCAATTGCCTGCGTTGCTGGAGAGTACGCGGGGATAGATCCTGGAACAGGGTAACTTGTGCATCAGCAACCGGAATAGAACCCAAGTCCCTGGCACGTTTCATTATCAACTCCTTTTGTGCAAAAGAATGTAGGCAACAAACCACATCCTGAGGCGGGTCCCCAGATTGTCCTCTGGGACATAGTGCCCGATGGGCTCGTTCAAGTCGGATGATGTCGCTCGGCACATCCAGCAGCTTCCCAAACATCTCCTGAAGCGTCAAGGTAAGGGACGCAGGCGGCACCGATTCAGGAAGGCTGCGTATTCTTATGTTGGATCTGCGGCTGCGATTTTCTAAATCATCCAATTGCGATCTCAAAAGGTCAATAACCTCATCCTTTTAAGTAAGCCTTTGCTGCATACAATCTTGGGTAGTTAGAATCTGGTCTTGCGACTCCTCCAAAGTTTGAACTCTGGAGCCAAGACTATGCAGGTCTGCGCGTAGATCCGCAATATCAGCCTTGATCGTGTCACATACCGAGAAAAGTAAATGTTCCATGTCAGACCTCGCTGGCAACTCCTCCAACGAGGCCTGGGACACCAAGGGTGCAGGTGAGTCTGCCGCCTCTGATACTTCCATGGCGCGCGTAGGTGAGGCCTCCCTGGAGCAATTCACGACCTTTTCTCAGCCACGGTGCGGTGTGCTCAAAATAGGCACCTATAGACTTCGCCGTCTTCTTCTTTCCCATCATATAGATAGAGCCACCGGAGAGGAGCACTATAGAGCTCAAAAAATCTCACCAGACTCGATGAGAGAGCAATGAGGCAGCTTAACTAAATGTTGGGCCAGGAGCTACTGCATCACACGTCCGCCATCTTGGACGTCCAGACACTCCCCCCATCCATGGCACCATATTTAGTCAAGGGAAACTGCATTTCCCATAAGCTTTGTTCTTCACAAAGTTTTGGACAGCGGAGAATGTGGTCCCATGCTGATCCTCTTCCTTTATTGGCCTGCAATTCAGAGCCTGGTCTTTCCATCTACAGTCAGAAAAATACTTTTAAAGCTAAAAAATACTTTTATTATACTTTTTCTATTTTCTTTTATACTTTGAGGGGTTTTTTGGCTATGCCAGATCCTAAGAGAGACATTGACAAGACCAAGACTACTAAGGTTTTGGGGTCCATTTTACTCCTTTATTCCAGTGTTCCTTATATCAGATTGATCTTCCTATGAAATTTTCTGATACTGTATGTCTCACTTGTTCTATGGCCCCCCATATGACCTCTGGGTCCCTGATCTATTGAACAGGAGCCTCCATGGGTTAAGACCTTAATTTCCTCAGTGACTTTTATCCCTTTCTTTTTTGAACGGCTCTTAGAGGCTTGGTCCCAAGGCCATCTTGCACCCCACTAAAGGCGCTTGAGCCGTTTTATAGAGGGCAATGCCTCCATGTTGGAGACATCGCTGCTGAGGAAAGGGAAACTGTTGTGGATGACGTGGATCTTCCACTGGGAAACATTTAATGGTGGGCTTTGCAAGTCTCATATATACAATGCAAACTGGAAAATGAAGAACGAGACTATGTGCGCCTTTTTCCTCATTTACTAAGAAAAGAGAAACAAGTTCAAAGTCCTATATAGTGTAGCCTCGACTGCTTACATTAATACTTCACATTTATTAATATGCCTTTAAAAGAGCTTAATAGTGCACCCTTTATTAGTAGGGTTTATAATAAAAAAAAAATCTTGATCTACCAAAATATGACTTCCAAGATATTAAAGAAAATACCTAGCCATCAGAATTTCTAGTTAATACCCTGATTGCTCAAAATGCTTCTGAAACTCAAACCCTCTCATATAAAACTAGTTTGATAGACCAAGATGTTTTATTATAAACCATACCAATAAAGGGTGCACTATTAAGTTCTTTTAAATGCATATTAATAAAAGTTAATTGTTAATGTAAGCAGTCCAGTCTACACTAAATAGGACTTTGAACTTGTCTCTCTTTTCTTGGTAAATTAGGGAAAGGGCGCACATAGCCTGGTCCTTGATTTCCTCTGTCTTTTCCAGTTTTGCTAGGTTGAAACTGGTCTGTGTATTAACCCCAAAAATGCCAGAGGGGTATGCAACACATTGCTTTGCAATGCATTGAAAACCCCTCTGTCAATCAAAGGGTTAAGGAGTTTTTCTTTCCTTGCAATCATAGTGGATGCTTTGATTCCTATGTTCCACATAGGATGTAAGAGAAAAGGAGATTTTTGTGAACTTACTGATGAATGCTGTTCTCTTAAAGGGATAGTAATGTTTCAAAATAAAAGCAGCTCCAGTTAATATTCATAGTATTTGGACCATGGAAAGTGTTATTTTAATACTGTCAGAGTTGTAGTTTAAGAGTAATTGAATGATAAAATATCCCACTTATGCCCCTTTTACTGATGTAACACTGCTCACCTCAGAACAGAGGAGTGTTGTCCAGAGGGCTGACAGAGAAGGACAATCTTCAATTAGTATAAGGGAAAAACCTGTCAATGGGGGCAGGGTTTTCATTGTTCTCACAGTAAGAAGAGTGTCCCTTGCTGTGAACTGTCTGGTCTTATAACCAGATTCCACATCTGAGGAGAGGTGGCTTACACTAGGTAAAAGGGGTGGGAGGGGGATACTTTATCTTTCAGTTACTCTTGAACTACAACTCTGACAGTATTGAAATAACACTCTCCATGGTCCAAATACTATGAAGCTTAATTGAAGCTGCTTTTATTTTGAAACATTACTATCCCTTTAATCCTTGTGGAACACAGGACTTCTCTCCTGGAGAAAAAAAAATCAACTGTTTGAATTCCAGGTAGAGGGGTCCTTTTGGGTTCTCCACTTCAATGTATTCCACTTCTAGTTCTGCTTTCATTTATTTTCTTTCATCTTTGTTATACGTTAAAATGGAGCATCCCTGTTAGAGGTAAAGTAGATCAGGAAGGAGTCTCTGCCGCTTCGACTTTTTAGTCATGTCTTGCGCTGATGATGGCAGACACTTTATCCCATGGTTCCTGTCCTCCATGTGGACTAAGAGAAACGGATTTATCGTAAGTACACAAAAGTCCCCTTTTTTTGGTGCTTTTTCAATGAAATAGTTCCTCTTTTAAAAAATATATATATTTTTTTATTGTTGCAGATGTGATACAGGCTACAGCGGGTCTCACTGTGAAAAGAAGGACTTTAATGTTTTATATGTGGTTCCAGGTCCAGTTCGGTTTCAGTATGTCTTAATAGCTGCAGTGATTGGGACCATTCAGATTGCTATCATCTGCATTGTTGTTCTTTGTATAACAAGGTTTGTAATGTTTTATCCTAGTTTTAAATGTATAACAAAATGTATTTAGAAACCATTCACTACACCTTTCACAACCATGTCTTCAATGTAGCTCGGTTGATCCATTGTTTGGGTTCAATTGAGATATTTTCCCCTCTTATTTTTGCTGGCTTTTAATTTCATGATCAGCTCAAAGGTAGAGGGACTTGGAGTCAGTTGCTATAGTGCTCTAAATGCTCAAATATGTATCATGGCATTAATAGCTGCTCGGAATGTCCTTTGGTTATCATCACAATACACATTCACCTTGTGAATAGCTCAGTCTACACCTAACTTATCCTCAACTTTAAACATATACAGTCATGTGAAAAAGAAAGTACACCCACTTCAAATTCTGTGGTTTTACATAATAACAATCATCTGTTCCTTAGCAGGTCCAAAAATTAGGTAAATACAACCTCAGATGAACAACAACACATAACATATTATACCGTGTCATGATTTATTTAACAAAAATAAAGCCAAAATGGAGAAGCCATGTGTGAAAAACTAAGTATACCCTTACTGCTTCCGTAGGAATTAAGATGCTAAGTAGCAGACAGGTGCTGCTAATCAAATGCCCCTGATTAATTGATCATCGGCAAGTGTGACTACCTCTATTAAAGCCAAAGTTTTAGCAGTTTGCTGGTCTGGAGCATTCAGGTGTGTGTTAACACAGTGCCAAGCAGAATATACATCAGCAATGATCTTAGAGAAGCAATTGTTGCTGCCCATCAATCTGGGAAGGGTTATAAGGCCATTTCCAAACAATTTAAAGTCCATCATTCTACAGTGAGAAAGATTATTAAAGGGATAGTAATACTTAAAATGTAAAAAAAAATATGTTGTAGGGTTTATCCCCCTGAGTAAAACAAGGGCACTCCCACTACTGAAAGGTGTTTTATTCAAAAGTTATTAATTTTCAAAGTTGAATTTTTTAGGTGCAATATCACAGTGGCCTGAAATTGTACAGTGGCGCTGTTGCTACACCATCCTATGGAGATTTATGGTCAATTGACCAGAGCTGTCCATAGGATCGTGTAGCAACAGCGCCACTGTACAATTTCAGGCCACTGTGATATTGCACCTAAAAAATTCAACTTTGAAAATTAATAACTTTTGAATGAAACACCTTTCAGCAGTGGGAGTACCCTTGTTTTACTCAGGGGGATAAACCCTACAACATATTTTTTTTTACATTTTAAGTATTACTATCCCTTTAAAAATTGGAAAACATTCAAGTCAGTTGCCAATCTTCCCAGGAGTGGAAGTCCCAGCAAATTCACCCCAAAGTCAGACTGTGCAATGCTCAGAGGCTCTACATGCCGAAGTTAGCATGTTAAATGTTAAAAAGTTCATGACAGTACAATTAGGGTTGCCAGAAGAAAGCCTCTTCTCTCGAAAAAGAACATGGCAGCACAGCTTAGGTTTGCAAAGTTGCATCTGAACAAACCACAAGACTTCTGGAACAATGTCCTTTGGACAGACAAGACCAAAGTGAAGATGTTTGGCCATAATGCACAGTGCCACTTTGGCGAAACCAAACACAGCATATCAGCACAAACACCTCATACCAACTGTTAAGCACGGTGGTGGAGGGGTGATGATAATGGCTTGTTTTGCAGCCACAGGACCTGTGAACCTTGCAGTCATTGAGTCGACCATTAACTCATCTGTATAGCAAAGTATTCTAGAGTTAAATGTGAGGCCATCTGTCTGACAGCTAAAGCTTGGCCGAAATTGGGTCATGCAACAGGACAATGATCCCAATCACACCAGCAAATCTACAACAGAATGGCTGAAAAAGAAAAGAATCAAGTTGTTGCAATGGCCCAGTCAAAGTCCAGAACTCAACCTGACTGAAATGCTGTGGCAGGACCTTAAGAGAGCTGTGCATAAAAAAATGCCTGCAAACCTCAATGAACTGAAGCAAAGTTGTAAAGAAGAGTGGGCCAAAATTCCTCCATGACGATGTGAGAGACTGATGAAGTAATTGTTTTCTGTATAACTTTAAGTTATTGCTGCTAAAGGTGGTTCTACAAGCTATTGAATCATAAGGTGTACTTAGTTTTTCACACATGACTTCTCCATTTTGGCTTTATTTTTGTTAACTAAATCATGACACGGTGTAATATGTCATGTGTTGTTGTTCATCTGAGGTTGTAGTTACCTCATTTTTAGACCTGCTAAGGAACAGATGATTGTTATTACGTACTGATATGTAAAACCATAGAATTCAAAGAGGGTGTACTTTCTTTTTCACATGACTGTATGTATTGGTGTAATGTTTAATAATAATTACTGTGATGTAATAATGGAGGGAGATATATTTATTTATTTATCTATCAATAAAGGTGGCAATATAGAATATTCCCCTCAAGAAATAAACAATACTCCGAAGTCAAAGTTGAGATTATCACTATGTCCTTATTTTAGTACATTTAACAAAGATTTTACATGGCAACACAATGGTCAGATATGCTACAATATTCATTAACTTAAATAATGAAAATATATTAAAAAAAGTCTTGCTAAATTTTCACGCCATTGCAGATTAGACTATCTCAGTGGAATATTTTGTGTTTTTTGGTTATGAGATTATTGCTGTTTATTACATATTACTTACTGTTCTGCAGTACAGTCACAACACACAAGTGTAAAGCTTAGCTTGTATTTGTGGGAGGGGCTGCAGGCCAGCATAAAAGGATCGGCAGCCTTTCCCACTGGGCGCTCATCGTCTTTAGAGAGTGCCCGTTAAGTGCAGTGCAATGGGTTGAACTTTTGGGTTTAGGCCACTACTTACTACATAGTTGCGTCATCACGTCTCCAAGGGTAGTCGCGCCATCCAGCTCTCTGCAGAGAGAATGTAAGTGAGGCACGAAACATTTTGAATTACTTGCAAAATCAAATGTCTTTTGCACAAGGTCAGAGTTTTTGTTTAGTTTTGTACTTGGCTCATGATGTGTGTTGCAGTAAGCCACAGATGTGGAGATGCTACTGCTCTCTGTTAAAAAAAAATGTGGTTAGTTTCACAGTACAAACCAAAGTGAAGTGGAATAGGTTGTCAGTCTGTATCTTGAATCAAAAAAGTCCAATGATTCACACAGGGTTTTTAAGTGTTTCATGAAAGTATATTTCAGCATATAATAACCTGGAAAGAATATTAAAAATGGGGCTTAAACCCATGTCTCCAAAGGACTAAGGGGCTGGTTTTGTATATCAAACAATGCTATATTTTCTCAGATAGGCATCTTGTTAATTCTAGAACAACATAATTTTGGTTCATGCATTACGTCAGCAAGAATACAAGATCATAGCTGCCATCAACTGCTTAATTTAAACGATTACTGCATAGTCACATGAATAGCTGGCTTTCATTGCTAATAAGCAGGGGTCAATTATGCAAGCAGGATTAGGGATCCAAGGGTCATGTATATTCTCTCTCTCCTGGTGAAGAGCTATATATGATCTGAGTTAATAAGCTGCCCTTTTTATGTCTTATTACAGCATCTCTGGGCTTAGTGGATATTTTCAAATTGCTATCAATCAGTTTTCATGTACTTACTCATAAATATTATGTTTGTTTTTGAATTGAGGTAGCATGATATTAGTCTGGCCTTATAAATTGGGTAATCGGTTAAATAATGTACAGTAACCGTTACCAGGGGAGTCATTATGGCCATGGACAAGCTCCATTAAGCTCCCCATTATGTTTTTCCAGTGGATCAGTACCAAGATCTTTGGCTATTTATAAGGTATCTTTTAGTTGTAATTCATAGAACTTATATGGGGGGGGGGGTAGTTGGAGGATGAAGTATCAGTCTAGCTTGCAGCATCTGAGCGGTGTTACATAGAGTTAAAAGTACAGGATGATGTGTGTCTTTTTTACAGTTTACAAGCGCCAAGATAGGACCTAGGTGCCTACGGTTAATAGCTAGAATGCAATTAAACAGGTAATATGCTAAGCCACATAGCATTTGGCTACTGTCAGTTATATATTAGGAGTAGCTTATTTATAATTCATTAGTGCTACATTTGGATTAAGTTGATTATTTATATATTTTAGCATCTGGCCATTATTCCTCATTCCGTCTGGCAGAAGTTTCTACTTAACTAAGGTGGTAATAATAATAAAAAAAAAAAAATGTGTGTGTGTGTGGGGGGGGGTTACCGTATTAGTTATATGATCATTATACTTTCAGATGTCAGATCCCACATTAATAAGGATTTGTTGGTTATTATCCTCACAGAAAATACAGCCACAATTAGCACTTAGTCACTTAGAATTGCACATTTCATTTAAAATCTAAATCAATTAATAAGAAATCTCCATAACTTTCACAATTATTTGTATAGAGGATTTCAGGCACAAAGTTCATTCCTCTTTTGGGGAACCTTCTTCCATGAATTGGCCCTTACCTTACCTCCTCATGGAGGCCGAAGGTACCCCTTACCCTACCGCCTCCTGGAGGCCGAAGGTACCCCTTGCCATGCCTCTTCGCGGAGGCCGAAGGTACCCCTTGCCATGCCTCCTCGCAGAGGCCGAAGGTACCCCTTGCCATGCCTCCTCGCGGAGGCCAAAGGTACCCCTTGCCTTACCTCCTCGAGGAGGCTGAAGGTACCCCTTGCCTTACCTCCTCATAGAGTCCAAAGGTACCCCTTACCTTACCTCCTCATGGAGGCCAAAGGTACCCCTTGCCATACCTCCTAATGGAGGCCGAAGGTACCCCTGGCACCATTTGCTTTATGTTCCCATGTCCTTTCCCTCACAGGGAAGCAGAAGTTGTCCCTTGCCCTACCTCCCCAGGGAGGTAGAAGTTACCCCTAGTCTTGCCTCCTTGCCGACTTTGAATATACCCCTTGCCTTTTTCTTGCAGAGGCAGAAGGCATCCCTAGACTTACCACAGAGCCTTAAGGCAGAATATTATGCTTACTGTGTATAATTTCAGTGTTTGAATCACTACACAAATGAATTAGATTATTCATATTCACGTGGTTCTAGAGGAGGAATAAGGCAGATACTGGGACATGCCTTTGTCAGAGACAAGGTCAGTAGTTCCCTGCCATGCACCATTTGGTGATTTCAGATATACAACACCTAGTCACATTATCCTTGCACAATTTCTTATTAGTCTCAGGCTCAAGGTCTTTTGTCACCCCATGCCATGAGCTTCGGTACGTTTCTGGTTCGCTCACCAGCACTGCCGGAGAGTACTGTTATGCTCCTTCAAATCTAGCATTGAGAAAATTCTATCTCTCCCTGTCTACCCCCTGTTTCTCATTTATACTCTATATCCATTAGTAGCATGGAGAATCCAGAAGGCCAGTTGAACCCTAATCCAGAGATCTTTTCTGACGACGTTCCGGCTTCACCCAGACCACTCAGCCCTTCCTTAAGGGATTGGACCTCTGCCAGGTTAATGGCAGAACTAACAATAAGACATATCCCTACTCGGCTTCAGCTAAAAAAGCTGAACTATTTACATTTTTGTTTCCACCTGCTGCTGTGTCTGCTCAAACTCCCCCTAATGCGGCCCCTGTGATTCCAGTAATAGGTCGGCTGGCCCATATTCTTACCTATAAGGGTTCGGCCCTGGCCAATGTCCATTCTCGGCTCGCTTCCTTAGAAAACACATCTTCAGCGGGATCCTCAGCTATCGCCTTAGCAGTGTCGGAGACACAGCCAGTTACCTCCTCATCTCATTCACCTTGCATTACCCCCACACACTTGATCCCTCCTCATCTCTGGAGTGACATAATTGATAGCAAGGATGTTAATCTGGTATCCCTTCTTATTTCCTCGCAGGATTTAGCTGAGCACAAGACGGTTATGTCACGGCTTTATTGAACACTCAGACAACTGGGTAAGATAAAACAGAAAAGCTTTATTAGGCAATATAAAGCACAACAAGGCCCTTCATGGGTCCAAACTTTATATACAGCAGCAAGAAAGTTTGACACAGGACAGGGCATACAAATAGCATACAATAAAGGAAGCTCTACCAGCCTTACCAAATACCGGGTAAGGCAGCCTGGTAACTGGTGCAACAAGGAACAGAGGAGGCTCTACCGGCCTTACCGAATACCGGGTAAGGCAGCCTGGTAACTGGTGCAACAAGGAACAGAGGAGGCTCTACCGGCCTTACTGAATACCGGGTAAGGCAGCCTGGTAACTGGTGCAACAAGGAACAGAGGAGGCTCTACCGGCCTTACCGAATACCGGGTAAGGCAGCCTGGTATCTGGGGCAACAAGGAACAGAGGAGGCTCTACTGGCCTTACCGAATACCGGGTAAGGCAGCCTGGTATCTGGGGCAACAAGGAACAGAGGAGGCTCTACCGGGTCACAGGCTGAGTGGGTGTAATGAGCTGACAACGGTAACCGCTAGTGACCGGATAGCACAGACTGAGTGTACGTAACGGAGGCCACAGAGGTTCACAGGCTGAGCGTAGTGTAATGGGCTGGCAACGGTAACCGCTAGTGACCCGATAGCACAGACTGGGTGTACGTAACGGAGGCCACAGAGAATCACAGGCTGAGTTTAGTGTAATGGATTGGCAACAGTAACCGCTAGTGACCGGATAGCACAGACTGGGTGTACGTAACGGAGGCCACAGAGAATCACAGGCTGAGCTTAGTATAATGGATTGGCAACGGTAACCGCTAGTGACCGGATAGACAGACTGGAACTTCGTAACGGAGGCCACACTGATACACAGGCAGCGAGTAGCGCAACCGGAGGCAACAAATATGAGAGTACTGACAATAATAGCGAGGACAACACAAGGAGCATAAGTCAGTCAATGCCTGGATAAGTATCAGAGAGCGGTAGTCAGCAAGAGCCTGGATCTGTACACAAAGAGCGGAAGTCAGCCAGAGCCTGGATCGGTACACAGAGAGCGGTAGTCAGCCAAAGCCTGAATCGGTACACAGAGAGCGGTAGTCAGCCAAAGCCTGGATCGGTAAGTAGTCAGCCAAAGCCTGGATCAGTACACAGAGAGCGGTAGTCAGCCAAAGCTTGGATCGGTACAGCTAGCCTTTCCAAGTTTAGTTTTCAGCACCAGTAGTTCCCTCCACTTCCCAAACACGCCCTCCACCTTCTTCCTCACTACCGGCAAGAAACAAATTGGGGCAGACAATTCACTATCTGGGTTCCACCCTAATTTTAATAACTTTAACACCAAAGGCTGCTTCTTTAGTGGGTGCAGGCTACTGCATGTATATACATTATGTAGGAAAGCACACTCTAGAGCGATATGCCCAAGAGCCATGTCAACCAATACATTTTTGAGTAACATCTAAGTCAGAGTCCTCCAGTTTCTTTTATACACTCATCACGATGCTCATTTTGTTAATTTTATTATTTCAGGTGTCACAGACAGTTTCCTGACAGGAGTTATAGCCTCCCCAGATATTTCAATAGAATTCCCTAATCTTCAGTCACCTACGGCAGATCTCGGCTATGGCAGATCCACAAGCAGTGTCATCATTGCTAGCAGAGGAATTTGAAAAAGGATTTCTAATAGGTCCATTCGCGATCCCCCCTTTTCCAGTTGGCAAGTCATCCAGCTGGGTTTTTCATCATGTAAATTCTCCACTAAAAAGAGACTCATTATAGATTTTTTGGCCCCTCTCAAATAAGCTATCCCTAGTTTAAACTCACTGATCCCCTCGGAGGAATTCTTACTTAAATATTCTTCAATAGACAATGATATGACACTAATTAGGCAGGCAGGACCAGGTTGCTGATTGTCTAAAAATCATAGATGTGTTCAAGCTGCTGCCAGTTCATCCATCCTTATGGCACCTTCAAGGGGTGAAATGGGCTAACCAATACTACTTCATGACTAGGTGAATGTTTGGATCAAAGAGTAGTCCTAAGCTCTTTGATTCTTTTGCAGAATACTTCTGCTGGATCCTGGAGTGTCACTCCATAATACACGATCTGGATGACTTCCTGTTAATCTAACCCGCTTCAGAAACTCCAGCCCGTCTCAACAAATAATTAGAATTATTCAATAGTCTTAAAGGGGTTTTCACACCTTCTTGAATATTCACTTCCATTTTTGTAGAGTAACTTTGTAGAAGCTGGAATCTTTGTTTCAATGTTTTTAAGCAAGTAGTTTCAGAGAAAACAGCTTTTAAAAGTTGCCTTAGTGACATCTGACCTGGCGTGGTTTCGTGCATAAGCGCGTCCAGGTCAGTGCAGTCCTCCTCCGTCATCGGAGGAGTTGGAGAAGAGCCACTACAAGGGGAGGGCAAAAGATCTAGATTGACAGGCTGCGGGCTGGAGCTGTACCCGCAGCCTGAGAGCGGATGACATCACAAAGGCAACTTTAAAAGCTGTTTTCACTGAAATTTGCTTAAAAACTATGAAACAAAAAGACTCCAGTTTCTACAAAGTTACTCTACAAATGGAAGTGAATATTTAAGAAGGTGAGAGATCCCCTTTAGTATTCCAGTCTCAAGTCAGAAGACTACTGGGCCAGTTAAAGCAGTAGAATTCCTAGGCATTCACTTAGATTCCAGTAAATTTGAAGCCAGCCTCCCTCAGAATAAATTAATCATCTCACAGTTAGATCTCCAGTCATTGCTAGGCCATCTCAATTATGCTTTGCGGATAATTCTGCAGGGCCGTCCTTTTATTTCCCACCTAGAGGAGGCAACACCAGCAGCTAGATTCTGATGCAAAGTCAGATCTTTGTATGTGGGTATCACGGTGCCCGTGCTATGCTGGCGACATTCTGTCAGTCTGATTCTCAGTTTACTCCTATTGGTTGTAGTGGTATTGGCCCGCCTAGTATTTGTCCTTAAATACTGGGTCCTGTCACTTTGCTGTTGCCCTTTCGTGGTGTTTCTGTACCAGCGCTTGTTCCAGTTCTTGTGTGATCTCAGTGTATGACCCGGATTGCCTAACCACTCTGCTGCTTCTGTGTACCAACCTGGCCTGGCTGACGTTCCTGCTCTGTGTACCGACCTGGATTGGCTGACGTTCCTTCTCTGTGTACTGGCCTGGCTGAAGTTCCTGCTCTGTGTACCGACCCGGATTGGCTGACGTTCCTGCTCTGTGTACTGACCCGGCCTGACGTTCCTGCTCTGTGTACTGACCCGGATTGGCTGATATTCCTGTTCTGTGTACCGACTCGGACTGGCTGGCGTTCCTGCTTTGGATACCAATTCCGGTTGGCTGTTGTTCCTGCTCAGTGTACCAACCCGTTGGGCTTCCGTTGCTTTCTGTCCAGGACTGCCTGCTGCTCCTTAGTGTCTCCATTGGGCTTGGCATCCGGGCAGTGTTGCCTCCCGTACCTCCATTACTGCAGCCTGGTCTCTGTTACTTTCCGTGTCTTGCGGGCAACACTCCGGTGTGAGCCTTTGCTGCAGCCTGGTCTCTGTTACTGTCCGTGTCACGCGAGCGACACTCCGGTGTGTGCCTTTACTGCAGCCTAGTCTCAGTTACTGTCCGTGTCGCGCGAGCGACACTCTGGTGTGAGCCTTCCTATCTGTGCCTCAGTACGCTAGACCTATACTCCTGCCATCAGCTAAGGTTGCGCTTCCTTGGGCGCCTCAGGCTACTTCCACCTCAGCAGTCGACATTGGTCTGAGTGTTTATCTATCCCTTCGGGGAAAAGGGCCATTCTCCACTGGTTGTTGGCATTGTAGTCTCCGTTGGGCAACCTCTGGGCATACAGTCTGTCCTTTGCTACTGCTACGGCAGTCTATAAGTTTGCTAAGGGCCTTCGCTTTATCCTGTGGCATTACTCACTGTTTATACTCTCCTTCCCTAGTGAGAGTCTTAAGGGCCTCGCGTTGATAGGGCCTGTCAAACTTCCTGGACTATCAGTAACCCGTTCATTGCTGCCTTGTCTGAGAATCACATGTAATACCTGACCTGTGTCAGTATATTGTTGTTATTGTCTGTACAATTGCTGGACCCGTGTGGGTATTTAATTCTGTAACCTGTCCTGTGACAGTACTATATTGTATATATATATTGCTGGACCCGTGAGGGTTATTGCTATTTTACATTGTTCAATAAAACTGTGTTTTTATCTAACTTACTGTCTCTGAGTGTCAAACTAACTTTAACAGTGGGATTATTTTTTATGCTATTGGAATGGCCAATCAACCCCCACCCCCCGTTATATCAATTACGTCACCAAAGGTATATATTGATGCTAGTCCAGGACTCAGCTTTGCTGCTATATTTGGGCAGGAGTGTTTTTCAGAACCTTGGCCTCAGGAAACAAAAATTATTCCCAAATTCATGACCACCTCGCTACTGTTTGAGATATATTCAGCAATAGTGGCAGCAGCTATCTTATCACGGTTCCCGGGATTCCGCTGTCACTCTCTGCTGTGGTGCGCTCCCATTGGCGGAGCTTGTTTAGCCCACCCAGTGTGGCCTTCATATACCGGGCCTCTGGCACCTCCTCAGGTGCCCTTTCGTGGTGTTCCCGTACCAGTGCTTCCGTTGCTGTGTTCCTGCGTTCCTGTGTACCGACTTGGCCCGTCTGACTATTCTTGTTCGTTCCTGCTCCGTGATTGACCCGGCCTGGCTGACGTTCCTGCTCCGTTACCTGATTCCGGTGTTCCTGTCGTCCTGAGAGTGTTCCTGCGAAGATCCTGATTCTATGTCGCCTGGGGACATTTTGAACTGTAGAGTACAGTGCTGTGCAGACGGATCATCCACTTAACCTTTGCAGAGCTTGTTGCCTCCGATACTGAGCCTGTATCACGGTGCCCGTGATCCTTTCTGTCACTCTCACTTGTGCTGCTCCCTGATTGGTTGAGCTGTGTTGGCCCGCCCCTGGTGACCTTTTTTATTCTGGCCATTGGCACCTGTCAGGTGCCCTTTCGTGGTGTTTCAGAGCCAGTATTGCTGTTGCTGTGTTCCAGTGTTCCTGATCTCCTGTGTACCAACTTGTCCTGTACCGACTACGCTCCTGTGTTCCTGTTCCGTGATTGGACCCGGCCTGGCTGACTTCCTGCTTGTTGCTGATCTGGCTTGTCTGCGAATCTCCTCCGTGATCTGACCCAGCCTGGCTGACGTTCCTGGTCGTTGCTGATCCGGCTTGTCTGCGAATCTCCTCCGTGTCCTGACCTGGCCTGGCCGACTACCTGCTCCTGAACTTGTTCCGGATTTCTGCCGCTCCAGTCTACAGCTCCTGTTGTCACCTCGGCGACATTCTGATCGCTGCAGTGTGTGGATCTGAGCCTTTCGAGATTACTGTGTTAACCATTGCTGAGCAGCGTCTCCTGAGCTGAGCCTTCCGTTCTCCTTGTATTGTGAAGTATAGCTGAGTCTCATTGACACTTTGTCACGGTTTTTAAAGACTCTCAGATGTAAGGTTTGGTAAAAACGTAACTTTATTGAAAAGTTTACGCAATCCCCATAGGGAAACATACATAACAATACAACAATAATAGTCCATACAATAGGTTCTACCGGCCTTGCCTAAAATACCGGGCAAAGCAACCCAAGTGACAGTAGCAATAACAGGCTCTACCGGCCTTGCCTATACCGGGTAAGGCAACCGTGAGATGACATATACTGGTTCTACTGGCCTTACCAATACCGGGCAAGGCAGCCCGAAGGAGTACTGAGTGTAGGCTCTACCGGCCCTGCCAATACCGGGTAAGGCAACCTTAAAGATGGTAATGTACAAGGTTCTACCGGCCTTACCAATACTGGGCAGGGCAGCCTGAGGAACACTGTAGTAGGCTCTACCGGCCCTGCCAATACCGGGTAAGGCAACCTTAAGGATGGTAACGACAAAGGTTCTACTGGCCTTACCAATACCGGGCAGGGCAGCCTGAGCGAGTAGACCAGCTGTCAGATGACTATGACAGCAGAGAGGAATAGGAATTATGGTCTTACTCAGCAGAAGTCTATTGCCAGGGAAAATCGGACGACTGCATAGGAGTGGACAGCGACCTAGCCTCAGTACTGGATAGATCAGGAGCAAACCAACGTCCGCACATTGGGACCAACAATAAATATCTGCACCAGGTTAATGGAGTAAACCAGCGTCCACATGCTGGAACCAACAGAGTATAGCCACCAGATTAATGGAGTAAACCAGCGTCCGCACGCTGGGACCAACAGAGTATCACCCCCAGGTTTAATGGAGTAAACCAGTGTCCACACGCTGGAACCAACAGTAAATGTCGCCACCAGGTTTAATGGAGTAACCCAGCGTCCGCACGCTGGGACCAACAGTGTATATCGCAACCAGGTTTAATGGAGTAAAACAGCGTCTGCATGCTGGAACCAACAGTATATATCGCAACCAGGTTTAATGGAGTAAACCAGCGTCCTCATGCTGGAACTAACAGTGTATATCGCAACCAGGTTTAATGGAGTAAACCAGCATCCTCACGCTGGAACCAACAATGTACAAGCAGCAGCGAAAAGAACAGTGTCGCCGGAGCGACGGGGCTAGAGCAGGAGCCCTACACTCCAACGGGGAGTCCACCGGGGCGAGACTGATGACTGGAACCACTGGTGCAGAGCGAACCGGCTGGAGAAGCGGCAGGCAGGAGACACAGGAACTCAGTAAGATTAACCCGCTAGGTGCTGGAACACAGGAACACTAGCCTACAGGAACACCGGAACGCAGGAACAGCAGGCCCAGAAGCCTGATATGCAGATCAGGCCAAGTGAAGTCAGAAACATCACGAAAGGGCAACCTGGAAGTGCTCAACCTGGGTTTAAAAAGGCTGTGTGAGGAGGGCTAATAGCAGACAGCCAATCAGGAATACTCAGCAAGTGACAGACACAGAACAGCACGAATCACGGGCACCGTGATACACTTGCTGTCCCGTATAGCTACTAGTGAGCCTCCGATCACTTGTGTTGCTTCCTTCTACCTCACTGCCACTTTAACCCATGCTAAGCCTTTGCCATATACTCTGCTTCTGCCGAGCCGGCCGCGTTGTGGGCCTTGGTAGTCGGCGGCTCATAGTCATCTGCAGAGCAGTAGTTCTCCGTTTCGCCTATTGGTGCAAGCAGTGCAGCAACCGGTGGTCTCCGTTACGCCCGTGGGGCTATTGGCTCAAGCGATTCCAATACTGTTGGTCTCCGGTATACGCCCGTGGGGGCTATTGACTCAAGCTGTCACAATACTGTTGGTCTCCGTTACGCCCGTGGGGGCTATTGGCTCAAGCAATTCCAATACTGTTGGTCTCCGCTACGCCCGTGGGGGCTGTTGGCTCAAGAAATTCCAATACTGTTGCTTCCGTTATGGCCGTGGGGTTATTGGCTCAAGCGATCCCAATACTGTTGGTCTCCGTTATACTCCCGTGGGGGCTACCAAACAACTACCCTGCAGCTTCAGTCTCAGTCGCAGCTCTTATCAACAGAGTTACACTTTTAATGGACTTAAGGTGTTGTATGATCTAGCACCTACTGCAGTCTTGTTCACCAAGGGCGTGCCTAACACCACATTTGAGACTGATTACCCTTGTAATTAACCATTTGTCTCCAGTCGCTGTTTTGCCGACTGTACCTGTACTAAGATATATATATATTCCCTGTTCTGTATCCTGGCATATGTAGCCTATATTATGCTATTCACAGTACTGCCTCTAGGGGGCAAGCTTGTTATTATTTTTTGCTCTAATAAAATTGTATTTCACTGTCATCCAATACAGGTCACTGGTACAATGGGAGGCGATCCGCCCCTTTAAGTAGGCAGGAACATTCATTCAAATGTATGCAGGGGGTGGAGCCTCTCCTCCCTCTTAAGCTGCCCTCAGCCAGAGACAAGCTAGATTGATTTGTTCCTGTGTGCTGTGCACACCAGGTGGAGAACATCTCTCATTCAACTTTAGTTTTTTATTGTATTTCTTCAAATATGGAATACCACCATTAGGCGGGTGACCATGGCTGACAATTGCCCTCACCAAAGTGTCTAGTGCAGCTTCCAGGGATTTTCTGGTGGACCTTATGCCCTGAAGAGGGAACAGCTTGAGTCAAGTAGCTTCCCTGCTGGGGAATTTTCCTCTGGTTAATTCCCTTTTAAAATGGTTACCTGAAGACAGAAGTCCTGCAGAAAGGTGAGCCACCCTTTGAGTGCTGAAGGTCCACTTGTCCCACAGTGTCCCTTCTTTGGGCATGTATTTGGGAGTTCTCATTATGCACTCCAGCACTCATAGGGTGTTTTTATTATATTGCCTGTATTTATGCAATGTCTGTGGTATTCCCTGGGTTTTGGAGCTTTGGGCTATTGTTTTCTCATGTTTCACATGTGTTTGGTAACTTTTCTCTCAGGGTAAATTTATTAATAGTTAATGTTCCGCGCCCTTAAGCGCGCTTTTCCCGCTTAGACGCCATTGCTCCTTTACTCTCTATGGGTTTACACAGTGTGGGATGTATCTCTGGAACCGCTTGTCACAGCGACTTCAGAGAGGGCTCATTTTGTTGGTCTCCCCTTGCTCTATCATCCAGTTGCATGATTCGGTGTGTTGGGAGTCTGGGGGGGCTTCGGGCACTGTTTTGGGGTACTGCTGAGAAAAACTACGATTCCCATGAGCGCTCGTTTCGCGCTCGTTTTCTGATTGGCTACCGTCGCGGCAGCCATTTTGGTGTTATTTTCAGCGAGTGTACTACGCAGGGACCGAGCCTTCCTTCTCTCCTCCTCAGATTAACCCTTCGCTTGCCAGATAAGTTAAATTTTAGACATTTCTGGGGTGAAATTTTAATCTTTCACACTTCAATTGGGTGATTCTTCTTAGTGGAGTATATCTGACGCTGTGAGTATGTCTACTCCACTGGAGTCAGGGGCTAGACCCAAGACTAAGGAGGCTGGGGTGTCAATTTCCCCCATTGCGTTTTGCTCCTCTTGTCACTCTGGGCTGCCTAGAGAATTTTCTGGTCATTTATGCCCAAAATGTGCAGAAAGTCATGACAGCAACCCTGGGCTTTCCAGTCACGCCATTGAGCCAACTTGGGTGAAAGAGTTCAAGGCTGCCACTAGGGATCTCAGATCCACTCTTCAACTCTTTCCCTCTCAGGTTCAGGGGGCTCTTCAGGTTTGGCAGACCCCCTTCACAGTCAGGACCTCCCTGCCTAAGCCACAGGGGGCTCCTGACATGTCTGATTCTTCTGAGGAAGAACCTTTACAAGATTCTGATGCTGAGGAAGGCACTGTTATTGAATCTACCAGGTCTATTGGTGACCCTTATGAATGTGACCCTAAAATCTCTGCTGAGGGTTTGATCAGAGCTGTGCTAACCACGCTCAACCTTCCTCTGACTCAGGAATCTACTCATGATCCAACTGACGTTTTTCAAAAACCCTCTAAAGCTGTTGTATGTTTTCCTACTAACCCTACTCTTGCTCGTTTAGTCTCTGATGCCTGGAGGAATCCTGAAAAATCCTCTTCTGTGTCCAAAAAGTTTGCTAAACTTTACCCTTTTCCTGAGGCTGAACTGACAAAATGGGTTCATCCTCCTAAAGTGGATGCTCCTATTTCTAGGTTATCCAAATCTACTGCCTTAGCTGTATCTGATGCCTCTGCCCTGCAAGATTGGACGGACAAAAAGTTAGAAACTTGTCTTAAATCTATTTTTGCCTCTATTGGCACTGCCATGCGGCCAACCTTTGCAGTGGCGTGGGTTAACCGGGCTATTGCGGCCTGGACTGAACAGCTTACTGAGGCGGTTCGCCAGGATGTGCCAGTGTCTGATCAGCTACAGCTTCTTGCTAATGTCTCAGAAGCTCAAAATTATGTTTCTGACGCTGCTTTTGATGCTGTGCGCATAATGGCGAGGGCCTCCACTTCCTCTGTGGTGGCTAGACGTGCTCTTTGGCTGAAAATTTGGTCTGCTGACACCGCTTCTAAGAAAGCCTTGCTTTCATTACCCTTCCAAGGGACCTCACTGTTTGGATCTGAACTTAAGGAGATGATTAGTGAGGCTACTGGTGGTAAAAGTACTCTTCTACCATCAGTCTTCAAAAAGAAGTTTCCAGCCAAAAGCAATCGGTCCTTTCGTGCCTTCCAAACTGAGACACGCTCTACGCCCCAGGCGGGTCCGTCCTCTGCGCGCTCCTCCTCCAAGCCCAAACAGTCCTGGAAGCCCAAAGTTGCCCCCAAGGCCAAGACCTCCAAGACTGCTTCGGCATGACTCGCCGAACCCGGGTCCGCATCCGGCTGTAGGTGGACGTCTCCACATCTTTCGCCGGGTTTGGGAGGAGTCAGTGGCGGACCCTTGGGTTGTTCAGGTGGTATCAGAGGGATACAGGATCCCTTTCTCTTCCCTTCCTCCTTTTCGGTTCCATTTTACTCGTCCTTCTCAGGAGCCTACAAAAAGACGTCTGTTCGACGACGCTATTCAGGATCTTTTGGACAGAGAGGTCCTGGAACTGGTTCCATCAGAGGACACAGATTCAGGATTCTATTGCAACCTGTTCGTTGTGGCCAAAAAGGATGGAGGTGCTTGTCCTATTTTGGATCTCAAGGACCTCAATTCCTTTGTTGTGAGTTCCCACTTTCGTCAGGAATCCCTGCGTTCTGTGATAGCCGCAATGTCTCCAGGGGAGTTCCTTGCCTCCCTGGTCCTTCAGGATGCATATCTTCACATCCCTATTCATCCAGAGAGCAGACGGTATCTCAGATTTGCCTGTCACAAAGGCCTCTTTCAGTTTTCAGCTCTTCCCTTTGGTCTGACTTCAGCTCCTCAGGTCTTTCAGAGGGTATTAGGAGCTTTGATAGCTTTGCTTCATCGAGATGGAGTCAGGGTGACTCCCTACATGGACGATCTGCTCCTGAAAGCTTCATCTGCGGAGATTCTCCACCAGCAGATGCAGTTGTGCATACAGACACTCAATCGCCACGGCTGGATTGTGAATCTGGACAAGTCAGACTTGGTTCCATCTCAACAGATCCTCTTCTTGGGTCTCCTGTTCGACACTCAGCAATGCATGGTGTTTTTACCAGAGGAAGTGGCTCATCAGATTGCTCTCCGTGTATCCAAGATCCTGGAGCTCGACAGGGTTCCAGTGCCGAAGTTGACTTCTCTGGTGGGGAAGTTCATTTCCACGATAGAGGCAGTGCCATTTGCTATGGCACACACCAGGGAGCTTCAGAGGTTTGTGATCCAGACGTGCAAGAATCATCCAGATCATCGGCATCTGTCAGTCTCTCTGCCTCTTCATGTCGAGTTGAGCTTGGAATGGTGGTTGGACCTGTCTCATCTCCTGAAAGGAAGATCCTTTCGGGTTCCCTATTGGACCACAGTCACGACGGACGCCAGCCTCCGGGGATGGGGGGGCAGTGTTGGGTCGTTTCAGTGCTCAGGGGAAATGGGGACTGGAAGAATCTCTTCTCTCCATCAATGTTCTGGAACTTCGTGCCATCTTTCTTGCCCTGAGGCACTGGGAATCTCAGCTGGAAGGTTGTCCAGTCAGAGTGGAGTCCGACAACGCCACCGCAGTGGCCTACATCAACAGACAAGGCGGCACAAAAAGTCTCACCGCTTGGTTAGAGGTCAAGGCCATTTTATCTTGGGCAGAAGCTCATGTGCCCATCATCTCAGCAGTACAGATTCCAGGCGTAGACAACGTCATGGCAGACTTTCTCAGTCGTCACACAGTCGACAGCGGAGAATGGGCGCTTCATCCAGAGGTGTTCCACATTCTCACCCAGATGTGGGGGGTGCCAGTAGTGGATCTGATGGCTACCAGACACAACAGGAAGGTGCCAGTGTTTTGCTCCAGATGGAGGGACCCTCTTGCTCTGGCAGTGGATACCTTGTCAATCCCTCTGGCTTACATCTTTCCTCCTCTTCCTCTGTTGATCCGAGTCATCCAGAAGCTGAAGATGGAGCGTTGTCCTGTCATCCTAATCACTCCAAATTGGCCTCGTCAGTCCTGGTATCTGGAACTGCTAGCCATGTCTGTGGCATTTCCCTTTCCGCTTCCTGCCCGTCCGGATCTACTTCTTCAAGGATATCTGTGAAAGGAGGATGTTCAGCATCTCCATTTGATGGCTTGGAGGTTGAATCCTCAATTTTAAAGAAGAAAGGGTTTTCCTCTTCAGTGGTGTCCACGATGCTTAGAGCTTGCAAGCCTGTGTCTTCCAAGATCTATCATCGCATATGGTCCACCTTTGTGGCATGGTGTACTGATAAGGATCTATCACTTGATTTCCGTCTTCCCACGGTCCTGGCCTTTTTGCAGGATGGGGTTGAGAAGGGACTCAGCCTGAGTTCGCTCAAGGTTCAGACTTCAGCTCTGTCTGTATTTTTCCAGGAACGCATTGCTATTCTTCCTGATGTTAAAGTTTTCTTCCAAGGTGTGGCTCATGTTCGGCCTGCCTTCAAGAGTCCAACTCCCCAGTGGGACCTCAATTTGGTGCTGGGGGTTCTCCAGAGACCCCCGTTTGAATCCTTGGCTTCTATTCCTTTACGTCTCTTGACCTGGAAAATGGCCTTTCTTTTGGCCATTGTCTCAGTTCGCCGGGTAGCAGAGTTACAAGCTCTGTCTTGTAAACCTTCTTACTTGGTGTTCCACAAGGATAAGGCAATGCTTCGCACTTCCAAGGAGTTTTTACCCAAGGTTGTCTCCGAATTTCACATCAATCAGGAGATTGTGGTGCCCTCTTTCTGTTCTAACCCTTCCTCTGACAAGGAAAGAGATCTCCATTTGTTGGATGTTGTGCGTTGTCTTAAATTTTATGTTCATCGCACTGAGTCTATCAGGAAGTCTGACGCCCTGTTCGTCATTCCTGAGGGACCTAGGGCAGGGAGACCGGCGTCAAAGGTGACTATTGCATCTTGGATAAAATCTACCATTCGTGAAGCCTACAAACTGCGGAATAAGCACGTTCCCTTCAGAGTTACTGCTTATTCCACCAGATCTATTGGGGCCTCTTGGGCCTACAAGAATCAGGCGTCTGCTGATCAACTGTGCAGAGCGGCTACTTGGTCCTCTGTGCACACATTCTCGAAGCACTGTCGTGTTGATGTCCTGGCCTCGGCTGATGCCAGCTTTGGGAGGAAGGTCCTGGAGGCAGTCTTGCCTGTTTAGGATCTTCTACTCTGTAGTCCTTAGTGCTTCTTTGCTGTTGAGCCCTGTTGGCTCTAGTTCAGTGTGCTGTGTTAGTTCGGGGGTTCGTTTTTACCCCTGGTTGGTGTCCGTTGACACTTGTTAGTGGGCTCTATGAGTAATTGGTTCCTAGCAGTTCTGGTGACTTTGGGCCTTGCGCTTGGTCCTTGCCTTACTTCCCGCCTCTGGGAAAGCTCAATGTTTGTACATCCCATTGTACCAGTGACCTGTATTGGACGACAGTGAAAACAGGATTTTAGTCTTACCTGTTAAATCCTTTTCACTTAGTCCATACAGGTCACTGGTCTCCCACCCTGTCAAGGGACCATGCTTGGCTCTCCTGTGGCATTCAGTGGGAAAACTTCGGGGCATGCTCACAGGAGTCTTCCTTTTCCTTCTTACTCTGGTCAGGTTAGTGTCTCAAATCAATCTAGCTTGTCTCTGGCTGAGGGCAGCTTAAGAGGGAGGGGAGGCTCCACCCCCTGCATACATTTGAATGAATGTTCCTGCCTACTTAAAGGGGCGGATCGCCTCCCATTGTACCAGTGACCTGTATGGACTAAGTGAAAAGGATTTAACAGGTAAGACTAAAATCCTATTTTTATCCTAACCCTCTATCTGAGTGTCTGAAAAACCGTTACAGTACGAAAGGGCCATGACCTCAGACAGCAAGGGTGACACTAGCACACAGAACATCCATTGGAGAATGGATGTGCACGAGCAGCTCTTAGACCAGTTGGCTCTGTCCTTGCAAACCTTACTTGACCGTACGGTACACCTAGACAAACCTAACCAGAATCCGGTGGTCACCCCAGTCTCGACACCGGACAATCTGCCTGTAGTTCCTACTACACAGACCAGAGGGCTAATGGCGGCGGCACCGTTACCGTTAAGATATGATGGCGAACCTACCCAATGCAGAGGCTTTATCAACCAATTGGAGATATTCCTAGAGCTCACGCCTCAGGCATTTCCTAACGACCGAAGTAAGGTTGGATTCATGATCTCCCTATTAACTGGCAAGGCATTATCTTGGGCTAATCCTCTGTGGGAGAATGCCAAGCCTGCACTCTGAACTTTAATGAGTTTGTAAGAAAGTTCCGCAGAGTGTTTGAGGTACCTGGTAGAGCCGCTTCTGCTGCCAAAAGGTTGATGGAGATGCAACAGGGCGATCGTACCTTGGGCGACTACGCAATTGAATTTCAAACCCTGGCAGCAGAGGTGGGCTGGAACAATGAGGCGTTAGTCGCAGCCTTTGCTCAGGGCCTGTCCGAATCCATTAAAGATGAAATTGCTGCCAGAGACGTGCCTAGTGATCTGGATGAGTATATCGACTACGTCACGCTTATGGACTCCCGCATCCGTGAGAGGCAGATGGCTAAGAGGGCGAAATCCAGAAATTGTGGGCATGGCAGTCTTTTGAACACACCCTCGCCACCCTTTCCTCCTGAACGCCCATCTGAGGCTGGGGAGCCAATGCAGCTCGGGTACACCAGACTGACGAAGGAGGAGAGGGGGCACCGTAAAAGAATGGGCCTATGCTTATACTGTGGTAAAGCTGGGCACCAATTACGCACATGTCCGGTTCGGCCAGGAAACGGATGCACCTAGGGTACCTTGGGGGACAGGCCCTAGGTGGCGTACAGCATTCCCTGGATACAAGTACACAGAGACCCACCATCCAGGTGGTATTCGCATGGGCAGATCTGTCTGTGACAGTTATGGCACTGGTAGACTCCGGTGCAGCCGGTTACTTCATGGACCAATCCTTTGCTGATCTGCACAAAATTCCGGTAGTCAAAAGGGAGTCTCCTCTGGCTATTGAAGCCATTGATGGCAGGCCGTTGGAACCGGCATTTATCACCATGGAAACGACCCCTATTACTATGGCGGTTGGGGCCCTCCACAAGGAGGAGGTACGTTTTCAAATAATTTGTTCACCTCATCACGCAGTCATTGTGGGGTTTCCATGGCTATCATTACACAATCCTGTCACGGTTTTTTAGGACTCTCAGACCAAATAAGTGAAAATAAAACACACTTTATTAAAGTGAATAAGGCACAAGTACGCCCTCTAGAGGCGGTAGGTAATACACAGATAAGTAAACTGAGATATTTACAATGGTAATAGCACAAAAGACATAAATGCAAAACAGTATGCACTAGGATGATATTGACCCCCAAGGGGTTAATGTCCATATAACAGTCTGTCTCAGATGTGGAGGTTTGACATGCCCTGGGTGTTAAAAGGGCTGTGCTGTATAGACAAAGTTCATCAAGTGCTGAGGATAGAGCTGCCTTGCCAAGGTGTTGGATAGTAAGCAGAAAGGGAAACAACTTAGCCCCCACGGGCGTAGTTACAGGAACTGCTTTCGTTTGTGCAAGTGCCAATAGCCCCCACGGGCGTAACGGAAACCTGCCGGCGGTGCAAGAGCTAACAGCCTCCTTAAGTGTAATCGAATGCTGTAATAAGAGAGCAAGAGCCACTAGCCCCCTCGGGCGTAGTACCGGATAAGCCAACACTGAAGCCTTTCTGCCAACACTCTGTGTCAAATGATATCGTCGGTAGCCAATACCGGAGAGCTACCCAACTATGTGAACACTCTGCAATGGTGGACTAGAGTTGCCGACGGAGAGCGGCCAACTCAGCAGCAGTATCACGGGTAACGAGGCTCGTACAGGAGATAGCGAGAGTGAATTCGAGTCAGCACTTCAAGAGTTAAAATGCACGTTTACTCGAGGCTTCAGCGCTACTGCAAGGCTCTGCACAGGGAGGAAGGCCCACAGCATACACACAACTCTGCACAAAGAACGAGGCACAGCACTAAATCGAGGGAAGCACCAGGCAAGGCAGTCACTCTGATGCGGGCAGCAGAGACTGGAAATGTCGCGGCGGCGACAACTGAAACGCAGGTCACTGGAACAAGCTGGAAGTCGATCTTCGGAGCAGGAAGTCAGCCGGGCCGGGTCGGAGCACGTATGAGGCAGTCATACAAGCCGGGTCATACACGAGCAGGAACGTCAGTCTAGCCGGGTCAGGATCCAAGGGTGGTACGCAGACGAGCCGGGTCATACACAAGCAGGTACACTGGAGAATGGTCAGGACAAGCCGAATCGGTACACAGGAACTCAGAATACAGGAACACAGCAACAGCACTACTGGCTCAGGAACACCACGAAAGGGCATCTGACAGATGTGATAGCCAGGTATAAAAAGGTCATCAGGAGGCGGGTCAAACTCAGTAGCAAATCAGTGGCAGCCACAACTGAGAGTGACAGGAATCACAGGCACTGTGATAAACCCCCAGTTTGACTGGCAAAGATGTGAAGTAAAGTCATGGTCCGAGTATTGTGCGGGTAAGTGTCTCTCACACCCTGTCAGGTTACTGTGTACCTCTCCCTCCGTGCCAGCTGAATATCAGGAATTCAGTGACGTATTCAGCAAGGGGGAGGCTGGCTCTCTACCTCAGCACAGACCTTATGATTGTGCCAATGATCTGCCTCCGGGCGTGGTGCCCCCGAGGGGCCGCACTTATCCATTGTCATGTGAGGAGAACGGGGCAATGGAGGAGTACATTGAGGATGCCCTCAAAAGAGGGATTATTCGCAAATCCACCTGGCCGGTGGGTGCCAGGTTCTTCTTTGTAAAAAAAGAAAATGGCGAGCTCAGGCCTTGTATTGATTAGAGGGGTCTGAATAAACTAATGTCTAGAAGTGTCTAACCCATTCCACTCATTACCGAGTTATTCAACAAGTTAAAGGGCTCTTCCATCTTTACTAAACTCGATCTCCGGGCTGCATATAACCTGATCAGAATTAAAGCTGGAGATGAGTGGAAGATGGCATTTAATACCAGATCAGGGCATTACGAATATCTGGTAATGCCAATTGGCCTATGTAATGCTCCTGCGGTGTTCCAGGAGTTTATTAATGATATCCTTCGTGACATGCTCCAGTCCTGTGTGGTGGTATATCTAGACGATATATTGATTCACTCTACCACCCTTACCGAGCACATCAAGGATGTCTCTGAGGTTTTGCTCCGATTACGCAAAAATAAACTGTTCTGTAAACTTGAGAAATGCGAATTTCACAGGTCCCAAGTACCCTCCCTGGGATTCGTGATATCTAGAGATGGCATTGCTATGGACCAGGAGAAGTTGGCAGCTGTTCTAGAGTGGCCCCGTCCCAAAGGGTTCAAAGCTATCCAGCGCTTTCTAGGCTTTGCCAACTATTATAGGAAATTTATCCAGAACTTTTCCACTATTGTGAAACCTCTGTCTGACTTAACACATAAGGGCGCTACTCCCTCTCAATGGACTGAGGCAGCTGAGAGTGCGCGTTTGAAACACTGAAATCCTCTTTTGCTTCTGCCCCGGTACTTTCCCACCCTAACCCAGCCCTGCCATTTACCCTGGAAGTTGATGCCTCTGAGGTTGGGGTTGGGGCAGTGCTCTCCCAACGCCCTGTGGGAGACGGTACCTTGAGACCTTGTGGATTCTTTTCGAAAAAACTGTCCAGTGCCCAAAGCCATTATGAGATTGGTGACAGGGAGCTCTTGGCTATCATCCTGGCACTGAAAGAGTGGCGTCATCTTTTGGAAGGTACCAAGACACCAGTATTAATCCTAACTGACCACACGAATTTAACGTATCTCTCTGAAGCTAAGAGACTCTCCTCACGACAGGCTAGGTGGGCGCTCTTTTTGTCCCGTTTCAATTTTGTGGTTTTCTATCTACCGGGTTCCAAGAATGTCAGGGCAGATGCCTTGTCCAAACAGTTTGTCAGACATTGAGAGGGAGGAAGAACCAGTATCTATTACGATCCGTACTAGCATCACTTCGCCACTGGGGGAAGAAATTTTAGCCTCTCAGGCTAGGGCTCCTCCAGAGACCCCAGTGGGCAAGTGTTTTGTCAATGAGCCATTCTGTAACCCGTCTATTGGAAACCTACCACTCTTCTAAGGCTGCTGGGCACATCGGGAGGAACAAATTATTTTGGTCTCTATCTCAGTTATTTTGGTGGCCCTCCCTTAGGGCTGATTGCTCCGCCTTTACTGCAGCCTGTGCCACCTGTGCTCGTGCCAAGACACCTAGGCATCTTCCAGTAGGTTTACTCCAACTGGTGCCTAATGGCGACCGCCCATGGTCCCATATATCCATTGACTTTCTGGGAGAATTGCCGGTGTCTAGGGGGTACACGTTTATCCTTATGGTGGTCAATAGGTTCTCTAAAATGGCTCATTTCGTGCCCCTCCCTTTTCTTCCATCGGCTCAGGAATTGGCTATGGTATTTGCCAAGGAAATGTTTCGTTTGCACGGGGTGCCTAGAGTGGTGGTGTCTGATCGTGGGAGCCAGTTTGTGTCCAGATTTTGGAGGACATTCTGTGGGCAGATGGGCATCCAGTTGTCCTTTTCTTCCGCCTATCATCCCCAGACCAGTGGAGCCACTGAGCATGCCAATCAAGGACTGGAACAGTTCTTGCGCTGCTTTGTGACCGATCATCATGACAATTGGGCCGACCTGTTGCCGTGGGCGGACTTTGCCAGCAATTTTGCAGTCAATTCATCGTCCAGGAACTCCCCGTTTCTCGTTAATTATAGGTTCCAGCCGTGCCTACTCCCGGACTCATTCCAGGCACAACAAATCCCAGCTCTGGATGAGCATATTGAGCAGCTTCGCTCCACTTGGGCACAGGTTCAGAGGACCCTCAGTCAGTCATTTCAGGGACACCAGAGGCATGCCAATCGTAGACGGCTGCCAGCGGTCTCCTTCCAGGTTGGGGATAGAGTATGGCTTTCCTCCAGAAATCTCAAATTGCAGGTACCCTCCAACAAACTGGCACCCCGGTTCATTGGGCCATTTAAGGTCATCCGCAAAGTGAATCCCATCTCGTATGCATTGAAACTCCCAGCCTCTATGCACATACATAATGTGTTCCATGTATCTCTGTTGAAACCCTTGGTTTGCAACCGCTACACTACCACTCCAGTGATTCCTGGGCCGGTGGACGTTCAAGGCCAGGAAGAATATGAAGTCCAGAGTATCATTGATTCTAGGAGATTTAGAGGGAAGTTGCAATATTTGGTCCATTGGAAGGGCTATGGCCCTGAAGAACTCTCCTGGGTGGATCAGAAGGACCTCCATGCGCCCAGACTATTGTGCAACTTTCACTCCAAATACCCTCAGAAACCAAGACCTCCGGCAGGGAGAGGGGGTCTTTGAGAGGGGGGTACTATCACGGTGCCCGTGATCCTTTCTGTCACTCTCACTTGTGCTGCTCCCTGATTGGTTGAGCTTCGTTGGCCCGCCCCTGGTGACCTTTTTTATTGTGGCCATTGGCACCTGTCAGGTGCCCTTTCATGGTGTTTAAGAGCCAGTATTGCTGTTGCTGAGTTCCAGTGTTCCTGATCTCCTGTGTACCAACTTGTCCTGTACCGACTACGCTCCTGTGTTCCTGTTCCGTGATTGGACCCGGCCTGGCTGACTTCCTGCTTGTTGCTGATCTGGCTTGTCTGCGAATCTCCTCCGTGATCTGACCTGGCCTGGCTGACGTTCCTGCTCGTTGCTGATCCGGCTTGTCTGCGAATCTCCTCCGTGTCCTGACCCGGCCTGGCCGACTACCTGCTCCTGAACTTGTTCCGGATTTCTGCCGCTCCAGTCTACAGCTCCTGTTGTCGCCTCGGCGACATTCTGATCGCTGAAGTGTGTGGATCTGAGCCTTTCGAGATTACTGTGTTAACCATTGCTGAGCCGCGTCTCTTGAGCTGAGCCTTCCGTTCTCCTTGTATTGTGAAGTATAGCTGAGTCTCATTGACACTTGCTGTGCCGTATCGCTATTAGTGAGCCTCTGATCACTTGTGTTGCTTCCGTCTACCTCACTGCCACTTTAACCCTTGCTAAGCCTTTGCCATATACTCTGCTTCTGCCGAGCTGGCCACGTTGTGGGCCTCGGTAGTCAACGTCTCATAGCAGTAGTTCTCCGTTACGCCTATTGGCGCAAGCAGTGCAGCAACCGGTGGTCTCCGTTACACCCGTGCGGCTATTGGCTCAAGCGATTCCAATACTGTTGGTCTCCGGTATACGCCCGTGGGGGCTATTGACTCAAGCTATCACGATACTGTTGGTCTCCGTTACGCCCGTTAGGGTTATTGACTCAAGCTATCACGATACTGTTGGTCTCCGTTACGCCCGTTAGGGTTATTGGCTCAAGCAATTCCAATACTGTTGGTCTCCGCTACGCCCGTGGGGGCTGTTGGCTCAAGAAATTCCAATACTGTTGGTTCCGTTACGCCCGTGGGGCTATTGGCTCAAGCGATCCCAATACTGTTGGTCTCCGTTATACGCCCGTGGGGGCTACCAAACAACTACCCTGCAGCTTCAGTCTCAGTCGCAGCTCTTGTCAACAGAGTTACACTTTTAATGGACTTAAGGTGTTGTATGATCTAGCACCTACTGCAGTCTTGTTCACCAAGGGCGTGCCTAACACCACATTTGAGACTGATTACCCTTGTAATTAACCATTTGTCTCCAGTTGCTGTTTTGCCGGCTCTGTACCTGTACTAAGATATATATATTCCCTGTTCTGTATCCTGGCATATGTAGCCTATATTCTGCTATTCACAGTACTGCCTCTAGGGGGCAAGCTTGTTATTATTTTTTGCTCTAATAAAATTGTATTTTATCCTAACCCTCTGTCTGAGTGTCTGAAAAACTGTTACAGCCTTTCCGTTAACACTTGCAGAGCTTGTTGCCTCTGTTACTGAGCCTGTCCGTTAACACTTGCAGAGCTTGTTGCCTCCGATACTGAGCCTGTTGGTTAACACTTGCTGAGCACTGTGCCTCCGTAACCGAGCCTGTCCGTTAACACTTGCAGAGCATTTGTGGCCTCCGTTAACTGTGCTTCCGCCTTACACCTTACTTGCACAGTATAGCAGTTGTCGCACCGTGTGGTGCTATTGGGCGATTCCATTCAGCTCTTGCAGTGTTTGTGACTTCGTTACCGCACCGGAAGTGTGCTATTTGCTCTGGTCCCATTCAGCTCTTGCAGTGTTTGTGACTTCGTTACCGCACCGGAAGGGTGCAATTGGCTCTGGTCCCATTCAGCTCTCGCAGTGTTTGTGACTCCGTTACAGCACCGGTAGGGTGCTATTGGCTCAGGTTCTATTCAGCTCTTGCAGTGCTTGTGACTCCGTTACCGCACCGGAAGGGTGCTTTTGGCTCTAGTTCCATTCAGCTCTTGCAGAAGTGTTGGGTATCTCGCTATTGCCTGTCCTTGGAGTGTTTCAGCTCTGCCTCACTGTTAAGGTGCTTCCCACCTCACACCACAGTCTCTTGCTACTCTTACCATCTACTGGGCATTGTCTAAACTCACCACAACAGAGACTGATTACTTACATTGGACTTTAACCCGTGTGCCACTACTGTTTCTTTTCATATGACGGTATTGCTCCTAATCCATACTGTGCCTGCGAAGGCATCCATTATCTATATCCATTTACGTGTCATTACCTATTTTAGCCCATAGTGGGCAGTGTTCTTTGTTTCTCTCAATAAAAGTGTGTTTTATTCTAACCTCTGGTCTGAGTGTCTTACAAAACAGTTACATATCTGGGACTACAAATGGTCAGGTTTAACAGTATTGTTAATTTCAGACAACATCTTAACAGTGAACATTATAAACAAAGGCAGATCTCCTTCACAATCAAGCATGATGTTTCTCCGGAAGCTCACATGGTTCTCCCTGTATTACAAATTTTTCTTTTTCAGCTCAAACATCCTCGGAGTTTTAAACACGGCCGCTGACACTGTGTCACGTTTCAATTTCCAGGTATTCCATAACTGTCATCCTCAAGCAAACATCGAGCCACTACATCCACCCAGCTTCAAAGATCTAATATTGCTCTAAATGCATTTTCCAATGGGGCGAAAGTAGTAATACAGTGGGCATTGGCTCCTAATACACTAAAAACATAGGTTGGTCCACTTTTCAATAAAGTCATCAAGCTCACTCAGTCAATTCACCCATATTCATCTGCTACAGTTTTAGCTTTCACAGCTTACTGCAATTCAGTTCTGTCATGATATTGATGCTTTCTGAGATAGGGTCAATACGCCTTGCCTGGCACCATCGCAGTATGATCTCCTTCAGGCCCCTTTCTCTTCTTAGGAAATTCGGTCTTTTATCAAAACTCTCCCTCTTAAGAAGGCCCCTGGCCCAGATGGCCTCTCTAACTTGTATTACAGGACCTTCAATGACTTGCTTTCCCTGTATCTTGAACACCTGTTCACATTCTGTAGTGAGAGTGGTAGTTTTCCTTCTTCTATGCTCACAGCCCTTATTTCTGCCCTTCCCAAGCCTGGGAAGCCTCCTACACATTGTCCGAATTTCCAACTGATAGATCTATTGAATACCGATTTGAAATTGTATGCCAAGATTCTAGCAACGCGACTTCATGACTTCTTGCCATCCCTGCTGCATTATGATCAAGTTGGCTTCGTGAAGGGTAGGCAGGCTTTGGACAACACAAGGAAAATAGTAAACTTTATTCAGGCTGCCAACTTGGCAAATGCTAAATGCCTTCTACTGGCTATCGACGCCAAGAAGGCATTTGATCGCCTTCATTCTGGATACTTGAGGGCGGTTTTAGAGAAGTTCAATTTCCCTCCTGGATTCATTCGAGCCATGATGGCATTATATTCCAGCCCGTCTGCTACAGTTTCTTATGCAGGTTTTTTGTCAAACTCTCTTGCTATTTCTAATGGTTCCCAACGGGGTGTCCATTATCACCGATTCTCTATGTGCTTGCCATGGAACCTCTTGCTGCGCTGATTAGGAACCATAGTCTCATACACGGGTACCAATTTCAGGGGAAGTAAAGTTAGGGCTTTTTGCTGATGACATTTTAATTGCTCTCACAGATCCAGTGGACTCCCTCCCTCATCTTATGGACTCCCTGCATCTCTTGGTTATGGTTTCCTATCATACAGTCAACCAGTCTAAGACTCAGGCTCTCCTTTAAATTTAGATGGGCCCATACTGGCTGGGTTGAAGTCAATGTATTCCTTTGAGTGGAGAACGGACTCTCTTATTGGGGGTGCAGCTCACAAGGAACCCAGAGGATCTCTTCGCCATGAACTTTCAAAATCTTTGGAACGCTTTTCGACAGGACCTTGGTAGTTGGTCGAAGTTGATGTTGTCCCGGGTTGACCGCACAGCATCTGTTAAAATGACCATTTTACCAAAATTATTATTTTTGTTCCGGGTGTTACCGATCTTGATTCCCTTGTCTTTTCTGAAGGAGGCTCAAACCGATATTTATAGATATATACATGACTCTCATACTTCTAGGATATCCAATCGATGGTTCCTTTTGCCAACTCGACAGGGATGTCTGGGGATTCCTTCTCTCTTCCATTACTATAGAGCTGCCTGAATGGCTCAGACTATTCTGTATCATGCCCCTCCAGGTGGATATGGAATATGTGTGATGTTTTGTGGCTCCCTCCTTCCCTGCGTCCCTCTACTAAGATGTATTTGCCTAGCACGAAGCTATCGATTATGATTTGGAGGTTATATGCCTCTCACATTCCGAAGTTGGTTCGGTTAACTCCAGCTACTCCCCTGAGGACCTTGAAATTTCTTATTCCTCATTCTGTTTGCTTCTTGGTATCGTGCGGGCATTAACTTTTTGCATCAGATTTTATCAGAGGGTTCTTTGACGTCATTTGACGACTTGAAGCAGCGTTTTGACTTGCCGAATGGGGACTTTTACAGATATTTGCAGGTATGACATGTGATGAGGACTCCGCCTAACCCTTTGTTGCATCAGTCTGCACTTCCTCATAAAATTACGAAAGCTTGCGAACATCCACTGTGCTCCCCTAAAACTCTGTCTGTTTGCTATACCACCTTGATGACGGAAGACCTTCCTTCTAAACTTCCCTTCATGACTGCTTGGGAAAGGGAGCTAGGTTATCAGATCCATCCTTCACGGTGGGGGAAGGTCCTTTCTATTGCCTTGCAGGTTTCTCATTGCTCTAACCACGTATAATTAGCTAGGAAGATCCTATATAGATGGTACTTGGTTCCATCACGACTAGCTCACATGTATCCATTAGCATCTAGTGTATGCGGAAGAAATTGCTCCTGTGTTGGCACCATGGAACACATATAGTAACATAGTAAATTAGGTTGAAAAAAGACACAAGTCCATCAAGTTCAACCTTCGCCTCCTACCTCAGTAACTGAGAATGTTATAGCTTTCCTGCTACCAATTAAATTAGTCTTTATCAGACCTTCCTGATCAGCCTACTGATAAACAGTATAACTCTGTATGTTCCCTTTTGAAATAAATGTATCTAATCGTCTCTTAAATGTATCCATTATTTCTGCCATAACTACCTCCTTGGGCAATGAATTCCACAATTTGACAGACCTTACCGTAAAAAAACCCTTCCTCTGCTGAAGCTTAAACCTCCTTTCCTCTAATCTCAATATGGTGTTCATGTCCTGTACTCCGGCCCTTCTGGACACTTGTTTTTGATAAGCTGAAGGGGATGGTCCCTATCCCATTGCATAGAACCCCGGAACTAGCTGTGTTCCTTGTACTCACGGATTGCCTGCCAATTCACTTACAGATTCTTACAGCTGCAAAGTGCCTTTTAGCTAGGAATTGGAAGTCTGCTGCGTTTCCATCTGCTCAGGACCTATGCCAACTAATTGGCCATAACCTACAGATGGAGAAATTACATTTTCTCTCCGTCTCCAAATTAGGACTCTGTGATCGCGTTTGGTCGACCTGAGAGCATGGGTGCGGTCGGAATTGATTATCTGTATTGGTCCATCCTTCCCATCCCTGCCCCCTCGTTTTCCTTCCCCGGTCTCCCTCCCATTCTGTCTTCCCTTTCTTACTTCTTTCTTTCATCCCCCCTTTTCTTCTTGTGTTACAGCTTTTCTACCCACTGATCAGAGTCTCTCTCTATTCAGATATATTCTTGTTCTTTTAGGTGCCATATCTTCACCATGCCACTGTTGTAAACAGGTGCTGCAGGACACTGCGGTGGTACTGCTTTATAGTGTATAGTTTTTTCTTCTTACTGGATGTAATTTTCTTTTCCTAGATCTTCCATTTGACATGTATGTGTATTTCCACAGTGTTTTGCTCTGTTGATGCACCTTGTTATGTCATTGACACTTTTTTTAAGTTCTGTGTAACGTTAAAACAAAATTTCTTCTTCCAATAGAATTCTTAATATATAAGAAAAAAAGATAAAAACACAAACAGGCCTCTTCTTCCTATAGACAACAGCCTATTGTCCATATCTATATTCATGAAGTACATAAGATTGATGTTGGCCCACTTAGGCAAGAATACTTTACTGTACTCTGGCCACCCTTTTAGAATTGGCTCTGCCTCTAGAAACAATGTGCCTCCAATTCCAATTGCTTCATGAGATATGTATATGATCCTAAGCATGAAATTTGTGTAGCTCAAAGAACTCTTACTGGTTGATCCCTTCATATGAAATAAACGCAAGTATTAAATGGTGGTGTTTTCTAGACTGGTTCTACCTTTTGGCTTCTAATCAGTGTAACCACTTTGGATCTTCCCCTGGGGGCTAGAACCTTCAGGGGATGCCAAACTAATATCACGGATTCCGGAAGCCCTGAGCACAAGTGCAAGGCTTGGCCTGTATTTGTGGGAGGGGCTGCAGGCCAGCATAAAAGGATTGGCAGCCTCTCCCACTGGGCGATCATCATCTTTAGCACCCTTTCCATAAGCTTCCCATCCCTTTTCATGTTCTAAATTGTATAGGTTGTCCCTCTAATCAAGCTACATTTGAATGGACTCCCGCACTCACTAAATCAACTGTTTAAACCGGTGCTCCCAAACTCGAGTGATAGATCAATGTTGCATAAGAAGAGTTGAGCACTCAGAGTTATCCATAAAAACACTTCTTTAATGAAACATAATTAAAAACATCGACGTTTCAGTCCACCACCGGGACTTTCATCAGGAACAATAGAGTTACAGACTGGCTTCCCAATCTGCCCTAAATACTCTCTATTGTTGAATTTGGCGCCGTCATGATGTACGTCATGTTGCCAAAGCAACCGACTAACATCAGACGGACATCCAACATATCCATTTCTAACCTCTAAAATATCACTGTTTAAATAAAACCGATACAATGTATCGCTATATCGGCTACCTGTTACATATAATGTACCAAACTGAACTGTTCGTTCAGTCCGATCGGTGACAGGGTCTTCAGCTTGTAAATCCAATACATTTCTCGTTTCGCTAGCTGAGTGACCCTGTCACCGCCCCGTGATGCCTGTTTAACTTGTTCAAACGGAAAGCATTGGAGATCTGTCAGTTTATGTTTGAATTGAATGAAGTGTCTGGCAACTGGAGATCGCTTGAGCTGGGTGTCACTTAATGTGTAATTCAAACCCCTGATAATAGCGGATCTATGCTCCCGCATACGCTCTTTAAATGCCCTGGTTGTCTTGCCAACATAACACTTGCCACAGGGGCAGATTAGCAAATACACCACGAAAGCTGTGGTGCATGTGATATTTTGCTTTACCTTAATCACATAGTTGATGGTGGGCATTTTAAAACAGGTCCCCACCATCATGTGTGCACATGAAACATAACAGTTTGGTACATTATATGTAACAGGTAGCTGATATAGCGATACATTGTATCGGTTTTATTTAAACAGTGATATTTTAGAGGTTAGAGATGGATATGTTGGATGTCCGTCTGATGTTAGTCAGTTGCTTTGGCAACATGACGTACATCATGACGGCACCAAATTCAACAATAGAGAGTATTTAGGGCAGATTGGGGAGCCAGTCTGTAACTCTATTGTTCCTGATGAAAGTCCCGGTGGTGGACTGAAACGTCGATGTTTTTAATTATGTTTCATTAAAGAAGTGTTTTTATGGATAACTCTGAGTGCTCAACTCTTCTTATGCAACATTGATCTATCACTCGAGTTTGGGAGCACCGGTTTAAACAGTTGATTTAGTGAGTGCGGGAGTCCATTCAAATGTGTCTAAGAGTTCATTGACAACCAGCACCACTATCGGATATATACGTGAACATGTCCAATGTGGAAGTCACTAACCCTGATGGGGTCATATCGGAACATAAGAATCAGCGATCTCTATATTTTACAGATGAAGAGATTGGAGAAATTTTATTTAAAGATTCCTGTGATGAAGTATTGGGAGACCCCACGGCAGTGGAGATCTATCACGAATTATTGCAACTACGACGGAAAGAAGTGGAATTACACTTACATGGGGTGACGTTGTCAGAGTATTACAAAAACCAATTGATCCCCAGAGGGTTTCGTATATGGAATCTACCTAGGATTGGAAGGAACAACACTATTTTTTGTGACCAATGGTGTGCCATTTTGAACCGATGTTCCCTGGAGCTTATGCTATTAGTGATTAAAGAGGTGGGACATGAGCTGGAAAAATGTCGAGAAAAGATCAGGACTGTGAATATAGAGAAGGGAGTAGTGTTAACATCGGACACTAAAACTAAATGGATGGAGAAATTGGAGTTACAAGTCAATAAATTTAAACAAGACTTCCTCACCTACAAAAGAAAAAAACGTGGACAGATTGCTCAAGATTATGAGGACAATACGATTTATGGATGGAGATCTGGTCGTATAGATCCACAACAAGGACGACCTGTCTCTCGCAGGAGGAGAGATAAAAGACCACTACAGCCTCTAAGGGATATTCTGAGTTCTGGGTCTGAAGGTGACTCGGAGAATCCAGCAACGCAATCAGAGAGCGAGTCAGCATCTGTACCACTTTTTTTGAGGGTAGTTACCAGGAGAAAAGCCAACGAAAACGTACCAGGAGGGGGAAGAGAAGATGGAAACCCCCCCCCATATTCCAGCAAAGGAAGTGATCTTCAATCTCTCTGATCACATTTTAACACCTGATCAAATATCTGTTTTGAACAAGGGGTTAAGCTTTGTGCCCACGCAACGTCCTGATAGATTTACCACTGAAGTTGAATTATACAGGTTCCAGAGGAAATTGTGTCTTAAGGATTACTTTAAGGATTCTACACATGTTGGTGAATTTGCCCAGGATCCATTTAAAGTAAAGAGCCAGTTTGATCCTGTTTCGTTTAACCCCTCCATTAAGACCTTTAATAGGATCTTACATCAAGACGTGATGGGGAGTCTGGAGAATAGCAGACCGAGATACTGGAACCTCACTAAAACGGAACGTAGAGCTCTCAAGGAATTGAAACACAACAAGCTAATTATCATTCACCCTGCGGACAAGGGTGGAGGGATTGTGTTACAAAGTTACCAACAGTACAGACAGGAGGTGCGCAGACAACTGCAAGATGAGGTAAGCTACAGGCAATTATGTAGCAATCCTACCAATGTGTTTAAATTGGAAGTAGATGCATATATTGACAAAGGAATGCAGGATGGCTTACTCACACCGAAGATAGGCAGTTTCATGCGAGTGAAGTATCCGATCACCCCTGTTCTGTACTGTTTACCCAAGGTCCATAAGACCTTGATTAATCCACCTGGGAGACCAATAGTTTCCGCTAGAGGTTCCCTATTATATCCAATGGCTGAGTATGTAGATATTATGTTACAACCCTATATACAACGTACAAGTACCTTCATTAAGGACACTACGCATTTTCTTAACAGATTGAATGAGATAACGAATAATGCGGAGGATCTCACATTAGTGACTATGGACATCACAAGTCTTTACACATGTATCCCGCATGAAGCGGGGAAGATAGCAGCTTGGCTATTTCTAGAGGGGAGTGGCGATTTTACCATGGAGGAGATTGATTATTTGATTGGAATGATTGATCTAATATTGTCCCATAATTACTTTAAATTTGAGGATGACATTTTCATACAACTGACTGGGACAGCTATGGGGTCTCCTATGGCCCCGGTGTACGCCAATGCCTTCATGTGGGACTATGAGCAACAGCATATTATTGGCTCACAATATTGGAAACACATAAGATTTTATGTGCGTTTCATTGATGACCTGTTCATGTTGTGGGCAGGTGGTGAACAGCTTCTTCTAGAATTTGCACAATATCTGAACGGTTTGAGCACCTCAATTAGGTTAACTATGAATTTTAGTGATAGGGAACTCAATTATTTAGATGTGTTGATTCAGAAAAGTGGCAGTAAGTTGACAACAACACTATATGTCAAACCCACAGACCGTAACACACTATTATGTGCTCAGAGCCAACATCCCAGGTCACTGAAGAGAGGTCTTCCAAAATCTCAATCAATGAGGGTCAAACGTATTGTATCTGATCCAGTGGAGAGTGAGATAAGATTGAAGGAAATGGGAACGAAGTTTATAGAGAGGGGCTATAAAGTATCCGATATTGAACAAGATATTGGCACTGTAGCGAGGATGGATAGGGGCACACTGTTGAAGGGAACACGACGGAAGGAGGATAATCCGGATCGTTTTATCATGACAACCACTTTTTCTGATATTAGTGGCAACATAAGGGCAAGTGTAGATAACAATTGGAACATCTTGAGTACAGATCCCGAGGTGGGACATTTATTCCAAATACCACCAATGCATTGTTATAAGAGGGGTCGTAGCATAAGGGATGTATTAGTTAGTTCTGATCCCAGGGAGAAATATACCAGAAGTACACAAGAGATCTGGAAGGGAGTATTTAAATGCTCTGGTTGTGTCACATGTGCACACATGATGGTGGGGACCTGTTTTAAAATGCCCACCATCAACTATGTGATTAAGGTAAAGCAAAATATCACATGCACCACAGCTTTCGTGGTGTATTTGCTAATCTGCCCCTGTGGCAAGTGTTATGTTGGCAAGACAACCAGGGCATTTAAAGAGCGTATGCGGGAGCATAGATCCGCTATTATCAGGGGTTTGAATTACACATTAAGTGACACCCAGCTCAAGCGATCTCCAGTTGCCAGATACTTCATTCAATTCAAACATAAAGTGACAGATCTCCAATGCTTTCCGTTTGAACAAGTTAAACAGGCATCACGGGGCGGTGACAGGGTCACTCAATTAGCGAAACGAGAAATGTATTGGATTTACAAGCTGAAGACCCGGTCACCGATCGGACTGAACGAACAGTTCAGTTTGGTACATTATATGTAACAGGTAGCTGATATAGCGATACATTGTATCGGTTTTATTTAAACAGTGATATTTTAGAGGTTAGAGATGGATATGTTGGATGTCCGTCTGATGTTAGTCGGTTGCTTTGGCAACATGATGTACATCATGACGGCGCCAAATTCAACAATAGAGAGTATTTAGGGCAGATTGGGGAGCCAGTCTGTAACTCTATTGTTCCTGATGAAAGTCCCGGTGGTGGACTGAAACGTTGATGTTTTTAATTATGTTTCATTAAAGAAGTGTTTTTATGGATAACTCTGAGTGCTCAACTCTTCTTATGCAACATTCCTCTAATCAAGCTAACCTCATTGGATCTTCCCCTGGGGTATAGAACCTTCAGGGGATGCCAAATTGGTATAACAGATTCACGAAACCCTGAGCACAATTATATTAATGTTATGTTCAGTGTAAGAAACAGTACCCTTGGGCATAGATTGCACAAGACAACCCCTAGTCCCCAGGGGTTGAGCCCCCCTGTGCGATCAACTTTGAGTTTTAGTGATGATCTACCAGGAACCTGACAATCTGGCAGGCAGAAGAATGTCTGTAGGTCAGTAAACAGGAAACAGCATTTAGTATAAGAACAGTAAGGGAAATCCAGGAAGCAAGCCAAAGGTCAAAATGCCAGAAATCAGAAACTAAGAAACGAAGGTAAGACAAGAAAGGTAACGCGAAACCGAGGTCAGAACAAGAACAATGGAGCATACTGCTAGTACAGGACACAGAAGCAGAAACACACAAGTTTATGATAGGATGGATGCTCAGGGTTAGATAGGAGGAAAAACTCCAAACAGAGGCTCACTTCCTGGTTTCGGTTCCATATTGGAGAAGACATCCAACTCCTGCAGGCTTCTTGGTAGAGGCGAACAAAAACTCAGCTAATCAGATGGTGATATTTGCTGGTTGGATGTGTGAACAGCACAAGTTCTTACAGCATGAGAGCAGGCATGACAGATGTCATGTGCTTGATGATGTCATGAGTGATGGCACAATGCTATGCCTGACATCTAAGCCCTGCAGGGAACACTGCTATGCCATTTCTTGAGATGATGAAACTGTAATATACCTTAACTGAATGATGGTAAATAGAAGCAAATTGTACGAATGCAAGCAACAGCAGTTGTGAATAAACAACTCTGATTAACAAATTCATGTTTAAATTGATATCCTGCTTACTGACCACATAGAAAAGTTATTCAAACAACTCCTCACAGAGGCACTTAGCTTTAAAGGGATAGTAATACTTCGTTTTAACTTTATTTTATTTTGTAGGCATTAAAAAAACATGAAGAATGATATAAGTCTTATCTCTGAAACCTTTATGGTTTAAGAGATATTCACAAACAAAGTATCCCCCCCCTGTTCAACCAGATCAGAAGGAAGATGCCCAGGTAGACTGCAGAGAGGGACAATCTTCAATTAAGATAATGGAAAAAGCTGAAAGACTTGTCAAAGGGGGAAGGGCTTTCATTGTTTTCATACAAAGAAAATTGTCCCCTTCTGTTATCTATACTGTCATACAACCTGATCCACATCTGAGAAGAGATGGCTTACACTAGGAAAAAGGGGCGGGGAGGGGAACTTTGCTTGTGAATATCTCATAAACCATAAAGGTTTGAGAGATAAGACTTATATCATTCTTCATGTTTTTTTAATGCCTACAAAATAAAATAAAGTTAAAACGAAGTATTACTATCCCTTTAACTGTATACTGTACTGAAAGGATCCCAAAAGCTAGACATCTAGATAGATAAGTCCATGGGATGTCATAACCAACATATTCTTTTTCCTCAACATCTAAAAATCAATGTGGCAATGCATAGACCTTCCAATTGGCAAATCTTTCTGGATCTCTCAGCTAAAACTCGGCTAAGAAACAAGAGTTCTTGATTATCTCACTCAGAACATAGTCATATCATAGAACTTTATCTCCATCCTACTAGACTGCAGCATCCAAGTCCTAATACCAGATGCAAAGCACTACCAATTGGGAACTCAGTACGTGAAATGAATATTTTGATCCTGTAGTGTCCAAGTTACAGATGTTCTAATAACACTTTAACACTTTTCTATTAATTTTCATTATATGGTTTAGCTAGTACCCACTGTCTTCACTTCCTTTATTATCAAAAGCCAGTTTAAAAGAGCAAAAACACTTTTCTGATGATCTTCACTCCTTATCCTTTGATCATGGTTGATTTCTATAATGTATACTATGCTTCATATGTCTGTACACTGTGTACTGCCCTATGACCTTTTTCAGTGGTGCCATATCCTGGGAAATTAGATTTAATCTCATTATAATACACTGTTCTTAAATATATGAATTCCAAAGTTTTGAACATGGAGTTCATGAATCTTAAATCTCCAGTGAAAATAAATTTAATTTGTATACTTCCAAGAAACACATGTTGACTCCAGAAAATCTCTTAAATTTTACAATTATAGCTATCCCATTGTTTTTTTTACTTCTGTTCCAGCTGAAAGAAAGGGAGTAAAATTATTGCTTGGGGAAAAATATAAATCATTTGTATTTCCCATATTCTAGACACAGATAGTGTAGTAGCTTGTCTTATTATATTAACAATGTGTAGTATACATTTGCTAGCATTTACTTACCAACGATGAGAATATTTGTTCATGTTCACAGAAAAACTTTACCCTGGTTCTTCCTTAATTCGTCCAGATTGAATCTATACAATTTAATTTTAAGAAATTAATAATCCAGTACCTCTTTTATGACAGCTGTTATTCCCCTTGCACTTACACCCTAATAGATTTAACATAGACAGACAAAATTGTTCGTCAAGGATAGCAAAATGTGAACACTGGTTTGATCATATGGTTAGACAGTGATCTTATCTTCTTCACTGTTTTCCATTTCCCGAGACAGAAGGGTGGCTTCTGGAGACTGATGGACTACTGCTTAAGTCACTGGCTACAAAAAACGAATTGCTTTGCACATAAATAATTTTTTGATGATGTTTCTGATAGTCCTATCGTGAATACATAGTGTGAACACAAGGCCACACTGAGTAGTCATATTATTAAATTAGTTTATTTCCACTACAATCCAAGACAGGAAAAGCAAGAAGACTAACAAAACTGAAAGAGGTAACTCTCATGTTTGCTATAAGAACTCTTGCAGTTCACATCTTCAATCTAGCTAGATTTTCTGTCTCCTCAACCAAGATCGCTGCTGGATCTGGATGTGTCCCCCTCCAATATGGAACCCAAACCAGGAAGTGAGCCTCTCTGGAATTTCCCTCCTATATAAAACCTCAGAATCAACCTTATGATGCCCTTTGTGGGGTTCTCCTGGGTTCTGTATTGAAATGTCACCATATATTGGGCGACCATCAAAATGCACCATTAAAAATGTTGCCTGAATCAAAAGGGTGACATCAGATCTGATGTCCCATGCTTAAAGGCTGCCAAATAAAGGGTGACATTTCAATAATAAAACACAGCCCCTGCTATGTGTCCGTGTAATGTAATATCTATATATATCTCCAACTGTTCCTTAACCCTTTGAGTGCCAAAGAGAGCCGCAACACATTGCATAGCATTGTGGCCCCTCTGCCACTCAAACGGTAAATATAAAGTTGTACCTATTTAGCAATAACAAAAAATTGTCACTGCCAGTGTCCTGCTCCCCTGTCAGTGGCCAGACTGGGATTCGGTGTTTAGTTCCAGTGACCCCCAATCACCTTCTCAGGGAGTTAGGGCCTAAAGTGCTTTGATTTCCAGGTCTTAGCAAATAATTAAGACTCCCCAGGTACTGCAGATACTGTAATGTGACCAGCAGGGTTGCTGAACACTCGAATATAGAACACAGGAGCCAGTAAAAGGAGAGCACTGTGGCTGAAGGACTGAACTGTGAATATGGAGTGAGACAGAGGCAGGGGATTGGGCAGATTAGAAAGGGAGAAACCTTAGCAGGAGGGCACAGAGTGGTAAATAGCACCAGATAGAGGAGGATAGGAGGCAAACATTGGCGGACACTGGCATGAAAGGGTGCAGACAGAGGAGCAGGACACTGGCATGGAAAGGTGCAGAGAGGAGCAGCACAGTAGCAGTGACAATTTTTTTGTTATTGCTAAATAGGTAAAACTTTACATTTACACTTTGAGTGCCAGAGAGGTCCACAATGCTTTTGCACGTAGTTAACACGGTGCCCGTGATTGCTGCAGTTCCTTGTCTGTCACCAGTAGGGGGCTGCTATTGGCTGTCTATTGCCTATTTAAACCTGGATTGGGCACCCTTTGGGTGCCCTTTCGTGTTGTTTCTGACCTTCTTGCTATCACTATGCCAGTGATAGCTGGGCCTCTGTTCCAGTGTTCCTGAGTTCCTGATCTCATGTGTTCCTGAGTTCCTGATCTCTACTGTTCCAGTGTTTCCTGCATGCTGACTACTTCCAGTCCTGGTTCCGGCCTAGTCTCTGGTGTTGCAGTTCCTGCTGAACTTCTTCTCTGCTGTTTCCTGACCTGACTGATCATTGCTGGTTCCTGTGTCCTCATCGCCTGTATCCTGGCGACCTCCTGCCTGGTCGCGTCGGCGACATTGCTTGTTACACCAGCGTGCGGACGCTGGTTTGCTCCTAAGCCTTGCGGCTATACAAACTTGTTTGTTACACCAGTGTGCGGTCACTGGTTTGCTCCAAAGCCTATCGGCTATACAATCCTGTGTTGGTCCCAGCGTGCGGACGCTGGTTTGCTCCTAAGCCTTGCGTCTATACAAACTTGCTTGTTACACCAGTGTGCGGTCACTGGTTTGCTCCAAAGCCTATTGGCTATACAATCCTGTGTTGGTCCCAGCGTGCGGACGCTGGTTTGCTCCTAAGCCTTGCGGCTATACAAACTTGCTTGTCACACCAGTGTGCGGTCACTGGTTTGCTCCAAAGCCTATCGGCTATACAATCCTGTGTTGGTCCCAGCGTGCGGACGCTGGTTTGCTCCTAAGCCTTGCGGCTATACAAACTTGCTTGTTACAACAGTGTGCGGTCACTGGTTTGTTCCAAAGCCTATCGGCTATACAATCCTGTGTTGGTCCCAGCGTGCAGACGCTGGTTTGCTCCTAAACCTTGCGGCTATACAAACTCGCTTGTTACACCAGTGTGCTGTCACTGGTTTGCTCCAAAGCCTTGCGGCTATACTAACTCGCTTGTTACACCAGTGTGCGGTCACTGGTTTGCTCCAAAGCCTATCAGCTATACAATTCTGTGTTTGTCCCAGCGTGCGGACGCTGGTTTGCTCCAAAGTCTTGCGACTTTACGATTCCCCAGTTGGTCTCAGTGTGTGTACACTGGGTTGCTTACGATCCTGTCAATTTGCCATTACCGTCTGACTGCTGCTACTATCTCTGGGCTGCCCTGCCCGGTATTGGTAAGGCCGGTAGAACCGTTTGCCACATTCCATCTGAGGTTGCCTTACCCGGTATTGGCAGGGCCGGTAGAGCCTACATTGTAAATCTATTGAGGCTGCCTTGCCTGGTATTGGTAAGGCCGGTAGAACCATTATGCTATTCCATCTGCAGGTTGCCTTACCCGGTATTGGCAAGGCCGGTAGAGCCTAACATTCTATTACTTCAGACTGTCCTGTCCGGTATATTGACAGGACCGGTAGAGTCTGCCTTCTGTCTTTGTTATATTCTGTATATATCTGTATGTATGTGAATGCCATCCTACATTATCAATTTATTATTTCAATAAAATTGATTTTTACCTAAAACTTGTGTCTGAGAGTCATAATAAACCGTGACAGTAGTAGAGCACTATTAATAAATGTTATTTCTCTGTCATCCAATATAGCTTACAGGTAACTTTGGGGAAGGTGACTGCCCCTTTAAGTAGGCAGGAACAATTCTTGAAAAGAAGTGCAGGGTGGAGCCTTCCTTCTCTCCTTAGCTGGTCAGCAGCTAATCCCCAACAGTTAGATTTGTTCCTTGAACAGGAAAGGCAAGAAAACAGTTCTACTTAGTTTTTAGTTTTATTTATTGTTTTCTGTTAGATATGGAACATCCACCATTAGGTGGATTACCATTACTGACGTCCCAATGGTGGATTGCTCAGTTACCAGGTGCTGTTGTGGACCTTCCAGCCCTGAGGGGAAAATCTTGCGTGACATGTTTTTTCCCTAGGAGAAGCCCACTGAGGCTTCTTCTTTACCATTGGTAATCTGAAGACAGAAGACCTGCTAAAAAGGTGAGCAACCCTTTGAGTGCTGAGGTCCACTTGTCCCACGCTTCCCCTCCTCACAGGGGTCTCCTTTGGAGTTCCTACTACATACTCCTGCACTCACTGGGTTTACATGTTTGTCGGTTGAGTTTATGGATCACTTGGGTTTCTGTGGTAAATTAAACCCTTCTCTGTCATATTGGGCTCTTTTGGGGTATTATTACCCTTTTCCCCTTAGGCTTAGTGTTTTTTGTTATCCAGCTGGTGATTTTTATGTGTTTTCCATCTTTTGGATTCACTTTATTTCAACTTCGTTATTTAAGTTCTGTGCCTTTAAGGCGCTCTTTACCTCATAGACGCCATGCTCCATTCACCTTTTACTTTCTGGGACATATCTCTGCAACTGCTCAGTGTAGCGACTTCAGATATGGCTCATTCTGTTTGTTTACCCTTGTTCTGTCATCCGGTTTATGTTCTGAGTGTTTTGGGGGGCTCAGGGAGCTTCAGGCACTGTTTTTACATTTCCCATGAGAGTTTTGCAAGCTCTTTTTTGATTGACTGTTGCCGCGGACGCCATTTTCTGGCTGTCCCTTCACGAGTATCCTATGCAAGGCTTGGACTCTTCTTTGCCTGCCAGTTAAGTGTATTTTCTCTATTTCTGGGGTGAAAATTTAATCTAAGACGCTGTATTTGGGATTTACCTAATACTTTGGGGGTTTTATACCCTGTTGGGATGACAGACCCGTTGGGACTTTGGGCTAAACCTAAGACTAAGGATACTGGGATGTCTGTAACCCCTGTTGCGCATAGCTCCTCATGTCAATCAGGGCTTCCTAGAGAATACTCAGGTCATTTATGCCCTTCATCCGCTGTCGCCCCCTGCTCTCCACCGGGGTCCTCCAGCCATGTACCAGAGCCACTGTGGATACAGGAGTTTAAGGCTACCAATAAAAAGTTAAAGTCGACTTTGCAACTCCTTCCAACCCAATTGCAGTGGGGTCTTCCAGACTTACCTGATGTATCTGATTCCTCTGAGGAGAAATTGCTGGTGGTCTCAGATGAAGGTGAATGTTCTGAGGAAGTTTCCTCCCAATTCTTTGGGGACCCCTTTGAAGATGATCCTGAACCATCAGCTGAGGGTCTGATCAGGGCATTCCTCAATACTCTGAACATTCCTCTTGTTTCTGAAGTTCCTAAGGACCTTTGTGATGTGTTTTGGATGTTTAAGAAGTAGTGTATAATTTTTCCAACTAATCCTACTCTTGATCAGCTTGTGTTAGATGAGTGGAAATATCCTGACAAAAGATCTACTTTGTCAAGGAAGTTTGCTAAGTTGTACCCCTTCTCCGAAGTGGCCCTAGCCCAGTGGGCTCAACCCCCTAAGGTGGATGCCTCAATTTCCAGACTTTCTAAATCCACGTCTCTGCCTGTGGCAGATGCATCTTTTCTTAAAGATTGGACCGAGAAAAAGCTTGAGGCTTTTCTAAAAGCCATCTTTGCTACTTCAGGTACATCCTTACTTCCCTCCTTCACAGCTGCTTGGGTGAACAGGGCCATTGCTGTCTGGACAGAACAGCTCACTATTGCTGTACATCAGGGTGCTCCCACAGCTGACTTGCTGCTGATTCTGGCCAACATCTCTGAAGCTCAGCATTATGTTTTTGCAGCTATCTTTGATGCTATTTGCTTGATAGCTAGGGTTTCAACCATATCCGTGGTTGCCAGGCATGCTTTCTGGCTTAAGATCTGGTCCGCGGATACCATATCTAAGAAATCTTTACTTTTGTTACCTTTTTTGGGAACGTCCTTATTTGGGCCGGAGCTGAAGAGCCTCATCATTGAGGCTACTGGGGGCAAGAGCACTCTCTTGCCCTTGGTTTCGAAGAGGAAGCTTCAGGTCTGAAGGCATCGTCTTTTTCGTCCCTTTCAGACTGAGGCGATGTAACGGATTATTTGACACTCAGACACAGTAAGTTAGGTAAAACATAGTTTTATTGAACAAACTTAAAATGACAATAACCCTCACGGGTCCAGTAATATATATACACAATATAGTACTGACACAGGACAGGTTACAGTAGTAAAGAGCCACACGGGTCCAGCAATTGTACAATACAATAATAACAATATACTGACACAGGTCAGGTAGTTCGTGTGATACTAAAACGAGGCAGCAGTGAATGGGTTACTATTAGGCCAGGAAGACTGACAGGCCCTAATAGCGCGAGGCCTTTAAGACTCTCACTTGGGAGGGAGAGTATAAATAGCGAGTAATGCCACAGAAGTAAGCGGAGGCCCTTGATAAGCTTATGGACTGCCGTAGCAGTAATGGAAGACTGACTGTATGCCCAGAGGGTGCCCAATGGAGACTGCAATGCAAACAACCGGTGGAGAATGGCCCTTTCCCCGAAGGGGTAAATGAATGCTCAGACCAATGTCGACTGCCCGAGTTGGATAGTAGCCTGAGGCGCCCAAGGAAGACCAACCTCAGATGATGGCAGGAAATACGGTCTAGCGTACCGTGGGCTCAGAATGGAAGGCTCACACCGGAGTGTCGCTCGCGTGACACAGACCGTAACAGAGACCAGGCTGCAGGAATGATAATGCGGTAATAGCAACACTGCCCAGATGCCATGCCCAGTGAGAGCAACGGAGAGAGCCGCAGGCAATCCTGGACAAATAGAGAACGGAGGCCCAACGGGTCGGTACACAGAGCAGGAACGACAGCCAATCCGAATCGGTACACAGAGCAGGAACGTCAGCAGGACCGGGTCGGTACACAGAGCAGGAACGTCAGCCAATCCGAGTCGTTACACAGAGCAGGAAGGTCAGCCAGGCTGGGTCGGTACACGGAGCAGGAAACGTCAGCCAGTCCGAGTCGGTACACAGATCAGGAACGTCAGCCGGGCCAGGTCGGTACACGGAGCAGGAACATAAGCCAATCCGAGTCTGTACACGGAGCAGGAACAGATGCAGCAGAGTAGTCATGCAGTCCGGGTCATACACTGAGATCACACGAAAAACTGGGACAAGCGCTGGTACAGAAACACCACGAAAGGGCAACAGTGAAGTGACAGAGCCCAGTATTTAAGGACAAATACTGGGCGGGCCAAGGCCACTGCAACCAATCAGAGTAGCTGTGAGTGAGACTGACAGAATGTCGCCAGCATAGCACGGGCACCGTGATAGTACCCCACTCTCAACGACCCCCTCTCCCAGAAGAGGGACCAGGTTTCTGAGGGAGTTTATGAAACGTACACAGCAGTCTGGGAGCATGGAGGTCATTCTGATTGACCCAGGAACACTCTTCAGGGCCATAGCCCTTCCAATGGACCAGGTATTGTAATCTCCCTCTGAACCTTCGGGAGTCAATGATATTTTGCACTTCGTACTCCACCTGACCTTGCACTTGGACAGAACCGGGGACCACAGGAGTGGTAGTGTAACAGTTGCAAAACAATGGCTTAAGGAGGGATACATGGAACACATTGTGAATTCGCATGGATGTTGGAAGGTCCAGGGTGTACAAGACTGGGTTAATTTTGAGGATAACTTTAAAGGGACCAATGAACCGGGGAGCCAACTTATTACAGGGAACTTGCAAATTGAGGTTTCTGGAGGATAGCCATACCCTATCCCCAACCTGGAAGGAGACCGCCGGCAAACGTCTGAGATTAGCATGGCGCTGATGACGCTTGGCACGGGCACATGTAGTACAAGCTGCTGTGAATGCGGTGCAGTCAGCACGTAGAGAAGGCCACCAAAATAACTGAGAGAGACCAGATCAATTGGTCTCTCCCTATGTGCCCAGCTGCTCGAGATGCATGATATACTTCAAGTAGGCGGGTACGAAATGGCTCGGCTACAAAACACTTGCCCACTGGGGTGTCAGGGGGTGCAGCAGCCTGGGTAGAGAGAATCTCCACCCCCAGGGGCGAAGTGATGCTGGTACGCAAGGTAGCTAAAATGCGATCAGGCGGAATGATGGGTACAGGGACCTCATCTTTATCTGTTTCTGGACCAAATTGCCTGGACAGGGCATCTGCCCTAACATTCTTGGAATCAGGCAAGTAGGATACAATAAAATTGAAGTGAGACAGAAACAAGGCCCATCTGGCCTGTCGAGAGGACAACCTCGTAGCCTCCGAAAGGTACGTCAGGTTTTTATGGTCAGTCAAGATCAACACTGGAGTCCTAGTACCTTCTAGCAAGTGGCGCCATTCCTTGAGAGCGAGAATAATTGCCAAGAGTTCTCTGTCCCCAATCTCATAATTACTCTGGGCACTGGAAAACTTTTGAAGAAGAACCCACATAGTCTCAGTATACTCCCAGGGACCGGACGCTGTGACAATACTGCCCCTACCCCAGTCTCAGAGGCATCAACCTCCAAGGTGAATGGAAGGGAGGGGTTAGGGTGGGATAACACAGGAGCGGATGCAAAAGCAGACTTCAGTGTCACAAAGGCCCGTTCAGCTGTGTCAGACCATTGGGAGGGATTGGCACCCTTATGTGTAAGGTCAGACAGAGGTTTAACAATTGTGGAGAAGTCTCAAATAAACTTTCTATAATAATTGGCAAACCCGAGAAAGCGCTGGATTGCCTTGAGTCCCTTGTGTAGTGGCCATTGCAACACTGCTGCAAGCTTATCCTTGTCCATAGCAATGCCATCTTTAGATATCACAAAGCCCAGAAAGGGCACCATGGACTTGTGGAACTCACATTTCTCGATTTTGCAGAATAATTTGTTTTTATATAATCTGAGCAGAACTTCAGACACATCCTTGATGTGTTGCGACAAACTAGACGAATGTATGAGTATATCATCAAGATAGACCACTACACAAGACTGTAGCATATCACAGAGGATATCGTTAATCAGTTCTTGGAACACTGCAGGAGCGTTACATAACCCAAACAGCATGACTAGGTATTCGTAGTGTCCAGATCTAGTATTGAATGCCGTTTTCCACTCGTCCCCAGCTCTTATTCTGATCAGGTTATATGCAGCCCGTAAATCTAGCTTAGTGAAAATAGAGGAGCCTTTCAACCTGTCAAACAATTCAGTGATGAGTGGTATCAGGTAGGCTTTTTGGACATGAGCTTATTCAGACCACGATAATCGATGCAGGGTCGTAACTCGCCATTTTTCTTTTTTACAAAAAAGAAACCAGCCCCCGCGGGCGAGGTAGACTTTCTGATAATACCCCGTGTGAGGGCATCTGAGATATATTCATCCATGGCCTGATTTTCCTTGCATGACAACGGGTACGTGCGCCCCCGGGGGGGAACAGCGCCAGGAAGCAAATCAATAGCGCAGTCATACGTCCGATGCCAAAGCGCTAGCCTCTCCCTTACTGAAAACGTCACTGAATTGGCGATATTCAGCTGGCACGGAGGGAGAGGTACACATGATCTTAGTTGGATGAGAGACACAATGTCCCTTACAATATTCAGACCAGGACGTTATCTCACAAGTCTGCCAGTCAAACTTGGGGTTGTGTAAATGTAACCATGGAAACCCCAGGATGACTGCATGGTGAGGAGACTTGATGATCTGAAACTGCTGTTTCTCTGTGTGGAGCGCCCCAATATTCAAAGATAGCGGTATCGTTTCCATGGTGATCTGAGCAGGTACCAATGGTCTGCCATCAATGGCCTCAATAGCTAAGGGGGATTCCCTCTCGACTAGCGGACTCTTGTGTAGCGCAGCAAAAGAATTGTCCATAAAATATCCGGCAGTCAACCAGGGCCAGAACCTCCACCGAGTGTTCTGCCCAGGAGATCACAGCCTGGATAGTGGGTTTCTGATTAACTGGGTCTAGGGACTGCTGAACACCACCTAGAACCTGTCCCCCAAGGTAACCTAGGTGCGCCCGTTTCCCCGCCGTACCGGACAAGTACGCAACAGATGTCCTGGTTGGCCACAATACAGACAGAGACCCTGTCTTTGGCGATGTGCCCATTCTTCCCTAGTCAACTTGGTGAACCCTAGCTGCATTGGTTCACCATTCTCCTGGGTACGGTCAGGAGGCAAGGGAAATTTTGACTCACCTGTCCAAAATATCTGGCCCGCTAACTGCGGTCTTTAGCCACAATTCGTTCACGGATGCGGGAATCAATTAGTATAGCGAAATCAATAAACTCATCCAGATCGTTAGGAACATCTCTGGTTGCCGTCTCATCTTTAATACGGTCAGTGAGTCCCTGAGCAAATGCTGCCACCAGCGCCTCATTGTTCCAACCTGCCTCTGCTGCCAAAGTACGAAATTCAGTAGCATAATCCGCCACTGTACGGGAGCCTTGTTGTATCTCCATTAATCTTTTGGCAGCAGAGGCGGCTCTACCTGGGACTTCAAACACTCTGCGAAAGGCATGCACAAATTCACTGAAGTTCTTAGTGCAGGGTTTGGCAGATTCCCATAAAGGGTTGGCCCATGCCAGAGCTCTGCCCGTTAGAAACGAGATCATAAAGCCCACCTTACTTCGGTCATTAGGAAAGGCTTGAGGAGTTAGCTCCAGGAAAATTTCCAGTTGATTGATAAACCCTCTGCACAGGGTAGGTTCGCATTCATATCTTAGAGGTAATGGAGCTGTGGAGGTTAATCCTTTACTCGAGGCCACTTGCATCTGGGATTGAGCTCCTGGTGTCGAAACGGGGGAGACCACCGAGGCTTGAACCGGTTAATCTAGATGAGCAGTGCTTTCTAGTATAGTTTGTACGGCCAGTTCCAACTGGTCCAAACGCTGCTCATGTAAATCCATCCTCCAATGGATGCTTTGTGCATTACCTTCATCTGTACCGTCTGAGGTCATGGCCCTTTCGTACTGTAAAGGTTTATTTGACACTCAGACACAGTAAGTTAGGTAAAACACAGTTTTATTGAACAAACTTAAAATGGCAATAACCCTCACGGTTCCAGTAATATATACACAATATAGTACTGACACAGGACAGGTTACAGTAGTAAATAGCCACACGGGTCCAGCAATTGTACAATACAGTAATAGCAATATACTGACAGAGGTCAGGTAGTTCGTGTGATACTAACATGAGGCAGCAGTGAATGGGTTACTTTTAGGCCAGGAAGACTGACAGGCCCTAATAGCGCGAGGCCCTTAAGACTCTCACTTGGGAGGGAGAGTATAAATGGTGAGTAATGCCACAGAAGTAAGCGGAGGCCCTTTATAAGCTTATGGACTGCCGTAGCAGAAATGGAAGACTGACTGTGAGCCCAGAGGGTGCCCAATGGAGACTGCAATGCAAACAACAGGTGGAGAATGGCCCTTTCCCCAAAGGGGTAAACGAATGCTCAGATCAGTGTCGACTGCCCGAGGTAGATAGTAGCCTGAGGTGCCCAAGGAAGACCAACCTCAGCTGATGGCAGGAAATAGGGTCTAGCGTACCGTGGGCTCAGAATGGAAGGCTCACACCGGAGTGTCACTCGAGCGACACAGACCGTAACAGAGACCAGGCTGCAGGAATGATAATGCGGTAATAGCAACACTGCCCGGATGCCAAGCCCAATGAGAGCAACGGAGAGAGCTGCAGGCAATTCTGGACAAATAGGGAACGGAGGCCTAACGGGTCGGTACACAGAGCAGAAACGACAGCCAATCCGAATCGGTACACAGAGCAGGAACGTCAGCAGGATCGGGTCGGTACACAGAGAAGGAACATCAGCAGGACCGGGTCGGTACACAGAGTAGGAACATCAGCAAATCCGAGTCTGTACACAGAGCAGGAAGGTCAGCCAGGCCAGGTCGGTACACGGAGCAGGAAACGTCAGCCAGTCCGAGTCGGTACACGGAGCAGGAACGTCAGCCGGGCTGGGTCGGTACACAGAGAAGGAACGTCAGCCAATCCCAGTCAGTACACAGAGCAGGAACAGATGCAGCAGAGTAGTCAAACAGTCCGGGTCATACACTGAGATCACACGAGAAACTGGAACAAGCTCTGGTACAGAAACAACACGAAAGGGCAACAGCGAAGTGACAGGGCCCAGTATTTAAGGACAAATACTGGGCGGGCCAAGGCCACTGCAACCAATCCGAGTAGCTGTGAGTGAGACTGACAGACTGTCGCCAGCATAGCACGGGTACCGTGATAGGCGAGCAACACAGCCCAGGTGGTACCTCAGGCTCTGCGTTCCTCCTCCAAGCTGAAACATGGAGGCCCAAGCAGTCCTCCAACAAGCCCAAAACCTCCAAACCTCCTTCGGCATGACTCGCTGGACCCCATGCGCCAGTAGGTGGCCGACTTCACCATTTCCTCAGTGTCTGGACAGACACGGTGGTGGATCTGTGGGTTTTACAGGTAGTTTCAAAGGGGTACAGGATTCCTTTCACCTCTCTTCCTCCGTCAGGTTCTTCCCTTCCCACACTCCTCAGGGAGTTGAAAAGCGTTGTCTCTTCATTGGCGCCATCCAGACCCTTTTGGACAAGGAGGTCCTAGAATCAGTTCCCGAGTGGGAACAGGGTTTGGGATTTGGGAGTCTCTAAGAACGGTGATCGCAGCCATGCGTCCTGGGGAATTTCTCACTTCACTCGACTTTAAGGATGCATATCTGCACATAGCCATCCATTGAAGAGCTGGCAGTATCTCAGGTTGCAACCAAGGGCACTTCCAGTTTTCTGCTCTCTCCTTTGGTCTGACTGCGGCCCCCCAAGTCTTCAATTGTATCTTGGGTGCGTTGATTTCAGTCCTGCACAGAGACGGCGTCAGTTTTACTCCATACATGGAAGACTTGCTCTTGAAGGCCCCCTCTCTGGAACTCCTTCATCAACAGGTCCAGGACTGTATACACACTCTCACGCATCATGAGTGGATTCTGAACATGGACAAGTCGGATTTAATTCTATTTCAGAGTCTGGTCTTTCTAGGTCTTCTATTCAACACTCTGAAGGGCACGGTGGGTCTCACAAGGTTTCTGCAGTCATGGCTTGCGATCCAATTCCTGCAAAGAAGTTGACTTCTCTGGTGGGGAAGTTGATATTCACCATAGAGGCCGTACCATTTGCGATGGCTCACACGAGTGAACTTCAGAGGTTTGTGATCCAGACCTGCAAGGGCAACCAGGATCACCTGAGGACATTGGTCTCTCTACCCCTTTATGTGGAGCTGAGTATGTCTTGGTGGCTAGGCCTCTCCAGTCTGATGAAGGGCAGGCCCTATCACGGTGCCCATGATTCCAGTTGCTGAGCGACATTGTTACTTCCGGGTTTACCATTGCCTCATTCTTATTGGCTCTGGGACTGTGGCTCCTCCCAGGGTTTGCCTTCATATACTCCCTCCTGTCATCCTTACGGTGCCCTTTCGTGTTTACCTGTACCTAGCGTTTATGACTGCATGTTCCTGTTTCCGTGTATGACCCAGTTCGCCTGATGATCCGATTCTGTAGCTGACTTAGGACCGGCTGACTAACCCCGTGTGTACCGACCTGGCTTGGCTGAGTATCCGATTCCATTACCGACTAGGACTGGCTGACTACTCCGTGTGTACCGACCTGGCTGGGCTAAGTGTCTGATTCCGTTACTATCTAGGACTGGCTGACTACTCTGTGTGTGCTGACCTGGCTGAGTATCTGGTTCCGTTTCTGACGGGACTGGCCGACTACCTCCGTGTGTACAGATTGGGGCAACGATGGCTTCTGATCTGTCCTGGTACGAACCTTGTATCTCATTCCACCTACTCCCACTCGCTATACTGCACAGTGCCTGTCAGGCCTATCTACTCCAGTAGTCTCCAGGGGTTTGTGGGAGACCGTTCACTTGCCAGTGTCTGTGTTGCCTCTGGTAACCCTAGCTTACTAGGGTCAAGTCACTGCCAGACTCCTGCCTGTGTTGCCATCGTTAACCCTAGTGTACTAGGGTCAGATTACTGCCAGTGTCTGGTCTATGTTGCCTCCGTTAACCCTAGCGTTCTAGGGTCAGACCACTGCCAGAGACCTGTCTGTTTTGCCTCTATTAACCCTAGCGTTCTAAGGTCAGACCACTGCCAGAATCCTGTCTGTGTTGCCTCTGTTAACCCTAGCGTACTAGGGTCAAGTCACTGCCATAGTCCTGTCTGTGTTGCCTCCGTTAACCCTAGCATTCTAGGGTCAGACCACTGCCAAAGTCCTGTCTGTGTTGCCTCCGTTAAACCTAGTGTACTAGGGTCAGATCACTGCCAGAGTTCCGTCTGTGTTGCCTCCATTAACCATAGAGTTCTAGGGTCAGGTGACTGCCTTAGTACTGCCTGTGTTGCCTCCGCTATCCCTAGCCTGCTAGAGAATTGCCCTGCAGTTACCCATCGCCTTGTCACCTAGTGGCGGTGTGGGGCTGTTGTGGTTATACTTGTTCCTGAACCTGTCCACGGATCAAGCCTACAAAGTCCTATTATTTATATTGCTTCTGTGATTTTCATACATCCTGACCTGAGTCAGATCTGGGAAGTACTTGGTACGGACCTCATCTGGACCTGAGTAGGGTGATTCTTCTATTTATTTTCAATAAAGCTTTTTAACCTTACCTAACTGTCTGAGCGTTCTTACGAAACCATGACAGGCCCTTTTTGATATCCTTCTGGACAATTGTGACAACGGATGCCAGCCTATCGGGCTTGGGAGCGATCCTGGGTCACCTGAATGCTCAGGGTCGGTGGTCAACGGAGGAGTTTCTCCTTCCTATCAAAGTTCTGGAGCTTCAGACAATATTTCATGCCCTCAGGTATTGGACATCTCATCTGCAAGGCTGTCCAGTCCGAGTTCAGTCCGACAACACCACAGCCATGGCATACATCAACAAGCGGGGCAGAACAAGAAGTCTCACGGATTGGTTAGAGGTCAAGGCCATCTTGTCTTGGGCAGAAGAACATGTCCCTGCCATTTCCGCCATTCATATTCCTGGAGTAGACAATGTTCTAGCCGACTTCCTAAGTCGACACACGGTAGACAGCGGAGAGTTGGATCTTCAACCTCATTGTCCTGAAATGGGGTCTTCCTTGTGTCAACCTGATGACAACCAGAAGGTTCCATGGTCCTGCTCTCACTGGAGGGGACCCTCTAGCTCTAGCAGTGGATGCCATGTCGATTCCATGGCGCTTTCCTCTAGTGTACACCTTTCCTCCCGTTCCTCTTCTTCACAGGGCATTCCAGAAACTGCACCTGCAGGGTTCTCCAGTCATTCTGATTTCTCCGTACTGGCCACGTCAGGCTTGGTTTCCGTAGCTTCTGGTCCATCCGTGGCGGAGCCCTTTCGGATTCCCCGCTGACCAGATCTTCTTCTACAGGGTTATCTGTGGAAGGAGGATGTAGGCTGTCTGGGTTTGACGACATGGAGATTGAATCCTCAATATTAATGAAGAAGGGTTTGTCTTCAGGAGTAGTGGCTACTATGCTTCGTGCTTGGAAGCCTATTTCCTCTAAAGTGTACCACAGGGTCTGGTCTACCTTTCTGTCTTGGTGTGTAGATAAGGATCTTCCATCTCAGGATTTTGATCTTCCTACTATCCTGTCCTTTTTACAGGATGGAGTGGACAAGGGGCTCAGCCGGAGTTCTTTGAAGGTTCCGACTTCTGCGCTCTCTGTTTTCTTTCAGAGGCATATTGCCATTCTTACAGATGTTAAGGTTTTCTTTCAGGGCATCTCCCATGTTTGCCCTGCCTTTAAGAACCCCACTCGTCAGTGGGATTTTAAATTGGTTTTGGGCATCCTTCAGCGCCTCCCTTTTGAGTCCTTGGCTACTATTTCTGTTTGTCTGTTGACTTGGAAGATGGCTTTCCTCCTGGCAATTATGTCGGTTCGCAGAATTGCTGAATTGCACGCTTTGCCCTGTAAACCACCCTTTTTGGTTTTTCACAAGGACAAGGTGGTTCTTCGCACTTCTCAGACCTTTCTTCCGAAGGTTGTCTCTGAGTTCCACATCAATCAGGAAATCGTAGTGCCTTCTTTCTGTCCTGATACTACTTCCAACAAGGAGAGGGATCTCCACTTGTTAGATGTGGTTCGTTGCCTTAAGTTCTATGTGCACCGCACTGAGTCTGTTCGTCAGTCTGACATTCTCTTTGTCATTCCTGAGGGTCCCAGGGCTGGGAATCCGGCATGCAAGGTTACTGTTACCTCCTGGATCAAGTCTACTATCCGTAAGGCATATGAACTCAGGAAGACGCCTGTTCCATTTTGTGTTACGGCTCATTCCACCAGGTCTATTGGGGCCTCTTGGGCAAATAAGAATCAGGCTTCTGCTGATCAGTTGTGCAAGGTGGCCACTTGGTCATCTGTTCACACCTTTTCTAAACCGCGTTGACGTCCTGGCATCGGCTGATGCCAGCCTTGGTAAGAAGGTCCTAGAGGCGGTCTTGCCTGTCTAGGGTTCCTTCTTTCTCTTTAGTCATCCTTAACTGTTGAACCCGGTTGGCTCTAGTTCTGTGCTGTGTTACAGTTCCTGGTGTGTTACACTCCAGTTTAGTGTCCGTTGACACTTCTCTTTATAAGGGCTATCTTATGATCTGATTAGTTCATACATGCTCTGGTGGCTTTGGGGACCGATGCCTGATCCTTGCCTTCATTCCCACCTCTGGGAAACTCAATGTTGGTACATCCCAAAGTTACCTGTAAGCTATATTGGACAACAGAGCAAAGCGGATTTTAGTCTTACCTGTTAAATCCTTTTCTCTTAGTCCATATAGCTTACAGGTCTCCCACCCTGTCAAGGGACGATGCTTAGTTCTCCTGTGACTGAATGTGGGAGTCCTTTCAGGTTCATGCTTACAGGAGTCTTCTTTTCCCTTCTTGCTACCTAGTCAATAGTTAGTGTATCAATCCTCTTGTTAAGCTTCCCAGGATACTGTATATTTTATGGTTTTATATGTAATTCCGAACCTTAGCAGCAAAATTGAATTGGAATAATGATGCACTTGTTGCTGATTTTACTTTGCAGTCTCTCAGAACAGCTAAAGGACAAATTGGTGGCTCATGACCTTTCTACCGACCTAGAAGATTTATTTTCTTTTGTTGGACATATTTATCTTGTCTCAGGGAGAGACAAACCCAAAGAAAGAGACACCTTAAAACCGCCGTATATTTGGCACTTAGAATTTCCAACACAGAACCCTTACTACAACTCTGATGTACCTATGCTAATGGGGTCCAAGGGTCTTACGGAGAAGGAGAAGTGATAAAGATGAAGAGAGAGTATCTGCCTTTATTGTAGCCAAAAAGGGCATATTGCACACTTTTGTCCCAAAAGTTTCCAAAAGTATGGAAACGCTTGCACCTATAGAGAATCACAGGATCTACGTAGGTGTAAAGGCTACATCTCTTGAGAACAATGATTCTTCCAGTCAACTTAAGCAGGTCTAACATACTATCCACACCACAGCCTTGGTTCATTCTGGTGCAGCTGGAATCTTTATTCATGTAACCAAAGCAAGACCTGTTGCTGTAGAGGTCATAGACGGCAGACCCTTTCTTCCAGTATCTGTGACTCAAGAGACAGCTGTTCTATGGTTTCAAGTAGTTATTCTCTATAAAAAAACTCTGGTGCTCAATATCATTAATTATCCTACCAGTTCCATAGTCTTGAGATACACTTAGCTGCAACCACCTAAAATTGACTGGAAGACTGGACAGATCTTTGCTTGGAGACAGTTATGTCTGTCTGAATCTCTCCCTGTTTGTTCCATCTCTGTTTAACATTATATCATCCATCTCCCTGAACCTTATATTGCCTTTGTTGATGCGTTTAGCAGGAAAAGGGCAGAGAAATGATCATTCAACCAACTCTGCAACTGTCCCATTCACTTTCCTCCCAGTACTATGCATCCCAGAGAAAAGTGATATAGTTTGTCCATACCTGGGACTCAAGCCATGAAGGAAACCTTCAAAGACAACCTAGGGCAGGGTTTTATCTGTAGATCTACATTACCCGCAGGTGCTGGATTCATTTTTGTGGCAAAAAAGGATGGCACTCTCAGACCATTTATTGACTAGAAGGACTTCAGATCACTATCAAGAAATTATTTCCAAGTTATTCAAAAGGCTTCAGGGTTCTATAATATTTACGAAATTAGATCTGTGGGGCACCTGCAACCTTGTCCGGATCTGCTAGGGTGACGACTGGTAAAAAAGCATTTAACACGTGCTCTGGTTACTATGAGTGTATCGTAATGCCCTTTGGCCTTTATAATTCCCTTACTGTTTCTCAGGAATTCACATTATTGCCTGCAACAGATGTAATTTTATATCTAGACGATATCCAAATCCATTCTCCTAAACTCCATATTCACAGGCAGCGCGTCAAAAAGGTCTTCCAAAAGCTACGAGACTGGATGTCAAACTTGAAAAATTACAGTTTGAAGTTAAGAAAGTTGCCTTCCTTGATTGTCTTATCAGCCTCAGGTTTTGATATGGATCCAGTTGGAGGTTATACCACAATCCAAAAGCTTGAAGCATCTGCAACAATTCCTTTTATAAATTAGCAGAATCATGATAGTACTCACCAGAAAGAGAACCAATACCTATCCCACAACTGTACACTCATTCTTAACTCTCTTTTTTTTTTTGTCTGTATTGGCTGCAGTATTTTTTGGTAGTTTAACCCTTTCCTTGCTATCTTCAATGTTGAATTATTGTGGATGTATCTTGGGTTAGGGTGCTTTGGGAAGCGTTCTTCCACTCCCCCACTTCTTTTAATCCTAGGGGTTTGGGCTGTTTCCTGTTTTAATTTTAGACCAATTTTTATGCAATAGCTCCTTTAAGTACCGGAGCCCACCAGTGGCCATCTTTGCTCCATTGACTTTTATGGAAGAAACTTCTCTGGGACATATGTCTGCATCCACTTGAGCTACAAAGGTCAGAGAGGACTCTTCCTTCTTGTCTCTTCATGCTGTATATCATCATCCATTTTGTAATTATTCACAGAGCATGCCATGGCCCATGGCTTGAGAGTCCCACATTGCAAGGGAGAAGATTGCAGTTCCCATAATTCCACAGTTCCTGGGCTATCTTCTGATTGGCTGGCACATTTACTGATGGCCATCTTACTTGCACCTTGCTTTTTCTAGGCAGAGGCTGACTCTCCTGCCCTCTTCGTATGCCAGATAGTACTTTTTTTTTAGGTATTTCTGGGACTTTGATTTAAACTTGGGGAGCAAGTAAGACTCCCCTGTTTTCCCCCAATAACACTCTTGAGCAAATCCTTTTAGATGAAAAGAGAATTCCAGATAAGAGTTATTAAACTGTTCTCTAAGTTGATTATACAGCTGAGGAACTGGTGCAGCTAACCGCTGTTGACCCCTTAACTCACGCTTGTTGAAGAACACTGCCCTTACCCTGGCAAATGCCATGGGGATCAAGGACAAGGATGACAAGCGGCTTACAAATCTCCTTACTTAAGGCCACTAGGGCAACTCTGAGGCCTATTTTCTCCTCATACCCAGAACTTAGTTTTATTGATCCCAATACCAGACTAATCATAATCAACAATTTCCCACGACAGACTGAGACATGGTTGGGGACTCAGAATGGGGATAGGACATGGCAGGGGAGTCACAGTGGCAGTGGGACATAATGGGCGACGGTATTGCCGATGGGGATATATTACCCAGTTCCACTTTCTTCAATAAATAAACCCACTTCCATGCTGGGGTTCTGCTGTTTCTTGTTCTTCCTCCACAACAGCACAAACACCCCTTTTTTCTCCTACTGGCCTTTGTGCCTCACATTTTAAATTCTCAGTCTTCAGACTTTAAAAAAAAAAAACCTCCAAGAATATGGCTCACCTCCTGTAGAGGCAATCCAGCCTCTTGGTATGATCGCCTCCACTGGATAACCCCCAGTGACGGTACCTTGGCGTCAGCTCACCTCTTCTTACCCCTCCAGTTATTCCGGTCTCTCCTTAGACTACTTCCTTTAAATTGAACTCCATGGTTTTCAGTCCTCTATCTAGGACTTAGCATATAAAACTCGGAACCTGTCTAAGGGGCCTAACTGAGAGAATAATCTGGGGCTTAGCCAGGCTCAAATATATAAAAATATTTATTGAGAAACAAAATAAAACATATATCTGCACAGATATAGAAAAATCTAAAATCTACAATTTTCTATTATTACTGTATATCGCCCAACATGTTTCCCGGCTTACGCTGCTTCGTCAGGGGTCTTTCAATAGCAAAAAATATTTGTTCTCTATATGTATCTTTTTATACACAACGATTCGCCTCTTTTTTTAGCGCCAAAAAAACAGTTCCCAACGGGCTTCAGGGAGTTGGAACACATACGCGGCCATTCGTACCTTGCTTCCGGGGTATTACTGGTGCCTTCAAAGATCACAAATACGCATGTCACCTATCCCTTTCCGTCGTTTCCCCTGGTAGCTTCGCTTATGCACCCAGACTCTCTCACTCCTTACTCATGCATAGAGTATTCCACATTGGTAACCAGTATTGGGCTCTATTGTCCATACGTCATACCCTCTTCCTCAGCAACCATATCTATGAACTCGCATATGAACGCTCACAATCTTCCATATCCGCGCTTACTGACCCGTTTTGGCTTATCAACTCGCTGTATACAAAAGACACCCTTTATTATTTGAACAATACAGGTAACACTTTCTATTCTTAGGTTTACAACCATAAAATTACATAAAAAAATAATAACAATAAAATTAGAAATACATAAAAAATACATAAGTATCCCTTTTCCTCTTCATTTATAGCCACATCTCTACATCAGAATACCTTTCTTAATTTTACAACCAATCACTATTGATCCACCTGGGGGCACTCCAACAAGCCCTTTCAGGCTAAGCTGCTTGTCCACAGATATGCCAAAAAATTAAACCTAAGGAAACACAGTCATCCCACTACATACAATTTATCTTTATAAGAAAGCAGCAAATTCAAATTCTTCATTAAGTCCCTCTGGAGCCGTAGTACCCAATCTATGGATCCAGAAGGACTCTCTTTTACATAAAACCTTGTCTCTATTAAGGACAGTCATAGATATTTTTTCTATTACTTTCACCTTAAAATCCTCCTTCTGACCTACATTACAATCTGCAAAGTGTCTAGAGACACTATGATCTCTATTTTTCGCCAGAATATTCCTCCTATGTTCCCCTACTCTTTTTCTAAACTTTCTCACTGTTCTTCCTATATATTTTTTACCACAGCCACATGAGATCATATATATTATATATGACATTTCACAATTAATAAATTGTTTAATGTCATATATCTTTCCTCATTCTTTTATACCTTCAAATGTTAAATACATATGGAGAACAAATATTTTTTGCTATTGAAAGACCCCTGATGAAGCGGCATAAGCCAGGAAACACGTTGGGCGATATAATAATAGAAAATTGTAGATTTTAGATTTTTCTATATCTATGGAGGTATAGGTTTTATTTTGTTTCTCAATAAATATTTTTATATATTTGAGCCTGGCTAAGCCCCAGATTATTGTCTCAGTTAGGCCCCTTAGACAGGTTCCGAGTTTTATATGCAAAGTCCTAGATAGAGGACTGAAGACCTTGGAGGTCAGTTTAAAGGAAGTAGTCTAAGGAGAGACCGGAATAACTGGAGGGGTAAGAAGAGGTGAGCAGACACCAAAGTACCGTCACTGGGGGTTATCCAGTGGAAGCGATCATACCAAGAGGCTGGATTGCCTCTACAGGAGGTGAGCCATATTCTTGGAGGTCAAATAGCTATTCTGAATTGGAAGGTGATTCCCACGGTGAAGGAGGTGAGATAGATTAAACTCACTCAGTGAAGGGTCCAAATAAAGAAATTCAAGGTTATTGCAGTCTACACCCAGATTGTGTGCGCTTTCCTTTTTTTTGGAGGGATTGTATACGTGAAGTAAAGGCCAGACTGGAGGACTTTGGAGGATTAAGCTGCACTGCTGAGAAGAGACAATGAGGACTTATAAGAAATAAACAGGTTTTCTTTATATACTGATCTGATAATTATTTTTATCTGTTGTAATAAGCGCTTCGAATTGGTTGTGTATACTTGTCCAAGAATATGAATGTCACGGACACCACCAGGTCCTTGGCTCCTGGAGGGGCCTGGTGGCCAGCCCTTTTCCTACAGACTATGGGGAAGTGTCTTTCCCTGCTTCCCTGCCCCCTCATGGGTCTAAGTCACCCTGTGCGTCTCAGGGGCACAGGGTGTCACAGTAACAGTACTGCCCTTGGACTGGTTGGGGAAAAGTAGGTGTCACCAGATGGAGGGATTTGGGACTATAACATTTGAAATATAGTATATATAATGTATTGTATATTGTGTGGTTTAATGTAATAGTGTGTGGTGTTATACTGTAAAGTCTGTAACAGGATTTGGTAGCTGGGTGCCAGAGTGCAGAGAGAATGGGGGCTGGTCAAAGCTTGCAATATACTTAATATCTGTGTATCTTGTGCTAAAGAATGATTGGAATGTTGATTTATTCCTGCTGAGTTTATTTATGATCCAGTTAGAATGTCCCTTTTTCAAGCCCTAATTTGCATTCTTATCTTGATAAGGGTGTTGGTGGCTGATTGGTCAAGCGTAGAAACACTGTCCCAAGTCCTAGTTTACATGCTGATCTTGATAAGAGTCTCTGTAAGTGGATATAAGCAGTCTGTTTCATTCGGTAAAGGGAGCTGATTCTAACCCAGTACACCAGTCTTGTCTGGTGACTGTTGAAAACTGTGATATTCCAACGGAGCAGCTTTGCTCAGGATTGAAGGAAACAGTGACTGACGGGGACACCCAGATGGGGGGGGGGTGCACTGGTACCATCACAATGAAGGTAGTGTTGATTTAGAAAATGTGCCTTCTATCTTCTTTTGATACATATCAAAGTAGAGAGTGATGAGGATATGGCAACAAATTATGTATATCTGAAAGGAAAAGGCTCAATCTTTCGTCACTGGAAATGAGCAATATGATAGTTTATAAAATTTTGAGATATCAACTGGAAAGTCTGGACAAGTAAACATACCAAAAAATGTAAAGTTATCTGTCACCATCCTCATGGTCATGGACTACAACTCCAGCTACCACTCAGTCACTTTCTGTTATTGAATAAGCAACAATATGGGTCAAACAAACACTACCCTACCTATGAGTTCTTATGCTGCTGTTTGAGGTACAGTGCTATTGCAACTAATTAGTACTAGTAGTAGTAGTTATGATGATCTGCCCAAAAAAATCAGATCTTTTCCCAGTCTAAAATCCCTAAAAATAACTGATACTTTGTATCTAAAAACAATATATGGCTTCTGGATCTCGGCAAACTTGCCTGCTGTACCGCCTCAGTGATGAGGAGCACCTGGACATATCTCCCAGCATCCCTTCCTAACATCCTACTGACCAACGAAGGCCTACCAACGGGCGTGAGGTGCTTGGCATGCCATTCTGTGGCTGAGCCTGCCTGGCCCCATATTCCCCATTACCGGTTCCCTTTAGTAGCTGCACTTCCCAACCCATCTATACGGGTTTCGTCAGCCGCCGAAGGAGTGAGACATTGGGGATGCACTGTCCTTAACCCTTTGAGTGCCAGAGGGGTACACAATGCATTGCTTTGCAATGCATTGCGTACCCCTCTGGCACTCAAAGGGTTAATGAAGTGCCCATTCTACCACCAGAAGTCGAGGTGGAGGTAGGTGGTTGGGGTCCTCTTCCCACATTCTGGAGCTCTTTCTAAAAAAATACATACCCCTACGCACCTCCTGCAGGGATCCAATAGCTAGGGATTCATGCTGCACTGCACTTGGGTCCTAAATATACAGAATGTCGAGACTGGCACCTACAGCCTACCTTGACTCTGGCCTTCAACATTGTGCTCCCAAGCACATCTTCCCCACTTACAGATAACCTTAGCTATCCTTCATAGTGGACCCCATGCTGGCCCTTAACTTCCCCTGTGACCTTCCGGGCCACCTGACTCACACTGCCTGAAGGTCCATGCCTATCCCAATTGAAGGCAAGTTGATTGCTCTTGTCTGCTGGGTATAACTGGCCTCTTCTGTCCCTATACACACCTTGGTTACAGTCCTTACCTTACACGCTGGTCACCCAGGGACACTAACCTACCACCCCGAGACCCTGTTGGCTGCATAACACCACACTAGTACCCAGACCAATGATCCCACAGCTGCTTCCCTAAAGAGTGGCTACCCCATGGAGCTACATCCTCTAGTTCCTTGGAACCATATACTTCAACACTTGCCTGATTGGGGATGTCACCATACCCATACTCCAGGAGGGCTAGCTGGAGCCTCACCCTGTTACAATACTTGCTATACCTGCCAAATCTCCTCCCTGCTGTCTCTGTCCTTAAGGAGTAACCCAGGGTGCAGCCCTGACCCGCATCTGCATAATATGGGTCATGCCTCATAGGCGCACCATCACTCCCATAAATCTGTATCAGAATACTTCTCTCCCCTGGCTCCTGCCCTCCCTTTCTCCCCAGTGACATATACTTCTCCTCTCTCCTTGAAGGTTGTTTCCAATCTCTCTTCCAAGATATATACCCCCCTGCACTAAACAGGATTTCTTAGATCTCAAGCAGTGCTTGCTCATTGTTAAACAAGACTACAGTCAGATCTAAAATTTTCTATTGTGGATCTCTCTGCTGAGATCTCTGGAGTGTCTACCCGCATGGATGTGATGGAATCTATCCAGCAGACATCTGCTACTTCAATCAAAGTTCTGAAGAGAGATCTGGAAAACCTTAAGACCCAACTGGTCTCTTTGCAGGAGGCCCAAGAAGATACAGACAACCTCTCTTGTCACAACAACCTGTGGATCTGGAGTGTTCCTAAATCATTGCAAATTGCAGACTTTCTGCCAAAGCTTTTTAATACTGTCCTCCCAGACAGGGATCCAACTGAATTCATGCTTGACAGGGCACACAGGGCCCAGAGGTTCAGACCCTCATCTTCAGACCAGCCATGAGACACAGTGCTTCACCTACACTATTTCATGACTAAGGAAGTCATACTCTGAGCTGCTAGGGACCACAGGCCCACCTTGGATGGATGCCTGTATAACAGAGATTCCTAAACCAGGGAAGGACCCCCTAGATTGTGCCCACTTCCCTCTTTAGCAAAATTCTAGCAAATCGTCTCTCCCTCTTTCTTCCCGGCCTAATTCACTGTTTCACACCTAATAGATAAAGCAGGTGATAACACGTGTAAGCTCATCCACATTATACATGCCGCCAGCTCAACTCAGACTAAATTAATCCTCCTTGGTCAGGATGCCAAGAAGGCTTTCAACCGAGTGGACTGGTTATACCTGTAAGCCATACTACATTGTTTTGGCATCTGGAGATCCTTCTTTGCAGCCATCCATTCCCTCTACAGCTGCCCGTTGGCAACCTTATAACGTCCTGTGGACTCACTGATTGGGTTTCAGATTTGAAGCGGAATCTGTCAAGGCTGCCTGCTATCCCCCTCCTTTTAGCAGTAGCCGTGGAGCCCCTGGCCACCAAAATCCACCATCACCCGGACATTTCGGGCATCATATACCACAATGTTCAACATATATTGTCTCTTTTCCTGGGATATATAATTCTGTCTATATCCGCTCCCCGTATCTCCTTACCTAACCTTTTTGCGGTTTTGCATGAATTCTAGGCTTTATCTGGGTACAAGATTAATACCTCCAAATTGGGGGTCCTCCCGATTTGCCTTGATCCAACTGACCTTGAACGCTTGCATCCAAACTACGCCTTCAAATGGCAATCTTCCAGTATTAAATACCTGGGGGTTAACATTCCCCCGGTCTATAGGGGGACTCGCTGTCCATGACTTCTATAGCTATTACCTAGCCTTCCAAATCAAACTACAGTCTTGATTCCAAACCCCCCCCCCCCCCGGGTCAGAAGATCTGAGTTGACTTGAAGGCTCAGGCTGTGGCCCAGTTCTCGCTGCCATGTCACCTCTGGTTGAGTAGTGCGGTCATTGTGACTCGTCAGGAGATACCTCCTACTATAACTTGTCATTTGTGTGACTGTCCTTAGAATGCTTTGATCAATTTTGTGGTCCCCTTCCCTACTCATCCCACTTTTTGGCAACTCAGAATTCCCTCCAGGCATCCCCCAACAGGCCTTTCATGGTTGGTGAGCTGCCAGTTTATTTTATTTCCACAGAGAGATGGAAATTACTTGATCTTTAGTCTGTTAGGGCTAGACACCCTCATCATTCCCTAGACTGTTTCTGCTACCTCCAAGTTTGTCACTTTGCTCAGATTCTCACTTTGACTCCAACTGCCTGGGGCTCCTTAACTCAACTATATTTACTCCTAGTCCCATCGACACCTCCTAAACATAAATATGCCTCTCAGTGGGAGAGGGACTTGGGTGGGGAGTTGGAAGACTGGTTCGAGATCTGGAGGTCAGCCTCTAGGATGTCCATTTGTACCACAACCAAAGAAAATCTATACAAGATCCCCCTTAGATGGTACAGCTATCAGTGTCTCCCTTTGAGGCCTAAGCGATCCTGTGCTCTTACGTCTGTATGGCTGCCGGCCACTTTCTCATTGCTAAAGTTATGTTACAGGCACTGACACGGATGTCTGTTTATGGGCCTATTCTGTTAGGCCTAATTGGGTCCCTCCTCCTTCTGCTGCTTTATAAACCTCATTGAGGCTAGGACTTGTTGCCCTTTTCGTGGTGTATCTGTGCATTTCTTCAGTGTTGCTCTCGTTTGACCCTTGCTTGGCTGCCGTGTTTTCTACTGATTGATCCTGTGGCTTTGTCTGACTACCCGATCTGTGTATGACCCTGGCTGTGGCAGACTACCCGATTTGGCTCTCAACTGTGACTTGTCTGACTTATGCTCTGTGCTGTCCTTCGCTCCAGTCTGACTACCCCCTGTCTGGGCTAGTTGTGGGCATGCTCCATGGGTGTAGTGCAACTGCTACCTCAGTAGTAGAGTTGCTGGTTGCCTCTTGCTCCATTGTCTCCATCCTGTGCCACTGTATCCATTGCCTTCTGGGCCTGTTGCATAACCTTCCGCTCTGTAGCCTTTGTACAGTACTGCTTTCACATACTTACTGGTGTTGCTGCTGGCTACGTTCCACACTCTTGCCTCCGCCCTTTGCCTACCTAGTAGGCCTGTTCCGTGACTCTTTTGGAGTACTAGTTACTTTCTGTCTCGCTCCTCCTACCTCTCCGTGGTAGAGTCAGTACTTCAAGACTGTCTGTCTGTCTCGTGTCTGGGAGTTTAGCTGTTGCCACAGTGATCAGATTTCCTGGCATTCCAGGTTTCCATTTGCTAGGTATAGAACCAAGCCTGGTTCTGCCCCCATCTATCTCTATAAGCTACTGAGAACCGGTTACAGTTCTGTGTCAATCCTTGTGTAGTGGACTCGGCACTGTCCTCACTCCTGTTCCTATTAAGGTTGGAGAAGTGCTTACTCTTGCTTATCTTAATAAACTGGTTAAACTTCACTGTACCTGTGTCGTGTGTATTATTTATTCTGGTGTCCGTGACAACGACACCCCTGTAAAACTCCACTCCCACCTTTAACCTTCCATGCCGGACACATGCTGGAGGGGCTAAGGCCAGCAGGGTACCCTTTACCATATGTGGTGATCATGTCCTATCATACAAACCTGCTGGCTGAAAATAAGGAGCCTTATACAACAGATCACAACCATCATCCCACCACTTGACCTGGTGGTGCTCTTTCTTGGAGCTCCTTGTCAGGCAATCCTAGCCCACTGCAGCCACTAATATGTCACATCCTCACAGCTGTTCACCATCTAGTAGCCCAACATTGGAGGTTCCCTACTGTACCGTCTCTCTCTCAGATCCTCCAAAATGGAATGACTGACCTCAATCCTCCATGATTCTCTACCCCACCACAATGATATTTAGAGCATGTGGTCATTAAATATGGAATCTCTGCTAATGGAAGGCCTTTAACACCGCTACATGTCAAACTTCCTTCCATTCATCTACAGGGACCTCATTCCTGGGGCCACATCTCCCATATGATCCTCTACCTAACCCGCCCTCCCCAGGGTATCTCCTGATCCACTCCGTCTCCCTGTCCTTTTCCTCCTCCCTCCTTCTAATGTGTCTCCCTTAATCCTCCTTTCCCCCTTCCCCCTGTTCCTTCCTTTTCTTTTTTCCTCTCTCCCTTTCCCCCTCCCCATTCGCTGTGATCCTACCTGACGTAAAAGCACAGGTCTGATTGGGAGACATACCTGCAGTCAGGGCTGGATTTACATCTCAGGAGCCCCCCCCCCCCCGTGGACCATCTGCACTGGATACCTCCACAATGCTCATAATCTCCACGTTGTCCCCCCATCATCTCCATATTGCCCTCACATTGCCCCCCTTCAGCTCCATATTGCCCCATCAGCTCCACATTGCCCTCACATTGCCCCCCATCAGCTCCATATTGCCCTCACAATGTCCCCCATCAGCTCCATATTGCCCCATCAGCTCCACATTGCCCTCACATTGCCCCCCATCATCTCCATATTGCCCTCACAATGCCCCCCATCAGCTCCATATTGCCCCATCAGCTCCACATTGCCCTCACATTGCCCCCATCAGCTCCATATTGCCCTCACAATGCCCCCCATCATCTCCATATTGCCCCATCAGCTCCACATTGCCCTCACATTGCCCCCATCAGCTCCATATTGCCCTCACAATGCCCCCATCAGCTCCATATTGCCCCATCAGCTCCACATTGCCCTCACAATGCCCCCCATCAGCTAAACATTGCCCCCCACCCCATCAGCTCCAACTTGCTCCCACCATCTCCACATTGCCCTCCATCACCTCCAACTTGCCCCCCATTGGCTCCAACTTGCCCCCATTGGCTCCATATTGCCCTCTATTGGCTCCAACTTGCCCCCCATTAGCTCCACATTGCCCTCACAATGCCCCCCATCAGCTAAACATTGCCCCCCACCCCATCAGCTCCAACTTGCTCCCACCATCTCCACATTGCCCTCCATCACCTCCAACATGCCCCCCATTGGCTCCAACTTGCCCCCATTGGCTCCATATTGCCCTCTGTTGGCTCCAACTTGCCCCCCATTAGCTCCACATTGCCCTTACATTGCCTCCCCCTGTTGTCCGTTTCCTACCTCCCTGGCAGGAGATCTGTCGTCTGTGCCTCCTTTGGCACAGTCTTGCACCTGATGGAGCTCCCGCGCGGTCTCCTATTCAAGAATGCAGAGCGCTGGGAGATGATGTCATCTCCCAGCGCTCTGCATTCCTAAAGAGCCAACGAGGGAGCTCCATCAGGTACAAGACTGGGGGGGGGGCGGGCAATGTGAGTGGGTGCCGCCGGCGCAGCCAGAGAGGCGGCTATTTTTTTAATTTTTTTTTTTTTAAAGAATATTTAAAAGAAAGAAAAAAAAATCCAAATGGCAGGCGCCCCTCATTGGCGTGCGCCTGTAGGCAGGTGCCTACTTTGCCTAATGGCAAATCCGGCCCTGCCTGCAGTAAGAGATGCAAGGAATTGGACATTTTCCTCAGTAAAAATAAAACCCATGTCTTTTAGTGCTGTTGCATTAGTGCAAAGCATGGAGCAGAATGGCTGAGATAGTTGGAAGTGATGAGTTAGAGTCCACTCAAGTGCTACACCAGCCACCCACTAGTCATATTAAAGCAATTAAGGTACACAGTTTGTCTTTGTACTGCCAACCCATACATACAGAGATAATTGAAAGAAAACAAAAATTGCACAAAAATAACCCAAAAGGACACTAGTGGAACACAAATTTGCCAAAATGTTGGTGGTTCACATGCTACCCTATTCTTTTGTAGAAAACAGATATTTTAGAGAACTTATGTAATTTATTGCACCATGTTAGCATATCCCAAGCTGCAGGGTTATTTCAAGACAAGGATATCTTATCACAATGTAAAAAGTATATGAGAGGTCAATACAAGGATCTCTTTGGTGAGCTTTTTATTCCAAAACCTGATCAAATAACCAGGGGCCACCCATGGAGATTAGAGGAAAGGAGGTTTCAGCTTTAGCAGATGAAGCTTTTTTTTACTGCAAGGTCTGTTAAATTGTGGAATTCCTTGCCCATTGATGTGGTAATGGCAGATACAATGAATACATTTAAGAGGAGATTAGATACTTTTCTTTCAAGAGGTGCTGTGTATTAGTAGGTAAAACAGGAAGTTCAAGTAAAGACTCTTATTTGGCAGCAGGGTAGGCCATAGCCACTTTATGCATGCAGATTAGAGAGCCAATCTCACAAAGCTGTAGATGATTTAATAAATTGCAGCAGGTCACAGACAAATGGCTTGTATTCATTTACTTGAAATCTGACTTTGTATCAACTGACAATGGCTTCAGTGTAATTTGAGAGTAGTAGATATGGTGGTGCACATGTCCTGATTTGCTGATATCCTAAATATAATTATTACTCTGAATTCCAAACCATGAAAGAAATAAAAAATGTACTTTGCAAAATCTGTGCACATCTGAGTCAGTCCTATGGCGCTCACAGTGCATTAAAGGAGTATAAATACCTGACCCATCACCAGCTTAAACTGGAAGCCCCAACCAGGAAGAATTCCACATTGTACCTGCTAGAATGTTTGCATGAGAAAAACCAGACTATTAGCAAATACACAATGCTTAACTGGAAGGCTTTGGAGGAGGCTTCTTTGTCGCCTGGTCAGTGGCAGCGAATGGGTGATATATTGGTGCTCCAGAAGCCACGTGAGATGCCTCCATTAAAATATTTACTGCAGAAAATGAAGAGTATGACTGATGACTCTTGCATTAATGACAACATAAACATTAACTAGCTGCTTAATCATATGTTGGCTTGTTTGAGACAGATCTTTGTATACTGTCCATTAAAAGAAATGGGGAATACATTATTGCTATATTATTGGACCCCTGCTTTGAGACATACCTTGTATACTCTCCATTAAGGGGACAGTAATACTTAAATTTTATGGATATGTAGATATTAAAATAAATTATTAACTCCCATCTCTCAAACTTCTCTAATTTAAGAGTTATAAGCTTATAAAGTTCCCCCTCCCTCCCCATTTACAGACGTCAGTGCTGTAGCTGACAGACTGAGATCCTGGTCCCGGGACCGGACGGCTCATCAGCAGAGCCAAAATACTGTTATCTACAAAGAAATACTTCATTAGAACGGTCTACAAAGTGGAGAGGAAAATTTCTTTGTGGAGGATGAGAGAGAAATGTAGAGGCAGAATGTCTACAGTGGATAGTGAAAAGCAAGCACGTAACAATATTATAGTATCAGCAACAGCATTTTGCAGAACACATAATCATTGAAGGAAGCAATTAATGTGTCTCAGGCAGTGTGATATTTGTAGTAATGCTGGTGTTGGCACTGGCACATCTCTATGGGACTCGCTTCCAGAATATGGTTTGGTAACTGATGCACATGGACATCATCTATCTCAAAAGACGTGGCCCCCCTGCATGGGAGATGGTTACAGCATAGTTGTGGCATAATAATCTTCATAACCCTCCACCTCCCTGAAATCATGCTTGTGAGAGGAGTTTTCCTTTAAAGTGTTAGTAATGTCCAAGAAAAAATATGTATCATTTTGTAGTGCTTAAAAAGTTCAACTAAATACAGCCAATCCTATCTCTCAAACCATAGCAGTTCGCATTTAAAGTTTGCTGTTTCCTGCTGTCGGCTGTAAAGCTGACAGCAGGAGATCCGTGTCGGCCAACACGGCAGGCTCTTCAGCAGAGCCGCAATCACGTTATTTAAAACAAATGACTTCATTGGAATGGTCTACAAAGTGTGCTTGCAAACCAGGCACACTTTGTAGACCTTTCCATTGAAGTCATTCTTTTTGAATAACGCGATTGCGGCTCTGCTGCAGAGCCGCCAGTTGATCCCCAGACAGGATTCCCCTGCAGTCAGCACAGGACTGACATAAGGGGAGGGAGGTACTTTGAATAGTAATATCTCTCAAACCATAGCGGTTTGAGAGATAGGATTTGTTGCATTTAGTTGAACTTTTTAAGCGCTACAAAATAATAAATATTTTTTCTGGGGCATTACTGTCCTTTTAAGACATGAATGGGCAGTTTTCAACAACTGTAGTGTGCACAATGTTTGAAAAGCTTATGAAGATGGGGAAGGCAAAATTTTACGTCTGCTCTAATTAAAGTGATAGTAATGTCAAAGAATAATATTATTTTGTATCGTAGATTAAAAAAAATAAATTATTTGCAGCAAATCCCATCTCTCAAACCTCTATGGTTTGAGAGATATTTGCATTTAAAGTTCCCCCCTCCCTCCCCTTTTCCTGATGTCAGCTGTAAAGCTGACAGCAGGAGATTCAAGTCGGCCGACTCGAGGAGGCTCTTCAGCAGAGCCGAAATCGTGTTATTTAAAAATAACTACTTCATTCTAATGGTCTACAAAGTGTGCTTGCAAACCAGGCACACTTTGTAGACCGTTCCAATGAAGTAAGTATTTTTAGATAATGTGATTTCGGCTCTGCTGAAGAGACGACGGCTGGTTCCAGGAGCGGGATTTCCTGCTGTCAGCTAGAGCTCTGACGTCAGGAGAAGGGGAGGGAGGGGGAACTTTAACCCCTAGAGTGCCAGGTGGGTACATTGTACGAGTTTGGACAGCTGTACCTGCTGTGCCAAGCTCGAACAATGTACAGCTAAAATGCGGTCACTGCATAAGCCGGTATAACCGCTTGCAGTGGCCTCATTTCAGCTGAAATGCAGCCTGGAACTCTTGGGGGGACATGAGGATCTCTCCTCATGTCCCCCAGGTATTGATCTCCCAGCCAATTGCGCTGTCAGATCAATATCGCCAAAGGAGAAGCAGAGCTTCTCCTTCCTTCTCTCTCCTACCCGAACTTCCGGGTAGGAGTGGGCGGGACCGGGGGAAGCCTCCTAACGTCATCAGTGACATGATCACCGATAACATCAGTAAACTTTCCCTGACCCGATTCACTCCTACCAGTGGTAGGAGTGAAAGGCAGGAGAGCTGTTGCTCTCCTGCGGTCGCCAGATTGATCTCCCAGCACAATCGTCTGGGAGATCAATAACCTGGGGGGACATTAGGAGGTGTCCTGATGTCCTCCCACAAGGTCTGCAATGCATAAAATAAAAAAATTAAAAATAAATTTAACCCTATGAGTGCCGCAGGGACGTCCGGCGCATTGGAGACCTCTTTGGCACTCACAGGGTCAATTGTGTTGTATCACATTTTTTTTTTAACTAAGACCTCATGGTGGGGGGGGGGAGTCAGGAGAGGTTCTGATGACCCCCAAAGAGGTCTATTTAAAAAAAAAAAAAAAAAAAATAGAAAAATTAACCCTGTGTGTGCCACGGGGGGGGGGGGGGGGGTCCAATGCAAAGCTTGTTGGGGGGCCCTGATGTCTCCCAACAAGCTATGAATAAAAAATAGTAAAATAAAAAAATAACCCTCTGTTTTTTTTTTCTTCATTTTTACTTTATTTAGACCTCATTGGGGGACATCAGGGGTCCTGAAGCCCCCCAACAAGGTGTAAGAAAAAAAAAATAAGAAAACAATGCGTGCCCCACAGGGGGGTCCAACGCAGTGCTTTGCAATGCGTTGGACCCCCCTGTGGCACACACATTTATTTATTTTTTATTCTGCCCTTGTTGGGGGGTCATCAGAAGTAGACCTGATCCCCCAACAAGGTATGAATAACAAATAATAAAAGAAAAAAAATGAACCCTTTTTGTGCAACAGGGGGTCCAATGCATTGTTTTGGAATGCATTGTACACCCCTGTGGCGGACAAAGGATTTTTCTTTTTTTTTTCCCCCCTTATTTTTTATTCAGATCTCATTGTGGGGCTTCAGTTCTAATGCCCTCCAGTGAGGTCTACACAAATATATTTTTTTTTTTAAAAAAACACCAAAAAAATGCATGTGTTACAGGTGGGTCCAACACAAGTGGTTTGCAATGCGCTGGACCCCCTGCGGCACACACATTTTTTTCCCATTATTTTTTATTCAGACATCATTGGGGGGTATGAGAAGTGGTACTGATGCCCCCCCCCATGTGGTATGAATAAAAAAATAATAGCTAAAAAAAAAAAATAATTAACTGTGTGCAGCAGGGTGTCCAGTGTATTGCTTTTCAGTGCATAGGACACACCTGTGGCATGCACACAAAATGCCTCCAATCCCCACAGGACATACCCTACCCACCAGCCTAGTTCCACAGCCTACTGGCAGTCCCATTTCCCCAGTCTGACCCCCCAGCCTGATTCCACTGCCTACTGGTAGACCCAAATGCTAGTATGCACTGGATTCCGGCTGGGAATCAAACAGTGTATGAGGGGACTTACAGTGCACACTGGTAACCACAAATCCCCCATATGCACTTACCTCCCCACCATCACCACAGCCACACTTGCTCACTGCCCACTGGTAGATATACCCACTTACATAGCCTGACCCCTCGTCCCTTCCCCGACCTGGTTTTACTGGCAGACACAAGTCCTCACTTACACTGACTGACCACTGGTAGCAATAGAATCACACATACACTATTTGCTTCCCCATCCTTGTTCCACCGGTAGCCACGCTCCTGGCACCCAATATGGTATGTCAACCCACAGCAGTGGGGCACCATTTTTTGTAGGCTGGCAGGAGGTCCTCCTAGGAAATCCCATGGTGTTGATCCATTTCTGTATCCTTGAAGTGACTTATTTGTAAGAAAAACAATTTTTTTTTTCTGTAGCACCACATTCTGGAAATAGTTGTGTGCTCTAACGTAGGGGTAGAAAAGCAAGTGATGCCTCATTAGATGCGGCAGGTTATCTTCTTTCCAGAATGTCATGGTTTCTGTACCCTTTCTTCACTTCTGTAGCTGATATAACCATTTTTGTACAGGCAAGTATTGTTTGAGAAAATATTAGAAAAATCAGAGGTTGTGGTAGGTGTCGTTTTGCACTTCCCCTACGGTAGGTCAACTCATACCAATGGGGTGTCATTTGACTCTTAAGAGCACTAGCTAATGAATGCAGTTGAAAATTCCATGGTTTTCACAGAGCTCCATACATTTGAAGGGGCATAAATGTAAAACAAATTCAATTTTTTTCCTATAGTGCCGCCTTCTGGAAGCATTTGGGCACAACAGGCTTGGGGTAAGAAGGAAATTCACCCCTCATTAGATGCGGCAGGTTGTTTTCTTTCCAAAATGGTATGGTTTATCTACCTTTTCCTCACTTCTGAAGGTGTTATAGCCATTTTCGTACAGCCAAGTCAGGTTTGAGAAAATGTTAGAAACATCAGAGGTTGTAGTAGGTGTAGTTTTCTACTTCTAGCACCCCCTAAGGTAGGTCAACTCATACCAATGGGGTGTCATTTGACTCCTAAGAGCACTAGCTAATGAATGCAGTTGAAAATGCCATGGTTTTCACAAAGTTCCATACATTTGAAGGAGCAGAAATGTAAGAAAATGCCTTTTTTTTTTTTTTTTTTTCATTAGCGACACCTTCTGGAAGCATTTGTGCACACCAGCCTTTGGATAAGAAGGCAAGTGACCCCTCCTTAGATGCAGCAGGTTCTTTTATTTCCAAAATGGCATTGTTTCTCTACCTTACCTGCATATCTATTATGGTTATAACCATTTTAGTGCAAACAGATAATGTTTGTTAACCCACACAAATGGGCTACCATTTTTCTCATGTTGGTAGCAGGTACTGAATACAGCAGGAAATGTTATGGTTTTCAAAAGATTTTAGTATCTTTGAAGTGGTGGAAATGTAAAAAAACATGTATTTATTCCTATAGCGCCACCTTTTGGAAATATTTGTGCACTTCACCCCAGGGATAGAAAGGCAAATGACCCCTCATTTAATGCGGGAGAACGTCTACTTTCCAAAATGGTATACCTTTTATACCCTTCCTTCATGTCTCTAACAGTTATGAACATTTTAGTACAAGCAGCCATTTTCGAGGAAGCAAACAGGTAGGTGTATTTATGTGCTTCTGGCACCCCTAAGGTAGGTCGACTCATACCAGTGAGGTGTCAATTTTCTCCAAAGATCACTAGCTAATGAATACATTTGGAAATTCCATGTTTTTCACAGATTTCACTGATTTCACTACAGTTGAAGGGGCAGAAATGTAAGAAAATGCCATTTTTGTCCTATAGTGCCACCTTCTGGAAGCATTTGGGCACAACAGGCTTGGGGTAGGTAGGCAATTCAACCCTCATTAGATGCGGCAGGTCGTCTTCTTTCCAAAATGGTATGGTTTGTCCACCCTTTCTTCACTTCTGTAATTGTTATAACCATTTTTGTACAGACAAGTAATGTTTGAGAAAATGTTAGAAAAATTTGAGGTTGTAGTAGGTGTAGTTTTGCACTTCTAGCGCCCCCTGAGGTAGTTAAACTCATACCAGTGGGGTGTCATTTTTCTCCTAAGAGCACTAGCTAATGAATACAGTTGGAAATGCCATGGTTTTCACAAATTTCAGTACATTTGAAGGGGCAGAAATGTAAAAAAATGCCTTTTTTTTTTCATAGAGCCATCTTCTGGAGGCATTTATGCACTCCAGGCTTGGGGTAACAAGGCAAGTCACCCCTCATTAGATGCGGCAGGGTGTCTTCTTTCCAAAATGGTATGGTTTGTATACCTTTTCTTCACTTCTGTAGTTGTTATAACCATTTTTGTACACACAAGTAATGTTTGAGAAAATGTTAGAAAAATAATTAGAGGTTGCAATAGGTGTAGTTTTGTACTTGTAGCGCCCTCTGAGGTAGGTGAACTCATACCAATGAGGTGTAATTTTTCTCCTAAGAGCCCTAGCTAATGAATACAGTTGGAAATGCCATGGTTTTCACAGATTTCAGTACATTTGAAGGGGCAGAAATGTAAGAAAATGCTTTTTTTTCATTAGTGCCACTTTCTGGAGGCATTTGTGCACACCAGGCTTGGGGTAACAAGACAAGTCACCCCTCATTAGATGCAGCAGGTTGTCTACTTTCCAGAAATATATAGTTTTATATAGTTATTCCTCTGTTTTAGGGTAGCTTTACCACAAAAACCCTAGAATGCTCATATTATTTTATAAAGTTGAAAATGTCATTTTGCGCTGCTGGTGATTAGGACTCCACGCTAGCCATGGACATAGGTAAAACTATACAAATTTAGTATTTTTTTACTCGGGGGACTCTGGGCTTTTTCAAATAATTGAAACCTTTTCAATCAAGGTAAATGTTTTTGATACATAGTATGTGATTTTAGCAAAATTAGTAAATTTTCACATTTTTTGTCATTATGACATCATAGCTTTTTCCACGATGTAAAATTCTCTTCATGTAAGGTACCACGAGAGCTCAATTCGTTCTGAAAAAAAACAATATATAGTTTTCCCTTGTCTGTCCCCAACTAAGACAACAACAAATGTGCCCAAAATCCCATATTGAAATGCTTATTTAGAGTGTCGATTCATGGTATAAGGGAATATTTGCACTCTGCCCAACCTGTTGTGTACTCACATATCATTGGAGAAAGAGTCAATTATTTTTCTCTAATGTCCTATGTGGAACTCAGGAACCAGGCAATAAAGTCTCCTCCTCCAAGAGGGCAGGGCACTTGATAAAAAGTGCTCTCCGAGGCAGAGACTCCCTCCTATATCCACTTTACCCCTGCCTGGAAATGCCTAGTTTTAATAGTGACCATCCAGCAGGGTGGATGCAAGTGCACAGCTGCTCTCTTGGCCTTTTTTTCTTTTTAATTTAATGCTAATAGTTTATGGGGCTGTATAATACTCCCATTAGATGGGTGCCTATCTTTGGAATCCTTTAAGGATTGACATGAGTCTGTGCAGAATGGCTTGCATTATCAGCCTTTTCTCTAAGCTGACCTGCCTTATAGGTGCCTGAAGACCTGGGGCTATATTTAAAGGTTAACGTTATACCAGACTAAGTAAAAAAGGCACATTGAACGTAAATAACACATGATTTATGGCGGATTTAAAAGTAAGTGTACAAGAATAGATAACGAACGTCGGCACAACCAAAAAAACGTAACACAAAATCCTGCGTCGCACCTGTTTTTGCATCACCGTGCGTCCCAAACACCCGTTAAAACACAACTTAATTCAAAATGTAACACAACGGCTGGTGTTGGCTAGTAACCCTGATACATGCACAAGCAAAATTCAAACCTACAGCCAATCCCATGGCCCCAAAGTAGCAAAAATGTTCAAATACATCTATATATACCCCAAAATAACTGTGACACCCTGTCTATGTTTCGAGTTTTGGTGAGCTTGATCACAGGACCCCGGAGCGGAGGATAGCGATTACAGCGAGGGAGAGAGGAGCTAACATTCGAGGTAGAAGGAGTTTTTGGAGTTTGGAAAGAGGAGACCATTGACTTAAAGAAACACATATCACACTTTTGCATATATCACATACACCCATACATACACATAGTCTTTTGTTTTTTAGCACATTACACATTTATTAAACTTTTTTTACAGTGTGAATCTGTGAGTGAAAGAGTGTGACAGAGAGTGAGTGTGATCGAGTGTGTCTGGGAGGGTCTCTGGGAATGCCTGGTTGTGAGTGGGTGAGTGATGGCTAGGAGAGGAGGACAGGAGAGAGGGATGAGGAGAGTAGTTCTCCTGGGGGTGTGAGTGATATCCTTCAGGTATCAATGTCAATGTGGAGAAGGGAATGGAAGATGGTCTTGGAATCCCCACACACAATATGCCACGTCCATGGCATGCAAGATGTTTGGGGCCATACTGTTTGCAGTGCAGTGCTGTGTCAATGACCCGATGGGGTGAAACAGAACATCATGTGCGGTGTGGTTAGTGTGTTGGCACCAATTCACAGGACTGATGGAGGACTTGCATGGATTGTTTGAATGCCTGTGTTATACTCACAGCTAAGGTGGTCCGTGATGAGCCTGTCTCTGATCTGCGCCCCTCTCAGGGTCTCCTCAACATGGCTGATGTCCACTGACACTTCAGGTATGGGGGGGTCCTGGATATCATCCACCAGCCTGGTGTCCACGGCGATGTTGTACAGTACTGCACACTCCATTATGATGTCACACACTTTTCCTGGGGCATACTGCAGTGCTCCCCCCAAGTGATCCAGACATCGTAATCAAGACTTAAGGAGGCCAAAGGTCCACTCAGTGGCATTCCAAGTTCTGCCATGAGCCTGGTTGTATCTTTGTATGTTTGGGGATTGGCAACCTGGGTCAGTAGCCCGGATTTGCAGCCATAGTCAGTATCACCTGTGTATCACCTGTGGAATGTGAGTGACATAGTGAGACACCGAGCACATGTTGTGTGAATGATGTTTTGTGTGGTGGACGTAATAGCTGTGAGTCAGTAGCATGGTGAGCAGTGTTGTGTGAACACCTGTGGATGTGGTGTGATTTAGTATTGTGAACTCACCCAGAAGCCATCCCCTTGTATAAGTTCCATTCTCGAAGTCTCTGTGGACTGAGAAGTTTTGTGGAATGTATGAATCATGAGAGCTGCCAGGATATTTTGCACCAGGGCCAGCCCAAGACATTGTGCTGCCTGGGTCCAAGGATGAAATGCTGCCCCCAAACCACACCCACCAAAACACAACCATATGGATGTTCTATGCGCTTTTAACCCTTTGAGTGCCAGAGGGATATGCAGTGCATTGCTTTGCAATGCATTTCATACCCCTCTGGCACACTTAGGGTTAAGCACCAGGTCTTTGAAAGACAACCAACTCCCCTGGTTACATTCCCTGTGCAGTTAGTATAATGTAAAGACAAATGGAAGAATTGCACATTTTAGATTATATTCTAATACTGTCCATTTTTTACAATTGCAGCAGAGCAATCTTTCACATAGGACATCACTTTAACCCTTTGATAACCAGGGGTGTCTGCACCTGTACTCAAAGGGTTATAAAATCTAACCGTACAGGAGCAGACATCCCTGGTTATGAAATTGTTAAAGTGTCCTGTGTGAAAGATTGCTATCTAACTATGCTGCAATTGTAAAAAACTGACAGTTATAAAATACCATCTATGACTGTCACCCCTCCATCCCACCCATGCCTGTCTCTCTCTCTCCCTCCATCCCGTCTCTCTCTCTCCCTCCATCCCACCCATGTCTGTCTCTCTCTTCACATGCCATACATGTCTCTCTCCTCTCCCCATGTGTCTCTTTGCCATGTATCTTCTCCTGTTTTGTCTCTCTCTTTCCTCCATGTCTGTCTCTCTCCTCTTCCATCCTCTGTCTGTCTCTCTTCTCCCTCCATGTGCAACAACCAGTTTGCCCATTAAATATTCCACTGCCAGATGCCCATTAAAACATGCCGCAGCACCCATATTGATGACCCAGGACTTACCCCAGCACATGCCCCATTGCCCATCCTGGACTTACCCCAGCACATGCCCCATTGACCACATTGCCCATCCAGGACTTACCCCAGCCAACACCCACAGGTGTCCAGCTCCCTGGTGTCTAATGGCAGACAGCTTGATCCTTCCATGCTGCCTCTCTCGCTCCCCGTGTGGTCTGATGTCTGAGCGCTGGCAGATCACGTGACTCCCGGCGATCTGACCTCAGTACAGCGCGGGGAGCGAGAGGCAGCATGGGAGGATGTCTGTGCGCAAGCTGACTGCCCGCCCGCAGAGTGGCTGTTGAGTCAGTGCCTCTTCCGGCAAGTTTTTTTTTAAGCAGAGGAGAAATGCCTTGGGGCAAATTGATTTGAATTGATTCGTAATCCTCATGTTGCTGTCACACACCATCTGCATGTTCATGGAATGGAAGTTCTTCCTGTTGATGAAGATATGTGCGTCACGTGCTTGTGCTTTGATATAGACATGGGTGCAGTCTATAGCACCCATGACCCTGGGCATGCCTCCCCTTGTGTAAAAGCCCTGCTTGAGATGTATCCGCTCCATGTCGGTGGTGACAAAATGTATGTAGGTACTGGCCTTGCTTTTGATGGCTGGCAAGACCTGGGCCAGCACTCTGGAGAATGTGGCCTGTGACATGCCAGATGAGTAACCCTCAGTCGACTGGAAGGCGCCACTTGCCATGAAGTGTATGGCATACAGAAGTTTTTGCAGGCTAGTGAGGGCATGGTTGTGGATGTAGATCGGATCCACCTGATCCTTGATGACCTCATACAAGGCAATGATGCTGGTCGGCCTCAACCTGTAGCTATCAATCACCTCGTCATCAGTCATTCCAAAGATAGTGACCCTTGGGTGGTATACCCTGGGCCTTGGTGCTCGTCTATACATCCTCCGCTGCTGCAGGGGTCCCTGTGGCAGCTGGGGAGCATCCTGTTGCTGGAGCTGTGCATCTGCAGGCAGGTGCTGTCCTCCAGGTGGGGATGGGCTCCTGTGTGGCTGTTGAGCCAGAGCCTCCTAACTCGCAACAGGTGAAGGCTGTTGATCAGGTGTGCCTGGGGCTTGCTGGTGTTCCCTAGCTCTCGCCCTTGCACGCTTTCTCCTCAGTCTTCTCATCAGTAAGTATCCCAACAATCTTATTGTTCTCTCTCTCTCTGTCTGTGTCTCTCCCTGAGTGGAAAAGAAGCCACAAGTGAGTGTGGTGAGCTGTCCCTTTAAGTACATGGTAGGACGTTGTCTAGGTGTGGTGATGAGGTGAGTGATGACCAATGGGAAGGTGTTTGTTGTCCACGTAAGTGTTGGCGGGTGTGTCTGTGTTTTAAAATGTGGTGTGTTGTGATTGCTTTGTCTCTGTCAGTTGCGGGTGTGAAGTTGTGGGGCGCAGGTTATGTCTGGATTGTGTGGTGATGTTGCACAGGTGAGCTTGTTTTGTATTGGCAGATGTCCATGTTGTGTGATAACCCGCATTGTTCCATGCCATGTTGTGTTGGTGTTTTTTTTAAAGTCCTTGTCCCTGTGGTATTGCTGCTTGTTGTGTGCGACAGTGATTTGTGGTGTCTGGCCATGTTTTTGTGTTATTTTGGCATTGCACGGGTTAATTTTGACATTTACATGCTTGTGCGGTAAGCATTTTGTCTATTTTCCTATGTAACAGGTGGGGTATTTTTGACCATTAAAAGGATAGTAATGTTTCATAATAAAAACAGATTCCACGTCTGAGAAGACATGGCTTACACTAGGTAAAGGTTTGAGAGATAAGACTTATATCGTTCTTAATGTTTTTTTAATGCCTACAAACTAAAATAAAGATAAAAGGAAGTATTACTATCCCTTTAAAGGGATAGTAATGTTTCATAATAAAAGCAGCTCTAATTAATCATCATAGTATTTGGACTTTGGAGAGTGTTATTTCAATACTGTCAGAGTTATAGTTCAAGAGTAATTCAATGACAAAGTGTCCTCTTCCCGCCCCTTTTACTGATGTAACACTGCTCAGCCAGAGCAGAAGGGAGGTGCCCAGGTAGACTGCAGAGAGGGACAATCTTCAATTAAGATAAGGGAAAAAGCTGAAAAGCTTGTCAAGGGGGGCAGGGCTTTCATTGTTCTGATAGGAAGAATATTGTCCCCTTCTGTTATCCGTCTGGTCTTACAACCAGATTCCACATCTGAAAAGAGATTGCTTACACTAGGTAAAAGGAGCGGGAGGGGGAAACTTTGCTTGTGAATATCTGTCAAACCATAAAGGTTTGAGAAATAAGATTTATATCGTTCTTCATGTTTTTTTTTTGCCTACAAAATAAAATAAAGATAAAACGAAGTATTACTGTCCCTTTAAGTGTCTAACTGCTAAGAAACCTGGCTCTTAACTTCTGTCCGTTAAGTGTATCATTTCTTCAGCCGTTAACAGTACTGCAGTCCTATGAATGGCTCTGGGGATTCTTGTTCCATGCGTCTCAATGCACGTCAGGATTATCAAAGTGCCATTAGCTATTCTTTAGATGGATCTTTAAATTGCTAAATACATCTTAACGCACCCGGTAGTGTTTGTTTTTTATTTTTTTATAACGGCTGCCTCTAAATCTACCCCCTGATTCTCTTTCTCTCACCCTCTCTCTCTCTTTCTCTCTCCCTCTCTCCCTCTCTCTCTTTCTCTCTCCCTCTCTTTCTCTCTGTACAGTATGCCCCTATATCTATGTCTAACAACCATGTTTCACTGTAGCGCTACAGCCTGATTAGTACTCTACGACATGGTGCATTATTAATCTCTGTTCCTATTTTTATTTAACCCCTGCACTGATTTTCTACCAAGGCATTATTTGCTTTGTCCCTCTTCTACCTATTACTTGGGTTTCTTGCACTCTTGATTTTGGGTTCAGTCGTATTGTGGTTGTGGTGTTTTTATTAACTTATATCCACTTTTACAAACCTTTTCCTTTTTTGAGACACTATGTCTGTAAGAATGGGCACGCATCGCGTCCATATTGGATGGAACCTAGAACACTTATATGGAACTTATCTTGCTGATAGTTAGCCTAACCTTCCACAATGGCTTACCCTCTTCCATTCCGGTTCTGCTTGCCACATTAACTCATTGCAGTCAGATAAGTAGTTTTATATACTTATAAATACTTAAATACTTGTATTTCTCTGTTATTCTTTTACAGCTTTTACTTCATAGTTTAAGGGTCAGAGATATGAGGAAATTTAGGCAAGTCTAAAACTTCTAAGGTTTTGGGGTCCTTTTACCCATTTTCCCCCTTTTAATCCCTTGCTTCTCATGCCAGGTGGGTCTTTCTAGGGAGTTCACTACTGGCACTCTGTTTCTCTCTTCTTTTGTGGTCCCTACGGAATACCGGGTCCTCATCTGTTGAGTAGGAGCCTAAATGGGTAAAGACCTTAATTTAGTAACATGGTTGACAAGGCTGAATAAAGATATGCCTCCAGCCCATGCCAAAATACCCCTGTTGATCCAGAGGAAGGCAAATAAACTAAAACACTGAAGCCATTTCCGAATAATCCCCAAGTCGGGAAAAAAAAATCCTTCCTGACACCAAATGGCAACCTATCAGCATTGAAGCCACCTGTCATAGTTCTCAATATTGTACCATGCTAGACAGGTATCCATTGCTTTTTGAAAGTAATTACAGTATTTCAGGCAAAACATCCTGATGCAAAGAACTCCATAGCTTTACCTCACTCACTGTAAGAAATTCCTGCCTTTGTTTTAGTCGAAATCACCCTTCCTCTAGTCTTAATAGATGACCTCTTGTTCTTAGCTCATCTCTTTGCGTAAATAATTAATTGGATAGTTCTTTGTGTTGACCTTGAATATATTTATAAATGGTAATCATATCACCCCTTAGATGTCTCTTCTCTAATGTGTAAACAAACCCAGTTTGTCTAGTCTCTTTATAACTCAGGTCCTCCAATCTCTGTATCAGTTTTGTTGCACATCTCTGCACTTTTTCCAGTTCAATAATGTATTTTTTAAGAACTGGTGTCCAAAACTGTACTCCATATTCCAGATGAGGCCTATCTAAGGGTTTATATAGAGGTAAGATAATATTAGCACCCAATGCACCTACGCCTCTTTATATGCAGGCTAGTAAACTATTTGCTTGTGCAGCTGCTGAGTGAGTCTGCACACTGCTGTGAAGTCTATCAGTACTCATAAATCTTTCTCCAAGTCATTTCCCATTTAGGGTATATGTAGCACGTTTGTTTCGACAGCCCAAATGCATAATCTTGCATTTATCTACATTAAATATAATCTGCCACTTTTCTGCCCATTCACTCAATTTATCTATATCCTTCTGCAGAGAAAAACATCCAGCTCTGTATGTATTTCCTTACATAGCTTATTGTCATCAGCAAATATTGAGATGCTACTTTCAATTCCCACTTGTAGATCATTAATAAAAACATTGGAAAGCATTGGGCCTAGGACTAAAAACTGTGGCACTCCACATACAACTTTAGACCAACTTGAAAAGGCTCCATTTACATCTATCATTTAACCAGTTCTCAATCCATGTACAGATAACACCTCCCAAACCGAAGCCTTTTAATTTATACAGTAACCTGTTGTGAGGCACTACATCAAAGAATTTTGAAAAATCCAAGTATACAACATCAACAGTAATTTCCTTGTCCAAATTACTACTTAACCTTTTGTAAAATGCAAATAAGTTAGTCTGACATGATCTATTGTTCATAAAACTCCTACTAATAATATTGTTTGTCTTCACATAGTTTTGAATACTGTCAGTTAGTAACTCTTCTAATATCTCACATGTCTATAATTTCCTGGTTTGGATCTTGCCCCCTTTTTTGGCACTACATCAGCTTTTCTCCGGTCACAAGGCACTATGCCTGATGAAAGTGAATCAATAAATATTAAATATAATTGTCTTGCTATTACTGAATTAAGTTTCTTAAGTACCCTTGAGTGTATACCATCAGGTCCAGGTGCTTTATTCGCCATAAACTTTTCCAGTCCTATTCATTTATTAAAGGGGTCTTGGGCCATAGGACAGTCTGTGCAGTCCAAAAGGTGCATTAGCCATTCTATGGAAGGTGATGACCTCATCATTGGGGATTCCTCCACTGAGGAAGGGGAAACTGATGCAGACATCCTTCACTATTGGGGATTCTTAAGAAGAAGACCTCAGTTCTGCTGAGGATCTTGTTGGGCTGTCCTGGCAAAGCTTAAAGGGTTAGTGAACCCCTAAAAAAACTGTTCGGGAATTGATAGGAATAATAAAAAAACATGTAATGCCCTTATTCCCATCTCTCAAACAGTTATGGTTTGAGAGATGTAAGAAAATAAAGACCTCCGTACCCTCCCCTTTCTGCCTGACGAGCTGTAAAGCTGTCAGAGGCAGAATCCGGTCGACCGACTTTAGGCGGCTCTTCGGGAGTGCTGACATCAGGATATCTAACTATAATTACTTCATCGGTATGGTCTACAACGTGTTCCTAGCTTGCAAGCACACGTTGTAGACCATTCCGATGAAGTAATCATAGTTAGATATCTCAATGACGTTGCTCCTGAAGAGCCGCCGTCTGGTCCCGGAAGCAGGATCTCATGACGTCCGCTATACAGCGGACGCATGAGAAGGGGGTGGGAGCGGAGGTCTTTATTTTCTTTCCTGTCTCTCCAACCATAATGGGAAGAGAGATTGGAATAAGGGCATTACATTTTTTGTATTATTCCTATCAATTTGCGAACAGTTTTTTTGGGGGGTTTACTATCCCTTTAAGATTTTGAAGGCCTCAGAGTCTAGTTCCACCTCCCCTGATATTTTCAAGAAATGCAAAAATAGATTGCCATATCCCCCCCTCACATCCTAAGGTTAGGTTTACCTGGAGGAAGGAGAACACCTGACAGGAGGTTATTTCTTAATCAATGTATCTCTCTGGTTTTGTCCCCAACCCCATTTTTTCTGCTGAGGGATACGCACAGTGGACCACCCCCCACTCCTCCAATTTATCACCTTGCTAAGAATACAGCTTTGCACTGGCGGATTCCATAGCTCTTAAGGATCAGGTGATTAAATGCCTGATTCCTATTTTGGCTGAAAAATCCTGCAGCTCCTGATGCTGTACTATGCATTATCTTTGCTATTGCATGTGTACACAGGGCTAAGGCTTGTTTGGAGGGGGGTCAGTTTTTGGATGTTGTCTAAGCAGATGCAGCTAAGGAGGATCAAGGGGTACTTATATCCAATATCCTTAATGCTTATGCATACCTTCCTGAAGAGGCCTTCTCTAGGGTCACTTGTAGGTATCAATTTACTTGTAGGGTTCAGTTCTGTAGCCACACTGGTAGGTATCAGCTTTCTCTTTGGCTTCATATTTGGTTGGCTGAGGTTTCTGATAGCTCTTCCCTTTGTGGAAAAACAGCTGGAGAATGTTATCAGCCATGTCACTGGATGCAAGAGTTTTCTACCATTTTTCCATGGACAGTTTTCATTACCCCCTGCCAGTATGCGAACATGCCCAGGGCATTAATTACCTTGGCAACCGAGCCATGTTTCACCACAAAACCCAAGCAGACTTGGTAAGGCAAGAAGCCTAAGCAAAAGCTCAAAGCTCACTAGCCCACTATCACGGTGCCCGTGATTCCAGCTACATTTTGACATGTTTACTTCCTGATGCCTTTTTATTGGCTGTGCTGTATAGCTCCTCCCAGTGACAAGCCTTTATATACCTTGGGCTGTCACTTATGGGTTGCCCTTTCGTGGTGTATCCGTTGCCTAATGCTTGTTCCGTTTACCATTAATACCAATGTATGCCGTTCCTGCTCTGTGTACCGACCCAGATTAGCTAACGTTCCTGCTTTCTGTTCTGACCTGCCTGGCTGACATTCCTGCTCTGTGTACCACCTCGGCTTGTTTGACGTTCCTGCTCCGTGTACCGACCCGGCGAGATTGGCGATCCTGCTCCGTGTACCGAATCGGCTTGGTTGACATTCCTGCTCCGTGTACCGACCCGGCTGGGTGAAGTTCCTGTGCTGTTCCTGCTTGCTGATCCTTCTATGCCCGCTGTTGCACATGCTTCAGTGGTCCTGCAGAGCTTCCGGTACCGCTTGGTAGTCCAGTCCGTGATCCGTTCACTCACAGTGCCAGTGTTGTCCTCCGATCATTCCGTTAAGCACCACGATCACTCGGTCTGCCGTTCTGTGTTTGGGTTCAGTTGGGTGCCTCAGGTTACATTTCACCTACAGACCAGAGCGTTCGTTAACCCCTTCAGGGGAGGTGCTGGGCATACGCTTGAAGTTTTAGTCTCCGTTGGGCGTACGTCTCCTACGGCACTAGCACTGACTTACGTTGTTGGTAGTCTCTGGTGGGTGTCCACTTAAGCAGCCTGGCTGCCTTGCCAGACATCCGCTGGCATATCAGTTGCATACGGTCAGTCGCTGTTGTTACTCTCTGCTTAGAGAGTCACATTGGGCCTTCCATACCTCAGGGCCAACTCAGTCATTGGCTCCACTTGTATCTCTTGTCATAATACACTGTATCAATTGTGATTTACCTGACCTGTGTCAGTATTGTATTTTGCACTACATGCTGGACCCGTGTGGGTTAATCATTCCTTTGTAACCTGTCCTGTGTCAGTTACCATTTCTCTGTATGCTTGACCCGCGTGGGTTACTGTTATTCATTGTGTGCAAATAAAATTGTGTTTTTACCAACACCTTCCGTTTCTGAGTGTACTGAACCGTAACACCCACCTCCACATAACTCGCTGGGGTCTGGTCCACATTAATCAATAGGAGGTTGTCTGCAATTTTTCCATGGCACTCAGAGCATTTCCATGGAGGATCAGTGGGTTTTGTGGTTAAGTTCAGGAGGGTACTATCACGGTGTCCGTGCTATGCTGGCGACATTCTGTCAGTTTCCTCTATTAATCTCGCTCATTTGTTGAAGTGACTTGTCCCCACCTAGTATTTATCCTTAAATACTGGGCCTTGTCACTTATCCGGTGCCCTTTCGTGGTGTTTCCGTACCAGCGCTTGTTCCACTACTACATGTGATCTCTGTGTACCGACCCGGCCTGCCAGATGACTCTGCATCTTGTTCCTGCCTGTGTACCGACCCGGACTATCTGACTATTCTGCATCTCGTTCCTGTCCTGTGTACCGACTCGGATTGGCTGACGTTCCTGCTCTGTGTACCGACCTGGCCAGGCTGACGTCCCTGCTCTGTGTACTGACTCGGATTGGCTGACGTTCCTGCTCTGTGTACCAACCTGGCCCAGCTGACGTTCCTGCTCTGTGTACCGACTCGGATTGGCTGACGTTCCTGCTCTGTGCACTGGCCCGGCTGGGCTCCTGTGGTTGCGTATCCCCCCTGCTATGCCTTAGCCGGTCTCCGGTTGGGGTTGTGACAGGATCCTCTCTGTCTCAGGACAGTCTCTCTCTGCAGTCTAGTCTCCGTTGTTACCGATGTCGCCCAGACGACATTGCTGTGTGTTCCTTCCCTCCGTGCAGTCCCCGGTTGGGTGCTTCTCCAGGCAAGTTGCTCTAGTCTCCGTTACTGCTACGGCAGTCCACAAGTTGCCCTGGTCTCCGTTACTGCTACGGCAGTCCACAAGTTGCTCTAGTCTCCGTTACTGCTACCGCAGTCCACAAGTTGCCCTGGTCTCCATTACTGCTACGGCAGTCCACAAGTTTCTCTGGTCTCTGTTACTGCTTGGGCGTTACTCGATATTGTTCTCTCACTTCAAGATTGAGTTTCTTAAAGGGCCTCACGCTATTAGGGCCTGTCGGTCCTCCCGGCCTAATAGTAACCCATTCAGTGCTGCCTAACTTGAGTATCACACGAAAACTGCCTGACCTGTGTCAGTATATTGTATTCTGTATTACTTGCATATACTGGACCCGTGTGGGTATACCTCATTGTTACCTGTCCTGTGTCTGTACTACATTGCTCATATATTACTGGACCCGTTATTGTTATTATAACTGTTCAATAAAACTGTGTTTTATCCAAACCTACTGTGTCTGTGTGTCAAACAAACCGTTACAGGTACACCATATAATTTTTACAGTACCAAGTGAAGTTGTTTTTAGATGCATTTTCGTGTCTGCTATACATGAAGGTGTTGGTACCGTTCCTTTTTTCATATATAAAAAAAAATGTTGTATACTGTCTTATTCTGGACTTACGGCTTCAAAACCTTTTTGTGCTTGCTGCTCTGTTCAAGATAGTCTTTGGTCTCTGTCATTGCTGTAATGTGTCTGGGGGATGTTTGACTTTTCTAGACATAAAGGATGAGTGTCTGTGTATTCCACTATTCATTACAAGATCATTATTTTTCAGTTTACTTTCCTTCCTTTTGGGGTGGCTTCCATTCTGCGGATTTTTATAAAGGTCTTGACAGTCTTGACGACTCATATCCTCTCACTGGGAATTTGTACCTGGATGACTTTTTTACTGAATGCTTCTTCATAGGAGACTTTGCGACTTCAAATTCTATCTTGTGTGCTCATTCTGAAGCAAAACGGGTGTGTTCCATCCCAGGACCTCCGCTTTCTTAGTATGAGGTTCAGCACTTTCTGGGGAAGGCTTTTTATTCTGTCGTTAACTCACCAGGTGTCTCAGTTTATACTTTAACCCCCTGTGACTGTGAGTATATGTGAAGGTTTTCAGCCACCTAGTTTATTCTCTGGAGGCTGTCCTCCTTAAGTCTTGTTACTATGTTGCTGAGATTGTCTACTGCAGGTACGATGTTTTACATTTCACAATAAAATTTATTGATTTTAAGAAGATATGTTACAGTTGCGTTCCTGCCAATGAGCACAGATCGGAAGTGGTGCAATGTTTTTTTGTTTTTTTTTGTGTGTTCATCTCGAGGTTAAGGAAGACCTTTGTATTTATGTTGCACGTTCGATGTTTACAAGTCAATCTCAGAAAGTAGGAGCTTCTGTCTTTTTTCAGCTTTTTACCCATATATTTCAAAACATATGCTGGATGTATTTGAATGGAGCCGCTGAATTTGCTATTTGGTTATATGCATATACTGAACTCCCAGCCTTGTGTGAATTATGCACCTGCACCTCCCAGATCAAATCAGTCAGGATGGCTGGCATTTGCATGGTCTGGAACCACATGAATATCTTAAAGAGATGCTGAAATTAAGTTTAAGGTTTGACAATGACAAGTTGTTTTTTTCAGTTCTGTAGAGTTGTTGTGGGCGGACCTAACTTATGCCAATACGCGGCTGAAGTGTGCTCCCTGCCGCGTTAATATAGGCCTAAGAGAGGGCCCATAGGAAGAAGAAGAGGAAAAAAAAAAAAAGGGGGGGGGGGGGACTGCCTAAGGGAGGGATTCCGAAATCTCGCAATGTAACTGAGGGCTACCGACTGAGGTATAAGAGTGTACGTCGGTCCACCCACAACTTCAGGCTAACCAATAGTCTTATACTTAACATTGTTTTACACATCACTGTTATATCATGTGGTTCTCTTTGTAGGGCTGTTGTAGCTCAAGAAATTTACTCTCTAGCTTTTCAAAATACATGTATAATCATTGATGAGGCTGAAAAAAAGATGTTCTTCCATCGAGTTAACTCCATGCCATGTCATCCTTGTTGATCGAAAGCAAGGTACAAAAAGTTCTATTGAAGCCATTTCCAATTAAGTCCCAAGTGGCTAAAAAAATCCATATATTTGCTGGATTTCAATCCTATCTGTTTTGAAACTCATAACTCGCAATATTGTTCTGAGTTAGGAAGGTATGCATTACTCTAGTTTTAATGGAGGACTTGTTGATTTTTCTCAGCTCTTTGAGAAAATAGTTTCTTAGAGAGTTTTTTTAATTGACCTTGAATATGTTTGTAAATGTAATCATATCACCCCTTAGTTGACTTTTCTCTAATTTAAACAAACTCAGTTTGGCTAGTCTGTCTTTATAACTCCAATTGTCCAATCCTTTTATCAGTTTTGTTGCATGTCTCGTGATTGACTGCCCAGTCATGTGTATCATTTAACCAGGTTTCAGTCACACCAATTACAGTAGATCATATTGCTCATTTATTACAGTCAGTTCCAGTTCTCCCATTATACGAGCCAGACTACAGGCAATAACATGCACACATTTTACATTACTGCCTGCCCTTCTAAAGAACTGCATTCTTTGAAATATTTATTTACTTTTTATCAGACTATAACATAGGCTATTCCCTATTAGATGAACTAGCCCATCCCCCCTTTCCAACCCTTGCCCCTTTTTTTATCCCATTTTTTCAATTGCACTTCCTAATCCATCCTGTGTTGTATCACCCTCACCTCCCTTTCTAACTTATTCTCCTCCAACCCTCTGATCATCCTAACCACTAGCACAGTATCTCCCCTTCTGCTAAGATACAGTCTATCTCTACTACAAATATTGCCCCCAGTGCTTTATTTACTGAAACCCCTCCACCAAGTCTGTAGCCACATTTTTAACTTCTGAATCTCCTGTTACCTTTCGGGTGTAGTGCTTGGCACTGGTGGTATTTCAGAAAATGTTACCTTAAAAATCCTTTGCTCTTAGCTTAAAGGTTAGTAATGTCTTTATATAAAAAAATGCAATGTTGCAGCTATTACAAAAATAAACTAAACAATCCCAGTCCCATCTCTCAAACCTTTATGGTTTGAGAGATATATGATGCTGAAATTCCCCCTCCCTCTCTCCCATTTCCCTGAAGTCAGCTGTAAAGCTGACAGCAGGAGATGCATGTTGTCCGACTCTAAGAGGAGCCAAAATAGCGCAATGTAAAAAGAAATACTTCACTGGAATGGTCTACAAAGTGTGCCTGGTTTGCAAGCACACTTTGTAGACCATTACAATGAAGTATTTCTTTTTTACATTGCAACTCTCTGGGAGGGGAGGATTTTAGCATAAAGGTTTGAGAGATGGGACTGGGATTGTTTAGTTTATTTTCATAATAGCTGCAATATTATTTTTTTTATAATACTAACCCTTTAAGATAATGACTTAATCCCTGAAACCCCACTTAACAGATCTCCATCTTTCACTGAATTTGGTACCATCATATACCATGACAGCCAGATTTTGCCCAGCACCTCCCAACAATCTATCAGCCCAATCTACTAAATGACAAACACAAGCATCAGGGAGACAGCAAATTGTTTGACTGTACTGATCCTGATGTCACATTACCCTGTCTGTTTTCTTTATTATGGAGTCCCCTACCACCTGTGTAGGTAAGCTTGCATCCCATTGATATAGCACTAGAGCCTCTGCTCTCCCTCAAGGGCATTCCTGTAACAACACCCCAAAATAAAGATTCACACTTTACTGGCTTTAGGTTTACCACACTGTGCTGTTAGATTGGTTAATTAAATGCACCACTGCCTTCTTCATCTGTTTATTCAAGTGCTAGGTCATAATTCTGGCTTGTTTGCTTTCCTTAACATGTTTCAGGAGATACCAGCATGGTGAATTCTGAAGATGTACTGTCTCCAGAGGTAGGATACCCATACAATTTTGATAGAAGTAAAAGTTGGTCATCAGTTAGTGGCCCAGATATGTTGACTTAGTAAATGTTTTGTTGCATGGTTTCTTTAGGATGTAAGGTGAAATGACAATTAGCTGGTTTGTTGTAAAGAACTAGACACACTTGCAGGACTGTGGTGTCTTGATTTTATTGGTTCAGAGCTAGATGCTATGTTTGGTTCAGTTTATTTGGAGGTACACGTCAGACTTGGGTGGTTACTTGTGGCCTTGGTAGCTATGAGCAAGGGTATGGTATTTCTCTTAAGTTCCCTTAAGCCTTAGTTTGGTTGTTATCTATTCTTTTTATTTGGGGTGGGAGAGGATGTCTCCTGGAAACTGGCACCTTTCACCTCTTGTGATTCCATTTGACGTGGGTTCTGTCTCTTTGTTTTGCTAATTGATGTAATTAGTTATTTTTGTGACTGCTATGGATCCCTGCTTAAGTTGTGCCCTTAGAAGTGCCATGCATTAAAGGGTCTTACTGTACAACTTAATCTTATATTTTCTTTTTCTAAACATTTTCGCAGATATCTTTTGTTCAGAGATGCTTTTGCTTTTCTTGATAGTATAAATCAGTTTCCTTTAAATTAAATTTTAACACACATTTTACAAATGTTTTAAACTAATATGTATTGTTTTGCTAAAGCTTGATGTGTACAACTTCAGTCCGGTACAAGATTGTTGTTACACAGTTTTTGTAAATATTATTTGATTTCTTATTATTTCTTAAATTATATTATTTTGAAATAACGCAGTTACCTAAAAATGGTGTTAGCATTTGTTTTTGCATAAAGTGAACCAATTCAATATCTGTTTTTATAAACATTTATATATCACTTTAATATGATGACCAGACCTCCCTTTTTATTGTGCCCCATTATTTTATTTTTATTCCAGAGGGCTGCCAATTAAGAGTTTCCCCCTTACAGTGTTTTTTTACAGCTTTTTTTCTTAGTTATGCTTGCAGCCCTTTTTCTTTTTCTTTGTTTTTTTTTCTCAGTGTTTTAGCCCTTTGCCCTAGTTTGTCTTGTTCGTTAAAAAAAAGCAATCTTTGAGAAAAAAAAAAAAAAAATTCATATAGAGAAAAAATGTATTTGTCTTACCAGAAATACCTTTTCCTCCAGTATTTCAGACTACCACACCTAAGATGACTCTTCTCCCTACAGTCAGTTAGAACAGGAACATTTTACAGTGAGGATAAAATCCCTTTCTCATTTTAGCACTCCTAATTGATCATACAGAATAAACTGAGACAAAAATCCCATAAAAATGTCTTTTGATGAGGGAGGGAAGTATGGTGTGTTACTTCGGGAATACAGAAGGAAAAATAATTTTTGGTTAAACTAACTCAGTTTTTCCTTCATATTTCTAGGCAGCACACCTGGGAACTATCCGAGATTATGTTAATAGGGAAGGAAAGCAGCTTCAGTTCCACAAACTGCATCTTGAACAGAGACTAAAACCTCTGCCTGATGAATGCTGAACCATGTCACAGCTCCACAAAACTGCTCATTAAAGGCATTTGTCCTTTCCATCAAGTAGTTGAGACCACTCATAGAATGGGCCGTAATTCTTGATGCGGGGTCTTCCCTGAAACTCCTGTAAGTTTCACAGATCGCCTGCTTGATCCATCTTGCAGCCAAGGACTTAAAGGGTTTCTTCACTTTGTTGAAACAATGGAAATTCATAAACAAGTTAGTAAAATTACAGAAATGGAAAGTCCTTTGTATATAGAACTACAAATATCTCTTGATATCCAAAGTGTGCAATGATGCCTCAGCTTCCAAAGTCGGGTTTGATTAAAACGGTAGGAAGTATAGTCTCTTAATTTTCAGTGAAAGGCTTATGCGACTTTAGGAGCAAAGTTAGGAACCACCTGAAGAACAACTTTATCCTTATAAATATTGATGTAGGACTATAAGGAAGATACAGTTTTCTGATGTCAAGAAGACTTCTTTTACTGAAAAAATTGTTGTGGCTTAAATTTATGTGAGGTTAGAGCAGAAAAATCCAATTTGAAATTCCAGGTAGGTACTGAAACTTGGATTCTAGATTTCAGATTACTGACAGCCTTGACAAATCTCTTGATGAGTTATCTGACAATCGGGTTCCCAAGATAGCTCCTAATGATAAGATTTGCACTTGCACTGACACCCAGAGAGAAACCTTCTTGGAGAAAATCAAATACTTTTGTTATGCCTAGATGTTCAGGATTAGCATTTATAAGATCACACAAGGAGGAAGAATGATTCTAGATTTTGGTATAGATCCTGGATGTGACCTGTTTTTTAGTGTGAAACAAGGTGTTCATCATTTTCAGTGACAGAACTTTGGATCTCAAGATAGAAGTATCTCTCTTTTAGGGAAAAATCTTATTAGCCAGAGAGGAGCAATTAGGATAGTTCAGCTAGTTAGGACAGTATGCTTTTGCAGTTGAGATCTCCCTTCAGATGTACATCTGATAAGGCTTTTATATTATTTTATGTCCAAAGGCATATCTTATAGAAAAATGGAACCATGGTTTTCCCTTATCTGTTCAAATGTACCATATTGTCTGACTGAATCATTAATGTTTTTTGATTCATTCTGGATCTGAAAAATTAAGTGCTATACATACTAGTATGGCAGGAGCGAGCTTCTGATGGTTTGATGGTAACTGGCTTTGGTAAGTCTGCCAGGTTTTTTTTTTTTTTATCTCCGATACCACTTAAATTGTCACCCCATCCTAACACACTATCATATGTAGATATGCTCACTCTGTATGGGATGATTCAAGTGAGTCCCTTCGATATGTTACTTCTGTTGTGTCACCATCAGAGAGACTGACATATTCTAGGTGAAAATGGCATTTGTATTTTTTTACCTCAAAAGTGCAATACACAGAGAAGAAATATCCTGAAGTACATCATACTGGACATGCTAGAAATGACAATCCAGCCACAAGGAGCCTAGCAATTCCATTTAGAATGTGAGAAACACAAAACCCCAAATGTATGTTTTAGCCTATTTGGCTCTCAAAGCATGGGCTCCATATCTGTATTCCACATAACATATAGCAAGACCATGCCAGAGTGTAACTTACATGTGCAAATTAATGATTAGAGGTGCTCAATTAGGAAAGTTCATGCCAGGGTATAAAGCAGGCTCTACAGAACTTTAGCCTACCCAGGGTGCAATCTCATTTAGCTCACAGGTGAAGTACACAGATAGGAAATAATAATGAAGCACATGATATGGAACCTGCCAAAAAAGACAGCCCAAGCACAAATTTTCGGGAAATTCCTCTCTGAACAAGAGAAGCAGCTAATCATAAATGTATGGTAATCACTGGACACACTCACCAAATTACAGGATTTGGATGATGCCTTCCTTGATGTATGACCTGAAGTTTCTTCAGGCTCAGATGTACGCTGTAAAAAAACATTTATATATACATCTATACATATGATTGGAGGACATAATCCAGAGGTAAATAAGTGGAACTAAAAGGCCATACTCTCTGGACACAAAAGACTCCTTAATTAGCAGGGCAACAGCAGCAGGGGAAAAAGCCACACACAGGAAATGGCTTTTCTTTTTGTAAAAGGAGGGTTTAGCAACTACCCTCCTGCTATAAAGCAACCCTGCCCACACCTGGATCCCATAGATATTGTCAACATCTCCAGGGAGAAGCATCTGACCTGAAACCTAGAGATAAGGGTTGTGGCAACTGGGAGAGTGTTGGAGCTGTCATTTGGAGCAGAGAAGTCAGAGCAGTGATACTCCAAAGGTCCAAGTAAGCACTTGTTAGACTGAATAACATTGTAAAGGCACAGGTTGCAGCATTGACATCATATTGGTCTAAATGCAAATGATGACTCTAAACAAACTGGAATGCATGATGAATACTAGTAGCATTGCTAAACACAGCAAATAGCCAAGGAACCTTAATCTCACTCTCCAGAACCAGGGGAAGGACACAAACTGGGCTTGAGGCTGGATCAGAATAGACTGAATTCAGAGGTTTTTTTGACCCAAGGGTTCCTCTGGAGATGGAATAAGAGGTAGGGACAAATCCATACACTTCCCCAGTTATCATTTCACATAGCTGACTCCTGTGTGCCTCAGTAACCCACCTAGGGCACAGACAAAAAGAAAATCACATTCATTACGTCTTCCAGGGGGAGGGATTTCATACCAGAAGTAACATGTTCCTGGCCTACTTGGGAGGAAGGGTCATCTCAGGTGTGCTGCACGGAGATGTGAAGGAAAAGAAGATGGCAAAATGGAAAAAAAAATAAAAGAATACACTAATTAACTAATTGCTTAATCTACAGGAAACAGATGTGTGAAACATTCAAACACCTGAACATGATGATTACAAATAAGTAAGAGAATCAGGGAGAGGAGCATGAACAAATTTGAGTGCAAAAGATCATGGTGAGTTCTATTTTCCTTTTTCAAAAGTAATTACACTAAATAGCAATGTGAATATCCAAATAATGACATGATAACCAAAGCAAGATAAATCTAGGATTATATTTTACCTTAAAATAATAATCTTGCCTTAACCCAATGAATGCACAATTACTTTTAGCTAAACTTAAATACACCTTTATATTTCCAAAATGGAAGCTAAGAACTAAAACAAACTTTGTTAAAGCTATTTTCATGTATTTTACCAAAATGATAACAATGACAAGGCAATTCTAAAAAACATCTGTTTCTGCAAAAGATCTGAAACAATGTATGTTTAAATTCCAATTAAAATGTATACTTTTAAAGCAGGGGCAAGAAGTGGCATTCCATCTGTTACTGGACTACAACTTCTGTTATACTCAAAGTATGGCTGGCTAACAACAATGGGAATTGTAGCTCTGCATTATCTAGAGGGCCAGATAATTTAGAGCTAGGTGGATCACCATTGCTTAAAACCACTGAATGTCAGTGTCATCTCAAATGCATTTAAAGAGTTTAAGTAGAAATTTTAATATAAACATTAAATGCAGTATAATAATGATCAAAGTAATTATCAATTTCAACATGTTATTGTTTGCTATGCATTGAGACATCTTTAGCAACAATAAATGCATTTTAATGATCAATTTCAGCATTTAATTTTTTGCAATGCGTGGAGACATCTATAGCAGTTAAGTGTAAAAGTGTATATTGCACTCAATATTTTAACACTTTTCAAAAAGGATGTAATAAGTATACTTAGGAAATGCACTAGAAAAAATATTGAACAAATTAAATAATATAATTACAAGGGAAAACATTACACTATTATTATTTAAAAACAAATAAACTGGGGTACATATCACAAATGTTTTGGATGCTGGATTGGTTTCCAATACATTGCTTGGGTGTGTGATGGGGAGCTCACTAGCATCCAATCAATTGGCTAACAACACAAACAAAAAATGAACAGTAAATAGTAAAAATATTCTTAAAATAATCAGCTATGTAGCTGGGAACACAGTTTCAACTCCTCCAACCACTTTATGGGCAGCAGAACGGGTGAGCTGTTGCTCCCAAGAATTGTAAATAATGTGTAACACGTGTTACACATGATTGATCTTGTTTCTTTTTCAGTTAGTGTTTCTTGTACACGTTCAAGCTTCTCTTGATATTTCCAGCAGCATTAACACAGTCTCTTTTTTTTTCCCATAAAATGTTTTTCCCATTTTGGAAACCTTTTGGGACCATTGCTAATTAGGGAGACAGTGATCTCCCCCACAGCTATGAATAAAGAGAAACAAGTGTCTCAGTCTTTGCTGATGATACTTAACTGTGTGTGGAAATACATAAAGAGCATGATGTTTTTCTCTGCAGATGGAATGAGTCAACGGATGGAAAAGTGTCAGATGAGGCTTAATATGCTTAAATGTAAGGTTATGCATTTGGGCTGCAGAAACAAACATGTTGCGTGTACGTTAATTGGGGAACTAATCTGGTAGATATTTGGAAGCACTGATAGAGAATAGCCTTCACAGCAGTGTGCAGTGTCGCTCAGCTGATGCAAAAAACAATATAGTACTTTTACGGATAAAAAAGGAGTATAGGTGCACTGGATGGGAATATAATTCTACATTTACATAAATCCTTGGTAAGAGTGAGTCTTGGGCACCATTTCTAAAGAAACCCTTTATTCAACTGGAATATGTGCAGAGACATGTAACAAAACTGCTAAAGAGATGGGAGGATCCGAGTTATAAAGAGACTATACAAACTGGGTTTGTTATATTTAAGTGGTTACATGACTGCCATTTACAAATGGTCAAGCTTGAAATTTAGGAATATTTCAATGCATTCTTCCTTGGAAAACCCTGTCAAAATAAACAAATAAATAGATATATTCAAGGTCAATATATAAAACTGTCAAAGGAACTAATTACTCAAAGAGCTGAGCAAAAACAAGAGGTCATCTATTAAGACTAGAGGGGAGGTGCTTTTGACTAAAGTAGAGGTAGGGATTTTTTACAGTGAAGTTTTGGAATTGTTTACTTTGGGATATTGTGTTTGCAGATACGTTCTACCTTTTTAGCTCAAAATAATTTTGAGAATTATGACAGTTTGTTTCAAAACAAATAGGTGGTTGATCCAGGGAAATATCCAACTTCTTTTTTGGAGTCGGTACAGAATTTGTTTCCCACTTGAGCTTAATTGGAAATGGCTTCAATTCTAACCTTCCTCCGGATCAACAAGGGTAATATGGCATGGGCCGAACTTGATGATTGTATCAGTCTCATCAGTTATGTTACACAGGAATCCATAAAAGTCTAGCTATTTTTTTTAACCTATTGCTATTTTCAGCCTTAGCTACTATGTCACTATGTTTATTACTGTGTTATCCTTTGGGTAATAGATGTCTTCTTATCCCACTCTACTGAACCAGGTACTATTTTAGTAAACACATGAGCGGGGGGGGGGCACCAACATTCTCCATATTGGGCCAGAATACCCTCGTTTGAAAGAGAGGTATGCCCTCTATCAAAAGGGGGTACACTTTTATAGTATGACGTTGGGGTGCTCTTTCAGTCACCTGACATTATAGTTTAAGTGTGCTGAAGCTGGGGGGAATAAGGAGCTTTTTAATAAAACAATTTAAGATGACTCGTGTTTGGCACACGGGCAGCCCCTCTTTCAAACAAAGGGTAGCCTTTGTTAATCGCAGATCACCCAATGTAAACATAAAGTATAAAGTGTGAGCATAAGGGGATATTAAAGAGCCCCTATCCCAGCTGATCTTGTCCTAAAAAAATTATAGGTTGCCCTTTTATGAAAGAGGGACATACCCTCTTTCATTCAAGGATACTCTTTAAGCCATTGAGTGCCAGGGGGCGATCAAAGGATTAACAGTGTGATCTAATGACCACCCAACATGCTATAATTGTTTCATGTGCAGATCAGGGGAAGAGAGACTCACTCTCACAGGGACACGCACATATACACATGTACATATATATAAATGCTTGCATGCACTGACATGAACACACAAACATACATGCCTATAGACACTAGGGGGACAGGTGCATATTTTGTTTAGCTCCATCTTCTGGAAACATTTGTGCTTAAAGCACCCCTAATATGCAGTCTGGAGTCTTGATGACATTCCTAGCATTTTATAGGTAATTCCACAAGGACTTATGAAGGGTACAGTACATAAATGTGTAGTTATTCATGTCTTATTGTAAAAATGATTTCAATATATTTATATTAGAAACTCAAATTTACCATTTCTGTCAAAGTCTTGATAGAAGATGTGAGGCACCCCGAGGTGATGTCCACGGCACACCAAACTGAGAACTACTGCCCCCATGGTGTGTCAGCTCATACCATTTATGTTTTGTTTACCTTGGGAGAGGAGATGCTAATGAGTATAGTTTGACATTCCATAGTTTTCAAAGATTTCTATACCATCTTCTAGAAACATTTGTGTGTACCGGGCTTCTGTTAGAAAGGAAAATTACATCTTATTTGATGTGGAGTTTATTTCCAAAATGAGATGCCTTGTCTACCATCTTTCTACATTCTTGTCTGTAGTTGTAATGGGTTGCTATTTTACTCATGACACCTCCAGCTACTTAACCTAATATAGTGCAACATAGGAAAAAACTAAAAAATCTAAATTTAAATGTCATAATGATTATGACATTTAAATTTAGATTCCCAGGAATAAGTGCTAAGGTCTAGTACGAAACGAGTTGAAGAGATTTATATAGGACCAGAAAGAGAGCTGCTGATATTATTTGTTGAGAAACAGTCACTTGAAACTGACTATTGACTTGTTGCCTTTTAATAAACCTGCAAGAGACATCCAGAGTACCAGCTAAGTGGTCTGAATTGAAGACCTTAACGTAAAGGGAGTGGAAAGCCTGCACACTTGCCTACACATAAGAGCACCTTAAAAAGATAAACGTTAAACAACATCTTACCAGACATGTGAAGAGACAGGAGGACTACACGTCTGCCCGCTTATATTCCAAGAGTTGGGAAAGAGGTTACCACCTTAGACGGGAGAATCGTGTGCCTGCCGTCTTGACAGAAACGTTAAATAAACCCTCACCGGAAAAAGTAAAATACAAGAGAAGGGAGGATTAAATGTCTGCCTGCTTATATCCCAAGAGCTGAGTAAGAGCTAACCATTGTAGATAGGAAAATAGTGTACCTGACCACTATTTTACTACTAAAAAGACTGGTTGAATTGTTGCTCTTAATATTGGTATAGACGGGAGAATCGTGTTTCTGTCCACTTGTACGCTCTCTGAGAGACTGGTGAAAGCAGTGCCCCCAAGATTAGTGTAACATTAAACAGAAAGATTAAACTACTAAGTGCTGTGTACATAATATCAAGTAAAACGAAATAGATTAACATTTACTGGATGCTCTTACAGTTAAAAACATCAGCTGAACAACAACTAATATATTTGAACTATTATGGGTCATTATAGTTTCATCTTGATGGACTGTAACTTTAAGAACTTGTCAGCTTATTATCTCCAGCTCTCTGGCTGAATTATATGTTTTTTTAAGTGATTTGAACTGTATAATATATACATATTTGTACTAATTGATTTTTAAGTGTTGGTGTATAATAAAGTACATTTTCATACAATATCCTTCCACATTCAATCTTACTTTTTAGTTATAAGGAGTCTGTTTTATGTAGTTTTGACCTTTTCACTTGGGTCATAGGATTGTAGCTGGCACCTTTTTACTTATATATGATTTATATTTTTTTCTCCTTGGAAATAGGCCATAGGATAGCGCCGAAATACACCTTGGCATTTTTGCCTATTTTCAATTAATGCATATTTTTTTTGCAGTCTGGATAAAAAAAAACTGGGTTGTGTTAAGGGATATCCACAAATCAATGGTATCAGGATGACAAAGAGAGAAAAGGATGGTGAAGACAGCGAAGAGGGTGGAGGAGGGGTTACATAGTGGTGAACTGGTGGAGGAGGGGTGGCAGAGTGAATGTGATATTTGGGAACTCTTAGTGCCCTTCTACGTTTTTTGTGTCTTTTTAACCCAGCAATTGACTGTTTCAAAACCTGTTTCAAAAGAGTCTGGCTGAACTGACAGCAATTGCTCTGAGATATCAGAGCCATGATGTACACAGTGGAAGAATGCACAGGGCAGTGTTCGATATGCAGTGTCACCAATATTACTGCACTGATACAAAGTATCCATGAAGGGTGAAAAAGTCCTAGCACTTTATTGGTTACTCTGGTAACAGTCTTACTTTTTCTAATCATTTGGCTGCTAGAAGTGTCTCTAACACATTTAAATATGTTGGAGACATCTGTACCAGCCAGTGGGTTAAATTCTACTTCCCACTTCTTAAATATTTGTGCATGCAGTACATATATTAAAAAAATAATAAAATAGAGCTGAGGGTATGTTGATGTAGTGGGAGACTGTACTTTTCTAATCCTTTGAGAGCCACAGGGGTGTGCAATCCACATCCTTATGGAACTCAAATAATTAAGGGAGTGGTTCTGTTTGGGGTGTTCAAGCCTGAGAGGATTCTCTCCACTCCCACAGTGAGCAAGTGGGGAAGCAGAGAAGATGATCTCAAACTTAATGGTTGTCTGTGAAGTGTAAGGGGTGCCCTCCTCACCAGCAGTATGACAACTATCCATGCTTAGGAATGATCCATGGCTGTTACAGCATACTCTCTGTCTCCCATTACCACTTTTGATTCTAAGCTTTCGGGCAGGGACCTCACATCCAGTGTTTTGCTCCACAAAGCACTTGTAATCCTGTATCGTCTAAAGCTTTAAATTCTAAATTGCTGCGTACACTTTTGACACTATATAAATATACATATTCATTCATTTAACACATGCGCATGAATACAACAATGGCTCATTAACCTGCATTTCCATATGGAAATGACTCATTAATTTACATTTCCATATAGAATGTAGCCATTGTTGATGTGTTCAGTCCAAAATCATACATCAGTCAAAGGCATGATTGATTGGTAGCTGATTGAAGGGGATATGGTGGAGAACACGTTAGTGCATACTGGTGATGTGCCTTTGACACAGATCCGACACATCGCCATACTGAGTCCTCATCGACCTTTAATTCATCTCTCCCATAATTTTCCTCCTTCCAGACCCCCACTAAAGTGTTAACCTCACCATTGCCATACTAGGCCACAATGCATTGCAATGCAAATGTCTCTTACATGCAGTGTGGAACACAGGAGTCATATGGTTAAGCTCCTCTTCTAGTAGGGCAGGGCACATCACAAAAGACAGGGTCTTTGGGACGGAGACTCCCTAGTCGTCTTCTAGCTGTAGCCCTGCCTACCACTTCCAGATTCATGTGCTCCACCAAGCTGAAAAATGTCCATTGGCCATCCTCATAGTTGTTTTAGGTTTCTATTATTTTCTTTTTGGATATAGGGCTGTATAGGATGGGCTCCCATCACTGGATTCCCTGGAGTTGGATTGTCCAGTTTGCAGGTGCCTTGTGGAGTTTGAGTTCATGACAAGTGTGTTCCTAATGGCTGAGTCTCCTAGAGATTTTGACCTCTTTCTAAGATGGGAGCCTGAAGACAGAAGATCGGTGAGTAACCCTTTGAGTGCCTTGGTCCACTGGATGTTCAATACCGAGTTATCTTTACTGTACTGTGCACTAACTCATGGCTCTTATTCTCTGCATTGGGTCTGGGGTACAGATGGCTGAAGTGCATGTTGGTAGTTTAACCATTTTAGTGCCAGAATGGTATGCAACGTATTGCAGAGCAATGCGTTGTGTACCTGTCTAGCACTCAAAGGGTTAACCATTACCTTTTTGTTCTGCAGTGTTTGTTCATTGTGGGAGTAATACTGGTTTTGGGTGCTTTGGGAGCTTATGTCTGCTGCCCAGCTACTTTATTATGTTTCCCCCACCAGAGTCTCCAGAGGGTTTGGGGAAAATTTTGTTGATTTTCAACTTTAGTCCATTTTTAATGCAGTGGATCCTTTAAGAACCGGAGCCAACCCATGGCCATCTTTGCTACATTTTTGGAGAATCATCTTTGGCACTTATCTCTTTAACCATTTGGGCTACAATGGTCACAAAGGACTCTTTCTTCTTGTCTTTTCATGGTATGTTGCATTGTCCACTTTGTGACTGTCCACAGGGTATGCCGAAACACACTAAGCAACAAGCAAGAGAGAACACTACAGTTCCTATAATCTTCCTGGCTTTCTCCAGTTGGCTGGCACACTTACTGGTGGCCATCTTACTTCTGCCTTGATTAGCTTACTCAGAGGCTGACTGTCCTGCTCATCTCTGGTTTCACCCTTTGCATATCAGATAAGTACTTTCTGAGGGCTTTGCTTTAAACTGGGTATATTTTTACTAGTTTCTCACTAATTTAGACTTTCTCCTGCACATGTCTGACCCTAAGAGGCATTTGGGGAAATCCAAGGCTATGAATTCAGAGGCTTCCCTTACACCCTTTACCCACTCATGCCATACTGGGCTTCCACAAGAATATTCTGGGCCTCTATGTCCCTCATTTATTGTTGCCACTACCACTACCAGGGGTGCCCAGAATAGCCAGCTCAATGGCAGCTATTTCTTCTCCAGTTCAGGGAGTTCCCCGTTCCTAGAAACCTTTATCCATTTTCAAACAGGTTGAACATGTGTTTAAGGGTCATACCCAGGTTATTGGGGTATCCTCTGAGGAGGAATTGGACTCAGGGGATGAAGAAGATATGGAGTCTTCCTTCTCCTATGGAGTTACCTATCAAGCTGATCCTGCTCCCACTGTGGAGGGGCTCATAAAGGTGGTGTTGGAGACCTTTCAGGTCTCTGAGGCTGCTGATTGGGTGGTCTACCTCTCTGGACATTTTACAGAAGCTTGAGAAAAACTCTCCTGTATTTCCTTCTAATAACACTCTTGATCATATCATTATGTACAAATGGATAACTCCAGATAAGAGACTTTTTCTTAATAAAAGCTTCTCTAAGCTATACCCAGCTGAGGCACTGGTGCAGTGGGCTTCTCCCACTGGTGCTGACCCCCCTATCTTGGGTTTGGCGAAGAACACTCCCCTTCCCCTTGCAGATGCCTCAGCACCCAAGGATCAGACTGGTAAGAGGTTTGTTTCCCTACTCAAGGCCAAATTTTTGGCCATAGGTGCAGCACTGAGGCCTATTTTTGAGTTGTCTTGAGTTAACAGGGCTATTGACATGTGGGGAGCTATCTGAAGCTGTGCATTCTGATGTCCCTAGGGAGGACCTGTTGATTCCGACAGCCAACATTATGATTATAATACTGAACCTCTTTTTAATGTGGACAGATTTTCTGGTTAATCCTCAGCATTGTGGCTCAAGATTTCATCTGCTGGCTAAATTTCTAAGAAGTCACTGGTGTCCTTGCTTTTTCAGGGCAAGGCCTTGTTTGGGCCTGACCTGAAATAGATCTGGGAAATGCAAAACCTATGGTAGATAAAATGAGAGGACTAGAATTGCTGGAAGTTAATGAGCATTAGGACATAATTGGTATAACTGAAACATGGATGGATGATGCACATGTATCACGGTCCCCGTGATTCTGGGTGTCACTCTCATCTGTGCTGCTCCCGGATTGGTTGAGCTGTGTTGGCCCGCCCCTGGTTACCTGTTTTATTCTGGCCACTGGCACCTGTCAGGTGCCCTTTTGTGGTGTTTCTGAGCCAGCGTTGTTGTTGCAGTATTCCAGTATCCTGATCTCCCGTGTACCGACTAGGCCTGTACCGACGACGTTCCTGTGTTCCTGCTCCGTGATTGACGCAGCCTGGCTGACTTCCTGTGTGTTCCTGATCCGGCTTGTCTTCGAATCTCCTACGGAATCCGACCCGGCCTGGCTGACGATCCTTCTCCGTTACTGATCCGGCTTGTCTGCGAATCTCCTGCGTGTCCTGACCCGGCCTGGCTGACGACTGACTCCTGCGATTGCCTCTGTTCCTGCCATTCTGATGGACGGTTCCTGTTGTCGCCTCGGCGACATTCCGATACTGCAGTGTGTGACTGAGCCTCCGGTTCTCCGTTGCTGAGCCGTTGCTGAGCCGTTGCTGAGCCTTCCATTGTTTGTCTTATGTGTGCTGAGTCCAGACCCTTACTGTGCTGTGTCGTTTTCTGTACATAGACGCTGGTGTTGCCTCATCCGATTACTGCTACTCTTCCTCAGCCTGTTACGCTGTTTCTGTGAGCCGGCCGCTTGTGGGCCTCGGTAGTCGGCGGCTCTACCTTGACAGAGCAGTGGTTCCGTTACGCCCGTTGGCAAGCAGTACTGAACCCAGTGGTCTCCGTTATGCCCGTGGGGGGCTATCGACACAAGCAATCACAATACTAGTAGTCTCCGGTTACGCCAGTGGGGGCTATTGGCTCAAGCAATCACGATACTAGTAGTCTCCAGTTACGCCCGTGGGGGCTATTGGCTCAAGCAATCGCGATACTAGTAGTCTCCGGTTACGCCCGTGGGGGCTATTGGCTCAAGTATCACGGTACTCTTGGTCTCCGTTATGCCCGTGGGGGCTACCACCTTATCACCTGCAGTTCTCGTTCAGTCGCAGCTATATTCTACAGCTTCACACAGTGAATGGACTTGGGTGCTATCATCCTATCACGGTTCCCGTGCTACACTGTCTATCAGGGTTGTGCTATCTGTGCATTGGAGGATGCTGATTGGCCCGCCCAGGATGTGCCTTTATACTCTGGGGCTTGGACACTTGTGATTTGCCCTTTCGTGGTGTTCCAGTATCTGCGCCTTGTTGCTGTGTTCCAGTTCTCCAGTGTACCGACCAGGCTTGTCTGACTCTTCTGTTGATCCTGCTCCAGTGTACCGACCCGGCTTGTCTGACTCTGCTGTTGATCCTGCTCCGTGTATGACCCGGATCTGGCTGACGACCCTGCTCCGTGATTGATCCGGTTCTGGCTGATGATCCTGCTCCGTGTATGACCCGGCTCCGGTAGACGATCTTGCTCCGTGACTGATCCTGTTCTTCGGCTGTTGTTCCTGCTGTACTCCGGTTCCGGTTGTCGCCTGTTCCAGTCTGCTGTTCCGGTGTACCTGCACGGCCCGGTCGCGTCCGCGACATTCTGATCACTTGGTGTCTCGCTATTCCTCTCACTACTCTAGCTGAGATTAAGATTGCTTTGCCATTCCTAGTACGCTGCGGTGTTCCGGTACAGAACCTGTTAACTCCTGCAGTGCTTCGTAGTCTCAGTCTTGTGCCTCAGTTCTTGCCAAGCATACACTCATCAGTTAAGAGCCACTCCTTCTGTACCTCTGATATGCTTCACTACCTTCTGCAGAGCGTTGCCGGTCTGGTGTTCGGTGTGCACCGTGACCGCGCCTGTGGGCATTGCTATCCGTTCGCTCTTGCTGGGAAAGTTCCATACGGCACCGGAGGGGTGTCCTGGCTCCAGCCTACTGACGTACAGAGGTTACGCTATCCATCTGCACTATCCAGTGCTTGGCTCTCAGTGCTTGTGCATTCGATACCACTATTTGACATCCAAGAGGTGTCAGGGCACTATCCATTGGGTACATGCAGAGTTAACTTCCAGTCTCAGTTAAGGGCGGCTCAGGTTCTTGTACTTCAGTTTGGCAATAGCACTTCTTCATATCCCACGGTGGTGGTATTTACTCAGCTCTGGCACTTGTGCCTTCCGTTTCTATTTGAGAGTGAATTCAGTACAGACACCTTGCTCCAACTTTGTGATTCAAGAACTGTGTTCCAGAGACTGCTACTTAGTTCCAGGTTTGTGACTCAAGAACTATTACCCAGAGACTACTATATATCCTGGGCGTTCGCCAAACTAGGACTGAGTTCTCCTCTTGCACTTGTTAACCCTTTGGGGTCATTTACTATTTATCCATTGTCCAGTATTATTTGCTGTATTGCATTCACTCTGTTCGTGTTTGCTAGTTCTGCTGTTCCTGTACTAGCCCCTAGGGGCATTGTATTACTCCTTGATTCAATAAACTGTGTTTTTACTTTACACCCTGGTCTGAGTGTCAGAAAACCGTTACACATCCAGCACATATCGCTATATGCAGCACCAAGGGCGTGCCTAACACCACATTTGAAACTGATTACCAATACTATTAACCTCTTGTTCCCTGTTTTGTGCTTCTATACTTAGTGATTTATTACCTGTTGCACCAGGTATCTCTGCCTATATTCTGCCTATGCCAGTACTGCCCCAGTGGCGACCTTGTCATTTATTTTGCTTTAATAAAACTCTATTTGTTTTATCTAACCACTGTCTGATTGTCTGAAAACCGTAACAGTACGAAAGGGCCATGACCTCAGATAGCAAGGGAGATACAGGCACCCAGAATATCCATTGGAGAATGGATGTTCACAAGCAGCGCCTCGACCAGTTGGCACTGGCCTTGCAGACGTTACTTGAGCGAACGGTACACCTAGACAAACGTAATCAGAATCCGGTGGTCACCCCAGGCTTGACACCGGAAAATCTGCCTGTTGTCCCAACTACTCAGTCCAGAGGGTTCACGGCGGCGGCGCCGTTACCGTTAAGGTATGATGGTGAACCTAACCAATGCAGAGGCTTTGTCAACCAATTGGAGATATTCTTTGAGCTCACGCCTCAGGCATTTCCAAATGATCGACGTAAGGTTGGGTTCATGATCTCCCTATTAACTGGCAAGGCGTTATCTTGGGCGAATCCTTTGTGGGAGAATGCCAAACCCTGCGCTCTGAATTTTAGGGAGTTCGTAAGACAGTTCCGCAGATTGTTTGAGGTACCTGGTAGAGCCGCTTCTGCTGCCAAGAGGTTATTGGAGGTACAACAGGGAGATCGTACCTTGGGCGATTGCGCTATTGAATTTCGAACCTTGGCAGCAGAGGTGGGCTGGAATAACGAGGCATTATTCGCGGCTTTTGCCCAGGGCCTGTCGGAATCCATTAAGGATGAAATTGCCGCCAGAGATGTGCCTACTGATTTAGATGAGTACATTGATTACGTCATGCTTATTGACTCCCGCATTCGCGAGAGGCGGGTGGCTAAGAGGTCGAAAGCCAGGAATTTTGGGCATGGCAGTCTTGTGAACCCACCCTCGCCACCCCTTCCTCCTGAACGTACAGCGGAGGGGGTGGGAGCCAATGCAGCTCGGGTTCACCAGACTAACTAAGGAGAGGGCGCACCGTAAAAGAATGGGCTTATGCCTATACTGTGGTAAAGCTGGGCACCAGTTACGCACCTGTCCGGTTCGGATGGGAAACGAATGCACCTAGGGTACCTTGGGGGACAGGCACTAGGTGGCGTACAACAGTCCCTGGATACTAGTACACAGAGACCCACCATCCAGGTGGTATTTACGTGGACACAGTCCTCTGTGTCAGTTTTGGCTCTGGTAGACTCCGGTGCAGCCGGTTATTTCATGGATCGCTCCTTTGCTGAGTTGCATAAAATTCCGGTAGTAAAAAGGGAGTCCCCTCTGGCTATTGAGGCCATCGATGGCAGGCCATTAGAACCAGCACTTATCACTATGGAGACTACCCCTATTACTATGGCGAGTGGGGCCCTCCACAAGGAGGAAGTGCACTTTCAAATAATTAATTTGCCTCATCACGCAGTTATTCTGGGGTTCCCATGGTTATCGTTACACAACCCCCAGTTTGACTGGAAAAAATGTGAAATATTGTCTTGGTCAGAATATTGTGCGGATAACTGTCTCTCACACCCTGTCAGGTTATTGTGTACCTCTCCCTCTGTGCCAGCTGAATACCAGGAATTCAGTGACGTATTCAGTAAGGGGGAGGCTGGCGCCCTGTCTCAGCACAGACCTTATGATTGTGCCATTGATCTGGCCCCGGGCACTGTGCCTCCCAGGGGCCTCACTTATCCGTTGTCAGTAGAAGAGAATAGGGCTATGGAGGAATATATTGAGGATGCCCTCAAGAGAGGGATTATCCGCAAGTCTACCTCACCGGCGGGTGCCGGGTTCTTCTTTGTAAAAAAGAAAAATGGCGAACTCAGACCTTGTATTGATTACAGGGGTCTAAATAAATTAATGTCCAGAAGTGCCTACCCCATTCCACTCATTACCGAGTTATTTGACAGGTTAAAGGGCTCTTCCATCTTTACTAAACTCGATCTCCGGGCTGCATATAACCTGATCAGAATTAAAGCTGGAGATGAGTGGAAGAAGGCATTTAATACCAGATCAGGGCAATACGAATATCTGGTAATGCCATTCGGCGTATCTAATACTCCTGCGGTATTTCAGGAGCTTATTAATGACATCCTTCGGGACATGCTTCAGTCCTGTGTCGTGGTATATCTTGATGACATATTGATTCACTCTAACAATCTTACCCAACACATCAAGGATGTCTCTGAGGTTTTGACTCGACTACGTAAAAATAAATTGTTTTGTAAACTTGAGAAGTGCGCATTTCACAGGTCACAAGACCCTTCCTGGGATTCGTGATCTCTAAAGATGGCATTGCCATGGACCAGGAGAAGTTGGCAGCAGTCCTACAATGGCCTCGTCCCAAAGGGTTAAAAGCTATTCAGCGCTTTCTGGGCTTTGCCAACTATTATAGGAAATTTATTCAAAACTTTTCCACGATTGTGAAACCATTGTCTGACTTAACTCATAAGGGCGCCACTCCTTCTCAATGGTCTGAGGCAGCTGAGAACGCGTTTGAGACACTGAAATCTGCATTTGCTGCTGCTCCAGTGCTGTCCCACCCTAACCCAGCCCTGCCGTTTACCCTAGAAGTTGATGCCTCTGAGGTTGGGGTCGGGCAGTACTCTCCCAACGCCCGGTGGGAGGTGGTACATTAATACCTTATGGGTTCTTCTCAAAGAAACTGTCCAGCGCCCAAAGCCATTATGAGATTGGTGACAGGGAACTCTTGGCTATCATTCTGGCACTCAAGGAGTGGCACCACCTATTGGAAGGTACCAGTACTAATTCTGACTGACCACAAGAATTTGACATAGCTCTCGGAGGCTAAGAGACTCTCCTCACTTCAGGCCAGATGGGCGCTCTTTTTGTCCTGGTTCAATTTTGTGGTCTCCTACCTACCGGGTTCCAAGAATGTCAGGGCAGATGCCTTGTCCAGACAGTTTGTGTCAGACATTGAGAAGGAGGAGGAACCAGTACCATCATTCAGCCAGACCGTATTCTGGCCACTATTCGCACTAGTATCAGTTCGCCACTGGGGGAAGAAATTTTGGCCTCTCAGGCTAGGGCTCCTCCAGAAACCCCAGTTGGCAAGTGTTTTGTCGATGAGCCATTACGTACCCGTCTATTAGAAACCTACCACTCCTCTAAGGCGGCTGGGCACATTGGGAGGGATCAGCTATGTTGGTCTCTATCCCAGTTGTTTTGGTGGCCTTCCCTTAGGGCTGATTGCTCCGTTTTACTGCAGCCTGTACCTGTGCCAAGACACCCAGGCATCTTCCAGTAGGTTTGCTTCAACCAGTACCTAATGGCGACCACCCATGGTCCCATATTTCCATTGACTTCCTGGGAGAGTTGCCAGCATCTAGAGGGTATACTTTTATCCTTATGGTGGTTGATAGGTTCTCTAAGATGGCTCATTTTGCCCCTCCCTCCCTGCCCCTCCCTGGTCTTCCATCGGCTCAGGAATTGGCTATGGTATTTGCCAAAGAAGTGTTTAGGTTGCACGGGGTGCCTAGAGTGGTGGTGTCCTACCAAGGGAGCCAGTTCGTGTCCAGATTTTGGAGAGCATTTTGTGGGCAGATGGGCATCCAGTTGTCGTTCTCTTCCGCCTATCACCCCCAGACCAATGGAGCCGCTGAGCGTGCCAATCAAGGACTGGAACAGTTCTTGCGCTGTTTTGTAACAGATCATCATGACAATTGGGCCGACCTGTTGCCTTGGGCAGAGTTTGCCAGGAATTGTGCAGTTAATTCATCGTCCGGGAGTTCCCCCTTTCTCATTAATTGTGGGTTCCAGCCCTGCCTACTCCAGGACTCGTTCCAGGCACAACAGATTCCAGCTCGGGATGAGCATATTGAGCAGCTTCGCTCCACTTGGGCACAGGTGCAGAGGACCCTCAGCCAGTCATTTCAGCGCTACCAGAAGCATTCCAATCGTAGACGGCTGCCAGCAGTTTCCTTTCAGGTGGGGGATAGAGAATGGCTTTCCTCCAGAAATCTCAAGTTGCAGGTGCTCTCCAATAAACTGGCACCTCGGTTCATTGGGCCTTTTAAAGTTATCCGCAAGGTGAATCCAGTTTCGTATGCATTGGAACTTCCAGCTTTTATGCACATACATAATGTGTTCCATGTATCTCTGTTAAAACCATTAGTTTGCAACTGCTACACTACCAGTCCAGTGGTTCCTGGGCCGGTGGATGTTCAAGGCCAGGAGGAATATGAGGTTCAGAGTATCATTGACTCTAGGAGATTTAGGGGGAAGTTGCAATACTTGGTCCATTGGAAAGGATATGGCCCTGAGGAACGCTCCTGGGTAGATCAGAGGGATCTCCACGCGCCCAGGCTGTTGTGCAACTTCCACTCTAAATACCCTCAGAAACCAAGACCTCCGGCAGGGAGAGGGGGTCTTTGAGAGGGGGGTACTATCACGGTCCCCGTGATTCTGGGTGTCACTCTCATCTGTGCTGCTCCCGGATTGGTTGAGCTGTGTTGGCCCGCCCCTGGTTACCTGTTTTATTCTGGCCACTGGCACCTGTCAGGTACCCTTTCGTGGTGTTTACGAGCTAGCGTTGCTGTTGCAGTATTCCAGTATCCTGATCTCCCGTGTACCGACTAGGCCTGTACCAACGACGTTCCTGTGTTCCTGCTTCATGATTGACAGGCCTGGCTGATTTCTGCGTGTTCCTGATCCGGCTTGTCTGCGAATCTCCTACGGCATCCGACCCAGCCTGGCTGACGATCCTTCTCCGTTACTGATCCGGCTTGTCTGCGAATCTCCTGCGTGTCCTTACCCGGCCTGGCTGACGACTGAATCCTGCGATTGCCTCTGTTCCTGCCATTCTGATGGACGGTTCCCGTTGTCGCCTCGGCGACATTCCGATACTGCAGTGTGTGACTGAGCCTCCGCTTCTCCATTGCTGAGCCGTTGCTGAGCCTTCCGTTGTTTGTCTTACGTGTGCTGAGTCCAGACCCTTACTGTGCTTTGTCGTTTTCTGTACATAGATGCTGGTGTTGCCTTATCCGACTACTGCTACTCTTCCACCTATTGCCTCAGCCTGTTACGCTGTTTCTGTGAGCCGGCCGCTTGTGGGCCTCGGTAGTTGGTGGCTCTACCTTGACAGAGCAGTGGTTCTGTTACGCCCGTTGGCTGTTGGCAAGCAGTACTGAACCCAGTGGTCTCCGTTACGCCCGTGGGGGCTATCGACACAAGCAATCACGATACTAGTAGTCTCTGGTTACGCCCGTGGGAGCTATTGGCTCAAGCAATTACGATACTAGTAGTCTCAGGTTACGCCCGTGGAGGCTATTGGCTCAAGCAATCACGATACTAGTAGTCTCCGGTTACGCCCGTGGGGGCTATTGGCTCAAGTATCACGGTACTCTTGGTCTCCGTTATGCCCGTGGGGGCTACCACCTTATCACCTGCAGTTCCCGTTCAGTCGCAGCTATATTCTACAGCTTCACACAGTGAATGGACTTGGGTGCTATCATCCAGCACATATCGCTATATGCAGCACCAAGGGCGTGCCTAACACCACATTTGAGACTGATTACCAATACTATTAACCTCTTGTTCCCTGTTTTGTGCTTCTATACTTAGTGATTTATTACCTGTTGCACCAGGTATCACTGCCTATATTCTGCCTATGCCAGTACTGCCCCAGTGACGACCTTGTCATTTACTTTGCTTTAATAAAACTCTATTTGTTTTATCTAACCACTGTCTGAGTGTCTGAAAACCGTAACAACATGATTGGGTTTTAAAATATAAGGCCTCTTTAAGAGAGACATGATAGAATAGGAGTAGTGGTGTGCTTATATTTGAAACCAGAGCCAAATCCAATTGCAAGGGGTGATATTAGCGAGGAAACTGGCCATAATGTGAAGTCCTTGTGGGTAGAAATTGAGGCTGCAAAGAGCTAGTCAAGAGAAACGTATGTCTGGGGTTGGCTGCTTTTCTTGTTCAGAGAGGAATTGCCTGGCACTTCGTGGTTAGACTGCCTTTTGGTAGGATCAGTATGATGTGCTTTAGGATATTTCCTCTCTGTGAAAGGCACTAGTGAGCTAAAAGAGATTGCACCCTGGGTAGGATACTTATCCTATAGAGCACCATCAATTTGAGGGTAGGCTTGTTCCTAGTTGAGCAACTCTGACCAGCTCTTTGCATATGCAAATTACTCTTGGGATTGGTCACCCTAAGGATAACAGAGTAATCCAGACGTGGACTCCTTGCTCACAGTGCCTAGAGAGATCAGCTGCACCTCACTGACGAAGGCCATCAAGGCTGAAACGTACATCTGGGGTTGGCTGCTTCTCTTGTTCAGAGAGGAATTGCCTGGCACTTTGTGGCTGGACTGCCTTTTGGTAGGATCGTTATTATGTGCTTTAGGATATTTCCTCTCTGTGAAAGGCACTAGTGAGCCAAAAGAGATTGCACCCTGAGTAGGATACTTATCCTATTGTTACGGTTTTTATGACACTCAGACCAATAAGTGAAAATAAAACACACTTTATTAAAGTGAATAATGATACTCACGCCCTCTAGAGGCGGTAGGTAATATACAGATAATGTAAACTGAGAGAATACAAGGAAAATAGTATTATGGACATAAATGCAAGACAGTATGCCCTAGGATGGTATAGGCCCCAAAGGGGTTAAAGTCCAAATATACTCAGTCTCAGATGTGGAAGTTTGACACGCCCTTGATGTTAAATAGGCTGTGCTGTACAGACGAAGTTCATCAGGTGCAGAGGAACGAGCTGCCTTGCCAAGGTGGTAAATGATAAGCAGAATGGGTAACAACTTAGCCCCCACGGGCGTAGCTACAGGAACTGCTTTAGTATGTGCAAGTGCGAATAGCCCCTTAGGGCAATATGGAAATCGGCCTGCAATGCAAGAGCTAAGAGCCTCCTCAAGTGTAATCGAATGCAGTAATGCTAGAGCCACAACCACTAGCCCCCTCGGGCTTAGTACCGAATAGCCAACACTGAACCTCTCTGCCAACACTCTGGGTATACGATCTCGTCGGTAACCAACACCGGAGAGCCTTAAGCGCCCAAACGGCCCAAGCTTCGTGAACACTCTGCAACGTAAGACTAGAGTTGCCGACGGAGAGCGGCCAACTCAGCAGCAGTATCACTTGTAATAAGGCTTGTACTGGAGATATAGAGAGTGAATATGAGGCAGCACTGCAAGAGTTAAAATGCACGTTTACTCGAGGCTTCAGCGCTACTGCAAGGCTCTGTAACGTTACTCGAGGCTACAACGCTACAGTCAGGCTCTGCAAGGAGAGGAAGGCCCACAGAATACACACAGCTCTGCACTAGAACGAGACACAGCACTATCGAAGGAATCACCAGGCTAGGCAGTGGCACACTCGTGGGCAGCAAGGACTGGAAAATGTCGCGACGGCGACAACTGGAACGCAGGTCACTGGAACAAGCTGGAAGTCGATCTTCGGAGCAGGAAGTCAGCCGGACCGGGTCATACACAGGCAGGAACGTCAGACTAGCCGGGTCAGGATCCAAGGGTGGTCCTCAGACGAGCCGAGTCATACACAGGCAGGAACACTGGAGAATAGTCAGGACAAGCCGAATCATACACAGGCAGGAACACTGGAGAATAGTCAGGACAAGCCGAATCATACACAGGCAGGAACACTGGAGAATAGTCAGGACAAGCCGAATCGGTACACAGGAACTCAGAACACAGGAACACAGCAAAAGCACTACTGGCTCAGGAACACCACGAAAGGGCAACTGACCAGAGAGATAGCCAGGTATAAAAAGGTCATCAGGAGGCGGGTCAAACTCAGTCAGCAAATCAGTGACATCCACAACAGAGAGTGACAGGAATCACAGGCACTGTGATACCTATAGAACCTCATCAATTCGAGGGTAGGCTCGTTCCTAGTTGAGCAACTCTGACCAGCTCTTTGCATGTAGAAATTGAGGCTAACTTTGGTGTACAAGGTAAAAGAAAGGTGTTGACAGGTATATGCTACAAAACACCAAATATTGATGAGAATGCGGAGGCCCAACTGCTATTGCAAATTAGGAAAGCTGCGCATTTTGGGCATATTATTATTATGGGAGATTTTATCTATCCAGATATCAACTGGAAACATGAGACCTGTCAGAGTGCTAAGGGAGCCTGCTTAGGGATGGCTACATGTCACAAGTGGTAGAAGTGCTGACAAGAAATAACAATGTATTGGACCTAGTGATAACAAATAACATAGACATGGTATCCAATATTAAGGTAGGTGCAAATTTGGGAAATAGTAATTACAACAAGTTTACATTTGAGATCAGTTTGACAATTCAAAACTTTTAAAAAAGCTAACTTCAAAATGTTAAGAGCATCAATGCAACACATAGACTGGGACAGATGATTTAAAGGCAAAAATACTGAGGACAAAATGTCAGAATTTATGGGAAAACTTAAGTGGCACTCTACTGAAGAAAGCAGAAACACTAGAATCACTGAGCTGCCAGACCTGAACCAATGCTCCTCTAGAGCCAGACTACATGTAGTACAGAATTTAAATTTATCTTACAGAAATATGTTCAACAGTATATACACCAGTGGGGAACAAATGCAAAAGAAGTATATCACAGCCAATGTGGTTAATTGGAAATGTAAAGAAGGAAATGGCAAGGTAAAAAAAAAGCATTTAAACTATTTAAGTCTGAAGGAACAGAACATTTATTCCTTGAAATACAGAGAGTACAACAAAGATTGTGAAAAGGCAATTAGGGTAGCAAAAATAGATAATGAAACTTGAACTGCAAGGGAAAGCAAGACTAATCCAAAAAGTTTTTTAAATACATAAATAGCAAAAAACTGAAGAGGGATTGCATTGTATCTTTCAAAATGAGATGGGTGAGTTGATTAGGCAGGATAAGTGTTCTAAACACTTTCTTTGCAACAGTATATAAAGGGAACATTGAATGGTAGAAGAGCCTCAACAAGTAACAAATAAAATCATACCATTATCAGACATTGGGTTAACACAAGAAAACGTCATGGGAAAACTGAACTAAATGAAGACTGACAAAGCACTGGGTTCTGATGGTATATAGCTAAGGGGTCATCAGGAACTAATTGCAAAGATAGCAAGACCCCTCTTTTTACTCTTTAAAGATTCTGTCACCACAGGCTCAGTGCCACAAGCTTGGCATAAAGCCAATTTAGTGCCTTTAAGAAGGGAACTAAAACAGAACCTGGCAGTTATAGATCTGTGAGTTTGACCTATGCAGTGGGATAGAATGGATAATAAGGGATTATATTCAGGATTACACAGCAAAAATAACGAAGCAGGAATCAACATGGTTTTATGAGGAATAGATCATACCAAACTAATATTTTCAGCTTCTATGAAGAAGTAAGTAGCAACCTATGTAATGGTAAGGCAGTTGATGCAGTATATCTAGATTTTGCAAAGGCATTTGATACAGTGCCACACAGGATGGTAGGGGATAACCTTTGCAATTGGATAGAAAACTTGTTGAATGATATGGAACGGTGTGTGGTTGTAAATGGACAATTCTCCAATACAGTTAAAGTATGGAGTTGTGTACCTCCAGGTTCAGTACTTTGTCCACTGTTTTACCTAAAATAGGTATAGAAAGCAAATTATCTATATTTGCAAATGACACTAGATTTTGCAGGGTAACATTCTGAACAGGATATTTGTTCTCTACAGAGTGATTTACATAAAATGGTAGATTGGACAAACAAATGAAATGTGAAGTTTAATGTGGGAAAGTGTAAAGTCATGCATTTGAGAAGAAAAAATCCCAATTCTACTGATGAACAGAATCATTTTAGGAGACTTGTTGCTAAAGAAAGACCTGGGAATCCTTGTAAACTACAAACTTGGAAAAAGTAACCTGTGTCATATAGCAGTAGCAAAAAGCAAACAAAGTCCTGTCTTGCATAAAAAGGGGTATTGAAGCAAGAGTGTATAACATCATTTTGCCACTGTATATCGTTGGTAAGCCCTCACCTCAAAAATGCAGTGCAGTTTTGGGCATTCTTAAATTAGAGAGAATACAGTGAAGAGCAGCAAAAGTAATTAAGGGAATGGAGGACTTGAAGTATGAGGAATGACTAGAGAAACTTAATTTATTTACTGTAGAGAAAAGATGACTAAAGAGGAGATCTTATCACAATGCACAAGTATATGAGAGGTCATTACATGGATCACTCTGGTGATCTATTCATTCCAAGGCCTAATCAAATAACCAGAGGCTACCCCTTGAGATTAGTGGAATGGCGGTTTCAACTTCAGCAGAGGAATGGGTTTTTTACAGTAAGGTCTGTTAAATTGTGGAATTCTTTGCCCAGTTATGTGATTATAGCAGATCAAATTGATACATTTAAGAGAAGATTAGATACATTTCTTTCAAAAGGAAACATACAGTGTTATACTGAGTATTAGCAGGCAAAACAGGAAATTCTGATAAATGCTGACTTATTTGGCAGCAGGAGACCTATATAATTCTCATTTATCTGGGTTATGAGGCAAAGGTTGAACTTAATGGACTTGTGGCTTTTTTTCAACTTAAATTACTGTGTTACTATTAGCAACGCTACTGGTGGAAAGAGCACTTTTTTGCCCCAGATTTACACCAAGAGATCCTTTCTGGTGGGTTTCATCCCCCAGCCAATCTGGAGGGCACAAATGGAGCAAATGCCTCAAGTCTTCCAAAAGCACCCTGCACAAAGCCAATATAGACTTGGCATCACAAGAGATCATCTGGAAAGTCTTAAGTCTGACAAGCCAACCTTCGCATAACTCAGGGATTCCTGGTACTTTGTTGCCTGTAGGGGTCATCTACACCCGTTTTCTAGTTGCCTGGGCACCCTCCATGATAGCCCAGTGGGTTTTGCAGGTAATAGGGATTACAAATACCTTCCTCTATATTACTTCTTTTTGTCAAAGTTTATTTGAAATCCAGAGGAGGCTTGGCACTTCCACAAAACAGTCTCCAGTCTTATGGAAATGTAGGTTCTGGTACCCGTGCCAGTCCAAGAGTGCTTTCCAGATTTCTATTCTAACATTTTTTGTGGTTCCCAAGAAGGATGGCTGCTACCGTCCTATTATGGACCTGAAATGTCTCAACAGGTTCGTGGTTGCTATGTGCTCCAAGATAGAATCTTTGTGCCCGGGGAGGGTTTCTACCCTCCCTGTATCTACAGTATGCATATCTGCATGTCCTGATCCACCTGGACTACCAGCGCTTCCTGTGTTTGGCTTTCGCTTGCAATCAATACCAGTTCATGGCTCTGTCTTTTGGCCTGGCTTTGGCGCCCAGGATCTTAACTAAGATCATGGCAGTCCTGGCCACCTACATTCATGCCCAAGGCATTTCTCTGATAACGTATTTGAACAATCTACTGATCAAGGCACCTTCAGAAAAACTTTTGGCTCTCCATTTCCAAGAGTGTGCCCACATTCTTGTGCATCCCTGTTGAATTCTCAACCTCAAGAAGTCTTCTCCTATCCTATTGCATGTACTGCTCTTTGTGGGCATGAGATTCGTCACCCTACAGGGGAAGGTGTCACTGAGAAAAAGATTCAGCTCCTGTTTCAGGATGTCTCAAAGGCACTGACATGGTCCTTGACCACAATAAGGGATTACATGTGAGTACTGGGTCATCTGGTGTCTGCATTGGAGACAGTCCCCTATGCCCAGTTAACATGAGGGAACTTCAGAGGGACATTCTCAGGATGTGGTCCAGGAGACCGGAGCATCTCACCCATCAAATGACTATCACTGCAGGCCAGTGACAATCTTCATTGGTGGTTTCATCTTCCACATCTAACTAATGACCATTCCTGATCCCAGATTGGAAGCTGGTGACAATAGACACCAGCCTGAGGGGCTGGGTTGTGACCCTTAGACATCTGGGGCTCAGGGCAGGTGGGCAGGAGAGGAGAGTCTACTATCCATCAACATCATGGATCTCCAAGCGGTTCATCTGGCTCTCTTACACTGGTCCCAGGTACTTGCGGAGACTCCTGTGAAGGTTCATTCAAAAACTCAATGGCAGTGGTGTACAACAACTGTCAATGGGGAACCCGCAGTGGGAGAGAGCAAAGAGATGTTAATGGGCAGAGGCCCATGTCCCAGCCATTTCAGACGTCCACATTCCAGGAGAGCAAAAGCTGTACTTGCAAATTTCCTCGGTCATCAAGACGTGGATCCAGGAAACTGGTAACTTCACCTGCAGGCGTTCTACCTAATATTTAAATGATGGGTGGTCCCAGGAAAAGACCTGATGGAAACCAGGGAGAACAGGAAGGTGCCTGCATTCTGCACATGGACAAGGGATGCTTTGGCCTTCGGGTTGGATGCCATGTGCATTCCATGGAACTTTAACCTTTCCTATCTGTTTTCCCAAATTCCTCTCATCCCCAGGGTGAACCAGAAGATCAGGATGGAGAAGGCACTATTCATTCTAATCTCCCCATTCTGGCCCAGATGGATTTGATTTGCAGACCTTGTCAGTCGGTCCATTCAGGAGCTGATCCGCCTGCTGCCCAGACCTGCAGCTTCAGGGACCCTTGTGGTACGAGGATGTGGATAGACTGGCCTTGAGGGCATGGCTCTTGAGGCCACCATTCCGAAATGGAAAGGATTTTCAGATGATCCAGGCTAGGAAGCTAATCTCTTGTAAGGCTTACCATAGGATGAGGTCCATTTTTTTCACTAGTGGTACGCTGATAAGAATATGTTTGTGTATGTCTTCCTATGGTGTTGTTCTTACTTCAGGATGGAGTTGATAAAGGTCTCAGTTTGAGCTCCCTCCAGATACAGATCTCAACTCTCTCTGTTCTCTTCCAGAGATGCATTGTCATTAACCAGGATGTGAAGATCTTTCTTCAGGCTCATGCCTTTCCATGTTTTCATGATCCTACAGGTTAGTGGGATCTCAGTTTGGTCTTAGGCATCCTTCAGAGCATCCTTTTCGAGCCTCTGGCTTCTATCCCCTTGCATCAACTCACTCTGAAGATGTTGTTTCTCCTGGCAGTAGTTTCTGTTCGAATGGTGGCTGAGTTGCAAGCTTTGTCTTGCAAACCTCCATTCATGGTGTTCCACCAGTACAAGGCGGCACTTCCTACCTCTCAGGAGTTCCTTCTTAAGGTTGTCTCTGATATTCATATCAGGAGATTGTTGTGACTTCCTTTTGTCCTGACCCTTCGTCCGCACATGAGAGAGATCTCCATTTGCTGGATGTTGTGTATTGCTTTAAGGATTATGTGCACCACACTTAGCCCTTCCACAAGGCTGATTCCCTTTTTATCATCCCTGAGGGGCCTAGGGCAGGTCAGGCTGCATCCAAGGTTACCATTGCTTCTTGGATCAAGGCTACTATACGCCAGGAATACATGACTAGGCATACGCCTATTCCTTTTAGGATCACAGAGCATTCGACCAGATGAGTGGGTGCTTCCTGGGTCTACAAGTACTAAGCCACAGGGAAACAGCTGTACGAGGCTGAGACATGGTCCTCCTTGCGCACATTCACCAACACTACCGTGTCAATGTTGTGGCCTTGGCAGAGGCCAGCTTTGGCCAAAAGATTCATTAGGTGGTTTTGCTCCTCTGAGGACTATCCTTTTCATCTACTGCCCTGTTTGTTGTTTAGTAGTTTGAGACCCATTGGCTCTTGTTTGTTGTGCTGTGCTAGTGATGTTTGTTGGTATCACGGTGCTCATGATTGCCTCCAGCGACTGTGTGTACAGGTGACATTGCATTACTTCCTGGTTGTCACGCTGAAGCACAGTCGCTATTCTTATTGGCCGCTGTTAATTGCCAGAGTGAGTCTCCGCCTACATGCTAGGCCTTAAAGGCCTCAACCTGCCACTTCTCCCTTGCCCTTTCATGGTGTACCTGTGCTCTATAGCTCTTGTGATTCCGATGCTCGATTCCTGTGTATGACTCCTGACTCGTGTTGTCTTCACGTTTGATCCCTGGCTGCTGCCCACTCGGTTTGACTCCTGGCTCTGGCTGACTACCCGCTCTCGGTTTGCCTCCTTGCTCTGGCTGACTACCCACTCTTGGTTTGCCTCCTGGCTCTGGCTGACTACCCGCTCTCGGTTTGACTCCTTGCTCTGGCTGACTACCCGCTCTAGGTTTGTCTCCTGGCTCTGGCTGACTACCCGCTCCCGGTTTGACTCCTGGTTCTGGCTGACTACCCGCTCTCGGTTTGACTCCTGGCTCTGGCTGATTACCCGCTCCGGTTTGACCTTTGGCTTTGGCTGACTACCCGCTCCATATTGACCCGGCTCCGGCTGACCTCGATCCTTATTTTCCTGTGGCCTACTGTCTCTGCTTATGCTTCCTCATTTGAGCGGGTCTCAGTCTGTGTCAGTCCATGCCACTGACATTCTCTCTATCTCTGCTCTGCGCCACTGGGTACCCGAGCGTGCTAGGGCCTTATGGTCACCACTGCCTATTAGACTACCCTAGCGTTCTAGGGCGTTCCAGTCACCATTGCCTGTTCGGCTACCCTAGTGTTCTAGGGAGTCTTAGTCACCATTGCCTGTCTGACTACCCTAGAGTTCTAGGCAGTCTGTTACCTCTGCCTGTTGGGTTACCGTAGCGTCTAGGGAGTATCAGTTACCGCTGCCTGTTGGTTTACCCTAGCTTTCTAGGGAATATCAGTTACCAATGCCTGTCGATTTACCCTAGAGTTCTAGGGAATATCAGTTACCACTGATAGATACATGTCACAAATAGTGGAAGCGCCGACAAGAAATAACAATATATTGGACCTAGTGATCACTAATAACACAGAAATGGTATCCAATATTAAGGTAAGAGAACATTTGGGAAACAGTGATCATGACATGTTACATTTGAAATCAGTTTGGCAAAGTAAAACTGTATAGGTTCAACCAAAACTCTTAATTTTAAAAAAGCTAATGTCAAATTATTAAGTGCTTCAATGCAACACGTAGACTGGGATACATTATTTAAAGGCACAAATGTACCCAACAGTATATACCAATGGGGAACAAATGCAAAAGAAGTAAGTCACAGCCAGTGTGGTTAACTGCACATGTAAAGAAGGAAATGGCAAGGAAAAAAAAAATGCATTCAAATTATTTAAGTCTGAAGGAACTGAACAATCTTTCTTAAATACAGGGAGTGCAACAAAGATTGCAAAACGGCAATTAGGGTAGCAAAAATAGATAATGAAACTCGAAATGCAAGGGAAAGCAAGACTAATCCAAAAAAGTTTTTCAAATATATAAATAGCAAAAAACTTAAGAGGGAGTGCATTGGACCATTCAAAAATAAGATGGGTGAGTTGGTTAGTGAGGATAAGGAAAAGGCAGATGTTTTAAACACTTTCTTTGCATCAGTATATACAAGGGAGCAAGGAATGGTAGAAGAGCCTCCGCAAGTAACAAATAAAACAATACAATTAATAGATATTGGGTTAACTCAAGGAGATGTCATGGGAAGACTGAACAAAATTAAGACTGACAAAGCACCGGGTCCTGATGGTATACATCCAAGGGTTCTTCAGGAACTTAGTGCAGTGTTAGCAAAACCCCTATATTTACTCTTTAAAGATTCTATTACCACAGGCTCAGTGCCACAGGATTGGCGAAGAGCTAACATAGTGCCTCTGTTTAAGAAGGGAACTAAAACAGAACCTGGGAATTATAGACCAGTGAGTTTGACCTCTGTAGTGGGAAAACTGTTAGAAGGGATAATAAGGGACTATATTCAGGATTACAGCACAAAAAATAAAATCATTAGCACAAATCAACATGGTTTTATGAAGAATAGATCATGCCAAACTAATCTTTTCAGCTTCTATGAGTAGGTAAGCAGCAACCTTGACGATGGCAAGGCAGTAGATGTAGTATATTATTTCAGCCGGTGAAATAAAACACAGTTTTATTAAAATAAAAAGAAATAACAAGGTACACCCTCTACAGGTGACAATAGGAATAGCGAACACTAACAGAATAGTGATCACAAGCAAGTAGGTGAACAGGATGGTAATGGTACATATACTGATAGGTAACAGTAGTCAGGCTACTCAAGGGTTAATACAACAAAGTCAGTCTCAATTGTGGAGTCTGGCACACCCAAGGTGGTGATAAAGCTGTTGATGGTATTGCACAGGAGGCTGAATGCACAGTCAGTACTGCCTTAGATAATAGCGGTGCATAGCCCCCACGGGCGTAGCGATGAAGACCACAATGGAAGTAGTGCTAGAGTCAGTAGCCCACACGGGCGTCCCTACTGGAGACTGCTAGATTGCAAGAACTGGCCGGTAGCCCCCACGGGCGTAATAATGGAAACCAGCAATACAGCGATACGAGCCTTTAGCCCCCACGGGCGTATACCGGAGGAATCTGCAAGAGCTTAAGCCAATAGCCCCCACGGGCGTAATACTGAGACTGCTGAAATGCTAGAGATGGCCAATAGCCCCACGGGCGTACACCGGAGGCCACTCTGTGCTGCATGAGAGGTGAACCAATAGCCCCCACGGGCGTATACCGGAAACAATCGCTGAAGCCAATAGCGCCACACCGGACACAGTAAGCAATACCGACTACTCTGCTAGGTGGAGGATTGAGCTGCCGTCCAAATAAGCGTACAATGCGGCCTGCTCGGCAGTAGTAGAATACAGGAATAGGCTCAGCAATAAGCATAAAGGCTCACAATAGGTATGCCAGCACTGAACAGGTTAAGCAGCTCGTAGGAATCAAGCTTAGCTAGAATGAGGAATGCTCTGCAAGTATCAAGGAGGCTCTTCACGGAGGCACAGTTCAGCAGTCGGTAACGGAGACTCAGCACAGGATGCCCAACACAGAAGGAGTACTGTGGCGAGATACAACAGTCCGGTACTCAGCCTCAGCGGAAGTCAGAATGTCGCAACGGTGACAGTGGAGCAGGAAGCTGTACGCGCAGTTCACAGGAACAAGCCGGTTCAGATCACAGAGAAGGAAGTCAGCCGGGCCGGATCAGTACACGGAGGTGGTTCTCAGACAAGCCAGATCAATCACAAACAGGAACGTCAGCCAGGCCGGGTCGGTACACGGAGGTGGTTCTCAGACAAGCCAGATCAGTCATAAATCAGGAACGTCAGCCAGGCCGGGTCGAATCACGGAACAGGAACACAGGAGCGTAGTCAGGACAGGCCAGATCAGTACACAGGAATCAGGATCCACTGAAGACAGCAACAGCAACACTGGCTCAGGAACACCACGAAAGAGCAAGTGACAAGTGTCGATGGCTGGGTATAAAAAGGTCACCGGGGGGCAGGCCAAACCTCCTCAGCCAATAGGAGAGCACCACAAGTGAGAGTGACAGAAGGAGATCACGGGCACTGTGATATATATCTAGACTTTGCAACGGCATTTGATACAGTGCCACACAGAAGGCGGGTGTATAAAATAAGGAAATTGGGGCTAGGAGATAACCTTTGCAATTGGATACAAAACTGGCTGAAGGATAGGGAACAGTGTGTGGTTGTAAATGGAAAATTCTCCAGTACAGTTAAAGTGGAGAGTGGAGTACCTCAGGGTTCAGTATTAGGTCCGCTGCTTTTTAACATGTTTATAAATGACCTGGAAATAGATATAGAAAGCAAAATATCAATATTTGCAGATGATACTAAATTATGCAAAGTCATTAATTCAGAACAGGATATTTTCTCTCTACAGAGGGACTTACATACAATGTCAGATTGGGCAAACATGTGGAATATGAAGTTTAATGTGGAGAAGTGTAAAGTCATGCATTTGGGAGGAAACAATCCCAAGGCTACTTATAAACTTAATGGAATAATTTTAGGTGACTCATTGCTAGAAAAAGACCTGGGTATCCTTGTCAACTACAAACTTGGAAACAGTGACCAGTGTCAAACAGCAGTAGCAAAGGCAAACAAAGTTCTGTCTTGCATAAAAAGAGGTATCAAAGCAAGAGTGGATAACATTGAGGGGTTGAGGAGCTCAACCCCATTGTTCCTGTGTTCTATATGAACTAAAGAGAAAATTATTTAACAAGTAAGGACATTAAATCCTATTATCTGTGGACACATAGTAAATGAGAATGGCTTAATAGGTGTACAATAAGGTAGGATCATGTTTGACCTTTGTCAGATTTCCTGTGTTGATCCAGAAAAATAGTAAAAAGGAAGTAATTCCCTCAAGTGGGGAACCATCTTTGCCTCCCTGGATCAACAGCCTCCTGGTATTCTGAAAATATCTACATCCTCCCGAGGCAAGGAATTCTATATCCTTATTGCCCTTAATGTTACAAAAGAATAATTTGTCTGTAGCTAGTAGCCAGAAGTTCATCTGTAATCTTAATGGATGTACGCACATTTTTCATTTAGAGTAAAACATTTCCCACAGAGTTCTTTTCATTGCCCTTGAATTTATTCGCATATAGAAATTTTACCCCCCCCGACACCTCTTTTTCTGTATAGCCAATTTGACAAGTCTTTCTTTATAACTAAAATCCTCCATTCATTCCCTTTTCAGCTTTATTGCATTTCCCACTACTCCTTAAAGTTCAATAATGTCTTTTTAAGAACAGATATCCAAATATGTTCTCCATACTTCCAATAAGATATTGTTGGGAATTTATAGGGTAGTCAAATTATATTCTACTCCCTTATATCTATATCCCTTTTTATCTATGATAGAACATTAATGACTTTTGTTACACCTAAAAGACTTTGCATACTGTTGTGGTCTATTCTTTTTCACTAATACTCATGAATCCTTATCTATCACTGTATTTATATTAAATCTCATCAGCCATGTATTAGGTAATTCCCCCAGTTTATTCTTGCCTTTCTGTAGAGTAAAACATCATGCTACGAGTGTATTACCTTACATAAAAATATATTCAATTAGAATCAGATATGCTCTCAATATGTTTGTGATGAAAAAATGTTCAATAGCAGAACTCTTTCAATTCGTTTGCAGTTAAAATTGGCTATTTTTGTCTTGAATGAGTTTATTCTACATATTGGCACTGCTGCAAATCAACGGAATGGGCTGTTCAATTCATATTGATCTGCCCCAGTGCCATCTTTATTACGAGAATATTTCACTTTTTAATTTGGTAGCTCTGGCAGATGAATTTGATAGGTGCAATCTCTCTTTGAACTTCCCCCCTCCAGGCAAGCAGAAGTCCCCCACAAGATCAGGGGCACTTATTTATTTGAAGTGTGCAATCCAGAACTGAAAGAGATAAAATAATATTTAAAAATTGCAGTCCTTCATAACATTTTGATGCTAGGGTGCACATCTTAGAGGGAACACTCCTTGGAGGGGGGGTGGAAGCATCCCATGTAAGTGATGCTTCACAGTGGCCTGTATAGAGAATGTAAACATTAACCATTACAGTTCTTTCAGTACTAGATCACCATGCAATATAATACATTGCACAGAGTGTTCCAGTGGTTCAAACAAACAAATAGGGAAGCGCCAAACCAAGAATTCATATTGAAATTTAAAAAAATAGGGTCACTAGTCCACAGTGCTCCCATTCTTGAACACTTTTGTCCCTCTATCCCTTTTATGTGGGGTGAGGGGTCAATAAATGTATTAGTGAGAATCCCAAATCTGTCAAGTTTGTCTGGGTTGTGGGGCAAATGCCCCATACACTGCACCAGTCTAAATATAAACATTTTTCTTACATCCAAAATGGACGAGGTGTGGGTTATTTTGATTGCTTCTTACTGACCAAGAAGGGCATGGTTCGTGGCTTGGTAAGCCTATCTGTTTAGTACCTGATCAGTCTTCCTCTTAAACTGGATCTGCTGTTCCCAGGGCACCTGTATGAGTATGTGCCTTTGATGGCATGGCACTTGAAGCCAACATCCTGAGGCAGACGAGTTTTTCCACTTAGATCATATTGTCACGGAGACGCTAGAGAAGGTGAAAATAAAGAATAACTATTAATACAACAATGAAAACAATGGACTGAAGCAAAATACGATACAGGAGTAAGCAGGGTAATAGCCAAGTAGTAGCCAAATGCTAGAATGGTAGTCAGCCAACCCAGTAGTCCAGATGCCAGAAGGGTAGTCAGCCAAGCCAGTAGTCCAGATTCCAGAAGGGCAGTCAGCCAAGCCAGTAGTCCAGATGCCAGAAGGGTAGTTAGCCAAGCCAGTAGTTCAGATGCCAGAAAGGTAGTCAGCCAGGCCAGTGGTCAGATACCAGAACAGACAAAATACAAAACTGAGGCAATACTGCAGACACCACACAAGGGCAACTGCACTGAGCTAGGATGGGAAATATATACGTAGGTAGAAAGGGGAGGAGACTCAGGAGCCTCCGTCAGAGCGTGCATAAAAAGGCCCTGTGTGTATGTCCAATCCGGAACCGGCTAAGAAGCACAGCCCTACGGCAAGGATGCCGTCGGGACAACTGCTGGACTGTCTTCAACCCGCCGCTACTCCGTTAAGTAGCGGAGGGTTGGAGGCAGTACAGCAATTGTCGTACCCTCAAGCAGAGGTCTCCATTCACAGAGAGCTAGGATGATGGCTAAAAGTTATCTGTCTCCAATCTCGTACCGACTCTCAGCCACAGAGAGTTTCTTAGAAAAAAATCCACACGGATGCAGAGTTCCCCCAGGAGTCGGACCCTGAGACAGGAGGGTGCCTACTCCCGTCTCAGACGCATCGACCTCCAGTACAAAGGACAAAAACGTGTTGGGGTGGATCAACACAGGAGCCTTGGCAAATGTCTCCTTTACAGCCTCAAAAGCTACAACCGACTCCGGGGACCAAAGCATGGGATCTCTACCTTTGCAAGTAATGTCCGAAATTGGTTTAGCCAGGGAAGAGAAATTTTTGATTAACTTCCTATAATTGGCGAATCCTAGAAATCTTTGGATCGACTGTAGACCCACAGGACAAGGCCGATTAATAACTGCGCCCAATTTCTGGGGATCCATGGCAAACCGGTCAGCAGAAATTACATAACCCAGGAAGGTTATTTGTGATTGATGGAATTCGCACTTTGGTAATTTACAATACAGACCATTCTCTCTTAGTCGCTGAAGGACCCTTTTGACATCACCATGGTGTACCTCAAGGGAGGGAGAATGGATGAGGATATCATTGAGGTACACCACGACACATTGTTGCAAAAAATCACGTAGGACATCATTAATGAATTCCTGGAAAACAGCAGGAGCTTTGCACAAGTCGATGCATGGACGCAGTTCACCTCCCTTTTTTTGTACAAAAGAAAATCTTGCCCCTGCTGGGGAGGTAGATTTGCAGATAAATCGGCAGGAGAGGGCGTCAGAAACATAGTCTTCCATGGCTTTAGTCTCTGCGGCCGACAAGGGGTAAACATGGCACCTAGATGGAATATCACCAGGATGTAGCTGAATGAGCACAATCATAAGATCTACGGGGAGGTAAGGTATCCTCCCGTACCTTGTCAAAGACATCCACATATTCCAGATATTCTGCAGGTAATGAGTCTGAGCTGCTGATCCAGATGCGGAGCCAGGACTCAGCACATTGTGGCGACCAGGACAATATCTCGCACATACGCCAATCAAAACTGGGGTTATGTCTCCGTAACCATGGGTAACCTAGGACAATTGGATAGTGAGGAGATGTGATGACTTGAAATTGAACCAACTCATGGTGAAGGACCCCAATGGCAACCGAAATTGGAACGGTATCGTGAGTAATATGGGCAGGTTGCAACGGCTTCCCATCAATGGCTTCAACGGCTAATGGCAAGGAACGAGGCTGCAGTGGGATAGTGTGTTCGGAGACAAAGAAACCATCCACAAAATAGTCTACGGCACCGGAGTCGATAAGGGCTTGGGTAATGATCGAGGCATCAGCCCAGGAAAGGATAACAGTAATCAAAGGTTTATTTTCATGGTAATCCGGGGACGAGGAGAGTCCGCCTAAGATCTGCCCCGGGCAGGACCTTAGGTACAAGCGTTTCTCGGCCTAGTCGGGCATGATCTGAGATTTCCCACAATACAGGTATAAGCCCTTCCTTCTCAGAAAAGCCCTTTCCTCAGTGGAGAGGCGGGTGAAACCCAGTTGCATGGGTTCCACCCCTGAGGAATCGGAGCCAGGAGGCATGGGTGGGTGAGCAAAGTTAGGAGTCAAACGCATCGGGGCCCTGAGTAGGCGTTCTCTGAAAGAGAGTCTTTCCCTGATTTCTGGTGTCGATAAGGATAGTGTAAGACACTAGTTCCTCCAGGTCACAAGGTAAGTCCCATGCTGCTATCTCTTCCTTAATAGCATCTGATAGGCCCTGAGAGTAAGTAGCAATTAGCGCCTCGTTGTTCCATCCAACCTCTGCTGCTAATGTCCGAAATTCAATGGCATACTCGGCTACCGTTCTGGTGCCCTGACACATAGACATAAGTTGTTTAGCAGCAGAGGAGGAGGAGCAAGCTGGAACATCAAAGACCCGTTTGGCGGAAGCCACAAATTCATCATAATTATGAACAATAGGCTTATTAGTCTCCCAAAGACGGCTAGCCCAGGCTAGAGCGGTGTTGGGGAGGAGGGATATTAGGAATCCTACTTTACTCCTCTCAGATGGGAATGCCTGAGGAACCATTTCCAGGTAAATTCCCACCTGGTTAAAAAATCCTCTGCACTGTGTAGGGTTACCCCTGTAACGCTGGGGAAGGGGAGCTGAACCAGTAAACTCTCTGATACCTACTGGGTCAGGTACAGGTATAGCACTGGGTACCAGAACTGGAGCGGCTGCGGCTGCTGGTTGTTGTGCAGTACGGTCCAGATGAGCCGTATGATTCAAGAGGGTCTGCATAGCCAATGCCAACTAGTCATTTCTTTAGTCTTGAGCGTCCATTCTGGCAAGAATGTTCTGGACAGGACAACTCCCAGTACCTTCTGAAGTCATGGCCCTTGAGTACTGTCAGGGAGACTCTAGAGAAGGTGAAAATAAAGAATAACTATTTTAATACAACAATGAAAACAATGGACTGAAGCAAAATACGATACAGGAGTAAGCAGGGTAATAGCAAAGCAGTAGTCAAATGTTAGTCAGCCAAACCAGTAGTCCTGATGCCAGAAAGGTAGTCAGCCAAGCCAGTAGTCCAGATGCCAGAAGGGTAGTCAACCAAGCCAGGAGTCCAGATGCCAGAAGGGTAGTCAGCCAGGCCAGTGGTCAGATACCAGAACAGACAAGATACAAAACTGAGGCAATACTGCAGACACCACTCAAGGGTGACTGCACTGAGCTAGGATGGGCAATATATACGTAAGCAGAAAGGGGAGGAGACCCAGGAGCCTCTGTTGGAGCATGCATAAAAAGGCCTTGTGCGCGCGTCCAATCCAGAACTGGCTACAAATCCGGGTGCGTGCACAGCCCTACAAGAACCGGCAACGATGCCATGGGCACAGTTACTGGACCGCTGCCAACCCGTTGCTTAGCGTACCACAAACGAGTGTCCGGTAGGACTGAATCCTGACACATATCCACCATGATTCTGACTCAGAAGCCTGTTTCCTCCAAGGTATACAATAGGGTATAGTCAACTTTTCACAAGTGGTGCACAGACAAGAACTTGTTCCTGCAGTTTTTTACCTTCCCTTGGTTCTGTATTTCCTTCAAAATACCATGAACAAGGGACTCATCTTGAGTTCTCTTAAGGTTCAGATGTCAACACTCTCCATTCTCTTTCAGAGACGTGTTTCTGTCATTCCTGGGGGTCAATTTTACCTTCAAGGATCCTACTTCTCCGTAGAACCTTAACCTGGTTTTGGGTGTCTTGCAGAGGCCTCCTTTTGAGCCTCTTGTCTCCGTCTCTTTGCAACAATTGACACTCAAAATGGCTTTCTTCTTGGCAGTTGTCTCTGTGCTGAGAGTTGCTGAGTTCCAAACTCTGTCTTGTAAACCTCCCTTCCTAGGGTGTAATCTGGATAAGGCGGTACTCCATACCTATCAGGAGTTTCTTCCTAAGGTGGTCTCACATCAGTGAGGAGGATGTAGTCAGGAGGATGTTGTGCCTTCCTTCTGTCCTCACCCTCTGTCCGATAAGGAGAGAAATCTCATCTCTTGGATGTGGTGCATTGTCTTAAGTTTTATGTGTACAGTACTAAGGCTGTTCGTAAGGCTGAATCTCTGTTTGTCACCTCTGTGGATCCCAGAGCTGGTCAGGCCACTTCCAAGGTCACCATTGACTCTTGGATTGAGGTTACCATACATCAGGCATATGCAATCAGGAAGAAACCTGTTCCCTGTTGAAGATCACAGCACATTCCATTAGAGCTGTGGGTGCTTCCTGAGCCTAAAAGAACCAGGCCTTGGCTGAACAGCTGTGCAAGGCTGTGACTTGGTACTCCTAGCACACTTTCACCATACACTACTGTGTCAACATCTTGGCCAGTTCAGCCTGTTTAAGGATCTGCCTTTCTTCATACTGCTAGTTGTTATTCAGTAGTTTATGAGCCCTGGTGGCTCTTGTTTGGTGTGCTGTGCTAGTTCAGTATTGGTTGACACTTGTTGTTTTGGGTTATTCAGATGCTGAACAGTCCTAGGGAACTCTGGTATCATGGGGACGTGCAAGAGGTCTTTTCTCCTTTCCTTCCCCTGGAATCAAAGTAACATAGTTGATGAGGCTGAAAAAAGACATTCGTCCATCAAGTCCAGGCCATTCCAAATTACCCCTGTTGATCCAGAGGAAGGCAAAAAAATAACATTGAATCCATTTCCAATTAAGCCCCAAGTGGGTAAAAAAATCCTTCCTGACTTCAAATGACAGTCAGAGAGTTCCCTGGATCAACAACTTATCTGCATTGAAGCCATCTGTCATAGTTCTGTGCCAGACAGGTATCCATTGCTTTTTTGAAATTTGCATCTGCAAGCACAACACCCAGGGGGCAAATAATCCCATAGCTTTACCACCCTTTCTGTACAAAATCCCTGCCTTGGTTTTAGTTAAAAGCTCACTTCCTCTAGTCTTGCTTTGCAATGCCTTGCGTACACCTCTGGCACTCAAAGGGTTAATGGATGACCCCTCTTTCTTATCTCAGCTCTTTGCGTAAATAATGCATTGGATAGTTCTTTGTATTGACCTTGAATATATTTGTAAAAAGTAATCATATCAGCCCTTAAATGTCTCTTCTCTAATGTAAACAAACCCAGTTTGGCTAGTCTCTCTTTATAACTCAGATCCTCCAATCCCTTTATCAGTTTTATTGCACTTTTTCCACTTCAGTAATGTCTTTTTTTTTTTAAGAACTGGTGCCCAAAACTGCACTGTATTCTAGATGAGGCCTTACCAAGTATTTAAATACAGGCAGAATTATATTAGCATCCAGTGCATCTATACCTCTTTTTATGCAGAATAGTCACCTATTTGCTCTTACAGCAGCTGAGAGACTCTGCACACTGCTGTGAAATCTGTTGTCTATAAGTACTCCTAAATCTTTCTCTAATAATGTTAGATAAGTTGTTTCCCATTTAGTGTATATGTAGCATGTTTGTAAGCCTGAAAGCATTACCTTACATTTATCTACATTAAATGTCATTCTGCCCATTCGCTCAGTTTATCTAAATCCTTCTGCAGAGAATAAACAGCCCTGTATGTATTTCCATACACAGCTTAGTGTCATCAGCAAAGACTGAGACGTCACTTTCAATTCCCACTTGCAGATCATTAATAAACAAATTAAAAAGCATTGGGCCCAGAACTGAACCCTATGGCAGCCCCTTTTCAACTATAGAACAACTTGGATTGGTTCCATTTATAACAACACTCTGCCATTTCTCATTTAACCAGTTCTCAATCCATGTACAGATCCCTCCCACACTGAAGCCTTTTAATTTATGCAGTAAACTGTTGTGAGATACTGTACCAAGAGCTTTTGCAAAATCCAAGTAGGCTGAAAGGACTCTCAGAACAGGGTCACCACTCCACATGACCACGTTGTGAAATGGCTGAAGAAAAACCCTGCCTCGCCACTCCAGGTGCCAGTTGGCTTCAGCCTCCAGAGTTTGTCACGGCTTACCCTGGTTCCAGCATGTTGCTTGAAAAGACGCTTCAGCATCAGCGGCCGTTCATGCCGCAAGGATTGACGCAGGCTATGGCAGTGGTTGGACGCATCAGAGCAAGATACGTCATCTGCAGGCTCGAGGCTTCTGAATGAAGCAGACCTCTGTTTTATGTGTTTGCTTCCTGTAGTCTCCTCCTACCTACTTTCTCCCTCTGAGCTGCTCCTCCTACCTACTTCCTGAAGAGGGGTTTTAAGGGCAGACTGAGTCCTGACTCAGTTGCCCTTGCGTTGTTATACAAATCAGTTCTGTTTTCTTGGGCTCTGTGTATGACCTGGCTTGTCTGACAATCCAATCTGGTGCTGACCTGTGGCTCTGTCTGACTTTTCTCCTGCCTTATCCTGTGTATAGTGGACACCTAATTTGGTGCAGACCTGTGGCTCTGGCTGGCTATCTGAACTGTGTATGACCTGGCTTGTCTGACTACCCTCTCTGGTGCTGACCTGTGGCTCTGTCTGACAATCTCTTGTTTGTCCCCTGTACCTAGAAGACACCCAATCTGGTGCGGACCTGGGGCTCTGGTAGACTAGCTATTATACTGACTGCAGGCGTGAGTCAAGTATCCGCTTCCTATGTACTGACTGCAGGAGTGAGTCAAATATCCGCTGCTACTATTCGGACTGCAGGCGTGATGAGTCTGGTAGCCTCCCCGCGGTTCCAGACCAAGACATCGTGTTCCTTCTTTTTATTGAGTCCACTAAGGGTGTTCTCAAGGAATGCTATTATTTCCTTGGAAGGGATGACAGGGCTAGGGGGATTCTTTAAGACTGTGGCAGCTTCACCACCATCCCTTGACTCCTTCTAGCTGAGGACTTTATAGCCCCTCTTCTCTCCTGGGGGTGGGGTAAGGCTCCTCAGCTTGATCTTAACTTCTCTAATTCTACTTATCTTTGAAGTGGGATCTAGAACACCCTTCACAACTGAAAAAAAAATTGAGGGATGTCTGAGGTTGGTGCATTCTCCTCCAAGGAATTAATCAGGAGGTCTGCTTGGTCACCCTCCTCCATGACTACTTCTGTTTTTGCATCACTGGATTTTACTCTGCAGGATCCTGAATGGACATTTTACTTAAGCCAATCCTCTCCAAGAATGGCATATCCTGGGAAGTTGGTATTGCCCTGTTGTCACCACTGGAGAGTGGCCCTGTCAGGAGAGGCTGACTATGGTCCCCAAACCACAGCACCTTTGGGACACTAACTACCCATTCTGAAGGGGCTTTATTGGGTGTCCCTTCATACTTCAGGGGCAAGACAAGCTGAATAGCTACAGGCTGGCCACCTGCCTCACTTAGACCCTTGTTCCCCTGCACAGTCCCCAGACCCTTGGCAACATTGTACCCCAACAGGTCTGGGGGAAGATGCATGTGGTCTGTGGCCGGCTGGAGGTCAATAGCCAGGACAGACACTGCCACCGTATGATGAGGAGATGGATGACTCCTTCCCTGCTTAGAAGAGGGGATGCTGCCACTACCAGTTCCATCTTTTGAGGGCTTTATGATCTCCTCTTTCCCCCCTCCCTTACACTTGTAGAAGTGTTTGTTTGGGATGGAGGTGATTTTAGGGAGGCAGAGGAAACACTGGGGGTTGTGTGGCATTCTTCTTCCTTTTTGCTGCAGCTTGTGACATTGCTGGTGGGAAAGAACGAGGGGGGGAGGCTGCAGTGGTGGGTCTTGGAACAGCCTTCTTAATGCTAAATGTAGTGGAGGTTTCCCTTTTGAGGGCATTGCCATGGTGCCATGATGTGCTTGACATTGGATCTGGGGCTGGTGTTTTAGATCATTGCCCCTTGGGGCAGCTCTAGCATGTATGTCCCAGCTTTTTGCACAAGAAGCACAACAATTCCTCTGTGCTGTAAAATATTTGGTATAGCATCCCTTCAAAATGGACCCCAAAGGACCTTTCAATAATTTATGCACTCTGAGGCAGGAGTACTTGTACTTGCCTCTTAAAAGAGGGTTATCTCTTTTTGAAGCCCAGGGGAATCTTAGAGATGTGGTATTTTAACTCCCCTAGGGCTTGAAAGTGGGGGTGCAGCAAAGAGTCCAATAGGAAGGCAACAATTAATCCAACTAAAGATCCTTCACAGTACATATTATACGCCTGTTTGACTGCACTATATGATTGATTCCTTGAGTAAGTTTGGTCATAGATGTGGTGGAGTGGAGGGTACGTTCCTTCACATGATTTGGATGTGTCCACAGGTGCACAGGTTCTGGAAGGGAGTTATGGGCACCCTGGAAAAGGTGCTGATGAGACCATTGCCTGTTACACCTAAACTTTACTTGATGTCAATTCTTCCTGATGATACAGGTGGTGGCCCTATTGGGACTCTTATCAGAGAGCTTCTCTTTATGGCTAGGAAGGTGGTGGCCATGTAGTGGATGGTGGGCAGGTCTCCAACATGCAAAATTTGGATACATCTAGTGGCCCAAAATCTGCCACATTATAAGCTGTCCACCTTCACTGGGGCACCTTTTGGAAATCTGACAGAATATGGGAGCTATGGCGGACTAGATGGCCCCAAATCTTGGAAGACTTTGATATTGCTATTGGGGATAATCCGAACGGGTGGTGAGAGACTGCGGAGTCCCGTGCCAGTAGAGCCTAATCACTAACAATTGCTGGGGAACGATGTTTCTTTCCTCATGCAAATGTCATGGGGGATCGGGCCAGGGGGAGGGGGAGAGAGACAGCTGGGGGGTTGGGTATCTGAGTGGGGTGGGGGGTGGAGGGAGGATTTGGGGTGTTTATACTGGGGAGAAAAGTTTGGGCTATGCTGAGCTGGCCGTATCTCTGTATCCAATGTATTGTCCAAAATTCATGTCTGTAATTGGAAATATACTGCTTGTATGTCAGACTGGATTGTATGTATGTATCCATGTGTGGTCGGATTCGGTATGGCCTATTAATAAAAACATTTATTAAAGGGTCTGATAGGAAAGTGGGCAAATTAGATAGCACTATTCATTTGCCCATCCCTTCTAGGGGTTCCACATGGATATAAGCTCCCTGCCCCCACACTGTGATCCCCTCTGTACAAAACTATGTGCAGCAGCCAGCTTACTTAGAAAAGAAAACTGCTTTTCCATATATTTTGCTGGCTGCTACAACTGCAGAGGGGCTCACAACAACAGCTACATCTTTATATATGTCTCAATTCCTCCTAGTTAGCTGCTCTCCCCCAAAGATGAAATGACAGGGTGTAACGGTTTTCTGACACTCAGACCAGGGTGTAAAGTGAAAACACAGTTTATTGAATCAAGGAGTAATACAATGCCCCTAGGGGCTAGTACAGGAATAGCAGAACTAGCAAACACTAACAGAGTGAATGCAATACAGCAAATAGTACTGGACAATGGATAGATAGTAAATGACCCCAAAGGGTTAACAAGTGCAAGAGGAGAACTCAGTCCTAGTTTGGCCAACGCCCAGGATATATAGTAGTCTCTGGGTAATAGTTCTTGAGTCACAAAGCTGGAACTAAGTAGCAGTCTCTGGAACACAGTTCTTGAATCACAAAGCTGGAGCAAGGTGTCTGTACTGAATTCACTCTCAAATAGAAACGGAAGGCACAAGTGCCAGAGCTGAGTAAATACCACCACCGTGGGATGTGAAGAAGTGCTATTGCCAAACTGAAGTACAAGAACCTGAGCCGCCCTTAACTGAGACTGGAAGTTAACTCTGCATGTACCCAATGGATAGTGCCCTGACACCTCTTGGATGTCAAATAGTGGTATCGAATGCACAAGCACTGAGAGCCAAGCACTGGATAGTGCAGATGGATAGCGTAACCTCTGTACGTCAGTAGGCCGGAGCCAGGACACCCCTCCGGTGCTGTACGGAACTTTCGCAGCAAGAGCGAACGGATAGCAATGCCCACAGGCGCGGTCACGGTGCACACCGAACACAGGACCGGCAACTCTCTGCAGAAGGTAGTGAAGCGTATCAGAGGTACAGAAGGAGTGGCTCTTAACTGATGAGTGTATGCTTGGCAAGAACTGAGGCACAAGACTGAGACTACGAAGCACTGCAGGAGTTAACAGGTTCTGTACCGGAACACCGCAGCGTACTAGGAATGGCAAAACAATCTTAATCTCAGCTAGAGTAGTGAGAGGAATAGCGAGACACCAAGTGATCAGAATGTCGCAGACGCGACCGGGCCGTGCAGGTACACCGGAACAGCAGACTGGAACAGGCGATAACCGGAACCGGAGCACAGCAGGAACAACAGCCGAAGAACAGGATCAGTCACGGAGCAAGGTCGTCTACCGGAGCCGGGTCATACACGGAGCAGGATCATCAGCCAGAACCGGATCAATCACGGAGCAGGGTAGTCAGCCAGAGCCGGGTCATACACGGAGCAGGATCAACAGAAGAGTCAGACAAGCCGGGTCGGTACACTGGAGAACTGGAACACAGCAACAAGGCGCAGATACTGGAACACCACGAAAGGGCAAATCACAAGTGCCCAAGCCCCAGAGTATAAAGGCACATCCTGGGTGGGCCAATCAGCATCCTCCAATGCACAGATAGCACAACCCTGATAGACAGTGTAGCACGGGAACCGTGATAGTGCCCCCCTCTCAAAGACCCCCTCCCCTGCCGGAGGGTCTTGGTTTCTGAGGGTATTTAGAGTGAAAGTTGCGCAACAACCGTGGAGCATGGAGGTCTTTGTGGTCGACCCAAGAGCGCTCCTCAGGCCCATATCCCTTCCAATGGACCAAATATTGCAACTTGCCTCTAAATCTCCTTGAGTCAATAATGCTCTGAACTTCGTATTCCTCTTGGCCCTGCACATCTACCGGCCCAGGAACCACCGGAGTGGTAGTATAACGATTGCAAACCAAGGGCTTTAATAGTGACACTTGGAACACATTGTGAATACGCATAGTATTAGGAAGTTCTAAAGCGTATGCCACAGGATTGATCTTGCGTATAATCTTGAATGGCCCAATGAACCGGGGGGCCAGTTTGTTCGAAGGCACCTGCAGGTTGAGATTCTTAGAGGAGAGCCATACCCTATCCCCAACCTGGAAGGAGACCGCTGGCAGCCGTCTGCGATTGGCATGCCGCTGATGTCTGTGGAAGGACTGACTGAGGGACCTTTGTACCTGTGCCCAAGTGGAGCGGAGCTGCTCCATGTGCTCATCCAGAGCCGGAATCTGCTGGGACTGAAATGAGTCTGGGAGTAGACAGGGCTGGAACCCATAATTAACAAGGAATGGAGAGCTTCCAGATGATGAATTAACCGCGCAGTTCCTGGCGAACTCTGCCCACGGCAACAGGTCAGCCCAGTTATCATGATGATCAGTCACAAAGCAGCGTAAAAACTGCTCCAGTCCCTGATTGGCACGCTCAGCGGCCCCGTTGGTCTGGGGGTGGTAGGCGGAGGAGAAGGATAATTGAATGCCCATCTGGCCACAGAATGCCCTCCAGAATCTCGACACGAATTGACTCCCCCGGTCAGACATAATTACTCTGGGCACCCCGTGCAAGCGGAATACTTCTCTGGCAAAAATTGATGCCAATTCCTGGGCCGAGGGAAGGCCAGAGAGGGGCATGAAATGAGCCATCTTTGAGAATCTATCTACCACCATCAAGATAAACGTATAGCCCTTGGAACTCGGCAGCTCTCCCAAAAAATCAATCGAAATATGGGACCAAGGACGATCACCATTAGGCACTGGTTGGAGCAAGCCTACTGGGAGATGTCTGGGAGTTTTGGCACGGACACAGATGGCGCAAGCAGCAGTGAATGCAGAGCAGTCGGCTTTCAGGGAGGGCCACCAGAATGTTCATGATAGTGACCATGCCAACTGATCTCTGCCAATGTGCCCAGCTGCCTTAGATGAGTGGTAGGTCTCAAGTAATTGGGTACGAAAAGGTTCGTCCACAAAACACCTGCCAACTGGGGTTTCAGGAGGTGCCCGAGTTTGTGATGCCAATATTTGCTCTCCCAGTGGCGAGGTGATGCTGGTACGAATAGTAGCCAGAATTCTGTCTGGCTGAATTATGGGGACCGGGGCCTCATCCCTCTCAATGTCCGTGCAGAATTGTCTAGAAAGAGCATCCGCCTTAATATTTTTGGACCCAGGCAAGTACGAGACTATGAAATTAAATCTGGACAGAAATAGAGCCCATCGAGCCTGGCGAGAAGACAATCTTTTTGCCTCGGAAAGGTAAATCAAGTTTTTATGGTCTGTGAGGATCAACACTGGTGCTCTAGTGCCCTCCAGAAGATGTCGCCATTCTTTTAATGCCAAGATGATAGCCAGCAGTTCCCTATCACCAATTTCGTAATGGCTTTGGGCACTAGATAGTTTTTTAGAAAAGAACTCACACGGCCTCAGGTTACCCCCCTCCTTGGGGCGTTGGGAGAGAACTGCCCCTACCCCAACCTCGGAGGCATCAACCTCTAGAGTAAATGGCAGGGTGTGATTAGGGTGGGACAGTATAGGAGCGGATGCAAATGCCTTTTTTTAGGGTTTCAAAGGCTATTTCAGCTGCTTGGGACCATTGAGAGGGATTTGCCCCCTTATGCTTAAGGTCAGAGAGAGGTTTTGTGATGGTAGAAAAGTTCTGAATAAACTTTCTATAATAGTTGGCAAAGCCCAACAACCTTTGGATAGCATTGTAGAACCGCTGCCAACTTCTCTTGGTCCATTGCTATGCCATCATTGGATATCACAAAACCCAAGAATGGTACTTGGGAGTGATGAAATTCACATTTTTCTAGTTTGCAGAACAATTTGTTCTTGCGTAATCGCATCAATACTTCCGAAACATCCTGGATGTGCTGGGTTAAATTAGCAGAATGGATCAATATATCGTCCAAGTACACCACCACACAAGACTGTAGCATGTCACGGAGGATATCATTTATGAACTCTTGGAATACGGCAGGTGCATTACATAACCCAAATGGCATAACCAGATATTCGTAGTGGCCTGACCTAGTATTGAATGCCGTCTTCCACTCATCACCAGCCCTTATCCTTATTAGGTTGTAGGCAGCACGAAGATCGAGTTTCGTGAAGATAGAGGAGCCTTTCAACCTGTCAAATAATTCCGTGATGAGCGGAATGGGGTAAGCATTCTTGGCAATCAACTTATTGAGTCCACAGTAGTCATTACACGGTCGTAATTCGCCACTTTTCTTTTTCACAAAAAAGAACCCTGCACCTGCCGGAGAGGATGATTTACGAATAATCCCTCGTCTGAGGGCATCCTCGATGTATTCCTCCATGGCCCTAGTCTCCTCCCCGGACAATGGGTAGGTCCTACCCCTTGGTGGCACAACTCCCGGGGGCAGATCAATAGCGCAGTCATATGGTCGATGCTGCGGCAATGCGCTAGCCTCACCCTTACTGAATACGTCACTGAACTTGCTGTATTCAGCTGGCACAGAAGGAGAGGTACACATAATCTTGACTGGGTGAGATAAACAGTGACTAGTGCAGTACTCAGACCAAGACTCAATTTCACATCTTTGCCAGTCAAACTGGGGATTGTGCAGCGACAACCAAGGGTACCCCAGAATGACCGCATGGTGAGGTAAATGTATAATTTGGAAACGTACCCCCTCTTTGTGGAGAACCCCAATAGCCATAGTGATGAGAGTAGTCTCCATGGTGATAAGTGCTGGTTCTAGGGGTCTGCCATCAATAGCCTCAATGGCTAGCGGAGTATCTCTTTTAGACAACGGAATATTGTGTCTTTCAGCGAATGCCCGGTCCATGAAATAGCCTGCTGCGCCAGAATCTACCAGGGCTAGTACCTCCACAGCTTGATCACCCAGAAGAAAACTCACCGGTATGGTGGGTTTCGTGGAACAAGGATCTGAGGATGACTGTACACCACCTAGGGCCTGTCCCCCAAGGTACCCTAGGTGCGTGCGTTTCCCGGACGTACCGGACATGTGCGTAGTAGGTGCCCATTCTTACCACAATATAAACATAACCCTTGTCTTTTGCGATAAGCCCTATCCTCCTTTGACATCCTAGTATATCCAATCTGCATGGGCTCCCCTGTTTCAGGTACCCCATCAGGAGGAATGGGAGGCGAGGGTGGGTTAAAAGACCTCTCGTGCCCATGGGTCTTGGAGCTAGCCCTTTTAGCCAAGCGCCTCTCGCGCATTCGGGTGTCAATGAATATCACATAATCTATGTACTCATCTAGGTCAGTGGGTACCTCCCTGGCAGCAATCTCATCCTTGATGGAGTCGGATAGGCCTTGTGAAAAGGCTGCCAGGAGTGCCTCATCATTCCAGGCCACTTCTGCAGCTAAAATACGAAATTCTATCGTATAGTCGGCCACAGTGCGATCGCCCATCAGTATCACCATTAATTTTTTAGCTGCAGAGGTGGCTCACCCTGGTGTCTCAAACACTCTGCGAAACTGTCTGACAAATTCGTTAAAATTCAGAGTGCAGGGTTTGGCCCATGCCAGCGCTTTACCAGTTAACAGAGATATCATGAACCCCACTTTGCTACGGTCATTCGGAAAAGCTTAGGGTGTGAGTACTAAGAATATCTCAAGTTGGTTAAGGAAACCTCTGCACAGTGTGGGTTCGCCACCGTATCTCAGTGGTAACAGCGCCGCCGCCGTGAGACTTCTGGAGGGAGCCAGCAATTGCCCAGTGGCATTGTCCGGTGTCATGACTGGGGGGACCACCGGACTTTGATTCGGTTTCTCGAGATGTACCGTACATTCAAGCAAGGTTTGCATGGCCAAAGCCAATTGATCTAGACGTTGCTCGTGAACATCCATCCTCCAGTGGAGGTTCTGTGTATTACTGTCACTTTTCCCGTCTGAGGTCATGGCCCTTTTGTACTGTAACGGTTTTCTGACACTCAGACCAGGGTGTAAAGTAAAAACACAGTTTATTGAATCAAGGCGTAATACAATGCCCCTAGGGGCTAGTACAGGAATAGCAGAACTAGCAAACACGAACAGAGTGAATGCAATACAGCAAATAATACTGGACAATGGATAGATAGTAAATGACCCCAAAGGGTTAACAAGTGCAAGAGGAGAACTCAGTCCTATTTTGGCCAACGCCCAGGATATATAGTAGTCTCTGGGTAATAGTTCTTGAGTCACAAAGCTGGAACTAAGTAGCAGTCTCTGGAACACAGTTCTTGAATCACAAAGCTGGAGCAAGATGTCTGTACTGAATTCACTCTCAAATAGAAACGGAAGGCACAAGTGCCAGAGCTGAGTAAATACCACCACCGTGGGATATGAAGAAGTGCTATTGCCAAACTGAAGTACAAGAACCTGAGCCGCCCTTAACTGAGACTGGAAGTTAACTCTGCATGTACCCAATGGATAGTGCCCTGACACCTCTTGGATGTCAAATAGTGGTATCGAATGCACAAGCACTGAGAGCCAAGCACTGGATAGTGCAGATGGATAGCGTAACCTCTGTACGTCAGTAGGCCGGAGCCAGGACACCCCTCCGGTGCCGTACGGAACTTTCCCAGCAAGAGCGAACGGATAGCAATGCCCACAGGCGCGGTCATGGTGCACACCGAACACAGGACCGGCAACGCTCTGCAGAAGGTAGTGAAGCGTATCAGAGGTACAGAAGGAGTGGCTCTTAACTGATGAGTGTATGCTTGGCAAGAACTGAGGCACAAGACTGAGACTACGAAGCACTGCAGGAGTTAACAGGTTCTGTACCGGAACACCGCAGCGTACTAGGAATGGCAAAGCAATCTTAATCTCAGCTAGAGTAGTGAGAGGAATAGCGAGACACCAAGTGATCAGAATGTAGCGGACGCGACCGGGCCGTGCAGGTACACCGGAACAGCAGACTGGAACAGGTGATAACCGGAACCGGAGCACAGCAGGAACAACAGCCGAAGAACAGGATCAGTCACGGAGCAAGGTCGTCTACCGGAGCCGGGTCATACACGGAGCAGGATCATCAGCCAGAACCGGATCAATCACGGAGCAGGGTCGTCAGCCAGAGCCGGGTCATACACGGAGCAGGATCAACAGCAGAGTCAGACAAGCCGGGTCGGTACACTGGAGCAGGATCAACAGAAGAGTCAGACAAGCCGGGTCGGTACACTGGAGAACTGGAACACAGCAACAAGGCGCAGATACTGGAACACCACGAAAGGGCAAATCACAAGTGCCCAAGCCCCAGAGTATAAAGGCACATCCTGGGCGGGCCAGTCAGCATCCTCCAATGCACAGATAGCACAACCCTGATAGAAAGTGTAGCACGGGAACCGTGATACTGGGGCTGGCACTCACCACTTGAGCAAAAGATCTTGCAGGTGCAACATGGGCTGGGCCAGAAGGAGCAGCCAGAGTAATGGCAGAGAAAACCTGTGGTCTTGGACTAGGCTGGTACTCAGCAGAGCTGCAGCTATTATTTCCAGGATCTCTTATTCCAACTTTGAGATCCTGAGGCCTCTTAACGACCGAAGATGTGTTAGGACCATCATCTGTGACTTTGACTTAAGGACCGATGAAGGTTAGACTTAAATGCCCCTATCTCCCTAGCACTCAATCCCAATGGAAAGGCCTCTGATTTAGTGGTGTTGATCTTATATGCCGATATAGAACGAAAACTACACAGGACTGCAAAGTGATTGGGCAAAGAAATGTGAGGATGAAAAGAGTAAGGATAATTTAATCTGCAAAAACAAATGTATCTGGGAGAGTCGTATACCTTGCATATCTGGATGATCCCTGAGTCTTACAACTCAAGGATCAACAGCTAGAGCAAATAGCAGGGCAGACAAGGTGCATCCCTGCCCAGTACCATTTCGTATCACAAAGGACTTCTATTCAGAGGCAGGGAGTTTGAGTGAAGCTGAATGACACTTACATAGGGAAGAGATAGTCTTAAAAAAATTGCCCTGAAAGCAGAAACACCTCAAGGACTCCTCCAGATATTGCCAGTCCACACTAACAAATGCCTTTTTTCGGCATCCAAATATAAGAATGATGGTTTCTGGTTTTTGAAATGTTTGCAAAATGAATTAAATCAGTGAGTTTTCTGTTATCTCCTGTTTGCCTGTGTGGAATGAAGCCCACCTGATCAGTGTGGACCAGTTTCGACAATAATGGAGGTAGCTATGCGGAAAGAATTTTACTAAAACATCTGAGATCGGAATTGATAATCAAAATAGGCCTGTAAGTTCAACAGTTAAGAGGATCTTTGTCTGTTTATGGAGTAGGGAAATACGAGCCCGGGGCATATAATACCGGTCAAAAGTTTTAGAACACCCCCATTTTTCCAGTTTTATTGAAATGCATGCAGTTTAATATCTCAGTGTACTCTGAAAATAAAGCATAGAACAAAATAAACAATTGGACATTAAAAAGAAATCATGGAATCGTTTTCCTTAACAGAATGTAATCTAAATTTTTGACTCATCAAAGTAGCCACCTTTTGCAGATATAACAGCTGATCACGCTCGTGGCATTCTTTCCACAATGGAAATCAAATATTGTTCTGAAAGTTCTTCCCAACACTGTTGCAGAAGTTCCCACACATGTGTTGCAATTGTAGATTCCTTTGCTTTCACCCTTCTTTCCAGTTCATCCCAAACCAGCTCAATGGGGTTTAAGTCTGGAGACTGTGTTGGCCGTTCCATGATTTGAAGCCTACAGTCTTGTTCTTTTCTTTTAAGGTAATTCTGACACAGCCTGGAGGTATGTTTTGGGTCATTATCTTGCTGTAGGATGAACCCCTGACCAACTAGGCATGTACCAGAGGGTATTGCATAGTGCTGCAAAATTCTGTGGTAGGAGTATTGGTTTAGGGTTTAACTCACTCTGTGCAAGTCACCGACTCTGGATCCAGCAAAAGAGCCCCAGACCATCGCACTTCCTCCTCCATGTTTGACAGTTGATGTCACATACTGAGGAACCATCCTTTCGCCTACTCGACAGCATACAAAAACCCTGCGTGATGAACCGAAGATCGCAAATTTTGATTCATTGGTCCATAAGACTTTCTTCCAGTCTTCAGTAGTCCACTGGCGGTGCTTCATGGCCCAGGCAAGCCTCTTTTTCTTATTACGCCATCTTAGCAATGGCTTTCCGACTGCCACTCGACCATTTAAACCTGCAACATAAAGTCTTCTCTTCACAGTTGAAACGGACTCTTGCTTACTTCAGTCGGTGTTAAGCTGCGCTTGAAGCTGTTGTGCTGTGAGCCACCTGTCACGCAAGCTGTTGACTCTCAGAAACTTGACATCTGATTCTGTTGTGTCTTTGGGTTTGCCATACCTCTTCCTGTCAGAGTTTCCTCCAGTTTCCAAGTGCCTTTTGATGGTGTACAAAACATTACTCACTGACACCTTGGCTTTCTTTGCAATTTCTCTAAAGCATAGACCTACACTTTATAATGGTCTACACTTTATAATGGTCTGTCTGTATTCCTTTGTTATTTGCCTTTTTTTGCCATTTTGAGAGCAATATACTACTTCCTGCAGTACAATACTGTCCAAATATTGCTTAAGAGGGTGTAGTAACACAATTTGTTCCAACACTGCTTTCATACGGACAGAGGGCTTGTAAGTTAGCAACAAAAGTTGGGACACTGTAGGCATTGTTAGCATGAACTTTCAAGGAAAATTTTACTTCATTGCTGCAGAACAGCTGTGAGTTTTTTAAACTATTACTTCTTCCCTGAAAAGGCCTTTTTGTTTAACTCTGAAATGTATGTTATTTTTCAGTTTTTGTTAACCTAAACTTTTTTTTTTTCACCTCTGGCAGTTTACAGCTTACCTTTGTACTATTTCAGGTTCTTCACTGGACTTGAACTGTGTAAATTTTAATAAAAACTGGAAAAATGGGGGTGTTCTAAATCTTTTGACCAGTAGTCCTCCATTTAGAAGGTATTAAAGGCTTCTAGAAAGGGAGCCAAAACCTCCCCTATCAATGGTCTTATAGAAAGAATTAGGAAGGTTTTGGAAAAAGGATCGCATGTCCGTTTTGGTTGAGTCAGCAGATCTATGAGAATGTGTATGTAAGTTATTCAGGTCTTTGAAGTATTTGTGAAATTCATCATAAATATCAGCTTGATCGTAGAGAAGTGTACCAGAAGGCGATTTAATGGACAAGATTTGGGAGTACTGTTGAATTACTTTGTTTTTTAGCTAGCATTTTGTGCGGCTTATTCGCAGACTAATAAAATAGTTGTTGAGTCCATCTCATTTTTTTCGTAATTTTTTTCTGATATATATTTGTTTCCCTAGCTTTTAAGGACCTTGCTTCGATTGACCAGAGAGGGCCTGTCTATATGAAGCGTCTCTAGATCTTTTAATTCAAATAAAAGCTTTCTATGGTAACTTGCATGTCCCTTTTTTGCCCTGGAAGAGAGAGCCATAATCTCGCCTCTCAAATAGGCTTTGCAGGCATCCAAAGTGTAGAGAGATTTGTCACCGACTATTTAAGAACATGAATTGTTATAAATGTGAAGAAATATGTTAAAATAATTCATAATATCTATGGATGACCTATTGTTTCTTGCTTGGCTCTTTGAGTAAATTGTTGCTTAGAGAGTTGTCTGTATTGACCTCAAATATATTTGTAAATGGTAATCACAACACCCTTTAGATGTCTCTTATGTAATGTAAACAAGCCCAGTTTGGCTAGTCTTTCTGTATAACTCAGATCCTTCAATCCATTTATCGGTTTTGTTGCACATCTCTACACTTTTTTCAGTTCAATAATATATATTTTTATGACATGGTGCCTAAAACGGTACTCCATATTGAGGCATTTCCAAGGATTTGTATAAAGATAGAATTATATTCCTATCCCATGCATCTATACCCCTTTTTATACATGGTAGTACCTCATTCGCCTTGCAGCAGCTGAGTGACACTGCACACTGGTGTGAAGTCAAGCATCTACCAGTACTCCAAAATATTTTTGTAATGAGGATTCTTCAAGTAGTTTCCCATTAATTGTATATGTGTCAGGTTTGTTTCTACAGCTCAAATGCTTAGCGATATATATATATATATATATATATATATATATATATATATATATATATATATATATATATATATATATAAAATCATCTGGCACTTTTACACTCATTTTATCCAAATATTTCTTTAAAAAAAATCCTTCTCTATAAGTATTTCCTTTCAAAGCTTAGTGTCATCAGCAAAGACTGAGACATTACACTCAATACCCACTTCTGGATCATTAATAAACAAATTAAAAAGCATTGGACCCAGGACTGAACCCCCTGGTGCCCAACTTACAACTTTAGATCAACTTGAAAAGGTTCCATTCATAACAACTCTTCTTCCGTGTATAATTTAGCCAGTTCTCTCAATGCACATATATAAACTCCCAAACCAAAGCCTTTTAGTTTATGCAGTAACCTGTTGAGAGGCACAGTATGAAAGGATTTTGCAAATTCCAGGTATAATACATCAGTAGCAATACCCTTTTCCAAATTACTACTTACCCTTTTGTGAAATGTAAGTAAATTAGTTTGACATTATCTGTTCTTCATAAAACCATGCTGGCTCCTACTAATTGTTGGTAATCACACTGTCCTAAATACTATCCGTTAGTAGAAAAAAAGATGGCAACGTGTTAGCCAGTAGAACTGATGGGATTCAATGTACTTTTGTAGCAAAAAAAATCACAAGGTGATACCTTTTAATGGCTAACTGAGGACATAAAAATTGCAAGCTTTAAGGATATAGTAACATAATTGAGGAGGCTGAAAAAAAGACATGCGTCTATCAAGTCCAGCACATGCCAAAAACACCCACCTTTGATCTAGAGGAAGGCAAAAAAAAACAAAAAACCCTGAAGCCATTTCCAATTTAGATCTAAGTGGGTAAAAAAATTCCTTCCTGACTCCAAATGGCAGTCATGTACTTCTCTGGATCAACAACCTATACACTGAAGCCATCTAAGACACTAAGGTCCCTTCTTCAGGCATGGGTGTCATATACCTTCTAATATATTACCTACTCACATGTATATAATTTCAAGGTTTGGCTCCTGTCCCCTTTATTTATACTGGTGCTATATCAACTTTCCTCCAGTCACAGGGCATTATGCTTGATGAAAGTGAATCAATACATATAAAGTATAAGGGTCTTGCTATTACTGAACTAAGTTCCTTAAAGCGGAACTACCACTCGACACAATGTTTAGCTTCACTATGTCCCCATCTGGCGACTAGCTTCTTAGTAGCGCTAGTCACCAGAATAATGACCTTATTTAATAGATTTCTGCTCTCTTCCCCGGCTGACAGGCAGGACGGAGTGCGGACATCTTGCCATTGTGACGTCCGTGCGCCTGCGCTGTCAGTCCCAGCCGGGTCTAGTAGGAGTTGCTAGGAGCCGTTTGGCTCCGGCTGGGACTGACAGCGCAGGCGCACGGATATCACAATGGCAAGATGTCCACGCTCCGTCCTGCCTGTCAGCAAGGGAAGAGAGTAGAAATCTATTAAATAAAGCAATTATTCTGGCGACTAGCGCTATTAAGCAGCTAGTCGCCAGACGGGGACTTAGTGAAGCTAAAGATTGTGTTGGGTGGTAGTTCCGATTTAAGTACCCTTGAGTATATGCCCATCAGATCCAGATGCTTTATTCACTATTGACCTGCATCACATTATACCATGAGACAGTTTTTCTACCGGATTTTGACCTCAAATGGCCTTTTCTTTCATTTGTCACCTCCAGCCTTGGAAGCAATCCACACTACATGCAAACATCAGCTTCCAATTAATTTTAGTGGGTCTTTTAACAACTCTAATGCTAGAGACCTTTAATTACTCTGTAGTGTCTTGCACACCTCTCTAGCATTTGTGGAGTTAAAGAACCCATAAAAACTAGAAGGACTTGGAAGAAATACACTGGGCAACAGCATATATACTCCAAATCTTTTTACTCTTACTTGTACTTAGAAATTAAAAAAAAAAGCCTTCTCACAAATAAAATTAATTAACAGTAACCTTACTGCAAATGAACATCAACCATATGCACCAATAAGAATGACCAAGTTAGAAACCACAAATGCAAACAGCCAATCAAGAAACATATTAATTACTGTAAATTTCTTGTGACTTCTCAAAGTAAAGAAGCCTACAGTGAACATGTAGCAAAGCAATGTACACCTCTTTCATTTTTGTGGGGTTCAAAGACCCATTTACAGTAATGAGAACTCTTTTTTCACCCTTAGTACTTATTGCAATTACGTCAAGGGTGGTCAACTGTGGGCTTTTCAGCTGTTGGACACCTTATTCACATTACAGTTATAGTGCCTAAGATTTAATATATCAGTGATGTGCCATACATGCTACTTGACACTGTGCTGTTGTGGTGGAATGGTTCAGGTTGAAGAGGATTTGATTGTTGGCTATTACACAGAGGATCAGCACCTTCTTCTTCTCCTCCTCTAAATTTGGGGCCCTTTGTTTCATCACTTTCTCTCATGCTGGGGCAGAGGACCATTGATTTTTTTTTTTGGCCTTCAGCTTGGTTGCAGCCTCCTCCAGTGTCCTGGATCTTACATTGCACAAAGAGGAACAACATTTATACACCACTAACTTCAGGAAGGATACCGATAGGAGCACACTACTCCATTACAACAGTTGTCACCCACCGCACACTAAGTCTGGGGTTCCATATTTACAGATGCTCAGAATCCTTAGAAGTAGCTCTAGCAGGGACAAAGGGTTAGAATTAGTGGGTGAATTGATAGGCTAAAGGAAAGAGGGTACAGCAAATGGCTTTTAAAGGAACAGTGTCGGAAGGCTATAACTTTCAGCCAGTCTGAATTACTGACCACCAAGTCTAACAAGGAGAATAAGAGATTTATTTTTTCAACTCAGTATACACCACAAAGTACCTTAATTTGGTCTGCGGTTAAAAAGAACTGGCGTATTTTAACATCTGATAAAACATTGCCCCCAATTTTCAGAGAAAACTCCTGTTTTCATACAGAAGGGGGCCCAGTTTGAGAGACGTGTTGGTTAAGACCAATTGCTGACATGGACATGGCTGAATAAAGATTCTCCAGGATATGTTAAATGTGTTAACTGCACAGCGTGCAAACTCATGATTACTGGAAAGGCAAAATATTTGAACACCCTAATGCCATTCAGAGAGATTACTGTTCCACAGCACCTGACCCTCAGTTAATCATATGTGATTTACATCATCATGTTTCCTGTGTAGTCTAGTGCATGTGGGTAAAACCACTACATTCAGACAGTGGACAAAGAATTACCAACAGACTATCAGGGATGCACTAAGGACTAGATCTAGTGACCAGCCTATGGTGAGGCATTTGTTACAGTACAACACATGTTAGCATCTCTTAAGTGTATGGTGATTGACCAAGAAAGGACATGCAGTAGAGATGATGACAACTCCTGTTACAGAGAGATGTGAAATGTATCAGAAAATTGGACACACTGGCTCCATGATACCTAAACGAACAGTTGTCCTGTGCAAGTTTTCCTCTGATTAATGGTGATTTACAACCATCAGGATTGCTTCTGGACACATCTGCTTTGAGGGGGTTTGCAGAGGGTTTGATGAGGTTGGTAAGCACACCAAGGACACAGGCGGAGGCCTAGTCTCCCACTCGTTTGTTCTCCCTTTGGCATCATTACTATTTCCCTACTCTAACCCAATATGGGATTAGCTGCTTTCTGATCTTGCCGGAAGCAAGTAACATTCATCTTTGACAAGGATGCTATAGGGGGCAAGGGGTTATCTGGCAGAGGCTAGTCCCTATCCTGCTTGCCCTGGTGCATCATACTTTGTGGCCAAACAGTGATCCTGTTATTGAAAGATTGACATTATGGTAGGTTTGATGGAATGAAAAGCTCAGGACAATTTGAGTAGCCAGATGTGTCCCTCGTACAATGGGTTGGGATATATTTATATGTCTCCTTGGATTATATTAGCAAGGACACGCTGTATGGACTATGAGTTTCTGTATGTACGATAACAGGATTAGAGTTTCGCCCTTTTAGTAAACCACAGGAGATGTAGTTAATTTCTACCATTTTTCATTGTAATATACGAAGGATGTCTGGAATTTATACATGACAATACTTCCTTCTTAAAATTTCCAGTCGTTTATCGGAAGGAGATCTCCAGCACATTGCAACGCTTGACTGATGATCTTTGCTCTTGCATGCTACATGTGATTTTGACTCTATCTGGATGAATTGGGGCTTTGCCTAAAGGTTGTACTACCTTTGAGCAGCTTCTGAACCTTTTAGGATCATGCAATATTGATGTTGATACCATGTCTGAATTTGCAGGTCCCTGGTAATCTACACTAATAGCACCTGCTTTATGAAGCTCTCTATCCGGAATTAATCATTTTGAATGATGATTACAGTTTGAGACTATCCTGGGGCCAATGTCTTTTATGTGAGACAATGCACATGGGTATTGATTATGACATGTATTAGTGCTGTGAAATTGGCAGTGTCAATGTTCCTTCACTCCTTTAATTAGGAGAATTAATGCAGTAGATTAGTCTTTTATCAGCGCTTTGTTTGGCCTTTGAGATTTGCTCTGCCCTTATTTCTCTGTGAGGTTGTTAGGATGATTGCGTTTATATGTTTAGACTTCAATTAGAGTGTCAGAGGTATCCAGCACTTTGTGACAAAGATGGTTTAACCAGTGCGTCTCAATCTTTATGTTCTACATCCCTGACACGCACAATTAATTTTCAGGGCACCCTAACATGAGGATTTCCAGCTCATAATTATTAAGGTATGATATTCTTGCAGATAATGTAACTTATTTCAAAAAATTAATGGATAGCTATCTATCACAGAACAATATTGAGAATTATGGCAGTTGGCTTCAAAACTGTTGAGGATATACCCAAGGAAAAGCGTACACAGGAGACCCCCAAATATATGTACATGGCTCATAAAATATACAACAGTATTTTAGTTAAATTCATTTGAGATCATTTCACAAACTAGGTTTCATTCTCTACTTTACAGTACATAAATTGATAAAAATCAATTACGCATATTTATGCAAAAATATATATAATTTTATTTAAATATAAAATAAAATCTGGATATATAGAATAGTAGTGCAATTAGAGTATTAGTGAATACAAGGTGACTTCATAATATATCTCATATACATGACTAACTCATAGATAATTATATATAAAATATATCAGACAATAAAGAAATAACATTCTATATCCAGAGCACAGCAGCATAGCAAGGGTTAATTGTCCATTACATTTACAATTGGCTGCAGTGTATACATATGCCTGCCCCAAATCTGTATAAAGTTATGTTAATTTAAAGTGTACAGTAATTTGTCATGTGAGATGACAAGATAGCACTTCACCCGACAAACCTTTAAACCACATGCAAAATATTTGCAAGAATTAGGAACTTATCTGGAAGCACAATGTCCCACATCAGATAAATAGAATGGAACTATTTATCTGCTGTTTTTAATATGCATACATCCTGGATGAAGAACAAAAACTTTTAATACATTTCCCAGTGAAAATGTTTCCACAATATAATCATATGCAATTAAATAATATATATTTATAAAAAAGCAAACACTATGTATGTGTTATCAATCCAATATCTATAGACTTAATAACTATGGTTTACTATTGAAGTGTAGCATGTAAAGTTTTGCTTCATAAAATGATGCATGTGTTTTGCCTCGTCATTTGATGTGTCACATTTAAAGTTTTGCGTCATAAAGTGATGCAGATTCTACATTTCAAATAGCTCCGAATGGCGCATTCACCATTTCGTGCGTTAACGTGTCGCAGTATAGGTGCAATAATGTCGCAGTATGGGTGCAATGATGATGCAATATGGAGGCAATATTGACGCATTATGGGTGCAATAGGGGTGCATTAAGGACGCAATATGGGTGCATTAAATACGTAATGTGAGTGCAATAGTGGTGCAATATGCACCAATATTGCACCCATATTGTGTCCTTAATGCACCCCTATTGCACCCATAATGCGTCAATATTGCATCCATATTGTGTCACGTTAACGCACGAAATGGTGAATGCGTCATTCATAGCGACACGATATGTAGAATGTACGTCATGTTATGAAGCAAAACTTTAAATGTGACAATTCAAATGATGCGGCAAAACACATGCGTCATTATATGACACGAAACTTTACATGCAACACTTCAAATGGATACCATAACTATAAGGGCAACATCATGTTTGCTATACGATAACCGCACTGCAAGGGTTAACCAAAACTACGGACAGCAGCTCAAGAGAATAACCGTAAGTACAATTCAAGATAGTGGACATCCTTTGTTCTGTCAGAATTTTCATCACGAGTGGCGACTACTCCAACAGACAAATCATGGACTTCCCAATACAACTACACCTACAATGAGATTAGCATACATGAATCAAAGGAATCTCTTAAATGAATAGTAATACCTATAATAAAGTGCAGCTCAGTCTTCTTTATTCTATTTTTAGCACATAGCGCTATATTTCAATACTAACAGGCTTGTAGTTCAACACAATTGAATCTGAAAGGATCCCACACCTTCTCGCCGTCTCATAAGTTGTGGAATCTCATCAGTTGTTGTCTCCATCAGCTGTGGAATCCGGTCTTGGGACCAGACAGATCACAGAGAGGGACAATCTTCACTCAGTAAGTTTAAGGAAAACCCTGCCCCCCTTGACGAAGGAGGGCAGGATTTTACTTATGCTTAATGAAGATTGCCCCTCGCCATGCTCCATCTGGACCAGCATGAGAGAGAGAGTGACGCAGCGGAAAGGGGAGGGAGGGGGATCCTTTCACATTCAATTGCTTTTGACCTACAAGCCTGTTAGTATTGAAAAATATAGCGCTACGTTCTAAAAACAAAATAAAGAAGACTAGGAGCTGCACTTTATTATAGGTATTATTACTATTCCTTTAACCCCAGCCACGCTGGGAGCCCTGAACTCCATGACGTGCCAGGACCGTCACTGGTCCTTAAGTGCCGGACTGCAGTGACAGTCCTGGCACGTCAATGGTCCTTAAGGGGTTAAAGGAACCAGACGTCAATAGAGAAACAAAGGAAAAACAAAGGGTTGATAATGAAATCACCAGTTCATAGAAGCAACAATGACCATCTCAGAAATAACAATATCGGGTATCATCTGGATGCACCTGCAATGGTATGTCAATCACATCCCACAGCATTTGCATGTACATTTACATACAAAACGAAAACACATGGCTCTGCAGTTGTCATAGTATATAGGATAGAATTTGATATAGCAACAGGAAAAATAATTAGATATCTCTAGTAATCCCTATATAGACCTAAATTGCTATAACTCTTATCTCACACAGTTTTAATATTTGTATCTATGAATGGTAATGAGTCATTTGTTATAGCTTCCCAAATATGCTAACACTACAGATGCTAGGTGGCAAGACACATTAGATTGGCCAAGTCTACTGTTCAGGGTCACTTTGGCTAATGCCAGAATAGATTACTTGGTAATAATTCTAGAAGCTTTACAGGATTTTTTAAAAAAAAATTGTATACAGTTTCCAATCCTAGATAAAGGTGTGGTCCATGTGATTTCTCTCACACTCAGCGCGATTCAGCAAAGGCAGGAAACAAAACAAGAAAAAGCCAGCAAAAAGCCCTTTTGCCTCTCTGCATGTGCTTTTATTACAAGCAAATCCTCATCCAAAAAGGTTCCATCCATCCCTGTTCGATAGGCTAACCTACAGGGAATTATAATATGTACTAAGTTTCCAGAAAGCTTTTTTGATTGGTCAACAAAAGATAACTTTAAAATTAACCAAAACTTTCTAGAAACAATCTTTTATACCATAAGATAGCTCTAAAAGATTAATTAATGAATACATTAAAGAAACATCTGCCCAATTAATAATACCTGGTCTTTGTTCAAGAGAAGGCATCTCAAAAGAACATCTGAATTCCATGACCCCTTCAATTTTCTCAGGAGAAAGTTGCAGGTGTCTCCATGCCACAAGAGAGAACATTTATAAGAATGCCGTGAGAAAGGCCTTTCAGCGGGAAAACCCAATAAGTATATGTGTCTTTGTGAAGTTTCAGAATCTATCTCTACTGTGTTTTGTAAAAGGAAACCATTTACTCTTAAACAATCATGCTTGAAATAATCAAACCACAAATAAAAAAATGTATGCAACAGGCCATTTTAACTATGTGCTACCCATATAGGGCAGACTCATTGATAAAGCAAATAGGTTGTTGATTCAGAAAACTATCTGACTGCCATTTTGAGTTGGGAAGGAATTTTTTAGCCACTCTGGGCTTGATTGGAAATGGCTTCATTGTTTTGTTTTGTTTGGGTTTTTTTGTCTTCCTTTGGTTCAACATGGGTGCAGGGCCGGATTTATAAATAGGCAGAGTAGGCATCTGCCTACAGGCGCACCCCACAGAGGGGCACCTGTCAGAATAGTTGAGATCGGGGGTTTTTTTATTGATTATTGTACAGGTATATCTATACTCAAGTGATTTCTGACGCCCTCATCATGTAGTGCTGATAAGTGTCGGTCAGAGGCTCCAGCATTTACTTGTTTCCGTGTGGGGCGGATTGGTGGTTGCACATTGAAGCTCACTGTGTTCTGTCACGGCGCTGGAAGCCAACCGCTGGTCAGATTTGTGAAACTATCCGGCAGAGCAGCAGGCAAGAAAGAGTGAGTGCACCGCACAGAGAGGGAAAGGATCATAAGTGGGGGTGGGGGAGCACAGAGAAGGGCAGGATTTACCTCAAAAATGTGTGCAATTTTTATGTGGGGGTGGGGCGCTTCAGATTTCTGCGCCTACAGGCTCCTGAGGTATAAATCCTGCCCTGCATGGGTGATTTGGTATGGGCATGGCATGTCTTTTTTCAGGCTCATCAACTGTGTTGCTATGTTATTAGGTGCAGACTCAAGACACTGGTAGGATATTATGTTGATCCCACAATATCTGAACAATAGGTTTATTGCAAGAGCAACATAGAAGCTTTTTAGTTGATAAGATTTCAAAAGGGTTAGCTATGGTTTGTAACTTTACTGCTTTCCATGTTCATTTGTACATGTGGGAAGGTAAGACAGCAGTATTTGGAGTAATTACCTTTTTAGCATGTACCTAGTAATACATAAAAGGTACAAAGACTATAGCCTTATCGTATGGAGGGAAGGTAAGCAAAGGTTAGTAGACTTCATAGTCTATTAAATAGTAATATACTTAGATTAAAGTGTAACTGAAATGTTCAGTAAAAAGATATATGTAATTTTTGATTGTTCCACTACATTCAAAAGGAATGACCCAAAGCAGGATGAATTTGAAAAGAAAACACAGATAAACAATTAAGGATAGAGGGGAAAGGGATATGACCCGAAAGTGTTAATAAGAAACCCTAGGAGGCACTGTTAATTTAATAACAATGGGATGCAACACCCACAGAGCTGTTGGCTGGTGTTTTCACTCAACTTTTAAATAAACATTGGCACTCTAGTGCAAATGATCCAACCTTAGGCCCTGCACTAGATGAAAATCCAAAAAAAGTATAAAGCAATTAATGGGCTCCAAGTGATGTTAAAATAAATTAACCAGCTAAGATAAGAGGCAAAAGTAATTTACCTTATGTCTAATTTGAAACACAGAAACCATGGGGTTGAGCTTCCTCCTGAAGGAGGGCAGGGTACAGCAAAAAGGCAGGATATTTGGGGTGAAGGCTCCCTCCTCCTTCTCCAGCTCAACCCCCACCTTCAGACTTCCATATTCCTGTGCTCTGTGATGAAGATGGAGTTCAGTTGCATTTTTTATAGTTTGTTTTATGTTATTTTATTGTTTTTTGTTTTCTTTTATTGTTTTTTCTTTAGTTATGGTGCTGTAAAATCTCCAATTAGGTGAGCTTCCATCACTGGCTTCCCTATAGTTGCCAAGGTCACAGGAGTTTCAATGGATCATTTCCCTGTGGAGGCTGATTTTATAAGAAGTCTGCAGCAAACGAGAAGGAAAATAAAATGGGGAGACACTCCTAGTGTAATATTGTTTAAAGTAACTTCAATCACCTCCGCATCACCATTGGAATCTTACTCACAAAAAAGGTGGCTGAATATGACACATATATGTCAAATCAGCATAAACAGCCTTGGGGATTTTCACAGCTGTTCCCCTACAGCAACAATCTCCTCCTTCTGTAAACCTCGGATAGATGCAAAGGCAGCTCCACTCCAAGCGACCACCTCAAAGGTATAAGGATGCAAAATGTATACCACACAGCAAAAGAGGGCGCCACTAGTGCCTTATCCGAGTACAATCAAATACATTCAATTGTTGTTACATGCACTCACATTTATGTATTGTTGGTAATCAGGCATACGCTTGTAACCAACTCTTGAAGCATACAGGATACTTTACCCATCCCTGTTTGGGTTCTTGTCCTCTGAAGCTTTAACCACTGGATGATCCATTGGAGAATCGAGGAAGGGAATGGATAGTCCAAATAGTGAAGATATATTGAACAACAAATTATAAAAATAAAAATTTAAAGTAGCCATTCCTCTAAAAGAAATTTTATTAATTAAACGATACAGATATAGGCTATGGAGATGCTTTGTCAACCTATTAAGGCCCAAATTGTGTTAAAAACAATTAAAACAAAATGAGGGAAAAGGAAATGGCTACAAACAAACTTCTTTTTAAAATATATGCTGCATTTTGATTGGTCACTCAAGAATTCAAATAAAATATGGAAAGACAAGAGGTATGTCTACTACCAAATCGCCGTTCCCATATATACTATAAGGCAGGGCTCAAAATTTCCACTGGCCTCCTCGCATTTGGCGAGTAGAAATTGAGTGGGGGCGAGTGGAAATTGAAGCCCGCTGTCCCGCCCACCTTAGTGCCTGTCTTCCATGCCTGGCCTCAGTCCAATGACACCGGAGGCATCAGGCTGCCAGGAGGAGAAGAGGATAGCACCATCAAAAAAAAAAAAAAAGTCACTCAAAGAGTTCAGGTACATGCTGTGCTGCTCTGCAATATAATGAAAAGTAAAGGCATTCTTCAGAATGGCTTCTTACGATGTTTGTGTAAACCTTTTGAGTGCAAGGGTTAACACACAAATATAAGAATCCAGACTGAATAATGCCTTTACTTTACACTATATTGCAGAGCAGCACAGCGTATACATTAACCCTTTGAGTGCTGACAGGTCTGTGCCCCGCATACAGAGAATTAGGCAGCCGCCTACGGTGCCATGGCCCAGGGGGCACAATGTCCGGGCTCCAGGTAACTGGTAGGAGGGGAGCACACAACACAGCACTCCCACTCCTGCCAATCACTTCTTGTAGCATGGCCACGCAGACCGCGGGTTGAGGATCTTCTGTATCCTCTACCCAGTCTGACAAGAAGTGCTCACTAGGAGCAATGAACAGCTTCCTGTCAGACTGGGTATAGGATATAGAAGATCTTCTACCTCAGTTCACTCGGCCACACTACAAGCAGGGAGGGGAGCAGGGGGAAAGAGACACATGAAAGGGCCTGGGGAAGGGGACAATAACAATCACAGAGGAACTGGGGAAGGGGACACAGACACTCAAAGGGGCTCGGGAAGGGGACAGAGGCACACACAGAGGGGCTGGGGAAGGGAACAGTAACACACACACAGAGGGTAAGGGGACAATGACACACACAGAGGGGCTAGGGAAGGGGACACAGACACTCAGAGGGGCTGGGGAAAGGGACAGTGACACAGGGGATGGGGAAGGAGACAATGATGCACACACAGGGGCTGGAGAGACAAGTTGCGCTCTGGTAAGTGCATTTAAACAGCTGCTCTCAGATATTCTACTCTCTTTTTTTGTTTGTAATGTGTGGAGGACTATGGTGTGACCAGTGTGGGGAGGAGGACAATGTGGGGGTGGACAGTGTGTGGGGGCAGTGTGGAGGTGGACAATGTGGATATTGTGGAGGTGGGCAGGGTGGACAGTGTGGAGGGGGCAGGGTGGACAGTGTGGGCTGTGTGGAGGGGGCAGGGTGAACAGTGTCAGCTGTGTGAACAGGGTGTGGGCAGTGTGTGGTGAGGGTGGGCAGTGTGTGGACAGGGTCTGAGGGTGGGCAAAGTGTGGACAGGGTGTGAGGGTGGACACAGTGTGGGCAGTGTGTGAGGGTGGACAGAGGGTGGGCAGGGTGTGGACAGGGTGGACACAGTGTGGGCAGTGTGTGGAGGTGGATAGGCTGTGGGCAGCAGTGTCATTTCATCAAAGAAAACTTGAGATGGGTGCGGTTAAAGGCAAGATATGGGTGGGGTTAAAGGCACGGATATGGGTGGGGCTAGACGTGGAAACTGGTGGCGAGTAACTTTTCAGGACTGGCTAGTAGCTCAGGACTTGAAATTTTGAGCCTTGCTATAAGGAGCCCCGATCCAGTTCAATCAACTTCACTTTAAACGAGAAGAAAATACTTAAAATTAACATTTCATATGTCCATAACCAGGTTCATCATTTATGAAGATGTATAAACAGTGGAATTCCACATCGCTACCTTCAAACATCAATGTCATTACTTTTATGACAGCAGAATATTAATATTGAGAATATATCTCCAGACAAACATTATAGATTACCCCCAAGTATTCAGTGCAAGATCTGACTACATTAACCATTTGAGTGCCGGAAAGAACCCATATTCCACAACATGGTAATAAATGTCTCTCTACCACCCGGAATAGTCACCCCCAAAGATCCAATCTAAATCAATATCAAACTATATTAACCTTCTGTGTGCCAGGGAGAAGCCATACCACTGAATAATATTGTGATACTCATCACTCCACCACCCGGAGTAATACATAGCGTTGTATCTATATATGAAACAAACATATTAGTAAGTCGAACACTCAAATTCTGAAAAGGATATGAATTCCCCCGCAAATAAACTAAACACTGCAGCATAAATCTTGTTCTCAATTCCAATGGTAACAATAATATTATTGCAATACCACTACGAAATAAAAACAATATTATGATACTACTGCAACATAATCATAATATTATCACACCATTACCGTAATATGGATACATAACCCTAACCTATGAAATATTCACAAATAAATGTGCACATGACCTGAAAGTGGGCCGTGTTTTAAAAATACACAACCCACACTCATATCCTGCTAAACCATCCACAATTTGTAGATTGTTTGTTGAGGTTTGTATAATACAGTCTTTGTTATTGACTCGAACAATGATGATTTTGGGGACTTCCTTCGGCTTTCAATACTGTATTATTCCACACCATTGAATAATATAACCCTTTGAGTGCCAGAGAGGTATGCAACACATTGCAATGTGTTGCATACCCCTCTGGCACTCAAAGGGTTAATGCCCAGGCTATAGCCCTAAAATTATCATCATCTGTATAGGAGTGTGTGTTTTTGTCCCACCCATATAGGGTTCTTATATATGGGTTATGTATCTGTATATACAATCGTGTAGAAAATATAGGCATGTGTATGGGTGTCTTTATTCAGTTATAGGGATTTATATCTTATGTCTTTTGGACCCTGAAAGACATCTTTAAATGGCTTTTGGTTCATTAGTGTGCTCCTTTACTTTTTTATCCTTATTTTCTCTTCTTATGAAAGCCTAAAGAGGTCCCCAAAATTATCATTGTTGGAGTCCCTTATAAAGATTGTTTGTCAATGTTTGTATAATACAATCTACAAATTGTGGATGGTTTAGCGGGATATGAGCGTGGGTTGTGTATTTTTAAAACACGGTCCATGCTCATGTTGTGCGAACGTTTGTTTGTTAAGATTTCACATGTTAGGATTATGTATCCATATTATGGTAATGTTCCGATAATATGATTATTATTGTTACAACTGGAATTGAGAACGAGATTTATGCCGCCATGTTTAGTTTATTTGCGGGGAATTTATATCCTTTTGAGAAATGGAGTGTTCGACTTAGTAATGTGTTTCATATATAGATATAACACTCTGTATTACTCCTGGTGCTGGAGTGATGCGTATCACTATATTATTGAGTGGTGCTTCTCCCAGGCACACGGATGTTTAATATAGTTGGATTTTTAATTTGATTGGATCTTTGGGGGTGGCTGTTCCGGGTGGTGGTGAGACACGTATTATTATATTGTTGTGGAGTATGGGTTCTCTCTGGCACTCTGATTGTTAAAGGGATAGTAATACTTCGTTTTATCTTTATTTTATTTTGTAGGCATTAAAAAAACATGAAGAACGATATAAGTCTTATCTTTATGGTTTGAGAGATATTCACAAGCAAAGTTTCCCCCTCCCGCCCCTTTTACTTAGTGTAAGCCATCTCTTCTCAGATGTGGAATCCAGTCCATAGACCAGACAGATAACAGAAGGGGACAATTTTCTTTCTATTAGAACAATGAAAGCCCTGCACCCCTTGACAAGTGTTTCAGGTTTTTCCCTTATCTTAATTGAAGATTGTCCCTCTCTGCAGTCTACCTGGGCACCTCCCTTCTGATCTGGCTGAACAGTGTTACACTAGTAAAAGGGGTGGGAGGGGGATACTTTTATTATTGAATTAGTCTTGAACTACAACTCTGACAGAATTGAAATAACACTCTCCAAAGTCCAAATACTATGATGATTAATTAGAGCTGCTTTTATTATGAAACATTACTATCCCTTTAATGTAGTCGGATCTTGCATTGGGTACTTGGGGGTAATGTATAATGTATCTGTGGAGATATATTCTCAATATTAACATCATATAAGTAATGACATTGATGTGTGAATGTAGCGATGTGGAATTCCATTGTTTATACATCTTCATAACTGATGAATCTGGTTATGGACATCTGAAGGGTTAATTTTAAGTATTTTCTTGTTTCAAGTGAGGTTGATATAACTATTGATGTCTGGTACCGGATCAGGGTTCCTTATAGTTTATATGGGAGAGGAGATCTGGTAGTAGACATACCTCTTGTCTTTCCGTATTTTATTTGAATTTGTGAGTGACCAATCAAAATGCAACATATATTTGAAAAAGAAGTTTGTTTGTAGCCGTTTCCTTTACCCTAATTTTTGTTTTAATTGTTTTTAACACAATTTGGGCTGTAATAGGTTGATAAAGCGGCGACTAGAGCTGTGAAACGTGTCTCTATAGCCTATATCAGTATAATTTACTTAAATTAAGTTCTTTTAGAGGAACGGCTACTTTCAATTTCTATTTTTATAATTTGTTGTTCAGTACATCTTCACTATTTGGATTATCCACTCCATTCCTTGATTCTTCAACGGATCATCCAGTGGTTAAAGCTTTAGAGGACAAGAGCTCAAGCAGGGATGGGTAAAGTACCCTGTATGCTTTAAGAGCTGGTTACAAGCATATGCCTGATTACCAACAATACATAAATGTGAGTGCATGTAGCAACAATTAAATGTATTTGATTTTACACTGATAAGGCACTATTGGTGCTCTCTTGTTTTTTGGTATACATTTATAAGAAGTCTGTTCCATATAGTTGAATCTCTCTGAGATTATGTTCTATTCAGATGGGAGCCTGAATATAGAAGATTGGTGAGTAACCTTTTGAGTGCCATAGTTCTGTTTAGTGTGCCACTATGCTCACTTCTCACTGGTTGTTAGGCACTCATCCTTCTTTCTTTCTTTCTTTTTCCCCCATGTCTTAATAGCAGAAATGGATGCATTAGTCTTTCCTTCGCATACTAACCCTTTTCATTAATAGCTATTACACTTATTATTTATGCTTATAGAGTCATTGTTTATGCTTCTTGAATCACCAGATTCATGTACACTTTATTATTATTCCTTCCATTGGTGAACCAAAGGGGGTTTTGGAAACTTTTTATCTTGTGTTATAAAAGTTTGCGTTGCAACCATCTTTGCTGCATAGACTTTAAAGACAAACATTTCTGTGGGATGTTCCTGCACCCATTTATGCTAGAAGGGTCAAAGTGGCTCTTTCTTCTGTTCTGATCATGGTCTATCCCTTGATAAGGGTTTTGAATGTCCATGTGAATAGCTAAGCTCCGCAATGGATAAAATCTACTTTGCTTACTTCTGAATGGTTGGGTGCATTTTCTGCCTGTAATCTTCTCTATTTCTTTTACTATGCAGAAGCTGACTCTCCTGCTCTTTCTTTCCAGTTTAACCCTTTGCATATCAGATAAGTCCTTTCTGAGTAATTTTGGAGGCTTTGCAATAGACTGGTGTTCCCTTTAACTAGTTTCTGAACTATTTTTTTCTGCTTTCTCTGGACGTGTCTGACCCTTGGGAACATATGTGGAAACCAAACCCAAGGATTCAGGAGATTCTTCTACCCCCTCCCGAACTTACTTCCTTGTACAATATTGGTCTTCCAAGGGAATATTCTGGGTTCCTATGTCCTTCCTTTACTGCAGCCTCTACTACTCTCCGGGACCATCCACAGCTGATTAAGAGCAAGTGCGGCATCCATTCCCTTCTCTCCTCAAGGGGTCCTCCATTCTTTGAGACCCATACCCACCATCAGACAGGTTTATCCTGTTTTCAGGGGACATACCCCGGTTATGGGGCTATCATCTGGTAAGGAATTGGATTCACAGGAAGAAGATATGGACTATTCCTTGTCCTTTGGGGATTCCTATGAGGCTGATGCAGTCCCCTCTGCAGAGGGGCTCATCAGAGCAGTATTGGAGACACAACAGTTATCTGTGGGGGTCTGCTTCTCCATATAGTTTCCAGTCTTTCCTTCTAACAACATTCTTGATCAGATTCTCATTGAAAAGTGGGAAACTCCAGGCAAGTGGTTTTCCTTAACAATCATATATCAAAACAGTATCCTTTTACAGCTGAAGGATTATCACAATGGGCTTATCCTCCAGCAGTTGACCCTCTTATATTATTCTTAACCAAAAACACAATTCTTCCATTGACAGATGCTGCTGGCCTTAAGGCTGACAAACACTTTGATTCCCTTCTAAAGGCTAACTTTGTGGCCACAGGGGCAACTTTGTCACCCATCTTTGATTCATTTTGGATGAACAGGGCTAAAGCTGTTTAGGGTCAACAGCTTTCTCATTTACTACCCAATGAGACTTATAGGGAATATATTTAAATTATCCATGCTAACATTTTGGAAGCCATTGTGTATATTACCAAATCCCTTTTTGATGTGGCATGGTTCTCTTGCAAGTTTTCAGCCTTATCTGTTGTTTTGCGCCTCACCTTATGGTTGAAGATTTTGTCTACGAACCAGTCTTCCAAGAAATCACTGGTTTCCTTGCCATTTGAGGGTAAAACCCTGTTTGGGCCAGACCGACAACATATCATTAGTTATACCACTGGTGGCAAAAGTACCCTCTTACCATAGATATCTTCTAAATGTTCCTTTTCTGGCAAGGAAGGAGTTTAGATTATCTTTAACCCACCAATCCAGGTCATAGATGGTTCCAGCCCTCAGATCTCCCAAACTTGCCCCCCCCCGCAAAACCCAGGTTGTAATAACTGGTATTGAACAATAGAATATAGAACCTGATAGGTGAGACTGGATAGCTCTGCTAGTGAACAATGGTGGCAGGTGAGGATACCCAACTAGGTAGGATGCAACAGACTGCCCACGGAATAACTATGGGGACACCCCAGTAGGCAAGGTGCTAGGGAATGGAGAATAGAGAACATTGCTGGCTAATTTGGACTACCCCTAAAACAGTCGTGCTGCGGCAAAAGTCGGACTAAAGGTGTTAGTCGCAAGACTAGTTTAGAGATGACTGGAGGAGCCAGTCCACACCCAGGATGACTGTCTACCCACTGGGGATGCAGAAAAACAAGACGGTAACAAAACAAGGTACTAAGTCTGTAGACAACCTAAGGCAGAATGAGTCAAACACCAACTGGAGGAATAGGAACCGACTGAAGTCTGAAAGTCGAACTCCAACTAGCCAGAACAATGGATTGACTGATGCACCAGAGAGGTGAACCAACTGGAACTTCAGGGAGTTGGATTCCAACTGAGCAGTCGCAAGAGATGCAGATGGTCAGACAAGCAGGGTCGGCAACTGGAAAAAGCAGGCTGAAGAATAGTCAAATAGGAGAGTCGGGGGCAACAACAGTGGAACCGAGGTGCAGCAATGGCAAGCTGAAGAGTAGTCGGTAACAAAGCCAAGGTGGGTAACAAGAAATCATAGCAAGACCAAGGGTAACAGGAACACAGGAAACTGGACTGAGACTGAACACTCACTAGAATGCTGAGGTCACTCGCCAGTACTGGGAAGCTGGCGCTTAATAAAGTCACAAGAACAGTCAGAAACCTAGACAATGAGAGAGGAATCCAGCATGCCCTAGGAAAAGCCTAAATCCCTGATATGGAGTGGGCAAGGAAACACAGGTCGACAGGGACCGAGCGTGACACAACTGTACTTGACAGAACAAGAAATCTGCCTCAAAAGTCTGACAAGCTATACTTTGCATGCCTCAATGAGTCCTGGTCCATCATTGCCTGTAGGGGATAGATTTCAAGTCCCTTGCTACTCAGCAGGTTCTTCGGGACCCAGAGAGAGAGAGAGTATATTTACATATACCATCTTCTTTCTGCTGTACAAGCAAGACTTAGCCCCTGTCCCAGTTCAAGAGCACTTTTCAGGTTTTTATTCTAACCTTTTTGTAGTTCTCAAGAAGGATGGTGCATGCTGACTATTCTGGACCTGAAATGTTTCAAACAATACATGGTTTCTATATGGAGTCTTTGTGCTCTGTCATCTCTGTGATGTGCCCAGGTGAGTTCCTGGCCTCCCTGGAACTTCAGAACTCCAACCAACACATTCCAATCCATCCAGACCACACTGCATTGCTCTTCGGTCTGGCCTCTGCTCCACAAATCTGCACTAAGATCATGGCAGCTTTTGCATTCATAAGACATTTCTCTAACTCTATATATGGACCATCTGCTGATCAAGGCTACTTCAGAAGACATCTATCATGGTGCCAGTGCTCCTTTTGCGACATTCTGTCAGTCTGCATGCCTGCTCTGCTCCTATTGGCTGTGCTGTGCTTATCCCGCCCAGTGTGGCCTTTATATACTGGGTTCTGGCACCTCTCCGGTGCCCTTTCATGGTGTTCCTGTACCAGTGCTTGTTCCTGATCTCAGTATTCTCAGTGTATCGACCCAGCCTGCCTGACTACTCTGCATCTCGTCTCCTGCCTGTGAACTGACCTGGACTGCCTGACCATTCTGCTTCTCCTGCTCCTGTGCACCGACCTGGCTTGGCTGACGTTCCTGCTCCGTGTACCGACCCGGCTTGGCTAACGCCCTGCTCCTGTGCACCGACCCGGCTTGGCCGACGTTCCTGCTCCGTGTACCGACCGGGCTTGGCTGACGTTCCTGCTCCGGTTGCCTCTGTGTCGCCTCTGCGACATTCTTATTGGCTTGTCATTCGTGACGCTCCCGGTTGGTTGACACCTCAGGGCGAGTTGCTCAGTTGCTTATTCCGTTACTGTCACGGCAGTGCTCAGTTGCGCAGTCTCCACTACTGTCACGGCAGTCTCCAGTTGCTTAGTCTCCGTTACTGCTACGGCAGAGTGCAAGTGGCCTAGTCTCCATTTACTGCTAGGGCAGAGTGCAAGTGGCCTAGTCTCCGTTACTGCTACTCCAGAGTGCAAGTGGCCTAGTCTCCGTTTCTTGCTCCGGCAGAGTGCAAGTGACCTAGTCTCCGTTACTGCTCCGGCAGAGTGCAAGTGGCCTAGTCTCCGTTACTGCTACGGCAGTGTGTAAGTGGGCTATCTCCATTCACTGCTACGGCAGAGTGCAAGTGGCTTAGTCTCCGTTTACTGCTACGGCAGAATACAAGTTGCCTGGTCTCCGTTACTGATATGGCAGTGCCCACGTCTCTGTCTCCATTACTGCTACAGCAGTGATCACGTGGCATAGTCTTCGTTACTGCTCCGACAGTGCTCTATGTTGCTCAGCCTCCGTTACTGCTCTGGCAGTTCACGTTTGTCTGCTAACCTGTTACTGGGCGTTACTCATCTATAAGCTCTCTATCCTAAGTGAGCTCCTTAACAGACCTCTCTTCACATGGGACTGTTTACATTCGCTGAAGGCCATTAACCCATGCAGTACCGATACACTGGGATTCCTTCAAATTCAGTATATCGTGTTATGGACTCTATGTTTATACTGGACCTGTGTAGGCATATGTAAATGTAACCTGTCTTGTGTCTGTATTATACTGCTAATATACTACAGGACCTGTGAGGGTTATTGTATTACTGATTGCTTAATAAAACTGTGTTTTATCCTAAACCACTGTGTCTCTGTGTCAAACAAACCGTTACAGTACGAAAGGGCCATGACCTCAGACAGTAAAGGTGAAGGAAATGCACAGAACATCCATTGGAGGATGGATGTACATGAGCAGAGTTTGGACCAGTTGGCACTGGCCATACAAACTATTCTTGAGTGCACGGTGCATCTCGATAAACCAGTTCAGAGTCTGGTGGTCCCCTCAATTTCGACACCGGAGACTCAGTCCATGTCAGCTGTGGCCTCAGGTAAAGGGTAAACCGCTTCTGCTCCGTTACCACTCAGATACGATGGCGAACCCAACTTGTGCAGAGAGTTTATTAATCAGTTGGAATTTTTTCTGGAACTAACCCCTCACGCCTTTCCTAATAACCACAGTAAGGTGGGGTTCATGATATCTCTATTGACGGCCAGAGCCCTGGCGTGGTCCAACCCCCTGTGGGAGAATGCTAAACCATGCACCAGGAACTTCAGGGAGTTTGTACGTACTTTTCGGAGAGTATTTGAAGTTCCTGGTAGAGCTGCCTCTGCTGCCAAACGATTGATGGAGATACAACAGGGCAATTGTACTGTGGGCGATTATGCCATAGAATTCCGTACATTGGCAGTAGAGGTAGGTTGGAACAACAAGGCGCTGGTGGCAGCTTTTGCTCAGGGACTTGCTGACCGTATTAAGGATGAGATGGCAGCTAGAGAATTGCCTAGTGATTTGGGCGAATACATTGATTTTGCTATCCTAAATGATTCTCGTATTCGTGAGAGACTCATGGCTAAAGACTGCAGGCTACGGCCCAGGAACATTGGGCAAAACAGTTTTTTGGTCCCACCCATGACTCCCTCGCCTCCCATGCCTCCTGAACATACACAGGAGACCTGTGAACCAATGCAACTTGGGTTCACTAAACTATCTAAGGAAGAACGGGCACACCGCAGGAGGGCAGGGGTTATGTCTGTACTATGGCAAAGCTGGGCACCTATTACGTACCTGTCCTGTATATCCAGGAAACAAACGCACCTAGGGTACCTTGGGGGACAGGCCCTAGGTGGTGTTCAGCAGTCCCTAGACCCTATTATACAGAAACCCACGATCCAGGTGGCATTTTCATGGGCAGAATATTCAGTGGAGGTTCTGGCCCAGATTGATTCTGGCGTGGCCGGATACTTCATGGACAGTTCATTTGCTGCGTTACATCAGATTCCGTTGGTCAAGAGGGAATCTCCCTTAGCCATTGAGGCAATTGATGGCAGACCGTTAGAACCAGCTCAGATAACTATGGAAACTATTCCGCTATCTATGACTATTGGGGCCCTCCACACGGAGGAACAGCGGTTTCAGATTATCCATTCTCCTCATGAAGTGGTCATTCTGGGGTTCCCATGGTTACATTTGCATAATCCCCAGTTTGACTGGCAGACTTGTGAGATCACGTCTTGGTCTGAGTACTGTATGGAGCATTGTGTGACTCATCCAGTTAAGATTTTGTGTACCTCTCCCTCTGTGCCAGCCGAATATCACCAATTCAGTGACTTTTTTAGTAAGAGAGAGGCTAGTGCTTTGCCCCAGCATAGGGCGTATGTATCACGGTTCCCGTGCTACACTGTCAATCAGGGTTGTGCTATCTGTGCATTGGAGGATGCTGATTGGGCCGCCCAGGATGTGCCTTTATACTCTGGGGCTTGGGCACTTGTGATTTGCCCTTTCGTGGTGTTCCAGTATCTGCGCCTTGTTGCTGTGTTCCAGTTCTCCAGTGTACCGACCCGGCTTGTCTGACTCTTCTGTTGATCCTGCTCCAGTGTACCGACCCGGCTTGTCTGACTCTGCTGTTGATCCTGCTCTGTGTATGACCTGGCTCTGGCTGACGACCCTGCTCCGTGATTGATCCGGTTCTGGCTGATGATCCTGCTCCGTGTATGACCCGGCTCTGGCTGACGACCCTGCTCTGTGATTGATCCGATTCTGGCTGATGATCCTGCTCCGTGTACGACCCGGCTCCGGTAGACGACCTTGCTCCGTGACTGATCCTGTTCTTCGGCTGTTGTTCCTGCTGTGCTCCGGTTCCGGTTATCGCCTGCTCCAGTCTGCTGTTCCGGTGTACCTGCATGGCCCGGTCGCGTCCGCAACATTCTGATCACTTGGTGTCTCGCTATTCCTCTCACTACTCTAGCTGAGATTAAGATTGCTTTGCCATTCCTAGTACGCTGCGGTGTTCCGGTACAAAACCTGTTAACTCCTGCAGTGCTTCGTAGTCTCAGTCTTGTGCCTCAGTTCTTGCCAAGCATACACTCATCAGTTAAGAGCCACTCCTTCTGTACCTCTGATACGCTTCACTACCTTCTGCAGAGCGTTGCCGGTCCGGTGTTCGGTGTGCACCGTGACCGCGCCTGTGGGCATTGCTATCCGTTCGCTCTTGCTGGGAAAGTTCCGTACGGCACCGGAGGGGTGTCCTGGCTCCGGCCTACTGACGTACAGAGGTTACGCTATCCATCTGCACTATCCAGTGCTTGGCTCTCAGTGCTTGTGCATTCGATACCACTATTTGACATCCAAGAGGTGTCAGGGCACTATCCATTGGGTACATGCAGAGTTAACTTCCAGTCTCAGTTAAGGGCGGCTCAGGTTCTTGTACTTCAGTTTGGCAATAGCACTTCTTCATATCCCACGGTGGTGGTATTTACTCAGCTCTGGCACTTGTGCCTTCCGTTTCTATTTGAGAGTGAATTCAGTACAGACACCTTGCTCCAGCTTTGTGATTCAAGAACTATTACCTATAGACTACTATATATCCTGGGCGTTGGCCAAACTAGGACTGAGTTCTCCTCTTGCACTTGTTAACCCTTTGGGGTCATTTACTATCTATCCATTGTCCAGTATTATTTGCTGTATTGCATTCACTCTGTTCGTGTTTGCTAGTTCTGCTATTCCAGTACTAGCCCCTAGGGGCATTGTATTACTCCTTATTTCAATAAACTGTGTTTTTACTTTACACCCTGGTCTGAGTGTCAGAAAACCGTTACAGTACGAAAGGGCCATGACCTCAGACGGTAAAAGTGACAGTAATACACAGAACCTCCACTGGAGGATGGATGTTCACGAGCAACGTCTAGATCAATTGGCTTTGGCCATGCAAACCTTGCTTGAACGTATGGTACATCTCGAGAAACCGAATCAAAGTCCGGTGGTCCCCCCAGTCATGACACCAGACAATGCCACTGGGCAATTGCTGGCTCCCTCCAGAAGTCTCACGGCGGCGGCGGCGTTACCACTCAGATACGGTGGCGAACTCACACTGTGCAGAGGTTTCCTTAACCAACTTGAGATATTCTTAGAACTCACACCCTATGCTTTTCCGAATGACCGTAGCAAAGTGGGGTTCATGATATCTCTGTTAACTGGTAAAGCGCTGGCATGGGCTAATCCTTTATGGGAGCAGGCCAAACCCTGCACTCTGAATTTTAACGAATTTGTCAGACAGTTTCGCAGAGTGTTTGAGACACCAGGGCGAGCCACCTCGGCAGCTAAGAAATTAATGGTAATACTGATGGGCGATCGCACTGTGGCCGACTATGCGATAGAATTTCGTATTTTAGCTGCAGAAGTGGCCTGGAATAATGAGGCACTCCTGGCAGCCTTTTCACAAGGCCTATCCGACTCCATCAAGGATGAGATTGCTGCCAGGGAGGTACCCACTGACCTAGATGAGTACATAGATTATGTGATACTCACTGACACCCGAATGCGCGAGAGGCGCTTGGCTAAAAGGGCTAGCTCCAGGACCCATGGGCACGAGAGATCTTTTAACCCACCCTCGCCTCCCATTCCTCCTGATGGGGTACCTGAAACAGGGGAGCCCATGCAGATTGGATATTCTAGGTTGTCAAAGGAGGAGAGGGCTTATCGCAAAAGACAAGGGTTATGTTTATATTGTGGTAAGAATGGGCACCTACTACGCACATGTCTGGTACGTCCGGGAAAAGCACGCACCTAGGGTACCTTGGGGGACAGGCCCTAGGTGGTGTACAGTCGTCCTCAGATCCTTGTTCCACGAAACCCACCATACCGGTGAGTTTTCTTCTGGGTGATCAAGCTGTGGAGGTACTAGCCCTGGTAGATTCTGGCGCAGCAGGCTATTTCATGGACCGGGCATTCGCTGAAAGACACAATATTCCATTGTCTAAAAGAGATACTCCGCTAGCCATTGAGGCTATTGATGGCAGACCCCTAGAACCAGCACTTATCACCATGGAGACTACACTCATCACTATGGCTATTGGGGTTCTCCACAAAGAGGGGGTACGTTTCCAAATTATACATTCACCTCACCATGCGGTCATTCTGGGGTACCCTTGGTTGTCGCTGCACAATCCCTAGTTTGACTGGCAAAGATGTGAAATTGAGTCTTGGTCTGAGTACTGCACTAGTCACTGTTTATCTCACCCAGTCAAGATTATGTGTACCTCTCCTTCTGTGCCAGCTGAATACAGCAAGTTCAGTGACGTATTCAGTAAGGGTGAGGCTAGCGCATTGCCGCAGCATCGACCATATGACTGCGCTATTGATCTGCCCCCGGGAGTTGTGCCACCAAGGGGTAGGACCTACCGATTGTCCGGGGAGGAGACTAGGGCCATGGAGGAATACATCGAGGATGCCCGCAGACGAGGGATTATTCGTAAATCATCCTCTCCGGCAGGTGCAGGGTTCTTTTTTGTGAAAAAGAAAAGTGGCGAATTACGACCGTGTATTGACTACCGTGGACTCAATAAGTTGATTGCCAAGAATGCTTACCCCATTCCGCTCATCACGGAATTATTTGACAGGTTGAAAGGCTCCTCTATCTTCACGAAACTCGATCTTCGTGCTGCCTACAACCTAATAAGGATAAGGGCTGGTGATGAGTGGAAGACGGCATTCAATACTAGGTCAGGCCACTACGAATATCTGGTTATGCCATTTGGGTTATGTAATGCACCTGCCGTATTCCAAGAGTTCATAAATGATATCCTCCGTGACATGCTACAGTCTTGTGTGGTGGTGTACTTGGACGATATATTGATCCATTCTGCTAATTTAACCCAGCACATCCAGGATGTTTCGGAAGTATTGATGTGATTACGCAAGAACAAATTGTTCTGCAAACTAGAAAAATGTGAATTTCATCGCTCCCAAGTACCATTCTTGGGTTTTGTGATATCCAATGATGGCATAGCAATGGACCAAGAGAAGTTGGCAGCAGTTCTACAATGGCCACGACCCAAGGGGTTAAAAGCTATCCAAAGGTTGTTGGGCTTTGCCAACTATTATAGAAAGTTTATTCAGAACTTTTCTACCATCACAAAACCTCTCTCTGACCTTACGCATAAGGGGGCAAATCCCTCTCAATGGTCCCAGGCAGCTGAAATAGCCTTTGAAACCCTAAAAAAAGGCATTTGCATCCGCTCCTATACTGTCCCACCCTAATCACACCCTGCCATTTACTCTAGAGGTTGATGCCTCCGAGGTTGGGGTAGGGGCAGTTCTCTCCCAACGCCCCAAGGAGGGGGGTAACCTGAGGCCGTGTGGGTTCTTTTCTAAAAAACTATCTAGTGCCCAAAGCCATTACGAAATTGGTGATAGGGAACTGCTGGCTATCATCTTGGCATTAAAAGAATGGCGACATCTTCTGGAGGGCACTAGAGCACCAGTGTTGATCCTCACAGACCATAAAAACTTGATTTACCTTTCCGAGGCAAAAAGATTGTCTTCTCGCCAGGCTCGATGGGCTCTATTTCTGTCCAGATTTAATTTCATAGTCTCGTACTTGCCTGGGTCCAAAAATATTAAGGCGGATGCTCTTTCTAGACAATTCTGCACGGACATTGAGAGGGATGAGGCCCCGGTCCCCATAATTCAGCCAGACAGAATTCTGGCTACTATTTGTACCAGCATCACCTCGCCACTGGGAGAGCAAATATTGGCATCACAAACTCGGGCACCTCCTGAAACCCCAGTTGGCAGGTGTTTTGTGGACGAACCTTTTCGTACCCAATTACTTGAGACCTACCACTCATCTAAGGCAGCTGGGCACATCGGCAGAGATCAGTTGGCATGGTCACTATCACGAACATTCTGGTGGCCCTCCCTGAAAGCCGACTGCTCTGCATTCACTGCTGCTTGCGCCATCTGTGCCCATGCCAAAACTCCCAGACATCTCCCAGTAGGCTTGCTCCAACCAGTGCCTAATGGTGATCGTCCTTGGTCCCATATTTCGATTGATTTTTTGGGAGAGCTGCCGAGTTCCAAGGGCTATATGTTTATCTTGATGGTGGTAGATTGATTCTCAAAGATGGCTCATTTCGTGCCCCTCTCTGGCCTTCCCTCGGCCCAGGAATTGGCATCAATTTTTGCCAGAGAAGTATTCCGCTTGCACGGGGTGCCCAGAGTAATTGTGTCTGACCGGGGGAGTCAATTCGTGTCGAGATTCTGGAGGGCATTCTGTGGCCAGATGGGCATTCAATTATCCTTCTCCTCCGCCTACCACCCCCAGACCAACTGGGCCGCTGAGCGTGCCAATCAGGGACTGGAGCAGTTTTTACGCTGCTTTGTGACTGATCGTCATGATAACTGGGCTGACCTGTTGCCGTGGGCAGAGTTCGCCAGGAACTGCGCGGTTAATTCATCATCTGGGAGCTCTCCATTCCTTGTTAATTATGGGTTCCAGCCCTGTCTACTCCCAGACTCATTTCAGTCCCAGCAGATTCCGGCTCTGGATGAGTACATGGAGCAGCTCCATTCCACTTGGGCACAGGTACAAAGGTCCCTCAGTCAGTCCTTCCACAGACATCAGCGGCATGCCAATCGCAGACGGCTGCCAGCGGTCTCCTTCCAGGTTGGGGATAGGGTATGGCTCTCCTCCAAGAATCTCAACCTGCAGGTGCCTTCGAACAAACTGGCCCCCCGGTTCATTGGGCCATTCAAGATTATACGCAAGATCAATCCTGTGGCATACGCTTTGGAACTTCCTAATACTATGCGTATTCACAATGTGTTCCATGTGTCACTATTAAAGCCCTTGGTTTGCAATCGTTATACTACCACTCCGGTGGTTCCTGGGCCGGTGGATGTGCAGGGCCAAGAGGAATACGAAGTTCAGAGCATTATTGACTCAAGGACATTTAGAGGCAAGTTGCAATATTTGGTCCATTGGAAGGGATATGGGCTTGAGGAGCGCTCTTGGGTCGACCACAAAGACCTCCATGCTCCACGGTTGTTGCGCAACTTTCACTCTAAATACCCTCAGAAACCAAGACCCTCCGGCAGGGGAGGGGGTCTTTGAGAGGGGGGTACTATCACGGTTCCCGTGCTACACTGTCTATCAGGGTTGTGCTATCTGTGCATTGGAGGATGCTGATTGGCCCACCCAGGATGTGCCTTTATACTCTGGGGCTTGGGCACTTGTGATTTGCCCTTTCGTGGTGTTCCAGTATCTGCACCTTGTTGCTGTGTTCCAGTTCTCCAGTGTACCGACCCGGCTTGCCTGACTCTTCTGTTGATCCTGCTCCAGTGTACCGACCCGGCTTGTCTGACTCTTCTGTTGATCCTGCTCCAGTGTACCGACCCGGCTTGTCTGACTCTGCTGTTGATCCTGCTCCGTGTATGACCCGGCTCTGCACTATCCAGTGCTTGGCTCTCAGTGCTTGTGCATTCGATACCACTATTTGACATCCAAGAGGTGTCAGGGCACTATCCATTGGGTACATGCAGAGTTAACTTCCAGTCTCAGTTAAGGGCGGCTCAGGTTCTTGTACTTCAGTTTGGCAATAGCACTTCTTCATATCCCACGGTGGTGGTATTTACTCAGTACAGACACCTTGCTCCAGCTTTGTGATTCAAGAACTGTGTTCCAGAGACTGCTACTTAGTTCCAGCTTTGTGACTCAAGAACTATTACCCAGAGACTACTATATATCCTGGGCGTTGGCCAAACTAGGACTGAGTTCTCCTCTTGCACTTGTTAACCCTTTGGGGTCATTTACTATCTATGCATTGTCCAGTATTATTTGCTGTATTGCATTCACTCTGTTCGTGTTTGCTAGTTCTGCTATTCCAGTACTAGCCCCTAGGGGCATTGTATTACTCCTTGATTCAATAAACTGTTTTTTTACTTTACACCCTGGTCTGATTGTCAGAAAACCGTTACAGTATGTTGCGCTATTGATTTGCCTCCTGGCACTGTGCCTCCTAGTGGCCGCACGTACCCGATGTCGTGCGAGGAGAATCAGGCCATGGAGGAGTATACTGACGATGCCCTTAAAAGAGGGTTTATTAGAAAATCTACCTCGCCTGCTGGTGCTGGTTTCTTTTTTGTTAAGAAAAAGAATGGAGAGTTGAGGCCTTGTATCGATTACCGAGAACTGAATATACTAATGTCCAAGAATGCCTACCCCATACCACTCATTACCAAACTATTCGACAGGTTAAAAGGTTCTTCCATTTTCACTAAATTAGATCTACGGGCTGCCTATAACCTGATCAGAATAAGAGCTGGGGATGAGTGTAAAATTGCATTTAATAACAGGTCAGGGCATTATGAATATCTAGTCATGCCGTTTGGCCTTTGTAACGCACCCGCTGTATTTCAAGAATTTATTAACGATATCCTCCGTGATATGCTACAGACCTAGATGACATACTCATACACTCGGCTAACCTGTCTCAACACATCAAGGATGTGTCCGAGGTCTTGCTTCGATTACGCAAGAATAAACTATTTTGTAAAATGGAGAAATGCGAGTTTCACGGGTCCGTGGTGCCTTTTTGGGGTTTCGTGATCTCCATGAATGATATTGCTATGGACCAGGAGAAACTCGTAGCAGTATTGCAATGGCCATGACCCAAAGGGTTAAAAGTGATTCAGCGCTTTCTTAGGTTTGCTAATTATTACAGGAAGTTTATATGGAACATTTCCACTATTGTTAAACCTCTGTCTGACCTTACTCACAAGGGTGCTAATCCATCCCAATGGTCTGAAGCAGCTGATCATGCTTTTGAAACATTAAAGTCCGCTTTCGCATCTGCTCCTGTACTGTCCCACCCCAACCCTTCCCTTCCATTCACGTTGGAGGTTGATGCCTCTGAGAATGGGGTAGGGGCAGTACTGTCACAACGTCTGGTTGCTGGGGGTACCCTGAGACCATGTGGGTTCTTCTAAAAAAAAACTGTCTACTGCCCAGAGTCACTATGAAATTGGGGACAGAGAACTCCTGGCTATCATTCTCGCTTTGAAAGAATGGCGTCACCTGCTGGAGGGTACTAGAACTCCTGTGTTAATTCTAACTGACCACAAAAATTTGACTTATCTCTCGGAAGCTAAGAGATTGTCCTCACGTCAGGCCAGTTGGGCCCTGTTTCTATCTCGTTTTAACTTTATAGTATCCTAATTGCCGGGCTCCAAGAATGTTAGGACTGATGCCCTGTCTAGACAATTTGGGCCAGAGATGGAGAAGGATGAGGTCCCTGTACCCATCATTCAGCCTGATCGCATCCTGGCTACCCTACGTACTAGTATCACTTCGGCACTGGGGGTGGAGATTCTGGCTACCCAGGCTACGGCACCCCCAGAGACCCCAGTGGGCAAGTGCTTTGTGGATGAGCCATTTCATACCCGTTTGCTCGAGACAGGCCATTCATCTAAAGCTGCTGGGCATATTGGGAGGGATCAATTAATTTGGTCTCTCTCAAGTATTTTGGTGGCCCTCCCTACGGGCCGACTGTTTCGCATTTACGGCAGCCTGTACCACCTGTGCTCGTGCCAAAACCCCTAGACACCTCCCAGTGGGCTTACTCCAACCAGTACCGAATGGTGAACGACCTTGGTCCCATGTATCCATTGATTTCTTGGGAGAGTTGCCTGTGTCCAGGGGTTATTCTTTCATACTTATGGTGGTTGATAGATTTTCTAAGATGGCTCACTTCGTGCCCCTTCCTGGCCTTCCCTCAGCCCAGGAGCTGGCAGTTGTCTTTGCTAAAGAGGTATTACGGTTGCATGGGGTACCAAGAGTTCTGGTGTCTGACCGTGGGAGCCAATTTGTATCCAGATTTTGGAGAGCATTCTGTAACCAGATGGGCATTCAACTGTCCTTTTCATCTGCTACCATCCCTAGACCAATAGAGCCGCTGAGCATGCCAATCAAGGATTGGAACAGTTCCTGCGCTGTTTTGTTACTGATCATCATGATATTTGGGCAGACCTGTTGCCTTGGGCAGAGTTTGCCAGCTCCCCGTTTCTCATCAACTACGGGTTCCAGCCGTGTTTGCTCCCGGACTCATTCCAGTTGCAACAGATTCCATCTCTGGACGAGCACATCGAGCAACTCCGCTCCACTTGGGCACAGGTTCAGAGGGCCCTCAGTCAGTCGTTCCAGCGTCATCAGCTCCACACTAACCGTAGATGGCTGTCAGCGGTCTCCTTTCAGGTTGGGGACAGGGTATGGCTCTCCTCCAGAAACCTCAATTTGCAAGTTCAGTCTAATAAATTGGTTTGTTGGTCCCTTCAGGGTGATCCGCAAAATTAACCCTGTTTCTTATGCCTTGGATCTCCCAGCGTCTATGCGCATTCACAATGTGTTCCATGTATCCTTGCTGAAACCTCTGGTATGCAACCACTACACTACCACTACTGTGGTCTCCGGTCCTGTGGAGGTTCAGGGTCAGGAAGAGTACGAGGTCCAAAGCATTATTGATTCACGCAGATTTAGAGGAAAATTGCAATATTTGGTCCATTGGAAGGGCTATGGCCCTTAAGAACATTCCTGGGTTAATCAAAATGATCTTCATGCTCCTAGATTGCTGCTCAATTTTCACTCTAAATATCCTCAAAAGCCAGGTCCCTCTTCTAGGAGAGGGGGTCTTTGAGAGGGGGGTACTATCATGGTGCCCGTGCTCCTTTTGCGACATTCTGTCAGTCTGCACGCCTTCTCTGCTCCTGTTGGCTGTGCTGTGCTTGTCCCGCCCAGTGTGGCCTTTATATACTGGCTTCTGGCACCTCTCCGGTGCCCTTTCGTGGTGTTCCTGTACCAGTGCTTGTTCCTGATCTCCGTATTCTCAGTGTATCTACCCGGCCTGTCTGACTACTCTGCATCTCGTCTCCTGCCTGTGAACTGACCCGGACTGCCTGACCATTCTGCTTCTCCTGCTCCTGTGCACCGACCCGGCTTGGCTGACGTTTCTGCTCCATGTACCGACCCGGATTGGCTGACATTCCTGCTTCTGTGCACCGACCCGGCTTGGCTGACGTTCCTGCTCCTGTGCACCGACCCGGCTTGGCTGACGTTCCTGCTCCTGTGCACCGACCCGGCTTGGCTGACGTTCCTGCTCCTGTGCACCAACCCGGCTTGGCTGACGTTCCTGCTCCGTGTACCGACCCAGCTTGGCTGACGTTCCTGCTCCTGTGCACCAACCCGGCTTGGCTGACGTTCCTGCCCCGTGTACCGACCCAGCTTGGCTGACGTTCCTGCTCCGGTTGCCTCTGTGTCACCTCGGCGACATTCCTATTGGCTTGTCATTCGTGACGCTCCCGGTTGGTTGCCACCTCAGGGCAAGTTGCTCAGTTGCTCATTCCGTTACTGTCACGGCAGTGCTCAGTTGTGCAGTCTCCACTACTGTCACGGCAGTCTCCAGTCGCTTAGTCTCCATTACTGCTACGGCAGAGTGCAAGTGGCCTAGTCTCCGTTACTGCTACGGCAGAGTGCAAGTGGCCTAGTCTCCATTTACTGCTACGGCAGAGTGCAAGTGGCCTAGTCTCCGTTACTGCTCCGGCAGAGTGCAAGTGGCTTAGTCTCTGTTACTGCTCCGGCAGAGTGCAAGTGGCCTAGTCTCCATTACTGCTATGGCAGTGTGCAAGTGGGCTATCTCCATTCACTGCTACGGCAGAGTGCAAGTGGCTTAGTCTCTGTTTATTGCTACGGCAGAATACAAGTTGCCTGGTCTCCATTACTGCTACAGCAGTGATCACGTGGCATAGTCTTCGTTACTGCTCCGACAGTGCTCTATGTTGCTCAGCCTCCGTTACTGCTCTGGCAGTTCACGTTTGTCTGTTAACCTGTTACTGGGCGTTACTCATCTATAAGCTCTCTATCCTAAGTGAGCTCCTTAACAGACCTCTCTTCACATGGGACTGTTTACATTCGCTGAAGGCCATTAACCCATGCAGTACCGATACACTGGGATTTCTTCAAATTCTGCCTGACCTGTGTCAGTATATCGTGTTATGGACTCTATGTTTATACTGGACCTGTGTAGACATATGTAAATGTAACCTGTCTTGTGTCTGTATTATACTGCTAATATACTACAGGACCTGTGAGGTTTATTGTATTACTGATTGCTTAATAAAACTGTGTTTTATCCTAAACCACTGTGTCTGTGTGTCAAACAAACCGTTACAACATCTTGGCACTCCATATCCAAGAGTGTGCGCGCGTTTCGGAACACCATCATTGTATTCTCAACTTAAAGAAGTCTTCTCAGATCCCACCCCAGGTTCTTATCTTTCTAGGAACTAAGTTTGCCACCCTCCCACATTCTTAACACAGTTCAAATTCAGATTCTGTCCCAGGACAAGTTGCAGGTCCTGGTGTGGCCCTCTGTAACGATAAAGCACTACATGAGAATTCTGGAACGCCTGTTGTTTGCCCTACAATCAGTCCCTTACACTCAACACAAGGGAACTACAACTGGACATCTTCAGAAAATGGTGCAGATAATGTGGCCCTCTGTCTCATTCCATGACCCTCTCCCCTTAAGCTAGGGAAGACGTACGTTGGTGGCTACATTGTGCTCATACAACTCCGGGACATCGCTTTGTGATTCCAGAGTGGGACCTGAGATGCTGGGTTTGCAACCTTGCGTCACCTGACAGCCCAGGGACAGTGGAACCGAGAGGAGATCCTTCTGTCATTCAACATCCTGGAGATCTGTGCCATCCGCCTGGCACTTCTTTACTGGTCTCAGGTACTGGTGGGACCCCAGTAAGGGTATGCAAGTTGGAATGGAAGGACGTGCAGGAGCTTATCCATTGGTCAAAATCTTTCTGACCATATCAGCAGTCCACTTACCAGGGGTAGAAAACATGGTTGTGGACTTTCCCAGCCTCTAAGATGTGGATCCTGGCAACTGGGAACTGAACCAGGAGGTGTTCCACCTCATAGTTCAGTGTTAGGCTCTTCCAGCAATGGAAACGATGGCATCTTTTTAGAAAAGGAAGGTCCCCCTGTTTTGAAAAAAGATGAAGGATTCCTTGGCCTTTGTGTGGATATGATTTCCACTCCATAGAACTTTCATCTGTCCTATGTCTTTCCTCTTATTCTCCTCATTCTGGACCTGCCAGGCCTGGTTTGTGGACCTTCTCAACCTATCCATTCAGGAGCCTCTCCATCTTCCTCCAAGATCAGATCTTCTTCTCCAGGGTACCATCTGGTACTAGGATGTGGAAATACTAGCATTGACTGCATTGTTTTTGAAACCACCATTCTAAAACAGAAAGGAATTTCATATGAGGTCATCTCTACCATGGTTTAGGTTAGGATGCCTGTCTCTTCTAAAGTATACTGTAGAATTTTGTCCATCGTCCACCAGTGGTGCATTTTAGCCTTCCTCCAGTCATGGCCTTTCTACAAGATGGAGTAAAGAAAGACCTTACTAGATCTCAGACGAAGGGCTCGATCCAAATGTTGGCATCGGCAGAAAAAACTGAAGACTGTGATTTTGTACCGCCAGTAAGCAATCCAAATGTTCCCACTAGTAAAAATAATGGCAATTCTGAAACACACATCGCCAGAACAGCAAGATCTCACCCGTAGAGGATAATGTACAAGCGACGCCAAAAGCCATTCAAATGTTGGAGTTAGGGCTAACGCGAGTTAAATTGCAATATTTCACTCCAGAAATCTAACAACTATTTTTTTTTTTGGAGAACATCACACAAGTCAGAGTAGAAAACCACCGTTGCCAGTTCTGAACAGCATTCTCTGTGCTTTTCCCTACCCAGCCAGTAGGGGAACACAGAGATGGCTTTCAGCACCATGGACAGCTTTGAATGCCATAGGGATGTGCACTGCTCACCCCTGTGGCATTCAAAGGGTTACAATAAAGAAAACTAGTACACCAAGCACTACCCAATGCCCCCCTTCAACAGCCCCCCCCCTTAGTATATCACATATATTGCATAAATGGGACATACTAACTCCATCCACATCCACCTCAGGGACTTCCATTTAGTCCACAAATCTGTCTGATATTCAAGTCTTAACTCTTTGAGTACCAGAGAGCTAGGTAAGCATTGCTTAGCATGTTTCCTACCCCTCTGGTACCCAAAGGGTTAATAGGCAAGGTATGGACTACATACTTTGCCTATATATGTGTGTGTGTTTTACACATTTTATTATTAAAAGACATTTATTTAACACATATTTACTTAGATTCATTCATTTCTAATGCCCTACCTCCTGTGTCCCATTGCTATTAGTACTTTTGCTCCACTCTCCTTCAAACGGAGAGTGGAACAAAAGTACTAATAGCAATGGGACACAGTAAGTAGGACATTATGAATGAATGGATCTAGTAAAGAAACGATTGAGGAAGCAGCCCTCCGCAGCACTCCCTTGATATACTTTTATTAACATCTGATGGCTGCTGACATTGAAGAGGACAGAGGCATTGGAGGAAGCGGGTGGAGGGGAGAGAGACATTGGAGGAAGCGGTTGGCAAGCTTGTATATGCTGCCCGCTTCCTCCAATACCTCTCTCCTCTCCTCACGAGACGGCATTGTCCCCTGCCTGGTGACGCACATTCTACAACTTTGCCCCTTCTCACTCAGAAGGGGTGAAGTTGTAGAATGTGCGTCGCCAGGCAGGGGACAATGCCGATGTGTGAGGAGAGAGGTATTGTAGGTAGCGGGCAGCAAACACAAGCTTGCCACCCGCTTCCTCCAATGTCTCTCTCCCGTCCACCCGCTTCCTCCTCTTAGTGCATCTAAAAGAAGAAAAATGTAATGTAGCTCTCTTTAATTATTTTAACCATATATTATTGATATAACAATATTAATAGGCAATCAGAAACAAGGATGCATAATCACTTAGTTCCAACCTCAAATTATACATAACATTTAATTAGATTTCCATAGATACTTGGGATGTACACTAATAATAATTAGTATTTATATAGCGCCTTTCTCCCAGTGGGGCTCAAAGCATTCTCAGGGCACACTCTCGGAATTAACCAAATCGGCAGCTGAATAATAGATGTTATCATGACCCAATCACTGGTACTCATTTATTGACCTCGGAAGGATGAAGAGCTGAGTTGACCCTGCTGGGATTCGAACCTGCAACCTTGCTTTTAAAGAGGGGCTGTAGTCAGGGAATTTACCACTGAGCTATCTCACCTCAAATAAGCTATACATTTGCCTCGAGTATGTATTATGGCAATGTATGCTTAGTGTCTGGAAATAAATATTAGTAGATAGATAACTGCAGGTCATTCATAAATGGAGGTGAGTCTTTGGCTAATCAGAGTTTACTAAAACCTACATCACTGAAATGAACTGACTAAACTATTATTCATAAACAATATAAATAAGTATAGATAAGACCTAAATCTACAAAGAGATGGTAGTATATGTTCCTGCTAATGAAAGATTAAGAACCAGCACTCTATCATGTATACTGTGTCTAGCTGACATAGGGTCAATATGGCAATAAAGATAGTCCTGCATTCTAGTGAATGAATAACACCAACAGGAGGATGGAACACAATGTTAATTGATGTTAAATGTCAGGGCATAATAGACTATGTTGGCTGAATATAATAGATTTGGGAGACTAGAATAAGCAGTGGATAACATTCCTAATCTACACACTCTGTAAGTTTATCGCACCTTATCAAACTAGAGAAAAGTATATATATATATATATATATATATATATATATATATATATATATATATATATATATATAGAGAGAGAGAGAGAGCGAGATAGATGTATGTATGTATATTTCGATACAAGACCAGAGAAAATGTGTATAGAGTCTTCAGTACAACGTGTAAAACCACTCCGGGGCATGCATTGTTTGTCAGTAACATAAATCCAGTGCTAGTGGCACCGATTGTGTATTGTGCGTGAGAACTGTCATATAAATACACGATCAGGGACACCAAGCACTGTGCAAAGATGTATCAAAAGATTTTTTTTACACAGCAAAATCTATCAGGGTATGAGACCACTCCAAGGAATATCTGGTTTGCCAATTATGTTGCTCTGGTATTATTTAAACTTAATTTATATAACATTATCAAACAAATGCATAATCAGGGAGACCCAGTGCTACCAGGGGTGTGTCAAAGAAGGTAATATAGATGGATTGTCAGGGCTATTGCAGCTTGCCAAATTTGTAAGAGTGAAAACATCATACTGCAGGAGAATGGAAAAGATTAAAGTCTAAATGCCGGGGATTATTCTAGCTTGCCTAATTGCTAAAATAAGAAAAGCATGTTGAAAAGTTAATAGGAAAAAGTAAAAGAATCAATGCGTGTTTTGCCCATGGCTTTATCAAAGATACTGCCGGTGCACTAAGCGTCAATATTTAAACTTAATGTTCCACTTCCAAATTCACTTTATTCACTGTCATGCTCAGTCTTTCAGAGACAATTCGTAATACAGTTAGGTCCGGAAATATTTGGACACGAGCAAATACAGAGGGCTCACCATGAGGTGCAAACCATTCATAAGCCTCAAAAATAGAAAGGCCAGATTAGACTTTGCCAAAAAAATTCTAAAAAAGCCAGGACAGTTCTAGAACAGCATTCTTTTGACAGATGAAACTAAGATCAACCTGTATCAGAATTATGTGAAGCAAAAAGTATGGAGAAGGCTTGGAATGTCTCATGAACCGAAGCATACCACATCATTTGCAAAACACGGTGGAGGCAGTGTGATGGCATGGGCATGCATTGGTTCACTAGTGTTTATTGATGATGTGACAGAAGACAGAAGCAGCTGGATGAATTCTGAAATGTATAGTAATATATTGTCTGCTCAGATTCAGCCAAATTCAGCGAAGTTGATTGGACTCTCTTTACAGATGAACAATGACACAAAACACACTACAAAAGCATACAAGGAGTTTTTTAAGGCAAAGAAGTGGCATATTCTGCAATGGCCAAGTCAATCATCTGATCTCAACCCGATTGAGCATGCATTTCACCTACTGAAGACAAAAATTAAGGCAGGAAAGACCCACAAACAAACAACTAAAGACAGCTGCAGTAAAGGCCTTGCAAAAGCATCACAAAGGAGGAAACCCAGCTTTTGGTGATGTCCATGCGTTCCAGACTTCAAGCAGTCATTGCCTTCAAAGGATTCTCAACAAAATATTAAAAATGAACATTTTATTTATGATTGTGTTAATTTGTCCAATTACATCTGAGCCCCTGAAATAAGGGGACTGTGTATGAAAATGGTTGCAATTCCTAAACGTTTCATACAATATTTTTGTTCAACCCCTTGAATTAAAGCTGAAAGTCTGCACTTCAGTTGCATCTCAGTTGTTTCTTTTCAAATCCATTGTGGTGTTGTACAGAGCCAAAATTATGAAAATTGTATCAGTGTCCAAATATTTCCGGACCTAACTGTACAAGGAACATTACATGATATGTGTACTTTGAGACACTATGTGATTATGCATCAGTACTTCTGCTTGCCTATTAATGGTGTTACAGTTCAATAATATATGGTTAGGACTTTGAAGTTTCAGAGAGCTACATTACATTCTTCTACTTTTAGATGCAATAAGGTTGTCATAAACTTCTCTAGACCAAGTGACTAAACATTTTCATTCTTGATTGTTAATTAAGGTCGCTATAAATTTATAAATACATGGTCGGTGGTTTTTTTTTAGCCAAAAGAATCCAAAAGAGAGTTGCATCCCAATACTTTTACTTTTTTGATGTGCAATAAGACTGCTACAAGTTTTGGTGTGCAATTAAAGGTAATCTTCTCTCCCGTCTACATAATGTTACTTTTGGTTCAATTTATTACAGATGTCCGCCTCCCCCCGCTCCCCCATTGTTTTTTGCTGTAGGGTTGCTGAGTTGAGAGCTCTGTCTCTTTTCCTTGTTTTTCCCCAGGACCGCTCAGGAGTTATTACCCAAGATTGCTTTGGATTTTCACATAAATAAGATCACCTTGCCTTCCTTTTGCCCTGACCCTACCTCCAAACAGGAGAAGGATCTTCACCTGTTGGATGTGGTGTGGTGCCTTAAGTATTATGATAACAGATGAGAGTTGGTACCGTGTTAGCCATAGAAATACAGGAGGCAAATATAGTTTTTGATACCTTTTATTGGCTAACTAAGCAGATTTAAATGCAAGCTTTCAAGACCTTAGGTCTCTTCCTCAGGCATGTTATACAGATAAATATGAAAACATCTCTCTTAAATACAAGTACACATTGCATTGTTTAGCATGGAAATCAGATAAAAGAACTCAATCCAGATCCAGATATCTTTGATCAGTCAATGGTAAATTGCACTCTTCCTCTGAGGCTTTAGAGGTATTTACGATGCTCTTGGGTCTGTTGGAAAGGTCAATCAACTAAATTGTATTTTGATAAGAACTCTTTGCTCTAGTTAAATCACTACAAATTGCATTAAATTTTAACATTAATTTCACCTCCCATACCTTTCTGTCCCTCTGAATGCAGAACAGTCCCATCAATACAGTTAACTTAATATCCTTGACACTGTGCCCATTTTGACAAAAATGTTCTCCCACTGGTGTGTCTGTCTTTTTGTTATTAACACTGGATCTGTGGGAATTAAATCTCCTATGTAGTTCTTGTCCAGTTTCTCCCACATACAGAGCTGTTGGGCATTTTGCACACATGATAAGGTATATTACATTGGATGATTTACAGGTGAAGGTACCATTGATCTTATGGTGTAACTGGGTGTGTGGAACTGGTATGTTGTCCGTGGTGTAAATGTGTGCACAGGTTTCACATCTCTTTTGTAGGCAGGGAGACGTGCCATTTTTTGTATTTTTATTCAGGGCACTCCTCACTATCAGTTGTTTCAAATTGGGAGGCTCTCAGAATGCAAATTTGCAGTGTAAGAAATCCACAGTCAATTACAGATGGTCATCACAAAATCCAATACAAATGTAACGAACGAAACAGTACTCACGATTGTGATTCTGCCTGGGGAGTAAAGTTAACTCTCCCAGGACTTAAGGGGCTTATGAGGGTTTTTTCAAAACCGCCCTCACTCGGTATTCAATTGCTTTATATAGTATATCCGAATGATAGTACTTCCTATGATGTAAATGATCTATACATTTTTAGCTTAAAAATAAAAGACTCTGATCCTTTTAAAAAATAAAAAAAATAATTTATTTTGATGATCTTAATAAAATCACTATAGTGCAACTTTTGTTATTGGGTTATTTCTTCAGGAGCAAAATATTACTAACTCAAACGCCAACTAAAGGTCCGTTGACTTTTTTTTAAAAAAGTCTGAAATTACATAATTCAGATCTCTTAATTAGACAATTAAAGGCAACTTTATTAACCCTAGATTTTTTTTATACAGTCACAGTGTTATTTGACATCATTATCATATAGTGTATATTCATTAGTTCACTTTTGTATTTTTTGTTCAATTATTAATTTTAAGTTATTTGATTATATATTATTTATACAGCACTCACCTATTTTTTCATATACAAATATTTTCCTCTCTGATATTATATATAGAGTCTTTTTGAGATGCTATTTTCCTTTTTACATATTTGAACTGCTTTTCCACACTGATTTATTTGTAAGCTCTCACCTGTTATATTTAACCTAATTTCCTCTTTGTCATTCATGATGGACCTAGGGTGGGTCAGGCAGCATCGAAAGTCATACTTGCTTCTTGGATCAAGACTACCATATGCCAGGAAGTGATTTGTTCCTTTCAAGGTCACGGCGCACTCCACGAGATCTGTGAGTGCTCCTAGGCCTCAGCTGTGCAAAGCTGCAACATGGTCCTCCATGCACACGTTTCCCAAACACTGCTGTGACTATGTTTTTGGCTTGGCTGAGGCCAGCTTTGGCAGGAACGTCATTCAACCAATTTTGCCTGTCTTAGGACTTTTGGGTTTTTTTCTCTGTACTGCTACAGTTTTGTTCAGTAGTTTGAGCCCTGTTGGCTTGTTTGGTTTGTTATCTGTGGTTGTTCAGTGTCTGTTGACAACCAAGGTTTTATAGAACCAGTTTAGTCCTGTGAAATACTGGTATCTTATGGGGAGAGTGAGATTTTTTTCTCTTTTCCCTCCCTGGAATCTTTGGGAAGACTTTGTATATCCCCATGGTTCCTGTGGATGTAAGAGAAATTGTATTTTAGTGAACTTACCGTTAAATACTTTTCTCTATAGGTCTCCCACCCTGAGAAAAACCTTCCTGTGTTCCTTTCCCTGGGAAGAGGAGTCGTCTTGGGGGCTTAGCCTAGGGGATTTACTTTTCTTCTTCCCACATTGGTTCTCTCTATCTGTGGTACTGGTTCACACATGTATCTGGGAGTTTGAAGGTGAAGAGTGAACTGAAGGAGGATGAGGGAGTCTCCACCTCATAGTCCCTGTTTCTTTGAAGTGCCCTGCCCTGGAGGAGGGAGATCAACTCTATGGTTCCTGTGTTCCTTATGGACTAAAGAGAAATCATATTCTCCTAAAAAAGGAAACATAGGACTTTCAAATGTGGGAAAAATAATTGTCAAAAATGTATTTTTATTCCAAAATAACAGAAAAGGCCAGTGTTAATGGAAATAGTATGAGTGTATAACCTTTCTGAGTTGATATTCAGCATCTCTATTCTGTTGAATATCATGTCTGTGCAGGTCTAGAAAGCAGAATTAACATATAGGAAGCTGAAAGCGAGGAAAAGAGAACAACTGAATAATCTAAGGTATGGTTTAAAAATACACAGTCTATCCAGGTATTTCAAGGAATGTCATAATTTAAGTCCACAAGGGACCCAGATATTAACCATTGATCAGTTGACTAGTAATAGAAGGGGAGGTTGTAAGTTATTGTTACTTCATAAGAGGAATGTATTGGATTAAAGAACCAAATTGGTCTAAAAACTTACATTGATTTGGCTGCCTTTTTACATAATTAGAACTAAGGGATGCTTTCAAGACCCTCATTCGGAGAAGGCAGGAACCATTGGAGGGTCGAGGTAATTTCTGTGGAGTCCCAGCTGGTCTATATACCCCTAGTTTTGGCACTGAATGCCCCCTAAGGAAGAAACAGCTTGATACAGCACAATAAACTTAATATGAATTTTATATGCATTTTAAATAAATCAATCTGGACTTGATTATGTTGTATTTAGTGTAGTGTATGCATTTTTACTATGTGTAAGTAAGAGAAGGATTGTTTTTTTTTCCTAAGTTGTTTTACAGGTTATTACTGGGAAACAGGTTTTCAACTAAAACAAGGGTAGGAATTTTTTACAGTAAAGACAGTAAGGATGTGGAAATTTTTGGCTCAGGAGGCTGCTTTTGAAGATAATATAGATGCTTTCAGAAATGTATTGTATACCTTTCTAGCTTAGAAGAATATTTAGAATTATGACAATTGGTTTAAATGTAAATAGGATGTTAATCCAGTAAGTTATCTGACTGCCTTTTGGAGTCAGGAAGGAATTTTTAACCCACTTGGGACTATAAATGTGTGATATGGCACAGGCTGATGCACATAGTAGCATAGCAAAATAGGTTGGAAAAAAAAGACAGAAGCCCATGAAGTTCAACCTTTGCTTCATAACCCAGAAAATGAGAAATATATAAGCCTTATTGCCACCAAATGAGTATTAGTCTATTTACTGGAACAGTATAACCCTGTATGTTCTCTCTTGAAAGAAATGCATTTAATCTTCTCTTAAATGTATCCATTGTATCTGCCATTACCACATCCTTGGGCAAAGAATTCCACACTTTAACAGAACTTAATGGAAAAAAAAACCTTCCTCTGCTTCAGTTGATAACACCTTTCCTCTTCATTAAATGCATGGAGACTAGCTTGAAAATAGATGTCTTACCATGTGTCTAAAGGAATCCGTCCCGTTTGGAGACCGGAACTGAGGCTAGAGCGCAGACATCTTGTCTGTGTGCATGCGCCGTCAGTCCCGGTCTCCATAGAGTAGACTGCTTTGCACCATATGGTCACCGGAAGGGACTGACGGTGCAGGTTCACAGATCGCACTAACCTGCCCGACAGTCCCGAAACGGGACGGATTCCTTTAGACAGGTTTTTTTTTTTTTACGGTAAGACATCTATTTTCAAGCTAGTCGCCATGCATTTAATGAATGCATGGTGACTGGCTATTATCTGAAAGTTCCTCTTTAAAGGGTGTGTCCCTAGTTATTTGATCAGGCTTTGGAATGAAAAGCTCACCGAGAGGGATCCTTATTCACCTTGCATATACTTATACATTGTAAAAGATCTGCTCTTAGTTGTCTTTTCTCTAGAGTAAATAAACAGTTTGTCTAGATGTTCCTCATACATGAAGTCCTCCATTCCCTTTATTAATTTTGTCACTCTTCACTGTACTCTCTCCAGTTCTAGAATATCCTTTTTCAGAAATGGTGCCCAAAACTGCACTACATATCTGAGGTGAGGTCTTACCAACTATTTGTACAGTGTCAATATTATGTTATCCACTCTTGCTCCTATTCCTCTTTCTATTCAAGATGTGACTTTTTTACTTTTGATAATGCTGTTTGACATTGATTATAGTTACAAAGTTTGAAGTTTACAAGGATTCCTAGGTCTTGCTCTAGTAACGAGTCTCCTAAGATTATTCTATTAAGTTCATAAGTAGCATTGAGATTTCTTTCTTCCCAAATGCATAACTTTATACTTTCTCATATTACAGTTCATATTCCATTTGTTTGCCCAAGCTGCCATTTTATGTAAATTCCTCTGTAGAGAAAAAAACATCCTGCTCTGAATTTATTACCCTACAGGTTTTAGTGTCATCTGCTAATATTGAAATTCTGTTTTCCATGCCTGTTTTCAGGTCATTTATAAACACATTGAAAAGCAGTGGATCAAGTACTGAGCTACTCCACTCTCAACTTTAACTGTATTACTGAATTTTCCATTTACAACACTGTTCCCTATCCTTTAAGCAGTTTTCTGTTCAGTTGCAAAGGTTATTCCCTGGGTCCAATTTCCTTATTTTATACACCTGTCTCCTGTGTGGCACTGTATCAAGTGTAGTTGCAGAATCTAGATATATTACATCTGCTGCTATACAATTATGTAGGTTGCTGCATAGAAGCTCAAAAGATTAGTTTGTGTTACGGTTTTCAGACACTCAGACAGTGGTAGATAAAATAAATGGAGTTTTATTAAGTAAATGAAGAACAAGGTCGCCACTGGGGCAGTACTGGTATAATAGAATACGACAGAGATACCTGGCGCAGCAGGTAATATAAACAAGTGAGGAAGCACAAAACAGAACACAAGAGGTTAATAGTACTGGTTATCAGTCTCAAATGTGGTGTTAGGCACGCCCTTGGTGCTGCTTATAGCTCTGTGTGCTGTAAGGTAGCACCCAAGTCCATACACTGTGTAGAGCTGTAGCAAAAGGTCCTGGCTGAACGGGAACTGCAAGTGATAAGGAGATAGCCCCCACGGGCGTAACCGGAGACTATGGTATAGTGATAGCGTGAGCCAATAGCCCCCACGGGCGTAACCGGAGACTACGGTATAGTGATAGCGTGAGCCAATAGCCCCCACGGGCGTAACCGGAGACTTCTACTATCACAGTCGCTTAAGCCAATAGCCCCCACGGGCGTAACCGGTGACTACAGTATCGTGATTGCTCGAGTCAATAGCCCCCTCGGGCGTAACCGGAGACTACAGTATAGTGATTACTTGTGCTGATGGCCCTAGCGCGGGCGTAACCGGAGACTACTGGGTACTGCTTGCCAAAAGCCACGGGCGTAACGGAACCGCTGCTCGGTCACTGAGAGCCGCCGACTACTATGGCCCACAAGCGGCCGGCTCGCAGAGACAGCGGACAGGCTTAGGCGATAGGTGGAGAAGCAGCAGTATCGGATGGACAACACCAGTGTCTCGAGAGCAGGAAATCGACTCAGCACAGTAAGATCTGGACTCAGCACACGAAAGGCAGATAATGGAAGACTCAGCAATGGCTTAGCAACTGACAAGCGGAGGCTCAATCACACTATGCAGTATGAGAATGTCGCCGAGGCGACAGCGGAGTGTTCCGTCAGCAATGTAGGAGCAGGACAAGAGTACTCGGTAGTCAGCCAGGATACACAGGAGATTCGCAGACAAGCCGGTTCGGTAACGGAGAAGGGTCGTCAGCCAGGCCGGGTCAGATGCCGTAGGAGATTCGCAGACAAGCCGGATCAGGAACAAGCAGGAAGTCAGCCAGGCCGGGTCAATCACGGAACAGGAACACAGGAACGTCGTCAGGCAAGCGTAGTCGGTACACGGTGGGTCAGGATACAGAAACAGCAACGCTAGCAGGAAACACCACGAAAGGGCACCTGACAGGTGCCAGTGACCGGATTATAACGGATAACCAGGGGCGGGCCAACACAGCTCAACCAATCCGGGAGCAGCACAGTTGAGAGTGACAGGAAGAATCACGGGGACTGTGATAGTACCCCCCTCTCAAAGACCCCCTCTCCCTGCCGGAGGTCTAGGTTTCTGAGGGTATTTAGAGTGGAAGTTGCACAACAGCCTGGGCGCTTGTAGGTCTTTCTGATCTACCCAGGACCGTTCCTCAGGGCCATACCCTTTCCAATGTACCAAATATTGCAACTTCCCCCTAAATCTCCTAGAATCAATGATACTCTGAACCTCATATTCCTCCTGACCCTGAACGTCCACCGGCCCAGGAATCACTGGAGTGGTAGTGTAACGGTTTCAAACCAATGGTTTCAAGAGGGATACATGGAACACATTGTGTATGTGCATAGATGCTGGAAGTTCCAATGCATACGAGACTGGATTCACCTTGCGGATGACTTTAAATGGACCAATGAACCGAGGTGCCAGTTTATTGGAGGGCACTTGTAACTTAAGATTTCTGGAGGAAAGCCACACTCTATCCCCCACTTGGAAGGAGACTGCTGGCATCCTTCTATGATTGGCATGCTTCTGGTAGCGCTGAAATGACTGGCTGAGGGTCCTCTGCACCTGTGCCCAAGTGGAACGGAGCTGCTCAATATGCTCATCCAGAGCTGGAATTTGTTGTGCCTGGAATGAGTCCGGGAGTAGACAGGGCTGGAACCCATAGTTAGTGAGAAAAGGGGAACTCTCGGACGATGAATTAACTGCACAATTCCTGGCAAACTCCGCCCAGGGCAACAGGTCGGCCCAATTGTCATGATGATCGGTGACAAAACAGAGCAAGAACTGTTCCAGACCTTGATTGGCACGTTCAGCGGCTCCATTAGTCTGGGGGTGATATGCGGAAGAAAATGACAACTGGATGCCCATCTGCCCACAGAATGCCCTCCAAAATCTGAATACAAACTGGCTACCACGGTCAGATACTACCACTCTAGGCACCCCGTGCAAGCGAAACACTTCCTTAGCAAATACCACCGCCAACTCCTGAGCCGATGGAAGCCCAGGAAGGGGCACAAAATGAGCCATTTTTGAGAACCTATCAACCACCATAAGGATAATTGTGTACCCTCTGGATGCTGGCAACTCTCCCAGAAAGTCAATGGAAATATGGGACCATGGGCGGTCGCCATTAGGTACAGGTTGAAGCAGACCCACTGGAAGATGCCTGGGTGTCTTGGCACGGGCACAGGTGGCACAGGCTGCAGTAAAAGCGGAGCAATCAGCCCTAAGGGAAGGCCACCAAAACAACTGGGAAAGCGACCAACAAAGCTGATCCCTTCCAATGTGCCCAGCCGCCTTAGATTAGTGGTAGGTTTCCAATAGATGAGTACGTAATGGCTCATCGACAAAGCACTTGCCAACTGGAGTTTCTGGAGGAGCCCTAGACTGCGAGGCCAAAATTTCTTCCCCCAGTGGCAAAGTGATACTCGTGCGAATAGTGGCCAGAATACGATCTGGCTGAATAATGGGTACTGGTTCCTCCTCCCTCTCAATGTCTGAGACAAACTGTCTGGACAAGGCATCTGCCCTGACATTCTTGGACCCTGGCAGGTAAGAGACCACGAAGTTGAACCGGGACAAGAAGAGCGCCCATCTGGCCTGCTGTGAGGAGAGTCTCTTAGCCTCCGAGAGATATGTTAGATTCTTGTGGTCCGTCAGAATTAGTACTGGTGTCTTAGTACCTTCCAATAGGTGACGCCACTCCTTCAGTGCCAGAATCATAGCCAAGAGTTCCCTGTCCCCAATCTCATACTTGCTCTGGGCGCTGGACAGTTTTTTCGAAAAGAACCCACAAGGTCTTAAGTTTCCACCTCCCACTGGGCATTGGGAGAGTACTGCCCCGACCCCAACCTCAGAAGTATCAACTTCAAGGGTAAACGGCAGGGTTGGGTTAGGGTGGGACAGTACTGGGGCAGTAGCAAAGGCAGATTTCAGTGTCTCAAACGCGTTCTCAGCTGCCTCAGACCATTGAGAAGGAGTAGCGCCCTTATGAGTTAAATCGGACAGTGGTTTCACAATCGTGGAAAAGTTTTGAATGAATTTCCTATAATAGTTGGCAAAGCCCAGAAAACGCTGAATAGCCTTTAACCCTTTAGGACGAGGCCATTGTAGGACAGCTGCCAACTTCTCTTGGTCCATGGCAATGCCATCCTTACAGATTACGAACCCCAGGAAGGGCACCTGGGATCTGTGAAATTCGCACTTCTCAAGCTTACAAAACAATTTATTTTTGCGTAGTCGAGTCAAAACCTCAGAAACATCCTTGATGTGTTGGGTAAGGTTGTTAGAGTGGATCAATATGTCATCAAGATATACCACAACACAGGACTGAAGCATGTCCCTAAGGATATCATTAATAAGCTCCTGAAATACCGCAGGAGCATTACATAGGCCGAATGGCATTACCAGATATTCGTAATGCCCTGATCTGGTATTAAATGCCTTCTTCCACTCATTTCCAGCTTTAATTCTGATCAAGTTATATGCAGCCCGGAGATCGAGTTTAGTAAAGATGGAAGAGCCCTTTAACCTGTCGAATAACTCGGTAATGAGTGGAATGGGGTAGGCACTTCTGGACATCAGTTTATTTAGACCCCTGTAGTCAATACAAGGCCTGAGCTCGCCATTTTTCTTTTTTACAAAAAAAACCCCGGCACCCGCCGGTGAGGTAGATTTGCGGATAATCCCTCTCTTAAGGGCATCCTCAATACATTCCTCCATAGCTCTATTCTCCTCCACTGACAACGTATAAGTGCGGCCCCTGGGAGGCACCGTGCCCAGGGCCAGATCAATGGCACAATCATAAGGTCTATGTTGAGGCAGGGTGCCAGCCTCTCCCTTACTGAATACGTCACTGAACTCCTGGTATTCAGCTGGCACAGAGGGAGAGGTACACAGTAACCTGACAGGGTGTGAGAGACAGTTATCCGCACAATATTCCGACCAAGACAATATTTCACATCTTTTCCAGTCATTTTGGGGGTTGTGTAACGATAACCATGGGAACCCCAAAATGACTGCGTGATGGGGCGAATTAATTAATTGAAATTGCACTTCCTCCTTGTGAAGAGCCCTAGTAGCCATTGTAATAGGGGTAGTCTCCAAAGTGATAAGTGTGGGTTCTAACGGCCTGCCATCGATGGCTTCAATAGCCAGAGGGGACTCCCTTTTGACCACCGGAATCTTATGCAACTCAGCGAAGGAGCGATCCATGAAATAGCCGGCAGCACCGGAGTCTGCCAGGGCTAAAACTGACACACAGGACTCTGACCACGTAAATGCCACCTGGATGGTGGGTCTCTGTGTACTAGTGTCTAGGGACTGTTGTACACCTCCTAGGGCCTGTCCCCCAAGGTACCCTAGGTGCGTTCGTTTCCCGGCCGAACCGGACAGGAGCGTAACTGGTGCCCAGCTTTACCACAGTACAGGCATAAACCCATTCTTTTACGGTGCGCCCTCTCCTCCTTCGTAAGTCTGGTGAACCCGAGCTGCATAGGCTCCCCTCCCTCCGTAGTACGTTCAGGAGGAACGGGTGGTGAGGGTGGGTTCACGAGACTGCCGTGCCCAAAATTCCTGGGTCTTGCCCTTTTAGCCAATCGCCTTTCTCAAATATGGGAGTCAATAAGCATAACGTAATCAATGTATTCATCAAGATCAGTAGGCACGTCTCTGGCGGCAATTTCACCCTTAATAGTATTTGACAGGCCCTAGGCAAACGCCACGACTAATGCCTCGTTATTCCAGCCCACCTCCGCTGCCAAGGTTCGAAATTCAATAGCGTAGTCGCCCAAGGTGCGATCTCCCTGTTGTACCTCCAATAACCTCTTGGCAGCAGAGGCGGCTCTACCAGGTACCTCGAATACTCTGCGGAATTGTCTTACAAATTCCCTAAAATTCAGGGTGCAAGGTTTGGCATTCTCCCAGAGAGGATTTGCCCAGGATAGCGCCTTGCCAGTTAATAGGGAAATCATAAACCCAACCTTGCTTCGATCATTAGGGAATGCTTGAGGCGTGAGCTCAAGGAATATCTCCAATTGATTAATAAAGCCTCTACATTGGTTAGGTTCGCCATCATATCTTAACGGTAACGGCGCCGCCGCCGTGAACCCTCTGGTCTGAGTGGTTGGTGTAACTGAGAGATTTTCCGGTGTCGAGACTGGGGTGACCACCGGATTCTGATTAGGTTTGTCTAGGTGTACCATTCTCTCGAGTAATGTCTGCATGGCCAGTGCCAACTGGTCGAGGCGCTGCTCGTGAACATCCATTCTCCAATGGATATTCTGGGTACCAGTATCTCCCTTGCTGTCTGAGGTCATGGCCCTTTCGTACTGTTACAGTTTTCAGACACTCAGACAGTGGTAGATAAAATAAATGGAGTTTTATTAAGTAAATGAAGAACAAGGTCGCCACTGGGGCGGTACTGGTATAATAGAATACGACAGAGATACCTGGCGCAGCAGGTAATATAAACAAGTGAGGAAGCACAAAACAGAACACAAGAGGTTAATAGTACTGGTTATCAGTCTCAAATGTGGTGTTAGGCACGCCCTTGGTGCTGCTTATAGCTCTGTGTGCTGTAAGGTAGCACCCAAGTCCATACACTGTGTAGAGCTGTAGCAAAAGGTCCTGGCTGAACGGGAACTGCAAGTGATAAGGAGATAGCCCCCACGGGCGTAACCGGAGACTACGGTATAGTGATAGCGTGAGCCAATAGCCCCCACGGGCGGAACCGGAGACTACAGTATAGTGATAGTGTGAGCCAATAGCCCCCACGGGCGTAACCGGAGACTACAGTATAGTGATAGCGTGAGCCAATAGCCCCCACGGGCGTAACCGGAGACTACAGTATAGTGATAGCGTGAGCCAATAGTCCCCACGGGCGTAACCGGAGACTTCTACTATCACAGTCGCTTAAGCCAGTAGCCCCCACGGGCGTAACCGGTGACTACAGTATCGTGATTGCTCGAGTCAATAGCCCCCTCGGGCGTAACCGGAGACTACAGTATAGTGATTACTTGTGCTGATGGCCCTAGCGCGGGCGTAACCGGAGACTACTGGGTACTGCTTGCCAAAAGCCACGGGCGTAACGGAACCGCTGCTCGGTCACTGAGAGCCGCCGACTACTATGGCCCACAAGCGGCCGGCTCGCAGAGACAGCGGACAGGCTTAGGCGATAGGTGGAGAAGCAGCAGTATCGGATGGACAACACCAGTGTCTCGAGAGCAGGAAATCGACTCAGCACAGTAAGATCTGGACTCAGCACACGAAAGGCAGATAATGGAAGACTCAGCAATGGCTTAGCAACTGACAAGCGGAGGCTCAATCACACTATGCAGTATGAGAATGTCGCCGAGGCGACAGCGGAGTGTTCCGTCAGCAATGTAGGAGCAGGACAAGAGTACTCGGTGGTCAGCCAGGCCGGATCAGGATACACAGGAGATTCGCAGACAAGCTGGTTCGGTAACGGAGAAGGGTCGTCAGCCAGGCCGGGTCAGATGCCGTAGAAGATTCGCAGACAAGCCGGATCAGGAACAAGCAGGAAGTCAGCCAGGCCGGGTCAATCACGGAACAGGAACACAGGAACGTTGTCGGGCAAGCCTAGTCGGTACACGGTGGGTCAGGATACAGAAACAGCAACGCTAGCAGGAAAAACCACGAAAGGGCACCTTACAGTGGCCAGTGACCGGATTATAACGGATAACCAGGGGCGGGCCAACACAGCTCAACCAATCCGGGAGCAGCACAGTTGAGAGTGACAGAAAGAATCACGGGGACCGTGATAGTTTGGCAAGATCTATTCCTCATAAAAACCATGTTGATTCCTGCTAATAATCTCATTTACTGTGATGTAATCCCAAATATAGTCCCTTATTATCCCTTCTAGCAGCTTTCCCACTACAGAGGTCAAACACACAAGTCTATAATTCCCAGGTTCTGTTTTAGATCAATTCTCAAATAAATGCACTATGCTGGCTTTACGCCAATCTTGCAGCATTAACCTGTGGTGATAGTCTTTAAAGAGTATATGTGGTCTTGCTAACACTGCACTGAGTTCCAGAAGAACCCTTGGATGTATAACATCAGGAACAGGTGCTTTATGAATCTTCATTTTGTCCAGTATTCCCATGATCTCTTACTGTGTTAACCCAATATCTGATCACTGTATGGTTTTATTTGTTACTTGTTGAGACACCGCTCGCATTTCTTAGTCACTGTTGTATACAGATCCTAAGAAAGTGTTTAGAACATCAGCCTGTTTCTTATCGTCCCTAATCAATTCACCAGTCTCATTATTAAAAGGGCCAATGCACTCCCACCTTTCTTGATATTTATGTATTTGAAAAACATTTTTTGATCAGTCTTGCTCTCTCTTGCAATTCAAGTTTCATTATCTACTTTTGCTAATCTAATTGCCTTTTTGCAATCCCTGTATTTCAAGAAAGAATTTTCTTTTCCTTCATACTGAAATAGTTGAAATGGCTTTTTTCCTTTCAATCTCTTTCTTTAGAATTGCGTTTAATTTCTTTACACTTACGAATATTGAATTCTGTTGCTGTAAGTTTATCAATTCTTGGAAAAGGCATGTAATTGATCTGAACACTCCTAACAGTAAAGTGCAACAATTCTACCCCTTTCAATAGACTAACACCCAGATCTGTGCAACACTTACTTGTTATCCATTGTCTGTCTTCTTCTTCAATCTTCTATCCTCTTTTTCTCTAATCTTCCTGCTTCTTATCTTCTTTCAAATCTCTCATTTAAAATAAACCAAAACTTCAATGAAATATAAAAAAAAAAAATGCCCCCAAGATATGCCTGACTTAACCCCTTTGAGTGCCAGAGGGATACTCCTCTGGCACTTTAAGGGTTAAAAACAGTCTTGCATACCTGTTAAAAAAATAATATGCTGCCATTCCTGTTAAAAGAAGAGAAAGTAATTATTTTTGTTAATAAATAAAAGGCCTTCCAAAGGTTAAAAATGTCTCCGCTGGCGGAGGCAGGAATGCATAGTGCAACAGACCTCCACACTCTATACTTTCAGGGCCACTGCCTGAGTTGAATGAGGGCATCTTAAACAGAGACTGACTTTTTATATGGCCAGTCTCTGTTTAAAATGGATTCCAGCCTACAGTCTATGAGTAAGCACATTGTGTGAAACGTGTGAAACTATGACCCTTGGGTGTCTTGTGTTCCAATTTTTGTAATAAAGAAAGTGTTTTTATGAACATCTACTGAGTGCTGTGGACATCTCTTTGCTCCTTTGCACAAAACATGACCCCTCTATCCAATCAGCAACTAGTTGGGGTCACATTTTGCACATACAGGACCCCTTATTGTTGTCTTTGATTGGCTGGGAGAGGAGATTACTCTAGGACATGTACCATGCCCTGCATATCCCCACTGCATATCCATTGAACATGTGGGATTACATTTAAACAGGGTTTGGCTTGTTTATAAGCAAATTCTTGTTTATTTTTCTACAGTTTCCTCGGCAACAGTTCATCTAGTATTTGGAACACAAAGTTGTCATGAACCTTTAGTGTTCCAACCCTGTAGAGTACATGGGGTTGACAAATTCAGTATTTGTTGACATCTGTTTAGAGATATTGTTGGGTCCTCTATGCTATATATGTATATATAGATTAAAATATTTTGTCCCTTTATGGTTTCATAGGGTGATATTTGACTGCCTAACTTTATAATGATTTTTTATATTAGTTTCTTATTGGTTGTCATTTACCAACTAAAGCTCCATACATAGTTCATATATGTGTTTGTGTGCATATTAAACACTCATCTGGTAGAATCACAGATCCTTGTCTTACACAAGTTGATGGAATGTTGTCTGGTGTGACCACTGAAATAGTGTGGTGCTGTCTAGGGATAAATCAAACTGCAAATTGTAATGGTCCAAAAGACCAACCAAAGAGGCTGGCCAATCAACCAAATTTTAGTAGACCTATAAAATGAAAATCATAGAGAAATTAAATATATTACAGAATGTACAACATAAATGTAATGTATATTTCCTAATATCCTGGTGACTTTGGGGGCCTTGCGCCTGGTCCTTGCCTTCTTCCCGCCTCTTGGGAACTCAATGGTTAGACATCCCAGAGTTACCAGTAACCTATATTGGACAACAGAGAAAAGAGGATTTTAGTCTTACCTGTTAAATCCTTTTTTCTTAGTCCATACAGGTTACTGGTCTCCCACCCTGTCAAGGGACAATGCTTGGCTCTCCTGTGGCAGTATGTGGGGGTCCTTCGGGGTCATGCTCACAGGAGTCTTCTTCCCTTCTTCTATCTAGTCAATAGTAAGTGTCTGAAATCATTCTGGAGCTGGTTGGCTAGCTGCAGCCTAGGAGGGAAGGGAGGCTCCACCCCCTGCATACATTTAGAGAAATGTTCCTGCCTAATTAAAGGGGTGGATCGCCTCCCAGAGTTACCAGTAACCTGTATGGACTAAGGGAAAAGGATTTAACAGGTAAGACTAAAATCCTCTTTTTTTCTTGCACCAGGCTTTTTCTTCAACACTGCCAGGTTCTCTACAGTGGTGTATAGGGTCAGACATCTATAGATGATATGACAGAGTTTAGAACTCTTTTTTTCATGTACCAGTGATATGAGCACTCAAATATTGTGATACATGTGGATGCATGTTCTATGCATTATTACCTACTGGGTATTAAAAATTGAAATCCAGTGATTTGGATCTCTCTCAGCCAGAGGATGTTAAGATTAAGCAGAAGGTGAGAGCTGGACTGGTGTTTAATAGCTCAGAGCGGGTTATATATGTGAACTCACTTACAGGCATGCGGTGTGTTTTTTGTATTTTTATTACCCATTTGACTGTACCTACAGTACTAGGACCTATCATGTGGCCTGTTCATATGTACAACTGGCTCTGCATTGTTATGGATGGCTTTCCCTACATGCAGGGCTGTATTTCCATCAAGCCTGGGTTAAGTAAGCTAATGCTGGTGGAGACTTGCCAATTAACCCTTTGAGTGCCAGAGAGGTACACAACGCATTGTACAACAATGCATTGTGTACCCCTCTGGCACTCAAAGGGTTCATGCATACTTCATAAAAGCTTCCAATTAAAAGTCAGGATAAGCACAATTTTACAGCCTATGTGTTTTGGGCAGGGTTTTATTTGCCCCCATCAACTTTCTATTGTACCATTGTGCGGTGGGAAAAGATGCTGGGAGGGTTCCAGTCAGCAATATCACCCCATGATCTGTATGAGAGGGAAACCCCTCCCCTAATATTTTATACATTTAAATAAGAGTATGTGAGGTGGAATTTAGGTTCTCTGTAAGTTATATACTTTGTGCAAACATTTACATTTGTAGAAACACAGTACTCAAGAGATGTGTAACATTTAAACATGGTACATTTTTTATTTGTTATACTAATTTTGCATGCAGTTCTATTTATTAACTTGTGACATTTGTCTATACATGCAAACTTTTTTGAAAGCCAATATTTAATGAAAATTATTTGGTTTATAATTTTATATAGAAAGACATGTCAGCCAATTTTGAAATCTTTGGATTGGATACTTTTTAGGAAATATCATCTTTTATGGGGGGATGGGGGGTGAAGTGAACAGCTGCACCTTGTAAACTGTTTGTGTGCAAATTCCTATAAACATCTTTGTAAGATGTGTGCCCCTCTCTACAGTGTTACTGATCCCTTCAGTAACATATTCCCTTACACGAGTACAAAATTGAGATGAATACGGTTGTATGGTGGGTTTACTTTTAGAAGGTCGCACGCAAAAGAGAGTGCAACCAAATGACACAGTAACCATGTCACCATAATAAAAATGACGACATGAGAATCTCGCACTGCACGACAGAGCAAGATTGTCATGTCGCATACTGAAAGGTCTCATTCATATGACTTGGTACTTAACAATACTGAACTGGTCGGCTCTATCGCCCATTCTACTACTGTGTCTTATGGCCAGCAGAGGCATCACCTTTCACTGTTATAGGAACCAGAGCAGTTCTTCTCCACAAACATTCCTCCTATCTACAGCACTTTGCCAACTTCATCATGTAACGTTGCAGTGAGGCACCTTCATAGTGACTCACGCTCATCACTGTTAACTGTGTCATTTAACCCAATGCATTGCGCTCAATCTGATCCTTAAATGGTTCTCTTATACAGCTGGGCATCCTAACAGTCCCCCATTACATCCGAGCACTCTGCTATCCCCATCCTGACTCAGTACACTCTTTACCCTTGCAGTCCAGATTCGGCAGGCCTCCTAACCAGACATGATACTTGCCTTGGCATGTAATAGCCCTCCTCTAGGTGCTTGCATATATCCCAGGGAATGAAGCACTCCGTCTGTCAATGTTACCCTATAAGGACCAGTGGTACGACCTTTCAGTATGGGACATGACAATCTTGCGCTATCAAGCAATGCAAGATTGTCAATTTGTCATTTTTATCATGGAGACATGTTTACTGGGTCATTTGGTCACACACTTTTTTTTGCGTGCTACCTTTTAAAAGGATACCATATGGTGAGGTAAGCAAATAAATTGGATGTGTTTTTATCCTCATGTTTCTTGTTTGCATAAAAATATATAAAAACGGTTTCACTAAAAATACAGTCTGTTAGAATATCTGATCTACATATCTACAGCTTTTTTTGGTCAGCAGCTCCCTTCTGGTCTTTTCAGTTAATTTGACTTCTTCAAATTTCCTTTAATGGGGCTGGCTTCAGATCATCATTGGAAGGTTTAAAGGAAGGAAGGAGCAACAAGAGGATGAGGGAACAGCTGAATTTAGAGGCCTAAGTGAAATTCAGATAATAGTGAACATATAAAAAATGTGGTTCGTGGGGCCACTTAGGACTAGTAGGCATAATTAACCCAAAGCTGTATTTATTAAGAAAACTGTTTTTTATTTCTAATAGAAATCATTGCATCTTTAGGGCTTATTTTACATATAGGGAAAACCCTCTTCCTCTTGTTTTCCTGTCTCTCCTAAAAAAGAGACTATCACTGTAGATTAACTGACCATTTATGTGTATCACTAAACCAGGTTTTGGTAATGCCTATAAGATTATGCTGATTATTAATTGTCAACAGATGCAATTCTTACATGTACCAGACACACTGTAAACATTTCAAAGAATACCTTTTATGTTACTTTCACTCTAAATATAAGCATTCTTCAAAATGATTTATTTGCTTTATATAAGACGGTAACATATGTACTTTCCAGTTTGCTGAACTAGCCCTTTACCCCTCACCACCACCATGATATTTTTCTAATTCTGTTTCTTCCTCTATGCTGTGTACATTATAATACATTGTTTATTCCCTTCCCCTTTTTAGTGTATAATGTTCTTTAACCTTCTACTTATCATTTCCTTTGGTAAAGCAGACCCACTCCCATAAGGTGTAGTCCACCTCTACTATAAAGATCACAACTAAGTGAAAATTCATTACAGTGTGGTACAGTGGTACAATCCCCAATCCCTAATGCTTACAACAAATCTTTAACCAAGCATCTAATGCTCTCATTTCCTGCTTTTTTTCTTCATGCAGTACATGGCATAAGTAGTATTTCAGAAAATACTACCTGGAAGTCCTTTCTTTATGCTTGTGACCTAAATCCCTGAAATAATTCTTAATGCAACACCATTAATTTTCAGTGACATAGTTAACCTAATCTGGACATCCATATTAAACTTTAAACTTTGGCCCAAATAATTATCTGGCAACTAGCTGCTCAATAGTGCTAGTCGCCAGAATTATTACCTGGTTATTGAGAATTCTATACTGCTCCCGGACTGACTGACAGCCAGGAAACAGAACAGACATCTTTCCATAGTGACATCTGTGCGCCTGCGCTGCAACTCATTGCATAGCAATGCATTACAAAATCATAAGGTACTGAAGGGGATAATGCAGACTTGGGGAGTGTTAGAGAGGTGCTTGGGTCATTTAGGAACATGTGGGAACATAAGGACACATGGAAGACACTGAGGAACACAATCATCTGTTGCCAATTGGGTTGTTAATTAAAAAAAAATGCAGCTAGTATAATACAATGTAAAAAAAATATATATTTGTATGCTAAATAATGCTGAAAATTCACACAAAAACTGAGTTGTTTAGCAGAATTATCATTATTGAAACAAATTGTGCTAATGTAAACAAATAATACGGAAGGATGGAGTGTACAATTATGGTGAGAAAACCCCTTTGTGATGTCGTCATATAGTATATTCAGTGCAAGAGCTAAAGCTAAAGCCCATCTCCAAATGAGCATTTATGTAGGATGTAACAGCTGTATTGAATAAATACATAGCTTATCTTCATGAAAGATTAAATAAAAGTAATGAAAAGAAATATAAAAGTGACATCAATGGAAACAACTGTATATGATTCATGGCTTTGAGCACCAACTCATTAGAAGTGAGTTCAAATGTAGACCGGCTGCAAGTGGTCTCTCTTAAATACATAACATTGGAGTACAGGGCTGATTCTGGATTATCTGGGGCTACTTAAAAATAACTAAACTTTCTTTCATGCATGAATATGTTTTTATCATTCCTATAAAGAATAAATATCGTAATTCCATGGCATATTTCTGTACTCTATTGTACGCTTACTGACATTACACAGGGAAATAAATATGAATGATCACAAGAATCAACAATGTTACAGGTTTTGGGAATAATTTGTTTGCATTCATTCATTTTGACAAATCCACTTGTGCTAATCAGTCATATTTGTTTAGGTTTGTACATTTTTAAAATCAAATTATTTACATATTTATTATTATCATCATCATTGATTTATAAAGAGCAAGCAAATTCAACAGCATGGCTGTTATGGATGATTTACTGAAAATAAAAACCGATGTGTTGTAAAGTAGAGAAACAAAAAACTTTAATTTATCCGTGAGTGCCCAAAGTTCTCTTGCTTTGCAGTTATACATCTAGACAGTTTGGCAACAGGAGAGTATGCAAACATTATTTTCTGTCTCGTCCAGTATGGAATACAGGTACCATGGGAACTGATCTTCCTTTAGAAGGCAGAACATATCAGAAGACAAGGTCTTGATGGTGGAGCATTCCCTTCCCTTCTGCAGGCCAACCTAGCCCCACCTCCAGTTTTTTAATATGTCCATGAGTGAACTGGACATGGCTTGGAACATTGCTACTTAGTTTTAGCTTATTTTTTATTTTTCATAAGGTATGAGGCTGTCACAATTCCCCCATTAGGCAGGTTACCATTACTGGCTTCCCCTGCAGGATTGCCCAGTGTCCAGGTGCTGTGTGGACCCTTTGCAGTCCTGTGGAGAGAATATTGCAACCCACATTTTCATTCTCAGCAGGGCATCTCTGAGACTCTACTTCTTCGCAATGGTAACCTGAAGACAGAAGATGAAGATTGGAGAGTAACCCTTTGAGTACCTTGGTCCACTTTGTCCCCACTTGTGCCCCTCCGTACAGGGGTTATCTTTGAGCCTTTGGGCTCTTGCACTCATTTTGGGTATTCTATTTTTGTTCTTTCCCTGGATTGTGGAGTACGAATGGCTGCATTAGTACTTGTTAACCCCTTACCTGCTGGTTCTCCAGGTTGGGGGCTTTTCCAGGGCTTTTTATTACCCCCTCATGTCCCCTGGGGTCTTTGGGTGCTTTTGGGTCACTTTTACATTTTTCTGTTTTTTTGGGTACATGGCGCCTTTAGGATGCCCTTCCAGAGCTGCAGCCATCTTTGCTTCATTGACTTCTGTGGAAGTACTTCTCTGAGATATATCTCTGTAACCGTTTGTAATACAATGTTCAGAGTGGGCTTATTCTACTTGACTCCTCATGCCCTTTCATCCAGTTCATGTCCTGGGTGTCTTGGAGGCCTGTAATCAGAGTTGTAGTCATTGCTAGGCAACAGCAATAGAGACGACTACATTACCCAGAATGCCAGTTTTGCTGGCTTTCTACCGATTGCCTGTTTTGCAGTCACCATTTTACTTCTCTCTTGCTTATTATTTGCAGAATCTGCCTCTCCTTGCCCTCCTTCTCCAGATTAACCGTTCATCTGCCAGATAAGTTCTTTTCTTGGGTGATTTATTAGTCTAGGGAACTGATAGTGGTATTTTATACTAGTTTAGACACTACTCCTGTCAGAATGTCATATCCAAAGGTACATGGAGCTAGACCTTAAGGCTAAAGACTCAGAGGCGTCTCTGATCCAACCTTTGCTTACTGTTCCTCATGCTAAATGGAGCACCCTAGAAGGCATTCCAGATCTCTCTGCCCCTCCTGTGCTGTGGCCCTTACTACTCCACCAGGGCCCTCCAGCATTGAACAAGAGCCAGTTTGGGTTAAGAATTTGTTAACCACTATGGCACAATTTCCCCTCTCCATCCAAGGGTTTTCTCAGTCTTGGAAGCCCTCTACCACAAGTATGCCTGCACTCATAGGCACCTCTGAGGAGGACTCTTCTGAGGATTACCGAGAGGAGGGGGAATATGAAGATATGAATTCTTCCTACCCCTATGGGAACTCTATTACCTCTGCTGAGGGGCTCATCAGGGTTGTTTTAAGGACCCTTTAGGTCTCTGGTACCCCTGATGAGGGTCCTTCTTCTACTGTATCCCCCCCCATTACCACTCTTGATCAGATTCTTCTGGATGAGTGGAAGACACCTGATAAGAGATTCTCTAAGATGTACCCCTTTTCTGAGGCAGCTTTGGCACAGTGGGTTCTCCTCCTTCTGTGGATCCCTCTAATTTGAGTCTAGCAAAGTCCACTGCTCTGCCATTGGCAGATGCAGCGGGACTTAGGTATGTGGCAAATAAGAAGCTTGACTCTATTCTCTGGTCCTGTTTTGCAGCCATTAGGGCTATGTTGTGACCTATATTTGCCTTTGCCAGAGTCAGCAGAGCTGTTGCATTCTGGTGTGAACAACTTATGAATGCTGTCCATGAGGATTCTCCCAAGAAGGACCTATGGGCAACTTTTGCCACATGACAGAGGCTAACATGTATGTTTCAGATGCTCTGTTTGAGACGGTCAGGTTGTCAGCCAAGGACTCAGCCTTCTCTGTTACTGCGCAATGCACCTTGTGGCTTAAGATTTGGTCTTCCAAGAAGTCACTGGTTTCCTTACCCTTTCAAGGCATATCTCTTTTTGGTCCTGAACTAAAGTAGATCATTAGTGATGCTACTGGGGCAAGAGTACCCTGTTACCTCAGATGTCCTCCAAACACCCTACTATGGCGAGGAAACTGCATCTCTTTGGTCCCCGCCAAACTGAGGCGCAAAGGCAGCAAGCCTCGCTTGCCTTTACCCATTGCCCCCCAGACAAGTCCAAACAGCCCTTTGGCTGGTATCTGCTCCTTGGATATTTACCAGAATGACTCTGGCAAACACCTTGACCTTGATGGCTTTCATTCACACCCCTTATCTGGAGAATCTTTTGATCAAGGCTCCTTCGGAGGAACTCTTGGCTCAACAGGTCCAGGTATGTACTCAGATTCTGGTCCACCATGGGTGGATTTTGAACATGTTGAAGTCCTCCCCAGTGCCTTTGAAGGGACTGATATTCCTGGGAATGTGGTTCAACACCAGCCTGGGAATGGTTTTCTTGCCAGAGGACAAGATCCTGCAGATCATGCAGGATGTGTCCCAAGCTCTGAAGTGGCCCTCAGCCTGGTTCAGTGAATACATGAGGGTTCTAGGGCACCTAGTGTGTACCCTAGAAGCTGTGCCCTTCTCTCAGGTGCACACCAAGGAATTCCATAGACTTGTCATCCAGACGTGGCACAGGAATCCGGATCTCCTAGATTGGCAGCTTTCCCTCACTCCGGAAGCCAGACGGGATCTGCAGTGGTGGTTGCAGCGATGCAGCCTGGACCAGGGGAAGCCATTCATGATCCCGGAAAGGACCATGGTCAAGACAGATGCCAGCTTGAGTGGCTGGGGTGTGGTGCTGGGTCACCTGGAGATTTTGGGTATCTCTTCAGTCCAGCTCAGGGTAATTCGGCTTGCTCTGGTGTACTGGTCCTCTCACTTGAAGGGTCATCCAGTACGAGTCCAATTGGACAACGCCATGGGACGGGGCTTACATCAACAGCCAGGGGGCCGCACGATGCGCTACCGCCTGGTACGAGGTAAAATACATCTTAAGACTGATGCTTTGTTTGTCATCCCTGAGGGTCCTAGGGCAGGTCAAGCTGCTTCCAAGTTCACCTTTGCCTTTTGGTTCAAGTTTACCATTTGTAGGGCATATGAACTCATAAAGAAACCTGTTCTCTTCCTTGTTACAGCACATTCCACCAGATGTAGCAAACAAAAAAAAAAGTAACTACTTTAAAGGCACTCAATATCTCAAAAGAAAAAGGGGTAATGTGAGTCCAATATGTTCATCTAAAAAATCCAAAATAGAAAGTCCTTTATTACAAAAAAAAAAATCTAAAATACGAAAATGGACGATATGTGAAACAAAACCCTACTGCTAATTAGCGCTATATTCAAATAACCCCAGCGTCGTGTCAAAATGAATCCAAAACACAAACTGACCGTAAACAGCTATACACATCTAGGTATATATGGTTGGTCAGACTAAGGAAAGGCTCCGGTACTCTTACCCATAAGGAATCAATGGTATCAAGCAGTCGACATTTCAGGAATTACTCATTCAGAGATTAACCCTATATATATGATCAACCTACTCATACGATACCCAGAAATAGATTCCTATTATCGGTCACGTCTCATTCAGTTATTCACCACTAGCTTGTAATCCTGCAAAACAAGCCCATCAGGTGATCTTACCAACTAGAGAACTTACGTTATTCCGATTAGCATATGGGTTGAATAGGACAATCAAGGAGCATCAGGAATTGCAGCAGAATGTAAATCGCAACCCTATTAAAGCAACCCTTGTTCCACCAAATCACTCCCACTCCTAATGGGTAGAGTAGCGGTACCTAACCCATTAATCGCCAACCTAAATCCAATGATGTGAAAAAATCAACACGGTCACACTTTTGCAGAATAGTCTCTGAAGGAAATATAAACTATAAATACCTCAGATAATAAACTAAGTGTAAGCTGCAATATTAATTGAAGCTAAATGTTACCAACTTGCAACCTCTGAGTTACAATGTGATATCTAGAGCTAATAGTCATAAACCTAATGAACACTTCCGTCTATACCATGCTCCCATACACACGGCTGGTAGATGCTCATTCCGCTACATTCCACCAGCTAATGTTTACATACACATTGGCCAATAGCTGGTCATGTAGTCTTATGACATGAGAACAACATATCATACCAGTCGTTATATAGGATAGGGGCCTCTTGGGCCTACAAGAATCAGGCCTCGGCTGAGCAGTTGTGCAAGGCTGCAACTTAGTCCACTGTGCTCACCTTTGCTAAGCACTGTCGTGTGAATGTTATGGCTTCAGCAGAAGCCAGCTTGGCAGGAAGGTCCTTCAGGCAGTTCTGCCGGTCTAAGGACCTACTTTCTCCTGTTCCTTACTTTTGTTCAACTGTTTGAGCCCGGCTGGCTCTTGTTCTTGTGTGCTGTGCTTATTTTTCAGTGTCCATTGACACTTAGGTTTGGGCTGTTCCTAGTTCTGGATAGTCCTAGGGAACTCCAGTATCATGGGGACCGGCGTTTTGGTCCTTTCTCCTACTTCCCACCTCTGGGAGCCTACTGTTGGTGTATCCACATGGTACCTGTTTTCCATATTGGATGAGAAAATAGGATTTTAGTCTTACCTTGTTAAATCCTTTTCTCTTATGGAATACAGGTCTCCTACCCAGAGAGAGGGAACTCTCTCTGTCTCGCCTGTCTGAATGGGAGTCCCTTTTAGGGTTTTTTTTCCTGTCGCTGTCCTATACTAGTGAGTTTGTCTCATATCAAAGACTGGAGGTGGGCTAGGCTGACCTGCAGAAGGTGAAGGAAGGCTCCACCCTCAAGACTTAGTCTTCTGATATGTTCCCCCTTCCAAAGGACGATGAATCCCCATTGTACCTCTATTCCATATGGACTAAAAGAAAAAGATTTAACAAGGTAAGACTAAAATCCTATTATTTGCTTCAAACGAGGAATCAGATCACTGTTTGTAATTACAACAGTTTATATAACAGAACAGTGCCATCAGTGCATGCTCACATTATCTTTGCTATACCTAAACCTAGTTGTTGCTAAAACAAATGAGCTTGTGGTATAACTGTAAAACAAATTCACAAGTCGACAAATCTAATTAAACATGCGTCAAAATCACACAAAATAATTATGAATAAATAAATAATTTTTATTCATATATATATATTTTTTTATATAGATAACCCTAGTTGATAGAATAATTGACCAATTTCTTTATACAATGTTTGTTGCCTTAATTATATATTGGCATATATTGTTTTACAGAAAATGTCCAAGAAGCAAACGGATTCACAGGCAAAAGCAAATTACTGATCATTACAGTTCCGACAATTCGACAAGAGCATCTACACGACTAATTTAAAGCAAGCATGTTTATACAATGGCAAAACTGTCAGCGACTTTGGATTAGATAAATATTAGTCATAAAATAGCAAGATATCTACAGATGTTGCCTTGCATTTGTGGTTATCAACACCAATGAAATTATACTACAACTATAATTAAATATGTATGAATACATTTGCAGTATACAATGTTCTGATGTTTTCTGTAATGTAAATAAATTATTTATATCTCTAATGTAGCATTTTTTCAATGTAATTGTTATATATAATAAATACTCTGTATGAGAATTAAATATTGTTGGTCCTATACTTGGTGTGCATAAAATGACTGCATGCTATTGTTTCAAGGTAACTATAATTTTTCCATTTAAACTCATCTTTTGCAATCTGTATAAAAGAACACAAATTATAAAACCATTTTTTTTAAATATATATTGTAAGACAGAGGTTTTAAAATTCTCCAATTAATTTAATTATTTGCTGTTATTTTAGATGCAAGGTATACTACTTTATATAGAACAGAACCTTTAAATATCTGGAATAACAAAACATAGTAACATAGTAGTAACAAAGTAAATTAGGTTGAAAAAAGACACAAGTCCATCAAGTTCAACCTTCGCCTCATACCTCAGTAACTGAGAATTTTATAGCTTTCCTGCTACCAATTAAATTAGTCTTTATCAGACCTTCCTGATCAGCCTACTGATAAACAGTATAACTCTGTATGTTCCCTTTTGAAAGAAATGTATCTAATCTTCTCTTAAATGTATCCATTGTATCTGCCATAACTACCTCCCTAGGCAATGAATTCCACGATTTGACAGACCTTACCATAAAAAAAAACCCTTCCTCTGCTGAAGTTTAAACCTCCTTTCCTCTAATCTCAAGGGGTGTCCCCTGGTCACCTGATCAGGCCTTGGAATAAATAGCTCACCGCAGAGATCCTTGTATTGACCTCTCATATACTTGTACAATGTGATAAGGTCTCCTCTTAGTCGTCTTTTCTCTAGAGTAAATAAACCAAGTTTGTTTAGTCGTTCCTCATATGTCAAGTCCTCCATTCCCTTAATTAATTTTGTTGCTGTCCGCTGTACCCTCTCTAGTTCTAGTATATCTTTTTTCAGAACCGGCGCCCAAAATTGCACTGCATACTCAAGGTGAGGTCTTACCAATGATTTGTATAATGGCAAAATAATGTTATCCACTCTTGCTTCAATACCTCTTTTTATGCAAGACAGGACTTTGTTTGCCTTTGCTACTGCTGTTTGACACTGGTCACTGTTTCCAAGTTTGTAGTTGACAAGGATACCCAGGTCTTTTTCTAGCAACGAGTCACCTAAAATTATTCCATTAAGTTTATAAGTAGCCTTGGGATTGTTTCCTCCCAAATGCATGACTTTACACTTCCCCACATTAAACACTTCCCCACATTAAACTTCATATTCCACATGTTTGCCCAATCTGACATTGTATGTAAGTCCCTCTGTAGAGAGAAAATATCCTTTTCTGAATTAATGACTTTGCATAATTTAGTATCATCTGCAAATATTGATATTTTGCTTTCTATATCTATTTCCAGGTCATTTATAAACATGTTAAAAAGCAGTGGACCCAATACTGAACCCTGAGGTACTCCACTCTCCACTTTAACTGTACTGGAGAATTTTCCATTTACAACCACACACTGTTCCCTATCCTTCAGCCAGTTTTGTATCCAATTGTAAAGGTTATCTCCTAGCCCCAATTTCCTTATTTTATACACCAGCCTTCTGTGTGGTACTGTATCAAATGCCTTTGCAAAGTCTAGATATACTACATCTACTGCCTTGCCATTGTCAAGGTTGCTGCTTACCTCCTCATAGAAGCTGAAAAGATTAGTTTGGCATGATCTATTCTTCATAAAACCATGTTGATTTGTGCTAATGATCTTATTTTTTGTCTTGTAATCCTGAATATAGTCCCTTATTATCCCTTTTAATAGTTTTCCCACTACAGAGGTCAAACTCACTGGTCTATAATTCCCAGGTTCTGTTTTAGTTCCCTTCTTAAATAGAGGCACTATGTTAGCTCTTCGCCAATCCTGTGGCACTGAGCCTGTGGTAATAGAATCTTTAAAGAGTAAATATAGGGGTTTTGCTAACACTGCACTGAGTTCCTGAAGAACCCTTGGATGTATTCCAACAGGACCCGGTGCTTTGTCGGTCTTAATTTTGTTCAGTCTTCCCATGACATTTCCTTGAGTTAACCCAATATCTATTAATTGTATTGTTTTATTTGTTACTTGCGGAGGCTCTTCTACCATTCCTTGCTCCCTTGTATATACTGATGCAAAGAAAGTGTTTAAAACATCGGCCTTTTCCTTATCCTCACTAACCAACTCACCCATCTCATTTTTGAATGGTCCAATGCACTCCCTCTTAAGTTTTTTGCTATTTATATATTTAAAAAACTTTTTTGGATTAGTCTTGCTTTCCCTTGCAATTCGAGTTTCATTATCTATTTTTGCTACCCTAATTGCCTTTTTGCAATCTTTGTTGCACTCCCTGTATTTTAAGAAAGATTGTTCAGTTCCTTCTGACAAATAATTTGAATGCGTTTTTTTTTCCTTGCCATTTCCTTCTTTACATGTGCAGTTAACCACATTGGCTGTGACTTACTTCTTTTGCACTTGTTCCCCATTGGTATATACTGTTGGGTACATTTCTGCAACCTAAATTTGAATTCTGACCATTTTTCCTCAGTACTTTTGCCTTTAAATAAAATATCCCAGTCTATGTGTTGCATTGAGGCCCTTAACAATTTGAAGCTCGCTTTTTTAAAATTAAGAGTTTTGGTTGAACCTATACATTTTTGCTTTGCCAGACTGATCTCAAATGTAACCATGTTGTGATCACTGTTTCCCAAATGTTCTCTTACCTTAATATTGGATACAATTTCTGTGTTATTAGTGATCACTAGGTCCATTACATTGTTATTTCTTGTCGGCGCTTCCACCATTTGTGACATGTAGCTTTCACGAAGTGTGTTCAAAAACCTGCTACCCTTAGCACTCTGACAGGTCTCATTTTTCCAGTTGATATCTGGATAATTAAAATCTCCCATAATTATAGTATGCCCAAACTGGGCAGCTTTCCTCATTTGCAATAGCAGTTGGGCCTCATCATTGTCATCGATATTTGGTGGTTTTGTAGCATATGCCCACCAACAACTTTTTTTTACCTTTCACACCACATTTAGTCTCGATTTCTACCCATATGGACTCCACAGTTTGGCCAGTTTCCTCACTATTATCACCTCGCAAAACTGGATTTAGCTCTGTTTTCAAATATAAGCACACACCTCCACCTTTTCTATTAATTCTGTCTCTTCTAAACAGGGAATAGCCCTCTATATTTACAGTCCAGTCATGTGCAAACAACTGCAATTTCATCTTCTCTGTCTGTCTCTTTGTTAATGTAGCAAATAATGAAATCAAGTAACAAACACTGGCTAATATGTATTTTCTCTTGCGTCCAATATGGAACACAGGAACCATGGGGTTTATGCTTCCTCCTTGAGGAGGGCGGGGCACTACAAAAGACAGGGTCTTTGGGGAGGAGACTCCCTCTATCTCCAGCTGAACCCTCAGGCCTTCCAGATTCATGTGCTATCTAAAGAAGATGTTGGTACAGTGACGATTCTCATAGTTTTTAGGTTATTTTATTGTTTTTTCTTTAGATATAGGGCTGTATAAAGGTATATGATTGCCATCACTGGCTTTCTTGGAGTTGGAACGCAAAACAAAAAAAAGGTGCTTCTGGCGCAATAATGTCTTTTATGAAGATATTCTTCATCAACCCACCACTGACAGAGATTATAGACACAAAATTTTGTGTTCAACTAAACACATATGTGTCAGCTGACAATTGAGCGTTGGGGTGTTAGTGCTGTCCCCACAACAGTATAAATCAACCGTGCTGCTCCTCTGACCTGCTCTCTGTACTTCAATACATGTAGAAAAACAAAAGAGGGAGCCTAATTGTGTCTGTTATCTTCTTAACAATATTAGCATCCAATGATGAAAATGTACTCTCAAGAGTTTATACCCAACTGCAACAAGCCAGGCGTACAGAGAAAATTATCCTGTCTCTGTTCAGGTTACAAGGTCCACAAGGTGCTGCTTTTAAATTTCTATTTTAATTATAAAAATCAATACAAAATAGTAAAGTAAAAAAGCATAGATAAAATGCTAAAAACAAAGGTTTGCTTGCCTGACCACTTCTTCAGAAATAGCTTTAGCCAAAAGAAAGACAGAGCAGCACCTGATAAACTGACATATAAAAACCCCTCCAATCCACATGATTGGATAATTGCCAAAACTCCCAAATTGGTCTAAACAGTCTGTTTTCTGGCAATGATTTTTATTTTTTCATAAAACTCTTAGTGTTTATAGTCACGAGGATCTAACCTATTGATCACATATTGTTTTGAAACCAAAGTCTAGGTCAAAATTTATCACAGGAAATATCTTATTTTCGATGTGAGAAGTAATTTGTCATCCTCATAACCGTTATGACCCAAAACGGATTTCTCAAAAACTTCATAGGCTGCAATAAACATCTTAATACCCAAATATAACCATTGTTGTATATATAGAAAAGTGCATAATCTCTCTTGAGATGTTCAAAGGGTCAAATATCTCTTTAACCCGTATATTGTTGCTCCGTGTTAATATAAGACATCTACCAATATGGCCAAAAAATAACATCTATGCGGTTCAACATAGTAACCGCAAGCACCAACTATGTCTATTATAAGTACGTCAAAATGCACATATAGTTCTTAATAGAAAACATCTATCTAATAACTTCATAACAATCAATAAAAACTCCAATATGGTCATAGTCAACCAAAGAACACCTCAATATGGTTAAAGTAGATCTATAAGATATTTAATATCATTAATATACATGTGATACACATAAACTGGCTATGCAGTTCATTCATTCTGTGTTTAGTGTTTGAAAAAAATTTCTATATTATTAGAACAATATCTTAGAGCATTTTGGAAAACACCTTAAATGGCCATACAATACAACCATATTAAAGACCTTAAAGATTATTAAGAAAGTATAACGTGCCTATGAACAAAATAGAATATAAATGGCATTAGCATATTAGCATTTATTTTCTGCATATATGGTATGAACTGGATATCTATAATATTTATCAAACTCTAAAATGACCTATATAAAAAATTCCCTATACGTGATCATCATAAATATGCTTAAAGCGGAACTACCACCAGAAGTAGTCGCCCTGCAATACATAGGCAGGAGGTGACTAGCTTAATAATAGTTATATTAACTCTCACAATTACATGATTCTACAAAAATATGCATGTATATATATATATATATATATATATATATATATATATATATATATAGAGAGAGAGAGAGAGAGAGAGAGAGAGAGAGAAAAATTTAGTCCATACAGGTTACTGGTAACTCTGGGAGGTGATCCGGCAGTAGGCAGGAACAATTCTCAAAGTGTATGCAGGATGTGGAGCCTCCCTTCCCTCTTTGGCTGCAGCTAGCCAATCAGCTCCAGAAGGATTTGAGAAACTAACTATGACTAGATAGTAGAAGGGAAGAAGACTCCTGTGAGCATGACCCCGAAGGACCCCCACGGACTGCCACAGGAGAGCCAAGCATGGTCTCTTGACAGGGTGGGAGACCAGTAACCTGTATGGACTAAGAGAAAAGGATTTAACAGGTAAGACTAAAATCCTCTTCTGTCATCCAATACAGGTTACTGGTAACTCTGGGATGTCCAACCATTAAGTTTCCCAGAGGCAGGAAGAAGGCAAGGACCCCAAAGTCACCAAAACATATATGAACCATCAGATCAGAGATAGCCCAACAACAACTGAAGTGTCAACGGACACAAAATAGGGGTAATGATACCCCAGTAACGTACACAGCACACTGAACTAGAACCAACAGGGCTTAAAAGTGAAGGAAGAACTAAGAACCAAGGAAAATTCTAGACAGGCAATACTGCCTCCAGGATTTTCCTCCCAAAGCTGGCATCAGCTGATGCCAACACACCCATACGGTAGTGCTTCGAAAAGGTGTGCACAGACTACCAGGTGGCCGCCTTGCATAACCAATCAGCGGATGCCTGATTCCTGTAAGCCCAAGAGGCCCCAATAGATCAAGTAGAATGAGCCGTGACCCTGAAAGGGACAGGCTTTTTCCTTAACTCATAAGCCTTGCGAATAGTGGACTTGATCCAAGAAGCAATAGTCACCTTGGATGCAGGTCTTCCTGCCCTGGGACCCTCAGGAATGATGAACAGAGCGTCAGATTGCCTGATAGACTCAGTGCGATGCACATAAAACTTGAGATAATGCACCACATCTAACAAGTGGAGATCCCTCTCCTTGTCAGAGGTGGGGTCAGGGCAGAAAGAGGGCACCACAATCTCCTGATTGATGTGGAACTCAGAGATCACCTTCGGCAGAAACTCCTTAGAAGTGCGAAGCACCGCCTTATCCTTATGAAACACCAAATAGGGTGGCTTACAGGACAGAGCATGTAACTCTGCGACACGACAAACTGACACAATAGTCAGGAGAGAGGCCATTTTCCACGTCAACGTAGAGGAATAGTAGCCAAAGACTCAAAGGGAGGGCGCTGAAGGATGCCCAAAACCAAGTTAAAATCCCACTGAGGAGTGGGAGACTTGAAAACAGGATGAGTATGAGCAATGCCCTGGAAGAAAATCTTGACATCAGGAAAGATGGCAATGCGTCTCTGAAAGAAAACAGAGCAGATGTCTGAACCTTAAGGGAACTCAAACTGAGGCCCTTATCCACACCGTCCTGCAAAAGGGACAGGACTTCAAAAGTTCCCTTATTGTTATTGGGATTTGCGCTAGAAAGGGTTAAATTAGATTTTAGAAAAGGTAGTTTGACAAATATATTGAACAAACGGGAGGCAGTTTGGATATTTAAGTTGAATACTTTGTACCCTCATGGGTTAAATGAAAATATCGAACTTGCCCCCTTTTTATAAATAATGGTGGGTGAACTGTATATAAGAGGAAGGTGTGCTACATCTATAAGGTTTGAAAGATTATATATGTGGTTATCCTATTAATTCTCTGAATTTCTAAAATCTAAGGGAACTTTTGAAGTTAGATCTGTGGAAGGATCCGTAGTTAGAATTTGTCTACCAATCATATGATTGACAAGAGGGATTTAAATAGCCGATGATTTTGAGAAATGATGATATTATATGTTTGCTTGATAAAGCACCGTGGGTGGTGTGAAATGCGTTGCAGTGGTGCAGTGGCTATTTGCAATATTAGTTATACTATATCCCGGCCGGGTGTACAATTTTTAAAACTTTGTACCTGTATGGTTTTTTAAAGGGTTTGTTCTGTTTTGTTATGGCAGTTCGATCGGCACGGTTTTAGAACTGCTTTAGAATTGGTCTACATTTGGCATACACGAGTTGATACTTTGTTATCCTGTGTGTTTACAATTTTGTAGCCGCGGGTCTGCTCCGTGTGTGGCGAACTGTAGTATATTTAATACGGCAACTACTGCTCTCTTTTTAAAAGAGTGGGATATACCACTTATATTTTGTGTATATTTAGTTTGATTATAGGTGGTATAATATTTAAACTTCTTTATGAGAATGTTATGATTGTATTTATTTTTTAGAGATATATCTCCTACAGCATTTATACATGAGTCTTATATATATGTATGCTTTTTGAGTAAATAAAATCTCCTGAGATCGAGATACTGTGAATCTTTTTCTGTATATATTTTATATAGGGTTGAGTGGAACTCACGAGCGCCAACCTCTAGCTTGCCTATATAGACTGGGTTCCTGCATCCTTTTACCGCCCTTTCGTGGTGTCTCTATGTCAGTGATACCTGCCTATGGTTTCCTGTGTCTACTGGGGCCTGCGTGAATCCTCTACTGTTCCAGCGTCAGAGTACCTTCCCAGAGAGGCAGTATACACTCCAGAGTGGTTCCTGCCGCCGTTCCTGATCCGGTTTGGCTGACGTTCCTGCTTCCGTTCCTGACCAGATTTGGCTGTGGTTGCTGCTCCGGTATCCTGTTCCGTCCTGGCTGTCGCTCCTACTCCTGGATCCTGATTTGGATACATTCCACTTCACTTGGTCGCCTCAGCGACATTCTGACTACTGGTTCCCTCCTTGGGGGTACCGCTGGTACTAGGCTTCTGGCCTCTGTGTTGGCATTGTATGTCTACGTTATTGTAACTCCAATTGCACCGGTTGCTAAAGCTGCCTGCGTTATAACACTGGTAGGGCCCCCGTGTTGTCCAGTACGCGGTACTGGTTTGCTCCACTTACACCGGTTGCTTGCTGCCTCCGTTAAAGCACCGGTAGGGCTTCCTAGTTCTTCCAGTACGCGGTACTGGTTTGCTCCACACTTACACCGGTTGCTTGTTGCCTTCGTTATAGCACCGGTAGGGCCTCCGTGTTGTCCAGTACGCGGTACTGGTTTGCTCCACTTACACCGGTTGCTTGCTGCCTCGGTTAAAGCACTGGTAGGGCTTCCTAGTTCTTCCAGTACGCGGTACTGGTTTGCTCCACTTACACCGGTTGCTTGCTGCCTCCGTTAAAGCACCGGTAGGGCTTCCTAGTTCTTCCAGTACGCGGTACTGGTTTGCTCCACACTTACACCGGTTGCTTGTTGCCTTCGTTATAGCACCGGTAGGGCCTCCGTGTTGTCCAGTACGCGGTACTGGTTTGCTCCACTTACACCGGTTGCTTGCTGCCTCGGTTAAAGCACTGGTAGGGCTTCCTAGTTCTTCCAGTACGCGGTACTGGTTTGCTCCACTTACACCGGTTGCTTGCTGCCTCCGTTAAAGCACCGGTAGGGCTTCCTAGTTCTTCCAGTACGCGGTACTGGTTTGCTCCACACTTACACCGGTTGCTTGTTGCCTTCGTTATAGCACCGGTAGGGCCTCCGTGTTGTCCAGTACGCGGTACTGGTTTGCTCCACTTACACCGGTTGCTTGCTGCCTCGGTTAAAGCACTGGTAGGGCTTCCTAGTTCTTCCAGTACGCGGTACTGGTTTGCTCCAATTACACCGGTTGCTTGCTGCCTCTGTTAAAGCACCGGTAGGGCTTCCTAGTTCTTCCAGTACGCGGTACTGGTTTGCTCCACATTTATCGCTGGTCGCTTGTGTTATCATCTTTAAAGCACCGGTAGGGCCTCCCTAGTTGTCCAGTAAGTGTTACCGGTTCACTACTCTATATCACCGGTTGCTGATGCTACATCCGTTATTGCACCGGTAGGGCCTCCAACACGTTGAGTCACTCGGTCATAGGCTGCCTTGCCCGGTATATTGGTAAGGCCGGTAGAGCCTCCTTCATATTGTTGTGCCAGTCTCCAGGCTGCCTTGCCCGGTATATTGGTAAGGCCGGTAGAGCCTCCTTTATCTTGTTGTACCAGTCTCCAGGCTGCCTTGCCCGGTATATTGGTAAGGCCAGTAGAGCCTACTTCATCTCGTTGTGCCAGTCTCCAGGCTGCCTTACCCAGTATTTGGCAAGGCCGGTAGAGCCTACATATACTGTATTGTTATTTGCTGTACTACTTGAACCTGTGGTGTGTCTTTACATATGTATGTGTTCAGGACCTGTGAGGGTTCTTATTAACTTTTCAATAAAGTTGTGTTTTTATCTTAACTCTGTGTCTGAGAGTCAAAACAAACCGTGACAGAGCCACTTCGTCCGTGAGGAACACCATGCTCTTCTGAGTGTCGAAGAGAAGGTCCAGGAAGACTAGACGCTGGGATGGGACAAGATCGGACTTGTCCAAATTGATGATCCACCCGTGATGGGTGAGAGTCTGAATGCAGTTCTGAACTTGCTGATGAAGGAGTCCCGCAGAGGGGGCTTTCAGAAGCTAGTCGTCCATGTATGGAGTAACTCTGATGCTGTTCCGGTGTAGAACAGATATCAAGGCACCCAGGACACAGTTGAAGACCTGAGGAGCCGTCGTCAGACCAAATGGAAGAGCTGAGAACTGAAAATGTCCCCTGTCGCAGGCAAACTGGAGGTACTGCCGGCTCTCTGGATAAATGGCAATGTGTAAATACGCATCCTGAAGATCCAGAGAAGAAAGGAATTCCCCCAGGTACATGGCAACAATCACTGTGTGCAGAGATTCCTGACAATAATGAGTCAGGGTCACAAAGGAATTGAGATCCTTCAAGTACAAAATAGGGCGACAACCGCAGTCTTTTTTGGTGACCACAAAGAGGTTTGAGTAGAAACCCGAACCCCTGTCCTAGATAGGTACTGGCTCTAGAACATCCTTGTTCAGAAGAGCCTGAACAGCACTGTCGAACAGACAGCTTTTCTCTGTACCTTGAGGAGTGTGAGAAAGACAAAAGAGGAAGGGAGGAATAGAAATGAAAGGGATCTTGTACCCTTCTGACACTACCTGTAAAATCCATGGGTCCATCACAGTGTCCTCCCAAATGCTGTGATAGTGTCGCAGACGATCACCCACAGCGGAATACGGACCCGGGTTCAGCAAATCATGCTGAAGAAGTATTAAAGCCTTGGGCTTGGAGGAGACCTTCGGCTTCCATTGTTGTTAGGGCTTGGAGGAGGTATGCAGAGCTGAGGGAACCGCTTAAGCGGCATTTTCTTCCTGGGAACCAAGGGTAGAAGAGTACTCTTACCCCCTGTTGCCTCATTGATCAGATCCTTAAGATCTGGCCCAAACAAAGAGGAACCCTGAAAAGGCAGGGAAAGTAATGCTTTCTTAGAAGCTGTGGCAGCAGACCAGATCTTGAGCCAAATCGCTCGTCTGGCCGCCACAGACATGGTGGAAACCCTAGCCACCAAAAGGATGGCATCAAATAATGCAGCAGAAACATAGTGCTGTGCCTCAGACATGTTGGCAAGAAGGCTCAACTTATCCGAAGTAGGTGCATCCTGACGGACAGCCTTGGTGAGATGTTCAGTCCAAACCACAATGGCCCGGTTCACCCATGCAGCAGCAAACACTGGGCACATAGCAGAACCAGCAGTGGCAAAAATGTCCTTGAGGGAAACCTCAAATTTCTTGTCAGTCCAGTCCTTCAGAGCAGAGGCATCAGAGACTGGCAAGGCAGTAGATTTAGATAGCCTGGATATAGGGGCATCCATTTTGGGGGGATGAACCCACTGAGCAAGCGCAGCCTCAGAAAAGAGGTAAAGCTTGGCAAATTTCTTGGACACAGAAGCTTTCTTGTTCGGGGATTTCCACTCATCAGACACAAGGCAGTCAAGAGTGGGGTTAGGTGGAAAGTATGTAAGGGGCTTAGCAGGCTCCTGGTATACATCAGAGGGATCAGAAGGGACCTCCTGAACTAGGGGAATGTTAAGAATAGTTACTACGACCCTGATCAGGCCCTCAGCGGAGGGTTCAGAATCAGCCTCAAAGGGGTCCCCAAAAAACTGAGAGGATCCCAAGACAGAACACTCCAAAACATCCGAATCCACCAGCAGTTCCTCCTCAGAGGAATCTGACACGTCAGGTACTCCCTGAGGTTTGGGCAGGGAAGACCTGACTGAGGAGGGGGCCTGCCAAGACTGAAAGGCCCCCTGTAACTGGGATGGAAAGAGTTGCAATGTGGACCTAAGGTCCCTAGTCCACAGCCTTGAACTCTTGCACCCAAGCTGGCCCTATAGTATGGCTGGAGGTCCCTGGAATGCTGTCAGGGACATCAGAACATGCTGGGCATAAGTGACATGAGAATTCTTTAGGTAGCCCTGAGTGACAGGAAGAGCAATGCGTAATGGGGGATACAGAGACCCCAGCCTCCTTAGTCTTAGGTCTAGCCCCAAGCTCCAGTGGTATACAGATTCTCACAGTGTCTTATAACCAACTGTACAATAAATCACCCAATTATAGTGTGTAGGAATAAAGTTTCACCCCAGAAATCGCTAAAATAAACTTATTTGGCAGGTGAAGGGTTAATCTGCAGAGGAGAGAAGGAGAGTCCAAGCCCTGTGTAGGATACTCTCCCAGAAATGCTCACAAAATGGCTGCCGTAGCTGTAGCCAATAAGAAACAAGGTTGCAAAGCAAGTGCTTATAGGAAATGTAGTTTTTCCACAAAAAGTACCCTAAATAGTGCCCGAAGCACCCTGAGCCCCCCAACACACTAGAAACATGAACCGGATGATAGAGCAAGGGTAGACAAGTAAAATGAGCCATCTCTGAAGTCGCTAGGTGAAACGGTTGCAGAGATACGTCCCAAACAGTATAGTCCCATAGAAATTAATGGAGCAATGGCGTCTATGCGGTAAAGCGCACCTTAAAGGCGCAGTACTCAAATCTTACAAATACTAAAGTAAGACATTAAAAGGTGTAAATCATCAATAGACCATGTGAGGATACCCAAAACACACTAACGCAGTAGAAAAAGTGTTAGTGCCAAACCAGCAGTTAAAGGGTTAAGTCACCACATAAACCTGCTCCAAGCACCCAACAGACATACAGATATACCCAATGAGTGCAGGAGTGTGCAATAGGAACTCCAGGAATACACCCCTGTGCGGAGGGACACTGTGGGACAAGTGGACCTGCAGCACTCAAAGGGTAGCTCACCTTTCCTGCAGATCTTCTGTCTTCAGATTACCTTATAGCAAGAAGTACCTCATTGGGTAACTCCTGGGGAAGCACTTGGAATCAAGATTTCCCCCCTCAGGGCTTAAGGTCCACAAAAAGCACCTGGATACAGAGCTAGCTACATCTAAGGGCATTGTCAGTCATGGTAATCAGCCTAATGGTGGTATTCCATATCTAACAGAAAAATAAAAAATATTCCAAATCTATAGCAGAACTGTTCTCAGCCTGGTGTTGTCTTCACCAAGGAACAAATCTTTCTGGAGCTGATTGGCTAGCTGCAGCCAAGGAGGGAAGGGAGGCTCCACCCCCTGCATACACTTTGAGAATTGTTCCTGCCTACTAAGGAGCGGATCACCTCCCAGATTTACCAGTAACCTGTGTATATATAATATATATATAAAACAGGCACAATTGGGCACCCTCTTTTGGTTTCCTGGAGTTGGATTGCCTAGTTCACAGGAGTTTATAGGGACGCTTTCCCTGTGGAGGTTGACTCTGTTCCTCATAGCTGAGTCTTGCTGAGATTCTGCTGTATTCAAATGGCAGCCACAGGGAGCCAGTGCCTCTATGTCCCACTATGCGCACATCCACACTATGTGTGTTATTTAGGCACTCATCATTCTTTCTCCCTTTTCCCTTCACATGTCTGAGTAGCAGAGATGACTTCATTAGTCTTTCCTTCTATTCAGTGCATTCATGATAACATAGTAACGTAGCTGAAACATAGTAATATAGTTGATGAGGCTGAGAAAATATATGTGCCCACCAAGTACAGCCCATGCCATATCGCTCCTGTTGATCCAGAAGAAGGAAAAAAAAAAACTATTGAAGCCATTTCTAATTAAGCTCCAAGTGAGTAAAAATCCTTCCTGACTCCAAATGGCAGTCCTTGCTAGATATGTATCCATTACTTTTTTTTAAAGTAGATACAGTATCTGCAATCACAGTATCCCAAGGCAAAAAATTCCATACCTTTACTGTCGTTATTGTAAAAAATACCTGCCTTTCTTTTAGTCAAAAGAGCCCTTCCTCTAATCTTAATGGATGATCTATTAGCTCTTTGAGTAAATAATTAATTGCAGAGTTCTTTCTACTGACCTCAAACATATTAGACGTCTCTTCTCCAATGTAAACAAACCCAGTTTGACTACTCTTTCTTTATAATTCAGATCATCCAATCCCTTTATCAGTTTTTCTGCATATCTCTGCACTTTTTTTCTAGGTCAGTAATGTATTGTTTAAGAACTGGTGCCTGAAACTGTACTCCGTAGAGGTAGAATTATATTTGCACCCCATGCAGCTGCTACGCTTGTTATTTATGCTTCTAGAATCACCAGAGTCATTGTAATATTTATTATTTTCATTCCATTTGTTCACCAAGGGGGTTTTGGAACTGCTTAACTTGTTCTATAAAAGTTTGATTTTTTTTTCATGCATGGCCCCTTTAAGAATGGGAGCACATGCCATGGCCATCTTTGCTGCATAGACTTCAGTGGGGAAACAATTCTGTGGAACATATCTCTGAACTCGTTTATGCTAGAAGGGTCCGAGTTGGCTCTTTCTTTTCCTCTGATCAGGGTTTTGACTGTAGTTATAATTCACCATTTTACTTGGCTGGAGAGCCACTCATTGCTTGTTACAATAATGGAGAAAAACTACATTGCCCAGGCTCTTCTGTTTCCCAGGCCTACTTCTTTTCTGGTTGCCATTTTCCTTCTCCATTGTTATACTGTGCAGAGGCTGACTTTCCTTCTCTCTAATTTAACCCTTTACATATCAGATAAGTACTTTCTGGAATAGACTGGTGTTACGTTTAACCAGTTTCTGACTAGTTTTATCTACTTTCTATGTGTATGTCTGACCCTAAGGTATATATGGGGAAAAACAAACCCAAGGATTCAGGAGCTTCTCCCCCAACCCCATCTTCAAACTCACTGTTCCTTATGCCACACTAAGTTTCAAAGGGAATATTCTGGGTCCCAATGTCCCTAGTGTACTACTACTACTCCCCAAGGGCCATCCAGCACTGATAAGAGCCAGCGTGTGTTAAAATGATGTCCTCTGTGGCATCCATTCACTCTAATGTTCTGTGATCCTCCAGTCTTTGAGTCCCACGTCAACCATCAGGTTGATCCTGTTTTTAGAGGACATACCCAGTTTATTGGGGCATCAGCTGATGAGTAATTGGATTCAGATGAAAACTATATGGACTCTTCCTTGTCTTTTGGGGATTCTATGAGGCTGATGCTGTCCCATCTGTGGAGGGGCTCATAACAGCGGTGCTGAAGACCCTTCAATTCTCTGAGGCGTCTCATGGAGTTCTGCATCTCCAGATACTTTCCAGAGCTGCAAGAAATACCCTCCAATCTTCCCTCCTATCAACACCCTTGATCAGATTTTCCAAACTCTATCATTTTACAGATGAGACATTAGTGCAGTGTGCATCTCCCCCAAAAGTTGACCTTCCTACATCACGCTAATCAAAAAAACACAGCTCTTCCACAGGAAAATGCTGCTGGCCTTCATATAAGGCAGCCTGCACACTTTCCTAAATGTGTAAAAATCAATAAAACATAATGAAATACAGTACCGTGGAAAAGTTTTAGGCAGTTGTGAGAAAATGCTATAAAGTAAGAATGCTTTCAAAAATAGACATGCCAATAGTTTATATTCATCAATTAACAAAATGCATAGTGAATGAACAGGAAAAAAAATCTAAATCACAGGGGTATGATTAAAAAATTATTCCAAACAGGTGCTAATGATCATCAATTTAATATGTAGGTTGAAGCACAATCATAAACTGAAACAGAAACATCTGTGTAGGAGGAATAAAACTGGGTGAGTGACGGCTGGAGAGTGGTACAACAATGAGTATCTGCAAGCAACAGTGAGGCATGCTGGAGGTTCTTTGCAAGTTTGGGACTGCATTTCTGCAAATGGAGTTGGGGATTTGGTCAGAATTAATGGTATGCTCAATTCTGAGAAGTACAGGCAGATACTTATCCATCATGCAATACCATCAGGGAGACATATAATTGGCCCCAAATTTATTATGCAGCATGCTGACGACCCCAAACATACTGCCAAAGTCATTAACCCCTTAACGACCCATGATGTACATGTACATCATGGGGTATATGTCCCTAAAGGAGGTACACGTACGTCCTAGAATTCACGTCCTGAATCGAATCATGAAATAAAAACCAAAATGGTCCTTAAGTGCTGACTGCGTGCATGTGCGGCCGGTCGTTAAAGGGTTAAGAATAATCTTCAGTGTAAAGAAATGATGGTATCACTGATCTCAACATAGAGTCTGTCTGGGATTACATGAAGAGAGAAGCAAATTGAGGCTGCCTAAATCCATAGAAGAACTGTGGTTTGTTCTCCAAGATGTTAAAAACCACCTACCTGTCAAGTTCCTTAACCCCTTCAGTGCCAGACCCTTGTGCCAACTGTCATACCTGCCAAGCCAGGCAATTTTAAGGCATTTTTTCTATGCAACTATTTTAGTATGATTTCAATAGCTTATTATTTAAATATGTAAAACTATATATTGCTTTTCCCTCAAACAAGTTGAACTTTTCAGTGATATATCGCATGAGGCTAACTGCACATCACATATCAAGATATGATGTCATAAATCCCCCCCCCCAAAAAAAACCTACAGTATATCTCTATTGTGAAAGGAATTTTTTTAAAGCTCTGATACTTCTGAGTACAAAGATATCAAATATGTTTGGTGTTACAAGAGTATATGGTCATGAGACTCCCCAAAATGTAATGCTGCATAATGGGGTTGAAAATGAAATTTTTGTTGAAATTGCAGTATTCTTTGGGTTTGTAGAAAAACACCTCCATAATAACCCAAAAGCACCCATCTCCATGAAGCAAACTCCCTGAGTAATTCAGAACTGCTTTGCAATGCATTGCTTACCGATCTGGCACTCAAAGGGTTAATCGTAAATATGTATGGTGTCACTCTAATATGGGATTATAAAAGTGCAATAACTTCCCAGTAGAATGGTATCATAGTAAAACCCAAAATGCATGCAATGTGTGGCCATTATCCCCTATATGTTCATAATCTACCCAAAAATGGATGTAATTGTGATGATACAGCCCTGGCGTCTCTGCCACAGAAGGTATAGAAATTCAGGCACATTATCGTCTGTGGGTTTCTTCAACTAACCTGCACAGCTAACCACTATACTAAGCACTAAGACCCGGTACTTTGCATTGCGTATCCACTGGCAATGCAGGATATATTGCACTGATAGCTCCAGTTCTTACAGGATATTCTATCTATCTAATCCCCTGGAACTTCTCTATGAGTAACTGCTCTATAGTGGATGACAAACAGCAATATACCTGGATACGTCAGAGAGACAAACACGCTCCTACTTGGTAAATCATGAACTGCTTTATTTTCAACCAACACAGCATTTTACTACAGTTCAGAGAAAATGGGGCAGGCACTATAGTGACATCAAACAAAGGTTACTAAAGGGGGAGGGGACGTGGACACTTTCCACCTAGTAGCCCCCCGTGTATACATTCCCAATGCATAGCTGTTAACCATAAAACACTGAAGCTGGCTGTAATCTGCAACTCTGAGTGGCGGAAGGGTGGAGCAGGCATCCATGACAATCCCTTTTCTCTCTATACCATTCAGTATTGGTGTCCATGGGATCCCAGTCGGGGGGGGGAGAGGCTCCTGTGACAGTCCTGTTTATCACAGTAATTATTAAAAGCACACCCACTGAGTAATACATAAATGGCTGATTTACCTTTTTATGTGACAATACCCAGCAGCACAAACTGGCAGATTAACATTGGCCTTTTTTTCTCATCTAAAATTTGAATAAAAATATGAGTTTCAAGACATTTTTTCCTCACATAAGGTCATTATATACTGGAGATTTAAATACATATATGAATGCATAACTATCCCTTATTTCGTTGGTACCATATTGTGCAGCAATACAGAAGTATGTGCTGATAACTCACTTGACTTGAGTAAGTCTGCATACTTTTAACAATAATAGTAAAAGCATCATTACTTGTTGCCATAGTTCAGAAACCTCAGAACTAACCTAATTAATATACACAATATGTAACTATTTTTTCTTCTTCTTTTCAATTTGTCATTTGCTTACCAGTTTTAATCGAAAACAGTGAGGACACCTTAATCCCTACCAATCAGTGTTATCACAATATTTTTTCTATAAATACACACACACACACACATGTATTAGATTTTTCATTACTTTTTGTCTTATGAAATCATTGTAACAAAAATCAACTTTTTATGAGTGTCTTGTAAATTATTATTATGCTGATGTCAATATGCAAGGTTTACAGAAGGAATTAAGTTCTGATATTGTGTTAGTCAAGGACTAAATACATAGGCCAGTGTATAATGCACAAGAAGATTAAGCTATTAAATGCATACATTTTCTCCAAATACATACCTTAAAGACTCCCTCTGCTCCTGATGGGAGTTTCTCATTACAAACACTGAACTTGAATTTTTTTGTGGAAACAAATGATGTGCAATTTATTTCAATAAAGGGAAAACAATTTGAAAATCAATATCATTATTTTTAAAAATATTAAAAAAGGACTTTGTATACAAAGCCAATACATTTCTTACAAACATGCACACACTTTGTTAATATGTACAATACCTTATGGAATGATCAACTTGTGCCAAGTCAATTTCCACAAAAAAATTTCCAGCTTTTTTTTTATAACTTTTGCTGCACCATGGTGATCTTTCTAAGTCTTACTATTAAAACCTCAGAACATTGTTAAAAGCCTGGAATTTTTAAAACAGATGACAATTAAAAGAGTAACATACCTGCCTATCCACCACAGTTCAGAATCACTGGCATTCCCAGAAACTTGTCGGACATTTATGCGATACATACTGTCTTGAAGGTAAAAGTGGTAGAAATAAAGGACTAATTATTTAATGGAGCATTTTAGAACAAAAAAAAAAGAATCAGCTTTTGCCTTAAATAGGTTAATCAACACCTTTGCAACTAAAGGTGTCTTAAACACATTGTGAAGCAATAGTAGTAATTTAGGTTGAAAAAAGACTTGCGTCCATCCAGTCCAACCCTTTTCCTATTCCTGTTTACGATTGTTGATCCAAAAGAAGGCAAAAAACCATCAATACAGCAATTTCAAATTCTGCCTTGAATGGGGGAGGGGGAATTCCTTCTTGTGGAGAAGATGTCTCTAGAAGTATCACAGCCATAAAAATGGTAACTTTACTGCAAAAAGTATACCCTAGTAATTTTGGACTGTGTGGCAGATCTCAAAACACTCCTTAAAGCACAGGCCAGGTTGGCTGGGACACTTGGGGTAGTAATATCTGGTGTCTCGTCTCTTTCCTTTTTTGCTGCACACCCTGCAGGGCTATTATTGACGGCTTCTACAATCTGTGGGAGGAAGTTTGAATATGAAGTGCCTTTCTCGTAGCCTAACTAAATAGTCATGTGGTTGCAACCTGCATGAGATAATCCAGAAAAGCTAGTCTTTTTTCTGGCATGGATGTCTTAAAGGCCACAAAATAATTATTTGCAGCAATTTAGACAAGATACACTGCAACTTTCTTGTACCAAGCCATGCTTTTTCTGATGGCATTGTATGTTTTCATGACCTGGTCTGTTCTATCCACGCCAGCCGTGTACATATTATAATCCCTGATGCAGATAGGTTTAGGGACTGGTGCTGCATTGCCTCTTTGCTGCATCAGGACGGTAGATTCAATGAGTATCATGGTGAGCATGAATACATTTTTTTTGTCTGTGTATTTAACTGCTAGGATTTCTTCGCCCGTAAGGGCTGAAGACTCACCACATTTTTTATTTACTGCAGCAAGTTGTCTTGGCAAACTCGTTCTGTTACTGTTCATTGTTCAACATGCAAGGGTGTTGCATCTGTAAAGGCCCTATAGAGGGGATTTCCTATATAGAAGTTATCCATGTACAGGTGGTAACCTCGACCTAATAATGGGGTTATTTGTTCCCACACAGTTTTTCCTGTTATATTTAGCATAGGTGAACGGTTAAGTGGCTCTAAAGATTTTTCCTTTCCTACATGAATCCGGAAAAACTTTGTGCAGCCAGTGAAGCTTTCACAAAGTTTGTAGAATTGAATGCCATAACAGGAACGTTTGTTGGGGAGAAGAAGAGATTCATCCACACTGATATTTTGGGTAGATGTGTAGAGTTCAGCAAATAAACTAGACAGGCTATCAATCAGTGGCCTTGACTAATGTAACCAGTCATGCACAAGATGATCTCTGGAGAGATCAGCAGCATTATCGTTAAAATGCATAAACAGCAGTAGAATTTGGTAATGGTTTCTATTCATTATTGATGAAAAAAGTGGAGTTCCAAAAATTGAATGGTTATCCCAGTAGGGTTGTAGACTGGGTCCGGATTTGCCTCAAAGACAGTGCAACACACAAGAAGAAAAAATCTAAGTGTAGTGAGTTTATTGAATACAAAATTAAAATGCATTTACAATAGCCCTACTTGGGCTTTATGAATTAAAACAGGTCCTTTTCCCCTTCTAGCCAGCGGACTGTGTCCTCCGAAACTCCTGCTCACCGTGTGCTCTTACACTCCTTCCTTGGTATATCCCAGATGTTGAGATCTCCAGACTTTGGTAGTCCTGAAAGGCTGTGTTACTGATCCGCTTAGTTTGAAATTGTCGGTATGGTATCAAAAGTTCTTATAGTCTCTTTTAGAGGAATCTGGAGTGGCGTATTGCATGGGATTCACTTGAGAGGTTTAGGAAGCCATAGCCTCATGGAGGCTGCTTGCCAGGAACGCCGGGTTAAGGGGCGGAGCGGGGGAATCTCACAGGGGGAGTGGGAAGGACCTGCACTGAGTAATGGGTCGGGTATGGGAGCCCGAACGTTTTTGCAGACCCACTGTCTGCTTCTTCAAAGACTGTATAGGAAAAGTCAACGGATGGCTTATTGGGTACTATTCATAATCTGTCAAATGGCACAAGGGCAATTAATAATTGAAAAAGCATTGGAAACACTTAAACCATCTTTACAAAACTTCAGATTAAAATAACCTTATATGCATGTAGAATTTGTGAAATGCAAAATACGTTGTAAATGATAAATGGAACAATATAAAAAATAAATATGAAAATAGACATACGTAAAATCATATTTTTCTATAATAAAACTAATCAGAAAGCATCATCACCACTAAATGAAACTCTTGTTTTATTTATTTATTTATTTATTTATTTATGTATTTATTTTATTTAACACCAAAAAGTACAAATCATCCACTTACATATATCAACTTGTAAAATACACAAATACACATAGAAAGAAAGAAAAAAAAAACGACATGTAACCAACCACACTCTACGGGCCTTAGTAAGGAGCAAAACCAGAAAAACCACTTTTGGAACTATGTGTTATTTACCTATGTTCGGATATATGAGATCAAGTCTGCTCAACCAATTTTTCCCACATTAATCTTTTTGATTGGGCCCCCCTTGAACCATAGGATAAACCCATCTCCATTTTCACCTGCCATCTCAATTGAGTAATCACTTCCCATATTACTGGCACATCTGTAGATTTCCATTTTTCGCGACCATCAACTTTGCCGCCACTAAAATATGAATTATTATCGCTTCATCCTTTTTACTCATAATAGGCCAATCTAAATTCAACAATCATGCGCATGGATCACATCTTAATTCCACGTTTGTAAGTTCATATATGGTTTGGGCCACCCTTCTCCAAAATTCTAATAATAGGGAACACTCCCACCATATATGTTTATAATGCCTTTCCTTAATTTCCCATCAATCCTAGTATCCAGCTCTTTCTCCCATTTCTCAAAAATGTTCACCTGTTGTTTATAACTTAAGTAATACATAAATTTTGCACATTTTGATAACAAGTTGGCACAATCATTGATTAGACAAAGCACATTAAACTGTCTAATCACCTCCTTATTCTTATTAGCCAAGTCTTCAAAAAACCCCTGACTCTAAGATAAGTAAACAAATAACTCTCCTTCAACCAATATTCTCTTTTAAGCAGGGCAAAAGTTTTTATTTTATTTCCATCACATATATCCTCTATTCTACTTATACCCGCTATCCCCCATAAGGCTATATCCATATTCTCCATCAAATCATTGACAGTCTCTATCTGCAACGCCGAACTACTTTACCACCTAACTTTATCTGTCTTAATAAGGAGGTCCAAAATCTATTTAGATGTTTTAAGACACCAGTCAACTCTATTCCTTCTTCTTCTTTTTTCTTAAAACAATTCAGCCAGAAACCTGACATTAAGGGCTCGATCCAAATGTTGGCGTCGCCAGAAAAAACTGGAGACGCTGGTTTTAACGTCAATTGAGCAATGCAAATGTTCTACTAGAAACAAGCGACGCCAGTTCTGAAACAGACATCGCCTGTCGCCAGAACAGCAAGATCTCACCCATAGAGGATAATGACAAACGACGCCAAAAGCTATTCAAATGTTGGAGTTAGGGCTAACTCGCGTTAAATTGCAACATTTCTCTCCAGAAATCTAACGCCTATTTTTTTTGGAGTACAGCCTACAAGTAAGAGTAGAAAACCAACGTCTCCAGTTCTGAACAGCATTCTCTGTGCTTTTCCCTACCCAGCCACTAGGGGAACACAGAGAAGGCTTTCAGCACCATGGACAGCTTTGAATGCCATAGGGGTGTGCACTGCTTACCCCTGTGGCATTCAAAGGGTTAAAATCAATAAAACTAGTACACCAAGCACTACACAATGTCCCCTTCCACATCCCCCCCCATTACTATGTCACATATATTGCATATATGTGACATACTAACCCCATCCACATCCACCTCATGGACTTCCATGTAGTGGACAAATCTGCCTTTTATTCCACAATTAACCCTTTGAGTACCAGAGAGGTAGGAAAGCATTGCTTAGCATGTTTCCTACCCCTCTGGTACCCAAAGGGTTAATAGGCAACGTATGGACTACATACCTTGCCTATATATATATATATATATATGTGTGTGTTTGTGTGTGTTTTAAACTTTTTTTTAATTAAAATAGTATTATTAGACAGTTTAACTTAGATCTCATTCATTGTTAACCCCCTACCTCCTGTGTCCCATTGCTATTAGTACTTTTGCTCCACTCTTCTTCAAACTGAGAGTGGAGCAAAAGTACTAAAAGCAAAGGGACGCAGTAAGTATGGCATGATGAATGGATGAGATCTAAATTAACCCTTTGAGTGCCAGAGTAGTACGCAACGCATTGCAAAGCAATGCGTTGAGTACCACTCTGGCACGCAAAGAGTTAAATACAACTGAGGGAGCAGGCTGCCCTGTGAAGGCAGCGCTTCCCTCAGCTTTATTCATACATTGATCTATTATTATTATTTATTTATTAGTATGTATTAGTATTTATTTCTTCTTCTTATGTACTTATTTATTTATTATGTATTTCTCATTCCCCCTCTTGCTGCGGGCGGCTGTGAAGCCCGCAGCATAATAAAGCCATGCTCACTATAGAGAGCTATTGGAGAAAGCGGGAGGAGGGGCAGAGACATTGGAGGAAGCGGGTGGTAGGCTTGTATTTGCTGCCCGCTTCCTCCAATACCTCTCCTCTAGCGGTGGCATTGTGCCAGGCTGCCTGATCGCCTTGTGCAATTCGTCCCTTTGCACAAGGCGTTGTACAACAATGCCCCCTTCCACATCCCCCCCCATTACTATGTCACATATATTGCATATTGTACAACGCCTTGTGCAAAGGGACGAATTGCACAAGGCGATCAGGCAGCCTGGCACAATGCCACCGCTAGAGGAGAGGTATTGGAGGAAGCGGGCAGCAAATACAAGCCTACCACCCGCTTCCTCCAATGTCTCTGCCCCTCCTCCCGCTTTCTCCAATAGCTCTCTATAGTGAGCATGGCTTTATTATGCTGCGGGCTTCACAGCCGCCCGCAGCAAGAGGGGGAATGAGAAATACATAATAAATAAATAAGTACATAAGAAGAAGAAATAAATACTAATACATACTAATAAATAAATAATAATAATAGATCAATGTATGAATAAAGCTGAGGGAAGCGCTGCCTTCACAGGGCAGCCTGCTCCCTCAGTTGTATTTAACCCTTTGCGTGCCAGAGTGGTACTCAACGCATTGCTTTGCAATGCGTTGCGTACTACTCTGGCACTCAAAGGGTTAATTTAGATCTCATCCATTCATCATGCCATACTTACTGCGTCCCTTTGCTTTTAGTACTTTTGCTCCACTCTCAGTTTGAAGAAGAGTGGAGCAAAAGTACTAATAGCAATGGGACACAGGAGGTAGGGGGTTAACAATGAATGAGATCTAAGTTAAACTGTCTAATAATACTATTTTAATTAAAAAAAAGTTTAAAACACACACAAACACACACATATATATATATATATATAGGCAAGGTATGTAGTCCATACGTTGCCTATTAACCCTTTGGGTACCAGAGGGGTAGGAAACATGCTAAGCAATGCTTTCCTACCTCTCTGGTACTCAAAGGGTTAATTGTGGAATAAAAGGCAGATTTGTCCACTACATGGAAGTCCATGAGGTGGATGTGGATGGGGTTAGTATGTCACATATATGCAATATATGTGACATAGTAATGGGGGGGGATGTGGAAGGGGGCATTGTGTAGTGCTTGGTGTACTAGTTTTATTGATTTTAACCCTTTGAATGCCACAGGGGTGAGCAGTGCACATCCCTATGGCATTCAAAGCTGTCCATGGTGCTGAAAGCCTTCTCTGTGTTCCCCTAGTGGCTGGGTAGGGAAGCACTGAGAAAGCTGTTCAGAACTGGAGACGTGGGTTTTGGATTTTCTGACTGAACTTGATACTTTGCAGTGCTGTGATTGGCTGTGGTGCTAGGTAACATTTTTATCGTGTGTTTTTAGGTAAGATTTTCTATGCGACGCAGGTTTAAGATTAACGTGTACTTTGTTGGTTATCGCTCGTTAGGCTTTCTAGGTAAGGAAGATTTGAATCTCACGTTACCTGGTCTTGCTTATCGAGCGAAGGCAGTTTTTTTCTTCACGTTGGTTTTAACGCCAACATTTGAATCGAGCCCTAAATTCCCTAGTCCACTCTTTTCTTTCTCAATTTTATACCAACATTCATACTTCGCTAATGGACTATGAGATAACAAGACATGAAACAATCTACTTGCCTTGTAATATCTTTGCACTTCCATTACACCCAAGTCCCCTTCCCTTCTTTTCCTTGCCTTTACCCTTAACCTTAGTCTAGGCTTCTTCCCATTCCATATGCAATTCTGAAGAGATGTATGTAACAGACTCAGCTAAGAGGCTGGGAATTCCAGTAGCAACATCCTCCAGCTATACAACCATTTTGGCAAAACATAACCGTTCAAAATATTAATTCTACCCGCCCATGAAAAAGAGACTGATTTGTCCATTTTAGCAAAGGTAGAAAATTAGCTTCCACCATGCTCTTCATAGATGTCGTAATATTTATACCCAGGTATTTAAAGCTGTCTTTCCAATAAACCAAACCTAACACATTAGTCAAGAAATCCAGCATCCCTCTGTCCACATTTTTGGCAATAAATACTGATTTATCCAGATTCACATTATAACCAGATACTATTGAATATTCTTCAATCACCTTAAAAAGTGCTTGTACAGAGTCTTTTGGACTTTCCAACATAAGGAGGACATCATCTGCATAAAGACTCAACTTTGTCTGCCCACCTTGCCAACCGTATCCTCTAATCTTTCTTTCTTCTCTAATAGCTATAGCTAATGTTTCCAAAACCTAGGTGTACAATAATGGGGACAGCGGACACCCCTGTCTGGTTCCGTTACCCACTGTGAACCATCTCGATGAAACACCCTGGCCCCATACTCTAGCCATTGGGAAATCATATAATGCTCTAATAGCCCCTAAAAACCGGCCTGAGAAACCATACTGTTGGAGCGCCGCAAACATAAAACCCCACCCAACCCTGTCAAATGCTTTTTCAGCAACCAATGACAGAAGTACGAGTGGGGTTCCCGTTACCACCACATCCTCCAAAATATCCAATGTACGTCTTAAGTGGTTAACCGAAGATCTACCCGGCAAAAAAACAACATAGTCTCTATCAACCAAATCTGTAATTACCACTTTAAGCCTTTCAGCCAAAATTGAAGAGAAAATCTTTATGTCCGAGTTTATTAATGAGATTGGCCTATAATTTTGCACTTGTTCTCGATCTCTTCCTTCAATATTGCCACAATATTTGCCCTAAGCAATTCATTGGGACATTTCCCCTTACTTGTTAAACTGTTAAATAAATACACCAGTTCCCCCTTCAGCTCATGTCTTAGGAGCTTATAATATAAATTGGGAAACCTATCTGGTCCTGGGGCTGTATTTGCTTTCAACCTCTCAATTGCCTTCAGGACTTCATGTTCTGTAAATAACTTATTCAGGACTTCCAACTGTTCTTCTCCAATTTTAGGGAGATCCAGCTTCGCAAAGTATTCTCGCACACTAGTAGCGGAACCCATTATCGGTAAGTTATAAAGCTCCTGAAAAACTCTTGTTTTATTTAAGACTTTGGCGTAACTAGTGATTATTTGTGTATGATATGATAGTGTAACGTGTGATGAAAGGTATTTTTGTGCGGTGAGATAATAGGAATGTTGTGGGAAAGTTTGTTTGAATGGGGAGTGATAGTCATTTTTATGTATGAGCTTAATGCTGATATACAAATCTTAAGTCCGAAAACATGAGTGCAGTGATGAAGGTGATAGAAAGTGTCATATTAGTGATACAAATAGACATATGATTAGATTAGATAATGAAACATATTAGGTGTGCTGTTTGAATATGTGGAAAAGACATTTATGGTGACAAAAAATGTGTATGAACAGAATAATTAAATGAATGATTGTGTGAATAAAAATAAGAATAATAAAAAATAAAAATGAAAATAATAGAACTACTATTAATGTGAAATGAAATTTGAATGTTGTATGCATTATTCGGTTGCACTGAATGGTGGTAATCTTTTAGAAAACAAGTGAAGACAAAAATCATTTTCAACAAGTTTCCAAGAGATCAGTAACAAATAAATAATACGATTAACACTGTGAAATGATTGTCATCATAATTAGAGCTAAAATATATATTAACTACACCGTGGATAAAATACCCTTAAAAAATTTAATAGAATAAAAAATAAATGATAAAATGTATCCTAAAAACAAGATTAGAGGAAATTATAATTATAAAAAGGAGGCAAAATCGAAATCCACATTTAGACTCTGGATGCAAAGTGTGTAGTTCATGTATCCAGAAGGACTCACGTTGTCCGAGTTTTAACAATTTAACATTCCTATTCATATTATCGCACCGCACAAAAATACCTTTCTCTCATCACACGTTACACAATCATATCATACACAAATAATCACTAGTTACGCCAAAGGCTTAAATAAAACAAGAGTTTCATTTAATGGTGATAATGATTTCCGATTAGTTTTATTATAGAAAAATATGATTTTACATATGTCTATTTTCATATTTATTTTTTATATTGTTCCATTTATCATTTACAATGCATTTTGCATCTCACAAATTTTACATGCATATAAGGTTATTTTAATCTGAAGTTTTGTAAAGATGGTTTAAGTGTTTCCAATGCTTTTTTAATTATTAATTTCCCTTGTGCCATTTGACACATTATAAATAGTACCCAATTAGCCATCCCTTGACATTTCCTATATGCCCTTTTAAGAAGCAAACAGTATGTCTGTGAAAACATTCGGGCTCCCATACCCCGACCCATTACTCAGTGCAGTTCCTTCCCATGCCCCCTGTGAGATTCCCCCGCTCCGCTACTTACTCATCTCGGTAACCCGGCGTTCCTGGCAAGCAGCCTCCACGAGGTTATTGCTTCTGAAACCTCCCAAGTGAATCCCATGCAATACACCACTCCAGATTCCCCTGAGAAAGACTATAAGAACTTTTGGTACCATACCGACAATTTCAAACTAAGCGGATCAGTACCACAGCCCTTTCAGGACTACACAAGTCTGGACATCTCAACATCTGGGATTTACCTAGGAAGGCATGTAAGAGCACACGGTGAGCAGGAGTTTTGGAGGACAAAATCCGCTGGCTAGAAGGGGAAAAGGACCTGCTTTAATTAATAAAGCCCAAGTAGGGCTATTGTAAGTGCAACATTATACTTCATTTTAATTTTGTATTCAATAAACTCACTACACTTAGATTTTCTCTTCTTGTGTGTTGCGCTGTCTTTGAGGTAAATCCGGACCCAGTATTTATAAACGGTAGACAAGGCCATCTGTTGTTTCTCATCCGGCAGCACGCACTATTGAAGAGATAGAATCATCCATTTTCCATTCATCATTCATACGAAGATCATTTGTTTCATCCATTCCATTTTCCAAACCATACTTGTGAACTATTGGTAACTTTATTCATTCATTTCATTTTTTCATCTCTGTATCATGTCCTTTTTTCTCAATGTTGGGCATTCACTTTTATTGCTGTTAGTCTTTTCAGCTTTTTTTTTCTGTGGACTGTTGTTGTTTATTTGTTATTGTTCTGGGACTATTGATTACAATATAATATTATTTCCAAATATGTTTAGCATTTTTCGGCATTTATTTTGGTAAGAGCGCTCTTTAGATCAGGATCTTTTTTCCTCAAAAGATTGTAGACTGGGCTTTCTAATAATACCAATTGAAAATGCAAGTCCCCAGAACTTTTTAATCTCACACAGGGTTAAAGGAACCCATCTCTGAGCCCTTGCATGTGCTTTCAGAGTCCTTTGAGGCATATATTGTTCTGCATAATGGTTGGTTTTAGTGACCATATTTTGCAGAACAATATCAGGCAGAAACATTATGAAGACGTCAATAATTCAAATTTAGTAGTATCCAATGTTACTCCAGCCGTTTCTCCAAACAGGGCACTTGTGGATTGTAGTCGTTAGGAGAGGTCCACACAAGATGCTCTCCATCAGTTTGGTTTGCAGCAGGTGTGCAGTCCATACCCTCAACTGGAGGTTGGACATTCTGCTCCTCTTGTACTGACACGTCCAAGTTTGGATCAGCCTCACTATATTGATCCTGGGTACTGGCTGATGCAGCACACTGCCTCCTTTTGAGTGGGGGCTTGTCACTGGAGTTGCTACTTTCTAAGTCAGTCAACATATTCAGAGGCTGAATCTGAACTAAAAACAGAATCCTTTTCTGAATCAGATTCCAGAAACAATTTGTATGCCTCCTCAGGAGTGAATTTTTTTTTTTTTTTGCCATTTATAGTTAGGGCGGATGACACTATTCAATCTAAAATTTGAAGATTTGTGACAACAAATTTGTACTCAAACCTGAAAAATAAAACACATATAGTATTGATGGAAGAAGTGGAAAAGGGTGAGAAATACATGTATATAACATGTTCTTCAAGAATCCAACTGTATCCAATGTATAAACACTACTTGATGTGACTTAGGACTTTGAACTTTAATTTGGAAACCACTGCTAGAGGGAGGTGAACTACAGCTCTACAATGCACTGCACACCTCTCTGGTATCCAAAGGATTAACTCTGGCTAATCAGTATCAATGCAAACTAAAGTAAACTAGACAACAAGGTATCAATGTCAAATACAGAAGAATATGAAAACCAGGCACTCAGTGAACACATTGTGCACACATTGATCCATGGGTGTGTGACGCTTTCAGTGTTGGGGGAGAGGTGGGGGAATACAGTTCTACAATGCACTGCACATATCTCTGACATCCAAAGGGTTAACTCTGTCTAATCAATACCAATGGAAACTAAGTACATTAGACTAGAAAGTAACAATGACAAATCCAGAAGAATAGAAAAGTAGGCACTCAGTGAACACATTGTTCACATATTGATCCATGGGAATGTAACCTTTTTAGTGTCAGAGTGGGGTGAAATACAGTTCTACAATACACTGCACTGATCTCTGGCACACAAAGGGTTAACTCTGGCTAATCAATTCCATTGAGAACTAAAGTACACTAGACTACAATGCAGCAATGACAAATCAGAATAATATAAAAACACATTGTGCACACACTGATTCCTGGGCGTGTAACCCTTTCAGTGTCAGAGGAAGCCGAAATGCACTGCACACCTTTATGGCACCCAATGGGTTAACTATAGCAAATCAATAACTAAATAAAACCTATATTACATGAGACTACAGTCTAACAATAGACTAGTGAAACAAAAATTAAACACTGTGTGATTCCATGTCTTTGAAAGATTAACTGTTTCAATGCTAGATGGAATGTAAAATGCAATACAAATAAAATACAACTAAGCAAATCACTGCACACCCCCTGGCACTAAAAAAAGGTTAAACAAAGTAATTTAGATAAGAAACATACAAAATAATGGTCACAGCATGATAAGAAAAAAAAGTAACCAAAAAAATTAAGTTAACCCTTTGAGTGCCAAAGAGGTATGTAACACATTGCACTCAAATAGTTAATATGTCAAAAAGTGTAATATTGTGTTAAGATAAATAGTGTCTATGTGCATATAACTATATTTTAATTTATTGTAATGTGTTACTATTTATCAACTGCAAATAAATATATATATTTTTTTTTACCTGATCTGTGTCAATTTTCTCCCCTAGGGCTTGACACTTTTAGCCCAGTTAGTTTTCAAAACAAGCACTGGTGGTTGTGACAGCACAGTTTACAGTTTTATAAATTGTGCTGTCAACAACCACCGTCATGAAAAAATGTCCAACAGGTGCAATATATGCATTCATTTTTGCACCCATTGGACATCTCGTAAAAAAGTGCAGACTTTGATATTCTATTCCATGTGGTGGCTTTATCACATGTGAAGGGCCGCACTTCTCATGGAGAAAATCCTGCTCCATGAAAAGAAGGTGCAGGATCCCTAACATGCGGTGAAAACCACTGGTATGTGCTGGAAAACTGGTTTCCAAAACATACTTGTGGTTGAAAAATAGAAAAAGATTAACCCTATGCGTGCCTGTGGGGTATGCAACTCATTGTACACCGTTGCATACCTCACTGGCACTCACAGGGTTAATCTCCAAACAGTTCACACATCCCGACAAATAAAAGCTTACCAGTAATCCTGATGTCCAGCGGGTTGTGGCCATCTTCTTCTTCTGTTTTCTCTTTTTTTTCTTCTCTTCGTTTGTGTTAAAAAAAAAAAAAAAAACGTTAGTCCTGTATCTCAATAAAAATTGAAGTCCCCCAAAGATGTGACCATTAACTGCTTGAGTGCCAGAGGGTTAGCCTCAAAGGGTTAAAATAGAAGGCATCTTCAGGTCGCTTTAAAAAAAATTTATTTTTTAAAATGTTTCCCTTTAATATTAAATGTAGCTAATATCGCCCCCCCTTTGCCTCTGCCGCCCCACTAGAAGCTGATTGGCTGGGAGGTGTGTAAGCACTTCCCAGCCAATTGGAGGCTGCCAATTTATTTTGAACCGAGACTGGCATATAAAAGCCAGTCTCTGTTCAAAATCCCAGCACTCTGACTCTGGCAACGGCCCTATAGGTGGGCGGGGGGGGGGGTTGCTCCAGTCCAAATGCCTTCCGCCAATGAGACAGCAATGCGGAAGCAAAGGTGGGAGGAGAGATATTGGCCCCATTTAATATTAAAGGGAACAATTAAAAAACATTACATTTTTTTAAAGTGGACATGAAAATTCCAGATATTTTAACCCTGTGAGCACCAGAGGGCTAACCCTCTGGCACTCAAAGGGTTAACGGTCACATCTTTGGTGGGGGGTTCAATTTTTATTGATATTCAGCACTAACGGACAGACAGTGGATGACAGGTAAATGTTACATTTCTATCTTGAGCTCTTGAGTTTGACAATGTCAAACAAGAAGAATTGGCTTTTTTTTCTTTGCTGTTATCACAATTCGTGCAATTAAGTGCAAATTGTGAGAACAAAAACCAACAGTGAGCATTTAGTTTTGGCCACCAACACTCATTGTTCCATGTACCTCACCATCTGTATAATAGCTGAGGTACATGTGTTGGTTTATCAGTCAGTCTTGTTTTTACTATTACCTCCAGTTTTACTAGTGATAATGGTATCTAGCCCCTAATGAGAGAATAGATACACAGATTGGGTATATAACAGCAGGAGTGACAGGATTAAAATCAAAACAATCCAGTAACTCAAGTACAACCCCAGCTCCTGCCTGCTTTAGTTCCCATATGGGAGCCTAAAGCATTTTTTAAATTTGGAACCATTGGAGAAGGGGGCAAGACTCAGAGAGAGTGCCAAAATTGCTCTGGTTGGTCACAGAGCAATCTTGACACTCTGATTCACCCCATGCCCCTGAGGAGCTGACAGGGAAGCTCCAAGCAGGACATGAAAGCTGCAAGGGCAAAATATATAAGGTAAGGGGGTCATAGTGGGGGTAACACAGGGGTCATACAAAGTTTATTTGATTGCCAGGGGCACTAAGAGTTTCCTGACATAGAAAAAAATCCTCTGATCACCATTAGACCAGCGCTGGATGAAGCATCCAGTGCTGGTCTATTACAAACACTGAGGGGGAGGGACATGGATCATTCATAGGAGCGATCCAGTCACCCCAAGAGCCTCAGGAACATCAGAGGCAGTGGTGAGCAGTTGTGGCTTTATTTTAAAAGTTTGTTTGTTTGTTTTTTAACTCACACGGCGATGGCTATGGAGAACCATCACCGGTACTTTGCAGACCATGTGCCGCTTCCAGGTGACATGGATAGATCACAGGAGTGATCAAGTCACTCTTTTAATTTTAGAGAGCTAGGGGGATTAAAGGAACCACAATAGTGATAGAATCAAATATAAGAGGATAAAGAATGACCAAGTTCATAAATTACAATGTCCAATGAATCATAAATAATTGAAAAAGATCCAACCTTAATGGTAACAGTCCGCTGATGATCTGTTCTCCTTTGAATGAAGTAAACAAGATGATCTCTTTCAGGTTGATGTAAAAACTCTATCCCTCTTGCTGCTCGCAAAAAGTGGTTTTGTCCATCTACAGTGACAAATAGAGAGTCTGAAGCACTCACAGGGTAGGGTAATCCAAGGATAAAGCAGAGAACATGGTGTAGTATTGTAGTAATTTATTAATATACAAAGTATAAAAAAATCCAAATACATACAAACAAATGATAAAATAAAGCATAAAATATAAAATAAAGCATCTCAGGGTCCCATACCCCCTAACTGCAATCACGAGCCATGTACTTTTCTTCCTGCAACTGGTGAACTGTACTCATTGTTTTGAGCTGAATGCAACCGTTCTTGTCCTAAAAATAAAACAGCGGTCGTATCCAGTATGGCTGACCAGGCTGGGACAGTCCACGTGTGGGCAGGGCAAGAAAACCTTGGGGATGCGGGGGTGGGACCAGCACTAAGATGTGTGTGTGCCTGTATAGGATAACCCGAACGCTTTTTTCTGAGAATACTTCACATTTTCTCAGGGGTTTCAAGAATGGGGGCAGAGGAGACCGGCAGTCCCATTTACACCCTTCTAATGTCCATCAAACAATCATTACTACTTGTGTAATAAGAGAAATTGACGTAAAATAATATATGATGTAAAAAAATTCATATTGTGTTCTAAAAAGTAATACACAATTCCTAAAACTCGGGCGAATTCAAACTGCTATATAGTAATGAATATTTTAATCATTACATACATACATCTATACAACACTTAAAATGATAAATTTTAATATATTTTGACAATAACCTTATCTTCCAAATAAAATAACAGTTCCACCGGTAGGTATTAACTCTCTAAGTCCTTTTGAAAATGTTAATTCTTGTTGAGAATCCTCAGCGTTATGACTTCAATCCAAGAGAAACTGCAAAGAACATGAAAAACAAGAAATACCCATCAATTATCTCTTCCTCTTATAAATTTACAATTTACAGTATCCACTCACATTTAAGACTCAGCTGGTCCATTTAATTCCAACTCCGAAGCCATTCTTTGGCTCTGTCTGTTCTCGTTAGTACCCTTGCGTACTTGTTTCCTTAGACACCAGCTCTTCTTTTATCCTCTCCCATTCACGTATTAAGGATAGTTGTCAGTATTCCTTGAGTGAAAGGGGTATAACTATCAGTATTCTCAATACAAAGAGGACCCTTACCCTCATCCACACTTACATTTAAAACTTTAAACGTCTATCTTCACCATCGATCCTCCCCTCACTGTGATGTTGTTAGCGTCTCAAACAAGCAATGAAGGGGTTAATCGTAGAGTTTAAAACGTGAATAAATTTTAATAATACAAAGTCCTCAATACAACACGCCATATGCGAATAATTTACACGTAGAATTAAGATAAAAATAGAATTAAAATAAGGTATTATATCATTTGGTACACTGCATTCACTCGTAAAGCCTGCGTCTATACCAGATCTATTAGCGGACCTATGGCCAATTAATCCGCATCAGACAAAAGGTTCTAGGGGTACTTTCAGAGATAATATGCTCTCCCAAACGATAAATTCCTATAATAAAGGCCCAACGTGTTTCATGCTACTGCACTTCCTCAGGGGAAATCAAACATTTGTTAAGAAAACCATTGTTTTTATATCAAGTTCAAAATCACGTAACACTCCTCTGACGTGGTTTCATTGTCAATCCATCCAACTTTGTCAGTCATTTACATACAATATGGTGGACCATTCCTATATTAACCCCTTAAGGACTGGGAAAATCTGAGTTTGATTTGACTTAAGGACCGGAGCAATTTTGACTTTTTTGACTATGTCTTTGTTCAACCATATTTTCTCTTTAATTCCTTTTGTGCACCCACATAAATTATATACTGTTTTTTTAAGCACAAGTAGGGCTTTCTTTTGATACCACAATTATATGAATACCTCATTGTTTAATTTGATGAAAATAGAAAAAAAGAGGAAAAAAATTGAAAAAAAACAACATTTTGCTTATATTTTCGTGTCAGGATTTGCATACAATTAGTTTATGACAAAAAAATACCCCTAAATATATTCATTTGCTTCTCCTGAATATAAGAATACCCCATATGCCTAGTATTTCAATCACTTCCTCACATTTACAAGGTAAATATTACAAGATGGATGCCATTATTTCCAACTTGTAATTTCTCAACAATTGGCATGTGAGCATCATAGCTTAGCTGACGGTGCCAGAACCAAAAATGTCCCACAAAGGTATATGTTTCTGAAAACTACACAACATAAGGTAAATAATCAGGAGAATTTTGGAGTTTTTCATGCAGCTATTTTTCCAGAAAAAAATTTAAAAATTGTGGTAATATTTTGTTGTTTTGCAGTTTTCACACTTACATTTCAATACTACTGTTGATATCAAGCACATGATAGGTGAAGATTTTTAAAAATGCATTGTTTAGTGTTCAGCTCCTTCTTCTGAGTACGGCAATACCCCATATGCATAGGTTTCTCAAGGTTTGGGAGAGCTACGGGGCCCAAATTGGAACATGCGCGTTTCCAGTTTCACACTTTGAATTTTCACAGCTTGCATCACTGGTGCCATGTCTCATTTGGGGCTGTGTAACAGTGCTCCACTCTAAGATTTCCCCCCAAAAGTATATATTTTTGGAAAGTAGACACCCCAGGCTTTCATTTTATGTATGTTTTCAATTTTTTTACGCAGCCATTTTACCACCAATCGCTCGTAAATCTTGACGTAAGTTAAAAAAACAGCGTTTTTCACACTTGCACGTCAATGTTGATGTGAATTTCAAGCACATGATAGGTGAAGATTTTTAAAAATGCATTGTTTAGTGTTCAGCTCCTTCTTCTGAGTACGGCAATACCCCATATGCATAGGTTTCTCAAGGTTTGGGGGAGCTACGGGGCCCAATTTTGAACAAATATTGAATTTTCACATCTTGGTTAACTGATGCCATTACTCATTTTGGGCTATGTTCCAGTGCTGCACTTTAGAATTTCTCCCCAAAAGTGTATATTTTTGGAATGTAGACACCCCCAGCTTTCATTTTAGGTGTGTTTTCAAATTTTTTACACGGCCATTTTACCACCACTTTCTCATAAACTTGACGTAAGTAAAAAAACAGCGTTTTTCACACTTTGCCTTCAATGTTGATGTTAATTTCAAGCACAGAATAGGTGAAGATTTTATAAACTGAATTGAATAGTGTTCAGCTCCTTCTTCTGAGTACGGCAATACCCCATATGCATAGCTTTCTCATGGTTTGGGGGAGCTACGGGGGCCAAATTGGAACATGCGCGTTTCCAGGTTCACACTTTGAATCTTCACAGCTTGCGTTACTGGTGCCATGTCTCATTTGGGGCTGTGTAACAGTGCTCTTTTTTTAAGATTTCCCCCCAAAAGTGTATATTTTTGGAAAGTAGACACCCCAGGCTCTCGTTTTAGGTGTGTTTTCCAATTTTATACACTGCCATTTTACCACCAATCCTGTGAAAATTTGACGTAAGTAAAAAAAATTCAGCATTTTTCACACTTTGCCTTCAATTTTGATGTGAATTTCAAGCACAGAATATGTGAAGATTTTATAAACTGAATTGAATAGTGTTCAGCTCCTTCTTCTGAGTACGGCAATACCCCATATGCATAGCTTTCTCATGGTTTGGGGGAGCTACGGGGGCCAAATTGGAACATGCGCATTTCCAGGTTCACACTTTGAATCTTCACAGCTTGCGTTACTGGTGCCATGTCTCATTTGGGGCTGTGTAACAGTGCTCTTTTTTTAAGATTTCCCCCCAAAAGTGTATATTTTTGGAAAGTAGACACCCCAGGCTCTTGTTTTAGGTGTTTTCCAATTTTATACACTGCCATTTTACCACCAATCCTGTGAAAATTTGACGTAAGTAAAAAAAATTCAGCATTTTTCACACTTTGCCTTCAATTTTGATGTGAATTTCAAGCACAGAATAGGTGAAGATTTTATAAACTGAATTGATTAGTGTTCAGCTCCTTCTTCTGAGTACGGCAATACCCCATATGCGTAGCTTTCTCATGGTTTGGGGGAGCTACGGGGGCCAAATTGGAACATGCGCGTTTCCAGGTTCACACTTTGAATCTTCACAGCTTGCGTTACTGGTGCCATGTCTCATTTGGGGCTGTGTAACAGTGCTCTTTTTTTAAGATTTCCCCCCAAAAGTGTATATTTTTGGAAAGTAGACACCCCAGGCTCTCGTTTTAGGTGTGTTTTCCAATTTTATACACTGCCATTTTACCACCAATCCTGTGAAAATTTGACGTAAGTAAAAAAAATTCAGCATTTTTCACACTTTGCCTTCAATTTTGATGTGAATTTCAAGCACAGAATAGGTGAAGATTTTATAAACTGAATTGATTAGTGTTCAGCTCCTTCTTCTGAGTACGGCAATACCCCATATGCGTAGCTTTCTCATGGTTTGGGGGAGCTACGGGGGCCAAATTGGAACATGCGCGTTTCCAGGTTCACACTTTGAATCTTCACAGCTTGCGTTACTGGTGCCATGTCTCATTTGGGGCTGTGTAACAGTGCTCTTTTTTTAAGATTTCCTCCCAAAAGTGTATATTTTTGGAAAGTAGACACCCCAGGCTCTCGTTTTAGGTGTGTTTTCCAATTTTATACACTGCAATTTTACCACCAATCCTGTGAAAATTTGACGTAAGTAAAAAAAATTCAGCATTTTTCACACTTTGCCTTCAATTTTGATGTGAATTTCAAGCACAGAATAGGTGAAGATTTTATAAACTGAATTGATTAGTGTTCAGCTCCTTCTTCTGAGTACGGCAATACCCCATATGCGTAGCTTTCTCATGGTTTGGGGGAGCTACGGGGGCCAAATTGGAACATGCGCGTTTCCAGGTTCACACTTTGAATCTTCACAGCTTGCGTTACTGGTGCCATGTCTCATTTGGGGCTGTGTAACAGTGCTCTTTTTTTAAGATTTCCCCCCAAAAGTGTATATTTTTGGAAAGTAGACACCCCAGGCTCTCGTTTTAGGTGTGTTTTCCAATTTTATACACAGCCATTTTACCACCAATCCCTCGTAAACCATGACGTAAGTTAAAAAAAAAAAAAAAACAGCGTTTTTCACACTTAGGGTTGGCGGCAGTATACTGGGCTGCATACAAATTGGTTTGGGAAACAATTTCACCTAAAATGTCTTCCCCCAAAAACAAATCAAAAAAATGATCATGGATAAATCCTTCCACATCAATTTGAATCCCTGGGTTGCCTGTGAATTCTGAGATTTGTGGGCATAAATTGATACCCATTCATTAGGATCCGGAGTGGCAGGTGTTGGGGCATTTCTTTGGGCAGGTCTTTTGGCAGGTCTTTGGGCAGATCTTTTGTCAGGTGCTGGGGCAGTTGCCAGGGCAGCTCTTGGGGCAGCACTTGGGGCATTTCTTTGGTAGGTCTTTGGGCAGATCTTTTGGCAGGTGCTGGGGCAGTTGCCAGGGCAGCTCTTGGGGCAGCACTTGGGGCATTTCTTTGGGCAGGTATTTTGGTAGGTCCTTGGGCAGTTCTTTTGGCAGGTGCTGGGGCAGTTGCCAGAGCAGCTCTTGGGGCAGTGCGTCTTTTCTTGACAGAAGGCCCAGCGTCATCACTAGAGCTGCTCTCACTTTCTGAAAACTGCGCTATGTCAAAATCTGACGCAGTGTCTGTTGCCTCAGAGTCAGACGCCAAAAAGGCATATGCCTCTTCAACGCTGTACCTGCGCTGCATTTTGCCCACTAAAAAAACTTTTTTTTTTCTTACGCTATCCCTAAACCTAAATCTAACCCTAAAACTTACCCTAGCCTACGTATATCCCGAACCTACCTAACCCAGGTGAACTACCTATCTAAACTGCACTTATTATATATATATTTTTTTTGGGGGGGGGTTTGGGGTTTTTTGGTTTTTTTTTTTTCTTACGCTATCCCTAAACCTAAATCTAACCCTAAAACTTACCCTAACCTACGTATATCCTGAACCTACCTAACCCAAGTGAACTACCTATCTAAACTGCACTTATTATATATATTTTTTTTTTTTTTTTTTTTGGGGGGGGGGTTTGGGTTTTTTTGGGTTTTTTATTTTTCTTATGCTATCCCTAAACCTAAATCTAACCCTAAAACTTACCCTAACCTGCGTATATCCTGATCCTACCTAACCCAATTGAACTACCTATCTAAACTGCGCTTATTATATATAGTTTTTTTTTTGGGGGGGGGTTTGGTTTTTTTTTTTTTTTTTCCCCTAAACCTAAATCTATCCCTAAAACTTTCCCTAACACACGTCTACACTAAACCTACCCAACTACCTACCAAAATACCTAAACTATATTTAATATAAAAAAAAAAAAAAAAAAAAAAAAATTAAAAAAAATTTAAAAAAAATGTAAAAATTTTTTAAAAAATCTAAAAAAATTCAAGGGGGATGGGGGGTGTCCCACAGATCAGAAAACACTGATCTGCAGCAAATTGATCACTCCAAGAGTGATCAGATGGGGGGGCACTTATTGATCACTGCAGAACAGTGATCAAAGGGTTAATTTTCTTTATTTAAACTTTTTTTTTTATTTTTTTTTTTACAGGCACCATCTCCCTCTGTCTCTCTCCACCTTAGCAGTATGCAAGGTGGAGGGAGGCAGAGAGATCTGACAGGGACAGTATTTACAAATACTGTCCCTGTCATTCAGGTTTTGCAACATGTGATTCGCTTTTGAAGCGAATCGCATGTTGCAACAATGTTTCAGCCGCTTGTTACTAAGTGTCCCGATACCGGGACACTTAGTAACAAGCGGCTTGAACTCTTCCATCGCTCCGTGCGGCCGCGATGGAAGAGTTTAACCCTTGACGTACCAGGACCGTCAAGGGTCGTTCGGTCACATTTACCCTTGACGGTCCTGGTACGTCAAGGGTCGCTAAGGGGTTAATACTACCAATCTCCCAATAAGATTATATTTATATTATATCCATTTATCCATCTCCTAAAATATTCTCATTATACTAAAAACCTAAGACATCAACATCAACATTTTTTTTAAATCCCAGGATGTTTATATACATTTTTAACCCCCCGAGCACCAAACGGACACGTCACTCACCATTTAGTAGTGTGTTGACGCTACCCTCCAGCACCCAACGGGTCAAGGATGCGAATCATAATATCATGCCATAAACTATATCTATAGCCAACATATAAAATTATAAAAAAAAATTTTTTTTCATTAAATACAATTAATACCAATAAAAACACCTTATTCTTTTAAAAAGCAATTCAAATCTATACAAATATTTAAACCTAAAGGAGTGAGTGTTTTTAATTTAAAAATCCATTCTGTTTCTTTTTTTGAAACCTTATTTATTATATTTCCACCCCTCCAATGCATAGAAGTCAGATCTATTGCTATAACGCTTAATCCCGATGGATCTCTATTATGTACCTTTGCAAAATGGTCTGAGACACTATGGGCTAGATTTAAAGGCTCACGTTAAACCAGCCGCTAAGTGAAAAAGGCACATCGCTTGCAAATAATACATGAGTTACAGCAGATTCAATAGGTACTCTACAAGAATAGCTATCGAGCGTAGCTACACAAAACACGTAATACAAAAGCTGTTGTCACTCATGTTAGTGCACAATGGGCGGCCAAATCACACGATAACATCGCTCAAAACAACATGTAACATAATGTCTGTCTTTGTCTAGCAACCCTGATTGATGCAAAAACAAATTCAAACACACAGCCAATCACAAAGCCCCAAAGTATCAAAAAACTTCAAATACACCTATATATACCCAAAAATAACCATCACACACTGTCTATTATCGAGTTCTTCAGAGCTAGATATCAGGACCCAGGAGTGGAGGATAGTGAATGAATGAATGAATGAATATGTTTATTTATATAGCGCCACAAGTGTACGCAGCGCTTTACAATCTCAGAGTTTAAACAATACAGGGTTACAGGTGCTTTTTGTAGAGTGAAACATTGGGTGCGAGGTCCCTGCCTGAAAGCTTACAATCTAAAGTGGTAATGGGAGACATACAGAGTACATTAGGGTCAAGTGCTGAATACAGTGCTAGTTTTCATGATAATAGAGGACATCAGTAATGTAAATAATTTATAAGAGCATTCATTGTACAACATCAGTGCCTTCTAGCATGTTGAGATTTTATCCAAGAGGTGCATTTTCAAGTGAGATTTGAAGGTTATCAGAGAGGTGCAGTGGCGCAGGTTGGATGGTAGAGCATTCCATAGATACGGAGCAATGAGAGAAAAAGGTTTGATCCGTGACAGGGCTGTAGAGACAAAAGGAGCTGAGAGAAGACAGTCATTGGCTGACCGTAAGTGTCGGGATGGGGTATAATGGGAGATGAGAGTGGAAATGTAAGAAGGAGTAAAGGAGAGAAGTGTCTTGAAAGAGAGAAGTAAGATTTTGTATGATATCCGGAGTTTGATAGGCAGCCAATGGAGAGTTTTGAGGAGGAGTGGGGCAGGGACAAACCTAGGTGACAGAAGAGTAATTCGTGCTGCCGCATTCTGTATAGATTGAAGTGGTTGGAGATGGGAAGCAGGAATGCCAGACAGAAGAATGTTGCAATAGTCCATGCGGGAGAGGATGATTGCATGTATAAGAATTTTGGCTCTGGAGGAACAGAGGAAGGGACGGATTTTTGCAATGTTACGCAAAAGAAAGCGACAGGATTTAGTAATGGCATTAATATGAGAGGAAAATGAGAGAGAGTTGTCAATTATCACCCCTAGACACCGTGCTTCTGATACTGGATTTATGGTAGTGTCATTTACAGTCACCTGGAAGGGCGCTACCGGGCCAGGTCTAGGTGGAATGAGGAGCAGTTCAGTTTTGGACATATTGAGTTTGAGGTGTCTATGAGCCATCCAGTCTGAGATAGCCGAGAGGCAATCTGTGACTTTAGCCTGGATATCAGAAGTGAGTTGAGGTACAGATAAGTAAATCTGGGTGTCATCTGCATAGAGGTGATATTTGAGACCAAATGAGTTAATAAGATCGCCAAGTGTTATTGTGTAAAGAGAAAACAGAAGCGGTCCTAGAACAGAACCTTGAGGAACCCCAACAGAGAGTTGGATGGGGGAGGATGAAGAGGTGGCAGAGGAGACACTGAAGGATCTGTTAGATAGATAAGAGGAGAGCCATTCCAGTGCTGTGTTGCGGATTCCTAAGGAGTGAAGAATGCGGAGGAGGAGTGCATGATCAACAGTATCGAAAGCTGCTGAGAGATCAAGCAGGATAAGAATTGAATAGTGACCTTGAGATTTGGCAATGTGAAGATCATTGACAACTCTTGTAAGAGCAGTTTCGGTGGAGTGAGCATTACGAAATCCAGATTGTAAAGGGTCAAGCAGGTTGTATGCATTGAGGAAGTCAAGCAGGCGTGAGTAGGCTAAGCGATCCAGGAGTTTAGAGGCAAAAGGCAGAAGAGAAACTGGTCGATAGCTAGAGGGTGTGTTAATGTCAGAAGAGTTGTTCTTAAGGATAGGTTTTACTAAGGCATGTTTGAAGTCATAAGGAAAGGTAGCGGTGGCAAAGGAGGAGTTGAAGATTTGTAACAGGATAGGGATTAGTGTGGGGGAGAGGGATTGGATGAGGTGAGAGGGGAGCGGATCAAGTGCGCATGTAGTGGACGGAGCGGAGGATAGTAGGTTAGTCAGTTCCTCCTCCGTGACTAGTGAAAAAGAGTCCAGAGTGCCAGAAGGGGAACGAGGGAGGCTAGGAGGAGATATACAAGGTGGTATATTATCCCGGATGGAGTCCACCTTGGTTTTGAAGTAGTCAGCAAAGTCTTGTGGTTGTATGGAGTTAGCGGGGGAAGCAGATGGAGGGTGAAGGAGGGAGTCAAAGGAAGAGAAAAGTCGTCGGGGGTTGGATTTATGATTCTTGATTAGTTGTGAGAAGTAATGTTTTTTTGCAAGGGACAGAACAGAGTTAAAGCAGGAAAGGAGGAACCTGTAGTGGAGAAAGTCTGCTAGAGAGCCAGACTTTCTCCACAGTCGTTCAGCTGAACGAGTACAGGAGCGGAGGAAGCTGGTGTCTTTATTAAGCCATGGCCGCGGGTTAGTTCTGCGAGCCGATCGGAGAGACAGAGGCGCATGCAGGTTCAAAGAGGAGGATAGGACTGAGTTGTATATTTTGACAAGGCTGTTAGTGTCAGAATTAATGGGAATAGATGAAAGTCCATTAGCCAGGGAGGACTGGAGTGCCGTTAGATTAAGGGATTTGAGGTTACGCGTGAAGCGGGGAGAGGAAGCAGGGATTGCGGAAGGTGTATATGTAGTGCTGAAAGTTAGAAGATGGTGATCTGATAGTGGAAGAGGAGAGATACTAAAATCCGAGAGTGCACAGCTTCTAGTAAACACAAGGTCTAAGAAGTGACCGTCCTTGTGAGTACTAGCATTCGTCCACTGGGTTAGTCCAAATGCAGATGTTAAAGAGAGAAAACGGGATGCCCAGGAGATGGAGGGATCGTCCACATGACAGTTGAAGTCCCCCAGAAGAAGTGAAGGTGTGTCTGATGAGAGGAAGAAGGAGAGCCATGATTCAAAGTCAGAAAGGAAGTCTGAAGGTGTAGTGGTAGGTGGGCGATAGATGACTGCAACTTGTAGAGAGACAGGAGCAAAGATACGGACAGCATGCAGTTCAAAGGAGAAGCGGAGTGAAGATGGGGGAGAAATTGGTTTGTAATGACAATGTTCGGAGAGCAGCAAACCCACTCCTCCCCCACGTCCAGCTGGGCGTGGAGTGTGAGAGAAGGAGAGACCACCATAGGAGATTGCTGCCTCTAAAGCAGTGTCAGATTGAGAGAGCCAAGTTTCAGTAATAGCAAGTAAACTGAGGGAGCGAGAGAAAAAGAGATCATGCACAGTGTTATATTTGTTAGTAATGGAGCGAGCATTCCACAAAGCACAGGAAAAGGGAAGAAACTGAGGTTGAAGGCAGGGAATGGTGATTAGATTTGAATTGTTCCTATGCTGACTGGAGGTAGAGTGTTTGTGAATGGAGATGGGGCCAGGATTTGGAGAGATATCTCCAGCTGCCAATAAAAGAAGAAGAGAGAGAGACAGGAGATGAGAGAGTGATTTGTGTGTATTTGGTTTATGGATTGTGTGGTGTGGAGGAGTGTTGGAGCGGAGAAGAGTAATGAGTTGGTGTGTAAAGGTGAGTGTGGATGGTAGAAGTGAAGGAGAGATATAAATATAGGGTGGAGGAGATGGTGGAGGGTAGAAGGAACCAGATATTTTAGTGAGAACTGCAGCTATGGAGAGAAGGAATATTAGGTATTTAGATACTCTTTGCAGAGGGCATAGTGTTGAAACAGTCCAAATGGGCCGAGTGCACCTTCTCATGATGGAAGAGTTTGTTTTGTCCACAAGCTGGTGTTGTACAGAGAATCTTGAAGTTTAGTAGAATTGGAGAACTTTCATTTAGGTGTTTGCTTCACGTCCTTTGTAGCTTTGTTTAGGGGGTGTTCTTTTTCCAGTGTAATCAGTTCTGTCTCTTGCTCCACTCCTGCTCAAGTCCTGCTTAAGTCTTCTTATCATCACTTAAGATGGGTCACTTCAGATGGGGAGCTAGTGAACAGAGAGAGGGAGACAGGAGCATTCACTGGAAGTAGAAGGAGATTTTTGAGTTTGGAGTTTGGAGAGAGGTGCACTAACTATTCACATATTACACTTTTGCACATATTACATACACCCATACAAACACAAACACATAAACATACATACACATAGTCTTTTTATTTTATAACACCTTACACATTTTACATTTTATTTTTACAGTGTGAATCCGTGAGTGAAAGTGTGTGACAGAAAGTGAGTGGGATCGAGTGTGTCTGTGAGGGCCTGTGGGAGTGCCTGGGTGTGAGTGGGTGAGTGATGGCAAGGAGAGGAGGACAGGAGAGAGGGATGGGGAGAGTAGTGGAGGAGGAGGAAGGTCAGGAGGGTATCCCTTAGCAGAGCAGGGGTGGGAGAGAAAGATCCGCAGGGTGGAGAGGGACCCGGCCCACAACAGCAGGCACACGCAGGACAGGGACAGAACCTGCAGTGGGATGAGGGGTAGTTGCTGGGGAGCAACACACACAGTCAGGGTCAGACCAGGCAGGGCACTCTGGCTCTGAATCATCCCATGCCGGAGGTGACGAGGGCAGGATCAGGGACCCGAAATACACAGAGGAGGAGAACACGGCTCTTGTGGAAGCTGTCCTGGAGAAGCAGAGTGTTCTCCACCCGACGGCGAAGGTCCCTGGCTTGTCAGCGAGGAGGAAGACAGCCTGGAACCAGATCTGCAGCCGGGTCAACGTGGTGGCTACATGCAGGCAGGATGTGGAGTCCATCAAAAAGAGATGGAGCGACTGCAGGAGGGTGGTCAAGAATAAGATGACCGAGCTCGCCAAGCACGCCCGAGGCACTGGAGGTGTGATCTATTGCTATAACTCTTCACCTGTTGCAAGTGAGGATGCTCTGGCTCAGCAGCCACACAGGTGTCCATCCCCACCTGGAGGACAGCACCTGCCTGCAGATGCACAGCTGCAGCAACAGGATGCTCCACAGCAGCAGAGGATGTATAGATGACCACCAAGGCCCAGGGTATACCGCCCAAGGGTCACCCTCTTTGGAATCAGCGATGATGAGGTCATTGATCACTACAGGTTGAGGCCTGACAGCATCATTGCCTTGTATGAGGTCATCAAGGATCAGGTGGATCCCATCTACATCCACAACCATGCCTTATCTGGCCTGCAGAAACTACTGTGTGCCATATACTTCATGGCAAGTGGGGCCTTCCAGTCCACTGAGGGTTACGCATCTGGCATGTCACAGGCCACATTCTCCAGGGTGCTGGCCCAGGTCCTGCCAGCCCTCAAAAGAAAGGCCAGTACTTATATACATTTCCCCACCACTGACATGGACTAGATACATGCCAAGCAGGCCTTTTACGCAAGGGGAGGCATGCCCAGGGTCATGGGTGCTATAGATTACACCCATGTCTGTTTTAAAGCCCCAGCACGTGACGCACACCTATTCATCAACAGGAAGAACTTCCACTCCATCAACGTGCAGATGGTGTGTGACAGCCATATGAGGATAATGAATGTCTGTGCAAAGTATCCTGGCAGCTCACATGATTCATACATTCTACAAAACTCCTCAGTCCACAGAGATTTCGAGAATGGAACTTTTACAGGGGGATGGCTTTTGGGTGAGTTCAAAATATAAAATCAAACCACATCCACAGGTGTACACACAGCGCTGCTCAGCATGCTCCTGACCCACAGCTAGTACGTCCACCACACAAAACATCATTCACACAACATGTGCTCCCTGTCTCACCATGTCACTCACATTACACAGGTGATGCTGGCTATGGCTGCAAGTCCTGGCTACTGACCCCTGTGGCCAATCCCCAAACACATGCCCAGGAAAGGTACAACCAGGCTCATGGCAGAATGAGTAATGCCATTGAGCAGACCTTTGGCCTCCTCAAGTCAAGATTTAGATGTCTGGACCACTCGGGGGGGGAGCACTGCAGTATGCACCTGGAAAGGTGTGCGTCATAATTGTGGCGTCCGCAATACTGCACAACATCGCAGTGGACACCAGGCTGCTGGATCACATTCAGGACCCCCCCATACCTGAAGTGCCCATGGACATCGGTCATGTTGAGGAGACCTTGAGAGGGGCGCAGATCAGAGACACGATCATCACGGAACACTTTACCTGTGAGTATAACACAGGCATGCAAACAATCCATGCAAGTCCCCCATCAGTCCTGTGACACTAACCACACTGCACATGATGTTCTGTCTCACCCCACAGGAACATTGACACAGCACTGCACTGGCAGCAGCATGGCCCCAAACATCAACCATACCATGGACGTGACAAATTGTGTGTGTGGATTCAAAAGCCATCCTCCATTCCCCTCTCCACGTTGACATACAGACCCCAAGAATATCACGCACTACCCCAGGAGAAACAAGGTACAACATATAACCCATGTTCATCACCTTACAGGGCTTGATTGACAGCAACTAACTTGATATGTCATGATCATAGCCTGAGCAACCATGCTAGCCCAGTAGTGAAAGAGTATTATCCAATGCTATGCATTGGATAATACTCCGTCACATCAGAGCCATTGGACTCAATATGGGACCTGTACTGTGCTAGAGCTGAGAAGAGCAGCAGAGGGGTGGATGTACAGTGGTATTGTCACACAATGTAGAGGTCATGAAATGTAAATCAGATTACCAGGGACTCCATGCTGACCTGTGAGTGTGCAGACATATGTGCCCCCGACATGAATACACACATCAACAAATATGTCCTAATAGTTCCATGGAACAAATGACATTGGGCTGCCACTGTCACTTTCACAGTGGCAGCCCAATGTCATTACTTCCATGGAACTCTCAGAACACTTGTTGATGTGTGTATACATGTCATGGGCACATATCCATAGGGCTGGTGCACATGTCCTTAGTTCTCCACATAATTGGTTACAGATGAGTACACAACACATTGTCAAGCAATGGTTTGTGTACTCACCTGTAATTAAGAAAATTGAGAGGATTATAAAGTCGAAATTGTTGTTGCTTGATGATCAGTTCAGGTCTACTGCTCCAAATCCTGTCCTCTTGTCCGACAGGCATCCATAACATGATCCATCCTTGAACTGAAGATCTTCCATGTGACTGGATTGATGTCTTGACAACACCTTCATGAAGATCGCCTCTTGCTGTTTCTGGTGATGTTGTTGGTGATGCAATGTTTGACCTGAGTTTCACACAAACCTTTACTAGAACATTCTCATATAGACACAAAAAACACACATTCACGAGTGTAATAACCTGTACAGTTAGGATGCTCATCTACAGAGTTGTCAAACCTTGTGGACAACACATGAGCAGGACAGCAGTGTTACTAAAGTAGCACGATTTAGTTTCAAAGTACATTTAGTGTTCTCATACAAGTGTTCAGTGCATATAGGCAATACACACAGAAAATACATGTACGTTCTAATGTACTTTGAGACACAATAAAGATGAACCATCACTATTCAGTCTGTGTCTCTATGAGGATATATTTGATTGCACATTTGTCAATGCGTAACCACACCCAGGATAGAGTATCCCCCATACATGGAAAGGCATCACCCGCATCACAGGAGTCCACCACTTGTTTGCCAGTGAGTGGACTCTGTGATGTATTCATGCAAACAGATGATGATGGCAGTGATACACTAATGTGTTGTGGGAGTGATAAAGAGGTGATACAGGGGACATACTTCCACAGTGAATTCCTGTCCACAGTTTCTGTGTTGCTCAGTATAATCAATGTTCTGAGATATTGCTCCACTTTGACATATCTCAGTACATGGGCTACATCAACAAACAACCAGACTAAGTGGACATGTGTTATCACTGGTGAAGTCTGTTACACCCTTAGGGAAACAACAACTCAACTTACTGGATACCTCAATGCTCACCCCAGGATATCAATGTGTGTGCTACACATTGAAATCCTAGGTTAAAAACATTGGGTTCCCCAGTAAGTCAGTTGCACAATGAGTGTTTGAATCCAAGACAATATTGATGCATGTCCCATTTATCTGTCCTGCTTGTTATGTCCCAGCTAAGTCACATAGCTGTTTGTTTGGTCATCCCCTTAACCCTCTGAGTTCCAGAGTGGTACCCAACACATTTCTTGGCAATGCGTTACCTACCACTCTGGCACTCAAAGGGTTAAACACAACATATGATGTAGACTAATGTTCAATGTTGTACCATTTGTTGTGCTAAGGGGTATGTTTTGTTGTTCAAATTCAACACACAACATTGCCATATAACACAGTTGTGTAATATGGCTCTAGGGATGTATTTCCAGTTGAATTTGTACAACGGTGTGTGTGTGTGTGTGTGTGAACCCATGTTGTAGCATCCCACAAACATTTCACCCAGGCAGAGTTTGTGTTCACTGCATTGTATGGCAATGCATTGGAGACAATCCTGCCACCCAGTCCATAACTGAAGACACAGCAGATCAGACAGGAATCCAAAAAAAAGGTTTCTTTATTGAGGGGGAATTTAACAGGTTGGGCCTTTCATTTTTTCTTTTTTGGGTGGGGGGCCTTAGCCTGGGTGCCAGAGGTGGATGCCCTTGTTGATCGCCTGGTCACCCTCTGCCACCTAGGTGTGGATTCAGGGGTAACACTGGAGGGGGTGGTGCTTGCAGTAGACCCCTCCGTGGAACGCAAGTTCTCCCTCTCCATCCTCAGGTTCTCCCTGAGGTTGATCTCCCTCAACTCCACAAGTACCTGTGTCAACATGTCCATTATACGAGTCTTGAGCTGGTGGAGTTGTGTGTTCCCCCTGGCCACCTCCAACTCCAGGGCTTGGATTCTGGTCTCCAATCGGGCTATGTTCCTCCTGGATTGCCTCCTGCTCCTGGTGATGTTGCTATCTGTACTCCTGCTTGACCGGAGTAGTCTCCTCTGAAGGGCCATACACTCCGCCTCCATCCCTGTGAGGCATGCAGTGCTGGAGGTGGATGTGCCCGGTGTCCCTGGTGCTGCTGTTTCCTCTGCTGCTGAGGGTGCTGTTTCCTCTGCTGCTGAGGGTGCTCTTTCCTCTGCTGATGATGGGGGTGCTGTTTCCTCTGCTGCTGGAAGTGCTGTTTCCCCTGCTGCTGCTGGAGGTGCTGTTTCTTCTGCTGCTGCTGGAGGTGCTGTTTCCTCTGCTGCTGCTGAAGGTGCTGTGGCTGCTGTGACAACTGTTGGGGTGGCTGGTGCAGATGATGGGCATATGCCCACCACATCAAGTGACTCTGAGCTGCCCAATGATGTGTGTGCTGGTGGAGGTGTGAATATGTCCCTGGGTAGGGGGCGCTGGGGCTCACCAATAAGGCCCAGGTGTGGGTAGTCCAGTGGCCAAGGGTCATATGGTGGCCACTGATAGGTGCTTGGACCCCACCTGGGATCATACCTTGGGGCATGCTGTGGAGCCATCCAGGAGGGTGGGTTGATCTGGGATGCATATGGCCCATATTGGGTGGTAGCCACTGTCCCTGGAAGCCATTGCCTCCCTGGCGGTAGTGGTGCTGCTGCTGGAGGGTAGTAGCTGGTGGAGGTGGCTGGATACGTCCACCTCTCCTTCTGTTGCATACAGCCACTGTACTGGGGAGGTGCAGCTTGGAGGGGTGCAGCCTGTGGTGGTCCAGCTTGGAGGGGTAAAGCCTGTGGTGGTGCAGAAGGTGGTGGTGCAACCTGTGTTGGAGGGGATGGGGATGGTGGGTATGGTGACCACCGGCTGGTCCCCTCCTCTGTGTACTCCTCACTGGGGGATGACATAGCCTCCTCCACTGGCTCCCGCTGGGCTTGAGGGCCGTAAGCTGTGTGGAGAAATAAGATGTTGTGATTAGTGACCTTAGCCATATGTTTGTGGAGACAGTTATACTTTGATATGTGGTGAAGAAAAATATACGTGTTTGGGTTAATCCTCCTGGGTAAACAAGGGTGTTGTTTGAGTTATTACGGGTGAAGGTTTCATTTTGAGGTGCAATATCACAGTGGCCCGAAATAGTACAGTGGGGCTGTTGCAACAGTAGATATCTGGTTCCTGTACCAGAGCTGTCCATATGATAGTGTAGTAACAGCACCACTGTACAATTTCAGGCCACTGGGATATTGCCCATGACATATCCATGTCTGAGCTGTGATACCATTTTGAATCAACACACCTTTCAGCAGTAGGAATACCATTGTTTAACTCGGGGGGTGAATCCAACAACATTTATTTGTCTTTACAACTTTTAGGGATGGCTATCCCTCCAGGGGGATAGCAAAGGTTAAGTCCACCTTGATGTTATATTGTAGACACTGTGAAAACAGATGTTGTTCACTGTTAGTCCTATCCCTCCTACCCTCATGGTTGTTCAGATATTGCTCTATGTGACAGATACAGATTTCAGTCATTTGTCCACACGAGGGCTCTTCAGCAGAGCCAAAATCGCCCCATTTAGAGAACAATACTTAACTGGAATGGAGTACAGAGTGTGCATGGTTTGCAAGTACACTCTGTGGATCATTCCAAAGAGGTATTTTTCTCGAAATGTTGCGAATTTGGCTCTGCTGAAGAGCCTCCGTGTGGTCAAATGACAGATATCTCCACCTGTCACATAAAGCAATATCTGTATAACCATGAGGGTTGGAGGGATAGGACTTACATCGAGACACATCTTTTTACTATGCCAATGATATTACATCATGATGACATTACCCATTGCTATCCCATTACAGTAACATCCTTACAAGATGTGAAGCCAGAGAGCAGTTCAGTAGGTGTGATTGCCTTACTGGCAATATATGTGCACTAGTGATGATCGAGCACCCAGATGCTCGGGTGTTCGGGTGCTCTGGCCGAGCGCCCCCGGAGGCTCGAGTGCTCGGCCGAGCACCCGAGCCCCATTGAAGTCAATGGGAGGACTCGAGCATTACACCAGGCACCCCCTGCTCTGATGAGGGGAGGGTGCCTGGTCCATAGGAAAAGGGCAGAAAATGATGGAAACACCACAGAAATGGTTCAGGGACAGCATAGGGAGGATGTCTGGATGCACATTGCCCCTTCCTCAATGCCCCCTTCATCTCCACACTGCCCCTTCATCTCCACGATGCCCCTTCCACACTGCCCCCTCATCTCCACACTGCCCCTTCCACAATGCCACCTTCTCCACACTGCCCCTTCCATCTCCACACTGCCGCTTCCACACTGCCCCTTCCATCTCCACAATGCCCCCTTCATCTCCATCTCCACGATGCCCCTTCCACAATGCCCCCTTCATCTCCGCAATGCCCCCATCTCCACTTCACCTCCACATTGCACCTTCATCTTCACATTTCCCCTGGTGGTCTAGAGGTGTACTTGACAGATCTGTGCCTCCTTCGGCACAGATCTCTTTGACTGAAGCTCCCGGCGCTGCTGTAGTAATGCAGAGGCTGGGAGATGATGTCATCTCCCAGCGCTCTGTATTACTAGAGCGGCGAGATGAGTGAGAGATCAGGTAAGCTGCGGGCGAGGGGGTTGAATCTCCCGGCCAAATGAGGGGGGCCCGGAAAGCCTCATTCAAGTTGAATGAGGCTTTCCGGGCCCCCCTCATTTGGCCGGGCCCTAGGCAGGCGCCTTGTGTGGGGAGGAGACCCGAACATGGCGGGCGAGCACATGCGGTACTCGTACGAGTACCGCCATGTGCCGAGCAGAGCGATGCTCGAGCCGAACCGAGCTTCGGCCGAGCATGCTCGCTCATCACTAATGTGCACCCATCCAACAATACATTGGATTGATATGATGGATATGAACATACCTCGTATATCCCATCTACGTAGAGTGTGATATACTATGTATGTGTATTTGGATGGTAGCAATGTAGGTTGATTTGTGATGGGTGCACATATCTGGCCAGTAAGGCAATCACATCCAGTGAACTGATCTCTGTGTTCACATCGTGTTGGGACATATTTATAAACATTTGAATCCTAAGGGCAACAATCAAGCCAGTAGTGAGGGATATTTTTGACTGAGGCCTGTTTTTCTCTGTGTATGAGCACATCCATCCTTCTGTGTGAGGAAACCGTACTCAATCCTAGATATCCATCAGTCATGGCCTGTTGGTGACCAAAGTACAATGGTTGCTATTTGTTTACCATGTGTATCCTGCAAACAGCGGCTGGTGTACCATCCATCCATGGCATCAGCACCCCTGTGGATCCATGTAGGAATCAGATGTGGGATATGTCATTTCAAGTTAGAGTAAATGATTGCAGCCACAACACCAAGGCCTACTTCATCCACCTTTAATTCTGTGGAATAGTATTCGGCCTGTGTGTTGCACATACAAGCAGTCATTCTCTGGGACACTGTGATGTGTGACCTGATCCACCCTTTTTGTGATTCAGTAAGTGGTGATGTTGAACTGATGAAGTGAACATGATACTATTCTTGTAGAGTACCTATTGAATCTGTTGTAACTCATGTATTATTTGCAAGCGATGTGCCTTTTTCACTTAGCGGCTGGTTTAACGTGAGCCTTTAAATCTAGCCCATAGTGTCTCAGACCATTTTGCAAAGGTACATAATAGAGATCCATCGGGATTAAGCGTTATAGCAATAGATCAGACTTCTATGCATTGGAGGGGTGGAAATATAATAAATAAGGTTTCAAAAAAAGAAACAGAATGGATTTTTAAACACTCACTCCTTTAGGTTTAAATATTTGTATAGATTTGAATTGCTTTTTAAAAGAATAAGGTGTTTTTATTGATATTGTGTTTAATGAAAAAAAAATTTATAATTTTATACGTTGGATATAGATTCTGATTTGAAGTATATGGCGTGATATTATGATTTGCATCCTTGACCCATTGGGTGCTGGAGGGTAGCGTCAACACACTACTAAGTGGTGAGTGACGTGTCCGTTTGGTGCTCGAAGGGTTAAAAATGTATATAAACACCCTTGGATTTTAAAAAAATGTTGATGTCTTAGGTTTTTAGTATAATGAGAAAATTTTAGGAGATGGATAAATGGATATAATATAAATATAATCTAATTGGGAGATTGGTAGTATTAATATAGGAATGGTCTACCATATTGTATGTAAATGATGGATAAAGTTGGATGGATTGACAATGAAACCACGTCAGAGGAGTTTTACGTGATTTTGAACTTGATATAAAAACAATGGTTTTCTTAACAAATGTTTGATTGCCCCTGAGGAAGTGCAGTAGCACGAAACGCGTTGGGCCTTTATTATAGAAATTTATCGTTTGGGAGAGCATATTATCTCTGAAAGTACCCCTATATCACGGTCCCCGTGATTCCCTGTCAATCACTGACTGTGTACATTTGCATTGGAGGAGTCTGATTGGCCCGCCCAGGATGTGCCTTTATATGCTGGGCTTTGGGCACTTGTCAATTGCCCTTTCGTGGTGTTATGTTGCTGCCCCTAGTTGCTGATCTCCAGTGTTTCCTGTGTACCGACCCGGCTAGTCTGACTCTCCTCCTGTTCCTGCTCCGTGATCTGACCCGGCTCAGTCACAAAAACTAAAACAAACTGACTGCAGCACATCAGGTTTAAATCCCCCCTCCTGTTCCCTGATAGGTTAATTGAAAGAATCAATCTATATGGTCCAGACCGTATGATAAACAAAATAACTTGAAATCTTAATCTCATATAAACTTCATATATTATAAGATCTGTATTCATAATCAAACATCATCATAGAAATTATTTATATAAATTTAATACGAAATGACTTTTTCAAATCCAGAACATTATAATAAACTTCCGATTTAAAGGCCATCAGAACTCCCAAACCTTTCACCACATTCCTCGCATGTATATACATAATGCAATGAAGAAATAAGTTAAAGTTTTCATAACATAACTCTCAGAGCTATATCTGATAATCCACTACCCGTCCACAATGCATATTACACGATGTATAATACAAAAAAAATCCATCGATGATGTAAACAATAGCGATCAAAATCATGACCTAACAACAATGGGCTAGCATCAACATTGCAAAAGATCAATAAAACTTACTTTAAAGCTGATCACTTAATATCCTCTCTAGATGCCTATAATTCCTAACAGCTTCGATGGAACGCAAGCTCCAATGGCCATGCGGGTCATCTTCCATGTTCCATCCAGATCCCTGGTGTCAGAACAATCACCCACCCGATTTCACAAAACAGGTTCCGTCCTATAACGTGACATCAGAGACCCAATACAAAAGCAGGATACACATCCGAATGCAGCAAAAAGTGTAGAAAATGGACTACATCGAAAAAAATGGAAACCACGTCACCAATGACACATATTCAGTTACCAATCACAATCAACACCCTGACAGTTCAAATGTCCGTGCATCTCAAAGTATCCCTCCTAATCCAAACTCCATATAACAACTTAATGGCACCATAGAAACCCAAACGTCTGCTGAGAGACCCAGTGTCCACGTTGCTAAAACCATAAACCCAAAATATGTATCATTAAAACAATTGAACCCAGTATACTGAAACTATACTATACTAAAATCTTTACCCATTAATTTTTTTTTTTTAGGGTATGATTGTCACAATCAGGCAAAACCACATCTTATTTCACACGATGATCACAATTCATATTTACATTATATTCATTCATATATAAATTTAATATTTTAAAGTACAGCAACGATGTAGGTATTAAAAATTATATGCAGTTGATAATATATACACAGGTTAATCACACTACATATACACCAGTAAATCACAAATAACACCTATATTATTTTAGCACTAATTTTATTTTTATTCATAATTGTTTTGGTTGCATATACATACATCATAGGATGTGCTGCAGTCAGTTTGTTTTAGTTTTTGTGACTGAGAGTTTGCATTTGAGAAAGTAGCTAGTTAGCTACGAAATGTTATGCAACATCTATTAGTCTAGTTTTAAGTGTATTTTTAGGTTAAGCTCATAAGAGCTAATTTTATTTGTAATAAGAAAATTTTTTTTGTATTAAAATAATTTTTTGAGATATAAGACTGAAGCATGGTGTTTTGAACCCCTTCAACACTTTCGAGGAGACCTGAGCAGAGACAGGTGAAATCTCTCTGCAAGTCTGTTGTGTTATTTGTGGGTATAAGCCCCCGAGTAACATTTATACTTGTGAGTATACTCATAATTTTTACTTGTTAAAAGTGGTATAGTTGGGTAACAGGCACGACTGGGCGTCCTCCTGTTTGTGTTTTTTTTTCCATGTGTTTACAACCTTCGAGTTGAAGTGAGGAGCAGCCCTGGTCCTGATTTAATCACCTGGAGAAGGTATCACTGTGTGGGGGACAGTGGTGAAAGAATATCCTCTGAGTGTAATTGTCAGTGAACATAGAGGTGTTACACTGACCACGTTGTTTGTGAGTATACTCTATTAAGAGGTGAAGGGTGGTGAACTTATTAGTTTACAAACAATATTGCACAAGAAGTGCCTTCTTTTCTTCTTGTTTCTACAGTCATTATCACTCATGTCACTTATTACAAATAATCATAAGAGTAAATTGGAGGAAATAAATGTTAAAATTGAAGGAATGCAGAACTTGCTACAAACTTTCAAAAGTTTAGAGGATTATGAGCAATTATCAATTGAAACGGAAGCACGTTTCAAAAAAACAGAAGATACTATTATAAAGAAAAAACAACATAAATTAACAAGAGATAAGAATGATTATAAAAACAATAAAGAAAGAACATGGTCAAAGAATATAACTGAAAAGGATAAGGAGGAGGAGAGTAATAATAATAAGCAAATGTTAGATGAAATTAGTCAGTTAGTTGAATGTATTAATGCTGAACCTTTAAGAGTAAAAAATATGAGTTCCACATAAGAAATGGATAAGATAGATGAAAAAATAGAAGAAAGGGAAGATAAGGTTAGAATTCCAAGAGAAAATAGACAAAACTATGAACATAGAAGAACAAATCATTTTCGACAAAGCAGTAGAAGTTATAATGATTGGAATTATTATCGTAGGAATGTTCCTACATATAATAGATATAGAGATAACCAATATCCACGACCAAATTCCCCTTTTCTATATCAAAGGGGGGATATGGAGTGGAGGAATGTACGAATGAACCATCAACGGGGACAAAACAGAAGGTGGATACCAAATTACATAAGAGAAACAAGAGAGGAAAGAGGGGGGTAAGGAGGTTCAATTAAAGAAACTTAAAGCTGAAAAACCTGAGACTCCTATTTTTAATTTAAGTACAATGGTCCTAACAGAAGCACAAGAAAAAGTTTTTAAAAAAAGAATAAAATTTGCTCCCACTAAAAGATTAAATAAATTTGATACTTTTATAGACATTCACAAATATGTTAGGAAGTTGAATTTGAAAAAATATTTTCTTGATAAAGATAATACTAATTGTAGAGTCAATTCGACTTTTAATCCAGTCAGCAACTCTGGCCAATATATAGAAAGTTTTAAAAGGATGGTTTTAGATGAACTTGAGGAATTGGATTTGAAAAAAGTACAATACAACTTAACTAGATCTGAAAATGATGCTTTAAAGGAATTAGAGAATAATAAAGATTTAGTGATAAAACCAGCAGATAAGGGGGGAGGAATTATTTTACTGGATAAAGAAAAGTATGTGGAAGAGATGTTACGATTATTACAAGATCAAAATACATACAAAATTTTAAAAAGTGATCCCACTAAAATGTATAAAGAGGAATTAAAAATCTTATTACAAGAAGCTAAAGAAGAGGGAATTTTAAATGGAACAGAATATGAATATTTAAATATTCAGAATCCTAAGATTCCAGTCTTCTACATATTACCAAAAATCCATAAGGACATAAAAAATCCCCCGGGTAGACCTATTGTCTCTGGTAGTAATTCATTGACTGCGAATCTGTCACATTATATAGATTTGTTTCTACAAGAAATAGTGGGAAACTTACCATCATACTTGAAGGATACAGGAACTACAATTGTGTGGATAAAGACATTTAAATGGCAATCTGACTTTTATTTGGTGACGTGATGTAATGTCACTATATACTGTGATAGAGCATAAATTGGGAATAGAGGCAGTACAAAGGGCTCTGTGCAAACAGGGTTCCTTGGAGGAAAATCAAATTAATTTTATTCTTCATTGTATAAATTTTATCCTCACTAGAAATTACTTGTGGGTGGAAGGGAACTTCTACTTACAGTTACAGTTAATTTGCCCCTAGCTTTGCCAATATTTTTATGGGTGAGTGGGAAGAACAGTTTATTAATAAGACCATTCCAGGCAATGAGGGGATAGTGGCATGGAAGAGATATATAGATGATTGTATATGTATATGGAAAGGAACTGAAGAATCTTTAATACAATTTCTGGAATTAATTAACAGGAATGAAATGGGTTTAAAGTTCACTTGGATTTATAGTAAAAAATCTGTAAATTTTTTAGATTTAAATATATACGTAGAAGATAATGAAATAAAAACAAAGAATTTTAGAAAACCTACTGATATAAATAACTATATAAATCCAAATAGCTGTCACTATGCCTCTTGGATAAAGAATATTCCGAAAGGTGAATTTAAAAGAATACGGAGAAATTGTACAGGTTTTAAGGTATGTGAGGAACAGATTAACCAGATGGAAAAACAATTTCTTTGTAAAGGATATGATAAATCCTCTTTGAGCAAAGCAAAAGATGACATTTTAAATAAAGATAGTAATGAAAAAATATGAGAATTAAAAATAAAGAATCTATGGAGAATAGTGTTAATTTTGTAACTCAATATAGTAGTGATTATAAAAAATTAGAGAGTATTTTTAAAAAATACTGGCCAGTTTTGTGAAAGATCCTCAACTAAAGTCAATTTTACCTACACAGCCAAAAATAATATATAGGAGAGCTAATACATTAAAAGACAGATTAGTTCCAAGTTTTATTAATCACAAAGAACCAGATGTTTCATATTTTAAGAAAGGATTAAAAGGTTTTTATAAATGTATGAGATGTGTTGGATGTAGAACGATAAAAAGAAAAAACTAAACATATCCAAAGTTTTAGGTCTAATCAAACTGAACAGATTTTTAATATAGATAAATTTATGTACCAGCAAAAATGTTGTTTATTTATTAGAGTGCCCATGTGGTTTACAATATATAGGGAGACCAAAAGGGAGAGAGAATATCCTAATCAGCACCAGACCATAACCCCAAAGAAGATAGACAGAGGGAATATACCTAAGGAGGCGTACTACATAGTCCTAAAGTGTATCTCATAAATAATAAAATATAACTTTCCTCTGTGTTCCCCTCACGGCTGCAGTGTGTTTAGTCTCCTCCCACCAGCTGATGTAGGGCGAATCAAATTTTGATAAAAGGCTTCCCTCCGTGCTCGTCACCAGTCTTTTTTGCCCTACAAGCTGGTAGTAGGGAGAGCTGCTATGCAGCTCCGGTTAAAAAAAACAAACAAAAAAAACAAAAAAAAACAAAAAACAAAAAACAGCGCGACTTACAGTTTGGAACGGCTGCATTCATGCCGCCTAGACCAGGGGGGCAAGAGGATTACTGCCCTCCTGAAGACCTGACTCCGCCGTTTGGCCGGTCAGGAAGCCTCATGCTTCAGTCCTATCCTTCCCTGCCAGGATCGGGCCATCATGCAGCTGGAACAGGAAGTGTCTCGCCGCTCACACAGCAGGGACCAGGCGGTTGCAACGGGGAAGCTCCGGTAACGTGGGTTAGGGGAGGAAGGCAAAGATTATCCGGTGGAGAAGCGGAGGCACCTGTCAGTGCGCTACAATAGCGCCAAAGGGGCAGGTAAGAGGCATTGCCTTGGGTTTTATGCCATGATTGCTGGGGACTGGAAGGAGGATCTTGTGTTCCAGCTTGGAACGCACGCCAATTAGAGCATGTATTTAAGCAAGGGGATCTGGAGGTTGGGTAATAGGCCATAACTTCTTATTGTTGTTTTTTATTTTATATCTTAAATAAAAGTTATATTTTATGTCAGCTCAAAAACCCATGTCTTCAAAGGACAAAGGTCCTCCAGACCCAAAGGAGGATAAAATAGTACAGAATTTTAAATCATGCTCAGGCTGTGCTGCCCAGCTCCCAGTTACAGACCCAAATTTACTGTGCATGGACTGTCTAAGAAAAGTTGCAGGACAAGGCATGCAGGGGCAATTGCAGGATTTCCTTACATGGATGAAGTCCTCCATGCAGGACACCTTTACTTATATCCAACTAACTTCAATAAAACGTCATAGAGCTGAGGACCCTGGAGAAGGTACATCTTCCAGATTAGAAGAAATGGAAGATGACAGTGGTCCAGAGTTGTCGGCTTATTCCTCAGAAGAGGAAGGAGAAATATTAGATGAAGAAGGCTCCTTTAATACAGATAAAATGGAATCATTTGTAAAACAGATTAGAAAATCTCTGGGACTAGTGGAAGAGAAAAAGGAACTTAATGTGATTGACACTGCTTTTTTAGGAAAAACTAAGCAGGTTCCAGTATTTCCAGTTCACAAGGTGGTCTCGGACATGGTCCTTTCTGAGTGGGGTAAATCAGAGAAAAGAGTATCCTTTTTCAAGACCAAAATTGATGAAGGAGGTAGCAAACATCAAGGAGGCAATTGGTTTCTCATGTGATGCTTCAATGGATGCCATCAGGCTATCAGCCAGATCTTCATCGTTGGCAGTATCAGCAAGAAGGGCCCTATGGCTAAGGCCATGGGGTGCTGATCCTTCTTCAAAATCCAAGTTAGTCTCTCTGCCTTTTTCAGGCAAATTATTATTTGGGGAACGTCTTGACGAAATGATCTCCAAGATGACTGGGGGGAAAATCGCCTTCCTTCCTCAAGACAGAAGAGCCAAATCCTCTCCGCACCGTTCATCTTACAAGAATCTGAAAAAAATGTTTCGAGACCAGAAGAATTTCTCATCCTCAAAACCTTGTGAACAGAAAAAACAGTCCTCATCTCAAGGACCAAGGGGTACCTTCAGAAAAGACAACATCAGGAAAACATACAGAAGAAACCTCCCCTGAAGTCCGGGTACCCAGCCTCTAGCCCCAGTGGGAGGTCGTCTGGGGTCATTTGTCCATGCGTGGAAATCCCTGACAAAAAAGGACAAATGGGTTTGGAAAAATCTGGAGACTGGGTATCCAATAGACCTTCTTCCTGGATCAATGAAATTTTTCAGAAAATCAAAGATTCCATCAAGCCCAATCAAGAAAAGAGCCCTATTAAAAGCACTAGAAGATCTGAGCAGGGAGAGAGTTATAGAACCTGTTCCAGAGATCTCCAGGGGACAGGGGATTTATTCAATAATTTTCCTAGTCCCAAAACCAGGGGACTCATTCAGAGCAATTCTGGATCTGAAAAGGGTAAACTCATTCATACCACAAAAGAAATTCAAAATGGAAACAGTGGCGTCAGTCTTGACAGCAGTCACCCCGGGGAGTTTTCTTACATCTGTAGACCTGAGAGAAGCATACTACCACATTCCGGTGAGAGTATCTCACAGAAAATTCCTCAGGTTTGCGGTAGCGGATCAACACTGGCAGTTTACTGCCCTCCCTTTAGGTCTTTCCTCCACCCCAAGGATTTTTACAAAGACTCTGGCAGTAGCCTTACAGACGCTCAGAATGGAGGGCATCTGCATTATTCCATATCTGGACGATCTACTTTTGGTTTCAGAAACCAGGCGACAATCAAGACTAGAAACCCAAAGGACTGTCTCCTTTCTACAACAATTAGGATGGTTAATACATCCGGAAAAGAGTCATCTAATTCCATCAAATCAACTGATATTCTTGGGAATCTTATTCAACACCAAAAAACTACAGCAACATTATCCCTTCAAAGAAGGGAGAATCTAAAGAAGGGAATAAAGCAGTTTCTAAAGAATCCGCATCCCACTGCTCAAGATTTCATGAGGATCATAGGGACTCTAACATCATGTACTCAAGTAGTCCCCTGGGCAAAAGCCCATATGAGAATCATTCAGAATTATTTTTTAAAAAAATGGAACAAAGATTCCCAGAACATGTCACAAAGAATACCTGTTCCTCAGTTGGTGAAGAAGGAGTTAAAATGGTGGATAAATCCCAGGAACACGGAAATGGGCAGATCTTTTCAGGATCATAAGTGGGAATTAGTGACCATGGATGCCAGTCTTTACGGATGGGGAGGTTACTGGAACAACAACTCAGTCCAAGGGAAATGGACAGCATCAGAAAGAAAATTACATATCAATCTGCTGGAACTCAGGGCAATCAGGTATTGCCTTCATCAACTAAAGCCCCACTTGAGAGGAAAAAGGGTAAAAATCCTCTCAGACAATGTAGCAGCCACAATGTATATAAGAAATCAAGGAGGAACAAAGAGCAATCCACTCAACAGGGAAGCACAAAAGATCTTCAAGTGGGGAGAAAAAAACATAAAAGACCTGACGGCGGTCCACATACCAGGGAAGGAAAACTTAAAAGCAGATTTCCTCAGCAGAAACGAAATAGACCAGTCAGAATGGTCCCTAAATCAGGAAATCATCAGACAAATCTGCAAGAGATGGGGGAATCCATCAATAGACCTTATGGCCTCAGCAAAGAATGCCAAGAGTCAGACGTTCTTCTCAAGATTTTATCACCCCAAAGCACTGGGGGAGGATGCTATGAATTTCCAGTGGGACTTCGACCTAGCTTACATATTCCCTCCAATACCAATGATTCATCCAGTATTGAGGAAGATAAAACAAGACAAAGTCAGTGCCATCTTGATTGCGCCATATTGGCCCAGGAGAATATGGTTCCCGGACCTGATACAGCTTTCTGTGGAAGACCCCTGGATTCTACCGTTATGCCCGGATCTCCTTCATTAGGGTCCAATCCTGCATCCAGATCCATCTTTTTGGAATCTAACGGCGTGGAGGTTGAGAGGTGGTCATTAAAGCAAAAAGGTCTATCAGAATCAGTAATTCAAACTATCATATCAGGAAGAAAGTTATCTACATCAAAGATATATTATCGGATATGGAATACTTTCAGGAAATGGGGAATCCAGAATAATGTTCCTGATAACCAGATTTCAACAGGAAAGATTCTTGACTTTCTCCAAGCAGGTTTTGAACTGGGCCTGAGCCCGGCCTCCTTAAGAGTACAGGTCTCAGCACTCTCGGCCATATTAGCAGAACAATTTGCAGAAGACAACCTGGTAAAAAGGTATCTCTTTGCTGCTACCAAAGCAAGACCTAGGATTAAGAGGGTAGTTCCTCCTTGGGACCTAAACTTAGTCTTAACACAGTTAGCCGGCTCAGAGAAATTCGAATCGCTGGAAAAAAAATCTTTGAAAAATATTACCCTCAAGACGGTATTTTTAACAGCATTACTTCTGCCAGACGCATTGGGGAGCTTCAGGCGCTTTCATCAAAATCACCTTACCTGGTGATTCACCAGGATAAAGTGGTATTACGCATGAAGCCAGTATTCAGGTCAAAAGTTGTGTCCCAATTTCATCTAAATCAAGAAATAGTTCTTCCTGCTTTCTGCGGGAATCCAGAATCTGAGGAGGAGTGATTCTTCCATAACTTAGATGTTGTCAGATGCATCTCCTTATACTTGGAAAGAACTAAAGAATTTAGAAACTCGGATTCCCTATTCGTATGCTTCCAAGGAAAGACCAGAGGACTGGCGCCTTCCAAATCCTCCATCTCAAGGTGGATTACAGAATGTATAAAGATCGCATACATTGAAGCAGGGCAGGATCCTCCTAAACTTCTGAAGGCCCACTCTACTAGAGCAGTTTCCACCTCATGGGCATCAAGAGCTTCAGCATCAGCTGAGGAGATTTGTCGAGCAGCCACATGGTCCTCAATTTCGACATTTATAAAGCATTACAATCTGGATGTCTATTCAGCAGCAGACGCCAAATTTGGTAGAAAAGTCCTCCAAGCAGCTACAGCATCTGGAGGGGTAAGAGGGTCTGTGGCCCAAAGTAGTTGCATATTGTTATATTATATATATTATATTTTTTGATACTGCGCTTCCCACCCTATATGTTTTTGCTCGGGTATATCTCACACTGCAGCCGTGAGGGGGAACACAGAGGAAAGGCAGAAATTCCTTACCGTTATTTCCTTTTCCTCTGTGTTCCCACCACGGCGTTCCCTACCCTTAACCTCTTTTATTCTTGTTTTTAAGCTTTGACAATAGAAGACTGGTGATGAGCACGGAGGGAAGCCTTTTATCAAAATTTGATTTGCCCTACATCAGCTGGTGGGAGGAGACTAAACACACTGCAGCCGTGGTGAGAACACAGGAAAAGGAAATAACGGTAAGGAATTTCTGCCTTTTATTAATGTATTGAAAAGCCTGGCGAATTTAAAATAGTGTAAATAATAAAAGTGCCAACAGTAAATCTGCACCACCGCGCTAGGATGCAGAATATAATAGTTGTAATTAGTGGAGATATCTCCAGTTATAATGCCATACAGCTGGAAATAAATAAAGTTGTACTCCACTGTTTTAGTGAGGGGTATCTATAAAAAACAAATAGTCCTCTTATATAGTATTTCTCTATTTGTTAGAACTTATGCATATAGCTATAAGCAAATCAAGTATAATAGAGTTACTTATATATAGGACTCTTTTACAAAGTTCAATTTCAGTACCCACTTTGCAGATTATTAATTTGCATTACACATATCGCATACAGCTAGCCGTGTAATATATAGGGAGAACCACTAGGTTGCTACATTTAAAAATTGCAAAACATATAAGAAATATTAAAAAAGGTCTGGAGACACATAGGGCTAGATTTAAAGGCAGCCGTTAAACCATCCACTAAGTAAAAAAGGCACTTCGGCCGCAAAGAACACATGGTTTATGGCAGATTTAAAGGTAAGAGTACAAGAATAGCTATCGGGCGTAGCCACAACAAAAACACGTAACACAAAAACCAGCACCTGATTTTGCATCACCGTGCGTCCCAAACACCCGTTAAAACACAACTTAAGTCAAAATGTTACATTACGGCTGCCGTTGTCTAGCAACCCTGATAGATGCACAAACAAAATTCAAACCTACAGCCAATCCCAAGGCCCCAAAGTATCAAAAATGTTCAAATACACCTACATATACGTCAAAATAATGGTCACACCATGTCTGTGTTTCGAGTTTCATCAAGCTAGATCACAGGACCCAGGAGTGGAGGATAGTGTTTAGAGAGAGGGAGAGAGAGAGAGAGAAGCATACAGAGGAGTAAGGTAGAAGGATCTTGGAGAGGAGAGAATTACATTTAAATAGACACATAGCACACTTTTGCACATAGCACATACATCCATACAAACACAAACACATACACATACATACACATAGTCTTTTTTTTTTTAATCACACGTTACACATTTTAAACTTTATTTTTACAGTGTGAATCCGTGAGTGAAAGTGTGTGACAGAAAGTGAGTGGGATCGAGTGTGTCTGTGACGGCGTGTGAGAGTGTCTGGGTGTGAGTGGGTGAATGATGGCCAGGAGAGGAGGACAGGAGAGAGGGATGGGGAGAGTAGTGGAGGAGGAGGAAGGTCAGGAGGGTATCCCTCAGCAGAGCAGGGGTGGGAGAGGGAGATCCGCAGGGCGGAGGGGGACCAGGCCCACAAGAGCAGGCACACACAGGACAGGGACAGAACCTGCAGTGGGACGAGGGGTACTTCCTGGGGACCACCACACACAGGCAGGGGCAGAGCAGGCAGGACACTCCGGTTCTGACTCCTCGTATGCCTGAGCTGAGGGGGACAGGGTCAGGGATCCCCGATATACCGAGGAAGAAAACACGGCCCTCATGGAGGCTACTGTCACGGTTTATTATGACTCTCAGACACAAGTTTTAGGTAAAAAAAAATCAATTTTATTGAAATAATAAATTGATAACTTAGGATGGCAATAACATACATATATATATATACAGAATATAGCACAGACAGAAGGCAGACTCTACCGGTCCTGTCAATATACCGGACAGGACAGTCTTTAGGCTCTACCGGCCTTGCCAATACCGGGTAAGGCAACCTGCAGATGGAATAGCATAACGGTTTTACCGGCCTTACCAAATTACCGGGCAAGGCAGCCTCAATAGATACACAATGTAGGCTCTACCGGCCCTGCCAATACCGGGTAAGGCAACCTCAGATGGAATGTGGCAAAAGGTTCTACCGGCCTTACCAATACCGGGCAGGGCAGCCCAGAGATAATAGCAGCAGTCAGATGAAACTGGCAAATAGCAGAATCGTTAAGCAGCAAGGCTTAGGAGCAAACCAGCGTCCGCACGCTGGGACCAACACCGAATAGTATAGCCGTTAGGCTTAGCGAGCAAACCAGTGACCGCACACTGGAGTAACAAGCGAGTAGTATAGCCGCAAGGCTTAGGAGCAAACCAGCGTCCGCACGCTGGGACCAACACAGAATTGTATAGCCGATAGGCTTTGGAGCAAACCAGTGACCGCACACTGGCGTAACAAGTGAGTTTGTAAAGTCGCAAGGCTTAGGAGCAAACCAGCGTCCGCACGCTGGGTCCAACACAGATTTGTAGAGCAGATAGGCTTTGGAGCAAACCAGTGACCGCACACTGGTGTAACAAGTGAGTTTGTATAGCCGCAAGGCTTAGGAGCAAACCAGCACCCGCACGCTGGGACCAACACAGATTTGTATAGCTGATAGGCTTTGGAGCAAACCAGTGACCGCACACTGGTGTAACAAGCGAGTTTGTATAGCCGCGAGGCTTAGGAGCAAACCAGCGTCCGCACGCTGGGACCAACACAGATTTGTATAGCTGATAGGCTTTGGAGCAAACCAGTGACCGCACACTGGTATAACAAGCGAGCTTGTATAGCCGCAAGGCTTAGGAGCAAACCAGCGTCCGCACGCTGGGACCAACACAGATGAGTATAGCTGATAGGCTTTGGAGCAAACCAGTGACCGCACACTGGTGTAACAAGTGAGTTTGTATAGCCGCAAGGCTTAGGAGCAAACCAGCGTCCGCACGCTGGGACCAACACAGATTTGTATAGCTGATAGGCTTTGGAGCAAACCAGTGACCGCACACTGGTGTAACAAGCGAGTTAGTATAGCCGCAAGGCTTAGGAGCAAACCAGCGTCCGCACGCTGGGACCAACACGGAATTGAGCAATGTCACCAACGCGACCAGGCAGAAGGTCGCCAGGATACTGAAGACAGGTGATGAGATGACAGGAACCAGCAACCCTCAGTCAGGTCAGCAAACAGCAGAGAAGAAGTTCAGCAGTAACTGCAACACCAGAGACTAGGCCGGAACCAGGACTGGAGTAACTCAGCATCCAGGAAACACTGGAACAGTAGAGATCAGGAACTCAGGAACACAGGAGATCAGGAACTCAGGAACACTGGAACAGGGGCCCAGCTATCACTAGCATAGTGATAGCAAGAAGGTCAGAAACAACACGAAAGGGCACTCAAAGGGTGCCCAGTCCAGGTTTAAATAGGCAATAAGAGGCGGGATATCTGCAGACAGCCAATAGCAGCCCCCTAGTGGTGACAGACAAGGAACTGCAGCAAATCACGGGCACCGTGATAGTTGTGCTGGAGAGGGAGAATGTCCTCTTTCCGGGGGAGAGGCTCCCTGGCCTGGCTGCGAGGAGGAGAGCTGCCTGGAACCAAATCTGCAGCCGAGTTAATGCGGTGGCCACCTGCAGACAGGATGTGGACTCAATAAAGAAGAGATGGGGTGACTGCAAAAGGCAGGTGAAGAAGAAGATGGGGGATGACGCCCTGCACGCCCGAGCCACCGGAGGTGGGCCACCTGTCCCCATCACCTTCAGCGCATGGGAGGAGAGGCTGCGGCAGACCCTGTCATCTACCCTCATTGAGGGGGTCCCTGGAGGATCAGACACTGGGGATGAGAAGAGCCTCCACACCACTGTTAAGTGCATCACCCCAAAACCACACACCACCTCAAATCACACACCCATCACAAACAAACACACAACACAACATCTGCCCTTCATCCATCCACACAACTGCACCAACACAGCACCCTGAGGGTTTAAACAGGACGCAAGACAAGGACAAATGTCAAGGTTCAACAAGGCCAAAACCTGTCCAACTCCCTGGTTAACCCTCATGTTGCTGTGCTGATCACACACAATACACACAAACCATGCTCAGAAAAGTGTTGTATGTCAAACATCACAATTGTTGTCACACAATGTTACTCATGTTCCCACAGGGAATCCAGCACATAACCCCAGGAGTGCTAGAGGAATTATCAATGCATCGATCAACAATGATTTGGCAACCTCTCCGGTACTCAAAGGGTTAAACAGACAACAAACACATGTCAATAGGTTAACAATTACATGACACATAGGGGACATTCACTAAGCGGTGACAAAGAGCTGATGTAGAGAATTTTACACTTACATACCCTCACTTTACCAATTACAATGTTAGTCTATGGAGAATATCCAATAACATGAATCAAGCTGCACAGGCCCCATTGTATGGACTCCATAGAAAACCTTGCAGATGGGGAAATGAGATCACCGGAGAGGTCAGCATCATAATCAGTTCATCAGGTCTACTTAACCGCTTACTGAATCACTAACAGGATGGATCAGGTCACAAATCACAGTGCCACTGAGAATAACTGCCTGTATGTGCAACACAGAGGCTAAAAACAATTACACATAACTAAAGGTGAAAAAGTTGCCCTTGGTGTTGTGTATGCAATCATTTACTCTAACTTGAATTTACATATCTCACATTTGATTCACATATGGATCCTCAGGAGTGCTGATCCCATGGATGGATGGTACACCAGACACTATTTGCAGGATACATATGGGAACCAAGTATGAACCATTGAGGTTTGGTCAGTAACAGGCCATGAATTATGGATATCTATGATCGGGTCTGGCTGCCTCACACAGAAGGATGGATGGGCTGATCCAGGAAAAAAAAAAGGCCTCAATCAAAGATATCCTTCAATACTGGCTTGATTGTTGCCCCTCAGGATTCAACTTGAACAGACCTCATGGACAGGATCCTGTAATGTACATCAATCCCTGATTGCCACGGTGGTATCCCATGCATCACAATGCAATGCATAGGATACCATCATGACAACCAGAAAGTGACATGCCAAATCAGACAAAATCCAGCACTGTACGGGATAAACTGATAACATAGGGATGAATACCACTTGAATCACACTGCAGATCAATTACAAAAAGATATGTACAGAAAGAAAAACAACCAGATATGTCCCTTTCAAATGGGTACAAATATGTCCCAACAAGATGTGAACCCATAGTTCAGTTCAGTACGTGTGATTGTCCTACTGCCCATATATGTGCACCCTTAACAAACTAACTCATATTGATATCATCATCAGAGTACACATACCTAGTATATTACACCTTACTTAGATGGGTATCAGTGGTATCAATGAAAGTTAGTTTGTGATGGCTGTACATAAATAGGCAGTAAGACAATCACATGTACTGAACAGATCTCTGGGTTCATATCTATCAAGGATATGTTTGTACCCATATGAAAGGTACATATACACACATATCAGACCATATTCCTCTCTGTGTACCTTGGCATGGAAATGGTTAATTTCACCTTGATGTAACATTGTAGGCATCATAAAGAGATGTTTAGATAGATGTTGCTGTATGTGACAGCTGGAGATGTCAGTCATTTGACCACATGGAGGCTCTTCAGCGGACCCAAAATTAAACCAATTGGAGATGGATCCATCATTAAAATGGTCCACAGAGTGTGCTTACAAACCAGGAACATTTTGTAGACAATGCCAAAGATGTAGTTATCTCCAAATGGGTCAATTTTGAGTCTGCTGAAGAGCCTCCGTGTGGTCAAATGACTGACATCTCCAGCTGTCACATACAGCAACATCTTTATAAACATCTCTTTATGATGCCTACAATGTTACATCAAGGTGAAATTAACCATTGCTATCCCGTTAAAGAGATAGTAATACCTAAAATGTGAAAGGAAAAATATATGTCATAGGATTGATCCACCGGGTAAAGCAAGGGTATTCCCACTGCTGAAAGGTGTTTCATCCCAAGAGTATAACAGCTCAAAGTTGAATATTTCATGGACAATATCACAGTGGCCTGAAAATGTACTATGCCAATGTTGCAAGACCATCCTCTGGCCAGCTTTGGTCCAGGGAGCATAAATCCACAAAGGATGATGTGGCAACAGCGCAAATGTACAATTTCAGGCCACTGGGATGTGGCACCAAAAGAATTCAACTCTGAGCTGCGATACATGTAGAATAAAACACCCTTCACCAGTAGGAGTATCGTTGTTTCACACAGGGGGATAAACCCTACGACATATATGTCCCTTTCTACATTTCAAGTATTAATATAAATTTGACACCATTATGGCTAATTTTACTGATCACACAGTCTCAATTCTCCACACAGCTTATGTGCCTCCAGCACTCCAGGAGCCCATGTAGGAGGCCACCTCACCACCCAGTGAGGAGTATAAGGAGGAGGGGACAAGCCAGTGGGCACTGTACCCAACTACATCCACACCTCTTGCCCAAGTGGATGCCCCACCTCTGGCTGCACCACCTCTGGCTGCACCACCTCTGCCTGCACCACCTCTGACTGCACCACCTCTGCCTGCACCACCTCTGGCTACACCACCTCTGGCTGCGCCACCTCTGGCTACACCACCTCTGGCTGCTCCACCATATTACAGTGACTGGATGCACCCCACCACCTCCAGGACCTATTACCCTCCAGCAGCAGCACCACCACCACCACCAGGGAGGCAATGGCTGCCCGGTGATGTGGCCAGCACCCAATATGGGCCATACTCGTCCTCTATCGACCTACCCTCCTGGATGGCTCCCCAGCATGGCCCCAGGTATGATCCCAGGTGGGGGCCAAGCATATACCAGTGGCCAAAGTTTAACCCTTGGCCACTCGACTACCAACACCTGGGCCTGCTTGGGGAGCCCCAACACCCTATGCGAAGGGACGTGTTTACCCCACCACCTCTACCAGCACAGACATCGGTGGCACATACAGCAGCAGCTGAGGAGGACACAGCAGCAGCTGAGGTGGACACAGCACCAGCTGAGGAGGACACAGCAGCAGCTGAGGAGGACACAGCAGCAGCTGAGGAGGACACAGCAGCTGAGGGGGACACAGCAGCAGCAGATTCACCAGGCACAAGCATCACCAGCAGTGAACGCCCCACGGGGATGGAAGCAGAGTGTATGGCTCTGCAAAGGAGACTACTCCGGTCAAGCCACTGCACCAATGACAACATCACCAGGAGCCGTAGGGAATCCCGGAGAAACACTAACAGGATAGAGGCAAGGATCCATGCCCTGGAGTCGGAGGTCATGAGGATCAACACTCAACTCCATCAGCTCCACGCGGGGGTGATGGACATGCTTGCACAGGTACTGGTGTAGTTGAGAGAGCTGAACCGCAGGGAGAACTTATAGTTAGAAAGGGAGAACCTGCGTTCCACAGAGGGATCCACTGCCCCCACCACCCCCTCTAATGTGACCTCCGAAGCCACACCTAGGGGGCAAAGGGGTGACCAGGAGATCATCCAGGTTATCCACTTCTGCCACACAGTCTAAGGCCCCCCCACTAAGAGAAAAAAATAAAATGCCCAACATGTTACATTTCCCCTGAATAAAGGAACATTGTGCTTTTGAATCCTGTCTGATCTGCTTTGTATTTGGTCATAGATTGGGTGGCAGAGTTGTCTCCAATGCATTGCCAAACAATGCAGTGAACACAACTTCTGCCTAGGTAAGATGTTTGTGGGATGTTACAACATGGGTTCATACACACACACACACACACCGTTGTACAAATTCAACTGGAAATACATCCCTGGAGCCATATTACACAACTGTGTTATATGGTGATGTTGTGTGTTGATTTTGAACAACAAAACATACCCCTTAGCACAACAAATGGTACAACATTGAACATTCGTCTACATCAAATGTTGTGTTTAACCCTTTGATAGCCAGAGTGGTAGGCAACGCATTGCAAAGAAATGCGTTGGGTACCACTCTGGCACTCAGAGGGTTAAGGGGATAACCAAACAAACGGAAATGTGACTTAGCGGTGAGATAACAAGCAGGACAGATAAATGGGACCTGCATCAATATTGTCTTGGACTCAAACACTCATTGTGCAACTGACTTACTGGGGAACCCAATGTTTTTAACCTAGGATTTCAATGTGTAGCACACACATTGATATCCTGGGGTGAGCACTGGGGCCTCTAGTAATTTGAGTTGTTGTTTTTCCTAAGGGTGTAACAGACTTCACCAGTGAAAACACTTGTCCACTTAGTCTTGTTGTTCGTTGATGTAGCCTATGTACTGAGATATGTCAAAGTGGAGCAATATCACAGAACATTGATTATACTGAGCAACACAGAAACTGTAGACAGGAATTCACTGTGGACGTATGTCCCCTGTATCACCTCTTTATCACTCCCACAACACATTAGTGTATCACTGCCACCATCTGTTTGCATGAATACATCACAGAGTCCACTCACTTGCAAACAAGTGGTGGACTCCTGTGATATGGGTGATGCCTTTCCATGTATGGGGGATACTCTATCCTGAGTGTGGTTACGCATTAACAAATGTGTAATCCAACATATCCTCATAGAGACACAGATTGAATAGTGATGGTTCATCTTTATTGTGTCTCAAAGTACATTAGAACGTACATGTGTTTTCTGTGTGTATTGCCTATATGCATTGAACACTTGTATGAGAACACTAAATGTACTCCAGTAGAGGTTGCTGTGAACCTCAGGTCAAACATTGCATCACCAATAAAATCACCAGAAACAGCAAGGGGTGATCTTCATGAAGGTGTTGTCAAGACATCAATCCAGTCACATGGAAGATCTTCAGTTCAAGGATGGATCATGTCATGGATGCGTGTGGGACAAGAGGACAGGATTTGGAGCAATAGACCTGGACTGATCATCAAGCAACAACAATTTCGACTTTATAATCCCCTCAATTTTCTTAATTGCAGGTGAGTACACAAACCATTGCTTGGTAATGTGCTGTGTACTCATCTGTAACCCATTATGTGGAGAACTAAGGACATGTGCAGCAGTCCTATGGATATGTGCCCCTGACATGAATACACACATCAACAAGTGTTCTGAGAGCTCCATGGAAGTAATGAATTTGGGCTGCCACTGTGAAAGTGACAGTGGCAGCCCAATGTCATTTGTTCCATGGAACTAGTAGGACATATTTGTTGATGTGTGTATTCATATCAGGGGCACATGTCTGCACACTCACAGGTCAGCATGGAGTCCATGGTAATCTGATCTACGTTTCATGACCTCTACGTTGTGTAACAATACCACTGTACATCCACCCCTCTGCTGCTCTTCTCAGCTCTAGCACAGTACAGGTCCCATATTGAGTCCAATGGCCCTTTAACCCCTGATGTGATGGAGTATTATCCAATGCATAGCATTGGATAATACTCTTTCGCTACAAGGCTAGCATGGTTGCTCAGCCTATGATCATGGCAAATAAAGTTAGTTGCTGTCAATCAAGCCCTGTAAGGCGATGAACATGGGTTATGTGTTGTACCTTGTTTCTCCAGAGGGTGTGCATGATATCCTTGGGGTCTTTATATCAAGGTGGAGAGGGGAATGGAGGATGGGTTTTGAATCCCCACACACAATATGCCAAGTCCATGGTATGGTTGATGTTTGGGGCCATGCTGCTGCCAGTGCAGAGCTGTGTCAATGTTCCTGTGGGGTGAGACAGAACATCATGTGCAGTTTGGTTAGTGTGTTGGCACCAATTCACAGGACTGATGGGGGACTTGCATGGATTGTTTGCATGCCTGTGTTATACTCACAAGTAAAGTGTTCCGTGATGAGCCTGTCTCTAATCTGCGCCCCTCTCAAGGTCTCCTCAATATGGTCGATGTCTATGGGCACTTCATGTATGGGGGGGATCAGTCACTAGCAACAGGAATAGTTCCAGAAGATTGGAAGGTAGCAAATGTAGTACCACTTCACAAAAAAGATAGCAGGGAAGAGTCTGGTAACTACAGACCAGTAAGTCTTACATCAGTAGTGGGAAAATTAATGAAGAGTATATTAAAGGAAATAATTGTTGAATATCTGAATATGAATAGCTTGCAAGATACCAAACAGCATGGGTTTACAGCAGGGAGATCTTGTCAAACTAACCTCATAGATTTTATAGACTGGGTAACTAAAATAATAGATCAAGGGGGAGCAGTAGCTATAGCTTATCTAGATTTCAGTAAAGCCTTTGACACTGTCCCTTATAGAAGACTCATAAATAAATTGCAGTGTTTGGGTCTAGATGTAAAAATAGTGAAATGGATAAGGCAATGGCTGAGTGACAGGAGACAGAAGGTGGTAGTCAAAGGAGAATATTCGGACGAAAGGAGTGTTACTAGTGGAGTACCTCAGGGATCTGTACTGGGGCCCATTCTTTTTAATATCTTTATTAGTGATATTGCAAAAGGTCTTCAAAGAAAGGTATGCCTTTTTGCAGATGATGCAAAGATCTGCAATAGGGTAGACATTCCAGGGGGAAAAAGCCAAATGGTGAATGATTTAGGTAAATTAGAAGAATGGTCAAGAGTGTGGCAGATGCACGTTAACGTAGATAAATGTAAAATAATGCACTTTACCATTACCATTAAGGGTACTGTGCTGTCAGAGACAACAGAGAAAAGGGATTTGGGAGTAATTATTTCTAATGACTTAAAGGTAAGCAGGCAATGTAATAAAGCGGTGGGGAATGCAAACAGGGCACTGGGTTGTATAGCTAGGGTCATTAGTAGCAGAAAAAGGGAAGTAGTCATGCCACTCTACAGATCTCTAGTTAGACCTCACCTAGAATATTGTGTACAGTACTGGAGACCCCATCTCTAGAAGGCTGTTGATACTCTAGAGAAAATTCAAAGAAGGGCTACTAAAATGGTGACTGGTCTACAGGAAAGGAAATATCAGGACTAAAGAATCTGAATATGTATAGCTTGGAGGAGAGAAGAGAGAGAGGGGATATGATAGAAACATTCAAATACATGAAGGGATTCAACAAAGTACAGGATGGAAGTATATTTCAAACAAGTAAAAACGTTAGGACAAGAGGCCATAGTCTAAAACTAGAGGGACACAGGTTTAGATGTAATGTAAGAAAGCTTTACTTCACTGAGAGGGTAGTAAACAAGTGGAATAGCCTACCAGCAGAAGTGGTAGATGTCAATAAAGTGACAGAATTTAAGCATGCATGGGATAGGCATAAGGCGGTCCTTAACATAAGAAAAGACCAAGGACCAAAAAAGGTTTGAGGTTGTGTGTTTTTTTTTTTTTTTTACAGTAGGAAATTGGGCAGACTAGATGGGCCGAATGGTTCTTATCTGCCGTCAAATTCTATGTTTCCATGTGATCCAGCAGCCTGGTGTCCCCTGCGATGTTGTGCAGTATTGCACACGCCACAATTATGTCGCACACCTTTCCAGGTGCATACTGCAGTGCTCCCCCCGAGTGGTCCAGACATTGAAATCTTGACTTGAGGAGGCCAAAGGTCCGCTCGATGGCATTCCTTGTTCTGCCATGAGCCTGGTTGTACCTTTCCTGGGCATGTGTTCGAGGATTGGCCACAGGGGTCAGTAGCCAGGACTTGCATCCATAGCCAGCATCACCTGTGTAATGTGAGTGACATGGTGAGACAGGGAGCACATGTTGTGTGAATGATGTTTTGTGTGGTGGACGTACTAGCTGTGGGTCAGGAGCATGGTGAGCAGCGTTGTGTGTACACCTGTGTATGTGGTGTGATTTTGTATTGTGAACTCACCCAAAAGCCATTCCCCTATAAAAGTTCCATTCTCGAAATCTCTGTGGACTGAGGAGTTTTGGAGAATGTATGAATCATGTGAGCTGCCAGGATACTTTCCACAGACATTCATTATCCTCATATGGCTGTCACACACCATCTGCACGTTGATGGAGTGGAAGTTCTTCCTGTTGATGAATAGCTGGGTGTCACGTGCTGGGGCTTTAATACGGACATGGGTGCAATCTTTAGCACCCATGACCCTGGGCATGCCTCCCCTTGCGTAAAAGGCCTGCTTGACGTGTATCCAGTCCATGTCGGTGGTGGGAAAATGTATATAGGTACTGGCCTTGCTTTTGAGGGCTGGCAGGACCTGGGCCAGCACCCTGGAGAATGTGGCCTGTGACATGCCAGATGCGTAACCCTCAGTGGACTGGAAGGCCCCACTTGCCATGAAGTGTATGGCACACAGTAGTTTCTGCAGGCCAGTTAGGGCATGGTTGTGGATGTAGATGGGATCCACCTGATCCTTGATGACCTCATACAAGGCAATGATGCTGTCAGGCCTCAACCTGTAGCAATCAATTACCTCATCAACAGTCATTCCAAAGAGGGTGACCCTTGGGCGGTATACCCTGGGCCTTGGTGGTCGTCTATACATCCTCTGCTGCTGTGGAGCATCCTGTTGCTGCAGCTGTGCATCTGCAGGCAGGTGCTGCCCTCCAGGTGGGGATGGACTCCTGTGTGGCTGCTGAGCCAGAGCCTCCTCACTTGCAACAGGTGAAGGCTGTTGATCAGACGTGCTTGGAGGTTGCTGATGTTCCCTAGCTCTCTCCCTTGCACGCCTTCTCCGCAGTCTTCGCAATAATATGTAACCCAACATACTGTTTGCGCTCTCTATATTTCTCTATCTCTCTCTATCTCCCTCCCTGAGTGGAAAACAAGCCACAAGTGAGTGTGTTGAGTTGTCCCTTTAAGTACTTGCTAGGGCGTTGTGTAGGTGTGGTGATGAGGTGAGTGCTGACCAATGGAGAGTTGTTTTTGTCCAGGTAAGTGTTTGCAGGTGTGTGTGTGTGTTATAAGATGTGGTGTGTTTTGCTTGGTATGTGTCTGCCATTTGCGGGTGTGTAGTTGTGGGGTGCAGGTCGCGTGTTGATGTTGCACAGGTGAGCTTGTATTTGCAGGTGTCCGTGTCGTGTGATAACCCCCTATGCATTGGAGGGGTGGAAATATAATAAATAAGGTTTCAAAAAAAGAAACAGAATGGATTTTTAAATTAAAAACACTCACTCCTTTAGGTTTAAATATTTGTATAGATTTGAATTGCTTTTTAAAAGAATAAGATGTTTTTATTGATATTAATTGTATTTAATGAAAAAAAATGTATAATTTTATACGTTGGATATAGATGCTGGTTTGAAGTATATGGTGTGATATTATGATTTGCATCCTTGACCCGTTGGGTGCTGGAGGGTAGCGTCAACACACTACTAAGTGGTGAGTGACGTGTCCGTTTGGTGCTCGAGGGGTTAAAAATGTATATAAACACCCTGGGATTTTAAAAAAATGTTGATGTCTTAGGTTTTTAGTATAATGAGAAAATTTTAGGAGATGGATAAATGGATATAATATAAATATAATCTAATTGGGAGATTGGCAGAATTAATATAGGAATGGTCTACCATATTGTATGTAAATGATGGATAAAGTTGGATGGATTGACAATGAAACCACGTCAGAGGAGTTTTACGTGATTTTGAACTTGATATAAAAACAATGGTTTTCTTAACAAATGTTTGATTTCCCCTGAGGAAGTGCAGTAGCACGAAACGCGTTGGGCCTTTATTATAGGAATTTATCGTTTGGGAGAGCATATTATCTCTGAAAGTACCCCTATAACCTTTTGTCTGATGCGGATTAATTGGCCATAGGTCCGCTAATAGATCTGGTATAGACACGGGCTTTCCGAGTGAATACAGTGTGCCAAATGATATAATACCTTATTTTAATTCTATTTTTATCTTAAATTCTACGTGTAAGTTATTTGCATATGGTGTGTTGTATTGAGGACTTTGCATTATTAAAATTTATTCACGTTTTAAACACTACGATTAACCCCTTCACTGCTTGTTTGAGACGCTAACAACATCACAGCTAGGGGAGGATCGATGGTGAAGATAGACGTTTAAAGTTTTAAACGTAAGTGTGGATGAGGGTAAGGGTCCTCTTTGTATTGAGAATATTGATAGTTATACCCCTTTCACTCGAGGAATACTGACAACTATCCTTAATACGTGAATGGGAGAGGATAAAAGAAGAGCTGGTGTCTAAGGAAACAAGTACGCGAGGGTACTAACGAGAACAGACAGAGCCAAGGAATCGCTTCGGACTTGGAATTAAACGGACCTTAAATGTGAGTGGAAGCGATAATTGATGGGTATTTCTTGTTTTTCATGTTCTTTGCGGTTTCTCTTGGATTGAAGTCATAACGCTGAGGATTCTCAACGAGAATTAACATTTTCAAAAGGACTTAGAGAGTTAATACCTACCGGTGGAACTGTTATTTTAGTTGGAAGATAAGGTTATTGTCTAAATATATTAAAGTTTATCATTTTGAGTGTTGTATAGATGTATGTATGTAATGATTAAAATATTCATTACTATATAGCAGTTTGAATTCACCAGAGTTTTAGGAATTGTGTATATTGGAATCTTTTGGAGTTGGATTGCACTTGGGCAGAACTCGAATGCTATATAGTTATTTTATGAACATATCAGTAGTGAGATAGATACATTGTATTTATTTATTTGCATACTTTCCCTAATTCTGATACATTGTGTACAAAGTGCCGAAGTTTTTCCTCAAATAGTTTCTAAAAAGTAATGTAAAAAGTTATGCATATGTGAACATGTACATCTTCTGTTCACTTATAGTAGTAATAATAATGAATTAATGAATAAGTTTCATCAAAGAAATGAAAAACACAATCAAACTATTTGCTCACTCAGGCTGATTGAGTGAACTTGACTACTCTCAGGTCAAAGCAGGCTATACAGCAAATACAAGCGGAAAAAAGCATTTGGGGTATCATATACAGGCACACAAACATGTTAGTGCTGGTCCCACCCCCGCATCCCCGATGTTTCTGTGTCCTGTCTGCACCACTGGGAGTTTTTGAGCAGAAGAACAGTCTCATTCAGCTCAAAACAATGAGTACAGATCAGCGGGTGCAGGTAGAGGACACAGCTTGCGATTTCAGTAAGAGAGGTTGTGTAAGTTGTGGTGGAGAACTGGACCTTGAGAGTTGAGGTCTAGAATCTGAGGTAGACGCCATGGCTTTGTCCATGACATGTCTTTGAGGTGGTGAAACCAATAACTCCTGGGCCAGAATGGGGTTATGAAGATGGTGTGCACCATCTCCTCCTTTATTTTGCAAAGAATTCTGGGAATCATAGTTAGTGGAGAGAAAATGTATACTAGTATGTAATTCCATGGGATTTTTATCACGGTGCCTGTGCTATGCTGGCGACATTCTGTCAGTTTTGCTGCTGCTTACGTTTATTGGCTGAAGTGGCTTTGTCCCGCCCAGTATTTGTCCTTAAATCCTGGGCCTTGTCACTTCTCCGGTGCCCTTTCATGGTGTTTCTGTTACCAGCGCTTGTTCCAGTTTTCGTGTGATCTCTGTGTACCGACCCGGACTGCCTGACTGCTCTGCTGTATCCGTTCCTGCTCTGTGTACCGACCCGGACTGTCTGACTACTCTGCATCTCCTTCCTGCTCTGTGTACCGACCCGGCCCGGCTAACGTTCCTGCTATGTGTACCAACTCGGATTGGCTGACATTCCTGCTCCGTGTACCGACCCGGCCTGCCTGACGTTCCTGCTCTGTGTACCGACTCGGATTGGCTGACTTTCCTGCTCTGTGTACTGGCCCGGTTGGGCTCCATTGCCCGTTTATCAGTCCTGCCTACGGTCCCATCCGGTCTTCGGTTGGGGTTGTTATCCGGGCTCCTCTCTGTCTCCGGACAATGTCACTGTGGCATTACTATATAACTGCAGTCTAGTCTCGGTTATCTGTTGGTGTTGCATGGGCGACATTCCGGTGTGTTTCCTCCATCTCTGCACCACGGTACACTTGACCCTTCTTCCTGCCATAAATGCTGAGGTTGGCCTTACTTTGGGTGCCTCAGGCTGTTCTCTCGATCAGGCAGTCGACATTGGTCTGAGCGTTGTTAACCCCTTCGGGGAAGGTGCCCGATTCCACCGACTATCCATCTGTGCAGTCTCCATTGGGTGCCCTTCCAGGCATACAGTCAGTCCTCCGCTATTGCTATGGCAGTTCACAAGCTTGTCCTGGGCCTCCGTTTACTATTGTGGTGTTACTTGATATTTGTGCACTCTCTGCAGAGTGAGAGTCTAAAGGGACTCATGCTATTAGGGCCTGTCAGTCTTCCTGGCCTAATAGTAACCTATTCGGTGCTGCCTCATTTGAGTATCACACGAACGTTACCTGACCTGTGTCAGTATATTGCTGTTGCTGAATTGTACATATACTGGACTTGTGTGTGTATATATTCCTGTAACCTGTCCTGTGTCAGTACTATATTGTGTTATATATTACTGGACTCGTGAGGGTTATTGCTTTTCTGAGCTTGTTCAGTAAAACTGTGTTTTACCTAACCTACTGTGTCTGAGTGTCAAATAAAACCGTTACAATTTTTTAGGCCATCCATAGCTATTGCCTGTGGATCCCTTACTTTTGCACAGAAAGTTGGTAGTTTTCTATTTCTTCTTGATTTAGACTCCCCACTAGGGGTGGAAAAAAGGTCCTAGTTGTGTTTCCACAAAAAAAATCTGCGAAAACCACATAATTGTCCACCTTAAACAAAGCCCTTAAAATCTTCCCTGTTTTTACCTACTGCCAAAATATTTGCTATTTTTTCAGTGCCTACAAACTTCCCTCTCCTTTATTCACATGTACTGTGCATTTCTGCCCAGAGGAGAATTCTCTGTACTTCCGTCCAGGCATCATTGCTTTTTGTCCCCCCTTGATGGTTTATGTATGCCACTGCTGTGGCATTGTCTGTCTGAGTTTGAATGGGAAGATTCTTCAGAATAGACATCCATGCCAGAAGTGCATTGTAAATTGCATGTAATTCCAAGATGTTTAAGGGAATGTGGAACTCTATTGGAGTCCACTAGACTTGAATGGAGAGATGTTTATCCACCGCTCCACAATCGAACAGACTGTTGTCTGTTGTGGCTATCTCCCACTCTGTGATGTAAAAATGTTTGCCTGCCAGCAGATTTGAATTTATAAGCCACCAGTGGACCGTGGTATCTTCATCATATGATAAAGATACTTTGGATTTTTGGACCAATTGCAAATGAGGTCCAACTGAAGAGGTCTAAGGTGAAACTGAGCAGAGGGAACTGCTTCTGTTGTGGCTACTATTCTTCCGAGCATTTTCATGCTGTGGTGACAGAAACTTCTGGTAGGGAGAGGAAGGATTGGACTCTGTCTCTCTCTCTGTATATATATATACACACAAAGTTCAGGAAGTAGACGGCACTCACAGGATCTTTCTTGAAAAAAATCGATTGATGTTTATTAGAATCAACATTTCGGCTATATTACATAGCCTTTATCAAGATTACACAATATCCACAGTGAACTCCTAGAAATACCAAATGAGCATTCAAAAAATGCCTACAAAGGCTCCAAAAAAACTGATTAACATAATTAGGACCTCAGGTGCAAGGATAGCAAGCTGAATAGAATGGTATTTCCATTCACATTTACAACAGCGCATCGTCAAATCACTACAGCTACAAGGGATTATTGGAATATCCTAGCTACAGATTCCTCCTTACTGGAAATTTTCACCCATCTTCAGTTATTAAAAAATGACCAAATTTGAGAGACCTACTTGTGAAATCTGACCCGACAAATTGCTAAACATGCCTGAAAACAACATGGCTCAACACTACTAAGGTCGGGTGCTATAGATGCCCTGATTGTATCACCTGTAGGAGTATGCTTGCAGGGACCACTTTATTAATCATATAAATGGATCTAGGATTAAAATTAAACACAGATTGACCTGTACGAGTTCCTTCATTATATACTTTATTATGTGCCCATGTAGGAAGTTATATGTGGGACTTACTTCAACCACATTTAAGGAACGGGTTGCTAATCATAGAGATACTATAAACAAAGCATTTGCAGAGAAAAACAGCGATAAGCCGGTGGCTTGCCACTGGTTTGAACACTCACACCCTCCATCTACATTGAAGTGTATGATTTTTTACCATGTGCCCCCTCCACCAAGAGAAGGAGATTGTCTAAAGCTTCTACATCAGAAGGAATGTAAATGGATACAGTGACTTCAAACCCTGACACCAATTGGACTTAATGAAAAAGTCTCATATGCATGTTTCTACTAACTCAACTCTATGGATTCCTTACTCCATTGTTCCACTCTCTGGGGATGAAACCATCATGATAAGGGCACAGGCTGGGGTAGGGCCCTCCCCCTCCTGACCTGATATTCATGTTTTGTGGTTTTATCACATCCTTACAGGAGATGGATTACTAAGGTATACCCTCTGGAGTACATATACAAACCTTGTGGAATACAATTATTCGGATATATACCTTGTGGATTACAAATATATAACCTGTGGATTACAATTACTCTTATATACCACTAAGATTACAAATATCATCATTTATCCCTTGAATTAAAAATTATATAATGGTGTGGATGCCTTCAATTGTGGAATACGCAAGTTATGGACAATATACAGAATGGTCCAATAATTTCCTAAAAGAGGCCTATTAAGTCCATGGATATATAACCAAGGTCTAGAGATTTATCATGGGAATGGACACAGTATTGCAGTTCTGCCACACGGATTCTGGACAGATGATCCGCTTACTACAAATGGAGCAAAAAAGTGGGTAAGAAGAAGACCACAGGTATGTGATTCTACAAGATGAACTTTATAACATGATCCAAGACTCTCTAGCACAGTGGTTCTCAATCTCTTTTTGGTCGGGGCACCCCTAACACGTAATCTAGAACATTCGGGGCACCCCTAACATTTTTATTGTAATTTATCAAGGGCATAATGATGGGTACAAAACATAAATATGCAGTTATTATTAGGTCTTATAATCATAATAACAACACTAACACATATTGTGCATAACAATTTCTATAAATCTTTATTTAAAAGACCATTGTTGTTAGGCTTTATAGAAAACACAGGGCACCCCAAGTTTATGTCCGTGGCACACCAAAGTGCCACGGCACCCTGGTTGCGAATCACTGCTCTAGCATGTATGTGGTTTGTCAGTGGGTTTTAACACAGTAACCTGTGTCCTAACATGGCATCATCGTTCAAGAGTAATGGAGGGTACATGGAATCGGTATTATTACATAATGCCACTACAAAGGATTGTTAAGACTGCATATGCAAACTTTAGCTAATACAATTTGGATGTGACTATTCAGATGATTTAAATTACCCCGACTGTATAGCAGAACACTATATGTATAATGCATTCCTGTTTGATCCATATCAGCTATGTGATCAGATTTGGATATGAATCTTTATGATATATGAGACACTAATGATTCACAACATTATTTTAATAATTTCATAGTATTATGGTTTCATTGTATTGTCGTTTCTCTAACAGAGGTAATATTGGCCATCTCCCATTTATCTCACTACCTCAATACCAGTCTCGTATCGGTATTTCATGTATGAAGTGTATTTAAAGGGATAGTATTACTTCAAAATTACTATCCCTCATATTGTAGCCCTTAATAAACTGAGTTAAATGACACCAGTGGCATCTCTCAAACCTTTATGGTTTAAGAGATAGCCGCTTTCAAAGTTTCCTGTCCCCTGCTGTCAGCGTTCTGCTGCCAGCAGGGGAATCCGGTCTATGAATCAAGAGGAGGCTCTTCAGCAGAGCCAATATCTCGTTATGGAAGGAAAAATGATTTATTGAAACAGTCTTCTACATGTGCTTGGTAACCAAGCACACGTAGAAGACTGTTTCAATGAATCATTTTTCCTTCCATAACGAGATATCGGCTCTGTTTAAGAGCCTCCGCCTGTCCCGGGACCGGATTCCCCTGCTGGCAGCAGAACGCTGACAGCAGGGGAGAGGAAACTTTGAAAGCTGCTATCTCTTAAACCATAAAGGTTTGAGAGATGCCACTGGTGTCATTTAACTCAGTTTATTAAGGGCTACAATATGAGGGATAGTAATTTTGAAGTAATACTATCCCTTTAAGCTTACTTCAATACCACAATGCCTCCATGGCTTGCATTTTCACAGATAACTTTCCTGTATTACAGACAGAGCACTTTAGTTACACTTTGTTACGTTATTTGATTCATGCCTGATTGAAGATGTTGCCACATGTCTTGGAGTTTTGGTTTCTTGATGTATGATGCAGAGAGATGCATCGGAGCACTGCAACATGCTGGAGTTACGGGACCAGTTCAGTTCAATATCAGTTTTACTACGATCTGTCTACTGTAAGTTTTGCTTCTGTAAATATGACCCCAGACTATAAAACATACACATATTCTCAATGACTAGTATTAGACTTGGGATTTAACACTTGTCAATGTTTGCGTGAGCTGTGTGATGTGATGTAGTACCGGGATAAATGCAGATAAATTCTTACGTGTATAAATAAAGTCTAGCATCATTATTAGTATTATTACTGTCTTCCTTTTATTTTTAATACAGTTTTACGTGATCTCACTTATGAGAGATCAATTTTAACTGTTATACATATTTTCTCTCAAGAATACATAGTAACATAGTAACATAGTAACATAGTAGATAAGGCTGAAAAAAGACATGCGTCCATCAAGTCCAGCCCATGCCAATAACACCCCTGTTGATCCAGAGGAAGGCAACAAAAAAGCCCTCTGGAGCAATTTCCAATGTAGGTGTGTGTGTGTGAGTGTGTCAAATAGTTCCCCGGCTCAATATCCTATTTGCTTTGAAGCCATCTGTCATAACTGTCAATATTGTTCTGTGCTAGATAGGCATCCATTGCTTTTTTGAATGCAGTTACATTATCTGCAAGCACAGCATCCCGAGGCAAAGAATTCCATAGCCTTACCGCCCTTACTGTAAAGAATCCCTGCCTGTGTTTTAGTGTTTGGAGTACATTAAGTGTGGTTATTGGTTGTTTCAGATGTCATTCAATCTACATCACTTTCCTTGTACCTGAGGTCCTAATTATGTTAATTAGTTTGTAGGTGCTTTTTGAATGCTCAGTTGATATTTCTAGGGTTTCACTGTGGATGTTGTGAAATCTTGATAAAGGCTATGTAATATAGCCGAAATGTCAATTCTGATAAACATCAACTGATTTTTTCAAGCGAGATACTCTGGGGTACATTTAAAGGTAGCCATCAACACCATATTTAATGGCAAAAGGCACATTTTGCGCAAATAATACAATATTTTACAGTGGATTCGACAGGTAGTCTACAACAATAGCTAACGGGAGTACGCACAACTAAAGCGCGTAACACAAAAACCTGTGTTGCACCTTTTTTCACATCACTGTGCGTCCCAATCACCCGTTAAAACACAACTTAAATCAAAATGTAACATAACGGCTGGCGTTGGCTACCAGCCCTGATTGATGCACCAACAAATTCAAACCCACAGCCAATCCCAAGACCCCAAAGCATCCAAAAAGTTGAAATACACCTATATATACCCCAAAATAATGGTTACATCCTGTCTGTGTTTCTAGTTCTAGCGAGCTAGAGCACGGGACCCAGGAGTGGCAGATAGTGTTTAGAATGCGGGAGATAGGAGCTGTCATTGGAGGTAAATGGAGTTTTTGGAGCGGAGAGAGATTTGGAGTTGCACTTAAATATACACATAGCATACTTTTGCACATATTACATACACCCATACAAGCACAAACGCACACGTAGTTCTTTTGTTTTTATAACACCTAACACATTTTTTAAACTTTATTTTTTCAGTGTGAATCCATGAGTGTGTCTCTGAGGGCCTGTGTGAGTGGGTGAATGATGTCGAGGAGAGGAGAACAGGAGAGAGGGAAAGAGAGAGTAGTATAGGAGGAAGGTCAGGAGGGCATCCTTGGGCAGAGTAGGAGTGGGAGATCCACAGGGCGGAGGGGGACCTGGCCCAGAAGAGTAGGCACACGGAGGCCAGGGACAGATATGTCAGAGGAATGAGGGGTACCTGTCAGGGAGCACCACGCACAGGCAGGGGCAGAGCAGGCAGGACATTCCAGGCACAGCAATGAGACCTCCCTGGCCGGAGCTGAGGAAGAGAGGACCAGAGATCCTCGCTACACAGAAGAGGTGAACAGGGCTCTTGTGAAGGCTGTTCTAGAGAGGGAGAGAGTCCTCTTTCCGAGGGAGAGGGTCCTTGTCCTTGCTGCAAGGAGGAAGGCTGCCTGAAATCAAATATGCAGCAAGGTGAACAGAGTGGCCAGCTGCAGACGGGACATGGAGTCCATAAAGAAAAGATGGGGCGACTGCAAGAGGGAGGTCAAAAAGAAGTTGGGTAATATCGCCATGTATGCCCGAGGCACCGGAGGTGGTCCAACTGTCCCAATCACCTTCAGCGGATGAGAGGAGAGGCTGTAGCAGACCTTGTCATCCACACTGATTGAAGGGGTCTCTGGAGGACCGGACACTGGGGATCAGTATAGCCTCCACACTACTGGTAAGTGCATCATCACATAACCATACACCACATCAACCAAAACAAGCTTCACACGCAAACACAGTCATACCTCAACACATGCCCATCATTCATCCACACAACTGTACCAACACAGCACTCTGAGGGTTAAAACAGGACACAATACAAGGACAAATGGCAAGGTTCAATCAGGCCCAAACCTGTCCAAGCCCTAGGTCAACCCTCTTGTTGCTGGGCTGATCACACAACCCACACAAACCAAAGTGGTGTTGCCTGTTAAACATCATTACTGTTCCTCCACATATCACCCACATACCCACAGGGAAGACAAACACAAGTCGACATGGTTAGGGTTACATGCTACACAGGGGACATTCACTAATAGGTGAAAATGAGATGATGAAATGAAGTTTACCCTTCCATACCATCACTTCACCAATTCCCATGTTTGTCTATGGAGACTATTCAATACAATGGATCAAGTTATTGAGGGCTTCATAGAAAAACGTTGGTAGTGGAGAAATGATATCACTGGAGAAGTCATCATTTCCACTTAACCTCCACTCCATAAGTTCTCCATCACCGCTCACTGAATCTCAATAAAGATGGATGAGGATGAACATCACAGTGCCACTGAGACTAAGTGGGTGTATGTGCATCACTCAGGCCTTGAAATAACAAATGCTGTAGAATTAAAGGAGAACCAAGTCGGCCTTTGTATTGCTATGCAATCATTTATTCTCACTTGAACTGTCATATCATACATTTGGTTTTCACATGGATCCTCATGAGTGGTGATGCCATAGATGGATGTTACACCAACCACTATTTGCAGGATAGACATGGGAACCAAATGTTAACCACTGTAGGTGGCACACCAACAGGCCATGATTGATGGATATCCCTGATTAAACAAGGCTGGGTCACTCACAAAGATGGAGCGACTAATCCAAACAGCAACAGATCTTAATCAGAGAAATCTCTCAATACTGACCTTATTGGTGGCCTGGGGGATGAACTTGGACAGACCTCGTGTAAGGATCCTGTCAAGTTAATCTATCTATGATTGCCAGAGTGGTATCCCATGCACCTCAACACAATGCATAGGATACCATCATGACAACCAGAGAGCCACATGTCAATTAAATCATCTTGCATTCATTCTGTCATTGTCTACATTACTAATCACACCATTTCATCTCCCTACACAGCATACAGGCCTGCAGCACAGCAGGAGGCAGTGGAGGAGGCACACACATACCCAGATGAGATTCCTCTTGGGAAGTAAGAGGACGGAACCGACATATAGTCGCCCTATCCAACTGCACCACCACCTCCTGTACTTGCTGCAACACCTCCTGCCCCACCAGCTGCTCACACACACTACCAGGACTGGTTGTATTTTGAGAGGTCCATGCAACCATCCTTCTCAGAACGTTACCACCCTGCTGCAGCAGCACCACCACCAGGAATGTCCTGGCTGACCGGGACTGTGGCCACTCCTCCATATGGGCCATATGTCCATCCTCCTGACCTACCCTCCTGGATGGCTCCCCAGCATTGGCCCAGGTATAAACTGAGGTGGGGGCCAAGCAGCTACCAGTGACAAAGGTATGAGCACACATTGAAACCTTAGGGTGAGAATTGGGTTATCTAGTAAGTTGTGTTGATGTTTACTAAGGTTGAAACAAACTTCACCAGTGATATCACATCTCTGCTTAGCCTGTTTGTTTGGTAGTGTAGCCCATGTACTGAGATATGTCAAACCAAAGCACTCTCAGAACATTGGTTACATTGATCAACATGTGAATCATGGACATGACATCACTGTGGAAGTAATGTCCCCTGTATCACTTCTTTATCACTTACACCACACATCAATGTATCACTGCCATCATTTACTTGTATGAATACATCACAAAGTTCACTCATGGTCTAACAACTAGTGGACTCCTGTGATGTAGGTCATGCCTTCCTATATATGAGGGATACTTTAGCCTTGAATATGGTTCCACATTGAGAGATGTCTAATCCAACATGTATTTATGCAGACAGATTGAATAGTGATGGTTCTCCTTTATTGTGTCTCAAAGTACATTGTGTCTCAAAGTTTGGTAACTCTGTAGATGAGCATTCTTACTGTACATGTTTGATACCTGGATGTTAGTACACACATGAATTTGTGTTTTGTGTGGATATGTGAATGTTCCAGTAGAGGTTGCTGTGAACATCAGGTTAATTTTGTTGCTCTTTGCTGTACCCTCTCTAGTTCTAGTATATCCTTTTTCAGAAATGGTGCCCAAAACTGCACTGCATACTCAAGGTGAGGTCTTACCAATGATTTGTACAATGACCAAATAATGTTATCCACTCTTGCTTCAATACCTCTTTTTATGCAAGACAGGATTTTGTTTGCCTTTTCTACTGCTGTTTGACACTGGTCGCTGTTTCCAAGTTTGTAGTTGACAAGGATACCGAGGTCTTCCTCTAGCAGCGAGTCCCCTAAAATTATTCCATTAAGTTTCAAAGTAGCCTTGGGATTATTTCCTCCCAAATGCATGACTTTACACTTCCCCACATTAAACTTCATATTCCATTTGTCTGCCCAATCTGCCATTTTATATAAATCCCTCTGTCAAGAGCAATTATCCTGTTCTGAATTAATTACCCTGCATAATTTAGTGTCATCTGCAAATATTGATAATTTGCTTATTATATCTATTTCTAGGTCATTTATAAACATGTTAAAAAGTAGCAGACCTAGGGGGGGCGTGGCCAACCACTGAAGTGGAAGGACGCATGGCGCTGAGCTCTTCGAGCCGACTTGGATTTTTCTAAAATATACCTGACCTGCAAGAGATTGGAGCACTAGCAAGATTCGGCATACCTTTAGGGTAACCATCTAGATAATCTGGTGAGATTTTGGATCATTCCGATCGCGGGAGCGGATTCGCCCGATGGCCTGGATGGAGTTGGGCCTTGTGCACCTGAGCTGAGTGTTTGTCTTTGGATTGCCGTGAGGGACAGGCCTATTGGATTGCATCCACTCCTCTACCGAAGACTTCCACTGACACTGTACCTGTGGATATCATTCTCCAAATCTGCAATGGTTATCTTTGTGGAATCGAGTGACATTCTGACCGGTTATAGAGCTTCCCAGGTACTTTTCAATACACAATCTCACCCCCATCTGTGGAATGCTTTCATCAGCTGGCTCAAACAATATACAATATGCCCTTGGCTCTTACCGTGTCTTTAAGATTGCTCCACACCCCCTTCCTCTTGCCCCATGTAATCTGAGCACAATAATTGCCCCAGAGCAAACACTATATTCTCATCACCACTAGAGAAATCTTCAGTGGCAGAAGTTATAACAAAAAAGCTAACTAAAGATAAACCAAACAAATCTGTGGCATCTGGCTCTTCATCATGCTCGAGCACCTCTCCTATTATACCTAGCAATAAAGGAGATACCAATGCAACCCCTCCTGTCCAATTTCTCACCAGGGAGGATCTTCAGTCTCTTTTAACATCTATGAGTGATTCCATTAAGAAAGATATTAAAAGCGATATAGCTGAACTTCGCTCTGACATGAGAGGTCTAGGCTTTAGAGTCAAAAGTCTAGAGGATATGCGAGAAACTATCCTAAATGATCAGCACAGCACCCAACAAATGATCATTTCTAAAGAAGAATCTATACAACAGCTTAAACTCCAAATAGATGACTTGGAGAATAGAAGCAGGCGTAACAATATTCGAGTTAGAGGTCTCCCTGAATCTATCCTGCCTAGAGACTTACGCTCTACTTTGCAGTCACTCTTTATAAAGATCTTACAAAAACCGAAAGATTTTGAGACTGAAATTGCAAGAGCACATAGAACTTTACGCCCCAAATCCCTTCAAACTGGCAAGCCAAGGGATGTACTTTGCTGTCTTCATTCCTTTTCTGTTAAGGAAGACATAATGCGGACAGCTAGACTACTTGTTACTCTGACATTTGAGGGAAATAACCCCTCAGCTTTTCAATGACTTATCCACCTGTACTTTACAGATGAGGAGACAATTGAGGCCCTTAACGGATGCTTTACGGGAACAACACATTTTGTATCGTTGGGGATATCCTTTTTCTCTAACTGTAACTGAAGGGAAATCTACCACTATAAGATCCCCAACAGAAGTGAGATCCCTCTGTGAAGCTATTGGCTTTCCCAGCATTCCTTTAAAGGACTTAGAAGACATCACAGATACTCCACGCAGACCGTCTTTACCACAACGACTTAGATGTACACCTGTTCCGTCTAGGAAGCGTCTAAAGGATCCATTGAGAGCTCAACATGCTGAAGAAGCGACACCGCAAACATAATGATGTCACTTTGGTACTCTCCTGTATTGGTCACTATTAATGTAATGTTGGCAAATTTAAAAGGGGCCACTTAAATGTATCTTTAAGAACCCACGACCCCCAAATTTGAAACCATCATGATTCTTTTGCATGTTATTGTGAGCATTATATACTATCTTGTTTTTGATGGACTTATTTTACTCACTGTTCTTTTTTTTAACCCAGAGCTTTTCATATTTCAAATTGCTCTAGTTCTATCTTACATTGTTCTCAACGATTCTAATGTTATTTCATTTTTTCTTTTCAAGGGATAAATACTATGTTTAGACAAATGCTGTTACTATCCAGGCTGGTAGATAATAATATAGAAAGGATGTGTACGTTTTTCTTTTCTCAAGACAATGTCGGACTCACATAGAATCAAGATCTTGTCGATCAATGCCAAGGGTTTAAATTCCCCTTATAAAAGGTCTATCCTACTACGTGAATGTAATCGCCTTAAAGGGCATATATGTTTAATTCAAGAAACACATTTCGATAAAAATAACCCTCCATGTTTATGCAATAAAAAATACACTAGACTATACACTGGCTCTGCCCCTCAAAAAAAGAGAGGCGTGGCAATTTTAATTGATAATAAAACTCCCTTTGAGTTGACCGACATGATGTATGATGATGACGGTAGATTTATATTTATAAAAGGTTTGATTGGTGTTGTGAAAATCTTGATTGCCAATATCTATTTCCCAAATACCAACCATATCTCATTTCTAACCCAAACATTGGAGACATTACATACTTTTCAAGAAGGCCTTTTGATATTGGGAGGAGACTTCAATACACCTCTGGATCCCTCCAGAGACTGTTCAAAAGGTTCTTCTTCCTTCCCAGACCTTTATTTCATTAAACTAAAGAAATTACTTTTCAAATTTAAATTAATTGATTCTTGGGGCATAACACATGTAGTAGATAGTGTAACACATGTAGTAGATAGAGATTACACCTTTTTTTCAGCTGTCCATAACCTATACACGAGAATAGATTTCCTGTTTCTTAATCAACCTTTCAAACATTAGCTTGCTGATGCCAAAATCCACTCAATAACATGGTCGGACCATGCTCCGATAGAAATTATTTTAGATCTCCCGCTAAAATTTGATAAACCATATATGTGGCATTTAGATCCCAGCCTCTTAACAAATAAAGTGGTTATTGACCAAATAAAATCTTCCCTAATGACCTTTTTACAATTTAATGATAATTCAGATATTTCCACGCTTAATATTTGGGAAACTTTGAAATGTGTCATAAGGGGTGAATTCATGAAAATTGCTTCACATAAGAGGAAATCTTATCAAAGGGAAATGGACACCCTTCTTGATAACATTTCTAAACTTGAATTTGAACAGTCAGGAGACACATCTGCATACAAAGACTTGAGACAGCTTCAGCTATCGGTTAGACACCTTTTACAAAAATCAGTGGATACCTCCTATATGCGTACTAAAAGTAAATTTTAAGAATACGTAACAAGTGTGGCAGACTATTAAGTCACATGACCAAACCTGATACTATGAAGAACCATGTTCATCAGATACAGGACAGCGCTGGTCACTTAATTAAAGAATACCCTGATATAGTTGAAGCTTTTAAAAAATTTTATGCTACTCTCTATAATATTAACCCTGATACTGGCCCACCCTTGCAGATAAACATTAATAAATATATCTCTGACTTAGGTCTCTCCAAACTCTCAGCTGTCCAATTCGACGAATTAGATTCAGAAATAGTAGAAGATGAGTTATGGACAGCTATAGTTCAAATGTGTAATGGTAAAGCACCTGGGCCGGATGGATACCTAACTATGTTTTATAGAACCTTCTTACCTGAAATTAAAAATCTTCTCCTAAGAACGCTTAACTCTATCCCTTCAGAAGTATTGAACCGTCCATCCTTAACTGCAGAATATATTACAGTGATCCCTAAAGAAGGTAAAGACCCAAAGCTATGTTCCAGCTACAGACCTATATCTCTATTGAATGTTGACATAAAATTTTATGCCAAGATTATTGCTAATAGATTCAAATCTTTTATTCCTAGGCTGATCCACACAGACCAATCAGGTTTTGTCCCTGGCAGAGAAGCCAGGGACATAGTATTAAATTAATCAATTTGATAGATGTTGCTAATAAGTGTAAAGTCCCCTCAATCTTACAGTCTATAGATGCTGAAAAAGTATTTGATAGGATTAACTGGGACATTTTAAAAGCTACACTTTTTCATATAGGCCTAGGCCCTCGTATGTTACAAATGATTACTGCTCTTTACACAAATCTTTCAGCTATGGTTAGAGTTAATAACTCTCTGTCTGGTTCGTTCTCTCTGGGAAATGGAACCAGACAGGGTTGCCCACTGTCTCCACTTTTATTTATACTAATGATGGAGTCCTTTGCTAATAGAATTTGGAATAACTGTGCAATTAGAGGACTTACTATCAAATCCCAAGAATTTAAATTGACTTTGTTTGTGAATGATCTTATCTTTTCTCTTTCTTCTCCTGAATTATCACTTCCCCCTTTGATAGAGTAATTAAACAGGTTTGGTAGGTTCTCCTTCTTTGAAGTTAATTATAATAAATCTGAAATTTTGAACTTGAATCTTCCTGTCAGCAGAGTCTCCCAACTACAAAAATTAGCCCCATTGAGATGGTCAGACTCATCACTGAAATATTTAGGTATTTTGTAGCTCCAAAACTGTCCTCCCTGTATACCTTAAATTATATCCCTTTGAGAAATTCTATGGCAAGGGAATTGGCACGGTTGTCCTCTCTGCCCTTATCTTGGATAGGGAGGATAAATATGATAAAAATGTCTATGTTGCCAAAGATACTTTATACTATGCAAACGGTTCCTATACATTTATCCTCAACCTATCTCAAAAAATTACAACGTATCCTTAATAAATTTATATGGAGTAATAAACCAGCTAGGCTCCGATTCCCCTCTTTATCTACACATAAACATGAGGGTGGTCTGGGGATTCCAGACATCTCGAGATATTATCATTCAATACAATTATCTACTATCTGGTGTTTGTTTTTAACCCTCAGGGTCTAAATTGTGGTTTCAGATGCAACAAGATACTCTGGTTGATACAGAATTAGAACAACTTCCTTGGGCTATTAATACAAATATAGCTTTGTCTAAAAAGTACCCTACATTAGTTAAGGCTACCCTTTCTTCCTGGAGTAAGTGTTTGCTAGCCAACCCAGCTCTAACTGATGATCACTCCCCTCTGATATCGGTGAACTCCTTGGTGAAAATGCCTCTAGATTCAACTGAGCTAGATCTTGCCTGGTGGAAAATTAATAATAAATTCCTCATAGGACAATTTATAGACAAAGGTGAAATTAGATCATTTAGCTCAATGAGTGAAGCCCTTGACCTCCACTCTAACGATGAAATTATTTACATGAAAGTTACAGACTGGTTGAGAGATGGGAAGGATAAAAAACACTGAGACCCCTTACACCTTTTGAAAGAGTTTGTATGGATGACTGTCCGTTACGTCGAACTATTTCTCGATTATATAAAATCCTAACGGATCAAGAGCCACTATTTCTATCTCAGAAATCCCATTGGGAAATGGAAATAGGAACCAGCATTTCTATTGAGGAATGCTCTTAATTCTACTAAAAATATACTTACCATAGAGGCTAACTATAAAATTATAACGAGATGGTATAGGACCCTGTAATACTTACACAAATTATATCTAAATGTTGACCCTCACTGCTGGAGATGTCATAGGGAAGTGGGTACTATGTGCCATATTTGGTGGAATTGCTCTCTAATTTCCCCATACTGGAATACAATATTAAATGTCATTGCCAGGATTACTAATTTAAATAAGACCCTTGTGTAATTTTACTAAACATATATAATAAACTTAATCCACAAATTTTCTTCAAGGGTTCTCTACTTCAGCATTTATTGAATGCTGCGAAATTATGTATTCCTATTTACTGGAAAAACACATCTCCGCCTTCTCTTTATGATTGGGAAAGAAGGGTGTCCACTATTACAATGTTGGAAAAATTGACATCCCAGCACCGTGATGGTGACTCAAATTTTATTTAATTATGGCAACCATGGCTTGATTACATTAATGGGCGTTGATCGCAACTAAGTTTTGTTCACTTTGATACACATAGCAACTGATAGTCTATTTCCAGTCTGGTGCTACTATTCTGCTTTTCAATTTTTCAATGCTCTACCTTATGTACATCCTGTGAATGTTTTTTGTTCTATTCTTTTTTATTTCAGATTTGGAGCATTTATGTTTTTGATCTGTTTAAGACGTGATTGAATACGATTTCTATTCAGAGATGGGCATTATTGTGTACGCCCTGTTATCTCATCTGTACTAATTAGGGAAAGAGATATGTAAAATATTATCCTTCATTTCATGTCATGTCTACTTTTGAAATGCCAATAAAAATTATTAATATAAAAAAAGTAGCAGACCTAATACTGAACCCTGAGGTACTCCACTTTAACTGTATTGGAGAATTGTCCATTTACAACCCTATCCTTCAACCAGTTTTGTATCCAATTGCAAAGGTCATCTCCTAGCCCCGATTTCCTTATTTTATACCCCAGCCTTCTGTGTGGCACTGTATCAAATGCCTTTGCAAGGTCTAGATATACTACATCAACTGCCTTGCCATTATCAAGGTTGCTGCTTACTTCCTCATAGCATGATCTATTCTTCATAAAACCATATTGATTCCTGCTAATGATCTTATGTTTTGCCTTGCACTGAGTTCCTTAAGAACCCTTGTGCTTTGTCAGTTTTCATTTTGTTCAGTCTTCCCATAACATCTTCTTGAGTTAACCCAATATCTGATAACTGTATTGTTTTATTAGTTACTTGTTGAGGCTCTTCTACCATTTCTTGCTCCCTTGTATATACTGATGCAAAGAAAGTGTTTAGAACATCGGCCTTTTCCTTATCCTCAGTAATCAACTAACACAAATAATTTCTGAATGGTCCAATGCACTCCCTCTTAAGTTTGTTGTTATTTATATATTTGAAAAACTTTTTTGAATTAGTCTTACTTTCCCTTGCAATTCGAGTTTCATTTTCTATTTTTGCTACCCTAATTGCCTTTTTGCAAGCTTTGTTGCACTCCCTGTATTTTAAGAAAGAATGTTCAGTTCCTGCAGACTTAAATAGCTTGAATGCGTTTTTTTCCTTTGCCATTTCCTCCTTTACATGTGCACTTAACCACATTGGCTGTGACTTACTTGTTTTGCATTTGTTCCCCACTGGTATATAGTGTTGGGTACATTTGCGCAACCTAAATCTGAATTCTGACCATTATCCTCAGTATTTGTGTCTTTAAATAATGTATCCCCGTCTACGTGTTGCATTGAAGCCCTTAATAATTTGAAGTTAGCTTTTTTTAAAATTAAGAGTTTTGGTTGAACCTATACAGTTTGCTTTGCCAAACTGATCTCAAATGTAACCATATTGTGATCACTGTTTCCCAAATGTTCACTTACCTTAATATTGGATACCATTTCTGTGTTAATCATTATCACTAGGTCCAATATATTATTTCTTGTCGGCACTTCCACCATTTGTGACATGTAGCTTTTACGAAGTATGCTCACAAACCTGCTACCCTTAGCACTCTGACAGGTCTAATTTTTCCAGTTGATATCTGGATAATTAAAACCTCCCATAATTATAGTATGCCCAAGCTGGGCAGCTTTCCTCTTTTGCAATAGCAGTTGGGCCTCAACATTGTCATCAATATTTGGTGGTTTGTAGCATATACCCACCAACACCTTTTTTTTTACCTTTTACACCGCATTTAAGGCTCGATCCAAATGTTGGCGTTAAAACCAACGTGAAGAAAAAAACTGCCTTCGCGAGTTAACCAAGACCAGGTAACATGAGATTCAAATCTTCCTTACCCAGAAAGGCTAACGAGCGATGACCAACGAAATACACGTTCACCTTAAACCTGCGTCGCATAGAAAATCTTACCTAAAAACACACAATAAAAATGTTACCTAGCACCACAGCCAATCACAGCACTCCAAAGTATAAAGTTCAGTCAGAAAACCCAAAATCACAGACAACAGTCTGAATAGCATTCTCTGTGCTTACCTACCCAGCCAGTAGGGGAACACAGAGATGGCTTTCAGCACCATGGACATCATTGAATGCAATAGGAATGATGGCGTTGCACACTGAACGACTTCGTCCCTCCTGAGTGAGAAGGGACGAAGTTTTTCAGTGTGCGACGCCAGGCAGGGGACAATGTCGACGAGTGAGGAGGGGAGAGAGGTATCAGAGGAAGCGGGCGGAAAATACAAGCTTGCCACCCGCTTCCTCCGATGCCTCTCACCCCTCCACCCGCTTCCTCCAATGCCTTTCTCCCCTCCAATGTCCCCAGCCTTCTTGATGCCCCCACTGGGATATGAATGAACAGATGTGAAGGGAGTGCTGCTGTCAGAGCACAGGGCTGCTTCCTCAATTGGTTCTTTACTTAGATCTCATTCATTTATATTGTCCTACCTCCTGTGTCCCATTGCTTTTGCTACTTTTGCTCCACGCACCGTTTGAAGGAGAGTAGAGCAAAAGTACTAATAGCAATGGGACACAGGAGGTAGGGCATTAAAAATGAATGAGATCTAAATAAAGATACAATTGTGGAAGCAGCCCTGTGCTCTGACAGCAACGCTCCCTTCACATCCGTTCTGACAGCAGCGCTCTGATCACTTAATCAGTCACCTGATTTGACCCTAGTGACTGACTGAATGATGGGACCACAGCCCTCCCTTCAACTCCATTCATTCTTTCTGATCTTGATGCTGCAGTCGGCTGTAAAGCTGGCAGCATCAGGAAGGCATTAAATGCCTTTGGAGTCGCCCCATGTATCATCTATCATTTTGCATAGATGATCCATGGTAGGGGGGCTATCAGGAGAGGTCCTGGTGCCCCCCTTTGAGGTCTGCTAGTTTCATAAACCATGAAAGCTCATATAAGCTACTAGCAATGTGGGACGGCGCTGCCCATCAGGATATATAGGGAATTAATGCACACACATGGATGCAAGACAAACACACACAGAGACACACACACACACACACACAAATGCCACGCATGCACTGAGATGCATAAAGAGCGACACACATACATACAGACACATAGAGTGTGATACAGACATGCAACACACACAGTGAGGAATACACAGACACACACACACACACACACACACACAGAAGTGAGTCATAAGGGGGTGACTTATGTGTCATTTTAATGAGTTTGTGTTTGTACTTATGCCTCCACTGTGGCATTCATTCCTATAGTTGAAATGCATGTGGTAATTCCACATACTATGGTGTAAGGTGTATCGTGCTGACTCCCGGGGTGTGAGTGAGTGTATGTGAGTGAGTGGCATTCATTCATGTAGTTGAAATGCATGTGGTAATTGCACATACTATGGTAGAAGGTGGATCGTGCTGGATCTCGGGGTGTGAGTGAGTGTGAGTGAAGCTATGGTGGAAGGTGGATCGTGCTGGCTCCCAGGGTGTGAGTGTGAGTGAGTGCGTGTGAAAGTGAGTGATTGCGTGAGTGTGTGTGTAATTGAGTGAGAGTGCGAGACTGAGTGATTGTGTGAATGTGTGTGTAATTGCGTGTGAGTGAGAGACTGAGTGATTGCATGTGAGTACGAAACTGAGTGATTGTGAGACTGAGTGATTGCGTGTGAGTGCGAGACTGAGTGATAGCGTGTGAGTTCGAGCGAGTGAATGAGTGTGAGTGCGAGCGAGTGATTGCGTGCGAGTGTGTGAGTGCGAGCGAGTGCGCTCGATTGCATGTGAGTGATTGCGTAAGTGTGTTAGTGAGTGTGTGTGATTGAATGAGAGTGTGTGAGTGAGAGGGTGTATTAGAGTGAGAGAGTGTGTCAGTGTGAGAGTGTCAGTGAGAGTGTGAGTGATTGAGTGTATGAATTATTGTGAGTGTGTATGATTGAGTGTGAGAGTGTGTGTGATTGAGTGTGTGTGTGATTGTGTGTGAGTGTGTGTGTGTGATTGAGTGTGAGTGAGAATGTGAGAATTATTGTCAGTGTGTGTGATTGAATGTGTGTGTGATTGAGTGTGTGTGTGTGAATTATTGTCAGTGTGTGATTGAGTGTGTGTGAATTATTGTGAGTGTGTGACTAAGTGTGTGTGTGACTGAGAGTGTGTGTGTGATTGAGTGTGTGAGTGAATGTGTGATTGAGTTTGTGAGTGTGTGAATTATTGTGTGTGTGACCGAGTGTGTGTGTGAGAATGTGTGATTGAGTGTGAGTGTGTGTGAATTATTGTGAGTGTGTATGATTGAGTGTGAGTGAGGGTGCATGAGTTTTTTGTCTGATGTGTTTGTGTCTGTGGTGTAGGAGCGAGTGGCAGACATTTTGTTTTTTCAGTTACTTGGATAGTGGTGGACGGGTTGGATAGTGGGGGCAGGCCAATTCCCTGCATGATTTAAATCACTCCCCATTGAATCACCCAATCGGAGCAGTAACTCCTCCTTACTTAACCCTTTGAGAGCCAGAGGGATACGCAACGCATTGCTTTGCAATACATTGCATACCTCTCTGGCACTTAAAGGGTTAAGTTATGGTAACATAGCAATATAACACACGGTGGTTCTTCAAGTTGAGGCAGCGTAGCAATACGCTGAGGGAACAAATAGTGGTGTTTGAGGCTTGCCCTCTATAACATACAGCAAAGCATCTCTTTCCCTTTAAGGAGAAAGGGCGGGAATCAGGAAGTGGAGGAGTTACAGTTGAAAACAGACAGTTAGTGAGGCTGACTGAAGAGATGAAGATTTAAATAAAAGAGTTGCTATTAAGTCTATCCCTGAGTGTTTGTATTTTATGGAAACATTACACCCTCGTACTGACACAGAGTGTATGGAGGGTTACAATTATCTGTGGGAGGTGAAACAGTGTGTTTGTGGGTTCATGATCCTGAGTGAGAGTGTACGTGTGGACTGGGAGAAGTTATTGATATCCCCTACTTCAGGAGCGAGTGGCAGCTATTTTTTTTTTTTTTTGTCAGTTGGATAGTGGTGGACGGGCTGGAGGGGGCAGGCCAACTCCCTGTATGATAAACATGCCCCCATTGAATCACCCAATGGGAGCAGTAACATCCCCATTGAATCACCTAATGAATCATCTCCTAATGAGACATAAATTATGTAATGAGGCATTCTGTTCAATGTGTGTTTGTTTTCTGAGGAGACATAAATTATGTTCTGTGTGTGAGGTACCATAAATTATGCAATGAGGTTTATTCTTTTATATATATAGAAGATGTTGCACATCGCTTATTTGCGCTTAATGTTATTAAAGGGCAGTTGTTGGCCTCATGGTAAACAGGTGTCATGACACACCCCTTGAGGTCTAATGTGTATATGTTTAATATTAGTTTTTTAATAAAACAAATGTTTAAAACACACACACACATATATAGGCAAGGTATGTAGTCCATACCTTGCCTATTAACCCTTTGGGTACCAGAGAGGTAGGAAACATGCTAAGCAAAGAGTTAAGTGTTGAATATCAGACAGATTTGTCCACTACATGGCAGTCCCTGAGGTGAATGTCGGATGGAGTTAGTATGTCAAATATATGCAATATATGTTGTAACGGAAGCTATGAAGGGACCGCGTTGCCTTCCGCCGTCGTTCCCGGGTCTCTCCTTCTTGACGCCAGATAAGTTCCATCAGATGCACCGGTTGAAGTATGGACGGTCACTGGAAACAGTCGCAGGATCGCTGGAAGCATGGAAGAGTCCACGTCGCCGCCTGACAGTCCACGAAGTTAGGTCGCAGGAAACTGGCAGCAGGAGGTCAACGATTCAGGATACTTGGCACAGATGGGTATCAGAGTGGACACTTTAGACCATAAGCAATACAAGACTCCAGGACTCCTTGTTCACTCCAAACATAACTCACTTTATTGACACAAACTACAGATATTTATACACAAATCTTTATATTGAACTGATGGGTGAAACCAGATACAAAAAGGGCTTAATCCAATCATGTTACATGAGACAAAAGGCCAACAGCAGATGGTCTTAACAGATACAATAACTTAGACAGCATTACATTTCAGATACAAAAGGGTTTGATTGAACAAAGACTTGAGGGCTTGAACTGATTACCACACGGCAGGGGGTCTGACTGCAGTTCACAATGACTTAGTTAACACCCAGCAGGAGGTCTTGCTACAGTACACATAGTCAATGGGTTGAGGGACTGCAATACACATTGGAATAATTAACCCCTCACTGCCTATTCCCTTGGAAGCAAGCCACCAGTCTACCACAGGGCAGTAATACAGTCAATTTCCTTATTCACATAAAACATATACAAACTATTTTTAGTACCTAACCAGGGAAAAATGTCAGTTTTTGAGTAAACAGTCTTAGGGCCAGACAAGGGCTCAAGTCTGGAGCTGGGAGTCCATTTGAGTCTCTTGTCCTGGGTCAGAAAAAACATCAGCCCCTTTGTCTGGGCCAGGAAAAGAGTTGGGTCCTTTGTGTGAACCAGGGGAAAAGGTCAGTCTCTTGTCCAGGCCAGGAAACAGCAGGTGTGCCCCTTGTCCTGGGCCAGGAATAAAGCTGGGGCCCTTGGTCCTGGGCCATGGGAACTGGTGCCTCTTGATTTTAGCTGGCACCAAGTTGGGAGGCCTCTCAGAGGGCATGCTCCAGGCAGAGCTGGGATCAGGCCCTCCTGGGTCTGGGGCCAGTGGCTCAGGGTCCATAGCCAGTCCATACGGTGGATCTCCCTTGGGTAATTGTGTCTCTGAGTCCTCAGTGGCCTGGGGGTCAATTTGGGGAATGGTGGGGACAGATCCACCTTTCGGTGGGGCAAGTACCCCCCAGTGACAGGAGAGGATGCTGCTCCAACTCTCCTGGACTGAGGCAACATGCAGAGAACTGTGGGCAACGCTGGGGACTCGTTTGGCCAGGGTAGGGGCATTCAAAAGGCCGGTGAGGAGCGCACTCCCACTCACCAATCCAGGGCAAGCAGACTCTGCGCTGAGAGCAAAACTGGGGCAAGACCCAACTTCCTTAGGGAGGACAGTGGTCCCACTCCCTTTGGCTGGGTCAACAGAACAAGGGGGAACAAACGGTGGTCCGCTGGTGAGGACTGCTGTCCCACTCACCACAGTCAGGGTTTCACAATGCCTGGTGGGCTCATTCCCATTCACCAGGCTAGGGGTCACAAGGGGGCTGGTGGGGAGCGCATTCCCACCCACCAGTTCGCAGGTTACTGGGGCAACAAAAGCATTCTTGGTGAGGACCGTGGTCCCACTCACCAAGATGGGGGTCTCCAGCAAAGGGGCAACAACCGGTGGGCTGGTGATGAGGACTGGTGTCCCACTCATCACTGCCAGGGTCTCGCAGGGCCTGGTGGGATCACTTCCACTCACCAGGCCAGGGATCAACGGGGAACTGGAGAGCTCTCTCCTACTCTCAAGGCTGGGGTTCTCAGGGAAAGTCGCAGGGTTGCTGGTCAGGCACACCTTCTCCCTCACCAGTTCAGAGTCCATATGGCCACTGGGAAGGACCGCAGTCCCACTTCCCATGGCAAATGCCTCCATGACCCTGGGGAGCACACATCCTTCCTTTTCCAGGGCAACAGCAACAGGGGACAGACTGGGGCTGCTGATGGGGACCTGCGTCTCCTTCACCACAGCAGTGGTTTCCCAGGCCCTGGTGAGTTCACTCCTACTCACCAGGCCAGGGTTCACAGGGGGGCTGGTGGGGCACTCCTTTCCAGCCACCAGTTCACAAAACATATCCACAGGAGGGCCAGCAGTATTGCTCTCTTCTAGCCCACTGGGGTCCTCCTCTTGTAGGCCATCACTCGCAAGGCCCTTCTCTGCCTTGAGGGAGACCGCAGTCCCATCCCTCAAGGCCACATCATCTGTGGCCCTGGGGAGTGCACACTGCTCCTTTTCCAGGGCATTTTCCACAACAACAGAGGGCATCACTTTGGGGCTGCTGGTGAGCTCTTCCACACTCACCACAGCAGGGGGTTCACAGGGACTGATGGGCTCTCTCCTACCCATCAGTTGGGGCACAACATTGCTGCTGGTGGGTACCTGCATCTCATCCACTGCAGCTGGGAAAGCAGGGAAAGGGGCAACATGCCTATCAGGGGAGACGTCTGTCCCATCCCCTGATGCAGAGGCATCTTCTTGGCTGAGGAGGAACGCATTCCCATTCCTTCTCAGCTCAGGCAAAACAGCATCCACGGGCAAAGGGTTATCAGGGAGGACCGTTGTCCCACTCCCTGATGTGGGGGAAACACAAGGGGCACTGGTGAGGAACGAATTCCCACTCACCAGTGTGGAGTGAACAGGGGCAGTCTCATCCAGGGCATCCTCTTCCCTGAATTCCTCCTCGGATGGATTACCCCTCCAGTCTTTTCCCTCTACATATCTTCTGATCCTCCGGAACAGGCCCATGTATGCTCTCTCCAGGTGCCATTCCCGCTCAACCAGGTCATCTAGTTCCCCTCCTAGCTCGGGGACATCCTGGAAACCCAGCATCGCTTCCCGGGCATCACGGATCTCCCAGAAGCGCTTCTCCTCCTGGCTTCCGAAATCAAGATCATCATCAAAAGCCTCCCACTCTATTCCTGGGCCGTTGTATACATATTGCACTGGAAAACTCCTATGGTGAATTCGACTGCCGAACCTCCTCTCCACTTCATGGCGAAGGACGGTATATCGGTCATGTAAGTCACTCTCCACCTCCACGAACCGGTACATACTCTCTTCCCACTCCGGTAGAGGAGTTCTTCCCAGGATAGGCCAGCGTAGTTCCAACAGGTCCCCTAGGCAGCTCCAGTTGGGCTCGACAGCGTCCATGGGTCCCCAATTTTCTGCCATGTCTCACTCAATGCACCCGACGAACGAAGGAGAAATCCCACCGCTCTGCCACCAATGTAACGGAAGCTGAGAAGGGACAGCGTCGCCTTCCGCTGTCGTTCCCGGGTCTCTCCTTCTTGACGCCAGATAAGGGCTGTCAGATGCACAGGTTGAAGTATGGACGGTCACTGGAAACAGTCGCAGGATCGCTGGAAGCAGGGAAGCATGGAAGAGTCCACGTTGCCGCCTGACAGTCCATGAAGTTAGGTCGCAGGAAACTGGCAGCAGGCGGTCGACGATTCAGGATACTTGGCGCAGATGGGTATCAGAGTGGACACGTTAGACCATAAGCAATACAAGACTACAGGACTCCTTGTTCACTCCAAACATAACTCACTTTATTGAAACAAACTACAGATATTTATACACAAATCTTTACATTGAACTGATGGGTGAAACCACATACAAAAAGGGCTTAATCCAATCATGTTACATGAGACAAAAGGCCAACAGCAGATGGTCTTAACAGATACAATAACTTAGACAGGATTACATTTCAGATACAAAAGGGTTTGATTGAACAAAGATTTGAGGGCTTGAACTGATTACCACACGGCAGGGGGTCTGACTGCAGTTCACAATGGCTTAGTTAACACCCAGCAGGAGGTCTTGCTACAGTACACATAATCAATGGCTTGAGGGACTGCAATACACATTGGAATAATTAACCCCTCACTGCCTATTCCGTTGGAAGCAAGCCACCAGTCTACCACAGGGCAGTAATACAGTCCATTTCCTCATTCACATAAAGCATATACAAACTATTTTTAGTGCCCAACCAGGGAAAAATGTCCACAGTTTTTGAGTGAACAGTCTTAGGGCCAGACAAGGGCTCAAGTAACGGGTAGGATCCGTTACATATGTCGACATACTAAAAGGGGGGATGTCGAAGAGGGGGGACATTGTGTAGTGCTTGGTGTACTAGTTTTCTTTATTGTAACCCTTTGAATGCCACAGGGGTGAGCAGTGCACATCCCTATGGCATTCAATGCTGTCCATGGTGCTGAAAACCATCTCTGTGTTCCCCTGCTGGCTGGGTAGGGAAGCGCAGACTCATGTTATCCCTAAGTCTCTGTTTTATTTTCCCCGACGGTGATTTCCTACTCTGAGTTGTGTGTTGTTCGCCAAAAAAAATGGGTGTTAGATTTCTGGAGGAAAATGTTGCAATTTAACTCGCGTTAGACCTAACTCCAACATTTGAATGGCTCTGGGCTTCACTTCTACATGGTCCTCTATGGGTGAGATTTTGATGTTTTGGAGACGGGCGATGTGTGTTTCAGAACTGCCGTTATTTCTTACTAGCGGGAACATCTGCATTCCTTACTTGACGTACAAAACCACCGTCACCAGTTTTTTCTGCCTATGCCAACATTTGGATCGAGCTCTCAGTTTCTACCCACAAGAACTCCATATTTTGGCCAGTTTCCTCACTAATAGCACCTCTCAAAATTGGACTTAAATCTGGTTTAAAAAATAAGCACACACTTCCCCCTTTTCTATTAATCCTGTCTCTTCTAAACAGGGAATAGCCCTCTGTATTTACAGCCCAGTCATGTGCATCATTCCACCATGTTTCTGTTATACCAATTATGTCCAATTGGTTATTAACCTCCAGCAATTCTAGTTCTCCTATTTTATCTACCATACTTCTTGCATTTGCTAGCATACAATTAATTTTGAAGTCTTTATATATATCACTCCCTACGTGCCTTTTATCTCCATCTTCATTTACTAGGAATTCCTCCCTATTTTCTACATTTATCCCCACCCTTTCTCCACCCCCCTGGTCATTTACTTGGACCCGGTTCCTATCTGCTCTATTTACCCAATTATTGCTATCTATACCCTCCCCCCCTTTCCTAGTTTAAAAGCTCCTCCAAGCTTCTTAGCATTCCCTCCCCTACCATTTAGGTGCAATCCATCACTTCCATATAGATTGTACCCAAGAGCAAAGTCAGTCCATTGCTCTAAGAACACAAAACCCTCCTTCCTACACCATTGCTTGAGCCATTCATTAAGCTCCCTGAGCTCCCTCTGTCTACCTGCACTGGGGCATGGCACAGGTAGTATTTCAGAAAATACTACCTTAGAGTGAAGTGCATTAATGAGAAGTTACTAATGAGTTGTTGTCTTTTGTGACAATTTCGAGTTAACCCTTTGAGTGCCAGACTCCTGTGAGCATGAACCTGAAAGAAACCCCGCGTTCAGTCACAGGAGAACCAAACATGGTCCCTTGATGGGTGGGAGACCTGTAACCTATATGGACTAAGATAAAAGGATTTAACAGGTAAGACTAAAATCCTCTTTTCTCTGTCGTCCAATATACGTACATCCCAAAGTTACTTGTAACCAACATTGAGTTTCCCAGAGGCAGGAATGAAGGCAAGGACCAGGCGCCTGTCCCCAAAGTGACGAGAGCCTACATGAACCAAACAGATCATAGGATGGCCCTTATAAGAAAAAGTGTCAACAGACACTAAACTGGCTTGTAACTCACCAGGAACTGTAACACAGCACATAGAACTAGAGCCAACCGGACTCAACAGTTAAGTATACTAGAAAGAAAAAGGGAACCCTAGACAGGCAAGACTGCCTCTAGGACCTTCCTACCAAGGTTGGCATCAGCCGATACCAAGACAACAACACAGTAGTGTTTAGAGAAGGTGTGCACAGACGACCAAGTGGCTGCCTTACACAACTGATCAGCAGAAGCTTGGAATGACAAAGAGCGTGTCACACGAACAGTGTGCGATGCACACAGAACTTAAGGCAGCGCGCCATGTCCAAAAAGTGGAGATCCCTCTCCTTGTCAGAAGAAGGGTCAGGACAAAAAGAAGGCAGTACGGTTTCCTGGTTGATGTGGAACTCATGCTGAGAAGTGCGAAGAACCACCTTGTCCTTGTGAAACACCAGAAAGGGCAGTTTACAGGACAAAGCGTGCATTTCGGCGACTCTGCAGCCCGAAGACTCGAAAGGAGGGCACTGAAGGATGCCCAGAATCAAGTTAAGATCCCATGGAGGAGCAGGGTTCTTGAAGGCAGGAGAACATAAACAACACCCTGAAAGAAGACTTTGACATCTGGGAGAATGGCAATACGTCTCTGGAAGAAGACAGAGAGTGCAGAAGTCTGAACCTTCAAGGAGCTTAGGCTGAGTCCCTTGTCCACTCCGTCCTGTAAAAAGGACAGGATAGTAGGAAGGTCAAAGTCTTGAGAGGAAAGATACTTATCCACACACCAAGAGTGAAAATAGACCAGACTCTGTGGTACGCCTTAGAGGAAAAAGGCTTCCGAGCACGAAGCATAGTTGCCACCAAGCCAAAAGAGAAACCCTTCTTCTTCAATATTGAGGATTCAACCGTCATGCCGTCAAACCCAGACGATTCACATTCTCCTTCCACAGATATCCCTGTAGAAGAAGGTCTGGTCTGCAGGGAAGCCGAAAGGGCTCCGCCACGGATAGGTCCAGGAGCTCCATAAACTAGCCCTGACCAGGCCAGTACGGAGCAATTAGAACAACAGGAGATTCCTCCAGGCATAGTTTCCTCAATACCTTGTGAAGCAAGGAACGGGAGGAAAGATGTACTTGAGAGAGAAGTGCCATGGAATCGACATGGCATCCACTGCTACAGCTAGAGGATCCCTCCAGCATGAGCAAAACAATGGATCCTTCCTGTTGTGTCTTGTTGCCATCAGGTCAACGTAGGGAAGTCCCCATTTATGAAAAATGAGGTTGAAGACGTTGTGGTGGAGTTCCCACTCTCCTCTGTCTATGGTGTATCGACTTAAGAAGTTTTCCAGAACGTTGTCCGCTCTAGGAATATGAACAGCGGATATGGCAGGAACATGGTCCTCTGCCCAAGATAAAATGGCCTTGACCTCCAACCAAGCCACGAGACTTCTTGTACTGCCTTGTTTGTTGATATACGCCATGTCTGTGGTGTTGTCAGACTGGACTCGAACTGAACTGCCTGAAGCTCCAGAACGCTGATGGGAAGGAGAGATTCCTCTGTTGACCACCAACCTTGGGCATTCAGGTGACCCAGGATCGCTCCCCAGCTGGATAAGCTGGCATCCGTCATGACCGTGGTGCAGAAGGGTATCAGGTAGGGCCTGCCCTTCATCAGATTGGAGATGTCTAGCCACTACGACAGACTCCGCTCCACATGAAGGGATAGAGACACCAACTTCTTCAAGGGATAAAGGCTCTTCAGCTCTGACCTAAAAAAGGAAGTATCCACAGACCAGATATTACGCCAGAGCGCATGTCTGGCAACCACAGATATGGATGAACCCCTAGCAATCAAGCGAATAGTGTCAAAAATAGCTGCAGACACATAATGCTGAGCTTCAGAAATGTTGGCCAAAAGCCGCAGCAAGTCAGCTGTGGGAGCACCTTGACGGACAGCAATAGTAAGCTGCTTGGTCCAGACACCTGAAGTAGTGAAGACAGCTTTTAGAGAGGTCTCAAGTTTTGTCTCAGTCCAATCCCTGAAAACAGAGGTGTCCACCAGTGGCAAAGCCGTGGATTTAGAAAGCCTGGAAATTGGGGCATCCACCTTAGGGGGTTGAGCCCACTGTGCTAACGCTGCTTCTGAGACGGGGTACAGCTTAACAAACTTTCTGGACAAGGTATATGTCTTGCCAGGGGTTTTCCACTCATCTAAAACAAGCTGGTCAACAGTGGCACTATGTGGAAAAAAGGACCTCTGCTTCTTAGGCATCTGAAATACATCAGAAGGATCCTTAGGTGTTTCAGAAATGGAGGAATGTTCAGAGTATTGAGGACTGCCCTGATCAGGCTCTCATTTGATGGTTCAGGGTCAGCTTCAAAAGGGTCCCCAAAGAATTGGGAGGAAACTTCCTCAGAACATTCACCCTCATCTGAGTCCACCAACAATTCCTCTTCAGAGGAATTAGACACGTCACGGACACTCTGTGGTTTGGGAACAGAAGACCTGAATGAAGAAGGGGGCTGCCAAGACTGGAAGACCCCCTGTAATTGGGTACGAAGGAGTTGCAAGGCAGACCTTAACTCCTAAGTAGTAGCCTTGAACTCCTGCATCCACAGAGGCTCTAGTACATGGTTGGAGGTCCCTGGTGGAGAGGCATGAGCAACAGTGCATGAAGGGCACAAATGACCGGAGTATTCTCTAGGAAGCCTTGATTGACATGAGGAGCAATGCGCAATGGGGGTCACAGACACCCCAGTATCCTTAGTCTTAGGTCTAGCTCCAAGTCCCAACGGGTCTGACATCCTAACAGGGTATTAAACGTCTGATGATATGAGGAAAAACCCCAAACACCATGTGCAAGATTCAATGTTCACCCCAGAAATAGTGAAAATGCACTTAACTGGCAGGCGAAAGGTTAATATGCTGAGGAGAGAGGAACAGTCCAAGCCCTGCGTAGGATACTTGTGAAGGGAAAGCTAGAAAATGGCATCCATTCAGTAGCCAATCAGAAAAAAGCCCACAAAGCGGGAGCTTATGGGAAATGTAGTTTTCCCTTCAAGTACCCCAAAAACAGTGCCCGACGCCCCCTGAGCTCCCCAATACACTCAGAACGTAAACCGGATGACAAGACAAGGGTAGACAAACAGAATGAGCCGTCTCTGAAGTCGCTATGTGGAGCGGTTGCAGAGATTTGCCCCAAAGTGTAAAGTCCCACAGAGGTGAATAGAGCATGGCGTCTATGAGGTAAAGCAACTCAATAATGAAGTATAGAAAAGTAATTCCAAAAGTTGGAAAACACATAAAATTCACCAGTGATAATAAAAAAACACTAAGCCCAAGGGGAAAAGTGTAATAATACCTCAAAAGAGCCCAATGTGGCAAGCGAGAGGTTAATTTACCACAGAAACCCAAAGTTCCATAAAGCCAACAGACAAACATGTAAACCCAATGAGTGCAGGCATATGTAGTAGGAACTTCAAAGGAGACCCCTGTGCGGAGGGGAAGCGTGGGACAAGTGGACTTCTGCACTCAAAGGGTTGCTCACCTTTTTAGCAGGTCTTCTGTCTTCAGATTACCATTTGTAAAGAAGAAGCCTTAGTGGGCTTTCTCCTAGGGAAAGAAAACAATAAATATATCTAAAAACCTAGCAGAACTGTTCTCTTGCCTTTCCTGTTCAAGGAACAAATCTAACTGGTTGGGGATTGGCTGGTGCACAGTTAAGGGAGAGAAGGAAGGCTCCACCGTGCACTTCTTTCCAAGAATTGTTCCTTCCTACTTAACCCCATGCCGACAATGGACGTACATGTACGTCCCGCAGAAACTGTCACTTAGTGACAGAGGACGTACATGTACATCCAGGAAGTAATTCGGCAGAATGCCAAAAAAAAAAACCCTGTCGATAAGTGGCGGCCGCAGGCGCGCAGCAGGTCACTAAGGGGTTAAAGGGGTGGTCGTCTTCCCAAAGTTACCTGTAACCTATATTAGACGACAGAGAAAGTATAATGGCTGCCCCCTGCATACAGAACAATATATAACAGTGCACACAATAGTGATTAATTAATACAGTGCCCTCCATACAATACATTTTGAGCAGTGCCCCCTATCAACATTGCCTTCTTCACAAACGTAGATGCACTGACAAAAGTGGTGTAATTCTTTGAAAAATCAACTGCATCAAAGGGAAGTGACAATTCTCACCTTAAATGTTTTTAACCCCTCAATACCTTTACAAACTCTTTATAAAGCAAAGGGTTAAAAGCCTAATTTAGATTAATGCAAATCTTAGGAATTTGTATTTCTTCCAATTGGTTAGCTCCAGCCTGACAGTGCTACATGAGAGCAGTGCTCAATACTCTCCCAACCCAACCTGGTAATACAGTATAAGGCTAGCCCTCTACCCCCAGAAAGTATAATGGCGGTCATCTCCACATAGCAGAATGACAGCAGTGCCTCTCCTCACAGTTCCTCTTATTTTGTGTAGTAGTAGTAATTACACGTGAAGTGAACGGTGTTCTGCAAACCCCCCAGGATTTATGTCTGACCCTCTAACAAAGCAAAAGCCAATGCTGGAGGAGAAAGCGAGGAAGCCACAGGACTGGAGACACGGAATATGCCGGTGGCATTTATTTCCCATCGTAATTACTTGAGAACTTGATAGGTCTAACACTGAAGGTGGTTAAAGGAGCAAAAAACTATCAGTTACTTAATTTTCTTATAGCGCCAGATGGGGAAAATTATTTTTTGGTACTCAAATATTACAATTATTTATGAAACGTGCTTCGATGGAGTGGCAATATGACCTAGAATCCAACATTTCAGCCAATTTCACACCTCAATCAAAAAATATGAGAAAAATAAAAATGTCAAATAATATAGAACTTTTGTTCAAACATCAACAGGAAACCCTTTTAGGTTTCTATAATATATAGTGTGCTATATATTTCCTTTTCCTACCCCACTACAGTATTTGGCAAAATTGTTTACAGTTGAACATCAGTTTCTCTATTTTGGTGAAAATAAAAGGTGGCTGAGGTGTATACAAGAGAGTGCAGTGCAGTCCTACTATAATTGTGTCTATCCCAATCAATGTATTGCTGTCTCACCCCCTTTTAGACCTCTTCTTCCATACAGCATTATGTTTCTCTTAAAATAGGTAAGGCATGAGCCCAAATATCATCTTACTATAGTATGACATGACCACTTGCGGTTATGCTGCTTGCCACTATTGGGGTTATGTACTAAGACGTGATAAAGGGGAGATGACTTCTCCAGTTCCTATGTTAATCTATGGTGCCTATGCACTAAGATCTCCAAAATGTAAGTGAATTGGCTCCATAAAATAACATAGGAATTGGAGAAGTGATATCACCGGAGAAGTCATCTCCATGTTATCACCTCTTTATCACACCCTAGTGAATAACCCCCTATGTGTGTTTGTCTATCACACAGTTTGTGGTATTTCCAAAATTTCCTTCCCAAGATTTTACCACCATCCTACTTCTCCATACCACCTTCTTCTATACCTCTCACCCCATCTCAAACACCCCCTCCCCACACTTTTCTTGTACTGTTTTTTAGGTTTTTCTTCAACCCATCTGTATTTCACTTTCCAAGCTGTTGCCAAATTTCTAACATATTCTCCAGCCTTATTATTATTCTTTACTTATATAGCGCCAACTAATTCCGCAGTGCTGTACAATAGTAACATAGTAGTTTAGGTTGAAAAAAGACTTGCGTCCATCTAGTTTAACCCTTTTCCTATTCCTGTTTACCATAGTTGATTCAAAAGAATGCAAACCCCACCCCCCTCAATATAGCAATTTAAAATTCTGCCTTGAATGGGGGTGGGGTGGGGGGGTGGAATTCCTTCTTGATTCCAAATCAGATTTCTCCCTGGATCAACAAGCCCTAACTAAATATTAGTCCCAATACTAACGGACATAGCCCTCTGGACATACAGAGATATTAAAGGGATTGTAATGTTTCACAAAAACAACAGCTCCAATTAATCTTCATAGTATTTGAGCCATAGAGAGTGTTATTTCAATACTGTCAGAGTTGTAGTTCAAGAGTAATTGAATGATAAAGTTTCCCCCTCCCACCCCTTCTACCTAGTGTAAGCCCCCTCTCCTCAGATGAGGAATCTGGTCCATAGACCAGACAGCTCACAGCAAGGAACAATCTTTTTACTGTGAGTACAATGAAAACCCTGCCCCACTTGACAGGTTTTTCAGCTTTTTCCCCTATCTTAATTGAAGATTGTCCCACTCTGCAATCTACATGGACACACCTTACTGCTCTGAGCTGAGTAGTGTTATATCAGTAAAAGGGGCGTGAAGGAGATACTTTATCATTCAATCATTCTTGAACTACAACTCTGACGGATTGAAATAACGCTCTCCAAGGCCTAAATACTATGATGATGAATTAGAGCTGCTTTTATTATGAAACATTACTATCTCTTTAAATAGTACAAATCACACGTGGAGAACAGAAGGATCAGAGGGCCCTGTTTGTGAAAGGTTACAGTCTAGAGGGCCTTATCTTCTAATACCTTTATTGCCCCTCCTAGATTATATCTGACATTTCTCTAATATACAGGGTTAACTCAAATTTATAATGCTTGACTGGTCATCAGTGATTTATTAACTCAACTGACAGTCCTTCTAAACGGCTTTTCACTGTCGTCCAATACAGGTTACTGGTAACACTGGGAGGCGATCCGCCCCTTTAAGTAGGCAGGAACATTTCTCTAAATGTATGCAGGGGGTGGAGCCTCCCCTCCCTTCTAGGCTGCTCCTCAGTCAGCACAAGCCAGAACGATTTGTTCCTCTGTGTGTTCACACCAGGTGGAGAACATCTCTCTTCAAACTTTAGTTTCTTTATTATTTTTGCAAATATACAATACCACCATTAGGCGGGTTACCATGGCTGTCAAATGCCCTCTTTAAAGTGGCTAGCACAGTGTCCAGGGTACTTCTGGACCTTTTGCCCTGATGAGGGAACAACTTGATTTCAAGTACTTCCCTGGGGATTATCCTCTATGGTAATTCTTTACTCATTTGGTAACCTGAAGTCCAGAGGAAAGGTGAGACACCCTTTGAGTGCCGAAGGTCCACTTGTCTCTCAGTGTCCCTTCATTGGGCTTGTACCTGGGAGTTCTCATTGTGCACTCCAGCACTCATTGGGTGTTTTTCTGTATCTTGCAATGTATATACAATTTATATGTGTATGTCTTGGGTTTTGGAGCAGTTTATGTGGGATTTAACCCTTTCTCTGCTGGGTTTCCAGTTTTATGGGAATTTTAGGATATTTCCTTGGTGGGGTAATGTTTTCTTGCACAGTACATGTGTTTGCTATGTGTTATTGAACTTTTAATTTAAGGAATAATTTTATTAGAAATTATGTTCCGCGCCTTTAAGCACGCTTTTCCCGCATAGACACCATTGCTCCTTTACTCTCTATGGGCTTACACTGTGTGGGATGTATCTCTGGAACCACTTCTCATAGCGACTTCAGAGTGGGCTCATTTTGTTTGTCTTCCCTTGCTCTATCATCCGGTTTTGTGTTTGAGTGTGTTGGGGGACTTGGGGGGCTTTGGGCACTGTTTTGGGGTACTTGGTGAGAAAAACTACGTTTCCCATGAGCGCTCGTTTTGCGCCCTTTTTCTGATTGGCTCCCGTTGCGGCAGCCATTTTCTGAGTTCTTCTCATCGAGTATACTACGCAGGGACCGGACCTTCTCCCTCTCCTCTGCTGATTAACCCTTCTCTTGCCAGATAAGTTTAGTTTTAAACGTTTCTGGGGTGAATACTTAATCTTTCACACTTTAATTGGGTGATTTCTGTCAGTGGGGTATATCTGACACTGTGAGTATGTCTACTCCGCTGGAGCTTGGGACTAGACATAAGACTAAGGAGGCTGGGGTATCAGTTTCCCCCATTGCGCATTGCTCCTCCTGTCATTCAGGGCTGCCTAGGGAATTCTCTGGTCATTTATGCCCAGCATGCTCAGAAGGTCCTGACAGGAACCCAGGGCCTTCCAGCCATGCTATAGAGCCAGCTTGGGTAAAAGAGTTCAAGGCTGCAACTAGGGATCTCAGATCCACTCTTCAGCTCTTTCCCTCTCAGGTTCAGGGTGCTCTTCAAGTATGGCAGACTCCCTCCACTGTCAGGACCTCCCTGCCCAAGCCACAGGGAGCTCCTGACGTATCTGATTCTTCTGAGAAAGAATTGTTGCAGGATTCTGATGTTGAGGATGGTACAGTTATTGAGTCTACCAGATCGGCTGGAGACCCTTTTGAATGTGATCCTGAACTCTCTGCTGAGGGTTTGATCAGGGCTGTGTTGACCACCCTCAATCTCCCCTTGTGCCAGGAGACTCCTCTTGACCCAACGGATGTGTTTCAGAAACCTTCAAAGGCTGTTACTTGTTTTCCTACTAACCCTACTCTTGAATGTTTAGTTTCTGATCCGTGGAAAAATCCTGATAAGTCCTCTTCAGTCTCAAAAATGTTTGCCAAGCTTTATCCTTTTCCTGAGACTGAATTGGCTAAGTGGGTTCATCCTCCCAAGGTGGATGCTCCAGTTTCTAGGTTGTCCAAATCTACTGCTTTGGCTGTATCTGATGCTTCTGCTTTACAGGATTGGACTGACAAAAAGTTAGAGACCTGTCTTAAGTCTATTTTTGCCTCTATTGGTACTGCCATGCGACCTACTTTCGCTGTGGCGTGGGTTAACCGGGCCATTGCGGTCTGGACTGAACAGCTTACTGTGGCGGTCTGCCAAGATGCGCCAGTGTCAGAGCAGTTGCAACTACTTGCTAATATTTCTGAAGCTCAGAATTATGTTTCTGACGCTGCCTTTGATGCTGTTCGCATGATGGCAAGGGTTTCCACTTCTTCTGTGGTGGCTAGACGTGCTCTTTGGCTAAAAATTTGGTCTGCTGACACCGCTTCCAAGAAAGTTTTGCTTTCTTTGCCCTTTCAAGGGACTTCCCTGTTTGGATCTGAGCTAAAGGAATTGATTAGCGAGGCTACTGGGGGTAAAAGTACTCTTCTACCCTCGGTCTTTAAGAAGAACTTTCCAGCTAAGCGCTATCGGTCCTTTCGTTCCTTCCAAGCTGAGACACGCCCCACGTCCCAGGTGGTTCCGCCTGCTCCACACGCCTCCTCCAAGCCCAAACAGTCCTGGAAGCCCAAGGTTGCCCACAAGACCAAGGCTTCCAAGACTGCTTCGGCATGACTCGCCGAACCCAGGTCCGCATCCTGCTGTAGGTGGGCGGCTTCACCTCTTTCGCCGGGTTTGGGAGGATTTGGTGGCGGACCCTTGGGTTCTTCAGGTGGTGTCAGAGGGATACAAGATCCCTTTCTTTTCCCTTCCTCCTTTTCGCTTCCATTTTACTCGTCCTTCTCAGGACTCCACAAAAAGGCGTCTATTCGACGACGCTATTCAGGATCTTTTGGACAAGGACGTCCTGGAATCAGTTTCTCAGGAGGACATAAGTTTAGGATTTTATTCCAACCTTTTCGTTGCAGCCAAAAAGGACGGCGGAGCTCGTCCTATTTTGGACCTCAAGGATCTCAACTCCTTTGTTGTGAGCACCCACTATCGACAGGAATCTCTGCACACTGTGATCGCTGCTATGTCTCCGGGGGAATTCCTTGCTTCCCTGGATCTTCAGGATGCATATCTACACATCCCTATCCATCTAGAGAGCAGGCGGTACCTCAGGTTTGCCTGCGACAGGGGTCATTTTCAGTTTTTGGCTCTTCCCTTTGGGCTGACAACGGCTCCACAGGTTTTTCAACGAGTCCTGGGAGCATTGATAGCTGTCATCCATCGGGATGGCATCAGAGTGACTCCATACATGGACGACTTACTCTTAAAGGCGGCATCAGCAGATATCCTTCATCAGCAGGTTCAGGCCTGCATTCAAACTCTCAATCGCCACGGATGGATTGTGAATCTGGACAAGTCAGACTTGGTTCCATCTCAGCGGATAATCTTCCTGGGTCTTCTGTTCGACACTCAGCTATGTGTGGTGTTTCTGCCGGAAGGGGTGGCTCATCAGATTGCTCTACAGGTATCGAAGATTCTGGCCCTCGAGCGGATTCCAGTGCCGAAATTGACCTCTCTGGTGGGGAAATTCATCTCCACAATAGAGGCGGTGCCGTTTGCCATGGCGCACTCCAGGGAACTTCAAAGGTTCGTGATCCAGACGTGCCGGAATCGTCCAGACAATCTGAAGCTGTCTGTCCCTCTGCTTCCTCATGTCGAGTTGAGCCTGGAATGGTGGTTGGATCTTTCCCATCTCCTGAAAGGGAGATCCTTCCAGATCCCTTATTAGACCATGGTCACGATGTATGCCAGCCTCCTGGGTTGGGGGGCGGTATTGGGTCGCTTCAGTGCCCAGGGGAAGTGGGGACTGGAGGAATCTCTTCTGTCCATCAACATTCTGGAACTCTGTGCAATCTTCCTTGCTCTACACCATTGGGAATCTCAACTGGAGGGTTGTCCAGTCAGGGTTGAGTCCGACAACGCCACCGCAGTGGCCTACATCAACAGGCAGGGCGGGACAAGAAGTCTCGCCGCCTGGTTAGAGGTCAAGGCCATTTTGTCTTGGGCGGAAGTTCATGTTCCCGTCATTTCGGCGGTTCACATTCCAGGCGTAGACAACGTCATGGCAGACTTTCTCAGTCGTCACACAGTCGACAGCGGAGAGTGGGCTCTTCATCCGGAGGTGTTCCAACTCCTCACTCAGATGTGGGGGGTTCCTGTGGTGGATCTGGTGGCAACAAGACACAACAGGAAGGTTTCAGTGTTCTGCTCTCGGTGGAGGGATCCACTGGCTCTGGCAGTGGACGCCTTGTCAATTCCTTGGGAATTCTCCCTAGCATACATCTTTCCTCCTCTTCCAGTGTTGATCAGAGTCATCCAGAAGCTGAAGATGGAGCGTTGTCTGGTTATTCTGATCGCTCCGAATTGGCCTCGTCCGGACCTGATGGCTATGTCTGTGGTGGATCCTTTTCCGCTTCCCTCTCGTCCAGATCTTCTGCTGCAAGGCTATCTGTGGAAGGAGGATGTTCATTGTCTTCATATGATGGCTTGGAGGTTGAATCCTCAATTCTGAAGAAAAAGGGTTTTTCCTCTGCTGTGGTGTCTACGATGCTACGTGCTCGTAAGCCTGTGTCTTCTAAGATTTATCACCGAGTCTGGTTGACCTTTGTAGCATGGTGTGCTGATAGGGATCTATCGCATGATTTTAATCTTCCTACTGTGCTGGCCTTTTTACAGGACGGCGTTGATAAGGGGCTCAGTCTGAGTTCTCTTAAGGTCCAGACTTCAGCGCTTTCTGTCTTTTTCCAGAAGCGTATTGCTGTTCTTCCTAACGTCAAAGTTTTCTTCCAAGGCGTGGCTCATGTTCGTCCCGCTTTCAGGAGTCCGGCTCCTCAGTGGGATCTCAATCTAGTTTTGGGGGCTCTTCAACGACCCCCCTTTGAGTCCTTGGCCACTATTCCCTTGCGCCTTTTGTCCTGGAAGATGGCCTTCCTTTTGGCTATTGTATCAGTTCGCCGGGTGGCGGAATTACAAGCATTGTCTTGTAAACCTCCTTATCTGGTGTTCCATAAGGATAAGGCTGTGCTTCGCACTTCCAAGGAGTTTTTGCCTAAAGTTGTCTCTGAATTTCACATCAATCAGGAGATTGTGGTGCCCTCTTTCCGCCCTAACCCTTCCTCTGACAAGGAGAGGGATGTTCATTTGTTGGATGTTGTGCGTTGTCTCAAGTTTTATGTTCATCACACTGAGTCTATCAGGAAGTCTGATGCTCTGTTTGTCATCCCTGAGGGGCCTAGGGCGGGGAGACCGGCATCCAAGGTGACTATTGCATCTTGGATAAAATCTACCATTCGTAAGGCTTATGAATTGCGGAATAAGCATGTGTCGTTTCGGGTCACTGCTCATTCTACCAGATCAGTTGGAGCCTCTTGGGCCTATAAAAATCAAGCGTCTGCTGATCAGCTGTGCCGGGCGGCCACTTGGTCCTCTGTGCACACATTTTCGAAGCACTACCATGTGGATGTGCTGGCCTCGGCTGATGCCAGCTTTGGGAGGAAGGTCCTGGAGGCAGTTTTGCCTGTCTAGGATCTTCTTCTTCTGAGGTTCTTAGTGCTTCCTTACTGTTGAGCCCTGTTGGCTCTGGTTCAGTGTGCTGTGTTTGTTTTTGGGGTCTGTTCTTCCCCTAGTTGGTGTCCGTTAACACTTCCGATTGTTGGGATCCCTGACCGGTTGGTTCATGGAGGTTCTGGTGACTCTGGGGGCCTTACGCCTGGTCCTTGCCTTCTTCCCGCCTCTGGGAAACTCAATGTTTGGACATCCGAGTGTTACCAGTAACCTGTAGTGGACAACAGTGAAAATAGGATTTTAGTCTTACCTGTTAAATCCTTTTCACTTAGTTCATACAGGTTACTGGTCTCCCACCCTGTCAAGAGACCATGCTTGGCTCTCCTGTTGCATTCTGTGGAAGTCCTTTGGGGCATGCTCACAGGAGTCTTCTTCTTCTCTTCTCTCTCTGGTCAGTGTTAGTGTCTCAAATCATTCTGGCTTGTGCTGACTGAGGAGCAGCCTAGGAGGAAGCGGAGGCTCCACCCCCTGCATATACATAGAGAAATGTTCCTGCCTACTTAAAGGGGCGGATCGCCTCCCAGTGTTACCAGTAACCTGTATGTAAGTGAAAAGTGAAAGGGATTTAACAGGTAAGACTACAATCCTATTTTCTTTAACCCCTTAGAAAATAAAATGAAAATAAAACTCTTTCCTTTTCTAAAAAGATAGACAACAGTAATTCTTATCCTCTGAATTTACATTCCCATGCCTGTAAAATGTTATTCTCTAAACTTTCTGTGAATAAATAAGATCTTGCTACTTTGGTTTCCTTAGCTTCCAACAGCGTATGAGTGCATAATTCTTTCCTCCGCTTTATGCATTTGTTTAGAAAAGTATGGATTAAAAGAATACAACAGGCTTTGAATTTATTTATTGTTTTACAAGGTACAGTACATTACATAATTATTCTGATGTGTATATTTTGGTCCATGTGAAAATCCTCTCAATATGCAGGTTTGGAGGCCAACACACATACATTATTCATCCTTAACTCGATTATGGTCTCATTGGAGGTCACTTCCATAATATCCATAAGCCTGAAATGAGAGAAAGGTTTAAAGTAACTAATCCTGATCCACACAGAACTCACCAGAAACTGTCCCATTCAAAAATGAATTCTGTCTGACCGGATGACAAGAAGAAGAGTAACATGTAGTATTCTAAATTTGGTTGTATATTTATGGTACATGTAAACAGTACATATATTTATTTGCATTTTGTCTTTCATTAACAAACATAATTTTTCTCATAGAAACAGGCTTGTTATATAAGTAAAAGGCTCCTTTAAACATTGTGTTAGACATTACTGTATTTGAGAAATAATGAATGTGACAGAACCCTCCATCACTTGGGCTCCTGGAGGGGGCTGAGGGCCAGCCTCCAGCCCACAGACTATGGACCTGGCCTTGGAACGGGGTATAGCTTCCCCCTAAGAATAATCACTGTCCTGTTTGCCCCTTGTCACATAAGCCTCCAAGCCCTGGGCTCCCAGAGGGGCCTGGGGCCCAGCCCCCAACCTACAGACTGGCACAGGAACAGGGTAGTGTATTTGTAGAGAGAATTATGCTCTGGTCTGAGGGTTGTCATTCAATTATGTAGTGATGTAATTAGGTTTGCTGTTTACAGTCCTATTGTCCCACTGTATAGTTAATTCACTCATGTCTGGCCCCATTGTATCCTGTCACCACCTACCCATTGTTCCATCACACAGTATATTTACACTCCCATTGTGTACATAGTATGCCATGTTTCTACTCTACTGTGTCTTCCCCCACCCATTGACCCTTTGTAAAGTTGTGTATTCCCTTTGTACTATTGTCCTTCAGTTACATATAAAACATCTCCTGTTTTGAAAGAAAGTGGAGTTCTGATTCTAACTCCCTACACTGGTGTTGCCTGGTGGACTTGGGGCTGCTTGCTGTATCCAGAGTGTGTTCACCCTACACTGAGTCGTGCCTAAGTGACTGCAGCTATGATCCTGGTTCCTGGCTGGTGGAGGCCCTGAGTATTGTCCTGGGTTAAAGGGATAGTAATACTTCTTTTTAACTTTATTTTATTTTGTAGGCATTAAAAAAACATGAAGAATGATATAAGTCTTATCTCTCAAACCTTTATGGTTTATGAGATATTCACAAGCAAAGTTTCCCCCTCCTGCCCCTTTTACCTAGTGTAAGCAATCTCTTCTCAGATGTGTAATGCAGTCTATAGACCAGACAGATAACAGAAGGGGACACTCTTATTCCTATGAAAACAATGAAATCCCTGCCCCCCTTGACAAGCTTTTCAGGTTTTTCCCTTATCTTAATTGAAGATTGTCCCTCTCTGCAGTCTACCTGGGCACCTTCCTTCTGCTGTGGCTGAACAGTGTGACATCAGTAAAAGGGGCGGGAGGGGGACACTTTGTCATTGAATTACTCTGGAACTACAACTCTGACAGAATTGATATAACACTCTCCAAAGTCCAAATACTATGATGATTAATTAGAGCTGCTTTTATTATGAAACATTTAATGAAGCACAGTTTTGGCAGAGCTACTCAGTCTGAGTAAGGGTATCTGTCACAATGGAGTTAGTAAAGCTTTTAGCTGGGTTGTTTTTAGAAAGCACCATTTGTCAAAGTAATGTAAGTAGCCTCATCCAGTCAATCATTTCTGGAAGGGATTCCTATTTAGTTAAAGGGGAGCTCTCACCTCTGTTAAAGTCCTTCTTACCTTAAAGTGCTAACCAAGTTTATCTTCCATCCTTTTTTTTTTTTTTTTTTAACGTAATGCAGTATGTAACCTTTTAATAAATAAACAAGTGACATCTATTAAGGACCGCAACTTGTCAATATGTGCCTCTTCCCCTCCCCAATTGTGCCTCGTTCCCACCTTCTACTCTGGCAGAGGCTTCCTCCATGTGAGCTGCAGTGCTCTCATTGGCAAGAGAGAGCTCCAACTCACATGGAGGAATCCTCTTATCATCGGTGGTGGTGGGAATGAGGCACCACTGGGGAGGGGAAGAGATGAAGACTGACAGGCTGCGGTACACAGCTGTACTGCAGTCTGTCCCTAACTGAAGTCAACGGCTTATTTTAAAATAGGTAAAATCTTGGGGCTATAGGTCACCAACAGATGAAGCTGTTATCTCATACGGTGGCCTATCTTTGTCACAAACATCTCACTCTGATGGCAGGAATGGGTGGGTAGGACAACTTCTCTCTCTCTCTCTCATCTCTGCCACTACAAGTCTCTGTCTCTTCCTCTCCTGGTAGCCATGATTTACCAGCCACCAAGCAACCCTGCATCCTTTATCTCTGACTTTTACATTTGGCTCTCTGTCTTTCTTTCCTCAGACTCTTCTATATTACTTCTTGGCAACTTCAACTTACATACTGATTCATCCAGTGCTTCCCAATTTCTTTTTATGACCTTGTCCCGTGGCCTTCAACAGTGGACTGCTGACAGCACTCACAGAGAAGGCCACTATCTGGACCTAGTTTTCACCAGAAACTGTTCAATTTCTTACTTTGCAATTTTCCCATTTCCTCTCTCACCATCTTACCTCCTTCAAACTCTTGCATACCTTCCCCTGATTCCCCCTAAAACACCTTTCCTAACCAAGAACTTACAAACTCTCAAACTACCAGACCTAGCATCTACTGTAAAAACGTCCATCTTTTCTCTCTGCTCTACTACTAACCTAGACTCTTTTGTCCAAGAATATAACACTTCAATAACTTCTTTGGATCAGCATGCTCCTCTCCAACTTCAACAAACCTGGCCTAGGGATCCCAGGCCCTGCCTAAATTAATCAACCTCTTAACTCTGAACCTGTTGTTGAGTTGCATAACATCTCTGGCAAAAGTCTCATTCTGTTGCCGACTTCCACCATTATAAATATATTTTATCTTGTTCTCACACAGCTCTTACCCAGGCTATACAATACTACATCTCTAACCTAATCACTACTTGCAAATCTAAACCACTTTAAATCTTTGATTTTCTCCTCTAATCCCCAGCCTTAAACTGCTCCTTTTTCTCCAATTCTCCACAGGACTTTGATGACTTTTTAAAGATAAGGTGCAGTCCATTCAGCAAACCATACCATACCCTCCACATTCTGTCCTCCATCCCCCCACACCGATTCCTAGCTCACTTCAAGCAACCCTCACCTTGTTCACCCATGCTACAGAGGAGGAAATATCTATGGTACTATCCCCCTCCCTGCTCACTACATGCCCCTAGATCCCGTGCCCTCTCACCTTATCAAGGCTCTTGCAGCTACTCTTGTTCCCAGCCTTACTAATACCTTTAACTCCTCTCTTTCTACTGTAGCCTCTCCCTCCTCATTTAAACCTGCAAATCATTTAAACATGCAACAGTCAAACCTATACTCAAAAAACCCTCACTAGACTCTGCCTGTCTTTCAAATTACCATCCAGTTTCACTCTTTCCCTTTAACTCAAACACCTCATATTATCACGCTTAATCTCTTTTCTCAATTCCAACTGTTACTGACCCATTACAGTCAAGTTTACAGTATACTAATCCTACTAAATCTCTCCGCTGCCTTTGATGCTGTTAATCACACACCCCTACTGGACACACTACACACACTTGGCATCCATTAAATATCTCTAGAATGGATTACCTCCAATCTTTCAAACCATACTTTCAATGTTTCTTTTGCTAACACATTCTCTTCTCCTCATGACCTCTCAGACAGTGTAACTCAGGGATCAGTCTTGGGAGCACTTCTCTTTTACCTCTACACTCTCTCACTTTGTGAGCTCATCTCATCTCTTTGCTTTAATTAATATCTATACATGGATGACATACCTCTTCCCCTGACTGCATTCAGGCTGTGTAGTCTCAAGTCACTAAGGCTCTGATTGTATCCCCACCCCCACTGCTAAAACAAAACACCTGCTGGCATTTTTTCAAGCATGGTAAACAATTAGATCACCAGTGGTAAAAAATACAGAGAAGAAAAAAAAAAAAAAAGCACATTGTGCCCTAAAGTTAGTGCCCATTGGGACCCATTATAACAAGTCTTGTTTCCCCATTCAGTTACATGCATTAGGTAATAACATGCGCAGAGTCCCCTAACACATTTTTTTAACCTGCCGATGCGGGAGTTGAAGGGAAAAAAGCCCTAAGTGACCGGTTTATATATTGATATGGGGCCCTAAGCTCCATATCAATCATCCAAAGTATGAAAAAAAGTGTCAATTGTTAGTAGAATTGACCCTATGAGTGCCAGTACACAGCATTGCTTACCCTACTGGCACTCACAGGGATAATACGACAGTCAAAAAACATCCCCTGAAAAGAAACACCTGTAATACGGATTTCCAGCAGGGTCTTCAGCACCCTGGTCACCTACTGTCCGCCTTCTTCAATCTTCGTTTATCTACTGTCTTCTGGTCTTCTGTTTCGGAAAGACGGCCCTGTAAATAAAATATATAAAGTCAACATTAAAATTCTTTTTAAAAAAATGTGTCCAAGTAATGCATCCGTTAACCCTTTGAGTAACGGAGGGGTACGCAATGCATTGCGTACCTCTCTGGTACTCAAAGGTTTAAATCTCTGCTGGCATTCCAATAATAAAAAATAATACTGGGCACAATGTGAAAAAAAAATATTTTCCAAATCCGTGTTACATAATAATTTTTTTCTCCCCATAGAAAATATGTTTTTCCATTCCAAAAACAAAATATCCTCTGGTAATTAAAGTGTTAAAGATGCTGCCGCCACTGTCGCTGGAAGCATTGCAGGCCAAAAATCCTTGAAACCTTTCGGGCCATTGCCGGAACGTCTCTGTAAAAAAATCAAATAGAGACTAGCTTTTATTTGGCCAGTCTCTATTCTAAATTGTTTAGAGCCTTCCATTAGCTGGAATGTGTGCTTATGCACCTCCCAGCCAATCAGCTTCTAGCGGTGGGATGACAAAATCTGCTAGAACCTTATTAGCTGGGAGGTGCATAAGCACACATACCAGCCAATGGTAGGCTGGAAACCATTTTGAACAGAGTGGCCATATAAAAGTAACAGCGGCTGAGGCGGCAGCATTTTTAACACTTTAACTGCCAGAGAGAGATATTTTTTTCACATTGGGGCCCAACATTATTGCTCTGCAATGCGTTGAATACTCCCCAAGCACTTAAAGGGTTAAAAAATGCATTATTTTGACACATTTTCTAAAAACAATTTTAATGCTGACTTTCTTTTTTTTTTTTCCGAGACATCTTTTGGACACAGCAGAAGAGAAGTAGATAAGATGAAGAGTAAGAAGAAGAAGTGAAAGAAGAAAGATACAAGAAGGCAGAAAAAGACTGACAGTGGATTACAGTTAAGTGTTATACAGATGTGGGTGTTAGGGCTAGTATTGTTGCACTTCACTGTTAGTGGTAGTATAGGATTAGTGTTTGGGAGGGTGTCTGTGTGTTGACTCCACACTCAGTGTTTGACAGTGGCCTAGATTCACTAAAGGTCGATGCTGCGGTGATATGATCTTGTTGATGTGTTTGAAACACTTAGACATTTCGATGTAAACATATTCACTAAAATGTTCAGATGCAAGGGGAGGGAGAAGGTCCCTATTAGCATACAGGATTGTCGAAGTGCTGTCAATGTGGAAGGGATCTCCACACTATGACAATTCTGAAGTTTAACAGCATTATCTTTAAGCACCATGGATAGCATTGAGTGCCGTAAGTATGTGCATTGATCACTCATGTGGCACTCAAAGGGTTAAAAATAAAACTGCTGCCTTCTTTTCTTCCTACTCAAGCCAGCTGGAGTAGAAGTCCTACTAGTGAACCCTTTCACTGGGTTCATTCATTCATGAGAAGAGAAGGGCTGCTCTTTCATGAATTAATCAATCACCAGTTTGTGAATGACCGGGTGACTGATTAATTCATGAATGAGCAAGGCAGCGTTGCACTTCTCATAACTGAATGAACCCAGTGACAGGGTTCACTAATAAGACTTCTGCTCCAGCCGGCTTAATGGCGTCTGGAATAAAAGAAAGGCAGCAATCGCCTTCTTTGTCGCCTGGATAGGTGATCAATTCTAGGAGGGTGTCAGGAGGGGTCTCAATGCCACCCCTCCCCCCGAGGTCTTAACTATATTTTTTATGACATATGAAATAATAAGTACTATATTTTTAACAAAGCACATTTTAAACATTTAAAGGCAAGGGTATACAGCCGCATACCTTAACTATTAACCCTTTAAGTACCAGAGGAGTACGCAAACGCATTGAAAAGCAAAGAGTACTGGTACTCAAAGGGTTAACTACACTACATATACAAAAAGGGCAGTGTATGTTGAATTATAAATGAAGAAAGAAGAATGTAATTATTGGGCATTGTATGTTGGATTTATAACATGTTGTGCAGCATGGGGAACAACACCATTGTGTGTTTGCCCCATATACACTGCCTGACACACCCAGCCTTCTTCCCTTGCCCAGGCAGCGCCCATGGTGATTTATGGCTAGCAGTGAGCAAGGGGAAAAAGGCTGAAGAGGGTCAGACAGTGTATATGGGGATCTGTGGTTACGGGAACATGTGTAGGGGACAAGCAGTGTATATGGGGTTCTACGGCTACCACTGGGCACAGGAACAAGGCTGGGGGGCAAGTAGCCAAAAGTTCCCATAGATGCTTTGTCACCGAAAGTCTTGTTCCCTTGGGAGTGCACAACATGTATAATATATGAAACATAGCTAAGGGGATAACTGTTTACTGCTTGGTGTACTATTTTTTTATTTTTAACCCTCTGAGCGCAACAGGGGTGAGAAATGCACATCCCTATGGTACTCAATGCTGTCCATGGTGCTGAAAGAATTCCGTTAACTCCATAGTAACATACATAGTGATGAGGCTGAAAAAAGGCATGCGTCCATCAAGTCCAGTCTATGCCAAAAACATCCCTGTTGATCCAGGGGAAGGCAAAACACCCTTCTGAAGCCATTTCCAATTTAGCCCCAAGTGGGTAAAAAAATTCCTTCCTGACTCCAAATGGCAGTCAGATATTTCCCTTGATCAACAACCTATCTGCATTGAAGCCACCTGTCATAATTTTCAATATTGTTCTGTACTAGATAGGCATCCATTGCTTTTTTGAAAGCAGTTGCATTATCTGCAAGTAAAAAATCCCAAGGCAAAGAATTCCATAGCTTTACCACCCTTGGGTACTGATTGACACCCACATCTGATCAGGTCCCTCCCCACGCCCCACTTGAGGCTCCTTCCTCATTCACTGTGGGACCGGATTTGCCCAAGGTAACACTGCTACTGTGATCATCGGCACAGAGTTAGAAGACACCAAAGGATTGTTTACCTCATGGTTTGGAGGCACGACGGCACAGAGAAGTAAAGAGAAGGACACGGTTCATGGCTATTTTGGGGGTAGGGACCCCAAGATGCATTATTATCAAGAATATTTAATGTGAGTATGCATTTTTCTTGCATATTTCTACGTTATGAATACATTTTACTGCATTTAGATAATTTCAATATCTCCCCTCTCTTTTTTGAGCGCTAACAATACTAGTCTTTTCCACCCTTACTGTAATGAATCCCTGCCTTTGTTTTCCTCGAAAGAGCCTTTCCTTTAGTCTTAATGGGTGACCTCTTGTTCTTAGCTCAGCTCTTTGCATAAGTAATTCACTGGATAGTTCCTTGTATTGATCTTGAATGTATTTGTTAATGGTAATCATATCACCCCTTAGACGTCTCTTATCTAATGTAAACAATCCTAGTTTGGCCAGTCTCTCTTTATAACTTAGATCCTCCAATACCTTTATTAGTTTTGCTGCAATTCTCTGCACCCTTTCCAGTTCAACAATGTCTTTTTAAGAACTGGCACCCAAAATTGTACTGTATATTGTAGATGAAGCCTAACCAAGGATTTATACAGATGTAGGATAATATTAGCATCCCTTGCATCTACCCCTGTTTTTATGCAGGTTAGTACCCTATTTGCTCTTGCAGCAGCTAAGTGACTCTGCACACTGCTGTGAAGTCTATCGTCTATCAGTACTCAAAAATCTTTCTCTAATAAGGATTCCCCAAGTTGCTTCCCATTTAGAGTATATGTAGCATGTTTATTTCTACAGGCCAAATGCATAACTTTACATTTTAACCTTACATTTATCTATATTAAATGTCATCTGCCACTTTCCTGCCCATTTACTCAGTTTATCTAAATCCTTCTGCAGAGAAAAAACATCCGGCTCTGTACGTATTTCCTTACATAGCTTAATGTCATCAGCAAAGATTGAGAAGCTACTTTCAATTCCCACTTCTAGATCATTAATAAACAAATTAAAAAGCATTGGGCCCAGGACTGAACCCTGTGGCACCCCACTTATAACTTTAGACCAATATGAAAAGATTCCATTTACAACAACTCTCTGCCATCTATCATTTAACCAGTTCTCAATCCATTTACAGATAACACCTCCCAAACCGAAGCCTTTTAATTTATGCAGTAACCTGTTGTGAGACACTGTCTCAAAGGTCTTTGCAAAATCCAACTATACTACATCAACAGCAATTCCCTTGTCCAAATTACTACTTTCTCTTTCCAATTAAGTCATTATTTTCAAATATCACTATTTCGGCTCTGCTGCAGAGCCGCCGGCTGATCCCAGGACCAGGATCTCCTGCTGTCAGTAGAGCGCTGATGTCAGGAGAAGGGGAAAGAGGAGGGGGCTTCAGATGAGAATATCTCTCAAACCATAAAGGTTTGAGAGATGGGATTTGCGCCACATAATTTATTTTTTAATAAAAAACAAAAAATACAAAACAACATAAAGTTATTATTGGATATTAGTGTGCCATTAAAATAAAGTATGGCCAGGGGTGGGTAATCTATATTATATATATATATATATATATATATATATATATATATATATATATATATATATATACACACACACACACACACACACAACCAAAAGTTGAAACAACCAGCGCTCACAGCAAAATATAGTGAACTAATTGAACAGCCCATTACATGGGCCACAGTGCCACTGCCACACGGTAGCAGGGCAGTCACACGCAGTAGAGACTGCCTGCCCATGGCTGATACAGAGCTTGACGCTCCTTCGGAGCGCCCAGCTCTATATCAGCCGCGGCACGGGCAGTCTCTACTGCGCATGACTGCAGCACACACAGCAGTGTCTACTGTGCGTGTTGCGGCGTTACACACGATTTAGCGAATTATTATATAGGATAAGTGATTTAATTGAATAGTGTCAACATTTCAATGCATCTTAGAGCATTTTCATCAGGAAAATGCTCTAAGATGCATTGAAATGTTGACACTATTCAATTAAATCACTCACTACATTTTGCTGTGAGTGCTGGGTGTTTCAACTTTTTGTTGTCAAAACGTACAACTCAGTCCTATCCTCCTCTTTGAACCTGCATGCGCCTCTGTCTCTCCGATCGCCTCGCAGAACTAACCCGCGGCCATGGCTTAACAAAGACACCAGCTTCCTCCGCTCCTGTACCCGTTCAGCTGAACGACTGTGGAGAAAGTCTGGCTCTCTGGCAGACTTTCTCCACTACAGGTTCCTCCTTTCCTGCTTTAACTCTGTTCTGTCCCTTGCAAAAAAACATTTACTTCTCACAACTAATCAACACTCATAAATCCAACCCCCGACGACTTTTCTCTTCCTTTGACTCCCTCCTTCACCCTCCATCTGCTTCCCCCGCTAACTCCATACAGCCACAAGACTTTGCTGACTACTTCAAAGCCAAGGTGGACTCCATCCGGGATAATATACCACCTTGTATATCTCCTCCTAGCCTCCCTTGTTCCCCTCCTGGCACTCTGGACTCTTTCTCACTAGTCACGGAGGAGGAACTGACTAACCTACTATCCTCCGCTCCGTCCACTACATGCGCACTTGATCCGCTCCCCTCTCACCTCATCCAATCCCTCTCCCCCACACTAATCCCTATCCTGTTACAAATCTTTAACTCCTCCTTTGCCACCGCTACCTTTCCTGATGACTTCAAACATGCTTCCTCCGCTCCTGTACCCGTTCAGCTGAACGACTGTAGAGAAAGTCTGGCTCTCTGGCAGACTTTCTCCACTACAGGTTCCTCCTTTCCTGCTTTAACTCTGTTCTGTCCCTTGCAAAAAAACATTTACTTCTCACAACTAATCAACACTCATAAATCCAACCCCCGACGACTTTTCTCTTCCTTTGACTCCCTCCTTCACCCTCCATCTGCTTCCCCCGCTAACTCCATACAGCCACAAGACTTTGCTGACTACTTCAAAGCCAAGGTGGACTCCATCCGGGATAATATACCACCTTGTATATCTCCTCCTAGCCTCCCTCGTTCCCCTCCTGGCACTCTGGACTCTTTCTCACTAGTCACGGAGGAGGAACTGACTAACCTACTATCCTCCGCTCCGTCCACTACATGCGCACTTGATCCGCTCCCCTCTCACCTCATCCAATCCCTCTCCCCCACACTAATCCCTATCCTGTTACAAATCTTTAACTCCTCCTTTGCCACCGCTACCTTTCCTGATGACTTCAAACATGCCTTAGTAAAACCTATCCTTAAGAACAACTCTTCTGACAGTAACACACCCTCTAGCTATCGACCAGTTTCTCTTCTGCCTTTTGCCTCTAAACTCCTGGAACGCTTAGCCTGCTCATGCCTGCTTGACTTCCTCAATGCATACAACCTGCTCGACCCTTTACAATCTGGATTTTGTAATGCTCACTCCACTGAAACTGCTCTTAGAAGAGTTGTCAATGATCTTCACATTGCCAAATCTCAAGGTCACTATTCAATTCTTATCCTGCTTGATCTCTCAGCAGCTTTTGATACTGTTGATCATGCACTCCTCCTCCGCATTCTTCACTCTTTAGGAATCCGCAACACAGCACTGGAATGGCTGTCCTCTTATCTATCTAACAGATCCTTCAGTGTCTCCTCTGCCACCTCTTCATCCTCCCCCATCCAACTCTCTGTTGGGGTTCCTCAAGGTTCTGTTCTAGGACCGCTTCTGTTTTCTCTTTACACAATAACACTTGGTGATCTTATTAACTCATTTGGTCTCAAATATCACCTCTATGCAGATGACACCCAGATTTACTTATCTGTACCTCAACTCACTTCTGATATCCAGGCTAAAGTCACAGATTGCCTCTCGGCTATCTCAGACTGGATGGCTCATAGACACCTCAAACTCAGTATGTCCAAAACTGAGCTGCTCCTCATCCCACCTAGACCTGGCCCTGTAGCGCCCTTCCAGGTGACTGTAAATGGCACTACCATAAATCCAGTATCAGAAGCATGGTGTCTAGGGGTGATAATTGACAACTCTCTCTCATTTTCCTCTCATATTAATGCCATTACTAAATCCTGTCGCTTTCTTTTGCGTAACATTGCAAAAATCCGTCCCTTCCTCTGTTCCTCCACAGCTAAAATTCTTATACATGCAATCATTCTCTCCCGCATGGACTATTGCAACATTCTTCTGTCTGGCATTCCTGCTTCCCATCTCCAACCACTTCAATCTATACAGAATGCTGAAGCACAAATTACTCTTCTGTCACCTAGGTTTGTCCCTTCCCCACTCCTCCTCAAAACTCTCCATTGGCTGCCTATCAAACTCCGGATATCTTACAAAATCTTACTTCTCTCTTTCAAAACACTTCTATCCTTTACTCCTTCTTACATTTCCACTCTCATCTCCCCTTATACCCCATCCCGCCACTTACGTTCAGCCAATGACTGTCTTCTCTCAGCTCCTTTTGTCTCTACAGCCCTGTCACGTATCAAACCTTTTTCTCTCATTGCTCCGTATCTATGGAATGCTCTACCATCCAACCTGCGCCACTGCACCTCTCTGATAACCTTCAAATCTCACTTGAAATTGCACCTCTTGGATAAAATTACAGCATGCTAGAAGGCACTGATGTTGTACAATGAACGCTCTTATAAATTATTTACATTACTGATGTCCTCTATTATCATGAAAACTAGCACTGTATTCAGCACTTGACCCTAATGTACTCTGTATGTCTCCCATTACCACTTTAGATTGTAAGCTTTCGGGCAGGGACCTCTCACCTAATGTTTCACTCTACAAAGCACGTGTAACCCTGTATTGTTTAAACCCTGAAATTGTAAAGCGCTGCGTACACTTGTGGCGCTATATAAATAAACATATTCATTCATTCATTCACATGGATCCTGTTCCTTTCAACTACAGCATCCAGAGAGACTGAATTAAGTCAGAGTGCTTCCCTTTACACCTATATATATATAAAAGAATAAGCCTCATTGAATAATTTATGGTACCTCACACACAGAACATAATTTATGTCTCCTCAGAAAACAAACACACATTGAACAGAATGCCTCATTACATAATGTATGTCTCATTAGGAGAGACAACTCCTATTGGGTGATTCAGTGGGGACTTTACTGCTCCCATTGGGTGATTCAAAGGGGCATGTTTATCATACAGGGAGTTGCCCCGCCCCCTCGAGCCCACCCACCACTATCCAACTGACAAAAAAAAATATAGCTGCCACTCGCTCCTGAAGTAGGGGATATCAGTAACTTCTCCTGGTCCACACACACTCTCACTCAGGATCATGACCCCACAAACACACTGTTTCACCTCCCACAGATAACTGTAACCCTCCATAAACTCTGTTTCAGTACGAGGGTGTAATGTTTCCATAAAATACAAACTCAGGGATAAACGTAATAGCAACTCTTTTATTTAACTCTTCATCTCTTCAGTCACCTCACTGTCTGTTTTCAACTGTACTCCTCCACTTCCTGCTTCCTGATTCCCACCCTTTCTCCTTAAAGGGAGAGAGATGCTTTGCTGTATGTTACAGAGGGCAAGCCTCAAACACTATTTTCTATTTGTTCCCTCAGCATATTGCTATGCTGCCTCAACTGAAGAGCCACTGTGTGTTATATTGTTATGTTACCTCAACCAGGGGCGTTTCTAGGTTCCAAAACGATCTGGGGCTAGAGCCCACAGCAAAATTCAACAGACTGCCTGCCACCCGCGGTACTGATGATAACGCTATAGTGTGGAGTGAGTTATCCTTACACAACATATATGTTTATTTTACTAATCTATATATAATGCAATGCAAAGAGTTAAGAAGTAATGTTCAACTCTTGCCATTATTTTTGTTCTAACTAACTGAAGTTATTGTGGTGTAAACCAACTGTACCACAGGGAACAAATCAAAATTCCTGTCACATTAAATAGGGGTTTTAACTCCTTGAATGCTAGAGTGGTCTTCAATACATTGCAAAGCAATACCTTGGAGACCTCTCTAGCAGTCAAGAGGTTAAAAAACTCTATTCAAGTGCAGTGGATTTTAAGAACTTTTATTTGTCCCCTATTGTGCAGTTGGTTTACTCCAGAATAAAACCAGGTTGCTTTAATACATATGAGCCATTAATGTAACTGAATAAATTATCAAGAGCAACACCAAAGTGTTTTATTTACACAGATAATGTATAAACAAATATAACGATGTTTAAACAAACATTAATGTGAGTTTTATTGCTGTGGAGCAATGTGATACACTTATATACACACCACACAGTCTGATCTCCTAAACACAGGGACACCAGGGTGATACACTTATATACACATCACACAGTCTGATCTCCTAAACACAGGGACACCAGGGTGATACACTTCTATACACACCACACAGTCTGATCTCCTAAACACAGGGACACCAGGGTGATACACTTCTATACACACCACACAGTCTGATCTCCTAAACACAGGGACACCAGGGTGATACACTTATATACCCACCACACAGTCTGATGTCCTAAAAAGAGGGACACCAGGGTGTGAAAGAGGGACAGAGGGATTTGTGGCTCAAAGAGGGACACTTGGGAGGTATGCTTATACCCAGCATTGTTCCATTGCCCTCTGGTAGCCATAGAACCCATCATACTTTGCCTGATAACCTTGTGCTTCTATCCCCTATTAGCCACACATCCACTGTCTGATACTCCAGTGGTTTGCCACCGGTAGCACCAGGCCCACACATGAACTGATATCTCAGTCTTCTTCTACTGACAACTGGCAGACATAGAACCACACATATATTGTCTGATACTCCAACATTGTTTCTCTGGTTACTGGTATCCATAGAACCATACATACACTGTATGATACCCCATCATTGTTCCACTGGTTACCTGTAGCCAATCATACACTGCCTGATTGCCGGCATTTTTCCATTGGCCGCTGGTAGCCACAGAACAACACACAAACTTTATGATACAACAGCCTTGTTCCACTGGCCACTGGGAGCCACAGATTCCCCATATACACTATGTGACCCCTACCAGCTTTGTTCCCCTGCCCACTGGTAGCTAAGGACTCCCCACATACACTGTGTGACCCCCACCAGCCATGTTTCTCTGCCCAGATTCCCCAAATACACTGTGTTACCCCACCAGCCTTCTGAAACTGCCTACTGGTCGCCGCAGATTCCCCTCATACATTGTGCATCCCCACCAGCCTTGTTCTCCTGCCCACTGGAAGCCACAGATTCCCCACATACACTGCGTGCCCCCCCACCCACTGGTATCCACAGATTCCTCACATACACTATGTGATTCCCAACTGCATTTTACCCCTGCCCACTGATAGCCACAGATTCCATACATACATTATGTGACCCCCCCCCACCAACCTTATTCCAATAACCACTGGTAGCCACAGATTCTCTACATACACTATATAACACCCCCCAGCCTTGCTCCCCTGTCCACTGGTAGTCACAGATTCCTTACATACACTATGTGACCTTCTCCAGCCTTATTACCCTGTCCTCTGGTAGCCACTGATTCCCCATATACACTGTGGACCCCACCAGCCTTATTATTCTGCCCTCTGAAAGCCACAGATTATACACATACACTATAATACCACCACCATCCTTATTCCAATACCCACTGATAGCCACTGATTCCCTACATAAACTGTGTGATCCCACCAGCCTTGTTCCCCTGCCCACTGGTAGCCAGCCCACAAATTCTCCACATATACAATGTGACACCCACCAGCCTTGTTTACCTGCCTCTGGTAGCCATATATTTCCACCATCTATACTGTCCCTCATACCTTCTCTTCTGCTCTGCCCCATTCTGCTTTCTGTTTCAGTGTAGAGCCATGGGCTCCGCACTGCCTCCACTGGTACTTCAGGTGCATGTTGATGACCTCATCGCAAAGCACCAGGAAGTGCTAGAAGAGACAGTGTGGAGCGGATGGCTGTGTGCTGAAGCTGAGAACAGAGTAAGGCAGCAGCCTGCTGTTCAAAGCTATATATGCCCACAAGTTGCTGGGCAGCAGCCAGCCAGCCTCAAGATAAACAGCAGGAGGAGTGAGTCTGTTGATTGTCTGACATTCGGGGCTGCCCACTGACACTCTGGGCTTCAGCCCCCTTAGCCTACCCCTAGCGACGCCCCTGGAGTATACAACGCATTGCAAAGCAATGCGTTGCGTACCCCTCTGGCACTCAAAGGGTTAAGTAAGGAGGTGTTACTGCTCCCATTGGGTGATTCAGTGGGGGAGTGATTTAAATCATGCAGGGAGTTGGCCTGCCCCCACTATCCAGCCCACCCACCACTATCCAAGTAACTGAAAAAACAAAATGGCTGCCACTCGCTCCTACACCACAGACACACTCTCACTCTCTCACACACACACTCTCACTCTCTCACACACACTCACTCAATCACACACACTCACACACTCACTAACACACTCACGCAATCACTCACTCTCGCACTCACTCACACCCCGGGAGCCAGCACGATCCACCTTCCACCATAGTCTCACTCACACTCACTCACACCCCGGGAGCCAGCACGATCCACCTTTTACCATAGTATTTGCAATTCCCACATGCATTTAAACTACAGGAATGAATGCCATTCACTCACACACACACACTCACTCACTCCCCAGGAGCCAGCATGATCCACCTTCCACCATAGTATGTGCAATTACCACATGCATTTCAACTATATGAATGAATGCCACAGTGGAGGCATAAGTACAAACACAAACTCATTACAATGACACATAAGTCACCCCCTTATGACTCACTTCTGTATGTGCGTGTGTGTCTCTGTGTGTGTCTGTGTGTTCCTCACTGTGTGTGTTGCATGTCTGTATCACACTCTATGTGTCTGCATGTTGTGCATTGCATGTATGTATGTATGTATGTATGACTGTGTCGATCTTTATGCATCTCAGTGAATGAGTATGCATTTGCGTGTATGTCTCTGTGTGTGTTTGTCTTGCATCCGTGTGTGTGCATTAATTCCCTATATATCCTGACGGGCAACGCTGTCCCACATTGCTAGTATATATATAAAAGAGAAAGCCTCATTGCATAATTTATGGTTCCTCACACAGAGAACATAATTTATGTCTCCTCAGAAAACACACACACATTGCACAGAATGCCTCATTACATAATTTATGTCTCATCAGGAGACACAACTCCCATTGGGTGATTCAATGGGGACAGTACTGCTTCCATTGGGTGATTCAATGGGGGCATGTTTATCATACAAGGAGTTGGCCTGCACCCTCCAGCCCGCCCACCATTATCCAACTGACAAAAAAAAATCATGACCCCACAAACACACTGTTTCACCTTCCACAGATAATTGTAACCCTCCATGCACTCTGTTTCAGTACGAGGGTGTAATCTATATATATATAAAAGAATAAGCATCATTGCATAATTTATGGCACCTCACACACAGAACATAATTTATGTCTCCTCAGAAAACAAACACACATTGAACAGAATGCCTCATTACATAATTTATGTCTCATCAGGAGACACAACTCCCATTGGGTGATTCAATGGGGACAGTACTGTTTCCATTGGGTGATTCAATGGGGGCATGTTTATCATACAAGGAGTTGGCCTGCCCCCTCCAGCCCGCCCACCACTATCCAACTGACAAAAAAAAATATAGCTGCCACTGGCTCCTGAAGTAGGGGATATCAATAACTTCTCCTGGTCCACACACACTCTCACTCAGGATCATGACTCAGGATCATGACCCTACAAACAAACTGTTTCACCTCCCTCAGATAATTGTAACCCTCCATACACTCTGTTTCAGTATGAGGGTGTAATGTTTCCATAAAATACAAACTCAGGGATAAACTTAATAGCAACTCTTTATTTAACTCTTTTCATCTCTTCAGTCAACCTCACTGTCTAAGAAAACCTCAAAAACAGCGCAAACACAAAAACATAAAAAGAATCTAAGTGTAGTAGTCTTTAATGGAACATCACATAGAACATAAAAAGAAATGCACTTACAACAGCCCTTCTTGGGCTTTATGCGTTGTATATAGATCCTTCTCCTCGTAGCCACGAACTGTGTCCTCCGTTACTCCTATGTGCCTCTATGTCCTTAAAAGCTCCGTCTTGTATGCACCGATAGAAAATTCGCTGGGAGGATGAAGGGAAAGTCTTAAGCGTTGGTTCTATACTCCAGCGTATGTGTATTTCAGTAAGTTCGGCTTAGATGAAAAGACCGGAGTATCCACTTCACAGTTTACTATGCCCGCCAGAGACCTCGTGGCGGCTGCGGCATCAAAGTTGCTGATACTGGAGATGAAGGACAGGGGCGGAGTGATGGATCTCAACAGGGGTGTGGGAGGGATCTGATTGGAACAGATTAGGTCTGGGTGTGAAACGCCCAAATGTTTTCGCAGACGTACAGTCTGCTTCTTCACGGGGCAAGAAAGCTCTCGGGCTTACAATGAGTATTATTTATAGTATCTTGCTCACTAATTGATCGTTAAGGTCAAATGGCAAAATTCAAAAATTGAATGGTGAGCTTATAAAAGACATCGCAAACAATACCATGGAGTACAGTGAAAACTTAATAAAACATGATACATATATGTTATTTATGTTATATTTAAGTAGCACCAATGAATGAAACACGTATGTGTAACGATCTGGAAAGACCTTATATATGAGAGTGTATTAAATAACCATTGATGTTTAAGAAAATGAATTTAATATGGTGCAAAGATGATTAATAATAATGAAATTGGAGCATGAAAAAAGGGGGAATGTGAACTAAATTGTGTACATGATAGTGTGTGTGTGTGTGATGTTAAAAAAGTGTGAGGTAAAATTGAAGTAATAAACTATTGGTATGATAAAAGCGTATGGGATGTGCAAGGGAATTCGGGATGAATGGATTAAGGTTGAAAACTGTGATAAAAAATGAGTGGTGTGTGAATGATGAATTGTGATGTGCTGGAAATGGTGTGTTTCTTATTTGATGTTGCGTGAAAACGTAACTGTTGCATTTAGTGGTACTACCTATTACAAATAAATCTACTTCTGTTGCAACAGGTATTAAAACTTTGCAATTTGCTGGTGTGGCATTTGCACTTAGAATTCAAAAAATCTATGTGGAAAAATAAAGTAAAATAAAATAAAATATAGCCTAAGATTATTTCTAATGTAATCCTACCCCTAAGAGAATAAAACATATATACCATCCTTATAAAATAAAGAATAATAAAATTGATAATTAAATATCTCAAAAACTCCTAAGGACAGAAATGTTATTAAAATAATTAAAAAAAAAATTTTTTTATTGTAAAAAGGAAGCGAAATCAAAGTCTATGTTTAACCCATTAGGATGTAATGTATGTAACTCATGTATCCAATATGATTCTCTTTGCCTGAGTTTTAGAAGTCTATCTCCACCTCTATGTCCGATTTTTACTTGTTCTATACCTAAAACTTCTATATTTTTATGATCACACTGATGTACTTGTTTAAAATGTTTTGATAAACTATGACTTTCAAGTCCTTTTTTGATGTTGTAGAGATGTTCATTGAATCTAGTTTTTAGTTTGCGTTTAGTCCGCCCTATATATTGTAATTTGCATGAACATGTAATTAAATATACTATGTAAGTGCTTGAACATGATATGAATTCCTTAATAGTATATTCTTTTGTAGTTTTGTTGAGCAAAAGTGAGTATTTTTTTATTTTTTTAGGCATGTGCAAACCTTACAATTGGTCTTTCCACATTTATACATACCTTGTCTATCCAACAACGTATTTTTTGGAGGTACCACCTTATGATATATATCACTAGGGGCTATATAACTGGATACATTTCTGTTTTTCTTATAAATGAATTTAGGATAATTGCCTATAAGAGGTGCTAGAATTGGATCCTCCTTCAAAATATGCCAATGTCTTTTCAAAATATGTTCTATTTGTTTTGATTGGCTATTATAGACTGTGGTGAAAGCTGGTATATTGTTATTGTATGTTTTATTCTTGGTTTTATATTGTAGAAGATCATCACACACATTTTTTATCACAGTTTTCAACCTTAATCCATTCATCCCGAATTCCCTTGCACATCCCACACGCTTTTATCATACCAATAGTTTATTACTTCAATTTTACCTCACACTTTTTTAACATCACACACACACACACACACTATCATGTACACATTCCCCCTTTTTTCATGCTCCAATTTCATTATTATTAATCATCTTTGCACCATATTAAATTCATTTTCTTAAACATCAATGGTTATTTAATACACTCTCATATATAAGGTCTTTCCAGATCGTTACACATACATGTTTCATTCATTGGTGCTACTTAAATATAAGATAAATAACATATATGTAACATGTTTTATTAAGTTTTCACTGTACTCCATGGTATTGTTTGTGATGTCTTTTATAAGCTCACCATTCAATTTTTGAATTTTGCCATTTGACCTTAACGATCAATTAGTGAGCAAGATACTATAAATAATACTCATTGTAAACCCGAGAGCTTTCTTGCCCCGTGAAGAAGCAGACTGTACGTCTGCGAAAACGTTCAGGCTTTTCACACCCAGACCTAATCTGTTCCAATCAGATCCCTCCCACGCCCCCGTTGAGATCCATCACTCTGCCCCTGTCCTTCATCTCCAGTATCGGCAACTTTGATGCCGTAGCCACCACGAGGTCTCTGGCGGGCATAGTAAACTGTGAAGTGGATACTCCGGTCTTTTCATCTAAGCCGAACTTACTGAAATACACATACGCTGGAGTATAGAACCAACGCTTAAGACTTTCCCTTCATCCTCCCAGCGAATTTTCTATCGGTGCATAGAAGACGGAGCTTTTAAGGACATAGAGGCACATAGGAGTAACGGAGGACACAGTTCGTGGCTACGAGGAGAAGGATCTATATACAACGCATAAAGCCCAAGAAGGGCTATTGTAAGTGCATTTCTTTTTATGTTCTATGTGATGTTCCATTAAAGACTACTACACTTAGATTATTTTTATGTCTTTTGTGTTTGCGCTGTTTTTGAGGTTTTCTTGGATCTATTTTCTGCAACGGTGGACAAGGCCACCTGTCGCATCTCATCCTGCAGCAAACATCATTGTATCTCCAGTCTTCATCTATTCTCCATCATCCATCTTCCAACCATCATTATTTAACCATCAATTGTGTCTACACTAACTGACTACTAAGTTCATTCATTTCATCCATTATTTTTATGTTTATTTATTTAACTCTAACCTTCATTTCACCTATTACTTTTTCATCTGTTGTTTTTGACTTATTGTCTTTTTATCAATTGTGGTTCTAGGCTATTAGGCAGTGAGCGCTACTTAGTTTAGAATTCGTTCTAGTTTACACTGTCTGTTTTCAACTGTCACTCCTCCATTTCCTGCTTCCTGATTCCTGCCCTTTCTCCTTAAAGGGAGAGAGATGCTTTGCTGTATGTTAGAGGGCAAGCCTCAAACACCACTTTCTATTTGTTCCCTCAGCTTATTGCTACGTTGCCTCAAATGAAGAGCCACCGTGTGTTATATTGCTATGTTACCTCAGCTTAAGTAAGGAGGAGTTACTGCTCCCATTGGGTGATTCAATGGAGGAGTGAATTAAATCATTCAGGGAGTTGGCCTGCCCGCGCTATCCAGCCCGCCCACCACTATCCAAGTGACTGAAAAAACAAAATGGCTGCCACTCGCTCCTACACCAGACTCACACACACGCCACACACACACGCACACAAACAAGCCACAAACACACACACACACACACACACACGCGCCACACGCACACACACAGAGTCCCCAGGGGTCCCTCCAACAGCCTGAGGCACACAATGAGCTGATCCAACACAGGGAGGGCGGGATCGGCTTCAGTGTGCCTTCATTTCTGGTATCCGCAACACAACAATGCTTTCGGCTCCTTGTGCGCAATGTGCTTCTGCTGCAGGAAGCCCAGCTGCTTCATGAAGCTCAGAGGCAGGCACGCCCAGTACCAAATCCTTCATGTTCCCCCTTCATGAAGCACAACACTCCGCCCCACAACAGCCCGGTCATGCGGCCCTTCAAGGAGTTCTCTACAAGCAGCAGCTGGATGCGGCTATTACCCGTGGCTGAGGGGCTGGAGACAGACAATGCGTACCCCTCCAGCACTCAAAGGGTTAAGAGGCCAGTCCTGCTCCGCGTCCTGCCGCCGCAGTCATGCACTGTAGAGACTGCCCGAAAACATGCTCGCAGCACAGAACTCCCAGCATTCCGTGCATTCGGGCAGTCTCCACTGCGCATGATGGGCTCTGACAAACATCCTAGCAAATTATTATATAGGATATATATACACATACACGTGTAAAAGCGTATATGACCCATGTTCATGTTCTGATTCTGTTTTCCTTTTATTGGTCTAAAGTCAATCAGGTGTAAATGTGTAAAATAAAATGTTTCTGTAGTAACTTCTTGGAGCTTTGAGAACTTCTCTAGCACCCAAAGAGTTAATACAGACAAGTGGAATATGTTTTTGTTTATATCTGGATAATCCCTTAGGGTAATATGGTGGCCATTCAATTCTAGCAATGGAAAAGGGCGGGGCAGGAGCTGACTATGACTGCTGTTCCCTTGAATGAATGAATGAATGAATATGTTTATTTATATAGTGCCACAAGTGTACGCAGCGCTTTACAATTTCAGGGTTTAAACAATACAGTGTTACAGGTGCTTTGTAGAGTGAAACATTGGGTGCGAGGTCCCTGCCCGAAAGCTTACAATCTAAAGTGGTAATGGGAGACATACAGAGTACATTAGGGTCAAGTGCTGAATACAGTGCTAGTTTTCATGATAATAGAGGACATCAGTAATGTAAACAATTTATAAGAGCGTTCATTGTACAACATCAGTGCCTTCTAGCATGCTGTGATTTTATCCAAGAGGTGCATTTTCAAGTGAGATTTGAAGGTTATCAGAGAGGTGCAGTGGCGCAGGTTGGATGGTAGAGCATTCCATAGATACGGAGCAATGAGAGAAAAAGGTTTGATACGTGACAGGGCTGTAGAGACAAAAGGAGCTGAGAGAAGACAGTCATTGACTGAACGTAAGTGTCGGGATGGGGTATAACGGGAGATGAGAGTGGAAATGTAAGAAGGAGTAAAGGAGAGAAGTGTCTTGAAAGAGAGAAGTAAGATTTTGTAAGATATCCGGAGTTTGATAGGCAGCCAATGGAGAGTTTTGAGGAGGAGTGGGGCAGGGACAAACCTAGGTGACAGAAGAGTAATTTGTGCTGCAGCATTCTGTATAGATTGAAGTGGTTGGAGATGGGAAGCAGGAATGCCAGACAGAAGAATGTTGCAATAGTCCATGCGGCAGAGGATGATTGCATGTATAAGAATTTTGGCTGTGGAGGAACAGAGGAAGGGACGGATTTTTGCAATGTTAAGCAAAAGAAAGCGACAGGATTTAGTAATGGCATTAATATGAGAGGAAAATGAGAGAGTTGTCAATTATCACTCCTAGACACCGTGCTTCTGATACTGGATTTATGGTAGTGCCATTTACAGTCACCTGGAAGGGCGCTACAGGGCCAGGTCTAGGTGGAATGAGGAGCAGTTCAGTTTTGGACATATTGAGTTTGAGGTGTCTATGAGCCATCCAGTCTGAGATAGCCGAGAGGCAATCTGTGACTTTAGCCTGGATATCAGAAGTGAGTTGAGGTACAGATAAGTAAATCTGGGTGTCATCTGCATAGAGGTGATATTTGAGACCAAATGAGTTAATAAGATCACCAAGTGTTATTGTGTAAAGAGAAAACAGAAGCGGTCCTAGAACAGAACCTTGAGGAACCCCAACAGAGAGTTGGATGGGGGAGGATGAAGAGGTGGCAGAGGAGACACTGAAGGATCTGTTAGATAGATAAGAGGACAGCCATTCCAGTGCTGTGTTGCGGATTCCTAAAGAGTGAAGAATGCGGAGGAGGAGTGCATGATCAACAGTATCAAAAGCTGCTGAGAGATCAAGCAGGATAAGAATTGAATAGTGACCTTGAGATTTGGCAATGTGAAGATCATTGACAACTCTTCTAAGAGCAGTTTCAGTGGAGTTAGCATTACAAAATCCAGATTGTAAAGGGTCGAGCAGGTTGTATGCATTGAGGAAGTCAAGCAGGCGTGAGCAGGCTAAGCGTTCCAGGAGTTTAGAGGCAAAAGGCAGAAGAGAAACTGGTCGATAGCTAGAGGGTGTGTTACTGTCAGAAGAGTTGTTCTTAAGGATAGGTTTTACTAAGGCATGTTTGAAGTCATCAGGAAAGGTAGCGGTGGCAAAGGAGGAGTTAAAGATTTGTAACAGGATAGGGATTAGTGTGGGGGAGAGGGATTGGATGAGGTGAGAGGGGAGCGGATCAAGTGCGCATGTAGTGGACGGAGCGGAGGATAGTAGGTTAGTCAGTTCCTCCTCCGTGACTAGTGAGAAAGAGTCCAGAGTGCCAGGAGGGGAACGAGGGAGGCTAGGAGGAGATATACAAGGTGGTATATTATCCCGGATGGAGTCCACCTTGGCTTTGAAGTAGTCAGCAAAGTCTTGTGGCTGTATGGAGTTAGCGGGGGAAGCAGATGGAGGGCGAAGGAGGGAGTCAAAGGAAGAGAAAAGTCGTCGGGGGTTGGATTTATGAGTGTTGATTAGCTGTGAGAAGTAATGTTTTTTTGCAAGGGACAGAACAGAGTTAAAGCAGGAAAGGAGGAACCTGTAGTAGAGAAAGTCTGCCAGAGAGCCAGACTTTCTCCACAGTCGTTCAGCTGAACGGGTACAGGAGCGGAGGAAGCTGGTGTCTTTATTAAGCCATGGCCGCGGGTTAGTTCTGCGAGCCGATCGGAGAGACAGAGGCGCATACAGGTTCAAAGAGGAGGATAGAACTGAGTTGTATGTTTTGACAAGGCTGTTAGTGTCAGGATTAAAGGGAATAGATGAAAGTCCAGTAGCCAGGGAGGACTGGAGAGCCGTGAGATTAAGGGATTTGAGGTTACGCGTGAAGCGGGGAGAGGAAGCAGGGATTGCGGAAGGTGTATAAGTAGTGCTGAAAGTTAGAAGATGGTGATCTGATAGTGGAAGAGGAGAGATATTAAAATCCGAGAGTGCACAGCTTCTAGTAAACACAAGGTCTAGGAAGTGACCGTCCTTGTGAGTACTAGCATTCGTCCACTGGGTTAGTCCAAATGCAGATGTTAAAGAGAGAAAACGGGATGCCCAGGAGATGGAGGGATCGTCAACATGACAGTTGAAGTCCCCCAAAAGAAGTGAAGGTGTGTCTGATGAGAGAAAGAAGGAGAGCCATGATTCAAAGTCAGAAAGGAAGTCTGAAGGTGTAGTGGTAGGTGGGAGATAGATGACTGCAACTTGTAGAGAGACTGGAGCAAAGATACGGACAGCATGCAGTTCAAAAGAGGAGAAGCGGAGTGAAGATGGGGGAGAAATTGGTTTGTAATGACAATGTTCAGAGAGCAGCAAACCCACACCTCCCCCACGTCCAGCTGAGCGTGGAGTGTGAGAGAAGGAAAGACCACCATAGGAGATTGCTGCCTCTAAAGCAGTGTCAGATTGAGAGAGCCAAGTTTCAGTAATAGCAAGTAAACTGAGGGAGCGAGAGAAAAAGAGATCATGCACGGTGTTATATTTGTTAGTAATGTGGTGTGGAGGAGTGTTGGAGCAGAGAAGAGTAAGGAGTTGGTGTGTAGAGGTGAGTGTGGATAGTAGAAGTGAAGGAGAGATATAAATATAGGGTGGAGGAGATGGTGGAGGGTAGAAGGAGCCAGATATTTTAGTGAGAACTGCAGCTATGGAGAGAAGGAATATTAGGTATTTAGATACTGTTTGCAGAGGGCATAGTGTTGAAACAGTCCAAATGGGCCGAGTGCACCTTCTCATGATGGAAGAGTTTGTTTTGTCCACAAGCTGGTGTTGTACAGAGAATCTTGAAGTTTAGTAGAATTGCAGAACTTTCATTTAGGTGTTTGCTTCACGTCCTTTGTAGCTTTGTTTAGGGGGTGTTCTTTTTCCAGTGTAATCAGTTCTGTCTCTTGCTCCACTCCTGCTCAAGTCCTGCTTAAGTCTTCTTATCACTTAAGATGGGTCACTTCAGATGGGGAGTCCCTTAGTGTGTCACCCTGTAAGGCTGTCACCCTATACTGAAGGTATTATATAGCAGTCTTATACACATGAGGCTTATTTGGCTTAATTAACAATCAAAGGCTGACCAAATGACTATCATCAGAGCTGATAAGCAAGTTATTTCACACCCATGTGAAAGAAATGACCAAAATCAGACCTCAGTAGGAACACAGGATGAAAGGGGAAGGGGGTTGATCAAACAGAAATGAGATTAATAACAATAGTTGCAGAGAGACAGATGATATTGTGATGGTAAGGGTTAATATCATACCCAGTAAACAGGAGTTTAGATGTTAGCATGGTGTATGGTGTAATGCTGGATTTGAGGCCTCAGAAAACTGAGCTATTTTCCTGAGTTTGGCATGGAGCTCAGTAATATTAAAGCCTGTGAGTGCCCTAGGACTGAGCAGATCATTGCTGTCCAATGCACTGCTTACCCCTCGGGCACTAAAAGGATTCAGCGTATATGACATCATGTTCATGTTCTGATGGTGTTGTTTTTCTATTTATTTGAATGTTGTAAACACCTTCAACTGTTTTGTCTGATACACTGGTCTATTTATTTATTGTTATGGATGGATTTGATTGAGGGTGTGGCTTAACTGGGGATGTGTCTTAATTGAGTGGGGCACAGGGGACCTTTATTACAGTTTGCAGGGGGGGGGGTGCATTTTGTGTTACTCTTCTGAAGCCCAGTAATGGTAGCCTACGTAAAGAAGGAATGTTGACAGCCATATATCTAACAGAAAATAATAAAAAAGCTAAAAAGCAAGATAGTGTCTCTGCTCCATCCATTCACCACAGAGGACACATCCATACTGGGGACTATAAGTGAGGGGAGGGGTTAAGCTGGAGGAGTGTCTGGGACTCTGTCTTTGAGAGGAGTCCTGCCCTCCAAAAAGAAGGAATCAACCTGTGCTCCATATTGGAAGTAAGAGAAATTAAGATTGCATTATCCCTTATAATTTGTTATAACGCTCTGTGCCATTGTCAGTGTTCTTAAAGGTGTTGTTTTTGTGTAATTATATTGTAAAGTTTCCCCATCCTGCCCCTTTTACCAATGCCACTATTCTTTTCTCAGACCAGAAAGCCTGTTCAGATGGATCGACAAGGGACAATCTTATATAAGGAAAAACCTGACCTCCTTTGTCAGGGTTTTCCTTGTACTGATAGCCACAATATTGTCCCTCGTTCTGATCTGTCTGGTTAAGAAACCAGATTTCAAATCTGAGGAAAGGCAGCATGACATTTGTAAAAGGGGTAGGAGGAGGAGAGGAATTAATGCACACACGCGGATGCAAGACAAACACACACAGAGACACACACGCAAATGCACATGCATGCACTGAGATGCATAAAGAGCGACACAGTCATACACACATACCTGCAATGAAAACATGCAGACACATAGAGTGTGATACAGACATGCAACACACACAGTAAGGAACACACAGGCACACACAGAGACACATACATACAGAAGTGAGTCATAAGGGGGTGACTTATGTGTCATTGTAATGAGTTTGTGTTTGTACTTATGCCTCCACTGTGGCATTCATTCATATAGTTGAAATGCATGTGGTAATTGCACATACTATGGTGGAAGGTGGATCGTGCTGGCTCCCGGAGTGTGAGTGAGTGTGGGTGAGTGTGTGTGAGCGAGTGGCATTCATTCATGTAGTTGAAATGCATGTCGTAATTGCACATACTATGGTGGAATGTGGATCGTACTGGCTCCCAGAGTGTGAGTGAGTGTGTGCGAGTGAGTGGCATTCATTCATGTAGTTAAAATGCATGTGGTAATTGCACATACTATGGTAGAAGGTGGATCGTGCTGGCTCCCAGGGTGTGAGTGAGTGTGAATGCGAGAGTGAGTGATTGCATGTGAGTGATTGCATGTGAGTGATTGCGTGAGTGTGTGTTATTGAGTGTGAGAGTGTGAGTGAGTGTATGAGAGTGAGAGAGTGTGAGTGAGAGTGAGAGAGTGTGAGTGAGTGTGTGAGAGTGTGTGTGATTGAGTGAGAGTGTGCGATTGAGTGAGAGAGTGTAAGTGAGAGAGTGTGTGTGACTGAGTGTGTGAGTGAGAGTGTGTGGTTGAGTGTGTGTGAGTGTGTGTGATTGAGTGTGTGAGCGAGAGTGTGTGATTGAGTGTGAGTGTGTGAATTATTGTGAGTGTGTATGATTGAGTGTGTGTGAGAGTGAGAGTGTGTGAGTGAGTGTGTGTGAGTGTATGTTTTTTGTCTGATGTGTTTGTGTCTGTGGTGTAGGAGTGAGTTGCAGCCATTTTGTTTTTTCAGTTACTTGGATAGTGGTGGGCGGGTTGGATAGTGGGGGCAGGCCAACTCCCTGCATGATTTAAATCACTCCCCCACTGAATCACCCAATGGGAGCAGTAACTCCTCCTTACTTAACCCTTTGAGTGCCAGAGAGGTACTCAACGCATTGCAAAGCAATGCGTTGCGTACCCCTCTGGTACTCAAAGGGTTAGGTTGAGGTAACATAGCAATACAACAAACGGTGGCTCTTCACTTGAAGCAGCGTAGCAATATGCTTAGGGAACAAATAGATAGTGGTGTTTGAGGCTTGCCCTCTGTAACATACAGCAAAGCGTCTCTCTCCCTTTAAGAAAGGGCGGGAATCAGGAAGCAGGAAGTGGAGGAGTGACAGTTGAAAGCAGAGAGTGAGGTTGACTGAAGAGATGAAAATAGTTAAATATGAACAAGCTAATGTGCGAAATACGCGTCAGTTTTTTTTTTTTTTAAAGGCTGGCTTTGATGTTGGCATTTATGTCTGGTGTCTGTATGTATTTTTAAAGAGTAATGCTGCTGTGAGTTTCAGATGCAGTTTGGATGTTATATGGTTACTTGATCGAAACATAATGCACTTTTTTCTTCACCCTTTTCTCTTCCCTGAGAACTGGGAACTCTAAGACTCATCAATTTAAGGGTTGAAAAGCCGATGGTAGAGGTTATTTTTTTGTAAGCAGGAACACATCTCAAATTTTTTGGCAATCCGGAATCAGCCCCGGTAACAATTGAGAGAGGGTACAGACTCTTATATTCATTAATACACTGTTGATAAATGTATCGCTTTACACGTGTATGATTAGAATATCGGCTCTTGATAGTTAAAGGCGTTTAAAAGACAAAAGAAGATGTGATAATATGTAATGCTATGTTTTGACTAGATACTATGCAATAGTTAACCATTAACACCTTTGCTCCAAGTGAAGTTTTGGTTTATTAAACTAGTGTCTAGTTATAGACATTATAGAATACAGGTTAACTACCTTTGGAATGAGATACAACTATATATGGTAGCTATAAATGAGTGACCTAATTAACCCTATGGGTACTAGAACAGATAAATGTTCAATGTAACCCTACAGTTTTTCATTGTGGACACTGAAATTATAAATCAGAGGTTGATTTAACCTAAGTTAATATTGGAGAAGACAAACAGTTGGAGTAAAATTAGAGGTTTTGACTGCATCGTGTATGTGACCACAACAATTTATGTAGTCTATTTTTATAGTTAACCCAGGAGTTTAGGGTTATTTTAAACTAGATTGAATAAAGTTAAGTTTTAATTTCAATTTTCCCTAATGTCCCCTTTGTTCCATTTTTTGACTGGGAAACAAATAGGGGTGGAGTAGAGAAGGTGTGCTTGGATCTGCAGGGTTTCTTTCTCTCTTAGATAGTTAAGACTCCAAATACTCCTACGTACAAAGCATACTGGGAAGGAAGAGAATCCCTTCTCCAAGGAAAGAGTCAGTGGTTTGGATGCAGAGAAGAAGGCCGCATGGAGACAGGCCCTAAGCAGAGACAACGCCATCTCCAGCTGCAAGCTGCCCATCAAGTCCATAAAGAAGTGGTGGGGTGATTGAAAGTGGTTCGTCAAGGACAAAATGGGTGAAGTTGCCATGCACACCCGAGGCACTGGAGGTGGGCCCCCTTTCAACATTACCTTCGACCCCGGGAGGAGATGTTAAGGCAGAACCTGTCATCAATGGCTTTTGAGGGGGTCTCAGGAGGAAGTGACACTGGCGACTAAAGGACCCTCCATTGCATCATTCCATAACTAGACACCACATAAGCCCTCATAACTAGTATGGCCCAAAACAGTGATAGCTGCACACATTGCCAGCAATTCTTCCCACAAGTTAACCAAGACAGCTCTGTGAGGGTTCACACACAGACAGAATACCGGACAAACCAAACACACATGGGTAGGGTCAAACAGGGCAAATCTGTCCAAATCCAGTTTTAACCCCCTCGTCGCTGTGTTGATCAGTTCACTTTTAAAACTTTGCATTTAAAACATTGGGCTGCTGCACACCACATTCATCACGAAGAGCAACATGAGAATCTAGCGCTGCATGTAAGAGCAAGATTCTCATGTCGTTTCCTTAACCCCTTGAGGACCGGGAAAATCTGAGGTTGATTTCACTTAAAGACTGGCGCAATTCTGACCTTTTTGACTACGTCTTTGTTCAACAGTGTTTTCCCTCTAAGTACTTTACTTTATCCATGAAATTTATATACCGTTTTTTTACGCACAAATAGGGCCTTCTTTGGTACCATACTTATATGGATAGCCCACCATTTATTTTAGTAAAATTAAAGAAAACTGTAAAAATATTTAAAAAAAACACCATTTTTTTTCTCTTGGGATCATTTGGGCAAAATGGGTTAAATTTTTATGGACACTGCATGAAAGGTATGACTGTTCAGTCATACCTATAAAATGGGCAGATTTAAGTGGTCACTGTCCCCCCGGGTGAAAAACCCCATATACCTTTTTTCCACCCTATTTTCCCACTTTTTTATTGATGACATTTGGCGGTGTGTATAAATATATTTCATGTCTCCACAACAATCACACTTCCTATTTTGGTAATTGACATGTTTTTTATTTAATTACAATTTTTGTTAAAAAAAAAATAAAGTGTTGTGTCTTTTAAAAAACAAAAATAAACAAAAGTTAATTTTAGCAGGTCAGAAATGGACCTGCGTTTAGCCAGCCTCCAGCACAGCAGTGAAGGGTTTAATACACCCAGCTGCTGCATTTTATTTGTCCACTAGGTGTCTCCTCTCTGCTTCTCTTTCCCATACTTTGATAGCAAGGGACAGATGGCTGAGAAAAGACACTAGATGCAGTGTAGAACACTGCCTCATTCATTCTTTCACAAAGTCCTATAATATGTCCTGGGACATGGCAAAGCCAGCCCCCACGAGATTTAGGCCTCGTCAAAACATCGAATCATAGCCTGGGTTTCTTCCCAGCCCATAGGAACCGCAAGCACAGAGCTTAAGGAAGCAAAGAAAGCTAACTGGATACGGATAGGAAGCATTTGAAACAAATAAAGCATACGAGGAAGGACATTCATCTTTAAGTCGTTAACCCGTCCCAACCAGGAGAAATGCAACGGACCCCAAACATTAAGGTCCCTCTGGAGAGTGGTCAGAAACAAGGGGAAATTGTGGGAGTACAAATTAGATGGGTCACTAGTCAGCCACATCCCCAAATATCAGAGTTGCTGACAGCACCACTTAAAAGGAAAGGAGGTGGATAGGTCTCCTACTTCCGACACAAGTAAGTTAACATTCAGGATCTCGGATTTGGAAGTATTGATTTTCAAGTTGGAGAGGATATTCCCGAAATTCCCAAAGGAGAACTGGGAGGGAAACCGTAGGAGTAGACACAAGAAAAAGGAGGTCGTCAGCAAAACCCAACACCTTGTGGTGCTAGCCATCCACAAGCAAGCAAGCCCCTAATATCTGGATTCTGACAAACTGCCTCCAGGAACGGTTCCAGCGACAGAACAAACAAAAGTGGGCAAAGGGGACACCCCTGCCTTGTGCATGGAAACCCAGAAGGGCTCCATAAGAACTCCATTAATAAGAAGTCTGGCCAAGGGGCGAGAGTACAAAGCAGCAATCCATGTCAGCATATGTGGGCCGAAGCCAGCATAACGCAACACTTCCTTGAGAAAGGACCAGTTCAGCCTGTCGAACGCCTTTTTGGCATCTGTCGACAACAAGAAGGTGAAGAAGTGATACGGGCACTGTGGATCAAGTTAATCGCGCAAACCATGCAATCTCTAGACTCCCGCCCCGGCACAAAGCCCGTCTGATCTGGATGGACTGGGTTCGGCATAAGGGGAGAAATACGGGAAGCCAGGATCTTCGAAAATAGTTTCAAGTCAACACTGAGCAGGGAAATGGGCCTATAGCTGCCGCAATGTTCCAAGCCCTTCCCCTCCTTTGGAATCAAGGAGACCGTGGCTGCCAAAGTGTGGGGGTGTATATCATGACCCTCCAAAATGGAGTTAAAAGCAGAGACCAAACGAGGGCCAAGGATCTCCTGCCACTGCTTGTAGTATGAAAGCGAGAGTCCATCAGGACCAGGGCACTTGTCCGTCTTAGAATTATGTAAGGCCAAAGTGAATTCAGTGACAGAGATTGGACGGTCACGTAAGTCTGAGTCCAGCGCAATCAATTTGAGTCTCAGATGCCGGCACAGGTAGTCAGAGATTTTATCGCAAATCCAGCAGGCCTGAGCAGGAGAATCCTCGTCTGGGGCCAAGCTATACAAAGAAGTCACAAATTCTCTAGCGACATCGGGAGGGAGTTGCCGAGCAACTCCCCTAGAGTCTCGAATTTTAGGAATGTACGTAAGTTGGTGACGTTTATGAAGGGCCCTAGCAACATATTTCCCAGGTTTGTTGCCATGTTCATGGTACAGTGCTTGGAGCCGGAGAAAGGATCACTGTGCTAGAACATTAAGAATATTGGCCAGATCACGACGTAAGGTCAAGAGACGCTGATAGTCCGCACTTCCCAGACTCTTCTTGTGAGACTGCTCCAGAGCAGCTATTTTATCATATAACTCACGGAGCCTATGCAAGCGCTCCTTTTTTGCTGCAGTGGCTAAGCTGATAAAATGGCCTCGCACTATGTATTTATGAGCCTCCCAAGTCGTGAGAACACTCACATCAGGGGTCGTATTTGTTGCAAAATAGTCAACTAAAAGAGATTTGGTATAAGTCAATGTAGCAGGATCCATTAACAAGGAGTCATTAAGCCGCCAGGAACACTGAGCTGGACGAGTAAGTGGGGAACTCAAAGACACAGTCAGGGGGGCGTGATCCGACCATGTAGTGATCCCATAGGAGGTGGATCGTAACAATGGCAAATGGTAGTGAGAGATAAACTGATAATCAATGCGAGAGTACCGGGAATGGGGGGTGGAGTAGAAACTATAATCCCTGGCCTCAGGGTGGAGAGCCCTCCAACAGTCTACCAACTGGAAATCAACAAGTAGTTTCTTAATCCGCCGTAATGTGTAGAACGGAGTAGCAGCGGAGCCCGTAGATGTATCTAAGGAAGGATCTAAAGCCACACTGAAATAGCCACCTAAGATGAGAAAGCCTTCATGAAAGTGGCGTACAGCCGCCATCACAGTGGTGAAGTGAGAATGCCGACGCACGTTTGGAAGATATACATAACCAAGCGTGTATGTTTGATCCACAATCGTACCCTTCACAAAGACGTAATGCCCATCAGGGTCTAAGACTTGTGCGAGTTCCACAAAAGGGGTGTGTTTGGAGATAAGAATAGCAGTACCCTTTTGCTTTGAGACCGGGTCATTACTATAGTAACACTGGGGGGTAATCCCGGGAAGTCAAGCAGGATGGAAAAAAACTGCAAAAATGGGTTTCTTGCAAAAAAGCTATAGATACAGCCTGTGATTTAAGTTCACGTAGAAGGTGAGACTTCTTCTCAGTGATGTTAAGTCCCTTCACGTTAAGAGTCATGTAAAGGTTTGTTCGACACACAGACACAGTGGTTTAGGATAAAAAACAGTTTTATTGAAATCACAGTAATATAATAACCCTCACAGGTCCTGTAGTATTTAAGCAGAATAATACAGACACATGACAGGTTACATATACAAATGCCTACACAGGTCCAGTATAACCATAAAGTCCATAAGAGCCTATACTGACACAGGTCAGGCAGAATATGATGAATTCCCAGGAGACAGGTACTGCATGGGTTAATGGTCTTCAATGAGTGTAAATAGTCCCATGTGCAGAGAGGTCTGTAATGGAGCTCTCTCCATATAGAGAGCTTAAGGATTTGTAATGCCCAGAGACAGGTTAGCAGAACAAACGTGAACTGCCAGAGTAATATCAGGAATTGAACAACATAGGACACTGCCGCAGCAGTAACGGAGACCAGACCACTCGCACCCTGCTGGAGCAGTAACGGAGACAAGACCACTGGCACACTGCCGTAGCAGTAACGGAGACAGGCCACTTGCACTCTGCAGGAGCTATAATGGAGACAAGGCCAGTGGCACACTGTCGTAGCAGTAACGGAGGCAGACACTTGCACTCTGCAGGAGCTGTAACGGAGACTAGGCCAATGGCACACTGCCGTAGCAGTAACAGAGGCAGACACTTGCACTCTGCAGAGGCAGTAACAGAGACTAGGCCAATGGCACACTGCCGTAGCAGTAACGGAGGCAGACACTTGCACTCTGCAGAAGCAGTAACAGAAACTAGGCCAATGACACACTGCCATAGCAGTAACGGAGGCAGACACTTGCACTCTGCAGAAGCAGTAACGGAGACTAGGCCAATGACACACTGCCGTAGCAGTAACGGAGACTACACTTGCACTCTGCAGAAGCAGTAACGAAGACTGGATGCCTGAAGAATCAGAGGCCGCCAGAGCTGGAACGCCAACCAAGCCGGGTCGAATCACGGAGCAGGAACGTCAGCCAAGCCAGGTCGAATCAAGGAGCAGGAACATCAGCCAGGCCGGGCCGGTACACAGGAGCAGGAACGTCAGCCAAGCCAGGTCGGTACACAGGAGCAGGAACGTCAGCCAAACCGGGTCGGTACACAGGAGCAGGCGCAGAAGAGTAGTCAGGCGATCTGGGTCGGTACACAGGCAGGAGACAAGATTCAGAGATGCAGGCCAAGTCTGTACACTGGGAATCACTGAGCAGAAACAAGCACTGGTACAGGAACACCACAAAAGGGCACCGGATGGGTGCCAGCGCCCAGTATATAAAGGCCATACTGGGCGGGACAAACACAGGACAGCCAATGGGAGCAACCACAGTTTAGACAGGAAAATAATAAGGGGAGCATGGGCACCGTGATAAGTCACCACCTTCAAATCAGCAGGCACGAAAAAGGTGGATGCAGTCATTGTAATTCAAAAGTGGTGAGGAGATAGTAGGACCCCCGGCGCAAAAAACAATGGGGGGGGGGAAGGGAAAAAAAGGGGGGAGAAGGGGCAGAGGAGGGAAGAAAGAGAGAGGAGAAAAGAAAAGAGAAAAAGAAACAAAACGGGTATACTCTGAAGCGCCAACTGGCAAGTGAAGGAGGCAACTCACCACTAAATGGCCAGGAGCCTCAGACATGCCAATAAATCAGGCTTCGATATGAGGGAAGGTGTCAACCGGAGGAGGAAAAAGAACTCCTCATTTCGGGAAGTCAGGGAAAAGAAATGTAGTATAGATGAAGGCAAAATCTGCCTTCCCCCTCTACAAACATAGCATAGAGAAGACAAAAATTGAGGTGCAATCAAAAGATGCAGTAAGTACAACAATTGACAAAATTAAGGAACAATAAGCAATCCAGAGCAAGTATAAATTAAGCATATAAAACAGGATAGACACCCAACAGGCCCAAGTAGCAAGAGCCAAGTGCACTGGTCTGAGGGCTAGCATGAGACTACCATAACAGCACCAAAGATACTCCACAAACCAAAGGTATGCTAGGTCTCAGAGCAGGGGGGATAGGGCAACATCAAGACAACTGGGATGTATGGGCCCAAGTTGGAGCACGTCATCCAGAGCAGAGTCCCAGATGTCATGGTCAACCCACCGGCTCAGTGAAAACGCTCGGTGTGACAGGACAAAGCTCGCATCCTGCCTCCCAGGCAACTACCCAGCCCAATACTGGACGAAAGCAGAGCCCCCAAAGGAAATAAGGACAATAACGACAATAGCTCCTCCCGCCACAGGTCGGGCCCCAGAGCTGGGCGAGACCAGGGCATGACGCCAGGGCCCCAGCACCACACCAAGGTGCGGCAGAGGCCCGAGCGCCCCATCGAAGAGAACAAGCGTATGGTCATATATATGCAAGTGCAAAAACAAACACTCAACCCCCAGGGAAACTCAGCTAACCCTCCTCCCAAATAGAAACCCCATGACGGGCAGAGTGACAATGCAGTGCAAAACAGTTATAAGACATTTAGCAACCCCAGCACGAGTTGGGGGCCGGGCATGACAGGCCCCAGAGCCACGCCAGACGTGGAAAGCCAAAGGAGCCCAAATGCATATGCGTCCATGAGTGTAACAGGACACAGGCACATCCCTGGGCATCCCCGAGCGCCCCCACAAACACCAGGAAGAATAGGAAGGGAAAAACATAGGGTAGGGAAGGAAAGGACAGGAGGGCAAGGGGGGAGGGAAAGCCCACGAACAGGGGAGCAGATGTAAGGAGACCCCCAGTTAGGTCACGGACTAAAGAGGGGAAAGGGAGGAGGGACCCAAAGGATGGGAACTAAAAGACAAGAGAAGGGAGCACCGCGGTACCGCAGGCCAGAACCCCTGGAGTCCAGGCCCGTGGCACCACAGCAACCCCCCCCCCCCCGCAAAGGCACAACTCAAAATGGCAATATACATGGGGAACAAGGAGAAACATCGACCCTGTCGATGACAGGCTCCAGAGCCGGACAGGAACAATATGTGGCACTGGGGCCCCACCACCGCACCGGAGCGAGGCACGGTCCCAGGTGCCACACCCCAGGTAGGAAGTCCAGGAGCCCATGGAATAACAGTAATCAAAAAAGGCAGAGGAGTCCTTCAGGCAAAGGGACACAGTCATTCCTCAATTTCCACCGATCCCTGAGAATGGCGGGCAGCGAAGTCCGGAGACACCCTCTGAGGATCAGGGCCACCAGCCGTGCATGGGACCGTACCGGCCCCCGCAGTTCAGGCAGCCTCCAATCCCGAATCTGAAGGTCGGGTAGGTCCAACTCCTCCAGGAATGCAGACAACTCACAGTAGTGTTGCAGTATATCGGATGAATCCCCGAATCAAACAGTTATACCAAAGGGATGACACCAGTAGTACCGAATGTTCCTCTGTTGTAACAAACTGGTTAGGGGCCGCACAGCTCTCCTAGCCTGTAACGTTAAGTCAGAGTGGTCCTGGAAAAAAGTGATTGCGTGGCCTTCATAGATCCACGTCCCCACTTCCCGGGCATGGCACATAATCTCCTCCTTCAAGGTGTAATCTGTCAGGCAACACACAATATCTCTCGGGGGCTACCGGGTGGTCCCCGGGGCTGGAGGGCCTGATGAGCTCTATCCAAGGCTATGGTGGCATCCATAGGGTGACCCAGAAGGGCATTAAATATAGTGAGTAAGATTCTCAGTATATCTTCCTCGGCCCGCTCGAAGACCTCAGGGGCACCTCGGACCCTAATATTATGGCGTCGGCCATGGTTGTCCAGGTCCTCGATCCGCCTTCTATATTCGCTTAGGTACAGGGAGTGCTGTGTAGCGAACCGAGAGATCGCAGCCAGCTTGTGCACATGCTGGGTTGATAAGTCCTCCTGAATTGCCACACGTTGCTCTAGGTCCCTGAGGTCCACACCCAACTTAGTGACCTCATCCTGGACTGTGTGATTCAGTTCCTTGATTAGTAGGTTGAAGTCAGACCTCCAAGGCATATAAGAAAAGACCTGCTGCTCTGGGCCAGGGGAAGGTCGGTCAGCTAGCTCATCAGGAACTGAGTCCAGGACCTCATGATTGGACAAGTGGGAGCAAGATGGAAAGCCCGCCACAAGGTCCATCTGGGACTCCATCGAGGCCTGGGTCTGGAAGACGTCTCGGAGTGAAGCAGGAGATGGTTTCCCTTACCCCCAGAAGTAGAGTGGTCAGCAGAGCCTTTTTTAGTATGGCCCATGATGCCAAAAAAGATGCAGATTGCAAAGCTAAGTGGATAAGGGAGAGGAGCACTTTGTTCAAGCAGCCATCTTCCTCAACGGCAAGCCATGCCCCCGCGCAATTTAATTTTTTTTTGCCTGGCACTCAAAGAGTTAAGCGACACATCAAACAATCATATCTAGGATTTTCAGTCCTTTGAGCCATATGTAGCTTAACCCTTTGAGTACCAGACCAAAAAAAATCACAGGCAGACCATGATGACTTTGCTTTCAGGTTCAGGTCTTGTGTCGGCACTTTTGAGATGCATCAAGGGACTCTGCGCCCAGAAAATTTGGGTGCAGACTTTCACAAGTTAAAGTGGGTCCCTTAAAGGGATAGTAATGTTCCACAAAAGCAGCAGCTCCAATTAATCTTCATAGTATTTGAGCCATAGAGAGTGTTGTTTCAATACTGTCAGAGTTGAATGATAAAGTATCCCCTCCTGCCCCTTTTACTTAGTGTAAACCACCTTCCCTCAGATGTGGAATCTGGTCTTGAGACCAGACAGCTCATAGTAAGGGACAATCTTCTCAATGTGAACATAAGGAAAACCCTGCCCCCCTTGACAGGTTTTTCCCTTATGCTAATTGAAGACTGTCCCTCTCTGAGATCCATCTGGACAATCTTGCTGCTTTGAGGGGAGCAGTGTTACATCAGTAAAAGGGGCAGGAGGGGGATATTTTATCATTCAATTACTCCTGAACTACAACTCTGACAGTATTGAAATAACACTCTCAATGGCCCAAATACTATGAAGATTAATTGGAGCTGCTTCTATTGTGAAACATTATTATCCCTTTAACGTATCTTAGTGCTAACACATGGAATTGAATGTCATATTTCGGTGTTTTGTTGCGTGACAATGGGCACACACAGCTGCAAAATAGCGTCCGAGGTGGGGTTATTTAGCCGGTATTTCTTCATAGAATAGGTAATTGAATTGCTTACCATGCTTGAAGAAATGAGGTTGGCTGTTTTTTTTTTTTGGGGGGGGGGGCATCGGGGGGAATTGAAACAAGGTTACAATGCCTGTGGCAAGAGTACGATTCTATTCTGAGGTTTAGTCTACAGGGTAGCCCTTTAAATTCAACGAATGGTTCATTGTAACATCATGGCTAGAAGACTGCAAATAGAAACAGTAAAAATAAAAACAAAAATGTCATTATTTTAACTGAAATAATGAATAGAAAAACTTTATTTTATTGTTTGGCAGGAGTAAATGCACTTTTGTTAATGAGTGTGTAAAGTGCTTTTCACCTTAAGAAATTGGACTTACTTAAAAGGATTAAGATAACATTTATTTGAGTACATCTATTCCATTCATTTGTGTAACTATGATGTCCTACAATTATATTTTACCTTTGCTCTGTTGTTCTTATCAAATCCTTTGCTTTCTCAGGTTCAAGCTTAAGCAAAATCTGGTACATAGAAAATGTCTGAACGAGACCCAAAACATCTGCCAGTGGCATTGGCATCTTGCTAGTTATATTCTCCACCCTGCAAGAAATAAAATGGGCATCATTAAAGTTATGTACGGATTCACAAAACCTCTGCCAGATTTTCTAAGGGATTTATATAATATTTGGTTGTTGCATCTTTCCACATGGTATTTAGCACGTGCTAGCCTAATAAAGAACAAGATTTCCACAAATAGTTACAGGAAAACAATTTAGGCCAATGGGCCACAGAGAGGATGTGTGTCATACAACAGATGCAAACATTATAAGCGTGATATAGGACCCTGCATTACAAAGCACAATTTTCCCCATTGCTTATAAGATGTTATATTATTTACATACCTCTGTTTATTTGTATAGGGTATAGCTTCAAATATTTCCTTGTAACCAGATCTCACAAGATTAACTTTTTCATTTACATATGGGGACAATACATCTTCCAACTGCAAATGGAAAAATATTGATTTTTTAAATTAGAAATAAAAGAAGATTTTAGTCTTACCTGTTATATCCTTTTCTATTAGTCCATACAGGTTACTGGTAACTCTGGGTAGGCAATCCACCCCTTTAATTAGGCAGGAACAATTCTAGAATTGATTGCAGGGGGTGGAGCATACCTCCCCTCCTTGGCTGCAGCTAGCCAACCAGCTCCAGAAATATTTGAGACGCTAACTATTGACTAGATAGTGAAGGGAAAGAAGACTCCTGTGAGCATGACCCTGAAGGACCCCCACAGTCTGCCACAGGACAGCCAAGCATGGTCCCTTCACAGGGTGGGAGACCAGAAACCTGTATGGACTAAGAGAAAAGGATTTAACAGGTAAGACTAAAATCCTCTTTTCTCTGTCGTCCAATACAGGTTACTGGTAACTCTGGGATGTCCAACCATTAAGTTTCCCAGAGGCGGGAAGTAAGGAAAGGACCAGGCGCAAGGCCCCCAAAGTCACCAGAGCAGATATGAACCATCAGATCAGAGCTAGCCCAACAAAACAATGAAGTGTCAACGGACACTGAACAGGGGTAACAACACCCCAAAACTGTTACACAGCACACTGAACTAGAGCCAACAGGGCTCAAAAGTGAAGGAAGCACTAAGAACCGAAGGAGATCCTAGACAGGCAAGACTGCCTCCAGGATCTTCCTCCCAAAGCTGGCGTCAGCCGATGCCAGCACATCAACACGGTAGAGCTTCGAAAAGGTGTGCACAGACGACCACGTGGCAGCCTTGCACAACTGATCAGCAGAGGCCTGATTCTTGTAAGCCCAAGAGGCCCCAATAGATTCTGTAGAATGAGCTGTGACCCTGAAAGGGACAGGCTTCTTCCTCAGCTAATAAGCCTTATGAATAGTGGACTTGATCCAAGAAGCAATAGTCACCTTGGATGCAGGTCTTCCTTCCCTAGGACCCTCAGGGATGACGAACAATGTGTCAGACTGCCTGATAGACTCAGTGCGATGCACATAAAACTTGAGACAATGCACCACGTCTAACAAGTGGAGTTCCCTCTCCTTGTCAGAGGTGGGGTCAGGGCAGAAAGAGGGCACCACAATCTCCTGATTGATGTGAAACTCCGAAACCACCTACGGAAGAAACTCCTGAGAAGTGCGAAGAACCGCCTTGTCCTTGTGAAACACCAAATAGGGTGGTTTACAGGACAGAGCATGTAACTCTGCGACATGGCGAACGGACACGATCGCCAGGAAAAAGGCCATTTTCCATGTCAACAGGTGTAGAGGAATAGTAGTCAAGGACTCAAATGGAGGGCGCTGAGGAACGGCCAAAACCAAGTTAAGATCCCACGGAAATGCGGGATTTTTGAAGGCAGGACGAGTATGAGCAATGCCCTGGAAGAAAACCTTGACATCAGGAAGGATGGCAATGCATCTCTGAAAGAAAACAGAGAGAGCAGAAGTCTGAACTTTAAGGGAACTCAAACTAAGGCCCTTATCCACACTGTCCTGCAAAAAGGCCAGGACCGTAGGCAGATCAAATTCCTGAGACAGGTCCTTGTCAGCACACCAAGATAGAAAGGTCGAACAGACACAATGGTAGATCTTGGAAGAACCAGGTTTGTGGGCACTGAGCATAGTAGCCACCACCCCGTAAGAAAACCCTTTCTTCTTCAATATTGAGGATTCAATTTCCAAGCCGTCAAAGCTAGCCGGTGAACATCCTCCTTCCACAGGTAACCCTGTAGAAGAAGATCGGACTGCATGGAAGCCGAAATGGCTCCGCCACTGACAGATCCAGAAGCTCCAGAAACCAAGCCTGTCGAGGCCAGTATGGAGCAATCAGAATGACTGGACAACGCTCCAGTAATAGTTTCCATAACACCCTGTGCAACATTGGGAGGGGAGGAAAAATGTAGGCCAGAGGGAATAACCAAGGAATGGACATTGCATCCAGCGCCAGAGCTAAAGGGTCCCTCCAACAAGAGCAGAACCTCGTAACCTTCCTGTTGTTTCTTGTTGCCATCAGGTCGATGCAAGGAAGACCCCATTTCTGAACAATGAGGGTGAACACATCTGGGTGCAGCTCCCACTCTCCGCTGTCCACTGTGTGTCGACTGAGGAAGTCCACCATGACGTTGTCTATGCCAGGAATGTGCACTGCGGATATGGCAGGAACGTGTTCTTCTGCCCAAGACAAAATAACCTTGACCTCTAACCAAGCGGCGAGACTTCTTGCTCCACCCTGCTTGTTGATGTAAGCCACGGCCGTGGCATTGTTGGACTGTACTCGGACCGGACAGTCTTCCAGCTGAGATGTCCAATGACGAAGGGCATGAAATATCGCCCGAAGCTCCAATATGTTGATAGGGAGGAGAGATTCCTCGAAGACCACCGACCCTGAGCGCTCTGGCGATCCAGGACCGCTCCCCAGCCGGACAGGCTGGCATACGTCGTCACCATGGTCCAGAAGGATACCAGGAAGGACTTGCCCTTCAGCAGATTGGAGAGTTCGAGCCACCATGACAAACTCAGTTCCACATGAAGATGGAAGGATACTGACGTCTTCAGAAGGTCCGGCTGACACTTGCACACCTGGATCACAAACCTCTGGTGTTCCCTGGTGTGAGCCATAGCAAATGGGGCCGCTTCTATGGTGGAGATGAATTTCCCCACTAGAGAGGACAGCTTCTTGGCTGGAACTGGATCTTGAGCCAGAACCACAGAAACCCTGTGGTTGATTTGGTGAGCTACCTCGTCCGTGAGAAACACCATGCTCTTCTGAGTGTCGAAGAGAGGGCCCAGGAAGACCAGACACTGGGATGGGACAAGATCTGACTTGTCCAAGTTGATGATCCACCCATGATGGGTGAGAGCATGAATGCAATGCTGGACCTGCTGATGAAGAAGTTCCGCAGAAGGGTCTTTCAGAAGCAGGTCGTCCATGTATGGAGTAACTCTGATGCCGTTCTGGTGGAGGACGGACACTAAGGCTCCCAAGGACACAATTGAAGACTTGATCTGTCGTCAGACCAAATGGAAGAGCTGAAAACTGAAAATGTCCCCGGTCGCAGGCAAATCGGAGGTACTGCTGGCTCTCTGGATGAATGGCAATGTGTAAGTACGCATCCTGAAGACCCAGAGATGCAAGGAATTGCCTCGGGGACATGGCAGCAATCATTGTGCTTAGAGACTCCTGGTGATAATGAGTCCGGATCACAAAGGAATTGAGATCCTTTAAATCCAAAATGGGAGGACAGCCTCCGTCCTTCCTGGAGACCACAAAGAGGTTTGAGTAAAAACCCATACCTTTGTCCTGAACTGGAACCGGCTCCAGAACGTCCTTGTCCAGATGAGCCTAAACAGTGGTGGCGAACAGACGGCGTTTCTCTGCGCCTTCAGGCGTATGAGAAGGAAAGAAGCGAAAGGGAGGAAGAGATACAAAAGGGAACCTATACCCTTCCGTCACCACCTGTAAAACCCATGGGTCTGTTACTGAATCCTCCCAAATGCTGTGATAGTGTCGCAGATGACCACCCACAGCAGCGTGTGGACCCGGGTTCAGTGAGTCATGCCGAAGAAGGCTTGGAGGAGACCTTGGGCTTCCATTGCTGTTTGGGCTTGGAGGAGGTACACGGAGCTGAGGGAACCGTCTGGTTCGCCAGACGTGTCTCATTCTGAAAGGAACGAAAATATCAGTTACGCTTAAGCAGTGTTTTCTTCCTAGGAACCAAGGGTAGAAGTGTACTCTTACCCCCTGTGGCCTCATTGATCAAATCCTTAAGATCTGGCCCAAACAAAGAAGTGCCTTGAAAAGGCAAGGAAAGCAATGCTTTCTTAGAAGCAGTGTCAGCAGACCAGATCTTGAGCCAAGGAGCCCGTCTGGCAACCACAGACATTGTGGAAACCCTAGCCACCAAACGGATGGCATCAAATAAGGCAGGAGAAACATAGTGCTGTGTCTCAAATGTTGGCAAGAAGGCGCAACATATCCGAAGTAGGAGCATCCTGACGGACAGCCAGGGTGAGCTGTTCAGTCCAGACCGCAATGGCCCGGTTTACCCATGCTGCACTCATGGCAGAGCCAGCAGTGGCAAAGATGGACTTGAGGGAGACCTCAAGTTTCTTGTCAGTTCAGTCCTTTAGAGCAGATGTATCAGATACTGGTAGGGCAGTAGACTTGGATAGCCTGGAGATAGGAGCATCCACCTTGGGAGGATAAACCCACTGAGCAAGCGTGGCCTCAGAAAAGGGATAATGCTTGGCAAATTTATTGGAGCTAGAATGTTTCCTGTCGGGGGACTTCCAATCTTCAGACACAAGGCAGTCAAGAGTGGGGTTAGGTGGAAAGCAAGTAAAGGGCTTTTTAGGCTCCTGAAATGTATCAGAAGGGTCAAAAGGAACCTCCTGCACCAAGAGAATGTTTAAGGTATTTAAAACAGCCCCGATTAGGCCCTCAGTCGAAGGCTCAGGATCAGCCTCAAAAGGGTCCCCAAAAAACTGAGAGGAGCCCACCGCAGAACATTCCTCAACATCTGAATGCACCAGCAGTTCCTCCACAGAGGAATCTGACACATCAAGTACTCCCTGAGGTTTTGGCAGGGAAGACTTGACGGAGGAGGGGGTCTGCCAAGAATGAAAGACCGCCAGTAACTGGGATGGAAAGGGTTGCAATGTGGACCTAAGATCTCTAGTAGCAGCCTTGAACTCTTGCATCCAAACTGGCTCTAATGCATGGCTGGAGGTCCCTGGAATACTCTCAGAGATATCAGAACATGCTGGGCATAAATGACCTGAGAATTCTCTAGGTAACCCTGAATGACAGGAAGAGCAATGCGCAACGGGAGATACAGAGACCCCAGCATCCTTAGTCTTAGGTCTGGCCCCAAGCTCCAGCGGTAAAGACATTCTCACAGTGTCAAATAACCTTACTGTATAAGAAATCACCCAGTTACACTGTGTAGGATTAAAGTTTCACCCCAGAAATCATTAAATAAACCTATATGGCAGGAGAAGAGTTAATTAGCAGAGGAGAGAAGGAGAGTCCAAGCCCTGCATAGGATACTTGTTCTGGAAATAGCACAAAATGGCTGCAGCGGCAGGAGCCAATCAGAAACGAGCGTGTGAAGCAAGCGCTCATGGGAAATGTAGTTTTCCCAGAGAACTACCCCAAACAGTGTTGGAAGCCCCCTGAGCCCCCCAACACACTGGAAACATGAACAGGATGATAGAGCAAGGGCAGACAAGTAAAATGAGCCATTATAAAGTTGCTAGGCTAAACGTTTGCAGAGATATGTCCCAAAGTGTAAGTCCCATAGAAGTGAATGGAGCAATGGCGCCTATGCGGTAAAGCACGCGGAACTCAAGTTTTACAAAATTGGAAGTGTAAAACTAAAAGACATGAAACATCACTACAACATATTAGGATACCCAAAAACACTGAACCAGTAGGAAAAGTGTTAGAACCCCCCAAAAAAAATGCCAAACCAGCAGCTAAAGGGTCAATTACCACATAAACCTGCTCCAAATACCCAACAGACATACAGATAGATTGTGTGCAATAGGAACTCCAAATGAAAAACCCCTGTGCGGAGGGGCACTGTGGGACAAATGGACCTGCAGCACTCAAAGGGTTGCTCACCTTTCCTGCAGATCTTCTGTCTTCAGATTACCATGTTTAAAGAAGAAGCCTCTGTGGGTGACTCCTGAGAAAAGAACTTGTAGCCAAGATTTTCCACCCAGGGCTTAAGGTCCACAAAAAGCACCTGGTCACTGAGCTAGCCACATCTAAGGGCATTGTCAGTTATAGTAATCCGCCTAATGGTGGTATTCCATTTCTAACAGAAAAATAAAACACTTCTAAAGTATAGCAGAACTGTTCTCTTGTCTGTGTTATCTTCACCAAGGAACAAATCTTTCTGGAGCTGGTTGGCTAGCTGCAGCCAAGGAGGGGAGGTATGCTCTACCCCCTGCAATCAATTCTAGAATTGTTCCTGCCTACTTAAAGGGGCGGATCAGAGTTACCAGTAACCTGTATTGGACGACAGAGATATAATAATAATAATTTATATAATGCTGTAATTGTAAACATTTTATTGCTCTAGTTTATTATTTTTATTAAAAGTTTTTCCAAATCCCACTTCTAATGGTAAAAAAACAGAGGCCACATTAAGTGCTGCATATTCACAACGGATCCCATGTGTGTAATCTCCTTAATACATCCTTAATCAAGTACCCCAGTTAATCTAAACCATTCTTAGCCTTACTAAAGTGGTGTATTAATGAGTATAATTTCTATATGTAAAGTACTTTGTATCAGACAATACTTAACCCAAAATGCTTTGGGAAGGATGAATTTGCTGTTAATTATTTGATAACAGCATAAACATAGTAATATACAGCAACGTGCAAACGTTTTAGCCAGGTGAGGAAAAAAAATGCTGTAAATTAAGAGTGCTTTGTTGATAGTTTATATTTATCAATTGACAACATGCATAGAGAGTTAACAGAAACAAAATCTAAATCAAATCAATATTTGGTGTGACCACCCTCTGCCTTCAACACAGCATAAATTCATCTAGGTATACTTGCATACAATTTGTTAAGGAACTCGGCAGGTAGGTTGTTCCAAACATCCTGGACAACTAATCACAGTTCTTCTGTGGATTTAGGAAGCCTCAGTTACTTCCCTCTCTTCATGTAATCCCAGACAGACTTTAATGATGTTGAGATCAGGGCTCTGTGGGGGTCATACCATCACTTCCAGGGCTCATTGTTCTTCTTTACACTGAAGATAGTTCTTAATGACTTTGGCTGTATGTTTGAGGTCGCTGTCATGATGCAGAATAAATTTGGGGCCAACCAGATGTCTACCAAATGGTATTGCATGGTGCCTATACTTCTCAGCATTAAGAATACCATTAATTTTGACCAAATCCCCAAATCCATTTGCAGAAATGCAGCCCTGAACTTGCAAGGAACCTCCAGCATGGTTCACTGCTGCCGGCAGACACACATTTTTATACCACTCTGTGGCATTTGGTGAACAAACTGTCTTATGCTACAGCCAAATATTTTACATTTTGACTCATCAGTCTAGAGCACCTGCTGCCATTTTTCTGCACCCGGTTCCTGTGTTTTTGTGCACAGTTGAGTCGCTTGGTCTTGTTTCCAGGTATGGTTTTTTGGCAGCAAGTCTTCCATGAAGACCATTTGTGACCAGACCTCTCCAGACAGTATACCAGTGTCCTGCTGTTTTTTTGTCAATTCTGAGCTGATGGCACTGACGGCCATCTTCTGTTTGTGAAGGGAAGCAAGCATGATGTGTCTTTCATCTGCTGCACTAAGTTTCCTTAGCCAACCGGTCCTCAGTGTTACCTGTTTCTTTGTGTTTTTTCAAAAGAGATTGGACAGCAAATCTGGAAACCCCTGTCTGCCTTGAAAGTTCTGCCTGGGAGAGACCTCACTGATGCAGTATAACTACCTTTTGTCTTGTTGCTGTGCTAAGTCTTGCCATGGTGTATGCCTTTTCACATTAAACAGTCTTCAGCAACCTCACCTTGTTAGCAGAGTTTGGCTGTTCCTCACCCAGTTTTAATCCTCATACACAGCTGTTTCTGTTTCAGTTAACGATTGTGTTTCAACCTACATATTACATTGATTATCATTAGTACCTATTTGGTAGAACTGTTTAATCATGCAACTGACTATATGCCTACAAAATCCCTGACTTTGTGCAAGTGTACAAAGAAGAATTGATGCGTTTTGTAAATTGATAAATATAAATTATTAACATGTCTGATATTTTATATATATATATATATAAAAGAAGACTTCTGTGTGCCTGGCGTAGTAAGGAGGCGTTATTCATAGCACCTCCCTACTTCCAGTTCTGGAGATACAGGGAGGCGTGAATTTGACAGGAGTAGGCAGGGGCCTCTGCGAGGAGTTTCCCCTCCCTCAGCTTCCTCCTGAACATGACAAAGAGGCTTGGACTTAAAGGAACTGAATGAGCATGCTCACAACATGAAAAAGAGGCATGGAATACAGGACACTTACTGGGCAGATGCAAAACATGAAAACAAGGCTGCTACACACACACATACAATGCACCTCACTGCATGTAAAAAACACACACATGCCTCCACTGCTGCCAGACAGTACAGGACATCAGACACACGCAGGAGGACACACACTGCAGGCTATCATACACAGACACACGCAGGAGGACAGAGACTGCAAGAGATCATACACACACACACACACATGCAGGAGGACAGAGACTGTAAGATATTACACACACACACACACACAGGAGGACAGACACTGCAGGAGATCAAATACACCCCCCCGAGAGATCACACACACCCGTAGGAGGACAGACATTGTAGGAGATCACACACACATGCAGGAGGACAGAGACTGCAGGAGATCACAAACAAGCAGGAGGAGAGAGACTGCGGGAGATCACACACACAGGAGGACAAAGACTGCAGGAGATCTCACAAACACACGCAGGAGGACAGACACTGCAGGACATCACACACACACAGGAGGACAGACACTGCAAGAGAACATAGACATACACAAAATGCAGCAGGACACAGACTGCACCCTTTCAGTGCTACGGTAAGCAATGCATTGCAAAGTGTTACCTATCTCTCTGCCACTCAAAGGGTTAAATAAAAAGACGGGCTACGCCGTCCCACACTGCTAGTATATATATACATTATATAGAACTTGGATGTGGTAGAGTGATATACCAACAGGGACTTGAATAAAGCACTCGCAGGTCTTTTAGAATGAAAAACTGAGGTGTTCATTGTTCGACGTTTCGGCTCTAACACGAGCCTTTCTCAAGTCTTGAGAAAGCCTCATGTTAGAGCCGAAACGTCGAACAATAAACACCTCAATTTTTCATTCTGAAAGACCTGCGAGTGCTTTATTCAAGTCCCTGTTGGTATATCACTCTACCACATCCAAGTTGTATATTGATTGGACATAGCACCGAGGCATTTTGGCTTTTTTCATTCACTTAGTATCGGAGTGCCCATTTGTTCTCCTATATATATATATATATATATATATATATATATACACATATAGACAGAATGGAGGCAGTGGCACTCTAAAGATAAAAAAATATAATTTAACCCACAGTGTTGCACATTTTATCACTGGTGCACATTCCATATGAAATTATGTACAAATATACTCAGCCTGGACCATCCAGAACGAGAAACAGCAAGAAACAGCACACAGCATTAGTAGTTCAAAAGAAGAAAGGATTAATTCATTAAATCCTTTCTTCGTTTGAACTACTGATGCTGTGTGCGGTTTCTTGCTGGTTCTGGATGGCCCATGCTGAGTGTATTTTATATATATATTTATAATTTCACATATCTTAGATTGATGTGAGCCTGCCAAAACCTGTTGTTAGATGCATAATTGCCCTGATTAGGGTTCATACATGTACCAAAAATGTGTGGCCTGTTGGAGACGTGAAGCAACAGACCTTTCTTCACTTTATCTGCTTAATGTCCATGGGTACAGTCTCAAACTGGAAGCTTTGGCTAGGTACCTTTTGTATTCTTTTTAGGGGATGAGCATCAGCTTGTACAATTTTTACAATTATACATTGTTTGTGTGTGCAATTGTAATTGCATATATATATATATATATATATATATATATATATATATATATATAGTGTAAATATTTAACTTCTTACTGTAAAAGCTCTCTGGGACATACTTAAAAATGAGATAAATCTCAATGTATTCTTTCTGGTAAAAAATGTCTACCTAAATAAGATAAATAATGCCCCGTGTTAGTTAAAAAAATAAGAATTTTCACACTGCTGTGTGTCTCCTACCAAAAAACTTTTGAAACTGAGGCTGCTAAGCAGAGCAAAAATGGAGCTTAGTGGGAGTCTCCACCTCCAGAGAACTCTTTTTGCAAGTACCTTGCCTCCTAGAGAAAGATACTTCCCTGCGGTTCCTGCAATTCAGTATTGGTGAAAAAAAGAATGTTTTTTTTAATTAAATCTGCTATAACAAAGAATCAGAATGGACACGGCAGCTGTGATCTCAATATACATAACAGAAAAAGTTAAGATTATTGTTGTACAACTACCACCTTACTAAACTGTTAGCTGTATTCATTTTTGGAATGGTAGTCTTAAATCCAAACCCTATGCCAAACTATTAACAAACAAACTCTGCAATGCATGGAGATGTAATGACCTCTGACCTCACTAATGACTTTTGTCAGTTGCTCTGATCGGTCTTTGTAGTGAATTTCCATACTAGGAAGATAAGTATAGAAAGCAAGGCAACCAGAGGGCTTCAGGATTCGATCAACCTGTAATTTAAAAAAAAATATATATATATATTTTATATTTCAGTATGGTACACTGAACACTTCCTTTACAGTGGTCTATTTTTACACTGATTATTAGATACCAGGAATCCCTTAATATATTTCAGTGTATTAGGGAAATCTACTAACACGGAGATAAGAATAAAACTGCAGTGGCTACATGCACATCAATTAAGGCCATTATTGTCTTTGGTTTTAGACCAGAATATCTGGAAAGTTGCATTTTGTTTTCAGCATTAAATCACTTAAAGGGGAAGTAATCCCTTGGAAATAAAATATTTCTAACGTAGAGCTTTTTCTGCTCAGTAAAACACAGGTAATTCCACTGAAGGTGGTTGTTTCAACGTTTTGCCTTTTTTTGAGGCACAGTTTGAATTCAACATTTAGGCATGTGGCAGTGTTGATGTTGCTGCCTGTCAAGAGCTGAGTGCTACAGACACAAGCTTTCCATAAATAGCAGCAAAGCATCTTGAGTTCATGCTAACAGAAAATTAAAGTGATAGTAATATTTCATTTTAGGTTTATTTTATTTTGTAGGCATTAAAAAACCATTAAGAACAACATTAGTGTTATCTTTCAAACCTTTATGGTTTGAGAGATATTTGCAAGCAAAGATTCCCCCTCAGTGACATCAGCGCTCTAGCTGACAGATTTGGAACCCAGTCCGCAGAACGGCGACGGCTCTTCAAGCACACTTTGTACACCATTCCAATGAAGTAATCATTTTTATATATTGCGATCTCGGCTCTGCTGAAGAGCCGACGACTGATCTGCGGACTGGATTCCAAATCTGACAGCTAGATGGCAGACTTGACAGTTTCGGTCAGTGAGGTGGAAACTTTGCTTGGGAATATCTCTCAAACCATAAAGGTATGAGAGATTAGACTAATATCGTTCTTAATGATTTTTTATGCCTACAAAATAAAATAAACCTAAAACAAAGTATTACTATCTCTTTAAAGAAGCATCTCCCATAATTAGGGTTTATTGCTTCTTTAACACATACAGTACCATTTTGGTGCTGACACTCCCCTTTAAACGCACAAAAAATCATTGTAATTTTGCAGCTAGCTATTATTGAAAGAAGTACATTCTGAAGAAATGTGGTACATGTGAATTTCAGCTTTACCTCCTTTAGAAACTTGTCAATATTGAACCAATGGACAGCAGCACATGCAGTTATCAGATCTACCGAGACATCATCCACTGGCAGTTCTTCAGCTGGGGAAACACTATAAAGGCATACTATACATTTAATACTTTAACCTTTAAGTGAGAGATGTGCCCATTATAAAAAGTGCCATAATTAAATTAGTGCAGTATTAGCTATTGTGAATATTAATATCTTATACTTCCCAAAGAAGGCACTTCAATACAAGTAGCAAACAATTCAAACCCCAAAAGAAACCTATTCAAAATAGCATTCAAGTGATTAAATTACATTTCAGTGGTTTTAGGAAAATAGTATTTTAGTGTTCTTACCTGTTGAATACATTTTAGTTTATATAGAATAACGGAAGCGCTCACCAAGTAGGGGCGGGAGTGGGTAAATGAGGCACTTTAAATGTTACAAGCACCCACAATACAAGATCCAATGTTAATCATAACTTTCATATAATGCAAAGAATAAAAGCAATAATGTTTACCCACACTATGCCAGACACACAGAATGTATACTGAGTAAATCAAATAATAAAGCAAACACACCTAAAAATCAATATGCCTAACAAGGACAAATGTCTAAGAGGTGTCTATATAAATACAATAATATAATGCTAGATGTTATGCAAACCATAAAATAATCTAGACTAAATGAAAATAAAATAGATAAATCCCCCACTGATAGATGGATAATTAATGAAACATACCAGTCCAAAAAGAGTTCTAGAAATACATTCCGTTTATGGTCAGAATATCTTAAGCAAATATGGGTGTGATAATTGATGGTAAGTCAATGTTATCCACAAGTCATAGATGAGGATGATGATGATGAATGATATGGATGAATGGTGATGAATGGAACAGTTATGGGATCTCAAATGTGGGTTAAATGAGGAGCTTTGTGGGCCGGAGTCAACACGAACAAGTACATGTAAACAAGAAGAAGGGAGGAAGACAGCGCACTAAAGATGTAAGCATACCTACCAACATTTCAAATTGCCAAAGAGGGACACATGTGTTTTAGGGGGTGTTGCTGGGGGTGTGACTGGTGGGTGGGGCATTACCGATAATTTTTAGGTTTTAGGTATTATTTACACATACTAATTTATAAACACATACTGACATTTAAACAAATAATTATGTGAGTTTTATTGCTGTAGAGCAATGTGATACACTTATATACACACCACACAGTCTGATCTCCTAAAAAGAGGGACATAAGGGACAGAGGGATTTGAGTCTAAAAGAGGGACTGTCCCACCTAAAGAGGGACACTTGGGAGGTATGTGTAAGTGTAGCAGTCCAATAAACAAGTAAAAAAAAAAAATAAAGTATGCTCATATATGAATGGATAGGCTCATAAAAAAGGAACTAAAATAAATATAGTTTATTATTATAATATAAAGACATGCCAATGTCTATATATATATATATATATATATATATATATATATAGTATAAGCTATGTACTCACGGACTTATAAAAACAAAAAAACGTTTATTAACTATACAGCAACGTTTCGGTCCTCCTCTGGGACCTTTGTCAAGCCAACATAAACAAAGAAATAAGATTGAATAAATCGAGAACTCACCGTTTGTGCTCACATACCCGGGAAAGTGACGTCACAGAAGATAGACAGGTAACCACGATGAAAAGCCCATGGAGATCCACTAATACCGATAAAAACAAGAGATAGAAAGAAACACCAGTGCCACCCAGTGGTTAGGAAAAATGCAAAGTAACAGAGCAGATAGAAATGTAACAGATGAAGTCGCAACTAATGTAGCAATCTGAGAGCACAGAGTACATCCCATATAGTCAAACAAAAACAAAAAATAAATAAAAATAAATGAAAATAAAAAATCAAAAATAATAATAAAAAAATAAATAAATAAAAATAAAAATGAAATAATAAATAAAATGAAAAAAATAAAAAATATATAAGAGACTCATAGCTAACTATCTGACAGATAGAAAACAACTAAATGGGTTGTTTTCATTTAATCCATGGGGATTACAAGTTTGAAGTTCTCGTATCCAAAAACATTCACGTTGTAGTAATAACTGTGGCCTATTACCTCCCCTACGTAGGCACATGATCAATGCCCACAACTGTAAAGTTGGTGGCAGAATGTTTCAATTCCAAAAAATGTTTGGCCACAGGTTTGTCAGTTTTGTTATCCCTAAATGCCACATTAATGGCGGACCGATGCCCCGCCATACGTTCCCTGAGGGTTCTCTCAGTCTTCCCGATGTATGCCAGACCACATGGACGGGTGATCATATAAACAACGAAGGAATTCGTACAAGTGATTCGATGTTTAATCTTATATGTTTTATTGGTATGTGGATGAGTGAAGGTGTTAGTCTTACGTAAAGCCCCACATGTAGTACAGCCAGTACAACGATAGCAACCTGGTGCTAATGTTGATAACCAAGTATTACTTTTTTTCTTGTAACTTAACACAGGGTCCGTTTTGACTAATAAGTCCCTCAAGTTAGGACCCCTCTTGAAACTTAGCATAGGTTTTTTTTGGAAAACAGATGGAAGAGATGTATCGCTTGAGACTACTTTCCAGTTCTGATTAATGCTTTTTTGAAAATATTGAGCAGCCGTTGTATATTTAGTTGTAAAAATCATCCTTTCATCAAGGTTTTTCTTCTTCATAGTATCTATAGTACTTTGTTGTGTTACTTCCATTCTGATTTTGTCCAGCCGATTGCGAGGATATCCTCTTGCCATAAATCTATATGTCATCTCATCAAGCTGTTTTTTACAGTTCGCTGGATCAGAGTTGTTTCTAACAACCCTGGTGAATTGTGACTTGGGAACAGCATATTTCAAAGCTGGATGATGAAAACTCTTATAGTGAAGCAAAGTGTTTCTATCTGTTTTCTTACGATAAAGGCTATATCCCAATTTATTACCTTCACAAAAAATTCTCAAATCAAGGAAATCCACAGTATACATATCATATTTAATAGTCATCTTCACAGGAGAATCAATGTTGTTAAGATGCTCCTTAAATTGCAAAATGGAGGCTTCTGACCCCTGCCATACTAAAAACAAATCGTCAATAAATCTCTTAAACAATAAAATATGCTGGGAAAATTGTGGACGAATATGTTTTTCTTCATACACATACATGTAGAGATTAGCATAAGCAGGGGCCATAGATGCCCCCATCGATGTACCCGACTTTTGTTGATAGTACTGTCCTTCAAATTGAAAAAAATTTTGTTTTAAACAAACTTCCAATAAAGTCATGAGATATTCAATTGGGGGTGAGACTATGTCTCACTGCCTCCAGACCATCTTCATGTGGAATTATAGTGTATAAGCTTCCATCACCCGTAGAAATTAAAAAAACATCACCATCTGGAAGTATGATATTCCTAAAAGCTTCAATTAAATCCGGAGTATCTTTAACATAACTAGGAACTTGTTGTACTGTAGATTGTATTAAAGAATCAATATATTGACCTATAGGTTGCAACACACTGTTGCGTGCAGAGACTATTGGTCTGAGGGGCGGGTTCATGATGGATTTATGGATTTTGGGTAATCCATATAAAATGGGACAAACTGGAAATTCCTCCTTTAAATAAGCACCCTCCGTATCAGTTAACCAATTGTTGTCCATTCCAAGATCAATTAATTTATTAACAAAATTCATAACTCCTCTAGTTGGATCAACGGATAGCTTTTGATAAACTTCACCATCATTCAGTTGATTAGTAAGCTCCTTACTGTAATCCACATAATTCTGGATAACAACTGCGCCCCCCTTGTCTGCAGGGCGTATACAGATAGAGATATCCTCTCTCAGCATCTTGATAGCTTTACGTTCCTCAATAGACAAATTGGGGTGTATTTGACTGTTGTTAAAATGATCCATGTCATTTTTGACCATTGCATCAAAAGTACAGATGGAGGGACTACATGTTTGTGGTATATATTTACTTCTCAATTTAAAGCCAGTGTTTGCTTTCAAAAAAATCAGGTTGTGTGCCATATTGCTCTTTGAGTCGCATGAGTCTATTCATTTTAAACCTGTCAACATCCCCCTCTAGACCAACATACTTCGTCGTTGGTAAAAAAAGTCAGTCCTTTGTTTAGCAAAGATTCTTCACCAGGTGTTAGGGTATGTTTTGACAGGTTATAAACAGCAGAGGTCACTTCTTCCCTTTCTTGTTGGAACCTCTGGCTCCAGTGCTGGCCTCCTTTCTGGCCTCTTCTGACGTGATTTCTCCGTCGTCTGCCACTGGTTGACCTAACGGAGGTTTGGGAGGTTTCTCTGCTGTATTCCCTAAAAAAGGCATCTTGGAGGCTGTACTCCTGGTGTTAACCCTAGGGGGTGCTTCTATGGAGGTAGCAGATGTCACTTTAATTTCATCATCCGAATCTCCAGGGCTGATATCCACAGTTTGGAAATTTGTTAGCTATGAGTCTCTTATATATTTTTTATTTTTTTCATTTTATTTATTATTATTTCATTTTTATTTATTTTTTTTTATTATTATTTTTGATTTTTTATTTTCATTTATTTTTAGTTTTATTTATTTTTTGTTTTTGTTTGACTATATGGGATGTACTCTGTGCTCTCTGATTGCTACATTGGTTGCGACTTCATCTGTTACATTTCTATCTGCTCTGTTACTTTGCATTTTTCCTAACCATTGGGTGGCACTGGTGTTTCTTTCTATCTCTTGTTTTTATCGGTATTAGTGGATCTCCATGGGCTTTTCCTCGTGGTTACCTGTCTATCTTCTGTGACGTCACTTTCCCGGGTATGTGAGCACAAACGGTGAGTTCTCTATTTATTCAATCTTATTTCTTTGTTTATGTTGGCTTGACAAAGGTCCCAGAGGAGGACCGAAATGTTGCAGCGCTGGGGTCCTGGGTTCAAATCCCACCAAGGACAACATCTGCAATGAGTTTGTATGTTCTCACCGTGTTTGCATGGGTTTCCTCCGGGTACTCCAGTTTCCTCCCACACTCCAAAAAAACATACTGATAGGTGAATTTAGATTGTGAGCCCCAATGGGGACAGGGACCAATACCAATATGAGTGTAAAGCGCTGCGTAATCTGTGTGCGCTATATAAAAATAAAGAATTATTATTAATTATTAGTAGCCAAGTATTAATATATCTAGTATAAAATACTGAATCGCAACAGACTACAGTACGTGAATACTATAAGTAATTAGATAGGTAGCCCAAGGAGTACAAGGATCTTTAAAGTGAAGCAGCCTTCCGGAGCATCAAAAACCCACTAATAATATGGGAAAGTCCATCTGGAGAATCAGCCAGAACCGGGCCACAGTCTCGTAACAGCAGGGCCGCTCAACAGAGGTGACAAAGACAAACCCGATAATCAAATCTGCTTACCAGATGACTTCTTTGTGAATTGCATATCAGGTAGTCTTTTATGCAGGGTCACTGGGGTGTTCAGTGCCCCCCTGTTTTGCAAATCCCCTTGTGAGCTGAATCGTTCGATGTGCTGTGCAATGCGATGGAGACATGCTCTCTCGTGCGCTTACTCTGTGCTGGGCTAGTTCAAGTATTGAAAATACTAATAAAAGAGTCTGTAAAGTTTGTTCAAATCGATCACTTGGTACAATTCGACATGTTTCAGGGGCAATAATACCCCTTCCTCAGGAACTTCATGTAAAACCAATATGGCGCTAAAGTGGCAATAGTTGTATTTGAATGACAATTAGCCTATGAAATTTAAGAATGGAGAAGCTTAATTCTGCATACAATAAATATGGAGTGAAGACAACATAAAAAATACTAGAGATACAGGAGTGTGCAATAATATATCTTTATATATATATATATATATATATATATATATATATATATATATGATATGGATCCGTTTAGAGGATACTGAGTTGTTCACAAAAAACAACAAGTCTGTAGGTGGACTAACTGAGAATAAGAATCAGTACGTACACAGAGGATACCATAAGTATAAGGAGGCTAGCAGTAACTACAAGAATATCCCACTAACTCCATAAGTGCCAGAGTGGCACGATATGCACCACTTTGCAATGCGCCACGTGCCACTCCGGGACCCAAAGGGTCAATCACCTGTACATTAACCTCTTAAGGACCGGGAAAATCTGAGGTTGTTTTCCCTTAAGGACCGGAGCAATTCTGACCTTTTTGACTATGTCTTTGTTCAACAGTGTTTTCCCTCTTAGGCTTTTATTCCACCCCCATAAATTATATACTGTTTTTAAGCACAAATAGGGCTTTCATTTGATACCCTATTTATATGGATAACCCACCATTCACTTTATTAAAATTAAAAAAAAAAAAAAAAAAAATGTAAAAAAAAAAAAAAAAAATTTTTTTTGATTTTTCTCTTGGGATCAATTGGCCACAAAGGGTTAAATTTTTATGAAGACTGCATGAAAAGTATGACCGGTCAGTCATACCTACAAAATGCGCAGTTTAAAGTGGCCACTGTCCCCCCCTTGGTGAAAATCCCCATGTCCCTTTTTCCCACCCTATTTTGACACTTTTTGTCCCTGGCATTTGGTGGTGTATATAAGTGTATTACATGGCTCCACAACAATCACACTTGCAATATTGTTTAATTATATATATATATATATATATATATATATATTTTTTTTTTTTTTTTAAATAAAAAATGTTTATTGTAAAAAAAAAAAAAAAAAAAAAAAAAAAAGTGTCGTGTTTTTTTTTTTTAAAGTGTAGAATTGCAGGTCAAAAATTTACCTGCATTTAGCCAGCCTCCTGCACCAGCAGTGAAGAGGTTAATCCCCCCAGCTGCTGTATTTTTTTAACCACTAGGTGTCTCCCATCTACTTCTGTCTCCCTTACTTTGAGAGGCAGACTAGACAGGCACAGACAGCATGCTTTGCATGCTGCCTCTGTCTGTCACTATGCCGGTACATGTGATCGCTGATACAGCGATCGCATGAACCGGAGGAAGCAAGAAGGGCTGAGACTGAATGCCCCGGTCTTGGAGCGCTAAGTCTCAGCCTGGAATTAATAATAGCAGTGTGCACGGAGGCACGCTGCTATCATTTAAGCCATGACGGTCCTGGACCGTCATGGGTCGTTAAGGGTATAACAACCCATGACGGTGCAGGACCGTCATGGGTCCTTATGGGGTTAATAAACTCTTACCATATGATATGTAAATAGAATGTATTACATAGAGTAATAAGCTGTGGAAGTAACAGTGAAAATATATAGAAGAGCAAATATGATATCTAATTAACATGAACCTATAGGATAGATGTGGACTTACAATAGTAATCCTTGGGGAGAATATTTAAGTGATTCACAGATATATGATGATATGTATGTTTGATAGTCAGAGACAATATATATCGTCATATGTCCAAGGAACAAATTAATGTACTGTTTAACTGGATATGACTCTCCAGTAATATATGATGAAAATGTTTTAGCTTTGTTTTTCATATGGCTGCAAGTGGTTTACATATTTGATCCGCATCTGTAATTACCCAAAATTGGTTGGCCATTAAGAGGGTTATTTATTCCTTGTTTTTTATTGTTTTTTTGATTGCTGAAGGTGCCAGCTTGGATTTCAAATCTGGAGCTTTTCTATAGATGAATCTTTGTTTGGATGGAATAATGTTTCTGAGTCGTTTGCTCAATCTTGCCAGAGGAAGAGGTGAATCTAGTAATAAATGGTATGGTTGGACATTTTCCCTTTTTACTTCTTTACTGTTGACATCAATAGGGAAGTTCTCGGTTTCTTTTTTCTCCAGAAGTTGAGTAGGTATTTGTTTAGCTCTGTCTAATGCTGTGCTTGTGATTTTCTTCTTGTAACCCTTTTCTAAAAATCTTTGTTCCAGATTTTTAGCCTCTTCCATAAAATCTCTATCTTTGGTGCAGTTCAGACTTATTCTTAAGAACTTTCCTTAAGGGCATTCTCCAGCCATTTATGCTGGTGTCCGCTTGAGGCCCCTATATATCCGTTGACATCAATGGTTTTATGATGCGTTTTAGTCTGTATCTGGCCTTCTGGTGTGCTGGAGATTTCGAAGTCCAAGAAAATGACCAAAGAGGTACTCTGAGTATGAGTGAATTGTAATCCTAGATCACTTTTTTTGATGAATGATAAGAATTCATTCAGTCTAGAGGGTCCACTTTTCCAAATCAATAGCATATCATCAATATATCTTGCATAAAAGGTGATATCTGTGCCATATTTGCCCCAAACGTTTGCCCCATAAAAATATTTGCATATGAGGGTGCAAAATGGGTCCCTATAGCCATTCCTCTGGTTTGTCTATAGTGAGTGACTTCATAGATGAAATGGCTATGGTGAAGAATAAAAGAAATGCTATCCAATATAAACTGGATCTGTTCATGTCTAAGACTGCAATCTCAATTTGTCCACATACAAGTTGTCTAATGACGATATCGCTCTATTACGGAAGGGACTGAAATTTGCACCGAATACTCAACCTAATGAATTTGAGCTCTTTGTGGATATACACAGATTCATTAGAAAAATTAATTTACAGAAACATTTTGATGAATCCAATGAAGAAGACTCTATAGATACATATTCTAACCAAGTGGATTAATCTATTCTGGAAGCAGTGGTTGAATTAGGGATGGAAAACCATCAACAGACAATACAAGAAACATTGGAGGATGATACCCCCGCTTACAAACATCAGGAGAGGTCCTGATGCCCCCCAACAAGGCCTAAATAAATAACATTTGAGAACCCCCCAAATAAACTGTTGTGCACCACAGGGTGGTTCAGTGCAGGGCTTTACAATGCATTGGACCCCCTTGTGGAACACACACATTTATTTTTTAATCAGCCCTTGTTGGGGGGGCATCAGGAGTGGTCCTGATGCCCCCCAACAAGGTATGAATAAATAATAATAATATTAACCCTCTGTGTGCCAGAGGGGTCAAGTGCATTGCAATGCGCTGGATTCTCTGGGGCACACACACATTTTGGTTTTTCATTATTTTTTTACTTGGACCTTGTTGGGGGGGCATCAGGAGTGGTCCTGAAGCCACCCCCAATGAGGTATGAATCAAATATAACTAAAAAAAAGTAACTCTTTATGTGCAACACACATACCTTACCCCCCTTAACCCCCCATCATGGTTCCTCAGCCCACTGGCAGTCCCATTCCCCAGCCTGGTTTCGCTGCCTACTGGTAAACTCAAAGTACCAGTATGCACTGGATTCTGGCTGGGAATCAATGTGTGTATGTAGGAGACATACAAAGCACACTAGTATTCAGAGATCCCCCACATGCACTATCTGCCCCCCCCTCGCCACACCAACCTTGTTCCATTGCCCGACATACCCACATACACTGACTGACCCCTCACCCCCCCATGGTTCCACTGGTAGACACAGGTCCGCACATACACTGGCTGACCCCCTAGCTTGTTTCAACTGGTAGCCATAGAATCAAGCATACACTGTTTGCTTCCCCATCCTTGTTTTATCTGGTAGCCATGCTCCCGGCACCCAATATGGTATGTTAACACATGCCAGTGAGGTACCAGTTTTCTTAGGATGGCAGGAGATCCTCCAAGGAAATCCCATGATGTTGAACCATTTTATTATCCTGAAAGAGTCTGATTTTTTTTTAGCACCACATTCTGGAAATACTAACTAAGGGGTAGAAAGGCAAGTGAACCCTTATGTCATGTTGCAAGTTATCTTCTTTCCAAAATGTTATGATTTGTCTATCTTTTCTTCAGTTCTGTAGATGTTATAACCATTTTCATACAGTAAAGTCATGTTTGAAAAAATGCTAGAAAAATATTTATTTCCCTTTTAGTGCCATCTTCTGGAAAATTTGTACACACCAGGCTTGGAGTAAGAAGACAAGTGACCCCTCATTTGATGCAGCAGGTTACCTTCTTTCTAAAATGGTATGGTTTATCTACCTTTTCTTTACTTCTTACACCTACAGTATGTCAACTCCTATTTTTCTCCTATGAACACTAGGTAAGAATACAGTTGGAAATTCCATAGTTTTCACAGATTTCAGTACATTTGAAGGGGCGGAAATGTAAGAAAATGCAATTTTTTTGCCTTTAACGCGACCTTCTGTAAACATTTGTGCACATCAGACTTGTTAACATATTGTATGTTAACCCACACAAATGGGGTATTATTTTTCTCACGTTGGTAACAGGTAATATACAGTAGTAAATGTTGTGGCTTTCCAAGATTTTAGTATCTTTGAAGTAGTGAAATGTTAAAAAAATATGTATTTATTCCTATAGCACCATCTTTTGGAAATATTTGTGCACTGCAGCCCAGGGGTAGAAAGACAAGTGACCCCTCATTTGATGCTGGTGAATTTCTATTTTCCAAAATGATATACCTTGCTTAACTTTTATTCATGTCTCTAATAGATATGAATATTTTAGTACAGGCAGCCATTTTAAAAAAAGAAAACAAGTAGGTGTATTTATGTGCTTCTGGCACCCCCTAATGTATGTTAACTCATTCCAATGGGGGGACATTTCTCTCCTAAGAGCACTAGCTAATGAATACAGTTGGAAACTCCATAGTTTACACACATTGCAGTGCATTTGTCAGTCTTCCTAGGGGCTCCATCTAGTATATATTTAGGGCCCAGTTAGGGGTGGCATTATGCCGGGGTGGCATTTGCCAGGGGTATTAGCACCTTATCCAAGTAACACCTTATCAAAGTAAGGGGTGTTATACAAGAGAGAAAATATGTATCCAATATGCTGTGTTTTATGAAGACTTTCTCTTAATGAGGTTCTCTTGTCCCTTATAGGTATGTACAAGCCAATCCTGTTGTGTGAAAGAAAAATTCTCATACTGTCTCCCCTCACACTTTTAACCCCTTGTGTGGTATGTACAAGCCAGTCCTGTTGTGTGGAAGAACAATTCTCATACTGTCTCCCCTCACACTTTTAACCCCTTGTATGGTATGTACAAGCCAGTACTGTTGTGTGGAAGAACAATCCTCATACTGTCTCCCCTCACACTTTTAACCCCTTGTGTGGTATGTACAAGCCAGTCCTGTTGTGTGGAAGAAAAATTCTCATATGGACTACCCTCACAATTTTAACCCCTTGTGTGGTATGTACTAACCAGGGCTATTTTAACTGAAACTTCAAATCCCATGCAATCTCCCTGTACAAGTTTAAACCCCTATGGTATGTGCTAACAATTAGCCCTTTTACAGTCTCCATATTGCTTACCTCCCGCATCCCTCTTCTATATCTCTGTGTCTGTTCCTTATCAGATATTTTAATGGTGTCACAGCTGATTGCACTCAGTGCAAAACCATTTGTAATTTGGAATTCCCTCAGTCAGTGTGTCAGTCTTCCTAGGGGCTCCATCTAGTATATATTTAGGGCCCAGTTAGGGGTGGCATTATGCCGGTGTGGCATTTGCCAGGGGTATTAGCACCTTCTCTAAGTAACACCTTATCGAAGTATGGAGAGTTATACAAGAGAGTTAGACAGGAGAGTGGACAGGAAAGAAACACAGCAGCTGCAGCACACCTACTGATTAACAGAGGCAAGTAAACAAAAAGGAATAACGATGAACTGGAGAGAATAGATAATTTTATACTTGTAATATTAATTTAATTTTTAATCTCAGCTGGTTTGTCTACCTGTATGTACCCTGAAAGCCTTGTCATATGCATGGCAACATGAACATATTACTTCTATCTGTTCTAACCATTCCACTATTAATACAGATTTCCTCTTATCCCTGCAACCATGCCCCACACCCACACCAGAACATATTATTACACCATGGACTTCTGAATACATGTACACTTCCCTCTGAATGCTGGTGGAGAGTATTAAAAACAAGCTCTCCCACCCCCAGTAATTATAGAAACAGACGCACCCTCTCACTATATGCTCACAGCAAACAAATCACTACATTTTTATGCATTCTATTACTTGCCTTGGCAAATGACAAACACCAACCCTGGCCCTCAAATAGCAATAAATGGCAACCTCCCCTTTAAAAAGGGTCTGTCTTTTGTGCACTGCAACATAAGCAGTATACTGCCCAAAATGGATGAACTAAAAGCACGGTGTTACGCATACAAACCTAAAATTCTTATTCTTACTGAATCCTGGTTATCCCCAAAAATACCTGATACTGCTGTTGCCATAGATGGATATTCCTGCTTTAGAAAAGACCTTGCAAAGCGAGGAGGAGGGGTAATCATATACATACAGGAATCAGTAAACTTTACACTTCTAAAATGACTCTCATAACACTGATTCTTATGAATACATTGCTGGTAAAATTTGTCTTCCATACTCAAAGCATATCATAATTGTTGGCATCTACAGACCGCCAAATACCCCAGCACATTCCCTTTCAGACATAGCGCAGCACCTAAAGGAGATTGCCACTCAAAACAAGAAAAGTGAGCTGATGGTTCTTGGAGACTTTAATATTAATTGGCTAGACTCCAGGAATGATAAATTTTGTTCATTGTTTAACCCCTTAAGGACCAGCGATCCCGGGGTGTGCGGTCCTTTAAGGACCACATAGGAAACTTTGACGTGCCGTCCCACGTGACTGATCACGTGGGGCGGCACGCCGAACGGGGGACTGAAAGAGATCGCTCCGGTCTTGGAGTGATGAACTTCAGTTCCCGGACATTACTCACCACGCTCCTACAGGAGCGCGCTGAGTAAAAGTATGTGACGTGCCAGGACCGTCACTGGTCCTTAAGTGTCGGATCTGCGTGACGGTCCTGCCACATCAGTGGTCCTTAAGGGGTTAAAACATTGAACTTATCACAGATAATATCCTCCCCTACTCGCATAGATCTTAAAACATCCAACCATACTCTGCTAGACTGGATCCTTTCATCCTTCACAAGCAGAATCCAAGATTCAGGTGTACTAGCAAACGTGTTTAGCGATCACTCCATAGTTTACTCTGTCCGCAAAATAAAACCAGTCAAGTCATGTTCCAAAGTCATACTCACGAGATCATTTAGAAATTTTAATTTTACTACCTTCAGTCCTTCCTAAATGATTTAAGAAATTGCTCATGGCACAGAATACAGCTAATTCCAGATCTAGACTCAGCGATTGAATTCCTTAACTTTGAATTCTTACAGGTCTGTAATACACATGCCCCACTAAGGAAGGTCAGGGTTAGGGGGGCACATCTGCCCTGGGTCTCAGCTGACCTGATTCAATTATACAGTTTCAGAGATGCCTTATGGACAAAATTTAAATACACCGGCTCCACATATGATCACACTGCATACAGACAATTAAGGAATACATGTACAAAACAAACAAAATTAGCGAAAGCACAGTATTTTACTGACAACTTAAACAGTAACATTTCAAAGCCAGCCAACTTTTGGAAGGTTATTAACCCCTTAAGGACCGGGGAAATCTGAGGTCGTTTTCCCTTAAGGACCGGAGCAATTCTGACCTTTTTGACTATGTCTTTGTTCAACAGTGTTTTCCCTCTAAGTCTTTTATTCCACCCCCATAAATTATACTGTTTTTTAAGCACAAATAGGGCTTTCTTTTGATATCCCACATATATGGATAACCCACCATTTACTTTATGAAAAGTTAAAAAAAAAGTTAAAAAAAGTAAAAAACCCACCATTTTTGTTTTTTTCTCTTGGGATCAATTGGGCACAAAGGGTTACATTTTTATGGAGACTGCATAAAATACGCAGTTTAAAGTGGCCACTGTCCCCCCGGGTGAAAATCCCCATGTCCCTTTTTCCCACCCTATTTTAACACTTTTTTATCCCTGACATTTGGCGGTGTGTATAAGCGTATTACATGGCTCCAAAACAATCACACTTCCAATATTATTTACAGATGTTTTTTGTTTTTTTTAAATACATTTTTTTTGTAAAAAAAAAAAAAAGTGTGTTGTGTTTAAAAAAAAAAAAAAAGTATTTAATTGCAGGTAAAAAATTGACTTGCATTTAGCCAGCCTCCTGCACCAGCAGTGAAGGGGTTAATACCCCCAGCTGCTGTATTTTCTTTTACCACTAGGTGTCTCCTCTCTACTTCTCTCTCCTTTACTTTGATAGCAAGGGAGACAGAGGTAGAGGAGACACTCAGAGTCAGCATGCTTTGCATGTTGACTCTGTTTCTCAGAATGCCGGTACATGTGATCGCTACTACGGCAATCACATGGACCGGCTCAAGCAAGAAGGGCTGAGACTGAACGCCCCGGTCTCAGAGCGCTCAGTCTCAGCCTGGAATTAATGATAGCAGCGTGCACGGAGGCATGCTGCTACCATTTAAGCCATGACGGTTCTGAACCATCATGGGTCCTTAAGGGGATAACAACCCATGACGGTCCAGGACCGTCATGGGTCCTTAAGGGGTTAAAAACCTCTATAACCCTCCTAATCATACTCACCCATCAACTATAATCGTAGACAAAGAAACAATACAGTGCCCCATAGCCATAGCCAATGCATCTAACAGCTACTTTGCTGGATGTGCCACCACCCTGATTACACAAAACAAAGATAACTCAGAAGTTCAGCCATCTACACAACATACACTGGCACCTGCTGCCTGGCCCAATTCTGAAAATGAATTCAATTTCATGCCAGTAAATGAAAGTAACATATATGATCACCTCCTCAATCCAAAAATGAAATGCCAATCTAGCCCTGACAAACTACCAGCAATGCTATTAAAGCTCAGTGCTATGGTAATAGCCAAACCGATTGCATCTCTAATTAATACCTCTTTGGCAACAGGGTATATGCCCAAATCCTGGAAGGTGGGTAGAGTTGTGCATATCCACAAAAGTGGGGATAAAAATTTAGTATCAAACTACAGACCAATATCCCTACTCCCCACTTTTACCAACAGACCATTTTTTTCACCCCACTTCAATCAGGTCTTCGACCAAATCACTCAACAGTCACGGCCCTCCTAAAAATAACCAATGATATCCAGACGGGCATGGAAAATGGTGACGTCACAGGAGCCATTTTCCTAGATTTTGCCAAGGCCTTTGACACAGTAGACCATAATATTCTTATAAATAAACTCCAAAGATCAGGACTGGGTAATAATTCTCTAAACTGGTTCCGATCCTATTTATTAGACAGAATGCAGTATGTGTCAGTTGCCGGCAATGACTCCCTTCCGCTCAAAGTAACAAGTGGAGTTCCTCAAGGCTTCATTCTTGGCCCTCTTCTATTTTCTCTTTTTATAAATGATCTGCTCAAGGTTTGCAAATCATCTTCAGTACACATGTATGCAGACAACACCATTCTCTATACTAAAAACTCAAACATATCACACCTTGAAGCCATATTACAACATGATTTCTATGAGGTTGAAAGATGGATAGCAAGGAATAAATTATTCTTAAACAAAGACAAAACTGTCACAATGATATTTGGCAAAAAGCACAGACTGCGTAATCTCGGCAATACCCACCTATCCATTGTAACGGAGTCTAATCGTAAATTGGCCCCAGTGGACTCCTACAAATATCTTGGTATGTGGCTTGACCCCAACCTCACTTTTGGTCATCATATTGAGAAATTAACCTCCAAGCTTTATCTCAAAATCAGTACTCTTTTTAGACACAAATCATGTTTAAGTCCCCTGGTTAGAAAACATATTGTGCAAGATGTTGCTGCCTGTCATAGACTATGGTGATGTAGTTTATGCTCCAGCGCCAGAAATCCATCTCAGTAAACTTGACACCCTGTATAATTTAATATGCTGCCGTCGGGTGGAGAACACTCTGCCTCTCCAGGACATCTTCCACGAGAGCTGTGTTCTCCTCCTCTGTGTATTTCGGGTCCCTGATCCTGCCCTCATCACCTCCGGCATGGGATGATTCAGAGCCGGAGTGCCCTGCCTGGTCTGACCCTGACTGTGTGTGTTTCTTGTCAGGAGCTTTCCACTCATCAGACACCAGACGGTCAAGAGTGGGGTTAGGTGGAAAATACGTAGACCACTTCTTAGGCTCCTGGAACACATCAGAGGGGTCCACAGGAGCATCTGGAACAAAGGGGATGTTGAGCATATTCAATACTGCCCTGATCAGGCCCTCAGCAGAGGGATCAGGGTCAGACTCAAAGGGATCCCCAAAGAATTGGGAAGAGACCACCACAGAACATTCCCCCTCATCAGAATCCATCAGTAGTTCCTCTTCAGAGGAATCAGAGACATCAGGTACGCCCTGAAGATTAGGTATGGAAGACCTGATAGGAGTACGGGGTTGCCAAGCCTGGAAAACCAACTGCAACTCGGATGGAAGGAGTTGTAAGGTAGACCTTAGGTCTCTAGTAGTGGCCTTAAACTCTTGCATCCAAACTGCCTCTTGTGCATGGCTGGAGGTGCCTGGTGGAGACGCAGGGGCAACAGTGCATGCTGGGTGTAAATTACCTGAGTACTCTCTAGGCAACCTTGACTGACATGAGGAGCATTATACAATGGGGGACACAGACACCCCAGTATCCTTAATCTTGGGCCTAGCCGCAAACTCCAACGAAGTTGACATCCTCACAGTGTCAAAAACGTCCCAATCCATCACTCTGTCCCTTGTTGCTATATTTTGGGAGACTCTAGGTTCTGTGTTCGTTCAACCTATTAACTTGAGACTACCAGTTGGCTTCGGCCTAGTCTCTAGCAGACGTGGTTGACCCGTTGGCAGGCTCCTATTTCTGACAGAGTTGCTAGCCTCTCCAGTCACCCTCTGCTTATAGTATATTCATTTATTGTCTATTGTTTATTATCCAAAGTAAAGGTGATTTTAACTATACCGTCTGACTCCTTGTCTCGCTTGAGAACTGTAACAGCAGCGGGCCCCTTTATCAACAGTGCCTTCATCCAGAAGCACTCCATCCCATTGCAGCTCCGTACTACTCTGCTTGCCCTTGAGGCAACGGATGGCAGACCCCTACTGCCTCCGCAGGTCACCCACAAAACTGCTTCTTTGTCTATGGCTGTAGGGGCTCTATATCACGAAATCCTACAATTCAAGGTGATCCATTCTCCTCACTATCCTGTGGTCCTGGGTTATCCATGGTTGCGCAAACACAATCCCATGTTCGATTGGGAAAGGGCCAAAGTCATGGCATGGTAACTCAGCTCTTCCAAGACATGCCTAGTGAAAGTGGTGAAGGTGCTAACCACATCCCTGGTCTCTTCGTTGCCTGAAGAGTACCAAGAGTTCCGAGATGTATTCGATAAGGGCCAGGCTGGTGAGCTTCCGCCTCATTGCACCATTCAACTGCAGCCGGGCTCCATACCTCCTCGAGGTCGAGTCTACCCTATTTCTGTTGGAGAGAATAAGGCCATGGAGGAGTATGTTGTGGATGCGCTGTCCTGGGGGTTCATCCGCAAGTCCTCATCTCCTGCTGGGGCCGGATTCTTCTTCGTGAAAGAAAAAAAGAGTGGAGAACTGAGACTGATTATGGGGGGCTCAACCTTATCACGGTAAAAAACGCCTGCCCTATTCCACTTATTACCCAGCTATTCGATCGATTGAAAGGGTCCAAGGTATTTACTAAGTTCAACCTGCGAGGGGCGTATAATTTGTTACGGATAAAGGAGGGCCACTAATGGAAAACCACATTCAACACCAGGGGCGGGCATTACGAGTACCTTGTAATGCCCTTCTGCAATGTTCCCCTGGTTTTCCAGGAATTCTTAAATGATGTCCACTGGGACATGCTCCAACAATGTGTGGTGGTATACTTAGACAACATTCTGATCCATTCCTCCTCCATGGAAAGCCACCACGCAGACGTAAACCGAATTCTGCAAAGATTAAGAGAAAATAACCTATTTTGTAAATTAGAGAAGTGTGAGTTCCACAGCAAACAGGTCACCTTCTTGGGGTACGTAATTTCAGAGGTCGGTTTTGCTATGGACCCAGAGAAACTCTCGGCTGTTCGAGTGGCCGCGACCCGTAGGTCTCCACTCTCTTCAACTTTTCCTCGGGTTCGCTAACTACTATAGGAAATTTATCCTCAATTTTTCGTCTACTGTAAAACCCTTTACCGACATGACCAAAAAAGATGGTAACTCCACTCACTTGTCCCTGGAAGCAATGAAGGCATTTGAGTCACTAAAAACTGCTTTTGTCGCAGAACCGATTTTTGGCACACCTGAAACCCGAGCTTACATTCATTGTTGAGGTCAATGCATCTGAGACAGGAGAAGGAGCCCTCTTGCCTCAACGTCCTACTCCTGAGAGCCAGTTGCACCCATGTGGGTATTTCTCCAAAAAGCTAAGTCCTGCAGAGTGCAAATTTGGCCACCGTGAGCTGCTGGCGATAACACTCGCTCTCAAAGAATGGAGGCATTTGCTCGAGAGAACGTCCATGCCAGTCCTAATCCTCACGAATAATAAAAACCTCACCCACCTGTCCCAGGGTAAGCACTTGTCTCCAAGGCAGGCCAGATGGGCCTTATTTTTGTCTTGTTTTAATTATGTGGTCTCTTACCTGCCGGGTACCAAAAATGTCCAGGCTGGTGCCATAGACAGTTCTTGAGCGCTAAAGAGGAGAGTCCTCCTAGTCCTATGTTTCCTCAGGACCAAGTACTGGCCACCATTAGTACCAGCATAACATCTCTCCTCGGGGAGAAAATACGGGCTGTCCAAGTTGATGCACCTGCTGAGACTCCCTATGGGTGCTATTTTGCACCTGTTAACCTCTGTACCAAGGTACTTTCAACCTACCATAATACTAAGTCAGCAGGGCATCCCGGAAAAAAAGAGCTTCTCTGGTCTGTTTCCCATCTCTTCTGGTGGCCAGAACTTAACAAGGATATTGCTGTCTTTGTTGCTGCCTGTCCAGTCTGTGCGCAGACCAAATCACTCTGCCACCTTCCAGTGGGCCTTCTCCAACCTATTCCCAATAGGAAGAAGCCATAGTCACACCTTGCCATGGACTTCAGAGTCGACCTCCATCTGTCTAACGGTAACATAGTCATCCTTGTGGTTGCTGATGGATTTTCTAAGAGGTCTATCGGCCCAAAGTCATAATTTCCGACCAGGGTAGCCAGTTTGTCTCGAGATTCTGGAGGGCGTTCTGTGTGCAACTAGGTATCCAACTCTCCTTCTCCTCAGTCTATCACCCGCAATCGAATGGGGCTGCAGAAAGGGCTAATCAGGCCTTGAAGCAATTCCTGCAGTGCTACCTCTCAGACCATCAGAATAACTGGTCGGACGTGCTATCTTGGGCGGAGTTTGCTCATAACAGTGCTGTCTCTGCTTCTACCCGTCTCTCCCCCTTCATGGTGAATTACGGGTATCAGCCCTCCATGATTCCAGATTTGTTTGCTCCCCAGGGGGATCATCTCCAGCATATCTGTTCCATGTGGGTGCAAGTCCAAGAGTCACTGCCACGCTCACAACAATCTCATGAGTTCCAGGTCAATCGTAAACGCCTACCCGCATCCTCCTACCAGGTCGGGGAGAGGGTCTGGTTGTCCTCCAGAAATCTCCACCCCGAGTGCCCTCTCAGAAACTGGCTCCCCATTTTGTGGGGTCTTTCCGTATCTACAGAAGTGTGAACCCTGTGGCCTACGCCCTAGACCTCTCTCCCAATATGCGGATACACAATGTGTTCCAGGTCTCACTGCTGAAACCCCTGGTATGTAATCATTTTACTACAGTCACTCCTTGATCCCATTCGGTGCCGTTGACAGCCATGAGGAGTTTGAGGTCAGCTCCATAGTCGACTCTTGTATGTTCAGAGGGAGGCTTCAATATTGGGTCCATTGGAAGGGGTACGGTCCAGAGGAGAGCTCTTTGGTTCCAGATGCAGACAATGCGTGCCCCGCCCTCCTCCATGCTTTCCCCTCAAACCTGGTCCCGCCCTGCGGGGGGGGGGCATGTCGTTGGGGGGTACTGTCAAGGTTTGGTTGAGCTGCTCTACTCTGCTGTTGATTACTGTTGTCTGAGCTAATCTACAGTTCTGCTGTTGATTGCTGCTGTCTTCCCATTCCTGGGTCAGGCTGACTCAGCTGACCTGTCTGTGATTACTTACCTGAATTATCACCCAACCCCTTCCAGGCTATTTAAAGCAGCTTGGCTCACTTCCTCCTTGTATAGAAAATAAACAAACAGAGACAGCGCAAACGCACCTCTAAGAGCAATCTTTTGGGCAGATAGTCCCTTATATATTCCAGCTAGATGTCCTCCCCTTCAAGATGGGTACTTACTGGAACATGAGGGTAAACCAGCCTCTGAGTAGCAATGCACATCAATATTCTTTATTTCTCTCCTTGATCTTTTTTCTCTCCAACGTCCAATATTATTCTCCACCTCCTTAGAAGAATTTTTGGAACTCTCAGAAGTTGGATATACAGAGAGCACACATATACTACCTGGGACTTATAATTATACAGCCTCCATTTATTGGTAGTACATAAATTAAAATACAATAAAAAGAATCTATAACAATAATTAAAACTGCTTCAGGGGTCTACATATTTCATTAATATTACACTTGTCTATATTTATACCTTCTGGTAAGCAGTGCATCCTCTGGTACTCATCCCTCGTTTGGTCGAAATTCCCGCGTGCAACTCATCACAAACGCGACTCCTGGGTCATAACTTCTAGTATCGAACATCTGGTTTTTCGTCTGGCCAAGCCTCCTCCCAATCCTCTTCAGAGCGCAAGCTTGTCGTCTCGGTAACCGAACTGCTCATACACACAGTATGATTCACGGAGATCATGAACTCCGTGAGTTGCATCTCGATCCTAATACCTCCATTGGAGGGAGGACCATACAAAAAGATGCATCGCCTACTTAGTTTTTATTAAAACAAAAGAAGGATAATACAGGTGTATATATTCCCATTGTGTTGTAGTGACATCATCCAGAACCCCACGCTCAGGTAATTTACATCAAAAACCTTATAAAGGTAGATCAAACCACATAAGTTCTCTATTGGACTAACAGTATATCAATGGTCCACATCTATATGGATAACTATAGTACCAGATAACATCATAACAACACAATTGAAAATAAAAATAAAAACAGACAGATGGATAAAACAGGACTTCTAAGAGGAAAGAGGATTTTAGTCTTACCTGTTAAATCCTTTTCTCTTAGTCCATACAGGTTACTGGTCTCCCACCCTGTCAAGATACCATGCTTGGTTCTCCTGTGGCAATATGTGGGAGTCCTTCGGGGCATGCTCATAGGAGTCTTCTTCTCTCCTTTTTCTGGTCAGTTATTAGTGACTCAAATCATTCTGGAGTTAGCTGACTGGGATGCAGCTGAGGGGAGTGGGGAGGCTCCACCCCCTGCAAACATTTGGAGAAATGTTCCTGCCTACTTAAAGGGGCGGACCGCCTCCCAGAGTTACCAGTAACCTGTATGGACTAAGAGAAAAGGATTTAACAGGTAAGACTAAAATCCTCTTTTTCTCTGTCGTCCAATACAGGTTACTGGTAACTCTGAGATGTCCAACCATTGAGTTTCCAGAGGAGGGAAGAAGGCAAGGACCAGGCGCAAGGCCCCCAAAGTCACCAGGACCTCTATGAACCTACCGGTCAGAGATCCCAACAAAACAGAAGTGTCAACGGACACCAACTAGGGGTAAAAACAGACCCCAGGAACTGTTACACAGCACACTGAACTAGAGCCAACAGGGCTCAACAGTAATGAAGCACAGAGAACCTCAGAAGAAGAAGATCCTAGACAGGCAAAACTGCCTCCAGGACCTTCCTCCCGAAGCTGGCATCAGCCGAGGCCAGCACATCCACACGGTAGTGCTTCGAAAAGGTGTGCACAGAGGACCAAGTGGCCGCCCTGCACAGCTGATCAGCAGACGCTTGATTCTTATAGGCCCAAGAGGCCCCAATAGATCTAATGGAATGAGCCGTGACCCGAAAGGGGACATGCTTATTCCGCAATTCGTAAGCCTTACGAATAGTGGACTTAATCCATAACGCAATAGTCACTTTGGATGCCAGTCTCCCTGCCCTAGGACCCTCAGGAATGACGAACAAAGCGTCAGACTTCCGAATAGATTCAGTGCGATGGACATAGAACTTGAGACAATGCACCACATCCAACAAGTGAAGGTCCCTTTCCTTGTCAGAGGAGGGGTTAGGGCAGAAAAAGGGCACCACAATCTCCTGATTGATGTGAAAATTGGAGACTACTTTAGGTAAGAACCCCTTAGAGGTACGAAGCACAGCCTTATCCTTATGAAACACCAAATAAGGTGGTTTACAAGAAAGACCCTGTCACTCCGCCACTCGGCGAACTGACGCAATCGCCAGAAGGAAAGCCATCTTCCACGTCAAAAGATGTAGAGGAACAGTAGCCAAGGACTCAAAGGGAGGATGCTGAAGAACTCCCAAAACCAAATTAAGGTCCCACTGAGGAGCCAGACTCCAAAAGGCAGGACGCACATGAGCAACGCCTTGGAAGAAAACTTTGACATCAAGAAGAACAGCGATGCACTCCTGGAAGAAGACAGAAAGCACCTAAGTCTGAACCTTAAGAGAACTCAGACTGACCCCCTTATCCACCCTGTCCTGCAAAAAGGCTAGGACAGTGGGAAGATGAAAGTCATGAGACAGATCTCTGTCAGCACACCAAGACACAAATGTCGACCAGACACGGTGATAGATCTTGGAAGAAACAGGCTTACGAGCACTCAGCATAGTAGAAATCACAGCAGAAGAAAACCCTTTCTTCTTCAAAATCGAGGATTCAACCTCCAGGCCATCAAATTGAGACGATGGACATCCTCCTTCCATAGATAACCTTGCAGCAGAAGATCCGGACGAGAGGGAAGCGGAAAGGGATCCTCTACAGACAGGGCCAGAAGGTCCGGATACCAGGACTGATGAGGCCAATTCGGAGCGATCAGGATGACTGGACAATGCTCCACTTTCAACTTCTGAATCACCCTTATCAACACTGGAAGCGGAGGAAAGATGTAAGCTAGGGAGAACGCCCAGGGAATGGACATGGCGTTGACAGCCAAGGCTAGCGAGTCTCACCACCGGGAGCAGAACATCGGAACTTTCCTGTTGTGCCTGGTTGCCATCAGATCCACTGGGGTACTCCCCACTTCTGAGTTAGGAGCTGAAACACCTCCGGATGGAGTTCCCACTCTCCGCTGTCGACCGTCTGACGACTGAGGAAGTCTGCCATGACGTTGTCTACGCCCGGAATGTGCACCGCAGAAATTACTGGAACGTGAACCTCCACCCAGGACAGAATGGCCTTGACCTCTAACCAAGCGGCGAGACTTCTTGTTCCATCCTGCCTGTTGATGTAAGCCACGGCAGTGGCGTTGTCGGATTCCACTTTGACCGGACAGCCCTCCAGCTGAGATTTCCAATGGCGCAGAGCATGAAAAATCTCTCGAAGTTCCAGAATGCTGATGGGAAGAAGAGACTCCGCCAAGGACCACTTCCCCTGAGCGCTGATGCGACCCAAAACAGCACCCCAACCTGAGAAGCTGGCGTCCGTCGTGACCTTGGTCCAATAGGGGATCCGGAAGGCTCTCCCCTTCAGGAGATGGGAAAGGTCCAACCACCACTCCAAGCTCAACTGGACATGAGGAGGAAGAGATATTGACAGCTTTAGATGATCCGGACAGTCCCTGCACGTCTGGATCACAAACCTTTGAAGTTCCCTGGTGTGTGCCATGGCAAACGGCACCGCCACTATCGTAGAGATGAACTTCCCACCAGAGAGGACAACTTCGGCACTGGAATCCGATCGTGGGCCAAGATCTTGGAGGCCCGTTGGGCAATCTGATGAGCTACCTCCTCCGGTAGAAACACCATGCACCTCCGAGTGTTGAACAGAAGACCCAGGAAAATGAGACGCTGGGACGGAACCAAGTCCGACTTGTCCAAGTTCACAATCCACCTGTGATGAGTGAGGACTTGAATGCAGGTCTGGACCTGCTGATGGAGAAGGTTCGCAGACGCAGCCTTCAAAAGCAGATCGTCCATGTACGGAGTCACTCTGATCCCATCCCGATGGCGGACGGAGATTAATGCTCCCAGAACCCTCTGGAAAACCTGGGGAGCCGTTGTCAGACCAAATGGAAGAGCTGAAAACTGAAAATGACCTCTGGCGCAGGCAAACCTCAGATACTGCCTGCTCTCTAGATGAATTGGGATGTGAAGATACGCATCCTGAAGATCCAGGGAGGCAAGAAACTCCCCCGGAGACATGGCTGCAATGACAGTGCACAGAGACTCCTGTCGATAGTGAGTCTTCACCACAAAAGAGTTGAGATCCTTGAGGTGCAAAATAGGACGACCTCCGCCGTCCTTCTTGGTCACTACAAAAAGGTTGGAATAAAATCCGGAACCTATTTCCAAAGGAGGCAACGGCTCCAGCACGTCTTTGTCCAAAAGAGCCTGAACAGCGTCGAACAGACAACATCTCTCGGCATCCTGAGAACGAGTGAGATGAAATCGAAATGGAGGAAGAGAAAAGAAAGGGATCTTGTATCCCTCTGACACCACCTGTAAAACCCATGGGTCCGTCACAGAATTCTCCCAAACCCCGAGAAACAGGTGGAGACGCCCACCCACAGCGGGATGCGGACCTGGGTTCGGCGAGTCATGCTGAAGCAGTCTTGGAAGTCTTGGGCTTGGACGCAACCTTGGGCTTCCAGGACTGCTTGGGCTTGGAGGAGGAGCTCGGAGTAGATGGAACCGCCTGGTTCATCGTACATGTCTATCACAGTGCCTGTGATTGCTGCATTTTCTTGTCTGTCACCAGTAGGGGGCTTCTATTGGCTGTCTGCATTTAGCCCGCCTCATATTGCCTATTTAAACCTGGATTGGGCACCCTTTGAGTGCCCTTTCGTGTTGTTTCTGACCTTTTGCTATCACTATGTCCAGTGATAGTTGGGCCTCTGTTCCAGTGTTCCTGAGTTCCTGATTTCAACTGTTCCAGTGTCTCCTGCATGCTGAGTTGTTCCAGTCCTGGTTCCGGCCTAGTACTCTGGTGATGCAGTTCCTGCTGAACTTCTTTTCTGCTGTTTCCTGACCTGACTGATCGCTGCTGGTTCCTGTCATCTCATCGCCTGTCTCCAGTATCCTGGCGACCTTCTGCCTGGTCGCGTCGGCGACATTGCTTGTTAGTCCCAGCGTGCGGACGCTGGTTTGCTCCAAAGCCTTGCGGCTACATGATTCAGTTGTTAGTCCAGTGTGCAGACACTGGTTCGCTCCCAAGCCAATCGGCTACACTATTCAGTAGTTGGTCCCAGCGTGCGGACGCTGGTTTGCTCCCAAAGCCTCGCGGCTACACGATTCCCTGTTGGTCCAGTGTGCAGACACTGGTTTGCTCCAAAGCCTATCGGCTATACGATTCAGTGTTGGTCCCAGCGTGCAGACGCTGGTTTGCTCCAAAGCCTTGCGGCTATATGATTCACTTGTTACTCCAGTGTGCGGACACTGGTTTGCTCTAAAGCCTATCGGCTATACGATTCAGTGTTGGTCCCAGCGTGCGGACGTTGGTTTGCTCCTAAGCCTTGCGGCTATATGATTCACTTGTTACTCCAGTGTGCGGACACTGGTTTGCTCCAAAGCCTATCGGCTATACGATTCAGTAGTTGGTCCCAGCGTGCGGACGCTGGTTTGCTCCAAAGCCTTGCGGCTATATGATTCACTTGTTACTCCAGTGTGCGGACACTGGTTTGCTCCAAAGCCTATCGGCTATATGATTCAGTAGTTGGTCCCAGCGTGCAGACGCTGGTTTGCTCCAAAGCCTTGCGGCTATATGATTCGCTTGTTACTCCAGTGTGAGGACATTGGTTTGCTCCTAAACCTCGCGGCTATACGATTCCCCTGTTGGTCTCAGTGTGCGGACACTGGGTTGCTTACGATCCTGTCATTCTGCCATTATCATCCGACTGCTATTGATATCTCTGGGCTGCCCTGCCCGGTATTGGTAAGGCCGGTAGAACCTTTGCCACCTTCCATCTCAGGTTGCCTTACCCGGTATTGGCAGGGCCGGTAGAGCCTACTCTGTGTACTTATAGGGGCTGCCTTGCCCGGTAATTAGGTAAGGCCGGTAGAACCGTTATGCTATTCCATCTGCAGGTTGCCTTACCCGGTATTGGCAAGGCCGGTAGAGCCTAATATTGAATTCTCTCAGACTGTCCTGTCCGGTATATTGACAGGACCGGTAGAGTCTGCCTTCTGTCTTTGCTATTACTCATGATTTATATATGTATGTGATTGCCATCCTAAGTGATCAATTTAATTATTTCAATAAAATTGATTTTTACCTAAAACTTGTGTCTGAGAGTCATAACAAACCGTGACAGTACGAAAGGGCCATGACCTCAGACAGCAAATGTGAAGGTAACGCACAGAATATCCATTGGAGGATGGATATGCACGAGCAACGTTTGGATCAGTTGGCGGTTGCAATTCAAACGATCCTTGAACGCACGGTACTCGCTGACAAATCTGGCTCTAGCCCGGTGGTCTCGCCAAGTCAGACACCGGAAAGTGATACCAGGCCCCTAGGGGGTACTGTTAAAGGGTTAACGGCTTCTGCACCCTTGCCGCTAAGATATGATGGTGACCCTAGTCTCTGCAGAGGGTTCATCAACCAACTTGAAATTTTTATGGAATTGACGGCACACGCATTCCCCAATGATCGTAGTAAAGTGGGGTTCACGATATCGCTGCTCACTGGCAGAGCATTGGCTTGGGCTAACCCCTTGTGGGAGAATGCTAAACCTTGCACTAAGAACTTTAGAGAATTTGTGCAATCCTTTCGAAGAGTGTTTGAGCCTCCTGGTAGAACCACCTCTGCTGCCAAACGTCTTATGGAGATACAACAGGGCAGGCGTACAGTGGGCGACTATGCCATCGAATTCCGCACATTGGCAGCAGTGGTAGGTTGGAATAACGAGGCATTATTGGCAGGTTTTGCTCAAGGCCTGAATGACCACATTAAAGACGAAATCGCTGCTAAAGATCTACCTATTGACCTAGATGATTACATTGAGTATGTTATGCTAATTGACTCCAGAATACGTGACAGATCAACTGCCAGAGATCGTAAGATACGGTCAAAAAATAATGAGCCTAGTAGCATGTTTTGCCCACCCATCCCTCCCCTGGTATTGAAGTCTAGTGAACCAGTATGGGAGACAAGTGAACCTATGCAAGTAGGTTTCACTAGACTAACCAAGGAGGAGAGACTATATCGCAAGAAACCAGGGTTGTGTTTATACTGCGGTAAAAATGGGCACTTGCTAAATTCCTGTCCGGTACGTTCGGAAAACGCACACACCTAGGGTACCTTGGGGGACAGGCCCTAGGTGGTGTACAATCGTCCCCAGTGTCGGGCATAATGAAACCCACCATATAGGTGGTATTGTCTTGGGCACAATGCTCTGTGGAGGCTTTGGCCCTGGTTGACTCTGGTGCAGCAGGGTATTTTATGGATAATACCTTTGCCGAATTGCACGGAGTTCCACGCATTGAAAGAGAAAACCCCTTGGCTATTGAAGCGATTGATGGCAGACCCTTAGAACCGGCTCATGTTACTTTTGAAACTATGCCATTATCTATGACTATTGGGGCACTTCACAGAGAAAAGCAGCAGTTCCAACTTATTAATTCTCCTCACCATGCTGTAATATTGGGATTTCCGTGGTTACAGTTACATAACCCACAATTTGATTGGAAAAAGTGTGAAATTGCTGCTTGGTCCCCGTTTTGTATGGACAAGTGTGTCATCCAGCCTATTAAGGTCCTGTGCACCTCCTCTGCTATACCGGAGGTTTACCAACAGTTTGGCGATGTTTTTAGCAAAGGAGAGGCTAGTATACTACCCCAGCACAGACCTTATGATTGTTGCATTGAATTGCAGCCTGGAGCAGTACCTCCTAAGGGACGCACTTATCCATTTTCTTGTGAGAAAAATAATGCTATGGAAGATTACATTTCTGATGCCCTTGCTAGAGGGATCATACGAAAATCTACCTCTCCAGCTGGGGCTGGGTTCTTTTTCGTAAAAAAGAAAAATGGCGAATTAAGACCATGCATTGACTACCGGGGCTTGAATAAACTAATGGCAAAAAACGCATACCCAATACCACTCATCACCGAGCTTTTTGATAGGCTTAAGGGCGCTTCGATTTTTACCAAATTGGACCTACGGGCCGCTTACAATCTGGTTCGCATTCGAGCAGGTGATGAGTGGAAAACTGCCTTTAATACTCGATCTGGGCACTACGAGTATCTAGTGATGCCATTTGGGTTGTGTAATGCACCCGCAGTTTTTCAGGAACTGATAAACGATGTTCTGAGAGATATGTTACAGACATGTGTTGTGGTGTACCTTGACGATATACTGATTTACTCCCAAAACATATCACAGCACATCAAAGATGTATCCGCAGTATTGCTACGACTCCGTGAGAACAAATTATTTTGTAAATTAGAAAAATGTGAGTTTCATAGAACCAGCGTACCATTCTTGGGGTTCATAATTGGCAATGATGGCATTGCTATGGACAAAGAAAAGTTGTCAGCTGTCCTACAATGGCCAAAACCCAAGGGTCTTAAAGCCATACAGCGTTTCCTGGGTTTCGCTAATTATTATAGGAGGTTTATTAAGAACTTTTCTTCCATTGTCAAACCTCTGTCCGATCTTACGCACAAGGGTGCTAATCCTTTTTGTTGGCCGGTATCTGCTGAGGAAGCCTTTGAGAAATTGAAGCTGGCATTTGCTGCGGCTCCTGTGTTATCCCACCCCAATCCTCTACTTCCATTTACGTTAGAGGTTGATGCCTCAGATATTGGGGTTGGGGCAGTACTTTCACAACGACACGATAAAGGTGGAAAACTCAGACCTTGTGGGTTTTTTTCTAAAAAGTTGACTGTCACTCAAAGCCACTATGAGATAGGTGACAGAGAATTATTGGCCATTATCCTCGCTCTTAAGGAATGGCGTAATTTGCTTGAAGGTACTAAGAATCCTGTCTTAATCCTAACAGATCATAAAAATCTGACTTATCTCTCGGAGGCCAAGAGATTGTCCTCTCGTCAGGCCAGATGGGCACTGTTCCTGTCCCGATTTAATTTCATTGTATCATATTTACCGGGATCAAAGAATGTCAGGGCTGATGCACTGTCAAGACAATTTGAGGCCGACAGTGACAGAGTGGAAGCACCAGCACCTATCATCCAACCCGATAGAATACTGGCTACTATACGCACGAGTATCACTTCTCCTTTAGGGGAGGAGATCCTGGCCTCTCAGGGGTCCGCTCCCCATGAAACCCCAGTGGGCAAATGTTTTGTCGCTGAACCATTTCGTACTAGGTTGCTCGAAACCTACCATTCCTCTAAGGCTGCGGGACATATTGGTAGAGACCAATTGTTATGGTCCCTTTCTCAGTTATTTTGGTGGCCTTCCATGAGAAACGATTGTGCCGAATTTACGAATGCCTGAGCCACCTGTGCCCGCGCTAAGACCCCGAGACATCTCTCAGTGGGCTTGCTTCAACCGGTGCCTAATGGCGAACGCCCCTGGTCTCATGTTTCCATTGATTTTATGGGAGAATTGCCTATGTCTAAAGGGTATTCCTTTATATTCATGGTGGTGGACAGGTTTTCTAAAATGGCTCATTTCGTGCCCCTCCGTGGCCTTCCTTCAGCTAAGGAATTGGCAATTGTGTTCGCCAGAGAAGTATTCCGGTTGCATGGAGTGCCCAGGGTACTGGTGTCCGACAGGGGGAGCCAGTTTGTGTGTAGATTTTGGAGGGCATTTTGCCAACAGATGGGCATACAGCTGTCCTTCTCCTCTGCCTACCATCCCCAGACCAACGGAGCCGCTGAACGAGCTAATCAGGGCTTGGAACAATTTCTCCGTTGTTTCGTTACTGACCATCATGATAATTGGTCCGACTTGTTGCCTTGGGCAGAGTTCGCCAGGAACTGTGCGGTCAATTCTTCATCGGGGAGCTCCCCGTTTCTGATTAATTACGGGTTTCAGCCCTGTTTGCTTCCAGATTCATTTCAGACGCAACAGATTCCAGCTCTGGATGAGCATATCGAGCAACTCCGTTCCACATGGGCACAAGTTCAGAGGGCACTTGGTCAGTCATTTCAGCGTCATCAGCGCCATGCCAATCGCAGAAGGCTTCCAGCGGTTTCTTTTCAGGTTGGGGACAGAGTATGGCTTTCCTCCAGAAATCTCAAGCTGCAGGTTCCATCTAATAAGTTGGCTCTCCGGTTCATTGGTCCATACAGAGTCATTTGCAAAATTAACCCTGTCTCCTACGCTCTAGACATACCTGCATCCATGCGTATCCATAATGTGTTCCATGTGTCCCTTCTCAAGCCTCTGGTTTGCAATCGCTATACTACCACACCTGTGGTGCCAGGACCTGTTGAGGTTGAGGGTCAGGAGGAGTCCGAGGTTCAGAGCATTATTGATTCCCGAAGGCTTAGAGGAAGGGTACAGTACCTGGTACACTGGAAAGGATATGGTCCTGAAGATCGATCATGGGTGGATAGTAAGGACCTTCATGCACCTAGGCTAGCTAGGGTCTTTCATGCCAAATACCCACAGAAACCTAGACCCTATTCTAGGAGAGGGGGTCTTTGAAAGGGGGGTACTATCACAGTGCCTGTGATTGCTGCATTTTCTTGTCTGTCACCAGTAGGGGGCTTCTATTGGCTGTCTGCATTTAGCCCGCCTCATATTGCCTATTTAAACCTGGATTGGGCACCCTTTGAGTGCCCTTTCGTGTTGTTTCTGACCTTTTGCTATCACTATGTCCAGTGATAGTTGGGCCTCTGTTCCAGTGTTCCTGAGTTCCTGATTTCAACTGTTCCAGTGTCTCCTGCATGCTGAGTTGTTCCAGTCCTGGTTCCGGCCTAGTACTCTGGTGATGCAGTTCCTGCTGAACTTCTTGTCTGCTGTTTCCTGACCTGACTGATCGCTGCTGGTTCCTGTCATCTCATTGCCTGTCTCCAGTATCCTGGCGACCTTCTGCCTGGTCGCGTCGGCGACATTGCTTGTTAGTCCCAGCGTGCGGACGCTGGTTTGCTCCAAAGCCTTGCGGCTACATGATTCAGTTGTTAGTCCAGTGTGCGGACACTGGTTCGCTCCCAAGCCTATCGGCTACATTATTCAGTAGTTGGTCCCAGCGTGCGGACGCTGGTTTGCTCCCAAAGCCTCGCGGCTACACGATTCCCTGTTGGTCCAGTGTGCGGACACTGGTTTGCTCCAAAGCCTATCGGCTATACGATTCAGTGTTGGTCCCAGCGTGCGGACGCTGGTTTGCTCCAAAGCCTTGCGGCTATATGATTCACTTGTTACTCCAGTGTGCGGACACTGGTTTGCTCCAAAGCCTATCGGCTATACGATTCAGTGTTGGTCCCAGCGTGCGGACGCTGGTTTGCGCCTAAGCCTTGCTGCTATACGATTCACTTGTTACTCCAGTGTGCGGACACTGGTTTGCTCCAAAGCCTATCGGCTATACGATTCAGTAGTTGGTCCCAGCGTGCGGACGCTGGTTTGCTCCAAAGCCTTGCGGCTATATGATTCGCTTGTTACTCCAGTGTGAGGACATTGGTTTGCTCCTAAGCCTCGCGGCTATACGATTCCCCTGTTGGTCTCAGTGTGCGGACACTGGGTTGCTTACGATCCTGTCATTCTGCCATTATCATCCGACTGCTATTGATATCTCTGGGCTGCCCTGCCCGGTATTGGTAAGGCCGGTAGAACCTTTGCCACCTTCCATCTCAGGTTGCCTTACCCGGTATTGGCAGGGCCGGTAGAGCCTACTCTGTGTACTTATTGGGGCTGCTTTGCCCGGTAATTAGGTAAGGCCGGTAGAACCGTTATGCTATTCCATCTGCAGGTTGCCTTACCCGGTATTGGCAAGGCCGGTAGAGCCTAATATTGAATTCTCTCAGACTGTCCTGTCCGGTATATTGACAGGACCGGTAGAGTCTGCCTTCTGTCTTTGCTATTACTCATGATTTATATATGTATGTGATTGCCATCTTAAGTGATCAATTTAATTATTTCAATAAAATTGATTTTTACCTAAAACTTGTGTCTGAGAGTCATAATAAACCGTGACAATGTCTCAGTTTGAAAGGAACTAAAGGACCGGTTGCATTTAGCCGGTAACTTTTTCTTAAAGACCAAGGGCAGAAGAGTACTCTTACCCCCAGTGGCCTTGCTAATTAGTTCCTTGAGCTTAGAACCAAACAAGGAAGTACCCTGAAAAGGCAAAGAAAGCAAAACTTTCTTGGACGCAGTATCAGCAGACCAAATCTTAAGCCAAAGTGCACGCCTGGCCACCACAGAAGAGGTGGAGGCCCTCGCCATCATGCGAACAGCATCAAAGGCAGCTTCAGAAACATAGTTCTGAGCCTCAGAGATATTAGCAAGGAGACGTAGCTTCTCTGAAGTAGGCGCATCCTGACGGACTGCCGTGGTGAGTTGCTCAGTCCAGACCGCGATGGCCCGGTTAACCCACGCCACAGCAAAGGCCGGACGCATAGCAGTGCCAATAGAGGCAAAAATAGACTTGAGGCAAACCTCTAACTTTTTGTCAGTCCAATCCTGTAAAGCAGAAACATCAGACACAGGCAAAGCAGTAGATTTAGACAGTCTAGATACAGGCGCATGCACCTTAGGGGGATGAACCCATTTAGCCAGTTCAGCCTCAGAAAAGGGGTAAAGTTTAGCAAACTTTTTTGAGACTGAAGAGGACTTGTCAGGATTTTTCCAAGCATCAGAAACCAAACGGTCAAGAGTAGGGTTAGGAGGGAAACAAGTAACAGCTTTAGCCGGTTTCTGAAAAACATCAGTTGGGTCAGAGGGAACCTCTTGACTCAAGGGAAGGTTGAGAGTGGTCAGTACAGCTCTAATTAAACCTTCAGCAGAGAGCTCAGGGTCACATTCAAAAGGGTCCCCAACAGACCTGGAAGACTCAATAACTGTACCATCCTCAACATCAGAATCCTGCAACAATTCTTCCTCAGAAGAATCAGACACATCAGGTGCTCCCTGTGGTTTAGGCAGGGAAGTCCTGATAGTAGAGGGGGCCTTCCTGTACCTGAGAGGGAAAGAGTTGAAGAGTGGACCTGAGGTCCCTAGTTGCAGCCTTAAACTCTTGTACCCAAGCTGGCTCAAGAGCATGGCTGGAAGGCCCTGGGTTGCTGCCAGGACCTTCTGAGCATGCTGGGCATAAATGACCAGACAATTCCCTAGGTAGCCCTGAGTGACAGGAAGAGCAATACGCAATGGGGGATACTGATACCCCAGCCTCCTTAGCCTTAGGTCTAGTCCCAAGCTCCAGCGGTATAGACATACTCACAGTGTCAAAATAACTCACTGACAAGAAATCACCCAATTTAAGTGTGAGAGATTAAAGATTCACCCCAGAAACATTAAATGTAAACTTATCTGGCAAGCAAAGGGTTAATCAACGGAGGAGAGAGGGAGAGTCCGGTCCCTGTGTAAGATACTCGCTGAGAAAAGCTCACAAAATGGCTGCCGCGATGGGAGCAAATCAGAAAAGAGGTGTGAAACGAGCGCTCATGGGAAATGTAGTTTTTCCCAAAAAGTACCCCAAAGCAGTGCCTGAAGCCCCCCAAGACCCCCAACACACTTGAACATGAAACCTGATGGAAGAGCAAGGGTAGACAAACAAAATGAGCCCACTCTGAAGTCGCTATGTGAAGCGGTTCCAGAGAGACGTCCCACACAGTGTAAGCCCATAGAGAGTAAAGGAGCAATGGCGCCTATGCTGTAAAAACGTGCCTTAAAGGCACGGTACATAAGTTTTAAGGAAATTAACCCCAGCAATAAAAAGGTTAAAAATACATAGGGAACACATGTACAGCATGAGAAAACACTAACCCATAAAGAAAGTGTATCAGAACCCCCAATAAACGAGTCAAACCAGCAGACAAAGGGTTAAAATGCCACATAGACTGCTCCAAAACTCACAGACATACACAGATATACACAACTATATATATACACATAAACATAAATGAGTGCCGGAGTGCGCAATGAGAACTCCCAAATACAAGCCCAATGAAGGGACACTGTGGGACAAGTGCACCTTCAGCACTCAAAGGGTGGCTCGCCTTTCCTGCAGATCTTCTATCTTCAGGTCACCATGTAAAGAGAGGATTACCTCAGTGGGTAATCCACGGGGAAGCACTTGAAACCAAGATATTCCCCCATCAGGGCTTAAGGTACACCAAAAGGCCCTGGACACTGAGCTAGCCACTTTGGAGAGGGCATTTGTCAGTCATGGTAACCCGCCTAATGGTGGTATTCCAAATCTGACAGAAAAATAATAAAGAAACTAAAACTAATGAGAGATGTTCTCCACCTGGTGTGTTCACACCCAGGAACAAATCATTCTGGAGTTAGCTGACTGGGATGCAGCTGAGGGAAGGCTGCACCCCCTGCATACATTTGGAGAAATGTTCCTGCCTACTTATAGGGGTGGATCGCCTCCCAGAGTTACCAGTAACCTGTACTGGATGACAGAGAAATAGGGCAGAGACATAATATAATACTAGCCTAACTATTTGATGTTAGCTCCAGAGTGTTACACTATGTGGGTCACCTCAATATTATCATTAAGTCCACCTGGGGACAATGTACCCAACTTGTAGATCCATTCCGCCTTTTGTTTGCAGAGCGTTCCGAATCTACTACAGGTAATAGGGACTACTTGTAATCCCATTACTTTAAAGATGGTTTTACCCCCTAGGGAACATTGATTAAAGTGGCGAGACACTGTATGTTTAGTGTCCCTATTTACCACATTCCTTCGATGTTCCCCTATCCTGTCACATAGGTTTTGTGTCGTTCTTCCAACGTATTGTAAACCGCATCTGCATTGGATGAGGTATACAACAAACTTGCTGTTACAATTGATAAAATGATTGATAGCAAATTCTTTACCACTGTGTCTATTTTTAACACTTTTATTACCTACTAGGATTGTGGGACGTTTCACATCTTATGGACCCACATCTATAACTACCTTTAATTTTTTTACATTGAATATTATTGAAGTATTATTGAAGTAATCTCAGTTTGATGGAAGCTTTGAGATGTTTTCTGGATTTTAGGTCTGCTTTTCACTATAACGGAATGGATATTAGGTGCTCTTCTAAATGTGACTGTAGAGAGAACCTGTAAATGCTCATCCAAAGCCGGAATTGCTTGTGCCTCGAAAGTCTCAGGAAGTGCGGAGGGCTGAAACCCATAATTTATCAGAAATGGTGAACTCTGAGACGAGGAGTTAATGGCACAATTCCTGGCAAACTCCTCCAAAGGTAACTAAGCAGCCCAATTATCATGGTGATTGCTTATGTACCAACAAAGGAATTATTCTAGGCTTTGGTTGGATCTTTCGGCCACACCATTCGATTGAGGGGGGTAAGCAGAGGAAAAGGCAAGCTGAATTCTAATTTGAGAGCAGAAACACCTCCAGAATCTGGATACAAACTGGCTCCCCCTGTCCGACACAATCACCTTCAGTATGCCATGTAGTCGGAATACCTCTTTAGCGAAAACCTCGGCCAGCACCTGGTCAGAAGGTGATTTTTTGAGGGGTACAAAGTGTGCCATTTTGGAGAACCTGTCCACTATCATAAGGATTACTGTGTAACACAAGGAAACCGGGAGTTCCACCATGAAGTCTATAGACAGATGTGACCATGGACAGTCCCCTATTCGGAATGGGTTGCAAGAGTCCCACAGGCAGACTTCTTGGAGATTTGTTTTGGGCACAGGTGGGGCAGGCTGCCACGAAAGCTGCACAATCTTTTCTCAGGCTTGGCCACCAAAATAAATGAGAGATCGCCCATATCAACTGGTTGCACCCTGTATGACCAGCGGTCTTGGAAGTATGTTATGTCTCCAGGAGTTTAGTGCGTAGCTGGACTGGCACAAAACATCTCCCTGTAGGTTTCTCCACCGGGGAAGAAGCTTGGGCCGCCAAAATCTCCTCTCCCAAAGAAGAGGTGATACTGGTTTGAATAGTGTCCAGAATACTATCAGCCAGAATGATAGGGGAAGGAGGGGACTCTTCCCTAGAATTGGAACAATATTGGCGGGATAATGTGTCAGCTCTGATATATTTGGTGCCCGGAAGGTATGACATGACAGTGTGAAATCTGGAAAGAAACAGTGCTCATCGGGCCTGATGGACAGACAAATGTTTGGCCTCAGACAAGTAGGTTAAATTCTTATGATCCGTAAGGATCAGAATCAGTGCACTGGTTCCTTCTAAAAGGTAGTGCCATTCTTTCAGGGCCAGTATTATAGCCAGCAGTTCTCTATCACCAATGTCATAAATCCGCTCTGCCTTGGATAATTTCTTAGAAAAATATCCAAAGGGAAGTAGAGCCTCTCCTGGAGCTGAGCGCTGAGACAGGAGGGCACCTACTCCTGTCTCAAACGCATCAACCTCCAGCATAAAGGGCAGGGCGGGATTAGGGTGTACTAGTATTGGTGCAATAGAAAATGCTGTTTTAAGATTTTCGAAGGCCAATAGAGCATCAGAAGACCAATTCGAGGCATCAGCGCCCTTGCAAGTCATGTTCATAAGCGGTTTGACCACAGATGAGAAGTTTTTGATAAACTTCCTGTAATAATATGTAAAGCCTAGGAACCTTTGGAGCGATTTTAGTCCTACAGGACGAGGCCATTCCAATATGGCGAATAATTTTTGGGGGTCCAACGCAAAACCAGAGACGGATATCACATACCCCAGAAAGGTCACTTGTGACTTGTGAAATTCGCATTTCTCTGGTTTGCAGTATAGCCCATTTTCTCTCAACAGTTGCAATACCCTTGACACAGCCACATGATGAGTCTCCATAGTGGGGGAATGTATAAGAATGTCGTTGTCACTGTTTCGTAAGAACACTAGGGCAATTACGTAAGGTTAAGATCAGCTTTATTGAGAATAATAAATGAACAAGTAAGAATCACCCTACTCAGGTCCAGATAAGGACAGTACCGTGGTACTTCCAAAATCTGACTCAGGTCAGGATGAACAGAAATTATTGGCAAGCAAAATATACACTAAGAACTAAGTAGGCTTGATCCATCGACTGGTAACTAGAACAGAGTAAACCACAGCAGTACCAAACCGTGGAAAGGCCCTCCTATTCTGGCGGTAGGTAACTGCAGGGCAATTCCCTAGAAGACTAGGGGTAGCAGAGGCAACATAGAACGGTCACTGGAAATTGCTAGAGTCCCTAGCACGCTAGGGATAGCTGAGGCAACCCAGATAGGACACTGGCAAGTGACCGAGTCCCTAGAACGCTAGGGATAATGGAGGCAACCCAGATAGGACACTGGCAAGTGCCCAGTCCCTAGAACGCTAAGGATAGCAGAGGCAACACAGCCAGGACACTGGCAAGTGACTGGGTCCCTAGAACGCTAGGGATAGCAGAGGCAGCACAGATAGGATACTGGAAAGTGACCAGAGCTACTCGCAACAGTCTCCCAGGTGACCTAGGGAGTGACAGGCCAAGCAGGCGCTGTAGCGGAAGTCACTGCGTAGCGAGAGTAAGAGTAACGGAGCACAGGGTACGCACCCAGATGGGTCAGAAGACAGAATGCCAGATCGGTACTGTAACGGACCCTAGGCCGTTACTTTGCAGAGATTGGGAAAACTATGGCAGCCTGCCTCCTAAGGGTCATTGTGGCGGCCGTGGATCAGTGTCTGGCAGTCTGGTTAGGGGTTACGTGAAGAACAGCTCCTCCAAAAGACTGAATTCACGGCCATAGGCCGGTACATGGAACCTGGTGGAGTTATGGAGAATAAACCTTTTCCAAAAGACTGAAATCCACAGACTATAACCCGTCTGCAGGCTGGCTGCTGTGTGGGGCAAACTATTCAAAAGCCCCATAGACTTAACATGGGAGGGTAGGCGGCTTCCTGATTGGCCAGTCTGAATTAAAGGGACTCCATTGACTTTGCATGGGAAAAGTAGGCGCCCTTCGGATTGGTCGGTTGTTTGCCCGCCTACCAGTTCTGATTGGCTGAGATGGCCATGATGATCATGGCCAGGATTGGCCATCAGATTCCAGGCTCCTGATTGGCCAGGGGTTGAAGCGGAATATTCAACGATGCTTCAACCCCCGGCCATTGTGTAAAGATGTGTATTTGAGTCCCTCAGCCTTTTGTCACAGTGTTTACCCCTCTTCAGTCCCTTTGTATGAATAATGTAATCATGTCTGGCCCTTTGTGTTATGTTTACACCATCTGTCACTGTCCATTGTCTAGTATTGTATCTTGATGTGGTTCACCATGCATAAAAGACTAGAAGTTTGTACAATAAAGTGTGTTACAGTTTGAACTTGAACTGGCTCCTGTTTCTTTGTTGCTGGATGGTATCAAGGGACTTCTGTTGTCCCCCATCCTAGGAAGAAATGCTGCCTGAATAACCGGTGGAGTTGCCTACTTGTAGATGACCTCTGGAGGGAGAATCAACGATGGCCTGAGCCCAACCCAAGGACTTGGGTATCCGTTACACTGGTGGCAGCGGTGGGATGAAACTAAAACCAGCCCAGCAGGGGGAAATATAACCGCTGGCTTGACCCCGGTTTCAGCAACGGTTCGTGGGATCTTCTCTCTCACTCCACTGAGGGGATCTAGCCGGTTACCTATGGCAGCTCTACAACCACAGGGCTATGGTGCACCCAACTGGAGGCGGACGGAGGATCTACTGGCACTGCGCTGGTCACTGTTGGGAGACAATCCGCTCCTGGAGTGGGAAGAGAGTCTGACCTTCTACGTGGAAGAGGAGGTGTATCTACAAGACCGGTACACAGCATTTCGACCGGTACACCACCCTAAGGCGTCCTGGATGGCTATGGATATGGCGGCCCTGGAATAGAATGGGCTCTCTTGTGGGACGACCACAACTTTGGCAGCAAGGAGGACGGCCGTTTTTGGGATATCCGGGATGCCCGTGAGGGGATGCTGGGTCTCTATGACTCTCCAGAGCTGGAGGGGGAACTTTGTGACCATGCGGAGCAGCAGTGGCATCTGGAGAGAGCATACCAGAGTCTGTTCCGGAAGGTAGAAAGGCATGGTACAGGAGAGGGACCACGGACAGCCCACCTGTATCCTGCACCATCGGAAGAGATGTCCATGCTGCCCAACCTACCCTGCCATAGCGGCTCTGTCTCCACAGTTGAACATCCTGTCAAGGAGTCCTGCGATCCGGTGTTGTGGAGGGTGCAGAAACTGCTGCCGTGCCTAGGACCCAACCCGGCGGAAGAAACAGTGGCCCAACTCATGATGGCGGTAGAGCAGCACTACTGTCAAGAACTCCGGCGCTCCAGTAATGACCTTGCCATGGGAAGTGGGACTGAGATCTTTCCCAGTGGCAATATGGATCGTGAACTGGTGAAGGAGGAGGTATGCCTCACCAGCAATTCTGCCTATTTCCCTGCAAACCCTGGCCTGGTGAGTGGGAGCGAGCTCACCAGGGCCTGGGAAAACCCTACGGTAGTGAGTGGAAGAAAACTCATCGAACCCTTGTCAATGGAGACTGCCCTGAGGAATGGGACTGCGGTCTTCCTTGAGGCAGAAAATGGCCCCACGGATGGGGCCCTGGAAGAAGAGAACCCCAGTGGACTGCAGGAGAGCAGTATCGCTGGCGATTGTGTTGTCCCTATGGACTATGAACTGGTGGGTGGGAATGCGTTCCCCACCAGCCCCCCTGTGACCCCTGGCCTGGTGAGTAGGAGCGAGCTCACCAGGGCCTGGGAAACCCCTGCTGCGGTGGACGACACACCGGTCCCCACCAGCAGCCCCGGTCCGTTCCCTGAGGATGTTGCCCTGGAGAAAGAGGGAAGTGTGCTATCCCGGTGCATGCACACAATTGCCAGGAGGATTGGAAAAGTGTTCCCCCTCTGAACGAAAAGAGGCCCGGAAGTGGATGGCCTAGCAGAAGAGGAGCCCAGCAGGCCACCCCAAGGCAGTGCTGCTAGGGCCCCTAGTAATCCTGAACTGGTGAGGAAAAAGGCATGTCTCACCAGCAACCCTGCATTTTGCCCTGAGAACCCCATACCTGCGAGCAGGAGAGAACTCTCCAGTCCCCCTTTAACCCCTGGCCTTGTGGGTGGGAGCGAGCCCACCAGGCCCTGTGAAAATACCGCTGTGATGAGTGGGACAACAGTCCTCATCCACAGCCCACCGCTTGTTGCCCGTTTGCCTGAGTCCCCAGCCTTGGTGAGTGGGACCACGGTCCTCACCAGGGATGTTGGGGTGTCCCCTGTATCTTGCTACACAAGCCTGGTGGGTGGGAATGCGTTCCCCACCAGGCCAAACCTTGTTTTCCCAGCTGCCCTTTGCGTATTGCCCCAACTCAGGAGAGTGGAAGCGGCCTCCTCTCCTGTTCTCATGGAGCACTTGGCCAAGGAAAAGGGGAAAATGTGCCTATCTCCCCACAGTCTGATCCTCCACTGCATCCCTTGAGCAAGCAGAGGGGCTGCCAACCTCAGCCTCAGCCTCTCCCCAGCACAGCGATGGCAAGGGAGATCACTTTACCCCAAGAAGATCCACCCCATAGACTGGCTCTGGATCCAACACCACTGGCCCCAGACCCAGAAGGGCCTGACCTCAGCTCTGTCTGAAGCATGGCCCATGAGAGGCCTCCCAGCTTGGTGCCAGCCACGACCAAGAGGCACCAGTTTCCAGGGCCCAGGACCAAAGGCCCCAGTTCAACCCATGGTCCAGGACAAGGGTCGCATCTGCTGTTTCCTGGCCCCGACAAGGGGCTGATGTTTCCCCTGGCCCGGACAAGGGGCCCAACGCTTTCCCTGGCCCGGACAAGGGGCACCAGACTTTCCCTAGCCCGGACAAGGGGCTCCAGCCTTTACCTGGCCCAGACAAGGGGCTAACATTTTCTCCTGGACCAGGACGAGGAACTCAAGTTTTATTGCTCAGCCCAGGACCAGGGGCTAATACTTTCCTCCTGAGCACAGACCAGGAGCTACCCTCCTCCACGCGGGAATGTGTCGGACTTCCCAAGCCAGCGTTCATCCAAGCTGCCTCTGGCTTGGGTCTCGAAGGGGGGGGGAATGTAACGGACCCTAGGTCGTTACTTTGCAGCGATTGGGAAAACTATGGCAGCTTGCCGCCTAAGGGTCATTGTGGCGGCCGTGGATCAGTGTCTGGCAGTCTGGTTAGGGGTTACGTGAAGAACAGCTCCTCCAAAAGACTGAATTCACGGCCGTAGGCCGGTACATGGAACCTGGTGGAGTTATGGAGAATAAACCTTTTCCAAAAGACTGAAATCCACAGACTATAACCCGTCCACAGGCTGGCTGCTGTGTGGGGCAAACTATTCAAAAGCCCCATAGACTTAACATGGGAGGGTAGGCGGCTTCCTGATTGGCCAGTCTGAGTTAAAGGGACTCCACTGACTTTGCATGGGAAAAGTAGGCGCCCTTCGGATTGGTCGGTTGTTTGCCCGCCTACCAGTTCTGATTGGCTGAGATGGCAATGATGATCATGGCCAGGATTGGCCATCAGATTCCAGGCTCCTGATTGGCCAGGGGTTGAAGTGGAATATTCAAAGATGCTTCAACCCCCTGGCCATTGTGTGAAGATGTGTAATCGAGTCCCTCAGCCTTTTGTCACAGTGTTTACCCCTCATCAGTCCCTTTGTATGAATAATGTAATCAAGTCTAGCCCTTTGTGTTATGTTTACACCATCTGTCACTGTCCATTGTCTAGTATTGTATCTTGATGTGGTTCAACCATGTATAAAAAACTGGAAGTTTGTACAATAAAGTGTGTTACAGTTTGAACTTGAACTGGCTCCTGTCTCTCTGTTGCTGGATGGTATCAAGGGACTTCTGTTGTCCCCCATCCTAGGAAGAAATGCTGCCTGAATAACCGGTGGAGCTGCCTAATTGTAGATGACCTCTGGAGGGAGAATCCTGAAACGATGGCCTGAGTCCAACCCAAGGACTTGGGTATCCGTTACAGGTACACACAGAGGTAGTAGCCAGTCCTAGTTAGCAACGGAATCGGATACTCAGCCAAAGCCAGGTCGGTACACACGGAGGTAGTCAGTCAGTTCTAGTCAGCAATGGAGCGGGTTCTCAGCCAAAGCCAGATCGGTACACACGGAGGTTGTCAGCCAGTTCTCTTCAGCAACGGATCGGGCTCTCAGCCAAAGCCAGATCGGTACACACAGAGGTAGTCAGCCAGTCCTAGTCAGCAACGGAAAGCAATAACACAGGAGCGACAGGAGCAAAGTCAGGCGAGCCGGGTCATACATGGAGCAGGAACAAGCAGCAACTCAAACGTTAGGTACAGGTACACCACTAAAGGGTACTGAAAAGATGAAAGGACAGCATTTAAAAAGGCTAGCTCTGGGCGGAGCCAGAGCCTAATAAACAATAAGAACCGTGAAAGGAGAAACCCGGAAGTAACAATGTTGCCCTGCCGCTAGGATCACAGGAACCGTGATAGTACCCCCTCTCAATGACCCCTCCCCGCGGAGAAGGACCAGGCTTCAGTGGGAATTTAGAATGGAATCTGCGCAACAGGAGCGGAGCATGGATGTCAGAGTGGTTCACCCATGAGCGCTCCTCTGGACCATATCCCTTCCAGTGCACCAAGTATTGGATCTGCCGATGGAGTCTACGTGAATCCAGAATACTCTGCACCTCGTATTCATCGTGGTCTTGAATATGAACCGGGCCAGCAACTGCAGGAGTGGATGTGTATCGATTACATACCAAAGGTTTGAGTAGAGATACGTAGAACACGTGTATACGCATAGATGCAGGCAACTCTAAGGCATAGGAAACAGGGTTGACTCTACAGAGTACCCGGAACAAACCCACAAATCGGAGAGCCAACTTATTGAATGGAACGTGCAACTTAAGGTTCTTGGAGGATAACCATACCCGGTCCCCCACCTGGAATGCAGGGGCAGGCAACCTTCTATTATCGTTGAAAGGAGTCACATAGTGAATTCTGAACTTGTGCCCAAGTGGATCGAAGTTGCCTATTGTGCTCATCCAGAGCCGGAATCTACTGTGCTTGGAAAGTATCCGGGAGCAAGCATGGTTGGAACCCATAGTTGATAAGAAAGGGTGAGCTCCCGGAAGAAGTGTTAACAGCGCAGTTCCTGGCAAACTCTGTCCACGGCAACAAGTCAGCCCAGTTGTCGTGATGATTGGAAACGAAACAACATAGAAATTGCTCCAATCCCTGACTGGAGCGTTCAGCAGCCCCGTTGGTCTGGGGATGGTACACAGACGAGATCGACAATTGAATACCCATTTGATCACAGAACGCCCTCCAGAAGCTGGACACGAATTGGCTCCAGCGATTGGAGACCAGGACCTTGGGGACTCCATGGAGTCGAAACACCTCCTTCGCTAACACCATGGCCAATACCTTAGCCGATGGCAAGCCAGGGAGCGGCACAAAGTGAGGCATTTTCGAAAATCTATCAACCACCATAAGTATAACTGTGTAGCCATTAGAGACAGGCAGTTCTCCCATGAAATCAATAGATACATGTGACCATGGGCGGTGTAACGGTTTGTTCAACACTCAGACACAGAGGGTTAGGATAACACACAGTTTTATTAAAACAAACAGAATGAGAATTACCCTTGATGGGTTATAGCGTAATTCAGCAGAATAGACAGGTGCAATACAGGACTTAGACTTATGCCTACACAGGCCCAGTATAATAGTAAGAGAGAAAGTTCATATACTGTCACAGGTCAGGCATGACAGGGTGAATACCCAGGACAGCATGGATTAAAGTCCCAATAGAAATAATCAGGCTCTGATGTGGTGAGTTCTCAGTAACGCCCAGTATGATGGAATAACAGCGATAAGGAGACTGTATTGCTAGAATGGAGACAGAGCACTATAGATCTGCAGGAGCAGAGCTGAGACTTATACCCCCTGCCATAACAGTAAACGGAGACCACACAGTACTCTGCAAGAGCTGTACGGAATAGAGCCAAGGGCACCCTGCCGGTGCAGTAACGGAGGCAAAAGTACTCTGCAGGAGCTGAACGGAATAGAGCCAAGGGCACCCTGCCAGTGCAGTAACAGAGGCAATAGTATTCTGCAAGAGCTGAACGGAAACGCAACCAATGGCACACTGCCACAACAGTAACGGAGGCCACAGTAAGCTCTGCAAGAGTTAATGGAAGGCTCAGCAATCGGTACACTGCCGTAGCAGTAACGGAGGCAACAGTAGCTCTGCAAGAGTTAACAGAAGGCTCAGCAATAGGTACACTGCCATAGCAGTAACGGAGGCAACAGTAGCTCTGCAAGAGTTAATGGAAGGCTCAGCGATAGGTACACTGCCGGAGCAGTAATGGAGGCAACAGTAGCTCTGCAAGAGTTAACGGAGGCAGCATGGACACACTGTCTGGTAGGCCCAGACAAGCTGAAGTCAGAATGTCGCCCAAGCGACACAACAAAGCAGGAACTGGAGAGCCGGGCCGGATCACAGAGCAGGAACATCAGACAAGCTGGGTCAGGTCACGGAGCAGGAACGTCAGCCAGGCTGGGTCGAATCATGGAGCAGGAACCAGAAGCAGAGTAGTCAGACGGGCCAAGTTGGTACACGGGAACACAGCAACTCAAGTCAGCACTGGTACAGGAACAACACGAAAGGGCACCAGACAGGTGCCAGAGCCCAGTATAAAAAGGCCATACTGGGCGGGCCAAACATAGCTCAGCCAATAGGAGCGCAACACACACAGACTGACAGAAAGCACAGGCACTGTGATAGGTGGTCACCAGTGGGAACAGCTTGTAAAAGCCCAACTGGAAGGTGCCTTGGGGACTTGGAGTGAGCACAAGTAGCACAAGCTGCAGTAAATGTTGTGCAGTCCACCCTCAACGTAGGCCACCAGAACATTTGGGACAAGGACCAAATCAATTGATTTTTACCCACGTGAACAGCCACATGAGTGGTATAAGTCTCCATTAACCTGACCCGGAATGTTTCAGCCACGAAACACTTGCCCATGGGTTTCTCCGGAGGCACATTGGCCTGGGATGCCAAGATCCCCTCACCCAGTGGGGATGTGATACTAGTACGTAGTGCGGCTAGGATACAATCCGGAGGTATAATTGGTACAGGTGCAGTTTCGGAATCCGGATCAGGACCAGATTGTCTGGACAGGGCGTCAGCCCTCACATGCTTGGTACCAGGTAAGTAGGAAACAATGAAATTGAAACGCAAAAGGAATAGAGCCCATCTGGCTTGTCTGGGAGACAACCTTATTGCCTCAGAGAGGTATGTAAGATTCTTATGGTCAGTCAGAATCAAAAATTGGTGCCCTGGTACCCTCCAGCAAATGGCACACCTCACATAGTGCCAAAATGATCTCCAGTAGTTCGCGATCTCCAGTGTCATAGATGCTTTGGGCCTTGGTCATCTTTTTCGAGAAAAATCCGCATGGCATTAGTGTCTTCCCGGGCCCATGCCTTTGTGACAGCACTGCCCCTACACCTGTCTCCGAAGCATCAATCTCCAAGGTAAATGGCAAACCAGATATAGGATGAGACAGTACTTGGGCAGTGGAAAATGCATATTTTAAGGATTCAAACGCCCTCTCTGCCTCTGGAGACCACATAGAGGCATTAGCCCCTTTAAGAGTCATGTCTGTTAACGGTTTAATAATCATGGATTAGTCACAAATAAATTTCCTATAACAATTTGCAAAGCCCATGAAACGCTGTAAGGGTTTGAGACCAATGGGACGCGGCCATTGCAACACTGCAGAGAGTTTGTCTTTGTCCATCGCAATACCTTAATTGGAAATGACATAGCCCAGGAATGGCACCCTGAACTTATGAAATTCGCACTTCCCCAACTCAGGAGAATAAATCAAAATGTTGTCCAAGTAGACCGCTACGCAGGTCTGTAACATGTCCCTAAGAACATTGTTTATAAACTCCTGAAATACTGCCGGAGCATTGCACAGCCCAAAGGGCATCACTAAATACTCGTAATGACCACTCCACGTATTGAAAGCGGATTTCCACTTATCACCCTCTTTGCTGCTTATTAGGTTATATGCTGCCCTTAAATCCAATTTGGTGAAAATGGAAGCGCCCTTCAGTTGATCAAACTACTCGGTAATGAGTGGGATGGGGTAAACGTTCTTAGTCATTATCTTATTCAGACCCTTTCAATCGATTCAGGGTCTGAGTTCGCCATTTTTCTTTTTGACAAAGACTTGCGAATTATACCACGAGCCAGAGCATCAGATATGTACTCCTCCATTGCCCGATTCTCCTCACAAGACAATGGATAGGTTCTGCCCTTAGGAGGCATGGTGCCAGGCACAATATTAATAGCACAATCATATGGCCTATGTTGTGGCAAAGTGCTAGCCTCTCCCTTACTGAACACATCGCTGAATGACTGGTATTCAAGCAGCAATGAGGGAGAGGTACACAGAATCTTGGTAGGTTGCCACAAGCAATGTTCCATACAGTAATCAGACCAAGCCAGAATCTCGCAGGACCACCAGTCCACTCTGGGATTATGTGTATGCAGCCATGGAAATCCCAGAACGACTACATAGTGAGGGAACTGAATGATCTGGAAATTCAAAGTCTCTGTGTGAAGCACTCCAATACGGATCAACAACAGACATGTCTCCTGAGTAACCTGGGGAGGCACCAAAGGTCTTCCGCCAATTGCCTCAATGTCCAGCGGGGATTCCATATGGACCAATGGAATATTATGCAGCACAGCAAACTCCTTATCCATAAAACAGCCGGCTCCACCAGAATCGATCAAGGCAGGAGCAGAAAAGGAGGAACCTGCCCAGGATGCCATGACATCCACCACGGGTTTACGTTGTGTGCCCTCTGGGGACTGATATACACCACCTAGGACCTGTCCCCCACTGGACCCTAGGTGTGTTAATTTCCCGGACGCACAGGACATGTCTGCAACAAGTGTCTAGCTTCCCCACAGTACAGACACAAGCCTTGTCTGCGGTGGAAGAAGCACTCTTCCTTAGTCAATTGTGTAAAACCCAGCTGCATAGGCTCAATACTACTGCTTGTGGCACCAGGTGGCACGGGAGGTGAGGGAGGCACGGGTGGGAAACAAGGACTGGGCAACGACCCAGTTGAAGGCCTCTGCTTACGGTCTTTATAAAGGTTCCTTTCCCTTACAGGAGTGTCAATCAGGGTAGCAAATTCTATGAATTTGTCCAGCTCCACCGGCAATTCACTAGCTGCAATTTCATCTTTTATTATATCATCGAGACCTTGCGCAAAGGCTGCCACAAGTGCCTTATTGTTCCAACCAACCTCTGCTGTAAGTGTGTGAAATTCAATCGCATAGTCTGCAACCATCAGTGTGCCCTGTTGGATTCTCATTAATCGTTTTCCTGCCGAGGTGGTGCGCCCAGGAACCTCAGATACACTAGGGAAGGCCCTTACGAACTCAGCAAAGTTTGTGGTAATCGGTTTGGCCGTCTCCCAGATTGGATTAGCCCAGGCCAGCGCTTTGCCTGTCAACAATGATATCATGAATCCCACTTGCTTCTCTCGCTTGGAAAAGCCTGTGGTACCAGTTCCAAAAAAAATTTCTAGCTGGTTCAGGAAACCACGGCATAAAGTAGACTCCCAATCATATCTCAATGGGAGTGGAGCAGTAGCGGACAACTCTGTACATGGATTACTCAGAGCCTGAGCTTGTGCCATCGGTGCCAAAACTGGGGTGGCCACTGATACCTGCACAGGTTTGTCAAGGTGTGTGGTACGCTCCAGAATAGTCTGCATGGCCAGTGACAACTGATCCAAGCACTGCTCATTTGAATCCATTCTCCTATGGATATTGTGAGAGCTACCTTCACCTGTATTGTCTGAGGTCATGGCCCTTTTGTACTGTCACGGTTTTGTAAGAACACTCAGGCAAATTAGGTAAGGGTAAGATCAGCTTTATTGACAATAATAAATCAACAAGTAAGAATCATCCTACTCAGGTCCAGACAATGATAGTACTGTGGTACTTCCCAAATCTGACACAGTTAAGGGTTAACGGAAATGATAGGCAAGCAAAAAATCCAGCAATGCCGGCACAGATACAGATGCGTTGGCCCACGATAGGATAACCTCCAGCATAGGATTACCCTTCACCATCTCCGGGGACTGGATGATTCCACCTAAGATCTGTCCCCAACAGGATCTTAGGTGAGGGCGTTTCCCGGATGCACCGGACATGACCTTAAGAGGTGACCAGGCTGCCCACAATACAAACAGAGGCCCTCCCTCCTCCAAAAGGCCCTCTCCTCTCCGGTAAGGCGAGTAGCCCCCAACTGCATGGGCTCACTGCTGAAGGAGTCAAGTCCAGGAGGTGTGGGAGGAATGGGTGGGTGTGTAAAGCTGGGTCTCTCCCGTATTTGTGTGTCTATCAGGATGGTAAAGGAGATGAGATCGTCCAGCTCTCTAGGCAATTCACGAGCAGTAATCTCGTCCTTGACCATATCACACAAACCTTGGGAGAAGACCGCCATCAATGCCTCATTGTTCCAATTCACCTCCGCCGCCAAAGTACGAAATTCTATCGCGTACTTGGTCACAGTACGAGAGACCTCGCGGATGTCCATTAGGTGTTTGGAAGCCGAGACCTGACTCCCTGGTATGTCAAAAACTCTACGAAACGTGCCCACAAATGCCGTAAAGTTATAAATAATTGGCTTATCCATCTCCCATAGCAGATTGGCCCAGGCCAAGGCCTTATCAGACAAGAGAGAAATCAGGAATGCCACTTTACTGTGCTCGTTGGGAAAACTATGAGGTACCATCTCCATGTGTATCCCCACTTGGTTAAGAAACCTGCGACATAGAACTGGGTCCCCATCATACCGCTGTGAAAGCGGAGCATGACTGGAAAAGCCCCTGATCACGACTGTATCGGTGGGTGGGTGCAACCGGTGCCGAGGCAGAAGCAGTGGAGGCCGCCGGTTGATGGTGAGCTGTACGATTCAACAGAGTTTACAATACTAGCAACATATGATCAATACGTTGACCTTGTGCATCAACCCTGGTTATGATATTCTGTAAAGAAGGGTTACCAGTATCGTCCGCAGACATGGCCCTTTCGTACTGTCACAGTTCGGCAAGAAGACTCGGGATAAGTACTAAAAGGTAACACCAACTTTATTAAGCAGCAACAATGAAACAGAAATATCACAATATACAATAAATAAGAGAAGCGCACAACGGAGCAAGCGACAACTACCAGAAATAGAAGACTGCTTCCATATGATTTTCTTGGTATATGTCCCAGCGATGGGACAAGGAGTAGTCTGCAATGACACAGGTCCTCACCTGGGTGAAGCCAGACAAATGGGAAGGCAACTAGGAGTAAGTCTGCCAGAGCCACAAGTTTGCACCAGATAGGATGTCCACTGAAGCGTTGGTATGCTGGATACACAGTGGACAGATATCATGGTGCCCGTGATCCATTACTGTCACTCTCTGTTGTGGGCGCTCCCATTGGCTGAGCCTGATTGACCCGCCCATTGTGGCCTTTTTATACCGGGCCTTTGGCACCTGTCAGGTGCCCTTTCGTGGTGTTCCTGAGCCAGTGTTGCTGTAGCTGTGTTCCAGTGTTACTGATTCCTGTGTACCGATTTGGCCTGTTTTGATGACACTCCTGGTTTCCTGCTCCGTGATCTGACCCGGCTTGGCTGACGTTCCTGCTTGTGACCTGATCTGGCTTGTCTGAGAATCCTGCTCCGTGATCTGACCCGGCTTGGCTGACGTTTCTGCTTGTGACTTGATCTGGCTTGTCTGAGAACCCTGCTCCGTGATCTGACCCGGCCTGGCTGACTTCCTGCTCCGTGACCCGAACTGGCTTGCTACTGACCCTGCCACCGTTCCTGCTGCCTGGTGTCGCCTAGGCAACATTCCGCTGTGCTTGTGGCAGGGCTGATCAAGGATTGCCTCCATTAACACTTGCAGAGCTGTGCTTCTGTTTGCTGAGTCTCCATTTACATTTGCAGAGCCGTGTCTCCGTTTGTTGAGTCTCCATTAACACTTGCAGAGCCGTGCCTACGTTGTTGAGCCTCCGGTTGTACTTGCAGAGCTGTGGGTCCATTCCCTGAGCCTCCATTAACACTTGCAGAGCTGCTGTCTCCATTCACTGAGCCTCCTTTTACACTTGCAGAGCCGTTGCTGATCTTCTGCTACACCTGCCGAGCCGGTTACGTTCAGAGCCTTGTTTAGGCGTCGGCTCATCTTGTCTATCTTGCAGTGTAGTCGGTCTCCGTTACCGCGCCCGCGGGAGGCACTATTGGCTCCAGCTCGTACAGTGTTAGCTCTCCGTTACACACCCAGTGGGGCTATTGGCTCAAGCTCTTGCAGTGCAGCTCGTCTCCGTTACTACGCCCGTGGGGGCTATTGGCTCAAGCTATTGCAGTACAGGTTGTCTTCGTTACTACGCCCGTGGGGGCTATTGGCTCAAGCTCTTGCAGTGTAGTCTGTCTCCGTTACTATGCCCGTGGGGCTATTGACTCAAGCTCTTGCAGTGGAGTTTGTCTCCATTACTACGCCCGTGGGGGCTATTGGCTCAAGCTCTTGCAGTGCAGCTTGTCTCCATTACTACGCCCGTGGGGGCTACTGGCTCAAGCTATTGCAGTACAGGTTGTCTCCGTTACTAAGCCCGTGGGGGCTACTGGCTCAAGCTCTTGCAGTGTAGTCTGTCTCCGTTACTACGCCCGTGGGGGCTATTGACTCAAGCTAACCTGCAGTGTTCTGGCCTCAGTTCCAGCTCAGCCTAAGCAGCTATTTCTGTTTTATAGACTGACGGTGTTGTTTCATCTAGCACCATTTGCTGCCTCATTACCACCTTGGGAGTGCCAAACACCACAAGAGAGACTGATTGATTTACATGTACTTTAACCATTTAGTACCCTTATCATTCTATGCCTGTCCTGTGACAGTATATGTATAGTCCTTGCATCTGTATACTGGGCCTGAAAAGGCATCTGTAAGCCTATATCTCGCTATTATTCTGTATTGCCTATAGAGGGCGATCTTTCTTGTTTTGTTTTTTAATAAAACTGTGTTTTATTCTAACCTGCTGGTCTGAGTGTCCTGTAAAAACGTTACAACAGAGCCCCAGGTCAACACCAGAACAGGTAGTCAGACAAGTCAGAAGTCAAACACGGAAAGGTTAGTCAGCCAGAGCCGCAGTTCTGCACCAGGATGTTTATCCGACAAAGTCAAGGGTCATACATGGAGCGGATAGTCAGACAGAGCCACAGGTCAGCACCAGGTCGGTTAGTCAGACAAGGCAAATCATACACAGGGAGCAACTGAAATAGAACTGCACTGGACACCAACGAAAGGGTGGCTGAGCCCTGTGTCCAGGCAGTAAAAATAGTAAAGTGGCAGGAAGAGGAGGAGCAGCCAAAAGGTGGCTGTCCTTTTAAATGGAGCGCATGTCCATGCCCTTGGACATGCGCCCAAACATGACGTCACCCGCCTGCTGGAACGCCAGCAGCAGATGCGGCTGGAGCTGCAGAAGACACCAACAGGCGGCTGAGCTACCCAGAAGAGAATCTGGACAAGCCTCAACGGAGGCAAGGCACCGAGAATGCGGCTGGAGCCACTGGGGAAAGATGCGGTCGGCTCAAGCAGATGCCGCACAGGTACCCTGACAGAGCTATACTGAGTCACGAAAGATATATCCTTCCTTTTATTGTTTTTTTGGATACTGCTTCTACTTGCTCGTAAATTTTATCCTGTAGCAGTTGGTTTTTTGCTTTGGTATATGCTGCATCAATATTGGTTTTTCTATACCCTTTCTATAATAATTTGCCCTCACTCTCTAGTTCGTAACTGGCTGCAGTTCCTTGTCCATATGGTATATTTTTGATCCACCTAGAATCATGATTACCCCAAAATTTTGTTATAATTATAACTTTTGTTCCTCTTTGTTGATTTATCTTTTCCTTCTTTGGAACCTAACATTATTGGATCCTTCTCTATCTAATCTTTCAAAAATATTAAATGTATTCCTTTGTGCTCTAACCATAGCATCCTGCACTAAACTTCTTGGGTAATCTTTTTGCTCAAAATGTCCTTGTAAAATTTTAGATTGTATATTGTAATCCGAAACTTCACTACAATTTCTCACTATTCTACAGAATTGCCCATAGGGCACATTCTGTAACCACTTCCTGTGGTGGAAGCTTTTAAAGCTTAAATAGCTATTTGTGTCAACTTCTTTAAAATGAGTCTAGGTCTTTATTTTTCCCCCAGGGGTGCCCCATAGGGTCAAATCCAAAAATTGGATAGATTCTTTTTCAATAGTGCTTGTAAACTTCATACCCCACTAATTTGCATTTAAATGTTCAACAAAAGGATAAACAGAACTTTCATCTCCCCTCCAGATAACCAGAATATCATCGATGATAAAACACCAGACTCGCACCCAGCCACTCTGAGCCATATCCCAACATGTTTTCAAGATGTCCCATGAATAGGTTCACGTAGCTAGGTGCCAATCTGGTGCCCATCTTCGTACCTTTTCTCTGTAGGAAAATATCTCCTTCATACTCAAAACAATTGTGGGTAAGTACAAAATCAATAGATTCAAGGATAAAATTGATCTGTACCTGTGGCATCAAAAGATCCCTAATAAGGAATGACTTGCAGGCCTCCAATCCACCCCACCATGGGGAATATTTGAGTAGAGTGCTACTACATCTAGTGTAACCCAATGAAATCCTTCTTCCCATGTGATATCCCCTATCAAAATCGATAACATGCTTAGTGTCCCTAATATACGAGGGAAGACCCAAAACCAACCTTTGCAAGTGGTAATCAATATAAGACGATAAATTACACATCAAAGAATCTATGCCCGAAATGAATGGACTACAGGGAGGATCTGAGAGGGACTTATGTATTTTTGGTAGATGGTAATAAAGAGCCATCCTCGGTTCTTGTATACAAATAAAATATCTTTCAGATTTCCCCAACAGGCCCAACTCATAGGCACCATTGATCAATTCTTTAAGTTCCCCTGCATATTTCTTGCTGGGATCAGATTTTAACTTAACACAATATTCACCATCAGACAATATTCTACAGGCTTCCTTATGACAGTCACTCGTATTTTGTATAACCACTCCTCCCCCCTTATCTGCAGATTTGATGGTAATTTCAGTACGTTCCTGTAACTCTTTTAATGCTTGAATTTCTTTTTTAGTTACATTTTTATTTTGATTACCCTCTCTCTGGATAATTTTTTTAAAATCCTCCATCACCAGTGTTTGAAAAAGATCAACAATGGGTAGGGTTGAATTTGGACTTGGGTTGAAAGGGAATCGGAACTGCTCCATTTAGAATATATTCGGTCATAGTTTCCACTGTATGTATAATCTCTTTGCCTTCCTCATCCAAAATGGAATTTACTGTAACGAGGGGTATCTGATTTAGATCTTCTCTATTGCACCTTTTCTGGGCAAAATATCTCTTCAAAGATAATTTCCTAATATATTAATTCAGATCCACAAATAGCCCGAATAAATTTGGGTGACTTGAGGGGCAAAATGACAATCCCTTTTTCAACAGACTCACTTCGTCTTTGTTTAAAACATATTTAGATAAATTAAAAATCTTAACCTCTGGCACTCTTTTTATTCTATACTGCTTTTTTTTTGTTGTCCGATTCCTCCCCCTCCTCTACATCCTCAGGGTCTCTTCTTTTTGTGCTCAATTCCTACCTTCTTTGCGGGAGTCTATTGTAATTTTTCCACCAAGGGATAGTACTCTCCCCTAAAAAAGTCAATGTAGGGGCTGCAACATCACTTTTGGTCTTACTGATATTCTCAGTGGACATAGTTGTCAAACATTTATTAACATTCCTTTGTCCACTAGATGAACCCTCATCTGGATCATCTGCCATATTATCTACACCTGCTGGGCCACTTTTCATATCAATATTATCCAGCTCACTCCTATTCTTCTTTTCAGTTTTTCTTTTACTAGTATTATCAGTTTTATTTTCAGTCCTCTTCCCTTAGGTTCCTGTCTATGGGTATTATTGCTTCCATTTCTGGATTGTGTAGAACCTGATCTACCCTTACTAGAGTGAGGTATCTCTTTATCCCTATGTATATCGGTCCCCTCTATTTTGTTCTCAGATACACTATTTGTAGTGTTAGAGTCCATCCTTAAACCTCAATCTCCCTCTATTGGGTTTCTCTCTCTGTTGAACTCTAACCTGATTCCTTTGGTAATCTAATTCATCTCTCTCCAATTTTCTATGCTTTCGATCAACAATTTCTTTCTGAAAATTTTCCACATTCCTTCTAGATCATTCACCCAGTCTCTCAAATTCTCTATATTTTTGATATTGCTTCATTTCTTTATTTGATGTTTATATCTTATTTTTCACCTCCAAAAATGTTGCTGTTCTAAAATCAATGAGTAATTGAATGAGACTGAATGAACAAGTATCAAGAATTTTATACCAACGTTTAGTACATTTCCATTTAAAAAAAAAAAAAGATTTACTCAAATCAATATCAACAACATTAGAACCCAAGTCAACCTTTTGCATTGATTGCTTGTCAAATCCCAAATAATTCCTCACTTAAAGCAAATCTCCCCTTTTCTCTGTCTTGAAATCCAAACATTGTGGACCAAAATGTACAGAGACAACATGCAACAGGTTTATTAAATGTTTGAGTTTGTACCCCCAAAGACACATCCACGTAAATCTTTAAGTGTAGAAATTCTAGCTTGTGTTCTTGTATATTCCAAGTAAAATTGAATCCATCTTGTGACTGATCAAAATATAGATACATCGATTCCAAACATCACGGGAGCCCTCCCAAACGAAGATTAGGTCGTCGATGTACCAGCCATAGTATACCAAGTTCATGTCCCACCTGCCACCTGACTATACGTGGGATTCCTCCCAGTAAACCATGGCAAGGTTGGCATAGCGGGGCGCGAACTTGGTACCCATGGCCGTCCCGCAAATTTGAAAGAAGTATCTCCCTCCAAACTCGAAGAAATGATGGTGTAAAATAAAGGAAATACGATGCAACAAAAATTCCTGTTGTTCATCTGACATCTCTAGATCTTGTTCTACATAAAACGCTACAGCTTCTATATAAGGTGGAAACATCTAAGGTCGCCCATATTTTTCTTGTTTCCACCTTATACCCCCCAACTTCTGAAGTACTTGTCTGGAATCTCTAATAAAGGAAGGTAGTTTGGCCACATATTTTTGTAAAAATTTATCAATATAAGCTGATACATGAGATGTTAAGCTGTTGATCCCTGATATGATGGGGCGCCCCGGAGGATTTACAGTATTTTTGGTATATGAGAAAATGTTAATTCTGAGTATGTAAAATACAAATATTGAAATTCTTTTTGAGTAATAAGATTCCTCCTGAGAGCCCCATTCAGCAGGGCCCACAATTTCTTTTGATATATTTCTTGTGCACTATTTTTAAGCTCTCTGTATGACTTAGTGTCACTTTACAGTCTTTCTGCTTCTCCTAGATATTTTATCGCGTCCTGAATTATAATTCCCCTTCCCTTGTCTGCCTCCCGGATTGTTACGTTGTCATCCTTTGACAGCTTCTTTAGAGTATCCCGTTCTTTTTTCGTTAGATTGTTTTTATATGCTAGACAGTTTTGTATATGTTTCTGATATTAATCTAAAGCTGTCTTGTAAAAAGCTGTCAAATAGGGACCCTTGTGGGAGGTTGGGAAAAAACTTGATTTAGGTTTAAAATTTGTTATTATTATACTTGGGATACTTTTTTCTATACTTTGTGATACTTTATCTTGCGTGTCACTAGTTTCCCAGGATTCAGTTATTTTCTTCCAACAATTCTTCCACATATTTAACAGTTGTTTTATCAGAATCTGTCAAAGTATCGCCCTGTTGTTTATTAGTCTGGTCTTTATAAAACTTTTTAATGTTATTTTCCTAATAAATTTATAGAGATCTAGGAAAAACCAAAATCCATCCTATCTATTACTGGGTGCATATTTCAAACCTTTATTTAATATTTTAATAGTAGTATTATCCAGGGTATAGCTAGAAAGATTGTGTATGCCATCTAAAGTCTCTCCTGGCTTAAGTTCTAATTTTTTGTTCTTTTTGCCTCCTCTTCTTCCTCTATGGGTCCAGAATTTTTGCTTTTTCTCCTTTCTACTGTATGTTTCATTTCTTCCTTGTGTTTGTTCTTTGGTTTCATCCCTATCTCTAAAAAAGGGGTTGATAAATGTGTAAGTTGATATCCTTCCTTATTTATGTCTTTAGAACAGTGTCCTGGGTCATCTAGAGGTAAAGCACTATACGGATTGTCACAGTCTAGATTTTCTATTTCTTATGTTTGTGCTATCATTTTAATCTGTTTTTCCTTTGTATTTATATTATGTGTATCACTACACATAATACTTGACCTACACTAGTTGTATTGTTTTGTACTCTTCTATCAATCACATATCGTTCTTTATTGATTTGATTTCCACCATTCCTATAATATGCAGAACTACTGTGAGAATTATTGTTCTTCCATCCTCCTCTATGTTTATGTTCCAGAGTTTTTTTTACCACCATAGTACATTTTTAATCTAAAAATGTGGCGTTTTTCACTATGCATAATCCGCGGGGTATAATCTGCCTGTCTCTATATTGTTGTAGAAGCAACAGGTCCCACCAGCTCCTAAGTTCTCCGGTGAGACATTTTCCAGGTCACTTCCTCCTTGTCCTTGTGTTGTTGTTACTGGCTGCTGTGCATTCTCCTGTGCTTCTGTTTATCCGTGTATGACCTGGCTTCCTCAGATGGCCCTTCTGGCTCCTGGCTTGTTCCTGACATCGCTGACTTCTGTGCTCCTGACTCTGGCTTGGCTGAGTACCTGTCTTGATTCTTGACCCCGGCTTGTCTTTTGGTTTATGCTCCTGGATCTAGGACTGCAACAACTAATCGATATTATTGATAAAAATTGATTATGAGAATCGTTGTCAACGATTCTCATAATCGATTAGTTGCAGCCCCAGACTGCCGCCGCCAGTGTCAATCTGACAAGATCCATCCACCTGCATCATCACGCGCCCCTGCGGGCTGTGATGACATACAGACAGAGAAGAGAAAGAGGGCAGAGGCACCGGAAGAGAAGCGCTTGCTGCCAGCAGACTGATCGTTACTGTCTGGCAGCAAGCGCTTCTGTTCCGGTACCTCTGCCCTCTTCCCCTTCTCTGTATGTATGTCATCACGGCCCGCAGGGGCGCGTGATGATTCGGGCGGGCAGGAGGGAACTCAGAGCCAGCCAGCCACAGGGGACCAGATGCCACTCAGATTACCCCCTAGCCCGCCAACTTAACGCAGCAGTGAGAAGGACAGCGACAGTGACAGTCTAGAGGTACAAAGGGGAGAAAAAGAGGTGCAAGGGGGAGAAAGAAGTACAAGGGAGGAGAAAGAGACACATGGGGGAGAAAGTACATGGGGGAGAAAGAGATGCACAAGTGGGAGAAAGAAGTACATGGGGGAGAAAGAGAGGCACAAGGGGGAGAAAGAGGCACACGGGGGAGAAAGAAGTACATGGGGGAGAAAGAGAGGCACAAGGGGGAGAAAGAAGTACAAGGGGAGAAAGTGAGGCACAAGGGAGAGAGAGAATTACATGGGGGAGAAAGAAGTACAAGGGGTAGAAAGAAGTATAAGGGGGAGAAAGAGGCACATGGTGGAGAAGTACATGGGGGAGAAAGAAGTACAAGGGGAGAAAGTGAGGCACAAGGGGGAGAAAGTGAGGCACAAGGGAGAGAAAAACGTACATGGGGGAGAAAGAGAGGCACAAGGGGGAGAAAGAAGTACAAGGGGGAGAAAGAGAGGCACAAGGGAGAGAGAGAATTACATGGGGGAGAAAGAGAGGCACAAGGGGTAGAAAGAAGTACAAGGGGTAGAAAGAAATACAAGGGGGAGAAAGAAGTACATGGGGGAGAAAGAAGTACAAGGGGAGAAAGTGAGGCACAAGGGAGAGAAAGACGTACATGGGGGAGAAAGAGAGGCACAGGGGGGAGAAAGAAGTACATGGGGGAGAAAGAGAGGCACAAGAGGGAGAAAGGTAGAAGGGGGGAGAAAGAAGTACATGGGGGAGAAAGAGAGGCACAAGGGGGGAGAAAGAAGTACATGGGGGAGAAATAGAGGTGCAAGGGGGCGAAAGAGAGGTGCATAGACCCCATAGTAAAATAATAACAATGACGCATGTTAAATGTGTAAAGTTTTTTATTCTGCTGTTTTTAACACTCAGTTTGTTCATTAAATCATTTTAAATAATGAAAAATTAGCATATTGGTTTTTTTATCCGATTAATCGAAAAAATAATCGGCCAACTAATCGATTATCAAAATAATCGTTAGTTGCAGCCCTACCTGGATCACCATTCTGTTTTGTTTGTTTTTTGTTACTTTAATAAAGGTGTTTTGCATTTTATACTTAGAAAAGTATTCCATATTATTGTACATACATATCAATGACTTTGTGCTGAACATTTTGATGGGCTTAATGGCCTAAAAATCATTAAAAGAGGGCATGGAATTGATTTGCATATTGATACAAGACCTTTATGCATTTCAACTTAACAGCAGTGCATTTTATGCTTGCCAATTAATTTGCCATCAGTCTTACATGTATGTGCTCTATACATTTAGCTCATAGGTACAAAAAGTGTTCAGTCTCCATAGACCTTAGGTACAAGTTAAAAATATTTAAAATATTACTATTCTGGGTATGTATATACCTGTCTAAAACCCCAAATATTATTTATCAGAATTGTAGAAAGGCTATTAAAGTGATCTTACCTGTAGGTCAAGTTGGGAAAGCCATCTGCTTTCCTGGCTTCTTCTATCTGAGCTTCACTAATATCTGTTCCTAAAACTTTTTTAAAGTAAGGAACTAGGGTTCTGGTGTTCTGTCCAGTCCCACAACCAACATCCACTGCTATACCATATGGTTTTTCTAGCTGCAAATGAAGGAGACATGATAATGAAGTATATAATATACATAGTTTAATCTTAAAGGGATATTAACGTCAGAAAAAAAGTATTAACTGTATGGTAGAAACGATTAAAAGAGAACACTTGCACTTTTTCGTATCTCTCAAACCGTTATGGCTTGAGAGATATAGGAAAATTAAGATCTCAGCTTTCTCCCCTTTCTGCTTGACAAGCTGTAAAGCTGTCAGAAGCAGATTCTGGTTCCTGGATCAGATGGCGGCTCTTCAGCAGTGCCGACATAGCGATATCTAAAAATAAATACTTCATCGGAACGGTCTACAACATGTGCCTGGTTTGCAAGCACACGTTGTAGACCATTCCAATTAAGTATTTATCTTTAGATATCATTACATCGGCCCTGCTGAAGAGCCGCATCTGGTAAAGCGACCAGAATCTGCTTCTGACAGCTTTACAGCTCGTCAAGCAGAGAGGGGAGGGAGCGGAGAACTTTATTCTCCTATATCTCTCAACCATAATGGTTTGAGAGCTACGAATAAGTGCAAGTACTCTCTTTTAATTGTGTCTACCATATAGTTAATAATTTTTTTCTGACAATACTATCCCTTTAACAATGCAATTTACTGGCACTCGTCATATATAGAGATCAATGAAGATGTGCTGAGGTTTAGCTTCATCAAGAAGCATGTAAAGATGCAGAGTTCAGTGATCACAACTATTTGTTTTATTTTTTTAAATTAGCTTCCCGGAAAAGAAAGGTCATTCTACCCCTAAGTTTGAGCTAACTGGCATTATTTATTAAAATTTTTGTATTTCAATATTTAACCATGATACAATGATGATGTGTGTAAGATGTTCATGACAAGGAAAATATCATACATGGAAACAAAAATATCACATATTTTTACATTTTAGTTGTTTGCCCAAAACATGGAAATAAAAATATTGTACATTTTTACATTTAATTGGTTTATGTGACTTTTATTTCTATATTAAAGAAAATGTTTTCAATGGTATTCCCTATATGTCATATTTTTAATGTCTATTTACCTAGAAGAATTTCCTAAAGTTTTACCATTTTTGATCACCAAGACTTTCATCAACAAGTCAAGTTTACAATGACACTGCTATTCATTTATTCATATATAACATGTATTACACAATGCACACATGGCATTTTCACTTTTAGCGAGGTTTGCGAATATTGATTTTAACTGCTCACGATGTTTATGGTTTTCACCATCATTCAATCACACTAATTGGTGCTGTATTGTGAGCCAATAGGGATGGTACTTACTTTGGTGCTCTTTTTGGATTTGAATTGGAGAGGGGTTTATATGGAATCTATGTGCTACTCTGATGTAATCTTGATAAAGGCTACTTTGATAGCCGAAACGTCGACCTCTAACAAAACCTGCAACACGCGTTGAAGTTTTGCAAAGGACTCTGTGAGTGCCATCTTTCCTTCCAAAAAACTGTATATATATATATATATATATATATATATATATATATATATATATATATTATATATACATCTATAAATAAACCAGATCACCAAGTGGTAGTGCTGGCTTGTAGTCCAAGTACCCCCTGTACCAATAATGAGAAACGATTCTCTATATAACCTCTGAATCTGTTAGTGGTCAGATACAAAAAAAGAAAATAATCAAAGAATAGAGGCTAAGCACTCCGTGTCTCAATATAAAGATATTTATTATATAATATACAAAAATGGTTTACAACTTTTTTTGTATATTATATAATAAATATCTTTATATTGAGACACCTCTCAGCATTCTGTGCTTTTGGAAAGTCTCTACTGAGCATGACTGCATCGGACAAACATACATCTGGCCTTTTATATTATAAAAAAGGATAAAAGAAGCAGTAGAGGAACGTACTGCCGTCCGAATATTCGGGCACTTTAAATAAAGACACTACACCTTCTTTTCATCATAGTGAATGCCCAGTGAGACCAACTGGATTTTATAGGCATGGTAAAATGGTTTGTTCATATTAAGCATTGGTCTTGTTGAATATACCCCAAAAGAAGGGAATGCCAGGTATAGTTCCTTAATCCTTTAAGGACCAATAAGCATTGCGCTTTAAGGTGATCATCCATTACTTTAATTCAAGGGAGTATAAGAATAGTTGGTTCAACAGTTCAGTGAGCCCCTGAACTGAAAGGAGTTCAACTTAAAGTGTTTGCACATCTCACTGGCCCTTAACCCTTTGAGTGCCAGAAGGGTACGCAATGCATTGCAATGCGTTGTGTTCCCCTCTGGCACTCAAAGAGTTAATTAGTTAAAAACCTCCCAATTAAAGCAATAAATGCAGGTGTACATTTCTATTAAGACATCCTGACAGCTACACTCAGCATAACCCTAAAACAGCAACCTCAACTCCCAGATTCCCCATCTTACTTTGATAGGAGTCTGCAGCTGTTACGGTTGCACTGCTTGCTGCATCTGTCTGTGGCTCTTGGTCCACTCGGATGGGGCAGCACGCACCGCTGCAGTCACACACACAGGGCCAGGAACAGCCTCATCAGGGGCCCCCTGGGAATCTTCGTAATTTAGGGTAGGGGCAGAAAGTCAATGTTTTGGAAGATAGTCCGCTTCATGTTACTGAAGCATTTCCCAGAGATGTATGTGGATACGGAAAAATATATAACCAGGGGAAACAGAACGGGATAATCTGTGCCTTGCAGAGGCTATGCAGTAAAAAGTGCGTATTTACACCTCCCAGCATTCTGTCTGTTCAGGCATTCTCTACTGTACATGACCGCATCATACATCTGGCCTTTTATATAGGATATAGCACGGGCAGCTGAGATTAGAAAGACACTCTGGGACGCTGACTCAAACCTTGGTGTCAGACAATGTGTATAGGAATAGCCTGTGCACTCTGCATGTTGTCAGGAATAGGTTTTTCAGTAAGTTCCTAGATGGCATCATTAAAAAAGGTGTCTGGGGTCAAAAAGGGGTTTCTTCAGAAACACAACAAAGGGGGTAAAATTTGGAAATTTCTCAGGAAGAATGTTTATTCCAGATCTTCTAAATCAGGTTGCGAGTTAGTCAGATCACGTTTGTAGAAGAGGCCTGATTGATGTTTTCTAAATATCTAAACACAATAGATTTAGTTTCAATCATAGCTAAAGAATTTTTTTTTCTTAACTTTTATTGCTTTATAACTAAGTTACATTATTACAGTACAATATCTTATACAACATTAACTATACAAATCATACCCTCTACAAAAATGTACTCATATTTATACTTATAAAAGTCAACTATAATCAATATCTCTCATTCATCTTTTCCATACCCCCTGATTCATACACTCATACATCATCTCGTTGATTCACGATGGCGGATTCACCCCCCATGGGGAGCCCAGGTGTCCCTAAAACATTCTGCCGGGGAATGTGTCCCTGCTCACAGTTTCCACTCTCCCATATCTTATCTAACAATTCATTTTCCCCATTTCCGACAAAGCAACCCAAAGGGTCCATATCTTCTTATACATCGAGATGTTCCTATTTCTACTGAAGAAATTTTTTTCATCTGATTTTGATATTGAATCTGACCTATAATATATTTCCATAACGGGACCCCCTGTTCTCTCCAGACCCTAGCCAGGCATATTTTGGTTGCCAATAAGATATTTATAGCCAAATATACTTTTCTTCTCCTTTACTTTAAAATCTAAATGTAACAATAATACCTGGGGTGTCAAAATGAAATCCCTGCCAAATATACTTTCTAGGAGGACTCGTAAACTACCCTTGAGAGGTGCTAATTTATCACAACTCCACCATATGTGGAACAAGGTGCCCTCTTCCCTAAAGCACCTCCAACATTTATTAGACACTGAATGAAACATATTACGTATTAAAGAGGGCACCAAGTACCACCTATGTAGAACCTTAAAATATTGAAAATGCAAGTTTATACAGTGAACGGCCTTCCTTGACCTAGACCATGCCATAAACCATGTTTCTATTGGGAAAGAAATCGTTTATTCCAACTCTCTTTTAACTATTGCCTGGACTTTCTCCATCCCTGACTGATGACTCACCAGCTGAAGTAACTTTGAGACTATATGGCGTTTATAATGACTATCTACAAACTGATCCAAGACTGAATGCTTCTGTATCCCCTTAATCCGTATATAACTCTTAATTCTAATATATTTGTATCTTTCTGCATCTGATAAGTTAAATCGACCCTGTAGGTCCTCAAAACTCAACATTATCATATTTTGGTATATATCTCCTATCTGTACAATCCCACACAACTTCCAACTTCTCAGATCTATATTCTCTATCAAACATTGGAACACTTCTGTTGGTGTAGAGGTTGTCAGAAATCCATCTGATTTAAACCTCTGTCTAAACTTGATCATATTCCTAAATATCCCTCCAATTACTGGATTAACCATATGTAATTGATCAATCTTCTCCTTACTCATCCCAAAAAAATTAAAAGGGTCTATATTATTACATTTCAGTTTTTCATATATGTACCATCCTAATCCAAAATCTTTTTTTATGTCCAGTGCAAAGAAATGGGACATCATAGCTGCTTTATAAATTTCATTTATTTCTGGATAATTTAATCCTTCTTGGGTCAATCTTCATTTCAAGAACCTGTTAAATCCTTGGCTGTTTATGCCCCCAGACATATTCTGAAAATAGTCTCGCAAAATTATATAACATTCCAGGTGGAACATATAATGGTATAATCCTAAAAAAGTATATAAGTTTGAGGAGAATATATGCCTTAATGGTATTTAACCTACCAAACCATGAAACCTCAAACTTCTTCCACTTTTTCTTCTCTCACCTCAATCAATAAACTTCCATAATTATTATTTATAATCTCACTGAGGTTGAAACCTAATTTAATGCCCAAATAATCTATTATTCCAATCAAACTTAATGTTCTTCATTAAGCCTCTTAACTGAATGGGACACAAATTATCAAAAATAACCTGTGTCTTGGCTATATTTAGTTTATAATTTGAATGCCATCCAAACATCTCAATTCTTTTAAACACCACGGGGATAGAGAACTCTGGGTTAGTCAATAACACATTATCAGTGTACAAAGTTATTTTATAATTTTGGTGTCCTATCCCTACTCCTAGTATCCCATCATCTAGGAGAATCATTGCTGCTAACGGTTCAATTGATAATGCATAAAGCATCGGAGCTAGTGGACATCCCTGACATATTCCATTTTTGATACTAAACATTAAAGAATTAAGATATGGGCCAGAAACTTTAGCTTGCAAAGATTTGTATAATACCATAATATTCTCATAAAATAAGCCCTCAAAGCCGAACGTCTTCAAAACTTCTGAAAAATATGACCAGCCAAACCAGTCGAGTGCCTTCTCGGCATCCAGCGCTAAAAACACTTTTGACTGTTTCATATATTGCGTTTCAAATATAAGATTCAATAACTTACTGATACTATCCTCCCCCCCTTCCCACTAAAAATGCCGTATGGACAGGATGCATTAAATCAGTTATTATCCCACTCAACCTCTCCGACAAATTCTTACAAAAATTTTTAATATCCAAATTTATCATAGAGAGAGGTCTGTAATTGATAACTTTACTCTGGTCTTTCCATGGTTTCAAAATTGGAACAATGATCCCTTGCATAATTTATAGTGGAAACTGTTTCCCTTCTGATACCTCAATGAACACCCTCAACAAAACTGGAGAAACTATTTCTATCAGACACTGATAAAATGGAGCAGAAAATCCATCCGGACCAGGGGCCTTCAATTTTTTCATTTTTCGAATAGCCCCCTTGATTTCATCTTTCTGGATTGGTTCATTTAGCTGGGCTAGCTGGTCACCACTCTCGGTAAGTTCAGCCTCGATAAAAATTCTCTTGTTTGTTCTACATTCATCCAAGAGTCAGGTAAATTATATAAGCTTTTATAATAATCTCTAAAAGCCTCATTAATGTCTGTTGGGGATAAGAATATTTTATTATCACAAGTTATCTTAGCAATTCTAACTTTTTAATTCTTTGTTTTAATCTGTTCTTCAAATCAATACCTACTCTATTACCACTATTATACTATTTCTGCTTTAAGGCATCCAAAGCTCTATTAGCTTTCTCTGCCAGCCAATTTTTAATCTCCGCCTGAACTTCTTTTATCTGTGAATAGATGGATTATCTTGATTTATCGTCTCTAACTGAGCTAGTTTAATAAATAAATCCGGGAGCTCCAGACCCCTTTTCTTTTTTTCTTGTGCGCCTATTTTAATTAAATGTCCACGTAAAGTACATTTCATGGCACACTGGAGAACTGAATCAGAAACTTCTTCATTATCATTCTCTCTCAAAAATATTTTGGCATAATTCAATAACTTTTCCCTATATTTCTATGAACATAATAAGGCTTCATTCAATCTCCAATTTGGTCTAGTATTATAACCTATGTTATTCTCTGTTGTCATAAAAATTTTAGCGTGATCTGACCACACAATATTACCTATTGAGGAAGATTAACAGATCCTCACTGTTCCAAGGTCCGTCAAGAACATATCAATTCTTGAGTAGGAGTAGTGTACCAACGAGAAAAATGTATAATCCCTCTCTTTGGGGTTCTGCACCCTCCATATATCGTATAAATCACTCCCACTCAAGTATGAAGAAAAGGCCTTCACCAACGAATTCAACCTAGAATTATACTGCTTCCCCTTCATTACCCTCTTATCTAACTTTACATCCTGAATACTGTTAATATCTCCTCCAATAATCAAATATCCCTTCTGAATTTCCCAAGCTCTTCTACCAACTTTTTTCATAAATTTTACTGGGGATACATTTGGTGCGTAAACTTTGACTAAAGTATATATTACATCTTCAAGTCTGCAAACCAATATAACATAGCTACCCTCCGGATCTTTCTCATGATAGACATGCTCGAATTTAATCTTATTGCCAACCAAAATAGCAACTCCTCTCTTCTTTCCCCTTTCCAAACTTGATTCAAATATAATGGAGTATTTCCTATATTTCCAGTACTTTACCGCCGTTTTATTCCAATGTGCCTCCTGGACAAGACATAGATCTATATTTTCCTGCCGCAACATACCATATCATTATGAGAGTTTGTGTGGAGAGTTTAGTCCCTGGGAATTTATAGATACAAACTTAATCCCCATTCTCCTCTGCTGTGCCCCCTCCAAACCCCGGCTCTCTCCCCCCGGGCCTCACCCACCACCGCAAATCTCTACCCAACGAGATAATCCTTTCTCCTTACCATTCATAACCTAATATACAGCTCTTCTTTCATCCCTTCCCCCCACCCCCTTCGACACCTTTCATTCAAATTCCCATTCATTCCAACTCTACTATCTTCTCTTCCATACAGTCCTTTCATAAGCATCTCTCACGCAATTTGTGCCCCATATCCAAAAAAGAGGCAAAATCATGTTCTGGTGCCTGACCGAAATTCATTCAGCAAAAAATACCAAAAAATACTGAAACATAAATAACCAAGAAGCCCTATACCTGCTCCATTCACAGATCTCTCAGGAGAGGACCTAGAAGACCTCACCGACGGGACAGAGCCAGATACTAGGGCTTCACCCATTAATAAGCCCGATCTGCCTCTTTCCTGCCGCGTAACCAACCCTCCCATATTAATACTCCATTAATTATGCCCCTCATTATCCACCATAGGGAAATATTTCTTGTCAAACTGATCTAGTCTACATTACAGAGGGATTACCCTCAATAAACCCCTGTACAAAGTAATTCCCAGTCAATTAGTTATCTCATTCAACCTGATAACCATTTACTTCCTTAAAGGGATAGAAATACCCAGACACAGCCGATCCTCATACTGTGGCTCCTTCCCATCAGGGATCCCGTCGCACCCCCAGCCGCCCCCTAAACCCAGCGGCCTAAGAGACGACAGTACCGAGTACTCCTCCCCCCTCCAAATCAGTGCCAGCAAAAGAAAGGTGTCCCACCCTAAACGTCCTCCCCGCGTACCCGTAATCAAGGCACACAACGGAGAGAGTTCCCCAGCGAGACCCTCCCCTCCACCAGTGCAGTATGAACTGGGGTGATCCTCAGGCCCGCGTGGCCCCCTCCCCACACCAAAAATGCACTGAAGCTCAGGACAACCCCTGGGGACCACCAATACCCCTCCCACACAGCCACCAACCATATTCTAGCATCACCTCCCCTTCCAAATGAGTCTAGGCAGATCCCATTCCTTTGCTCTTAATTAAATCCACTATCTCCAGTGTTATACCATTTTGACTTTCAATATCCCTAATCATCCCATTCTATGTGAATATTTAAATATTTAAGTGAAAACCGATTACCCCAATCACTTAATCATACAACAATAACACCCCAAGTCTACCATCCAAACTAATCTTACAAATTAATAATTCTAATATGTTCCTATTCTCAGAATTCCATTGTGCATAATTCTGCTCACCATAATTATTTCCCTTTATAGTTTTTATCTAACCCATATTACCTAAACTTAATTATAGTGATATCAATATACCTCTTGTGAAATTACAACTTACATTACAACCTATCATACCCGTACTAACTTGTGTACTACTTCACACCTTTAAATTCCTTACTGTGACTCTCCCTAGTGTCTAACTCTAAAGCCAATACACACTATTAGCTATACCTTAAGCATGGTCGAAATAAATTTACTTAATTCTAAGGGATCTACAAACATTCGCATCACACAATTGCCTTGTACAGGAATTAAACCTGGCTCTATTAGATCTTGTCATTTTAGATAAGTCTCCCAAAGTCAATACTTTATTAAATCTTTCATCAGAGATTTCCTAAACTCTTTCAGAAACTGATCCTTCACATAACAGTTACTAAAACAGACTATCACGTCTTTTGGAGAATCTTTATATCTAGGATCGCTCGATTTTTTTTCAACCAATGGAACTTCTCAAATGGAACTAATCCAACTTCCTCTTGTCTAACATAGGTTACTAACAAATCTTTTAGGTACTGCTCCAGCTCTTTACTCTGTATCGTCTCAGGAATTCCTCGAAACCTCAAGTTTTTCCTTTGTGATCTATCCTCAAGTTCAGCCAGTTTCAACTCTAAATTTGTAAGATTTAGCCTTAGATCCATATTTTCTTTTTTTATGTATCCAAACTCTTCTTGAAGGTTTTTAATTAACTCCAACTGAGTTGTCAAATTTACTGTGATTTGAGAGATCTCCTGCCGGATCATTCCTGTATTAGTTTTCATTTCCAAAGTCAATTTCTTAGAGTTGATGCAGACTAATTATATTTTTACTCTGAACACCCTCTAAACGAGAGTCTTCTTTATAGGCTTTGTTACCTGATTCATCTGGGGAACCACTCATTTCTCTTAATGAGGACTTTGAGTGGAATTTGATGCCTTGGGTGAGTAGAAGGTGTTCATTGTTTTAGATTTGTGTAACTTAGAGGTCTTATCTTTTTTGGGGCCCATTTGAACAATTCTTTGAGCAAAATTGTTATCTCCAAACAATCCTCAGTCTTCCTACCACTCTTTATTTCTTGACTGTTATAAGTGGATAAGGATCTCCTTAACCAGGTCAAAACTGTATTCTCCAGGCTTTGCTTTTAAACCCATATAACTTTATTATCATAGACCCGGAGCCATTAACTTCTAAAGCTTGAGGTAATCTTAACTATTGCTCAAGTATATGGAAATAGTTAAATTGTTCATTAGTGCGCTTTTTTTATCCGTGGATATATTCAGCGACCACTTTTCTCTCCCCAGAAACAAGCACTTTCTGAGCACAGAAACCTTATTTATTTAGTCGCGCTACTGCCTTCTCTCCCATTTGCTCTCACTTCTCTGCAGTGTGCTATAACTCTGTCGGCGTCTAAGCCCCATTTTTTCATGCTTCATGGCTGTTAATGGACCACACTGCAACCCTTATTCCCCACACCACACTGAGAGGAGAAGCTTAATCTGAGACCAGACAGTGGATCCGAAACTCTTCAGAGTGCAGTATACCATCTACGCTCTTCTTCCTCAGACATAATGGACTGACTTTAGTCCCATAAAACAGCCCTGTTATATCCTTTCCTCTGATATCACTCGCCAAGACTCAAGCTGAGACCGTTTCTGCCAGCCGAATGGACATTGGGCATTGAGGCTTCCCCAGTTAGCGTTCTCCGGTCGGCACCATCACAAACTCAGCACGCCCTACGTCTAGCATCCTACGTCATCACATCTACAACTAAAGAAAATTCTGATGTTTTTCCAGCTCAAGATTAAAGCACAACTTTTACCTTTTATAAAGTCGCCCTCCAATAATTAAGCACCTTACCTGGGCCTGCACCATTTGGCCAGGAGCAGGGTTCTGGACTGACGCTCCGGCGTCACTAGCCACATCCCTCTCTGCATGCAGCCTGGTCGCATCTGTTTCCTTGTTACTGGCATCATGAATCAGGCCTGGACTTGCCTGGACTCCTGTTATAGGCCCAGCCTGGGGGACCTAATTGGACCAGCCTTCTCCTACTCCTTTATAAACCTCTATGGGCCTGTGTATCAGTTACCCTTACATTGTTGTTCTAAGCAGTTCTAGTTCCAGTTGTTCCTGTATCTTGTGTATGACCCGGCTTGTCTGACTATCCATTCTGGTGCTGACCTGTGGCTCTGTCTAACCATTCTCTCTGTGCGCTCCATTTGTCTTGACATCCAGTCTGGTGCAGACCTGTGGCTCTGGCTGACTACCACTCCATGTATGACCCTGGCTTGTCTGACTATCCATTCTGGTGCTGACCTGGGGCTCTGTCCAATGATCCTCCCAGTGTAGCTTACTCTTAGTGGACATCCTATCTGGTGCAGACCTGTGGCTCTGGCTGACTACCCGCTCAGTGTATGAACCTGGCTTGTATGACTATCCTAGCTGATACTGACCTGTGGATCTGTCTGTTTACTCCACTTGTGGCTCCGTTACCTACAGACATCCATCCTGGTGCAGATCTGGGGCTCTGGCAGACTTTTTCTTACTGACTGCAGGCGTAAGTCAGTAGTCTCCATTGTTGCCATCCTTACTGGAGACGAGCTCTTCTATACTGACTGCAGGCGTGAGTCAGTAGTCTCCTCTGTTGCCCCTTACAGGAGACTGTAGGTTCAGTGTTGCATTCTCTTCGATTCCTGAGACTACGGCCTAGTCTCCAGCAATGTGGTTGACCAGTCTGCAGGCTCCTATTGCTGGTGGAGTCTCTAGCCTTTCCAGTCACCCTCTGCGTGAACTGTCATACTTACTTGCCTTTGCTTATTATTATTATTATTAATAAAGGTGTTCTTAACTATACTGTCTGACTCCTTGTCTTGTTTTGCTAATTGTAACAGTACATAAGGGTCTTGACTACAGACGGTGGTAATGATCCACCTTTACAGAAAATATTGGACAAGATGCAGGTCCAAGATCAATGTATTGATCATTTGTCATTGGCTTTGCAGACACTGCTCAATCGAACTGTTCACTTAGAACGCTCTATCTACAACCGGAGGCCACCCCAACTCCTTCCTTGGCACCGTCAGTTTCTACCGTCTCTAATGCAGGGTTGGTCAGAGGGTTGTCTGGATCCGCTCCACTCCCACAACGCTATAGTGGGGAGCCTGAGCTGTGTCGTGGATTCCTCAACCAGTTGGGAATTTACCTAGAAATGCTTCCGCATGCCTTCCCTAATGAGCGCAGTAGGGTTGGGCTGATGATTTTGCTCCTTTCTGGCAAGGCATTGGCATGGGCGAATCCTTTATGGGAGACGGACAAACCCATGAATTTGTGGCTTCCTTTAAACGTTTATTTGATGTGCCAGGTTGCGCAAACTCGGCTTCGAAACACCTTATGACCATCCGCCAGGCCAGTCGTACTGTGGCGGAGTACGCAATTGAGTTCCGAACCCTGGCAGCCGAGGTGGGTTGGAACAATGAGGTTCTTGTAGCCATCTTTTCCCAAGGGCTTTGTGATTATTTGAAGGATGAAATTACTGCCCATGATTTACAGTTAGGGAAAAAAATATTTCACCCCCTGCTGATTTTGTACGTTTGCCCACTGACCAAGAAATGATCAGTCTATAATTTTAATGGTAGGTTTATTTGAACAGTGAGAGACAGAATAACAAGAAAAAAATCCTGAAAAACTAATTTCCAAAAAAGTTATAAATTGATTTGCATTTTACGGAGTGAAATAAGTATTTGACCCCCTATCAATCAGCAAGACTTCTGGCTCCCAGGTGTCTTTTATACAGGTAACATGCTGAGATTAGGAGCACTCTCTTAAAGGGAGTGCTTCTAATCTCAGCTTGTTACCTTTATAAAAGACACCTGTCAACAGAAGCAATCAGTCAATCAGATTCCAAACTCTCCACCATGACCAAGACCAAAGAGCTGTCCAAGGATGTCAGGGACAAGATTGTAAATCTACACAAGTTTGGAATGGGCTACAAGATCATCGAGCTCATAAGCCTTGCTGATGGTAGACTTAATCCAGGATACAATAGTCACCTTGGACGCAGCCAAACCAGCCCTGGGACCCTCAGGGATGACAAATAAAGCATCCGTCTTAAGGATGGACTCAGTACGGTGCACACAGAACTTGAGGCAATGCACTACATCCAACAAGTGGAGATCCCTGTCCTTGTCAGATTTAGGGTCAGGACAAAAGGAAGGCACAACAATCTCCTGACTGATGTGGAACTCAGAGACCACCTTAGGAAGAAATTCCTGGGAGGTACAGAGAACAGCCTTATCCTTGTGAAAAACCAGTAAAGGCGGTTTGCAGGATCAAAACCTGCAGTTCAGCTACTCTGTGGACAGAAACTACTGCTAAGAGAAAAGTCATCTTCCAACCATGACAGAAGACGTAGAAGAATGGCAGCCAAAGACTCAAAGGGAGGCCACTGCAGGACTCCCAGCACCATATTAAGTTCCCACTGGGGAATGGGAGCCTTGTAGGCAGGGAAGGCATGAGCAACACCCTGAAAGAAGACTTTGATATCCAGTAGCATTGCAATGCATCTCTGGAAAAAGACCAAGAGAGCTGAAGTCTGGGCCTTCAAGGAGCTAAGGCTGTCTACACGCCAAGAGTGGAAGGTAGACCAAACCCTGTGGTAAGCCTTAGAGGTCACAGGTTTCCTGGCTTGGATCATGGTGGAGACCACCTCCAAATCTTTCTCAGCACCTTGGGAATGAGAGGAAGAGGAGGAAAAATGTAGGTTAGATGAAAAAGCCAAGTAACGCGCAAGGCGTCCACTGCAAAAGCCAGAGGATTCCCCCCAGCGAGACCAAAACAGCAGAACCTTCCTATTGTCCCCGGTAGCCATCAAGTCAATGCCATTTCTGTACTACCAGACTGAAGACCTCCTGATGGAGCTCCCACTCCCTGGGATCCACTGTCTGGCAACTGAGGAAGTCCCCCAGAACATTCTCTACGCCTGGAATGTGCACGGCAGAGCTGGCAGGAGCGTGTTCTTCGGCCCAAGCTAAAATAGCCTTGACCTCTAACCAAGCAGAAGTGCTTCTTGTGCCTCCTTGCTTGTTGATGTAAGCCACAGCCATGGCACTGTCTGACTGGATGCAGACTGGACAGAGGAGAGAACCAGCAGACCAGAGCCTGAAGAATCGCTCTGAGCTCCAGGATGTTGATGGGCAGGAAGATCTCCTCCGCATTCCAACGTCCTTGAACCTCCAGGTGACCCAGGACAGCACCCCAGCTGTAAAGGCTGGCGTCCGTCATCACCAGAGTCCAATACTGGACTAGAAATGGTTTCCCCTTCCACAGGTTGGAACTGTCCAACCATTAGAGAAGGTACTGCCTCACTTCCTGAGGAAGAGAGACCAGACGATCCAAAAGTTCCTGATTCTCCCGGTAAGCTCCGATGTTGAACCTCTGAAGCTCCCGGGTGTGTGCCATGGGGCATGGAACCACCTCCATGGTACATACCATCTTGACCAGAATGAATGAGAACTTGCGAAGTGGAGCAGAGGTCCACTCAGGACACCTTGTTCATGATCTGCTGAACAGAATCCTCTGTCAGATAGACCATGCCCTGATGGGTGTCGAACTGGAGACACAGAAGAACCAGATCCTAAGAGGAAACCGGAGCAGACTTGTTCATGTCCAGAATCCACCCATGCTGGAGGAGGGTCTGGGCACATTCCTGGACATGGTGGTCCAGGAAATCTCTGGAAGGGGCCTTCAGAACAAAGCTGTCCATGTATGGAGTCCCCTGAATCCACCTTGGTCTCTCTTGCGGTGGAACCGGAGTCAGAACTCCCTTGTCCAAGAGAGCATGCACTGCCCCATTGAAAATATGTGACTTTTCTTGACTCTCTGGAGTGCGAGAAATGAAGAATCTGAAGGGGGGGTAAGGATGTGAAGGGTATCCTGTAACCTTCTAAAACCACCTGTAGTACCCACTTATCTGCACAGAGCCTGTCCAGATGCTTAAAAAATGTTGCAGGCGACCAACTATAGGGGTATGCGGACCAGGGTTTGGCGAGTCATGCAGAAGTAGGTTTGGTGTATTTGGTGGAGGAGTGTTTGGACCTCCACTGTTGTCTTGGCTTGGGGGTGGAGCAGGGGATGCTGGCCTGAGACTCACCTGGATTCGGCCTCTGAGCCTCACTTTGGAGGGGATGAAAAAGACGCTGCTTCCTCACCATATTAGGGCATTTAGGAACTGTAGGCAACAAGGTGCTCTTACCCCCAGTGGCCTCACTGATGGTGATCTTCAGTTCAGGACCAAAAAGAGACGTGCCCTGAAAGGGATGAGAGATTAGTGACTTTTTAGATGACAAGTCAGCAGACCAAATCTTAAGCCACAAAGTGCATCTTGCGGCCACAGAAAAGGCAGAAGCCTTAGCTTCAAGTCTGACAGCGTCATATAGGGAATCAGTAACATAGTTCAGAGCCTCAAACATGTTGGCAGGAATAGACAAAAGATCCTCCTTAGGGGCACCCTCGCTGACAGCTTCAGTAAGCTGTTCAGTCCAAACAACAATGGCTGTGGTAACCCAAACAGAAGCCAAGGTAGGCTCCAAGGAAGCATCAATGGAAGAGAAAGTAGACTTTAGAATAGCCTCCAGCTTCTTGTCAGTTAAATCCTTAAGCACTGTGGCATCAGCCAAGGGCAAAGCAGTGGATTTTGACAGTCTAGAAATAGGGGGGTCCATCTGAGGTGTAGCCCACTGAGCCAAAGCTGCATCAGAAAAGGGGTACAGTTTAGAGAATCTCTTAGAAAGAGCAAGACGCTTGTCTGGAGTCTTCCATTCATTCAGAATAATCTGATCCAGAGTGGGATTAGACGGAAACATGGTATTAGATGTCTTGAGCCTTTTAAAGACATCAGAAGTAGACTGTGACTCTACAGGGTTAACAGGAATGTTAAGGGTAGTCAAAACCACCTTAACGAGACCCTCAGCAGAGGGTTCAGGGTTAGCCTCAAAGGGATCGCCACAGGTATGGGATGAAGCCCCTTCTGCACATTCACCATCCTCAGAGTCCTCTATAGAATCCTCCTCAGAGGAATCAGAAAGATCAGGAATGCCAGGGGCCTAAGGGGCCACAAACCTGAGGGAAGTGTGGGGGGGGGGCTTCCAACACTGAAGAACCCCTTGAATAGAAAGAGGAAACTGTGCCATAGAGGACTTTAATTCTTTGACCCAATGTGGCTCTTGTTCATGGATGGAGGGCCCTGGCAGAGAAGCAGGGGCCACAGTACATGCAGGGCATAAGTGATGTGAGTGCTCTCTGGGAAGCCCCACTTGGCATGAGAAACAGTAAGCAAGGGGGGTCAGAGACACCCCTGAGTCCTTAGTCTTAGGGCTAGTCCCATGTCTCTTTTGGTCTGCCATCCTAACAGGAGAAGTGTTTAACAGTAATAGGGAACCCAAATAATGTCACCCAGATTAATAAAATCACCCCAGAAAGCCTAAAAAGTACTTATATGGCAAGTGAAGCATTAACATGAGGAAGAGAGTAGAGAAATCCAAGCCCTGCGTAGGATACTCGTGCAGGAGAGAAACAAAATGGTTTCCAAATTCAGAGCCAATGAGAGAAAAGCCCGCTAAATGGGAATATGTAAAGAAAAACAGAAATCGAACTCTCCCCCAGGGACCCCCAAGACACTGTATATGTGAACCGGAGTACAGGACAAGGGGAGACAAGAAGAATGAGCCATCTCTCAACTTTATATGGCAGTCTGTCCCATATAAGTCAATGGAGCATTGTGGCTATGCAGTAAAATGTACCCTTAAAGACACGGAAATTCAAATATACCATGTAAAATAAAAAGTGTCTAAAAAGTGTAAAAACACATATAGAACTCCGAACAAATGTGAGCAAACACCAAAACCCAAATGAAAAGTGAGAAAAAAGTCCCTCAAATAACCAAAGATTTCCCAAAATGCTCCAGAGATCCACAAAACAGAGATATAAAATACCCAGCATGAGTCCAGTAGTTATAAAGAACTCCAAAGAAACCCCTGTGCAGAAGGGGACTGTAGCACCTATTGCAAGATCACTGCCAGTGCCTGTCTGCCTAAAAGTTCTATTTTTCTCTAATGCAGCAATTATTCTTGAAAATACAAGTACGTCTATACATATTGCTAATGTAATTATGATTTGGGGCTCAGTATTACTATGATGAAAGTTCTGCTTTAATTTCCCTTTTGTATCACAATGACTTAAGTCTCAGATTAACCCATCAAATTGAAACTCAGAAATCCACTTTTTAGCTTTCAAAATGAAGAGGAGACCAGATGGAATACTTCAAACAGATATGTTTCGCAAATTGACATCAGTGAACAGTCTCTTACATAACAAGTCTCATCTGCGATAGACTGTTTGTTTCAAATTTACCAGTAGGGGAGCTCTTTCGAATTTGATGCAATTTATCAACTTTGTCTTTATTTAACCCTTTGAGTGCCAGAGTGGTATGCAACACGTACCCCTCTGGCACTCAAAGGGTTAAAAGAAGGGGATTTGATTTGAGAGGAAGATTAATTCAAAGACGCTACTCCAACAGATGTATTAGGAAAGTCTATAACTCAGCTTTACATACGGACAGGAATTCCTTATTGGTTCCAAGAAAGGAGGAAATATCTAATGATGACACTATATGTTATGTCACTACATATGGTTCTGACACAGGGTATATTATGAACAAGAACTGGCATATTCTCATATCTGAACCAACACTTAAGTAACTACTGGGAGATAAGCCTTCCTTCAGTTTCAGAAGAAACAATAATCTTGGAGATCTACTGACTAACAGCCACTTTGTTAACATATCTAATCATACTGAAATGTCTCTCCTCAAGGCTCCTTTTCCTGAGGTCATTGTAAAACCTGTACTTATAACAAACAAATGAAGGACAGATTTGGGAGAACCCATACATGTAATAGTCTTATTACATCCAGAAAACTCTGTATCAGATTGGGAGAACATATTGGTTCTATGCTTTACTACACAGAAGAGAATATTCTCACACATTAACTGCAGCTAACCATTTTTGGGATGTCCATAATTCCAGTCCCAAAGACTTAAAATGTTGGGTATTAGAATAGCTTAGATTATATATCTCAAAATAGGATTTAAGTTTTCTTACCTGTTAAAACCCTTTCTCTTTAGTCCATATGAAACACAGGTGGAGACTCCCTATTCCTCCTCCAGCTCAACCCTTCTCCTGCTCGCCAGAATGAGTGTGACCAAATCCACACCAACAAGGCAAGCAGGCAAAGAAGAAAAAAATCTCCTAGGAGAAGAAAGACTCTAAAAGCACTCCACAGCCCAGGCAGGCAAAAACACAGCAAAGGTAATTTTCTCTGGGTGAGAGACCTGTGTTCCATATGGACTACAGAGAAAAGGATTTAACAGTAAACTCCTATTTTCTCTTATGTCCTATATGGAACACAGGAATCATGGGGATATATCAATACTAAGCTCCCAGAGGTGGGAAAAAGGAGAAATGACACCACACATATCCCCATGGTACCGGAGTCTATCGTGTCTACCGGGTCTATCCAGAAGCGGAATAGCTCAAACAGGATGTGTTAATGGACACTGAAAGCACACAGCACACAAGAGCCAAAAGAGACACAAACATCTGAACAACAGTAAGGCAACCAAGTGTGCAGGTCCCTAGACATGCAGAGTTGCCTACAGGACCTTCCAGCCAAAGCGGCCTTCAGCAGAGGCCAAAACATGGACATGGTAATGCTTAGCAAAGGTGTGCAAAGAAGAATACATTTGTGCCTTGTAGAACTGCTCAGACGAGGCCTGACTCTTGTAGGGCCAGAGGCCCCCACAGACATCTTCCTGAGTTCATAGTAGCCTTGATCCAAGAGGCAATGGTGACCTTGGATGACGCTTGACCTGCCCTAAGACCCTCAGGTATAACAAAAAGATAGTCAGCCTTCTGAAAAGACTCAGTAGGGTGCATATAAAATATATGACAATGCAAAACGTCCAACAAGGGGAGATCCTTATTTTTGTCAGACTTAGCGTTAGGACCAAAGGAAGGCACACAAATCTCCTGATTGATGTGGAAATCAGAAACCAACTTAGGAAGAAACTCCTGAGAGGTTTGAAGCACCTCCTTGTCCTTATGAAAAACCAGGAACGGCAGCTTGCAAGACAAAGCCTGCAACTCAGCTACTCAGCGAACAGAGACCACTGCCAGAAAAAGGCTATTTTGAGCGTCAACTGACGCAGAGGGATGGAAGCAAGGGATTCAATAGAAGGCCTTCCCAAAACCAAATTTTGGTCCCATGGAGGAGTGCTCACCTTAAAGGCAGGGAAGGATGCACTACCCCCCTTGACATCTGGAATGGTGGCAATACACCTCAGGAAGAACACAGAAAACACTGAGATCTGAAAGTGCTGGACCAAGAGCTCCTGTTAGGGAGCCTTGAGCAACAGGTAGTCAAGACAGGGTGTCATGGAAATGCCACGGGCGTATATGAATGCAACTAAGGCCCCTATGAACCTGGGGAACACTTGAGGTGCAGAAGCCAGGCCAAATGGTAGAGGTGTGAACCGGTAATGATCCAAGCTGCAAGTAAATTGCAGATAGCTAAATATGAAGCTTTAGCTTTGACCTCACCTTTAATTGCACTGACCTTAAACCAAATCACTTATTTGAAAAATAGTCCACAAAAACATGGGTCCATTAAAATGATATTATTTGTCCTCTTTGGATATACTCTGTTCTATTAATCTCAAAACTCAATGTAACAATCTTGGATTTTACTCCAAGAGGGGTTATAATTGTTTTTCATATGTTTCATTTATGCCATTTCTCTCCCATGAGCCTATCTTTATGTGCATTGAATTAATGGATAGATGAGGATCAGCGTGGGAGGGACACGGCTTACTAATGGACCCGTGTTTTTGTGGAATATTTCTCAAATATGTGTTTTTAGAGAAGTTTTTGTTTTGAATGTATGAATTATGAATACATATTCAAAAGGGTTAAGACTTTATCGTTTAGAGATATATGTGTGTATATATATATATATATATATATATATATATATATATATATATATATAATAGGATTTTAGTCTTACCTGTTAAATCCTTTTCACTTAGTCCATACAGGTCACTGGTACTCTGGGAGGCGTAAATCCCCTTTAATAGGCAGGAACAACTATGCAAATGATTTGCAAGGGGCGGAGCCTCCCCTCTTACTTAAGCCACCTTCTGGCCAGAGCCACTTAGATTGATTTGAGACCCTAAAACTGACCTCAGGTAAGCAAAAAGAAAGACTCCTGTGAGCATGCCCCAACGGTCTCCCACTGAATGCCACAGGAGAGCCAAGTCTGGTCCCTTGACAGGGTGGGAGACCAGTGACCTGTATGGACTAAGTGAAAAGGATTTAACAGGTAAGACTAAAATCCTATTTTCACTGTCGTCCAATACAGGTCACTGGTACTCTGGGATGTACAAACATTGAGCTGACCCAGAGGCGGGAAGTAAGGCAAGGACCAGGTGCAAGGCCCAAGTCACTAGAACTGCTATGAACCAGTTAATTACATAGCCCAAACTGTAAGTGTCAACGGACACCAACCAAGGGAACAATCCCTGAACTAACACAGCACACGGAACCAGAGCCAACCGGGCTCAACAGCAAGGAAGCACTAAGGATCACAGAGCGGAAGACCTAAACAGGCAAAACTGCCTCCAGGACCTTCCTACCAAAACTGGCATCAGCCGAAGCCAGTACATCAACTCGATAGTGCTTAGAAAATGTGTGCACAGAGGACCAAGTGGCCGCTCTGCACAGTTGATCAGCAGATGCCTGATTCTTGTAAGCCCAAGAGGCCGCAATAGATCTGGTGGAATGGGCAGTCACCCTGAAGGGAACATGCTTATTCCGCAACGTATAAGCTTCACGAATGGTAGCTTTAATCCAAGATGCAATAGTAACCTTGGCAGCCGGTCTCCCTGCCCTAGGTCCCTCAGGAATGACGAACAGAGCGTCAGACTTCCTGATAGACTCGGTGCGATGAACATAAAACTTGAGGCAACGCACCACATCCAACAAATGGAGATCACGTTCCTTGTCAGATGAAGGATTAGGACAGAAAGAGGGAACCACAATTTCTTGATTGATGTGAAACTCGGACACAACCTTGGGTAAGAATTCCTTGGTAGTGCGAAGCACAGCCTTATCCTTGTGGAACACCAGGTAAGGAGGTTTACAAGACAGAGCTTGTAACTCTGCTACCCGGCGAACCGAAACAATAGCCAAGAGAAAGGCCATTTTCCAAGTCAAGAGACGTAAAGGAATGGAAGCCAAGGATTCAAACGGTGGTCGCTGGAGTACTCCCAGCACCAAATTGAGGTCCCACTGGGGAGTAGGACTCTTGAAGGCAGGCCGAACATGAGTCACACCTTGGAAGAAAACTCTGACATCAGGAAGGATGGCAATCCTTTCCTGGAAAAACACAGACAAGGCAGAGGTCTGAACCTTGAGGGAACTCAGACTGAGCCCCTTATCAACACCGTCCTGCAAGAAGGCCAGGACAGTGGGAAGATGAAATTCAAGTGACAATTTCTTATCAGTGCACCATGCAACGAAGGTTGACCATATGCGATGATAGATCTTGGAGGACACAGGCTTACGAGCACTAAGCATAGTCGACACCACAGAAGGAGAAAATCCTTTCTTTGCTAGAATCGAGGATTCAACCGCCATGCCATCAAATGGAGAGAGTGAACATCCTCCTTCCACAGATAACCCTGGAGAAGTAGGTCCGGACAGGCAGGGAGCAGGATCGGATCCGACACTGACATGGCCATCAACTCCGGATACCAGGACTGGCGAGGCCAGTTTGGAGCGATCAGGAGGACAGGACAACGCTCCTGCTTCAACTTCTGGATAACTCTGATCAATAGAGGAAGAGGAGGGCAAATGTAAGCCAGGGAGAAATCCCAAGGGATCGACAAGGCATCCACTGCTAGAGCAAGGGAGTCCCTCAACCAGGAGCAAAACACCGGAACCTTCCTGTTGTGTCTGGTAGCCATCAGGTCCACCACAGGCATCCCCCACCGCTGGGTGAGCATGTGAAACACCTCTGGATGAAGAGCCCATTCTCCGCTGTCGACGGTGTGACGACTGAGGAAGTCTGCCATGACGTTGTCCACGCCTGGAATATGAACTGCAGAGATGACAGGCACGTGATCTTCTGCCCAAGACAAAATATCCTTGACCTCCCACCAGGCGGAACCGCTTCTTGTGCCGCCTTGCCTGTTGATGTAAGCCACCGCCGTGGCGTTGTCGGACTCCACTCTGATCGGACGACCGGTCAGTTGAGACTCCCAGTGCCTCAGGGCAAGCCGGACAGCTCGAAGTTCCAGAACATTGATGGAGAGAAGGGATTCCTCCAGACCCCATTTCCCCTGAGCACTGAAGCGACCCCAGACTGCACCCCAGCCCCGAAGGCTGGCATCCGTTGTGACTGTGGTCCAACGAGGAACTAGAAAGGATCTCCCTTTCAGGAGATGAGAGAGATCCAACCACCAGTGCAGACTCGACTCGACATGAGGAGGTAGAGAGACGGCCAGATGTTGATGATCTGGATGATTCCTGCACGTCTGGATCACAAATCTCTGAAGTTCCCTGGAGTGGGCCATGGCAAATGGTACTGCTTCGATCGTGGAAATGAACTTCCCCACTAAAGACGACAACTTCGGTACCGGAATTTCGTCCATATCCAGAATCCCAGCCACTCGGACGGCTATCTGGTGAGCCACATCCTCTGGAAGAAACACCATGCATTGGCGAGTGTCGAACAGGAGACCCAGGAATAGAAGCCTCTGAGATGGAACCAAGTCCGACTTGTCCAGATTCAGGATCCAGCCATGACGGTTCAGAGTGTGCATACACTTCTGTAATTGCTGATGGAGAAGCTCCGCTGAGGAGGCTTTCAGTAGGAGATCGTCCATGTAGGGGGTCACTCTGATCCCATCCTGATGAAGCACCGCTATCAAGGAGCCTAACACCCTCTGGAAGACCTGAGGGGCTGAAGTCAGCCCAAAGGGGAGCGCTGCAAACTGAAAGTGTCCCCTGTGGCAGGCAATCCTGAGATACCGCCTGCTCTCTGGATGAATAGGGATGTGAAGATAAGCATCCTGAAGGTCCAGGGAGGCAAGAAATTCCCCCGGAGACAAAGCTGCAATCACAGATCGCAGGGATTCCTGGCGGAAGTGGGAAGTCACCACATAGGCATTGAGATCTTTGAGATCCAAAATGGGACGAGCCCCTCCATCCTTTTTGGCTACCACAAACAGGTTGGAATAGAATCCTGAACCTGTGTCCCCCTGAGGAACCGCCTCCAGGACCTCTTTGTCCAAGAGATCCTGAATAGCGTCGTCGAACAGACGCCTTTTTGTGGGTTCCTGAGAAGGACGAGTAAAATGGAACCGAAAAGGAGGAAGGGAGGAGAAAGGGATCCTATATCCCTCTGACACCACCTGAAGAACCCATGGGTCCGCCACTGACTCCTCCCAAGTCCGGCGAAAGATGCGGAGACGTCCACCTACAGCCGGATGCGGACCCGGGTTCGGCGAGTCATGCCGAAGCAGTCTTGGAGGTCTTGGCCTTGGGGGCAACTTTGGGCTTCCAGGACTGTTTGGGCTTGGAGTAGGAGCGCGTAGTGGGAGGACCCGATTGGGCCGAGGAGCGTGTCTCAGTCTGAAAGGAACGAAAGGACCGATTGCGTTTGGCTGGAAACTTTTTCTTAAAAACTGAGGGTAGAAGAGTACTTTTACCGCCAGTAGCCTCACTGATCATTTCTTTGAGTTCAGACCCAAAAAGCAAATTCCCCTGAAAGGGTAAGGAAAGCAAGGCTTTCTTGGAGGCTGTATCAGCAGACCAAATTTTCAGCCAAAGGGGCGCGTCTAGCCACCACAGAAGAAGTGGAGGCCCTCGCCATCATGCGCACAGCATCAAAGGCAGCGTCAGCAACATAGTTCTGAGCTTCAGAAATGTTAGCAAGAAGCTGTAACTGTTCAGAAACTGGAGCATCCTGGCGAACTGCTTCAGTCAGTCGCTCAGTCCAGGCCGCGATAGCCCTGTTAACCCATGCCACTGCAAAGGTTGGATGCATGGCAGTGCCAATAGAGGCAAAAATGGACTTAAGAGAAAGTTCCAATTTCTTATCCGTCCAATCCTGCAGGGCAGAGGCATCAAAGACAGCCAAAGCGGTAGACTTGGATAGCCTGGAAACAGGTGCATCCACCTTAGGAGGATGCACCCATTTAGCCAGCTCAGTCTCAGGAAAAGGGTACAGCTTAGCAAACTTTTTGGAGACAGAGGAAGATCTATCAGGATTCCTCCACGCTTCAGAGATTAGACGAGCAAGAGTAGGATTAGTTGGAAAACAAACAACTGGCTTAGATTGCTTTTTCTGAAAAACATCAGTAGGATCATAAGTGGATTCCTGAGTCAGAGGAAGGTTGAGCGTATTCAGAACCGCTCTGATCAGACCCTCAGCCGAGACTTCAGGGTCACACTCATAGGGGTCCCCAATGGATCTGTTAGATTCAATAACAGTACGTTCCTCAGCATCAGAATCCTGCAAGAGTTCTTCTTCAGAAGAATCAGTTACATCAGGAGCCCCCTGTGGCTTAGGCAGGGAAGTCCTGATGGTAGAGGGGGTCTGCCAGACCTGGAGAGCCCCCTGTATCTGAGAGGGAAAGAGTTGAAGCGTGGATCTGAGATCCCTAGTGGCAGCTTTAAACTCCCTCACCCAAGATGGCTCAATAGCATGGCTGGGAAGCCCAGGGTTGCTATCTTGACCAGTACAATTAGGGCATAGATCCCCCACATTATCGCTAGACAGCCCAATGTGGCAAGAGGAGCAAAACGCCATGGGGGTAGCAGACCCCCCATCCTCCTTAGACTTGGGTCTAGCCCCTAGCTCCAGTGAAGTAGACATGCTCACAGCGTCAATATACCCCACTAATACTATCACCCAGAAAAAGTGTAAAGGATTAAAGTTTCACCCCAGAAATGTCTAAATTCGGACTTATCTGGCCAGGGAAGGGTTAATCTGTAGAGGAGAGAGAAGGCTCGGTCCCTGCGTAGTGTACTCGCATAGGAAAAGTACCACAAAATGGCGGCCGTCATGACAGCCAATCAGAAACGAGCGCGAACTAGGCGCTCATGGGAAATGTAGTTTTCCCTCTACAAGTACCCCAAACAGTGCCCGAAGCCCCCCTGAACACCCCACATAAATAAAACACAATCCGGATGATAGAGCAGGAGCCTAGCAGTAAAATGAGCCCTCTCTGGAGTTGCTGTGACAAGCGGTTCCAAAGATATGTCCCACACTGTGAATTCCCATAGAGAGTAAAGGAGCCATTGCGTCTGAGCGGGAAAAGCCGCGCTTAAAGGCGCGGAACTCAATTTTTAATAAAGTTTAAGAAAACATTAAAAAGTGCTCAAACAAGAATAAAACACATAAGAAACATAAGTAAACAAATATCCCATGCTCCAAAACCCAGAGAATACCACAGAAATTGCATAAAACAGTAATAATGCAATAAAAACACCCTATGAGTGCTGGAGTGTATTGAAAACTCCCAAATACAAGCCCATCAAAGGGACACTGTGGGGACAAGTGGACCTTCAGCACTCAATGGGTGACTCACCTTTCTTGCAGGACTTCTGTCTTCAGGTGACCATGATGAATAAGGAATAACCCAGAGGTAAATTCCTCAGCAGGGAAGCTGCTCAACACAAGCTGTTCCCTCTTCAGGGCATAAGGTCCACAGAAATCCCTGGAAGCTGCACCAGCCATTTTAGAGAGGGCAATTCACAGCCATGGTCACCCTCCTAATGGTGGTATTCCATATTTGAATAAAAATAATAAAACACTAAGATGCATAGATGTTCTACTACCTGGTGTGCAAAGCACTTCAGGAACAAATCAATCTGAGTGGCTCTGGCCAGAAGGTGGCTTAAGTAAGAGGGGAGGCTCCGCCCCTTGCAAATCATTTGCATAGTTGTTCCTGCCTATTAAAGGGGACTTATGCCTCCCAGAGTACCAGTGACCTGTATTGGACGACAGTGAAATATATATATATATATATATATATATATATATATATATGGTATTGGTTATATCTTTTTTGACCTTCCTGGGTTACCGTTATCTGGGAGATACAGAGGCGACCTGCGTATCTTCTCCTTGGGATCCGGGGATTCCTGAGATAACTCTCACGATTATGTTCCAAGCGGAATGATGCACTTCTGTTTGGCTATAGTTATGTTTTTTTGCAGTTGCAAAGACTACCTGTATCTATTTCAGACGTTTTTGACTACCCTGGATGTTGTTTGGGTACTTCACACTTCTTCCTATATTTGAGATTGGATGCTCTGCTGAATCAGTTTGCTTCTTCATCCTTTGGGGTGGTCCCCTGTGGGCCCGTGGGGTTCACCCTAATTTTGTTCTGCTGCTCTATATGAGGACTGATTTATGGATATTTCAGATAATGTCCTATCTCAGGGAATGGGTGGTTGGATGGTTCCAGGGAATGCTGAGCAGATGACTGGTATAAGTTTTTACTATTAATTCTTATGTTATTCCTTTTGCTTTATACCTTTTCCACTAGAATTTTAGTCTAGGTAGGTACAACCTTATTTTCTGTTACACGAGAGGCTCTTTTGTTTAATCTATACATGCTATGTCTACTGTTTGAGCTGCAGCCTGTCTCAGTCCAAATGTTTAGTTTTCTTAGAAGGCCCCCCCCCCCCGCCCCAGGACCTCTACAAAGTCTTTGCGAGTATATTCAACAGAGTGTGGAGTCCTCTACCCCACTACTCTGCCCACGCTATATTTATTTTAGCGAGACCCTAAATCATCTTACTGTCTCGTTATTTTGCTTTCTTACCCACACATTTTATAATCATTAATATTGAGCCATTTTATAGCAGTTAGGGGTGGCCCTTTATTTTCTATGAGGCTAGTAGGGTCAAAGTCCCTTATTATGTTCAGTCTTTAGCTCACTTGAGTTATAATTATATAGGATTTATAGCATGGATATTTTTACATGACACCTTCATTTATATCTCACGCATGCTCTTACTGTCATTCTACTCCTTACTACTTTCATAGCCTCGAGATACATGGTTATATTTCCTACATACTGTTATGGCTACTATTTATTTGTAGGCTTCATGCCAAGGCACCAGATCATAGCTGTTCTTTAAATATGCATTTAAGGTGTCTTGTTCACGTATGCATCTATACATGATACCTGTTCATTGTTTATAATCACCTTTTACAGTATAGTTAGTTATGATGGAGTAGAATTTGTATTAGAATAGCTATGATTTGTACCTGTTTCGATTGCTCTTTCAGTCCGCACATAGGTTTTTCATTGATGTTTTGCATCTTATTTCTTTCATGTTAGCTACAAGATGGAGACAGCTATGTAATTGCAGAGCATATTTTGCTCTTATATTGTATATGTAACTATATTTTACCTCAATAAAGCTTTTGAACTTTAAAAAAAAAAAATAGCCTCTATAATAAACACCTCAAAGAGTTTTCTACATTAAGCTTGATAAAGCACTTCATGTGTGAAACGCGTTGCATAGGTGGATATCTTTGTATTCCTGGCCAGGAGACCACATGCTGTGTTTGAATTTTCCTTCATTTGATATGTAAGTTACATATAATGTTTTAACTCACTGCGGTTTTCATACCACCCATAGGTGTGGAATCCAATTGTCGGTCTTATCACAGACATATAATTTTTTTTATTGTTTTAATTTTTAATTTTATTTGTTGTTTCAACATTTTTTTTGGTATTTTTGTTTCTTCTTTTTTTAGGGAATTATTTTTCTAGATTTTTTGTTTACCACTTTTGTTTGATTAGAACTTATTTCTGCCCGATTTGTGTTTTCTATTTGGTTTAAGATCGGTGCAATTAAAGGCGTGGTCAGCGCTAAAGCTTCATATTTGGTCTCTTCCATTGTGTGGAGGAGGTGGAGTAGTGGGAGTGATTGGATCTGCAGAGCTGTTAGCTGCAAGACCAGCTGACATTTATTTTTACCAGATAAGATCATCTGTGTAAAACACTTTCAGATATCGTTTAGTTAGCAAGACTTCTTGTCCACTTACATTTGAACCACTCTGGACCCTGAGAGCTTACATGTGTGCGATTCCTAAATCGCCGATAGTGTTGGCTGTCTGGGTGCATAGGGAGGTATACGTATGCATCCTGAGGGTATACAGATGCTAGATACTTCCCTGGGCACATTGTTGCTATGACAGAATGCAAAGATTCCATCTTGAAGCGTGTATTAACAACATACTCGTTGAGACATTTGAGGTCCAAAATGGGACGACAGCCACCATTGTTCTTCGGAACCACAAACAGGTTGGAATAAAAATTAAACCACGAGCTGGGGGAGGTACTGGAATCAGAATATTTTTGTTAGCAGTGAATCCCCTGCCTCCTGAAACAGCAGTGCTTTCTCCAGCTCTTTTGGCACCCTGGATAAGAAGAAACGATACAGTGGAAGGGATCCAAAATCTATGCAGTGCCCTTCTGAGATTACACGCAAGACCCGCTTGTCCATGACCGAGTACTCCCTGACATCCCGAAAAAGGTGACGATAACCCCCTCCAGACACCAGTCGACCAGGATTCCATGAGTCATGTGGAAGACTGATTGACAGACTTAGCCCTTGGAGCTGCTTGCTTGGGCTGCCATTGTTGTCTGGCATTTGCTGTTGGAGGAGGAATGCGTGTGGGGGGGCCTGTGAACCTTGCGGCCTCCGTTTGATGAAAAAGACTTGGTTTCCTCACCATAGTTGGATGTTTGGTGGACATTTAAGGCAACAAGGTGCTTTTGCCCTCAGTAGCATCACTAATGATCTGCTTCAATTCTGGTACAAGCAGGGGCTTGCCATGAATAGGTAACCAGAAACTTCTTGGATGATTAATTCACAAAGTAAATCTTAAGCCACAGCGCTTGTAGTGCAGCAACAGAAAAAGCTGAGGCTTTAGTGGACAACCTGACCCCAGCAAAAAGAGCCTCCTTTGGCCAAAAGAACCATCAAATCCTCCTTGGAATTCTCGGCATGAACAGCCTCCATCAGCTGTTCACCCCACATGTCCACAACCCTGTTAATCCAGGCAGAGGCAAAAATAGTCCTAAGCGCTGCTCCAATGGCAGTAAAAAAAGGCCCTAAGGATAGAGTCCAGCTTCTTGTCTGCTGGATCCTTAAGTTCAGCTGCATATGCCAAAGGCAGGCCAGTAGTCTTAGCCAAGCTGGAAAGGGCAGGGTCCACCCTTGGAGGTGAGGCCCACTGTGTAAAAGCTGCATCTGAAAAGCGATACTGCTTAAAGAACCTTTTGATGATAGACAACTACTTGTCTGGGGTCTTCCACTTATCCAGAAGGATCTGGTCAACAGTTGCATTGGGGGAAAAAAGGGTGAAACATTTTTTACAACTATGGAAGACATTGGCAGAAGAAGACCAGTCATTAGAAGTGTCAGAAACCTGAAATGTCTCAAAAACAGCTCTAATGAGTCCCTCATCCGAGGAAATGGGGTCATTCTCATAAGAGTCCACAAAGGAGCAAGAAGAATCCATATCCTCATATTCACCCTCCTCATCTTCCCCTTCCGACAATTCCTCCTCTGAGGAAGTCCCTAGGATCTGAGGAAAACAGGGGCCACAAGTTTCAAGGTAGTGGGGACTTCCAGGACTGCAGCACACCCTGAAGGGAGAAAGGAATTTGGGCCACTGAGGACTGAGGTGTTTTGACCACAGCTGGCTCTTGATCAGTGCTGGAGGGCCCTGGTGGAGTAGTGGGGGCCACAGGGCAAGAGGGGAAAAGAGATCCTGAATACTCTCTAGGGAACCCAGTTTGGCATGAGGAACAGTAAGTGAGGGGGTGGTAAAGGACACCCGAGAGTTCTTAGCTTTACCCCCACGCCATTTAGAATCCAACATCCTGACAGTAAAAGTGTCAAACACTAGTAGAAACTATAGCCAGATTAACAAATCAACCTAAAGAGTCCAGAAAATGCAGTTATCTGGCAGCCAAAGAGTTAATCTGGAGAAGGAGATAGTTTGCCTCTGTGTAGGATAAACAAGAGAGAAGTAAAATGGCAGCTGCAAACTGGCAGCCAATTGGAAGAAAGATCACAAAATAGGCATTCTGGGAAATGTAGTATTTTCTGTTGCTGTTGCCTAGCAATGCCTGCATTTCTCCCATGGAATTGCCATGCCCCCCCTGGACACTCAACACATTAACCAAATGAAAGAGCATGAGGAGACAAGGATATAGAGCCCCCTCTGACTTATGTATGTCAAACAATTGCAGAGATATGTCCCAATGAAGTTCGCCCATAGAAGTCAATGGAGCAAAGTTGGAGGTGGCACACTCTGCCGTTCTTAAAAGGGCCACAGCAACAAATTTGGGCAAAATTATCAAAGTTACCCAAAGACCCAAAATCCCCAGGGGACATGTAAGGGCAACATAAAGACCCAAGAATCGGGAAAGTGAAAAGCAGTCCCACAGTGCTTCAAACTAGTGAAAACAGAAGCAAAAGAGTTAAACCTAGCAAAACTGCATCCATGCTTGCTCCAAAGCCCTGAGAATGAACAGATATAGTAAATGAAATTACCCAACATGAGTGCAGAAGCGAACAAGGGCCCAGAAAAATCCTCTGTATGGAGAGGCACAGGGTTGGGACAATGTGGATCAAGAGACTCAAAGAGTTATTCACCAGTCTTTTTTCCTCAGTTTACCATTGTAGCGGAGAACAAGCAGAGCTCCAAGAGACTCTGCTGGGAGTAAAAACTTGGCAGCAAGATTCCCTCCACAGGACTGCAAGGGTTCACACAGCACATGCACACTGATCAATCTACTTCAGGAGAAGACCAAGTATGAGGATGTATAAAATATGGTCCCATCCCAAGCAAGAAGGGGTTAAGCAGGGGTTAATGTGTTTCTTACAAACCTGTGCATTATGTGTTTATTATGAGCTTTCTGTGCTTGGTCTTCATTATGTTACAGCTTCAAGGCCATGAAGCAATAATAACATTTGCTGATTTTTGCAGACTACATCAACCCTCGCAGCTGAAGAGCACTAGCTGGGCATGTAGTTGTGACATAGTTTGTTGACACTAGCCATGTAATCATTAAAACATACTGATCAGGCTGTGATAAAGGATATAAACAGCAGTATGTTGTGGAGGCTTTTTAAGAACTTCAACTGGAACAAGTCCTGCTGTATGTCTGTACAAGATTGTATGGGCGAGGTCTCTACCATACTCGATGAGATAATTGGCTGATAAGTATTACATGCTTATTGAGTACTAGTTGAAGAGCCCGTTACACGGGCCACAGTGCCACTGGCAGCCGGTCGCGGGGCAGTCGTGCAGTACAGACTGCTCACGCCGCAGCTGATACAGCTCTGTATCAGCCTGGGCCTGGGCAGTCTCTACTGCGCATGACTGCAGCACTCTCTATTGCACATGATTGCAGCGTTACAAGCGTTTTAGCGAATTATTATATAGGATTACCGTAAAATCTCAGGTATAATACACACCTGTGTATAATACACAGGTGTATAGTATACCAAGATTTTAGGGGGAAAACAAGAGTGCCTATGTATAATACGCACCCTTGTTTTACCCTCTTATGAAAAAAAAATTAAGCCTGCCAGAACCCTTCCCTCCCTTCCCCGGCGCTATCTGATTCTAAAATGCCACTTACTTTCTTCAAAAGACAAGTCCCTGCATTTCCAGCATTATCAGGAAACGTAAACAATGTGAATCTTCCCCTGTGGTCGGCACGCTTCCATTCTCTGCCCGCTTCCTTCCGGCTATGGTACTGCCCTGTGAGGACCTTCAGATTTTCACAGGGCATTACCACTGACTGGAGCCGGTAGGTCCTGAAAGCCAATTGAAGGAATCGGGCGGCGAATGCAAGCATGCTGCCCGCTGCTCCTGATAATGTTGAAAATGCGGGGACTTGTCTTTTTAAGAAAGTAAGTGGCATTTTAGAATCGGATAGCGCCAGGGGAGGGAAGGAAGGGTTCTGGCCGGCTTAATTTTCTTAAAAATAAAAAACTCTCGAGTATAATACCCCCCCCTAACTTCACATAAGGTGAAGTGGGGTAAAATTGTGCGTATTATACCTGAGATTTCATGGTATATATTTATTGGAAATAATATGCAACACTGTAATGCTGTGTGTGTCTCTCTGTTGATTTACTATGGAATCCAAAAGAATCCTTGAAACAGCCCAGAAATGGTAAACCGCCTGTATCTATCAGACAAACAAAATAATATCTAAACTCTAAACATGCCTTTTGTTCTCAGAGCAGGACATATTCATTCTGGAGAGCAGGGAAGGGTTGAGCTGGAGGAGAAGTAGGGAGTCTCCACCCACAAGACTGTTTTTTGAGATGCATCCTGCTCTCCAAAGGAGGAATTCAACCCCATGGTACCCGTGTTCAATATAGGATGTAATAGAGAGACGCAGCTTCCTCGTCATGGTCGAATGTGTGATGTGCATTTGAGGCAACAAAGTGCTCTAACCACCAGTAACATTACTGATAATCTGTTTCAGTTCAGGTCCAAACAGGGAGTTGCCACAGAAATGGCAAGGAACAGTGACTTCTTAGAAGATTGGCCCACAGACCAATAGACAATCTGACGGCGTCAAAAAGAGCCTCAAAAACTGGACAGCCTCATCCCACATGGCAACAGTCCTGTTCACCCAGGCAGTGGCAAAAAAATATGCAAATGCCACTTCAGTTCAGCTTCTTGTCAGCTGGTTCCTTCAGTCCAGCTGCATCTGCCAGAGGCAGAGCAGTGGTTTTAGCCAACCTGGAAATAGGGAGGTCCAAGGTTGGAGGTGAGGCCCCACTGCGCCAAAGCTGTGTCCCAAAAACTAGTTACACTAGAATAAATCCAAGACTTAAATATCACCCTTAAAAGCCCAGAAAATACACTTCTCTAGCAAATGAAGGGTTAATCTGGAGAAGGAAGAGAGAAGTAAAGTAATGACTGTAAAACTGACAGCCAATAAGAGGAAAAGGGTATTCTGGGAAACGTAGTCTTCTCTGTTGTTGTTGTTGCCTAGCAATGCCTACAACTCTGTTTGTGGAATCACCATCAATGCCCTGGACACTCAGGACATGAACCAGATTAAAGGGCATGAGGAAACAAGATAGAGGTCTCTCACTTTCGTATATAAAAACGGCTGCAGATGGAGCAAAGATGAGGCAGGTGGGCTCACATTCTTAAAGGGGCCACTACAACAAATCGTTCAAATTTACTAATGTGACCAAGAGATCCAAATACCCTAGGGAACATCCAAGGGGGATACAAAACTAAGGTACAAGTGAAAGTAAAGCTATCACAAAGCCCTATAAACACTAAAACAGCCAAAACAACAGAGAAAGGGTTAATCCTTATCCAAAATGCAGCCATCCTGACTCCAAAGGACAGGGGAAAAGGGAAGGACAGTGCAAAAAATGCCTCTGAGTAGTATTAAATTTTATTTGACAAGATATTCATAGAAACCAAAAAACTACACAGTAAAGTAGAATAACTGAAATCAAAGAGACAACAAAAAACAAAATAAGCGTAATGAAAGAGCAATGGAAATGAAAAGCGCTAAAAGATATGAATAAAATAAGTGATCTTATGATGTAATACCCACTACAAAGAAGGGTGGATAAAATGCCTGTGTAAGGAGGTTTACTCTGCTAAAGTGGGAAATCCGATAATGACATCAATTATGCAGTGAGCTTAACTGGCAGAAAAATGGATAACTCGATCTTAGGTGGATGTGCTGGATATGAATAATGGGTGAATCAAAAGTCTATATGCTTACAAGTAAGAGTTTTTAATACAGTCAGAGACTGACACTAGAGTCAAACATTTGCCCCCCTGTAAAATATGCGCGCACTTGGGAAGGCTTGCGATAAAGCCTGTAATCAAACCACTCTTTTCACTTGGCTGTAGATTTGCTATCCTCCTGCAGTTCTCTCAAATCTTATTCTCCTCTTGGATGATCACGCACTGTGCAAAACTTGCCTCAACGTCGGATGCTGTTCTTTTCCCACCTGCAAGCGCTGATCTGTTTGTGATGCATTTCATTGCTCAGTTTGGTGCCTTCTCCTGGGGATCAATGGGTAACTGTCTCCTACGTTTCCGAATTTATGTACTGACATGTCAATCAAGTTGAATGGGTGTTCTCTTTATTTGTATGGCACAGGCAAGACATACATTGTATTGAGTGCACTGAATCAGAAAGTTCCTTCTATCTTTTTAAATCTTTTCTTAATCAGGTGGATTACAATACTTAAAACAGAAAAATGGAATATTCATTACATGTTGAAAACCACATTTCAATGTAATACACTTTCTTGAATATGATGACAGGCTGCATCGAGCAGAGATTAGTGCAGATCACTGGAGCGATCCTGGAGTCTCTATTGAGCGGTTCCGTGAGTTAATTGGTTATCCCGCTCTGACGGGTACTGTTCTTTGTGTAGAGTTGGATTGAGCAGATTGTGCACTAAGGGCTGGTCCAGCTTGAGTACATGAAAGTATTGGCATTTATCCTAAGGGAGTGTAACGGTTTTCAGGACACTCAGAGGCAGCATGTTTGGTAAAACACAGTTTTATTGAAACCAGACAAAATAAAGTAACCCTTGCGAGTCCGGCAATAGCAAGCACGTAATACTGACACAGGACAGGTTACAGAGTAAACATTAACCCACACGGGTCCAGTACATATATCGGAGAGCAAAATATATATTATTAACACAGGTCAGGTTACAGTTCATGTGAATCAGTGAGACAACGATAGGAGGGTGCTATTAGGCCAGGAGGCAGATAGGCCCTAATAGAGGAAGGCCCAAAAACCACTCTCTACGCAGAGAGTAATACAATAGCGACTTAGCCACAATGGGTGAGCGAGGCCCTGAAGGAATAACGGACTACCGGACAACACGGAATCACTGTAACCGGATGAACAGTGTAATGCCAAACCGAACCAGCAGGAACTGCGACCCAAGGATAACCGCACCAGACCGCAAGGGTTAACAAATGCTCAGGATCGATGGCGACTGCCAGGTGGTAGAGACAAACTGAGGCTCCCAGAAGACCAACCTCAGTTGGAGAGCAGTAACAAGCCAAGCGTATAGTGTGCAACCAGGAAACGCTACTACCCGGGGTATGGAGATACAAGGCACACTAGCGAAATAGGGTCACAGTAGCTGAATGGCTAGAGCAGTATTCGAGGTAGTGAACCGAGCCTGAGGGATACACAGAGCAGGAGTCTCAGCCAATCCGGGTCGGTACACAGAGCAGGAATGTCAGCAAATCTGGGTTGGTACACAGAGCAGGCATGTCAGCCAGGCTGGGTCGGTACACGGAGCAGGAACGTCACCAAATCCTGGTCAGTACACAGAGCAGGAAAGTATTCACGCAGAGTAGTCAGGCAGTCCGGGTCATACACAGGATTCACACGATACAGACAGCAAGAACTAAGCATCGGGAACACCACGAAAGGGCCCTGCAGAAGTGACAGGACTCAGTACTTAAAGGCTAATACTGGGTGGAGCAACATCATGTTAGCCAATAAAAAGGCATCAGAAACAACATTGTAAAAATGTGGCCAGCAATACACGGGCACCGTGATAGGGAGGAGTTGCAAAGCTGAAAAGAAGGCTCCAGAGAGAAATGTGCTGATTTTTTTAGATATCTTGTGAGTGCTATTTTAACTCTTGCACATGAGAATATTTTATTGAATAATATAACTCAACTTTTAGATGGTCCCCTTTGCGCTTATTTATTCTACACAGAGATTTGGATTGGTTCAATATATGGCTACTTGAAACAAGAGATTATTAGGTATGCATGAAATTTATATGATGCGCCATAAATCAAATTCTCCTTTGAGCTCCTTAGGAGTTAATGTTTGTAAGTTTAAGATCCAGTGAGTCTCTTGTCTGGCCAGCCTGGTAAAATGATCTCCTCCTCACATTGGTGGGAGAATTCTATTGATAAGGAGACATAATGTTTTGGAGTCCCCATTGTAATATAGGTCAAAGTGTCTGGATATGCTGTTTTTTTCTTTTAATAATGTTCCTCCAGTGCTCTAGGAATCACTATTTAAAGTCGAACTTTCAGATGATTAACATAGCACTGCAAATGATAGTTACATTAGCGATAACCACAGTATTATACTTGAAAATAAAACTAATTGCTGGATTAATGACAAAAGAACCTTTTAACCAGGCAGGCACAGGCTGGGATCTTGCAGGAGACGTTCTCTGCGCCTGAGCTGTCAGTCCCTTCTGGTGCCATATGGCACAGTGGCAGTCAACTCACCAATCGTGGAGTTGAAGGGGGCAGACAGCGCAGATACAGAGATGCCAGCTCTGCAATATGTCTGCACTGTTCCCCAGTGCCTGCCTGGTTAAAAGGTTCTTTTTTCGTTAATGCAGCAATTAATTTTATTTTCAAGTATAAGTCCGTGGATATCGTTAACATAACTATCATTTGCAGTGCTATGTTAAACATATGAAAGTTCCACTTTAATGGGTCTTGTGGTTCTGCCCACATATTGTAAATGACATGGACACTGTAGGATGTAGATCACATAATCCATGGTACAATTATATAGGCTTTGAATTTTAAAGCTTTATTTTGTACTGTAGCTGGTAAAAGATATGCATGTGTGTAAAATGTGATTACACTTAATGAATTGCTGTGTCCACCCTTGAAGTTCTCCTTTATGGCGATGTCCAAAACTTCAAGTCCTTGGACATCCTGTATATGATCTTTGGTTTTTTTGGTAGAAGTGGTCTCAAAAATGTATCCCTAAGTAGGATCGGACAATGTTTTTCAAGAATTGTTTCTATTTGTTTTCCTGCTGAATTAAATATTGTGATGAAAGGTAAAGTGGGAGCCTTCATTTTTCTGGAAGGCAACTGAGTATTTCTTTCCATATGTTCAACCTTGTTAAGGGCCATTTGTATTGTTTTTTCACCATAGCCCTTCGTCAGGAGTTTGTCTTTTAGTTCAGTTGCTTGTTCTTGAAAGGTGTCATTGTCTGGGCAATTCCTTTTTCAGTCTATAAAATTGGAACGCTACTTAACCACTTTGAGCGGTGAGCACTTGAGGTTTTGACGTAGCTATTTACATCTGTGTCCTTGTGATTATGTTCTAGTAATGATATTGTGACTATCATCTATGCCTATACGCTGATCTATGAATACTACTGATTTTGGATCCCAATGGGAGGTGAACTGTAGACTCAAGGCGTTGTCATTCAGTTGGAGTATGAAGTCATTCAGTTTTTTCTAACTTACTTTTCAGATGAATAACAGGTTGTCTATGTATTTGGAATACAGGGGGAGGTTGCCTGCAGATTGTTGGTATAAATGCTTCTCTTCCCAATATCCCATAAAGACATTTGCATAACTGGGGCAAACCTCCTTCCCATAGAAGTCTTGCATATTTGCAAGTAGTATGTTTTCTGAAATATGGATGAAAGTTTTCTGAATTTTAGGCATTATTACACTGTGCACACCATTATTAGGCAAGCTGTATTTTTGAGGATTCATTTTATTATTGAACAACTACAGTGCTCTCCGTCAATCCAAAATGTTAAGAAACCGTAAACCTAAATATTTAAGAAAGTAAAAGTGAGGTTTTGGCTTTTTTAGGAGAATATTTATGTGTGCACAATTATTGGGCAACTATTAGTGTGCAGAACTGTTATGCAACTAAATGAAAAATGATAATTTTCCCATCTTACATGTTTATTTTTACCTATTAAAGTGAGAATACTAAACAAACAACTCAAAATTTACAAATAAGCATTTGCGACATTTAAAAGATAAATAAATAAATAAATAAATCAGTGACCAATATAGCCATCCTTCATAAGCCGTCATAAGTCTTCCATTAATGGAGTCTGTCAGTTTCTTGATTTGTTGATGATCAGCTTTTTGTGCAGCAGCAACCACAGCCTCCCATACACTGTTGAGAGAGGTGTACTGTTTTCCTTCAGTGTAAATCTGCTGTTTAAGAAGGACCCACAAGTTCTCAATAGAGTTTAAGTCAGGTGAGGAAGGGGGCCATGTCATTATTTTATCATCTTTAAGGCCTTTACTGGCTAGCCACACAGTGGAGTACTTCAAAGCATGCGATGGAGTATTGTCCTGCCATAGTCTTCTTGAAAGATGCAGACTTTTTCCTGTACCACTGCTTGAAGAAAGTGCCTTCTAAAAACTGGCAGTAGGCTTGGGAGTTGAGTTTGAGTCCATCTTCAACCAGAAAAGGTCCAACTAGCTCATCTTTGATAATACCAGGCCATACCAGTACCCCTCCTTCACCTTGCTGGCATTTGAGTCAAAGTGGAACTCTGTACCCTTTACTGATCCAGCCATGGGCCCATCCATCTGGACCGTCAGGAGTCACTCTCATCTCATCAGTCCATAAATCTTTTGAAAAATTTGTCTTCAGATATTCCTTGGCCCAGTCTTGACGTTTCAACTTATGTGTCTTGTTCAGTGGTGTTCAGGTTTCAGCCATCCTTACCATGGCCATGTCTCTGAGCACTGAACACCTAGAACTTCTGGACACTCCAGGTAGGTTGCAGTTCTGGAATATGAAAGCACTGGAGGATAATGGGTTCCTGGTAGCTTCATGTTTGATTCTTCTCAAATCTCTGGCAGTTAATTTGCGTCTTTTCTTCCTCAACAAGTTTCTTGCGACCCTGTTCACTATTTGCATCAAAACGTTTGATGGTTCTGTGATCACGCTCCAATATCTTAGCAATTTCAAGACTGCTGCAGCCCACTGAAGACATTTTATAATTTTTGGTTTTTAAGAGTCAGTTATATCTCTTTCTCTGCCCATTTTGCCTGAGGAAATGAAGCTGCCTAATAATTATGCACACCTTGACATAGAATGTTTATCTCCTTAGGCCACACCCTCTCTCATTACACAAATACACATCATCTGATATGCTTAAATCCAATAAGCATTCATGTTTATACAGCTTGGAGTTGCAAAATATGCATAAAAATTATGATATGGTCAAAATACTCACTTGCCTAATAATTGTGCACACAGTGTAGATTGTCCTTGTATAGGTAGTATCATATGGCTTGTAAGACCAATTGATGCTAGTATACAATGAGCATACACAACAAGTGACCCACAAAGTTCTCTGTTCCAGTCGATAGATTGCAGTTTCTGTATTATGTGTGTGGAGTCTTTGGTATATGATTTTAGTTTTATGACGTATTTCTGTAAAAAGCTGTTCAAAAATTAAGACAGGTTGCTTGTTAGTGAGTCGATTCTGTAGATTATTGGGTGTCCCGGTGGATTGGTATTATTTTTATGTATTTTCGACAGATGGTAATATTTAGCCATTTTAGGGTGCTGCACATTCAGGAAATGGTATTCTTGTTTGGGGAGCATTGAATTTTTGTTGGCCCATTTAATCAGTTCTTGATATTCATTTTGAAACATGTTGGCTGGATTTTTGTGTGTCATTAGGATGCTAGATGCTTCTGCTGCGTAATCTTTTCTATTCTGGATGAAGATTCCTCCACCTTTATCAGCTTCCATTATTATTAGATCATCATTATTCATTAGGTTTTGTAGTGCCATCTTTTCTGATTTAGATAGATTGGAATTGTACTTCCATGGTACCTTGAAAAATTCTTCCTTTTTAAACCAATTCACGAAAGCTTCTATGAAAGCTCCCTTGGAATACTGAGGGTAAAAATCTTTATTGTGGTTTACAATCAGAGTGTATTACTGTAGAGGCCTCCTGTATTTCCTCTTCCATTTATTCTCTGGAATCTGATTCTTGTTGTAATTCCTCTAGAATTTGCATAGTTTCCATGTCATTCTTTGCTTGGGTTTCTTCACCTTTAATTGTGAAGTGTCATTTAAAAGTCACTTTCCTAGTAAATTGTTGTAAGTCAACAAATAACTCAAAGTGATTTGGGCCACTTGTAGGTGCAAACTTTAGACCTTTTTCTAGGAGGGGCTATTCTGAGTTGCTGAGTTTGTAATCTGAGAGGTTGAAAATTCCTTTATAATTGTTGAGGAGTGTACTTGAAATGTTCTTTTTGTTAATCATTTGTACCCCTCTTCTTCCTCTTCTCATGTTATAGATCTTTTTCTGTCCTCTGGCAGTTGTGTCACTCTTCAGTTACCCAATACCTGAACAGTTTTCATGAGCCATGGTCTAAAAAATGCTCCTGTTTCGTCTGGCTCCCAAAGGTAATGTACTGGGATTTTTGTTTGTAATTTTGTTTCTATTTTGACATGTTTTGATTGGTTGTTTTTGTGGTAGTGAAGTACATTTTACATCAGTAGAGCTGCTGGCAGGATGTATCATGTAATTGTGGTCTCCTGTAGAAGTAACTTTTATTTCGAAGAGAATTTCTAGTTTGATCTCAATAATTTCTGCCTGATGTTTTTTCCTCTTATTATCCTCATTCTTTGTGTTTGAGTGGTTAACTTCTAAATAGTCTACTTTTGTAAGATAGTTACATAGTTGAAGAGGCTGGAAAAAAAGAGGAGTCCATCAAGTCCAGCCAAAAACATCTGTTGATCCAAAGGAAGGCAAAAAAATAAACAAAAACAAAAAAAAACCCTGAAGCCATTTCCCATTCAGTGCCAAGTGGGTAAAAAAATACCTTCCTGACTCAAAATGGCAAACTCTGTTATACTATGTATAAATGCACTTAGTTCACTCTGATTCCACACTTTGATCTTTCACACACTTTCATCTATTCTTTTCCCTTTTTAATAATTCACATATTATCATTTTATATGGAGATTCACATGTGTTATACAATTCATATATGTACACAGTGATCTCACATCATGACCTTCACATAATTCTTATCAATTATTGTTAATCGCTTATAATTCTTTTTCAGCACTACATGCTCATCAAACACATTCACATTTTCCAAATTGTTTCTTATCTATATTACTAAAAGCAGAAATTCTCCAGCATTGAACACACCCCAAGGCGGGGACACACATGCCAAGGGGCGGTAGTAAGGAGGAGATATTCATGTCTCCTCAGAACTGTCTGTTCTACATATAACACAGGGGTGTGATTTTCACAGGAGTAGGCAGAGGCCGAAGGCATTGCCAGTGGCAATTAAGTTAGTTGACTGTTTCAGGGGTATTGAACACATTGACAATGGTTTATGTACATTTGCAGCATTGAAAGGGTCAAGTGTTTGACACACAAACACGTATCCATGTAGTGGAATGTGTTGCATACTTCTTTGACACTGAAGGAAACAAACACATTGCACTTTTTTTTGTTTCTTTAAATCCCTTCAGTGGCAAACAGATATCAAACACATTCCACTGGATAGCTTTTACCTGTGAAACGCTGAAAACTTTCAGTGTGGCAAATCAATGCTTTCAATACCCCTCAAATACTCAAAGGACTTAATCCCCACTGGCAATGCTCTGCCCCTTTTGCTAGTTTATACATTTATACATTTTATACAAATGTGTAGGTGTGCTATTTTATACGTACGCATTTTGTGAAAAACACCCAGGGTTGTTTGGGTCCTTCTTTGATCAAAATGATCTCCAACTTTTTGGGTAAAAATGTTGTAAGATGTTAAACTTTAGAAAATGGTCATGAAACAGTGTTAAAATATTTGGGCACAAAGAACAGTTGCGCATTATTTTTGATTCGAAAGGTTTCAGATGAATAAGGTTTTTTTCTGTTAAGTGCTTACATAAAAGCCTACAACTTCCATCAGCCTTTGCAATATTGTAACTTTGAGGGGGATTGGAAAATAAAGATGTTTGATGTGTGAAACGGTTAATAAGAAGACCAACTCCTGTGCGCAGCTACTTTAAACCAACTGTATGATGTTTACGTTCTTGCATTGGATACCATTGAGGTTTGTAACCCTTGGAGTAGCAGAGAGGTATCCAAAGGTATCAAATGCATTGCGCTGCAGTGCCGTTGGATACCTTTCTGGCAATTAAAGGGTTAAGAAGGAAACATTAACTCCACTTGGTAAGGCCTCAGTAGCCTCTCTTAACACTTTGCATGCCAACAGCATCCTACTCATTGCTTTGCAATGCAATGGATAGCTTTCTGGCAATAAACCTCAACAGAAGGCCAGCATCTCATCAACCTGAACATAAGCAGATATGGGGGGTGGTAAAGATGGCATCTTTTTAACCCTATGAGTGCTGTGGGGGGTATGTGTAATCTGTTGCTTCACAGTGCAGTGCTCATTCCCTCTGGCATTCAATGGGCATACCTAGGAAGTTTTTGTTGAGAATGATGCCGCTGGGGAATTAAAATGATGCAATCTGAGTGTAAAACGGGCAGGGCATAATCATGAATGATGGCAGGGCTTACAAAACGTTAAAAAAACCAAAAAAAATATACTATGCTGCATAAGTTCGCCCCCCCCCCCACACACATTCCACTTAAATAGTCGTCCAAACGCTGACACGGTACAGTTGCATATGCTGGGCACACAACACAAAACAGCACTGGGACACAGTCCTACAACCACTCAGAGCTCTCAGCGGTTGTAGGACTGTCTCACCTGTGCTGTTTTGTGTTGTGTGGCCACCATATGCAACTGTACTATGTCAGTGTTTGGCCCCGACATGGCTGAGTGAGGAAAAGGCTCGTTGGCAATCACATCCATATTATTTGTGTTCTTTAGAATGAGCGACTACAGGTACCCCATGCGCTGTATTGTTAAGGGCACTAAGTGAATTAAACAGGTCAGAACAGAGGATGGGTTAAAGCACGGAAGTCCCTCATTTGCTATATACAGGGGTTATGAAATAGTTGTAGAATCAAGGAAACTCCTGACATACTGTACATTATGTCCATCAGCAGCAATGGCAATGCCATAGCCAAGACATGTACATAAAATAATGACTTAACCCCTTCAGTGCCAGAGGGGTATGCAAAGGGTTAAGCAATTGTTTTGTGTTCATGTCTGGCAGTGACATTGCTGCTGCTGGACGTAATGCACAGTATGTCAGGAGTTTCCTTAGTTCTCCAATAATTTAACCAATATAAATATTTAGTGTGCATCCCCCCGCTGGTGTGGTCTTATCCTCCGTGGGAGATTTAGAAGTAAATAAAAAAAAAAAGTCAAAATTTAGGATACTCTCCTAACAGCCATGCTGAACCCTTCAGTAGCAGGACATTCCCCTAGATGCTTGCATCTCCAGCCTCACTGGTGCGACTCCTGACCCCTGTCCTTACTGCACTAACTCCATTTCCCAGGCTCCTTCCTATCACCGGCTCCTATCACCTCTGAACATACAGGTGGATGCTGTAAGTTTGGAGTTGACAGGAGCCTGTGATAGGAAGGAGCCTGGGAGATAGAGTTCATTCAGTCAGAAAAGGGGCCGGTTTGTGGAGCTGATTGGCAGATAGGTGGGTGGGTAAGTAGATGTAGGAGGAGGGGAGGAGGTTGGAGATCAGTATTAGGAGGATGTAGAGGAGTAGGTGGCTCCCTACCTGCCTGAGATACGATCAGAGTGAGCTCTATCCCCTGTCTGGCAGTGACAATGGACAGACGGGCTGTAAGATTCTGGATGGGAATCTGTGCTACTCCTTACACCCACCTGCACCCAGCTCACCCTAAGGACCCCTGCATCACCACCAGCCAGGGAACCTGTCCTAGAGACCCTCTTAACACCACCCCAGGACCACCCAATTTCACTTCAGCAGCCGGTCACATGTGGAGCACAGGGGAATGGGTATGCATTCAAGCTGGGCACAGTCTCCCGGGGCTGGCACATTAATTCTGTCATGAGAGCTGTTGCGTGCAGATCCTGTGACGGTCCTTCTGAGTCAGCATCTGGAGTAGAATGGAAATGCGGCATTTAACCTTTTGAGTGGCAGTGGGTTATGCAACGCATTGGCACTTATAGGGTTAATGCATATTTCCTTGGGGCTTTTCAGACTGCTCTGTTAATGTGCACAAAACAGTGAACATGCTGGTTATAAAATGCTTGTCAGGGACACGTTAACCCTTTGATGTACAAGTCAGTGAAGCGGGATCAGTCAGGCATGTTTTTGTTGTAAGAGGACCAAACTGTGGTTGAGTCAACTCCTTGGAAGTTTTTATTTATTTTTTTTCTGTGAGAGGATCATATTTTGTACTTCAGCCGAATGTAGAAGGAGGGCCAGTGCTATAGAGGGTGAAATAGTGAAGAGCAGGGCAGACACAGTGAGAATTGTGGGTTTTTATTTTTATTTGAACCGAATGTAGATGGGGGCCAAGTCGTTGGGGGGCCAAGCCCATGCAGAGATTTTCACAGGAGTAGGCAAGGGCCAAAGCCTGTGAAAATCACACCCCTGTGTTTTGTGTAGAACAGGCAGTACTAATGAGATATGAATATCTCATCCTTACTGCTGCCCTGGGCGTGTGTGTGTCCACCCTAGGATGTGTTCAGTGCCAGAGAATTTTGCCTGCTTGCCAAGCTGCTCCTCAGTAATATGGATATGTGGATGAATAGTACAGTTTTCTTCTTTTTTTAAAGGTCTTTTAATTCACCTATTGTTTATTTGTGACTCTGACTCCCAAGTTATGTGATGCCAAAGTTTATTGAGACTCCCACTCTGTTTCAAGCAAATTAAGTGATAAGATAGTTAATATATGCCTCTCAATTTGAATGCATTTAGCTTAGGAGCTCCCCGCTTGCAAAGTGAGGTACAGGTCCCTTGTCATTTTCATAACATATTGCCATTAAAGGGGAACTGTATCTTATATGATTAATCTACTAAATGGCCTATAGATTGGCTTTTTTTAAGTACATACTTTATTAGATATTAGCTATAAAATTTAAATGTGATGTAAGCAATTCCGCTTTCTGCAGCACAAGATCACATTGGCACAGTCTCCCACATCCTCAAATTCTCCTAGTTCTTCCCTCAGAGTTCTCCCTGGGACAGCGTTTCATGCTTCCCTACATAGTGATGTTTAACACATATATTTTAACAGCAAGGTCAGTATAATGACATCTCAGTCTCCCATGATGAGTGAAAAAAAATAATGTATGTACTTTAGTCCGACGTGTGTAGGATTGGATAGTGTATTAAAGGGATAGTAAAACTTAAAAAGTACTATTCCCCATATTGTAGGCATTGAAAAATGAAATGCATTGCTCCCAGCGCTATCTCTCAGACCTTTTTGGTTTGAGAGATAATCATTGGCAAAGTTCCCCCCTCCCTCCCCTTTCGATGAAGTCAGCGTTTTAGCTGACTGAAAGGGAATCCGGTCTTACATGCATCAGGCAGCTCTGCAGCAGAGCTGAGATTGGGTTAATCAAAAAGAAATCCTTCACTTAAAAGGTCTTCTACATGTGCTTGCAAACCAAGCACACATAGAAGACCTTTTAAGTGAAGGATTTATTTCTGATTAACGCGATCTTGGCTCTGCTGCAGAGCCGCCGGATGGTCGTACGAAACCATTCCCTTTCAGTCAGCTAGAACACTGACTTCAGCAAAAGGAGAGGGAGGGGGAACTTTGCCACTGATTATCTCTCAAACCATAAAGGTTCAATGCCTACAATATGGGGAATAGTAATTTTTAATTATAACTATCACTTTAAAGGGGAACTTTCACCTTTGCCAGGTGCTTAAGCTTTTAAAATTGTACTAGGATTCGTGTTTTGGTTTTCATTTACATATATACCTTCTAAGATATGTAGAATTTGTGCTGGGCAATTCCACATTCTGCGGGACACTGTATTTTCACCACAGTAGTGCAGGATTTCCCAGTCCTGTAATTCTTCTCCCACCTCCATCCAAGCTGTCTCAAGGAGCATGTTCATTCTTCCCTTCGTAGTGGTGTGCCTCACATAGATCATTACAGCAAGCTTTGTTTATCATAATACTGAGCTTGCAGAGTATGTGCAGCCTATGAGGCTCTGTGAGGATGCCTTCCACATACCTCCCAAGTGTCCCTCTTTAGGAGGGACAGTCCCTCTTTGAGACCCAAATCCCTCTGTCCCTCTTTCCCACCCTGGTGTCCCTCTTTTTAGGAGAGCAAACTGTGTAGTGTGTGTATAAGTGCATCAAATTGCTCCACAGCAATAAAACTCATATTAATGTTTGGATAAACTTCAATATATGTATTTATAAATTAGTCTGTGCAAATAAAACACTTTGGTCTTGCTCTAAATCATTTATTCATTTATACAAAGAGTCATGAAATGACCTACAAATTCTCGGTTATGCCCCACCTACCAGCCAAGCCCCCAGCAACTCCACCTAAAACACAAGTGTCCCTCTTTGGCCACTGGAAATATTGGGAGTATGCTTCCGATTAATTTCACAAGACATGCTGCGGCTTCTGCTTCAGTGCAGGAACAGTCTTATATGGTACTATGAAATACTTGTGACCACATCTACACTCTGATTGTTTCACTCTCTGCTCTGCCTTGCCTTTCGTTTACCTCTTCCAGTGCCTCAGTCTCTCCTTGCTCTTCTATCTGCCTTCCCTCTTCCTTCCAGCTACCCTCCTCTCTGCTTTGGTGCTCTCTACTGCTCTGTATTTGACCTCCTTTATCTTCTACCTGCCTTCCGTGGAATTCTCCCCATCTGTTTCCAATGCAGAATAAGCCCCTTTTGCGTAGGTAATGTGGGTTAATCTATACATTTTCTGGTACCTTATTCACTGTGGCATTTTCTTTTGTTGTTCAAGGATACTGTTGAACAACAGCTTGTATTTAGCTGGGATCATTAGCTTTGCAATGTGATGGAGTGATGCTTAATGATTGGGGCGATATACATATTGGTGAAGCAGACAATAACAGTTATTACACTGTCCACTTAACCAATATGTATTTCTCCTTGATCATTAAGTGCTGCAATGTGATGGAGTGATGCTACACTATTCATTCCTGCACACCTGGAAGTAAGGTAAATATTTTATTTTTTTCATTCATCATAGGAGACTGAAATGTCATTATATGGAATTGCTGTTACAATATACGTGCTGCACATCGCTATGAAGGGAAGTATGAACATGTTCCCAGGGAGAGCTGGGAGGGAGGTGGGAGAAGAATTGGAGGACATGGGAGAGTTGTGCAGACCTGATCTTGTACCGCAGAAAGAGGAAGTGCTTACATCACATCTAAATTTTATAGCTAATATCTAATACAGTATGTACTTTAAAAAAAAACAAAAAAACACACCAATCTATAGAACATCTTTAGTAGATTAATCACATAAAACACAGCGTCTTGGGGTGAAAGTTACACTTTAATACAACTACCCCTGTATTTATTAATTTGGGATGCATCACAATTAGCAACTTTTTCACCACTAAAATTTGGTACAGATTTGCAATTTTGTGGTTTTTGGAGTCATGAGCAAGATGTGTAATTTTAATCAACTCTTGTTTTAATCGATTTCTTAATAAATGTTAAGTTTTAATACTTTCTCCTGACATTTCACCATGCAAACAAATGCAAAAATTGTTTCACACTTGTAGTCATTGTGTGCCTTTGTAATTAACTATTATTGTCTGGTTCTTTTTACCCTTTTTTGCTGTAAACAAGGGTTTCAGATGAAGTTGGGTCCAACATGACAACTGCATTGATTGCCAAATAGGGCAAATTTCAGGTACAAGTAAAAGTAAAATGGGCACATTACTTTTGAGCAATCTGACCATTGTTCACATAGAATAATTTTGATAGTGCAGCCTCCTTACCTTCTGACCAAGATAGCTGAATATCATGTCTTGTATCTCTTCTGGTGGAGAAATCCTGTATTTTTGATAGCATGACGCATGCTCTTTTCCCTCAAATAATCTTGATGCCATCTGGATTTCAGGAAAAATTAAATCTGTAGGGATATAACACAAAGAATGTAGCTATTTGTTTTTCAAACATATAAAATTATTTGGTTAACATGGGCCACATAGATTATGTCTTGTGGCTGGCATTCCCTTTAACTCTATTAAAAATTGTGTTTTAGATACCCCCCATCCACATGACCTAGGTAACAATAGTGATGTCTAAGACAAGATTTCATGTCTTCCCCAAATTCTGTTTTACAGAAGCAACTAAACTTAAATATCAAATGAATCTTATTCTGATAAGCAAATTTGATATACTCGTATGTGACTTTTTGTTTAAACTAGCCAGTGAAGAATATGTTTATATAACACTGTATTTATCACTCTTATATTCTGTATACCTACATATCACCATTATCATCATCAGCCATTTTCACTCCACTGCAGGATGAAGGCCTCCTCAGCAACTGTATTTACATATCTTGTCTTTGGACTTCTTCTTGAGAGTTTAGAATAGAGTGTAATCCATTCCAAAATGTGTTTGGTCCATGTACCATCAGGTCTTCTTACTAAGTGGCCTATCCATTTCCTTTTCAGGAGTTTTTTTTCTTTCATGTGCATGATGACTAATCCATGCACATGCTTTTCAGTCTCTTTTTGATATATTTAGAATTTGCTGATCCATGCATCTCTGTGTAACCTTAAGTTTTTGTATGGTTTTGGCAGCCAGTGTCCATGTTTCACAGCCATACATAAGGACTGGGAGGACACATTGGTCAAAAACCTTTTACTCGAGGCAGAGTGGTAAATCTGTCTTAAACACAGTACTACTAAGTTTTCCAAATGGTTGCCATAACAATTTTATTAGTCGATCAATTTCCATTACGGTGTTTCCATCTGTTGACATTTACTGTCCCAACATGCTTGTTAACTTCATTTACTTCTTTTGGTATGGTAAATTTGTTAAACTGGACTTTCATTTTGTTGATATTCATCTTCAGGCCAAAATATTTGCTTTTCTCTACTAGCTCGTCAATGACTTCTTGCAGTTCTTCATGACTACTGGCAAAGATAACGATATAACCTGCAAACCATTTATGATGTAGGTAGTCTCAATACATCTTAAGTCCTTTATTGTCCCAATTTAGTTTGCATAAAATCTCTTCTAAACAAGCAGAACATAGTTTTGGAGAGATTATGTCTCCTTGTTGGATGTCTGTTTCTATGTTGTTCAGGACTTTATCACTGTTAACCTGTATTGATGCAATTTAATTATTTTATATCAATTGGAGGATATTGATGTAAGCGCTATTTATTACTTGGTTTATCAGAGCATTGATTATTGCTCATTATTTCACCGAGTCAAAGGCTTTTTCATAGTCAATGAAGGCTATGCATAATGGAAGGTTGTATTCATTATGCTGCTCTATAACTTGTTGCACTGTCTGAATATGGTCCATTGTACTGAAACCGCTCCTGAAGCCTGCTTGTTGTTTAGGTTGTTGCGAGTTAAGTATTGTGTCCATTCTTCTTGAGAGCACCTCTGTGAAAGCCTTGCAGCCCACTGGCAATAGGCTTATTAGTCAGTAGTTTTTTACTTCTGTGCAGTAGGATGACTTCTGCATTTTTCCATGTTTCAGGAATTTTTCCAAGTAGTAGGCATTTTGAAAATAGTTTAGCTAAGGCATTGAATAAGGGTTGACATCTGGCTTTCAACATTTCAGTAGTAACTTTATCAGGTCCAGCTGCTTTTGCCATTTTTCATTGATTGTATTGGAGCTTCTACATGTTCTGCCAAAACATCTGGCACAGCTTCAGCCTCTGGCACCAAATTCAGTTGTCATTCATCCTTATAAACATTTGAATAAAATTCTTCCACTTGTTTTAGTATTTGTCAGTGTCGCATGGGTTGGTTCCCTCTGTGGTGCTCGTTGCGGGGGTTAGAGTTAATATCACAGGCCCTTCCTCCTCCTCACATCCCAGCCGTGTCTGTGCCGGGTTATGTGACGTACTGGTGCTTTCGGATTAAGCTCTGTATGCGTTCCTGTGTCCATTCTCATGTCCTTTGACCCTGCCTGTCTTCTCTTCTGAATCAAGTCTGCCTGCCCTGACCCTGGATTGTGATCTGACTACTCTTTTGCCTGCTCCCTGGTCACCTTGCTTCTGGACTGGTGCTTGACCCTGGCTGGTGACCTGACCATTCTCCTGCTTGCTCCCTTGGTACCTCTCTGCTGTATACGTGAACCAAACCTGGACTGCCTGACCATCCCGTTGCCTGTGACACAAGGTACCATTCTCCTATATTGGGGTCTGTTCGTTGTACACTGTCCTGTATTTGGGGTTTGTCTACTCTGTCAGCCTTTGGGTTCCTACACTGCTCTGGTGTTTTTCTCTGGGTTTCCTAAGCATCATTATAGAGCAAGTAGCTCTCTGCATTTACCTGCTTAGCTTCCATTCTATGCAGGATTTGTTACAGGAAGCTTACAGTCCTTGTTAGCTGATTGAGTCACGGGCTAGATACTCCTAATAGTATTTGTTGTTCAGTTTTTGCTGTGGCACCATCTTCAATGTAAACATTTGGCTCCTATGTGTGGCCATCTTAATTTTTTTTCTATAGCCCTCGAATTTCTTCTGGTGTCTGTTTGATACATAGTTACATAGTTACATAGTAATTTAGGTTGAAAAAAGACTTGCGTCCATCCAGTTCAACCCTTTTCCTATTCCTGTTTACCATCGCTGACTCAAAAGAAGGCATCTGACTCCAAATGGCAATCAGATTTCTCCCTGGATCAACAAGCCCTAACTAAATATTAATCCCAATACTAACGTGCATAGCCCTCTATATTATGCTCTTTTAAATAAGTATCCAGGCCCCTTTTAAAGGCATCTAATGTATTTGATAGCACCACCTCCTCCGGAAGTGCATTCCATACCTTTATTGTCCTTACTGTAAAGAAACCCTTCCGCTGTTGTAGACTAAATCTCCTTTCCTCAAGTCTAAGCGGGTGGCCCCTTGTCCTGTGTATTGTTCTGTTAATGAACAGGTCTTTTGAAAGCCCTTTATATGGGCCTTGAACATATTTATATAGTGTTATCATATCCCCTCTAAGACGCCGTTTCTCTAGTGTGTACAAGTTTAACTTTTCTAGCCTCTCTTCATAACTAAAACTTTCCATTCCCCTTACTAGTTTTGTAGCCCTCCTCTGCACTCTCTCTAGTTCCATAATGTCCTTCTTCAGAAAGGGCGCCCAGAATTGAACCGCATATTCTAGGTGGGGTCTTACCATGGACCTGTAAAGAGGCATAATTATATCTTCCTCCCTTGAGTCAATACCCCTTTTAATACATGCCAATATCTTATTGGCCTTTGCAGCTGCTAGCTGGCACTGCATGCTACTGCAAAGTCTATTGTCTACCATTACTCCTAAATCCTTTTCATTAGTAGATTTCCCCAGAGAAACACCATTTAAACTATATGTTGCATTTTTATTATTATACCCAAAATGCATAACTTTACACTTGTCTATATTGAATCTCATTTGCCATTTGCCTGCCCAGTTACTCAATTTGTCCAAGTCCTCTTGTAATGAAGACACATCCAGTTCAGACTTTATTACCTTACTTAATTTTGTGTCATCGGCAAACACTGATACATGGCTTCCTATGCCCTCTGAGAGGTCATTAATAAACAAATTAAAAAGAAGAGGACCCAGGACAGATCCCTGAGGCACTCCACTTATCACGTTCATCCAACTGGAGAACTTGCCATTTACTACCACTCTTTGCATTCTATCTTTCAGCCAATTTCCAATCCACACACAAACATTTTCCCCTAGTCCTATTTCATTCAATTTGTACAGTAACCTCTTGTGTGGAACTGTATCAAATGCCTTGGCAAAGTCTAAATAGATCACGTCAACCGCCGCTCCCTCATCTATATTATTACTTACTTTTTCATAAAATGCGATCAAGTTCGTTTGACAAGACCTATCTTTCACAAAGCCATGTTGGTTATTGCTAATGATATTCCTGTTCCAGCAGAATTCTTGAATATATTCCCTTAGCAACCTTTCAAACAGCTTCCCTACCACAGATGTCAAGCTTACGGGTCTGTAATTTCCTGGCTGGGACTTTGATCCCTTTTTAAATATGGGCACCACATCTGCTTTACGCCAATCCATGGGCACCATACCAGAAATAAATGATGAGCTCAACATTGAGCTTGCATGTTTCTTCTTTTACGCACTTCCTTATGATCTTGCACCTTGGTTCCTTTATAGTACAGCCAGTGTACATCTTCTAATTTGATTAAATCTTTGTCTTTTTTATGAGTCTCACATAAGCTGACACTGTCCCAGTTGATGTTATTTAGTTCTTGTACTAGATCCTCTAGCGTGAAACAGTACTCATAGATCAAATGCTAATCATTCCAATGTCTAAAGACCAAAGGCAGCCTGATAAAACCCAGTTCTCTGGGATACCCCAGAGTACATATATATATATATATATATATATATATATATATATATATATATATATATATACTCAAATGTACTCAGCCTGGGTTGCTCCTGGCTTCATAAGAGACAGCACTCATGAAGCAGATGTAGCAAAAAATAAATTTGTTAATTTATTGCATTCATGCCAAACGTTTTCAGTCCACTGGAGACCTTCCTTAGGGCAATTGGCAACAAACAGAAACAAACAGCATATAAATAGACAATCAAAAGGTCAAATAATTACATCAATTACTTACATTCCGTCTGACCTGCAGTTTGCGCTATTCAGGCGCCAAAACGCGGTGTCCCTCTCATAGCACTGGGCTATGACATCAGCTTGGGTTTCCCTGGTTACTAAGCAACCAGGTAAACACAATTAAACAATAAAAAAATAGACACTAAATAACAGCAGTCCTAAGCTCTACCGGCTGAAGGTAGAGCGCTAGAGCAGACCAAAAAAGAAAGAAAATATCCCTGTTCACTAACATAATGTGCCACAGAGCAACATAAAATTATGTGTAAATATACCCTGAATACTTTCAGTGAAAAGACGGATCCAACAGACCATGAAATCCAATGTAGCTCAATACAATATCATACCTAAAGTTCTGTTTGCTACAAGTTGCTCAAGCATATTGCAACTCACCAAGTCATAGAGTTATGTCTCGCCGATCCGTAATATTCTCCGCTTCTGGACGCAAATAATATACCCAATAGTGTGTGTCATAGATAACACCAGTGGGTCACAACTTTCCACGCCATAGTGTCATATCTCGCCACTCCTAATCGATCCTTAATTAACGCCGCTAATAAGCACTTTAAAAGGAAGGTTGTACAGTCTGCAAAATTATATAATATTGCGTCCGGGCTTGCTGGCCAATAATATCGGCGTCCCTTAGGGCGATGACCAGTGCCTGTCAGTGTAACTCACTGAACCTGATGTGTGTTCCTCCGTAAGCGCAATATGAATTCACAACCCATTAAGGTGCTAGGTGCTCTTTCCCGTGAACTCTTCACAGGGAAAGCCCATTTCATACACCTTAGAATACTCCAAACATGAGAACATGCTTGTATGCTGAGTCAATTACAATTCCATCATTGACATCAGTAGTCACATTCAAAGCAAAGGTCCAGACCATCATCAGTAGAAAATAGTGTACCTGGCATCCTGATTAGGCCCACTGTAGTCGTCACTTGGTGTCCACTATTCGGTATGGAGTTGCTGCAAACATGGAGTCCATATAGATCCATGGTCTTCAAATACTGGAAAATAAATACTTAATCAATATTGTAAATTATTGATGCAGGGCGCAAATCTCTCACTGTGTAGGCATGAATGCTCCAAATCAACGAGTGGTATGTAGTGAACAGGGATAGAATGACAATAGGCAAATAAACATAATAATGTGTTAACCCTTAAAGTAGACATTGTCGACCTGGGGGACCCTAGGGGAAAATTTTTTTTTTTCCAGTGACTCTCCCCAACTCCCCTCAAACCACAACTAATCATAAGAACAAGCTAATTGAAACTCCTGTATCAATCCATTGGGTGCTGAAGTATTGTATTCAAATATCATTCTCACCTCTATCTGTAATAAAGTTTGGTGCCTATCACCACCTCTTATGTTTCTTTGTACCAATAAAATGGGCATAAACCGGAAGTCCTTTAATTTGTGCTTCGCCTGTTCAAAATGTCTTGCCACAGGTTGATGGGTCCTCTCTTTATGATCCAATGTGCCATCCAGTGCCTTATGAATGGAAGATTTATGGTTGTTAATACGTTCTTTTAACACTGTTGTAGTTTTCCCAATATAGTACATATTGCAGGGGCACCGGATCATATAAATCACATATTTGCTCTCGCAAGTTAGAAAATCTGTAATAGCCACTGGTACTCCGGTTTTGGGGTTAGGGTATGATTTACCTGTGAAAATATGCTCACAATTGGAGCAACCCCTATATTTGAATACTCCTATGGGGCGCTTTAGCCACGTGGTTCAACTCTCATATTTGTCCCTAGGGTCAGCCTGGGTTAACATGTCACCTAAATTCCTTCTCCTCCTATAGCAAAACAGAAGGGGGCTGGCAAATAGTTGTCCTAGCTTCCTGTCACCTGGCAGAATATGCCAGTTTTTCTTAATGGCCTGATTAATAGCTGGTGATGCTGTAGTATAAGTTGATTGTATACAAAATCTATGTTCTTTATTTTCTTTATTGGAATGTTGAGGGGACAATAAATCTTCTCTACTCAGAAGACTAGCTTTTTCGAAAGCTTCGTTAACATCAACAGAATGACACCCCCTGTCAAGGAACTTATCTCTCATTGTACACAGTGCTTGTGTGCGCTTTTCAGGATCTGAAGTTGTCCTAAGTACTCAAATCATTTGGGAATACGGAAGGCCTCTCTTGAGGGGTACCGGATGATGACTGGATGCATGCAGTAACATATTGTGATCAGTAGGTTTCTGATATATACTGGTCCACAATACCATGCCTTCCTTGTAAACGGTCATATCAAGGAAATTAATAGTATGAAAATCAAAAGATAGTGTGAACCTGATGGTGGAGGGAATGGAGTTGATGGAGTCCACAAACTCTCTCAGAGTTTCAACATCACCCTCCCACAAAAGGAAGACATCATCAATAAATCTTTTGAGAAATCTAATATGTTGAGTGAACCTGCAAGATGCAAAAAAGTAACATTGTTCATAAAATTCCATAAAAATGGAGGTGTATGATAGTGCCATGTTAGATCCCATTGCTGTCCCTTGTAACTGAAGATAATACTTGGATTCAAATGTAAAATCATTTTTTTTCAAGATAATATCTATGAGCAGCAACAGGAACTCAGCTGGGGGGACATCAAATGTATCATCCCTGTTAATAATGGCTATTATTGCCTCCTTACCCAAATCATGGGGAATACTAGTGTAAAGGCTTGATACGTCAAGGGTTACTAAAATAGTGTTCTTAGTGACAGTCTCAGGAAGATGCTTTATAAAATCATTAGAATCCTTAATATAAGAAGAAAATCTCGTAGTATAAGTCTGTAGAAAAAAAAATCTACAAACTGAGAGAGAGGCTGGCAAAGAGTTACGTGCTGAAATGATCAGACGTCCAGGAGGATTATCTATCCATGTTGTTTTTTTGCTTGTGAATTCTGATGATTTTGTTAATGCTACTATTTGCATTCTTCCTTGTGGTACAATTATACTATGGATACAGTCCTCGGGGGGACAAATAATGTTGCCCATTTGATTACAAGTGAATCAGATGTCACCCTGTTCAGAGATAGCTTAGATCTGACCCTAGGTCCCGAAAAACCTACAGATATTTATAATGATTTATTGAAATTGAAAAAGAAAGTGACTGGTTTTCATCTCCGTGGGATTACTTTAAGTCACTACTATACAGAAAAAAATATTCCCAGAGGCTTCCGGATTAAAAATCAGCCAACTATTGGCCGGGGTGACCCTGCTTTTTGTAAAAAGTGGTGTAATATTTTGTATAAATGCTCTTTTGAGCTTATCTTACTGGTTATTGAACAATCTGCAAAATAAATTGAAAAAATTAAGGCTGACATCCACAGAATTGAAACCAAATATACTGATATGTTTAACCCTGATAAAACCAAGGATCTGATAGATAAATTAGAAAAGAATATAGCTACTTACAAAGACAGTCTAGCCACTTCTAAGAGAGAAAAGCTCAAATCTGTACAAGCAGACTATGAGGAACTCAGGGTCTATCCCTGGTTGTTAGGGATTACTGAAAGACTCTTTCCTTATAATAGAAGACTGAGACCAAAGGGGAACAGAAGCGGTGGCGACTTCTCTAGTGACACAGACCAATACTCCCAATCTGATGGTACTGACGGCACCTCTGAGGGGCCTAGTTCCTCTTTTTTAGGACGACAGAAACCCAGAAGACAAAAAGAGAAAAAGGTCATAAGCGAGGAAAAATCAGAATGGGTGGATGCAAACACCCTTCTAGAACCTATGACATTAAGGGCAAGGGCCAAGTAGTTGTTCATAATATCTCAAGTAGGATCTTGACCGACATTGAAATGGCAGTATTAAGTAAAAGACTTAGTTTTGTGCTCATCAATAAACAGAAAAGGTTTGAATGGGAGGTGGATCTGTATAATTTACATCGTCAATTAAAACAAAAAAAAAATTTCTGATTCAGTAGCCCAGGATTCTAGTACCTTATCAGGGAAATTCAAGAGAAGAAGCACTTTTGACCCTATTAGCACCAATCCACACATTTGAGCTTTTGTCAACTTGGTTGGTGATGAAACGAGGAATATTATTGCTCATCAAAAAACTAGCTTTAGAAATGTAACTCGTGAAGAAGAATTAGCTTTAGATAATCTTATTAAAGATAAAACTATCATCATCAAGAAAGCTGAGAAAGGTGGTGCTATAGTTATCATGGATTATTGTAATTACAGACAGGAAGCCTTGAGACAACTTTCAGACTCCTCTTGTTATAAACTACTACAAAAAGATCCTACATTAAATTACAAGACAGAGATCGATGGGATAGTTAAAATGGGGCTCCATAACAGATGGATCACAGAAGAAACTAAACAGTTCTTGGTTCAAGATCATCTCATGACCCCTGTGTTGTATTGTATTCCTAAAATTCACAAATCTCTAGATAATCCTCCTGGACGTCTGATCATTTTGGCACGTAACTCTCTTTGCCAGCTGCTCTCTCAGTTTGTAGATTTTTTTCTATAGACTTATACTACGATATTTTCCTCTTATATTAAGGATTCTACTGATTTTATAAAGCAACTTCCTAAGACTCACTAAGAACACTATTTTAGTAACCCTTGACGTATCAAGCCTTTACACTAGTATTCCCCATGATTTGGGTAAGGAGGCAATAATGGCCATTATTAACAGGGATGAGAGATTTGATGGCCCCCCAGCTGAGTTCCTGTTGCTGCTCATAGATATTATCTTGAAAAAATTTTTAAATTTGAATCCAAGTATTAGCTTCAGTTACATGGCACCATCATACGCCTCCATTTTTATGGAATTTTATGAACGTTACTTTTTTGCATCTCGCAGGTTCACTCAACATATTAGATTTTTCAAAAGATTCATTGATGATGTCTTCCTTTTGTGGGAGGGTGATGTTGAAACTCAGAGAGTTTGTGGACTCCATCAACTCCATTCCTTCCACCATCAGATTCACACTATCTTTTGATTTTCATACTATTAACTTCCTTGATATGACAGTTTACAAAGAAGGCATGGTATTGCGGACCACTATACATCAGAAACCTATTGATCTCAATATGTTACTGCATGTATCCAGTCATCATCCTGTACCCCTTCTGTATTCCCAAATGATTAGAATAGTTAGGACAACTTCAGATCCTGAAAAGTGCACACAAGCACTGTGTACAATGAGAGATAAGTTCCTTGACAGGGGGTATCATTCTATTGATGTCATCGAAGCTTTAGAAAAAGCTAGTCTTCTGAGTAGAGAAGATTTATTGTCCCCTCAACATTCCAATAAAGAAAATAAAGAACATAGATTTTGTATACAATCGACTTATACTACAGCATCACCAGCTATTAAGCAGGCCATTAAGAAAAACTGGCATATTCTGTCAGGTGACAGGAAGTTAGGACATCTATTTGCCAGCCCCCCTCTGTTTTGCTATAGGAGGGGAAGGAATTTAGGTGACATGTTAACCCAGGCTGACCCTAGGGACAAATATAAGAGTGGCACCACGTGGCTAAAGCACCCCATAGGAGTATTCAAATGTAGGGTTTTGAGCATATTATCACAGGTAAATCATACCCTCACCCCAAAAACAGAGTACCAGTGGCTATCACAGATTTTCTAACTTGCGAGAGCAAATATGTGATTTATATGATCCGGTGCCCCTGCAATATGTACTATACTGGGGAAACTACAACAATGTTAAAAGAAAGTATTAACAACCATAAATCTTCCATTCATAAGGCACTGGATGGCACATTGGATCATAAAGAGAGGACCCATCAACCTGTAGCCAGACATTTTGAACAGGTGAAGCACAAATTAAAGGACTTCCGGTTTATGCCCATTTTATTGGTATAAAGAAACATAAGAGGTGGTGATAGGCACCAAACTTTATTACAGAGAGAGGTGAGAATGATATTTGAATACAATACTTCAGCACCCAATGGATTGATACAGGAGTTTCAATTAGCTTGTTTCTTATGATTAGTTGGGGTTTGAGGGGAGTTGGGGCACGTCACTGAAAAAAAAAAAAAAATTCCCCTAGGGTCCCCCAGGTCGACAATGACTATTTTAAGGGTTAACACATTATTATGTTTATTTGCCTATTGTCATTCTATCACTGTTCACTACATACTACTCGTTGATTTAGAGCATTCATGCCTACACAGTGAGAGATTTGTGCCCTGCTTCAGTAATTTACATTGTTGATTAAGTATTTATTTTCCAGTATTTGACGACCATGGATCTATATGGACTGTGTGTTTGCAGCAACTCCATACCGAATAGTGAACACCAAGTGACTACAGTGGGCCTGATCAGGATGCCAGGTACACTATTTTCTACTGATGCTGGTCTGGATCTTTGCTTTGAATGTGACTACTGATGTCAATGATGGCATTGTAATTATTGACTCGGCATACGAGCATGTTCTCATGTTTGGAGTATTCTAAGGTGTATGAAATGGGCTTTCCCTGTGAAGAGTTGATGGGAAAGAGCACCTAGCACCTTAATGGGTTGTGAATTCATATTGCGCTTACGGAGGAACACACATCAGGTTCAGTGAGTTACACTGACAGGCACCTGTCATCGCCCTAAGGGATGCCGATATTATTGGCCAGCAAGCCGTGACGCAATATTATATAATTTTGCAGACTGTACAACCTTCCTTTTACAGTGCTTATTAGAGGAGTTAATTAAGGATCGATTAGGAGTGGCGAGATATGACACTATGGCGTGGAAAGTTGTGACCCGCTGGTGTTATCTATGACATACACTATTGGGTATATTATTTAATTGTCCAGAAGCGGAGAATATTACATAACACTAAACTTGGTGAGTTGCAATATGCTGAAGCAACGTGTAGCAAATGGAACTTTAGGTATGCTATTGTATTGAGATATATTGGATTTCATGGTCTGTTGGATCCGTCTTTTCGCTGGAAGTATTCAGGGTATATCTACACGTAATTTTATGTTGCTCTGTGGCACATTATGTTAGTGAACAGGGATATTTTCTTTCTTTTTTGGTCTGCTCTAGCGCTTAACCTTCAGCCGGTAGAGCTTCAGACTGCTGTTATTTAGTGTCTATTTTTTTATTGTTTAAAGCGGAACTATCACCTATATTAAAACTTTTCTAATGAGTTTTAATAGTTAACCGAAGATTAGAGCTGGGTGTATTAAAAAAAAAAAAAATGCTTACAAGTGCAGATATTAGCCCATCAAAAGAAGGGGAGCGTGAACGCGATCCCTGGGGCAGTTGGGAAGTCCAGCGGGACATTCAGTCCCGCAGAAAGCGGAAGTGCCCGATTTTGATGGGCTAATATCTGCACTTGTAAGCAATTTTTTTTAAAAATACACCCAGCTCTAATCTTCGGTTAACTATTAAAACTCGCTAGGAAAGCCTGAATCTAGGTGATACTTCCGCTTTAATTGTGTTTACCTGGTTGCTTAGTAACCAGGTAAACCCAAGCTGACATCATATCACAGTGCCTGTGATTCCTGTCACTCTCAGTTGTGGCTGCCACTGATTTGCTACTGAGTTTGACCCACCTCCTGATGACCTTTTTATACCTGGCTATCACATCTGTCAGATGCCCTTTCGTGGTGTTCCTGAGCCAGTAGTGCTGTTGCTGTGTTCCTGTATTCTGAGTTCCTGTGTACCGATTCGGCTTGTCCTGACCATTCTCCAGTGTACCTGCTTGTGTATGACCCGGCTCGTCTGCGTACCACCCTTGGATCCTGACCCGGCTAGACTGACGTTCCTGCTCGTGTATGACCCGGCTTGTATGACTGCCTCCTACGTGCTCGGACCCGGCCCGGCTGACTTCCTGCTCCGAAGATCGACTTCCAGCTTGTTCCAGTGACCTGCGTTTCAGTTGTCGCCGCCGCGACATTTCCAGCCTCTGCTGCCCGCGTCAGAGTGACTGCCTTGCCTGGTGCTTCCCTCGATTTAGTGCTGTGCCTCGTTCTTTGTGCAGAGTTGTGTGTATGCTGTGGGCCTTCCTCCCTGTGCAGAGCCTTGCAGTAGCGCTGAAGCCTCGAGTAAACGTGCATTTTAACTCTTGCAGTGCTGCCTCGAATTCACTCTCGCTATCTCCTGTACGAGCCTCGTTACCTGTGATACTGCTGCTGAGTTGGCCGCTCTCCGTCGGCAACTCTAGTCCACCATTGCAGAGTGTTCACATAGTTGGGCCGTTTGGGAGCTTAAGGCTCTCCGGTATTGGCTACCAACGATATCATTTGGCACAGAGTGTTGGCAGAAAGGCTTCAGTGTTGGCTTATCCGGTACTACGCCCGAGGGGGCTAGTGGCTCTTGCTCTCTTATTCCAGCATTCGATTACACTTAAGGAGGCTGTTAGCTCTTGCACCGCCGGCCGGTTTCCGTTACGCCCGTGGGGGCTATTGGCACTTGCACAAACGAAAGCAGTTCCTGTAACTACGCCCGTGGGGGCTAAGTTGTTTCCCTTTCTGCTTACTATCCAACACCTTGGCAAGGCAGCTCTATCCTCAGCACTTGATGAACTTTGTCTATACAGCACAGCCCTTTTAACATCCAGGGCGTGTCAAACCTCCACATCTGAGACAGACTGTTATATGGACATTAACCCCTTGGGGGTCAATATCATCCTAGTGCATACTGTTTTGCATTTACGTCTTTTGTGCTATTACCATTGTAAATATCTCAGTTTACTTATCTGTGTATTACCTACCGCCTCTAGAGGGCGTACTTGTGCCTTATTCACTTTAATAAAGTGTGTTTTATTTTCACTTATTTGGTCTGAGAGTCCTAAAAAACCGTGACAGTATGAAAGGGCCATGACCTCAGATGGTAAGGGTGAAAGTAATACTCAGAACATCCACTGGAGAATGGATGTCCATCAGCAGCGCCTGGACCAATTGCCACTGGCTCTACAAACGTTACTTGAACGTACAGTACATTTGGACAAGTCTGGTCCTAATCTGGTGGTCCCCCCAGTCGTGACACCGGGGAATCCCTCTGTATCTCCCAGTGCTAACACTAGAGGGTTAACGGCAGCAGTACCGTTACCCCTAAGATATGATGGCAAACCCTCCCTATGCAGAGGTTTTATTAACCAGTTGGAGATATTTTTGGAGTTGGCACCCCAGGCATTTCCGAATGACCGTAGCAAGGTCGGCTTTATGATATCTCTGTTGACGGGCAAAGCTTTGGCATGGGCAAATCCGTTATGGGAGAATGCCAGACCCTGCACACTGAACTTTAGAGATTTCGTGGTTAAGTTCAGACGTGTGTTTGAGGTTCCTGGCAGGTCTGCCTCTGCTGCCAAAAGGCTGATGGAGATTCAGCAGGGCGAACGCACTCTGGGCGAGTATGCTATCGAATTCCGGACCTTGGCAGCAGAGGTAGGCTGGAACGATGAGGCCTTACTTGCTGCCTTTACTCAGGGTCTTGCTGAACAGATTAAGGACGAGATACCAGCTCGAGATGTACCCAGCGAGCTGGATGAGTACATTGACTATGTCATGTTGATAGACTCTCGCATCCGGGAGAGACGCTTGGCTAAGAGGGCCAAAGCAAAGAGTTATGGCCAGAACCAGTTCCTTAACCCACCCACACCACCCGTTCTACCTGAGCGAACAGCTGACAGCACTGAACCTATGCAAGTAACATAGTAACATAGTAGATAAGGCTGAAAAAAGACATGCGTCCATCAAGTCCAGCCCATGCCAATAACACCCCTGTTGATCCAGAGGAAGGCAACAAAAAAGCCCTCTGGAGCAATTTCCAATGTAGGTGTGTGTGTGAGTGTGTCAAATAGTTCCCCGGCTCAATATCCTATTTGCTTTGAAGCCATCTGTCATAACTGTCAATATTGTTCTGTGCTAGATAGGCATCCATTGCTTTTTTGAATGCAGTTACATTATCTGCAAGCACAGCATCCCGAGGCAAAGAATTCCATAGCCTTACCGCCCTTACTGTAAAGAATCCCTGCCTGTGTTTTAGTCGAAAGCGCCTTTCCTCAAGTCTTAATGGATGACCTCTTGTTCTTAGCTCAGCTCTTTGCATAAATAATTCATTGGATAGTTCTTTGTATTGGCCTTGAATGTATTTGTAAATGGTAATCATATCACCCCTTAGACGTCTCTTTTCTAATGTAAACAAACCCAGTTTGGCTAGTCTCTCTTTGTAACTCAGATCCTCCAATCCCTTTATCAGTTTTGTTGCACGTCTCTGCACCTTTTCCAGTTCAGTAATGTCTTTTTTTAGAACAGGCGCCCAAAATTGTACTCCATATTCTAGATGAGGCCTAACCAAGGATTTATACAGAGGTAGGATAATATTAGCATCCCTTGCTTCTACACCTCTTTTTATGCAGGCTAGTACTCTATTTGCTCTTGCAGCAGCTGAGTGACTCTGCACACTGCTGTGAAGACTATTGTCTATCAGTACACCTAAATCTTTCTCTAATGAGGATTTCCCAAGTTGTTTCCCATTTAGAGTATATGTAGCAAGTTTGTTTCTACAACCCAAATGCATAACCTTACATTTATCTACATTAAATGACATCTGCCACTTTTCTGCCCATTCACTTAGTTTATCTAAATCCTTCTGTAGGGAAAAAACATCGAGCTCTGTATGTATTTCCTTACATAGCTTAGTGTCATCAGCAAAGATTGAGATGCTACTTTCAATTCCCACTTCTAGATCATTAATAAACAAATTAAAAAGCATTGGGCCCAGGACTGAACCCTGCGGTACCCCACTTATAACCCTAGACCAATTTGAAAAAGTTCCATTTACAACAACTCTCTGCCATCTATCATTTAACCAGTTCTCAATCCATGTACAGATACCACCACCCAAACCGAAGCCTTTTAATTTATGCAGTAACCTGTTGTGAGGCACTGTGTCAAAGGCTTTTGCAAAATCCAAGTATACTACATCAACAGCAATTCCCCTGTCCAAATTACTGCTCACTCTTTCATAAAATGCAAGTAAATTAGTCTGACATAATCTGTTCTTCATGAAACCATGCTGATTCCTACTAATGATATTGTTTGTCTTCACATAGTTCTGAATACTATCAGTTAATAACCCTTCTAGTATCTTACCCACTATGGAAGTCAAGCTCACAGGTCTATAATTTCCTGGTTTGGATCTTGCTCCCTTTTTAAACAATGGAACTACATCAGCTTTCCTCCAATCACAGGGCACTATGCCTGATGAAAGTGAATCAATAAATATTAAGTATAATGGTTTTGCTATTACTGAACTAAGTTCCTTAAGTACCCTTGGGTGTATACCGTCCGGTCCAGGCGCTTTATTCACTATAACCCTTTCCAGTCTCTTTTGGACCTTGTCCTCAATAAGCCATGTAGATGTTGGAGGAAATTCCATGGTTTTGTCTGTTTGCCCATAGTTTGTCATTTCTGCTTCCTTTGTATATACTGATGCAAAGAACGTATTTAGGGTTTCAGCCATAGCTTTATCCTCACTAATCAATTCACCTGTTTCAGTCCTAAGAGGACCAATATCAACCTTAACTTTTTTGTTGTTTTTTTGTCGGTTTTACTAAGCTCACGAAGGAGGAGAAGCTGTATCGTAGAAGGCAAGGCTTATGCCTATACTATGGCAAACCGGGTCATGTATTACGCAATTGTCCTGTAAGGCCGGGAAACGAACGCACCTAGGGTACCTTGGGGGACAGGCCCTAGGTGGTGTTGAACAGTCCCTAGATATTTGCACCACTAAACCCACCATCCAGGTGGCATTTGCTTGGACTGATAAGGTCATAGAAGTCCTAGCATTGGTGGACTCCGGGGCAGCCGGATACTTCATGGATCAGTCCTTTGCTGAGTTTCAGGGCATTCCGTTATGTAAAAAGGACTCTCCTGTGGCTATAGAGGCCATTGATGGCAGGCCCCTGGATCCTGCTTTCATTACGTTCAAGACAATCCCAGTGACAATGACTGTGGGGGCTTGTCACAGGGAGCAGATACAATTTCAGATCATTCGTTCCCCGCATCATTCAGTTATTTTGGGGTTCCCATGGTTACAAACACACAATCCCCAATTCGACTGGCAAAGGTGTGAAGTTAACTCTTGGTCTGAGTACTGTAACAAGAATTGTCTCTCCCTTCCTGTTAAGATTATGTGTACCTCTCCAGCTGTGCCAACAGAATATGGGCAATTCAGTGACGTGTTTAGCAAAGGAGAGGCCAGCGCATTACCTGACCATAGGCCATACGATTGCGCCGTTGATTTGCCTCCAGGTGCTGTGCCTCCCAGGGGACGTACTTACCCCCTGTCATGTGAGGAAAATAAGGCAATGGAGGAGTATATCACAGATGCCCTGGAAAGGGGAATCATTCGTAAATCTACATCTCCGGCTGGTGCCGGATTTTTTTTTGTCAAAAAGAAAAATGGGGAACTCAGGCCTTGCATTGACAACCGTGGGCTGAATAAGCTGATGCCCAAGAACGCCTATCCCATTCCACTTATTACAGAATTATTCGACAGATTAAAGGGCTCTTCGATCTTTACTAAACTTGATTTGCGAGCCGCCTATAATCTAGTCAGAATTAAAGAGGGTGACGAGTGGAAAACGGCGTTTAATACCAGAACAGGGCATTATGAATATCTGGTGATGCCATTCGGCTTATGCAATGCGCCTGCAGTATTTCAGGAATTGATTAACGATATTTTACGTGACTTGCTCCAGTCCTGTGTGGTAGTATATCTAGACGATATACTGATTCACTCTGCTAACCTTGCTCAACATATTAAAGATGTCTCTGAAGTCCTGCTCCGACTTCGTAAGCACAAGTTATTCTGTAAACTAGAAAAATGCGAATTCCATACATCTCAAGTACCGTTCCTGGGGTTCGTAATATCCAAAAGTGGCATTGCCATGGATCAGGAAAAGTTGGCAGCGGTTCTGCAGTGGCCTCGGCCTAAGGGGTTAAAGGCCATTCAACGATTCCTAGGTTTTGCGAACTATTATAGGAAGTTCATCAAGAACTTTTCTACGATTGTAAAACCACTGTCAGATTTAACTCATAAGGGCGCTTCTCCCTCTCAGTGGTCTGAGGCAGCTGAAGACGCATTTGTTACCCTGAAATCTGCCTTTGCATCTGCTCCTATACTGTCCCACCCTAATCCCTCCCTGCCGTTTACTTTGGAGGTGGACGCTTCAGAGGTTGGGGTTGGGGCGGTGCTCTCCCAACGTCCTGTGGGAGGTGGCACTTTAATGCCTTGTGGGTTCTTCTCTAAGAAACTGTCCAGCGCCCAGAGTCATTACGAGATTGGCGACAGAGAACTGTTGGCCATCATACTTGCACTTAAGGAATGGCGACACCTCTTGGAGGGCACTCAGACTCCAGTACTAATTCTTACTGACCATAAGAATTTAACCTATCTCTCTGAGGCCAAAAGGCTGTCGTCTAGACAGGCCAGGTGGGTGCTGTTTTTGTCCCGGTTCAATTTCCTAGTATCCTATCTTCCTGGTTCAAAGAATATCAAGGCTGATGCGTTGTCACGTCAGTTCGCCTCTGACACTGAGAGGGAGGAAGTACCGATACCCATCATTCAGCCAGATCAGATCCTGGCTACTATTCGTACCACCATAACCTCGCCACTAGGGGAAGAGATACTGGCATCACAATCACGGGCACCTCCTGAAACCCCAGTGGGGAAGCGTAGATGAGTCATTCCGTGTCCGTCTGTTGGAGACTTATCACGCCTCTAAAGCGGCTGGGCATATTGGTAGGGACCAACTAGTATGGTCCCTCTCGCAGTTATTTTGGTGGCCTACGTTGAGAGCTGACTGCGCCGCTTTTACGGCAGCTTGTACCACTTGTGCCCGTGCCAAGACCCCTAGGCATCTCCCCGTGGGCTTATTGCAACCGGTGCCTAACGGAGACCGTCCGTGGTCTCATATATCCATTGACTTCTTGGAAGAACTACCGGCATCTAGAGGTTACACGTTCATTCTTATGGTGGTCGATAGATTCTCTAAGATGGCACATTTTGTGCCTCTGACTGGCCTTCCATCAGCTCAGGAATTGGCTATAGTTTTTGCCAGAGAGGTGTTCCGTCTGCACGGAGTGCCCAGAGTGATTGTCTCCGACCGTGGGAGCCAGTTCGTGTCTAGGTTCTGGAGGGCATTTTGTGGTCAGATGGGCATCCAATTGTCATTTTCCTCTGCCTACCATCCCCAGACGAATGGGGCCGCTGAGCGTGCCAATCAGGGACTGGAACAATTCCTGCGCTGCTTTGTCACCGATCATCATGATAATTGGGCTGACCTGTTGCCATGGGCAGAGTTTGCCAGAAACTGTGCGGTTAACTCATCGTCCGGGAGCTCCCCGTTTCTTGTGAATTATGGTTTCCAGCCTTGTCTGCTCCCGGACTCCTTTCAGGCGCAGCAGATTCCTGCTCTAGACGAGCATTTGGCACGACTTCGTTCCACTTGGGCACAGGTTCAGAGGTCCCTCAGTCAGTCTTTCAGGCGGCAGCAAAGGCACGCTAATCGCAGACGCCTTCCAGCGGTCTCATTTCAGGTTGGGGACAGGGTATGGCTGTCATCCAGAAACCTCAATTTACAAGTGCCATCCAATAAACTGGCTCCCCGGTTCATTGGTCCATTTAAGATTATCCGCAAGATTAATCCGGTTTCTTATGCTCTGGAGCTTCCACCCTCTATGCACATTCATAATGTGTTCCACGTGTCACTCCTGAAACCCTTGGTGTGCAATCGTTATACTACTACGCCAGTGATTCCTGGGCCGGTGGACGTCCAGGGCCAAGAAGAATATGAAGTCCAGAGTATTATTGATTCCAGGAGATTTAGAGGAAAGCTGCAATATTTGGTTCATTGGAAGGGCTATGGCCCTGAGGAACGTTCTTGGGTTGATCAGGGGGATCTCCATGCTCCGAGATTAGTACGCAGCTTTCACTCTAAATATCCTTTGAAACCAAGACCTCAGGCTGGTAGAGGGGGTCTTTGAGAGGGGGGTACTATCACAGTGCCTGTGATTCCTGTCACTCTCAGTTGTGGCTGCCACTGATTTGCTACTGAGTTTGACCCGCCTCCTGATGACCTTTTTATACCTGGCTATCACATCTGTCAGATGCCCTTTCGTGGTGTTCCTGAGCCAGTAGTGCTGTTGCTGTGTTCCTGTATTCTGAGTTCCTGTGTACCGATTCGGCTTATCCTGACCATTCTCCAGTGTACCTGCTTGTGTATGACCCGGCTCGTCTGCGTACCACCCTTGGATCCTGACCCGGCTAGACTGACGTTCCTGCTCGTGTATGACCCGGCTTGTATGACTGCCTCCTACGTGCTCCGACCCGGCCCAGCTGACTTCCTGCTCCGAAGATCGACTTCCAGCTTGTTCCAGTGACCTGCATTTCAGTTGTCGCCGCCGCGACATTTCCAGTCTCTGCTGCCCGCGTCAGAGTGACTGCCTTGCCTGGTGCTTCCCTCGATTTAGTGCTGTGCCTCGTTCTTTGTGCAGAGTTGTGTGTATGCTGTGGGCCTTCCTCCCTGTGCAGAGTGTTCACATAGTTGGGCCGTTTGGGCGCTTAAGGCTCTCCGGTATTGGCTACCGACGATATCATTTGGCACAGAGTGTTGGCAGAAAGGCTTCAGTGTTGGCTTATCCGGTACTACGCCCGAGGGGGCTAGTGGCTCTTGCTCTCTTATTCCAGCATTCGATTACACTTAAGGAGGCTGTTAGCTCTTGCACCGCCGGCGGGTTTCCGTTACGCCCGTGGGGGCTATTGGCACTTGCACAAACGAAAGCAGTTCCTGTAACTACGCCCGTGGGGGCTAAGTTGTTTCCCTTTCCGCTTACTATCCAACACCTTGGCAAGGCAGCTCTATCCTCAGCACTTGATGAACTTTGTCTATACAGCACAGCCCTTTTAACATCCAGGGCGTGTCAAACCTCCACATCTGAGACAGACTGTTATATGGACATTAACCCCTTGGGGGTCAATATCATCCTAGTGCATACTGTTTTGCATTTACGTCTTTTGTGCTATTACCATTGTAAATATCTCAGTTTACTTATCTGTGTATTACCTACTGCCTCTAGAGGGCGTACTTGTGCCTTATTCACTTTAATAAAGTGTGTTTTATTTTCACTTATTTGGTCTGAGAGTCCTAAAAAACCGTGACACATCATAGCCCAGTGCTACGAGAGGGATGCCGCGTTCTGGCGCCTTAATAGCGTGAGCTGCGGGTCAGAAGGGATGTAAGTAATTTATGTAATTATTTGACCTTTTGATTGTCTATTTATATGCTGCTTGTTTCTGTTTGTTGCCATTTGCCCTGAGGAAGGTCCCCAGAGGACTGAAAACATTTGGCATGAATGCAATAAATTAACAAATTTATTTTTTGTTACATCTTCTTCACGAGTGCTGTCTCTTACAAAGCCAGAAGCAACCCAGGCTGAGTACATTTGAGTATCTCTATTGTAATTTTTCTATGGGATGTGCACCATTGATTAACATTATTGTGTATCTTGGTATTAGCTTTAGTGGGTGCCAACGCTTATGTTAATTTCTATATAAATATATATATATATATATATATATATATATATATATATATATATATATATATATATATATATATATAAGAGAGAGAGAGTGTGTGTGTGAAACGAGATCACTAACAAATCACTGTGTATATATATAAATACTTACTTTAATAAAAATTAATAAACAGACAAAATTAAAAAAGACGTATACAATAAAATAATGATGTAATCAACTAAACCTAGAATTGCCTGTACCAAGGTAAATTAATTTCCAAGTCACCCAGTAGGACCATCAACGTCTCTGTGCACAAATAATAACCCTTAGTGGGTCAATCAGTGTAGTATATATACAAATTTGCAACTTGAAGGTATGTAGATCTTTTAAGTGGAGTATGTAACTTCAGTGTATCCCACTGCAAAGTCCAGAGGATCCCCCCAATGAGAACAAAACTTTCCTGGTGTTCCTTATGGCCACCATAGCTAAATAAGGAAGACCCCATCAATGCACAAAAAGGCTGAAAACGTCTGGATGGAGCTCTCACTCTCCAGAGTCCACAGTTGCCAAACGGTGTTTGCCAGAACGTTGTCTACCCCTGAAATGTGCACAGCGGAGATGGCCAGAACATGATCTGCTGCCCAAGCCAAGATAGACTTATAGATAGACCTAGATAGACCTATGACCAAGCAGGAGCACTTCGAGTGATCCTTGCTTGTTGATGTAAGCCACATCTGTGGCCTTGTCTGGCTGGATGTGTAACCGGATGACCCCTCAGATTAAGGGAACAGTACAAAAGCACCAGCCAGATCGCCCTGAGATCTAGAACATTGATGGAATGAAGCGACTTCTCCAGGGTCCATCTGCCTTGGATCCCCAAGTAACCCAGAACTGCACCCCAGGTGGCATCTGTAGTGACAGAGGTCCACTCCGGGATCACAAATAATTTCCCCTGCACCAGGTTGCTCCTGTTCAACCACCAATGTATATCATTTTGGACCTCTGGAGTAGGAGAGAACCTCAGATTCAGGAGATCCAGATTCCTGTGCCAAGAGCAGATGATGAGTCTCTGGCGCGCTTTGGTGTGGGCCATAGATTAAGGTATCTCGTCCACGGGGGACACCATGCAACCCGCAAGTGTCATTATCACGGTGCCCGTGCTTTGTGCAGCGGGCTGTGACATTCTGACTGTTAGTTTGCATTACCTCTTACTGATTGGCTAGTACCTTTTGTCGCTGCCCAGTGATGGCCTTTATATACCCTGTCATTTCCACGTTAAGGTGCCCTTTCGTGGTGTATATGTTCCTGCATTCTGCTCCGTTATTACTGTTCGTGTATGACCTGGCCTGCCTGACGACGTTCCTGAGTTTGATGATCTTCAACTTCTCTGTTGCTGACCGTATCCAGCTGAGGACCCTCTCCGTTGCTGACCGTATCTGGCTGAGGCCCCGTCTTTGTTACCTACTGTATCTGGCTGAGGACCCACCCCGTTGCTGTCCTGGTCTGGCTGAGGACCCGCTTCCATTACCGATTGTATCTGGCTGAGAACCCAATTCCATTACCTACTTTGCCTGGCGGAGTACCCGTTCCGTGTCTGACCCTATCTGGCTACGAGTTTACTCGGTGTGCTGTCTGATCACACCTTGCCTTGCGTTTCCAGCATACCGCTTGGTGGTCTCCGTTTTGCTCTCGCTTTACTTGCGGTGGCTTGCTGTAATGCTAGTCAGTTGCGCCGCGTGGCGCTATATCTCTGTCTACCATTAAGCTAAGCATTCGTGCTATAGCTACTCTCCATACCGCCGTTGGCGCAGTGCACAAGCGAAGTACCGGTACAGTGCTATAGCACTGACTGTGTTACTCTGATCTCTCTGTGTCCACCTCTCTACATCGCTGGGCTCACTCCCTTTGGGAGTTGCAGTATATCAGGGCGTTACCTATTGACCCTTTGCGTACCTGGACGTTCCAGGTAGTGAGTTGCACATTTCCATCTGCAGGAGCCTCTGCTCAAGAGCCAGCGTTGCGTTTCATTATCCTCAGTAGCGGGGACACTGGTTGCCTACATTCCTATATTGTCAGTGCTGCGATCCACCCCTAGCATTCTAGGGATTTCCCTGGGGGTCAGACACAGAGCAGGTTCGTAGCCAAACTGGGTCATACACAGAGCAGTAGTTTACGGCCAGGCTTCCTGCAGGATGTCCACAATGGCCTTGCACCATTTGCATGCAGGATCAGGGTGCCATATCGCCAGGAATGTCCTGTGGGTAACTAGGTACTGTGACAGCACCTCCCCCTCAAAAGCCCCTCCTCCTCTGAGTCGGGCGGGGTTTATCTGGAAATCATAAGTGAAAATTGTGTACCAGAGTGGGAGCATGTACATCATTGTCAGGAACCCATGAATGCTCCTCAGGCCCGTAACCTTTCCAGTGAATGAAATATTGTAGGCGCCCTCGAACCATACGGGAATCCAAGATGTTTTAAACCTCATACTCCTTGTGCTCTGCAACTCTCACGGGAGCCGGGTGGACAGGAGCTGTTGTATACCGGTTGCAGACCAAGGGCTTTAACAAGGAAACATGGAAAACATTGTGAATCTGCGTATGAACAGGGAGCTCTAGAGTGTAAGCCATTGGATTGACTTTGCACAACACCCGGAAAGGACCAATGAAAATGGGTCCCAGTTTGCCACAAGGTACCTGAAGGTGCAGGTTGCGAGTAGATAGCCATACCCTATCGCCTACCTGAAAGGTAGGTGCTGGCAGTCGCCTACAATCGGCCTGCCTCTTTTGTCGCTGCATAGAATCCCGTAGGGAATGCTGAACCTGAACCCAGGAGGAACGGCGAGCCCTTAGATGCTCATCAAGAGCTGGAATATTCTGTGCTTGGAAGCACTCAGGGAGCACCGAGGGTTGAAACCCATAATTGACCAGGAAGGGAGAGGTCTTAGTAGAAGAGTTTAGCACAGAATTCCGGGCAAACTACATCCAAGGAAACAGGTTAGCCAAATTGTCGTGGTGGTCAGAGATGTAACAGCGGTGGAACTGTTCTAAGGCTTGACTGGCTCTCTCGGCCGCACCATCAGATTGCGGGTGGTATGCCAAAGAGAATGCCAATGCCAACTGAATACCCAACTGGGCACAAAAGCACTTCCAAAGTCTAGACACGAATTGACTGCCTCTGTCGGATACAATGACCTTAGGAATACCATGTAAACGGAAGACCTCTCTAGCGACGATCATTGCCAATTCCTGTGCAGAAGGAAGCCCCTTTAGCGGAACAAAGTGGGCCATCTTGGAAAATGTATCCACAATCATTAGAATGACTGTATATCCATTAGAACATGGAAGTTCTACCAAGAAATCGATAGACAGGTGTGACCAGGGACGATTCCCATTAGCCACTGTCCGTAACAGACCCACAGGTAAATGTCTTGGTGACTTAGTCTGGGCACAATTTGCATAAGCTGCTGTGAAGGCAATACAATCGGATCTGAGACTAGGCCACCAGAAGACTCGAGATAAAGACCAAATCAGTTGGTCACGTCCAATGTGACAAGCAATCTTAGAAGCAACATATGTCTCCAGCAGCTTAATGTGTAACTATGCTAGAACAAAACACCGACCATAGAGCGTTTCTGTGGGAACCGAGTTTTGCTCAGGTAAAATCTCCTCTCCCAGAGGAGAAGTGATGCAAGTATGTATCATAGCAAGTATGCGATACGCAGGAATGATCGGAGAGGGAGGAACTTCATCTCTTGAAGTGGAACAAAACTGGCGAGACAGAGCATCAGCTTTAACATTTTTTGGACCCAGGAAGGTACAAGACAACAAAGTTGAAATGGGACAAAAACAGTGCCCATCTGGCCTGTCTAGAAGACAGGTGTGTGGCTTTGGATAGATAAATCAAATTCTTGTGATCCGTCAGGATCAGAATTGGAGACCTGGTGCCTTTCAAGAGATGTCTCCACTCCTTCAAAGCCAGAATTATTGCCAACAATTCTCTGTCTCCAATCTGATACAACCTCTCAGCCTTGGACAATTTTTTTTGAGAAGTATCCACATGGGCGTAGGGCCTCCCCGGAACGGAATGTTGTGACAACAGCGCGCCTACCCCAATCTCCGAAGCATTCACCTCCCATGTGAAAGGCAAGGAGGGATCAGGATATACTAAAATCCGTGCTGCAGAAAAAGCGGCCTTCAGATCCTCAAAAGCCTTGATGGCTGTCATGGATTCAAGAACGAGAACTGGACCAGTACTGAAGGTAACGCAATCTTATTTAAGGTACACAGCGTACAGAACAACGGTAACAGCAAGAACACCAGGCAAAGTAGAGGATGTCAGGAAGGACAGTGCTGCTGTAGTGGTACTGACTGAGTTCCTGAAGGCAAGAGGAGGGAAACCGTCTCAGGTCCGCACCTGAGGATCACTACAGGTCCGCACCTGAACAGACAAGATCCTGATTAGGTACTGAGATACAGGTCCGCACCTGTATAGACAACGTACTAGGGTAGGCAACTGCACTACAGGTCCACACCTGAATGCCACAGATAAGTACAGAAACGAGAGGAAGTCCACCAGAGCCAACAAGGGCACCCAGTAAGTTATCCACTTGAGCGCTGGTATGCTGGGTGCGCACTGGACAACCCCAGGCAACGCCAAGGTGGGTAGTCAGACAATCCGGAATGGAAAAGAGCGAAATGTAACCCAGACCCACAGGTTTGCACCAGATTGGATGTCAGACAAGCCAAGGATCATACATGGAGCGAATAGTGAGTCAGAGCCACACGTCAACACCAGATCGGGTACTCGGACAAGCCTAAGGTCATACACGGAACGGTTAGTCAGCCAGAGCCGCAGGTTTGCACCAGACTGGATGTCAGACAAGCCAAGGGTCATACACAGAGCCGGTAGTCAGACAGAGCCACAGGTCAACACCAGAACAGATAGTCAGACAAAACCGGTTAATACACAGAGAGCAACAGAGCACAATTGCACTGGAACACCGCGAAAGGGCAACTGAAGTGGTGTCTAGGCAGTTTATAAACAATTTGCTCCACCCCAAGAGGTGGAGCAGAAAATGTGATTTCCCTTTAAGAGCTGGGTCACGACGTCATCAGGTAATCCCTGTGACGTGCGCCCGAGTTCTGATGTGACTGGAGCCACCAGAGGGAGCAACAAGGACACCAGGGCACACCAGCACTCCTGACAAGCCGGCAAGCCGCGAGGACACAGAAGCCGGCTGCCTACAGGGTCTGGCGGTTGGCTGTGAGGTAAGCAACCGCTTACAGTACCTCCCCCTCAACTCCCCCTCCCCCGCGAGAGTGGACGAGGCTTAGAAGGAAAACGAGAGTGAAATCTCCGTATGAGAACAGGAGCATGCATATCAGTGGATGAGACCCAAGAATGTTTTTTAGGGTCCATAACCTCTCCAGTGTACAAGATATTGTAATCGACCCCGTACCCAACCAGAGTCGAGAATGCTTTGTACTTCAAACTCCTCGTGATCTGCAGCTCTCTAGGGAGCCAGGCGTACAGGAGCTGAGGTATGCCGGTTGCAGATCAAGGGTTTCAATAAGGAAACATGGAATACATTATAAATTCGCATATTGACCAGCAGTTCCAGGGATAAGCGACAGGACTGATCCTACGCAAGACACAGAAGGGACCCAAAAATTGAGGATTTTCTACAAGGTATTTGTAAGTTCAAGTTTCATGTGGATAGCCAGACTCTCTCCCCCACCTGAAACACCGGTGCTGGTAGCCGTCTACGATCGGCCTGACTCTTTTGCTGCTGAGTGGACCATTGCAAGGTTCTCTGAACCTGTACCCACGTGGAACGGAGTTCCCTTAAATGCTCCTCTAGAGCTGGAATATTCTGTGCCTCAAATGACTCAGGAAGCCATAGTTAATCATGAACGGAGAAGTCTGAGTCGAAGAGTTCATGGCACAATTCCGGGCAAACTCCGCCCAAGGTAACAGGCTCTCCCAGTCATCGTGATGGTCCAAAATATAGCAAGGCAAGTACTGTTCCAAGGCCTGGTTTGATCTCTCGGCCGCACCCTTAGACTGAGGGTGACAGGTGGAGGAGAAGGAGAGTTGGATACCCAATTGTGCACAAAAGGCTCTCCAAAATCGAGACAAAACTAGCTACCCCTGTCCGACACAATTACTTCTGGCACCCCATGGAGCCGAAAAACCTCCTTGGTGAAGATCTTAGCCATTTGCTGAGCAGTAGGCAATTCTTTGAGGGCTACAAAATGAGCCAATTTCGAAAAACTGTCTACAATCATCAGAATAACCGTGCAGCCCTCGGAAACCGGTAATGCCACCATAAAATCAGTGGAAATGTGCGACCATGTAAGCCCCCATTAGGCACTGGATAACAGTATATAAATATGTTCAGGGCCCATACAAAGGGCTCTCCAAAGACCTGTTCATTAACAGAACAGTACACAGGACAAGGGGCCACCCGCTTAGACTCGAGGAAAGGAGATTTAATCTACAACAGCTGAAGGGTTTCTTTACAGTAAGGACAATAAAGGTATGGAATTCACTGCCTGAGGAGGTGGTGCTATCGAAAACATTAGATGCCTTTAAAATGGGCCTGGATACTTATTTAAAAGAGCATAACATAGAGTGCTATGTACGTTAGTATTGAGATGAATATTTAGTTGGGGCTTGTTGATCCAGAGAGAAATCTGATTGCCATTTGGAATCAAGAAGGAATTTTTTCCCCCCATTCAAGGCAGAATTTTAAATTGCTAATTGAGGGGTTTTTTTGCCTTCTTTTGGATCTACGATGGTAAACAGGAATAGGAAAAGGTTGAACTAGATGGACGCAAGTCTTTTTTCGACCTAAATTACTATGTTACTATGGAAGGTGCCTAGAAGTCTTGGCAGTTGCACAAGTCTGGCAAGCTGCTATGTAAGCAGACACATCAGTACGGATACCAGGCCACCAAAATAGTCGTGATACAGACCAAAGCAACTGATCTTGTCCAATGTGCCCAGCAGCCTTGGAAGAGTGATATGTTTCCAATAATTTTGCCCTTAAGCCCTCAGGCACAAAGCATCTCCCTTGCGGTTTCTCGGCCGGGGCCGTACCTTGAGCAGCCAAAATCTCTGTCCCCAAGGGAGATGTAATACTGGTGCGAATAGTAGCAAGGATACAATCCGGAGGGATCACCGGTGTAGGATCGCAATCCTCTTTAGACAAGGTCCCGAACTGATGGGACAGAGCATCACATTCTTGGTACCCGGCAGATAAGAAACTATGAAATTAAAGCGGGATAAAACAAAACCCACCTAGCCTGTCTGGAAGACAGAAATTTAGCCTCGGATAGATACGTCAAGTTCTTGTGGTCAGTGAGAATAAGAATAGGCACAGAAGTGCCTTCGAGTAAATGCCGCCATTCACGAAGTGCCAGAATAATGGCTAACAGCTCGTGGTCACCAATGTCATACAGAGTATCAGCCTTAGACAGTTTGCGAGAGAAGAAGCTACTCGGCATGAGTGGTGCCTCTGGAGAAGACTGCTGAGACAGGATGGCACCTACTCCCGCCTCAGACGCGTCAACCTCCAAAGTAAACGACAATTTCAGATTCGGATGCCGTAGTACTGGTGCAGCGGCAAAAGCAGCATTTAAGCTTTCAAAAGCCTGTAAAGCCTTCGGGGACCATTCAGAAGCGTTAGCACCCTTGTGCTTCATGTCAGTACGGGGTATGACAATCGTAGAGAACTGACTTATAAATTACTGTAGTAATTAGCGAGCCCCAGGAAACGCTGAATCGCTTTAAGTCCCATGGGAAGGGGCCATTGGAGTACTGCTGAAAGCTTCCCGGGGTCCATAGCCAGCCCAGAAGAGGAGATCACATAGCCCAGAAAAGTTACTTGTGACTGATGAAACTCGCACTTTTCTAGTTTACAGAAAAGACTGTTGGCCCTTAAGAGTGACAACACCTTCGCAACATCCTTTCGGTGTTGTTCCAAATTCGCAGAGTGGATGAGGATGTCATCTAGGTAGACAACCACACACCTCAACAACAGGTCCCTCAAAACATCATTAATGAACTCCTGGAAGACAGCGGGAGCATTGCAAAGACCAAAGGGCATTACCAAGTATTCGTAATGCCCACTCCTGGTGTTAAACGCTGTCTTCCACTTATCGCCCTTACGGATACGCACCTGATTATAAAGCTGCCCGAAGGTCTAGCTTGGTAAAGACCATTGAACCTCGCAACTGGTCAGACAGCTCCATGATCAGAGGTATCGGATTTGCGTTCTTGACCATGAGTTTGTTAAGACCTCGAAAATCAATAAATGGCCTCAACTCGCCATCCTTCTTCTTAACAAAGAAGAACCCTGCCCCAGCCTGGGATGAGGATTTCCGAATAATCCCTCTGGCGAGAGTATCAGCCCCGTACTCCTCCATAGCCCGATTCTCTGCCATGGAGAGATGGTATACGAGACCCCTCGGAGAAACAGCCCCTGGCACCAAGTCAACAGAGCAATTGTACGGCCTATGAGGAGGTAAAGTTGTGCCCTGTATCTTGTAGAATACATAACGGAAGGCTTGATACTCCTCAGGTAAAGCAGAGGAGAGAGAGGAGGAGGAGGAGGAGGAAGCCATGCCTAAAATTCTGATAGGACGAGTCAAACACGAAAACACAAATGTCGCAACTGTGCCAGTCCATTCTGGGGTTATGTTTTTGGAGCCATGGAAACCCCAGGATGACAGCATAATGAGGAGAGTTTGGGTTCCCCCCCTCCTAGCTCTGAACCCGGAGGCATGGGAGGAGCGGGAGGAATGGGTGGGCAACAGAAATTTGGAGCCAAACGTGCCGGAGGACTCCGTATGTGTTCCTTAAAGGAGGGTCTCTCCCTGATACAGGTGTTGATCAATATGGTAAATGAGATCAGTTGGTCTAAGTCTGAAGGCAACTCTCTGGCCGCAATCTCATCTTTAATGACATAACTTAATCCCTGAGAGAAAGCGGCTACCAGCGCCTCATTATTCCAACCTACTTCTGCTGCCAGTGTGTGAAACTCAATCGTGTACTTGGCCACCGTACGACTGCCCTGGTGGATAGATATAAGATGTTTAGCAGCAAAGGCAGAGCGGGTGAGTACGTCAAACACCCGTTTTAATGCAGACACATTCCTTCCATGCCCGACAAAATTGAGACCAACAGTCCGACTTTACTGCACTCATTGGGGAACGCTTGCAGTACTATCTCCATGTAAACGCCCTGGGTCTGCGCTGGGTCTCTCCCATACCGCTCAGGAAGTAGAGCTCGACAGGAAAAACCCCTGATCATGCCTGTATCAGGGGCTGCTTGTACTACCGGTGCTGTACTAACTGAGAAGGCCACCGGTTGTTCGACAGGACAGTCAAGGTGAGCAGTACGGTTGAACAGTGTTTGCAGAGCCATCGTAATCTGATCAATATGTTGTTCCTGAGCCTCAACCCTGCTTAGTAAGTGCTGGACAGAGGGGTTACCAGTACCGTCCGTAGACATGGTCCTTTCGTACTGTCATGGACTCAAGAACGAGAACTGGACCAGTACTGAAGGTAACACAATCTTATTTAAGGTACACAGTGTACAGAACAACGGTAACAGCAAGAACACCAGGCAAAGTAGAGGATGTCAGGAAGGACAGTGCTGCTGTAGTGGTACTGACTGAGTTCCTGAAGGCAAGAGGAGGGAAACCGTCTCAGGTCCGCACCTGAGGATCACTACAGGTCCACACCTGAACAGACAAGATCCTGATTAGGTATTGCGCTACAGGTCTGCACCTGTATAGACTACATACTAGGGTAGGTAACAGCGCTAGAAGTCCGCACCTGAATGCCACAGATAAGTACAGTAACGAGAGGAAGTCCGCCACAGCCACCAAGGGCACCCACTAAGTTATCCACTGGAGCGCTGGTATGCTGGGTGCGTAGTGGACAACCCCAGGCAATGCCAAGGTGGGTAGTCAGACAAGCTGGAATGGGACAGAGCGAACCGTAACCCAGACCCACAGGTTTGCACCAGATTGGATGTCAGAGAAGCCAAGGATCATACACGGAGAGGGTAGTCAAACAGAACCACAAGTCAACACCAGATCAGGTACTCGGACAAGCCTAAGGTCATACACGGAACGGTTAGTCAGCCAGAGCCGCAGGTTTGCACCAGATTGGATGTCAGGTAAGCCAAGGGTCAGACACGGAGTGGGTAGTCAGACAGAGCCACAGGTCAACACCAGATCGGATAGTCAGACAAAACCTGTTAATACACAGAGAGCAGCAGAGCACAACTGCACTGGAACACTACGAAAGGGCAACTGAAGTGGTGTCCAGGCAGTTTATAAACAAACTGCTCCACCCCAAGAGGTGGAGCAAAAAATGTGCTGACAGGGGGAGCAACAAGGAGACCGGTCGCCTGTAAGGACACCAGGGCGCACTGGCACTCCTGACAAGCGCGGCAAGCCGCGAGGACACAGAAGCCGACCACCTACAGGGTCTGGCGTTTGGCTGAGAGGTAAGTAACCGCTTATAATGGCCTCTTGTGACCACTCGTCAGTCTTAGCTCCCTTACAGGTCATCTCGGCAAGTGGTTTGACAGTAGAAGATAAGTTACAGATGAACTTCCTATAATAATTAGCGAATCCCAGAAATCTTTGAATAGCCTTAAGGCCCATGGGACAGGACCAATTAAGTAGAGCAGACAATTTCTGAGGATCCATGGCAAACCCAGAAGCAGAAATAATATAGCAGAGAGAAGTGACCTGGGATTTGTGGAATTCACATTTCTCAAGCTTGCAAAACAACTTATTTTCGCGTAGGAGGCTTAGAACCTTGTATACATCGGCCTGGTGGGTCTCCAGAGTAGGAAAATGAATCAGGATGTCATCCAAATAGACGACCACACAACTTTGAAGGAGTTATCTCAGAACATCATTAATAAATTCCTGGAAGACAGCTGGGGCGTTACAAAGTCCGAAGGGCATAACCAAGTATTCGTAATGCCCACTAAGGGTATTGAAGGCTGTCTTCCATTCATGCCCTTCTTTGATACGAGCCAAGTTATATGCAGCTCTTAGATCAAGCTTAGTGAATATTTTAGAACCCTTGACCCGATCAAAGAGTTCAGTAATCAAGTGAATGGGATACGCATTCTGCACCAATATCTTGTTTAACCCACGGAAGTCAATGAATGGACGTAGCTCTCCGTCCTCTTTTTTGACAAAAAAAAAAATTAAAAAAAAAATCCAGCACCAGCGGGAGATGTGGATTTGCGAATTATACCTCTGGCCAACGCATCAGAAACATATTCCTTCATGACCTTGTTTTCCTCTACAGACAGAGGGTACACGCGACCCCTAGGAGGGGTAGAGCCGGGCAACAGTTCCAAAGTACAATCGTAAGGTCTGTGTGGAGGTAAGGCTCCAGCCTGATTTTTACTGAACATGTCAAAGTAGGCATACTCCTCAGGAAAGAGTGTATTCGAGGCCTGTGTGGCTCTCACAGGACAAGCTAGACAAGACTTTGCACAACGCGGAGACCAGGATAGAACTTTACATGTGTGCCAATCCATCCCGGGGTTGTGTTTCTGCACCCACAGAAACCCCAGGACAATGGCATGATGTGGTGAATTAATCACCTGAAACCTCAGAGTCTCAGCACATAGGGTTCCGACCCTCAGGGTTAGTAGTGTGGTTTCAGAGTAATGTGTGCAGGTTGTAGAAGTCTACCATCAATGGCCTCTACTGCCAAAGGAGACTCGAGTGGTACCAATGGAATACATTTGATGGCTGCAAATTCCGCATCCATAAAGCAGCCTGCGGCCCCGTGTCCAGAAACAGGTTTATTTGGCCAATAAATACAGGCCTCTAATACTGGCTTATTCGACAAATTTTCTTAGGACAGTGAAATACCACCAATCACCTGTCCCCTTCCGGTTCTAACGTTTGAGCATCACTCTGGACAGACCGGACAGGATCGCAGCAGATGTCCAGATTTACCACAATAGAAACAAAGGCTCTCCCTCCTCCTAAAGGCTCTCTCCTCCCTTGACAATCGAGTGGCCCCACCATTCTAGGGTTACCACTCTCCGAGGCTAGATCAGGAGGTATGGAAGGCGAAGGAGGATAGGGTGGGTCAGAAACGTGTGGAGGGACCTCACCAAGCTGCCTGATCCACAACAGCTGACCTCCCTCTGACCACAGCATTGACTTGCATAGGCTTTGCATCATCTGAGACAAATCTAGGAGGCAAGGGAGGATTAGCGTAACAGGAAGACCCCTTGCCTGAGGACCTTTAAATAATGCCAGCCAGGCCTATTAAAGTCTTTTTTAAAGGAGTTCACAAACTCCACAAAATTATGCACAATGGGTTTATTCGTCTCCCATAATGGTTTGGCCCATGCCAAAGCCCTGCCCATAAGGAGGGAAATTAGGAAGCTAACTCTACTGCGCTCATTAGGAAAGGCATAGGGTACCAGTTCAAAATATATGCCCAATTGATTAAGAAAGCCACGGCAACCATCTGGGTCTCCACCATAACGTTGTGGGAGTTGGGCAGAACCCGTCAACCTTTGGACCGTACCAGCATCATTGGAAATAGGAGGTAATGGTGCCCGAGAAGGATCGGAGGGGGCCACCAGCTGGGTAGAAATTTGTTCAAGGTTTGCAGTACACTGCAAGACTGTTTGCATGGCTAAAGACAACTGATCAAGGCATTGACTCAGTGTCTCTATCCTGTCCAGGATACTTTGGAATACCATATTACTATCACCATCAGAACTCGTGGCCCTTGCGTACTGTCACGGCTGCTCAAGGAGGCTCAGAGTCAGTACGGTATAGTAAATCAAGTTTATTGAAATAAACCAACAAAGAAATAGGCAATAAGCAAGCAGAGAGTAATAATAGCAAGCCGAATACAGAAATAATAGGCTGGGTCATAGACCTCCCTGCTGGAGACTAGGCCAAGGCCACTCACAATACAAGGACATGTAATGAACAGCAGTAGAAAACAGAAGAAAAAACAGCACAGAAGGAATTCCTCTAAATGTAGTATTTTTGGTACTGGATAACCTTCACCTTCACCACATGCTCTGCAAGTAAAGTACTCACTTGTTTGAGAGGTTTGAACTGCCTCTCAGTTCAACAGCATCCCTGGTACACAACCCCAGGACGGTTTTCTCCTTTTCTGTCAGTGGGTCTCCCTCTTTCCTCTGTGTGGCTTCTCCACAGGATACACTTTGATCCTCCACAATGTTTTTCCTTTCAACTATTTTACTTAGTATAGGGTCTACCCTCTTGACAGAATATCAGATTACTCTAGTGATCTTTTATATATGTACATCACTATATATAGAGAAACACGTGGGTACTAATCTTTTTTCAAAGATTTATTCCAGTATATAAAAAAAATTAATATAGAATATTAAAAAGCAATTGCTTTCAAAATACACAATAATATAAAAACACTATAAAATAACGCTCTACGCGTTTGTGAAATCTTATCACTTCTTCGGGAGAATTTAGCAAATGGTCCTCATTCATCTTACCTTCAATATTTATGCCACAATATTTCCTATTATCCTTTTCCTTTTTCCCGCCATTTGAGATTCTATAGCGGTTTCTCTTTACACCGGAATATGTCCGTCCTTCCCATAATGCGTCATGCAGCTCACTTGTGGAGCGCAACTAACGTACATACACCGCCACTGTCATAGATAGGATGCTGGACTCTATTGTCCATGCCCTCCACTTCTGGAGTCGTGCGTTCCATTAAGACTCAAGGTGATCTGCCTTACTTAGCCCATCCCACAACTCGATTCCAGTGCTATTGCACTTACGATCTTATTGTTTTGTGGCTGACATCATCACTTGAGTTTCATGCTGCACACTCCGTTTGTGGAACGACTATACCTCTATCACATGGTCCTACCGTGAATCACTCCATTGCCAATCTCCTCTCGTGGGTTACACTAAGCATAAGATACCTTACCTTCCACTTAGTATATTTATGGGAGGTCTTTTTTTCGAATTTCTTTCTGGACTTATATTCTGGCATAACATTGATTGCAAGGATTTATTTCCTTACTAGTTGAACAGCCCGTTACACGGGCCACAGTGCCACTGCCACCCGGTCGCGGGGCAGTCACGCGCAGTAGACTGCCCACACCACGGCTGATACACAGCTGGCCACTCCTTCGGAGCTCCCAGCTCTGTATCAGCCGCGGCGCAGGCAATCTCTACTGCGCATGACTGCAGCACGCTCAGCAGTCTCTACTGCGCATGTCGTGGCGTTACACACGATTTAGCAAATTATTATATAGGATATCTTATATTTGAATCAGAACATAAATCACATTTTCCACTTGGCTCCAAAAGGGACTGACAGCGCAGGCGCATGGACATCACTGTGACGAGATGTCCGTGCTTCCTGCTCCTGTGAGCATCGGTAAAACGGAGAAATCTTTGGAACCAGGTAATATTTCTGGCGACTAGCGCCACTAAGCAGCTAGTCGCCAGATGAAGAATGAATGCATGTTAAGTTATTGCGGGGTGGTAGTTCCCCTTTAAGAGTGTCCATAGTCCACTTAATAGCCAAACACTCCTTTTCGACCACAGCATAGCGCTGCTCTCGGGGCAATAGTTTCCGGCTCAAGTACAAGACGGGATGCTCTTCCCAGTCTATGTACTGTGAAAGTACTGCCCCCAAACCCACCTCAGAGGCATCAGTCTGCAAGAAGAATTCTTTCTTGAAGTCAGGTGCCACCAGGATAGGTTGTTGACACAGTGCAAAGCGAAGATCCGAAAAGGAGTCCTCTGCTTTGCTGTACCACCTAATCATGTCCAGACATTTTGCTTTAATGAGGTCAGTGAGGGGACAAGCTCTGGTCGCAAAATGCGGTATAAACTGGCGGTAATAACCAACCAGTCCCAGAAAGGCCCTAACCTGCTTTTTCCTAAGGGGCAGAGACCAGTTCTGTATGGCCCCCACTTTGTCAAACTGGGGTTTTACTAACCCTCTACTAACCACGTAACCCAGGTACTTGGTCTCTGCCAACCCAATACGACACTTAGATGGGTTAGCCCAGCTTTTCTGAAGGTGTCTAACACCGCTTCTACTTTTCGCAGGTGTGAGTCCCAGTCTGTGCTATGAATTATAATGTCATCCAGATATGCAGCTGTATACTGGGCATGAGGTCTGAGCAATTTATCCATTAACCTCTGAAATGTCGCTGGGGATCCATGCAGACCAAAAGGCATTACTCTTTACTGGAATAGACCGTCAGGTGTAGCAAATGCTGTTTTCTCTCTGGCCCGCTCACATAACGGTATCTGCCAATAACCTTTTGTCACATCCAATACAGACAGAAACCTGCCATTTGCTAACCTCTCTACCAACTCATCCACCCAGGGCATGGGGTAGGTGTCAAACTTTGAAACTTCGTTTAACTTTCTGAAATCATTACAAAACCAGGCTTGGATACTAGAACTATTGGGCTGGACCAATTACTTTGAGATGGTTCGATCACCCCGAGTTCAAGCATTTTCCTGACCTCAGCCCTTACAGCTTCCCTTCTTGTCTCAGGAATTCTGTATGATTTAGCCCTAATGGTAACCCCTGGCTCTGTAATAATGTCATGGGCTATTTCCTGGGTTCTGACAGGGATTGGTGAGAAGACATACTTATTCCTCTCAATCATGCTCCTAGCCTCCTCTGCTTGTTCAGATGTCAGCTCTGTAGAAACTGCCACAGGCTGTTCAGGGGCCAGGGAGTCATCCTTTAGGTCACCCACCACAACTGCACAGGCTTCCCTATCCCTCCACGGCTTAAGAAGGTTTAGGTGACGCACCGCCTCCTTCTTACAGCGATCTGGCTGACTAACCTTATAATTTACAGGACTTATTTTTTCCAGAATTTCATAGGGTCCCTGCCACTAAGCGAGAAGTTTACTTTCTGCTGTGGGGACTAGAACCACTACGCGGCCACCCCTTTTAAACTCTCTCACTATAGCCTTCTGGTCATAGTGGAATTTCTGGGTGCCCTGAGCCTGTTCCATGTGCTGGCGAACAAGAGGAACAATTCGGGCCTTATGCTCCTGTATTTGTTCCACATGTTGTACCATATTAGTCCCCGGGACTCCCTGTTCCGCCGATGTTTCTCTAAGGACATCTAGTATCCCCCTGGGGTGCCTATCATATAGAAGCGAAAAAGGGGAGAAGCCAGTGGAGCTTTGGGGAATCTCTCGGACAGCAAACAATAAGTAGGGAAGCAGTAGGTCCCAATCCTTTCCATCCCTACTAACCACTTTTCTCAACATCCCTTTTAAGGTGCGGTTAAATCTTTCTAGCAGCCCGTCTGTTTGGGGATGGTTATCACGGTTCCCGTGCTACACTGTCAATCAGGGTTGTGCTATCTGTGCATTGGAGGATGCTGATTGGCCCGCCCAGGATGTGCCTTTATACTCTGGGGCTTGGGCACTTGTGATTTGCCCTTTCGTGGTGTTCCAGTATCTGCGCCTTGTTGCTGTGTTCCAGTTCTCCAGTGTACCGACCCGGCTTGTCTGACTCTTCTGTTGATCCTGCTCCAGTGTACCGACCCGGCTTGTCTGACTCTGCCGTTGATCCTGCTCCGTGTATGACCCGGCTCTGGCTGACGACCCTGCTCTGTGATTGATCCGGTTCTGGCTGATGATCCTGCTCCGTGTATGACCCGGCTCTGGCTGACGACCCTGCTCTGTGATTGATCCAATTCTGGCTGATGATCCTGCTCCGTGTACGACCCGGCTCCGGTAGACGACCTTGCTCCGTGACTGATCCTGTTCTTCGGCTGTTGTTCCTGCTGTGCTCCGGTTCCGGTTATCACCTGTTCCAGTCTGCTGTTCCGGTGTACCTGCACAGCCCGGTCGCGTCTGCGACATTCTGATCACTTGGTGCCTCGCTATTCCTCTCACTACTCTAGCTGAGATTAAGATTGCTTTGCCATTCCTAGTACGCTGCGGTGTTCCGGTACAGAACCTGTTAACTCCTGCAGTGCTTCGTAGTCTCAGTCTTGTGCCTCAGGTCTTGCCAAGCATACACTCATCAGTTAAGAGCCACTCCTTCTGTACCTCTGATACGCTTCACTACCTTCTGCAGAGAGTTGCCGGTCCGGTGTTCGGTGTGCACCGTGACCGCGCCTGTGGGCATTGCTATCCGTTCGCTCTTGCTGGGAAAGTTCCGTACGGCACCGGAGGGGTGTCCTGGCTCCGGCCTACTGACGTACAGAGGATACGCTATCCATCTGCACTGTCCAGTGCTTGGCTCTCAGTGCTTGTGCATTCGATACCACTATTTGACATCCAGGAGGTGTCAGGGCACTATCCATTGGGTACATGCAGAGTTAACTTCCAGTCTCAGTTAAGGGCGGCTCAGGTTCTTGTACTTCAGTTTGGCAATAGCACTTCTTCATATCCCACGGTGGTGGTATTTACTCAGCTCTGGCACTTGTGCCTTCCGTTTCTATTTGAGAGTGAATTCAGTACAGACACCTTGCTCCAGCTTTGTGATTCAAGAACTGTGTTCCAGAGACTGCTACTTAGTTCCAGCTTTGTGACTCAAGAACTATTACCCAGAGACTATTATATATCCTGGGCGTTGGCCAAACTAGGACTGAGTTCTCCTCTTGCACTTGTTAACCCTTTGGGGTCATTTACTATCTATCCATTGTACAGTATTATTTTCTGTACTGCATTCACTCTGTTCGTGTTTGCTAGTTCTGCTATTCCTGTACTAGTCCCTAGGGGCATTGTATTACTCCTTGATTCAATAAACTGTGTTTTTACTTTACACCCTGGTCTGAGTGTCAGAAAACCGTTACAATGGTATACAGAGGTTTTCAAAGCACGTATGGCAAACAGCTGACATAACTTCTTCATAATTACGGGAAACAAAAGGGGTACCCTGTTCAGTATTTCTTTTGGTATACCAACCGTGAAAAAACATGGACCAATTCCTTTGCAATATTTTTGGCATTAGCCTTGCACAGTGGAATGGCCTCAGGATATCGAGTTGCATAATCGAGAATCACTAAAATATACTGGTGTCCTCAAGCAGATTTCTCTAACGGACCTACCAAGTCCATGCCAATCCTTTCAAAGGGCACATCAATTATTGGGAGGGGTACGAGTGGGGCCCTTAATCTGGGTTTTGGGGAAGACAGCTGGCATTCTGGGCAAGAAGCACAATACCTTTTAACCTCCTCATGTACCCCTTGCCAAAAGAACCATCTAAGCACTCATTCTTGAGTTTTTCTGGCCCCCAAGTGTCCCCCAAAGAGATGAGAATGGGAAAATCAAGCACCTTTTGGGTATAGGAGGAAGGCACAATCAGCTTTTCGATCTCCTGGCCTTCATCTGTGGTTAATCTGTAAAGGAGGTCATTCTTGAGAATGAAATAGGGATAACCCCTTTCTGGTTAACCCTCTACAGGCACTCCATTCACCTCTACTACTCTGCTCCTAGCATTTTGCAACAACGGATCATTTGCCTGGTCTCAACCAAAGCTAGCACTGGTAGTGCCCAATGTTCTTGGATCACTCCCACTGGACTCTCTGCCTTGTTCTGTGCCAGATTCCCTTTGTTCACCCACTATATCATTTGCATCATATTGCGTGGCCACACCTTTACTAGTACGTTTCCCACACTCATTCAACAACACTTCATTTATGGCATTATTAAACCTTAACCTGTTCCCCCTACGCTCCCGTCTGGTTTTACCTCTTTTTGGGTTAGCAACATACAAGTCGGGGTGGGTAAAGGGAAAAATTTCGTGGATACCACTGCCTTCTTGTTTGCCCTCAGGTTCACCCTGTTTTAACCCCATTTGGGCCTGTAAAAGGATGTGGAAGCCAGGAAAGTTCCTTCTTATGACTAGGGAATAGGGTAACTGCGGTTCAACTACTGCTGAGATTTTATCCAGTCTACCCTGCAAAAACAACTCTATGTTGGCAGTAGGATAACGTACAGTGCTCCCATGAATACAAAGTACCCCCATTGTTTTATGCTTTTGTATGTGAGTAGGCTTGACTAAGCCTCCTGCTACCAGAGTTAAGGCACTACCAGAGACAAGTAGTGCCTGTATATCCTGGTTGTGTATCTGGACGGATACTGTGAAGATATGTGAACCTTCCACTATGCCTGCCAAACATAGTCCACAAAACTCATGGGAGTTTCCCCTAACCCACGCTGCATCAGCTCTGGAATGTTAGGGCACTTGGCCCTGACATGTCCTTTTCTACCACACTCAAAGCAGGTTATGGGGTTTTCAACCAAGCGGTCATCTCTCATAGGAGTGTGGTTCTTGGAGTCTATTTTGTGCAGATGTGCTCCAGATCTGAACTCTGCTTCAGGTTCGCTCCTTCGGATCTTTGGTCTCTGGTTCATCCCAAGCGACTTAGTTGAAGATTTTTCCAAGTCCTTTGCAGAAAGTACCTTTCCACCTGAGCCACCGTGCTATCATAATTCGTGGGCTTACCTTGACTGACCCACTCACGAGGGCCACTGGGAAGCTCTCTCAAATATCTGTCAAGCACCAGGATTTCTATAATCTGAGCAGGACTTTGTGTCTCTGGTCTGAGCCATTTCTGGGCCAGATGAATTAGGTCAAACATCTGGGATCTGGGAGCCTGTCCCTCTTTAAACTGCCATTTATAGAAGCGCTGGGCTCTCACAGTCGCAGTCACGCCCATCCGGGCCAAAATTTCAGCTTTTAGTCATGGGTAGTCTGCAACGGCTTCCTCTTCTAGGTCATAATACGCTTTTTTTGCTTCTCCTAGGAGAAAAGGAGCAATAATTACTACCCACTGCTGTGGAGGCCAGACTTCACGGCTGGCTGTTCGTTCAAATGCCAGCAGATAGGTCTCCACATCATCTTCTGGAGTCATTTTCTGCAGGCAACTGCTTGCCCGTATCTTGCTGTCACCTCCTGTTCGTGCAGGCACTCCCTGCATAGAAAAGCATTCCAGGATATCTTTAAGGAGATCATGATCTGCTTTCTGTGCCTCAGTCAGAGCTCCAATTTGCAAGGCCAGTAGCCTGTCGGTCTCTTGTTGGGTTGCTGTTGAGGCTGCAACATGCTTGTAGCTCTCTTGTTGCACAGCAGGAGCCTGCAGTAGGGCCTTTACAACATCCTCCATTTTCTGTGAGTTCTGCACCTTTAACGCTTTTGTGACAGCGGAGCCGGTACAACAAGCATCCTACTTCTGACACCACTTGTGGTAAGGTCCCTTCAAACACGGTCAGAACAGCTAGGAGGATGTAACTTCAATGCAGTTTATTGTAAACAGCAACAACAAAAGAAAAGTCTCTTTCCAATTTTAGGGTATGCTTCCCCTTTAAATCAAACAGGTTTTTGACACCAAATAAAAAGTAAAGAAATAAACAGGCCTACTCCTTTCAGGAGGCTAACTCACAGTAGTTCCCTCACTACCAGTTACTGACCCAGCTACTCCGGGTTCCAGTATAAAAAAGTAAAATAAGAAGACATGCAATCTTTTCAGTTCAGAAGCTTGGTCACCATTCCTTGGTTTCAGAGGCAGACAGACAGCTTGCAGGTCTCCTAACACACTATCCCAGTGTAGTCTGACCACACCCTGCTCTTTCAGACCTACTATATAGGTCTGAGCTAATTAACTAGGATCAGGTGTGCTAGCAGAGGCAAAAGACAAAACTTAACCCTTTAATGCTGGGATAAACTGCTTGTTGTAGCCTATGGCTGACGTATACATGGTCCTGGACTCTGTCATAACCCATAATTTTAAATGCATCCAAACCACCTTTTTACAAGATAGAAAGAGGCTGGGAACTCCATGATCTCTTATACCACCTTTTATTTTTCTTCTGTGTTCCCCTATCATACTCCTTAAGTTTCTGATGGTCCTCCCCACATACTTCGCTCCACATCATGTAATTAACAGCACCAGGAACAGCAATCTTGATCGCGCGAACAGGAAACCAGGATGCTCAGGAACAGAGGAATGGCTCCAAATCAGTTTTAGTATAAGTGGGTCTCAGGTATGCACCTGCAGACTAGCGAGAACCCTCAGGCTCATAATGTGCAACAAGGAACCCCTCACACACACACCTGCTGCCAGGTGGGAACCCCTAGGCTAGAATACCAAAGGACCCAGAACCCTCAGACTGACGCTGCAGTCAGACCCAGGACCGTCAGCTTGGACACACAGAAGGCTATAGAACCCTCTGACACAAGGTCAGATAGTGGATGGCCAGGTACACACACTGTGGATCTCTCACAAGGTAGGCAGCCACAACATAGACCAGCCAGTGTGTTAGTTCCACAAGAAGTACTCAACAACGAGTCATACACAGAGCGGATTCGCAGCCAAACTGGGTCATACACAGAGCGGGTACGCAGCCGAACTGGGTCATACACAATGCAGGTTCGTAGCCAAACAGGGTCATACACAGCAGTTCTCTCAGCCAAATAGGTATACGGTAAGTGGCAACTACCACAAAGTAACAACAACGCAAGGGCAGATTGGGAATGTTGAAGCTGCCCTTTAACCCCTGAGAACAGGAAATAGCAAGGTGAAGCTAATTAGCAACAGGTATAAAACTAACACAAATGACATTTTGTGCATGACCTTCTGCCAGTAAACCCGCAGGCAGAGGTACAGCACTACTATAGCCCAGCTTGTGGGCACGGTCGCCATAGAACCAGCAGTAGTTTACGGCCAGGCTTCCTGCAGGACGTCCACAATGGCCCCACGCCATTTGCACGCAGGATCAGGGTGCTGTATCGCCAGGAACATCCTGCGGGTAGCTAGGTACTGTGACAAGGAGTAGCTGTTGTGCTCAATCTTCGATGGCAGTGACTTTGGATATTATGACTTTTTCTGCTTTCATCCCATTAACACCTATATAGGTTGCTATCATTAGCCCCAGACATGTTTATTTGTGCCGTACTCTGCGGCTTCTATACCCTCAAGTGGGGTTGGAACTCCCTCATGCATCTTATAGTTGATGGGGGACGTGGGGTGCCCTCTAGGGCCCGGAGGTTTGCCCGTGGTTCTGGCTGATAGACAGAACAAAGTATACTGCTTGGGGTTGTTCATAATTGTTTTTTTATGTATAGCTTTACTGATAAGTTTAGGGGGTTCACAAGCATATGGGATTATCTGCTTCATGTCACTGTTTATATGAGGTAAATTTCTTAGAGCATGATTCTACCTAATTAAGTTTTTTACTACTACGCATACAATTTTGTTTGATATATTTCTATCCACCTTCCCATTATATTGAAGCGTAGCTTTGTTACTTATAAGATATTTATGTTCAGAGGCTTAATGCTATAAGTCTAAACTAAAGATCTTTCATACTGCCCCCAGGACCTCTTTGAAGTCATCACGTATTAAACAGTCAGGGTATTGATCGCATTGTCCTTTCATCCTGGCCACGTATTTCTCCTTTCCAGCCTTGTGCTGCACCCTTTCTCTTATCTATTTACTCTATCCCTTCTTCTTGCTTCTTTTCTATCCTCTCTCTTTTCTAATCTTTGCAATTACCCTCCGGTTGCCTTACTGGTGACTGTATTAGCTATTATTTAGGCTGAGCAACATTTCTCTCTAAACTTGGTGATAAATGCTTGTCCTGGCTTGTATTCGTTTGGGCTCTCTTCATATTGAGTTATTGATATACCATTTATATTTGCCTGGAGCACCATGTGCGTGACTTGTTATCACGGTGCCCGTGATTGATGCATTTCCCTGTCTGTCACCAGTAGGGGGCTTCTATTGGCTGTCTGCATTTAGCCCGCCTCATATTGCCTATTTAAACCTGGATTGGGCACCCTTTGAGTGCCCTTTCGTGTTGTTTCTGACCTGTTTGCTATCACTATGTCCAGTGATGGTTGGGCCTCTGTTCCTGAGTTCCTGATTACAACTGTTCCAGTGTCTCCTGCATGCTGAGTTGTTCCAGTCCTGGTTCCGGCCTAGTACTCTGGGGTTGCAGTTCCTGCTGACCTTCTTCTCTGCTGTTTCCTGACCTGACTGATCGCTGCTGGTTCCTGTCATCTCCTCGCCTGCCTCCTGTGATCCTGGCGACCTTCTGCTTGGTCACGTCGGCGACATTGCTTGTTAGTCCCAGCGTGCGGACGCTGGTTTGCTCCAAAGCCTTGCGGCTACACGATTCAGTTGTTAGTCCAGTGTCCGGACACTGGTTTGCTCCTAAGCCTATTGGCTACACTATTCAGTGGTTGGTCCCAGAGTGCGGACGCCGGTTTGCTCCAAAGCCTTGCGGCTACACGATTCAGTTGTTAGTCCAGTGTACGGACACTGGTTTGCTCCTAAGCCTATCGGCTACACTATTCAGTGGTTGGTCCCAGCGTGCGGACGCTGGTTTGCTCCAAAGCCTTGCGGCTATACGATTCCCTGTTGGTCCAGTGTGCGGACACTGGTTTGCTCCAAAGCCTATCGGCTACACTACTCAGTGGTTGGTCCCAGCGTGCGGACGCTGGTTTGCTCCAAAGCCTTGCGGCTATACGATTCACTTGTTACTCCAGTGTGCGGACACTGGTTTGCTCCAAAGCCTATCGGCTATACGATTCAGTAGCTGGTTCCAGCGTGCGAACGCTGGTTTGCTCCAAAGCCTTGCGGCTATCCGATTCAATTGTTAGTCCAGTGTGAGGACACTGGTTTGCTCCTAAGCCTTGCGGCTATACAATTCCTCTGTTGGTCTCAGTGTGCGGACACTGGGTTGCTTACGATCCTGTCACTCTGTCATTATCATCCGACAGCTATTGATACCTCTGGGCTGCCTTGCCCGGTATTGGTAAGACCGGTAGAACCTTGCCTCGCGTTGCTCTTGAGGTTGCCTTACCCGGTATTGGCAAGGCCGGTAGAGCCTATATCGAGGGTTGTTGGGCTGCCTTGCCCAGTATTGGTAAGGCCGGTAGAACCTTTTGCCACATTCCATCTGAGGTTGCCTTGCCCGGTATTGGCAGGGCCGGTAGAGCCTACACTGTGTACTTATTGGGGGCTGCCTTGCCCGGTATTTAGGTAAGGCCGGTAGAACCTTGACGCTATTCCATCTGCAGGTTGCCTTACCCGGTATTGGCAAGGCCGGTAGAGCCTATTATTCCATTATATCAGACTGTCCTGTCCGGTATATTGACAGGACCGGTAGAGTCTGCATACTGTCTTTGCTATTTACTCATGATATATATATGTATGTGATTGCCATTCTAGTGATCATTTTTATTATTTCAATAAAATTGAGTTTTTACCTAAAACTTGTGTCTGAGAGTCATAGCAAACCGTGACACTTGTAGTGTTCTATATTATGCACCTTTCATATCTCTTGGCTCTTCATTTGTTTTCCTATGCAATTTTCTTCTGATTACGTCATCTGAAAGTTAAACTATGCTATTTTAGGTTATTCTTTTAGTGACTCTAATACATACCTACTCGGCTTCTATTTTCCACTACCGATAGATGCCTCTGGAACTCTTCTGGCATATCTCCTTTAATTAGCTCTTATCTCACATTTCCTAATTGCCACAAAGAATATTTGCCTCTATCGTGACTGGTTGTTGATTTCTACTGACTATAATGCCTATGGCCATAATTATGTATTTTCTTTTTCTCACCTCTTTCTTTAGCTTCTTTTCTGTTGCTACTGAAACATAAGATTCCCTAGCTTGTAAATACTCTTCTAATTTCTGAGAAACGTTGATTTACTATATATATATTTTATAATGGCACTAGTTTGATTTATATGATCCTAGCCCTTTTGTACTTTAATGACTAGGTTGTCAATACTTTTTCTCAGCTCCCTAAACTATTTCCAAATATAAGGCTTTCTGATGTTTATGATGCTTCTAAAGAGTGACTTGTCAGATTTCCAAGTAATGTTTTCATGATAGACTTTGTATGTGCATTTTATCTTTCAATAAGTCATTAAAAAAAAACAAAAAAAACTGGATAGGCAGGGCTAGAGTAGCCTGAGAAAGCTCCATCTCCAAGACTTTACCTTTTGAAATATTCAAGACCTGCTAAGGAAGGGAGTCTCCTCCAAAGGTACCTGTATTTCATATTGGACGAAAGAGAAAGATTTGTAATTCTCCTGTCCTTTATTATATATAAAGTCATATTGTGGGCAGGTTTAAGACACTTGTAGTGGATTTTGTAGACAGGTGCACCTTCCTTGTGTGTCTCTCCTGGCTTTCTTGTGCGCACAGCGGTTTATTAGCGGGCAGATATGACAGCTCAAGCAGAGTGATTTTGCTTATAGATGTACTGCTATCTTTCAGTTAATGTGGGCTGATCAAACATGGTAGATAAAATAAAGTTGCTCCTTCAAACACATTTTGTGACTAGAAGTGTCACTTCATCTGGGAACCCTTCTGGTTCCTCATTGGTGGTTGACATAAGCAACTGCTGTCATGTTTTCGGACTGATTCCATACTGGGAACCACAGAAGGGGACAAGACCAGTGATGTAGCGCGAGGTGAACCGCTTGCAATTCCAGCACAGTGACAGTCAGAAGGCTCTCCTTCCTGGCTCAGAGGATCTCACCCATGAGAGGACCCAGTGTAGTACCCCAGCAAAGCAGGCTGGCATCAGTGGTGACCATTATCCAATTGGGAATGACAAAAAGACAACCAAACATCAGATGAGACCACTGAAGCCACCAGCTAAAGTCCTCATTCTTCTGAAGGGAAAGACACTAGACATGCGATACATGTGACTGGTGTCTGAACCAATTCCTGAGAATGTCCAGTTGCAATTTCCTCATATGAATTGTGCCAAGGAAAATGCCTCCAGGGCAGTCACAATGCAACCTAGTACCTTCATGTACTCTCACGCAGTCTCCAACAGCCAGAATATTGCCTGAGACACCTGGACGGACGACAACTGAATCTTGTCATCTCTGAGAGATACCCTCCCTTGTAGGGTGTCAAAGCTGAAGAGCCTAGGAAAAGTGAAGACTTTTTGAAATTAAGTACCCATCTATGCTGTTCCAGAATGGAAATGCACTCCTGAATTTGAGTGTGTAAAGTTACTTCTGAAGGAACCTTGAGTAAATGGTTGTCTTGGTTTTGGGTTCAAAGATCCCCTGTGTGCAGATGTGAGCCTCCAAGGTGGATATGACTTTTTTTGTTACCTCGCTGCTGGACTGGTGCCTTGACCCTGGATTGTGACCTAACCATTCTTCTGCCTGTTCACTTTGTACCTCGCAGCTGTATACGTGTATTGACCCTGGACTATCTGACCACTCTGTTGTCTGTCACTCAAGGTACTCATTCTCCTATATTGGGGCTTGCTTTACTGTACACTCAATAGCATGGTAAATGGAGCTTGTTGTAATTTTAGACCACATAAATGCCCACATGAAGGGAAGCATGAACGCGTTCCATGGGGCAGCTGGGAAGGAGGTGGGAAGTCCTGCGGCTTCGTGCCACACATACAGGGTGCCGCGGAACCCAGAAGTGCCACATTTTAACGCTTCATAACTTCAATACCCGGTAAGTAAAATTAAAAAAAACAACACTGCTACTCTTGTTGTAGCGGTTGAAACCACTACATGAAAGTTTTTGGTATGTGAATGTTCCCATTTAATGATCTAGAAGTGGGAATCTTTGCTGCTGATACTACGCTGGATGGATGCTTTTCTCTGCAGAAGGATTTAGAGAAACTGAATAAATCGGAAGAAAAGTGGCAGATAACATTTAAAGGGATAGTAATACTTATAATGAAGTACAGCTCCGAGTCTTCTTTAATCTATTTGTAGCACATAGCAATATATTTCAATACTAACAGTTTTGTAGTTCAACTGCAATTGAATCCGAAAGGATACCTCTCCCGCCACTTTCCCCTTCATCACTCTGCCTCTCATGCTGGTCCGGATGGAGCAAGGAGAGGGACAATCTTCAGTAAGCATAATGAAAATCCGTCCCTTCATCAAAGGGGGCAGGGGTTTTCCTTATACTTACTGAGTGAAGACTTGTCCCTCACTGTGCACTGTCCTGTCCCAAAAACGGATTCCACATCTAAGGGGAGGTGGCCAAAAGGGGCAGGAGGGGGTATCCTTTCAGATTCAATTGTGCTGAACTACAAAACTATTAGTGTTGAAATATATCACTAAGTGCTACGAACAGAATAAAGAAGACTCAGAGCTGCACTTTATTGTAAGTATTTTGATCCCTTTAATGTAGATACATGTAAGGTTATGCATTTGGGCTGTACAAACAAACAGGCTACATATACTCTAAATGGGAAACTATTTGGGGACTCCTCATTAGAGAAAGATTTAGGAGTACTGTTAGACAATAGACTTCACAGCAGTATGCAGAATCACACTCAGCTGCTGCAAAAGCAAATTAGAGCACTATCCGGCAAAAAAAGTGGCATAAATGCAAAGGATTCAAACATAATTCTACCTCTATATAAATCCTTGGTAAGGCCTCATCTAAAATATGGAGTACAGTTTTTGTACCAGTTCTTAAAGACATTACTGAACTGGAAAAAGTGCAGACGTGTGCAACAAAACTGATTGGAGAATCTGAGTTATAAAGAGAGACTAGATGTTTCTTTACATTAGAGAAGAGACATCTAAGGGGCGATATAATTACCATTTACAAATATATTTGAGGTCAATACAAAGAACTCTCTAATTAATCATTTACTCAGATAGCTAAGCTAAGAACGAAAGGTCATCCATTAAGACCAGAATAAAGGTGCTTTTGACTAAAGCAAAGGCAGGGATTTTTTTTTACAGGAAGGGGGCAAAGTTATAGAATGCTTTGTCTCGGGATGCTGTGCTTGCAGAAACTGTACCTGCTTTAAAAAAAAAGTAATGGATACCCATCTGGCACAGAACAATATTGAGAATTATGACAATTGGCTTCTGATACAGGGAACTATCTGACATTTGGAGTCAGGAAGTAATTTTTACCCACTTGGGGCTTAATTGGAAATGGCTTCAATTGGTTGTTTTTTTTGTCCTCCTCTGGATAAACAGGGGTGATCTGGCATGGACTGGACTTGATGGACACGTCTTTTTTTCTGCCTCATCAACTATTTTACTATGTTAAAAAATAGAAGCTATACAAACAACTTCTTTGAGGAAAAGTCTGCATCCAATATCTTTAGTCACAGGGTTCTCAAAGCACTGCTATAATGGATGTCTAGCCACCATTATAGCCATCCCCAATTCAACCCGATTAGGTATTCAGCCTTTTCTTAGGTTGTTGGATACACCTTTTGGATTCCCCTGAAGAAGCAGTTAATTAATTGTGAAACGTGTTTGGCAATATGTATTTGTATTTATTGTTATATGAGCTTTGTATATAAATAGTTAAATTATTCGTTTAATTGTAACTGTATTTTAAGGGGGTCACATTACTTATTTCCCTGACCCTCCCTTTTCACTAGGACCCCTATTTCTCCTTATAATGTGTTCCTACAACTAAGAGAATAAAGGGGTGGACCAGTGTGAGAGGCAAGAGGTACAAGGGTGGAACAACAAATCACAAGTGATTGACATGGACTGTGGGTTTGACTCAGTCAAAGTGAGGAATCCTAGAGGCTGGACAGGCCTCTGTGTCTTGTGAGTAGCAAACTTGGAGGAGTTGTAAAAAGTTTTTTTTACATGTGATATAATCTTCTCTGCACTTAGAGGAGGTGTTGAGCGGTTACTCTTTGTGTTTTCCAAAGCTGCTTTGCCATTATAAGATGCAGCCTCGTAGCTGATAAAATAAGTATAGAAGATCCTGCTTAAGAGAGTACTCTTGAATAGACTGTATTAATGATTCCTCCCTGATCTCAGAATAGCATCAGACTCTAAAACAACTGCAGGGAATAAGCACTTTTCTTGTTTGAAAAGCCCTTAAAAGGATAGTAATATCAGAAAAAAAGTATTAACTATATGGTAAATACAATTAAAAGAGAGTACTTGCACTTATTCTTATCTCTCAAACCATTATGGTTTGAGAAATATAGGAAAATAAAGTTCTCCTCTCCCTCCCCTTTCTGCTTGAGGAGCTGTAAAGCTGTCAGAAGCAGATTCTGGTTCCTGGATCAGAAGGTGGCTCTTCAGCAGCGCCGACATATCGATAACTAAAAATAAATACTTAATCGGAACAGTCTACAATGTGTGCTTGGTTTGCAAGCGACCAGAATCTGCTTTTTACAGCTTGTCAAGCAGAAAGGGGAGGGAGAGGAGAACTTTATTTTCCTATGAGAAAAAAAGGGATAGGGAAAAAGAGAAAGGGGCACCTCACAGAGTAGTAATGTAATGTCAAATAAACCCACAACCCTTCCCTAATACAGGGTACTCACATAAGCATACCTGGGAACTATCCAGTTTTGCCACAGAGACTCCGGATTTCAATTACCAGGTCTCCGGAGCAGTCTCTCAATCTCTGGGTTGTTCTCCATCCCGCCCCAGTTCCTCCCACTCCCCACCCACTTACCATCATTCAAAATATATTTTGCCCTTTTTCTTTTTTTTGTCCCGCCCCCTCACAACTAAGCCCCGCCCAATTTGTTTACATAGGGAGAAAGAGCGAGAACACTGAAGACATCCCATAGCGAGGCAGAGACCCAGAAAAACAATCATATTGTTTCCTATGGTCTCTCCCTATAGCAATATAAAAGTAAAATAATGCTGCCATAGGGCGCGAGAGAGAGAGTGTGTGTGTGTGTAGGGGAGGAGGATAAGGCAGAGGAGAGGGAGGACTTCTTTTTTTCTTTTTTATAAATTAACTGTTTGTGTCATACCCCTGGTAAAGGAACCTTAACCCCATGGTCCCTGTGTTACAAATGTTGCATATTTTACTACGATACACCTCATCACTTGGAAAACACTCTCCCTCACAGATAATTTACTCCTTCGTTACACTTAGCTCCTTTTCCCCCACATCCAATCCCTCTCAAATCCTTGCAGTTGCCACCTAAAAAACACTATGTATTTGCTACTTCCTCACCATGATACCAACAAAACTATCAAACTCACAAATCATTTATCTTCTAAACCAGGGATGTGCAAGTTCAGTACGTAACCCTTTCAGTGCCAGAGGGGTACACAACTCATTGCAAACCAATGAGATGTGTACCCCTCTGGCACTGAAAGGGTTAAGGGCCACCAACAGGTGAGTTAATCAGTGGCTCAATCATTTTCACTGTGCTTAATCAGGGAAATCCCTAAATCCTGTCCTGTTGGTGGCCCTTGAGGACAGAATACGGATAGCCCTGTTCTAGACTGTTGCCATCGTCTAACCAGACTGCCACTAAACTGCTTTTCTCCACTTCAGTCTATCAGTTTTCCTTCCTAAACGGTCAATCCTCACTGTTTTCCCCTCTTCTCAAATCCTCACACTGGCTTTCTAGTCCATGCATAATCAAATGTAAAATTCTAATATTGTCCTATTGTCCCAAAGCTTTCTTCAACTCGGCTCCCCCATACATTTCTTCACTTATATCTAAATATTCCCCTAGCCTCTCCTTGTGTTATTCACCAGCCTTCAGTTCTCATCCACCCTCCTCTTCTTTGTGTCTATAGGTCTGTCAAAACTTCACTTTTGAAAAGCCGGCCATAATTGTGTTTAATTCAAAACAGTATCTTCTTAACACCTTAACGACTGCCAGATCCAGGGGTGGGTGGCCGTTAACCCCTAGAGTGCCAAGCACTTACGCCGTACGAGTGGACACAGCTGTACCTGCTGTGCCACGCTCGTACGGCGTAAGAGTGAAATGCGGTCACTGCATGAGCCGGTATAACCGGCATGCAGTGGCCGCATTAAAAAAAAAAAAAAAACCCTGGCACTCGTGGGGAGGCATGAGGATCACTCCTCATGCCTCCCCAGTTATTGATCTCCCAGCCGATCGGGCTGGGAGATCAATAAACGCAAAGGAGAAACAGAGTTTCTCCTTCCCCCTCTCTCCTACCCGAACTTCCGGGTAGGAGTGGGCGGGACCGGGGGAATCCTCCCAATGTCATCGGTGACATGGTCACCGATGACGTTAGGGAATTTTCCCCGGTCCTGTTCACTCCTACCGGTGGTAGGAGAGAAGGGCAGGAGAGCTTTTGCTCTCCTGCGGTCGCCTCATTGATCTCCCAGCCTATCGGCTGGGAGATCAATGACTGATGGGACACCAGGAGGGGTCCTGATGTCCCCCACGAGGTCTGAAACGTTTAAAAAAATAAAATAGAAATAAATAAAAAAAATAAAAGTAACCCTGTGAGTGCCACAGGGTCCCCATCACATTGCTTTGCAATGTGCTGGAGACCCCTGTGGCACTCACAGGGTCAATTCTTTGGGGGGGATTTTTTTTTTTTTAAAGACCTCATTGGGGGGGATCAGGGGGGGATCCTGATGCCCCTCAATGAGATCTATAATTGCAAAAAAAAAAAAAAAAAAAAATGTAACCCTGTGTGTGCATTGGACCCCCCCCCTCCTGTGGCACACACAGGGCTTTTATCATTATTTTGTTACCAGAGATTGTTGGGGGGCCATCAGGATTGTTCCTGATGGCCCCCCAACAAGCTCTGATTACAAAGTAATGATAAAAAAAAAAATTAACCCTCTGAGTGCCACAAGGGTCCAATGCATTGCTTTGCAATGTGCTGGAGACCCCTGTGGCACTCACAGGGTCACTCTGTTTGTGGACATATATTTTTTTTTTACTAAGACCTCATTGGGGAGGGATCAGGGGGTCCTGATGCCCCTCAATGAGGTATATAATAAAAAAAAAATTAAATCAAAAATTAACCCTGTGTGTGCCACTGGGAGGGGGGGTTCAATGCAGACCCCCTTCCTGTGGCACACACAGGACTTTTTATCATTACTTTGTGATCAGAGCTTGTTTGGTGGCCATCTGAATACAAAGTAATGATAAAAAAAATAACCCTTTGTGTGCTGGACACCCCTGTGGCACATAAAGGATTTTTTCCCCCTTTATTTTTTATTTAGACCTCATTGTATGGGTTCTGATGCCCCCAACGAGGTCTACACAAAAATATTGGGGGAAAAAGCCCAAAAAAATGCACGTGCAACAGGAAGGGGGTCCAACGCAGTGCTTTGTATGAGGGGACATACAGTGCACACTGGTAGTCACAGATCTCCCATACACACTATCAGACACTGCCCCACCATCACCACCATCCTTGCTCCTCTGCTCATACCCACACACACTGCCTAATCCCTCACCCTCTCACACATTTTGTTATACTTGTAGTCACAGGTCCACACGTACACCGGCTGACACCCTAGCTTCTTTCATCTGTTAGCCATAAAATCACACATACACTGTTTGCTTTCCCATTTCTGTTTCACTGGTAGCTACGCTCCTGTAGCATAAATTGGTAGGTCAACCCAGAGCAGTGGGGTACCATTTTTTTTGGCTGGCAAGAAGTCCTCCTAGGAAATCCCACGCCATTGAACCATTTTAGTATCTTTGAAGTGACTGATGTGTAAAACAAATGTTTGTTTTTCTTTCCTGTAGCACCACATTCTGGAAATAGTTGTGCCAACTAACTTAGGGGTAAAAAGGCAACTGACCCCTCATTAGATGCGGCAGGATGTCTTCTTTCCAAAATGGTATGGTTTATCTACCTTTTCTTCAATTCTGAAGGCGTTATAGCCATTTTCGTACAGGCAAGTCAGGTTTGAGAAAATGTTAGAAACATCAGAGGTTGTAGTAGGTGTAGTTTTCTACTTCTAGCACCCCCTAAGGTAGGTCAACTCATACCAGTGGGGTGTTGTTTGATTCCTAAGAGCACTAGCTAAGGAATGCAGTTGAAAATTCCAAGGTTTTTACAGAGCGCCATACATTTGAAGGGGCAGAAATGTAAGAAAATGCCTTTTTTTTCATTAGCGCCACCTCCTGGAAGCATTTGTGCATACCAGCCTTTGGGTAAGAAGGCAAGTGACCCCTCATTAGATGCGGCAGGTTGTTTTCTTTCCAAAATGGCTTTGTTTCTCTACCTTTCCTGCATATCTATTATGGTTATAACCATTTTAGTGCAAGCAGATAATTTAAAAAACAAGTGTCAGGTTTACGTACGTGTTACTAGCACCCACATATTGTATGTTAACCCACACAAATGGGCTACCATTTTTCTCATGTTGGTAGCAGGTACTGAATACAGCAGGAAATGTTATGGTTTTCAAAGATTTAGTAGCGCCACCTTTTAGAATATTTGTGCACTTCAGCCCAGGGGGTAGAAAGGCAAGTGACCCCTCACTTGATGCGGGAGAATGTCTACTTTCCAAAATGGTATACCTTTTATACCTTTCCTTCATGTCTCTAACAGTTATGAACATTTTAGTACAAGCAGCCATTTTCGAGGAAGCAAACAGGTATGTGTAGTTATGTGCTTCTGGCACCCCTAAGGTAGGTCGACTCTTTCCAATTGGGTGTCATTCTTCTCCTAACAGCACTAGCTAATGAATACAGTTGGAAATTCCATGGTTTTCACAGATTTCCATACAGATGAAGGAGCAGAAATGTAAGAAAATGCCATTTTTTCCTAAAGTGCCACCTTCTGGAAGCATTTGGGCACAACAGGCTTGGGGTAATAAGGAAATTCACCCCTCATTAGATGCGGCAGGGTGTCTTCTTTCCAAAATGGTATAGTTTGTGTAGCCTTTCTTCACTTCTCTAGTTGTTATAACCATTTTTGTACAGACAAGTAATGTTTGAGAAAATGTTAGAAAAATTAGAGGTTGCAATAGGTGTAGTTTTGTACTTGTAGCGCCCCCTGAGGTAGGTGAACTCATACCAATGGGGTGTCATTTTTCTCCTAAGAGCACTAGCTAATGAATACAGTTGGAAATGCCATGGTTTTCACAAATTTCAGTACATTTGAAGGGGCAGAAATGTAAGAAAATGCCTTTTTTTTTCATTAGCGCCACCTTCTGGAGGCATTTGTGCACTCCAGGCTTGGGGTAACAAGGCAAGTCACCCATCATTAGATGCGGCAGGGTGTCTTCTTTTCAAAATGGTATGGTTTGTGTACCCTTTCGTCACTTCTGTAGTTGTTATAACCATTTGTGTACAGACAAGTAATGTTTGAGAAAATGTTAGAAAAATTTGAGGTTGTAGTAGGTGTCGTTTTGCACTTCTAGTGCCCCCTGTGGTAGTTAAACTCATACCATTGGGGTGTCATTTTTCTCCTAAGAGCACTAGCTAATGAATACAGATGGAAATGCCATGGTTTTCACAAATTTCAGTACATTTGAAAGGGCAGAAATGTAAGAAAATACCTTTTTTTTTCATTAGCGCCACCTTCTGGAGGCATTTGTGCACTCCAGGCTTGGGGTAACAAGGCAAGTCACCCATCATTAGATGCGGCAGGTTGTCTTCTTTCAAAAATGGTATGGTTTGTGTAGCCTTTCTTCACTTCTCTAGTTGTTATAACCATTTTTGTACAGACAAGTAATGTTTGAGAAAATGTTAGAAAAATTAGTGGTTGCAATAGGTGTAGTTTGGTACTTGTAGCGCCCACTAAGGTAGGGGAACTCATACCAATGAGGTGTCATTTTTCTCCTAAGAGCACTAGCTAATGAATACAGTTGGAAATGCCATGGTTTTCACAAATTTCAGTACATTTGAAGGGGCAGAAATGTAAGAAAATGCCTTTTTTTTTTCATTAGCGCCACCTTCTGGAGGCATTTGTGCACTCCAGGATTGGGGTAACAAGGCAAGTCACCCATCATTAGATGCGGCAGGGTGTCTTCTTTTCAAAATGGTATGGTTTGTGTACCCTTTCGTCACTTCTGTAGTTGTTATAACCATTTGTGTACAGACAAGTAATGTTTGAGAAAATGTTAGAAAAATTTGAGGTTGTAGTAGGTGTCGTTTTGCACTTCTAGCGCCCCCTGAGGTAGTTAAACTCATACCAATGGGGTGTAATTTTTCTCCTAAGAGCACTAGCTAATGAATACAGTTGGAAATGCCATGGTTTTCACAAATTTCAGTACATTTGAAGGGGCAGAAATGTAAGAAAATGCCTTTTTTTTCATTAGCGCCACCTTCTGGAGGCATTTGTGCACTCCAGGCTTTGGGTAACAAGGCAAGTCACCCATCATTAGATGCGGCAGGGTGTCTTCTTTTCAAAATGGTATAGTTTGTGTACCCTTTCTTCTGTAATTGTTATAACCATTTTTGTACAGACAAGTAATGTTTGAGAAAATGTTAGAAAAATTAGAGGTTGCAATAGGTGTAGTTTTGTACTTGTAGCGCCCCCTGAGGTAGGTGAACTCATATCAATGGGGTGTCATTTTTCTCCTAAGAGCACTAGCTAATGAATACAGTTGGAAATGCCATGGTTTTCACACATTTTAGTACATTTGAAGGGGCAGAAATGTAAGAAAATGCCTTTTTTTTCATTAGCGCCATCTTTTGGAGGCATTTGTGCATACCAGGCTTGGGGTAACAAGGAAAGTCACCCCTCATTAGATGCAGTAGGTTGTCTACTTTCCAGAAATATATAGTTTTATATAGTTTTCCCACTGTTTTAGGGTAGATTTACCACAAAAACCCTAGAATGCGCATTTTAGTTTATGAAGTTGAAAATGTCATTTTGCACTGCTGGTGATTAGGGCTCTACGCTAGCCATGGATGTAGGTAAAACTATACAAATTTGGTATTTTTTTACTCGGGAGACTCGGGGCTTTTTCAAATAATTGAAACTTTTTCAATCAAGTAAATGTTTTTGATACATAGTATGTGATTTTAGCAAAATGAGTAAATTTTCACTTTTTTTTGTCATTATGACATCATAGCTTTTTGCACAATGTAAAATTCTCTTCATGTAAGAGCTCAATTAGTTCTGAAAAAAACAATATACAGTTTTCCATATTTAACTAAAAATCCCCAGAGGAAATCAAGCCTAAAGGGAAGGATAGCAAAAATGCTGAAAAAGTGTCTGGCCTGCAGGGTACAGGCAATGGCCCAAGCCTCTGGCACTGAAGGGGTTAAGGACCACAGCACTTTTTTTTCACAATGAATTATGGGATAGCAGAGCAGCGTACAGCCGTGCTGCCATCCCAGAATTCCATGACATGCCAGGACCATCACCTGTCACTAAGAGATTAAAAAAATGTAAAATATAGACCAAAAGTTACATATGAATTCATACTTGCCAACATTTTACAAAATCCCCAGAACATATTTATCTTGGGAAGTCACATTACAGAGTATCACAGGTGGGCCACTGAACTGTGTAGGGCATGGGTGTCCAACATGCCACCTATAGGACAGTGGTTCTCAATCTTTTTTTGTTCGGGGCACCCCTAACACATAATCTAGAACATTCGAGGCACCCCTAACATATTTATTGTACTTGATCAAGGGCACAAGAAGGGTACAATACATAAATATACATTTATTATTAGGTATTATAATTATTATAACAAAACTAAATGTATTGTGCATAACAATTTCTATAAATCTTTATTTAAAAGTCCATTTTTGTTAGTCTTCATAGAAAACATGGGGCACCCTGAGCTGATGTTCGTGGCACACTAAAGTGCCACCGCACCCTGGTTAAGAATCACTGCTATGGGCCAACTGTGGCCTATCTGATCCCAGAGTTCAGCCCACCTGAGACTTTTAACAAAAACCTAATTAAGTGGAACACATGAACTAGTAAGGACCAACCAACTACCTTTACCTTACAGTTCAAGAATTGTTGTTAACCCTTTAAGTGCCTGAGGGGTACGCAACACGTTGTGTATCCCTATGGCACTCAAAGGGTTAAATAGTATTTTTGTCATTGACTCGCTAAATAAATCCATATTTTTCTTAGGCAACAGGCTGGCTTTATCATACCTCCCAACATTTCAGATGGCCAAAGAGGGACACTTGTGTTTTAGGTGGTGTAGCTAGGGGCGTGGCTAGTAGGTGGGGCATTACCAAGTATTTTTAGGTTATTTTGCGACCTATTGACACCTCTTTGTGTAACTGGATAAATGATTTAGAACAAGACCAAAGTGTTTTAATCACACAGACTAATTTATATGCACAGATACTGAAGTATATACAAACATATATTTAAATTTTATTGCTGTGGAGCAATTTAATACTCTAACATACACACCACACAGTCTGATCTCCTAAAAAGAGGGACACCAGGGTGGGAAAGAGGGATTTGGTTCAAAAAGAGGGACACTTGGGGAGGTATGCTTTATTCACCACTGTCACCAATAAAAAAGAATAGTGTGCCCCATGACTGAAAAACCTGGAAGCCACGAGTGTAGAGCAATACAAGGAAAGGCACTTAAACAAGCAACATAAAACTTTAATTCTATAGTAGAAGACATTTCCCACAACTAAATACCACATGAAACTATTAAACTTTTTATGACAAGCATATTAGAATATGGGTTGAAAATAAATTATAAAAACAAGGACAGTTGGAAGAAAACCAACTGCACCATAGGGGGATGAAAAGTCTGCAGGTTCCTATTGATTTAAATCTGACTTTAAGCCACTGGACGCTAATGATGTCTAACATTCCAGCCAGGGGTTAAAATCCCTATTTAAATAAATGATATCCGCATCCACTCCATGGGGAAGTTGGTTTGCTCCGCAATTACTCAACCTCAGATAGATAAATGGTCGTCAGCAGAATGTTTCCGGGGTGGGTGCACGCCACAATAATCCACTAAGTTCTGCCGCCTAGCCCTTATATTTTGTCGGGAGGGGAGTGCCAGCTCAGCTCCCTCGCAGATACCCATGACATGAACTATAGACTCTATACATTGGATTGAACTCCCTTCATGTTTGTTTGTTTTTAACGGCGTCAGGAGGACTACAGAGCAGCTGCGACAGGCGGACACTCCTAAATGTTTAAGGGGCTGAAGTGAAGCTCTGCCACTTCATAGATCATGCAATAAAGTGATGTAAAGCGTAAACCATAAAATATTTTGTGATTTAACGCTAATAAGGTCGCTACTAAAATAGAAGCATCCTGACCCCTCCCTTCCATTTTTCAGAAGCAGCCCCCACAAACAAACCTGCTGTAAACGTACAAACTTCTGGTCTGACTGCAACGTAGATCTTCACCGTAAAAGAAATCAAACAGACGAATGCAGACTAAGGACTAGTCTTGGCACGACTAAGGCAAATAGGTGTGCCATAATTTAATACTTAACTCTTGCAGACAAAGGCGTTTAATATTTAATTCGCATTATGCATAGACCAGTTAATAATTCACACATCTATGCATTAATGAAATAGTTGTGTGTGTGGGGCGGGGGGTTAATAAGTAATTCTATTATTAAACAAATAGCCCTAGCAAGCGATTATTTGGTAAATTAAGGGTCTCTTAACTATTTTACTGTGTAATTATATCCGGCAAAAGCAACGAATTTGACAGCTATAGCATAAAATTCAAACTAATAACGTTACGTTTACCTTCATGAATAAGCTATGGCCCGACACGCACGGATGTGAGAACCCATACCCAAATACAAAAATAAGGGGGATAAAGAATATGGTTAATAAAGGGCATGGAATGCGCTCCCTTATATGAGTTTACTAGTATATTGTTGAAATCAATGTGTTGTATAAATAAGAATCTTCCTATTATAATGTAAACGATTAAATGCACTCCCCTATTGGCTTTCGGTATTTGGTATACTCTGAAAATGACATCAAGCTTTGTCGGTCCATAAAACTTGTAAACAATAGAGGAAGCACTCTGTCTTCTGCGGGAGCAGCGCTGCAAATTTAGGGGCGTTTTCTTTGACTAAGGGTTACATGAATTAATTTTTTTTTAAATGAAGTGCGGGTACGATGACCACATGTCCCTCATTGCCAGGGACAGTCCTGGAATTTATGTGTGTATCCCATGTCAGGGGCAGCCCCCATCAGGGACAATACAAAGCCCCTGAATAAATAATGTAAACAGTAGAAATAGACCTGCCCATTGCCTCCAGTGACACAAAGTGATGCCTCTGCTGGGCTACAAGAAAATGGCTTCCATACAGCTTTAAGCGCTAGAGATATACCTGAGCCTTGATCCTGACATCAACCAGGAGCTGCAGTGCAATTTTATTGTAGTGTAATGCTAGTTTAAGGCATTGGCATACCTGGGAACTCTCCGGTTTTGCCCCGGAGACTCCGGATTTCAAACTGAATTACCGGGTCTCCTGGGCAGTGTGTGAATCTCCGGGTGGGCAGAGTTTAAGTAGAAACTCTGCCCACTTGTGCTCCATCCCTCCTGGTTCCTCCCACTCCCAGCGGTATTTTGCAGTTGTTATTTTTTTTTGTCCCGCCCCCCCCCTCGCGACTAAGCCCTGCCCCTTTTATGACACGATTTGCGTCATTTTCCTCCCCGGTGGCACTGACAGGGTTACCCACCGGGTAGCCCTGCTTCAAAAGTTCCCAGGTATGGGCATTGGGTGTGATGTATATTATCTTGTAGTCCACCACAAACATTGCTTCCTAACACAGCAGTCAATAGACACTTCTCCCTATAGTGTTTAGAATTCTGTGGTGCGCCAGTGAAAGAGCAATTTGCGCACTGATGTCCAGTGTTGTATAGCGACCCCTCCTGCATAGCTTCCCTAAAACTGAAGAGAAGTACTCTCCTCACCACAGTGTCCCTGAATGGCAGAATGGAAATGTGGTCACCCTAATTGCGCATTGTAGTTATACACAGTAATTTAGCTACACTTATTGTGTCTTGGTGACCATTTTATTGTAGCAACTTACTGCTCATCACTTTTTCCACTGCAAAGAGGGGTTCTATGGCTTTATGCGTGAAAGAAAAGTGGTGCAATTTGTGGAGTAAACCAACTAATGCAAAATAAGCTACACGGTGCTTCTAACTCATTATAATGGTAGAGCAGTCTGCGTGCGTTGGAGACCCTTCTAACGTTGCATACACCTCTGACAAAGTGTTAACTACTTTGCTGGTATGCTTTTTCAATCCTATGTGCTAAGCACATATACTTTTTTTAAATCAGTTTTACAGCCAAATACTAGTTTTGGTGTTTTTCGGTGAACAACTGACACCTCATAAATAATTTCTTTTCATCAGACTCTGCACTTTCAAAAGGCACCCTTTGTTTGTGGCTGGATATCCCCTAACACAGTTATACTCCCCATTTAACCCTCCCTCCAGCCACCAAATTTTAACATAAACACACAAACCCCCATTCCCCTTTTGTAATAAATATGCTGACAACAATGTCAAGTTGGCAAATTGTGATGTCACAGCTTTTATTAATGGGTTTTGACCTATTTAAAGCGGAACTATCCCTCCAAATAAAGTGTCCCCAAATAATTATTGATACAGCGATAAGGATACGAATAATAGTATTATACAGAATAAGTCCAGCATTATTAAGAAATCCTACTTGATCTGAGACTAAAGGGCAGGCTTCTTGCTTTAGAGGCACCTGCACGCTTGCATCATCAGTCGCTTCCTGTTACCTTAAGGTACAATTCTACTCCTCAACAATCCTGGTAGAGACCGGGACAGACAGCTCAGGCAAAGAGATGTCTCTAAGTCAAGATGTCTGCGCTGATGCCTGCGTGTTCATCTCGGAACAAAAAAATGTCTTTGTGATCAGGGCTTATAGCCGTTTGTAGGTGAGTGTAATAGAGTGTGGTATAACCTGTGCTTCCTAGAGCCAGGTAGAAATGAAGACGAGGCGAGCCAATTAGAGGGTTGCCTGGTATAACAGTACAGAAAAAGGGTGGGTGTCTGAGGTGGGGCTCATTAGATGTCAAACCCAGATGTAGTGGATTGGGCTGGTATTTATAGTGCTACCAGCCCCTCCCACAAATACAAGCCTAACCTAATACTTGTGGTCAGGGCTTACAGCCATTTGTAGGTGATTGTAATTGTGATGGGGGTACAGGGGTTACTGCTTGGTAGACCGAGGGTTAAGCGATATATCCAGCCAGACAAAAAAAGATAATAAATTGCATTTATTAGAGAGGTCACGGCACACAAACACAGGACAACAATTACAGGCAAACAAAACAGGGGTAAAGCATAAAAACTAAACACTTCTGCTGTTCTCTTTTTGATGTGTCAGCAAAGTTGCACAGGTTACCAGTGGTTACAAATAATACTCGCAGTCCATTTTAGCTTGAAGATGGAGCTTACTCATTGTCCCACTAGAAGCAAGAGTGGGTGCCCACCCACTGCGTCTGGTGCTGGATTGCATGATATTTCCCTGTATCTTTTAGTCCTGACAGAGGAGTTGGGGAAGACATCCTAAGATCCTTGTGGTGGGTACATCGGGGTACTCTCTGTGGCTGAAACCGCCTTGACTTACAGCTCACAACGGAAAAGGGCACCTGGCCACTGCAGTGCCTGCTCACTCACCAGTCCCAGTTTCCTCAGTACTCCTTTAGTAAGCACATGGAACCTAGGCCTCCCACCATTCTGGAGAGGCCTTTTCTCCTGGTTCTACATTTTTCAACACTCCCCTCTCTCACTCTTTTCTCTCTCCTATTAGGCTTTTTTCTACCCACCCCCTACAAGATCTGATGTCACAGGTACCATCTACCAGGTCTCTTTCTGCTTAGCCTGGTGTGAGGGGGAAGATAAACACATTCCACACACAGATTTGCCCTACCCCCCTCTATCTGACCAACACTGGCTATCTCATAACACAATATCTGTGGTCAGCTAGACTGCATGGCACCATTCCTCTGTACATCATACACAATTAAAAACCCATTCAATGCTGGTAAATGGCCAAGACTCTCTAATGCATGCACACACAGGGGACATTAATGTTTCAAGAATGGGAACACATGTTAAGACAATGGCGATCACAGAAAACAGAAGCATTTCATTCTCTGAGTGACAACCATTCCATCACAGTAATAAGGTGTGCAAACCAAGCACACATAGAATACCATTTCAGTGAAGAATTTCTGTTTCTATAATGCGATCTCAGCTCTGCTGAAGCGCCTCCGCTGGTCCTGGGACCGGATTTCCCTGCAGTCAGCTAGAACGCTGATGTCAGGGGAGTGGGAGCTTTGAAAGCAGCTATCTCTCAAACCACACAGGTTTGAGATATGCCGCAGGGCTCACTGAATTTGTTTTTTTAAGAGCTACAAGATTGATTAAAGTTTATTTAAAGTATTACTAACCCTTTAATGGGACAGTGAAATAAGAACGGTGCGTATTTCTTGACTGGGATCTGGGATGTATCTGGTGAAACAGTTGGATTTCCCGCAGCCTAGATTTTGCATGATGTGTGGTGGAACCTTGTTCTTAGAAGCTGCGGAAGCAGCCCCAATCCTAAAAGAGCATCCTGAATAATGAAGAGGGTTGTAGCTAAGTGTTTTCAGGTTGTATCTAATGTGTTTGCTGAATGTTGTGGTGATGAGAGGACCCTGTGCTGTAGGTAGTAGTGGATTGGTATTTGCATGATATGTGATTAGTTCTCTTAAAGGAATAGTAATACTTTACATTTACTAATCCCAATTTTATACAACTTAAAAAAAGATTGTTAATGCCCCAAATCGTATCTCTAAAACCTTTTTTGAGAGAAAATCAATTTCAAAGTCTCCCCCTCCCTCCCCTTTCCCGGAGATCAGTGTTCTAGCTGACTCCAGCAGTGTTCTGTCTTATGGCCATCCAGCGCTCTGCAGCAGTGCCGAGATCTCGTTAACGAAGAAAAAATATTTCACTTCAATGGTCTTCTACGTGTGCTTGGTGGTTTCCAAGAACACGTTGAAGTGAAATATTTTTTTTTTTCATTAACAAGATCTCGGCACTGCTGCAGAGCCGCTGGATGGCCCCAGGATCAGGCAGTCAGAAAGATGCTGATATCCGGGAAAGGGGAGGGAGGGGGAGACTTTGAAATTGATTTTCTCTCAATGCGATTTGGGGCATTAACAATCTTTTTTTAAGTTGTATAAAATGGGGATTAGTAAAAGTAAAGTATTACTATCCCTTTAAGTGAAGAAGGGCTGAGTAAGGACAGTGTTGGTCTTGTGTCTGATAGAAAGGAATGTAGCAACCTTGTTTGAATTGATCTGTTTTTGAATGTGTTAAGTGATTGTTTTTGTGAATGAGTTGTTCTTTTGTAAGAAAATTGGAAGAGATAGTTTTTGCCAAAAATTTGCCTGGTCTTAAAAACCCAAAAAAGGCCAGGCTGATGTCCGCCAGGAGTATTGTGTTGTGGAAGGTGTTTGGGGCATTGGATAGAAGAAGGTACATTTTTTGAAAAATGGTACCTGTGATGGGTTTGTGTGACCTGATGTGAGTGTGTGGCAGCTTCATAATGCTTTTGATGAATTGTTTGACGTTATAATATGTGTTGATGGAAGGTTGGAGTGGGTTGCTTAGTGTTAAGTGATGTTGTATTCCGGCTAGGTAAGTTTTTATGGTGGGGGGGTGCTAGTTTTAGATTGAGGTGACAGTGTGTTATGAATGCTAAGATTGTGTTTGGGTCGTATAAGTTTGGTGTGCTAGTGAGTGATGTGAATGATAAGAATGATTTCCATGCTTTGTTATAGGTTCTTTTGGTGTTTGTAGCTAGGACATTATAAGATGCGGTATTTAGGAGTATTTTTATGGAAGGATGAGGTCTCCGAATGGTGGAGGATGAACTGGTGTTGGATTGGCTGTTGGAGAGTTGTTGAAGAAAACCTGTAAACTGAAGCGTGAGAGTGGGTCAGGAGAATTGTTTAGATGGCCAGGGATGAACGATGTGTGTATGAAAAATTTGTAGTACGTAGACAGCCAGGTGAGTTTCCTAAGGAACAGCATGATATTGTGAGAGGATGATGGACTTTTGCTAAGATTTGAGAGGTAGCTTGGTTATCTGTTATGTATGTAATTGCTTAGCTGGACCATTTATGACCCCATAGTGCTTCTGCTACTATGGGGTAGATCTCGAAGAGTGTTGAGATGCTTGAAAATTGGTGTAGTGTATGTACTTGTGGTGGCCATGTTCAGAAAATAATTCTGTGTTCCAAATTGCTGCAAATCCTTTTGTTGCTGCTGTGTCAGTGTATATGGTTGGAGATGAAATGAGAATTTGAAGGGGGAACATCATTCTGCCATTCCAATGAAGGAGGAAGTTGGACCACATTCTAAGGTCAGTGGAGGTGGATTGGTCAATTTGTATGATGGTGTGTGGTTGTGGGGTATGTTTAAGTATGTTGAGGAGATGTGATATGAATGATCTGCATTGAGGAATAACTTTCATGGCGTGGTTTAGGTGGCCGCTGAGGGATTGTAGTTCGACTTTGGTTAGTGTGGAGTGTGTAGAGTGTTGATGAATGAATGCCTGAATGCGGTTTTGTTTGATGGCAGGCTTATTTCTTGTGTGGAGGAGTTGATTGTAATACAGAGAAATTCTATGATTGTGGATGGTCCCATGGTTTTGTCATTGGCTATGGGGATGTTCAAGGATTTGAATAGTGATATGAGTTGGTTAAGACTGGTTGGGGCTGTAGTGGAAGGTTCGATCAGGAGAAAGTCATCTAGGTAGTGTATGACTGAGGGGCAGTCGCAGTGATTCAAGAGCAGCCAACAAAGGATTTCAGCAAAATGATAGAATATTTTGGGGCTACCCTTAGAACCGAAGGTGAGACAGGTGCAAAAGAAAAATGAATGTTGCCAGGCTATGCCTTGTACATGCCAGAGTGCCAGGTGAACTGGTAGGAGTTTGAATGCGTGTCATATGTCTGATTTGGAAAGCCAGCATCCTTGTACTGCTTGTGATATGAGTGATATGGCGTTATTAATGCTAGTGTATTGTAGTGTGACTTCTTCTGAGATGATGAGGGAGTTAATGATGGGTATGAGTGAGGAATGTGGAACGGACAAGTCTATGATTAGGCGTTTCTTTGATGTGAATTTTTTGGTGGCTATACCTATGGGGTGGATTCTCCAGATAGGGAATGGAGGGGACTGGAAGGGGCTGATGAGGAAACCTTTGGATAATTCTTTTTGGATGAGATGAGTGACTGTGTATGGGTCTATTAATGTGGTTTGTAAGTTGGGGCATTGAATAGATGATGCTAAACCTTCTTTTAAACCTGTAGTTATGTAATTGACGAGTTGTTGGTTTGGATGTGTTACAGCTTACCTTGGTTTAAGCATCTTCTGCAGGTGCGAGGCTTCAAGCATGCAGCAGGCCTCTGTTTTATGTTTTTGCTTCCTGTAGTCTCCTCCTACCTACTTCCTCCCTCTGAGCTGCTCCTCCTACCTACTTCCTGAGGAGGGGTTTAAAGGGCTGAATGAGTCCTGACTCAGTTGCCCTTGCATTGTTGTACAATACAGTTCTGTTTAGTTTGGGCTCTGTGTATGACCTGGCTTGTCTGACCATCCATTCAGGTGCTGACCTGTGGCTCTGTCTGACTACTCTTTTGCCTGCTCCCATTGTGTAGTGGACACCCAATCTGGTACGGACCTGTGGCTCTGGCTGACTACCTGAGCTGTGTATGACCTGGCCTGTCTGTCCATCCATTCTGGTGTTGACCCGTGGCTCTGTCTGACCATTCTCCTTGTGCGTTCCGATTTGGCTTAGACATCCTTTCTGGTGCAAACCTGTGGCTCTGGCTGACTACCTGCTCCGTGTATGACCTGGCTTGTCTGACTACCCACTCTGGTGTTGACCTGGGGCTCTGTCCACTGCGCATCCAGCATACCAGCGCTTCAGTGGATATCCTATCTGGTGCAAACCTGTGGCTCTGGCTGACTACCTGCTCTGTGTATGACCCGGCTTGTCTGACCATCCTTTCTGGTGCTGACTAGGTGGCTCTTTCTGTTTCCTCCATGTGTTGGTCCCTGCTCCACAGACACCCCTCCTAGTGCGGACCTGGGGCTCTATCAGACTCCTAGACTGACTGCAGGCTGAGTCAGTGCTAGTCCTTTGGGCATTCTGAATTACCTCAAGGCTCCAGTGGGCTGAGGCCTAGTCTCGGGCAGTGTGGTGGATCTATTGGTGGACTGCTACTTCTGATACAGTACTTACCTCTTTGATCACCCTCTGTGCGTTATCTGTTTACGTACATTACTGTGATTATTCTGATAAAATATTGTTTTACTTTACTGTACTGACTCCTGGATTATTCCTGGGAACCGTGACAGGATGGTTGAGTAATAAAGACTGCAAAACGTTTGAATAAATTTCTCTAAATCTTTAATTGCTGGGGTTGTAGCGTAGGCAGATGGTTTGTGAGTGGGCTTTATGGCAGATGGAGTAGACATGGGAAAGTCTACAGTCGCTGAAGAAAAAGCCTTTGCTATTAAAATTGTTGCAGATGGGCGTATTGCTGTGATAATGGATCTATATTCCTTGTTTGTCTCTGGGTGGATTGGTGGATACTTATAATGTTGAAGGGGAGACATGAGTGTTGGGGTTGAATTGTGGTTGTGAGAACTGATTTGTCAGTGGAATGGATGGGCAAAGGCTGGGTGAATGGTATGGCAGAGAGCATGTTTGACAGCTGGAGCCTTTAGACCCACTAAGTGTCTGCAGAAGAGTTTGTAGTCCATTTGGCTCCAGTCTGTCGTGAAATTAAATTGGTATATGGAGGCTGCTGATTTGGCTGATTTGGCTGCAAATGCTTTATGGTAATCCTAAAAGGTGGTCCCCCCGTATTTATATTTCAGGTCAACCATGGTGTATAGATAGTGGTCCATCTCCTGGCGCCTGTTGGGAAAAGCAGAGCAAAATATGTCACGATAAATGCTAAATGCCAGCACGAACTCGGCCAGGGACAGCTTTTTGGATAAGCGAGGGTCCCTGGTTTTGAGGGTGACTGACACGTCGCCACACGTGACTGTCTTCTAATACACCAGGTCCTGTGACGCCAGGAGAAGAGCCACTAGGTTGACATCCCTCCCCTCTATGATGTCCCTGCGAAGGTGGTCAGGGACTAAGTGTGCCGGGGAGGGGAAGGATTGAAGGATGCACCTGGCTGGGGGGAAGCTGCAAGTGAAGATGATGACTGGTGCGGTAGTGTGGCGTTCACTAGAGTAACAACTCTCTCTTGGATGACATTGACTTTTGAGTATAGATCTGTAAGGGGTCTGGTGATAGTCGTCAGGTGGTCTAGTGTCAGCAGTTGAGGATGTTGGGAAGGTGAATCAACTTTTGGTGTAGATGGTTGGTTGGGGAGGAAAATGGAGTAGGTGTTGGGGGAATAGGAGGCAGAAAACTTCTGCTTTCCGGGCAGATGATGGGAATGGGATGTTTTTCCGGTTAAGTTCGTCTGTGAGTTTAGCAACTGTCCATTCTCTTAAGGTGGGGCTGCGTGATCTCTGGATTTGAAAGTTGTCAATGTCTGGTTCTGGTTGAGGGGGAGTATTTTGTTCTTGGTTTTCCATGATCTATGGGGATACAGACTCTATCCTTTTTACATTTGGGTCCTGGTGCAGACTGGGTCCTGGTGCAGAAACTGCGATGAGCCCCCCCTGACCACATTGCCCCCCCAATCTCCACTTTACCACCACATTGCCTCCCAATTTCCACCACATTGCCACCATATAGCCCCCCAAACTCCACATTGTCCCATATCGCCACACTGCCCCCCCAATCTCTACATTGCCCCCCAATCTCCACATTACCCCCCAATCTCCACTGCCACCATATCTCCACATTACCCCCCCCAATCTGCACATTGTCCCCTACTGACTTCCCCCCGTTGTCCATCTCCTACCTCCCTGGTGGTCTAGTGGCATGGCATGAGAGGGCAAAGCTGGAGCTCCCGCGCAGTTCTCAGTAATGCAGAGCGCTGGGAGATGATATCATCTGTCATTGATCTGCATTTCTAGAGTGCCGGAGAGGGAAAAGGCACAGACCTACTTGCGGGCGCCAGACAAGGGTGTTGCAGGGGGCAGCTGGGCCCCTGGAGTGACAAGCCTGGTCGCAGGTGCGAACCCTGTGACCCCTATTGTTACTTCTCTGCTATTCTACAAACCTAATGTTCTTCTCCATACATCTCAAAACTAATCTCCTAAGGAGGCTTAACGCTGGCACAGAACCTGATGACAATCAATTAATGGCATACACCACATTCATGTCATCAGTAGGTATGGGAGAAAATTTTCACCTCAAACTGAAATCGGCGAATAATGCCACTTCCTGCTTGGCAAATAATTTCCCACGAAAAGTGCTGTTTTTTTGCCAAGCTCATTTCATTGAAATCAATGGGAACATTGAATTTACACACAACACATAACAAATATTATTTTATTTCCCAAAGGCATAGTATAAAAGGGTCATTAGGGTGCCTGTGTTGGTGTAGTGTGGAGAAAAAATCAGTTCAACAGGGACTTTTTTTGGGGGGGGGGTTGTTTACTGGGATTAGGGGCAGTTAATAAGAAAATAAATCCTAAATACAATTAAAAAAACCATAAGACGCAGTATAAAAGGGGTCTGAGGAGGGTGCCTTTGTTGGTGGGTGGAGTCTGAGGAATGAATCAGTTGAACAGGGAATTTGGGGAGGGGTTCTTGACTGGTATTGAGGAGGCAGCTAATAAATAAATAAATAAAATAAGACATTTTTATGGAAAGTTATAGAGACAGGAACCCCCTGACATAAGCTGTCAGTGGGGTAGACTGATACTTGATGTGATAGAGTATTTGTAGAGGATGATTTGTCAGATTTGTTCTTAGAGGCCCAAGCCCAGAGGAAACATTGATTTGTAGGACTTAGGCTTGTTTGGCACAAGCCCTAAGGAAACATTGATTTTCAGGACTTGTTAGAAACAAACCCCAAAAATGTGTTTATTTTATTTGTAGGACTATTTTTTTTTTTTATTATTTTTTTTTTTGTATTTATTTTTTAAAGCACAAGTGTCACGGGGCATGTCCTAGCGCACAATGAGACTGGAGGTGTAGTGAGGGAGCTCTGCCGTGACCCGAGGAGAATTCAGCCTACAAAGTGGTATTCCTAACTAATTTTGCCCTTAATACCGACACGAAGATGTCCACTAATAGAAATAAGCGCAATCAGGAGCAGATGTTAAAATACCTCGCTCCTAAGGAGAAAAGGAAGTCCCAGAAGCTATCGGGCCCGACTTCCAAAGATGCCTTTGATGAGGAGGACCTGTCCGAATTGGATGATGCGGCCTCTTCGGTATCGCGCCAACCTGAACCCCAGATGGGTGAATTAAAGAGTATGCTAAAGACGTTAAGAATGCAGATCAAAAGTGACATTAAATCGATTGCTAGTGAATTTTGGAGGGAACTTCAGGAACTTGGGGAGCGAACGTCGAGAGTGGAAGGAAAAGTGGACGAGGTTGTTGACGCACATAATACTTTATCTAGTCAACACTCAGACCTATTGAAAGAAATAGCCTCCCTTCGTGAAAAGGTCATTGACCTTGAAGACCGCTCTTGGCGGAATAACCTCCGGATTAGTGGAGTTTCTGAGGACATACAACCAACTGCTCTCAGGGAGTGGACTGTGAACTTTTTATCCAGCCTACTTCCTAACTTTACAGAACAGGATTTGTTAATCGACCGCCTTCATTGCTTGACGAGGCCCAGAAACCTCCCGGTGGACGCACCGCATGATGTCATCCTGCGTCTTCATTATTTTCATGTGAAGGAGGAAATTCTTAAAGTGGGTAGGCTACAGAATCCTCTGCCTGACCCATTCTCAAGGATCCAAATCTTTGCGGATGTTTCTTCTACCACCTTGCAGCTCAGGAGGAAGTTTCGCCCCATTGCAGCTGCCCTGCGACAGGCTGATCTACGATATAAATGGGGCTTCCATGCCAAGATCGTTGTTACATGGAATGGGGCCCAGGTAACCATAGCCTCCCCGGAGGATGGTGCAAGGTTATTGGCTTCTTGGAACATCCCACTTGTGGAGACCCCTGAAGAGCCGCAGCAGTCCCCTACAGGAGTGGCCAGGATTTGGTCTACGTCTGCACCAGCTCCGGTGCTACCCAGACTGCGACCGCCCTCGCCTTCTGCTGGCCCGTCTACTATCCGATGGAGCTGCCATTTCTCCGGCTGACTACTATTACCACCTAAGAGGACTTTTCCACCTGACTTTAGTGGGCTGTGATGGGACTGCCTGCTACCTTTTGCACTCCGTCCATACATTCTAAGGGACTCCAGGAAATTTTGCTGCACTGCCCGACCCTGTGCTACCTGGCATAAGAACAAGAGAGGAACTGATTTGGCTTGTATCCCCGACTCTCTACTGAGTTCACTGCCCTATGAGGCCTATGGCCGCGTGGTCACTGTTAACTGTAATGTTGTTGTGCCTAGAGGTGGGATGGGGGGCTCTGCTGGTTGCCTGGGCTCGCGGTGGGTCGGTGCCTGGAGGTTCTTCCCTGCAGATTGCTGCGGGGGTTCCTCTGGACGGGGGCCCGCTGTGGGGCGTTGGCGGCGGTGGTTGGATTGGGTTATTGTTGTGGTTGGGGGTCGCCGGGGTGCCCTGGGTGTCGGTGATTTCCTCTGCCTCTGGGTGCCCTGGTTGCTCCGGGGATGCTGAGACAAGTTTTATGTGGATGATTGGTGGGTCTGGGGGGGTTGCGGCCTGGGTCCCGGGCCTGGCTGTGCCTTGGGCTTGGCTTGGCTTGGGAAGCCTGGGGGGGCACCCTCTATCGGAGCCTTTGTTGTTACTTCATTGTTCAGTGCTTACATGATTCTTTATTGTGGGCAACAGTGGTTCAGATGTGACTCCTGGTCTTCTGGGTCGTGGAGGCTAGCACTTGATGGTGTCGGCCCTCCTCTGCCCAGGTGAGGATGCAGGCCTTGGATGACAGTGACTTTTGGTCTGCGTGGTCAGGGGCTGTGATTCTGGGTTTGTTAGCTGCCCTGCCGTACTCCACCTGATTGTCTGTGTATAACAAAAAAAAAAAACAAAAACAAAAAAAAACATACACATCTATATTGATAATCGGTGGTGTACATTTCAGTATGAGTCTGAATGTTTCCTGCTGCCCCCCTCCTTCTGACTGGGTATATCGGTGTGCAAGGGTGCGGAGAATGGTGGATGAGGAGTTGTTGTACTCCCGAGATGTGGTCTGAATGTTAAGATCCTCTTCGACAACTTTCTGACCTGGTTGTGGGCTGTGAGAGGGGGAGGCCAGGACTCGCATCTACAGTCTCTGGGGGCAAGTGTTTCGTATGCAAGCCATTGCTGACTGAACAACAGGCGGGGCTCATTTGTTTTGTTTTTTTTTTTGTTTTTTTTGTTCTATTAAATTTACTGATTACAATATTTTATACTCTTTACCGTTTTGCTACTATAGTCAGTACATTTCTCCCTGTCGGTACTGGGTTTGTCCACTTCTAGCTGAGGTGTATTCCTAGAGCTGCACACTGACCCATGCTACTAGAAACTTTGATGGCTGGTATTGGTCAGTGGGCTGTCTCTTCTGATCTCCCGTGGGAGTTCCCCGTGGGCCCTTTCTCCCCTTTCTTGGCTCACCATGGTTCTTTTTATATTATCTAATGTTTGGTAAATTCTCCTTGGGCGGCGTTTCTGGGGATTACTGCTCTACAAGTGCTCGATCCTCTGTTTGTTCCGCCCCATGTCTCATTTGGTTATGAGGCTAGTGCTGTTAATTTTTTTACATAGCTCTTTTTGTGGTACATTCTGCTCTTCCTTTTACTCTCTATCTGTAGCTAATTCTGTCTTTCCCCATTTCCCTTGGTCTGTTTCTTCTACCTCTATCTTTTTCCCTCTGACTCTTTTTCGCCTACTTTTTTACTGCTCTTCATTTCCCTTACCTTTCCTCATCATCTCTCTAGGGGGGTCGAGTCTGGCTAGTCCCATTTTTCATGGTGCTCCCAATCCCTGTCCTCACTGTTCCAGCGTCGGAGGCTTCCTTGTGGGTTGGTTCATGATTTCCTGTGAGGTATTCCATCTGTAGATATGGGTCTTAGAATTTTGTCGATGAATGTTAAGGGGCTCAACACCCCTCATAAAAGACGTTTTTTTTCTGGGAAGCAGTTCGCTCTAAAGCCCGGATTCTCTGCGTACAATAAACTCATTTTGCCACTGGAAAGATTCCCTCAGTGTTGACTAAACAATTCACCTCGGTCTTTCACTCTATGGCCAGTACTAAACGAGCAGGAGTATCGATCTGTTTACACAAACAGTTGGCCACTGAGATACATCTAGTAAAGAGGGACCCCCATGGTAGGTACCTTCTTTTAGTCTTATCGATCAACAGTGTTCTTTTTCTTTGTTGTCTGTCTACTCCCCGAACTCGAATTCGGCTCAATTTTTTTTTTTAATTCAAACTGTATTGAAATTTTTCACAGAGTTTAAGGGGTACAGAAAAAGGAAAGGGGAATGGGGAGAGGAGAGAAAGAGATACAAAAAGAAAACAGAAGACAGCGCACCAGTGATCTAAGTGTAGTATATTGCTAAATACATGCATACATTAGCATACAATATGGCAAAAGAGGATGGAGAACTGTGTACAAGAATAAATATTTATTGTATAAGAAAAGTAATAAATGCACCAAAAAGAGTGGATACATATATTAAGGTAAAAAACATAAAAACATATCCATAAATAAAGTTGTATATATAAAAATCACACAGCTCTATAATTGAGAGGGATAAAGTGCCTGTCCACAAGAAAACTGTGTGATATACTGCAGACTAAGTCTATATATAGGTAGTATAAACGAGTCTGACTACAGTGAACAGATTCTCATCCAATCGTTAAAGATAGGGTGTAGCACCCCTTAAGTAAAGTAGTCTGCTCACCAGATTCCCCGTGGGGATAGGCACGTCAAGCAACTGAAGGTGACTGCACTTAACTCCGCTGTCGGATCCAGGCACCCATTCCTTTCCAGTTTCCACTAGTCAAGTCCGAGTCCTGTGCTGTGCGGCTGTGCTGTGCTGATCGCATACGGATTGCTGTTTCTCTTGAAGATTCCTCTTACTTGAGAGACTGTGAGCACTGATGGATAAGTCCTTTCATTTATTCAACGCGTTTCAGGGCTTATAGCCCCTTCCTCAGGAAAATTCGGAAAAATCAGCGACTTTAAACCGCGAAAGCCGCGGGATGAGTGTTTTTAAATCTTAATTAACCAATCAGTGGCTGAATTATTCCGTTGGAAGTTCAAAGTGTCACAATTGTATACAAAATGTATCAAGAGTATCCATTCAAATAAAATGCACCAAAGGAACATTATACACATTCTGTGAATATATTTATTTGAATGGATACTCTTGATACATTTTGTATAAATTGAATAAATTAAAGGACTTATCCATCAGTGCTCACAGTCTCTCAAGTAAGAGGAATCTTCAAGAGAAACAGCAATCCGTATGCGATCAGCACAGCCGCACAGCACAGGACTCGGACTTGACTAGTGGAAACTGGAAAGGAACGGGTGCCTGGATCCGACAGCGGAGTTAAGTGCAGTCACCTTCAGTTGCTTGATGTGCCTATCCCCACGGGGAATCTGGTGAGCAGACTACTTTACTTAAGGGGTGCTACACCCTATCTTTAACGATTGGATGAGAATCTGTTCACTGTAGTCAGACTCGTTTATACTACCTATATATAGACTTAGTCTGCAGTATATCACACAGTTTTCTTGTGGACAGGCACTTTATCCCTCTCAATTATAGAGCTGTGTGATTTTTATATATACAACTTTATTTATGGATATGTTTTTTACATTAATATATGTATCCACTCTTTTTGGTGCATTTATTACTTTTCTTATACAATAAATATTTATTCTTGCACACAGTTCTCCATCCTCTTTTGCCATATTGTATGCTAATGTATGCATGTATTTAGCGATATACTACACTTAGATCACTGGTGCGCTGTCTTCAGTTTCTGTTTTCTTTTTATATATATCGGCTCGAGTGGACTCCGAGCTCAGGACAAGCTGCACAGTGAAATTGAGTGACATTTAACAATATATTGAAGGATTTGGATCTGTCATCGCTGTTTTATCCATTTCATCCATCAACATTTCATTTCATCATCATTACTAATTTCTTTTCATCACTCATCAGACATCCTTCTTCTGTTCAAGAATTAACTCACATTATCACCAAGAGACTCTTGTATGGTACATTTTACTATTACATCTATGTCAGTAGATTTGTATTGGTCGATGTTCCATTACCCATTATACTTTTTTTGTACAAGTTCTCCATCTCTATGACCATTTTTCTATCATTGTGAGTTATTGTAATTCATCCTATACAGTATACATTTATTATTCTTTAGCCATCTTTATACAATTTATTCCAGTACCTCTATTTCTGATATATTGGTGAGCGCTCTATTTTATTTCTGAGAAAGAGATACAGACAGAACATAGAAAGTATCCATTGTAACAGACAAGCCAACAACTGGATCATATTTCCCAAACATAGTTCTCAAATATATGAAGCCCCTACTGGTCACAAGCAGGAGGAGAAAAAGAAGTATAAAAAGAAAAGAGAGAGAAGAGAGAAAGGCGAGAAAGAGAAGAGAAAGGATAAGAGAAAGATAAGAGAAAGAGAGGAGAGAGGGAAAAGAAAAGAGAAAAGAGATAGGTAAGAGAGAGAAGAAAGAGAGGGGGAAGAGAAAGAAGAGAGAGAGAAAAAGAAGAAGAGAAGAGGGAAAAAAAAGGGGAGGGGAGGGAAAAGCCAGGGGAAATCTCACTCACACAGAACACACCTAACCAGCTCCAAAAGGAATCCACACCCAACAGTATCAGTAAATGAGAAGTTCACGGTGAAACCCAGGGGGAGCCACAGCTTCTGCATATAACTCGATGAAGAGTTATGGATGTACGCCGTCAGCTTCTCCATCTTAATCAACCGCCATATGTGGTCATCCAACAGTGCGTAAGTCGGCAGCAAGGACTTCCAGTGGTGAGCGATGTGACACCTGGCCATAGCACAAACCCTGAATATCAGCTTATTAGAATAACGGGGCAAAATAGGTTGAAGGGAAGATCTATTAAGCAGGGCAGTCCATGGGTCAGGGATCACCGGAGTCCCTACCGCCATCCCCAAAAGGCGGAAAACATACCTCTACAGATCTGCTACACGAGGGCAGGACCACCACATATGCAAATATGAACCCTCCGAACCACAACCACGAAAGCATAATTGAGACGTGGCTGGAAAAATGTGATGTAATCGTACAGGACTATAGTACCATCTAGCAAGTACCTTATAGGCATTCTCCCTTACTAACGTACATGGGATCAACCCATTAGTATTACCTATTATATCCGACCACTCCTCAGGGTCTAGTGATTCTCTCAAATCCGACTCCCAATGCAGTCGGTAAGATGGGGGTTTCGAAAATAAGGAAGAGATAATATGGGCGTATATCTTAGAAATTGCACCTTTGACAAATTGCGATGAGGAACACAAATGCTCAAAGACGGTCCGGGCCCGAGGGGCAATTCTGCCCATATAGGTAAGAACATAGTGTCGAATTTGGGCGAACCGAAAGAACTCACGAAGGGGAGCAGCATGTTTTTCCCAAAACTGGTTCCAAGAAAGCAGGGAGTCCAGAGAATACAGATCCGACACTGTCCGTATAACCTTCAACCTCCACCACGTGAATAAGGAAGGGGAACACCCCGGAGGAAACTCAGGATTATAAAACAAAGAGCACATCTTAGTTCGAAGTAGTGTCAGTTTGTCTTTGTATTTATGACGACGCCATAGTGTCAGTAAAAGCGAAAGTGTAGGACTACCAGAAACCAACGACGGCGAGAAGGAAGAGATCCAAAGCAGCACGTCCGATGGAGGGGACCCGCTCATTGAGACTTCTAGATCAACCCAGCAGGGACGATGATCAGAAAGATGCAGAGGAATAGCCTTAGCGAAGATGTGGGACAGAGAGCCCACCGTCTAGTCGGGATTTGTATAACAGGCCAGATCCAAGGCGAGCGCGACCCGAAGCCCCAATAAAGCGCAAGATATGTCTTTGGAGGGAATGAAGATCACGACTCAAGATAGGGATAGCCAAAGAGCGAAACAAATACAGGAGTTTGGGTAATAGGGACATTTTAACAGCATAAATCCTACCAAACCAGGAGATACGATAAGTATGCCATCTGTCCAAGTCAGCATGAAGAGACTTAAACAGAGGGGTAAAGTTTGCGCTATATAAGGAAGAATACGTGGCCGTAAGACGAATCCCCAAAGACGATATTGAGGTTTTGCACCATTGAAAGTCAAAATTTAGAGCAAGCAGTTTCTGTAAAGGACCCGGTAGCGAGATGTTCAGCGCTTCGCATTTTGAATGATTCACCTTATAACCTGAAAGGGAGGCGAAGAGATTGAGAACAGAGTACAGATTCGGAAGCGAAGTCATTGGAGATGACACAGTTAGCAGAACGTCGTCCGCAAAGAGACTCAACTTATATTCCTCCGCTCCTACCATCACACCCTTAATATCTGGACAGAGCCGGATTGCACACACTAATGGTTCAATACAAAGTGCGAACAAAAGAGGCGAAAGAGGACAGCCCTGGCGAATACTACTACATATAGGGAATACAGCAGAGTCATACCCAGCAATCGACACAGACGCCGTGGAGTCAGTATATAGTTATTGAATACCACGTAAGATAGAGCCTGAAAATCCAAAATGTTCCAAAACCGACCACATGTACGATCAATCAATACGGTCGAACGCCTTCTCCGCATCCAACGAGAGGAGCATCAATGGAATAGAACAATGCCATGCGCGATGTATTAAGTTTATCACTCTGCGTGAGTTGTCCGGAGCCTCTTGTCCAGAGATAAAGCCCACTTGATCCGGGTGCACCAAGTCTGGAAGGAGACGTGAAATGAGACGAGCCAGGATCTTAGATAAAAGCTTCACATCAAAATTAATGAGCGAGATGGGACGATAGCTCGCACAGGAGCCCGGATCTTTACCATCTTTAGGTATGACCACAATCCGAGCCAAAAGCATCTCAGCCGGTGGACTTTCACCTTGCAAGAAGGAGTTATAAAGTGTAGCCAAAAATGGAAGAAGGGAGGACTGAAACGCTTTAAAATATGCCGCTGTATAGCCATCCGGACCAGGCGCCTTAGAAGACTTGAGCGTTTTCAAGGCCACTGATATTTCTTCAATAGAAATAGGCACATTTAAGTGAACCAAAGCGTCTGCAGAGAGGGTAGGCAAATGGCATGACCGAAGGAAATCCTGAAGACAGGCACTCAAACTCGATGAATGAAGTACTTTACGACCATCATATAGAGCGCCATAAAATTCCGCAAATGACGCTGCAAACTCTGCGGTCTTAAAGTTGACGCCCCTGACCGCGTGGTAATCGATCGGATAGATCGAAATTTGATCTGTTGACGAAGTTTGCCCGCCAGCATCGAGTACGGCTTAGCACATTTCTCGAAGTACATCTGGCGCGTCCATTGCAGAGCTCTGAGGCCCTCACGAGACAGCAACAGATTATATTCCCCCCTGATATTGGTGAGACTGAGTAAATTAGCCGCGGTGGGGTGAGCCTTATGGGCTTGTATCGCTTCATGTAGTGAACCCGCTAACCTGGTGCATTCCTCCGCCCTAACTCTCTTAAGCCTGGAAGCAATCTCAATAAATTTACCACGAAGTACTGCCTTGTGAGCTGTCCATAAAGTGCCTATATTAATATCGGGAGAAGCATTCTCCACGAAATAGGTCTCCAAAGATTTCAGTAGGTCAGCCTGCACTTTAGAGTTGAGTAGAAGAGAATCATTGAACCTCCATGAAGAGGTGCCAGAGAGCCCCCCCAGGCCCAGGAAAGAGCATTCAACAATCGCATGATCTGACCAAGTCAGATCATGAATCGCAGCTGAACACAATTCATTTGTCACCAACTGATTAGCGAAGATGTAGTCAATCCTAGAATAATGACCGTGCGGATGGGAAAAAAAAGTATAGTCCCTAGTCGTCGGATGTAGCAATCTCCAACAATCATGCAACGAGTGGGTACAAACCAATGAAGTAAGAAGTCTCGACTTCTGAGGAATCCCCTGGCCGGGGGGGGGGGGGCAGAGCGGTCAAGAATCTGATCAAGTAATGCGTTAAAATCACCCCACTCCAAAAGCGAGGATGTCGGAACCCGATCGAGAAGAGCAGAAATCTCCGAATAGAAAAGAGCATTTGGTTCAGTCGGAGTGTACACATTCAGAAGAACCAAAGGAGAGCCCTGAACCTCCCCTTGAACCATCAGGTAACGTCCCTCTCCATCCCTGGATATCTCCATAACCTGAAATCCGAGTGAGTTTCGAATCAAAATGGAGACACCATTACGTTTACTAGAACCCTAGGAGTGGAAGTGTAAGTGATATCGCCTATCCCAGTATTTAGGAATAGCTGAAGAACGAAAATGAGTTTCCTGTAAAAAAATAACATTGGCATGGATGGAAATATTGTTTCGCATTGCCATTCTATGTTTCTGAGGGGCATTGAGGCCCTTAAAATGATGAGACACTATTTTCAGAAGAAGATTGCAGCGATCTCGGTCCCCTAGGACACAAGCCAGGAGGTGGAGGATCTCCCAACTCGGACATGGTGAGTAGCAATCAAACCACTTGCACACAAGGAGAGAGAGTAGAGAGAAAAAAAATGGGGGGAGGGGGAAAGGGAGGGAAAGAAAGAGTGAGAGAAAGAGGAGGAGAAGAAAAGGAGAATAAGGGAAAAGGGAAGGGGACTAAGACCAAAGGGGAAGGGGACACCACTTGGTGTCAAGGGGATTGTACAATAAAACAAGACTAGGGAGAAGACCCACAGCCCACAGGACGAGGATCCGCACCCAGCCATCTAGTACATCAGAAAGCTGCTCCCAGAGCTACATGACCAGTGAGGCTCCACAAAAGCAGCAACCTAACATATGTGTAGCTAACAGAAACATGTGGTAGTAAATTACCCAAGTGCGTAACACAATGAGGAAAAGAACCCAAGGCCTTACCAGACCCACCCTCTTAACATCACCTCAGAACCAGGGAAGCAGCTCTCCCATGCCGCACCCCCTGGAGGTTCAAAAACCACATCCTAAAAAAAAAAAAGGGGGAGCTTTGCGACATGGGAGACCAAGGACCCGCCACCACCAGTCCCAAACAAGTCCACCAAAGAGGGTCAAGAGCCACCCGAGCTCCCCGCAAGGCCCAAAAAACAGCCATCCTGCCGGGAGAACCAGGCAACCCCGCGCCCACTTCAACTCCCTCCCAACTCCCACAAAACTGACACATTCCCAGGGCCCGCTTACCCGTATATGACAAACAAAGTAAAATAGGCAGTACTCCGTGCTCCCAAATGCTTTATTTAAAGAGCCCAAGGAGACAGCCAAACAAGACAGTCATGCTAGTATGAAACAAGTAGGGATTAATAAAACTGTGCCCCTTACAACTGTGTTAGTAGCGTCTACAAATACCCCCCGCAGTGCAAGGCCCCCAGACTCCAGCACAACAGGCCAAGGCCCAAACACCTGGAGGCCCGCCCCGCCAGCTCTGCCAGGGGCACCGGGAGATCACCACCAAAAAAAACCCCACCCCAAATGCAAAAAAAGGTCCACCCAGCGAAACATATTTAGCATATAAGAGGTTGCATCCCTGACGGTCATCACCAATGAGCAAACAGAGGTGAATAATAACACAAAACCGTGAAAGAGCTCACAGAAGGGGAGATACCCCCCAGGTGGAATAAATGCTGTAGAAACAGAGAGCTCCCCAGGGACTCCCTAAGAGTTAAAGGGAACAATCCCAGGGAAGGGTAATAAAGATTATTAGGAGCAGGTTAGCCTGCACGCCAATGTGTTGCCTGGATCAGTGATGACCGGTACCAGGGCATGCAACATAACTATCACAGTGCCCGTGATTGCTCTCTTTTTGTGTCTATCACCAGTAGGGGGCTCTCCATTGGCTGGCTGCCTTCAGCCCGCCCTGTATTGCCTATTTAAACCTAGCCTGGGCACCCTTTGGTTGCCCTTTCGTGTTGTCTCTATGCTGTTGAGTATTTACCTTGTTCCTGAGTATCCTGGGCCTCTGCTGTGTTCCTGCGACCTGTGTTCAACCTGTTCCAGTGTTTACAGTTGAATAGTTCCTGCCTCCGTCTGATCCGGTTGAGCTCCGCTTCCTGCTGCCAGTCTCCGCCATCGTTCCTGATTCCGGTTGATCGTCTGCATGCTGGTTCCTGCTTCCATCTGCCGAGTCCTGTCCAGTCGTCTTCAGTCATCTGACGTTCCTGAGTCGCCTTGGCGACATTACTAACTTGCCGGTTATTCAGTACGCGGGTACTGGTTGCTTGACAGCCACCTGGTTGTCTCAGTATTGTTTGCCTTCCACGTACAGGGTACTGGTTCGCTCCTCAAGCCATCCGGCTGTCTCAGTATTGTTAGCATTCCACGTACAGGGTACTGGTTCGCCGCTCAAGCCATCCGGCTGTCTCAGTATTGATAGCGTTCCACGTACAGGGTACTGGTTCGCTCCTCAAGCCATCCGGCTGTCTCAATATTGTTAGCGTTCCACGAACAGGGTACTGGTTCTCTTCTCAAGCCATCCGGCTGTCTCAGTATTGATAGCGTTCCATGTACAGGGTACTGGTTCTCTCCTCTAGCCACCCGGCTGTCTCAGTATTGATAGCGTTCCACGTACAGGGTACTGGTTCACTCCTCAAGCCATCCGGCTGTCTCAGTATTGTTAGCGTTCCACGTACAGGGTACTGGTTCACTCCTCAAGCCATCCGGCTGTCTCAGTATTGTTAGCGTTCCACGTACAGGGTACTGGTTTGCTCCTCAAGCCATCCGGCTGTCTCAGTATTGATAGCGTTCCATGTACAGGGTACTGGTTCGCTCCTCAAGCCATCCGGCTGTCTCAGTATTGATAGCATTCCACGTACAGGGTACTGGTTCGCTCCTCAAGCCACCCGGCTGTCTTGCAGTATTGTTTGCGTTCCACATACTGGGTACTGGTTCGCTCCATGCACACCTGGTTGCTACTATAGTGGTATGGCGTTCCATCTGTGAGAGCACTGGTGAGCTCCACATCCTTCACTATCTCTGCTGCTGGCGGCCTACTTACTGACTTAGCCTCCTTATCATCATAGTGACTGTTGTGCCACCTTCCAGTCACTTAGGCGAGTGGTTGCCATTCTCTCCTGTCTATGGGCTGCCTTGCCCGGTATTGGTAAGGCCGGTAGAACCTGTCCTATTCCTTGGGTTGCCTTACCCGGTATTGGCAAGGCCGGTAGAGCCGGTGTTATCTCCTGTCAATTGGCTGCCTCGCCCGTTATATGGTAAGGCTGGTAAAACCTGTCCTGTTTCCTTGGGTTGCCTTACCCGGTATTGGCAAGGCCGGTAGAGCCAGTCTTAGCCTCCTGTCTAGGGGCTGCCTTGCCCGGTATCTTGGCATAGCCGGTAGAGCCTCACCTCACGAGTTCCAATACTTTGGCTGCCTTGCCCGGTATCTTGGCAAGGCCGGTAGAGCCTCACCTCACGAGTCCCAATCCTTTGGCTGCCTTGCCCGGTATCTTGGCAAGGCCGGTAGAGCCTCACCTCACGAGTCCCAATCCTTTGGCTGCCTTGCCCGGTATATTGGCAGGGCCGGTAGAGCCAATATTGCTCTTATTTGTATTCTATTCCTTTCTAATAAAGATATATGTGTGTATGTGTATATTACCCTACGGGGCTGCATTAACTTTTCAATAAAGTTGTGTTTTTACCTAACTCTGCGTGTGAGGGCTAGATTTAAAGGCAGCCATTAAACCAGCCGCTAAGTGAAAAAGGCACATCGCTCGCAAATAATACATGAGTTACGGCAGATTCAATAGCTACTCTACGAGAATAGCTATCGAGCGTAGGCACACAAAAAACACGTAACACAAAAGCCGTTGTCGCTCATGTTAATGCACAACGGGCGGCCAAATCACACAATAACAGCGCTCAAAACAACATCTAACCTAACGGCTGCTGTTGTCTAGCAACCATGATTGATGCAAAAACAAATTCAAACACACAGCCAATCACAAAGCCCCAATGTATCAAATAACTTCAAATACACCTATATATACCCAAAAATAACCGTCACACACTGTCTGTTATCGAGTTCTTCAGAGCCAGATATCAGGACCCAGGAGTGGAGGATAGTGATTAGAGAGAGGGAGACAGGAGCTTACATTGGAGGTAGAGGAGTTTTGGAGTTTGGAGAGAGGTGCACTAAATATACACATATCACACTTTTGCACATATTACATACACACATACAAACACAAACACATACACATACATACATACACATAGTCCTTTTATTTTATAACACCTTACACATTTTACTTTTTATTTTGACAGTGTGACTCTGAGTGAAAGTGTGTGACAGAGAGTGAGTGGATCGAGTGTGTCTGTGAGGGCCTGTGGGAGTGCCTGGGTGTGACTGGGTGAGTGATGGCGAGGAGAGGAGGACAGGAGAGAGGGATGGGGAGAGTAGTGGAGGAGGAGGAAGCTCAGGAGGGTATCCCTCAGCAGAGCAGGGGTGGGAGAGGGAGATCTGCAGGGCGGAGGGGGACCAGGCCCACAAAGCAGGCACACGCAGGACAGGGACAGAACCTGCAGTGGGACGAGGGGTAGTTGCTGGGGAGCACCCCACACAGTCAGGGTCAGACCAGGCAGGGCACTCCGGCTCTGAGTCATCCCATGCCGGAGCTGACGAGGGCAGGATCAGGGACCCCAAATACACAGAGGAGGAGAACACGGCTGCCGTGGAGACTGTCTTGGAGAGGCAGAGTGTTCTCCACCCGACAGCGAAGGTCCCTGGCCTGTCAGCGAGGAGGAAAGCAGCCTGGAACCAGATCTGCAGCCGGGTCAACGCGGTGGCTCCATGCAGGCGGGACGTGGAGTCCATCAAAAAGAGATGGGGAGACTGCCGGAGGGTCGTCAAAAACAAGATGACAGAGCTCGCCAAGCACGCCCGAGGCACTGGAGGTGGACCAGCAGTCCCTATCACCTTCTGCGGCTGGGAGGAGATGGTGCGGCAGACCATGTCCACGACCCTGATCGAGGGGGTCGTTGGAGCAACTGACACTGGGGATGAGAGGAGCCTCCACACTACCGGTAAGTGCAACACTACAGAACAACACACTACAGCAACCAACACCAGCTGCATACACAGTCACACCTCAACACATGTCCATCACTCAGCCATACAACTGCACCAACACAGCACCCTGAGGGTTAAAAAAAGGACACAACACCTGGACAAATGGCAAGGTCCAACTTGGGACAAACCTATCAAAGTCCTACTTCAACCCTCCTGTCGCTGTGCTCATCACACACAGTACACAAACCGTTATGTTCAAAATGTCGTCTGTTAAATATCATCACTGTTCACACACAATGTCACCCATGTCCGCACCCCCACCCTAACCCCTTGAGTGCTAGAGGGATCATCAATGCATCGATCAACAATGCGTTGGCGACTCCTCTGGGACTCAAGGGGTTAACCAGGCAACAAACAAGTCAATAGGTCAACCATCACATGCTACACAGGGGACATTCACTAAGCGGTGACAGAGAGATGGTGGACACAAAGTAACCCTCACACACCCTCACTTCACCAATACCAGTGTTAGTCCATGGAGAATATGCAAAAACAAGAATCAAGTTTATAAGGTCCCATTGTACAGACTCCATGGAAAACACTGGAAATGAGGAAAGGAGATCACTGGAGAAGTCACCATCATGTTCACTTCATCAGTTCAACATCACCGCTTACTGAATCACAAAAAGGGGGCATCAGGTCACACATCACAGTGTCCCACAGAATAAATGCTTGTAGGTGCAACACAGAGGCCGAAAACTATTCCACAGATTTCAAGCTGGAAAAAGTATGCATTGTATCACGGTGCCCGTGATTCGTGCTATCCTGTTTCTATCACTTGCTGGGAATTCCTCATTGGCTGTCTGCTAATAGCCCACCTCACACAGCCTTTTTAAACCCAGTCTGGGCACTCCCAGGTTGCCCTTTCGTGGTGTTTCTGACATTACTTGTCCTGACCTGCTTATCAGGCTCTTGGGCCTGAAGTACCTGTGTTCCAGCGATCCGGTGTTCCAGTGATCCGGTGTTCCTGTGTTCCAGTACTTCCACTGTTGATCGTTCCGGAGTTCCAGAGTCTCCTGCCTGTTTGCCTCTCTAGCCGGTTCTGGTTACTTTCCGTGGCTCCAGCAGTTCCGGTCACCTGTCAGTGCAGCGGTGCTCACTCCCGTGGATCCTCCGCTTCATCTGAGGGCTCTCGCTCTTTCCACTGTCGCTAGGCGACATTGTTCTTGTTTCGCTCCGGCGAACTACTACTGTTGGTCCCAGCGTGCGGACGCTGGTTTACTCCATTTAACCTGGTGGCGCTTATTACTGTTGGTCCCAGCGTGCGGGCGCGGGTTAGCTCCATTAACCTGGTGGCGTATATTACTGTTGGTCCCAGCGTGCGGACGCTGGTTTTCTCCATTAACCTGGTGGCGTACATTACTGTTGGTCCCAGCATGCGGACACTGGTTTTCTCCATTAAATCTGGTGGCGCTTGTTACTGTTGGTCCCAGCGTGGGGACGTTGGTTTTCTCCATTAAACCTGGTGGCGCTTGTTATTGTTAGTCCCAGCGTGCGGACGCTGGTTTACTCCATTAAACCTGGTGGCGCTTGTTCCTGTTGGTTCCAGCGTGCAGACGCTGGTTTTCTCCATTAAACCTGGTGGCGCTTGTCCCTGTTGGTCTCAGCGTGCGGACGCTGGTTTGCTCCATTTGCCTGTTGGCTCATACTACTGTTGGTCCCAGCGTGCAGACGCTGGTTTGCTCCTTGACTATTCAGATACTGAGGTCAGGTTGCTGTCCAATTCCTTATGCAGTTGTCTTGTATTCTTTGGCAAGAGATTTCTGCTAGCGAGGCCTTTGTTCCTATTCCACTCTACTGTCATAGTCATCTGACAGCCAGGTCTCCTCTATTGGGCTGCCCTGCCCGGTATTGGTAAGACCGGTAGAACCTATTTACGTTACTATCTTTAAGGCTGCCTTACCCGGTATAGGCAGGGCCGGTAGAGCCTACTATCCGTGTTCCTTCAGGCTGCCCTGCCCGGTATTGGTAAGGCTGGTAAAATCTATTATTGCTGCCATCCTAAGGTTGCCTTACCCGGTATTGGCAGGGTCAGTAGAGCCTACACTCAGAACTCCTTTGGGCTGCCTTGCCCGGTATTGGTAAGGCCGGTAGCACCGGTATGTTCATCTCACGGTTGCCTTACCCGGTATAGAGCCTATTGTTATTGCACCTGTCACTTGGGTTGCCTTGCCCGGTATTGTTGGCAAGGCCGGTAGAACCTATTCTCTTTGTCATTTATTGTTGTATTGTCATATATGTTGATACCCTATGGGGATTGCCTTAACTTTTCAATAAAGTTACGTTTTTACCAAACCTTAAGTCTGAGAGTCGCCAAATACCGTGATAGTACGAAAGGGCCATGACCTCAGACATTAAGAGTGATGGTAACACACAGAATATCCATTGGAGGATGGATTTGCACGAGCAACGTTTGGATCAGCTGGCGGTTGCTATCCAAACTATTCTTGAACGCACGGTACTTGCTGATAAGTCCGGTCCTAACCCGGTGGTCTCGCCAATTCAGACACCGGAGAATGAGTCTAGGCCCTCAGGGTCCGCATTCAAAGGGTTAACGGCTTCTGCACCCTTGCCGCTAAGATATGATGGTGACCCTCAGTTATGCAGAGGGTTTATCAATCAACTTGAAATATTTATGGAATTGACGGCACACGCATTTCCTAGTGATCGCAGCAAGGTTGGGTTCATGATATCTCTGCTGACCGGTAGAGCATTGGCTTGGGCTAACCCACTTTGGGAAAACGCTAAACCTTGCACTAAAAATTTCTGTGATTTTGTGCAATCCTTTCAGAGAGTATTCGAGCCTCCTGGTAGAACCACCTCTGCTGCTAAACGTCTTATGGAGATACAACAGGGCAGGTGCACGGTAGGTGATTATGCCATTGAATTCCGCACCTTGGCAGCAGAGGTAGGATGGAATAACGAGGCTCTGTTGGCAGCATTCGCCCAAGGCTTGAGTGACCAGATTAAAGACGAGATTGCTGCAAAAGATGTACCTACTGACCTAGATGATTATATCGAATATGTTATTCTAATTGACTCCAGAATATGTGAGAGATTAACCGCCAGAGAGCGACGAATACGGTTAAAAATAATGGGTCCAGTAGCATATTTTGCCCACCCAACCCTCCCTTGGCATCCAAACCTAGTGAACCAATACAGGAACCCGGTGAACCTATGCAGGTGGGTTTCACTAGGTTAACCAAGGAGCAGAGAAGGTACCGCAAGATACAGGGATTATGTCTGTATTGCGGTAAAAATGGGCACCTGTTAAGATCTTGTCTGGTACGTCCGGGAAACGAACACACCTAGGGTACCTTGGGGGACAGGCCCTAGGTGGTGTCCAATCGTCCCCAGTGATGGGCGCACTTAAACCCACCATACAGGTGGTATTATCGTGGGCACAACGTTCAGTTGATGTTTTGGCCCTGGTTGATTCTGGTGCAGCTGGGTATTTTATGGATAATACCTTTGCTGAATTGCATGGGGTACCACGCATTCAGAGAGGCATTCAGAGAGAAACCCCTCTTGCTATTGAAGCGATTGATGGCAGACCGTTGGAACCCGCCCAGGTTACTTTTGAAACTATGCCATTGTCCATGACTATTGGGGCTCTCCACAAAGAAGAGCAGCAGTTTCAATTAATTGACTCTCCTCACCATGCCGTGATCTTGGGCTTTCCTTGGTTACAGTTACATAACCCACAATTCGATTGGCAGAAATGTGAGATTTCTGCTTGGTCTCAGTTCTGTATGGGTAAGTGCGTTACCCATCCTGTTAAGGTCTTGTGCACCTCCCCTTCACTACCTGATGTCTACCAGCAGTGTAGCGATGTTTTCAGTAAGGGAGAGGCTGGTGCCTTACCTCAGCACAGACCATACAATTGTCATAAAGAACTGAGTCCTGGAGCAGTACCACCGAGGGGACGCACATGCCCATTGTCTTGTGAGGAGAACCAAGCTATGGAGGAATACATAGCTGATGCCTTGAGTAGAGGGATCATAAGGAAATCTACTTCTCCGGCTGGGGCATGTTCTTTTTTGTAAAGAAAAAAAGTGGCAAGTTGCGACCATGCATAGACTACCGTGGACTGAATAAGCTGATGGCAAAGAATGCTTACCTGATACCACTCATCACCGAGCTTTTTGATAGACTTAAGGGTTCTTCGATTTTCACCAAATTGGACCTACGGGCGGCCTACAATTTGATACATATCAGAGCCGGTGATGAGTGGAAAACTGCCTTTAATACGAGATCTGGGCATTATGTATACCTAGTCATGCCATTTGGTCTATGTAATGCTCCTGCAGTATTTCAAGAACTGATTAATGACGTTCTTAGAGATATGTTACAATCATGTGTCGTAGTCTACCTTGACAATATACTTATCAACTCCAAAGACTTGTCACAACACATTAAGGATGTGTCTGAAGTATTGCGGCGCTTACGCAAAAATAGATTATTCTGTAAATTGGAGAAATGCGAGTTCCACAAAACCAGTGTACCGTTCCTGGGGTTTATAATTGGCAAAGACAGCATTGCCATGGATAAAGAGAAATTGACGGCAGTCTTACAGTGGCCTAAACCTAAGAGTCTTAAACCCATCCAACGATTTCTGGGCTTCGCCAATTATTATAGGAAGTTGCAACGGAAGCTGAGAAGGGACCGCATCGCCTTCCGCCGTCGTTCCCGGGTCTCTCCTTCTCGATGCAGATAAGCGCCGTCGGATGCAGCAGTTGAAGTATGGACAGTCACTGGAAACAGCCGCAGGATCGCTGGAAGCAGGGAAGCATGGATGAGTCCACATCGCCGCTTGACAGTCCACAAAGTTAGGTCGCAGGAAACTGGCAGCAGGCGGTCGGCGATTCAGGATACTTGGCGCAGATGGGTATCAGAGTGGATACTTTAGACCATAAGCAATACAAGACTCCAGGACTCCTTGTTCACTCCAAAACAGAACTCATTTTATTGACACAAACTACAGATATTTATATACAGTACAGTGCATTGGATCGCATGGGGAAACTGATACAATAGGGAACATGATTAAATCATAGCACATCAGACAAAAGCCAGCAACAGCTGGTCTTAACAGATACAATGACTCAGACAGGGTTACATTTCAGATACACAGGGGTTTGATTGAACAAAGACTTGAGGGCGTGAAGTAATTACCACATGGCAGGGGGTCAGCATAGTGAATGGCTGGAGTTGCTATAATCCACATCTTAGGGACAGTGGCCCAAGGTTGGAGCCTTTGATTGACTATTTTGAATGCCCTGCCCCAACTTTGATCAATCACTGGTCTGCCTACCATTTCCCAGGTTAAGCTAAGGAAGATATTTGCATACCTGGTAGTTGGTGATTGCACAAACCTTCACATTGGACAAGTACAATTAAACACATACAATATTTGAAAATACATAAAACCAAACTTAATACACAAACCAATGTTCATAACTATAAGTCTTTGTTCCTGGCAATAGCTGGCCAGTTCGTATGCCAGAGCCCACAGCTACATCCAAGCAGGGCAACAAGGTCCATAGTTTTTAAGTAAATAGTTTGTGGTCCAGACAAGGGCTCAGTAATGGGTAGGATCCGTTACATTTCTCCCCCTTTTTTTGTACCAAGCCAGCGGTTCCAGTAGTAAATGCTGGCTTGGGACTCTAGGAGAGCCTTGCTGCTGTGAGCCGCTTGTCTGGACAGTTCGTTAGTCCAGCGGCCTTGGTCCTAGTCCAGTCACAAGTGTGGAGCCCCTTGTCCTGGGCCAGGGAAACAACAAGCAAGCCCCTTGTCCTGGGCCAGGAGAAAATGGGAGCCCCTTGTCCGGGCCAGGAAAGAATAGCTGCGCCCCTTGTCCTGGGCCAGGAGAAAACATGAGCCCCTTGTCCGAGCCTGGCAGTAGAGAACAAGGCCCTTGTCCTGGGCCAGGGAAGAAAATGCAAGCCCCTTTGTCCTTAATGCTGGGCCAGGGGAACTGATGCCTATTTGTCCTGGCAGTCAACAAATGGGGTGGCCTTCCCTGGGCCCGGCTCCATGCAGAGCTGGGGTTCAATGTTCCTGGGTCTGGGGCCAGGGGCTCAGGGTCCAAAGCCAGTCTATAAGGGGGATCTTCCTGGGGCAATTGTGTCTCTGGCTTCTGTGCATCAGAGTGTGGGGAGAGAGGCATATCTCCCCCTTTTAGTTGGGCCACTGCCCCAGAGGAACAGGAGAGGATGTTTGTCCCACTCTCCTGGGCTGGGGCAACGTTCTGGGACACATTCCCACCCCCCAGGCAGAGCTCAGGAAATTCAGGGGCCCCAGCAACATCCCTAGTGAGGACTGTCTCCTCCCTCACCAGCTCAGGGTTCCCTTGACCACCGGGAAAGCTTGTAATCCCACTTCCCCTGCCAAGAACATTTGTGTCCCTGAGTCGTAAACACTCTTGTTCCAGGGCAATCTCCATGGGGATCACCTCCATGGGGCTGCTGGTGAGCTTACTTCCCTTCACTAGAGTCAGGGCAAAACAAAGGGTGGTGTTCTCACTCCTACACACCACAACAGAGGGTTCACAGGACTCGGTGGATTCACTCCCCTCCACCAAGCCAGGGGTCACAGAGAGGTGGATATCCAAGGAATCAGCGCTGCAAAGGGGCAATCGGCTGATCTCCTTGGCGTTCGGGGCCTCCTCCTCAGGGCCACTTCTTTTCTTCAGCAGGGAGGCACTCCCAAACCTCCCAGCAATTTTACTCAGGCACCTGGAGAACACCATCTTCCCTTTCTCCAGGGCACTAACAACAGGGGGCAGACTAGGGCTGCTGGTGGGGACCTGCGTCTCCTTCACTACAGCAGGGGTAATAACAGGCTCCTTAATGAAGACCGTGGCCCCACTCACTAGGCCAGGGGTCTCAGGGAAACTGATGGGGCACTCTTCCCCACCCATCAGGTCATATGACACATCCGCAGGAGGTCCAGCAGCACTATTCTCTTCCAGTCCGCTGGGGTCCTCCTCCTGTAGGCCATTACACACAGGCCCTTCTTCTGCCTTGAGGGAGACCGCAGTCCCATCCCTCAAGGTGGCATCACTTATAATCCTGGGGAGCACGCACGGTTCCGCTCCCAGCACATCTTCCAACCCCACAGGGGGCAACATCTTGGGGCTGCTGGTGGGCTCTTTCACACCCACTACAGCAGGGGGCTCATGGGTATGGGCTCGCTCCCACCCATCCGTTGGGGCACACAATTGCTGCTGGTGGGGACCTGCGTCTCGTCCACCGCAGCTGGGAAGGCAGGGTAAGGGGCAACATTCGTATCAGGGGAGACATCTGTCCCATCCCCTGATGCCGAGGCATCTTCTTCACTGAGGAGGAACGCATTCCCACTCCTCAGCTCAGGGAAAATACAGTTCAGGGGCAAAGGGGTATCAGGAAGGACGATTTTCCCACTTCCTAATGCAGGGGCAACAACAGGGGCACTGGTGAGGAACGAATTCCCACTCACCAGTGTGGAGTGAACAGGGGTAACACAATCCTGGCCCTCAAAGTCGCTGAAGTCCTCCTCAGATGCGTTACCCCCCCATTCTTCTTCCTCTTTTTGGAATTCCCGGACCTCTCAAATGAACCCAGCATATAGTTGCTCCAGGTCCCATTCACATCCTGCCAGAATATCCAAATTTCCCTGGCAGTCCGCAGGAATGTATCCACCAAAACGGTCCTCTATTTTGTCCCGGATCTCCCAGTATCTGCTGGAGTCAGGGCACCCAAAAGTAGAGTCCATGTGGTAGGCGTTCCATACCAGCCCTTGGATGTCCCATCGCAAGCGGGTGGGCACCAGTCAAAAAGGCCCTCGGATCCATATTCCTGGTCCAGGTATTTAACAAAGTCCCAGTACTCCTCCTGTACTCTGAGCTCCTCTGTAATGCACGCATCCAACTCTGGAATGAAGTCGTAGATAACATCGCCCAGCCGGGTCCACCACTGTATTCGGATGGCGCTGTAGCGATCCTCGTATGCTCCCAGAGTGTCTGCCAGCACTGCTTCATCTGCCATGCCTCACTTGCTGCACCCAATATGAAGGAGAAATCCCACCGCTATGCCACCAGTGTAACGGAAGCTGAGAAGGGACCGCGTCACCTTCCACCGTCGTTCCCGGGTCTCTCCTTCTCGATGCAGATAAGCGCCGTCGGATGCACCAGTTGAAGTATGGACAGTCACTGGAAACAGCCGCAGAATCGCTGGAAGCAGGGAAGCATGGATGAGTCCACGTTGCCGCTTGACAGTCCACAAAGTTAGGTCGCAGGAAACTGGCAGCAGACGGTCGGCGATTCAGGATACTTGCCGCAGATGGGTATCAGAGTGGATACTTTAGACCATAAGCAATACAAGACTCCAGGACTCCTTGTTCACTCCAAAACAGAACTCATTTTATTGACACAAACTACAGATATTTATATACAGTACAGTGCATTGGATCACATGGGGAAACTGATACAATAGGGAACATGATTAAATCATAGCACATCAGACAAAAGCCAGCAACAGCTGGTCTTAACAGATACAATGACTCAGACAGGGTTACATTTCAGATACACAGGGGTTTGATTGAACAAAGACTTGAAGGCGTGAAGTAATTACCACATGGCAGGGGGTCAGCATAGTGAATGGCTGGAGTTGCTATAATCCACATCTTAGGGACAGTGGCCCAAGGTTGGAGCCTTTGATTGACTATTTTGAATGCCCTGCCCCAACTTTGATCAATCACTGGTCTGCCTACCATTTCCCAGGTTAAGCTAAGGAAGATATTTGCATACCTGGTAGTTGGTGATTGCACAAACCTTCACATTGGACAAGTACAATTAAACACATACAATATTTGAAAATACATAAAACCAAACCTAATACACAAACCAATGTTCATAACTATAAGTCTTTGTTCCTGGCAATAGCTGGCCAGTTCGTATGCCAGAGCCCACAGCTACATCCAAGCAGGGCAACAAGGTCCATAGTTTTTAAGTAAATAGTTTGTGGTCCAGACAAGGGCTCAGTAACGGGTAGGATCCGTTACATTTCTTTCCCCTTTTTTGTACCAAGCCAGCGGTTCCGGTAGTAAATGCTGGCTTGGGACTCTAGGAGAGCCTTGCTGCTGTGAGCCGCTTGTCTGGACAGTTCTTAGTCCAGCGGCCTTGGTCCTAGTCCAGTCACAAGTGTGGAGCCCCTTGTCCTGGGCCAGGGAAACAACAAGCAAGCCCCTTGTCCTGGGCCAGGAGAAAATGGGAGCCCCTTGTCCGGGCCAGGAAAGAATAGCTGCGCCCCTTGTCCTGGGCCAGGAGAAAACATGAGCCCCTTGTCCGAGCCTGGCAGTAGAGAACAAGGCCCTTGTCCTGGGCCAGGGAAGAAAATGCAAGCCCCTTTGTCCTTAATGCTGGGCCAGGGGAACTGATGCCTGTTTGTCCTGGCAGTCAACAAATGGGGTGGCCTTCCCTGGGCCCGGCTCCATGCAGAGCTGGGGTTCAATGTTCCTGGGTCTGGGGCCAGGGGCTCAGGGTCCAAAGCCAGTCTATAAGGGGCAGACAAGGGCTCAGTAACGGGTAGGATCCGTTACAGAAGTTTATTAAGAACTTCTCTTCTATAGTGAAACCCCTGTCTGACCTCACGCATAAGGGCGCTAACCCATCTCTCTGGCCGGCGGCTGCCGAGTAGGCCTTTGAGAAATTGAAGGTAGCCTTTGCTAAAGCTCCTGTGTTATCCCACCCCAATCCACTACTTCCGTTTACGTTAGAGGTTGATGCCTCAGATATTGGGGTTGGGGCAGTACTTTCTCAACGACAGGTCCAAGGTGGCACACTCAGACCTTGTGGGTTCTTTTCTAAGAAATTGACCGCAGCTCGAAGTCATTATGAGATTGGTGATAGAGAACTGCTGGCCATTATTCTTGCTCTCAAAGAATGGCGTCATTTACTTGAAGGCACAAAAAATCCCATTTTGATTCTGACTGATCACAAGAATCTGACTTATCTCTCTGAGGCCAAGAGATTGTCCTCTCACCAGGCCAGATGGGCATTGTTTCTATCCCGTTTCAATTTCATTGTATCATATTTGCCGGGATCAAAAAATGTTAGGGCTGATGCTCTGTCTAGACAATTTGAGGCGGAGGTTGACAGAGAAGAAGCACCAGCACCTATCATCCAACCTGATCGAATATTGGCCACCATACGTACTAGTATCACTTCACCACTAGGGGAAGAGATTTTGGCTTCCCAAGCTTCTGCTCCCCATGAAACTCCAGCGGGCAAATGTTTTGTCGCTGACCCATTCCGTACTCGATTACTTGAAACCTACCACTCCTCTAAGGCTGCGGGACATATTGGTAGGGATCAATTGTTTTGGTTACTCTCTCAGTTATTCTGGTGGCCTTCTATGAGAGCAGATTGTGCCAACTTTATGAATGCCTGTGCGACCTGCGCTCGTGCCAAAACCCCTAGACATCTCCCGGTGGGCTTGCTACAGCCGGTGCCTAATGGTGAACGCCCTTGGTCTCATGTCTCTATCGATTTTATGGGAGAATTGCCCAGGTCTAGAGGGTATTCCTTCATATTGATGGTGGTAGACAGGTTTTCTAAAATGGCCCAGTTCATACCTCTCCGTGGCCTTCCTTCGTCTAAAGAACTGGCAATGGTATTTGCTCGAGAGGTGTTTCGGTTGCATGGAGTACCCAGGGTATTGGTGTCCGACAGGGGGAGCCAGTTTGTGTCCAGATTCTGGAGGGCATTTTGCGAACAGATGGGCATACAGCTATCATTCTCCTCTGCATATCATCCCCAGACTATTGGGGCCGCTGAGTGGGCCAATCAAGGTTTGGAACAGTTTCTGCGCTGTTTTGTGACTGACCATCATGATAATTGGGCCGACTTGTTGCCTTGGGCAGAGTTCGCCAGGAACTGTGCAGTTAATTCCTTTTCCGGGAGCTCTCAGTTTCTGATCAATTATGGGTTCCAACCCTGTCTGCTCCCAGATTCCTTTCAGACACAGCAGATTCCAGCTCTGGATGAGCATATAGAGCAACTCCGTTCCACATGGGCACAAGTTCAGAGGGCACTGGGCCAGTCTTTTCAGCGACAGCAGGGTCATGCTAATCGCAGGAGGCTTCCAGCGGTTTCCTTCCAAGTTGGGGATATAATATGGCTGTCTTCTAAGAATCTGAAGCTCAAGGTCCCATCTAATATGCTGGCACTTCTGTTTATTGGTCCCTACAGAATTATTCGCAAGATTAACCCTGTTTCCTATGCTTTGGAATTACCTGCATCCATGCGCATTCATAATGTATTCCATGTGTCTCTCCTTAAGCCTCTTGTTTGTAACCGTTACACTACTACACCTGTGATGCCAGGTCCTGTTGAAGTTGAAGGGCAGGAGGAATATGAAGTACAAATTATTATTGATTCCCGTAGGCGTAGAGGAGGGGTACAGTACTTGGTGCATTGGAAGGTTTATGGTCCTGAGGATCGATCTTGGGTAGATAGTAAGGACCTTCATGCACCTAAGTTACTACAAATTTTTCATACCAAGTACCCTCAGAAGCCCAGACCCTACTCTAGGAGAGAGGGTCTTTGAAAGGGGGGTACTATCACGGTGCCCGTGATTCGTGCTATCCTGTGTCTATCACTTGCTGGGAGTTCCTCATTGGCTGTCTGCTAATAGCCCACCTCACACAGCCTTTTTAAACCTAGTCTGAGCACTCCCAGGTTGCCCTTTCATGGTGTTTCTGACATTACTTGTCCTGACCTGCTTGTCAGGCTCCTGGGCCTGAAGTACCTGTGTTCCAGCGTTCCAGTGTTCCAGTGATCCGGTGTTCCAGTGATCCAGTGTTCCAGTGATTCGGTGTTCCTGTGTTTCAGTACTTCCACTGTTGATCGTTCCGGAGTTCCAGAGTCTCCTGCCTGTTTGCCTCTCTAGCCAGTTCCGGTTACTTTCCGTGGCTCCAGCAGTTTCGGTCACCTGTCAGTGCAGCGGTGCTCGCTCCTGTGGATCCTCCACTTCATCTGAGGGCTCTCGCTCTTTCCACTGTCGCTAGGCGACATTGTTCTTGTTTCGCTCCGGCGAACTACTACTGTTGGTCCCAGCGTGCGGACGCTGGTTTACTCCATTTAACCTGGTGGCGCTTATTACTGTTGGTCCCAGCGTGCGGATGCTGGTTAGCTCCATTAACCTGGTGGCGTACATTACTGTTGGTCCCAGCGTGTGGACGCTGGTTTTCTCCATTAACCTGGTGGTGTACATTACTGTTGGTCCCAGCGTGCGGACGCTGGTTTTCTCCATTAAACCTGGTGGCGCTTGTTACTGTTGGTCCCAGCGTGCGGATGCTGGTTAGCTCCATTAACCTGGTGGCGTACATTACTGTTGGTCCCAGCGTGTGGACGCTGGTTTTCTCCATTAACCTGGTGGTGTACATTACTGTTGGTCCCAGCGTGCGGACGCTGGTTTTCTCCATTAAACCTGGTGGCGCTTGTTACTGTTGGTCCCAGCGTGCGGACGTTGGTTTTCTCCATTAAACCTGGTGGCGCTTGTTATTGTTAGTCCCGGCGTGCGGACGCTGGTTTACTCCATTAAATCTGGTGGTGCTTGTTCCTGTTGGTTCCAGCGTGCGGACGCTGGTTTACTCTATTAAACCTGGTGGAGCTTGTCCCTGTTGGTCTCAGCGTGCGGACGCTGGTTTACACCACTAAACCTGGTGGCGCTTGTTCCTGTTGGTCCCAGCGTGCGGACGCTGGTTTACTCCATTGAACCCGGTGACTCATATTACTGTCGGTCCCAGCGTGCGGACGCTGGTTTGCTCCATTTGCCTGGTGGCTCAGACTACTGTTGGTCCCAGCGTGCGGACGCTGGTTTACACCTTGACTATTCAGATACTGAGGTCAGGTTGCTGTCCAATTCCTTATGCAGTTGTCTTGTATTCTTTGGAAAGAGATTTCTGCTAGCGAGACCTTTGTTCCTATTCCACTCTACTGTCATAGTCATCTGACAGCCAGGTCTCCTCTATTGGGCTGCCCTGCCCGGTATTGGTAAGGCCGGTAGAACCTATTTATGTTACCATCTTTAAGGTTGCCTTACCCGGTATAGGCAGGGCCGGTAGAGCCTACTATCCGTGTTCCTTCAGGCTGCCCTGCCCGGTATTGGTAAGGCTGGTAAAACCTATTATTGCTGCCATCCTAAGGTTGCCTTACCCGGTATTGGCAGGGTCGGTAGAGCCTACACTCAGAACTCCTTTGGGCTGCCTTGCCCGGTATTGGTAAGGCTGGTAGAACAGGTACGTTCATCTCACAGTTGCCTTACCCGGTATAGGCAAGGCCGGTAGAGCCTATTCTTATTGCACCTGTCAATTGGGTTGCCTTGCCCGGTATTGCTGGCAAGGCCGGTAGAACCTATTCTCTTTGTCATTTATTGTTGTATTGTCATATATGTTGATACCCTATGGGGATTGCCTTAACTTTTCAGTAAAGTTACGTTTTTACCAAACCTTAAGTCTGAGAGTCGTCAAATACCGTGACACACTGGTGTTGTGGCTGCAATAATTTACTCTGACTTGAAATGACATATCTCATATCTGATTCCCACATGGATCCACAGGGGGGCTGATGCCATTGATGGATGGTACACCAGCCGCTCTTTGCAGGATGCACATGGGAAACAAATAGCAAACATTGTACCTTGGTCACCAACAGGCCATGACTGATGGATATCTAGGATTGAGTACGGTTGCCTCACACAGAAGGATGGATGGGCTCATACACAGAGAAAAAAACAGACCTCAATCAAAGATATCCCTCACTACTGGCTGGATGTTGCCCTTAGGATTCAAATGTTACTAAATATGTTCCAACACGATGTGAACACAGAGATCACTTCACTGGATGTGATTGCCTTACTGGCCAGATAGATATGTGCACCCATCACAAATCAACCTACGTTGCTACCATCCAAATACACATACATAGTATATCACACTCTACGTAGATGGGATATACGAGGTATGTTCATATCCATCATATCAATACAATGTATTGTTGGATGGGTGCACATATATAGCCAGTAAGACAATCACACCTACTGAACTGCTCTCTGGCTTCATATCTTGGAAGGATATTACTGTATCCATATGAAGGGTACATATCCACATACATATATGACCATTTCTACTTGTGTGTCACTGTAATGGGATAGCAATGGGTAATGTCATCATGATGTCATATCATTGCCATCGTTAACAGATGTGTCTTGATCTAAGTCCCATCCCTCCAACACTCATGGTTATACAGATATTGCTCTATGTGACAGGTGGAGATATCTATCATTTGACCACACGGAGGCTCTTCAGTAGAGCCAAAGTCGCAACATTTCGAGATAAATACCTCTTTGGAATGGTCCACAGAGTGTACTTGCAAACCATGCACACTCTGTTCACCATTCCAATTAAGTATTGTTCTCCAAATGGGGTGATTTGGGCTCTGCTGAAAAGCCCTCATGTGGACAAATGACTGAAATCTACATCTGTCACATAGAGCAATATCTGAACAACCATGAGGGTAGGAGGGATAGGACTAACAGTGAACAACATCTGTTTTCACAATGTCTACAATATGACATCAAGGTGGACTTAACCTTTGCCATCCCCCTGGAGGGATAGCCACCCCTACAAGTTGTGAAGATAAATATATGTTGTTGGATTCACCTCCCCCCCGAGTTAAACAATGGTATTCCTACTGCTGAAAGGTGTGTTGATTCAAAATGTATCACAGCTAAGACATGGATATGTCAGGGGCAATATCCCAGTGGCCTGAAATTGTACAGTGGTGCTGTTACTACACAATCATATGGACAGCTCTGGTACAGGGACCAGATATCTACATGGGAGGGTGTTGCAACAGCCCCACTGTACTATTTCGGCCCACTGTGATATTGCACCTCAAAATGAAACCTTCACCTGTAATAACTCAAACAACACCTTTCAGCAGTGGGTGTACCCTTGTTTACCCAGGGGGATTAACCCAAACACATATATTTTTCTTCACCACATATCAAAGTATAACTGTCTCCACAAACATACGGCTAAGGTCACTAATCACAACATCTTATTTCTCCACACAGCTTACGGCCCTCAAGCCCAGCGGGAGACAGTGGAGGAGGCAATGTCACCCCCCAGTGAGGAGTACACAGAGGAGAGGACCAGCCGGTGGTCACCTTACCCACCATCACCATCCCCTCCAACACAGGCTGCACCACCACCTACTGTACCCCTTCAAGCTGGACCACCACAGGCTGCACCCCTTCAAGCTGGACCACCACAGGCTGCACTCCTTCAAGCTGGACCATCACAGGCTGCACCCCTTCAAGCTGCACCTCCCCAGTACAGTGGCTGGATGCAACAGGAGGAGAGGTGGACCTATCCAGCCACCTCCACCAGCTACTACCCTCCATCAGCAGCACCACCACCGCCAGGGAGGCAATGGCTGCCAGGGACAGTGGCCAACACCCAATATGGGCCATATGCCTCCCAGTTAAACCCACCCTCCTTGATGGCTCCACAGCATGCCCCAAGGTATGATCCCAGGTGGGGTCCAAGTACCTATCAGTGGCCACCATATGACCCTTGGCCACTGGACTACCCACACCTGGGCCTGATTGGTGAGCCCCAGCGCCCCCTACCCAGGGACATTTTCACACCTCCACCAGCACACACATCATTGGGCAGCTTGGAGTCACTTGATGTGGTGGGCATATGCCCATCATCTGCACCAGCCACTCCAACAGCTGTCACAGCAGCCACAGCACCTCCAGCAGCAGCAGAGCAAACAGCACCATCAGCAGCAGCAGAGGAAACAGCACCCTTGCCAGCAGCAGAGGAAACAGCACCCTCAGCAGCAGAGGAAACAGCACCCTCGGCACCCGAGGAAACAGCACCCTCGGCAGCAGAAGACTCAGCACCCTCAGCAGCAGAGGAAACAGTAGCACCAGGGACACCGGGCACATCCACCTCCAGCACCGCACGCCTCACAGGGATGGAGGCGGAGTGTATGGCCCTGCAGAGGAGACTACTCCGGTCGAGCAGGAGTACTGACAACAACATTACAAGGAGCAGGAGGCAATCCAGAAGGAACATTGTCCAATTGGAGACCAGGATCCAAGCCCTGGAGTCGGAGGTGGCCAGGGGGAACACACTACTCCAGCAGCTCAGGACTGGTCTCATGGACATGTTAACACAGGTCCTTGTGGAGTTGAGGGAGATAAACCGCAGGGAGAACCTGAGGATGGAGAGGGAGAACTTGCGTTCCACTGAGGGGTCTACTGCAACCACCCCCCCTCCAGTGTTACCCCTGAATCCACACCTAGGGGGCAGAGGGTTACCAGGAGTTCAACAAGGGCATCCACCTCTGGCACCCAGGCTAAGGCCCCCCCACCCAAAAAGGAAAAAATGAAAGGCCCAACCTGTCAACTTTCCCCTCAATAAAAAAACCTTTTTTTGGATTCCTGTCTGATCTGTTGTGTCTTCAGTTATGGATTGGGTGGCAGGGTTGTCTCCAATGCATTGCCATACAATGCGGTGAACACAACCTCTGCCTGGGTGAAATGTTAGTGAGATGCTACAACATGGGTTCACACACACACACCGTTGTACAAATTCAACTTGTAATACATCCCTGGATCCATATTACACCACTGTGTTATATGGCGATGTTGTGGGTTGAATTTGAACAACAAAACATACCCCTTAGCACAACAAATGGTACAACATTGAACATTCATCTACATCATATGTTGTGTTTAACCCTTTGAGTGCCAGAGTGGTAGGCAACGCATTGCAAAGAAATGCGTTGGGGACCACTCTTGCACTCAGTGGGTTAATGGGATAACCAGACAAACAGCTCTGTGACTTAGCGGGGACATTACAAGCAGGACAGATAAATGGGACATGTATCAATATTGTCTTGGATTCACACACTCATTGTGCAACTGACTTACTGGGGAAGCCAATGTTTTTAACCTTGGATTTCAATGTGTAGCACACACATTGATATCCTGGGGTGAGCATTGGTGTCTCCAGTAAGTTGAGTTGCTGTTTCCCTAAGGGTGTAACAGACTTCACCAGTGATAACACATGTCCACTTAGTCTGGTTGTTCGTTGATATAGCCCATGTACTGAGATATGTCAAAGTGGAGCAAAATCTCAGAACATTGATTATACTGAGCAATACAGATACTGTGGACAGGTATTCACTGTGGAAGTATGTCCCCTGTATCACCTCTTTATCACTCCCACTACACATTGGTGCATCACTGCCACCATCATCTGTTTGCATGGATACATCACAGAGTCCACTCACTGGCAAACAAGTGGTGGACTCCTGTGATGTGGGTGATGCCTTTCCATGTATGGGGGATACTCTAGCCTGGGTGTGGTTACGCATTGACAAATGTGTTCTCAAATCTATCCTCCTACAGACACAGATAGAATGGTGATGGTTCATCTTTATTGTGTCTCAAAGTACATTAGAATGTACGTGTTTTCTGTGTGTATTGCCTATATGCATTTAACACCTGTATGAGAACACTAAATGTACTTTGAAACTAAATCGTACTACTTCAGTAACACTGCTGCCCTGCTCATGTGTTGTCCACAAGGTTTGACAACTCTGTAGCTGAGCATCCTAACTGTACAGGTTATAACGCTCAAGAATTGGTGTTCTCTGTGTCTATATGAGAATGTTCCAGTAGAGGTTTGTGTGAACCTCAGGTCAAACTTTGCATCACCAACAACATCACCATAAACAGCAAGGGGTGATATTCATGAAGGTGTTGTCAAGACATCAATCCAGTCACATGGAAGATCTTCAGTTCAAGGATGGATCATGTTACGGATGCCTGTGGGACAAGAGGACAGGATTTGGAGCAGTAGACCTGAACTGATCATCAAGCAACAACAATTTAGTCTTTTTAATCCCCTCAATCTTCTTGATTACAGGTGAGTACACAAACCATTGCTTGACAATGTGTTGTGTACTCATCTGTAACCAATTCTGTGGGGAACTTAGGACATGTGCACCAGCCCTATGTATATGTGCCCCTGACATGTATACACACATTAACAAGTGTTCTGAGAGCTCCATGGAGGTAATGACATTGTGCTGCCACTGTGAAAGTGACAGTGGCAGCCCAATGTAATTTGTTCCATGGAACTGTTAGGACATATTTGTTGATGTGTGTATTCATGTCGGGGGCATATATGTCTGCACACTCACAGGTCAGCATGGAGTCCCTGGTAATCTGATCTACGTCTCATGACCTCTACATTGTGTGACCATACCACTGTACATCCACCCCTGTGCTGCTCTTCTCAGCTCTAGCACAGTACAGGTCCCATATTGTGTCCAATGTCCCTTTAACCCCTGATGTGCCTGAGTATTATCCAATGCATATCATTAGATTATACTCTTTCGCTACTGGGCTAGCATGGTTGTTCAGGCTATAATCATGGCATATCCAGTTAGTTGCTGTCAATCAAGCCCTGTAAGGTGATGAACATGGGTAATATGTTGTACCTTGTTTCTCCTGGGGGTGTGCGTGATATCCTTGGGGTCTGTATGTCAACGTGGAGAGTGGAATGGAGGATGGTTTTTGAGTCCACACACACAATTTGCCACATCCACTGCCAGTGCAGTGCTGTGTCACTGTTCCTGTGGAGTGAGACAGAACAAAATGTGCAGTGTGGTTAGTGTCACAGGACTGATGGGGGACTTGCATGGATTGTTTGCATGCGTGTGTTATACTTACAGGTGAAGTGTTCCGTGATGAGCCTGTCTCTGATCTGTGCCCCTCTCATGGTCCCGATGTCCATGGCCACTTCCTGTATGGGGGGTCCGGGATGTGATCCAGCAGCCTGGTGTCCACTGCGATGTTGTGCAGTATTGCGCACGCCACAATGATGTCACACACCTTAGCCGGTGCATACTGCAGTGCTCCCCCAGAGTGGTCCAGACATCGGAATCTTGACTTGAGGAGCCCAAATGTCCGCTCAATAGCAGTCCTCGTTCTGGCATGAGCCTGGTTGTACCTTTCCTGGGCATGTGTTTGGGGATTGGCCACAGGGGTCAGTAGCCAGGACTTGCATCCATAGCCAGCATCACCTGTGTAATGTGAGTGACATGGTGAGACAGGGAGCACATGTTGTGTGAATGATGTTTTGTGTGGTGGACGTAGTAGCTGTGGGTCAGGTGCATGCTGAGCAGCGTGGTGTGTACGCCTGTGTATGTGGTGTGATTTTGTTTTGTGAACTCACCCACTAGCCATCCCCCTGTAAAGGTTCCATTCTCAAAATCTCTGTGTACTGAGGAGTTTTGTAGAATGTATGCATCATGTGAGCTGCCAGGATATTTTGCACAGACATTCATGATCCTCATGTTGCTGTCACACACCATCTGCACATTGATGGAGTGGAATTTCTTCCTGTTGATGAATAGCTGTGCGTCACGTGCTGGGGCCTTAATACGGACATGGGTGCAATCTATAGCACCCATGACCCTGGGCATGCCTCCCCTTGCGTAAAAGGCCTGCTTGACGTGTATTCAGTCCATGTCGGTGGTGGGAAAATGTATATAGGTACTGGCCTTGCTTTTGAGGGCTGGCAGGACCTGGGCCAGCACCCTGGAGAATGTGGCCTGTGACATGCCAGATGCGTAACCCTCAGTGGACTGGAAGGCCCCACTTGCCATGAAGTGTATGGCACACAGTAGTTTCTGCAGGCCAGTTAGGGCATGGTTGTGGATGTAGATGGGATCCACCTGCTCCTTGATGACCTCATACAAGGCAATGATGCTGTCAGGCCTCAACCTGTAGAGATCAATGACCTCGTCATCAGTCATTCCAAAGAGGGTGACCCTTGGGCGGTATACCCTGGGCCTTGGTGGTTGTCTATACATCCTCTGCCCTCCAGGTGGGGATGGACTCCTGTGTGGCTGCTGAGCCAGAGCCTCCTCACTTGCAACAGGTGAAGGCTGTTGATCAGGCGTGCTTGGAGGTTGCTGATGTTCCCTAGCTCTCTCCCTTGCATGCCTTCTCCGCAGTCTTCGCAACAATGTAACCCAACATACTGTTTGCTCTCTCTATCTGTCTCTCTACCTCTCTCTCTCTATCTATCTCTATATCTCTCTCTATCTCTCTCTCCCTCCCTGAGTGGAAAACAAGCCAAAAGTGAGTGTGTTGAGTTGTCCCTTTAAGTACTTGATAGGACGTTGTGTAGGTGTGGTTATGAGGTGAGTGCTAACCAATGGTGAGTTGTTTTTGTCTAGGTAAGTGTTTGCAGGTGTGTGTGTGTTATAAGATGTGGTGTGTTGTGCTTGTTATGTGTGTGCCATTTGCGGGCGTGCAGTTGTGGGGTGCAGGTCGCATGTTGATGTTGCCCAGGTGAGCTTCTATTTGCAGGTGTCCGCTTTGTGTGATAACCCCCATTGTTCCGTGCCATATTGTGTTGTTTTTTTGTGTGTCGTTGTCCTGTGGTGTTGGTTGTTGTTGTGTGTGGAGTGATTTGTGTTGTGTGTGCATGTTTTTGTGTTGTTTTGGCATTGCACGGGTTAATTTTTTCCATTTACATGGTTGTGCGGTAAGCATTTTGTGTATTTTCCTATGTAACGGGTGTTTTGTTTTGCCCGTTAAGTGTCTAACGGCTAAGAAAAGTGGGTCTTAACTTTTTGCCTTTAGGTGTGTCTTTTTTTCAGCCGTTAGCAGTACCGCAAGCCTTTGAATAGCTCTGGGGAATGTTGTTCCATGCGTCTGAATGCACGTAAGTGTATCGGCCGTTAGGATTCTGCAACTGCTGTTAGCTGTTCTTTAGACGGATCTTTGAATTACAACATGACACTTAACGCACCCTTTAGTGATTTCTTTTACTAACGGCTGCCTTTAAATCTAGCCCTGAGAGTCTTAACAAACCGTGACAGTACGAAAGGGCCGAGACCTCAGACAATAAGAGTGATGGTAATACACAAAACATCCATTGGAGAATGGATGCACATGAGCAACGAGTGGATCAGCTAGCGGTAGAGATCCAAACTCTACTTGAACGCACGGTTCTCTCTGAAAAGGCTGGCCTTAGTCCCGTGGTTTCCTCTGGGCAGACATCTGAGTACGTTACCATGCCCTCAGGGGCCACAGTCAAGGGGTTAATTGCCTCCGCCCCTTTGCCACTCAGATACGATGGTGACCCAAACCTTTGCAGAGGGTTTATTAATCAACTTGAAATATTTATGGAATTGATGACTCAGGCCTTCCCCAGTGACCGCAGTAAAGTCGGTTTTATGATATCCCTGCTGACCGGTAGAGCACTGGCATGGGCGAATCCGTTATGGGAGAATGCGAAACCCTGCACAAGGAGTTTCAGGTTGGGGATAGAGTGTGGCTGTCCTCCAGGAACCTTAAGCTTCAAGTCCCATCTAATAAGTTGGCTCCCCGATTCATTGGTCCTTACAGAGTCATTCGCAGAATCAATCCAGTATCGTATGCATTGGACATCCCTGTGTTCATGCGTATTCATAATGTCTTTCATGTGTCCCTCCTTAAACCTCTCGTATGCAACCACTATACAACTAACCCTGTAGTGCCAGGGCCTATTGAAGTGGAGGGTCAGGAGGAGTACGAAGTTCAGAGTATCATTGATTCCCGCAGGCTTAGAGGAAAGGTGCAGTATTTGGTGCATTGGAAGGGCTATGGTCCTGAAGAACGATCCTGGGTGGACAGTAAGGACCTTCATGCGCCCAAATTACTGCAAATTTTTCATTCCAAATACCCTCAGAAACCTAGACCCTCCTCTGGGAGAGGGGGTCTTTGAGAGGGGGGGTACTATCACGGTGCCCGTGATTGCTCTCTTTTTGTGTCTATCACCAGTATGGGGCTCTCCATTGGCTGGCTGCCTTCAGTCCGTCCTGTATTGCCTATTTAAACCTAGCCTGGGCACCCTTTGGTTGCCCTTTCATGTTGTCTGTATGCTGTTGAGTATTTACCTTGTTCCTGAGTATCCTGGGCCTCTGCTGTGTTCTTGCGAACTGTGTTCAACCTGTTCCAGTGTTTCCAGTTGAATAGTTCCTGCCTTCGTCTGATCCGGTTGAGCTATCGCTTCCTGCTGCCAGTCTTCTCCGTCGTTCCTGATTCCGGTTGATTGTCTGCATGCTGGTTCCTGCTTCCATCTGCCGAGTCCTGTCCAGTCGTCTTCAGTCATCTGACGTTCCTGAGTCGCCTTGCCGACATTACTAACTTGCCGGTTATTTAGTACGCGGTTTGGTTGCTTGACAGCCACCCGGTTGTCTCAGTATTGTTAGCGTTCCACGTACAGGGTACCGGTTCGCTCCTCAAGCCATCCGGCTGTCTCAGTATTGTTAGCGTTCCACGTACAGGGTACTGGTTTGCCCCTCGGGCCATCCGGCTGTCTCAGTATTGATAGCGTTCCACGTACAGGGTACTGGTTCGCTCCTCAAGCCATCTGGCTGTCTCAGTATTGATAGAGTTCCACGTACAGGGTACTGGTTCGCTCCTCAAGCCATCCGGCTGTCTCAGTATTGTTAGCGTTCCATGTACAGGGTACTGGTTCACTCCTCAAGCCACCCGGCTGTCTCAGTATTGATAGCGTTCCACGTACAGGGTACTGGTTCGCTCCTCAAGCCATCCAGCTGTCTCAGTATTGTTAGCGTTCCACGTACAGGGTACTGGTGCGCTCCTCTAGCCATCCGGCTGTCTCAGTATTGATAGCGTTCCACGTATAGGTACCGGTTCGCTCCTCTAGCCACCCGGCTGTCTCAGTATTGACAGCGTTCCACGTACAGGGTACTGGTTCGCTCCTTAAGCCACCCGGCTGTCTCAGCATCGTTAGCGTTCCACGTACAGGGTACTGGTTCGCTCCTCAAGCCACCCGGCTGTCTTGCAGTATTGTTTGTGTTCCATGTACTGGGTACTGGTTCGCTCCATGCACACCTGGTTGCTACTATAGTGGTATGGCGTTCCATCTGTGAGAGCACTGGTGAGCTCCACATCCTTCACTATCTCTGCTGCTGGTGGCCTACTTACTGACTTAGCCTCCTTATTATCATAGTGACTGTTGTGCCACCTTCCAGTCACTTAGGCGAGTGGTTGCCATTCTCTCCTGTCTATGGACTGCCTTGCCCGGTATTGGTAAGGCCGGTAGAACCTGTCCTATTCCTTGGGTTGCCTTACCCGGCATTGGCAAGGCCGGTAGAGCCGGTGTTATCTCCTGTCAATTGGCTGCCTCGCCCGTTATATGGTAAGGCCGGTAGAACCTGTCCTATTTCCTTGGGTTGCCTTACCCGGTATTGGCAAGGCCGGTAGAGCCAGTCTTAGCCTCCTGTCTAGGGGCTGCCTTGCCCGGTATCTTGGCATGGCCGGTAGTGCCTCACCTCACGAGTCCCAATCCTTTGGCTGCCTTGCCCGGTATATTGGCAGGGCTGGGAGAGCCAATATTTCTCTAACTCTGCCTACTCTGCGTCTGAGAGTCTTAACAATCCGTGACAATAACACTGAAAAGAAACGTGTCAGAGTAACCAAACACAAAGACGTAAGTATGCATGGTACATAACAGTAGAACTGTAACCAAGAAAAACATTTCTGGGAGACTGACCGCCAGTACTTTTAACAGACATAAACAGGTCCAAGCGACTCCCAGGAGCCACAGACCCTGAGGAACGGCAGGGACCGAGGGAGTGCTCAAACACACGCTGTAATAGGCCATGGAACTAAGCGACAGTTAGATCTAAGGGGAAGGTATCACCACTTTGAGTAATCAGGTCCCTGGCAGGATCCGCAAACTCTTCATATAAGGACCGGACCACCGGGGAAATCTCAAGTCCCAGGCGGCGACGGAATCCCCCGCAGTCCGAAGGGTCTCGAAGCAACACCATCACTAAATTGTGAGGCACCACCAGCTTAAATGGAACCCCCCATTGATAAGGTAGGCCCTTAGAGCGAAGATAGGCAGTCAGGGGGCGTAGGGTGCGTCTCTTCTGTAAGGTGGTAGGTGCGAGATCAGCAAAAAAGCACGGTGACACATCCTCAAACCTCGGGGCCTCCAGCCGGACTTTTCGCAGTACAGCCTCCTTCACCGCATAGTAGGTGAATCGCACAATGATGTGTCTTGGCAGGGCATACGGCGGTGGTTTCTGGCGAAGTGCCCGGTGGACCCGATCCATCATTAGCTGGCCTTCCGGAACATCAGGCAGAAGGTGAGCAAAATAATGCAAGAGGAAAGCCCGCAGGTCAGTAATGGCCTCCGGCACATCTCGAATGCGGACATTGGATCTACGGGATCTGTTCTCAAGGTCCTCCATTGCGTCGTGAATGGAGCGGTAGTCATGATGGAGGCGGGTCACCTCCACCTCCAGGTCCGACTGAGTTTGGGACACTGCCGAGATGCAGCCCTCCAAAGCATCCGTCCGCCCAACTAGTTGTTGTGTCTCTGCCCTCAACGAGGAGACGCTCATCTGAATTTCCTCCGAGAGGTCTTGTTTCACGGAGAGCAACAAGTCTTTCAAGGTGTCTACATCTTGTCTAGTGCAGAGCGGGGTGCCTTCAGAGCCAGCCCTAGAGGTGGAGGGCGCTGCAGGCCCCGAATCCCTAATCTGAAAAAAGTCCGCCGTTGGTGCTTTAGCATCGGGTGTTTGATTACGTCTGGCCATTTCAGGCTATTTATAAGGAAAGCGTGCCTCTTTAGGATCAAACGGCCCCGGGTACAAGCTAATTATCGCTAAACTGGACTGCCGGGACGCGGGAGCCTCAGAAGAAAGTGTCCATTCCCAAAGGCTGTAGGCCACGCCCCCCGAATTCGGCTCAATTTTTACGTAGCATCCTGACTAAAGTAAACGATGTGCTGCAGAGATCAGTGGTGGTGTGTGGAGACCTCAATGTTCCGTTGGATCCTTCTGTTGATTCTTCTTCCCACCCCTCCGGTTCCTACCGCAGGGTGCTGATGGCTCAGGGCCGCCTTCTGCAAGATACATTTTCTGAATGGCAATTGCATGATGCTTGGAGAATTCTTAATCCTACAGGGAGAAATTATACCTTTTACTCAGCGGTTCACCTCTCATACTCAAAATTAGACTATTTTTGTGTAGATAAAGCCCTATTGCAACGGGTGACTAAATGTGAAATTGGTACTATACAATGGTCTGATCACGCTCCGCTATTAATGGAAATTTCCGACTCTTGTGCCGCAGCGGTACCGGGCCAGTGACGAATTAACGACCAATTACTTTCTCTCCCTGCCACTAAACTTCTGTTGGAAAAAAGTCTGAGTAAATATTTTGAACTTAACGATCTCCCTGAGACCTCCCTGGTCACCCTGTGGGAAGCCCATAAGGCTGTTATCAGAGGACGGTTTATTGCTCATGCTGCTCGGGAAAGAAGGAGACGTGAAGAGAGACTTATGCAGTTGTCTAAAGAGCTCACCTCCTTGGAGGCACTCAACATGAGTTCTCTGTGTAGGAAGCGATGTCAGCAAATAGCCGAGATTAAGGAGGAGATCTCTAGTATTCAGCTTTACCGCACTCAGCTGATGCTTACAAAATTAAAACAGTCCTTCTGTACCTATGGAGGGAAAGCAAGCTCTTTACTGGCCAAACGCCTTCGGAAACGGAAGGCAAAAAAGGCCATTCCTTATTTAGTTTCGGCATCTGGGGAGAAGATCTTTGATCCGGCTCTTATACCGGAAGCATTCGCCCGATATTATGAGGGGATTTATAATTTACATAATGACCCCGAAACCTTTCAAACATTGAAGCATGATATAGATGCATTTTTGGAAGGAGTGGATCTTCCTTGTCTACAACCTGATCAGTGTGGTCAGTTGCTTGCACCGTGCACTTTGGAGGAGGTACGCTCGGCTATCCGATCTCTTCCTTTGCACAAGGCTCCAGGCCCTGATGGGTTTTCTAACCTATACTACAAACTATTAATTGATAAACTTTCACCTCATCTTGTGAACCTATTTGTCAGTTGTGTGTTCCCGTCTTCCATGCTGTTTGCCCATATCTCCACGATCCCCAAACCGGGTAAATCACCAACCCAGTGTTCAAACTTCCGCCCCATATCACATCTTAATACAGATGTGAAATTGTATGCCAAACTTCTGGCGAACAGACTTAAAGATTTTTTACCCTCACTGTTACACTACGACCAAGTTGGTTTTGTGAAAGGCAAACAAGCATCGGACAACACTAGGAAAATGGTAAACCTGATTCAAATGATCCGTTCGACTAACACCCCGAGCCTTCTTTTAGTGCTTGATGCCGAGAAGGCGTTCAATCGTCTACACTGGGGGTACTTAATGGCGGTACTGGAGAAGTTTGGCATTCCGACTGAATTTCGTCGATCTATACTGGTTCTTTACTCCAACCCCTCTGCAAGAGTTTCTTACACGGGCTTCCTCTCACAACCTTTTGCTATTACCAACGGATCATGTCAGGGATGCCCACTCTCCCCGATTTTATATGTTCTGGCTCTTGAACCTCTAGCAGAGCTGATTCATTCTCAAGCCTCTGTGCGAGGGCTTGACTGTGGGGGAGCAGGGGAGATTAAGCTTAGTTTGTTTGCGGACGACATTTTGGTGACACTAACCACTAACATTTTGGTGACACTTACCTCACCTTTGGCACCTTCTATCGTTGTTTGGCAAAGTGTCATATCATAAGGTCAATCAAGCCAAAACTCAGGCTTTACCTTTGAATGTGGACAGGCAGATGTTGTCCTGCTTGAAGGCTGCGCATCCCTTCGATTGGAGACAAGATTTTATCTCCTATCTTGGGATTAAGCTAACCAAAAACCCTAGAGACTTAGTATCCCATAATTTACTGTCACTATGGCAGTCGCTTAAGCAAGATCTAACTGCCTGGTCCTCTTTGATGCTGTCCTGGATAGGTCGAACGGCAGCTATCAAGATGTCTGTCCTCCCTAAATTATTGTATTTATTCCGCACCTTGCCGATCTCTATTCCTTTCTCCTTCCTGCGGGATGCCCAATCCGATATTTATAGATTCATTCATCGCTCCTGGCTATCGCGGGTTTCTAACTAGTGGCTTGTCTTGCCAGTCCACAGAGGTGGTTTGGGAATACCGTCCCGCTTTTCGGATGGCACAGGCAATTCTTTATCATGCCTCTCCGGGAGAGATTGCCTGGGTTGACTTGGAGGACGAACAGCTTCGACCTCATAGATTATGTGAGATATTGTGGCTTCCGTCGAAATTTCGACCTAGTGTTACCAACTTTCTGCTGAGTACTAGACTGTCGATCTTAATTTGGGACTTATATGCCTCCCGGATTCCTGATCTTGCCAGATTAACTCGGGCAACACCCATACCTGCCTTAGATTTTTTGATCCCACATTCTAACTTCCTTTCCTGGCGTCAGGCGGGTGTCTGTACTTTGAATGATCTCGTACAGGACGGTCGCCTACAAACCTTTGAAGCCCTCACAGGACGTTTTGGTCTACCGTATCGAGACTTTTTTAAATATCTTCAATTGCATCATGTTCTGTCCACTTTGCCTAACTCTATATCTTTTCGTTCCGTCCTCCTTCATGACATCGTTAAGGCGTGCATGTGGCCTCTGTACTGCCAGACTTCTTTCAATGTGCTATAACTCTCTGCTTATAGTTGGTATTCCTCCGAAATTACCTTCTATGTTTGCTTGGGAAGGGGAGTTAAATTGCCAATTCTCTTTGGAACAATGGACTGGGCTGTTTTCTAATCTGTCACAGATAAAACATTGTGCTAACCACATAAAACTCCTCAGAAAGATTCTGTATAGGTGGTATTTAGTGCCCCAACGTTTAGCTCATATTTATCCTTCTTCCTCTAATTTGTGCTGGAGGGGTTGTTCTGGAGTGGGCTCCATGACACACATATGGTGGTCATGTCCGAGGCTACAGTCGTATTGGACGATGATATTTGATCTAGTATTCAAGGTGACGTCTTTACGTCTGGAAATTTCACCAGATTTAGCTCTGTTTCACATGTACCCTAAGCATCTGCCACTACATCTCAAAATACTTATAGGCCACATACTGACTGCTGCTAAGGTACTTCTAGCTAGGTTGTGGAAGTCCACTGTTGTTCCTTCTTACAGAGAATTGTGTCTCTTGATTGGTCATAATCTGCAGATGGAAAGACTTCACTATTCACTAGTATCCAAGTTGGAACTACACAATTTAATTATGTTTACCTGGAAGCAAGGGATTGGTGAAGGCGAGTAGTGTCCGTGAGAGGCCTGGCTCGGCCCACCCCCACCCCCCTTGACCCTTTCTACACCCTGTCTTCTTGCCTCTCCTCTTTCCTGTTAATTTTTCTCTCTCTTTTTTTCTTTCCTTGATTCTCTATTTCCCTTTCCATCTTCCATGATACAAAATATGCTTTAGTTTCATTTATTTTATTGTGGGACCAGGTTGGGTACATTACTGCTGACTTTTGATAACGAGGCACAATCCTGACTTTACATTGCTTCTCCATTTTGCTCTTCATTGCGCTTTGTTTTATTTTTTACAAAACTTTGTAATTGTTCATTAAATGCTTGGAATATTATGCCTTAATTTTGTACCCTATGCATTGTTGCATCTTATCGCCTACTATGTACCAACACTTGTACGCATATTCTCTTTAATAAAAACTTTAATGAAAAAAAAAAAGCACAAGTGTCACAGCTTACTTTATATCCAGCGCCGCCGCTTGGGGCGACGTTGGGAGTTTAGGTCCTGGAATGACGCTTCGGCGTCATCCCACATGTTGCTCTGTTCACTGGGCCTGGGCGCGCTTAGCGTCTTTAGCGGTCTCCCATGTCCTCTTGCTAGGAGGGGTGGCTGCTCAGGATGATGCGGGAGTATAGCTGTAGTTGAACGCATCTCGGCTCAATGCGTCATTTTTGGGCGCGAGGCTTCGTATTGACGTAGGCCTCAATCTTATGCTGGTTGGCCTGGCTAGTCTCCTCCTTCCTACTTCCTGGCTGAGTATTTTAGGGTACTGGTTCCTTATCCAGTTACCCTTAAGTTCTCCTGTGTATGACCCCGGCTTGTCTGGCCATCCAATCTGGTGCTGACTTGTGACTCTGTCTGACTATCCTTTGTGTGCACTCCCTTATCTAGTTGACATCCAATCTGCTGCTGACTATCCGCTCCGTGTATTGACCCTGGCTTGTCTGACTATCCAATCTGGTGCTGACATGGGGCTCTGTCCAACTATCCTCCTCTGTGTTGCCTCCTGACTATTGGACATCCTATCTGGTGCAGACCAGAGGCTCTGGCTGACTCTAGCTTTGTTGAATGCAAGAGTCAGTAGTCTCCCTTGTTGCCATCCTTTATGGTAGGTGGCCTTCTCCTTACTGACTGCAGGCGTGAGTCAGTTGTCTCCCTGGTTGCCATCCTTAGGGGAGACCGTTTGGTTCTACTCTGTGCCTATCTAGGTGATTGAGACAACTGCAGTTTGGGGACTTGGAGGCAGCATCTTATTTCTGATAGAGTCTCTAGCCTCTTTGGTCACTCTCTGCTCCTTCCTGATACCTGCTATTATTTGTTTTATATATATATATATATATATATATATATATATAAACATAATCAGCCTGGGCTTACCAGGACGAGACGGCACACAGCATGAAGATTTGAAACAATTTTATTCAAAGAGTACAGCTTCACTTAAACTCTTTGAATAAAATTGTTTCAAATCTTCATGCTGTGTGCTGTCTCGTCCCGGTAAGCCAAGGCTGATTATGTTTGTAGATTTCTATGGGATGTGCACCAGATTTTTGAGTTTATGTTTGTATTGAGTGCCACTGCCTATATCTATTGTCTTATATATATACATATATATATATATATATATATATATATATATATATATATATTCTAATAAAGGTGAATTTTAACGATACTGTCTAACTCTTGTGTTTTCCTTGGGTACCGTGACAACAAGCCCTGAGGAAAAAAATGCCCTACTGGCCTATTGCCAGCAGGTCATGTTGTGTTGGCCATTGACCACTGGCCATTTTCAAATGCCCTGATGTAGATGCAAAATTTGTGACTACTGTTACTGCTGCTGCTGAGTTGTTTAAGCAGCAGGATGATTAGGCAGCTCAAAGGGAATGGGAACAACAGTAATATGGGTGATGGATAATGAAGGTTCCACTTGCCACTACTAGCTCCAGTGATGCGCCTGAGGCAGTAGCAGCACAATAGGTAACCTCCAGTATATGTGGAGAAAAGAAGAAGTTGGCCAATAATTCTGCTCCACCTGCCCCTCCTCCAAAATCATGGGTGTTTTGTTACTAGAATAGAAATGTTTCCCTTGAGAGCAGGAACTGTGTCTCTCATCAGCAACTGCAATGTGCACAGTATGTGTAGTAAATAACACCTGGGGGCACAACTGTATCCAAACACAATGACACCAGAAATCAAGTACTGCTGCTGTCACTATACCCCTTGTCGACACCCCACTGACAGTTAAATAGTAATGATGAATCCTCCCTGCCACCATCTTAGTGTATTCTGCAAGATGGATGTCCTCAGATGCCGCTTAATGCCCTTGCGATTCGCTTCCACCACACTGCCATGTGTGGTCAGTGCACCACACAGTGTGCAATGGGTGAACATGAACTTCCACATCCCAACATCTACAGAGTGGCTATCATTTGGCGGGGGAATTAATGAAGAGTGAGGTGGATTGGCAGAAGATGTAATTTCCCTAGAGCAAGAAAGTGATGGAGATCTAGTTGTTTTGCTCGTCATGGAACTTCCAGCCTCTGCCTGGGTTTCTCTACCCTTCCTCCCCTTTGATCTCTGCCTCACCTCTTGTTGCCTTTCTGGAGAGTCAGGAGATACTGCAACAGCAGTGCTCATTTTCTGTGGTGGGTGTTTGGCTATAACATGTTTGACATAAATGTCATGGTGTCCGTTTTTATGTGTGTTATCAGGGAGGTTGTTCCAAGGTGTGTTCCCTCCTTTCCCCTTCTCACTGACTTGTCAGAAATTGTGCACAGTGCCGTTGGTGATGACTGCACTGTGCATGCCCCAAGAGAAAAATAGTCCCACACCCATGACTTCAAGGGGGAGGGAAAAGGTGGCGAAGAATGGCCTCTTTCTTATTTTCCTCCACATTCCCCTTCACTGGCTGGGGCAGAGGAGGATGTTGCTGCTGTTGCTGCTACTGCCTCAGAACAGGCACTGCAACTATGACCAGGAGTATTACTGCTGCTGGAACCTGTCCTAGTCCCACACCACTTGTTGATCTAATTCCCACTGTGTCCAAGGTGGTCTGTGGCACAATAGTCTGCTCCTCAGAATCCTGCTGTCCTTGCAACTCAGCAGCAGCAGGAATTAGAACAGTTGCAAACTCTGCAAAGTCTAAAAGCTCACTGCTGCTGGTGATGCCCATCCCCATTCCTGTCTCCCATTCCTTCTCTGTTGGGGCTACAAAGGTCATCAATGTCTCTTCCACCCCAGCTTCTCCACCATCATCATCACCACCACCACTAGTCACTCCTTGCTGCTGCTGCTCTACTACAGACATGTAACTACTGATTGGAGGAGGTGACAAGAAATGTGACAGAAGGTCTCCTAATGTCATGCTTGCCATTTCTTTTTGACATGAAGAAGGCAGACTGGCAGCACTAGCAGCAGGCACAGGCATCTGATCTGTGCCACTGGTGGAGATGGTATTATTGCGGTGGTAACAATTTTGCCTTCTTCAGATCATGATTCACATGGACAATGACGTGGGACTCCCAGGGTCAGGGGAATGGTGTAGGCTCCCTTGACTGCTAGGCTGGATGCTCTCAATTGCTTTCCCTGCCATTCTCCTATCTCTAGTACCACTGGCTGCTTCACCATCACTGTTACTACTACTAATACTAACACCAACCACATCAATTTTCAGCCCCTGGGTCTTCCTCCTCACAGTCACTATTAATATGATTACCCCCTCCTTCACCCTTAACACTAACAAGCTGTTGGACCTTCTTAGTAGTAGTACTAACACTGGCAGGGCTGCTTTGGGATGGCAAGTATGACTTAGGGTCCCCTGCTGTCACACTTGGCATCATCTTCTCCTTACCCCTCTCCTGAGTATTACAAGACACACTGGCAGCAGCTTCAGCACTGGTGGCAGCAGGTTCAGCACTGGCAGCAGACACAGCACTGGCGGCAGCAGGGTCAGTACTGGCAGCAGGCACAGCACATCTTACAGAATGTGCAGCACGTTTGGCAGCATGTGCAGCACATCTGGCAGCAGGCACAGACAGCTGACCTGTCCTGCACTCACTACTATCCTTTTCTTCCTCCGTGGCATTAATTTCCCCAAGATCCCTAGGGATGATTTAGGGGGTCTGGACATCATTGGTTCTGTAGTGCTCACTTTTTCCTCCTCCTCCTTCTCCTCCTCAGTGGAAACATAAGAGTCCTTCCAGTTCCTTCTTTTATTATTTTTCAACTTTCTCAGTGATAGCAGTCACTATGAGACTCTCCTGCCACAATTTTGCTAAAAGATCACAGCAGAACAGCACATCATGTCTACCTTGCTCTGTAAGTGCTTCTATTGTGTTTCACTTCCAAATACATCATGTTTTTATAGTGAAAAATTTTGGCCGATGGGCAAAAAAATACAAAGATTTTAATTGCTTGTTTTCAATCTGATTTTCCCACGAAGAAGTGGATAACAACTTGGTTTGCGCTGATCTTTTCGCAGGAACACTGCAGGACCTTTCTCCCACCCCTAGTTATCAGTCCAAAATGTTATCTCCCTGTTTGCCAATCTGCCTCTCTATAACTCAACTACCACAATTATAGGAAACAATTCTAGCAATATCATGGTTCTGGTCAGTCCCCTAGCATGTCAGTCCTTGGACCATCTTTGTGCATTCCATGGACCCTGAAAAAATGCTCCAAAGCCTATTCCTCCAGCTGCATTTGTCTGCAATTCCAGGGTGTTGTTAAACAAGCCCAGTTTTCTCTTTAGCATGACTCCATTAAATCCCTTCAAAAACATGTCCCAGACCCTCAATCCTCTCTCAACTGAACTGCAATCCGTATCTTATGAAAAGTTCTGCATGTTCCCACAGTCGCCTTGCCAATTGGGGTCACTTAAAATGCGAAATTCAGAAGGCCCAGTAAGGCCTGCATCTCCTTCAACGTGACCTGGGCTACCCCCATCATCCTTGTCAATGCCTCCCTGGCATTTGTTACCTTTTTTTTGTTACCAATTCCCAAAAACATAAACCTTGTAGTTGGTGCAACTGTTTTTTCCCCCAACACTGGTATACCCACTTCCTCAAAGACCCTTACTGCACATGCTAGCAACCAGCCACCCTTCCCACTGCTCTCTGGACCCACAAACAAAACATCATCAAGATAATGAGCCACCCACAGCTCCCCTGCCTGTCTCTCAATGATCCAATGCAGACAAGAACTGAACTTTTCGAAATACGCACACAATATCACACCCTCCCACCTCTCCCTTCTTAAAGCAAGTGCTTGCAGGGTGGTTCTCTCCACAGCCTGCGAATGCATGATGAAATTTACACATCGACCCTCTGGTACACCCTCTATCATTAAAGGCATAACAAATAGTCCTTCCTCTAAAAACTCCCATCACACTACTGCCCTGCGAGCATGCCATCCCTGCCAGCGTCTCATGAATCATCAACCTGGACCATGTGTCTATATCCCTGGTACCAAATGTGAGCACACCGCTGGATGCTAACTGCCTCCAAAACGCCTTATCATTATCTCACCAGGCCCCACTCCATATAAACTATAGATGTCAATAATTACATCCAAGTACTTCAATATATTGGCCCCATGGCCAGGACTGTAGTTTACATAGAGGCTAGCGTAAGGCACAAACTCTTTCATCCATTCAGTGATACTTTTTGACCTAACTCTTGCTTTGTCCTCGTTCACCTCCTCAACCGCTTCCCTAGACAGCTTATATATGTCCACATATTTCCTTGACTTTATCTGCTTCCTCCATTTCCTAGGTATATGCTCATAAGGAGACAATACCGTGCATGCCAATGTATCCTTCTTCCTCTGCCTAGGCTTCTTCTGCCCTTTAACTGACCCCCCACTTTCTTTTTCTCACCATTTTTCCCCTTATGGACTTTAAAACATTTCCTAAACATACTATATGCCTTCCTGCTTGCATCTGAGTCAGAGTCAGACACGTCCATATCTGAATCTGATCAGATAAATTCTTTTCACCTTCTGTTTGATCATCAAAAACATTTAAAGCATTATCAGAGGACTCACCAAGCTCTGCATCCAGTGTAGAAGACCTTCTTCTTTCCTTTCTAACCTTCCATTTCTCCAGCCACTCTGTCTGCTCCTGTTGCTGCAGTGCCAAATTCTCCTCCTGAAATTTCCTTCTCTTCATTGCTGCTGTTGGCGAGAACAAAGGGTATGTTTTCACCATGCATGCTATCCAACTGCATACTCCTAACGTCCCTGCCCACATCTTTCCCACTATTGCTGCTTCTACAAAACTTATTGCAAAGATTCAGCATCTGACACTGCAATCAGTTGTTGTCCTTCATCCTTATAAAGATTTTCAGTATTTGTTGTTGAGTCTTTGCTGTTGTATAATCTTCAAGATTTAATGCAAACATTTGGCTCCTATGCATGGCCATCTTTTGTTTTGCTTACTTTAGCCCTTAATTTTCATTCATTGTCCTTTCAATGAGCTCAACATTGAACTTGTGTGTTTCTTTGTTAATGCTATTCCTTATGGTCCTCCACATTTCTACATATTCTACCCTTTTTCTAATATTACTGTTTTGCTTAATTTCTCATTGCTTTTTCATCATGGTATCTGTTTCTTTTGATATTTGGGATAGTTTTTCCTTGTTTTACAGTAGATACAAGAGCATAGGCAATGTCTACGATAGTCTCAATAACTTTTTCATTGTTGGTTGAAATGTCTCTCTGTCTGGAAGATGTTGCAAGACAATGAAGCGATTAGACAATGTTATCTCAAAATTCTTATGATTTTTCAATAGCTGGCTAGAGTTGATATGTTGATTTGATCCCTTTCTTTCTTGGAGTCAATTTTCATTTTTGCTCTCACTAGACGATTGTCACTTCCAACATTAAAACAATTTAAGAGTGAACAGTCAGTGAAAACCATTTTAGTGTTTGCAAATATGAAGTCTATTTCACTTGTATTACCATTAGGGCATTTCCATGTCCATTTTTTGTGGGCCTTTTTCCTGTATAATGAATTAATGATGTACAAATGTTGTGATCAGTTGGTTGTCTCTATCATCTCTTTTTCTAGTTCCATGTGGTCCTATTGGTTTTTCTGTTTTGGATCTTACCAATTCTTGCATTGAAATCTCCCATTACAAATTTGTAGTGGTAATTGTCCTGTTTGTAGAGGCATAATAAATCATCATAACATTTTCAACTTCATCATCACTGTGGCTACTTGTAGGGGCATAAACTTGAATAATTTGAAGAACATAGCGACCGTTTAGTATGATCAAATTCTTTCTGAAATACTTTCCACTTTTACCACTGTGTCTGCCAGTCATTTGTTAATCAAGAATCTGATTCCTCCACATCATCCATCATTTGTTCCTTTACAGTATAACCAGTGCCCACCTTCTAATTTGGCTAAATCTTCACCTTTTTTTGTGAGTCTCACATAAGCTGCTGATGTCCCAGCTGATGTGATTTAGTACTTGTACAAGTTCCTCTAAGCTTGAAAACATACACAAAGATTGAATGTTAAGCACTCCAATGTCTAATATATATAACTAGCAGAAGGGGCATGGCGTTGCCCAGGGGAATTAAGGCTTTTGAGTTTAAGCCTGTACGTGCCAGCACAGAATTCATAATTTCAGTGCCCTCTGTGGGTTTAATTCTGTATGGGTCAGCAGATAAGTCAGAATTGCACTGCCCTCTATGGGTTTAGCCTTGTATGTGGCAGCAGAAAATACAAAATTGCACTGCCCTCTGTAGGTTAATTGAGAACGGGCAAAGTAAATTGTCATTTCTCTACTGGCATGTACAAAGTTAAACCAACAGAGGGCAGTGCAGTTGTGACTTCTCTGCTGTCACATACAGGATTAAACCAACAGAGGGCAGTACAATTGTGACTTCTGTGCTGCCACATACAGATTAAAACAGAGGGCAGTTGAATAGTAACTTATGTGCTATAACTGGCAAAAATATACATGTTGAGGAAGTTTGTCCCAGATCATACCATGTATTAAACAATTAATAAATAGATTATTTTTGCAACAGTTTTATTTAACCTATCCTCTTCTACATTAACCCATTGGGTGGCAGAGGAGAATGCAATGCATTGTTCCTCTCTGGCACTGAATTGAGACTGGCTAAATGTCCCCTGCTGTTATCCAGAGAAATCATTTCACAATGGCACTTGGATATTGTGAAGGATATCATGTACCATAGATATCCAAGTGTATGGAGTGACCACATGTAGGACAGTCTCCCCCCGCTGTTGCAGTGTGTTTAGGATCTGAAGGTATATGTGATCATGCCTTGTACGAAGAGCCTCCCCCTCCATCAGCATGCCTCCCCCCCATGCCATCGTCATCATGTCCTGCATGGGACATTTAGAAATGCATTTAAAAAGTGTTAAATTATGGCATTTATTAACCCCTTGCGGGCCAGAGAGGAACACAACAGATTGCTCAGCAATGCATTGCGTTCCCCTCAGCCACCCAATGGGTTAATATAGGAGTGGATAGTTTAAATAAACTAATTGCAAAAATAGGCTATTTATTAACCCTTTGAGTGCCAGACAGGAACAACGCCCCACTGGCACCCAGTGGTTTAATATAGGAGATGATGGGTCAGTGTCCTCAACCTACATGTGGTATGATCTGCCACCGCCCAGCAGGTAGGCACTCAAGCCTTTCAGTGGCCGAAATATACTGAAGTCAGGCAGCCAAAGGGTTAAAGCTGGAATGCAGAGTGAGAGTGTGAGCGTGTGTACATTTTGAGTGTGTGTGTGTGAGAATATATATATTTGTGTGTGTGTGTGTGTGTGTGAGACAGCCACATTTTTCTTTTCTTCAGGAGGAAGTTAAGAGAGGGTCAAAATCACATCCCCTGTATCTCCAGGAATGGCAGTATGGAGTAGAAATGAATATCCCCTCCTTACTGCTGCCCCTGGCTGTTTGTGTCTCCTGAGGAGACATAAATTATGTAATGAGGCATTCTCTTAAATATGTGTGTCTCCTGAGGAGACATAAATTATGTAATCATGCTTTCTCTTTTATATATATATAGATTAGATTGTACGCTCTTTGGAGGAAGGGTCCCTTTCCCAATGTATGATTCCTTTAGCTGCACGTCCCCCTAATAATACAATGACAGCACATGCTCTTAATCCAGTCCTTATTTTTGAATTGTACTATTAAAATTTCTGTAAAGTGCTGTGTACATGTATGGTGCTATAAAAATAAAGATACACATTATATATATATATATATATATATATATATATATATATATATATATATATATAGTACTATAGTACTAAAGGGTGGTGTTACATAACATCACAGTACACTGTTCACTATAGGGTATCCATGTTGGACAGAATTGCCTTAACACTGTCCTAGACTATGCAGCCACAGGCCAGCACCTGTAGATTAACTTGAATGTACTTATAGGGGTATTTTCAGAGGTGTAACTAGAAGCCACCGGGCCCTGTCCAAATTGACCCCACTGTCCACCTCCACGTATGTGCCCCCACTGTCCATCTCCATGTATGTGCCCTCACTGTCCACCTCCACGTATGTGCCCCCACTGTCCACCTCCAAGTATGCCAAATATGCACCCCCACTGTCCACCTCCAAGTATGTGCCCCCACTGTCCACCTCCACTTATGCCAAGTATGCGCCCCCACTGTCCACCTCCAAGTATGTGCCCCCACTGTCCACCTCCTACCTGGCTCAGGAGGAGGGGGCCTCATCATCCCTGGTGGTCCAACGGTGTGACAGGAGAGGTCTGTGCCACCTTCTGCATGGACCTCTTTATATGCAGCTCCCGTGCGGCCCTCCAGTAATGCAGAGCGCCTGGAGATGATGTAATCTCCCTGCGCTCTGTATTACTAGATGGCTAGGGACGACGAGGAAGCTGCTCACAGCTTGCAGGTGGGTATCTTCCCGCCGGCAAAGCTTTTTTAATGCTGGCAGTGGCAGTGGTAGCAGGGGGCGGCCGGGCCCCTGGAGTGACTGGCCCCTGCGACCTCTATTGTTACGCCACTAAGTATATTTATCAAGCCAAAAGTATAGAAAAACAGCTGCACCTTATTTATCAAAGAAAAGTCTCCATTATGTTCAAAGCTGGTTGTCACAGAGATATCCATTGAAGCAGCGTATTGTAAGAACCCACACACACATATATGCAGTATGTCACATAATAACACTCACTGGACTTCAAAAAAATGGGCAAAAAATGCTATACAACTATGTTCATTGGAAAGAAAACATTTCACTGATCACATTTCTCAAGTAAACAGTATGCTGCTTCCATGGATATCTCTGACAGCTATAATGAAGTCTAGGAATCACATTTATCAACACAGAAGTGAAGAAACTCTAGAACAAACCATTTTCTCTGTCCTCCAATATGACATACAGGTACCATGGGGGAGGCAACAGCTCCTCCTTGTAGGCTGGAACTATTCTGACAGAAGTGCAGGGGTGGAGCCTCCCCCTCCTCCATATCAGGCTACCTTGTTTTTTCTTAGTTATGGTGTGCCCAACGTCTCCCATTAGGTGGGTTACCATTACTGACTTCCCCTGGAGGATTTCCCAGTTTACAGGTGCTGTCTGTGGACCCTTGCAGCCCTGGGAGAGAATCATGCAGCCCATGTCTAACTCTCCAGAGGGAGTCTCTCTGAGGCTTCTTCTTTTTCAATGGTAACCTAAAGAAATAAGGCCTGCTAAAAAAGGTGAGCAACCCTTTGAGTGCCATGGTCCACTTGTCCTACAGTTCCCATTCGCACAGGGGTTTCTTTGGAGTTCTTTGTAACTCATGCACTCATGCTGGGTATTTTATATCTTTGTTCTATGGGTCTTTGGAACATTTTGGGCAGTTTTATGGCATTTAACCCCTTCCCTGCCAGACTTTGGTCAGTTGAGGGACTTTCTCATTTTTCCTTTGGATTTGGAGTTTGCTCACATTTATTTGGTGTTCTATGTGTGTTTTTACTCTTTATAGACACTTTTTATTTTAGACATTATATTTGAATTCTGCACCTTTAAGGGCACACTTAACCGCATAGCTGCAATGCTCCATTGACTGACAGACTGCTTTGGGACATATCTCTGTAACCGCTTCATATACCGAGTTGAGAGAGGGCTCATTCTTCATGTCTCTCATTGTCCTATCATTTGGTTCGCCTATACAGTGTCTTGGGGATCTCTGTGGGGATTGAGTTTTGTTTTTTGGTGAGAAACTAAGTTTCCCATAATGCACCGTTTTGCTGGCTTTTCTCATATTGGCTCTGAATTCGGGTGCCGTTTTCTTTCTCTCCTTAATGAGTATTTTACCCAGGGTTGGTTTCCTCTTCTCTCCTCCTCAGGTTAACTCTTTGTTTGTCAGATAAGTACTTTTAGGCTTTCTGGGGTGATTTTATTAATCTGGGTGACAGTATTTGGGTTTGCGTTTAATGTAAGGCACTTTCTCCTGTTAGGATGACAGTTCAAAAGGGACATGAGGCTAGGCCTAACACTTGCTTACTGTTCCTCATGCCAAATGGGGCTTCTTAGAGAGTACTCAGGTCACTTATGCCCCTCATGTGCTGCGGCCCTTACGTCCCCTCCAGGGCCCTGCAGCCATCAACAAGTGCCATACTGGGTCAAGGACTTAAAGTTCTCTATGGCACAGTTTCCTCTATCTCTTCAGGGGGTTCATCAGTTTTGGAAGCCCCCCAGGTCTTTCAGGTTTGTGGACCGTAAGACCCCTGACCTCTCTGAGTCCTCTGAGGAGGATTCTTTTGAGGAGTCTGAGGATGGTGAATGTGCAGAAGGGGCCTCATCCCATACCTATAGCGACCCCTTTGAGGCTGACCCTGAGCCCTCTGCTGAGGGTCTCATTAAGGCGGTTTTGACTACCCTTAACATTCCTGTTAACCCTGTAGAGTCACAGTCTACATCTGACATTTTCCAATGGCGCAAGAAGTCCAATACCATGTTTCCACCTAATCTCACTCTAGATCAGATTATTCTGGATGAGTGAAAGACTCCAGACAAGAGTCTTGCTCTTTCCAAGAGATTCTCTAAGCTGTACTCCTTTTCTGATGCAGCTTTGGCTCAGTGGGCTACACTTCCTCACGTGGACCCCCCTATTTCTAGACTAGTCTAAATCCACTGCTTTGCCCTTGGTGAACACCACAACGCTGAGGGACTTAACTTGACAGGAAGCTTGAAGCTATCCAGAAGTCTACTTTCACTTAAAGTTAAGGCTTCTGTCTTTTCTGTGGCGCTAGATGCACTTTGTGGCTTAAGATCTGGTCTGCTGACTCATCTAAGAAGTCACTAATCTCGTCCCTTTCAGGGAACGTCTCTTTTTGGTTCTGAACTGAAGAACATCATCAGTGAGGCCACTGAGGGTAATAAAAGCACCTTGTTGCCTACAGTTCCTAAACACCCTAATATGGCAAGGAAACAGCGTCTTTTTGTCCCCTCCAAAGCGAAGCACAAAGGCCAAATCCAGGTGGGTCTCAGGCCAGCACCCCACGCTCCATCCCCAAGCCCAGGCAACAATGGAGGTCAGAGCTGGATCACAGGCAAGGCGCACAAGGCGCCTGCCTAGGGCCCGGCCAAAAGAGGGGGGCCTGGAAAACATCATTCTTCTGGTTGCTTTCAGTGCTACCCGAGTCCCTCCCGGTTTCCCTTAAGTTCACTATGCCACCGCACTTAGTGCACTGCCAGTGCGTGAGATGAAACCGAGACATCTTGATGTCCTGAATACAATCTATGCAATGAAACACCGGCTGCTGTCACTAGGGGGCAGTGCTGAAATGTTTCCATGGACAAATGATGACTCAGGCAAAGTTGTAGTGCGTTGTTGTTTGCTGTTGAGTCTGAGGAGCTAATCTTGACGTTTAAAGTTAACTGGAGCAACCAAGTCCGCCCAACTTTTTGGACCAGTAAGTGAAATGCTGCAATGCCTGGATATTATATAGTTATAATCAGTATTTAATCATGCAGAGTATAGTAATATGTTGTTGATGATTACTCTGGAACTCAGGAAGGACAACTGAAAGCAGCCGAAGAGCTTGTAAGAGGCAGTTTAGCAGTGAGTGGCCTGAATGAGGTTCAGGGGCCACATATTTTACATGGTTGTGGTAGATGTTTTAGTTTCTAACCTAACGATTTGTGTACATCAAAAGTCTTTCATATCTAATGAATACTGTTGTTTGCATTAAGACAGCATGATCTAGAGAGAGATTTAAAAAGAGATCACTCTATCCAGTAAACTTCATCTACAATTCAATGCAAACAAACTACTGAATGAAAAACACTTCCCTATGTAGATCAATGTGTTAAATTAAGAGCCAGGAAAATGTTCCCTTTAATAAAAATTAAGTAATTATATTTATTTTTTGCAAACATCTTTCCCAGACAGCTCTGTTTTCCTTATTTTTTTACTAAATATTTTTGGGATGGCACTGCTGTTCTACACTGACAATGGTCCTACACACAAATACAAATGTATTGTTGCAATTCATTCAAACAGTGGCATTCAAATAAATATCTGTAGTGCCCCACTGCCCCGCTAAGGTATTGTATCCATGTCACAATATATGTTAAAGTGAAGCATCAGAGGGGGTCAGGGAAGCAGTCTCTTTGGGTGCAGGAGTTGTGTGTGGAGTTTGAGTGCCACAGGGATATGAAACACATTGCTCTGAAATGTGATGTACACCCCGTGATATTCAAAGGATTAATCTTTACATTGTTGTTGTTTTTTTTGTTTTTTGTTTTTTTTGGGGGGGTTAACTAGAAAAGGCTAAGGAAAAAATCCTATATGTCTTATTCGTGTTATTGCAGTGAGATCTCTACATTAGTGCTTGAGGATTTATTTGAGCACATCTGCATGTGAGCAGGCAGGCACTTATCACCCAGAATATCTAGTACTGTAAGAAACTGTAAGGGTTAATATTTCCAAGATCTCAGGGTACTCACATTAGGACAGTCAATGTGCCTTTCTGGTCCTTAGTGTATCTCTACTCTGGGTTAACTCTGGGCAAGACTGTGATAAAGTTGTGAATGTTTAGGCGTAAATGCACAGTAATGGAAATGGTTTTGCAAAGTAAGTTTTCATTCATTATCATTATAATTGTGAGATGAATATGGTAACTATATATTTTAGTATTTGTAACCCTCAATATACTCATGAAAAATGACTCAGTGAATACAAGTTATGTGTTAGGGTGACTAAAAAAAGAGAAGAGCCACTGTTCTGGGTATCAGATTTACTTATAGGAGCATTAGAGGATCATATCTTGGTTAGTGTGTACAGCACGTACAGGTATGGGGGGTACTATAGGGGGGAGGGGGGCCCCAAATTGGTACCTTGCCTAGGGCCCTGTGGAGTGTTAATCCGGCTCTGATGGAGGTCCAAGCACTCCTCCACCAAATCCAAACACACCAAACTTCTTTGGCATGATTTGAACCCTTGTCCGCATATCCCTGTAGGTGGTCTCCTACATCATTTTTCAAGCATTTGGGCAGGCTCTGTTGCGGATTAGTGGTATTACAGGTGGTTTCAGGAGGCTACAGGATTCCCATCACATCCCTGCCTCTCTACAGGTTCTTCCTTTCTCATCCACCTCAGTCTCAGGGAAATATAAATCTCTTCAACAGGGAGTTGCAGGCTGTCTTGGACAAGAGCGTCCTGATTCTGGTTCCTCTGCAAGAGAGAGGTCTAGGTTCTTAATCCAACCTATTTGTAGGTTGGCAGCAGCCATCCCATCCTGGACCTCAAGGACCTCAATTCCTTTGTGGTCCTTACTCACTACAAGATGGAGTCCTTGTGCTCTGTCATCGCTGTGATGTGTCCAGGGGAATTTCTGGCCTCTCTGGATCTACAGGATGCTTACCTGCACATCTCCATTCATCCTCAGTCAGAAGTATCTCAGATATGTTTGCAGAGTGCAAACTTTCAGTTTACTGCCCTCCCCTTTGGGCTCACCACTGCACCTTGATTGCCTTCTTGCAAACCAAGGGGATTCAGGTGACTCCATACATGGACAACCTTCTGCTAAAGGCCCCCTCCAGGGACCTCCTAAACCTCCAGGTCCAGGAATGTGCCCAGATCCTCCTTCAGCATAGATGGATTCTGAACATGGACAAGTCTGCTCCAATTCCTTCTCAGAACCTGATCTTCCTGGGTCTCCAGTTCGACACCTGTCCGGGTATGGTCTATCTTATAGAGGACTCTGTTCTGCAGATCATGAACAAGATGTCCCGTGCTCTGGAGTTCTCGTCCCTTGTGGACAAGATGATATCCACCATGGAAGCGGATCCCTGCTCCATGGCACACACCAGGAAACTTCAGAGGTTCACTATCAGTGCTTACCAGGGGAACCTGGAACTTCTGGATATGTTAGTCTCTCTTCCCCTGGAAGTAAGGCAGGACCTCCCCTGGTGGATGAACAGTTCCAACCTGAGAAAAGGGAAACACCTTGCTGTGCAGTATTGGACTCTGGTGATGATGGACACCAGCCTTTATGACTGGGGAGCTGTCCTGGGTCACCTGGGGTTTCAGGACAGATGGAATGAGGAGGTGATCCTCCTCCCCATCAATATTCTGGAGCTCAGAGCAATTCATCATGCTCTGTTCTACTGGTCCTCTCCTCTGAGGGACTGTCCAGTCCGCATCCAGTCAGACAACGCCAAGGCCGTGGCTTACATCAACAAACAAGGAGGCTCAAGAAGCACTCCCGCTTGGTTAGAGGTCAAGGCTACTTTAGCCTGGGCAGAAGAACACGTTCCTGCCATTTCCGCCATGCACATTCCAGGTGTAGAGAATATTCTGGTGGACTTCCTCAGTCACCAGACAGTGGACCCCAGGGAGGGAGAACTCCATCCAGAGGTATTCGATCTGCTGGTCCAGAAATGTGGGCATCCTTGCATAGACATGATGGCTACCAGGGACAACAGGAAGGTTCCGCTGTTTTGCTCTCGCTGGGGCGATCCACTGGCATTTGCCTTGAACGCCTTGTCCATTCCTGGGCTTTTTCATCTAGTTTACATTTTTCCTCCTCTTCCTCTCATCCCCAGGGTGCTGAGAAAGTTTCGGATGGACAGTGTATCAGTCACTCTGATTGCTTCTTATTGGACCAGGCAACCTTGGTTTCCAGAACTATTGGCACTGTCTGCTCAGGATCCGTTTTCTCTGCCACGCAGACCAGATCTCCTCCTTCAGGGCTACATCTGGAGAGAGGATGTGGACAGTCTGGCTTTGATGGAGGAGGAAAGGCTTTTCTCCTGAGGTGATCTCGACCATGATCCAGGCCAGGAAGCCTGTATCCTCTAAGGCCTACCACAGGGTTTGGTCAACCTTCCAGTCTTGGAGTGTGGACAGGAAATTGTCCTCACAGGAATTTGATCTTCCATCCATCTTGTCCTTTTTGCAGGATGGAGTGAACAAGGGCTTTAACCTTAGTTCATGAAGGTCCATACCTCAGTTCTCTCAGTCTTTCTCCAGAGGCGTATTGCCATGTTGCTGGATGTGAAAGTCTTCTTTCTGGGTGTCGTTCATGCTTTCCCTGTCTTTAAGGCTCTCACTACCCAGTGGGACCATAACTTGGTTCTGTAAGTCTTGCAGCTGACTACTTTTGAATCTTTGGCTACCATTTCTCTTCGTCTTCTGATGTGGAAGATGGCCTTCCTCTTGGAGGTGGTTTCTGTCCGCAGAGTTGCTGAGTTGCAGGCTTTGTCCTGCAAACCGCCTTTCCTGTTGTTTCACAAGGATAAGGCTGTTCTCCGTACCTCCCAAGAATTTCTTCCTAAGGTGGTCTCTGAGTTCCACATCAATCAGAAGATTGTTGTGCCTTCCTTTTGTCCTGACCCTAAATCTGACAAGCAAAGGGGTATCCAATTGTTAGATGTAGTGCATTGCCTCAAGTTCTATGGAACTGTATTAAGTCCATCTGTAAGATAGATGCTATGTTTGTCATTCCTGAGGGTCCCAGGGCTGGTTTGGCTGTGTCCAATGTGACTATTGCATCTTGGATTAAAGAAGCCATCCGCAAGGCTTATGAGCTCAGAGGGAAACCTGTTCCCTTCCGCATTACAGCACACTCCACCAGGTCACGAGCCAAGCTAGCAATACTATCAGAAATAGTAAGCTGCCAAGGATGAACCTCACTGCTGGAGACTAGGCCAAAGCCACTGGAAGTCTCCGCTGGAACAGAAGCCGGAACAGGATCAGGAACTGGAACTCGATCTCCCTAAGCTGAACCCGCAAGGTGACTACCTGACTCACGCTAGCCAGAGTAGTAGCAGCAGATATCTGACTCTTGCCTGCAGTCAGACTAGGAAAAGAAGATACCTGACTCATGCCTGCAGTCAGTATAATAGCGAGCCTACCAGAGCCCCAGGTCCGCACCTAATTGAGTGTCTGCTAAGAACAGGGAACCAATGAAGAATAGTCAGACAGAGCCACATGTCAACACCAGAAAGGGTAGTCAGACAAGCCGGGTAATGCACAGATCAGATAGTCAGCCAGAGCCACAGGTCTGCACCAGTTTGGGTGTCTACTATACAAAGGATAAGGCAGGAGAATAGTCAGACAGAGCCACAGGTCAGCACCAGAATGGATGGTCAGACAAGCCGGGTCATACACAGTTCAGATAGTCAGCCAGAGCCACAGGTCTGCACCAGATTGGGTGTCCACTATACAAAGGATAAGAAAAGAGAATAGTCAGATACACAGGTCAGCACCAGAATAGATGGTCAGACAAGCCATGTCATACACAGAGCCCAAGGAAATAGAACTGTATTGTACAACAATGCAAGGGCAACTGAGAGTTGGCTCAATCCAAGAAGTAGATGGGAGGAGATAACAGTGCTACAACATAAACCCACTCTGTGTCATTCTGCCACTTCGCTCCAGCAAACAACGCATCACAGATGCCCAATCTCTCCCCCAGGCGCACTTAACTAAGGCATACTAAGCAACACCTGGAAGGAAGTCTCCTACACATTTCGACGCTTGTTGCGTCGCTGCAGGGACAGACGCTGGAACTAGGTAGGCTATGACACACTTAGTTAGCTTGGGCTGTTCCATGTCCTGGATAGTCCATGGAAACTCTGGTATCATAGTGACGGCGCTTGATCCTTTCCTTCTCTTCCCACCCTGGGGAGCTTAATGTTGGTACATCCCCATGGTACCTGTATGTCATATTGGATGACAGAGAAAAGGAGATTTTAGTCTTACCTGTTAAAACCTTTTCTTTTAGTCCATGTGACATACAGGTCTGCCACCCAGTGAAAGGGACCATGCTGGGTCTCTTGTGGCTGGAAGTGGGAGTCCATTTGGGTTAATCGCTCACAGGAGTTTTCCCTTCTTCCTTCTTGCTATCTTAGTTGATAGGTTATTGTCTCAAATCTGTCTGGTGGGGAAGGGCTAAGGTAGCCTGATATGGAGGAGGGGGAGGCTCCACCCCTGCACTTCTTTCAGAATTGTTCCAGCTTACTGGGAGTAGTTGTCCCCTCCCCCATGGTACCTGTATGTCATATGGACTATGAAAAGGATTTAGCAGGTAAGACTAAAATCCTCTTTTAGCACCATATTTCTAAAAGAAAAAGTTGCTCTGAACATAATTGGATTGTTTCTTTGATAAATATGGTGCAGATGTTCTCTCAAATTTTTCTAGAAAAATATGCAGAGTATCTATAGGTGCTGTCCTGTGGCAGGATAGAGTTAAGGCAGTTTTGTGCAATATGAGTACATCTACATAAGACCCACCACTCCCTCTGATCATGATGTAAAAAAAACACATGATGTGAAAAAATCCCCCAGCTCCCAGGAAAGATTTAACATCAAACACCAGCTAACCTTCCCTAACTACTTGTCCTCACAATGTGAGGAGCGGACTCCCTACCTAGTATCATCCTGCGGTGCAAGCCCTCCTGTACAGTAGTACATATCGGGACTGCTCCAGCTGGTAATAGGAAAAGGACCCGCCTCCTGCTATCATCATTGAAAGCAGCAGGAGGCGGTATCTGGCAGCCTGTACTGCACTTTGGCTGGGGAGAAGTGGCAGAGTTCCTCTTTTTCTATATTGTGATGAACTCAGGCATTAGCCATTTTCTCATAATGAGGCAGTTCATGTTATAATAATGAGGCCAAGTAGCAAATGGCCTCTCAATTCATACTGGACACGTTATACTATTGTGATAATAGAGCCAGAAAGAGGTCTGCAAAGTATTGCATTGCAGTGTGTTAGATACCTTTCTGACAGTCAAAGGGTTAATCCGAGAGATCATAACGTAACAACAACCAGTTCCTTTCTTATTTTATGTAGATTGTGAATGTTTTGTAGATAGTGGTATGTCCCATGCTGTGCCCTGTTCCTCAGAATACTTTAGCCACAGCACAGTCTTTGGCCCAACAACACACTCGGGGCTTCAGCCCACTTAGCCATACCCTAGTGATAAAGACTTTGACAAAAATGTGAATGTATATTAAAGGAAATGTTCACGCACAATATACATGTTTTTGTTATGCTGTAATTTCAGACATAAGAATCATTATAGATTACTTGTTTATACACTTCACAATGCCTTTGACAAATGAGACATAAAATGTTAGTGGTGCCGTGAGCAAAAAAAATAAAAATAAAATGAAAACCACCGCCCTAACCTGACCCAGAAATTTTACCCAGAATGCCATAAAATGTTTTTTGTGTTGTTTTTTAATTCTAATAAACTGAATGATAAACAACTGTTAGAACCATTAGAAAATGCTCATGGTTCTAAGTTTAGTATTAACTCACCATTGTAAAACACCAATTGTTGTATTTTTATGCATGTCTTCCTTTTACCATTAGCAATTTAAATAAAAATGTAATTTTTTTTTCTCCCCGTTGTTCACCATTCTGTTTTTCAAATAAAAAATATTGAGAAAGTAAACATGTAACCCTTCATGCTACATATGTAAAATTTAGTGTCGGGGACTGGTTACTTGCATTTCTATCCTAAGGCTAGTTTGCGGTGTAATTACCAGAAGATGGCTCTCTAGCAAAAAAAAAAAAAAAGTTTAACTTTCACTTACAGGTATGCTGAATTACTGAAAAACATGGGGTATCATAAATGGTTAGGTAACTAGAGTGCTTCTGAGTAAAATGGTATCCCATTAGTATGAACTGACATACCCCGTGGGGTGTCAGGACCACAAAACTTCACAGAACACAATATGTCTGTTTTCTTGCTTTTATAAGACATCTGCACTTAAATGTTTGTAAATGGATGGAATGCTTACAAATTTGGAAGAGTTTTTAAACTAGGAAAGGGGGGAAGTTATATTTAATAACACTGGTATTATTGAAACATATTGGGATGATACACATGACTGGGTTTTAAATATTATGAGCTGTTCCAGCTGTAGAAGAGAGGATAGATACTGGAGGATGTGTATATCTATGTGTGAGATCAGATCTGAATCCAAGTTTTAAGGAAGATTTTTATGAGGAAACTGGTGATAATGTGGAGTCCTTGTGGGTAACAATTGCAATAACAGTGGCATTAAAGGTTATGGTAGGTATATGCTGCAAACTACCAAATATTGCTGAGTCCTTGTGGGTAACAATTGCAATTAACCGTAGCATTAAAGGTTATGGAAGGTATATGCTGCAAACTACCAAATATTGCTGAGTCCTTGTGGATAACAATTGCAATTAACCGTGGCATTAAAGGTTATGATAGATATATGCTGCAAACCACCAAATATTGCTGAGAATGAGGAGGCTCAACATTTATTGCAAATAAAAAAAGTTTCAGATCTTAGGCATACTTTAATTATGTTTTGTGGAGTTCCTCAGATATTCCTCAGATATTACATATCCATGGTTTAAAGTGACAGCTCGTTGGTGCTATAAAACAATTTGTATCTGTTGGTTTCTTATATGTGCATGTTTTTATTCTTCCATTTTCAATATAAATTTTCAAATCACAAAAATTAACATGTTCTTTGCTATAAAGGGAAGTAAATTTTAAACCATAATTATTATTATTATTAATATATGTTAAAAATCGTATCAATGACTCCTCAGTTCCTCTCCAGATACCAAGACAGTCATCAATGTAGCGTTTCCATGCTACAATCCCTACATTATAGTTCTTCTTTGTATTTATAAATTCTTCTTCCCAAGTGCCCATATAAATATTTGCATAGCTGGGAGCAAATTTACTACCCATTTCTGTCCCGGCTGTCTGCAGATAAAATTGTCCCTCTGCCCAGAAGTAGTTTTTATTTAAAAATTGTTATATAGCACCAACGAGCTGTCACTTTAATCCATGGACATGTAAAATCCCTAAAGGAGAATATGGAAGAGTGAAGCGCAATTGTACAGATATCTCAGTTGCAGAAGAACAGATAAATCGGATATCCTCAACATGTCCTACAGAATGCTATAAAAGAAATTTTAAATCCAGGTATAAGAAATAATACTGTAAATAAACAAAAAGTAAATAATAATGAGGAAATCAGATTCATAACACAATATAGTGCTGATCATGGAGAGATTAATAAAATTCTTAAAAAATATTGGCCCATTTTAAAAAAAGATGGTGATTTAAAAAATTATATGGGTGATAAACCCAAAATTACTTTTAAGAAATGCAAAAGTCTCAAACAACAACTTATACAGAGTTTTATTAATTATAATGATCATTCAATATCATATTTTAAAAAAGACCTAAAATGATTTTATAAATGTGGAAAGTGTATTTCATGTAGATCTTGCAAAGACACAAGACGGACTATTCATTCTTTTAAATCAAATCAAACGGGAGAAGATTTTAAAATTAACAAGTTAATAAGTTGTAAGAGTAAAAATGTTGTATATTTGATAGAATGCCCATGTGGTAAACAGTATGTGGGCAGAACGATACGACAATTAAATGTATGAATTAGGGAACATATGCGGAATTTAGAGAAAGGTATGGAGTCGCATAGTGTTCCACAGCATTTCAAAGAATGCCATGATAAAGATGCATCTGAATTATTATTCATAGGTATAGATACTATAGATCCACATTGGAGAGAAGACATTGTGAACAGCGTCTCGTGAAAAGAAACAGAATGGATTTATAAATTGAAAACTTTAATCCCCAAAGGTCTCAATATCACAATAGATCTTAATTGTTTTTGAGAGATTGATAGTTACAATGAAAAGATGAGTAGCTAACTCTGTATTTTAAAATTATGATAGATAGGATGTTAATATAGAAATATATTTTATAATAGATGTATATCTGAATAATCTTGAGTTTTAATTGTGATTTTATAAAAATGAGTGATGTATTTAAAAGACATATACGATACAACATATATGATGCTGGATTAAATGATGAATGAAATATGAAGAAGGGGTTAATTTTTGCTGACTGGTTCTGGAAAGGAAACACCCAGTCTTTATTGAATGAAAGAACGCCAAAAAGCAATATATAAATGACGTGTTTGTATGCATCCGGTTGATGCCTCTGATGAAGTGCCACTGCTAGCACAAAATGCATTAGGCAATTGATATAACATTTTATTTCTGATACCATATCCCCTAATATAGAAGTGCTTTACACCAGTGCCTGCTATGACTTTTGGCCGAATTTGGAAGCGGGCATATAGGGAAACTGACGCGGGTCAGTACTAACGGTTGGTGTAGTGCACTTTGAAGTAGGAGAAATTGGTTTTATTTATTTATTTTATCTTATTTAATGTGTTTTACTAATATTTTATATTGCTTTATTAAATATGTTAAACTACTGACTCCTTGGAATATAGATATTTATCATTATTGATGAAATACCGTTGTATGAAGCGGTGAGCTCCACAATTGACGGGAGGATCGCAAGCATTAACGGAACACAATATAGTATTGGAGAGAAAGCTAATACAAAGATTTCCCACTGGTAAGTGTGATATATTGTTGCATATTTGACAATACTACACTGTGTAAAGGGGAAACTTTGTGCTCTCTCCTATACGGACGAGTGAGGAAGATAGACCCAGCACATATATGTGATATCGTGAGATCTGGAGGAGATATAGAGAGAGACTACAGGACTCTATACCTGAAGGAGCGGGAAAAAGCTTACTTATGAGTATGTGAGATATTACATCTTTATTTGGTGTGATTTATCGATTACTGATACCATTTTATCTGTGTTTTTACATATTGTGTGGAAATATCGCTGGAACTCTAGTAATTTCTGGGAGAAGAGAAGACAGTGTATGAACTGAGATCTACTTACCTCTTGTTGATTATTATATGATTTTAAGAACATTGTCATACTTGGAATATAAGTAATTATATATTGGTAATTGTATAAAAAAGATGTTTAAGTGAAAGGAATATTTACACAGTACATTAATATATTGGAGCACCGTAGGTATTTGCTTTATCTATACTTTAATTATGGGAGGTTTTAAGTATACAAATAAAAACTGGAGTAATGCAATCTGTCCAGCAGCCTAGAGTAGCAGGTTTGTGTGCATGCTTAGGTATAGCTGTATGACACATGGGGGGGTGCCAACAAGAAATTACTATTTTTTTGACCTAGTGATAACAAATAACTTAGATATGGTGTTCAATATTAACCCCATAATGTTGAATGACATGCCAGTATTAATGATCACAATCCTCCTTGGGGTGAGCTGTGATCATGGTAGAAACCAAAAGAAAAATGTGTAATGGCGCTTGGGGATAAGATAGGGGACCTCAAAGAAGAGCAACAATAAATACACACATATATATATCTCCAAATAAGACAAAATAGAGTCTCTAAAAAAAGTAGTATTGGACTCTATTCAAGAGACAAGAAGAAAATATGTATAATAAAATCATATAAAATCACATATGTATATGTGTGTTTACCATTCTTATAACCACACAAATATACACACATATAGAAAACACATTAAAAAGATCCGTTCCTGGTGTTAGGAGTGTCCTGTTATCTTCTCCACAGATTGACCGTAGTTAAGTCTCAAATTGTATATAAACAAGTAACCTGGGGATTCCACTTAAGGTTATTTTCCTCTATTCGTAATTGTTCACAATTTTCCTTTTGACTCTTATGGTATGCCGCCCCTTTTGCCACACTAGTGGTCCATGTGGAAGTCAAGCACTGTAGAACAAACAAAAGAACAAGGGCGCAAAACCCTCTAAGAGTTTCTGTAGGAGTAATTGGATATATTGTGCCCCCAGCAAACAGAAATGCTTACCGGATACCAGAATGAAAAGAGCCTCTCTTATTAAGATCACTCCACCAGGTATAAAATTTAGAGGCTGTAGAGGAGGAAAATCAAAGACAGTCCAAAACAGCAAAAATACACCCATCCAACCACGAACAACCGCAAATGGAATAATAAATCTATCTGATAATGTTTTGTCTTCCAATCAAGTATCGTTACTGAAGAAGGGTTTATCCTTTGCACCCAGTCAGAGAGCTAATGATTTTAATTTTTTTACAGATCTGAATGTATTCATATGGAAGTTGACCCAAAAAAGATATTTTAAAATGAAACTAGAAGAATGTGAAAAGGAAAATGTCATAGAATGTGAAAAAGAAAAGGTCTTAGATATAAATGAAGATTCAGTTTTGACTGTTCTAGAAAGTTTAAAAAGTGAGAATGAAAATATATGGAAAGAGACACCATCTTATTTTAGAACTGGATTTAAACCCAAATCCCAATTTTTTCCTTCTAATTATAAAGGTCCATATATAGAAACTTTCACACGAATAGTTATGCGTGAATATGATAGAAAGGTAAAAAATGGAAAAACGAAGTTTAATAATCTAACAAAGAGAGAACAGAAGGCCCTATGGGAATTAAAAGAAAATAATGATTTAACTATAAGAGAGGCAGATAAAGGTGGATTTGTGGTGGTACAAAACACCACAGACTACCTGAAAGAAGGACAAAGATTGCTGGCTGATACACATTCATATCAGAAATTAGAATTCAATCCAAGTAAAATCTTCTTGAGTAAATTAAAAGATCTTTTAGGACAGGCTTTACAGAAAAATATTATAAGTCGAGAAGAATATAATTTTATTTTTATACCAACACCTGATGTAGCCTTCTTTTACCATCTGCCTAAAGTACACAAGAGCATTATAAATCCTCCTGGACGTCCCATAATCTCTGGCATTAATAATTTAACATGTAATCTGTCAGCCTTTATAGATTATTTTCTTCAAAAATATGTGGTGGATTTACCTTCGTATATAAGGGACTCTCAACACATTCTACAAAAATTGTCATCTCTTGATTGGGATCATGAGAAATACATTTGGACAACTTTGGATGTAACAGCCTTGTACACTTCTATATATCACGATTTGGGTATGCAGGCCATAGCTCACTTTCTGGATAAAGATGAACATATGCCTATGTTACAAAAGGAATTTTTATTGAAAGGAGTACAGTTTATACTTAATCATAATTTTTTTACTTTTCAAGAGAGATTTTATTTACAGATTAGGGGAACTGCCATGGGGACCAGGTTTGTCCCCAGTTATGCCAACCTGTTTATGGGATTGTGGGAAGAAAAACAGGTATGGCATAATAATAACTGGAGGGCGAACCTGGTCTTCTATGGCAGATTCATTGATGACATTATTATCATCTGGAATGGATACGAAATGGACCTTCATTTAATGATAGAATCCTTCAATAGAAATACAAAAGGCATTCAATTTACATCAGAAACTAATAAAGAAAAAATTAATTTTTTACATTTACAGTTAATAGCAAGGGATGGCCAAATTTCCAGCTCTACGTATAAAAAACCAGTGACGAATAACAACTATCTACATGCCTCAAGTTGTCATCTAAAAAGGAAGAACAATATTCCATATGGCCAGTTCAATCGGATTAGGGGAAACTGTAGTAGTCTGCAAGATTTTGATAGGGAAAGTGAGATATTGAAAGGGAAATTCTTAGAACGTGGATATGAAGAATCCTTAGTAGATAAAGCACTATGTAGAGCACGAAGCCTAAATAGAGAAACATTACTAATACCAAAAGAGAAAGGGGATAAGAATAAGAAAAAACAGGCTCCGGTGGCTCTGATTACTCAGTTCAGTTCTGCAGCCACTACTATTTCTTCTATTATTAGTCAGAATTGGAATATTTTACAAGAAGACCCATGGTTAAAAGGAGAGATTCCAGAAAAAGGGATGGTGATATATAGAAAGGCGAAGAACATTAGGGCCCTAATAGCACCCAGTAAACCCAAGAAGCTGATGAAAGAACAATCACAGAACTTTCTTAGTTCCAAAACAAATGGGAATTTTAAATGCCATTTGACCTGATGTTTGAATTGCGAATATATGAAACACAAAGAAAACTCTTTTGCAGACATTGATAATAAAAATACTTATGAGATTCAACATTTTATTAATTGTGGTACTTCCTACATAATATATTTGATAACATGTGGATGTAAAAAAGGATACGTTGGTCGTACAACAAGAACATTAAGAGAAAGTTTAGGAGAACATTGGAGGAATATTCAACAAAACCTTAAGGATCATAGTATCCCTAGACATTTTAATAGTTGCCCATTAGGGGGTTTAGACAATTTTCGGGTTATGGGAATAGACTACATACCTAGGACTAAATCTGATAGGTTTAGTAGTTTATGTAAAAAAGAAGCCCTTTGGATTTTTAAATTAGGGACTATGTCACCGTAAGGGCTAAATGAAGATATTGACCTTTCATATTTATCTTAAATATTAGAGTATGCTTTTTCAGTACCCTCTGGGAATATACTCCTCCATTTTGATCATTATCATCACTATCCATCTATTACCTCTATTTTTTATTTTTTATATATTTTTTATTTTATATTTTTTATTTTCTATTATATTTTTTATATATTTAATTATAAGTATTTTTAGAACTACACATATTTTTTCAGTACGTTTGTATGTATGTATATGTTTTTTATATGTATGTTTTCTATTTACATGCATATTTTATTTACATGCATACTTTTTTACATATATATATATATATATATATATATATATTTTAATATATACATACATATATAATTTTTTCTTTCTTTTTCTTTTTACCTTCTTCTTTGAAAATTTCTAATGTACCTGGTATAGTGTTTAAATATATATGTCTGCTTGCTGCTATATTCATGTTCATTATATTATATATTTATTATTTTATCATATTATGTATTTATTCATGTTTTTTTCCCCATTTATTATTACGTCATGCTTTTACAATACGATATGTTTCTTATGAGAGCTCATGTACCTCCGTCTTCGCAAGGACCAATACACTTGTGCGTTCCAGGGGTGGAACGCTCTGGCTAGGACACGTCATCAATGCGGGTCAGGGCTGGATCGGGGCCTTTGGAACGAGGAAGTGATCGGAAGACGCGTGAGGAGAAGGATGGCTCGCCATGACAAGGTATTTATCTTGTGAAAACTTGCATAAAAAATCTTATATGAATGTTTAAATGAGCTGCCCTTGAGAAAGTGCTTGAAAAACACGAAATGTGGATCGTTGGGCTTTTATCATTATCATTGACTCTCAATAAAGATGGAATTTTTTGAGTAGATCGTGGATGATATATTTGATATACCTGGTGGAGTGATCTTAATAAGAGAGGCTCTTTTCATTCTGGTATCCGGTAAGCATTTCTGTTTGCTGGGGGCTTTGAGCCCTTGTTCTTTTGTTTGTTCTACTGTTATCATGGTAGGAAGGCTGTAACTGACTTCTCCAGAGTGGAGCTATCAACTCCAGCCTTCATGGTAGCTGTAGTAGGGATCATGTGCAAATGGAGACACATGACAGAGGCAGTGTAAGTATTCATTGCCTTTGTTACAGTTTTCTGCCTCTCAGCTCGTCACTGTGGTTGTGAGGAAGAAAAGGTGCATTCTAGTGCCAAAAAGAGGCACTTTTGATTTAAAGGGTGGTGCTGGGGGCAGAACAGATGGGTAGAGCATTTAACATGTTTTTAGACAGCTCCATGAAATATTAACACTTCCTTGAAGACCAAAGTATTTTATTTATACCGACTAATTTATAAACATATACTGAAGTGTAAACAAACATTAATGTGAGTTTTATTGATGTGTAGCAATGTGATACACCTATATATTATAAAGAGGGACACCATGTTAGGAAAGAGGGGCATAGGGATTTGTGTCTCAGACGGACAGTACCCTCCTAAAAAGGGACACGTGTGCAGTATGAATGAACATTTATATTTTTTATTCAGTCCCTGTTAAAAAATGCAACACCTGAGCACAAATCACAGGAAAACCTATTTTATAATATTATTATCAAACTAAATGATGGGTAATACATAAAAGTATGACATGTGGGTGTACTAATTGAATTAGATGGAAAATATGGTTGAAAAAAGATTTAACAAAAAGGCCAAAATGTAACCACATGACAGGAGACTTCATATTTTGCTTTGCTTCCTTTACGGAAAACTCCAACAGCAGCACCGTAACTCACATAGTAACAACCAATCAGAAAAAGGAAAATCAGGTAATATAAGCCATGGTACAGCTAAACCACTCCTCTTTCTTTGCTGCTCCAAAAAGCTGCACAGGTCAGAGTACCCCTTCTCTTTTAACTTCCTGTTGTATTCTCTTTGGTGCATAATTTTCCTGTATTTTATGCCTTATATATGTTTTCTAGGTAGAACTTTTGATTAACATTACTAGTGTGCCCTAGTTTTCTCTATTTGAATAGTTGATTTGAGTGTCTCTTCTACAAAGCCCTAGTCACCAAGGGGTTAAAGGAGGCAAACATTTGGGGAACTCTGTTCACAACATACTTTTCTTTGAGATCAGTTTGATGAAGCAAAACTCTGTAGGTTCAACCAAGACTCTTAATATTTTGAAGTTAGTCTTTTTAAATATTAACAGAATCCAGTGCACAAATAGACTAGGATGAATGATTAAAAGCAAAAATGTTCAGAATGCAAAGTTAGGTTGTAAAAATATATTCAACATTCACATAACACTGGGAGAATAAAAAAATCACAACCTGTGTGGTTAAATGCAAATGTAAAGAGGGAAATCACAAGGAAAAAATGGAATTTACATTATTTCAGTCTGTAGTAAGAAAATTAGTATTTGAAACAGTGATTGCAACAAAGAATGTAAAAAGTCAATTAGTTTAGAAAAAGAGAAAGTGAAACTAATTGCAAAGGAGAGCAAGACTAATTGAAAACATTTTTCAATACATAAATAGGAAAAAATGTAACCCTTTCAGTGCCAGAAGGGTATATAATGAATTGCTTTGCAATGCGTTGTGTAACCCTCTGGTACTCAGAGGTTAAGAGGGTTACACATGGGTAAGCTGATTAGTGAGGATTCACCTATATATGTAGTGGCTTCTTGTAGGTAACCCATTAGAGGTAAAATATCCTCATGGGGTGCATTGTCTTGTATGGCTTGTATAATTTGTCTTTGCCAAGCCTCTGCAGCAAATGAAACTCTAATTATAGCTCACTGTCCTGACCAAACTGTGACTTATTACAAACTTACAAAAAATATGTATTATTCTTTCCATTCTTTTTTTTAACTTTTATAATTATTGTTATTTATTTATTTTTATACAAAAATATTAACATATATAATAATAGGGAGGGGTCAGTACACTTGCTGTGCTGGGACCCCTCTAATGCATTTATTATAACATCTTTCATCAGAGAATTTTTAATCTAGATAGGGCTTTTACAGGTGTATTAGAGTAGGACTTACCGCAAAGTGAGATACCTTGGCGAGGTGGTAAGTTTATACACGGATTGGCCAATTTATGGGACTAAATTCTCACTTATTTTACTTAGATTTACTAAGAATTATTAAATATGTCCAATACAGGGCACACACGTTCGCAGTATATAGAGGAGCTCAGGTCTGTCTTTTTTTTTGTAAGTGTTTCCACTTTTGGGTTTAAGCCTAATGTCAGGGGGACTGGAGAACCCTCTCATTCTTTGCTGCTATCTATATTCCTATCTTTATACTTACATTTAATTTATATTTATTATATGGATATTTTATGATGAGTAAGTGTTGTGAGCTTTACTTATTTTTCTGTTTTTGTTGTACACAAATCTCCTTCAGCTCATTCTAGCAGCTTCTCATTTTATCCTGTCTAATCACAAAGTATAAAAACACATGATTATTTTATTTCACCATTTCTTTTCTTTTCTCTCCCACTTGGCATTTAAGAACAATGCTTTTTGGCCTGTTCCGCTATGCATGCCCACCTGTGAGATGGTAAGCTTACACACGGATTGGCCAATTTGTGGGACTAAATTCTCACTTATTTTACTTAGATTTACTAAGAATTATTAAATATGCCCAATACAGGGCACACTCATTCACAGTATATAGAGGAGCCCAGGTCTGTCTTTTTCCATGTCAGATAAATGTATCCCATCCATCCTATATAAGCCAGCTCCACCATCCTCTAAGTTCCTACGGTGATAGGACCCACCATGTCAAAAATCTTTTAAACTTTTTTCTCTTTCTCTACAAAGGCTGAGTATCTTTATCCCTGATACAAGACAAGCGAGGTACAATTTCTAAAAAAGCCAAAATAATCCCTGGAGAGGAATCCATTCCCCTATTCATCGATTCCTTGACTTGAAAAAGAAGTTTTTTTTTTTTTTAATTATTAATATATCAAAATTCTTACATACATCTGTATATACATAAATACTTTTACAAAATATTAAATAAACTAACAACATATATCAACAGAACAACATATAAAATTGAGTGACACCAATAAAATGTCTAATCCTGCTTCATTAAAGTGGGGATACCTTATTTCTCATTTTTCTCTGATTATTTATAGGGCTTGGTTCTTCCTCTTTTACTTATTTAGATGTTTTTATTATCGATTGCAATATGTCTTTCACTACTCTATTGCTTTTTCTACTACTTCTTGAAAATTTCCTATGAGCAAACTCTTTTCCATCTGTAATTGATACCCTGTTTGATTTTTTAATTTTATCCAAGTTAATAATTCTTGAGATTTCCATTGTCTGGCTATATTCATTTTGGCCGCTATGAGAATATGAGATGCCAAATATTTCTTCAATTTTGTCATTTTGACCAATTCAGATGTAAAAGAAAGGCGTCACAATCTTTCTTAATCTCTGTAATTCCCAGTGCTTCCAAAATGAGTCCAACCATGTCCCAGGACTTCTGTAATTTATTACAGGACCACCAAATATGCTGATATGTACCCTTTCCTATTCCGCATCTCCAACAGACACTAGAGCACTGAGGAAACATCTTATTAATTCTAACAGGAACTAGATACCATCTATATATCAATTTGTATTGCAATTCTATTAAATTTAAACAATGTGTAACTATTCTTAAATCTATCATAATTTTATACCAGTCTCTCTGTTGTATCTCCTTCTCTATATCTATCGCCCATCTTTCTTGTGGTTTACACTTAACATTACCTGGTTCTCTTATATCTAGCACCACAATATAAACAATTTTCCTAATGTTAGAATCTTCTTCAAAAATTTTAACTACACCATCTATAGAGGGATATTTTATCTTATTAATTTGGCTAGCTATATACATTCTTATTCTAATATATATGAAAAATTTGCCTATTGGGAGATCAAATTCTTCTCTAAGTTGTGAAAAACTCTTTGCTACTCTTTCTCAGATTATCTGTCCCACTTTCTTGATACCTTTATCTACCCATTTAGATATTTGTAAATCCTCCATGTTTGACTCAAGAAACCTAAGCGATGTATCTGGAAATAGGAGCAATCCAGTTTTTTAATTTTTCTTATATCCCCTCCAGAATTTCCATAAGTTCTCTATTATTAAATTCAGTTGAAGTGCTTCCTTCTTCATCTTCTTTTCTCCTGCCTACAATACATAACACAGGTCATCAGAGCCAAACATGAATACCTCCATTTTATACCAAATATTATTTATATATCTCTTTTTATGCCATTTCATCAGATGATCTAGCATTATGGCATCATGATATTTCACTATCTCTGGTAGACCAATACCCCCTAACGTCACACTTCTTCTTAATATTCCCATTATAATTCTCTGTGTTTTCCCCAGCCAAAAATAACTGGTGAAAATCTTCTGGATTTCTCTTAACCAAGGTTTTGGGAACCACAATGGGATCATTCTAAATAAATAAGTCCACTTAGGTAATACATACAATCTTAATATATTTACTCTTCCCCACCATGATATGTCCTTGTTACTCCACAATTTATAATTCTCTATTGTTTTTAGTAATAGGCTTCTATAATTTATTTCCACAATTTTTTCCGGGGTCTTCGAGATTTTCACTCCGAGATATATAACCTCCTTATCTGTCCAATTAAAGTCATAGCTGTCCTTCATTTTCACCTCCTCACATGTGCCCGCGTTGGAACTCCACGCGGAACTTTTATTTATATTTAGCTTATATGATATTTCCCATATTCCCTTATTTCCTCCATTAAATAAACCATAGAAGAAAAGGGATCTGTTAAAGTAACCACTATATCATCCGCATAGAGACTCATTTTTACTACTACTACTCGATGAACCAAAGCAACACCCTTTTATGTCCAAATGATCCTTTATTCTTTGCACTAATGGCTCCAAATTGAGCACATATAACAGAGGGGACAAAGGACAGCCCTGTCTTGTACCGTTTCTTATATCGAACTGAGGCGAAGCAATCCCGGCTCCAACTAACCTGGCAGATGAATCTCCATATAAAGCACCTATCTTTTCCATGATATTACCCTCAAAGCCAAATTTACTCATTGTAGCTATCATAAACCCCTAGTTGAACCTGTCAAATGCTTATTCTTCATCTAAAAACAGGGTCAACATGGGGGTCCTTTGCCTATTTGCTATATCAAGCAAATGGAGGAGTATTCTGATATTACTGCTTGCCAATCTGCCCGATACAAAGCCAACCTGATTTTCATTTATCAGCGTAGGAATTAAATCTTTCAGCCTAGCAGCCGAAACAGAAGCATATATTTTAATATCTCCATTTAGCAGAGATATAGGTCTATAATTGCCTATCTTTGTGTGTTCGTTATCGACTTTTAATATGGGTACTATATTTGCTTGTAGCATTTCTTGCGGGAAGACCTTATTTGTCCCTATTGTATTAAATATGTCCAGTAACCTATATTCTATCTTTGATCTCATTACTTTAAAAAACATATTTGAAAAACCATCTGGTCCTGGAGCAACTCCAATCTTCAGCTTGTCTATCGCCCTTCTAATTTCATCTATACTAAATAAATTATTTAGATCTTCTGATTGTTGTTTATTCAGCTTAGGCAGTTTAATCTTTTCCAAATACCTTGAAATATCACCTTCACTTCACTAATTTTTTTATATTATACAGCTCTTTATAATAACTTCTAAAAGCCTCACCTATTTCCTTTGCACCATAATGGACCCTTCCTTTCTCTTCTATTTTGTATATTCTCTGCATAGCTGATTTCTTTTTTAATTTACTTGTTAATAATTTATCAGCTTTATTACTTTTATATTAACACAATTGTTTTGATTTTTGTAAGTTCTCTTTTATACTTAACATATAAGATGCATTAATTTGGTTTTTAACTTCCCTAATCTTTGTCGTTAACTCTAATGTGGCCTGTTGTTTATTTTCTTTTATTAATTAATTAAATAATTAATGAATTTATTAATTTATCTAAAGTAAAGAATGGTCCCAATCTCTTCTCTCTCTAATTCCCAACATAATCAAATGGCCTCTTATAACACATTTGTAGGCACACCATATATTGGTCAATGAAATCTCTGTAGTCATATTTTCCTCAAAGTACCTTTCTGTTATATCTTGTAAATATTTCTGATTCTCCTTTGATTGTAACAAAGAGTTTTTCAGTCTCCAATTTCTCCACCCCATATTAATTTCCTCCCCCGATAAACACATTAGCACTGCATTATGATCTGTCCACGTTAAATCTTTTATGAATATCTTATTTACTTCTCTTTTCAGTCTTGCCTCTCCAAGAAACAGATCAAGCCTAGCATATGAAAGATGTACATGTGAGAAGTGTGTAAAATCATATTCTTCTGAGTGGAAAATTCTCCACATATCATACAAACCTGCCTCTTTAACTATTTGTTGAAATGTATTTGCTTGCTTAATTAACTTGTTTGAACAAATATTTCCTTTCAAAAGTCTCTTACCCATGTTTACATCCAGCACCATATTAAAATCACCTGCCATGATTACCTGGCCTTGTTTTAGTCTTGCAACTATCTCCACAATTTCCCTTACAAAGACTATTGAGTTTTTATTAGGCGCTTACACATTTATGATCGTAAATAACTTCTCATTTAATCAACAGGTCATCAAAACATATCGTGCCTCTTGATCTGTTTCCTGACATATGCATTCAAACCTTATTTTTTCCGTTACTAATATTGCTATCCCTCTTTTTTCCTTTTTTTGAAGAGAAGATTCCGTAACCACTTATACCCTTGTATGTTTACTTTCTTACTGCTGTCCCTAATCCAGTGTGTCTCCTGAATTAAACAAATATCTATTTGTTCATTTTTCATTAATTTAGACAATACTGTTCTTTTATAAGGGGTGTTCAGCCCTTCAGTATTTAATGTCATCCACCTAAACATGGACGACAATCAATATTTCCCTCACCCTTTTCCCCACCTATCTCACTACTATCACAGCATGGGTTGCTCAATCGAAACAATACAACATTCAACATATAATGTACATACGGGTAAGGACCCAATCCCACACTCTGTACCCATGTTTCCCCAGACTTCGTGTAACACGAGTTCTTGGACTCTTTTTGAGCCCATCATAAAGACCCAGAACATCAAAGCCGTTTTATTAATTACCTTCTTATTAATCATTGTGCTTACTTCCTTTACCCCTATAGTCATTCAACAATGGCATCATACTTGTATATGAGAAAGATTCATTCCCTTTTTCCCTAGTATTTCTCATTTTCCCCTCTAATTTTTATAATAACATCCAGTGTTTTTATTATTGAATATTTAGTGCCTTTCCTTTCATCTTTCCTCTTTTTTGCCTCCCTCCTTTCCTCCTTCAAGTCTCCAAACTTACTACTAATTAAACTCTACCATCCAAGCTATATATCTCCCTACTATGTGTTTGTCTTAACTACTTATTGTGCTTTAGCATTTTAGAAATTTCTAACCTAGAAATTCTATTGCTATCTAGTTACTTACTCTGTGCTATATCCCCTCCTTCCTCTATTCCTAACCCCTCACCATAACCCTCCACCTTATGTGCACTCATCTCATTATACTTCTAATACTACGTCTTTCCCTTTCCAAAAAAGATGCCATTATTATACTCTTTCATTTCCTCTTAACACCTCACTTACTTCCATTTTCCAATTGCTAAGACATTATATAACATTCTATTCCCCGAACTTACCCCCTTCTCCTCCACCCCCAAACCCCCTTCTCTTCCCCATTACACATCTTGGGATTATTTACTTCCAAACTGCTGACAGAATATCACCAGAGAAAGGAAAGAGAGAAAAAAACCCAAAACAAAACACATATTTAAACTATTAGCAATTTAACTCCCTTTACCTTTCATCCACTCCCATGCTTCTTCTGACGTTCTACTCCTCTTTCTTATACCATCATTGTGTATAATTAGGCTAACTGGGAAGTCTCAATTATAGTTAACTAGTTGAAGAGCCCGTTACATGGGCCACGGTGCCACTGCCAGCCGGTTGTGGGACAGTCATGCACAGAAAAGACTACCCACGCCGCAGCTGATACAGAGCTGGATGCTACTTCGGAGAGCCCTTCTCTGTATCAGCCTCATCACTGGCAGTCTGTACTGCACATGACTGTGTCGTTACACACGTTTTAGCAAATTATTATATAGGATATTTGTCTCTCTAAGTTCCTTTGTAACCTGTGCAAAAAGTTTTCTCTTTTGGAGTGTGTAATATGATAAGTCTTGAAAGATCATTATCTTAGAGAATCACGCCTCTCCATTCTGGGATTGTCATGCCGCTCTGAGAACCATCTCCATGTGCTTATATAATTGGAAGAAAACTGCCACATCTCTAGGTAATGAGGCGGGAATTGCATATAGTTTATAAATTCGATGACAACGAGTCACAACTGTGTCTTTCTGCTCAAAGTTAAGACCTAGATTCACAAAATATTCCATAAGATATTCCATTTTTTTGTGTAATGTACTCCGGTATGTTCCTAATTCTCAGATTTTGCCTCCTTGATCTATCCTCAAGATCCGAAATCTTTTGTTCCAGAATATCCACTTTTTCCCCACTTCTTCTATATGCTCTTTATTTTTATTACGCTTCACTAGGGTTGACTCCATTTTTTCTTCTAACTGTATTACCCTATTCCCCAATGACATAATATCTTTCCTAATGTCATTTGAAATGGATTAAATCTCAACTTTTATCTGCTCCAAAAGATGATCTAAGGAAAGCTTCATCTGTTCCTCGGTAACCATAACTTGTGTTTCAATTCCCATAGCTTATCCCTGTGTGTCCTCTATACTTGAATATGCTGTGAGATTTGTCTCATTCCCCCAATTTATGGGTCTGTTTGAAGATTCTAATGTCTCTGTCAATGGAATTGGTGAAAAAAATGTTGCCGCAACTTTCTCTTTCTTTCTTTTCTTCCTCTTCTCTATTCTCTCTCTTATCCTTCTTTGCACTTGCTTTTTCCTGCGGCGTCTTATTAGGTATCTCTATCACATACAAATTTCCAATATTATACAAATTATGTCTTTCAAGAATACAAAATATCCAGTTTCTATATTTATCTTTTTATAATAATTCCATTATCACTGTCTCTATATGTATAAATGAATCCTTATATGCAACAAATTTGCAACAATTTAATACTCAAGAGTCCAGGGCATCAACTGTCAATAAACTTCATGATCTTCAGGTAAAGATATTCTTATCTTTATGGGGTTATTCATAGACAAATTATTGCTGGGTACTGGACTTATATATTCTTTATCATTATAGTCCACCTGTTTCAAATGTGTCATCTAGAATTTTAACTTAGTTGTCATTTTCAGGAGCCACATTCCCTTTATTTTCCCAAGATACAGTCCTTTCCAGTGACTATAATCTGCTGCCCAATCTTAATATGACATATGGAATTCATAATATTTAAGCATCAGGTCCTATTAATGTCACTGAACTCTTTGAATAGTTAAAGTTTAAAGTTAATTATAATTCTTCATCTAAAATTCACATAGGCGGCATCTGTACATGAACATATATCGTCTTTTACTTACGGTACCCAGCCGTTTTCCGTTATTTTCCTTTTGTCCAGAAGTCCCCATGCTGCTGGTCTGGCGCTCACTGAGCTTCCCCTTTGCTCTCTTCTGTTGGCCCTTCACATTGCCGCTTCTCTGTGACCTCCGCACCGTACAACTCCAGCTGCTTATATCATCAGCTAGGCTCTACCGCAAGGATACTTCTTTAATCGCTTCCATTCTTCCATGCATGTTTGCTTGCGGCTGTCACAGCTCCAATGGGAGCGTCAGCTCTCCAGCTGTCTCCTCCCGTCTTCTCATGAACCGTCACCAAAACAGTTGGCCTCAAGCTCTCTCAATTGTGGAAACCGCCACAACTTTGGATAAGGCTCATCCCTATGCCAATTACACCAGCAGCACACCTATTCAAACGGCTCTGGCGTGTCTGAGCTTTCACTTCACGGAGCCATCAAGACGTGAGTCCTCACATCATGACTCCTCCCCCCCAGCCCTCTACCCTCAACGAGCCATGACTATCAAGACACAATCAGCATCTGCCTCTTCTCTCGAAAACTATCTTGAAAAATAAGTTTAACAGTTTAACGACCCATGACGTACATGTACATCATGAGGTGGATGTCCCTAAAGGACCAAGGACATACATGTAGGTCATGGATTTCTGGGCTCCCCGCGCGGCTGCACGGATGAGGGGAAAAAAAAGCTCTGTGGTCCTTAAGTGACGGCCGTCTGTGTGTGTGGCCAGTCCTTAAGGGGTTAACAAACTTTGTAAAACAGATGTGAAAAATTAGAATATCAGGATATGGGAGTTTAACGAAACAGTAGTTTAACTCAGCTAACTAAGCCACCAGGCTTAAATCCTACATTTTCTTTGCACGTACGCATAACAGTGCTTTTCCAAGACTAAAATATAAATGAATATCCATTTATGAAGTGGACTGAAACGTGCAAAGAACATATGTTACTCAAAATTGGAAGTGCATAACAACTGAGGGTGAATGTATATCTTAAATCTGTCAGATTTCTGCCCAACCTTCTTATAACCATTTAATTTACTCCCAGTCTGTAAGCCTTAGTAGCCACTCCAATTCTGAATAAATATAACGAAAATCTGTGACCTGTTAAACCCAACTTTTCTAGACAAATTGCAAATATCTTGTTAAATTGCCATTTAGACACTGGTGAACCATCCTGATGAATAAAGAAACTTTCTTGCAGCTGTGGCCTAACTTGACTGAAATCAACCAAACCTTTTACCAGACAAACAGCTAATATTTCAACAACCTTTAAATAAATCCACTCCCCTTTTCCTACCTGGTCAGTTTTGGATCGTTGAATAAAGACAGCAACTAAATCTTTACTAAGCCTAATATGCTGTAACAATAAAAAGCTGTAAATCTACTTGCTCTTAGCAACAATATCACTCACTCTAAGTACTCCATTAAACTGTTGAATCCCCTGGCCCCACATAAAGAAAGTTGTCAAAGTATTGCATTATAAGTGTTGTTAGGTGAGTAATGCAGAGGGTACTCACTTTTTGGACGCAGGAACCCAGAAGCAGGGTAGTCACTCTTTCTGGAGCAGCACACAGGGAGAGGGCTTTAAGTGAGATCAAAGACCCCTCCCTGGAGTAGGATACCAGAGAGCAGGAGAGTCCAGGGAGCCAAGCCAAATTTCTCAAAATAGGAGTAAGATAAAGAGCAGCCCATTGGGAGGCACTTGTTGAAATAGAGGAGGCCCTGGAACTGAAATCCAAATGAGCAGAAGTTGTCTGCGTGAATAGGCAGCAGCCTGAAAGTGGATTTGATATCTGCTTTTGCCATAAATGCTCCCCTACCACAACTCCTAACCAGCCTCAAAGCTTCCTTAAAATATGTATATGCCAGTGAGCTAATTTCCTCACAAATCTGATCATTCAAAGAGTATCCGGGGGAAAGGAGAGATAATGAATCAATCTAAAAGTGTCAATCTCTTTCTTGGAGACTAAACCCAAAGGGGGCAATCAATTGTATTTTAACCCTTCGAGTGCCAGAGTGGTATACAACGCATTGCTTTGCAATGCGTTGTGTACCACTCTGGCACTCAAAGGGTTAACTTAGATCACATCCATTTATAATGTTCTACCTCCTGTGTCCCATTGCTATTAGTACTTTTGCTCCACTTTCCGTTTGAAGGAGAGTGGAGCAAAAGTACTAATAGCAATGGGACACAGAAGGTAGGGCATTAAAAATGAATGAGATCTAATTTAAACTATGTGTAATAATAGTCTTTTAATAAAAAAAAGTTTAAAACACACACACACACACACACACACACACATATATACAGGCAAGGTATGTAGTCCATACTTTTCCTTTTAACCCTTTGGGTACCAGAGGGGTAGGAAACATGCCAAGCAATGCTTTCCTACCTCTCTGGTACTCAAAGGGTTAATTGTGGAATAAAAGACAGATTTGTCCACTACATGGAAGACCATGAGGTGGATGTGGATGGGGTTAGTATGTCACATATATGCAATATATGTGACATACTAAGGGGGGGGTCAAAGGGGGGCATTGTGTAGTGCTTGCTGTACTACTTTTCATTATTGTAACCCTTTGAATGCCACAGGTGCGAGCAGTGCACATCGCTATGGCATTCAAAGCTGTCCATGGTGCTGAAAGCCATCTCTGTGTTCCCCTAGTGAGGAGAGAAATGTTGCAATTTAACGCGCGTTAGCCCTAACTCCAACATTTGAATAGCTTTTGGCATCGCTTGTACATTATCCTCTATGGGTGAGATCTTGCTGTTCTGGCGACGAGCGACGTGTGTTTCAGAACTGGCGTCGCTTGTTACTAGTGGAACATTTGCATTGCTCAGTTGACGTTAAAACCAGCGTCGCCAGTTTTTTCTGGCGACGCCAACATTTGAATCGAGCCCTATATCTGGGAAATCTTCTGCTGACTTCAAATTCTCAACCCACTGAAATGTATGAGCTGAGTAAGCAGTTAATAAAAAAACCTTTCTCAAAACCTTAATGAATAGGGCCTTCTCCTTTCTTGGGTAGTATTCTAACCATGACAGCATGCTTTTCGATTTTACTGGTGTTGTTGCCTTTGAAAATAATTCCCTTGATACCTGACTGCAATACAGACTATTGTTTCTTGAAGCATCGAAAATGAGGGCGGCTACCACTGTATACTAATATATATAGAGTTAAGATTGTAGCCATGTTAGTCCAGTGATGTAGATGTAAAATAATAACAAACAAAATTAACATCTTGTAATACCTTTTTTATTGGACTAACAGAATTATGGATTGACAAGCTTTCGGGATAAACTCCCTTTCTCAAGTCTAAAGCATTTCTGAGCACAAGGACACAGAATTCACAGTTAAAACAGTTAATACATTGAATTCAAAGCTGTGTTGTTTGCTGGGGTTAACACAGTGGGACTGTTACTTCCCCCACCAAATGATAGCCACTCTGCAGTTCGTGTCCACCCATTGCATACTGTGTGGTGCACTGACCACACATGGCAGTGTGGTGGAGGAGAATCACAAGCATGTCATCAAGCGGGATCTGAGGAGATTCCATTCCACAGAATATGCTAAGCTGGTGGCAGGGAGGGTGTTACAGCTTCAAGCATGAAGCAGGCCTCTGTTTTATGTGTTTGCTTCCTGTAGTCTCCTCCTACCTACTTCCTCCCTCTGAGCTGCTCCTCCAACCTACTTCCTGTGGAGGGGTTTAAAAGGCAGACTGAGTCCTGACTCAGTTGCCCTTGCATTGTTGTGCTTAGCAATTCTCTTACCTTGGGCTCTGTGTATGACCTGGCTAGTCTTCCATCCAACCTGGCGCTGACCTGTGGCTCTGTCTGACTATTCTTTTGCGTATCCCTATTAGTGGACATCCAACCTGGTGCAGACCTGTGGCTCTGGCTGATTACCTGAACTGTGCATGACCTGGCTTGTCTGACTACCCCCTCTGGTGCTGACTTGTGGCTTTGTATGACTACTCTTACGTTTGCTCCCTTTACCTAGCAGAAACCCAAACTAGTGCGGACCTGGGGCTCTGGTAGACCAGCTCTGATACTGACTGCAGGCTTGAGTCAGTAATCTACTCCCTCTCTGACTGCAGGCTGAGTCAGAGTTCTCTCCTTACTGACAGCAGGCGTGCGTCGGTACATCTCCTCCTACGGATCAAGATCCTGTGTTCCTGTTCCTGACCCAGTTCCTGCTCCTGTTCTGTTCCTGAATCCGGTAGAGACTACCAGTATCTGAAGCCTAGTCTCTAGCATTGTGATCAAGCTTGGCAGCCTATTATTTCTGATAACTGTGCTCGCTGGCTTGTAACCCTCTGCTTGTTTCTTTGTATATATTTGCCTACTTCCTATATATTTGCCAACCACTACTATTAATAAATTACATTTAATTATACCGTACTGACTTCTGAACTTCTCTGGGAACCGTGACAGTACACAAGGACCAGGAGTTCAGACGGTGTGTTACGGTTTTATTTGACACTCAGACACAGTAGGTGAGATAAAACACAGTTTTATTGAACAGACTCAGAAATGATAACCCTCATGGGTCCAGTAGTATATAAATACACAATATAGTACTGACACAGGACAGGTTACAGCAATATATATACCCACATGGGTCCAGTATAGGTACAATACAGAATTTACAATATACTGACACAGGTCAGGCAAAGTTTGTGTGAAACTCAACTGAGGCAGAAATAAACGGGTTACTATTAGGCCAGGAATGCTGACAGGCCCTAATAGTGCGAGGTCCTTAAGACTCTCACTCTGCAGAGAGTGCTTAAATAGCGAGAAAAGCCCAGTAGACAACGGAGGCCCAGGATAGCTTAAGGACTGCCGTAGCAGTAATGGAGGACTGAGACAATATGCCCAGGATGACACCCAACGGAGACTGCACGGTAGAATAGACGGTGGATAATGGCACCTTCTCCAAAGGGGTTAACGAACGCTAAGCCCAATGTCGACTGCCCGATCGTAAGCACAGCCTGATGTGCCCAATGTAAGACCAACCTCAGAGTATTGGCAGGAAGGAGGGTTAAGCGTACCGTGGTGCACAGATGGGATATAGACACCGTAATGTCGCCCTCGCGACACAGACTGAACCAAGACTAGACTGCAGGAGTGGCACTAAGGCACAATGGTACTGTCCGGAGACAGAAGCCTGGAGGAGAACCCCAAATCAAGGACCAGAATGGGACCACAGTCAGTAGAGATACCCAGGAGTTGTAGCCCTACCGAGTCGATACACAGAGCAGGGACGTCAGCCAGGCTGGGTCGGTACACAGTGCAGGAACGTCAGCCAATCTGAGTTGGTACACAGAGCAGGAACGTCAGCCAGGCCGGGTCGGTACACAGTGCAGGAACGTCAGCCAATCCAAGTCGGTACACAGAGTAGGAACGTCATCCTGGCCGGGTCGGTACACAGAGCAGGAACTTCAGCCAATCCGAGTCGGTATACAGAGCAGGAACGTCAGCCGGGCCGGGTCGGTACACAGAGCAGGAACGGATACAGCAGAGTAGTCAGGTAGGCTGGGTCAGTACACAGAGATCACACGAGAACTGGAACAAGCACTGGTAACGGAAACACCACGAAAGGGCACCGGAGAAGTGACAAGGCCCAGTATTTAAGGACAAATACTGGGTGGGACAAAGTCACTTCAGCCAATAAGTGTCAGCAGTAAACCAAGACTGACAGAATGTCGCCAGCATAGCAAGGGTACCGTGATACGGTGATAGCAATGCAGTTTTCCAAAGCATCCTGGAGAGGATGGAGACACTGAGTCAATGACTTGATCAGTTGTATTTGGCCATGCAGATGGTTTTGCAGCGCACTGCTCATCTTGAGCAAATTTATACCCAACGGTGGCCCCTCCTGATACCTCCCAGACACCAATGGTTTCAAGTCCTCCTGACGCAGGTATGGTCAAGAGCTTGATGGGATCCACTCAGCTCCCACAGTGGTATGGTGGGGATCCAGAATGTTGCCTTGGTTTCCTGAACCAGCTAGGCATATATTTCGAATTGGTACCATATGCCTTTCCCAATGAGTGAAGTAAAGTTGGTTTCCTTATCTGCCTCCTCACTGGCAGGGCGCTGGCATGGGCCAATCCACTATGGGAGAGGAATAATCCCATTGTTCACAATTTCTATGATTTTGTGAAATCATTCAGACAAGTCTTTGATAGGCCAGGCCGCGTGGCCGTGGCATCCAAGCATCTTATGACCCTGCATCGGGATAATCGCACGGCGGCTGACTATGCCATTGAGTACCGTACCCAAGCTGCAGAAGTAGACTGGAATAAAGAGGCCCTGATGGCAGTTTTTTTTCAGGGGTTCGGCAACACTATGAAGGACGAGATCGTGGCACACAACCTACCTGACAATTTAGACTTACTGATCGAATTCTGTATTCTGGTAGACACCAGAATCAGAGAGCAGCCCTCTTTTAAGGAGTACCTGCGGAGGTCCTCAAACAGGAGTTCTGCTAATTACTCTGGCCTATCCTCCCCCTCCTCCCCAATCCTCTGGGACTTGTGTTTAACGATACCGAGCATATGCAGGTGGATGCTATTGTCAGGGGGAGTCCCTCGGTCGCTGAAGGCCTGCGGAGGCCGCAAAGAGAGTTGTCCCCTCATGTTTCTGACCCACCCTATCCTCCCTCTCCTCCCATGCCTCCGGATCTGGTCTCTGAGAGTGGTGAACCCAGGCTGGTGGGTGTCACTCTGCATTCTAGGGAGGAGAGAGCCTTTAAGAGAAGAGAAGGCTTGTATTTGTACTGTGGTAAGACGGGTCATTTGTTACGGTCTTGTCCCATTCGTCCCGAGAGACGCCAGAATGCTAAAATGGATGCAGAGTTTGCTGCCGGTAAAAAGATTCCATTGCTGCCTCTTGCCTCCACGTTGGCCGTGGAAGCCATTGATGGCAGACCACTACAACCCTCTCACATTACACATGAGACCGGCTTGTTAACCTTGAGAGTGGGAGACCTACATACGGAAACCCTGAAGTTTCAGGTAATTAACTTTCCACACCATGCCATGGTCCTGGGGTTCCCTTGGGTCCAGAAACATAAAACCAGGATAGATTTGCACACTTTTGAGGTGGTGGACTGGTCTCCACAATGTAAAAAGTCTTGTCTATCATGCCCTGTAAGAGTTACACAGGCATCAAGCTGAGCTCCTGCCACCTCATAGACCCTATGATTGTGCATTGGAATTGCTTCCTGGGACCACACCCCAGAGGGGTCATGTCTCTCCCTTGTCTGTGGAGGAGAATAAGGCTATGGAGGAATATGTGACTGATGCGCTGGCTAGAGGCATCATACGTAAATCCACATCTCCCGCTGGTGCTGGATTTTTCTTTGTCAAAAAGGACGGGGAGCTTCGTCCATGAAATGATTTTCGTGGTTTGAATAAGATTTTGGTCAAGAATGCTTATCCTATTCCCTTGATCACCGTACTCTTTGACCGAGTCAAGGGTTCAAAGATTTTCACTAAACTCGATCTGAGAGCCGCTGTCAGGCTTCCGATATCAGTCCCCTACTGATTACCGGTCTCTGGGCAGCTAGATGTCTTCCTGGCTCCTCCTTTGCTTGTTCTCCATTGGTCGTTATCTGCTAGTCAGCCCTGAGTATTGGTGATCGATTATTCGTGCTCCGTTCAGTTTGCTGACGTTGCTTGGGCCTGTGATCTCTTCGTTGCTGTTCCGGTTGTTCCTGTTGCTCCCGGCCGTTTCGGATGTCCCAGATCTCCCCCTGGTAAGATTAGGTATTCTGTCTGCTCTTGCCTCCTTCTTCCCTTGCATGCTCTCGTGCCTGCATTTTCCCCTGGTGCTCTGGTGCCTTTTGCTCTCTCTCCTGTCTGCTCGCACCCCTTCCTCGGCCGCATTAGGGCGCTACTGCCCAGTGGGCCTATCTCCCGGTAGGATCCGCTTTTGTAGGGGTTTTTAGCCCCCGCGGTCCTTCCAACCTGCTGCTCACCGCCCTCCTGTTTGTTTTTCAGGTCCCGGTTTTCCGCGGGCCTGCCTTGCTTGGGATCCAGCGGGTTTACCCTGCTGTGGGACAGGTCCCTGGGCATCGCGCTTCTGGGTGCTGTAGTGCCCAGGGGGGCTTCCTTGTTGCAGACAGCGGCGGTGGTACTGCGGGCCGGATTGGCCCTGGGTTCCTTTCCCTACCTTCCTCTGGGATTCGGCTCGCCCGGGAGTTGCATTTAGCCCTCTGGCCTGGGGCTCTAGGGGTCTGGTCTAGCCCGCATTTCAGGTAGTAGAGGCTTAGGTCAGGGTTCTCCGTTGCCCTGGTGGATCTCCTGCCTCTTCTGGGCATTGTGCTGCAGAAGACTTCATAAGATCTGCGCTCTCGAGCTTCGCACTCCAGCGACGCACCCCAGCTTCACTCCGAACTTCCGAAGACTTCATAAGGTCTGCGTTCCCGAGCTTCGCACTCCAGCAACGCACCCCAGCTTCTCTCTGAACTTCCGAAGACTTCATAAGGTCTGCGCTCTTGAGCTTCGCACTCCAGCGACGCACCCCAGCTTCTCTCCAACTTCCGAAGACTTCATAAGGTCTGCACTCCCGAGCTCCGCTCTCCAGCTACACACCCCAGCTCCTCGCTATTCCTCCCTGGGTCTTATTATTTCAAACCCGTTCCTGCCACTGTCTTCCATTATTGTCCGGGACACTTCCATTATTGACCGTGACAGACGCATACAATTTAGTATGGATTAAAGAGGGACAAAAATGGAAGACAGCCTTTAATACCTGGAGTGGGCATTATGAGTATATATTGACGCATCCCAATCCCTCCCTGCCCTTTATGTCCTTGTGGGTTCTATTCCCGAAAATTGTCCAAAGCAGAGTTGCTTTACCAAATTGGTGACAGAGAATTACTGGCTATAGTCCTGGCCTTGAAGGAACAGAGGCATTTGCTGGAGGGTTCTAAGGTGCCTATCTTAATTTTAACTGACCACAAGAACCTCATCTACCTCTCTGAGGCCAAACGTTTGTCTCCTAGACAGGCCAGAAGGGTGCTGTTTCTGTGTCACTTCAATTTTGTGGTTTCCTATCTTTCTGGCTCTAAGAATGTACGGGCAGATGCGTTAGCCCGTCAATTCTGTGCTTTATCCCGAGAGGAGGTTTCTCCCTCCCCAATCATCCCAGCGGATCGGATACTGGCAACTATTCATACCCGTATCACGTCCCCGCTCGGAGAGGAGATTCTTGCAGCCCAAGATTCTGCCCTTACAGAGAGACCTGAGGGTCGTTGTTTTGTCCCAGCTCACTTACATATAAAACTGTTGGAAATGTATCATGCTTCGAAAGTGGCAGGTCACATTGATCGAGACCAACTAATCTGGTCTGTGTCCCAAGTATTTTGGTGGCCTAGCCTACAGGCTGATTGTACCGCTTTCATGGCTGCATGTACGACTTGTGCCCAAAACAAATCTCCTAGACACCTGCCAGTGGGCTTGTTCCAGCCAGTGGCCAATGGGGAACTCCCCGGTCACATCTTTCCATTGACTTTATCGTCGAACTTCCAAGTTCCATGGGTTATACAGTCATTCTAATGATTGTAGACAAATTTTCTAAGATGGCCCACTTTGTGCCACTGAAAGGGCTAACATCCTCACAGGAATTGGCGGTGGTTTTTGCTAGAGAGGTCTTCATCTAAGAGTTCCCCGTTCTTGGTCAACTATGGGTTCCAACCCTCTACTCTCCCTGAAACCTTCCAAGCACAAGAGATTCCGGCTCTTGAGGAGCATCTAAGGGCGCTCTGTTCCTCATGGGTACTGGTACAGCATACCCTACGTTATTTGGTGCAGAGATAAGAGGCAAGCTGACCATAGACAACTACTGGCACCTACGTTTCAAGTAGGAGACAGAGTGTGGTTGTCTTCCCGTAACTTGCACCTCCAGGTTCCCTGTGGCAAATTCGCTCCTTGATTTATTGGTCCTTTCCGTGTGTTGCGCAAGATTAATCCAGTGGCTTATGCGTTGGAACTTCCAGCCAATATGCGCATACATAATGTGTTCTATGTTTCCCTGTTGAAGCCCTTGGTCTGCAACCGGTACACCTCTGCTCCCGTTCGCCTTGCTTCCGTGAGAGTTGCAGATCACAAGGAATATGAAGTCCAAAACATTCTGGACTCCAGATTGTTTCGAGAGCGTTTACAGTACTGCATTCATTGGAAGGGCAATGGTCCTGAGGAGCGCTCCTGGATTCCTGCCAGTGATGTCCATGCTCCTTTACTGGTACGCAGGTTTCATGCTCGATTCCCTGACAAACCCTGGCCGGCTCCACAGAGGGGGGTCTTTGAGGTAGGATACTGTTACAGCTTACCTTAGTTTCAGCGTCATCTACAGACGCGAGGCTTCAAGCATGCAGCAGGCCTCTGTTTTATGTGTTTGCTTCCTGTAGTCTCCTCCTACCTATTTCCTGTGGAGGGGTTTAAAAGGCAGACTGAGTCCTGACTCAGTTGCCCTAGTGTTGTTGTGCTTAGCAGTTTTCTTACCTTGGGTTCTGTGTATGACCTGGGTAGTCTTCCATCCAACCAGGTGCTGACCTGTGGCTCTGCTGACTATTCTTTTGCGTATCCCTATTAGTGGACATCCAACCTGGTGCAGACCTGTGGCTCTGGCTGATTACCTGAACTGTGCATGACCTGGCTTGTCTGACTACCCCCTCTGGTGCTGACTTGTGGCTCTGTCTGACTACTCTTACGTTTGCTCCCTTTACCTAGCAGACACCCAACCTAGTGCGGACCTGGGGCTCTGGCAGACCAGCTCTGATACTGACTGCAGGCTTGAGTCAGTTATCTACTCCCTCTCTGACTGCAGGCTGAGTCAGAGTTCTCTCCTTACTGACGGTAGGCGTGTGTTGGTACATCTCCTACTTCGGATCAAGATCCTGTGTTCCTGTTCCTGACCCAGTTCCTGCTCCTGTTCTATTCCTGATTCCGATAGAGACTACCAGTGTCTGAGGCCTAGTCTCTAGCATTGTGGTCAAGCTTGGCAGCCTATTATTTCTGATAACTGTGCTCCCTGGCTTGTAACCCTCTGCTTGTTTCTTTGTATATATTTGCCTACTTCCTATTGCAGGGCTTAAAATGTGACGTCCTTTGCTACTAGCCAGACCTGAAAAGTTACTCGCCACTGCAAGCCATAACATACCCACCAGGGCTGAATTTCTACTTGCCAGGGCTGAATTTTCACTCGCCACTGGCTAGCGGTGGGTGGAAATTTTGAGCCCTGTCCTATTGTATATATTTGCCTATCACTACTATTAATAAATTGCATTTAATTATACCGTACTGACTCCTGAACTTCTCTGGGAACAGTGACAGTACACAAGGGCCATGAGTTCAGACGGTGATAGCAATGCAGTTTTCCAAAGCATCCTGGAGAGGATGGAGACACTAAGTCAATGACTTGATCGGTTGTCTTTGGCCATGCAGATGGTTTTGCAGCGCACTGCTCATCTTGAGCAAATTTGTACCCAACTGGTGGCCCCTCCTGACACCTCCCAGACACCAATGGTTTCAAATCCTCCTGACACAGGTATGGTCAAGAGGTTGACGGGATCTGCTCAGCTCCCACAGCGTTATGGTGGAGATCCAGAAGGTTGCCGTGGTTTCCTGAACCAGCTAGTGTCAGGCTTGTTATGGTTGGAGCGTAGGAGCAGGGAATGCTGTCTCTTGCCAGACACTCTTACCAGGTGATCCACAGAGGATACAGGTAGAACACCTAGGTAATAATGATAGCACGGGAGTGCAAGGGTTAAGCAAAGCGTAGTCAGGAACAGTTCAGAAGATCAGGGCAGGCGGCAATCAAGCAGAACAGGTAAAACTAGCCAAGGTCAGGAAACAGGCAAACAGGGAAGTCCAGAAGGCAAGCAGAAGGTCAGGCAAGGGGAAATCCAGCAGAAGGTCTGTAGCAAAGCAAGGAAGGAGGCACTGAGCACTGGAAGCTTAGAGCACACAGGAACCAAAGTTCTGGAACACTGAAGCAAAGTGGACACAGCCTGAGGGGTTTTTATAGTGTCATGGTTTTTCACTCCTCCCCTCTGCTGAACAAACCTCTCACTGGATTGGCCAACAGAGGGGTGTGTAATCACAGCACCTGCCTCACTGTTTATCTGGAAGCACACTATTGGTGGACAGTTGATGAGAGAGGCAGGCTTCACCTTCCCCCTGCAGGTGTACAATACCATGGTTTGATCTGGGCACCCTGTGGATACCTTCCCTGGAGACTCCTTCAACTTTAGGCCATGGCTTAGGCCTACCATGCGATCGCGGGTAGATGCCGCTACTCGAGGCCACGGCTTCGGCGTACTCCGCGATCGTGGAGCATCCGGGAAGCCCCCAGCAGCAGCAGATGGCTGGGACATGGAGGTAGGAGCTAGAGGGGCATGACAGTACCCCCGTCCTACGAGTGACCTCCGGGCGCGTCTAGGTGCCGGACATTCAGGATGGGCTCGGTGGAATGCCCTAAGGCATGCTGGGGCATGGATATTGGCGATTGGTTGCCAGGATTGCTCCTCAGGTCCATACCCCTTCCAGTGTATTAGATACTCTAGTCTTCCTCAACGTATACGTGAGTCTATGATTTCTTGAACCTCTAATTCTTCTACATCGTTCACCACTATTGGAAGAGGAGGAGTAGGTGGTCTCCTTTGAGCGGTGTCGGGTATCCATCTTTTGAGAAGCAACACATGAAATGAAGGATGGGTGCGCCATGTAGTAGGTAATTGTAAGGAAACTGCAGCAGGGCTAATGATTTTTGTGATGGGGAAAGGCCCCAAGAATTTGGGTCCCAATTTCTTGGTAGGGCAAGACATCTTAACATAGGCTGAGGACAGCCATACCTTATCCCCAACCTGGAATAAGGGGGAAGGTTTATGTCGTCGATCAGCTTGGTTCTTGTAAGACTGTTGTGCCTTTTTTAATGTTTCCTGTAATATATTAAAACCTTGGTTCAGTAGTTGAAGATGGTCTGTAGCCTGAAGGAAGCAAACACAGAAGATGGAAGGGCGCCCAATAGTGTGTTAACGTTTCCAAGGATATTAAAATCAAATCCAAAGTAATAATGGGTACTCACAATTTGTGTTGGTCAGTCTCACAATAACTGACTTCCTGGCTTTTGGAGAAATCTCCAGGGTTTAGACCCATTGTAGGTATCCTCACGACTGAAGTAAAACACTCTGGGTCAGTTATTTTTCTTGTAGCGTAATTCCAGAGGCAGCAACGCAGTTAAAAGTCCGCCTCTGGAATTACGCTACAAGAAAAAAAACTGACCCAGAGTGTTTTACTTCAGTCGTGAGGGTACCTACAATGGGTCTAAACCCTGGAGATTTCTCCAAAAGCCAGGAAGTCAGTTATTGTGAGACTGGCCAACACAAATTGTGAGTACCCATTATCACTTTGGATTTGATTTTAATATCCTTGGAAACGTTAACACACTATTGGGTGCCCTTGCATCTTCTGTGTTTGGTTTTTATGGTTGAACTCTTTGGGGAGAGCGAGTATGGAAGGAACAAACCAATTTATCCTGAAGTTTACAGATTTGCTGTTTGTGGGGCAGCTTTATAAATCCCCCAAGTGCGTTTGCTGTTATTCACATAGGTGTTATTGCAGCATATAATCTTGTGAGTATAATTCACTGGGTGTTTGGTGAAGGTCCATTTTTTGCCATCTGATTCAACACTAGGAGCTCCTCCTGTTTTTGTCTCCCCTCCTTGTTTTCTCTGTAGCCTGAGGGACCATGGTAGTAACAGGTAGTTGAGGAATATAAGGTGGATGATAACCATAATTGGCCTTGAAGGGGGACATGCCTATAGAACTGTGTAGTTTGTTGTTATAAGCAAATTCTGCTGTTGGAAGCAGGGACAACCAGTCATCCTGAAGATGGGTGACGTAACAACGTAGATATTGTTCAAGCGTTTGGTTTGTTCTCTCTGTCTGACAATCATTTTGGGGATGGTATGTGGATGACAAGAGTCTTTGTATACCCAAACCAAGACAAAAGGCAGACCAGAAATGGGAGGTAAATTGGACACCCGGTCAGAGAGGATGGTTTGTGGGATACCATGAAGATGGAAAATTTCTTTGATGACAAGTCTGCTGTCTCAGCAGCTGTAGGTAATCCGATAATGGGGACAATGTGCCATCTTGGTGAGGCGGTCTACAACCACCATTATAGTGGTGTAACGTTGTGATGGTGGAAGATCCACAATGAAGTCCACAGTTATGCCAGCCCAAGAACTTGATTGTACTGGTAACAGTTGTAGTAACCCAGAGGGTCTTGAATTAGTACCTTTGGCTCGCCCACACACATCACATGATTGTATGTATTGTTCGATGTTTTTTTTCATGCCAGGCCACCAGAATGACTGTTGGGTGAGTTCTATGGTTTTCTTAACACCTCCATGGCCTGCTAACGGGTGGTCATGTACCGTATGAAGTACATTGGTATGAACTTCAGGAGGAACGAAAAGAAGAGTGTCTTTGTACAGCAGCCTATGTTTTTTGGTAAGGCAGGGATATTGAGACAGGTAGGAATCTGCTTGAGAATGGGCCTGCAAAGCTTCTAATAGCGAGGATTGAGTAGCCAAGAAATGACCATGTTGGAGGATAGTATCCGTATATCACGGTGCCCGTGCTCTGGTGTTTCACTCTCTGTGTGGTGCACTCCCGTTGGCTGAGCTTAGTTTGGCCTGCCCAGTATGGCCTTCTTATACCAGACCTCTGGCACCTGTCAGGTGCCCTTTCATGGTGTTCCTGTACCAGTGCTACTGTGTTGCTGTGATCCTGTGTTCCTGTGTACTGACTTGGCCCGTTTGACTACTCTTACTGGTTCCTGCTCCGTGATCCGACCCAGCCTGGCTGACGTTCCTGCTCCGTGACCTGACCCAGTTTGTCTGACGTTCCTGCTCAGTGATTCGACCCAGCCTGGCTGATGTTCCTGCTCCGTGACCTGACCTGTTCCTGAGCTGTGATTCGGCCAGTGATCCTGATCCTGTTCTCCGTGTCGCTTGGGCGACATTCTTACTTCCGCAAGTGCTGGTCTAGCAGACTGAGTGTTGTGGCCTCCAACCCATTGAGCCTTCCTTTAACTCTTGCAGAACACTGTTGCCTCCGGTACACTGTGCCTTACGCTACACTTGCAGAGCACTGTTGCCTCCGTTACACTGAGCCTCCGTTAACACTTGCAGAGCACTGTTGCCTCCGTTTACTCTGAGCCTTCCGTTAACACTTGCAGAGCACTGTTGCATCCGTTAACTCTGAGACATCCGTTTACACTTGCAGAGTACTGTTGCCTCCGTAACACTGAGCCATCCATTAACCCTTACAGAGCACTGTTGTGTCTGTTACCGCACCGGTCTGGTGCAATTGGCTCTTGTCCATCAGCTCTTGCAGTGCACAGTGTCTCTGTTACCGCACCGGTCGGGTGCTAATGGTTTTAAGTCCATCAGCTCTTGCAGTGTCAGTATCTCCGTTACTGCACCGGTCGGGTGCTATTGGCTCTAGTTCATCAGCTCTTGCAGTGTACAGTGACTCCGTTGCTGCACCGGACGGGTGCTCGTGGCTCACGGTAGTGCTAGCTCTAGCAGAGTATTGTGGTCTCCGTTTCTGCTCAGCACAGGGTAAAGTCTCAGTCCTGCTTTACAAACTAGGTGCTTCCACCTTGCACCACAGTCTCTTGCTACATTTACCATCATATTGGGCGTTGTCTAACACACCACATCAGAGACTGATTACTTTCTATGAACTTTAACTCATGTTGTGCTGAAATAGCCTGGATATGCCTGTCCTGTGACAGTATCTAACTCTCTACCTTTGTATATTGGGCCTGAGAGGGCATATGTACATGATTGATATTTTCCTGTGATATTCTATAGCCCGTGGTGGGCATTCTAATTGTGTCTTTTAATAAAACTGTGTTTTATTCTAACCTACTGTGTCTGAGTGTCGTACAAACCGTTACAGTACGAAAGGGCCATGACCTCAGACAGTAAAGGTGAAGGTACTTCACAGAACATCCATTGGAGGATGGATGTGCACAGGCAGCACCTGGACCAGTTGGCACTGGCCTTGCAGACATTACTTGAGCGTATGGTATGCCTTGACAAACCCAATCAGAATCCGGTAGTCCCCCCAGTTTTGACACCGGACAATCATTCCGTGGTTTCTTCTGCACCAACCAGAGGTTTAATGGTGGCAGCGCCATTACCACTAAGATATGATGGCGAACCTACCCTATGCAGAGGGTTTATTAATCAATTAGAGATATTCCTGGAACCAACGCCTCATGCCTTTCCTTACGACCGGAGCAAGGTCGGGTTCATGATATCCTTGCTAATGGGCAGAGTCCTGGCTTGGGCTAATCCTCTATGGGAAAATGCCAAACCCTGCACTCAGTACTTTAGTGAATTCGTACGTATGTTCTGGAGAGTGTTTGAGGTTCCTGGTAGAGCCGCCTCTGCTGCCAAAAGATTGATGGAGATACAACAGGGTAATCATACCGTGGGCGATTACGTCATAGAATTTCGGACATTGGCAGCAGAGGTAGGATGGAATAATGAGGCGTTAGTGGCAGCTTTTGCCCAAGGTCTGGCTGACCTTTTCAAAGATGAAATAGCTGCTAGAGATGTACCCAGTGACTTGGACGAATACATTGATTATGTCACGCTAATTGACTCTCGTATTCGTGAAAGACGCATGGCTAAAGATCAAAGGGCGAGATCCAGTAACTATGGGCAAGGCAGCCTTTTGAACCCACCCTCTCCTCCCATGCCTCCTGACCGCTCACCTGAGCCTAGCGAACCAATGCAACTCGGGTTCGCCAAACTCACAAGGGAGGAACGGGCACACCACAGAAGGCAGGGCCTATGCTTATACTGTGGCAAAGCTGGGCATATATTACGCACTTGTCCTGTACGGCCGGGAAACGAACGCACCTAGGGTACCTTAGGGGACAGGCCCTAGGTGGTGTACAGCAGTCCCTAGATCCTAGTACACAGAAACCTACCATCCAGGTGGTATTTTCTTGGGCTGAACAGCTCGTGGAGGTGTTGGCCCTGGTGGATTCTGGCGCAGCCGGTTACTTCATGGATTGTTCATTTGCCGAATTACATAAAATTCCTTTGGTCAAAAGGGACACTCCCTTAGCCATTGAAGCCATTGACGGCAGAACTTTGGAACCTGCTTTGATTACTATGGAAACTATTCCTATTACTATGTCTATTGGGGTTCTCCACAAAGAGGAATTACGTTTTCAGATAATTCATTCCCCTCATCATGCGGTCATTCTGGGCTTTGCCAATTATTATAGGAAATTTATCCAGAACTTTTCTACGATTGTTAAACCTCTGTCTGACCTTACGCACAAGGGTGCTAATCCATCTCAATGGTCAGAGGCAGCTGAAAACGCTTTTGAGAGATTGAAGTCTGCTTTTGCATCTGCTCCTGTACTGTCCCACCCCAATCCTGCTTTGCCGTTTACCTTGGAAGTTGATGCCTCCAAAATAGGGGTAGGGGCAGTACTTTCCCAGCACCCAGCTGTGGGTGGCACCCTGAGACCTTGTGGGTTCTTTTCTAAAAAACTCTCGAGTGCCCAAAGTCACTATGAGATTGGTGACAGAGAACTTTTGGCTATTATTCTCGCATTGAAGGAATGGCATCACCTACTGGAGGGCACTAGAACCCCTGTGTTAATTCTAACTGACCACAAGAATTTGACTTCTCTCAGAGGCTAAAAGGTTGTCCTCCCACCAGGCTAGACGGGCACTGTTTCTATCCCGATTTAATTTTGTAGTAACGTTAGGGCGGATGCCCTGTCCAGACAGTTCGGGCCAGAGGTAGAGCAGGATGAACCCCCAGTGCCTATTATTCAGCCCGATAGCATTCTGGCCACTGTTCGTACCAGCATCACTTAGCCACTGGGGGAGGAAATTTTGGCATCCCAGGCTACGGCACCTCCAGAGACCCCAGCTGGCAAGTGTTTTGTGGACGAGCCGTTCTGTACCCGTCTGCTTGAGACATATCACTCGTCTAAGGCTGCTGGGCATATTGGGAGGGATCAATTAATATGGTCTCTCTCACAAGTATTTTGGTGGCCCTCCCTTAGAGCCGATTGCTCCACATTCACTGCAGCCTGTGCCACCTGTGCTCGTGCCAAAACCCCCAGACACCTCCCAGTGGGCCTACTCCAACCTGTACCTAATGGCGAACGCCCATGGTCCCACATATCCATTGATTTCCTGGGAGATCTGCCAGTGTCTAGGGGGTATACATTTATCTTAATGGTGGTTGACAGATTCTCTAAGATGGCTCATTTCGTGCGTCTCTCTGGCCTTCCTTCAGCCCAGTATCTGGCAGTGGTTTTTGCTCGAGAAGTGTTCTGCTTGCATGGGGTTCCCAGAGTCGTGGTGTCAGACCGGGGGAGCCAATTCATGTCCAGGTTATGGAGGGCATTCTGTAGTCAGATGGGCATCCAATTGTCCTTTTCGTCCGCCTACCATCCCCAGACCAATGGGGCCGCTGAGCGTGCCAACCAGGGACTGGAGCAGTTCCTGCGCTGTTTTGTGACTGATCATCATGACAATTGGGCTGACCTGTTGCCGTGGGCAGAGTTCGCCAGGAATTGTGCAGTTAATTCATCGTTCGGGAGCTCCCCGTTCCTCATCAACTATGGGTTTCAGCCATGCCTGCTCCCGGACTCATTCCAGTCACAGCAGATTCCAGCTCTGGATGAGCATATTGAGCAACTCCGCTCCACTTGGGCACAGGTTCAAAGGACTCTCAGACAGTCATTCCAACGACATCAGTGGCATGCCAATTGTAGGTGGCTGCCAGCTGTCTCCTTCCAGGTTGGGGACAGGGTATGGATTTCCTCCAGAAATCTTAATCTGCAGGTTCCATCCAATAAGTTGGTTCCCCTCTTCATTGATCCTTTCAAGATTATCCGCAAAGTTAATCCTGTTTCTTATGCACTGGAACTCCCGGCATCTATGCGCATACATAACGTGTTCCATGTGTCCCTGTTAAATCCTTTGGTATGCAACCGCTACACTACCACTCCGGTGGTTCCTGGGCAGGGTGGATGTTCAAGGCCAAGAGGAATATGACGTTTCAAGCATTATTGATTCACGGAGATTTAGAGGGAAATTGCAATATTTGGTCCATTGGAAGGGCTATGGCCCTGAAGAGCGTTCTTGGGTCGACCAGGAGGACCTTCATGCCCCTAGATTATTGCGCAATTTCCACTCTAAATATCCCCAGAAACCTGGACCCTCTGCCAGGAGAGGGGGTCTTTGAGAGGGGGGTACTATCACGGTGCCAGTGCTCTGGTCTGTCACTCTCTGTGTGGTGCGCTCCCATTGGCTGAGCTTAGTTTGGCTCGCCCAGTATGGCCTTCTTATACCAGACCTCTGGCACCTGTCAGGTGCCCTTTTGTTGTGTTCCTGTACCAGTGCTACTGTGTTGCTGTGATCCTGCATTCCTGTGTACCAACTTGGCCAGTTTGACTACTCTTACTGGTTCTTGCTCCGTGATCCGAACCGGTCTGGCTGACGTTCCTGCTCCGTGACCTGACCCGGCTTGTCTGACATTCCTGCTCCGTGATTCGACCCGGCCTGGCTGACGTTCCTGCTCCATGACCTGACCCGGCTTGTCTGACGTTCCTGCTCTGTGATTCGGCCAGCGATCCTGATCCTGTTCTCCATGTCGCTTGGGTGACATTCTTACTTCCGCAAGTGCTGGTCTAGCAGACTGAGTGTTGTGGCCTCCAACCCACTGAGCCTTCCGTTAACTCTTGCAGAGCACTGTTGCCTCCGGTACACTGTGCCTTCCGCTACACTTGCAGAGCACTGTTGCCTCCAATATACTGAGCCTCCATTAACACTTGCAGAGCACTGTTGCCTCTGTTTACTCTGAGCCTTCCGTTAACACTTGCAGAGCACTGTTGCCTTCGTTAATGCTGAGCCTTCTGTTTACACTTGCAGAGCACTGTTGCCTCCGTTACACTGAGCCTTCCGTTTACACTTGCAGAGTACTGTTGCCTCCGTAACACTGAGCCATCCGTTAACCCTTACAGAGCACTGTTGTGTCCGTTACCGCATCGGTCGGATGCAATTGGCTCTTGTCCATCAGCTCTTGCTGTGCACAGTGTCTCCATTACCGCTCCGGTCAGGTGCTATTGGCTCTAAGTCCATCAGCTCTTGCAATGTACAGTATTTCCGTTACCACACCGGTCGGGTGCTATTGGCTCTAAGTTCATCAGCAGCTCTTGCAGTGTCAGTATCTCCGTTACTGCACCGGTCGGGTGCTATTGGCTCTAGTCCATCAGCTCTTGCAGTATACAGTGACTCCGTTGCTGCACCGGTCGGGTGCTCGTGGCTCACGGTAGTGCTAGCTCTAGCAGAGTATTGTGGTCTCCGTTTCTGCTCAGCACAGGGTAGAGTCTCAGTCCTGCTTTACAAACTAAGTGCTTCCACCTCGCACCACAGTCTCTTGCTACATTTACCATCATACTGGGCGTTGTCTAACACAGTAGTTATGAGGAAAGGCTAGAAAAGTTAAACTTGTATACACTAGAGAAACGGCGTCTTAGAGGGGATATGATAACACTATATAAATATGTTCAGGGCCCATACAAAGGGCTCTCCAAAGACCTGTTCATTAACAGAACAGTACATAGGACAAGGGGCCACCCACTTAGACTTGAGGAAAGGAGATTTAATCTACAACAGCGGAAGGGTTTCTTTACTGTAAGGACAATAAAGGTATGGAATTCACTGCCTGAGGAGGTGGTGCTATCGAATACATTAGACGCCTTTAAAAAGGGCCTGGATACTTATTTAAAAGAGCATAACATAGAGGGCTATGTACGTTAGTATTAGGATTAATATTTTACTTAGGGCTTGTTGATCCAGGGAGAAATCTGATTGCCATTTGGAATCAGGAGGGAATTCCCCCCCCCCCCATTCGGGGCAGAATTTGAAATTGCTGTATTATTGTGTTTTTTTGCCTTCTTTTGGATCAACGATGGTAAACAGGAATAGGAAAAGGGTTGAACTAGATGGACACAAGTCTTTTTTCAACCTAAATTACTATGTTACTATGTTACACCACATCAGAGACTGATTACTTTCTATGAACTTTAACCCATGTTGTGCTGAAATAGCCTGGATATGCCTGTCCTGTGACAGTATCTAGCTCCCTACCTTTGTATACTGGGCCTGAGAGGGCATATGTACATGATTGATATTCTCCTGTGATATTCTATAGCCCGTGGTGGGCATTCTAATTGTGTCTTTTAATAAAACTGCGTTTTATTCTAACCTACTGTGTCTGAGTGTCGTACAAACCGTTACACCGTATCTGTATCTGTATGGGGTCCATGTAGACGGGACAAGGCATCTGTTTTTCCATTTCGTGATCCCGGTCTATAAGTGATATGCAGGTTGAATCTGCAGAAGAACAGAGCCCATCTGGCTTGTCTAGGACATAGACGGCGAGCTCCTCGTAGATACTCTAAATTCTTGTGGTCAGTGAACACAGTGATTGGATGGTTAGCCCTCTCCAAGAAGTGACGCCATTCCTCCAATGCCATTCTGATGACTAGTAATTCTCTGTCTCCCACGCTGTAGTTAGTTTCTGCTGGGGATAATCGTCTAGAAAGGAAAGACACAGGATGAAGTGTCTCACTTTCTCCTTGTCGTTGTGATAGGATGGCCCCTGCAGCTGTCTTGAAGGCATCAACCAACATAAAGAATGTTTTTTTAGGGTCTGGCAGTACGAGAATGGGGGCTGACGTGAACCTCAGTTTAAGTTCATCAAAAGCATGTTGTGCTTGAGGTGACCAGGCAAACGGGACATGTTTCTTGGTTAGCTGGGTGATGGGAGCGATAACTTTAGAGAAACTGTGGATGAATTTTCTGTAGAAATTTGAGAACCCCACAAATTGTTGCACTGTTTTAACAGAAGTAGGAACAGGCCAATCCAAGATGGCTGATACCTTTTTGGGGTCCATTTTGATATTCCCCGGAGTTAATATGAATCCCAAAAATTCAACAGATGTTGTCTCAAACACACATTTTTCTAATTTTGCATAAAGTCCATGTTGCTGAAGCCGAGAAAGGACATGTTTCACATGCTCCCGATGGGTGTTAAGCGATGGCGAGTAGACTAAGATGTCGTCGAGATATACCACTATGAATATGTCCAACATATCTCTGAATACATCGTTGAGGAAGTGTTGAAAGGTGACAGGGGCATTACAGAGCCCGAACGGCATGACCTGGTATTCATAGTGGCCATACCGGGATTGGAAAGCTGTCTTCCATTCATGTCCTTTTTTTACGAGTACCAAATTATAGGATCCTCGTAAGTCCAACTTAGTATATATTTGTGCCTCTCTAAGTTGATTCATTAACTCTGAGATTAAGGGCAATGGATATTTGTTTTTGATGGTAACCTTGTTAAGCTCTCTATAGTCCACACAGGGCTGGAGACCTCCATCTTTTTTCCCCACGAAAAATATGCCAGCCCTGGCAGGAGAAGTGGATGGTCTTATGAATCCATTCCTTAGGTTTTCTTTTATATAGTCTTTTAAGGAGCTCAATTCAGGTTCAGAGAGAGGAAATATACGACCAAACAGAATGGGAGCCCAAGAAGCAAGTCTATAGGACAGTCATATGGACAGTGTGGGGGCAGTTTGTTGGCTTCTTGTTTGCTGTAGACTTGGCTGAAAGCGCGGTAGGGTATCGGTATTTCTAATGTCTTAGAAGAAGTAGCATGCAAGGTGGAAACTGTGGTGTGAGAGAGGCAGTGTTCTTTACAGTAGGATGATGCAAAGGTGATTTGTCTTGTGGACCAATTAATGGTGGGGTTGTGGTGTTTAAGCTAAGGAAGGCCAAGGATTATGGGAAACAAAGGAGATTGTACTAAATTAAAGCTAAGAGTTTCCACATGTTTAGCCCCAATGCTCATGGTGAGAGGTACAGTCTCTGTGGTGACAGGTCCGGAGTTAATGTTGCTGCCGTCAATAAGAAGTATCATGAGGGGTTGTTTCTTTAGTCGTGTAGGTATGTTCAGACTCTGGGCTAACTTATAATCCAAGAAACAGTCACTGGCCCCGGAATCAATGATGGCGTCTTGTAGAATCTTGTTATGCGTCCACTGTAAGGAGACAAGAAGAGATAAATGATGAGCAGTTCCACCCAGGAGTAGTGGGTACTGTACTGGATCTGGCTTACCACTAGCTGCCAATTCAGGACAGAGACAGACTTGGTGACCAGAGCCACCACAATAAAGACACAGGTTCATTCGTCTCCTCCTATTCTTTTTGGTTTCAGTAAGTGGTCCACGAGTAGCACCCAGTTGCATGGGTTCCTCCGAAGAGTTACCAGGAGTCGAGGAAACAGATAAAGGAAGATGAGGTGTAGGGGTTAAGCGGAGAGGGATTTTAGTGATACGCTCCATGCGTCTCTACCGGAGTCTCCAATCTAACTGGGTTACCAGGATGACTAAATCATCCAGAGAGTCAGGAATGCCAGTCCGAGCTAACTCGTCTTTTAAGGAATCCGCAAGGCCCAGGCGGAATTGGTCACGCAAAGCAGTTTCGTTCCATTCCATTTCTACTGCTACTCTCCGGAATTCGGATACATAGTCCTCCACAGGACGGCACCCCTGATGTAATGATCTCACAGTGGCCTCAGCAGTGGCCCTTTTATGGGGATCATCATAAAGGGCACCCATTGCATGACTGAAGGTTGTCCAGGAGTCTAGAACGGGGCTGTTAGCATATAGTAGGTGATGGGCCTAGGGCAGAGGAGCGTCAGTAAGTAGAGATATGGCAGTACGAACTTTAATAAAGTCTGTGGCATATGTCCTAGGTTTCAGGACGAACAACAGTTCACAGGATGTGATGAATGACAGGTACTTGCTACGGCCTCCGGAAAAACAAGCAGGAAGCTTGACATGTGGTTCTGGAGTAGTAGTGGCCCCAATTCCAAGAGATCCTGATTCATTCACTGAGGGTGGTTGATACATAGCTGGAGGTTGTACTGGAGCAGGTTGTAATCCCTGGAATTGGGCTTGTAAAGCAGCTTGGTTTTCTTGTATACCTTGTACCGTGTGGGATAATGTAGTGAGTTGCTGAGTCAGTGACGTGGTAGCATCAACCATCCCTGTCAGCTCCATAAGGCTTCAGTGTAATGTCAGGCTTGTTATGGCTGGAGCGTAGGAGCAGGGAATGCTATCTCTTGCCAGACACCCTTACCAGGTGATCCACAGAGGATACAGGTAGAACACCTAGGTAAGAAAGACTGCACGGGAGTGCAAGGGTTAAGCAAAGCGTAGTCAGGAACAGTTCAGAAGATCAGGGCATGCGGCAATCAAGCAGAACCGGTAAAACTAGCCAAGGTCAGGAAACAGGCAAGCAGGGAAGTCCAGAAGGCAAACAGAAGGTCAGGCAAGGGGAAATCCAGCAAAGGGTCTGTAGCAAAGCAAGGAAGGAGGCACTGAGCACTGGAAGCTTAGAGCACACAGGAACCAAAGTTCTGGAACACTGAAGCAAAGTGGACACAGCCTGAAGCGTTTTTATAGTGCCATGGGTTTTCACTCCTCCCCTCTGCTGAACAAACCTCTCACTGGATTGGCCAACAGAGGGGTGTGTAATCACAGCACCTGCCTCACTGTTTACCTGGTGGCACACTATTGGTGGACAGTTGATAAGAGAGGCAGGCTTCACCTTCCCCCTACAGGTGTACAACACCATGGTTTGATCTGTGCACCCTATGGATACCTTCTCTGGTGACTCCTTTAACTTTAGGCCATGGCTTTGGCCTACCGCGCAATCACGGTTAGATGCTGCTACTCGAGGCAGCGGCTTCGGCCTACTCTGCGATCACGGAGCATCCGGGAAGCCCCCAGCAGCGGCGGATGGCTGGGACATGGAGGTAGGAGCTAGAGGGGCATGACAGCTAGGCATATATTTCGAATTGGTACCATATGCCTTTCCCAATGAGTGAAGTAAAGTTGATTTCCTTATCTCCCTCCTCACTGGCAGGGCACTGGCATGGGCCAATCCAATATGGGAGACGAATAAAGCCATCGTTCACAATTTCTCTGATTTTGTGAAATCATTCAGACAAGTCTTTGCCTTTGCCGGATCTGGTCTCTGAGAGTAGTGAACCCAGGCTGGTGGGTGTCACTCGGCTTTCTAGGGAGGAGAGAGCCTTTAGGAGAAGAGAAGGCTTGTGTTTGTGCTGTGGTAAGGCAGGTCATTTGTTACAGTCTTGTCCCATTCGTCCTGAGAGACGCCCGAATGCTAAAATGGATGCGGAGTTTGCTGCCAGTAAAAACATTCCAATGCTGCCTCTTGCCTCCCCGTTGGCCGTGGAAGCCATTGATGGCAGACCACTACAACCCTCTCACATTACACATAAGACCACCTTGTTAACCTTGAGAGTGGGAGACCTACATACGGAAACCCTGAAGTTTCAGGTAATTAACTCTCCACACCATGCCATGGTACTGGGGTTCCCTTGGGTCCAGAAACATAAAACCAGGATATATTCACACACTTGTGAGGTGGTGGACTGGTCTCCACAATGTAAAAGGTCTTGTCTATCATTATCACGGTGCCAGTGCTATTGCTGGTGACATTCTGTCAGTTTTAATTCCTGCTGACTTTTACTGGTTGGTGTGGCTTTGCCCCGCCCAGTATTTGTCCTTAAATACTGGGCATTGTCACTTCCCCGGTGCGCTTTCGTGGTGTTTCCGTTGTCAGCGCTTGTTCCTGCTCTGTGTACCGACTCGGATTGGCTGAAGTTCCTGTTCTGTGTACCGTACCAGTTTGGGCAAACATTGTCCGTGTATCAGGGCCTGCCTACGGTCCCATCCGGTATCCGGCTTGGGGTCTGTCATCTGGTGTCCTCTCTGTCCTGGGACAGAGCCTCTGTTGCCTCGTTGCCGCTCAGGCAGTCTAGTCACTGTCACTTACTGTGAAGCACGGACGACACTCCGGTGTGGTAGATCCATCTGGTTTCACCACGGTACGCTTGACCTTTTACTGCTACGAGCTGAGGTTGGTCTTACTCTGGGCGCCTCAGGCTTCTTTCTCTATCTCGCAGTCGACATTAGGTCAGAGCGTTCTTTAACCCCTTCGGTGGAGGTGCCATTTTCCACCGGATTTCAGTCATTGCAGTCTCCGTTGGCTGTTCCTCCGAGCATACAGTTGCAGTCCTCTGTTACTGCTACGGCAGTCCATAGCTTGTCCTGGGCCTCCGTTTACTCCTGTGGCATTACTCGCATTTCTGTCACTCTCTGCGGAGTTAGAGTCTTGAGGGCCTCGCACTATTAGGGCCTATCAGCCTTCCTGGCCTAATAGTAACCATGTCACTGCTGTCTCATTTTGAGTATCACACAAACTGTACCTGACCTGTTTCAGTATATTATTGTTGCTGATATATCCATATACTGGACCCATGTGGGTACTGAGTACTGTAACCTGACCTGTGTCAGTATTATATTGTGTGCATATATTACTGGACCCGCGAGGGTTATTATTATTTTGTGGTTTTTCAATAAAACTGTTTTTTCTAACCTACTGTGTCTGAGTTACACAGGCATCAACTTCCCTCCTTCAAGAGGAGTACACGTCTTTAATAGACGTATTTAGTGAAAGCCAAGCTGAGCTCCTGCCACCTCATAGACCTTATGATTGTACGTTGGAATTGCTTCCTGTGACCACATGTCAGTTTTTGACTAAGACAGACCAGTAAGGTTAAAAATGACTTTATTGAGTAAAGTGCATACAAGGAATAAGGCCACAGGCCCACAATATGAAACAACAATATATGGAGTCAAAGAGGCAATGACAGTAATCAAAATGACTGAGATAGGATGCAGGAAACTGGAGGTACCTAAGGCAGGCAACCTTCCCCTAAAGGACTAGGTAAGATCAGGCTACTGGACCCAGAACTGACAACAGGACAGATGATGGCAGGAAGTCCTGGAGATGGTAATTGGCATGAGACCCAGACACCTGGGTGGCACAGAACCCAAATAAGCAGCGAGGCAACACTGACCAAGGGACAGGGGTCCCAGGGCACCCGAGGCTACCACTTACAGATGGTAAACCCTAGAATGCTAGGGATGGATCGTAGGCAGACAAATGGAAGGCCACAAGTGTCCCCTGACACAACAGTGGATAAAATGCAATTGCTGGCTCTAGGCCCGAAGGCCACTAGACAAGGAATAGAGCTCAGAGTCTCCACACACTAGTGCTGACCCTAGCCCAGGCACTGCAACACCGAAGGAGCACAAGGACTGCCTAGACAGTCTAGGCACTGAACGAGTTAACTGGAGACACCCAGAGGTATACAGGAACTCCCACAGGACTTGAGCCCAGCAATAGCACAGAGGAAGATACAGAGAGATCTGAGTAACTCAGTCAGCACTTGATAGCACTGTACCGGTACTTCTCGTGTGCACACCGCCACAGGCGGTTAGAGTAAGTGGCTATAGCATGAATGCTATGCCTACAGCCAACAAGATAAAAATAGTGCCACGCGGCACACCACAACAAGGCAACTGGAATCCGTTGTTTGTAATGCTGGCCTGACTAGGACAACAGAGGAAACACAGCCATGCACAGATGGCAACGGAACAAAGACTCAGCCAGGAAAGGTTACAAACATAACAGAAACACAGACTGGTCAGGAGCAACTGGACGGCTCAATAACCAGACAGGTTAGCGATGGAACAGGTTCTCAGCCAGACCGGTACAGCAACGGAGCGGGTTCTCAGCCAGATCAGTCGGTAACGGAGCAGGTTCTCAGCCAGATCAGATCAGCAACGGAGTGGGTTCTCAGCCAGATCAGTCGGTAAAGGAGCAGGTTCTCAGCCAGATCAGTTCAGCAACGGAGTGGGTTCTCAGCCAGATCAGTTCAGCAATGAAGCGGGTTCTCAGTCAGATCAGCTGGTAACGGAGCAGGTTCTCAGCCAGATCAGTTGATCAATGGAGCGGGTTCTCAGATAGATCAGTTCAGCAACGGAGTGGGTTCTCAGCCAGATCAGTCGGTAACGGAGTGGGATCTCAGCCAGATCAGTTCAGCAATGGGGCGGGTTCTCATCCAGATCAGTTGGTAACGGTGCGGGTTCTCAGCCAGATCAGTCGGTAACAGAGCAGTACTCAGGAAGCACAGGAACGTCATCAGGCAGACCGGGTCATACACAATAACAGCAACACAGTAACAAAAGTCAGGATCAGAAACACCACGAAAGGGCGCCTAAGAATAGATATGACAGGATATATAAAGCCAAGCCCTGGGTGGAGCAAGGATGTCAGGCCAATAAGAGGACAGCATTGAAATTAGGCGTAATAACAATGTTGCAGTCAGAGCAGGAACACGGGCACCATGATACCACACCCCAGAGGGGTTGTGTCTCTCCCTTGTCTGTGGAGGAGAGTAAGGCTATGGAGGAATATGTGACTGATACGCTGGCTAGAGGCATCATACGTAAATCCACATCTCCTGCTGGTGCTGGATTTTTCTTTGTCAAAAAGTACGGGGAACTTCGTCCATGTATTGATTTTCATGGTTTGAATAAGATTTTGGTCTTGAATGCTTATCCTATTCCCTTGATCACCGAACTCTTTGACCGAATCAAGGGTTCAAAGATTTTCACTAGGGTTGCACCGATACCGATACTGGTATCGGTATTGGTGCCGATACCAGCATTTGCGCGAGTACTTGTACTTGCGCAAATGCGGCCGATTCCAGCACCGATACCCTGTGTCAGGGTCGGTGCTGCAGAGAGGGAGCCCGGGGAGCTGCTCACAATGCTCCCCGGTCGACCTCTTTCCCTCCTGCAGCGTCGGAGCATTGCCGCGGGTTACCATGGCAACGCTCCAACGCTGACCTCTGCCGGGGCTTCCGAGAGAACAGCGAGCACCTGCAGAGGAGGGTAAGGGAGGCAAGATGGGGCAGCGGGTGGTGAAAGAGACAGAGAGGGGGGTCACGAGGGAGAAAAAGAGGCAAAAGGAGGGGGGATCAGGAGACAAAGGGAGAGGGGCCAAGAAGAGGCAAAAGGAGGGGGGATCAGGAGAGAGAGAGAGAGGCAAAAGGGTGAGTCAAGGAGAAGGAGGGGGAGAAAGGGGGATCAAAAGGGAGAGAAAAAGCCAAGGCAAAAGAAGGGGGCTCAAGAGGGGGAGAATGAAGCAAAAGGTGGGAATCAAGAGGTGGTGTGTGTATGTATGTATGTATGTGTGTGTGTATATATATATTTCAAGTACTCACCGATACCAATTACTTTTTTTTGCAGTCATTTGCCAGTTTTCCAAGTACCTAAAGCATATAGGTACTTGGAAAACTGGCAACTGACTGCAAAAAAAAAGTATCGGTAATTGGTATCGGTGAGTACTTGAAAAAAGTATCGGTACTCGTACTTGGTCTTCAAAAATCGGTATCGGTACATCTCTAATTTTCACTAAACTTGATCTGAGAGCCGCATACAATTTAGTACAGATTAAAGAGGGACACGAATGGAAGACAGCCTTTAATACCTGGAGTGGACTTTATGAGTACCTGATCATGCCCTTCGGATTGTGTAACACTCTGGCTGTCTTCCAGGAGTTCATAAATGATGTGTTAAAGAGAACTCCTTCAAAGTTGTGTGGTGGTATATTTGTATGATATCCTCATCCACTCTCCTACATTGGAGACTCATCAGTCTGACATTTCAAAGGTTCTTAGCCTACTACGGGAGAATAAGTTGTTCTGTAAACTCGAAAAGTGCGAGTTCCTCAAATCGCAAATGACATTCATAGGCTATATAATTTCCGCTGCTGGATTTGCCATGTACCCCCCCAAAATTGTCTGCTGTTGTGGACTGGATGCGTCCTAAGGGACTCAAAGCGCTCCAAAGGTTTCTAGGTTTTATGAACTACTACTGTAAATTCAGTAAGAATTTTCCAACTATTGTCAAACCGCTGACTGACATGACACGTAAAGGGGCCAACCCTTCTGAATGGTCACAACCAGCTATTATGGCTTTTGAAAACCTCAAGGCAGCTTTCGCTGCAGGGCCAATATTGGCGCATCCCAATCCCTCCCTGCCCTTTACCGTGGAGGTTGATGCTTCGGAGGTTGGAATGAGCGCCCTCTTGTCCCAGTGCACTTCCCCGGGCGAGTCGCCACGTCCGTGTGGGTTCTTTTCCCGACAATTGTCCAAAGCAGAGATACTTTACCAAATTGGTGACAGAGAATTACTGGCTATAGTCCTGGCCTTGAAGGAACAGAGGCATTTGCTGGAGGGTTCTAAGGTGCCTATCTTAATTTTAACTGACCACAAGAACCTCATCTACCTCTCTGAGGCCAAACGTCTGTCTCCTAGACAGGCCAGATGGGCGCTGTTTCTGTCTTGCTTCAATTTTGTGGTTTCCTATCTTCCTGGCTCTAAGAATGTACGGGCAGATGTGTTATCCTGTCAATTCTGTGCTTTATCCCGAGAGGAGGTTTCTCCCTCCCCAATCATCCCAGCGGATCGGATACTGGCAACTATTCGTACCTGTATCACGTCCCCGCTCAGAGAGGAGATTCTGGCAGCCCAAGATTCTGCTCTTACGGAGAGACCTGAGGGTCGTTGTTTTGTCCCAGCTCACTTATATATAAAACTGTTGGAAACTTATCATGCTTCGAAAGTGGCGGGTCACATTGGTTGAGACCAACTAATCTGGTCCGTGTCCCGAGTATTTTGGTGGCCTAGCCTACGGGCTGATTGTACCGCTTTCATGGCTGCATGTACGACTTGTGCCCAAAACAAGTCTCTTAGACACCTGCCAGTGGGCTTGTTCCAGCCAGTGGCCAATGGGGAACTCCCCTAGTCACATCTTTCCATTGACTTTATGGTCAAACTTCCAAGTTCCATGGGTTATACAGTCATTCTAATGATTGTAGACAAATTTTTTAAGATGGCCCACTTTGTGCCACTGAAAGGGCTACCATCTGCACAGGAATTGGCAGTGTTTTTTTTCTAGAGAGGTCTTCCGTCTCCATGATGTCCCCAAAGTGATTGTGTCTGATAGAGGAAGACAGTTTGTGTCCCGCTTCTGGAGGTGCTTCTGTACGCAAATTGGTATTCAAATGGCATTCTCCTCCTCGTATCACCCACAGTCCAATGGTGTGGCAGAGAGGTTTATTCAAGCCTTGGAACAGTTTCTCCGCTGCTATATCTCTGACCATCACAATAACTGGGCTACCCTGTTACCTTGGGCGGAGTTTGCCTGGAATAGTGCTATTAATTCTTCAACTAAGAGTTCCCCGTTTTTGGTCAACTATGGGTTCCAACCCTCTACTCTCCCTGAAACCTTCCAGGCATAAGAGATTCCGGCTCCTGTGGAGCATCTAAGGGCACTCCATTCCTCATGGGTACGGGTACAGCATACCCTATGTGATTCAGTGCAGATACAAAAGAGGCAGGCTGACTGTAGATGACTGCTGGCACCTAACTTTCAAGTAGGAGACAGAGTGTGGTTGTCTTCCTGTAACTTGCACCTCCAGGTTCCCTGTGGCAAATTCACTCCTTGATTTATTGGTCCTTTCCATGTGTTGCTTAAGATCAATCCAGTGGCTTATGCGTTGGAACTTCCAGCCAATATGCGCATACATAATGTGTTCCATGTTTCCCTGTTGAAGCCCTTGGTCTGCAACTGGTACACCTCTGCTCCTGTTCACCCTGCTTCTGTGAGAGTTGCAGATCACAAGGAATATGAAGTCCAAAACATTCTGGACTCCAGATTGGTTAGAGAGCGTTTACAGTACTGCATTCATTGGAAGGGCAATGGTCCTGAGGATCGCTCCTGGATACCTGCCAGTGATGTCCACGCTCCTTTACTGGTACGCAGGTTTCATGCTCGATTCCCTGACAAACCCCGGCCGGCTTCGCAGAGGGGGGCCTTTGGGGGGGTACTGTTACAGCTTACCTTAATTTCAGCGTCATCTACACGCGTGAGACTTCAAGCATGCAGCAGGCCTCTGTTTTATGTGTTTGCTTCCTGTAGTCTCCTCCTACCTACTTAATCCCTCTGAGCTGCTCCTCTTACCTACTTCCTGTGGAGCGGTTTAAAAGACAGACTGAGTCCTGACTCAGATGCCCTAGCGTTGTTGTGCTTAGCAGTTCCCTTACCCTGGGCTCTGTGTATGACCTGGTTAGTCTTCCATCCAACCAGGCGCTGACCTGTGGCTCTGCTGACTATTCTTTTGCATATCCCTATTAGTGGATATCCAACCTGGTGCAGACCTGTGGCTCTGGCTGATTACCTGAACTGTGCATGACTTGGCTTGTCTGACTTCCCCGTCTGGTGCTGACTTGTGGCTCTGTCTGACTACTCTTACATTTGCTCCCTTTACCTAGCAGACACCCAACCTAGTGCGGACCTGGAGCTCTGGTAGACCAGCTCTGATATTGACTGCAGGCTTGAGTCAGTTATCTACTCCCTCTCTGACTGCAGGCTGAGTCAGAGTTCTCTCCTTACTGATGGCAGGCGTGCGTCCATACATCTCCTACTTCGTATCAAGATCCTGTGTTCCTGTTCCTGACCCAGTTCCTGCTCCTGTTCTGTTCCTGATTTCGGTAGAGACTACCAGTGCCTGAGGCCTAGTCTCTAGCATTGTGGTCAAGCTTGGCAGCATATTATTTCTGATAACTGTGCTCGCTGGCTTGGAACCCTCTGCTTTTTTGTTTGTATATATTTGCCTACTTCCAATTGTATATATTTGCCTAACACTACTATTAATAAATTACATTTAACTATACTGTACTGACTCCTGAACTTCTCTGGGATCCGTGACAGAGGGTTCTTCATTACTATTAAACTGTCAACAAGTTGTCATGTGTCCTTAGCTGTGTGTGGACAAGGGGAATAGTGACAGCAGCAGTACTTGGTTTCTCGTGTCATGGTGTTTGGATAGAGTTGTGCCAGGTGTTATTTACCTGTGCACTGTGCACACGGCAGTTACTGATGAGAGGCACAGTTCCTGCTCTCAAGGTAAAAATTTCTGTTCTAGTAACAACACACCCATGATTTTGGAGGAGGGGCAGGTGGAGAAGAATTATTAGCCAACTTCTTCTTTTCTCTACATATACCTGATGTGGTAGGGGCTAGATATGGTGCTGCTACTAGCCAACATGTCATGACCGGCTAGCACTAGGTCAGTAGGGCATTTTTTTCCTCAGGGCTTGTGCTTTTAAAAACAAAACAAAACATAGCCCTACTAAAAAATAAACCATTTTGGGGGCTTGTTTCTAACAAGTCTGTCCTACAAATCAGTGTTTCCTTAGGGCTTGTGCCAAACAAGTACAAGTACTACAAATCAATGTTTCCTCAGGGCTTTGGCCTCTAACAACAAATCTTACAAATCATCCTCTACAAAATATATCAAGTAACAGTCTACCCAGTGGCAGCTTATGTCAGGGGGTCCCTGTCTCTGTCACAATACTTACAAATGTCTTATTTTATTTTATTTTTTTTTATTAACAGTCCCCCAATACCAGTCAACAAACCTGCCCAAAACAAATTCCCTGTTCAACTGATTATTTTCCGAGACTCCACCTACCAACACAGGCACCCTGCCCAGACCCTATTTATACCATGCCTTATGGGGTAGTTTTAATTGTATTCAGAATTAATTTTTTATTAACTGCCCCCAATCTCAGTAAACAACCCCCCCAAAAAAAAATCCCTGTTCAACCGATTCTTTACCTCACACTCCACCAAAACAGGCACTCTCATGCCCCTTTATGCTATGCCTTTGGGAAATAAAATTTGCTATATGTTGTGTGTAAATTCAATGTTCCCATTGATTTCAATGGAATGAGCTAGATGAAAAAAACGGAGAAACTGCACTTTTCGCTGGAAATTTTTCTCCAAGTAGGAAGTGCCATTATTTGCCGATTTTTGTATTGAGGTGAAAATTTTTGCCCATCCCTAATGCCATTGATTGCTTCTGGATATTTAAGTGCAATATCTCACACCGGTAGGTTTAAAATGACAGAGTGGATGGTAGTTCCTTTATCTGACTGTTATATTTTGATTGTTATATTTTAATTATGCTCTGAGCTATGAACTTCCCCATTTGCTAGGCTATAGTCAGCATCTATATCAATGTCATATATTAATGGGAATATAAAGACACTGGCACACACTAAAGAATGTTACTAATATAAGATAAATGGTGCACGTCCCATAAATATTGGTATATATAATGTGCTCAGCCTGGGGATCCCGGGTTGTGGACAGGGACAGCACACATCAAATAATTCTTCAAATAAGCGCTGCTTTATTCACACAATGATTCACATCAGAGCCAAACGTTTTTGGTCCTTCATTGGACCTTCATCAGGGCAAATGGCTTATTTGCCAAAAAAACCCCTTATATATACAGAAAAACACGAGTTGACTCACCTATCCTCGCTGAAACCACCGCTGGAACGCAAGAACAGTGGCATTCCCCGGCATTCAACGGGGATGGTGATGTCATCAAAGACATTCGGCCGGTAACCTAGCAACTGGCATCCTAAACAATAACGCCACGCTGCTGGCTGGAAGCAGCAAAACTAAATGGGATAGACGTTCTTATGAGAAGGAGTAGCTGGGAGCCAAAACGGAAGTAAAAATAATCATAAAGCAAAATACTCGTGTTTTTTTGTATATATAAGGGTTTTTTTTTGGCAAATAAGCCATTTGCCCTGATGAAGGTCCAATGAAGGACCGAAAATGTTTGGCTCTGATGTGAATCATTATGTGAATAAAGCAGCGATTATTTGAAGAATTATTTGATGTGTGCTGTCCCTGTCCACAACTCGGGATCCCCAGGCTGAGTAAAATTATAAATATCATATATTATATATGGGATGGAAAGGCAGGGCTTAGATTACCTCTAAAAAATACACTACTAAGACAGATATTGGGGTGCTGTGCATCTCCTAAACAATTAGAATCTAATATTCCTATATAGCTGCTACTATTTCTTATGGGTGTGGGTAGCCCAACACAAGAAAGACCAATACCAAATACTGAAGAGCGCTATACTATAAATTTTATATAAAATGATATGGTGAATATAATAATACTGTGGTTGTGACAGGGAGAACAACAGTTATCTTCACTATTCCTTGAGAAAGTACGAGTCAGTACGAAATGCGTTGGAAGTGGAGTGAGATACTGCAAGAGGACAGATAGCAATTTGTAGCCCATACTACTGAATCGACATTGGAAAGACCATTAATGCTGAAAGAATTTCTGGATCAACTGTAAGCTTTGCCTGATATTGAAATTGCCAAGTTAAAAGCGAGCAACTGCCTGGGAGCAAGCTCCTTTAAGTTGTTCGCCCCCAGGCACACCAAATGGCGGCCGTGGGGGACTCAGCATGCAAGAAGAGAAGGGGAGACAAAGGATGATGCATTCTGGGTCCTCCACGGCTGGAGGGAAAGGTAGGGGTCAGGTTTTTCACGCCTGGCAGGTAAAAGTGTGTAGCGGGGGTATGAGGGTATTGGTTCTATTGGGGGGGATGGCTCCTGGGGGGTATGGTCCTTGGGGGGGCTCCCAATTGGGGGGTAGTTTTCCTGGTCATGATCGTTTTAGTTGTTGGCAGCAGGGGGATGGAGGGCCTCACATGGGCAGTGGGGGTATACATGGGCAGTGGCAGGGTTGGTCTCAGCAGGCCAATATGGGGGGCTGGGGGTGTGGCCCTTTTGGTGCCTCGTGGGGGGGATTGAGTCCATGGGGCAGTGGGGGGTTTAGGGGATGGGGGTTTGGGGCTCCTGGGTTTGAGGATCCAGGTCCTTGGAGTATGAGGAGAGAGGGAAATCTCTCAGCTTATCCAGGGGAGCAAGCACAGTTAGGGGGTGGTCTGGGTTCTGAGGGAATAGCTAGACAGGGTGTGGGGAGTAGGGTTAAATCAGTTGTGGTGCAGCCTGGTAATGTTTCTGGTGATTCAGACAAGGGGTTGGTGCAGCAGGAGACAGCAGTACAGATTTGCTGTGTATGCGAGTGTATATCTAGAGTTTAAGCCAGAGGAGGCTCAAAATTTGTGGAAGTATAGGGAGATGATAGTTGATTTGTGCATCAAGCACGGTGGGTCTGTGTGGTTGGATTATGATCGAGAGTTCAGGACTAAGAGGGCAGAGTGTAATTTCTTAAGCTTTGGTCAGAAAGATATGTACATATGGACGAATGTAGTGATGGGGGTAGCTCATAAGAAGGTGACGAGCCAGTCTGTAGGATTTGCTAGGCAGGGGACAGGAGCTGGATCTGGAATAAAAGCCATATGCTGGGCTTAAAATGAGAGGAAGTGTACTAGGGGTTTTGCTTGCAAATACAGGCATGCATATAAGGTGTGTGGGGGTACCCACTCAGTGATGGATTGCAGGCAAGGAGGATGCGTGGAAAATAAGCAGTCCTTTCGTAGGCCTGGAACTGGCGAAGTCGCCGGTACAGGTAGATGAATTGGCAGAGTTGTTGCAACAGTACCCAGACAGGGCTAGAGCAGAGTGGTTGTTGGAGGGGTTTTTAGAAGGTTTTGTTATACTGTTTAATGAGGTAATTTTGAAGGTGGGCAAGGGGAGGAACTTGAAGTTGGTTTATATGTATGCAGAGATTTTGCAGGAAAAAATTGATAAGGAGGTGGGTTTGGGTAGGATGTCAGGTCCGTTTGACAGCAGCCCAATTGAGGGTTTAGTGGTTTCCCCTGTGGGGGTGGTACCCAAGAAGGAGGCAGGAAAGTTTAGATTAACCCTTTGAGTGCCAGAGTCGTACAGATTGCATTTGAGTGTTGAAGAGAATGGTGTTGGGCTGCATGAGACATAACATACTGTTTAAGGCATTGCATGTTCCAGGTGTTGATAATGGAATTGAGGATGCACTATCCAGGGGCAGATGGGGCCATTTTTTTCATTGGCCCCTGGGGCAGAGGAGATAGGTTTTAACTTTCCCCCCTGAACTTTGGCAGTTGGGAGAAAAGTCTTAGACCATTCGATTGAAAGATCCCTGGCGCCAAAGTCGCCAAAATGCCAGGGGCGGGCATTAGGGAAGCATGGTAGATTATTGGAATATTTGGCATTGCTGTATAAGAAGGGGAGGTCTAGGGCTAGAGCACAGGGGGTTTTGGCATCCATAGCATTTTTATCCAGGGTCAGGGGAATGGCTGATACTACAAAGGATTTTGCGGTATCAAGAATAATTTAAGGTTGGGGGAAGGAAGAGCTGGTGAGAACAGACAAAAGGCAACCTATAACTAGGGACAGTTTGGCCAGGTTAATGGATGTATTACAGTGACTTGCAGGGACCAGTTTGAGGCAGTACTATTTAGGGCAGCATTTACTCTAGCATTTGCAGGGGCATTTAAATTAGGGGAATTGGTAGCCCCCTTGGCTAAGGCAGAGGGGCAAGGCCTGCTGAGTAAATTTTGCAATGTTCAGACGAAGTGGTGTTGTGTTGTGTTGTATTCATCATTCTAAAATGGACCAGAGGGCAAGGGGCAGGTGGTTGTTGTTAGTAGCAGAAAGGGGTGTGACATGCCCAGTGGCTACAGTTAAAGAATATACGGCGGTTAGGCCATCGGGTGGGATTTTGTTTTTGGTGCATAGGGATAGTTTGCCTCTCACTATATTCCAGTTTAGGGCAGTCTTGAGGAAGGCACTGGAAAGTGCAGGGCTTGATCCTTATGTGTTTGGATCACATTCATTTAGGATTGGGGCAGACACTGAGGGAGCCAGAGCTGGTATGTGCGGGGAGGATATTAACCCTTTGAGTGCCAGAGGGGTACGGAACGCATTGCTTTGCAATGCCACTGAGTTCCGTACCCCTCTGACACTCAAAGGGTTAATAAGGTAGGCTGTCAGAAATCAGGGGTGTATAGGAAGTACATTAGGCCAGGGATGGAGTGATAGGTATCATATTATTTATATTTACAGAACAACGTCATTGAGAGTTGGTTCTGATTATGGGACATTCATTTGTAAACTGGGCCAAAAAGAGGAAAGAAATTAGAAGTTATGGTGCGCAGCTGGGTTTGCCAAGAGAACACACTAACATCCGATGGTTTGGGAAGAGAGGAATGAGGCTGAGAGATTGGCCATTGATGATTCAGACTGCGCATGTCCGATGGGGTCAGCAGGGCCTCATCATAATACACATTGGGAGCAATGACTTGACCGATTTGAAATCTTTAGATTTGGTCTCTGCACTGCTGAAAGCGATTGGAGGGGTGCAGGCAAAATGGCCAGAGGCTACAGTGGTATGCATTGTCCCCAGGTTGATTTGGAGAGGCTTGCACCCCATTAAAGCCATCAAGAGCATCAGGAGTAGGGTGAATAGAGCCATGGAGAGGTTTGTGTGTTCACATGGAGGTTTTACTGTGACACACATGGAATTACACCATAGCTTCAGAGGGCTATACAGAGGTGACAGAGTGCATCTGTCTGATATAGGTTTGAATATCTTTAATTCTGGTTTACAGGATGCGATTGAGAAGTGGAAGATAGGATGGCAGTAAAAGAAGGCAGAGGGGCGTACCTCTGCCTGCTTTTGGGTGGTGGCAATGCGGCATTCCCTGAGCCAGAGGGGAGGAGAAAACACCCCAGAAGTTTATGGTTTTTGAGGGCCTAGCTGGGAACTGACTTTGTGGTTTGGCTCGGCGATGGCAGGAAGGGCACAGGCCTAGCCACCAGGTTGGGTTACGGTACAGCAGCAGGCACTGACTTTGTGGTCAGGCGTGCTGAAGGGCCATAGAAAAGATGGCCGCCTCCAGGTATGCGCAGGGCGAGGGGGGAGGGGCATGGAGATCAAAAGATGTTTTGGGGATGACCTGTGGAACCTCTCGCGATGGCAGCTGGGTTTGGGGTGGTTCGCTGCTGTCACTGGGGAGGAGGGTGGAAAGTTGGAGACGTTAAGCCCGCCTCTCCAGTTGGGGTGGAGCACAGGGCTCCATCAGCGTGGGCAGTCGGATGTGGTTGGGTTACGGTAGAGTGAGGAAAAAAAGTGAGGAATAATAAAAATGACTTTGTTTTGCCACAATTATTGGTTCTTGTGTGATTATTTAATTCTGTGGGGGGAAATTAACTGTGGGGCTGAGCACATTAATGATTTGAACTGATCACGCCACAAAGAGTAGCACAAGAGCGGCGGAGAGCGGAGTTTGACTCGTGGGTTGGAACCCGGCTGATTCTATAGTTTTGGGCAATGGCTGTGCGTGGAAATCTGGAAACATTAGAAATCTCTGTATTTAGAAAACAGCCAGCTGTAAAGACATTTCCCACTAGGAGAAATCACAGAGAGCCGAGGTGTCCTCCCACGGATGGATTAATGATCTAACAAGGTGGTGGTGAGTAAACTAACGCTTGGCTATATTACATAGGTATTAAGACAGGGAAGCTGCAGTGTGCTGAAATAACAACATTTGGATACAGAATTTCAAATACCAATAATATCCGTTTGTTACAAGAGTTGAAATGGAGGGACATTTGTTGTTTGTTGGTTCTTGTTGATGGACTTCTAAATAGTCTCCTGCAGGTTAATACTGGTTTTAATAATATTCATCCACAGATGTTAACAATATTTCAGATGTAATCACTTTTTAAGTGTTGTGTTTTAATATAAATGTATGGAAATTGTATACTTACTGTAAAATCTCAGGTATAATACGCACCTGTGTATAATACACAGGTGCATATTATACCCAAGACTTTTTAACTTTGTATAATACGCAACCTTGTTTTCCCCCCCTTACTAAAATTTTTTTTAAGGCTGGTGGATGCCTTCCCTCCCTCCCCCGTCATGATCCGCTCTTAAAATAACTCTTACTTTGTTCAGTTTAAGCCCTCACTGAAGTCCCCATCTTTCCCAGAGAAGAGAAGGCAAAATACAAACTATGTAAAGGTTCTCTGCGGATGGCATGCTTCCATTTGCTGCCCGCTTCCTTCAGTGCACTGTCAGGACCTTCAGTCTATGGTGTTGCCCTGTGAGGATACAGGGCATTACCAATGACTGGAGGTGGAAGGTCCTGAAAGCCTATTGAAGGAAGTGGGTGGCAAATGGAAGCATGCTACCCGCAGGAAAGCTTTACGTAGTTTGTATTTTGACTTCTCTAGTATCACAGTGCCCGTGCTTGCCTGTCACTCTATGTGCTGGTGCTCGTCCATTGGAGGAAGCTGATTGGCCCGCCCAGGGTGTCTCTTTATATTGAGCTTTATGGCACCTGTCAGGTGCCCGTTTGTGGTGTTCCTGTGCCTGCGTTATTATTGCTGTGATCCTGTATTCCTGTGTACAGACTCGGCTCGTCTGACTACTCTACGTTCCTGCTCCGTGATTGACCCGGTTCTGGCTGACTTCCTGCTCCGTGATTGACCCGGCCCTGGCTGACGCTCCTGCTCCGTGATTGACCCGGTTCTGGCTGACTTCCTGCTCTGTGATTGACCCGGTTCTGGCTGACTTCCTGCTCCGTGATTGACCCGTTTCCGGCTGACGTTCCTGCTCCGTGATCGACCGGTTCTGGCTGACGTTCCTGCTCCGTGATCGACCGGCTCTGGCTGGCGTTCCTGCTCCGTGATCCTTCCAGTTCTGCGTCTTGTTTCAGTTTGGCAACATTCTGAGCCTGCTCACAGCTAGCACCAACTGATCACATTCATTACTCTGTGGCCTCCATCTCTGAGCCTGTTGGTTACCTCCGTTTACTGAGCCTGTGAGAGATTACTACCGAGCTGTGCCTGTTATCTGTGCCTGTCTAAGAACACTTGCTGTGCTGGTTGCCTCCGTTTACGGAGCCCGTTGCCTACGCCTGCCAAGCTTGTTGCCTCCGATACTGAGCCACTTTTACACCTGTTGAGCTATTGTCTACATACCGAGCCTAGCTTTACATTGCAGAGTTGTATACCTGTTTGGTGCAGTTTTCCAGTAGTGTTGCGCCGCGTGGTGCAAAGGGCATTCCGATACTCTGGCAGTGTGAGCTCCGTGTCGGCACCGGAAGGGTGCTTTGGCTCAGGTCCTTTCTCACTCACTGTGTAGTTCCATACATCCGCATTTGGTAGTGCGTTGGCTCTAGTATTCAGCTTGGGCAGTGCATCCTCCGTTACAGCACCTAGGGGTGCTAGGCTCAGGTCCCATTGGCACTCGCAGTGTTCCTCTCCTACCGCACCAGGGTGCTTCCTATTCTGGCTCCATTGGCTCAGGTAGTTTCTCTCCTTCGTTTCTACACCCCTGTAGGGGCATTGGCTCTGGCTACAGTTGGTTACTCTATACTCCTGGGCATTTCCAGAACGAGATCTGGTTGTGATTCAGTTCGGTCGGTCTGCTTGAGCTAGCTGCTGCACTACTACTACTGGGACTGTTGTTGTACCGGGCGTTGGCTAATCACCATCACAGAGGCTGACTACCAGCTTGAGGGTTAACCCTTTATTGTATTTATGCTATAATTTACTTGCTCCGGCTACATTGAGCCTGTATATTACTCAGTACTGCATTACCGATTCTGGCCCTCAGGGATGCTATTCCTTATTTTCATTTTAATAAAACTGTGTTTTATTTCTAACCCTGGTCTGAGTGTCTGAAAACCGTAACAGTACGAAAGGGCCATGACCTCAGACGGTAAGGGTGACGGTAATACACAGAACCTCCATTGGAGGATGGATGTCCATGAGCAACGCTTGGACCAGTTGGCACTGGCCATGCAGACCTTATTGGAACGAACGGTACACCTCGATAAACCTAAACAAAATCCGGTGGTCCCCCCAGTTCCGACACTGGATAATCAGGCTGGGCAATATGCTGCACCTTCCAGAAGTTTAACGGCGCCGGCGCCGTTACTGTTAAGATACAATGGCGAACCCACACTGTGCAGGGGGTTTATTAACCAATTAGAGATATTCTTAGAACTGACACCTCATGCCTTCTCGAATGACCGTAGCAAGGTGGGGTTCATGATATCTCTATTAACTGGTAAGGCCTTGGCATGGGCCAACCCTTTATGGGAGAATGCCAACCCATGCATGCTGAACTTCAATGAGTTTGTAAAAAAGTTTCGGAGAGTATTCGAGCTACCTGGGAGAGCCGCCTCTGCTGCCAAGAGACTGATGGAGATACAAATGGGAGATTGTGCAGTAGATGATTACGCCATAGAGTTTCGTATACTGGCAGCAGAGGTAGGCTGGAATAATGAGGCTCTGGTGGCAGCCTTTGCCCAAGGGTTGTCGGATTCTATTAAGGATGAAATTGCTGCCAGAGATGTACCCAGTGACCTAGACGAGTATATCGATTATGCTATGCTCATTGACTCTCGCTTGCGTGAGAGGCGCTTGGCTAAAAGGGCGAAATCCAGAAGCTATGGGCAAGGTAGTCTTTTGAACCCAACCCCGCCTCCCAATCTTCTTGACCGAGTATCCGAACCAAGTGAGCCTATGCAACTCGAGTTCACCAGACTTTCGAAGGAAGAGCGGGCACACCGAAGGAGGCAGGGTTTACGCCTATACTGTGGCAAAGGTGGGCACGTCTTATGCACATGCCCGGCACGGCCGGGAAACGCACGCACCTAGGGTACCTTGGGGGACAGGCCCTAGGTGGTGTACAATCGTCCCCAGACTCCTGTACTCAAAAACCCACCATCCAGGTGAGTTTATTTTTGGGCGACCAAGCTGTGGAAGTACTAGCTCTGGTAGACTCAGGCGCAGCAGGTTATTTCATGGACCATGCTTTCTTAATATTCCTTTGTCTAAAAGAGATACTCCCCTAGCCATTGAGGCCATCGATGGCAGACCTCTTGAACCAGCTTTCATTACTATGGAAACAACCCCTATCACTATGGCAATTGGGGCTCTCCACAGGGAGGAGGTGTGTTTCCAGATCATACACTCACCCCATCACGCGGTCATTCTGGGGTTCCCATGGTTATTACTGCACAACCCCCAGTTTGACTGGCAAAGGTGCGAGGTCAAGTCGTGGTCTGAATACTGTACTGGTCACTGTTTGTCACATCTGGTAAAGATCATGTGTACCTCTCCCACCGTGCCAACTGAATATAGCAGGTTCAGTGACGTATTCAGTGAGGGAGAGGCTAGCGCATTGCCGCAACATAGGTCCTATGATTGCGCTATTGATTTGCCCCCGGGGGTGGTGCCACCGAGGGGCAGGACATACCCTTTGTCCTGTGAGGAAAACAGGGCCATGGAGGAATACACTGAGGATGCCCTCAAGAGGGGAATCATTTGCAAATCATCCTCTCCGGCAGGTGCAGGGGTTTTTTTTGTGAAAAAGAAGAATGGCGAATTACGACCTTGTATTGATTACCGGGGACTAAATAAGCTTATGGTAAAAAATGCATACCCCATACCACTCATTAATGAGTTGTTTGACAGGCTGAAGGGCTCTTCCATATTTACTAAACTCGATTTACGAGCCGCCTACAACTTGATAAGGATCAGGGCCGGAGATGAGTGGAAAACGGCATTCAATACTAGGTGAGGACACTATGAATATTTAGTGATGCCTTTTGGTTTATGTAATGCACCTGCCATATTTCAAGAGTTCATCAATGATATCCTCCCTGACATGCTACAGTCCTGTGTAGTTGTATACCTTGACGATATTTTGATTCACTCTGCTAACCTAACCCAACACATCCAGGATGTGTCAGAGGTCCTGCTCCACTTACGCAAGAACAAATTGTTCTGTAAGTTAGAGAAATGTGAATTTCATAGTTCCAAAGTACCCTTCCTGGGGTTTGTGATTTCTAAGGATGGCATTGCCATGGATCAAGAAAAATTGGCTGCAGTCCTACAATGGCCAAGGCCCAAAGGGTTAAAAGCTATCCAACGATTCTTGGGCTTTGCCAATTATTACAGAAAAATTCATGCAAAATTTTTCTACCATTGTAAAGCCTCTGTCTGACCTCACGCACAAGGGCGCTAATCCCTCTCAATGGACTGAGGCAGCTGAAGTGGCCTTTGAGACTCTTAAATCTGCTTTTGCCTCCGCTCCTATACTGTCCCACCCCAACCCCACCCTGCCGTTTACACTAGAGGTCGATGCCTCTGAAGTTGGGATAGGGGCAGTTCTTTCTCAATGCCCCAAAGAGGGTGGTAACCTGAGACCTTGTGGGTTCTTTTCCAAAAAACTATCTAGTGCCCAAAGCCATTACGAGATTGGTGATAGGGAACTGCTGGCTATCATTCTGGCGTTAAAGGAATGGCGACATTTGTTGGAAGGCACAAGAACCCCGGTGTTAATTCTTACGGACCATAAAAATCTGATTTATCTCTCAGAGGCTAAAAGGCCGTCTTCCCGTCAGGCTAGGTGGGCCCTATTCCTGTCAAGGTTCAACTTCATAGTATCCTACTTGCCTGGTTCTAAGAACGTTAGGGCAGACGCCTTATCCAGACAGTTTAGCTCTGACATTGAGAGGGATGAAGCCCCGGCACCTATTATTCAGCCAGATAGGATTCTGGCAACGGTTCGCACCAGTATCACTTCGCCACTGGGGGAGCAAATTTTGGCATCCCAAGCTCAGGCACCTCCAGAAACCCCAGTTGGCAAGTGTTTTATGGGTGAGCCTTTCCGTACCCGTTTGCTCGAGACCTACCACTCATCAAAGGCAGCTGGGCATATAGGGAGGGATCAGTTGATATGGTCTCTTTCACAAGTGTTTTGGTAGCCTTCCATGAAAGCTGATTGTTCCGCATTTACTGCTGCCTGTGCCACCTGTGCCCGCGTTAAGACCCCAGACATCTCCCTGTGGGTCTGCTCCAACCAGTACCCAATGGTGAACGACCATGGTCCCACATTTCTATTGATTTTTTGGGAGAATTGCCGGTATCTAAGGGCTATACGTTTATACTGATGGTGGTAGAAAGGTTCTCTAAGATGGCCCACTTCGTGCCCCTTGCTGGGCTTCCTTCGGCCCAGGAGCTGGCAGTAGTTTTTGCCAGAGAAGTATTTTGCTTGCACGGGGTTCCCAGAGTTATAGTATCGGACCGAGGGAATCAGTTCGTGTCAAGATTCTGGAGGGCATTCTGTAGCCAGATGGGCATACAGCTATCCTTCTCCTCCGCCTACCATCCCCAGACCAACGGGGCCGCTGATCGTGCCAATCAGGAACTGGAGCAGTTTCTGCGCTGCTTTGTGACCGATCATCATGATAATTGGGCCGACCTGTTGCCGTGGGCAGAGTTTGCCAGGAACTGTGCAGTTAACTCATCATCTGGGAGCTCTCCATTTCTCGTTAATTATGGGTTCCAGCCATGTCTGTTCCCGGACTCATTTCAGTCTCAACAGATTCCGGCTCTGGACGAGCATATTAAGCAGCTCCGCTCCACTTGGGCACAGGTACAGAGGTCCCTCAGCCAGTCCTTCCAGCGACATCAGCGGCATGCCAATCGCAGACGGCTGCCAGCGGTATCCTTCCAGGTTGGGGACAGGGTATGGCTCTCCTCCAGAATTCTTAATCTGCAAGTGCCATCCAACAAATTGGCTCCCCGTTTCATTGGTCCGTTCAAGATCATCCGTAAGGTTAACCCCGTGGCCTACGCACTGGAACTCCCGGCATCTATGCGCATTCACAATGTGTTCCATGTGTCACTATTGAAGCCCTTGGTGTGCAACCGCTATACTACCACTCCGATGGTTCCTGGGCCGGTGGATGTTCAAGGCCAGGAGGAGTACGAAGTACAGAGTATTATTGACTCCAGGAGGTTTAGAGGCAAATTGCTATATTTGGTCCACTGGAAGGGTTATGGGCCCGAAAAGCATTCTTGGGTCGACCAGAGGGACCTTCATGCTCCAAGATTAATGCGCAATTTTCACTCTAAATATCCCCAGAAACCCAAACCCTCTGCCAGGGGAGGGGGTCTTTGAGAGGGGGATACTATCACGGTGCCTGTGCTTGCCTGTCACTCTCTGTGCTGGTGCTCGTCCATTGGAGGAAGCTGATTGGCTCGCCCAGGGTGTCCCTTTATATTGAGCTTTATGGCACCTGTCAGGTGCCCTTTCGTGGTGTTCCTGTGCCTGCGCTATTATTGCTGTGATCCTGTATTCCTGTGTACCAACTCGGCTCGTCTGACTACTCTACGTTCCTGCTCCGTGATTGACCCGATTCTGGCTGACTTCCTGCTCCGTGATTGACCTGGCCCTGGCTGACGCTCCTGCTCTGTGATTGACCCGGTTCTGGCTGACTTCCTGCTCCGTGATTGACCCGGATCTGGCTGACGTTCCTGCTCCGTGATTGACCCGGTTCTGGCTGACTTCCTGCTCCGTGATTGACCCGGTTCCGGCTGACATTCCTGCTCCGTGATCGACCGGTTCCGGCTGACGTTCCTGCTCCGCGATCGACCGGCTCTGGCTGGCGTTCCTGCTCCGTGATCCTTCCAGTTCTGTGTCTTGTTTCAGCTTGGCCACATTCTGAGCCTGCTCGCAGCTAGCACCAACTGATCACATTCGTTACTCTGTGGCCTCCATCTCTGAGCCTGTTGGTTACCTCCGTTTATTGAGCCTGTGTGAGATTACTACCGAGCTGCGCCTGTTGTCTGTGCCTGTCTAAGAACACTTGCTGTGCCGGTTGCCTCCGTTTACCGAGCCCGTTGCCTACGCCTGCCAAGCTTGTTGCCTCCGATACTGAGCCACTTTTACACCTGTTGAGCTATTGTCTACATACCGAGCCTAGCTTTACATTGTAGAGTTGTATATTTGTTTGGTGCAGTTTTCCAGTAGTGTTGCGCCGCGTGGTGCAAAGGGCATTCCGATACTCTGGCAGTGTGAGCTCCGTGTCGGCACCGGAAGGGTGCTTTGGCTCAGGTCCTTTTTCGCTCACTGTGTAGTTCCATACATCCGCATTTGGTAGTGCGTTGGCTCTAGTATTCAGCTTGGGCAGTGCATCCTCCGTTACAGCACCTAGGGGTGCTAGGCTCAGGTCCCATTCGCACTCACAGTGTTCCTCTCCTACCGCACCAGGGGTGCTTCCTATTCTGGTTCCATTGGCTCAGGTAGTTTCTCTCCTTCGTTGCTACACCCCTGTAGGGGCATTGGCTCTGGCTACAGTTGGTTACTCTATATTCCTGGGCATTTCCAGACCGAGATCTGGTTGTGATTCAGTTTGGTCGCTCTGCTAGAGCTAGCTGCTGCACTACTACTACTGGGACTGTTGTTGTACCGGGCGTTGGCTAATCACCATCACAGAGACAGACTAACAGCTTGAGGGTTAACCCTTTATTGTATTTATGCTATAATTTACTTGCTCCGGCTACATTGAGCCTGTATATTACTCAGTACTGTATTACCGATTCTGGCCCTCAGGGGGACTATTCCTTATTTTCATTTTAATAAAACTGTGTTTTATTTCTAACCCTGGTCTGAGTGTCTGAAAACCGTAACATCTTGTCTGCAAAAGATGGGGACATAAATTGAAGGAAGTAAGTCTTATGAGTGCTGATTGTCCAGGGGAGGGAGGGAAGGTATCTGCCAACCCTTTAAAAAAACAAAAAAACAAAACAAAAAGAAAACACAACTCTTGCGTATAATACATAACCCCCACTTCACATAAGGTGAAGTGGGGTAAAATTGTGTGCACTATACCCAAGATTTTACGATAACAAATTGTCTATAGAGATATATTGAGTCTCCTCATTTGGGTCTACTGCCTCTCCTCCAATTATATGCTACACCCAGGGGGAGGACAGAGACCAGCATATATACTATTATAGTGTTTGTGGGGGGTTTGTGGGCATAGTTTTATTGGTGGGTGTGAGTACTCCATACTGGTATTTGTCATTGTACTGGGTGGGGTTGTCACGCCCACAGAATTATTATATTCACCATATAATTTTTTATATATAGCTTATAGAATAGCACTGTTCTGTATTTGGTCTTAGATTACCTCTGCCCGAGCATGGACTGCATGTAGCAAAGGAATCAGAAACTCAATCAATGCGAAAAGGATATCTGACAATCAGACGCTGCATGCTGAGTATGGGCGATAAGTAACATTTTCATGTTATATGTTTTTACTCTTTGAGGCGGGTGTACAGCCTTTCTGCTTGTGAGTATGATTCTTTGGAGAGGTTTTTATGATAATACATTTATTATACTTAGAAGAGTGCTCTCCTGTTTTTGTTTTGTCTACAGAACTGATACATGGTTTTGTAGCTAGGGATGGGCACAATTTTTCGCCTAAAACCAAAATCGGCGCATAATGGCAAAAAATCTGGCAAAAAATTTCCAGTAAAAAATGCAGCTTTCCCGTGCTTTTTGCCTAGCTCATTACATTGAAATCAATGGGAACATTGAATTTACACACAACATAGAAAATGTTGTTTTATTTCCCAAAGGCATAGTATAAAAGGGCATAAGGGTGCATGTGTTGGTGGAGTGTGGGGAAATAATCAGTTGAACAGGGAATTTTTTTTTGGGGGGGTTGTTAACTTAGATTGGGGGCAGTTAATAAATAAATAAATAAATAAATAAAATAAGACATTTCTATGTATCATGATAGATAGAGACAGAGACCCCCTGACGTAAGCTGCCACTGGGGTAGACTGATATTGGAAGTATTTTGTAGAGGATGATTTGTAAGATTTGTTGTTAGAGGCCAAAGCCCCAAGGGAACACTTTCTGACGAGATTTGCATCATTTTTCTCACCCCTTTAACAGACAAAGCAGTATCCATGCAGCGGAATGTGTTGGATACCTCTTGGCACTGAAAGAACCCAACACATTGGCCATTTTGTTTGTTTTCTTTAAACCCCTTCAGTACCAAAGAGGTATCTAATACATTCCACTTTATGGATGCCTATTTGGCTCTCAAACCATTTCACTGCTGCTAATGTACTCAAACCATTGTGAATCAACTCATTCAATACCCTTCAAGCACTCAAAGGAGTTAATCTCCACTGCCAAAGCTGGCATATATATTTTGGTGACCGCTTGGATGTCCTTGTATGTATGTAGTGAGCATTACTCTATGGACATTCCACATACAAGCTATTTCATCACTCATCTCAATATATTTATGTTCGTAATGGTTGACTTCTTTTATGTTATATGTGTGACATTTTTATTGTTCATCTTATCTGATATCACTTTATATATGTCCATTGTTTGTTCTATACTGCTTGCATGAGGATTGGGTCCAGTGCATTCTTCCATTGTGATATTCTCTAGGATCCTCCGTCATTTGTATGCATTTTGTATTTTCGTGATACAGTTCTTGTATCAATTAGGGACATATTACGCTATCTATACAGCAAGGCTTTTTGTCTCATATTTATAATTTTTTTTATTTTTCTAATATACTGACAATACTTTTTTATTTTCAGATTAATTATGGATATATTACTTTGTATATTTTATAGCGGGTCGTCTTGCCCCATGCTTATGCAAGGTGCACCTTGTTAAAGTCTACTTAGCTTTTACTTGTTATATGTATATATATTTTTGGCTACTATATACAACATATTATAGAGATATCTTGTATTCTCTGAGCATATTTGGAGTAATATGGTATATACTTTGACTCCTCATTCTTTTTCACCTGTGCTGATACTGGAGTAAGTAAGGGTATCAGGACAGCCTTTTGTCTTTCAAATGTCTTTGAAGTGCGTCACCATGTTGCAACAACTGTATCACATGATTGGGTATCCTTTTTGCTAGTGGTCATAATGTGCTTTATTAGCCACTTCTCCCTTGCTATTCCTATCACCCCCTGATGAAGCCACATGGGTGGCTATATGTGTTGGGTGTCGGACTGACAGGCGGGTGGCTCACTACATATTGCCCTGGTGTTACCACTTGTTATTGTGCTTAGACAAGTATTTTCAACTCACTCTAATTATGTTCTAATATTATGACTGCTCGCCTGTACTGTTTTAAATTGTCTCTGACAATTTGATTTGGTTACGTTTTGTAAGGAAGCCTGTGGTGTCTTGTATGAAGCTTGAAAAGGGTAGTGCAGGAAACAGCGCAAACAAACCTCTAAGTGTAGTATTGTATTTATTAGACAGAAACAAATAAAAACCATGTGCAAGATACACTTATTGAAATACTTTAAAAGCTTAGAAAAGTATACACTAATCAAAAATAGAAATTAATCTAGAATTAAAATAAAAGCTACTATAAATTGCCTTTGATGGTAAGTTCAGAGTGTATATCACTTGATGTTATGTGAATATACATATAGTCCCCTTTAAAGTAAGGGTAGAGGAGAGATCGGTGGTTATATATGTTTTTTTGGATCTTCATATAGAGATTGCAGAGGACCAAGAAATCATGACCAAAACAAATCACAAGCAGTTACATTACAGCAAATAGTGCACATCATCAGAAATGGTTAAACAGCGTCCCACTGGGACAATTTTACAGACTGAAAAGAAATTGTATGGATACTGAAATCTTCCAGAACCAAGCATCAGAACTTAAGCAGAAATTTATAACAAAAAGATTCAAGGAAGAAAAATTACAAATAGCCCTCAATAAAGCAGAACACACAGAAAGAAAAATTTGTTACAAAAAAAAACAAATCTAAAAGGAAAAAGGCTCCTATTTTACCCTTCATTACAAGATTTAACTCAGCAGGAAAACAGATTGAAAATATCTTGAACAAGCACTGGTCTATTTTATTGGGAGACAAATTTCTGCGACCACTTTTGCCAAAAAAACCTGAAATCATCTACAGAAAATCTCAGGACCTGAAAAAAGAAACTAGCACCTAGTAATATAGAAAATAAATCCAAACCAAACGAAAAGGACTCAATACTCTTTTCAGATATTTAAGGAAATTTAAAATGCAGACACCAAAAATGCATTACCTGCAATCATATCCTGCACAAACAGACATCATTTACAAGTGACTCAAACAAAGAGAATTTTGAAATAAAGAATTTCTACAATTGTACAATGAATTATGTGATTTACCTTTTACAATGTACCTGCAATTTACAATATGTAAGTAGGACCACCAGACCAATAAAATAGCGTTTTTTAGAACACAGAAGAAACATTATAAAAAGAAATCCTAAACATAGTCTATCCAGACATTTTGAGTTACATCACAATGGAAATCCAAAAGATTTAAGCCTAATAATTGATCGCGTTCCACCACAAATGAAAGGAGGAGATTGATTCACAAGATTGGCAAGATTAGAGACACAGTGGATTGTGAAACTCAAAACCCTAGCTCCGAAAGGCTTAAACAAGGAATTGGACTTATGGTGCATCACATGATATAATGAACTAATAAAATACAAAACTACACAGATAACATTGAGTTTATTGTGGAATAAAAATAAATAATACCTTAGGACCTATAAGACATGTCCTCACCTTATCCGTTTATTTAATACTAGCGGAAGACAACCCAATCCATTCCGTAATAAGTTCTATATTCACTCGCAGGAATACTCTCCATCAAAAATTGGATCAGAAAAGAGCTGTCTAATATATTCTTTGGTTCAAACAGATATGCATATTTATATAACCAAGTGAACATGTACACTTACCACCTAACCTCACATTGAGTTAAATTTACACAAATATCTACTACACCGTACTTCCCAGACTATACAATTAATTGACCCCGGATAACCTCTAATGAGATCCCACACATAATAACAATGGAGTATAACCCAACTAAAGCCCAGCCTTCTTGGTCTATTAATCGAACAGCATATTTATTTATTTATTTGACCAGCTATTCCACTTGCTTTGTATTTGGCTGCTCGCCTTTCACCACCACTGTCGATGGAAACGATAGAGACCAAAAAGAAAAGAGAAGAAATAGGGGGCGCCAATAGTGCCATATCACACAAACAATATAACAACGATTCACAAAATGTAAAATCACTCACATTTAAAATTGGCTGTATAGAAGCGTATGCTTAAACACAGCAAATATAACATGCAGGGGTATCTTACCGCCCTTGTCGGTACACAATTGGTCTGGTTCTCCAGATATCCCTCTTGCAGATCTCCAATATGTATGTGTAGTCGTGCCGCTCTTCAATAAACTGCAACAGCTCAAACGGTGTATATGATACACAATATTCAACAACAGTATTCCTAAGGCCTGATCGAAACACTCTATTTATTAAAAGTCCCACTAAGGGCGGTAAGATACCCCTGCATGTTATACTTGCTGTGTTTAAGCATACGCTTCTATACAGCCAATTTTAAATGTGAGTGATTGGTGAAGGATGAGCTGCCAAATACAAATCAAGTGGACTAGCTGGTCAAGGGACAGCTTGTAAACAAAAAATCCCTAAGCTTCATTGTTGGTTAACACATAAGTGGATTGCCAGCACTCACCATTGTAAGTAATACTCTTTGTGGTGGTGGTGGTGAGGTGTGAACTTTTAAACAGAAGATATTACACTAGGAAGCACCTCTTTTTCTTTCTTGTCTTTTCTACAGTTATACCAGGCATGTCCTTGGTTGGAGTGTGGGTTCCCACAACAAGAATTTAATTGAGGATCTATTGTGGACTTTTTACATATAGAAAAATTTCTAGCATTGATTCTGTCATTTTTAGATATTGTATATATTGGTTTGAACTCCATTGTTTCTTGTTCTGATAGTTGGACATTAATATGTTTGAATACCAGGATAGAGAAAAAAGGAGATATGCATTAACTGAAGAAATATTCAACAAGGTTGAGAAATAATCAATTACAGTGATTGATCATGGTTCTAGCACAAATGGGGCAGATTTGAGTAAATCTTTTTTTTGAGATGGAGAACAATTTAAAAGAAGAGTGTAAACAGTGGTGGGATATTTTATGGTTAAAGAAATACCTAACTAAGGAGATGATTTCAAGAGGTCCAAGAATAGGATTAATGCCCACTTTTCCAGATAAAACATTCATGGATAAATGGTATAAAATTCTGGATGCTTGTTAATTCAATCTCATCCAATTACTCATTGAATATAGAGAGGTGAAACTGATAGAGGCAGAGAGTGAGATGGAGAAATTGAATCATGAATTTATGAAATACAAAAATCATAGAGAATTTGAGAGACTGGGTGAACGCACCAGAAAAAATGTTGAAACATTCCAGAGAGAGATCATTAATTGTAAAAAAACAAAGTTGGAAAGAGACAAATTGGATTATAAAAATAATCAGGTTAGAGCACATCAAAGACAAAAATAGATCTGAAAGAGTTCAGAATATTAATGAAAATAGAGCTAATAATTCAAATCATAAAATGAAGGACAAAATAAAAACAACTATTGATAGAGAGGCATCGGGTCCTAGGTATAAGAAACAAGGATCCAGATCTGATACAGGAACACCACATAGTGAACATCAGGAGAGCAATTGCGTGGCCCAGATAATCAGAACTGAAATGAAACCTAACACATCAATCTTGAAAGACAGAGTTCCTCTTCCACTACCCCTTGGTGGAAGAATTACAATAGAGGGATACAAAAGAAGGAAGAACAAGGTGCCAAAAGAGGAGACCCAGAGGATGTAGAGGAAGAGGAGTTAAACGTAAAGAAAAGCAGAAAGGAATAAATAAAAGTGAACATGAAGTAAAAATCTATAATTTGTCTGACTTTACCCTAAATAAGGATGAAGAGGGACTCCTTAAAAAGGGTCTTTCTTTTTGTCTTTCAAACAGCTCAAATGTATTTAAGTTGTTTATAGATTTAAATGAATACACTAGAAGGTTATCTCTAAAGAGATTTTTTTGCCCAAAAAATATGCAATAAGGAGTGTGTAGCTCAAATACCCATCACTACATATAATACCTTTTTAAATGAAGAAGGAAGAGAACTTATGCCAGTCATGGATATTCCAACAGAATATATTTTGAAGGGAGTAGTTCCTACTCCCCTTAAACCTAAATCAAAATTCAATCAACACAATCAAAAGGTCATTCTATAGATCTTATCAATTCTTTGGTAATGGAGGATTTTAAGAAAATGACTTAAAAGCGAGGGAAGCCAAATAGAAATCTTTCTAGGAAAGAATTACAAGCGATGAGACTTTTAAAAGAGTGTACCACCATCACAATAAAAGCTGCGGATAAAGGAGGAGCTGTGGTGATACAAAATTCAACAGATTATCACAAGGAAGCATGTAGAATCCTGTCTGATAGTAAATATTACATCATACTATCATCTGATCCAAGTAAGAGATACATGCAGGAACTACAGGTGCTTATTGAAAAGGCCTATTTGATGGGTTTGCTAGGACGATCCAAGAGGGACTTTATTCAAGCTTGACAGCCACGAATGGCTTGTTAGTACCATCTTCCCAAGATACATAATTCCCTGTCGGATCCTCCTGGCAGACCCATCATATCAGGCATTGGCTCACTCACAAGTAATTTGTCAGCATTGACTACCACCTCCAAAGACTGGTGGCTAGTCTCCCATCATATGTTAGAGATACCATGCATATCAAGGCAGGAGGACTACTGTTGGGTCACCCTAGATGTAGTAGCCCCCTATTCTAATATCCCACATGGAGGATCTCCTAATGCCATTGAATCAGATTGATTTAATTTTGAAATCGATTGATTTTGTACTCACAAATAATTATTTGGAATACGAAAATGAGATTTTTTTACAAAGCAAATGTACGGTGATGGTTACCAAGTTTGCACCCAGCTATGCAAATTTATTTATGGGACACCTAGAAAGAACATTAGTGTATGGATCTGGCTGGCTGGGTACAAACTTGGTAGCATACCATCGCTTTAACGATTTTATTTTGGTAATATGGAAAGGAGAGAAAGAGTTGATCCATTCATTTGTAGAACATCTCAATTCCAACAAGTGGGGTATGAAATTCACTAGCTCCATTGATAGGTATAGTATACAATTCCTTGATTTGATCCTATGGGGAGTCCCGGGAGACAGAGCGAAAACAAAAACATACTTCAAAGAGGTCGTCACCATAGCAAATTGCTACAGAATGTGCCCTACGGGCAGTTCTGTAGGATTGCAAGAAATAGTAGTGCTGTAGAGGACTATGAAATACAATCCGAGATTTTAAAGAGACAGTTTGAAGAAAAAGAATACCCAAAAAATCTAGTTCAGGATGCATATACTAGAGCCCATGGGAAAGTGTTTGAGACGAAAGAGAAAAAAGTAGAACCTCCTACGGGAAGACCAATGAAGATTGATAAAGAGTTTAATATTAATCAGAAAAACAAAAAGAAAAATAATAAAAAACAGACTCCTAATGTAGATTTATTTCCATTGTTTATTACAAGATACAATGATAATATAGGAGACATTAATGCCATCCTTAAGAGACAATGGAGACTTTTGATGAAGCATTCCCTTTTAACTCCTACCATTCCAAAAAATCCAAAAGTATTATATAGAAGAGCCCCACCCTTAAGAATATTCTGGGTCCTACTAGAAGGAATCTAAATAAAACAAGAACAATGTAGGATTGTGTCAACCACAGAAATTTGCTATATTGGTCCAAAAGGATCTTTTAGATGTGGTAAAAATAGATGTTTAACTTGCAATTATATAGGTCATAGGGTCACTGACTTTACTCCACATCCAATGGTGACTGGTTTGAGATACACTGTAAAACACAAGAGGGGACAAAACAACAAGGGGCACCCTTGTGTATACCAGTCTTTAATATAAAATGTGGAACCACCACCAAACCCAAATGTGTGCACTCACAAAGGGCCTGTGTCAGTAAAGGCATACGCCAATACCGACTATACAGGCTTAATGTAGAGCAGGAATTCTATTTTTTCCTTCAAATTCTGCTTTAGCGGCTGCTCCCTCCAGGAAACGACACGCTCACCCTCCACGGCAAGAAACATAAAAAAAAAACAGGCAAGGGGCGCCAATAGTGTGATATAGTCACTTGAATAATATGGATCCAGTATATATAAATATTGTACTCACATTTGTTCTTGGTCAGAACTCCGGTACCAGAGTTAACTGACAAACACACGTACGGAGAGATCACCCGTCTCCGTTCGGGACTCGTATCTGTGGCAGATTCAATCAATCAATGTGGCAGGCGGAAAGGTATTAGATGTAAATATAAAAGTATTTATTGTATTAAAAACACATATAAAATATAAATTGGCTATATAAATTTGTAATTGGCTTGTTACTTGCTTTGATAAAGCGGCTTTGTAGCCGTGAAACGCGTTAGCTCATATAGCCAATTTATATTTTATATGTGTTTTTAATACAATAAATACTTTTATATTTACATCTAATACCTTTCCGCCTGCCACATTGATTGATTGAATCTGCCACAGATACGAGTCCCGAACGGAGACGGGTGATCTCTCCGTACGTGTGTTTGTCAGTTAACTCTGGTACCGGAGTTCTGACCAAGAACAAATGTGAGTACAATATTTATATATACTGGATCCATATTATTCAAGTGACTATATCACACTATTGGCACCCCTTGCCTGTTTTTTTTTTAGGTTTGAGATACAAACCCTTATGAATTGTGGATCTAGTTCCGTGATATACCTGCTAACATGCCACTGTGGCATTCAATATGTCGGCAGGACAACACAACACTTGAGGACTCAGTTCGGGCAGCATAGAAAGAACATCCTTTCAGGCCTAACATTTCACAGGATATCTAAACATTTTTTAGATCACCACAACAAAAATCCAGAAGGACTAAAGATAATTCCAATAGAGTGGATACATTGTGAAGGAGGGGACAGAATGCGAAGGCTGGCATGTAGGGAAGCCTATTGGATATTTAGACTAAATACAATTTCACCTGTTGGTCTAAATGAAGTGGTTGATACACAATGGTAGAACTCACAGAAGGATACATAGAAAAATATATATTATTTTACTTTCCTTTTTAATTTATTTTTATTTTCCACTATCTATTTTTTATATATTTTTTTATTTCTCTATTTTTCTACAGTTTTGGTCACTATATAGAAACATACATGACATAACACTACATATAAAACCACAACTAGTGATAAAAACAAAAAAAATCCATTCACATCATCTCACACAGTACAGTCACATCATTAATTCACAAGCATTTTATTTTATTCAATTATTTATCATTGTAAGAATGTTAGCTTGCTGACGCCTATCTCTGGGTGGGAGGAGCCACCCAGAGGTTAGCAGGAAGCTATATGATCTGAGGTAGGCAAGTAAGGAACCCAGAATGCAGGGTAACAATAGATAGGCCAAGGATAGATCTCTTGAGATTATGCAAGTCCAGAGTAACAAGCCAGAGGTCAGGGCGGGCTGAGATAATGCAAGTCCAGTATAACAAGCCAGAGGTCAGGGCAGGCTGAGATAATGCAAGTCCAGTGTAACAAGCCAGAGGTCAGGGCAGGCTGAGATAATGCAAGTCCAGTATAACAAGCCGGAGGTCAGGGCAGGCTGAGATAATGCAAGTCCAGTGTAATAAGCCAGAGGTCAGGACAGGCTGAGATAATGCAAGTCCAGTGTAACAAGCCAGAGGTCAGGGCAGGCTGAGAGTATGCAAGTCCAGTATAACAAGCCAGAGGTCAGGGTAGGCTGAGAGTATGCAAGTCCAGTATAACAAGCCAGAGGTCAGGGCAGGCTCAGAGTATACAAGTCCAGTATAACAAGCCAGCGGTCAGGGTAGGCTGAGAGTATGCAAGTCCAGTATAACAAGCCAGAGGTCAGTACCTGAGAGACAATTCAAGGTCAAGGAAGAAGGCCTGTAAGGTGTAAGCTTGACTGAGGGTGCAGGCTGGGCTGGAGGCTGGCCTGAGGTACACAAGCCAGGTTGAAGATGCAGGCTGGACTGGAGGCTGGCCTGAGGGACACAAGCCAGGCTGAAGATGTAGGCTGGACTGGAGTCTGGCCTGAGGGACACAAGCCAGGCTGAAGATGCAGGCTGGACTGGAGTCTGGTCTGAGGGACACAAGCCAGGCTGAAGATGCAGGCTGGACTGGAGGACACTGGGGTGCAGGCTGGACTGGAGGCTGGCCTGGGAGACACAGGCCAGGCTGAGGAGAAGAGAAGATGCAGAGCCTAAACGCAGGCTGGAAGCGAGGAACGCTGGGGGCGAACTGAGGTAAGCAAACCGCCCAGGACTCAAGCGACAACTGAGTGCTGAGTCCCGGTTCCTGCCGGCTTAAATGGAAGCCGGGCGCCCAGTAAATGACGTCAGTGCGATGACCGACGTCAGTTCGCACCACTGCGCATGCGTGGAAATGCGTGCATGCGCCCAGCCGTCCTGAAGCCAGTTAAGCTACTGGCAAGGACGGCGGCGTTCGAGACAGTTCCCCCCCTTTACGACCAACCTCCGGGTGGTCAGGTCGGCAGGGCGGTCTGGATGAGTCCGATGGAAGGCATGAATACAGGCCGAGGTGTTGAAGTTGCCTGCAGGTTCCCAGGAACGGTCTTTTGGGCCGTACCCCTTCCAATGCACCAGGTATTCCAAACGGCCACTTTGAAAACGAGAATCCAGAATCTCCTCGACCTCGAACTCATCAGGATCTGCAATGGAAACAGGAGGAGGTCTAGAAGGTTCTCGGCCAGGAAACGGACTGGGAATCCATTTCTTTAATTGAGAGATGTGGAAGGTTGGATGAATCCGGTATGAGGCACGTAGTGACAGACTATATGCTACTGGATTAATGACTTGAGCGATAGAAAAAGGTCCCAAGAAGCGAGGCCCCAATTTTTTGGTGGGACAAGAAAGACGAACATGTGAAGAGGACAGCCATAATTTATCCCCAATTTGTAGTTCAGGTGCTCTCTGTCTGTGTTTATAAGCATATCGTTTATATTCTTGTTGTGCAGATCTCAGAATTTGACTTAACACATGATGAGACTGTTGTAACTGTTGTATTCGTTGATTAGCCCCTGGGACTGGAGTGGTGGGGGTGAGTCCCGGTAAAGCTGCCGGGTGGTATCCATAGTTAGCCAAGAAAGGAGAGTTTTTTAAAGCACTGTGATAATGATTATTGTAAGCGAATTCTGCCATGGGGAGTAAGTGGTACCAATTATCTTGTAAGTGAGAAGAGAAGCAACGTAAGTACTTTTCCAATGTCTGATTGGTCCTTTCTGTCTGCCCATTCATTTGTGGGTGATATCCTGAAGATAGGTTACTGGTAATTTGAAGACCGGCACAAAATGCTCTCCAAAATTTTGATGTGAACTGAGTACCTCTGTCTGAAGTAATGGATTTTGGTACTCTATGAAGACGGAAGATCTCCTGTAGATACAAAGAAGCGGTTTGGCTGGCTGAAGGTAGTCCCTTGCTTGGGATGAAATGAGCCATCTTTGTAAATCGGTCGACTACTACCATAATGGTATTATGTTGGCTTGAACTCGGTAAATCCACAATGAAATCAATTGTTACATCTCTCCAAGGACCAGATGGTATAGGTAAAGGATGGAGTAGACAGGATGGTTTGGTGTGTTGGCTTTTAGCTCTGGCACATGTATCACAAGAGGATACGTAGCAATTGACATCCTGCTTTAAGTTCGGCCACCAGAAGTACCGCTGAATGGCTTCTAAGGTTTTTTGGATTCCTCCATGGCCAGAAACAGGAAGATCGTGAAACTGGTGAAGAATCTCTTGACGGACGGATTCAGGGACAAAGACTGTGTCTTGCTTATACAATAAGCCATCAGTGAAGGTTAGCGGTAAGATAACGTGTTGTTCTAACTATGTCATATACCTTTTGAGTTGTGGATGTGGAATGCAGTATGTTGGGCGAACTGTTCGGTGTCTGAAGGAACGTTTTAGGGAACATAGGAGGAATATTATTAATAAGTCAGCCAAGCATACTGTTTCCAGGCACTTTTTGGAATGTCAGAATGGGGAAATTGGGAATTTAAGAATCACTGGGATTGAACAAATTCCAATGAGTGTTAGAGGTGGAGATCACTTTAGAAAATTGTGCCAGAGAGAGTCCTACTGGATACATAAGTTACAAACTTTAAAACCAAGTGGCATGAATGAGGAAATAGATATGTATTGTTTTTAGTATTTATTGATATTTTTAGTTGGTTTATTATGTGTATTTTTTTATATTTATATTTTGTATTAACTAACTTTTTCAGATATCAGATCATATTCGTTTCCACTTGCCATTTGGAATTCAGGTTTGTGGATTTATATATATATATTTATATTTTATTAGTACTAATCATTTATTATTTGATTATGTAATATTTTATTATATTCAAGTATGGATTTTATTGCCTTTGATGATACTGGTATTATGTTTATGTTCTTTTATGGCTTTATATGTGTGTGTTGATTAAATAATTATGTATACCTAAATGTAGAAGGTATAAATAGGATATGGTTAGTGCAATACACCATCTCTTGATAAAGTGGGTTTACCCACGAAACGTGCGTTGAGAAGGTGTGGAGATCCATTGGAATTGAAGGACGCATCGGACTGGAGCACAGGAGCGAGGCTTGAGACGCTAGGAAGCGGCCGAACCTGAAGTGACGTCATCCGAGTAAGAACGCTGTTTTGGAAGTGTTAGAGGACTCGTGGTAGTGCTGGAAGGAGCGTTCCTGTATCTTTGGATCCCAGATTTGCGAGCATTTTGATTTTTAGTCTGTGAGTAGACACCCTGAGGGGTGTTTGGATTTTAACTATTCGTTTACATTGGAATTAAAAATACTACACTTAGAGTTTTCTCTTTGCTCTCCTGTTTCTTTGTTCTATATGTCTAGGTTTCTTTGAAGCCATTAGCAAGTTTGGCACTACTTGCCTTAACCAGGATTGAAGCATTGAGAGCACATTTTATAAAGAACTTTCTTATGGACAAATAAGGACTGGATTAGGATTAGAGCACTATAATAGATTTTTTGTCTTTATCAGTGAAGGTTAAGGCATGTAGTTGTATCAAACGAGGAGAAGGAGTGGTAGTTTGTTTGATACGTTCCAGTAAGTTCGTAGTGATGAGGAGGAATTGATGTGGTTGCAAAATTGTATCAGGAAGTGTAGTAGTATTGGATGGTAACGTATATATCCTGGATGAAGCATCTGCTTTCAGATTTTTTGAGCCAGGTCTGTAAGTGATGTGTAATTGGAATTGTGCAAAGAACATTTCCCATCTGGCTTGACAAGGTCGTAGTCTGTGGGCTGATCGGAGATATTCCAGATTTCTGTGATCTGTATATATCGTAATAGGATATCCTGAACCCTCTAATAAGTGTCTCCATTCTTCCAAAGCGCACTTGATAGCAAGCAATTCCTTGTCTCCCACATCATAATTTTGTTCGGCAGGTGTAAGACGTCTGGTGTAGTAGGCTACTGGATGTAAATGATCTTTATTGCCCATATGTTGTGAAAGTACTGACCCTGTAGCGATGTTAGAAGCATCTACTTCCAAAAAGAAAGGTTTGTTGACATCAAGTTGTTGTAGAATAGGTGCCTGTGTAAAGTGAAGTTTCAAACGATCAAAAGCTTGTTGGGCTTCAGAAGTCCAGTTAAAACTGACATCTTTCTTGGTTAAACATGTGAGTGGCGAGATCAATTTTGAGAAATCCCGGATAAAGCGTCGGTAGAAGTTGGCAAAACCAATGAACCTCTGGATTGCCTTCTTGTCAGATGGTATGGGCCACTTCAGTATAGCTGTTATCTTACGAGGATCCATCTTTAACTGTCCTGGGGAAACAAGAAAACCTAGGAATTCAATTTCAGGTACCTCAAAAGAACATTTCTCCAACTTAGCGTACAAACCATGTGTACGAAGCCTAGATAACACTCTCCTGACATGGCTACGATGTTCTTGTAGTGAATGTGAAAAGATAAGAATGTCATCTAAATATATGACAACAAACCGGTCTAGTAGGTCCCGGAAAACATCATTTACAAAATGTTGAAATGTTGCAGGAGCGTTACATAACCCGAAGGGCATCACGTTGTGCTCAAAGTGTCCATATCTGGTTCAGAAGGCAGTCTTCCATTCGTCTCCCTTACGGATGCGAACCAGGTTATATGCTCCTCGTAGATCGATTTTTGTGAAGATTTTTGCAGTTGACATGCGTTCAAATAATTCTGGCATCAGTGGTAACGGATAGCGATTTTTAATGGTAATGGCATTAAGTTCCCGATAGTCTACGCAGGGGCGTAGACCACCATCTTTCTTGGGCACAAAGAAAATCCCAGCTCCAGCTGGAGAAGTGGAAGGTCGAATAAATTCTTTCTCCAAGTTTTCAGATATGTACTCTTTAAGATATTGTAGTTCTGGTCCAGACAGAGGATATATATGTCCATAGGGTATGGTTGATCCGGAGAGAAGTTCGATAGGACAATCATATGGCCTATGAGGGGGAAGAAGGTCAGCTCCTTTTTTTGTCAAAAACATCTGAGAATTCCTGATAGGCCATGGGTATAGATGAAGTTAGAACACAGGTCAAAAGTGTAGGCTCTGTTTTGATAAGACATTTTTCTTTACAATGGGTAGAAAGAAAGGTTACAGTTTTGGAAGACCACTCAATATGGGGTCATGAATTTGTAGCCAAGGAAGACCCAAAATAAGAGGAAACAAAAGTGATGTAATAACTTCAAATTTAATCTCTTCTTTATGATTTACAGCAGTAAGAAGATACATAGGGAAGGTCTCATAAAGAATGGGACCTGACTATAGATAACTTGCATCAGCCATTTGAAGCATGAGCGGTTGAGCTTTAAGTTGGATGGGTATGCCCAAGGATTGAGTTGTCTCCAGGCTCAGGAAACAACTACTGGCTCCAGAATCTATGATGGCCGACACTTCACTCTGCTGTGTGTTCCACTGTAGAATAACAGAGAGGGATACGTAAGAAGGAGTGGGCAACAGAATAGGAGCGGATGATGTTGCAGGTAAAAAATGCCTACCTTGGGAAGGCCGTGGCCTGGTATCTCAGGTCCTGAGATGGTGACCCCCTTTTCCACAATAGAGGCAAAGATTTAGAAGTCGTCTACGGTCTCGTTCAGCTTTAGATAGAGGTCCCCGTAGAACACCTAGCTGCATAGGTTCCTCTGTGGTGGTAACAGGAGTAGGCGTTTGAGATGAAGTTGGAGTACGATGGGGAGGAGAAGAATTAGCAGAACGTTCACGCTGGCATTCTCTCAGGCGAGGGTCAATTTGTATGGAGAAATGAGTGATCTCGTCCAGTGTAACTGGTATAGGTACCCGAACCAGTTCATCCTTCAGGCTTTCAGATAGACCTAGACGAAATTGATCCATAAGCGCAGCTTCATTCCACTTGGAATCAATGGACAGACGACGGAAGTCAGCAACATAGTACTCAACTGGGCATCTGCCTTGAGTCAGAGACCTTAATGCTACCTGAGCAGAGGCTGTTTTGAAAGGGTCATCATATAATGAATCCATAGCCTGACGGAAAGCCTGCCATGTAGTTAATACAGGACTGTTGGTCTGTAACAGGTGATGGGACCAGCCCTGTGGTTCTCCTCCTAACAATGTGATGGTAGTACGTACTTTGGTGAAATCAGAAGCATAGGTGCGTGGATTGATTGAGAACAATAGTTCACATGCCGTGATGAAGGACCTGTACCGGGATCTATCCCCATAAAATCTTTCAGGCAGGGGAACCCGAGGTTCCGGAACAGTATTCATCTCAGTGCTAGGAAGTGGTGGTGTAGGACCACCTGCTGCTTGGGCTAAACCTGGTTGAAGGTCCTGTAGTTGCTGTTGAAGATGAGTTTGGTTGGCCTGTAACTCCTGTACAGAAGCAGTGAGGGCGGATATCCGACTACCCAGGGTATTTAGAGCTTCTAACAACCCCGCGGGTTCCATAACAATTTGGGCTCAGTTGTTACTGTAAGAATGTTAGCTTGCTGATGCCTATCTCTGGGTGGGAGGAGCTACCCAGAGGTTAGCAGGAAGCTATATGATCTGAGGTAGGCAGGTAAGGAACCCAGAATGCAGGGTAACAATAGATAGGCCATGGATAGATCTCTTGAGATTATGCAAGTCCAGAGTAACAAGCCAGAGGTCAGGGCGGGCTGACAGTATGCAAGTCCAGAGTAACAAGCCAGAGGTCAGGGCAGGCTGAGATAATGCAAGTCCAGTGTAACAAGCCAGAGGTCAGGGCAGGCTGAAATAATGCAAGTACAGTATAACAAGCCAGAAGTCAGGGCAGGCTGAGATAATGCAAGTCCAGTGTAATAAGCCAGAGGTCAGGGCAGACTGAGATAATGCAAGTCCAGTGTAACAAGCCAGAAGTCAGGGCAGGCTGAGAGTATGCAAGTCCAATGTAACAAGCCAGAGGTCAGGGCAGGCTGAGAGTATGCAAGTCCAGTATAACAAGCCAGAGGTCAGGGCAGGCTGAGAGTATGCAAGTCCAGTATAACAAGCCAGAGGTCAAGGCAGGCTGAGAGTATGCAAGTCCAGTATAACAAGCCAGAGGTCAGTACCTGAGAGACAATTCAAGGTCAAGGAAGAAGGCCTGTAAGGTGTAAGCTTGACTGAGGGTGCAGGCTGGGCTGGAGGCTGGCCTGAGGGACACAAGCCAGGTTGAAGATGCAGGCTGGACTGGAGGCTGGCCTGAGGGACACAAGCCAGGCTGAAGATGCAGGCTGGACTGGAGTCTGGCTTGAGGGACACAAGCCAGGCTGAAGATGCAGGCTGGACTGGAGGGCACTGGGGTGCAGGCTGGACTGGAGGCTGGCCTGGGAGACACAGGCCAGGCTGAGGAGAAGAGAAGATGCAGAGCCTAAACGCAGGCTGGAAGTGAGGAACGCTGGGGGCGAACTGCCGTAAGCAAACCGCCCGGGACTCAAGCGACAACTGAGCGCTGAGTCCCGGTTCCTGCCGGCTTAAATGGAAGCCGGGCGCCCAGTGAATGACGTCGGTGCGACGACCGACGTCAGTTCGCACCACTGCGCATGCGCGGAAATGCGCGCATGCGCCCAGCCGTCCTGAAGCCAGTTAAGCTACTGGCAAGGACGGCGGCATTCGTGACAATCATCTTCACAAATTCCATATACATTTACATTTTTAATACACAGTATTACATTCACACACTGAAAAAATCTCACACACTTATTCACAGTTATGTTCACATAGTCAAGAGGTAATATTTAGGACCATTTAGATTACACATTTCACATTTAATATTAATAGATAAGGGTATTGATTTTATTCAATTTCACATTTGTAGTTGAGGATCAGTTTAACGATTTATAATAATACTAGTTGAAGAGCCCGTTACACGGGCCACAGTGCCACAGCCAGCTGGTCGCGGTGCTCCTTCGGAGTGCCCCGTTCTGTATCAGCTGCAGCGAGGGCAGTCTCTACTGCGCCTGACTGCAGCTCGCGCAGCAGTGTCTACTGTGTATGACGCGGCGTTACACACGATTTAGCGAATTATTATATAGGATATTAATATTATGATTTATGATTGGTATGTATCCAGTTAGACTTTATACACACATTGAGAATGGTGAGGTCAAGGAGATATGATCTATTGTTTTCAATTTGGGCCAATATCAAGTCGTTAACACAGTTTTATATATATAAAGTGTGCATTTATGTTTCTTTATATTTCTTGTATTTTGTTTTAAAATTGATGTGTATTACAACATTCTGTATATATGTTTGAAGACATTATTGTCGTGACGTGACTGTGAATAGCTTCATATTAAATCACCTCTTCAGCATAGATTGATTTCTGTATAGGTGGGCTAGCCCATATATTGAGTTGCTAGTCGAGAGAGAGAGGCGTTTTTACAGTTATGTGCGGGCGACATGTATCATGCTTTTCATATATATGAAGTTAACAAGGATTACTCAGATGGGATTGAGGATTTCCATCTAATTGAAGATTACCGTGCTTGTGTCAATATGGGCAGTGATGAATGAACGGGTTAAACATTGCTAAATAGCGGGTTTGAGTCGTGTCCTACGTCTATGTTGATATTTGTCCAATCACGTGCAATTTTACCTACGTTACTGAGGAAGCAGCGTTAGTCGCAGAGAAACACATTTTTTAGTGGGACTTTTAATAAATACAGTGTTTCGATCAGGCCTTAGGAATACTGTTGTTGAATATTGTTTCAATAAATTGATACTTGTGTATCATATCCATCGTTTGAGCGGTTGCAGTTTATTGAAGAGCGGCACGACTACACATACATATTGGAGATCTACAAGAGGGATATCTGGAGAACCAGACCAATCGTGTACCGAGCAAGGGAGGTAAGATAGCCCCGCATGTTATACTTGCTGTGTTTAAGCATATGCTTCTATACAGCCAATTTTAAATGTGAGTGATTTTTCATTTTGTGAATCATTGTTATATTGTTTGTGTGATACGGCACTATTGGCACCCCCTATTTCTTCTCTTGTCTTTTTGGTCTCTATTTATTTATATATTTGTTTTTGTATCTCTATATACATAGCCCTTAATACTCCTTTATCCAGTAACTCACAAATAGGAATCTCCACAACACAATAACAGAGAAGCGAAGTCTATCTATTACAGAAATTTTCATATACACACTCATGGAGAAGCGTTTTTTTTACTTATCTATGTTTTATTGTAATATTGTATATAACTTACAATTGCAACACATGTTAAATGATACGTTCGAAGAGACACAGATTCACTGTATGTGTCAATCTTTAGACAAACCGGACCACAAACGAATATGATTGGTCAGGATAAAAATATAGCAGGTACAGTGAGAGACAGTCACCCTTTGACTGCTGGAAAAAGGTGCCAGTTTTAGAGTGCCGAAACGCGTCGCAGAGGAAGATCTACGCTATCAAGGGTGAGAGAGGAGAACGGAGATAGACTAAGAACAACACTTGGGAGCATGGGGACAGAATACAGGAGGAAAGACAGCAAGTGGACGGAGAACAGCAAAGGACCTAAATGACTTCTTTACAGGCTATCAGACAAGCCTGTCTCAAGTAAGGGCAATTGATACAGGAGAGGCCAGAGAAATAGCCTCACAGAACATTTGTTCAAGATTTTGATACATTGTGTTATTCCTGTAAGCGCATACAAGTTGCCTCACACCATATTGGTCTATGGTTCTGGGTTCTCATACCAGTGTCTAATTGCTCCAGCCCCACCACGTACTCCCATATAAGATATATAAACATATATATATATATAACCACCGATCTCTCCTCTCCACCTGTCCTTAAAGGGAACTATACGTATATTCACATAACACCAAGTGATATACACTCTGAACTTACCATCAAAGGCACTTTATAGTAGCTTTTATTTTAATTCTAGATTAATTTCTATTTTTGATTAGTGTATACTTTTTTAAGTTGTTAAAGTATTTCAGTAAGTGTATCTTGCACGTTCTTTTTATATGTTTCTGTCTGATAAATTTAATACTACACTTAGAGGTCTGTTTGCACTGTTTCCTCCACTACCCTTTTCTGTCTTTTTCATGTATGATATCGAGCTTCGTGGGAATCCTTGTGTTCATACTTGAACTATAAAACAAACAAGCAGCAAGGGCGCTGTCATTCATAGACTATGAAACAATAGACTTTGTATAGGGACAATTTTTGGGATCTATGATTAAGCACCCAGGTGCAAAACGCATGAGACTATTGCAGCATGTGTAACGTCTGTCCTGATACTCTGTAATAAAGATTACCATTGGTTTTATCTACTACGTTGGAGTGCATCTCACATTTGTTTGTTCCTTTGGGATTTTTCTCCATTTATCCTATTTGGTTTACTGTTTTGTATATTTTATACATATCTATTGACACAAATACAAACCTTGACACGCCTAAGGCCAAAAATTTTCCTACAAATTGGTTTTGTGGCTTTCTCAGAAAGCGTAGATCTTACTCTTTTCCTCTACTTTCCTCTGGTATGAAGCTGTTGGTGTTAATAACCAGGGGTTTTAAGCTGCTTGCCATCAGACCTGGGATCTGTCCAAACAGAATGTCCATACCTGTTGCTATTGGGCTGCTTGGGTTTCCTGGTTTGTGGAATTTTTGAAGCATGTAGAATGTCCCCACAACAGGGTTGGTTGTTATAAGCTTTCTCAGTTCTGGTTGGGAATCTTTTGGGAATGTTTTAATAAGCTTTTGGAGTTGCCTTATATATATATTGGTGGGGTCTTTACTTAGTTTAGTGTAGTAATTGGTGTCAGGTAGTTGTCTGTTTCCCTCTTTTATGTAGTCCTGAGTGTTCATGATCACCACTGTTCCTCTTTTATCTGCTGGTTTAATGTTGATTTTGTGGTTGTTTTTTAGATCGCTTATGTGTCCCAGCCAGACAGGTAGTCCTGAGTGTTCATGATCACCACTGTTCCTCTTTTATCTGCCGGTTTAATGTTGATTTTGTGGTTGTTTTTTAGATCGCTTATGTGTCCCAGCCAGACAGGTAGTCCTGAGTGTTCATGATCACCACTGTTCCTCTTTTATCTGCCGGTTTAATGTTGATTTTGTGGTTGTTTTTTAGATCGCTTATGTGTCCCAGCCAGACAGGTAGGGTCTGTCACAAGAGAGGATCAGAGAGGCAGGTGTGGAGGACAGGACCCCAAATGCTCAGCTTGGTATTGATAATGGTGGAGCACAAGTATAAGCCCAATAAGCACAAGAAGGAGAGAGGAGAACCGCAGAGACAGAGCCAAAAGGGTGAATACAGAGAGTGGTCAGGCAGAGCCAGGGGTCAAGGCAGGGAGAAATCAAGGATGGTCAAGACAAGACAGAGGTCAGTGCAAGCAGCAATCTGGGATGGTCAGACAAGCCAGAGGTTAGTGCAGGTAGAGATCTTTGGATGAAAGAACCCTTTAATAGATGCTGAAATAGTGCTTAGGAACACTTAATGGCAACTACAACGCTTAGGAGCCAAGACAGACTGAGCACCAAACCACCTTTGCTCAGGGCTTTCATATCAGAGGCACACAACACTACAGTGCCGAACGACGCAACAACGCAATAACGTCGGCCAAGCCATCGCTTAAAAATGCGGAAGTGGGGGTGGCCCGACATACAAGGGGAAGAGAGAGAAAGAGCACCACCATCCCGCTGCGGGGGGATGATGGAGGGGACTCCCATTCTCCTGCAGAAGGATAACCTGAGCCTTTCCCATTCCTGCTTGGTGGAGGGTAAGTATATCTACGTATGGGTCTTCCTTGCCATAGTTGTAAGGATTTCAGTTATAGCCCTGGAAAAATGGGCTGAGATATCCCAAGCACTATGTTCTTAGTGGATAGGAAGGATCCAGATGCCATGAAGTGTATGGCCAATAATTTCAGCAGCCCAGAGATGGCACGGTTACAATACGCTAGGCATTCTATGTTTTCATGTAGAACCTGGTACAGCAGTAAGAGACTTGACGATGTAAACCTCTAGTGGTCTCTCACCGTACCCTTCCCCATGACACAATGTAACCCAGGTCCTATATATCCTAACTCTCGCCCCTCTCTTTCTCCATGCAGCTTGATTCCTGCCTCAAGCTAGCGTCTTTGGCTACTGGATGGGCAGAGATGTACTGTACATGACTGACTGCACCAGCATATGCCATGCCAACAAAAGGTAACATGTTGAGTTTTTCAGATAAGCATAGTGCTATGATGTAGCATTTAGTGCTATGATGTAGGTTACCTGCAGATCCAGGATCCTCACTGTCAATGTCTCTCTCGTGCAGCTCTCTCCTGTGTCCTCATCAACCAGAGCAGTAGCATGTTGGGAATATATGTGTTTGGCGTTTGTGAGCTGTTTGAAAGATGAAGTCATTGGAGTGTGTTGTTTGTGACCGGCCATTCATGGAAGTGATGTTACTCTGGAAAAAGCTGTATTGCAATTTTCATGTATATGTGTATGTTGTGTTCTTACAGGTAGAAGTTCATATGATGGTATAGGCATATATGTGGTGATGTGAGGGTGTTGGAAGCTTGATTGGTTCTATTATGTTCAGGTGTCTTAAGGGGCTTCTTTTTTGGTGTTATTATATTTTGTAGATACTAGAGATGCACCGATACCACTTTTTTAAGACCGAGTACAAGTACCGATACTTTTTTCAAGTACTCGCCGATACCAATTACCGATACTTTTTTTGCGGTCATTTGCCAGTTTTCCAGGTACTTAAAGCGCATATATTATATATATAATATATATGCTTTAGGTACTTGGAAAACTGGCAAATTACCTCAAAAAAGTATTGGTGAGTACTTGAAATATAATATTATATTATATATATATATATATATATATATATAATATACACACACACACCACCTCTTGACTGTCCCCTTTTGCCTCTTTCTCCCCCTCTTGATTCCTACCTTTTACTTCATTCTCCCCCTCTTCAGCTTTTGCCTTGGCTTTTTCTCTTCCTTTTGATCCCCCTTTGTCCCCCTCCTTGACTCTTGATCCCACTCTTTTGCCTCTCTTGCTCTCTCCTGATCCCCCCTCTTTTTTGCCTTTTCTTAGTTCCCCTCCTTTTGCCTCCTGATCTTTACTCCTTTTGCCTTTTTTTTTTCCCCTTTTTCTTAGTCCCTTTTTCTCCCTCTTGGCACCCCTCTTTGCCTCTCACCACCTGCTCCCATCCAGCCTCCCATACTCTCCTCTGCCGGGTGCTCGCTGTTCTCTCGCGAGCCCCGGCAGAAGTCAGCGTCAGAGCGTTGCCATGGTAACCCGCGGCAACGCTCAGACGCTACTTGAGGGAGAGAGGCAACCGGGGAGCATTGTGAGCAGCTCCCCGGTTCCCTCACTGCAGCACCGACCCTGACACAGGGTATCGGTGCTGGCATCGGCCGCATTTGCGCGAGTACAAGTACTCGCGCAAATGCTGGTATCGGCACCGATACCAGTATCGGTATCGGTGCAACCCTAGTAGATACCTAAGTAAAGTAAGGTAACCCTCTGAGTAACAAAAAAGATGGCCAACACATTGAAAAACTATACCACGGAAAGGGCCGAAAACAGCTAGGATTGTATAAAGATACAAAAAGCCTGAAAAAACAATTACAGGGAATATATGTGTTATATATATATATATATATATAAACTGGTGGTTATATAGATGCAGCAAAACTGGTGTTGTGTCCAAACGTCCATTTTGTGCGTAAAGTTCCCAAAACGCCGCTAAATACTGGTAGTTTTGGGAACTTAACAGTAAAAAAACTACCGATCGGTGCATGACATACTTCCAAGCACAGATCGATCACTAAAGTGTCTTACACTTACCTGTCATTCACTGTCAGTCTCCATTCTTTCTTCTCTTCTTTCTTCTCTTCTATCTTCTCTTCTGTCTTCTTTCTTCTGTCTTCTTGCTGTAATAAACAAAAAGACAAGTATTTATTTTATTATTTATTTAGAAAATGTTTTACCAGGAAGAATACATTGAGATTTCTCTCGTTTTCAAGTATATCCTGGACAGTTTTCAATAGAGGGTTGCATATTTACACAAACTGAGAAACATTATATATTACATGTTATTGAATATACATACACATATGAATATACATACATATGGAAATTTTAAAATTATAAACAGTTACACTGTTTTTAGATATACAGAAGCATTTACTTTTAAGGATTTTAGACTGGGAGCATATTTGATTATTCCAGGCAGATTGTTCCAGGCCTTTGGAGCTCTGAAGAAGGCAGATCTTTCATCTTCTTTCTTGTATTGTGGTATACGTAGTGAGTTGTTAGCGGTGGAGCGGAGGTTATACTTAGTATGGAGAGCAGGAGTGAGCAAACTGCTCAGGTAGTGTGGTAGTGTAATTACATTGGAGGCTAAAGCGGTATATTGAATTATACAGGGTGTCAAGTTTACTAAGATGGATTTCTGGAGCTGGAGAAAAAACTATATCACCATAGTCTATGACAGGCAGCAACATCTGTTGCACAATACATTTTCTAACCAGGGGACTTAAACATGATTTGTGTGTAAAAAGAGTACTGATTTTGGGATAAAGCTTGGAGGTTAATTTCTCAATATGATGACCAAAAGTGAGGTTGGGGTCAAGCCACATACCAAGATATTTGTAGGAGTCCACTGGGGCCAATTTACGATTAGACTCCGTTACAATGGATAGGTGGGTATTGCCGAGATTATGCAGTTTGTGCCAACTATCATTGTGACAGTTTTGTCTGTGTTTAAGAACAATTTGTTCCTTGCTATCCATCTTTCAACCTCATAGAAATCATGTTGTAATATGGCCTCAAGGTGTGATATGTTTGAGGTTTTAGTATAGAGAATGGTGTTGTCTGCATACATGTGTACTCAAGATGATTTGCAAACCTTGGGCAGATCATTTATAAAAAGAGAAAATAGAAGAGGGCCAAGAATGGAGCCTTGAGGAACTCCACTTGTTACTTTGAGCGGAAGGGAGTCATTGCCAGCAACTGACACATACTGCATTCTGTCTGATAAATAGGATCGGAACCAGTTTAGAGAATTATTACCCAGTCCTGATCTTTGGAGTTTATTTATAAGAATATTACGGTCTACTGTGTCAAAGGCCTTGGCAAATTCTAGGAAAATGGCTCCTGTGAGGTCACCATTTTCCATGCCCGTCTGGATATTGTTGGTTACTTTTAGGAGGGCCGTGACTGTTGAGTGATTTGGTCGAAAGCCTGATTGAAGTGGGGTGAAAAAACTGGTCTGTTGGTAATATTTATTTAGTTGCACATGTACACATTTCTCTAGGATTTTGGATAAGGTGGGGAGTAGGGATATTGGCCTGTAGTTTGATACTACACTTTTATCCCCACTTTTGTGGATAGGTACAACTCTAGCCACCTTCCAGGATTTGGGCATATACCCTGTTGCCAAAGAGGTATTAATTAAAGATGCAATCGGTTTGGCCATTTCCATAGCACTGAGCTTTAATAACATTGCTGGTAGTTTGTCTGGGCTAGATTGGCATTTCATTTTTGTATTGAGGAGGTGATCATATATTTTGCTTTCATTTACTGGCATGAAATTGAATTCATTTTCAGAATTGGACCGGGCAACAGGTGCCAGTGAATGTTCTGTAGATGGCTGAACTTCCGAGTTATCTTTGTTTTGTGTAATCAGGGTGGTGGCACATCCAACAAAGTAGCTGTTAAATGCATTGGCTATGGCTAGGGGGCACTGTATTGTTTCTTTGTCTACGATTATAGTTAATGGGTGAGTATGATTGGGAGGGTTATAGAGGTTTTTAATAACCTTCCAAAAGTTGGCTGGCTTTGAAATGTTACTGTTTAAGTTGTCAGTAAAATAATGCACTTTTGCTAATTTTGTTTGTTTTGTACATGTATTCCTTAATTGTCTGTATGCAGTGTGATCATATGCGGAGCCGGTTTGTTTAAATTTTGTCCATAAGGCATCTCTGAAACTGTATAATTGAATCAAGTCAGCTGAGACCCAGGGTAGATGTGCCCCCCTAACCCTGACCTTCCTTAGTGGGGCATGTGTATTACAGACCTGTAAGAATTCAGAGTTAAAGAATTCAGTTGCTGAGTCTATGGGCTAGATTTAAAGGCAGCTGTTAAACTAGCTGCTAAGTGAAAAAGGCACATCGCTCGCAAATAATACAGGAGTTACGGCAGATTCAATAGCTACTCTACGAGAATAGCTATCGAGCGTAGGCACACATAAAACATGTAACACAAAAGCCGTTGCCGCTCATGTTAATGCACAACGGGCGGCCAAATCACACGATAACAGGGCTCAAAACAACATCTAACCTAATGGCTGCCGTTGTCTAGCAACCATGATTGATGTCAAAACAAATTCAAACACACAGCCAATCACAAAGCCCCAATGTATCAAATAACTTAAAATACACCTATATATACCCAAAAATAACCGACACACACTTTATGTTATCGAGTTCTTCAGAGCCAGATATCAGGACCCAGGAGCGGAGGATAGTGATTAGAGAGAGGGAGAGAGGCGCGTTCATTGGAGGTAGAGGAGTTTTGCAGTTTGGAGAGAGGAGAGCATTGCACATAATACGACACATAGCACACCTTTGCACATATTACATACACACATACTAACACAAACACATACACATAGTCCTTTTATTTTATAACACCTTACACATTTTACTTTTTATTTTGACAGTGTGAATCTGGGAGTGAAAGTGTGTGACAGAGAGTGAGTGGATCGAGTGTGTCTGTGAGGGCCTGTGGGAGTGCCTGGGTGTGACTGGGTGAGTGATGGCCAGGAGAGGAGGACAGGAGAGAGGGATGGGGAGAGTAGTGGAGGAGGAGGAAGCTCAGGAGGGGATCCCTCAGCAGAGCAGGGGTGGCAGAGTGAGATCTGCAGGGCGGAGGGGGACCCGACCCACAAGAGCAGGCACACACAGGACAGGGACAGAACCTGCAGTGGGACGAGGGGTAGTTGCTGGGGAGCACCCCACAGAGGCAGGGTCAGACCAGGCAGGGCACTCCAGCTCTGAATCCTCCCATGCCGGAGCTGACGAGGGCAGGATCAGGGACCCCAAATACACAGACGAGGAGAACACGGCTCTCGTGGAAGCTGTCCTGGAGAGGCAGAGTGTTCTCCACCCGACAGCGAAGGTCCCTGGCCTGTCAGCGAGGAGGAAAGCAGCCTGGAACCAGATATGCAGCCGGGTCAATGCGGTGGCTCCATGCAGGCGGGACGTGGAGTCCATCAAAAAGAGATGGGGCGATTGCCGGAGGGTCGTCAAAAACAAGATGACAGAGCTCTCCAAGCACGCCCGAGGCACTGGAGGTGGACCAGCAGTCCCTATCACCTTCTGCGGCTGGGAGGAGATGGTGCGGCAGACCATGTCCCCGACCCTGATCGAGGGGGTCATTGGAGTAACTGACACTGGGGATGAGACGAGCCTCCACACTACCGGTAAGTGCAACACTACAAAACAACACACTACAGCAACCAACACCAGCTGCACACACAGTCACACCTCAACACATGTCCATCACTCAGCCATACAACTGCACCAACACAGCACCATGAGGGTTAAAAAAGGACACAACACTGTGACAGAACTGTGGTGACTATAGTTGATTCCAGTACATTGCTGGAGTGCAGAGATAGTGGGGGGTTGGGCGTTGATTCCACTGTACTCCAGGTCTGTGCTAAGGAATGTTAATTGATTCCTGCTGTGCTTCCTTGACCAATCAGAGGCGGTTATTGATGAGCCAGTTAAGAATGTAGGATTTCAATTCCTAATCTGCATTCTTATCCTGATAAGGATGCTGGTGGCTGATTGGTCAAGCATAGAAACACTGTCCCAAGTATTCATTTGCATGCTGATCTAGATAAGAGTCTCTGTAGTGTATATAAGCTGTGTGTTTGATTCAATAAAAGAGAGTTCTTCCCTTCATCAAGTCTCGGCTGATGTTTGGGAACAGGAGGGTCAGTTTACTATTGGATTGTTATTCTGAGGAGAGAAAGGAACTATAAAAGAGGTATCCAGCTTATGATACAAGGCGTCACGTTACAAACACCTGGACAAATGGCAACGTCCAACTTGGGACAAACCTGTCAAAGTCCTACTTCAACCCTCCTGTCGCTGTGCTCATCACACACAATACACAAACCGTTATGTTCAAAATGTCGTCTGTTAAATATCATCACTGTTCACATACAATGTCACCCATGTCCCCACCCCCACCCTAACCCCTTGAGTGCTAGAGGGATCATCAATGCATCAATTAACAATGCATTGGCAACCCCCCTGGTACTCAAGGGGTTAACCAGACAACAAACAAGTCAATAGGACAACGATCACATGCTACACAGGGGACATTCACTAAGCGGTGACAAACAGATGGTGGACACAAAGTAACCCTTACACACCCTCACTTCACCAATACCAGTGTTAGTCCATGGAGAACATGCAACAACAAGAATCAAGTTTATAAGGTCCCATTGTACAGACTCCATGGAAAACACTGGAAATGGGGAAAGGAGATCACTGGAGAAGTCACCATCATGTTCACCCCATCAGTTCAACATCACCGCTTACTGAATCACAAAAAGGGGGCATCAGGTCACACATCACAGTTCACACAGAATAAATGCTTGTAGGTGCAACACACAGGCCGAAAACTATTCCACAGATTTCAAGCTGGAAAAAATAGGCATTGGTGTTGTGGCTGCAATCATTTACTCTGACTTGAAATGACATATCCCATATCTGATTCCCACATGGATCCACAGGGGTGCTGATGCCATGGATGGATGGTAGACCCGCCGCTCTTTGCAGGATACACATGGGAAACAAATAGCAAACATCATTATACCTTGGTCGCCAACAGGCCACGACTGATGGATATCTAGGATTGAGTACGGTTACCTCACACAGAAGGATGGATGGGCTCATACACAGAGAAAAAACAGGCCTCAATCAAAGATATCCATCACTACTGGCTGGATTGTTGCCCTTAGGATTCAAATGTTACGAAATATGTTACAACACGATGTGAACACAGAGATCACTTCGCTGGATGTGATTGCCTTACTGGCCAGATGTGTGCACCCATCACAAATCAACCTACATTGCTACCATCCAAATACACATACATAGTATATCACACTCTACGTAGATGGGATATACGAGGTATGTTCATATCCATCATATCAATACAATGTCTTGTTGGATGGGTGCACATGTATAGCCAGTACGACAATCACATCTACTGAACTGCTCTCTGGCTTCACATCTTGTAAGGATATTACTGTATCCATATGAAGGGTACATATCCACATACATATATGACCATTTCTACTTGTGTGTCACTGTAATGGGATAGCAATGGGTAATGTCATCAAGATGTCATATCATTGCCATCGTTAACAGATGTGTCTTGATCTTAGTCCCATCCCTCCAACACTCATGGTTATACAGATATTGCTCTATGTGACAGGTGGAGATATCTATCATTTGACCACACGGAGGCTCTTCAGCAGAGCCAAAGTCGCAACATTTCGAGATAAATACCTCTTTGGAATGGTCCACAGAGTGTGCTTGCAAACCAGGCACACTCTGTACACCATTCCAATTAAGTATTGTTCTCTAAATGGGGCGATTTGGGCTCTGCTGAAAAGCCCTCGTGTGGACAAATAATGACTGAAATCTCTATCTGTCACATACAGCAATATCTGAACAACCATGAGGGTAGGAGGGATAGGACTAACAGCAAACAACATCTGTTTTCACAATGTCTACAATATGACATCAAGGTGGACTTAACCTTTGCCATCCCCCTGGAGGGATAGCCATCCCTACAAGTTGTGAAGATAAATATATGTTGTTGGATTCACCCCCCTCTCCCGAGTTAAACAATGGTATTCCTACTGTTGAAAGGTGTGTTGATTCAAAAGGTATCACAGCTCAGAAATGGATATGTCAGGGGCAATACCCCAGTGGCCTGAAATTGTACAGTGGTGCTGTTACTACACAATCATGTGGACAGCTCTGGTACAGGGACCAGATATCTACATGGGAGGGTGTTGCAACAGCCCCACTGTACTATTTAGGCCCACTGTGATATTGCACCTCAAAATGAAACCTTCACCTATAATAACTCAAACAACACCTTTCAGCAGTGGGTGTACCCTTGTTTACCCAGGGGGATTAACCCAAACACATATAATTTTCTTCACCACATATCAAAGTATAACTGTCTCCACAACCATATGGCTAAGGTCACTAATCACAACATCTTATTTCTCCACACAGCTTACGGCCCTCAAGCCCAGCGGGAGACAGTGGAGGAGGTAATGTCACCCCCTAGTGAGGAGGACACAGAGGAGGGGACCAGCCGGTGGTCACCTTACCCACCATCACCATCCCCTCCAACACAGGCTGCACCACCACCTACTGCACTCCTTCAAGCTGGACCACCACAGGCTGCACCCCTTCAAGCTGGACCACCACAGGCTGCACCACTTCAAGCTGGACCACCACAAGCTGCACCTCCCCAGTACAGTGGCTGGATGCAACAGGAGGAGAGGTGGACCCATCCAGCCACCTCCACCAGCTACTACCCTCCATCAGCAGCACCACCACCGCCAGGGAGGCAATGGCTGCCAGGGACAGTGGCCAACACCCAATATGGGCCATATGCCTCCCAGTTAAACCCACCCTCCTGGATGGCTCCACAGCATGCCCCAAGGTATGATCCCAGGTGGGGTCCAAGCACCTATCAGTGGCCACCATATGACCCATGTCCACTGGACTACCCACACCTGGGTCTGATTGGTGAGCCCCAGCGCCCCGTACCCAGAGACATTTTCACACCTCCACCAGCACACACATCATTGGGCAGCTCGGAGTCACTAGATGTGGTGGGCATATGCCCATCATCTGCACCAGCCACTCCAACAGCTGTCACAGCAGCCACAGCACCTCCAGCAGCACCAGAGCAAACAGCACCCTCAGCACCAGAGCAAACAGCACCTCCAGCAGCACCAGAGCAAACAGCACCCTCAGCAGCAGAGGAAACAGCAGCACCAGTGACACCGGCCACATCCACCTCCAGCACCGCACGCCTCACAGGGATGGAGGCGAAGTGTATGGCCCTGCAGAGGAGACTACTCCGGTCGAGCAGGAGTACTGACAACAACATTACAAGGAGCAGGAGGCAATCCAGAAGGAACACTGCAGAATTGGAGAGCAGGATCCAAGGCTTGGAGTCGGAGGTGGCCAGGGGGAACACACTACTCCAGCAGCTCAGGACTGGTGTGATGGACATGTTAACACAGGTCCTTGTGGACTTGAGGGAGATAAATCGCAGGGAGAACCTGAGGATGGAGAGGGAGAACTTGCGTTCCACTGAGGGGTCTACTGCAACCACCACCCCCTCCAGTGTTACTCCTGAAGCCACACCTAGGGGGCAGAGGATTACCAGGAGTTCAACAAGGGCATCCACCTCTGACACCCAGGCTAAGGCCCCCCACCCAAAAAGGAAAAAATGAAAGGCCCAACCTGTCAACTTTCCCCTCAATAAAAAAAACTTTTTTTTTGTATTCCTGTCTGAGCTGTTGTGTCTTCAGTTATGGATTGGGTGGCAGGGTTGTCTCCAATGCATTGCCATACAATGCAGTGAACACAACCTCTGCCTGGGTGAAATGTTAGTGGGATGCTACAACATGGGTTCACACACACACCGTTGTACAAATTCAACTTGTAATACATCCCTGGAGCCATATTACACCACTGTGTTATATGGCGGTGTTGTGTGTTGAATTTGAACAACAAAACATACCCCTTAGCACAACAAATTGTACAACACTGAACATTTGTCTACATCATATGTTGTGTTTAACCCTTTGAGTGCCAGAGTGGTAGGCAACGCATTGTAAAGAAATGCGTTGGGGACCACTCTTGCACTCAGTGGGTTAATGGGATAACCAGACAAACAGCTCTGTGACTTAGCAGGGACATTATAAGCAGGATAGATAAATGGGACATGTATCCATATTGTGTTGGATTCACACACTCATTGTGCAACTGACTTACTGGGGAAGCCAATGTTTTTAACCTAGGATTTCAATGTGTAGCACACACATTGATATCCTGGGGTGAGCATTGGGGTCTCCAGTAAGTTGAGTTGCTGTTTCCCTAAGGGTGTAACAGACTTCACCAGTGATAACACATGTCCACTTAGTCTGGTTGTTCGTTAGCCCATGTACTGAGATATGTCAAAGTGGAGCAAAATCTCAGAACATGGATTATACTGAGCAATACAGATACTGTGGACAGGTATTCACTGTGGAAGTATGTCCCCTGTATCGCCTCTTCATCACTCCCACAACACATTGGTGCATCACTGCCACCATCATCTGTTTGCATGGATACATCACAGAGTCCACTCACTGGCAAACAAGTGGTGGACTCCTGTGATGTGGGTGATGCCTTTCCATGTATGGGGGATACTCTACCCCAGGTGTGGTAACACATTGACAAATGTGTTCTCAAATATATCCTCCTACAGACACAGATAGAATGGTGATGGTTCATCTTTATTGTGTCTCAAAGTACATTAGAATGTACATGTGTTTTGTGTGTGTATTGCCTATATGCATTGAACACCTGTATGAGAACACTAAATGTACTTTGAAACTAAATCGTAATACTTCAGTAACACTGATGCCCTGCTCATGTGTTGTCCACAATGTTTGACAACTCTGTAGCTGAGCATCCTAACTGTACAGGTTAAAACACTCAAGAATTAGTGTTTTCTGTGTCTATATGAGAATGTTCCAGTAGAGGTTTGTGTGAACCTCAGGTCAAACTTTGCATCACCAACAACATCACCATAAACAGCAAGGGGTGATCTTCATGAAGGTGTTGTCAAGACATCAATCCAGTCACATGGAAGATCTTCAGTTCAAGGATGGATCATGTTACGGATGCCTGTGGGACAAGAGGACAGGATTTGGAGCAGTAGACCTGAACTGATCATCAAGCAACAACAATTTATTCTTTTTAATCCCCTCAGTTTTCACAGTTACAGGTGAGTACACAAACCATTGCTTGACAATGTGTTGTGTACTCATCTGTAACCAATTCTGTGGGTAACTAAGGACATGTGCACCAGCCCTATGGATATGTGCCCCTGACATGTATACACACATTAACAAGTGTTCTGAGAGCTCCATGGAAGTAATGACATTGTGCTGCCACTGTGAAAGTGACAGTGGCAGCCCAATGTCATTTGTTCCATGGAACTGTTAGGACACATTTGTTGATGTGCGTATTCATGTCAGGGGCACATATGTCTGCACACTCACAGGTCAGCACGGAGTCCCTGGTAATCTGATCTACGTCTCATGACCTCTACATTGTGTGACAATACCACTGTACATCCACCCCTGTGCTGCTCTTCTCAGCTGTAGCACAGTACAGGTCCCATATTGAGTCTAATGTCCCTTTAACCCCTGATGTGCCTGAGTATTATCCAATGCATATCATTAGATAATACTCTTTCACTACTGGGCTAGCATGGTTGTTCAGGCTATAATCATGGCATATCCAGTTAGTTGCTGTCAATCAAGCCCTGTAAGGTGATGAACATGGGTAATATGTTGTACCTTGTTTCTCCTGGGGGTGTGCGTGATATCCTTGGGGTCTGTATGTCAACGTGGAGAGTGGAATGGAGGATGGTTTTTGAGTCCACACACACAATTTGCCACGTCCACTTCCAGTGCAGTGCTGTGTCACTGTTCCTGTGGGGTAAGACAGAACAAAATGTGCAGTGTGGTTAGTGTCACAGGACTGATGGGGGACTTGCATGGATTGTTTGCATGCGTGTGTTATACTCACAGGTGAATTGTTCCGTGATGAGCCTGTCTCTGATCTGTGCCCCTCTCATGGTCTCCTCCACATGCCCGATGTCCATGGGCACTTCCTATATGGGGGGGTCTAGGATGTTCTCCAGCAGCCTGGTGTCCACTGCGATGTTGTGCAGTATTGTACACGCCACAATGATGTCACACACCTTAGCCGGTGCATACTGCAGTGCTCCCCCAGAGTGGTCCAGACATCGGAATCTTGACTTGAGGAGGCCAAATGTTCGCTCAATGGCATTCCTCATTCTGGCATGAGCCTGGTTGTACCTTTCCTGGGCATGTGTTTGGGGATTGGCCACAGGGGTCAGTAGCCAGGACTTGCATCCATAGCCAGCATCACCTGTGTAATGTGAGTGACATGGTGAGACAGGGAGCACATGTTGTGTGAATGATGTTTTGTGTGGTGGACGTAGTAGCTGTGGGTCAGGTGCATGCTGAGCAGCGTGGTGTGTACGCCTGTGTATGTGGTGTGATTTTGTTTTGTGAACTCACCCACTAGCCATCCCCCTGTAAAGGTTCCATTCTCAAAATCTCTGTGTACTGAGGAGTTTTGTAGAATGTATGCATCATGTGAGCTGCCAGGATATTTTGCACAGACATTCATGATCCTCATGTTGATGTCACACACCATCTGCACGTTGATGGAGTGGAAGTTCTTCCTGTTGATGAATAGCTGTGCTTCACGTGCTGGGGCCTTAATCCGGACATGGGTGCAATCTATAGCACCCATGACCCTGGGCATGCCTCCCCTTGCGTAAAAGGCCTGCTTGATGTGGATCCAGTCCATGTTGGTGGTGGGAAAATGTATATAGGTACTGGCCTTGCTTTTGAGGGCTGGCAGGACCTGGGCCAGCACTCTGGAGAATGTGGCCTGTGACATGCCAGATGCGTAACCCTCAGTGGACTGGAAGGCCCCGCTTTCCATGAAGTGTATGGCACAGAGTAGTTTCTGCAGGCCAGTTAGGGCATGGTTGTGGATGTAGATGGGATCCACCTGCTCCTTGATGACCTCATACAAGGCAATGATGCTGTCAGGCCTCAACCTGTAGCGATCAATTACCTCGTCATCAGTCATTCCAAAGAGGGTGACCCTTGGGCGGTATACCCTGGGCCTTGGTGGTTGTCTATACATCCTCTGCCCTCCATGTGGGGATTGACTCCTGTGTGGCTGCTGAGCCAGAGCCTCCTCACTTGCAACAGGTGAAGGCTGTTGATGAGGCGTGCTTGGACATTGCTGATGTTCCCTAGCTCTCTCCCTTGCATGCCTTCTCCGCAGTCTTCGCAACAATATGTAACCCAACATACTGTTTGCTCTCTCTATCTGTCTCTATCTGTCTCTCTCTCTCTACCTCTCTCTCTCTCTCTCTCTATCTCTCTCTATCTCCCTCCCTGAGTGGAAAACAAGCCACAAGTGAGTGTGTTGAGTTGTCCCTTTAAGTACTTGCTAGGGCGTTGTGTAGGTGTGGTGATGAGGTGAGTGCTAACCAATGGTGTGTTGTTTTTGTCCATGTAAGTGTTTGCAGGTGTGTGTGTGTTATAAGATGTGGTGTGTTGTGCTAGTTACGTGTGTGCCATTTGCGGGCGTGCAGTTGTGGGGTGCAGGTCGCGTGTTGATGTTGCCCAGGTGAGCTTGTATTTGCAGGTGTCCGCTTTGTGTGATAACCCCCATTGTTCAGTGCCATGCTGTGTTGTTGTTTTTTTGTGTGTCGTTGTCCCTGTGGTGTTGGTTGTTGTTGTGTGTGGAGTTATTTGTGTTGTGTGTGCATGTTTTTGTGTTGTTTTGGCATTGCATGGGTTAATTTTTCCATTTACATGGTTGTGTGGTAAGCATTTTGTGTATTTTCCTATGTAACGGGTGTTTTGTTTGGCCCGTTAAGTGTCTAACGTGTGAGAAAAGTGGGTCTTAACTTTTAGCCGTTAGGTGTGTATTTTTTTCAGCCGTTATCAGTACCGCAAGCCTTTGAATAGCTCTGGGGTATGTTGTTCCTTGCGTCTCAATGCACGTAAGTGCATCGGCCGTTAGGATTCTGCAACTGCCGTTAGCTGTTCTTTAGATGGATCTTTGAATTGCAACATGACACTTAACGCACCCGTTAGTGATTTTTTTTACTAACGGCTGCCTTTAAATCGAGCCCTAGGTCTGGTATTAGCTGTATTCAATGCCATGAGCAATTTCTTAAATCATTTAGGAAGGACTGAAGATTAAAATTTCTAAATGATCTCATGAGTATGACTTTGGAACATGACTTGACTGGTTTTATTTTGCGGACACAGTAAACTATGGAGTGATCGCTAAACACGTTTGCTAGTACACCTAAATCTTGGATTCTGCTTGTGCAGGATGAAAGAATCCATATTAGCAGAGTATGGTTGGATGTTTTAAGATTTATGCGAGTAGGGGAGGATATTAGTTGTGATAAGTTCAATGTTTTAAACAACGAACAAAATTTTTCATTCCTGGAGTCTAGCCAATTAATATTAAAGTCTCCAAGAACCATCTGTAGATGCCAACAATTATGATTTGTTTTGAGTATGGAAGACAAATTTTGCCAGCAATGTATTCATAAGAATCAGTGTTATGAGAGTCATTTAGAAGTGTAAAGTTTACTGATTCCTGTATGTATATGATTACCCCTCCTCCTCGCTTTGCACAGTCTTTTCTAAAGCATGAGTATCCATCTATGGCAACAGCAGTATCAGGTATTTTTGGGGATAACCAGGATTCAGTAAGAATAAGAATTTTAGGTTTGTATGCCTAACACCATTATCACGGTAGCGTGCTATTTGTATCTGCAGCGAAATTATTATTTCCTGATTTCTCTGTCTCTTTCTTATTGGGCGCGTAACTCTGCCTAGGGCCAGCCTTCTTATACTCTGTCATGTCGTTACAAAGACGCCCTTTTGTGGTGTTCCTTGCCTGATGTTGGTTCCCGTATGCTCCTTCCGTGTATGACTTGGCCTGCTTGAATTTGTTCCGGTTTTCCCATTGCTGCACGTTGCTGACTGATCCAGCTGAAGAACCCGCTCCGTTGCTGACCCGGCTGAAGATCCTGCTCCGTTGCTGACTGATCCGGCTGAGAACCTGCTCTGTTGCTGACTGATCTGGCTGAGAACCCGCTCCATTGCTGACTGATCCGGCTGAAGAACCCTCTCCGTTGCTGTCTGGTCCAGCTGAAGAACCCACTCCGTTGCTGTCTGATCCGGATGAAGAACCCGCTCCGTTGCTGACTGATCTGGCTGAGAACCCACTCCGTTGCTGACTAATTTGGCTGACTACCCGCTACGCTGCTGACCGCTTTTGGCTGACTACCCGCTACGCTGCTGACCGCTTTGTGGCTGACAACCCACTCCATTGTTGCCTAGTACCGGTTGTTGCCTTCCTCCTAGGTCTGAGCACCCGCTCTGTACCGCTCGGTTGCGGACAGTGCCTGGCTGAACCCTTAGCTTCCCTTCCGGTTGCGTACGTTGTCTGTGCGCTGTGTAGCACGTTCTTTGCTTGCCGACCTTAGGCTGAGCGTATTGCTCTAGCCTCTTACACTGGTTAACCACCTCAGGCGGTGTGCACATTTGGGGTACCGGCTCAGTACTGTCAGTTGCTGGCTGTGTTACTCTTGTTTGTCTCGTGTCTGTTCTCGTTACCTAGCTGGGCTCACTCCCGGTAGGGAGTCGCAGACCATTCCTGTGCATCTCCACTAGACCCTGCATCTGTCTTGTACTTCTAGTCTGGGTTAGTGCTCCGTTGCATTCTACTGTAGCCTTTGGCTCAGGAGCCAGCTGTTGTGCAATATTTTACACTCACTGCGCTGGACACTTGTTGCCACTCTGTTGCGCTGCCTTGATCCACCCCTAGCGTTCTAGGGTTTCTCTTACCAGTGACGTATGCCTCGCTCCTATGTCCTTCCTTAATTGCTAGGGTCAGAGTTGCCTCTATCTTGCGTTCAGTGTCTCCCAGGCGTCTGGGACAGTTGCCCGTCTATACACTTAGGACTCCGTGTCCTAGTTACTGCTGCCGGTCTCTGAGTCGTTTGCCTCCTTTGACCCTGGTCCTTGGGGGCTATTTGCCAACATTCTCGGGTTGCCAAGGCATGGGTTCAGTTTGGTCAACAGTGCCTCCAGTTGGCCTGGCCCAGATCAGAATCTTCATCTGTCTTCTACTGCTTATATTCTCACTCATTTTAGACTTATTGCACATTTGTGTCCCGTTGTATGAAACTGTGTGCTAATTTACTGTATGCTCCTCACCATTAATAAAGTTAATTTTAAACATATTATACTGGTCTGAGTGTTCATCAAAAAACCATGACAGTACGAAAGGGCCAATGACCTCAGACAATCCTGGTGAAGGACGCTCCGTGAATATCCATTGGAGAATGGATATGTACGAACAAAGACTCGATCAGTTGTCAGTGGCTGTGCAGACCATTTTGTAGCGTATGGCACATCTGGACAAACCTGCTCCAACCTCTGTGGCTACCACAGTTCAAGTACCGATGGTCCAAGCTTCCAGTGCGAATCCACCATTCAAGGGGCTAGTAGCCACCGCTCCTATGCCACTAAGATACAATGGGGAACCTACCTTATGTAGAGGTTTTCTCAATCAGCTTGAAATTTTTTTCGAGCTAACGCCCCATGCTTTTCCTACCGAGAGAAATAAGATCGGATTTATAATCTTGTTATTGACGGGCAGAGCCTTAGCCTGGGCAAACCCAATTTGTGAGACAGCAAAACCAATTACGGCCAACTACGGTGAATTTGTGAGGGCCTTCCGCAGTGTGTTCAAGGTTCCGGGACGCAACAATAATGAGTATTCGACAGGGCAATTGTACTGTTGTGGATTTTTCCATCGAATTCCACACTCTAACAGCTGAGGTGGGATGGAACGAGGAGGCTCTTGTAGCTGCGTTTTGCATAAGGTCTTAATGAGCGAATCAAAGACGAGATAGCTGCTCGTGAATTGCCCGATACCGTGGACAAATTTATTGATTTTGTGAACCTCATCGATACACGTATGAGAGAGAGGACGCAGGGTAGGGACCGTAAACCGAGGCTTTCCGCAGGACAGTGGCCCAGGAGTGAACTCCCACCCTTGCCTCCCTCTCCTCCCACACCCCCAGTGCATACCGAACCTACTGAACCTATGCAGGTGGGATTTACTAGGCTAACAAGGGAGGAAAGATCATTTTGCCGCAAAAACGGGTTGTGTCTTTACTGTGGGAAAAAAGGACACCTGTTGTGCAATTGCCCGGTACGGCCGGAAAACACGCACCTAGGATTCCTTAGGGGACAGGTCCTAGGTGGTGTGCAGCAGTCCCCAGACGAGGCTCCTACCAAACCAGTGGTTGATGTGGTAATTTCCTGCTCCAGTTCCTCCTTTACTACATCAGCTCTGATTGATTCTGGAGCAGCAGTATATTTTATGGACAAGGAGTTTGCCGCATTGCATAATATTCCTTTGGTTCAGCTGGTCAATCCAATGCTCATTGAGGCCATCGACGGGCGACCCTTGGTGCCTCCTCAGGTTACTCACGAAACTTGTTCTCTTTCTGTGCAGACTGGGGCCTTCCATTTCAAGTCCTTATCCTTTCAGATTATACAGTCACCACATTATGCGGTCATTCTAGGCTTCCCATGGCTGCGGATGCACAATCCTAGAATAGACTGGGAGTCTTGTGAAATATTGGGCTGGTCTGAGTATTGTTTGGGTCATTGTCTACGTCAGCCTACTAGAATTTTATGTACTTCTCCCTCTTTGACGCAGGAATATCAGTCATTCAGCTACGTGTTTAGCAAGGGAGAGGCCAGCACTTTGCCTCCGCATAGGGCGTATGAGTGTGCGATTGATATGGCGCCTGGTGTTGTGCCCCCGAGGGGGAGAACTTATCCTCTCTCCTGCGAGGAAAATAGGGCCATGGAAGATTATATAGTTGACGCTCTACAAAGTGGCATTATTTGCAGATCATCATTGCCCGCGGGGGCTGGATTCTTCTTTGTGAAAAAGAAGTCTGGAGAGTTAAGGCCCTGTATTGACTATTGGGGACTCAATAAGCTGATGATCAAAAGCGCGTACCCTATTCCACTCATCACCGAGCTGTTCGACCGCCTCAAGGGCGCTACCATTTTTACTAAATTGGATTTGAGAGCTGCATATAATCTGGTCCGCATTAAAGAAGGTGATGAGTGGAAGACCACTTTTAATACTCACACTGGGCATTACAAATACTTGGTAATGCCATTTAGACTGTGCAGTGCACCAGCGTTTTTTCAAGAATTTATCAACGACGTGCTCCGAGATTTGTTGATGTCCTATGTAGTAGTCTATCTAGACGATATTTTAATTTACTCTCGTGCACTGTACTACACTGTATTGCACTGGCTACGTCCAAAGGGCCTGAAAGCCATCCAGAGGTTTCTCGGCTTCGCCAATTATTATCGAAAGTTCATTCGTGATTTCTCCAGGATTGTCAAACCCCTCACGGACCTGACACATAAGGGGGCTAAGATTTCCGATTAATCGGAGGAAGCCGAGAGAGCCTTTGAGACACTAAAAACTGCATTTGCCTCTGCACCTGTGCTATCCCACCCCAAAACAGAGCTACCTTTTACCTTGGAAATGGATGCGTCCGATACAGGTGTGGGGGCTGTACCTTCTCAAAGATCTGGTCTTTGTCAGATGCTAAAACCATGTGTTTTTTTTTCCAAAAAGCTGACTAAAGCACAGTCTGTGTACGAGATCGGGGATCGCGAATTATTGGCCATCATACTGGCCTTACGTGAATGGAATCACTTGTTGGAAGGCACTAGGGTGCCAATTCTTATTTTGACCGATCACAAAAATTTGTTGTACCTGACAAACTGTCCAGGCAGCATGGGCCGGAGATGGAATCTGATGCACAGCCAGAACCAATTATTCCCCAAGACCGCATCTTAGCTACCTTACGGACCAGCATTACGTCTACTCTTGGTCAAGAGATATTGGCATCTCATGCTGAGTCCCCTCCGGAAAAGCCTATGGGCAAATGCTTTGTGGCCGAACCTTTTTGCCCCAAACTACTTGAAACCTATGACACCTCCCGGGCTGCAGGTCATGTGGGCTGAAATCAACTATTCTGGTCGCTATCTCGAATATTCTGGTGGCCCACTTTAAGAATCGATTGCGCCAACTTCACTGCCGCTTGTACAGTATGTGCTCGATCAAAAGCTCCTAGACATCTGCCTGTGGGTCTTTTACAGCCCGTTCCTAATGGTGATCCACAGTGGTCTCATGTCAATATAGATTTTTTTTTTTTGGGTACGTTGCCGGCCTCTGGTGACTACACGTATATTTTGATGGTGGTAGACAGGTTTTCTAAAATGGTCCATTTTGTGCCTCTCCATGGGTTGACTTCTGCCAAGGAGTTGGCGATCGTATTTGCCAGGGAGATATTCAGACTCCATAGTGTGCCAAAGGTGCTTGTATCGGACCGTGGCAGTCAATTTATATCCAGATTTTGGAAGGCTTTTTGTACCCAGATGGGTATTCAATTGTCTAATTCGTCGGCTTACCACCCACAGACAAATGGAGCCGCAGAGTGCGCAAATCAAGGGCTCGAACAGTTCATTCGTTGCTTTGTGTCCAACCACCATGATAACTGGGCTGAGTTATTACCATGGGCTGAGTTCGCCAGGAACTGTGCCATCAATACCTCATCCGGGAGCTCACCCTTTCTTGTCAACTATGGGTTTCAACCATCCTTGCTCCCGGATTCTTTCCAGGCACAGCAGATGCCAGCCCTGGACGAACATATCCGGCAATTTCACTCCATTTGGGTGCAGGTGCAGACCTCACTTTGGGAGTCATTCCAACGTTATCAACAGCATGCGAATAACAGGAGGTTGCCAGCTCCTGTTTTTCAAGTTGGAGATCGTGTATGGCTTTCATCTAGAAACCTGAATTTGCAGACACCATGCAATAAGTTCGCTCCACATTTTGTGAGGCAATTCAAAGTCCTCAGACGGGTAAACCCGGTGTCATACGCTCTGGAATAACCCGCAAGCATGCAAATCCATAATGTCTTTCATGTATCTTTACTCAAACCTCTAGTATGTAACCGATACACTTCGGCTCCGGTGGTTCCTGGACTGGTCCGTATTCAGAACCACTATGAATATGAGGTGCAAAGTAGTCTAGACTCTCGCAGGGGGCGTGGTCAACTTCAATACCTGGTTCATTGGAAGGGCTATGGACCAGAGGAGCGTTCCTGAGTCAAGCATTTTGATATTCATGCACCAGTATTGTTACGCCAATTTCATCCTAAGTTCCCCTCCAAGCCTGGTCCTCCTCCGCGGGTAGGGGGTCTTTGAGAGGGGGGTACTATCACAGTAGCGTGCTATTTGTATCTGCAGCGACATTATTACTTCCTGGTTTTGCTGTCTCTTTCTTATTGGGCGCTGCTACGTAACTCCGCCCAGGACCAGCCGACTTATTGTCACGGTTTGTTTTGACTCTCAGACACAGAGTTAGATAAAAATCAAACTTTATTGAAAAGTTTAATGGGAACCCTCACGGGTCCTGAACATACACATATATCACATGTACATAATGGATTCAAACAGTAGTATTTGCAAGATACAGCATGGTAGGCTCTACTGGCCTTGCCAATATACCAGGCAAGGCAGCCTAGAGGGCAACACGACAATCTAACTGTGGCTCTACCGGCCTTGCCAATATACCGGGCAAGGCAGCCTGGAGGGTTACACGAAAGTCTGAATGTGGCTCTACCGGCCTTGCCAATATACTGGGCAAGGCAGCCTGGAAGATGGCACAGTGGAATGGAGACAGGCTCTACCAGCCTTGCCAATATACCAGGCAAGGCAGCCTGGAGGGTAACAATCGATCTGAATAAGGCTCTACCGGCCTTGCCAATATACCGGGCAAGGCAGCCAGGAGGACAGAAGGACAGCTCCACAAATGCTGAGTAGATGGAACAGCAGCATAAGATGAAATAGTGGAGCAAACCAGTCTCACAACCAGGGAAACCAAACCGGTTCAATAATGGAGGCAGCAGCAACCGGTGACTGAAGGATTAACCAGTACCGCACTGGACAACAGATAGCAAACCGGTTCTATATAGATGGATCAGCAACCGGTAATGTGGAGTAAACCAGTAACGTGTATAGGAACAACAATAACGTCTAACCGGTTCTATACTAGCGAATCAGCAACCGGTGATTGTGAAGTAAACCAGTACCACGTACTGGAAGACAGGAATGCCCAACCGTTTCTATAAGCGGAATCAGCAACCAGTTAATGTGGAGTAAACCAGTATGGAGTATAGGACAACAATAGCGTCTAACTGGTTCTATACTAGCGAATCAGCAACCGGTGATTGTGAAGTAAACCAGTACCACGTACTGGAAGACAGGAATGCCCAACCGTTTCTATAAGCGGAATCAGCAACCAGTTAATGTGGAGTAAACCAGTATGGAGTATAGGACAACAATAGCGTCTAACTGGTTCTATACTAGCGAATCAGCAACCGGTGAATGTGAAGTAAACCAGTACTACGTACTGTACGACAGGAACGCCCAGCCGGTTCTATAAGCGGAATCAGCAACCGGTAGATGAGGATAAACCAGTATCGTGTACTGGACTACAGGGACGCCCAACCGGTTCTATACAGCGAGATTAGCAACCGGTAACTGTGGAGTAAACCAGAATCGTGTATAGGACAACAGGAATGCCCAACCGGTTCTATGCAGCGGGATCAGCAACCGGTTAATGTGGATTAAACCAGTACCGCGTACTGGACTACAGGGACGCCCAACTGGTTCTATACAGCGAGATTAGCAACTGGTGAATGTGGAGTAAACCAGTACCGCGTACTGGACAACAAAGAAGCCCAACCGGTTCTATACAGCCAGATTAGCAACCGGTGAATGTGGAGTAAACCAGTACCGCGTATTGGACAACAATGAAGCCCAACCAGTTCTATACAGTGGAATCAGCAACCGGTGAATGTGGAGTAAACCAGTACTGCGTACTGGACAACTGTGAAGCCCAACCGGTTCTATACAGCGGAATCAGCAACCGGTGAATGTGGAGCAAACCAGTGATCAGAATGTCGCACAGGGGACCCAGCAGCCAGATGATGACAGTGAGGATACAGCAGTAGGAACAGCAGACCAGCCAGGACGACCACTGGAACGACAGGACTGCCAACCAGGTCAGGAACGGAGGAGGAACAACAGCAGCATGGGATCAGGAACGGAAGCAGGAACGGCAGCCCAACCGGATCTGGAACGGAGGCAGGAACCAGGCAGGAGAGGCACTGACTACTGGAGGACGCTGACAATGGTAGCAGAGCGAAACAGGCCCAAGGAACAGGTCCAGGTACAGGCAGGTGACTGCTGACATAGAAACACCACGAAAGGGCAACCAAAGGGTGCCTCAGCCCAGTCTATATAGGCAATACTGGGCGGGCAAAAGACAGGCAGCCAAAGGAGAGTACACACACACCTGACTGACAGCAGAAGTCAGCAATCACGGACACCGTGATACCCGCTCCATTGCTGACTGATCCGGTTGAAAAACACGCTCCGTTGCTGACTGATATGGCCGAGAACCCGCTCCGTTGCTGACTGATTTGGCTGACTAACCGCTACGCTGCTGACTGCTTTTGGCTGACTACCCCCTACGCTGCTGACTGCTTTTGACCGACTACCTGCTCCATTGTTGCCTAGTACCGGTTGTTGCCTTCCTCCTAGGTCTGAGCACCCGCTCTGTACCGCTGGGTTGTGGACAGTGCCTGGCTGAACCCTTAGCTTCCCTTCCGGTTGTGTCCATTGTCTGTGCGCTGCGTAGTGCATTCTTTGCTTGCCGACCTTAGTCTGAGCGTACTGCTCTAGCCGCTTACACTGGTTAACTGCCTCAGGCGGTGTGCACATTCGGGGTACCGGCTCAGTACTGTCAGTAGCTGGCTGTGTTACTCTCGTTCGTCTCATGTCCGTTCTCATTACCTAGCTGGGCTTACTCCCGGTAGGGAGTCGCAGACCTTTCCTGTGCATCTCCACTAGACCCTGCATCCGTCTTGTGCCTCTAGTCTGAGTCAGTGCTTCTTTGCGTTCTGCTGTAGCCTTTGGCTCAGGGGCCAGCTGTTGCATGATATTCTACACTCACTGCGCTGGACACTTGTTGCCACGCTGTTGCGCTGCCTTGATCCACCCCTAGCATTCTAGGGTTTGTCTTACCAGTGAAGGTTGCCTCGCTCCTATGTCCTACCCTAGTTTCTAGGGTCAGAGTTGCCTCTATCTTGGGTTCAGTGTCTCCCAGGCGTCTGGGACAGTTGCCAGTCCATACACTTAGGGCTCCGTGTCCTAGTTACTGCTGCCAGTCTCTGATTTGTTTGCCTCCTTTGACACTGGTCCTTGGGGGCTAGTTGCCTACATTCTCAGGTTGCCAAGGCGTGGGTTCAGTTTGGTCAACAGTGCCTCCAGTTGGCTTGGCCCAGATCAGAATCTTCATCTGTCTACTACAGCCTATATTCTTACTCGTTTTAGACTTATTGCACATTTGTGTTCTGTTGTATGAAACTGTGTGCTAATTTTCTGTATGCTCCTCACCATTAATAAAGTTAATTTTAAACCTATTATACTGGTCTGAGTGTTCATCAAAAACCGTGACAACCATGCTTTTAGTTCATCCATTTTGGGCAGTATACTGCGTATGTTGCAGTGCACAAAAGACAGACTCTTTTTAAAGGGGAGGTTGCCATTTATTGCTATTTGAGGGCCAGGGTTGGTTTCTATGTCATTTGCCAAGGCAAGTAATAGAATGTATAAAAATTTAGTGATTTGTTTTCTGTGAGCATATAGTGAGAGGGTGTGTCTGATGCTATAATTACTGGGGGTGGGTGAGCTTGTTTTTAATACTCTCCACCAGCATTCAGAGGGAAGTGTACATGTATGTAGAAGTCCATGGTGTATTAATATGGTATGGTGCAGGTGCGGGGCATGGCTGCAGGGATAAGAGGAAATCTGTATTAATAGTGGAATGGTTAGTACAGATACAAGTAATATGTTCATGTTGTCATGCATATGACAAGGCTTGCAGGGTACATACAGGTAGACAAACCAGCTGAGATTAAAAATTAAATTAATATTACAAGTATAAATGTATCTATTTTCTCCAGTCCCTCTTTATTCCTTTTTGTTTTCTTGCCTGGGTTAATCAGTGGATGTGCTGCAGCAGCTGTCTTTCTTTCCTGTCCAACTCTCTTGTATAACTCTCCATACTTCAATATGGTTGTAATACCCCTGGCAAATGCCAACCCTAACTGGGCTCTAAATATATACTAGATGGAGCCCCTAGGAAGACTGACTGACTGACTGAGGGAATTCCAAATTACAAAATGTTTTGCACTGGACTCGCCCTGAGTGCAATCAGCTGTGACACCATTAAAACATCTGATAAGGAGCAGACACAGAGATATAGGAGAGGGATGGGGGAGGTAAGCAATATGGAGACTGGAAAAGGGCTAATTGTTAGTACATACCACACAAGGAGTTAAAATTGTAAGGGGAGACTGCATGAGAATTGCTCTTCCACACAACAGGACTGGCTAGTACATACCACACAAGGGGTTAAAATTGTATAAAGTATAAGTACAATGTATAAATATCTGGCACACTAATACATAGTTTAACCCCTTGAGTGCTCTGAGGGGTACGCAACGCATTGCAAAGCAATGCGTTGTGTACCTCTTTGGGGCGCAAAAGGGTTAAAGTATGCAGTAGTGTGATGTGTCTGTAATATACAAAATGCCCCCATGAATAGTAAATATGTCCAAGGTAATCCAATTACATCGTATTCCCAGATATTTATACATTGTACTTATACTTGTCTTTTTGTTTTTACTGCAAGAAGATTGAAGAGAAGGACTGAAGAGGACCAGGAAGCTGAGGACTCCGCTGGACATCAAGATTAATAGTAAGTGTTACTTGTAATTTGATGTTTTTTTAACTTAGTCGGGTTAACCCTATGAATGCCAGCGGGATAATTATACCCCACTGACGCTCATAAGGTTAATTCTACTAACGTCTGACACATTTTTCATACTTTGCATGTATTGATATGGGGCTTAGACCCCAATATAAATATAGGCACTGAGGACTTTTTTTTTTTTAATTCAAGCTTCTGCATCGGATGTTTAAACAGCCGATAAGGGACTCAAGTTAAGAAAAAAAAAAAAAGTAGGTGTTAACTTTCCTGTGATAACTTGAGTCCCATATCGGGATTTCATGGCTAACACAGACATTTGAATTGCAATTTAAGGTGTTTTCATAATTTTTTATGGCTGAAAACACCTCTTAACTTTAATACCCGACAGCTCTTTTTTGCCGGTATTTTTTTCACAGCAGGCGTCGGCAGAAAAAAACAGCCATCTCCAACATTTGGATTGAGCCCTACATCTCTACAGAAGGAAAAGAGAGACTGTTGCAATTATTTCCTATTACATAGTAACATGTTAACATAGTTGATGAGGCTGAAAAAAAGACATTTGTCCATCAAGTCCAGCCCATTCCAAAACCACACCTGTTGATCCAGAGGAAATAAAAAAAAAACCCTCTGGAGCAATTTCTAATTTAGCCCCAAGTGGGTAAAAAAAATTCCTTTCTGACTCCAAATGGCAGTCAGATATTTCCCTGGATCAACATCTTATCTGCTTTGAAGCCATCTGTCATAATTTTCAATATTGTTCTGTGCTAGATAGGCATCCATTGCTTTTTTGAAAGCAGTTGCATTATCTGCAAGTACAACATGCAGAGGCAAAGAATTCCATAGCTTTACTACCCGTACTGTAAAGAATCCCTGCCTTTGTTTTAGTCGAAAGTACCTTTCCTAAAGTTTTAATGGATGACCTCTTGTTCTTAGCTCAGCTCTTTTCATAAATAATTAATTTTGTAGATAATTCTCTCGGTTCTTACATAGCATGAGGCATTCTGCCCAACCCTTGGTGCAAGGGCACAGAGTGGTCATGCACACAGAAACAGTTCTTTGGTCTTACCTGGTCTCATTTTAGCATGGAATTGTAAACCTGAGACCCTTAATTGTTGGACTACAATTCCCAACAAAAGCTGGAAGGCCTCAGGTTGCCTACTCTGTCTTAATGTCTTTACATGCAGACTGTGTAACCACCTCAAATGTTCGCTGGGTGTAAACTAAAAATGAAAGGGACAATAACACCTCTTACAGTCTTTTGCTTATGCAATTTCAGTGTTTTACTTGAAAACAAGAGAACTCAATGTATTCTTCCTGCTAAAACATTTTCTAAACAAATTGTATTAGGCGTTTAAATGTATTAGGAAAATCACTGTGTTGGGAATCCCAAGCATGTATGTTATTTCTGCATTGACAAATGTCTGTTGTACCAGTTTCTAGGACTCTAGTATGTACACAAAACAACACTTTTGAACACAAATAGCACTTCATTAATACGGAATGAACCATACTTTTCCATGGGCACCTTTAAGCACATGCCTACTGATTTCATTTTTTGCATAGTTGCATGATAAGGTGAGGCCACATATTTCAAGTATGCAGCAAAGAGCACATTAATCAACGTTATTATCTGTGAAACACTGGAAAGTGAAATGCTTTTGAGTTCACCCTGAATTGACCCTTTGAATGCGAAAATGTGCACAGCCTTGCAGAGAATTTTTTTTATTACTTATTTATTTAGACATTGTTTGAACAGGAAAAATACAATGAGATTTCTCTAGTTTCAAGTTTGTCCTGGAAAGCAAAGAGCTGCAAATTTACTCAAATAGAGAAACATTATGTATACACACAAAAACATACATACTAAAAATTTATGTAGAGTTAGATTTTGTTTCTAGCTGTAAAGTAATTTGTAGGGATTTTTGATTGGGAGAAGATCTGATTTTTTTCAGAGAGATTTTTCCAGACTTTTGGCTCTCTGAAGAAGAAGGCAGATCGACCTGCTTCTTTTAGTGTAGTATACTCCATGGGCAGAGATTCACTAATCGGTGATAAAGATGTGATTGGGTAGAGATGACTTCTCCAGTTTATCACGTCTCTGGTTCCTATGTTATTCTATAGAGCCTATTCACTAAGATCTCCAGAGTTGAAGAAATCTTAGTGCATAGCCGCCATAGAATAACATAAGAATAGGAGAAGTGATAAACTGGAGAAATCATCTCCACTTTTTCACCCCTTTATCACCCCTTTATCACCCCTTTATCACCACTTAGTGAATTTCCCCTCCAGAATTGTTAGCAGTGGAGTGGAGGTTATAGTTAGTATGGAGAGCTGGAGTGAACATACTGCTCCGGTGAAAAATGTGTGTAGGTGAGCGCTAGAGAAATAAATAGTCAAAGAGTACAATATAATGTACTTAAAGATTGTGAATGTGAAAAAATAGTGACTCTAAACCTTTATCTTATACAAGGGCATGTGATAACCAGCGTAAATGTTAGGTGAGTGATTATTTGCAAATCAAAAAAGTGGAGTGAAAAATTGTATACAGTCTACAAAGTGTTTCAATAAATATATAAAGTAGTTTAGTAAAAGTCATGTAGATTTATACAACAAAATAATCCCAAAACATGCAGAGTTAGAGCATACACCTACAATTGCAATTCATATGCCAAACAAATTAAATAGGAAATTTAATCAATGACCCCCTACTGAAGGGTGAACTATACAAACACCCACAAATTACTTTTAGGCCGGCCAAGAACTTAAAAAAATAATAGCCCAAAGCAAATACAGACATAAAAAAACAAGAGAATTTGAGGTCAGAATTGTCAACCTCTAAATCTATTATACCAGTGACCAGTGGTAAACTCAGATGCCTTACCTGTAATTACATCACAAATAAGAGTAATTCATTTAGCTCTACAGGAACAGGGAAAATTATCACATCAATTTTCTGGTGACATGCAAATCAAAATTTGTTTACCTTGTCACATATTTACGTGGTCTACAAAATGTTGGACGACCCATGCAACATTTAAGAACACACTTCGGCTAACACTTAAGAAATATAAAGAAGAGATTCTTATTACATGTTCTGTCCGAACACTACACCTGCCAACATAATTCAGAAATGAATAGTAATAAGATCACCCCCACTGAAAAAAATTGAAGGCTCTGATAAATTCAGTAAATACAAAAGACTGATTAATTGAGAATCCTTTTGGAAATTTAATGTTTGCACGCTACAACCTGTGGGACTCAATGAATGTCTAGAAACAACCATATAACCTCAGTATTTTCTACTTCCATCCGTGTTCTATGAACTTGGGACCCAATTTTCGGAAAGGTTGTCTCAAATGTAGGTGTTGACTAGACAAACATACCTGATCACCAGGTTGAAACTGGAGAGCAGCACATCTTCTCTTGTCAGCAGCTGAGTTGAACTTGGCTGATGCACCTTGAATAGATCTGCGAACTAAAGCCCAGTGTTTCTGGAGATCCCTCACCCTGGCGTCAGTGCAAGGTACATGTACAGGGGGTGAAAAGGAAGTGTCTGAGGATAATATCCTAGAGCAGCATGAAAAGGTGATGTGGAATGCAGCCTTAAGAACACCCGTGTTCCAGTCAGTTTCATAAGATAAAGTACGGGACTTGACCGCATACTGGGCGATTGATCTGGATCCCTGTCGCAGCTCTAACAGGAAGGCTTCTGCAGAGGATGTATGCCCAGGGGCATCAAACACAGTCTGATAAGCTGCAATGAAGTCTTCCAACAGTGGAGACCCAATGTAAGACTCTTGACCGGAGCGCCCAGTGTAAGCTGACTGAAAACACCATGAGGAGTGGAATCCCCACAAGAAGTAGCGGATTGCTGATTTGATATGAATACAATATACAATGACAGGAGACAGTCGGTGGCTGCTCCCAGGAGGTCTTGCTGTGGCTGAAGCCAGGTAGAGATGCAGACAGCAAAGCCTGATAGCAGGATAACCACCTAGGACACAGACAACTACTCACTAGGTCAGGAATCAGCTTATTAAACCTACCAGAAGTATAGTTGCCTCTGTCGAACAGTGGATCAGCTGAACCGGGGGGCGGGGGGTCACAAGGTACCATGCGACTGAAAGTCTAACAGAGGATGGTCCAAAGTGTCAAACTCGAATGGATGGTCAACAACGTTGAAAGCGACATACTGGGCACCGGAACCTTTCGAGGTCGACAGGAAAACCTGGAGAATCATGACACTACCCTCCCCCCAAGGAACTACTTCCTGGAGGACAAAGAAGGCTTTAACGGAAAGGACTGGTGGAACAGGCAGATCAGGGATGGGACATGAACTTCTGAAGCCACCACACACGAACGTTCCTTTGGGCCATAACCTTTACCATTCACAAGGTACTGAAGCACCACAAGAGACACGCAAATCAAGAACTGTGTCAATGACGAACTCTGAATCATCTGCAGACACAAGAGGCGGAGGAGTAGCGTCATGAGCCGCCACAAATTGCTTCAAAAGGGAAACATGAAACACCAGGTGGATCTTCAGGGACTCAGGAAGGGTCAAACAGTAGGAGACGGGTGAGAGACTGGTCTCAACTGTGAAATGACCCAAATATCGGGGGCCCAGATTTTCGGAGTGCTGACAGAGTCTGACATTTTGGAGAGTTTGACATATGGCCTGCCAATGTGCCGCCTAGTCCCTGTTAAGAGTCTACAGAGGGAACATCCAACACAGGAGGATAAAGAGAGATGGCAGGAAGATTGTAGCCCAAAAAACTGTATACATTTCAAAGAGGTCTGAAGGAGAGAGTTATATGAAATCTCCACCTGGGGCAACAAGTGAGTCCAGTCGTCCTGTTGCTGAGAGCAGTAGCATTGAAGGTAATGCTCCATGTTCTGGTTAAACCTCTCTGTCTGGCCGTTTGTTTGTGGGTGGTACGCAGAGGAATTCTGCAACTGAATACCCACCCTGGAACATAACGCCCTCCATAAATGGGACACGAACTGTGTACAACGATCAGAATTGATATGTTGAGGTATCCCTTGAAGCCGGCAGAACTCTTGGATGAATAAGCCAGCCAGTTCACAGGAAGCGGGGAGTTTAGGCAGTGGTATGAAATGCCCTTGTTTTGAAAAACAGTCCACCATGACCCATATGACTGTATTGCCAGAGGAGAGAAGAAGATCCACCACAAAATCCATGAAGATCTGCATCCATGGAAGAGCTGGTCCAGTTAAGGGTTTTAAGAGATCTACAGGACGGTTACAGGGTGTTTTCATTTGGGCACAAATTGGACAGGAGAAAACAAAAGATGAGCCAGCAGAAATAACTGGCAATAAAATACTGGGTACAAAGTATGCCAGGGGGACCAGCTGTCACTGAGCAATATCCTCAATGGAGTACTTCTGGACAGAATCACTTGGGTACAAAGTACACACCTGGAGGGAGAGACCTATCAGATGGAATATCTGTTTGTGCCTCTTTTATAGTGGTTATGATATCTGTTTTCAAGCAGACAAAATCTGAGTGGATGATACTATAGGCACAGTAGCCACCAGGCGAGGATTAGGGGACTCATGCTGACGTTACAAGGCATTGGCTTTGATGTTTTTCATACCAGGGATGTACGAGATAATAATATCAATACGTGAAAAGAATAAAGACCATCATGCTTGACGGGCATTCAGCCGCTTAGCTGTAGCCAGATATCAGAGGTTTTGGTGGTCTATTAATATGGTTACCACGTGAGGAGATCCTTCCAACAAATACCGCCATTCATCTAGGGCAATTTTACGGCCAGCAGCTCCCTGTTGCCCATGTCATAATTCCTATCAGCCCAACATGGGTGCAATTTGCCCGACTCTGTGAATTAGTGAGAGAGGACTGCTTCTGCTGCAACCTCAGAGGCATCCTCTTCTGGTGTAAGTGGTGCCAGTGGGTCAGAGTATTTAGGGATGGGGCGGAAGAAAAAGCACCCTTCAGGGTCTCAAACACCTGTATAGCCTCTGACGACCACTGGTAAGGATCTGCTCCTTTCCGAGTTATGGCTGTGATAAGGGATATGATGGCTGAAAATCCTTTAATAAATCTCTGATAATAAATTGAAAAGCCTATAAACCACTGGATGGCTTTAAGACCATGAGGTAAAGGCCAGTCAGTGACAAAGATCAACTTGTCCGGATCTATGACAAGAACCCTCCAGGAAATAACATAACCTAAAAAGGGTAAGGATGTCGTCTCAAGCTCACATTTGGAAATTTTACAGAATAGACGATTGTCACAGAGGTGGGATAGCATGTGAAGTACATGTTCACGGTGTTTCTCCAAGGAGGGGGAGAAGATCAAAATATGGTCTAAGTAGACTATGTCATAGGACAAAAGAAGGTCCCTAAACACATCATTGATGAAATTCTGGAAGACGGCAGGGGCATTGAGGAGGCCAAAGGGCATAAATAGGTACTCCTAGTGCCTGAACTAGAGTTAAAAGCTGTCTTTCATTCAACCCCACCTTTCATCCGTACGAGGTTGGAAGCGCTCCAGAGATCAAGTTTTGTGAAGAACCGGGATCCCCTGAGACTGTCCAGTAGCTCTGGAATCAGGGGTAAGGGGTAACAATTATTTTTTGTGATTTTGTTTAACCCCCTATAATCCACACAGGGGTGAAAACCCCCATCCTTTTTTTTAATCAAAAATATACCAGCCGCGGCAGGGTAGGTAGAATGACATGTAAAGCCTCTGGTGAGGCTGTTCTGAATGTACTCTATGAGTACTTTGGTCTTGGGGACAGACAGGGGGTACACTCTACCACGAGGCGGAACATAACCAGGTACCAACTCAATGGGGCAATCATAGACCCAGTGTGGTGGTAAAGTCTCGGCTTTTGTTTTGCAGTAAACTTCTGCAGACTCATGGTACACTGAGGGTAAGGTGGGAGGAATTGGTTCCAAGGTGTCCACGGCAGACAAAGATATCTCTAGTGAATCCAGTGGGAACATTGGGAAAGACAACATGCCAGAGGCCTAATTAATAGCAGGATTATTCCTCTGAAGCCAAGGGTAACCTAGGGAAATCAGACTGGCCGGACAAGAGATTATATCAAAAGAGATGGTCTCAGTATGGGAGGAACCCATCTGTATAACAAGAGGGGCATTGGTATGAGTAACGAGACCAGCTCCCAGAGGAGACCCATTGATTGTAACAATCTGGATGGGGGTTTCCTTGTGCAAGAACGGAACGCCATGAAGGTTGGCGAAAGTGGCATCCATGAATAGCCCTGCTGCTCCAGAGTCCACAAAGGCTGACACCTGTATGGTTTTGTGGACGTGGCTGATGAAGTCAGAAATTAGAAGTTGTCTTCCTTTGAGGAAACGGAAAAAAGACTTGGGGTAGGTCCCTCACCAAACCCTAAGTCCAAGTGTTTCCCGATTTATTCAGGCAAGAATGAGCGAAAAGCCCAGGTTGTGCGCAATATAGACACAATCCTGATGACCGTCTTCTGGTCTTTTCTTCATCAAAGAGACGGAGGACAAGACCTAACTCCATAGGCTTCTCGGACACTACGGTAGGAGACACCAGAGTCTGGAATCTAGGTGCCAAACGGATACGTGGTTTGACCACTGGGCTTTCCTCCAGTCTCAATCACGTTCAGAATGACACTCCTGAATATGGTGTTTTAGAGTGGAGCACAAGGCTACCAGACCCTCAAGGGTGTTGGGAATTGGACAAGTGGTGAGTTTGTCTTTCAATAGGTCTGACAAACCCCTCCCCAAGGGGGCCTTCAAGGTCTGTTCATCCCAATACGCATCATAAACCCAGGTACAGAATTCCACCACGTTATCACAGTGCCTGTGCTCCCCTTGTTGTTTTCTGTCACTCTAGTCTGTGCTTTTCTCCCATTGGCTACTCTGTGTTTGTCCCGCCCAGTATGGCCTTTATATACTGGGCTCTGGCACCCCTCCGGTGCCCTTTCGTGGTGTTCCTGTACCAGTGCTTGTTTCTGCTCAGTGATTCCCAGTGTACCGATTTGGCCTGCCTGACTACTCTGCATCTTGTCTCCTGCGCCTGCTCCTGTGTACCGACACGGCTCGGCTGACGTTACTGCTCCTGTGTACCGACCCTGCTTGGCTGACGTTCCTGCTCAGTGATTCGACCCGGCTCGGCTGATGTTCCTGCTCCATAATTCGACCCGGCTTGGTTGACGTTCCTGCTCTGGCTGCCTCTGTGTTGCCTTGGCGACATTCTGATCCATCAGGCAATTGTGTCTCAGTTACCGCTCCTGCAGAGTACAAGTGGCCTAGTCTCCGTTACTGCTATGGCAGTGTGCCATTGGCCTTGTCCTCCGTTATTGCTCCTGCAGAGTGCAAGTGTCTGTCTCCGTTATGGCTACGGCAGTGTGCCATTGGCCTTGTCCTCCGTTACTGCTCCTGCAGAGTGCAAGTGTCTGTCTCCGTTACTGCTACAGCAGTGTGCCATTGGCCTAGCCTCCGTTACTGCTCCTGCAGAGTGCAAGTGTCTGCCTCCGTTACTGCTACGGCAGTATGCCATTGGCCTAGTCTCCATTACTCCTCCTGCAGAGTGCCAGTGTTTGCCTCTGTTACTGCTACAGCAGTGTGCCTTTAGCCTAGTTTCCGTTTCTGCGTCTGCAGAGTGCAATTGTCTGTCTCCGTTACTGCTCCAGCAGTGTGCCATTGGTCTTGTCTCCGTTACTGCTCCGGCAGAGTGCGAGTGGTCTGGTCTCCATTACTGCTACGGCTGTATCCTATGTTGCTCAATTCCTGTTGTTGCTTTGGCAGTTCACATTTGTTCTGCTAACCTGTTTCTGGGCGTTACGAATCCTTAAGCTGTCTATACGGAGAGAGCTCCATCACAGACCTTTCTGCACATGGGACTGTTTACACACTTTGAAGACCATTAACCCATGCAGTACCTTTTTCCTGGGAATTCAACCGTTTCTGCCTGACCTGTGTCAGTATAGACTGTTGCAGACTTTATGGTTATACTGGACCTGTGTAGGCATATGTATATGTAACCTGTCGAGTGTCTGTATTTTTCTGCTGATATACTACAGGACCTGAGAGGGTTATTTTATTACTGTGATTTCAATAAAACTGTGCTTTATCCTAAACCACTGTGTCTGTGTGTCGAACAAACAGTTACAGTAGGAAAGGGCAATGACCTCAGACAGTAAAGTTGAGGGAAATACACAGAACATCCACTGGAGGATGGATGTACATGAGCAGCATTTGGACCAGTTGGCACTGGCCATACAAACTATTCTTGAGAGCACGGTGCATCTCGATAAACCAGTTCAGAATCCGGTGGTCTCCCCAGTTTCGACACCGGAGAGTCAATCCTTGACAACTGTTGCCTCAGGTTTAACGGCTTCTGCTCCTCTACCACTCAGATACGATGTCGAACCTACCCTGTGCAGATGTAACGGTTTGTACGACACTCAGACTCAGTAGGTTAGAATAAAACACAGTTTTATTAAAAGTCACAATGAAAATTCCCTTAGCGGGCTATAGCGTATAACAGCAGAATAGACAGGAAATTATAGGTCATAGATATATGCCCACACAGGCCCAGTATACAAAGAGTTAGATGGTCAGGCATAACAAGGTAACTCAGCTCTGCATGGGTTAAAGTCCAATGATATAATCAGTCTCTGATGTGGTGTGTTCGAGAACACCCAGTATGATAGATAACAGTTATCAGGAGACTGTGGTGCGAGAATGGAGACAAGCACTTAAATCTGCAGAGCAGAGCTCAGACTTATACCCTCTGCCATAGCAGTAAAGGAGGCCACACAATTCTCTGCAAGAGCTGAACGGGCTTGAGCCACGGGCACCCGACCGGTGCAGTAACGGAGGCAACAATACTCTGCACGAGCTTAGTTAAGTTGAGCCAATGACATCCAACCGGTGCAGTAACGGAGGCAACAATACTCTGCACGAGCTTAGTTAAGTTGAGCCAATGACACCCGACCCGTGCCGTAATGGAGGCAACAGGACTCTGCACGAGCTTAGTTAAGTTGAGCCAATGGCACCCGACCGGTGTAGTAACGGAGGCAACAGGACTCTGCATGAGCTTAGTTAAGTTGAACCAATGGCACCCGACTGGTGCAGTAACGGAGGCAACAGTACTCTGCACGAGCTTAGTTAAGTTGAGCCACTGGCACCCGATCGGTGCCATCACGGAGGCAACAGTGGCACTGCAAGAGTTAACGGATGGCTCAGCAGTAACGGAGGCAACAATAGCTCTGCAAGAGTTAACAGAAGGCTCAGCAGTAATGGAGGCAACAATAGCACAGCAAGCGTAAACGGGAGGCTCAGCAGTAACGGAGGCAACAGTGGCTCTATGTCTGGCAGGCCCAGACTAGGCGGAAATCAGAATGTCGCCCAGGTGACACGATGAACAGGAACAGGAGAGCTGGGCCGGATCTCGGAGCAGGAACGTCAGACAAGCCGGGTCAGGTCACAGAGCAGGAACGTCAGACAAGCCGGGTCAGGTCATGGAGCAGGAATGTCAGCCAGGCCGGGTCGAATCACGGAGCAGGAACCAGAAGCGGAGTAGTCAGACGGGCCAAGTCGGTACACAGGAACACAGCAACACAAGTAAGCACTGGTACAGGAACACCACGAAAGGGCACCAGAGAGGTGCCAGAGGCCCAGTATAAAAAGGCCATACTGGGAGGGCCAAATCAAGCTCAGCCAATGGGAGAGCAGCACACAGAGACTGACAGGAAAAAGCACTGGCACCGTGATAGCAGAGGGTTTATTAATCAATTAGAGATATTTCTGGAACTAACCCCTCATGATTTTACTAATGACCGAAGTAAGGTCTGGTTCATTATATCACTATTGATGGGCAGAGCATTGGCATGGGCCGATCCCTTGTGGGAGAATGCTAAACCTTGCACCAGGGACTTCAGGGAGTTTGTACGGACATTCCGGAGAGTATTTGAAGTTCCCAGTAGAGCCGCCTCTGCTGTCAAATGATTGATGGAGATAGAACAGGGCAATCATACTGTGGGCGATTATGCCATAGAATTCCGTACATTGGCAGCAGAGGTAGGTTGGAACAACGAGGTGCTGGTGGCAGCCTTTGCTCAAGGACTTGCTGACCATATTAAGGATGAAACGGCAGCTAGAGAAGTACCTAGTGATCTGGACGAATACATTGATTACGCTATTCTAATTGATTCCCGTATTCGTGAGAGACTTATGACTAAAAACCGTAGGCTACGGCCTAGAAAAAGTGGGCAAAACAGTTTTTTGATCCCACCCATGCCTCCCTCGCCTCCCATGCCTCCTGATCATATACAAGAGTCCTATGAACCAATGCAACTTGGGTTCACCAAACTAACTAAGGAAGAATGGGCACACTGCAGGAGGCATGGGTTATGTCTATACTGTGACAAAGCTGGGCACCTATTACGTACCTGTCCTGTACGTCCAGGAAACGAACTCACCTAGGGCACCTTGGGGGACAGGCCCTAGGTGGTGTTCAGCAGTCCCTAGACCCGATTATGCAGAAACCCAAGATCCAGGTGGTGTTTTCATGGGCAGAACAATCAGTGGAGGTTCTGGCCCTGGTTGATTCCTGAGCGGCCAGTTACTTCATGGATAGTTCATTTGCTGCGTTACATAAGATTCCATTGGTCAAGAGGGAATCTCCCTTAGCCATTGAGGCCATTGATGGCAGACCGTTAGAACCAGCTAAGATAACTATGGAAACTATTCCGATCTCTATGACTATTGGGGCCCCCCACAAGGAGGAACAGCGATTTCAGATAATCTATTCTCCTCATCATGCGGTCATTCTGGGGTTCCCATGGTTATATTTGCACAATCCCCAGTTTGACTGGCAGAGTTGTGAGATCACGACTTGGTCCGAGTACTGTATGGAGCGTTGTGTGACTCATCCAGTTAAGATTTTGTGTACCTCTCCCTCCAATTCAGTGACGTTGTTAGTAAGGGAGAGGCTAGAGCATTGCCCCAGCACAGGGCGTACGATTGCTCCATTGATTTGCCCCCTGGGGTTGTGCCCCCTAGGGGCCGCACGTATCCACTGTTGTGCGAGGAAAATCGGGTCATGGAGGAATACATTGATGATGCCCTTAAAAGAGGGATCATTCGGAAGTCTACCTCACCTGCTGGTGCTGGTTTCTTTTTTGTGAAAAAGAAGAACGGCGAGTTAAGGCCTTGTATTGATTACCATGGATTAAATAAACTTATGTCCAAGAATGCCTACCCCATACCACTCATTACTGAACTATTTGACAGGTTAAAAGGTTCTTCCATTTTTACGAAACTAGATCTACGGGCCGCCTATAACCTGATCAGAATAAGAGCTGGGGATGAGTGGAAAACGGCATTTAATACCAGATCTGGGCATTATGAATACCTAGTCATGCCATTTGGCCTCTGTAACACACCTGCTATATTTCAAGAATTTATTAACGATATCCTCCGTGATATGCTACAGTCCTGTGTAGTAGTCTACCTTGATGACATACTCATTCACTCAGCTAATCTGTCTCAACACATCGAGGATGTGTCCGAGGTCTTGCTTCATTTACGCAAGAATAAACTATTCTGTAAAATAGAGAAGTGCGAGTTTCACGGGTCCAAAGTGCCTTTTTTGGGTTTGGTGATCTCTACGGATGGTATTGCTATGGACCAGGAGAAACTTGCAGCAGTCTTGCAATGGCCACGACCCAAAGGGTTAAAAGCAATTCAGCGTTTTCTTGGGTTTGCCATTTATTACAGGAAGTTTATCCAAAACGTATCCACTATTGTTAAACCTCTGTCTGATCTTACACACAAGGGTGATAATCCATCCCAGTGGTCTGATGCTGCTGATCATGCTTTTGAGACATTAAAATCCGCTTTTGCATCTGCCCCTGTATTGTCCCACCCTAACCCTTCCCTTCCATTCATGTTGGAGGTTGATGCCTCTGAAATTGGGGTAAGGGCAGTACTGTCACAATGGCCAGTGGCTGGGGGTACTCTGAGACCATGTGGGTTCTTCTCAGAAAAACTGTCCAGTGCCCAGAGTCACTGTGAAATTGGTGACAGAGAACTCTTGGCTATCATTCTCGCTCTGAAAGAATGGTGCCACCTGCTGGAAGGTACCAGAACTCCTGTATTAATTCTAACTGACCACAAAAATCTGACTTATCTCTCAGAAGCTAAAATATTGTCCTCTCATCAGGCCAGATGGGCCCTGTTTCTATCTAGTTTTAACTTTGTAGTATCCTACTTGCCGGGCTCCAAGAATGTTAGGGCCGATGCCCTGTCTAGACAATTTGGGCCAGAGATGGAGAAGGATGAGGTTCCCGTACCCATCATTCAGCCTGATTGCATCCTGGCCACCCTACATACTAGTATCACTTCACCACTGGGGGAGGAGATTCTGGCTACCCAGGCTACAGCACCCCCAGAAACCCCAGTGGGCAAGTGCTTTGTGGATGAGCCGTTTCGTACCCGTTTGCTCGAAACATACCACTCTTCTAAGACTGCTGGGCATATTGGGAGGGATCAACTAATATGGTCTCTCTCACAAGTCTTTTGGTGGCCTTCCCTACGGGCCGACTGCTCCACATTTACTGCAGCCTGTACCACCTGTGCTCGTGCCAAGACCCCTAGACACCTCTCAGAGGGCTTACTCCAACCAGTACCTAATGGCGAACGTCCTTGGTCCCACGTATCCATTGATTTCCTGGGAGAACTGCCAGTGTCTAGGGGTTACTTGTTCATTCTTATGGTGGTTGATAGATTCTCTAAAATGGCTCATTTCGTGCCCCTTTCTGGCCTCTCCTCTCCCCAGGAGTTGGCAGTTGTATTTGCTAAAGAGGTGTTCCGGTTGCATGGGGTACCTTGAGTTCTGGTGTCCGACCGTGCAAGCCAATTTGTATCTACATTTTGGAGAGCATTCTGTAACCAGATGGGCATTCAATTGTCCTTTTCGTCTGCCTACCATCCCCAGACCAATGGAGCAGCTGAGCATGCCAATCAAGGATTGGAACAGTCCCTGCGCTGTTTTGTTACCGATCATCATGATAATTGGGCAGACCTGTTGCCGTGGGCAGAGTTCGCCAGGAATTGTGCGGTTAATTCATAATAGCTCCCCGTTTCTTATCAACTATGGGTTCCAGCCTTGTTTGCACCCGGACTCATTCCAGTCGCAGCAAATTCCAGCTCTAGACGAGCATATCGAGCAACTCCACTCCACTTGGGCACAGGTTCAGAGGGCCCTCAGTCAGTCATTCCAACGTCATCAGCTCCACGCTAACCGTAGACGGATGCCAGCGGTCTCCTTTCAGGTTGGGGACAGGGTATGGCTCTCCTCCAGAAACCTTAATTTGCAAGTTCCGTCTAATAAGTTGGCTCCCCGGTTCATTTTTGCCTTCAGGGTGATCTGTAAAATTAACCCTGTTTCGTACACCTTGGAGCTCCCAGCATCTATGCGCATTCACAATGTGTTCCATGTATCCTTGCTGAAACCTCTGGTATGCAACCGCTACACTACCACTCCTGTGGTTTCCGGTCCTGTGGAGGTTCAGGGCCAAGAGGAGTACGAAGTCCAAAGCATAATTGATTCAAGCAGATTTAGAGGAAAATTGCAATATTTGGTCCATTGGAAGGGTTACGGCCCTGAGGAGCGTTCCTGGGTTGATCAGTGTGACAGAGAATAACAGAAAGGGGACAGTGCGAAGAATCCCTCTAAATGTGATCCGTATTTCTTATGGAATATATAATCAATTTTGACACCCCCCTTCCAAATGGGTACTCACTTTTTTCAGAGGCCACCTTCACCTCTAAATCATAACGCTTTGACTGGATCTGACCTCCAGTCTTGGTCAATTTCTATGGTTCCTTTTTCCTTCTTCCGGTTACTTCTTGGTGTTTTCTTATCTCCCCCAAATATATTCACTTCTCCTTTATACGGGAATCTAACAGTATTACTCCCAAGGGGGTTAGTAGAAACACTATCACCAGTATTAAGAACAAAGAACCGTGCGATGCTCTATCGCTTCCTCAAGGGCATTACATACCTTCAAGAAACACAGCCTTTTATAGAAAACCAAAACTCACTCCTTTACTCCATTATCCGGTGTAGATCGTTTCTTCTACTTCCGGTTCTTCGTGCGCATGTGCTACCGATTTGTTGCCTATGTGTATTATAGATCATATCCGGTCTAGCTTAATTTCTGAAACAAGCCTCTTTCTGATACTCACTACTTCCTCTTCTCCAAATAACCTCTCCCTATGACTACTTCTGGTTCTTCGTTAATAGACGTTTTAAGTCACACCGATTGTATTTATAACTCTGAATTAAAAAGCTCTTCTCCGCTAATCTCATTTACCCACACTTTAACCCACTCTCTCATATACCCTCCCAACATCTTTTTCATTTTCAATTCCCACTCTCTGCACTTTTCATTCCCATTACCAATGATTAATTCTTTCCTACCTCCCTGCCTGACTTTGATATTTCCTATATATTCTTCCAGTCCACACTACCCCCAGGCAAATTAAATCATACTATATGGTCATCCTCCATATCATATTTCAAATTCCTTCCAATGTTTGTTTTTTCCAAAACGGAATAATTGAAATTGAGACCACTACTCATTATTACATTGAATTTCTTTTTCATTTTCATTTTTCATATATTATTCATATAAAAGATGACAATTCTATCTCCTCATTTAATCCATGGGGGGCTAAAGTGTTGAGTCTGAATATCCAATACGCCTCTCTTTTACACAAAGTCTTGTACCTATATGGTACCGTTCGGCTAATGGTTTCCAGACCCAACACCATTAAAGTCTTGATATTTCCCTTCTCACATAGACCAAAATGTCTGGGGACACTATGATCCTGACTTTTTTAAAATTTATTTTCCTCCGATGTTCTCCTATACGCTCACGTACACTTCTTGTGGTTCTACCTATATAATGCATTCCACAACCACAGGTTAGTCTGTAGATCACAAAACAGGAGTTGCAGTTAATGAATTGTTGTATTTTAAAAGATATGTCCTCTCCTCTTTTCTTATGAATTTGGGTTCGGTGCTCCATATGTTCACATGTTCCACACCTCCTATTATTGCATCTATAGTTTCCCACCTGTGGTTTAGGTAGAAAGTTCACCCCTTCTTTCTGTTCTTCCTGGACTTTTACCTTTTTTGGCCTACTTGGTGCTATTATATTTCTTAAATTCCTGCCTCTTCTATAGATAATCTGTGGCTTGTTCTTTAATTCTCCTACTAATAGGGGGTCTTGTCTCAGTATTCCCCAATGTTTCTGTAAGATGTTTTCAATACCTTTTGAGAATACATTAAATCCTGTTACAAAAGGGATTTGGAAGTTAATAATCGTTTTCTATCCAATTTTTGTGCTTTATTGTACGCCTGGTTTACCTCTTGTTCTATGTATCCTTTTTGTATGATCAGTGTGACCTTTATGCCCCTAGATTGCTGCGCAATTTTCACTCTAAATATCCTCAGAAACCAGGTCCCTCTTCCAGGAGAGGCGGTCTTTGAGAGGGGGGTACTATCACGGTGCCCGTGCTCCCCTTGTTGTTTTCTGTCACTCTAGTCTGTGCTTTGCTCCCATTGGCTACTCTGTGTTTGTCCCGCCCAGTATGGCCTTTATATACTGGGCTCTGGCACCCCTCCGGTGCCCTTTCGTGGTGTTCCTGTACAAGTGATTCGACCCGGCTCGACTGATGTTCCTGCTCCGTGATTCGACCCGGCTTGGTTGGCGTTACTGCTCTGGCTGCCTCTGTGTCACCTTGGCGACATTCTGATCCATCAGGCAATTGTCTCGGTTAGCGCTCCTGCAGAGTACAAGTGGCCTAGTCTCCGTTACTGCTACGGCAGTGTGCCATTGGCCTTGTCCTCCGTTACTACTCCTGCAGAGTGCAAGTGTCTGTCTCCGTTACTGCTACGGCAGTGTGCCATTGACTTTGTCCTCCGTTACTGCTCCTGCAGAGTGCAAGTGTCTGTCTCCGTTACGGCTACGGCAGTGTGCCATTGGCCTAGCCTCCGTTACTGCTCCTGCAGAGTGCAAGTGTCTGTCTCCGTTACTGCTACGGCAGTGTGCCATTGACCTAGTCTCCGTTACTGCTCCTGCAGAGTGCAAGTGTCTGTCTCAGTTACTGCTACAGCAGTGTGCCACTGGCCTACCCTCCGTTACTGCTCCTGCAGAGTGCAAGTGTCTGTCTCCGTTACTGCTACGGCAGTGTGCCATTGACTTTGTCCTCAGTTACTGCTCCTGCAGAGTGCAAGTGTCTGTCTCCGTTATGGCTACGGCAGTGTGCCATTGGCCTAGCCTCCGTTACTGCTCCTGCAGAGTGCAAGTGTCTGTCTCCGTTACTGCTACGGCAGTGTGCCATTGACCTAGTCTCCGTTACTGCTCCTGCAGAGTGCAAGTGTCTGTCTCAGTTACTGCTACGGCAGTGTGCCATTGGCCTAGCCTCCGTTACTGCTCCTGCAGAGTGCAAGTGTCTGTCTCCGTTACTGCTACAGCAGTGTGCCATTGACCTAGCCTCCGTTACTGCTCCTGCAGAGTGCAAGTGTCTGCCTCTGTTACTGCTACGGCAGTATGCCATTGGCCTAGTCTCCGTTACTCCTCCTGCAGAGTGCCAGTGTTAGCCTCCGTTACTGCTACGGCAGTGTGCCATTGGCCTAGTTTTCGTTTCTGCGTCTGCATAGTGCAAGTGTCTGTCTCCGTTACTGCTACGGCAGTGTGCTATTGGTCTTGTCTCCGTTACTGCTCCTGCAGAGTGCGAGTGGTCTGGTCTCCGTTACTGCTACGGCAGTATCCTGTGTTGCGCAATTCCTATTGTTGCTCTGGCAGTTCACGTTTGTTCTGCTAACCTGTTTCTGGGCGTTACAAATCCTTAAGCTGTCTATACGGAGAGAGCTCCATCACAGACCTCTCTGCACATGGGACTGTTTACACACTTTGAAGACCATTAACCCATGCAGTACCTTTTTCCTGGGAATTCAACCGTTTCTGTCTGACCTGTGTCAGTATAGACTGTTGCGGACTTTATGGTTATACTGGACCTTTGTAGGCATATGTATATGTAACCTGTTGAGTGTCTGTATTATTCTGCTGATATACTACAGGACCTGTGAGGGTTATTTTATTACTGTGATTTCAATAAAACTGTGTTTTATCCTAAACCACTGTGTCTGTGTGTTGAACAAACCGTTACACACGTATTGCAAGAGAGTGCTGGATCCTTGCTATATTTCAACAATAGCCGCCTCTGCTCTTGCCTGGTGTCCTGGGCCATCAAAGACAGAGCAGAATGCAGCGACAAAGGAAGAAAAATTTGCTAACACAGGGGACTGGTGGTCCAGCAGAGGAGAAACCCAAGCCAAAGCGGAACCATGGAGAATGGAAATGTAATGCGGGCCTGATCCAAAGCAAAGACCTCCGGTTGATTCTGAAAGTCCAGGTAGCACTGGTTCAAGAACCCTCTAAGATCAGTTGAAGAACCGTCAAACTGATCAGGTAACGGCATCCTGCAATTTAAGAACCTGGCAGGTGGAGGGACAGGAGGTGTAGCAACGGGAGAACTAGCTGGAGGCACGGCTGCATCAAACTGTAGCTGCATCTGTTGTAGCATAGCCAAGACAGAGTCCAGCTTGGAGTCCATTTGGGTGACCTGTGCAGTATGTTGGTTGAGCTGAGTGCCCTGATGGGCCACAACCCATGACATATCTGTGGGGTCAGTCACTGGCACAATCAAAATGTAAGGCTCTTGAGATGAGCACCCAATGTAAGCTGACTGAGAACATCTTGAGGAGAGGAATCCCCACAAGAAGTAGAAGACTGCTGATTAGATATGAATACAATGACAGGAGACAGTATGGAATACTTACAAGGTAGGCCTGTCACGGTTTTTGATGAACACTCAGAACAGTTTGGTAAGGTTAAATTAACTTTATTGAAACAAAGTTCAAACACATAGATAGGCCTGTGGGCCCACACAAACAGAGTAAATATACAGGCAGCTATATACAATAGTAGCAAGCCAGTAATGGAGATGTATGTGAGAATAATGACAATCTCTGACAATGGAGGTTCTGGCTTGGACCAGGACAGGCAGCAGGATAAGCAGACAGCGGGATGACCACAGGACCTTGATGGTAGATGGTCCAGGCGGAAGTGACTGGCACAACCCAGAGGAGCGAGGCAACACTGCTGGGAAGTACAGAACCCAAGGATCGAGGTAACACTAACTCTGGCACCGGATGGCAACAGACTGAGATAACTCTCCCAGGGAAAACCCTATAACGCTAGGGGTGGATCGCAGCACAGAAAGTATAGAGATGTAGGCAACCAGTGTCCCCTCTACTGAGGATGGTACAACGCAACGCTGGCTCTTGAGCCGAGGCTTCTGCAGAGGGAAATATGCAACACTCTACCTGGAACGTCCAGGTACGCAAAGGGCCAATAGGTAACTCCCTGATATACTGCAACTCCCAAAGGGAGTGAGCCCAGCGAGGTATGAGAGGTGGACACAGAGAGATCAGAGTAACACAGTCAGTGCTATAACACTGTACCAGTACTTCGCTTGTGCACTCCGCCAACGGCGGTATGGAGAGAAGCTATAGCACGAATGCCTAGCTAACGGTCGACAGAGCTATAGCGCCATGCGGCGCAACTGACTAGTGTAACAGCAACCACCTAAGTAAAGCGAGAGCAAAACGGAGACCACAAGTGGTATGTTGGAAACGCACGGCACTCTGAGACAAGGCAGTACACAGACTAACTAGTGGCCAAGAATGGTCAGACACGGAACCGATACTCAGCCCAGCACAGTATAAACGGAAGCGGGTTCTCAGCCAGATACAATCGGTAACGGAAGTGGGTTCTCAGCCAGACCAGGTCAGCAATAGAGGGGATTCTCAGCCAGATACAGTCGGTAACGGAAGCGGGTTCTCAGCCAGACCAGGTCAGCAATGGAGCGGGTTCTCAGCCAGATATAGTCGGTAATGGAAACGGGTCCTCAGCCAGATGCGGTCAGTAACGGAGTGGGTTCTCAGCCAGATACGGTCAGCAACTAAGTAGTCGATGAACAGCAAACTCAGGAACGTCGTCAGGCAGGCCTGATCATACACGATCAGCAATAACGGAGCAGAATGCAGGAACTAATACACCACGAAAAGGCACCATACCGTGGAAATGAAAGGGTATATAAAGACCATCACTGGGCAGCGACAAAAGGTACTAGCCAATAAGTAAACAGTAATGCAAACTAGCAGTCAGAATGTCGCCACCTGCTGCACAGAGCACGGGCACCGTGATAAGGCCCCAGTGAGCCAGGAGTAGGCATGTGTGAAAATGTTCACCTCAAACTGAAATCGGTGAAAAATGGCACTTTCCCGCGAAAAGTGCCATTTTTTTCCTACGTTTTTTGTCCAGCTCATTGCATTAAAATCAATTGGTAGAAAAATGTTTCTCTACCTCACGAAAGTTTACTACAGCGATATAAAGGCTCTCACAGCATACCATTCTGTGTTTGTGAGAGGACAGAGCAGCATGTTTTTGTGGTAGAGAAGATGGGCAAATAAAGGGGAATTGAAGCTTAGTTTTAGGGAATCATTTAGATAGGACATTTGTTCTCGGTAGTAGGGGAGTCTAGGGGGAACAATGGGGATGAGAAGGGAGGAAGGAGATTGACCCAAAATACCCCTAAATTTGGTGTGACTGACTGGCAAGACACAGACAGCTGGGGTCCAAATTGCTTGCTGATTTTACTTTTATTGTCTCTGTGCTGGGGAAGTCTGAGGAAATAAGTTGTTGTTTTTTTCTTTTTTTTGTTATATGTATATATTTGGGATAAGATATGGTGGACAACTTAAAAATAAATAAAAAAGGAAAAGCATAAATAATTAAACAAATGAATATATTAGACAGCTGACTGGGGGCTAGATTTAAAGGCAGCCGTTAAACCAGCCGCTAAGTGAAAAAGGCACATCGCTTGCAAATAATACAGGAGTTACGGCAGATTCAATAGGTACTCTACGAGAATAGCTATCGAGCGTAGGCACACACAAAACACGTAACACAAAACCCGTTGTCGCTCATGTTAATGCACAACGGGCGGCCAAATCACACGATAACAACGCTCAAAACAACATCTAAAATAACGGCTGCCGTTGTCTAGCAACCATGATTGATGCAAAAACAAACACACAGCCAATCACAAAGCCCCAATGTATCAAATAACTTCAAATACACCTATATATACCCAAAAATAACCGTCACACACTGTCTGTTATCGAGTTCTTCAGAGCCAGATATCAGGACCCAGGAGCGGAGGATAGTGATTAGAGAGAGGGAGACAGGAGCGTTCATTGGAGGTAGAGGAGTTTTGGAGTTTGGAGAGAAGAGAGCATTGCACAGAATACGACACATAGCACACCTTTGCACATATTACATACACACATACAAACACAAACACATACACATACATACACATAGTCCTTTTATTTTATAACACCTCACACATTTTACTTTTTATTTTGACAGTGTGAATCTGTGAGTGAAAGTGTATGACAGAGAGTGAGTGGATCTGTAACGGATGCTATCCGTTACTTGGGCCCTTGTCTGGACCGCAAACAGTTTTGTCAAAGACTATGGCCCTGTGCCCTTATTTGAACTGTGATAGGGGTTTCCCTCTCATTATGTTAAAAGGATTTATGTCGAATGTTGTACGTTTTGTATATTGTAGAATGTCGAAAGTTTAATGTATTGTATGGTATAATGTACGAGGGATACACGGACACCGAAGCCGGTGGTTCCCCGGTTCCTTTGTTCGAGGTATCAATACCGTCTCGAACGCGGGAAACCGGAGGCAGTGAGTCGACGCCGGATTGGCCGACGTACGACTCACTGCGCACACTGATTGGCCAGGGTTGAAGCCGCATATTCAAACTAGTGTGTACGTGCTTCAACCCCTGGCCCAGTTCTCAGATGTGTATTCCCTCTGATCAGCCCATTGTCTTTGTCCAGACATTAATTAATCATGTTAAGCCTAACCTTGTCAATATTGTGTTCAGTTGCTCATCTGTCATTGGTCCGTTCCCCTTACCCACTATTGGTCCTTTTGTTCTCCCCTGCCATTGGTCCATTGTTCCCCGTCACCATTGGTCTGTTGTGCTCCGTGTCATATCCCATTGTGTCGGATTGGTCCCTGGGCCAAGCCTGCATTAGAATGCCTGGCCCTTCCCATCCCTATTGTGATACCATGTGTAACTGTATAAAAGATGTGTTGGTTGTTCAATAAAGTGTGTTACTTTTGGAGTGAACCAGAGTCCTGGAGTCTGTTTGTTCCCATGGTAAAAGTGGCCACTCTGCCGCCCATTCAAACCAGGTTCCTGTACGTTCGTCCGTCTGCTGCCAGGATCCCGCTACCGAACTTTGTATCCTGTCAGGCGGCAACGTGGACTCTGCCCTGTGGTTCTTCTGCCTAAAGATTCAACCTTCGAGTCGAGCACCGGAGTGCTCGAACGGCTGGAGATACAGTCTGTGGTTCCTGCTACACTTTTCCTGATTCAGTCCTGTGCTTGTTTGATGGTGTTCGAGTGCCGTGACCCCTACGGTAGCCGCATCCTTCGAGCAGAATCGGTCTTCCCGAGGTTCGACGCCGCTTGGAGTCGACCTCCGGAGCGCTGATTTGCTCGACCGGTGCACTCGACGGCGCCAGTCCGGCATCGAGAAGGAGAGACCCGGGGACTAAGACGGAAGGTGACCCGGTCTTCATACCACCTTCCGTTACATTGGTGGCAGTGGTGGGATTTCTCCTTCTTTCATCGAGTGTATCGAATGAGGAATGGCGGCACGCGGATCTGGCGGAGCAGTATTGCCCAAATGGGGTTTTCTGGACTTCTTGGATCTTATCGAATCAGTTGGACCCGCATGGGGTCTCAGTGACTTCCACAAGCGCCTCGGAGCTGTAGAGCCCGACTGGAAGTACATTGACTTTTTAGTGAAGGAAAAGTGGACCATTATTGGGATCGGACCAAGTGATGACCAAGTGTACCGGAGGATGGTGAACCTTATGCCGCTCCTGGGATACAAGCCATCTGTGGCCAAGATTGATAGGCTGATGGATATGGTGCATGACCGGTACATGCGTGAACTTTATACAGGAAGAGAGGAAGAATATTGGGGGGGCCACTCATCTGAGGAGGACCTCAGTGAAGCTGAGGACTTGGATGGAGCTGCCCCTGTTCACTCCACACTGGTGAGTGGAGATGCGTGCCTCACCAGTGCCCCTGTTGCCCCGCCTGATACCCCTTTTTCCCTGGACTATGTTTTCCCTGAGCTGGGGGGTGAGAATTCGTTCCCCCTCAGTGAAGAAGATGCCTCGGCATCAGGGGATGGGACGGACGTCTCCCCTGAGAGGCCAGTTGCCCCTTTCCCTGTTTTCCCAGCTGCGGTGGACGAGACGCAGGTCCCCACCAGCAGCAATTGTGTCCCCCAACTGACGGGTGGGAGCAAGCCCATCAGTCCCCTGGAGCCCCCTGCTGTAGTGGGTGTGAGAGAGCCCAGCAGCAGCCCCAAAATGTTGCCCCCTGTGGGGTTGGAAGATGCCCTGGGAGCGGAGCCGTGCGTGCTCCCCAGGATTACCAGTAATGCCACCTTGAGGGATGGGACTGCGGTCTCCCTCAAGGTAGAGGAAAGGCCTGGGTGTAATGGCCTACAGGAGGAGGACCCCAGTGGGCTGAGAGAAAGCAGTGCCGCTGGCCCTCCTAAAGATATGGACTGTGAACTGATGGGTGGGAGCAAGCCCATCAGTTCCCCTGAGACCCCTGCTGTAATGGGTGTGAGAGAACCCAGCAGCAGCCCCAAGATGTTGCCCCTGGTGGGGGTGGAAGATGCCCTGGGAGCAGAGCCATGCGTGCTCCCCAGGCTTACAAGTAATGCCGCCTTGAGGGATGGGAATGCGGTCTCCCTCAAGGCAAAAGAAAGGCCTGTGTGTGATGGCCTACCAGAGGAGGACCCCAGCGGACTGGAAGAGAGTAGGGCTGCTGGATCTCCTATGGATATGTTGTATGACCTGATGGGTGGGGAAGAGTGCCCCATCAGTCCCCCTGTAACCCCTGACTTGGTGCGTGGGAGCAAGCGCACCAGGTCATGTGAAGTCCTGGCTGGGATGAGTGGTACAGCCGTCCTTGTCCCCAACCCAGCATTTGTTCTGCCTTTCCCTGAGACCCCTGGCCTAGTGAGTGGGGCCACGGTCATTATTAAGGAGCCTGTTATTACCCCTGCACTGGAGATCCCCACCTTGGTGAGTGGGACCGCGATCCTCACCAAGGACATTTGTGTTGCCCTGTCCTCTGATGACCCCAGCTTGGTGGGTGGGAATGTATTCCCCATCAGGCCCATACCTAATTTGACTCAGGAGCGTGGGAACTGCATCCGCTCCTGTCCCTCTGGGGCCCTGGCCCAAGTAAAAGGGGGAGATGTGCCTCTCTCCCCAAACTCTGATGCCCAGAAGCCAGAGTCACAATTGCCCCAGGGAGATCCCCCTTATAGACTGACTCTTGACCCTGAGCCACTGGCCCCAGACCCAGAAGGATTTGACCTCAGCACTGCCTGGAGAGGGGCCCAGGAGAGGCCACCTAATTTGATGTTTCCCAGGACAAACAGGCATCAGTTCCCCTGGCCCAGAAGTAGGGACAAAAGAACTGGGTGGTGTTACCCTGGCCCAGACAAGGAGCTCCTGTTTTCTCCTGGCCCAGGACAAAAAGACTGCTTCGACCTCTGGCCCAGGATTAAGGACAAAGGGGCTTGCATTTTCTTCACTGGCCCAGGACAAGGGCCTTGTTCCCCACTACCAGGCCCGGACAAGGGGCTAATGTTTTCTCCTGGCCCAGGACAAAAAGACTACTTCAACCTCTGGCCCAGGACAAGGGGCCCCTCAGTGGAAACTGGCCTAGGACCAAGGCCTTCAGACTAGTGCACTGTCCAGACAAGTGCCTCACCACCTCCATGCTCCCTTACAGCTCCAAGCCGGCGTTTACTACCACACCCGCTGGCTTGGTACCAAAAGGGGGAGATGTGTAACGGATGCTATCCGTTACTTGGGCCCTTGTCTGGACCGCGAACAGTTTTGTCAAAGACTATGGCCCTGTGGCCTTATTTGAACTGTGATAGGGGTTTCCCTATCATTATGTTAAAAGGATTTATGTCGAATGTTGTACATTTTGTATATTGTAGAATGTCGAACGTTTAATGTATTGTGTGGTATAATGTACGAGGGATACACGGACACCGAAGCCGGTGGTTCCCCGGTTACTTTGTTCGAGGTATCAATGCCGTCTCGAACGCGGGAAACCGGAGGCAGTGAGTCGACGCCGGATTGGCCAACGTACGACTCACTGCGCACACTGATTGGCCAGGGTTGAAGCCGCATATTCAAACTAGTGTGTACGTGCTTCAACCCCTGGCCCAGTTCTCAGATGTGTATTCCCTCTGATCAGCCCATTGTCTTTGTCCAGACATTGATTAATCATGTTAAGCCTAACCTTGTCAATATTGTGTTCAGTTGTTCATCTGTCATTGGTCCGTTCCCCTTACCCACTATTGGTCCTTTTGTTCTCCCCTGCCATTGGTCCATTGTTCCCCGTCACCAATGGTCTGTTGTGCTCCGTGTCATATCCCATTGTGTCGGATTGGTCCCTGGGCCAAGCCTGCATTAGAATGCCTGGCCCTTCCCATCCCTATTGTGATACCATGTGTAACTGTATAAAAGATGTGTTGGTTGTTCAATAAAGTGTGTTACTTTTGGAGTGAACCAGAGTCCTGGAGTCTGTTTGTTCCCATGGTAAAAGTGGCCACTCTGCCGCCCATTCAAACCAGGTTCCTGTACGTTCGTCCGTCTGCTGCCAGGATCCCGCTACCGAACTTTGTATCCTGTCAGGCGGCAACTTGGACTCTGCCCTGTGGTTCTTCTGCCTAAAGCTTCAACCTTCAAGTCGAGCACCGGAGTGCTCGAACAGCTGGAGATACAGTCTGTGGTTCCTGCTACACTTTTCCTGATTCGGTCCTGTGCTTGTTCGACGGTGTTCGAGTGCCGTGACCCCTCCGGTAGCCGCATCCTTCGAGCAGAATCGGTCTTCCCGAGGTTCGACGCCGCTTTGAGTCGACCTCCGGAACACTGATTTGCTCGACCGGTGCACTCGACGGCGCCAGTCCGACGTAGAGAAGGAGAGACCCGGGGACTAAGACGGAAGGCGACCCGGTCTTCATACCACCTTCCGTTACAGGATTGAGTGTGTCTGTGAGGGCCTGTGGGAGTGCCTGGGTGTGACTGAGTGAATGATGGCGAGGAGAGGAGGACAGGAGAGAGGGATGGGAAGAGTAGTGGAGGAGGAGGAAGCTCAGGAGGGTATCCCTCAGCAGAGCAGGGGTGGGAGAGGGAGATCCACAGGGCAGAGGGGGACCCGGCCAACGAGAGCAGGCACACGCAGGACAGGGACAGAACCTGCAGTGGGATGAGGGGTAGTTGCTGGGGAGCACCCCACACAGTCAGGGCCAGACCAGGCAGGGCACTCCGGCTCTGAATCCTCCCATGCCAGAGCTGATGAGGGCAGGATCAGGGATCCCAGATATACTGAGGAGGAGAACACGGATCTTGTGGAAGCTGTCCTGGAGAGGCAGAGTGTTCTCCACCCTACGGCAAAGGTCCCTGGCCTGTCAGCGAGGAGGAAGGCAGCCTGGAACCAGATATGCAGCCGGGTGAATGCGGTGGCTACATGCAGGCGGGACGTGGAGTCTGTGAAGAAGAGATGGGGCGACTGCCGGAGGGTGGTCAAGAACAAGATGTCTGACATGGCCAAGTAAGCCCGAGGCACCGGAGGTGGCCCATCTGTGCCCATCACATTCTGCGGCTGGGAGGAGATGGTGCGGCAGAACATGTCCCCAACCATGATCTAGGGGGTCGTTGGAGGAACTGACACTGGGAATGAGAGGAGCCTCAACACTACCGGTAAGTGCAACACTACAGAACAACACACTACAGCAATCAACACCAGCTGCACACACAGTCACACCTCAACACATGTCCATCACTCAGCCATACAACTGCACCAACACAGCACCCTGAGGGTTAAAAAAAAGGACACAACACCTGGACAAATGGCAAGGTCCAACTTGGGACAAACCTGTCAAAGTCCTACTTCAACCCTCCTGTCGCTGTGCTCATTACACACAATATACAGACCGTCATGTTCAAAATGTCGACTGTCATAGATCATCACTGTTCACACACAATGTCACCCATGTCCGCACCCCCACCCTAACCCCTTGAGTGCTAGAGGGATCATCAATGCATCGATCAACAATGCATTGGCAACCCCTCTGGTACTCAAGGGGTTAACCAGACAACAAACAAGTCAATAGGCCAACGATCACATGCTACACAGGGGACATTCACTAAGCGGTGACAAAGAGATGGTGGACACAAAGTAACCCTCACACACCCTCACTTCACCAGTACCAGTGTTAGTCTATGGAGAATATGCCAAAACAAGAATCAAGTTCATAGGGTCCCATTGTACAGGCTCCTTGATAAACACTGGAAATGGGGAAAGGAGATCACTGGAGAAGTCACCATCATGTTCACTTCATCAGTTCTACATCACCGCTTACTGAATCACAAAAAGGGGGAATCAGGTCACACATCACAATGTCCCACAGAATAAATGCTTGTAGGTGCAACACACAGGCCGAAAACTATTTCACAGAATTCAAGCTGGAAAAAGTAGGCATTAGTGTTGTGGCTGCAATCATTTACTCTGACTTGAAATGACATATCCCATATCTGATTCCCACATGGATCCACAGGGGTGCTGATGCCATGGATGGATGGTACACCAGCATCTCTATGCAGGATACACATGGGAAACAAATAGCAAACATTGTACCTTGGTCACCAACAGGCCATGACTGATGGATATCTAGGATTGAGTACGGTTGCCTCACACAGAAGGATGGATGGGCTCATACACAGAGAAAAAAACAGGCCTCAATCAAAGATATCCCTCACTACTGGCTGCATTGTTGCCCTTAGGATTCAAATGTTACTAAATATGTTCCAACACGATGTGAACACAGAGATCACTTCACTGTATGTGATTGCCTTACTGGCCAGATATGTGCACCCATCACAAATCAACCTACATTGCTACCATCCAAATACATATACATAGTATATCACACTCTACGTAGATGGGATATACGAGGTATGTTCATATCCATCATATCAATACAATGTCTTGTTGGATGGGTGCACATATATAGCCAGTAAGGCAATCACACCTAATGAACTGCTCTCTGGCATCACATCTTGGAAGGATATTACTGTATCCATATGAAGGGTACATATCCACATACATATATGACCATTTCTACTCGTGTGTCACTGTAATGGGATAGCAATGGGTAATGTCATCATGATGTCATATCATTGCCATCGTTAAAAGATGTGTCTCCATCTAAGTCCCATCCCTCCAACACTCATGGTTATACAGATATTGCTCTATGTGACGGGTGGAGATATCCATCATTTGACCACACGGAGGCTCTTCAGCAAAGCCAAAGTCGCAACATATCGAGATAAATACCTCTTTGGAATGGTCCACAGAGTGTGCTTGCAAACCATGCACACCCTGTACACCATTCCAATTAAGTATTGTTCTCTATATGGGGCGATTTGGGCTCTGATGAAAAGCCCTCATGTGGACAAATGACTGAAATATCCATCTGTCACATAGAGCAATATCTGAACAACCATGAGGGTAGGAGGGATAGGACTAACAGAGAACAACATCTGTTCTCACAATGTCTACAATCTGACATCAAGGTGGACTTAACCTTTGCCATCCCCCTGGAGGGATAGCCATCCCTACAAGTTGTGAAGACAAATATATGTTGTTGGATTCACCCCCCCCCCCCGTTAAACAATGGTATTCCTACTGCTGAAAGGTGTGTTGATTCAAAAGGTATCACAGCTCAGACATGGATATGTCAGGGGCAATATCCCAGTGGCCTGAAATTGTACAGTGGTGCTGTTACTACACAATCATATGGACAGCTCTGGTACAGGGACCAGATATCTACATGGGAGGGTGTTGCAACAGTCCCACTGTACTATTTCTGGACACTGTGATATTGCACCTCAAAATGAAACCTTGACCCGTAATAACTCAAACAACACCTTTCAGCAGTGGGAGTACCCTTGTTTACCCAGGGGGATTAACCCAAATACATATATTTTTCTTCAGCACATATCAAAGTATAACTGTCTCCACAAACATATAGCTAAGGTCACTAATCACAACATCTTCTTCCTCCACACAGCTTACGGCCGTCAAGCCCAGCGGGAGACAGTGGAGGAGGCTATGTCACCCCCCCAGTGAGGAGTACACAGAGGAGGGGACCAGCCGGTGGTCACCTTACCCACTATCACCATCCCCTCCAACACAGGCTGCACCACCATCTACTGCACCCCTTCAAGCTGGACCACCACAGGCTGCACCACCCCTTCAAGCTGCACCACCACAGGCTGCACCACCCCTTCAAGCTGCACCACCACAGGCTGCACCCCTTCAAGCTGCACCTCCCCAGTACAGTGGCTGGATGCCACAGGAGGAGAGGTGGACATATCAATCCACCTCCACCAGCTACTACCCTCCATCAGCATCACCACCACCACCAGGGAGACAATGGCTGCCAGGGACAGTGGCCACCACCCAATATGGGCCATATTCTTCACAGAGCAACCCATCCTCCTGGATGGCTCCACAACATGCCCCAAGGTATGATCCCAGGTGGGGTCCCAGCACCTATCAGTGGCCACCATATGACCCTTGGCCACTGGACTACCCATACCTGGGCCTGAGTGGTGAGCCCCAGCGCCCCCTACCCAGGGACATTTTCACACCTCCACCAGCACACACATCTTTGGGCAGCTCTGGATCACTTGATGTGGTGGGCATATGCCCATCATCTGCACCAGCCACTCCAACAGCAGCCACAGCACCCTCAGCAGCAGCAGAGGAGGAAAGAGCACCCTCAACAGCAGCAGAGGAGGAAACAGCACCCTTAGCAGCAGCAGAGGAGGAAATAGCACCCTTAGCAGCAGCAGAGGAGGAAAGAGCACCCTCAGCAGCAGAGGAGGAAACAGCACCCTCAGCAGCAGAGGAGGAAACAGCACCCTCAGCAGCAGAGGAAACTGCAGCACCAGGGACACCGGGCACATCCACCTCCAGCACCGCACACCTCACAGGGATGGAGGTGGAGTGTATGGCCCTTCAGAGAAGACTACTCCGGTCGAGCAGAAGTACAGACAGCAACATCACCAGGAGCAGGAGGCAATCCAGGAGGAACATTGCCCAATTGGAGACCAGAATCCAAGCCCTGGAGTCGGAGGTGGCCAGTAGACATGTGCGAATTTATTCGGAGACATTCGGATTTCGTCGAAAATGGGGTCATTCGGAGACATTCGGCCAATCCGAAACTCAAGGGTCATTCGGAAAAAATGATCCGACTCCGAACAGCCCAGGTCCGAAATTCGTCGAAACTTTCGGAAGTTTCGGCAATCGACACATTTCCAAAAGTTTTGGCTACTTTTGACCAGGACTTTTTTGTACTTCCTGTGCGCGCTCAACTACTTTCCCTCCATAATTTTCCCTCCATGTCTCTAGTCCAATTCTATTCTCCGTTTCATGCACTACTTCCCTCTTTTGTCTGTATTCGAATAGCCTTCTTCGTTTCATGATGGGAGTTGGACTAATGACACAGTCACACAGACAGACAGCCTGCATTTCCTCATTGCGTTGCTGGAGCTCAGAGAGAGAAGAGATTAGAGAGTGTACAGTTGTTGTGTAGGCAGGCAGGTAGCATTAGGCTAGGCATAGGTAGGCAGCCAGCATTAGTTCCAGTTATTACCACTGCAAGAGCAAGTAATATTTGTTCCTGTGCAAAATATAAAAAAATATTAGGTATTTGTTCGAATACAGGGCCGGCCCTTACACGGGTCCCAGTGGGTCCATGGACCCAGGCGGCACTTTGACAGGGGCGGCAATTTGCCGTCCCATAGCATGTTTATTTTGTGCTCTTCCGCCAGTTCTGTGTTGCAGGGTGTCCCATCAGTGTGACTGTCAGTAGCCGGGCAGCCCTATGCTCACTCAGTGGCGATGCCTGTTGGCTGCTTCAGTGACGTGAATTATGTGATAGCGAAACATTATGCCTATTTTGTATTGGTTATCGCCCACCTAAAGTCAAGACTTGAGTAAATAGGTCTACCGTCCCAGATTTGCTAGAGAGGTTTTACAAATACAGGAGGGTGCCCCCTGTACGAAATGAGTCTAAACATTTGGGATCCCTAGTATAAGTGCACAACAGTGCATGATGTGTCCTGAACAGGATTACTGTGAGGTGTCTCCACCCAGAAGGTGCTGTCCGGGCTGAGCTTCAACATTGTGACGAGTGACCAACTAAGAGCACCGTGCCAGACTTAATCTGCAGCCATAGCATCACCCCCTCCTACTCTCCGGGTCCCGCTGACTGGCAATAACAGGTGAGTCACTAAGAGATCTGAAGCCTTTCTGGAAGTCCTTTCACTTGGAAAGGGGCTAGTATTACTTGGGGGAGTTGCCTCGTGTGTAAATAATTTCTAGGTGGGAGATGAATGTGCATCACTTATGTGTTTCCCAACAGTAGTTAGAATACAACTCCCATCATCCCCTGATTATGACGTTGGGAAATGCCCAGCAATTACCGTAGAGTCCTGTATTGCACACTCACGGAAAACGGTGATATTGCTATACTAAGACAATGCTGTGGACCCCTCTTCAGAATAGATGTCAAGCATTTTTTTTATTTCTCTCCTGTGTTGCAGTTTGTTCACAACAGAATGTCTCAATTTTTCTTTTTAACACATTACATCTATCACATTACAATCATTGATGTTTATTCTTGATGTAGTATGAAACACTACAATGTATATACACATAGAGTTATCTGATATGAGGGGAAATCAGGATAGGAAAACGAGAGAGAAGAATTTGGGTTTTAAAAGGGACAGTAGGGTAGGAGGCTGGTACCAGAAAATGAAACCTTAATCTTTACCCATGTACTAACATAGAATGTGACATGTAGTTTGTCCATGTTCGAGTCGACCACTTATGTTGAGTAGGATGTGACAGGCATGGGTTTTCGATGTTCAAGCAGATGCTATATTGAAGGACAGGCATGGGGTTTCAATGTTTGAACATATGCTATATTGAAGGACAGGCATGGGGTTTCGATGTTCGAACATGCTAAATTGAATGACAGGCATGGGTTCTCGATGTTCGACGTTTGCATTGTGACTGGCATCCCATGCTGGAGTAGAGGTGACATGCACAGACTGCAATGTACGACAATGTCGGTTTTTGGCATGGATCTTTTTCTAAATGCACACCCTGTCTGCAAAGAATGATAGCAGTGTGCACGGAGGCGCACTGCTATAATTTAACCCATGTTAAATTCGGCCGAATAATTCTGAATGGATCAGAATTTTGTCCGAATCAAATAGGCCCGGTCCGAAATTAGGATCATCCGAATTAGAAAAAAAAATTCGTCCAAATTCGAATTTTACCGAAAATTTTGCCTGTGCACAAGTCTAGTGGCCAGGGGGAACACACTACTCCACCAGCTCAGGACTGGTCTCATGGACATGTTGACACAGGTCCTTGTGGAGTTAAGGGAGATCAACCGCATAGAGAACCTGAGGATGGAGAGGGAGAACTTGCGTTCCACCGAGGGGTCTACTGCAACCACCACCCCCTCCAGTGTTACCCCTGAAGCAACACCTAGGGGGCAGAGGGTTACCAGGAGATCCACAAGGGCATCCACCTCTGGCACCCAGGCTAAGGCCCCCCACCCGAAATTGAAAAAATGAAAGGCCCAACCTGTTAAGTTTCCCCTCAATAAAGAAACCATTTTTTTGTATTCCAGTCTGATCTGTTGTGTCTTCAGTTATGGATTGGGTGGCAGGGTTGTCTCCAATGCATTGCCATACAATGCAGTGAACACAACCTCTGCCTGGGTGAAATGTTTGTGGGATGCTACAGCATGGGTTCACACACACACACACACACACACACACACACACACACACTGTTGTACAAATTCAACTGGAAATACATCCCTGGAGCCATATAACGCCACTTGTTATATGGCGATGTTGTGTGTTGAATTTGAACAACAAAACATACCCCATAGCACAACAAATGGTACAACATTGAACATTCGTCTACATCATATGTTGTGTTTAACCCTTTGAGTGCCAGAGTGGTAGGCAACGCATTGCAAAGAAATGCATTGGGGACCACTCTTGCACTCAGTGGGTTAATGGGATAACCAGACAAACAGCTCTGTGACTTAGCAGGGACATTACAAGCAGTACAGATAAATGGGACATGTATCCATATTGTCTTGGATTCACACACTCATTGTGCAACTGACTTACTGGGGAAGCCAATGTTTTTAACCTAGCATTTCAATGTGTAGCACACACATTGATATCCTGGGGTGAGCATTGGGGTCTCCAGTAAGTTGAGTTGCTGTTTCCCTAAGGGTGTAACAGACTTCACCGGTGATAACATATGTCCACTTAGTCTGTTTGTTCGTTGATATAGCCCATGTACTGAGATATGTCAAAGTGGAGCAAAATCTCAGAACATGGATTATACTGAGCAATACAGATACTGTGGACAGGTATTCACTGTGGAAGGATGTCCCCTGTATCACCTCTTTATCACTCCCACAACACATTGGTGCATCACTGCCACCATCATCTGTTTGCATGGATACATCACAGAGTCCACTCACTGGCAAACAAGTGGTGGACTCCTGTGATGTGGATGATGCCTTTCCATGTATGGGGGATACTCTATCCTGGGTGTGGTTACGCATTGACAAATGTTTTCTCAAATATATCCTCCTACAGACACAGATAGAATGGTGATGGTTCATCTTTAATGTGTCTCAAAGTACATTAGAATGTACATGTGTTTTCTCTGTGTATTGCCTATATGCATTTAACACCTGTATGAGAACACTAAATGTACTTTGAAACTAAATTGTACTACTTCAGTAACACTGCTGCCCTGCTCATGTGTTGTCCACAACTCTGTAGGTGAGCATCCTAACTGTACAGGGTATAACACTCAAGAATTAGTGTTTTCTGTGTCTATATGAGAATGTTCCAGTAGAGGTTTGTGTGAACCTCAGGTCAAACTTTGCATCACCAACAACATCACCATAAACAGCAAGGGGTGATCTTCATGAAGGTGTTGTCAAGACATCAATCCAGTCACATGGAAGATCTTCAGTTCAAGGATGGATCATGTTACGGATGCCTGTGGGACAAGAGGACAGGATTTGGAGCAGTGGACCTGAACTGATCATCAAACAACAACAATTTAGTATTTTTAATCCCCTCAGTCTTCTTGATTACAGGTGAGTACACAAACCATTGCTTGACAATGTGTTGTGTACTCATCTGTAACCAATTCTGTGGGGAACTTAGGACATGTGCACCAGCCCTATGGATTTGTGCCCCTGACATGTATACACACATTAACAAGTGTTCTGAGAGCTCCATGGAGGTAATGACATTGTGCTGCCACTGTGAAAGTGACAGTGGCAGCCCGATGTCATTTGTTCCATGGAACTGTTAGGACATATTTGTTAATGTGTGTATTCATGTCGGGGGCACATTTGTCTGCACACTCACAGGTCAGCATGGAGTCCCTTGTAATCTGATCTACGTCTCATGACCTCTACATTGTGTGCCCATACCACTGTACATCCACCCCTGTGCTGCTCTTCTCAGCTGTAGCACAGTACAGGTCCCATATTGAGTCCAATGTCCCTTTAACCCCTGATGTGCCTGAGTATTATCCAATGCATATCATTAGATGATACTCTTTCGCTACTGGGCTAGCATGGTTGTTCAGGCTATAATCATGGCATATCCAGTTAGTTGCTGTCAATCAAGCCCTGTAAGGTGATGAACATGGGTAATATGTTGTACCTTGTTTCTCCTGGGGGTGTGCGTGATATCTTTGGGGTCTGTATGTCAACGTGGAGAGTGGAATGGAGGATGGTTTTTGAGTCCACACACACAATTTGCCACTGCCAGTGCAGAGCTGTGTCACTGTTCCTGTGGGGTGAGACAGAACAAAATGTGCAGTGTGGTTAGTGTCACAGGACTGATGGGGGACTTGCATGGATTGTTTGCATGCGTGTGTTATACTCACAGGTGAAGTGTTCGGTGATGAGCCTGTCTCTGATCTGTGCCCCTCTCGTGGTCTCCTCCACATGCCCAATGTCCATGGCCACTTCCTGTATGAGGGGATCCGGGATGTGATCCAGCAGCCTGGTGTCCACTGCGATGTTGTGCAGTATTGCGCACGCCACAATGATGTCACACACCTTAGCCGGTGCATACTGCAGTGCTCCCCCAGAGTGGTCCAGACATTCAAATCTTGACTTGAGGAGCCCAAATGTCCGCTCAATAGCATTCCTCGTTCTGGCATGAGCCTGGTTGTACCTTTCCTGGGCATGTGTTTGGGGATTGGCCACAGGGGTCAGTAGCCAGGACTTGCATCCATAGCCAGCATCACCTGTGTAATGCGAGTGACATGGTGAGACAGGGAGCACATGTTGTGTGAATTATGTTTTGTGTGGTGGACGTAGTAGCTGTGGGTCAGGTGCATGCTAAGCAGCGTGGTGTGTACGCCTGTGTATATGGTGTGATTTTGTTTTGAGAACTCACCCACTAGCCATCCCCCTGTAAAGGTTCCATTCTCAAAATCTCTGTGGACTGAGGAGTTTGGTAGAATGTGTGCATCATGTGAGCTGCCAGGATATTTTGCACAGACATTCATTATCCTCATGTTGCTGTCACACACCATCTGCACGTTGATGGAGTGGAAGTTCTTCCTGTTGATGAATAGCTGTGCGTCACGTGCTGGGGCCTTAATCCGGATATGGGTGCAATCTATAGCACCCATGACCCTGGGCATGCCTCCCCTTGCGTAAAAGGCCTGCATGATGAGTATCTAGTCCATGTCGGTGGTGGGAAAATGTATATAGATACTGGCCTTGCTTTTGAGGGCTGGCAGGACCTGGGCCAGCACCCTGGAGAATGTGGCCTGTGACATGCCAGATGCGTAACCCTCAGTGGACTGGAAGGCCCCACTTGCCATGAAGTGTATGGCACACAGTAGTTTCTGCAGGCCAGTTAGGGCATGGTTGTGGATGTAGATGGGATCCACCTGCTCCTTGATGACCTCATACAAGGCAATGATGCTGTCAGGCCTCAACCTGTAGCGATTAATGACCTCATCATCAGTCATTCCAAAGAGGGTGACCCTTGGGCGGTATACCCGGGGCCTTGGTGGTTGTCTATACATCCTCTGCCCTCCAGGTGGGGATGGACTCCTGTGTGGCTGCTGAGCCAGAGCCTCCTCACTTGCAACAGGTGAAGGCTGTTGATCAGGCGTGCTTGGAGGTTGCTGATGTTCCCTAGCTCTCTCCCTTGCACGCCTTCTCTGCAGTCTTCGCAACAATATGTACTGTTTGCTCTCTCTATCTGTCTCTATCTCTCTCTCTCCCTCCCTGAGTGGAAAACAAGCCACAAGTGAGTGTGTTGAGTTGTCCCTTTAAGTACTTGATAGGGCGTTGTGTAGGTGTGGTGATGAGATGAGTGCTGACCAATGGAGAGTTGTTTTTGTCCAGGTAAGTGTTTGCAGGTGTGTGTGTGTTATAAGATGTGGTGTGTTGTGCTTGTTATGTGTCTGCCATTTGTGGGTGTGCAGTTGTGGGGTGCAGGTCGCGTGTTGATGTTGCCCAGGTGAGCTTCTATTTGCAGGTGTCCGCTTTGTGTGATAACCCCCATTGTTCTGTGCCATGTTGTGCTGGTGTTTTTTTGTGTGTCGTTGTCCCTGTGGTGTTGGTTGTTGTTGTGTGTGGAGTGATTTGTGTTGTGTGTGCATGTTTTTGTGTTGTTTTGGCATTGCACGGGTTAATTTTTCCATTTACATGGTTGTGCAGTAAGCATTTTGTGTATTTTCCTATGTAACAGGTGTTTTGTTTTGCCCATTAAGTGTCTAACGTGTGTGAAAAGTGGGTCTTAACTTTTTGTTTAAGTGTGTCTTTTTTTCAGCCGTTAGCAGTACCGCAAGCCTTTGAATAGTTCTGGGGAATGTTGTTCCATGCATCTGAATGCACGTAAGTGTATCGTCCGTTAGGATTCTGCAACTGCCGTTAGCTGTTATTTAGACGGATCTTTGAATTGCAACATGACACTTAATGCACCCGTTAATTATTTTTTTTACTAACGGCTGCCTTTAAATCGAGCTCTGGGAGTCAGTGACTGAGGCAGACTTGATAGACAGCAGAACACCTTGATAATTTTGTTGAGGGCCAAGGCAAGGCATCACACTCCATCAATTTTGAGTAAAAACACACACAGTAGTTGAGTAAAGTCTAGCAAATGCACAAGCAAGTGGGGGAAAGGTGGAGGATGTGCAGGGGCGTAAAATGCAAAAACTGACTGCAGCAATCATTGCTGCAGCATGTGCAATAAATGATGATTCCTCTCCTCCCGGGGTGGGTGCAGTTTGTCAATGTCCCAGCAATCACACCATGCCAGTTTCCCACCAACACTACCATACACATTTGCCACATTGTAGGTTGTACTTTTTTACTTTATTTTAATCACTTGATAGCATCATGAATACATGCCAGTGTTACTTAAAGGGATAGTAATGTTTCATAATAAAAGCAGCTCTAATTAATCATCATAGTATTTGGACTTTGGAGACTGTTATTTCAATTCTGTCAGAGTTGTAGTTCAAAAGTAATTCAATGACAAAGTGTCCCCCTCCCGCCCCTTTTACTGATGTAACACTGTTCAGCCAGAGCAGAAGGGAGGTGCCCAGGTAGACTGCAGAGAGGGACAATCTTCAATTAAGATAAGGGAAAAACCTGAAAAACTTGTCAAGGGGGGCAGAGCTTTCATTGTTTTCATTGTAAGAAGATTGTCCCCTGCTGTTATCTGTCTGGTCTTACAACCAGATTCCCCATCTGAGAAGAGATGGCTTACACTAGGTAAAAGGGGCAGGAGGGGAAACTTTGCTTGTAAATATTTCTTAAACCATAAAGGTTTGAGAGATAAGACTTATATCGTTTTTCATATTTTTTTTAATGCCTACAAAATAAAATGAAGTTAAAACGAAGTATTACTATCCCTTTAAGCAGGAAGTAAGTGTTCTGGGCAAAGGACAAAGGCACTCTGCATGCTAACACATTTTTCAAGGTATATGTTGCTGTAAGACTCACAACTTTGACCTCCAGCTACTTATTTCTCCACTACAGCTCTCAGAAGAAGTAATATTGTGCTGGGAAATGTTGCACCATATTAAACATAGGGAAAAATGTGTTTGAATAGGAAAAAAATGTGTTAGAATAGGAGAAAAATGTGTTAGAATGTGTTAGAATGAGGCGGGGCATGCGCGCGATGTGAGCAGACGCACTTTTCTACAGCTCCCGACCCGCGAGTGCTATTTCAAGGCAATTTTATTGTTTTATGCTTATGAAACATGGTCAAATCTTCTAAGAAGACGAACCAACCTGCGGGGCTGCAGAAAGAGACCAGACCCTCTTCGTCTCAGACCCTAAGCGGTTACCTAATCCCGCTATGGCCTACGACGTCATCAAAACCGCGGAGGGTGCCTGAGCACGGGGCGAGGAATGAGTGCACACCTTGCTCTTCGGATGGGGAATTGGAGGACGAGGAACCCTCTCCTACTGACAGCCCTACTCTCAGCAGCCCGGAGATCCTGACCAGATCTGACTTTCTGGCCTTCCCCATGCAACTGACAAAGGACTTTGCGTCTGTTCTGGACCAGGTTAGATCCAGGATGACCTCCGGCAGCATGAGAACCGGATCCAGGTTCTGAAACAGGACCATGTCACCCTGCAGGCCTCCCTACAGGCTTTGGATCGTAAGGTGATGGCTCAGGGCCGGGTGGCCTCACAGCTTGCGCAGCATGTGGTAGACTTAGACAACAGAGGACGCCGGAATAATCTCCGGATCAGGGGCCTACCTGAGATGGAGGGTGTGGAGGATACTAGGCAATTGGAGATGGAGATCTTTAATCAGGTACTGGACCGGGACCCGTCCACAACAGTGGTGCTAGATCAGGCTCATAGGGCCCTTCGTCCAAAGGACTTGAACAACCGCGTCCCGCGGGATATTGTTTGCTGTATACATTCCTTCTCCCTCAAAGAGGAAATTCACTCAGCAGCTAGGAAGAAACGGGACATTTTATTTCGAGGAACCTCGGCCCACATTCTGCCTGATGTTGCTTGGCCTACGTTACAGACGCTCAATCTGTTAACGCCATTGACGGATCTTTTGTGGAGAGCCTCGATTCCCTATCGCTGGGGCTACCTGCTGTCCCTGCATGTAAGGAAAGACTCCATCACCTACAATGTCCGGGTCCTGGACGACGCAGGACCTTTATGTGATGCACTTACCTTGGAGACCCCTGACCTGACTGGATGGCGTACCTTTTTGTCCGGAGACACTCCCTTACAATTTTTGGCCTTGCAGAACTCTCCATGGCAGGGACGACCTTAGAGAAGACGTAGAAGACGCCAACCCAGAGAGATGGAGGTGCCTGACGCTACTGTTCACGGAGCAGCGAATCGTACCTGAGAACTCTCTCTTTTGACCTACTGCTCCTTCCATAGTTTGACCGAGTCACCCTCATAAGTTTGGGACATTGATCTTGAGATGGACATTGGTCCTTCAACTATACTCTGACTTGGGGGTTGGTAGTGGCCCCTTTGGGGCCTGGCTCAGGGATGCATGGGGGTCCCGGCCGCGGTGGACCGGCCAGTTGCCTGGGTTGCGTGCCATGGGCGGCGGGTTGCTCCGCCGGAGTTCAGACTTCGCACTGCCCCCAGGGGGGTCTGTTTGTTTCGGACATGCATTCTCCTTGTACCTACCCTCTATTGCATTATACCCATGGCCCCGGGATTCACCTATTATCCATTGGGAGGGAGGTTATTTTTATTGTTTCTTTCCCACAGTCCAGCGTTGGGTCCCTTCGGGGCCCCCTTTTTTACCTACCCCATTTGTCTGCCCCTTCGGTGCTGCCACCTCTTTATACTTACAGGCTGGACTGGTAGGGGATCCCCTGGTTCCTGACTCTTCTTCCTGTAGTTCTTGCCACCGCTTCCTCCTGGGTACCCCCGTATTCCCATTGCCCCATTCCTGACTCCTTGGCTAATACTACCCGTGATCATGTCCATTTTCAAGTTGGCCTACCATGAGACTATTGCGACACTTCTTTCTTTTCATTTGTGAGGCTCTCTCACCTAAATATCTTTGATTCCTTTTTCTCTTTATTGTTCATGGAGAATGCGTGTCCTACACGGGGATGTATAGGGGGGTCGGGGGGGTTGATGGTGTTGGGGTTATTATCTGTTTTATTTCTGTTTAGTTGTAATACATTGCCAATGTGTGGAGAGTCCGGGTGTGTGTGTGTGGGGGTTTTTGGAGGTAGATGGTGGCCTTAAGATGCCTCCCCTCCTCTCGTGGTTCGGCTCCGGGCCACGGGAGTGGGGAGTTGGATCCATGCTGTGGCCATTGATGTAGGCCTATTAGCAACTCTCCATTGTTGCTCCCTCTCCCCCCCGGTGTGTGTGTGTATGTTTTTTTTGTTTTTTTTTCCCTCCCTGACCAATCTTCCATGTTTTCCCAGGGCCATGGTTTATGTGTTTGTACTGGCTCTCCACTACTACGCTGTTTAGTGTGTTTTGCTCTCTTGACCAGTTGTTTTTATTGCCTTAACTTTTCTATGCCTGTTTTGGTTCTATGCACTTGTGGGAAGGGGGCTTTGAGCTCCATTCCTTTCTTTCTGTAGGAATTTAATTCTGTGTCTTCTGCGCTGCAACCTCACACTACCGCTGGGTCGCTGTACTTAGGGGGACATGTCCGGAGAGGCTCTTTTTTTCTTCCTCTCGGGTTCCTGCCCTCCTGACCTGTGGATTGTGTGGGTTTTCACCCTAGCATTGTCATTGTTGTTTTTCTCTTCTTTGTGTCTTTGTCGTCATTGTTCTTGTCTGCTTCCTCTTCTTATGTTTTTCTATTCTATTTCTTTTTCCCCTTCTTCTTCCTATGCTCTGATTCCTTTTCCTCTTGTGGTCTCATTGTGGGATGCCCAGTTTGACATGGGGTCTGTTTTTGGTCTCATGGGTACTCCCCTTTGTTGGGGTGCAGAGACTTGGTTCCGAGAATATGGCTAATATGGCTACTAAAGACTTCACTTTTACTGTGGTTTCCATCAACGCCAAAGGTTTGAACTCCCCGGGGAAGCGTTCTAGACTATTTGGAGAATTGAGGGCTCGTAGAGCTGATATAGGGATGGTTCAGGAAACTCATTTTCGTAGAGATCGGGCTCCGACTTGTTCCCACTCTCTTTTCCCTCACGGGTTTTACTCCCATTCTCCCTTTCACAAAACTAAAGGGGTTGCTATCTTTCTGTCTAAGACTTTGCCATTGGTGATCCAAGACACTTGGTCCGATAACGATGGCAGAGCCCTTTTCCTGAAAGGTACCCTTGGGGCGGAAAAAGTAACGTTAGCAAACATTTATGCCCCAAATAAGGATCAACATTTATTTATCTGCTCTATCTTGAAAGACTTGGACTCTTTTGTGGAGGGTCTAGTAGTTCTCGGAGGAGATTTCAACTTGGCTTTGAACCCGTCACTTGATTCTTCAATGGGTACGTCTGTGGTGCGCCACTCCCAGATCCGTAGGATGCGGGCAGCATTGCACCATGCTCAGCTTGTGGATGTGTGGCGGGCTTGTCATCCAGAGACCAGAGATTACACGTTTTTCTCGGCCCCGCACACAAGGTATTCCAGACTTGATTACCTATTTATTACACATAGACATTTGCTGCTGGCCAGATTTGCAGATATAGGTAATATCACTTGGAGTGATCATGCACCTGTCTCTTTGCGGCTCTTGATCCCTTCCTTGTCAGGTCGTAGTTCTTGTTGGCAACTGAATGAATCTCTTTTGAAAGATCCTGGAGCCTTGGCTGATTTGAGTAATACACATTCACTTTATTTTCAGGAGAATGCTCTGGAGGGTTCTTCTCCGCCATTAGTTTGGGAGGCGCACAAGGCTGTGGTGCGTGGACATCTTATTAGTCTGGGAACCTTTCGTAAATGGCAGAAGGCGGCTTGACTGGTGACTCTCCTGGACAGGATATCTGTCCTTGAACAGTCTCACAAAGCATCCTTATCTCCGGAGACGTACCAGGAGTTGGTACAACTGCGATCGGAGTTGGCAACTATATGTAACGATTAAATGCAGAGGACATGCCAACTGGTTCGTAGTTCGTATTATGCACACGGGAACAAGCCTGGCAGACTCCTGGCTTGTGCTCTTAAGGCCAAAAAATCTCATTCTTTTGTTCCTAAGATCAGGTCTAGTCCGTCTTCATTGTCTCATTGTACTGATGATATTGCGGAGGCGTTTAGAGTTTATTACCAATCTCTCTACAATATAGTTAACCCCTCCGCAGCCCCGGTCCCGCCGGATTTGACATCGGCAATCTCTACTTACTTGGATAAACATATGTCGCGGACCTTGTCTCCACATGAGATAGCCTCTTTGGACCACCCTTTGACACTGGAAGAACTGGATTGAGCTATCAAGAATACGCCAACAGGCAAGAGTCCGGGCCCGGATGGGTTGACAATCTCCTATTATAAGTCCTTCCGAGATATTCTTCTCCCATGCTTTCTCCTCGCTTTCAACTCTTTGTCTTCCACAGAGCATCTCGCCACTCACTCCTTGGATGTCCACATTACGGTTATACCAAAACCGGATAAAGATCCAGAGTTGTGCTCTAGCTTCCGACCCAACTCGCTCCTAAATGTCGATGTTAAATTATTCGCCAAGGTCCTGAGTATGCGTTTACGGTTGTTCCTTCCTGACTTGATTCACCCAGATCAGGTGGGATTTCTCCCTGGCCGTGAGCCTCGAGATAATACTGTTAAAGTCATCAATTTGATTCATCTTGCTTGTTCTTGGAATATCCCCACAGTGTTGCTTTCTACGGACGCAGAAAAGGCGTTTGATAGGTTGAGCTGGCCTTTTTTGAGAGGGTTCCTCCGTCATATTGGTTTGGGTGATCGGATGTTTCAGTGGATAGCCTCCTTATATCGCTCTCCTGTGGCTTGGGTAAGGGTAAATGGTGTCCTGTCGAAGCCTCTCACTCTGTCGAACGGCACCAGGCAGGGATGTCCTCTGTCTCCGCTATTTGTTTTAACGTTGGAACCTTTCCTTAATGCTGTCCACTCCAATCCATCGATTCATGGTCTCACGCTCTCTTCTCACACTTAAAAGATCGCGGCATTTGTCGATGACCTATTATTCTCTTTGATTCAGCCTCTGCTTTCAATACCTAACTTGATGCATGAACTTGAGATTTATGGTCGTCTCTCTCATTTTAAGGTGAATATGGTCAAGTCGTCGGCCCTGAATGTCTCGCTACCCGAGACTTTGCGTGATTCCTTATAATCCTCTTTCCCATTTAGGTGGGCCTCACATAAGATTAAGTATCTGGGGACTTTTTTGACCTCTTCGTCTACGCCATCTTCTTTATTCGAGAGTAACTTTGTCCCTCTTCAGTCTTCTGTGCAGTCTGACCTTCGGATGTGGGCTAAACAACGTCTGTCTTGGTTTGGTCGGATGGCGGTGGTGAAAATGAATATTTTGTTGCGGTTTTTATATCTTATCCAGACGCTCCTGATCTCCCTTCCTAAATCGTTCTTTCGTAGTGTCCGACGAATGCTATCCAATTTTGTGTGGTTGTCAGGAGCTCGTCGTTTGGGTTATACTTATCTGATCCAGAGGAAAGAGAGTGGTGGCATGGGTTTCCCGGACTTGGAGACGTACTACCAAGCTACCATACTGGCTAGGGTGGTGGAATGGACTATCCCGGCCGACAAGGTCTGGGTCCAGTTGGAACAGGATTTTCTCTCGGTACCTACTTAGATTGCGGCATGGGTGACATCTGACCGGGGGATATCACTTGATTCACTGCACCCCACTGTTCCAAATACGTTGAGGGAGTGGCATAGGATCTCCTCAACAAAGGGTCTTCTAACTAGACCCTCGCCTCTCATGTCTCTCACTTGCAATTCGGCCTTCCCCCCAGGGTGGTCCGGTGTTGTATTTAATCGTCTCCTTCCGGGGGGTCAGCGATTCCCTAGGTTGGGGGATGTTACACGTGAGGGAGCGCTCTTGCCCCTACCCTCCCTGCTTGGTGGAGGGGTTTGCCATCCCTCCGTACCATATTTTTATGCCCAACTTTCTCATTTTGTGCATTCTCTGCATCCGGATTCTCCTCCTTCTTCTGTTCGACATGTTTTTGAGGATATATGTCTCCTACATGGAACCCACCGTAAGCTAATATCCACCTTTCATGGTCTTTTACTCACTTTAAAGCATTCTTCCAAACCTCATTTCATTCGTTCTTGGGAACTCGATTGTGGTATTGTGCTATCGGACTTTCAGTGGTCCAAGATTTCCCTTCTGACACATCGGTGCCCTTTGTCCTCCAGGATTCAGGAAAAAGCTTACAAGGTACTAACCTGATGGTATAGGGTTCCGGCCCTGTTACACAAACTTTTTCCCACTGTTCCAAATATATGTTGGAGGTGTAAACGCCACCGGGGGCAATTTCATCCATATATGGTGGTCTTGTCCGGCTCTGCAGCCTTTTTGGCAGATGGTGGTTGAGACGATTAGGGAGGTGTCGGACCCTACAATTTCTATGGATCCTTTGGTTCTCTTATTACATCACACTACACACCCTATACGTACCTATACTCGATCTCTCACCATTCACTTGATTAACGCAGCTAAAGTCTTGATTCCCAGGTTTTGGAAGCAGTCGTGTGCTCCTTCCTTTGAGGATTGGGTGGCCTCTGTAGAGGAGATCTGGTCTTCGGAGGACTTGATACACACTGCAGATGGCAGGGAGTTAATCCATGCTCTTCGGTGGTTCCATTGGGATGAATTTATGAGGGGAGACTCCTTTCGCAGGAGATTGTCCCGGGATAGTTAGTATGAAGCTTTTCTTGTCGGGCCTTCCCACAGGTTCCCGCGGTGAGACCTCCTTCTTTCTTCTTTCTTTCTGCTATTTCTATCCTGTCCTCTTCTTCCTCTTTTAACCTGCCCTGCTTCTCTTGTCTCCTTCTTTTCCATCCTGAACCCTTCTCTAGGTTCCCGATATCTGGTTTTGGGGTATGTGACGGGGGCCGGTCGGTGGGGTGTCGTGGCGGGGGTCTAATGTTCTTGCTGCGGGGCCCCGGGCGGCCGGTTCCCCGAATGTTGAGGGATGCGGGTCTATAGGTTTTGATTCGGAGTCTTTCCCAGTGGCTTCGTCCCCTTTATTGCTGGGGGATTGAGTCGTTGGCGTGCTCTTTAGATCGCATATATTTTCGTACTAGTACATATCTCCCATTATGAACACAATTTGTGCATGTACTATTGTACTTGTTCTTTCTACTTCTTTTGTCTTATATGTCCTTCTTCTTTTGTTGTAATGCTTTAACCATAAAATCAATAAAACGTTATTAAACAAGAATGTGTGAGAATGTGTTAGAATTGGAGAAAAATGTGTTGAATAGGCAAAAAATGTGTTAGACTAAGCAAAAAATATGTTAGAATAGGAGAATAATGTGTTGGAATAGGCAAAGAATTTCCTGGAATAGGTGAAAAGGAGGAAAATTTTGCATTGGAGAAAAAGAGAAAACGTTCATGAAAAAAGCAAAAGTCAAAGTTCAAAGGTTTGAGATCGGTGCTAGTAGTTTTTGGCTACTCCCTCGAGACTTGCTGTTGCTGAAGCCAGGTAGAGGTGCATGCTGCAAAGCCTGATAGCAGGATAACCACCTAGGACACAGACAACTACTCACTAGGTCAAGAATCAGCTTATTAAAATTACCAGAAGTAAAGCTGTCTCTGAACACTGGATCAGCAGCACCGGGGGGTCACAAGGTTACAGTGTGACCCGACTGCATGGTCAACAATGTTGAACGTGACACACTGGGCCCAGAGCCTTTCGAGGTCAAAAGAAGGGTAGTCGACAGAACAAATTCAGCAGGCAGAACAATAGTGGAATAACAGGCAGAGGTCAAAACTAACACAGGAGTTGTAGCAGAATCAGGAGACAAAAGATGTAGTTGAGGAAAACTGGGTCAAACACTAGAAACAATCACTTCAATACCCCGATACTCAGAACGCTTTGATCGCGTACTTTACAAAAGGATGTCAGTGCTTGATATAGGCCCAAACAAGAGTGTCACTAGAACAATGTGGAGAAAGCAAGAGACAGGTAGGAGAACCAGAATATTTGGTAAAGACAGGAAAACCGGGCGAATCATGACGCCTTTTCTCTACCAGGGGTGAGGCCCAGTCCATTGCCTCTTTCTTCAAGAGAGAAATCAGGAAGGCCACCCTGGCAGCATGGATACTGATGGACTGAGGCAGAGTTCTGAAGTGCAGTTGGCATTGGTTTAGAAAGCCTCCGCAATTCACAGGTGTCCTGGTTTGACTGATCTGGTCGAACACTCTGCTGTTGATTACAGCTGCCTTTCCTTCCCTGTATCAGGCTGAGTCAGCTGATGATTAAGAAACTACCTTGACCTCTCTGTTTCCATGGTTACTCACCTGACTGTTATCAGCAAACCCCTTCCAGGCTATTTAAAGCAGCTAGGCTCACGTATTCCTTGCCCTTGTGTGCTTCTGGCTGCAAGTGTGTTCTCCTGAGTTCTGGTTATCCACGCATGACCTGGCTTCCTTTGACATCCCTTCTGACTCCTGACTCCTGGCTTGTTCCTTTCATCTTTGATCTCTCTATTCCTGACCCTGGCTTGTCTGAGTAACTGCCTTGGTTCCTGATCCAGGCTTGTCTTTTGGTTTACGCTCCCGAATCATAATTTTGCTTTGTTTGCTTTGGTTATTTTAATAAAGGTGTTTTAGATTTTACATTTTTGTGTCTGTATGGTTCCTGGTCCCTAACATTAGGGCGCCCAGAGACGTGTTCTGGCAAGGCAATCTTGGGTGGTTTGTAACCATGAGGAGTACTGGGACCAGTAGCCCCAGAGAAGGCAGAAGCAGAGGAACTCTGGGCTACAAGGGAGACAGAGGAGGAACGTAACATTTCCAAATTAGCTTCCAATTTATGGTCTAGGTACTGAAGGTGTGAGGCATGAGAGGATTATAACTGGTCCTGTTGTTCTTGCCTGGACTAAATTTAAGAGACATCTGCTGGATCCACAGCTTGGCTCAATCTTACTGTCAGATCTCTGTGTGAATCTACCCACAGTAGGGTACCCACAGATAGGGAAGCTGGATAGTATCCTTCTACAAGTTCCACAGATAGGGGTAGGATCTAGAATGCAAGAGGTCAGTTCTCGGGTTCGACTAGATGGACGATAGACTGATATGGAACCTGAGTGAAAGTCAAAGATTACTTCAGTTGATGGTGTTCGACTACTGGGACTTTGAGGAGAAGGCCTAAACTTCAGATGGAGAAGTCGGAGAGTTCTGACAACCACTGCCCTTGACAAGTCAGGAAGCCTGGAAACAGTGACTAACAACGCCATCGACAAGTTGGTCAGGCAGGAAGCAGGGAGTCATAGGCTATTGACAATCCACACCCTCGACTAGTCAGAAGACTGGAGGTGGTCATCTGAGCTACTGACAACAATTCCCTCGACTTAGTCGGTAGGCGTGAGGTGGTAAGTCGGAAGAGCAGCAGGTAGAGTCCTTGACAAACAATAGAAGACTCTGGCCGGCAGAAGCTGGAGGGTTACCATTTGTGAGCCGGGAGACAGCAGGAGTGAGGTTAAGTGTCAAAGACAAAGAGTAGTCACAGAAGAGCCGAGGTCGGAACCAGACAGGTGGCAAAAGTCAAAGAGGAAGCCGGAGCGAAGACAGAAGTATCGGATAATCAAAATCAGGACCCGGAAAGCAAGGTCAGGAGGAGCCTGATTCGGTACACGGTAAACCAGGATATACATAGATCAAGAACTGTGACTCTCAGGTAGAGGGCACTAAGATCAAGCAAGGGTTTGAGCGCCAAGCCGATAGTTAAAGAGGAGCCGTCTAATGAGAGGGTGGAGAAGGTGTGGTCACAGGTAAGGAGGAGTGACACTACCATATGGATCAATTATTTTTACTTCCATTGGTTGAAGGACTCAGTGCTATTTTTACTTCCATCTGTTTTAAATCACTTAGAATGTTCACTAGAAACTCTGTTTATACTTAGGACTTCTAGGCCTCTATTCAATTGTCCCCGGTACAAAAAAAAACACAAAACAGCCAACTGCAGTTTTTTAAGCACAGTAAGCCATTCAATTACCTTTGCTATGAACATTTAACGAGAGTTAAAAAATGACAACGACCATTAATAATTTGCTCTTTGAGAACAATGAAAAAGGGCCCATTCAATTCTGTACAGTTAGCCAACACATGATAAACTAATATATTTACTGGCTGAAATTCTGCACCCAGTCTTTATTGATGTACAGCTCACAACAAAGGTTTAAAACCACCTTCGAACAAGAGAAAGCAGGGAACCAACAGCTCACACAACACAGTACACAGCACAATCACAGCAATGGCAAACTTAACCCCTGCAATGGCAAGGAACCACCCATAAAATGTGCATGCCCTGCAAAGACAGCCCGGACAAGCAACATCAACCCCCACAGGGACAAGGGGTTTACAACTGAAAGTAGCATCTTAACCTATGCTGGTGACACTAAGCTGTGCAAGGAAATACATACAGGACTGGATGTTTTTTTTTCCGTACAGAAGGATTTAGATAAGCTGAGTGAATGGGCAGAAAACTGGGCTGTAGAAACAAACATGCAACATATACTCTAAATGGGAAACAACTTGGAGAATCCTAATTAGAGAATAGTGTAGGAATAGTGAGAGATGATAGACTTCAAAGCAGTTTGCAGAGTCACTAAACTGCTACAAGAGGAAATAGGGTACTAGCTTGCATAAAAAGAGGTGTAGATGCAAGGGATGCTAATATTATACTACCTCTGTAAAAATCCTTGGTTAGGCCTCATCTAGAATATGGAAGACAGTTTTGGGCACCAGTTCTTAAAAAAGACATTGCTGAATTGGAAAAGTTCCACAAAACTGATAACGGGATTGGAGGATCTGAGTTATAAAGAGAAACTAGCCAAACTGCGTTTGTTTACATTAGATAAGAGACGTAGTGATGAGCGAGCACCCCAATGCTCGGGTGTTCGGGTGCTCTAACCGAGCACCCCCTGAGGCTCGAGTGCTCGGCCGAGCACCCGAGCCCCATTGAAGTCAATGGGAGGACTCGAGCATTACACCAGGCACCCCCTGCTCTGATGAGGGGAGGGTGCCTGGTCCATAGGAAAAGGGCAGAAAAGGATGGAAACACCACAGAAATGGTTCAGGGACAGCATAGGGAGGATGTCTGGATGCATCTTGGACTCCAACATCGCTGCTGGGAACGATCTTTCGCCCGTAGTACGCCATTTTTACAGACTGACCATAAAACACACAAAAAGGAAAATAAAAACGACTTTAGGCGAAAAATTGTTACCAAACAATATTTGCTGTATATTTACTTGTATATCATCTGCAAATTCTCCCAAAAATTTCCTTGGTTTTCGGAAGTGAGGCCATGATTAAGAGGGAAACGTGCGCAGAGGCAAATTCTCCCAAAAATTTCCTTGATTTTCAGAACTGAGGCCATGATTAAGAGGGAAACGTGCACAGAGGCAAATTCTCCCAAAAATTTCCTTGATTTTATTGAACTGAGGCCATGATTAAGAGGGAAACGTGCGCTGAGCCGACCATCTAAAACATTATGGGTGAGGGTCTGCTGCAGAGCTGACCATCCTAAACATTATATGCGAAGGCCCGCTAGTGAGCTGACGCTATAAAACATTATATGAGAGGGCCCGCTAGAGAGCTGACCCAATAAAACATTATATGAGAAGGCCCGCTGGTGAGCTGACCTATATAAAAATTGTCAAACAGGGCCCGCTGGTGAGCTGGCCCTATATAAAAATTATATCACAGGGCCCGCTGGTGAGCTGGCCCTATATAAAAATTATATCCCAGGGCATATGGAAGAGGAGGAGGAGGATGAGAAGATTAAGAGTCAACCATATACCCGTTTTTTGGGTGGAAGGGGTGAATGGGAATACAGAGTATTCCCATCATTGTAAATAACATATATAAAGTGAGTTTATGTTCCCCCGGGGCTTTCCTCCAGTGGAGTGGAGAAGTCAGGGGAAATCCAGGCCTTGTTCATTTTTATAAGTGTCAACCTATCAGCATTGTCGGTGGAAAGGCGGATACGCTTATCTGTTATGATGCCACCAGCAGCACTAAATACCCGCTCAGACAGAACGCTGGCGGCAGGGCAGGCCAGCACCTCCAAGGCATAGAGTGCCAGTTCATACCACGTGTCCAGCTTGGACACCCAGTAGTTGTAAGGCACAGAGGGATCATTGAGGACGCTGACACGGTCTGCTACGTACTCCTTCACCATCTTCCAAAACTTTTCCCTCCTTGTGACACTAGGCTGCGCATCAGGGTGAGGGTGCTGGCGGGGTGTCATGAAGGTGTCCCACGCCTTGGAGAGTGTTGCCCTGCCTTTCTCAGAACTGCTGTGTGCTCCCCTTTTCTCCCCTTCTCGGTTGGCCAAGGTAGCACGTACTCTGCCGCCAGCGTTGTCAGATGGAAAATTTTGGAGCAATTTTTCAACAAGAACCTTCTGGTATTGCACCATTTTGCTTGTCCTCTCCACCGGAGGAATGAGAGATGAGAAATTCTCTTTGTAGCGGGGGTCCAGAAGGGTGAACACCCAGTAATCCGTGTTGTCTAAAATGCGTGTAACGCGTGGGTCACGGGAAAGGCAGCCTAACATAAAGTCAGCCATGTGTGCCAGAGTACCAACAGGCAAGATTTCGCTGTCCTCACCAGGAGGATGACTCTCAATCTCCTCATCCTCTTCCTCCTCTTCTGCCCACCCACGCTGAAGAGATGGAACTAAAGTTCCATGGCTACCCTCTGTAGCGGAGACAACCGTGTCTTCCTCCTCCTCCTCCTCCTCCTCCTCCTCCTCCGCCTCCTCCAATTGTCGCTGAGAAGACGAAGTGAGGGTGCTCTGGCTATCACCTTGTGTAAGCTCTTCCTCCCCCATTTCCACCTCTTCCACATGCAAAGCGTCGGTTTTAATTGTGAGCAGCGAGCGTTTCAGTAGACACAGAAGTGGGATGGTTACACTGATAATAGCGTTATCGCCGCTCACCATCTGTGTCGATTCCTCAAAATTGCGTAAAACCTCACAGAGGTCTGACATCCATTCCCACTCCTCACTTCTGATTACAGGAAGTTGAACGGAGAGGCGACGACCGTGTAACAGCTGGTACTCCACTACTGCCCTCTGCTGCTCACAAAGCCGGGCCAACATGTGGAAGGTGGAGTTCCAGCGCGTGCTCACGTCACACAGCAGCCGGTGAGCTGGCAATTGTAAGCGCTGCTGCAGCTTCAACAGGCCGGCTGAAGCTGTTGATGACTTACGGAAATGTGCACACACGCGGCGCACCTTGGTCAAGAGATCATGCACATTGGGGTAGGTTTTTAGAAATCGCTGCACCACTAAATTAAATACATGCGCTAGGCATGGTACGTGTGTGAGCTTGCCGAGCTCCAAAGCCGCCACCAAGTTACGCCCATTATCACACACAACCATGCCTGGTTGCAGGTTGAGTGGCGAGAGCCACTGCTCGGTCTGGTGACTAATCCCCTGCAACAGCTCTGAGGCCGTGTGCTGTTTGTCCCCAAGGCAGATCAGCTTCAGCACGGCCTGTTGACGCTTCCCCACTGCAGTGCTACACTGCTTCCAGCTACTGGCTGATGGGGGAGTGGCGGTGTGTGTAGAGAATTCGGAGGTGGAAACGGAGGAGGAGGAGCCAATAACGTAGGTGCTGGTGGAAACCCTGATGGAGGTAGGGCCCGCAATCCTCGGCGTGGGTAGCACCCGTGCCATCCCAGGGTCCGAGTCGCTCCCAGCCTCCACGACATTCACCCAGTGTGCCGTCAGGGAAATGTAGCGTCCCTGGCCACAAGCACTTGTCCATGTGTCAGTCGTTAAGTGGACCTTCCCAGTAACTGCGTTGGTCAGGGCACGGGTGATGTTACGGGACACATGGTGGTGTAATGCGGGGATGGCACACCGGGAAAAGTAGTGGCGGCTGGGGACCGCGTACCGAGGGACAGCTGCTGCCATCAGGCTGCGGAAGGACTCAGTGTCCACAAGCCTAAATGGCAGCATTTCGATGGCCAGTAATTTGGAAAGGTGTGAGGTTAGTGCTATGGCCTGTGGGTGGGTGGCTGGGTACTTTCTCTTGCGCTCAAATGCCTGGGGTAACGACATTTGGACGCTGTGCTGGGACAGGGAAGTGGATGTGGTCGCTGATGGTGCTTCAGATGCTACAGGTGCAGGGCGGGAGGTATGCGGGCCTGCGCCTTCGACAGGCGATTGGCCGGCACCGAAAACAGGGGAAGAGGAGGCAGTGGTGTGGCCTGCAGACACAGATGGGCGATCCAGGCGTTCCTCCCACTTACTACGGTGCTTGGATGCCATGTGTCGGATCATGCTGGTGGTGGTGAGGTTTCTAGTGTTCATGCCTCGGCTCATTCTGGTGTGGCACAGGTTGCAAACTACAATTCTTTTGTCGTCCGCACTTTCCTTAAAAAAACGCCATACCGCGGAACACCTACCCCTTGGCAAGGTAGATTTACGCAAGGGGGTGCTCCGTGGAACATTTGCGGGCCGGTTTGGTGCGGTCCGCCTTCTTTCTGTAGCCACACCACTGCCTCTTCCAGCCTGTTGCGGTGCTGCAGATGGCTCACCCTCAGGACTGCTGTCATCGCTCGGCTCTACACCTTCCCAGGTGGGGTCAGTCACCTCATCGTCCACCAAGTCCTCCTCCACTTCCTCACTCTGATCATCCTCCTCAAGTCTTGATCCCACCACATACTCAGTCATTGACAACTGTATAACATTCTCCTCAACAAGGTCTTGAGACGGAAATAGTGGTTGATTTAATGGCAACTGTGTCTCATCATCATCATCATCATCCACTACTTCCTTTGACCTTAAATGCCGTTCACATCTGTCATCTTCTTGAGATTGGGTAGCCTCTAGAGGTTGTGAATCAGGGCACAAGATGTCATGTTCCTCTGCAAGCGTGCTTGGAGAGAGGGTCAAATGAAGGATTGGTGATGAGACGAGCTCCTCACTATATCCCAGTGTGGGATCACTTCTTTGACCAGACCGTGTATGGTGGGAGGAAGGATGATCAGAGTGAGGATTATGTTGACCAGACTCTTGGCTACTGAGAGTGGACTTGGTGGAAGACAGGGTGGTGCTTAACCGACTGGAAGCAGTATCAGCTGTCATCCAACCGACCACCTGTTCGCAGTGGTCGGACCTCGAGAGTGATGTCCTGCGACGCCCTGTAAAATTACACATGAAGCTAGGTATGGTGGATGTCTTTCTTTCTTGTGCTCTGGCACCAGGCACAGTTTCTCCGCGTCCTGACCCGCGCCCTGAACTTTCAGGATCACGTCCACTTCCCCGTCCCTTTTTACCCGCCTTCTTCATCTTACACAGAATATGTGACTTTAATATTTGAGTTTGAAAACTTAACAGTATTTCTTATTATTCTGCAACTCTGCAGAGTACACAGAATAGGCTGCTAAACTGCGGTGAAACACACTGAATGGAATATGTGAGTTTAATATTTGAGTTTGAAAACTTAACAGTATTTCTTATTATTCTGCAACTGTACAGAGTACACAGAATAGGCTGTTAAACGGCGGTGAAACACACTGAATGGAATATGTGACTTTAATATTTGAGTTTGAAAACTTAACAGTATTTCTTATTATTCTGCAACTGTACAGAGTACACAGAATAGGCTGTTAAACGGCGGTGAAACACACTGAATGGAATATGTGAGTTTAATATTTGAGTTTGAAAACTTAACAGTATTTCTTATTATTCTGCAACTGTACAGAGTACACAGAATAGGCTGCTAAACTGCGGTGAAACACACTGAATGGAATATGTGACTTTAATATTTGAGTTTGAAAACTTAACAGTATTTCTTATTATTCTGCAACTCTGCAGAGTACACAGAATAGGCTGCTAAACTGCGGTGAAACACACTGAATGGAATATGTGAGTTTAATATTTGAGTTTGAAAACTTAACAGTATTTCTTATTATTCTGCAACTGTACAGAGTACACAGAATAGGCTGTTAAACGGCGGTGAAACACACTGAATGGAATATGTGACTTTAATATTTGAGTTTGAAAACTTAACAGTATTTCTTATTATTCTGCAACTGTACAGAGTACACAGAATAGGCTGTTAAACGGCGGTGAAACACACTGAATGGAATATGTGACTTTAATATTTGAGTTTGAAAACTTAACAGTATTTCTTATTATTCTGCAACTGTACAGAGTACACAGAATAGGCTGTTAAACGGCGGTGAAACACACTGAATGGAATATGTGACTTTAATATTTGAGTTTGAAAACTTAACAGTATTTCTTATTATTCTGCAACTGTACAGAGTACACAGAATAGGCTGCTAAACTGCGGTGAAACACACTGAATGGAATATGTGACTTTAATATTTGAGTTTGAAAACTTAACAGTATTTCTTATTATTCTGCAACTGTACAGAGTACACAGAATAGGCTGCTAAACGGCGGTGAAACACACTGAATGGAATATGTGACTTTAATATTTGAGTTTGAAAACTTAACAGTATTTCTTATTATTCTGCAACTGTACAGAGTACACAGAATAGGCTGTTAAACGGCGGTGAAACACACTGAATGGAATATGTGACTTTAATATTTGAGTTTGAAAACTTAACAGTATTTCTTATTATTCTGCAACTGTACAGAGTACACAGAATAGGCTGTTAAACGGCGGTGAAACACACTGAATGGAATATGTGACTTTAATATTTGAGTTTGAAAACTTAACAGTATTTCTTATTATTCTGCAACTGTACAGAGTACACAGAATAGGCTGCTAAACTGCGGTGAAACACACTGAATGGAATATGTGACTTTAATATTTGAGTTTGAAAACTTAACAGTATTTCTTATTATTCTGCAACTGTACAGAGTACACAGAATAGGCTGCTAAACTGCGGTGAAACACACTGAATGGAATATGTGACTTTAATATTTGAGTTTGAAAACTTAACAGTATTTCTTATTATTCTGCAACTGTACAGAGTACACAGAATAGGCTGTTAAACGGCGGTGAAACACACTGAATGGAATATGTGACTTTAATATTTGAGTTTGAAAACTTAACAGTATTTCTTATTATTCTGCAACTCTGCAGAGTACACAGAAAAGGCTGCTAAACTGCGGTGAAACACACTGAATGGAATATGTGACTTTAATATTTGAGTTTGAAAACTTAACAGTATTTCTTATTATTCTGCAACTCTGCACAGTACACAGAATAGGCTGCTAAACGGCGGTGAAACACACTGAATGGAATATGTGACTTTGATATTTTAGTTTGAAGACTTAACAGTATTTCTTCCTATTCTGCAACTCTGCACAGTACACAGAATAGGCTGCTAAACTGCGGCGAAGCACACTGAATGGAATATGTGACTTTGATATTTTAGTTTGAAGACTTAACAGTATTTCTTCCTATTCTGCAACTCTGCACAGTACACAGAATAGGCTGCTAAACTGCGGCGAAGCACACTGAATGGAATATGTGACTTTGATATTTTAGTTTGAAGACTTAACAGTATTTCTTCCTATTCTGCAACTCTGCACAGTACACAGAATGTGCTGCTAAACTGCGGCGAAGCACACTGAATGGAATATGTGACTTTGATATTTTAGTTTGAAGACTTAACAGTATTTCTTCCTATTCTGCAACTCTGCACAGTACTCAGAATGTGCTGCTAAACTGCGGCGACGCACACTGAATGGAATACGTGACTTTGATATTTTAGTTTGAAGACTTAACAGAATGTGCTCTAATCTGCAACTTTGCACACTAAACAGAATGTGCTCTAATCTGCAACTTTGCACACTAAACAGAATGTGCTCTAATCTGCAACTTTGCACACTAAACAGAATGTGCTCTAATCTGCAACTGTGCACACTAAACAGAATGTGCTCTAATCTGCAACTTTTCACACTAAACAGAATATTTTTTTTTTTTTTTTTTTTTGTTTTTTTCCCCCCACACACAATATAACCTGCTGCCCCCACACACAGTAGTCCTAAAAAGGACTTTTGGTTCTTTTTTGTCACAATTTTTGTTTTTTCCTCCCTACACTGCCTTTCCCTTCCTATCCTCAGCTCTCCCTGGCTCAGACTGAGCCGAACTCGATGGTCAGGTGCTATACAGCACCTGACCACGGGTTCTGGCCAGCCAATCAGTGTAATGCCAGCAGCCAACATGGCTGCTGGCATTACACCGATGTCAGAGCCTCCCTGCACGTTTATTGGCTGCGCAGCAGCCGCAAAACGTGCGGGGAGGAGACCCGAACATGGCGGGCGAGCACATGCGGTACTCGTACGAGTACCGCCATGTGCCGAGCAGAGCGATGCTCGAGCCGATCCGAGCATCGGCCGAGCATGCTCGCTCAACACTAAAGAGACGTCTAAGTGGTGATATGATTACCATTTACAAATACTTTCAAGGTAAATACAAAGAACTATCCAATTAATTATTTACAGAAACAGCTGAGCTAAGAATGAGAGGACATCCATTAATACTAGAGGAAAGGGGCTTTTGACTAAAACAAAGGCAGAGATTTTTTACAGTAAGGGCAGTAAAGCTATGGGATGTTGTACTTACATATTAAGTAATTGCTTTAAAAAAAACAATGGATGCCTGCCTAGCTCAGAACAATATAGAACATTATGACAGATGGCTTCAATGCAGATAGGTTGTTGATTCAAGAAATTATCTGGCTGCCATTTGGAGTCAGGAACAATTTTTTTTTACCCGCTCGGGGCTTAAATGGAAACGGCTTCAATTGTTTTTTTTTTTTGCCTTCCTCTGGATAAACAGGGGTGATTACATCATCCATCTTTGGTTCCTTTATAATATAGCCAGTGTCCATCTTCTAATTTTTACAACTCTCACATAAGCCAATAATGTCCCAAATTGATGCTGTTGAAATCTTGTACTAGTTCTTCTAAGCGAGAAACTGTACACATAGATCTAATGTTAAGTGTTTCAATATCTAAAGACCAAATGTAGCCTGATAGACGTCACTGATTCTTAGCACCCTCTGCCATTGAGCTGGTCTTCCCACTGCTGCAAGAAGTAGGTCACAAGCCTCTGGGGAATGAGAGAAATTTTGTTTTTGTGAAGCCATGTTGAGGGAGTGGACCATAATCTGCCATGCTGGTCCAGTGTGGTTTAGCAGATTTTAGATTGCTTTAGTCTAGTGTCTTAACTTTGATCTGTCTCCTGTCTCCGTTCGGGTCTCTCCTCTCTCTGTGTTCTGGAGTACTTCAAATCCTCAACTGGATACAACAGGCGGTCACTTTTTGTAAAAATATTTATTTGTAAAAGATATTTTAAAATAATAAAGGCTTATAACGCTAATGTGTTTCGCGGCTGAAATGCCGCTTTATCAAAGCTCAACAAGCCACAACAGTTAAAATACAGATCATTTAAACAAAATGGCCACCTGAACAAAACATACTTATATACTACTATACTATACTATATATGATCTCAATGGCATAGTTTTTGGGTTCAGTGACATGTAAACACGCCTGCCATGATGAGGCATCAACCCATGGGAGTGATAGATGTAATCATATTAGATGGAAAAGAAATAGAAGAAGTGGACGAATATGCTTACATTGGACAGGAAATGCCAACAGATGGAAACAATATGCATCTAAGGAGCTCACCCACTCATTCTGGTAAAAAACAGCAATGTGATAGAGAAAAATCTAGATTGCATGATCTGGTACAGGTACAGTATAATATCAGGCAGAAAGGGTGCATGGGTAACTAATATCATACAATTCTAAAAAAAGATGAGGTCTTCATCCTGCAGTGGATAACAAAACTGCTGAAGATGATGATGATGATATACAGTGCAAAAGTTTTATGCAGGTGTGAAAAAATGCTGTAAAGTAAGAATGTTTTCATTTTTTCGTTTTTTTATCAGTTAACAGAATGCAAAGTGAGTGAAAAGAAAAAAAATGTAAATCAAATCAATATTTGGTGTGACCACCCTTTGCTTTCAAAATAGCATTGATTCTTTTAGGTACACTTGCACAAAGTCAGGGATTTTGTAGGCATATAGTCAGTTGTATGATTAAACAATTATACCAGGTGTTAATGATCAACAATTTAATATGTATGTTGAAACACTGAAACAGAAACAGCTGTGTCTGAGGAATAAAACTGAGTGAGCCAAACTCTGCTAACAAGGTAAGGTTGGTATAGACTGTTTAATTTCAAAAGCATACACCATGGCAAGACTGAGCACAGCAACAATATATACTGCATCAGCAAGGTCTCTCCCAGGCAGAAATTTCAAGGCAGACAGGGGTTTCCAGATGTGCTGTCCAAGCTCCTTTGAAGAAGCACAAAGAAACAGGTAACTTTGAGGACAGTAGATGCAGTGGTTGGCCAAGGACACAGTGCAGCAGATGAAAGACACATCAAGCTTACTTCCCTTCACAATTAGAAGATGTTCACAAGTGCAATCAGCTGAGAAACTGGCAGAAAACAGTGGGACCCTCGTACACCTATATACTATCTGGAGAAGTCTGGTCAAATGGTCTTCATTGATGACTTGGTAACATAGTAACATAGTAAATTAGGTTGAATAAAAACACAAGTCCATCAAGTTCAACCTTTGCCTCATATCCCAGTGAGATGAGAACTGTATAGCTTTTCTGCTACCAAATAAGTTAGTCATTTATCAGACCGATTTGCCTACTAATATACTAATTCATTTTGTAGCTGTTTGCTGTTCCCTCTCCAATTCTAGTATATTCTTTTTCAGAACTGGTGCACAAAACTCTACTGCATATTCAAGGTGAGTTCTTACCAACGATTTGTACAATGGCAAAATTATGTTATCCACTCTTGCTTCAATACCCCTTTTGTTTGCTTTGCTACTGCTGTTTGACACTGGTCACTGTTTCCAAGTTTGTAGTTTACAAGGATACCCAAGCTCTTTCTCTAGCAACAAGTCCCCTAAAATTATTCCATTAAGTTCATAAGTAAAGAATTGAGAAGGTACCAGCGCTTGATCCCTAATTCTTAATTGATCTCCACGAATCTGCCAGGTGATATGCATCAATATTTGAGTGAATATTGCTTAATATGTATAGGTGAAATGCCTAGATAGTAACCCATTGAGACGATTATATTGTGTATAAAAATCTCTCTAGTTGCTGCAGCTATTCTCAAATGCTCAGAACCAGGAGTGAGTCAAATGCAAACGTTGAGGGTGAAGTGTGGGTCAGCGCAATGAAAAAGAAAGAGAGGACATAAAAGGAGTACTAAGTGTAGTATGTCAGGGAAATTCTATATCAAATATATAGCATATTATAAAGACATCAAACATATGCGATATAGAAATATCTAGTTTATGTCTATATATTGATGGACAGAATATATTAGAAAGAATATTACAGTAAATATGTATATTTTAAATAAAAAATGTCTTTTATTGTAAGTACACCAATGTGGAACAAAACTATCAGTATAGATGCACTATGATACAGTGTTGTCTAAGTGAGTGAAATACAGCAGTAAACACTAATAGTCCAATATAGACAGTGCTAATTAAGATGTGCCTTTACTGGAAGGAATTCTTTTTTTAGCTTGTAAACAATTATAGTACATGCAGTCACGTTTCCAGAAATCTGAAAAAGAACTTGGTGTTACAGATGTACCCTTACTTGATTTATACTTGTATTGAGCCCTTAGTCAGTATACTTGTTCTCCTCGTTCTGGGTAACTTGGAGTCCTCTATGCAGTGTGGGAGGGCCAACAGTTAGGAAGCCCCCCAGTGCCTTTAAATAACTCATAGCTGCCTCTTTATTAGAAGGGAGCCACTCCCCTCTGATTATGATTCATGTATCCTTTAACATACTTGGATTGTCAGCTGGAAATTTGTAATCTCAGGGTGTTGACTTCCATTAAGACATGTTTAGGCCTTATGCGGAGCAGGGACTCAGCTTAATTAGACTTGGCCACAGCTGACAACCCAGGGCCTTAGCTATGAGATGGTAAAGTGGTATGGAGATCCCCCATATAGCATTTCAGCAGGTGGCTGGATGCCCAAAGACATGTAATGTTTAATCCTCTAAGCAGGTTCAAAATAACAAACCTCACACTGACCCAGATAGGATGTTAATCCAGAGAAATATCTAACTGCCATTTGGAGTCAGGAACGATTTTTTTACCCACTTAGGGCTTAATTCGAAACAATTGATTTTTTTTTTCTTTTGCCTTCCTCTAGATCAACAGGTGTCATTTGGCATTCGCTGAACTTGATGGATGCATGTCAGCCTCATTAACTATGCTACTATGTTACTATGATCCTCTGTGGATCTGACTATGTCATGCCTTACACTGAATTTTATGTATCACTGAGAATGCTTTATAAAGATTATACAACTTTACGTTTTATTAAGTTTTGTGTTTTCAAGTGCTATAATCATCAGCAATGTAATATAGTGAGATATTTAAAAATAGCCTGATAAAAATGATAATAAAAATGTTAAATATTTAAGAATAAGTGTTTGGATATAGCATAACAATTTGCACATTATATATTTGTTTCCTGTCCCATTAGAATAATTATTATGCAGCTCTTCTTATGCAACCACACACCTGCTTCAAATACCATGGTTTGCATACAGAGGATATTAGAATGAATAAATTACAAGAAGGGAATGTCAGGTTTGATATGTATTTGACTTGGACAAAGTTGCTGTTTGCAAAGAGTAATAGTAAACACAATATAGACATAAGATTGTTGACACAACAAAATGTGCACAAAATACATACCAACATCAGGACATTTAGGGCTTGATTCAATTGTGTACAGTAAAACTGCCGTTAAGGCCAAGAACACCAGTGCACGTTAGCTATATCTGATTGTTGGAGCGATTCAATTATCTGTCTGCCAGAATAGCTAAGGAGCATAGGCACATAAAATCCACATAGCTTAAAACATGCATTGTAACTTTTTTCATTAATTTTAATTTGAAAAAAAAAGATAACGGTCAACTTTATCTAGCGACGCAAAACGTTGTCAACACAAGTTCAAACTCACAGCCAATCACAACACACCAAAGTTTCAGGTACATTCAAATACATCTATATATACGCCAGAATAACTGATGTACCTTGTCTGTGTTTGAGTTTTGGGGAGCTAGAGCATAGGACCCAGGAGCAGAGGATTGCTATAGAGAGAGAGAGAGGAGCAGACATTTGAGCTACTTAAGAGTTGGGAGCGGACAGAGTTGGTAAAGTTATTTTGACATATAATACACCTTGGCACATTTTACATACATACATACAAATACACACACACACATATTTTTTTGTTTCGCACACATTACAAAACTTTATATTTCATTTTGACAGTTTGATTCTGTGAGTGCAAGGGAGTGACAGAGAGTGAGTGTGATCGAGTGTGTCTGAGGGCCTGTGTGAGTGACTGAGTTTGAGTGGGTGTTAGTTGGCAGGGAGGTGAGGCTAGAGGGATGGAGAGAGGTGCAGGAGAGGAGGAAGGTCAGGAGGGCATCCCCGGTCAGTGAAGTACTGGGAGAGGGAGATCAGCTAGGCGGAGGGTTTCCGATGGAAGGCGAGGCATACAGAGGACAGGGACAGGTTTTCCAGTGGGATGAGGAGTAGATCTTGGGACAACACAGTCAGGGTCAGTGCAGGCAGTGCCTGAAAGCCATAGCTCTGACATGTCCCAGGCTGGTGTGATGAGGACAAGCTTTGGGACCCAAAGTACTCCTATGAGGAGAATAGGGGCCCCATCCAGAGCATTCTTGAGAGGGAGAGCATCCTGTACCCGAAAGAGAGAGTCAGTGGTTTGAGTGCTAAGAAGAATGCTACCTGGAGTCAGGTCCTCACCAAAGCCAACACCGTCTCCAGCTGCAAGCGGACCATGGAGTTGATTAAGAAGTGGTGGGGTGATTGTAAGAAATTTGTGAAGAACAAAATGGGTGAAGTTGCGTTGCATGCCTGAGGCACCAGAGGTGGGCCTCTCTAAACATCAGTTTCAACCCACAAGCAATGCAGTGAACACAACTCCTCCACATATTGTAAGGTGTTTGACCATGAGTAAACACACTCATAGCACATACACTGTTGCCTCATTTCAACTTACAATCCACCAAGCAATGCAAAATAACATGCAGGTTTTTTTGGGCATGATGTGAATTGAAGCTCAGCAACCGACACCCACCCCTTTAGCATACCATGTGCAAGACTGTCCTTATTTTGTTTGAGCCACTGGTGTAGATATTAAGATTTTAGCCAACCATGCTCTTGCTTTCAGATATTCACTCAAAAGATAGATTAGCAAAACCAGCATATACTTGGATTCACACTCTGATTAGGAAATACCATTCCCATAGCTCCTCATTTGGGGTTAATGCAGAAATATGTAAATAGGGTCTAATAATGTGGTAATGTAATAATAATAGCCATCGAATAAAGCAGGGCTACAATAAGATAGAAATATAGAGGGTAATGGAAGGAACAAAGCATATGTTCCACCGTTCCACTGGTCTCTTCATAGATAGGAAAGGTGGGATGGTGGAACATTTCCTTGTTCCTCCCATTAAAGAGTTAGGAATGTCCCATTATAATTTCATGTTATTTTGTAGATATTAAAAAGAAATAATTCATTGGAATGGTCTACAAAGTGTGCTTGCAAACCAGACACACTTTGTAGACCATTCTAATGAAGTATTTATTTTTATATATCGGTATTTCGGCTCTGCTGAAGAGCCACTTTCGGGTCACCAGACTCAAGTATCCTTCTGTCAGATTTACAGCTGACATCATCCCTATATTTCTTTCTGAAATAAGAGTTTGTACATTTAGGGTTGAAGAATTGATAAATATTGTGTTTGCCTAGAGGACAGGATCATGAAGAAGACACTCTTCAGATTTATCGATAACACTATGCAGAGAGAATATCTCCTTGCATCTCTACATTTCAATCTCCACCCATGTTTCCCATTTATTTAATAGACCCATTAGACGAGACATGCCCTCATAGGTATTATGGATACATAACTCAAAACAATTTTGCTAAATGAATAAATGGTTAATACAACATCAGTATCAACAGACATATCTTTGAGGATGGTAGGGTTACTTTAATATGCTGAACAATACATTCAGGCATTAACACATTTGTATTGTACCAATATGAAATGAATACTTTTTAAAAGCAAGAAAAGGGTAAGTTTAAAATTAAAACAGCCTAGTGTAAACAGCAAGATGAACTGCTCATACAATTTCTAAGAGGTCTTTGAGACCTGAAAACAGCAGTATTGCTGTGAAGGTTTTCAAGCTAGATTTTAGGCAATTTATACATATTTACTTGTGTAGTTTTGGAATATATGAAAGGTTGGGCAGAGGTTGCCACCTTGAAGAGGTGCACTTCATGGAAGCTAAGTCAACATTTCACCAGGGTCACTTGGACATTCCTCTGTTCCATGATGAGTCATACCATGGATGTCTGTGGGATGAAATGACAGGAGTTGAAACTTCACTGCATAGATGTTTGTTATGCAACATATGAACCATCATTATCCTATTAAACCTTTGCATTCCAGCTTCAAAATGGGTTGTCTTCCCCTCTGGAACCCATAGTGTTACAAACAAGGGGATACTAACCAGCCATATAAATATGTGAACAGGAGAGAACACCAACACAACCCTATTCTGCAACATTAGCCATTGCACAATTATTGTTCTCATAGTAACTCAAAACCCCCTTGAACACCTGGAATGCCAGAGTGGTATCCAATACCCCTCTATCACTCCAAAGGTTCAGTGGGTGATGTGGCTATGTTCATATCAATATATATATTGCTTGCTGTCAGTTAACCTCTGAAATGTTATGGACATAGGCATATGGTGTACCTTTCTCTGCAGGGGGATGGATGACATCCTTTATGTGGCAAATTCAGAATGCTCCGACTGAATGGGAGATGCCAGCTGAATCCACAAGCATGATTAGGGCTGTGTATGTCAGTCATCATGTGGAGTGAAAGGCATAATTATGTGTTGTGGAAGTGTGTTAGAACATATTTTCCATGCCTAATCATGGTCAAACCTGCACTGTGTTTGATTCATGTGTAATACTCACAATTAAAGGGGATGTATCACCTTAAAAAACTTTTGACCAAATGCTTTGTTGCTAAAGTATTATTAGGGAAGCTGTTTTTCTTGTAATATAACTACTTTTGAAGATATTCTAGTTTCAAGTCAGACAGAACTGTGCCGAAGAATCAGCATACTGCATTATGCTGACTGGCACAGCTCTATCTGACTGCCTATTTCTTCTCCAACCTGCCTCCCAGCTGCCCCAGATATATATTAATATATCAGTCTATCCCTGATGAAGTGCTGAGGTGCAGTACGAAACGCATTGGAGGAGGATATTTATGGTGCAATAGATTGTCCAGTCATTCACTCATAGGAGCGAGGAGTCTGCTAAGTATTGAATTGGGATAAGATTGTTTGAACTCTGCCCGCCAAACAATTCAAGGACGAAAGCCGATATTTGATACACAGTAAAGACAAACATCGCCTGCAGTCCGCACCCCCAGTGTTGGAAGAAGAAGTGAAAAGATAGCAGTGGAGAAGTGTGCAGAAATAGTCAAGTACTGCTGGAGAGTTGGAGGCGATACATTGATCCAGCTAAGTATCTTGTTTGAAAACTGCTAAAATATATACTGGTAGCTTCGAAGATACTTAAGGAAACAAGGGGGAGAACGAGGACACTAGACGGGGGAAACCACGAAATAGAGGCTTAAACATATACATACGCAGTCGGGAGAGTTAAGTGTTAATCCGTATATACTTTTTGGAAACACCGATCAAGGTGCATGCATGAAGAAAGAAAATAATTTGAGATTCCTTACCCATGAGTGTGCTTGGACTCTCTAATATTTGTATTTTTAGCAATGTATACATTGTAGATTGACATGTGGTTTTAGATAAAGATACTTTTTACAATTATTTGGATGTGACTCATTGCTATAAATTGCTACTTAAAGATAGATATTATTTTAATTTGTAGTGCTCTCCCATATTTGTAGTGTCACAAAATAGACGTTGAGTCTTTTCATAGCCCTATTTTAGGTAATGACATTGGCTGGGGTGTCTGGCCCGTGGGCGGTGGCGGGGAATCCAATTGGCTCTGTGGCCTCACCTTCGGTGGTGGTGGTGGGGTAACAGGGTATGGAGCCTGTTAGGTTATATTGGTGATTGGGGGGGCGGGGGTTTTGGATCTCTGTGGATCATTCTGCAGGGCCGGGGCCCCGGTCGGATTTTTGCTGCTTGATGCCGGACGGGGTCTTTGGTAATGCAAATTACCAAAATTACTGAGGATCACACCTTACTCTTATGTACAGAGGTAGACCTAATTCTTCCACTCATTTCCTAGTACATTATATTACTCTTTTATTGATGATATTAGGTAAGGTTCATTTTTCCTAATACCAACACCTTTAGAATATGTTTGCTATGTTCTGAGACTGTTTAGGCCAGGTTCTGGGCCACGTATTTCGTACCATTGGTTAGATTTATATTAATGTGCTCCTACCGTGATACTTGCACTTATTTTTCTTTGCACATTATATTGTATATTCCAGTTTCCCCCCTCGAGGGTGGGTGGGTCCTTCGACTGGTATTCTTCCTCTGTGATGCCATTCCTAATGACATCTTAGACCAGGGTCCCGGCATGTGGGTCACTCCCCTGCTCTCCTGTATATAGATATTCAGGGGGTGGGCACTTGCCCATTCTACCCCCTGCAATGAGCTTTCTTACCTTCTTTTCCTCCTTCTTTTCTTCTTTCTTCTTCTTCTTTTTCTCCCTACACTCCTCTACTGCCTCTTCTATATCCTCTTCTGCTTGCCTTCTAATCTCCTCCTTGTGGACGCGGGCCTGGGTTCTGTTCATGGATGGTTCTATATGGGCCATGGTCGCCTACACTCCAAGCACCACCTCCATGGCTAACCAAGAGCAACAATTAGATGGAACTATAACATGAATCAGTCTACTAGCCAACCATTGAGAATTACATCGCACAACGTTAAGGGCTTGAACTCAACCACTAAGCGCTCACTGGTCTTGAGGGAAATGCAGAGATTGAAAGGGGATGTAGTCATGCTTTAAGAGACCCATTTTAACCCTTTGAGTGCCAGAGGGGTACGGAATGCATTGCAAAGCAATGCATTCCGTACCCCTCTGGCACTCAAAGGGTTAAACGATCTCACAATCCGCATTTGCGCAGCAGATTCTTCCCTACATCGTACTTAAGCTCAAATTTGGTGAAGAAAAATGGAATAGCAATTTTGTTTCATAAAAACCTTTCTTTTCAACACATGTCCACTCTCACAGATAGGGAGGGTAGATTCTTATATATTAAAGGAACGGTAGATGGGTGCCTTTACACATTTGATTCGCTTTATGCCCCCAATACCAATCAGGCCACTTTTATTACTAACGTCCTGGAATCCCTATCTTCCTTTCAAGAGGGAGTATTGGTATTGGGAGGAGACTTCAACCACCCACTGGTTCCGATGACAGACTGCTCAACAGGCAAGTCCTCTTATGCACAATCCTTGGTCAGGCGTTTTGCTGAATCACTACACTCTTTTCAACTGGTAGACACTTGGCATCTCCTTAATCCTACAACTAAAGACTATTCGTTTTTCTCTCACTCTCACGGCCAATACTCCAGAATTGACTATATCTTTGTCCATCACTCCATTATTCCTTCTATTTTAGAAGCTAGGATAGGTAATATCATATGGACAGACCATGCCCCAGTACTACTGTCTCTTCGTAAACGCTCTCTAACCAAACCCTTTACTCTTTGGAGATTAGATGAGTTTTTACTACAAAACCCGGACTCGGTGGCTAAGTTGGCTGAGTCTCTGCGCAACTACATGACCGAGAACTGTACAGAGGAGGTTTCCTCCCTTACTGCATGGGAAGCCCATAAGTGCGTCATGCGGGGGGAGATTATTAAACTGGCATCTGCTCAGAAAAAAGCGGCCAGAAAAGAGATAGATGCTTTGCTCAATGAGATTCATTCCTTAGAGGCAGCACATAAAGCCTTGCAAGTAGCAGCCTCCCTTTCAACATTGTCATCCCTGAACTCCAAATTGACCTCAGTCTTACGGGGAAAAGTCGAGAGCACCTTTTTGAGAGTCCGTCAAACTCAATTTGAACACGGTAATAAACCTGGTAGTCTCTTGGCTAGACAATTGAGAGCACGGATGCAGGCTCATTATATCCCCTCCATCAAAACTCCTGATGGCTCACTTGTAAACTCCTCTACAGATATAATAGATTCATTTAGTTCTTTCTGCTCTTCCTTATATAACTTTGAAGCTGCGTCCCCACAACCTTTGGATCATAGTCAGTTGGTCGAGCAGTATCTTCAGGAAGCGCATCTTCCATCTCTCTGTGAGGACGCACACAACACTCTGGAATCCCCGATAATAGAGAGAGAAGTGTTGGCGACTATTCATCTCCTCCCGGTAGGTACTTACAAAAGCCCTTTCATCCCTACCCGACACTATCGTGACACAACCATTGATGGCTGAAGCACATATTACTGTAATACCCAAGCCAGGTAAAGACCCTCTCCTCTGCCAAAACTATCGCCCCATATCCCTTTTAAATCTGGACTTAAAAATTTACGCTAAAATCCTAGCGAACAGACTGAAAACTTTTCTACCAAACCTTATCCACCTCGATCAAGTCGGGTTCACCCCAAGACGTGAAGCATGTGATAATACTAGAAAACACCTAAATGTCATTCATCACATTGATTCCTTTAAAATCCCGGCTCTCTTTTTGACAGTTGACGCGGAAAAAGCTTTTGACCGTGTAAACTGGAATTGTATGACCAGAACACTTCACCATTTTGAATTTGGTCCTAAATTTCTGGCATACGTTAGTGCCTTATATAGGAATCCTATGGCCAAGGTCGAAGTCAATGGCACCCTTTCCCAATCATTCCCCATACTGAACGGAACGCGACGGGGTGCCCACTGTCCCCTTTTCTGTTTATTCTCTCGATGGAGGCTGTAGCTCAACATATTCGTAAGAATTCTCAGATCACAGGAATTCAGATGCCATCTTCCCCTATTCTTGTTAAACTTTCCATGTTCATGGATGATGTGCTCCTTTCCATGACGGATCCGGAGACGGCCCTCCCAGCTTTCTTGACAGAACTTAATAAATTCTCCATTGTTTCTGACTTCAAAATTAATGTATCCAAATCTAATGCACTAGCCTTGAACCTTCCGAACCCCCTCATCAAAGTCATGCAGAAAGAATATCCACTGCATTGGTCCACAACATCCATTGCATATCTGGGGATCGTACTAATGCCTACTCTCGCTCAGGTGTTCTCTTCCAATTATCCAAAGCTGCTCAGATCTATTAGATCAGACTTTGCTAAATGGAAATCTTTTTTCATTTCCTGGGTGGGGAGAATTAAAGTAATCAAAATGAGTATTGTCCCGAGATTTTTAGATTTCTTTCAGACCCTTTGGATCCCTGCTTCTTTCTGGCTGGATACCAATAGACTTCTCTCAAACTTCTTGTGGGGAGGTAAACGCCCTAGAATCGGATCTCATATTCTCTATAGAAGTTATGAAAAAGGGGGATTGGGGTTCCCTGACCTTCATCGTTACTACCGTGCTTCTATTTTGGCATCTCTACCTGATTGGAATGCTCATCTGATAAGGCATGGGTCTACATGGAACGTGGGCAAGTCCCTACCTCTGATCCCTAATGGGAAGCATTGTTGCCCAGTGCAGAAAGGACCAACCGGCTCTTGTTTAACCCCATAGTGAGAAATGTTCTAATGTGTTGGTCTACAGGGCATTTTATACCACGTCTACTTTCTCTACCCTCCCCATGCTCCCCTCTTTTTCACATTCTCAATACCACTTGTACACTGCTGACGTCACAGTTCCCCAATTGGACTAAAACCAAAGACCTGCGTTTGGCAGATATTTACTCTGACGGTGAAATAATAGCTTTTCATGTGTTACAGGAGTCCTTGGCACTCCCTCCTAAGGAAATTTGGAACTACCTTCAAATTAAAGAATTGCTATCATCACTACGATTAAGACATTAGCTTGACAGATCCTTCACCCCTTTTGAAGCGCTACTAACATCTTCTCCTAGGCAACGGGCATTCTTGGGCACATGTGGATGATGTTGTGTAAGGGGACATACTACTTGTGTGTCATGACCATGCTAAGCTGTGTGAGTGCACCTGTGGATGTGGGGTAATGTTTATATTGTATACACACCCAAAAGCCATCCTCCTGTATATGTCACAATCTCAAAGTGCCTGTTAACAGAGGAATTGTGGAGGATGTAAGCAGCATGGCAGATGCCGGGATAGGAGGCACAAACATTGGTTATCCACAGGTTGGAATCACACACCACCTGTACATTAATTGACTAAAAATTCTTCCTGTTTATGAAGACATGAGTTGGTGCTCTGATGAGCATATGTATGCAGTCTATGGAATCTATGACCCTGGGCATGCCTCTCCTTGTACAAAACTCCTGCTTTACACATGAACACATCCCTACTAGTGATGAGCGAGCACCCCAATGCTCGGGTGTTCGGGTGCTCTGACCGAGCACCCCCGGAGGCTCGAGTGCTCGGCCGAGCACCCGAGCCCCATTGAAGTCAATGGGAGGACTCGAGCATTACACCAGGCACCCCCTACTCTGATGAGGGGAGGGTGCCTGGTCCATAGGAAAAGGGCAGAAAAGGATGGAAACACCACAGAAATGGTTCAGGGACAGCATAGGGAGGATGTCTGGATGCATCTTGGACTCCAACATCGCTGCTGGGAACGATCTTTCGCCCGTAGTACGCCATTTTTACAGACTGACCGTAAAACACACAAAAAGGAAAATAAAAACGACTTTAGGCGAAAAATTGTTACCAAACAGTATTTGCTGTATATTTACTTGTATATCATCTGCAAATTCTTCCAAAAATTTCCTCGATTTTTCTGAACTGGGGCCATGATTAAGAGGGAAACGTGCGCTGAGCCGACCATCTAAAACATTATGGGTGAGGGTCTGCTGCGGAGCTGACCATCCTAAACATTATATGCGAAGGCCCGCTAGTGAGCTGATGCTATAAAACATTATATGAGAGGGCCCGCTAGAGAGCTGACCCAATAAAACATTATATGAGAAGGCTCGCTGGTGAGCTGACCTATATAAAAATTGTCAAACAGGGCCCGCTGGTGAGCTGGCCCTATATAAAAATTATATCACAGGGCATATGGAAGAGGAGGAGGAGGATGAGAAGATTAAGAGTCAACCATATACCCGTTTTTTGGGTGGAAGGGGTGAATGGGAATACAGAGTATTCCCATCATTGTAAATAACATATATAAAGTGACTTTATGTTCCCCCGGGGCTTTCCTCCAGTGGAGTGGAGAAGTCAGGGGAAATCCAGGCCTTGTTCATTTTTATAAGTGTCAACCTATCAGCATTGTCGGTGGAAAGGCGGATACGCTTATCTGTTATGATGCCACCAGCAGCACTAAATACCCGCTCAGACAGAACGCTGGCGGCAGGGCAGGCCAGCACCTCCAAGGCGTAGAGTGCCAGTTCATACCACGTGTCCAGCTTGGACACCCAGTAGTTGTAAGGCACAGAGGGATCATTGAGGACGCTGACACGGTCTGCTACGTACTCCTTCACCATCTTCCAAAACTTTTCCCTCCTTGTGACACTAGGCTGCGCATCAGGGTGAGGGTGCTGGCGGGGTGTCATGAAGGTGTCCCACGCCTTGGAGAGTGTTGCCCTGCCTTTGTCGGAACTGCTGTGTGCTCCCCTTTTCTCCCCTTCTCGGTTGGCCAAGGTAGCACGTACTCTGCCGCCAGCGTTGTCAGATGGAAAATTTTGGAGCAATTTTTCAACAAGAACCTTCTGGTATTGCACCATTTTGCTTGTCCTCTCCACCGGAGGAATGAGAGATGAGAAATTCTCTTTGTAGCGGGGGTCCAGAAGGGTGAACACCCAGTAATCCGTGTTGTCTAAAATGCGTACAACGCGTGGGTCACGGGAAAGGCAGCCTAACATAAAGTCAGCCATGTGTGCCAGAGTACCAACAGGCAAGATTTCGCTGTCCTCACCAGGAGGATGACTCTCAATCTCCTCATCCTCTTCCTCCTCTTCTGCCCACCCACGCTGAAGAGATGGAACTAAAGTTCCATGGCTACCCTCTGTAGCGGAGGCAACCGTGTCTTCCTCCTCCTCCTCCTCCTCCTCTGCCTCCTCCAATTGTCGCTGAGAAGACGAAGTGAGGGTGCTCTGGCTATCACCTTGTGTAAGCTCTTCCTCCCGCATTTCCACCTCTTCCACATGCAAAGCGTCAGTTTTAATTGTGAGCAGCGAGCGTTTCAGTAGACACAGAAGTGGGATGGTTACACTGATAATAGCGTTATCGCCGCTCACCATCTGTGTCGATTCCTCAAAATTGCGTAAAACCTCACAGAGGTCTGACATCCATTCCCACTCCTCACTTCTGATTACAGGAAGTTGAACGGAGAGGCGACGACCGTGTAACAGCTGGTACTCCACTACTGCCCTCTGCTGCTCACAAAGCCGGGCCAACATGTGGAAGGTGGAGTTCCAGCGAGTGCTCACGTCACACAGCAGCCGGTGAGCTGGCAATTGTAAGCGCTGCTGCAGCTTCAACAGGCCGGCTGAAGCTGTAGATGACTTACGGAAATGTGCACACACGCGGCGCACCTTGGTCAAGAGATCATGCACATTGGGGTAGGTTTTTAGAAATCGCTGAACCACTAAATTAAATACATTCGCTAGGCATGGTACGTGTGTGAGCTTGCCGAGCTCCAAAGCCGCCACCAAGTTACGCCCATTATCACACACAACCATGCCTGGTTGCAGGTTGAGTGGCGAGAGCCACTGCTCGGTCTGGTGACTAATCCCCTGCAACAGCTCTGAGGCCGTGTGCTGTTTGTCCCCAAGGCAGATCAGCTTCAGCACGGCCTGTTGACGCTTCCCCACTGCAGTGCTACACTGCTTCCAGCTACCGGCTGATGGGGGAGTGGCGCTGCGTGCAGAGAATTCGGAGGTGGAAACGGAGGAGGAGGAGCCAATAACGTAGGTGCTGGCGGAAACCCTGATGGAGGTAGGGCCCGCAATCCTCGGCGTGGGTAGCACCCGTGCCATCCCAGGGTCCGAGTCGCTCCCAGCCTCCACGACATTCACCCAGTGTGCCGTCAGGGAAATGTAGCGTCCCTGGCCACAAGCACTTGTCCATGTGTCAGTCGTTAAGTGGACCTTCCCAGTAACTGCGTTGGTCAGGGCACGGGTGATGTTACGGGACACATGGTGGTGTAATGCGGGGATGGCACACCGGGAAAAGTAGTGGCGGCTGGGGACCGCGTACCGAGGGACAGCTGCTGCCATCAGGCTGTGGAAGGACTCAGTCTCCACAAGCCTAAATGGCAGCATTTCGATGGCCAGTAATTTGGAAAGGTGTGAGGTTAGTGCTATGGCCTGTGGGTGGGTGGCTGGGTATTTTCGCTTGCGCTCAAATGCCTGGGGTAACGACATTTGGACGCTGCGCTGGGACAGGGAAGTGGATGTGGTCGCTGATGGTGTTTCAGATGGTACAGGTGCAGGGCGGGAGGTATGCGGGCCTGCGCCTTCGACAGGCGATTGGCCGGCACCGAAAACAGGGGAAGAGGAGGCAGTGGTGTGGCCTGCAGACACAGATGGGCGATCCAGGCGTTCCTCCCACTTATTACGGTGCTTGGATGCCATGTGTCGGATCATGCTGGTGGTGGTGAGGTTTCTAGTGTTCATGCCTCGGCTCATTCTGGTGTTGCACAGGTTGCAAACTACAATTCTTTTGTCGTCCGCACTTTCCTTAAAAAAACGCCATACCGCGGAACACCTATCCCTTGGCAAGGTAGATTTACGCAAGGGGGTGCTCCGTGGAACATTTGCGGGCCGGTTTGGTGCGGTCCGCCTTCTTTCTGTAGCCACACCACTGCCTCTTCCAGCCTGTTGCGGTGCTGCAGATGGCTCACCCTCAGGACTGCTGTCATCGCTCGGCTCTACACCTTCCCAGGTGGGGTCAGTCACCTCATCGTCCACCAAGTCCTCCTCCACTTCCTCACTCTGATCATCCTCCTCATGTCTTGATCCCACCACATACTCAGTCATTGACAACTGTATATCATCCTCCTCAACAAGGTCTTGAGACAGTAATAGTGGTTGATTTAATGGCAACTGTGTCTCATCATCATCATCATCCACTACTTCCTTTGACCTTAAATGCCGTTCACATCTGTCATCTTCTTGTGATTGGGTACCCTCTAGAGGTTGTGAATCAGGGCATAAGATGTCATGTTCCTCTGCAAGCGTGCTTGGAGAGAGGGTCAAATGAAGGATTGGTGATGAGACGAGCTCCTCACTATATCCCAGTGTGGGATCACTTCTTTGACCAGACCGTCTATGGTGGGAGGAAGGATGATCAGAGTGAGGATTATGTTGACCAGACTCTTGGCTACTGAGAGTGGACTTGGTGGAAGACAGGGTGGTGCTTAACCGACTGGAAGCAGTATCAGCTGACATCCAACCGACCACCTGTTCGCAGTGGTCGGACCTCGAGAGTGATGTCCTGCGACGCCCTGTAAAATGAGACATGAAGCTAGGTATGGTGGATGTCTTTCTTTCTTGTGCTCTGGCACCAGGCACAGTTTCTCCGCGTCCTGACCCGCGCCCTGAACTATCAGGATCACGTCCACTTCCCCGTCCCTTTTTACCCACCTTCTTCATATTACACGGAATATGTGCTGCAAATCTGCAACTGTGCACAGTACACAGAATGTGCTGCTAAACTGCGGCGAAGCACACTGAATGGAATATGTGACTTTGATATTTTAGTTTGAAGACTTAACAGTATTTCTTCCTATTCTGCAACTGTGCAGAGTACACAGAATGTGCTGCTAAACTGCGGTGACGCACACTGAATGGAATATGTGACTTTGATATTTTAGTTTGAAGACTTAACAGTATTTCTTCCTATTCTGCAACTGTGCAGAGTACACAGAATATGCTGCTAAACTGCGGTGACGCACACTGAATGGAATATGTGACTTTGATATTTTAGTTTGAAGACTTAACAGTATTTCTTTCTATTCTGCAACTGTGCAGAGTACACAGAATATGCTGCTAAACTGCGGTGACGCACACTGAATGGAATATGTGACTTTGATATGTTAGTTTGAAGACTTAACAGTATTTCTTCCTATTCTGCAACTGTGCAGAGTACACAGAATATGCTGCTAAACTGCGGTGACGCACACTGAATGGAATATGTGACTTGGATATTTTAGTTTGAAGACTTAACAGTATTTCTTCCTATTCTGCAACTGTGCAGAGTACACAGAATATGCTGCTAAACTGCGGTGACGCACACTGAATGGAATATGTGACTTGGATATTTTAGTTTGAAGACTTAACAGTATTTCTTCCTATTCTGCAACTGTGCAGAGTACACAGAATATGCTGCTAAACTGCGGTGACGCACACTGAATGGAATATGTGACTTGGATATTTTAGTTTGAAGACTTAACAGTATTTCTTCCTATTCTGCAACTGTGCAGAGTACACAGAATATGCTGCTAAACTGCGGCGAAGCACACTGAATGGAATATGTGACTTTGATATTTTAGTTTGAAGACTTAACAGTATTTCTTCCTATTCTGCAACTGTGCAGAGTACACAGAATATGCTGCTAAACTGCGGCGAAGCACACTGAATGGAATATGTGACTTTGATATTTTAGTTTGAAGACTTAACAGTATTTCTTCCTATTCTGCAACTGTGCAGAGTACACAGAATGTGCTGCTAAACTGCGGTGACGCACACTGAATGGAATATGTGACTTTGATATTTTAGTTTGAAGACTTAACAGTATTTCTTCCTATTCTGCAACTGTGCAGAGTACACAGAATGTGCTGCTAAACTGCGGTGACGCACACTGAATGGAATATGTGACTTTGATATTTTAGTTTGAAGACTTAACAGTATTTCTTCCTATTCTGCAACTGTGCAGAGTACACAGAATGTGCTGCTAAACTGCGGCGAAGCACATTGAATGGAATATGTGACTTTGATATTTTAGTTTGAAGACTTAACAGTATTTCTTCCTATTCTGCAACTGTGCAGAGTACACAGAATATGCTGCTAAACTGCGGTGACGCACACTGAATGGAATATGTGACTTTGATATTTTAGTTTGAAGACTTAACAGTATTTCTTCCTATTCTGCAACTGTGCAGAGTACACAGAATATGCTGCTAAACTGCGGCGAAGCACACTGAATGGAATATGTGACTTTGATATTTTAGTTTGAAGACTTAACAGTATTTCTTCCTATTCTGCAACTGTGCAGAGTACACAGAATATGCTGCTAAACTGCGGCGAAGCACACTGAATGGAATATGTGACTTTGATATTTTAGTTTGAAGACTTAACAGTATTTCTTCCTATTCTGCAACTGTGCAGAGTACACAGAATATGCTGCTAAACTGCGGTGACGCACACTGAATGGAATATGTGACTTTGATATTTTAGTTTGAAGACTTAACAGTATTTCTTCCAATTCTGCAACTGTGCAGAGTACACAGAATATGCTGCTAAACTGCGGTGACGCACACTGAATGGAATATGTGACTTTGATATTTTAGTTTGAAGACTTAACAGTATTTCTTCCTATTCTGCAACTGTGCACAGTACACAGAATATGCTGCTAAACTGCAGCGAAGCACACTGAATGGAATATTTGACTTTGATATTTTAGTTTGAAGACTTAACAGTATTTCTTCCTATTCTGCAACTGTGCACAGTACACAGAATATGCTGCTAAACTGCGGTGACGCACACTGAATGGAATATGTGACTTTGATATTTTAGTTTGAAGACTTAACAGTATTTCTTCCTATTCTGCAACTGTGCAGAGTACACAGAATATGCTGCTAAACTGCGATGACGCACACTGAATGGAATATGTGACTTTGATATTTTAGTTTGAAGACTTAACAGTGTTTCTTCCTATTCTGCAACTGTGCAGAGTACACAGAATATGCTGCTAAACTGCGGCGAAGCACACTGAATGGAATATGTGACTTTGATATTTTAGTTTGAAGACTTAACAGTATTTCTTCCTATTCTGCAACTGTGCAGAGTACACAGAATGTGCTGCTAAACTGCGGTGACGCACACTGAATGGAATATGTGACTTTGATATTTTAGTTTGAAGACTTAACAGTATTTCTTCTTATTCTGCAACTGTGCAGAGTACACAGAATATGCTGCTAAACTGCGGTGACGCACACTGAATGGAATATGTGACTTTGATATTTTAGTTTGAAGACTTAACAGTATTTCTTCCTGTTCTGCAACTGTGCAGAGTACACAGAATGTGCTGCTAAACTGCGGTGACGCACACTGAATGGAATATGTGACTTTGATATTTTAGTTTGAAGACTTAACAGTATTTCTTCCTATTCTGCAACTGTGCAGAGTACAGAGAATGTGCTGCTAAACTGCGGTGACGCACACTGAATGGAATATGTGACTTTGATATTTTAGTTTGAAGACTTAACAGTATTTCTTCCTATTCTGCAACTGTGCAGAGTACATAGAATATGCTGCTAAACTGCGGCGAAGCACACTGAATGGAATATGTGACTTTGATATTTTAGTTTGAAGACTTAACAGAATGTGCTCTAATCTGCAACTTTGCACACTAAACAGAATGTGCTCTAATCTGCAACTTTGCACACTAAACAGAATGTGCTCTAATCTGCAACTTTGCACACTAAACAGAATGTGCTCTAATCTGCAACTTTGCACACTAAACAGAATATATGAAATTTTTTTTTTTTTTTGTCTTTTTCCCCCCACACAAAATAAACTGCTGCCCCCACACACAGTAGTCCTAAAAAGGACTTTTGGTTCTTTTTTTTTTTCACAATTGCTTTTCTTCTCCCTACACTGACTTTCCCTTCCTATCCTCATCTCTCCCTGGCTAAGACTGAGCCGAACTCGCTGGTCAGGTGCTATACAGCACCCGACCACGGGTTCTGGCCAGCCAATCAGTGTAATGCCAGCAGCCAACATGGCTGCTGGCATTACACTGATGTCAGAGCCTCCCTGCACGTTTATTGGCTGCGCAGCAGCCGCAAAACGTGCGGGGAGGAGACCCGAACATGGCGGGCGAGCACATGCGGTACTCGTACGAGTACCGCCATGTGCCGAGCAGAGCGATGCTCGAGCCGATCCGAGCATCGGCCGAGCATGCTCGCTCAACACTAATCCCTACACAATCAAGGTATGCATACCGGTCTATGGCAATGGGAAGAAGATGCAACAAGGTCATGTCCTACATCTGCTCAAACCACAGTCGCTTAGAACAGGTAACAAACAATCAGCAGACAGCTCACCCTGATGAACCCCCAGCTACCACTGGTCAATTCTGCCTTTTAGTTTCACCCTACCTTCCTCTTCCACATGCTAAATCAAGTGATGATATCCTGTGTTGCTTATCCGAGACATACCATATCCACAGCTGCCAGAGGGACCTATGGCTCAACCCAGGATTAGACGCCAGACACAAAGACGCAGAGCATACCCAAACAGGGTCACACTGTTCGGCATGAGGAGGATGAGGTCATTGACTTTTACAGTTTGATCTCACAGAGTATCATTAATTTATATGAGGTCATAAACGATTACATTGACCCCATCGCAAATGGGAACCATGCTTTAACTGGCATGGAGAAGCTTCTGTGTGCCATCAATTTCATGACATCTGGATCCTTTCAATGCACTGAAGGCTATGTCTCTGTATTGTCCCAAAGAAGGATATGGGCGGCACTCCAAGAACAATAGACATATGGATAAAAGTTGAATGCTTTATTGCAAACTTGATAAAAAGCGTCATGAAGACATCACAGAACAGCAGAGCAAAGACACATATAAGCAGGACCACAAAGACCATTTGTGGTCCTCTGTATATGTGTCTTTTTTCTGCTCTTCTGTCCAGCTAACAAACTGGTAGAGCATCAGCTGGTGTTGAACCGCAGATTACGTGAGTCTCATCCAGTTCCTCTGTGTTACCCATGTTGAGTTGAGGATTGTTTGTTGCATCATTTCAACATACATGAACACCAATGGACTGAGGAGTGCCAGGGTGGTGTCCAATGTATTACTTTGCAAAGCACTGGATATCCCAGGTCTGAAACCTGAGTAAGAAACACAGACACCATGGTTCCAGGAATGACATGTTTATTACATAGTTTAAAAACAAATTAACGTTTCTTCTTCTTGATAGGTGGGTCAGAGGGGCCAGTTGTTCCAGACTGTCTGGTTACCCTGTAGTGGACCAGTGACTGTGCTGGTGTAACTGTGAAGGATGATGGTGTTGAGTCATGTTGTTGTAGGATCAACATTTGTGCCTTGATCCTACTATGGTCACGTAGCTCAGTAACCATTTGCCCATAAAAGTCAGCTATCACACCCCTCAACCACCATATCTCATCTGTCAGCGTTGATAGATGTTGCTCCACAATACACTGTTGGAGTGGAGTCCTATTGGTGCTCCTATCTAGGGAGTGTTCTCTGTGATCTGATGCAGTGGGGGAGGGGGAGGCAGATGATGCATCCCAAGAGCACTGTTATGCATCTCCATCATGCTCCACTGGTGTATCAGGTAGTTCAATGGGGGTGGGGCAACAGGCTCACTGGGAGGGGCAGTAGAATCAGGTGGGTGGTGTTGGTTTTTGATTACCCTGTCACATTCCTCTGAGAGGCTTTTTCCTGGCTTTCATGGGAGAATCAGGCTTGGGGTCTCTGTGGCTCACCCACTAGCTTGAGATTTTGAAAGTCCAGTTGCCAGGGCTCTCTCTTCATCCACTGAGCTGGCAGTGGACCAAAACAAGTATGTTGTGCCTGCGTAACTCCATACAGCTGTCTTTGCAGCCAGTTGATACTTACAGGTCCCAGTGGTGGGCCAAAGGACCTGTATGGCTGCTTCCCCATCATCTAGCTGTGTGTCGCGGGTGGTGGTGGTGGTAGCCAGTGGTGAGCAGGAGAAAACATCCACTGCCCTGCTGCCTATGGTAGTGGCCACTGCTGGGAGGTCCATGTGCTGAATGTGGCAGCTGGATACCCTGCTACGAATGGGGACGTGGCAACCAGCTGCTTCTTTCCTGCAGTTCTGCTTTGCTGTGTGCAATTCGAGTCCATGGCTCCTCCTCTACAGGATACTGACTCTCACGCACAAAGGACACTGTAAGTGAAGGATATTGATTGTGAATTAGTTGCGTGTGCAATGACAACATGCTGTAATGTGACATTCATCATGACCAACTATACCCTATTCTAGACAAGGTCATGTTACTGTGCACCTGATGTTGGGTTCTGTCACATGATAGGTGTCAAGGGTGATTGGATATCTGCTAAGAATAGGGAAGATGGGCTACAAACTTCACAACATGCATTATCATGGGGAGATGCCATACGGAGAATTTATGAATCATTTCACATGTGCTTGTGGGCATTCTTTCCTTTCCAGCTGCTGTGAACCACCTAGAACATCATCATTAGGATTCCTTTTTGTGTTTCCAGATATTGGCGTCACAACAACGGGAAGGAACTAGTTTGCCTATGCCTGTCATGATATAACGTTAACTCTGCAGATGATAGATCTCTGTAGATGTTTGAAAGTTTCATCCTGCTGAGTGAAACATGTACTCCCACTACTGTTTTTGTTGTTTCTCAGGGTTAAATCATTAGAGATGTATATTTTATGGGTGCATCACCATCTTCACTCAGCATTGTGATCCTTAGCTACATCTTTGTGGCCATTTGGGAGATGCTAGCCCTTTTGTAAACTGTATCTGGCAATAAGCAGTTTATTTTCACATATCAGTCATTACACGTGTCTATCATTACATGATGGGTATCATGGTTACCTCTGAGATGAACATAAATGAGCAATGCCGCAATGAGGGGGTCAACATATTGCTCCATACCTTTAAGTGCCAGAGGGATACACAACGCATTGCAAGGTTATGCTCTGTATACCCCTCTGGCACTCAGGGAGATGTATTGATCAAGGCTGTATGGTCTATTACTGTAGCCATGACAGCTGAACATTTACAGTAAGGTTTTACTATGAACATAGGGTTTCTCATGTGCAGGGATCATTAACTCACATATATGGAACTACTGCTCTCACAACATATCTAACAGGGTGTTGTTGAGGAGGATGGTAGGATATATGTTGCTTACCAGGATCCTGGAGAGTGCTGTTGTCTACAGTGTCGCAGCCACCCTGGACACCTTCAACTGCCATTGTCAACAGGTTATGTCGAAACAGCTTCTCCCAGTCATTGAAGGTGATATTCGATGGTGGGCCACGACCTGTTGCTTTGGCATGTGCTGCAAGTTCACCCATTTTGTTCTTCACCTTCCTCTTGCAAACTGTCCAGAGCTTTTTGATGCCATCCACTGTCCATAGGCACATGGAGACTCCTCTCCCTGACACCATGCCTGCTTCCTATGAGCATCAATGCCCTTGCTGCTCTCAGTGGTGAAGAGGATGCTCTCCCTCTCCAAGATCCCACATACTATGGCCAGGTTTTCCTCATATGTGTACATGGGTTCTCTGAGCCTTTCACCCGCCACTGCACTCTCAGATTGCTGGGATGTTGTAGGTCCTACTTCTGCTGGCCCAAGCTGTGTGTCCCTCCCCAACACCCACACCCCATTCCACTGACAACTATGTCCCTGACTACCATGTACCTGTTGTTGGCAGGTACCTCTCCTCCCACCAGCTCTCCCTCTCCTTCTCTGCCCAGAGATGCCCTCAACTCTTTCCTCCTCTTCATGTCCTCTGCCCATCCTTCCAGCCTCCACTCCTCTCCCTGCCATCTCTCCTTTCCACCTCCTTCACATGCTCTCACACTCAAACATTCACCCTCTGGTATCCCCTTACTCTTACTCAGAAACACTGTATGAAAAAATATATAAATGTGTGCTTGTGATTGTGTGGATGCAATTTGTGTGATGTGTTCGAAAGTGTATCATGTGTTTATTTATGGTGTAATTTGCTCTGATAACTATTCCCAATCTCTCTCTAATGCTATCCTTAGCTCATGTGGCCAGGATTGGAGTTTTTTTTTGGAGGGGGGGTATATACACATTTTTGGGACCAGTTTTGCTACTTTGATGACTTTGGATTGGCTGGGGATTGGAATCGGCCTTGACAATACTTGACATGACCTGCTAATTTCAAATGTTGACCAATTTCCTTTGCAGTAGATGTATCCGGCGTTATTTTCAATAGTAATCAATACATGGTACATGAAACCACATGAACTGGGGTGCAGAAAAATGGCAGCAGGTGCTCTAGCCTGATGAGTCAAAATTGGAAATATTTGGTTGTAGCAGGAGGCAGTTTGCTTGCCGAAGGGCTGGAGAGCAGTACAAGAATGAGTGTCTGCAGGCAACAGTGAAATATGGTGGAGGTTCCTTGTAAGTTTGGGGCTGCATTTCTGCAAGTGGAGTTTGGGATTTTGTCAGAATTAATGTATCCTCGATGCTGAGAAGTACAGGCAAATACTTATCATTCAGTACCATCAGGGAGGCATCTGATTGGCCCCAAATTTATTCTGCAGCATGACACCAACCCCAAACATACAGCCAGAGTCATAAGGAACTATCTTCAGCCTAAAGAAGAACAAGGAGTCCTGGAAGTGATGGTATGGCTCCAACAGAGCCTTGATCTCAATATCATTGAGTCTGTCTGGGCTTACATGAAGACAGAGAAGCAACTGAGGCTGCCAAAATCCACAGAATAACTGTGGTTAGTTCTCCAAGATACAAGGTAAAAAGAAAAAAACCCCACTACAAACAGACAGTCTGTAAGTCTCTTATTATATCACAGAAACAATTGTATTATCAGCAATTACTGTTCTTGATCATGTAGCTTCCTTAAATGGCATATTCAAAAAGCACCTTTACAGTCCGATGCACATATATAGAAAAAACAAAACAAAAGAGAGCAAATGATATAAGAGCAGATGTATTCTTGTGAAATATATAGCAAAAAAAATCAATGCACTTACTAGACACCAACTTGAATGAAAGCCAGTAATGAACATTAGATGAGATGAATTACTTCCAAATGTGTGCCAGGTTGCCAACACTCAGGCACACTGTGAATAATAGTCTGCCCTTAGAGTAGTTGTTTCCTTCACCTTACAAATTCCAATCAGTATTGCAAAAGCCGACAGGTATGATCACTGTTTGAACTGGCATGAGAAGGGTTAACCATCACGTCTTAGCACTCTCTCTGAGAGGCAACCCGGCACACATTTGGAAGCAATTCATCTAATCTAATTATTATGGGCTTTCATTCAAGGTGGCAACTAGTAATTGCATTGATTTGTTATATATTTCAGAAGAATACATCTGCTCTTAGATCGTTGCTCTCTTCTGTTTTTTCTACATAGGTCTCCAAGATATTTGGAACAACCTACCTTAAAAAAACTGTGCGCAAGTGTACCTAGAAGATCTGATGCTGTTTTGAAGGCAAAGGTTGGTCACACCAAATATTGATTTGATTTAGATTTTTCTTCTGTTCACTCACTATGCATTTTGTTATTGATTAAAAAAAATAAAATATTAGCATGTCTATTTTTGAAAGCATTCTTACTTTACAGCATGTTTTGACAGTTGCCTAAAACATTTGTGCATTACTGTATGTTAAGGGCATGAGATCTCTGAGATGGAGTGAGCATTTAGTAGCAATGGGCATGACTTGATTTGCCTGTTCTTAGTACCTGGCCTCAAGTGAATACCTAAAACAAAGACCTCAGCATTAGTTGGAATAGGCTAAGCATGTGTGACAGATACTTGGCATATGAAAAAACAAGAAATGTTTGGTGTGTATTATGTTTTGTGGCAGGTTTTGTGTGGATAAGACCATTTGATGCCTCAAGGACAGAACATTTGAGCATAAATTAAATATTTTGAAGGGAGCTGTTCCGCTTTAACAGCTAACCTGATGTGATTAATAAACAAGAACATTTAATCTGCATCTCATCCTCTAGGTCATATAGTTAAATATTTAAAGTGGAACTGATCCTAAAGCAATATTTAAAAATGAATGCATAAAAGTGCCCTTTTCTACCTATACAACATTAAAACTTTATACAAAATTAAAATAATTGCCTGTTTATTTGTGCGGAAGTATTATCCCATAGTGCTGTATTGTAAATGAGATAACTGCTGTCATTGAAACAGAAAGAGCCACTCATTTTCAAATTGTTTCTGCAGACAACCCCAGTGTAGTTAACACCTACATAACTAGGAGGTGTGCAGCTTTCTTTGTATACTTATCTGACACTGAAAGGGTTAAGCATGCATTTAATCATTTGACTCAAATACTGTGAGTACCACAGAAGTTTGCATACGCTTAGTACTCAAAGGATTTAACACTTGACATATCTAATTTGCAATTTTAAAACATAAATCGGACAAACATCATACCATCAAGATCCTGTATAAATATAACATTTTATTTCTCCCCTACCACGCGCATTAACACTGTCACTATTCCCATACTGAAGATGATTGTGCTTTTACTACAGACGGCTACTGTAGCCTCTTTAAGCGAAACTTTAATGCATTTTAATGTGCCCCCAAATAATTTTTAACATAGTGTTAAGCATATCCATACTTGTATTATCCTTAGTAAGTCTGGCATTCCTTTGCTGAATGCTACCGCTCACACCTAGACATACATGGGATTAAGGGTGTACAGAGAGACTATAAAGTCATTGGTTTTGCAGATGATGTGCTGCTCTCCCTTACGGATCCGGAGACCTCTCTCCCAGTGATGTTTCAATTATTGGAGGAGTACTCCACACTATCGGGATCTAAAGTTAATGTCTCGAAATCAGAGCTGCTTAATGTTAACTTAGCGGAATCCAGATGTGCCCACTTGCGTTCCCAGTTTCCGTTTACTTGGCGGACGGATTCGATTAAATACCTGGGTGTCCATTTAACACCCTCGTGGACCGGGCTCTACAGCGTTAACTTCCCGCCGTTGCTTAAAGAAATCTCCGGTATACTGAGAGCGTGGACAGATCTACCAATCTCTTGGTTTGGTCGTCTGAACCTTATCAAGATGATGGTACTTCCCCGTTTGTTGTCCCTATTTCAGGCGTTGCCGATTTTTATTCCTAAGGTTTTTTTTAAACGACTTCAGATGGTTCTAGGTAAGTTTATTTGGAGAAACAAACCGTTGTTGCAGGGAGCTTTTGACAGCCTCCAGATTGAGAGGGGGCTTGGGGCTTCCGGACTTTGAACGGTATCATGTAGCGGCAGCATTGACAGGTTTGGTTGATATGGTTGAACCAACTAGAGTAGTGGACTGGTTGCAGATCTCATTCTTGGATCATCCCAGATTGGACCCGTGTGCACTTTTATTTGTGCCAGGGATTGTATACCCAGATACTTTCTGCAGTCACCTGTGCTCGGGAGAGTGCTGACGCTATGGCAACGCTGGGGCCGGAGTCGGGAATGGACGATATACCCGTCGCCTCTATTGCCCATCTGTGGTAACCCTGAATTCGTTCCAGGAACAGAGCCTGGTCCCTTTCGGGCTTGGAGGGAGAGCGGCTTGGTTCTTTTGAAAACATTGGTGAAGGACAATGCTATTCTTCCCTTCGCTTCTTTAGTTGACCGTTATCGTATGGGCACAAGGGACATGTGGGGGTATTTCCAACTTAGACATTATTTGGGGAAGGTGTTGAAACTGGGTGCTCTCTCTAGACCCTCGACGAAGATGGAACTCTTTCTGACCTCCTCTCATAAACATAGAAAGACTATCTCAAACTTGTACGAACTCTGCGAGCCTCCGGAGACGTGTGAGTTGCCTAGATTCGTTACTGTATGGAGGAAAGAATTAAACATACCAGACCTGGATCAGGTTGTGTTACGGTTTTCAGACACTCAGACAGAGGGTTACAATAAAATACAATTTTATTAGAGCAAAAAACAATAACAAGCTTGCCCCCTAGGGGTAGTACTGAAAATAGCAGAATATGGACTGCAATGCTAGGTACAGAACAGGGAATATATCTCTAGTAGAGATATGGAGCAGGCAAAACGGTGACTGAAGACAAATGGTTAATTACAAGGGTAATCAGTCTCAAATGTGGTGTTAGGCACGCCCTTGGTGAACAAGACTGCAGTAGGTGCTAGGTCATACAACACCTAAAGTCTATTCAATGTGTAATGCTGTAGATAAGAGCTACAACTTAAGACTGAAGCTGCAGTGTAATTGTTTGGTAGCCCCCATGGGCGTAACGGAGACCAACAGTATTGGAATTGCTTGAGCCAATAGCCCCCACGGGCGTAACGGAGACCAACAGTATCGTGATAGCTTGAGCCAATAGCCCCCACGGGCGTAACGGGAACCAACAGTATCGTGATAGCTTGAGTTAATAGCCGCCACGGGCGTAACGGAGACCAACAGTACCGTGATATCTTGAGTCAATAGCCCCCACGGGCATCTACCGGAGACCAACAGTAGTGGAATCACTTGAGCCAAAAGCCCCACAGGCGTAACGGAGACCACCGGTTGCTACACTGCTTGCCAATAGCCCACGGGCGTAATGGGAACTACCGCTCTGCAGGTGTAAAGAGCCGCCGACTACCGAGGCCCACAACGCGGCCGGCTCGCAGAAGCAGAGTATCTGGCTAAGGCTTAGCAATGGTTAAAGTGGCAGTGAGGTTGAAGGAAGCAACACAAGTGATCAAGGCTCACAGTAGCGACACGGCACAGCAAGTGTCAATAGACTCAGTTATACTTCACAATTCAATGAATATGGAAGGCTCAGCTCAGGAAACACGGCTCAGCAATGGTTAACCCAGGAAATACAGGAGGCTCAGATCACACGCTGCAGCGATCAGAATGTTGCCGAGGCGACATCAGGAGCTGTAGACTGGAGCGGCAGAATCCGGAACAAGTCCAGGAGCAAGTAGTCGGCCAGGCCGGGTCAGGACACGTAGGAGATTCGCGGACAAGCCAGATGAGCAAATGAGCTGGAACGTCAGCCAGGCCGCGTCGGATCACGGAGAAGATTCGCATACAAAGAAGATCAGCAACAAGCAAAAAGTCAGCCAGGCCGGGTCAGATCACGGAGGAGATTCGCAGACAAGCCAGATCAGCAACAAGCAGGAAGTCAGCCAGGCCGGGTCGGATCACGGAACAGGAACACAGGAGCATAGTCGGTACAGGCCAAGTCGGTACACAGGAGATCAGGAACACTGGAACACAGCAACAGCAATACTGGCTCAGAAACACCACGAAAGGGCACCCGACAGGTGCCAATGGCCAGAATAAAACAGGTCACCAGGGGCGGGCCAACACAGCTCAACCAATCAGGGAGCAGCACAACTGAGAGTGACAGAAAAGGATCACGGGGACCGTGATAGTACCCCCCTCTCAAAGACCCCCTCTCCCTGCCGGAGGTCTTGGTTTCTGAGGGTATTTAGAGTGGAAGTTGCGCAACAGCCTGAGCGCATGGAGGTCCTTCTGATCTACCCAGGAGCATTCCTCAGGGCCATAGCCCTTCCAATGGACCAAATATTGCAACTTCCCCCTAAATATCCTAGAATCAATGATACTCTGGACCTCATATTCCTCCTGGCCTTGAACGTCCACAGGCCCAGGAATCACTGGAGTGGTAGTGTAGCGGTTGCAAACCAAGGGTTTCAACAGAGATACATGGAACACATTATGTATGTGCATAGAGGCTGCAATTTCCAATGCGTACGAGATGGGATTCACTTTGTGGATGACTTTAAATGGCCCAATGAACCGAGGTGGCAGTTTGGTGGAGGGTACCTGTAATTTGAGATTTCTGGAGGAAAGCCATACTCTGTCCCCAACCTGGAAGGAAACCGCTGGCAGCCGTCTACGATTGGCATGCTTCTGGTAGCGCTGAAATGACTGACTGAGGGTCCTCTGAACCTGTGCCCAAGTGGAGCGAAGCTGCTCAATATGCTCATCCAGAGCTGGGATTTGTTGTGCCTGGAATGAGTCCGGGAGTAGGCACGGCTGGAACTCATAATTAATGAGAAACGGGGAGCTCCCGGATGATGAATTGACTGCACAATTCCTGGCAAACTCCGCCCACGGCAACAGGTCGGCCCAGTTGTCATGATGATCGGTTAGAAAGCAGTGCAAGAACTGTTCCAGTCCTTGGTTGGCACGCTCAGCGGCTCCATTGGTCTGGGGATGATAGGCGGAAGAAAAGGACAACTGGATGCCCATCTGCCCACAAAATGCCCTCCAACATCTGGACACAAACTGACTCCCACGATCAGACACCACCACTCTAGGCACCCCGTGCAAATGAAACACTTCCTTGGCAAATATCATGGCCAATTCCTGAGCCGATGGAAGGCCAGGGAAGGGCATGAAATGAGCTATTTTAGAGAACCTATCGACCACCATAAGGATAAACGTGTACCCCCTAGACACTGGCAATTCTCCCAGAAAGTCGATGGATATATGGGACCATGGGCGGTCGCCATTAGGCACCGGTTGGAGCAAACCTACTGGAAGACGCCTGGGTGTCTTGGCATGGGCACAGGTGGCACAGGCTGCAGTAAAGGGGGAGCAATCAGCCCTAAGGGAGGGCCACCAAAATAACTGAGATAGAGACCAAAATAATTGATCCCTCCCGATGTGCCCAGCAGCCTTAGAAGAGTGGTAGGTTTCCAATAGGCGGGTACGGAATGGCTCATCGACAAAACACTTGCCTACTGGGGTCTCTGGGGGAGCCCTAGCCTGAGAGGCCAAAATTTCTTCCCCCAGTGGCAAAGTGATGCTAGTACGGATAGTGGCCAGAATACGATCTGGCTGAATAATAGGTATTGGTTCTTCCTCCCTCTCAATGTCTGACACAAACTGTCTGGACAAGGCATCTGCCCTGACATTCTTGGAACCCGGTAGGTAGGAAACCACAAAATTGAAGCGGGACAAAGAGGGCGCCCACCTGGCCTGTTGTGAGGAGAGTCTCTTGGCCTGAGAGAGATACGTTAAATTCTTGTGGTCAGTTAGGATTAGTACTGGTGTCTTGGTACCTTCCAAAAGGTGACGCCACTCCTTGAGTGCCAGAATGATAGCCAAGAGCTCCCTGTCACCAATCTCATAGTGGCTTTGGGCGCTGGACAGTTTTTTCGAAAAGAACCCACAAGGCCTCAAGGTACCACCTCCCACTGGGCATTGGGAGAGCACTGCCCCAACCTCAGAGGCATCAACTTCCAGGGTAAATGGCAGGGCTGGGTTAGGGTGGGATAGTACCGGAGCAGAAGCAAAGGCAGATTTCAGTGTCTCAAAAGCATTCTCAGCTGCCTCAGACCATTGAGAGGGAGTAGCGCCCTTATATGTCAAGTCAGACAGAGGCTTCACAATAGTGGAAAAGTTCTGGTTAAATTTCCTATAATAGTTGGCAAAGCCCAGAAAGCGCTGAATAGCCTTTAACCCTTTGGGACGGGGCCACTGTAGGACTGCTGCCAACTTCTCCTGGTCCATAGCAATGCCATCTTTAGAGATCACGAATCCCAGGCAGGGTACTTGGGACCTGTGAAATTCGCATTTCTCAAGTTTACAGAACAATTTATTTTTGCGTAATCGAAGCAAAACCTCAGAGACATCCTTGATGTGCTGGGTAAGATTGGTAGAGTGAATCAATATATCATCAAGATATACCACAACAGAGGATTGGAGCATGTCACGAAGGATGTCATTGATAAATTCCTGAAACACCGCAGGAGCATTACATAGGCCAAATTGCATTACCAGATATTCGTAATGCCCTGATCTGGTATTAAATGCCGTCTTCCACTCATCTCCAGCTTTAATTCTGATCAGGTTATATGCCCGGAGATCGAGTTTAGTAAAGATGGAAGAGCCCTTTAACCTGTCGAATAACTCGGTAATGAGTGGAATGGGGTAGGCACTTCTAGACATTAGTTTATTCAGACCCCTGTAATCAATACAAGGCCTGAGCTCGCCATTTTTCTTTTTTACAAAGAAGAACCCGGCACCCGCCGGCGAAGTGGATTTGCGAATAATCCCTCTTTTGAGGGCATCCTCAGCGTACTCCTCCATTGCCCTGTTCTCAACTGATAATGGATAAGTGCAGCCCCTCGGGGGCACCATGCCCGGAGGCAAATCAATGGCACAATCATAAGGTCTGTGCTGAGGTAGGGCGCCAGCCTCCCCCTTACTGAATACGTCACTGAATTTCTGGTATTCAGCTGGCACGGAGGGAGAGGTACACAGTAACCTGACAGGGTGTGAGAGGCAGTTACCCGCACAATACTCTGACCATGACTTTATTTCACATCTATGCCAGTCAAACTGGGGATTGTGTAAGGATAGCCATGGAAACCCCAAGATGACTGCGTGATGAGGTGAACGAATTATTTGAAAACGTACCTCCTCCTTGTGGAGGGCCCCCACTGCCATAGTAATAGGGGTTGTTTCCATAGTGTTAAATGCCGGTTCCAACGGCCTGCCATCAATGGCCTCAATAGCCAGGGGAGACTCCCTTTTGACTACCGGAATTTTGTGCAACTCAGCAAAGGATTGGTCCATGAAGTAACCGGCTGCACCAGAGTCTACCAGTGCCATTACTGTCACAGACAGGTCTGCCCACGTGAATACCACCTGGATGGTGTGTCTCTATGTACTAGTATCCAGGGACTGCTGTACGCCACCTAGGGCCTGTCCCCCAAGGTACCCTAGGTGCGTCCGTTTCCCGGCCGAACCGGACAAGTGCGTAATTGGTGCCCCGCTTTACCACAGTATAGGCATAGGCCCATTCTTTTACGGTGCACCCTCTCTTCCTTTGTCAATCTGGTGAACCCGAGCTGCATTGGCTCCCTAGCCTCAGCTGGGCGTTCAGGAAGAAAGGGTGGAGAGGGTGGGTTCAAAAGACTGCCTTGCCCACAATTTCTGGATTTCGCCCTCTTAGCCATCCGCCTCTCGCGAATGCGGGAGTCAATAAGCATGACGTAGTCGATATACTCATCCAGATCACTAGGCACGTCTCTGGCAGCAATTTCGTCTTTAATGGATTCTGACAGGCCCTGAGAAAAGTCTGCGACTAATGCCTCATTGTTCCAGCCCACCTCTGCTGCCAAGGTTCGAAATTCAATTGCGTAGTCGCCCAAGATACAATCGCCCTGTTGTATCTCCATCAACCTTTTGGCAGCAGAAGGTACCTCAAACACTCTGCGGAACTTTCTTACAAACTCATTAAAGTTCAGGGTGCAGGGCTTGGCATTTTCCCACAGAGGATTCACCCAAGATAATGCCTTGCCAGTTAATAGGGAGATCATGAATCCGACCTTACTTCGGTCGTTAGGAAATGCCTGAGGCGTGAGCTCTAAAAACATCTCCAATTGGTTTATAAAGCCTCTGCATTGGGTAGGTTCGCCATCATATCTTAACAGTAACGGCGCCGCCGTTAGCCCTCTGGTCTGTGTAGTAGGAACTACAGGCAGATTGTCCGGTGTCGAGACTGGGGTGACCACCGGATTCTGGTTAGGTTTGTCTAGGTGTACCGTACGCTCAAGTAAGGTCTGCAAGGCCAGCGCCAACTGGTCTAAGCGCTGCTCGTGCACATCCATTCTCCAATGGATGTTCTGTGTGCCAGTGTCTCCCTTGCTGTCTGAGGTCATGGCCCTTTCGTACTGTTATGGTTTTCAGACACTCAGACAGAGGGTTAGAATAAAATACAATTTTATTAGAGCAAAAAACAATAACAAGCTTGCCCCCTAGGGGTAGTACTGAAAATAGCAGAATATGGACTGCAATGCCAGGTACAGAACAGGGAATATATCTCTAGCACAGATATGGAGCAGGCAAAACGGTGACTGAAGACAAATGGTTAATTACAAGGGTAATCAGTCTCAGATGTGGTGTTAGGCACGCCTTTGGTGAACAAGAATGCAGTAGGTGCTAGGTCATACAACACCTAAAGTCCATTCAATGTGTAATGCTGTAGATAAGAGCTGCAACTTGAGACTGAAGCTGCAGTGTAATTGTTTGGTAGCCCCCACGGGCGTAAACGGAGACCAACAAAATTGGGATCGTTTGAGCCAATAGCCCCTACGGGCGTAACAGAGACCAACAGTATTGGAATTGCTTGAGCCAATAGCCCCCACGGGCATAACGGAGACCAACAGTATCGTGATAGCTTGAGCCAATAGCTCCCACGGGCGTAACGGAGACCAACAGTACCGTGACAGCTTGAGTCAATAGCCCCCACGGGCGTCTACCGGAGACCAACAGTAGTGGAATCGCTTGAGCCAAAAGCCCCACAGGCGTAACGGAGACCACCAGTTGCTACACTGCTTGCCAGTAGCCCACGAGCGTAACGGGAACTACTGCTCTGCAGGTGTAAAGAGCTGCCGACTACCGAGGCCCACAACGCGGCTGGCTCGCAGAAGCAGAGTATCTGGCTAAGGCTTAGCAATGGTTAAAGTGGCAGAGAGATTGAAGGAAGCAGCACAAGTGATCAAGGCCAAGTCGGTACACAGGAGATCAGGAACACTGGAACACAGCAACAGCAATACTGGCTGAATAAAACAGGTCACTAGGGGCGGGCCAACACAGCTCAACCAATCAGGGAGCAGCACAACTGAGAGTGACAGAAAAGGATCACGGGGACCGTGATAGGTTGACACTTGGCATGCTATCTTTCGATCCATGCGCCACTTACCGAAGGATGTGCCCTCACAGGAGGGATTCTATAAACTGTTGTCACTGTGGTATTTAACACCGGTGAGATTAAATAGGATAAATGCGGACCATGCTGACTCTTGTTGGAGATGTGGTGTATCACGTGGTACGATGGCTCATATCTGGTGGGACTGTGATGTGATTCGAGAGTACTGTTCACGGATTACTCAGTCCATAGGAGAGATCCTGGGCTTTTCAATACCGAGAGACCCATGTCTATGCCTTTTTTCCTTTCATCCGATCTATCCTGTACGCAAGTTTCAACTGTTGCACTTTCTACTGACTGCTGCACGCTTGGGTATTGCTTCTTCCTGGCAGCGGCCAACTGCCCCCGATTTAGACTTCTGGAAGGCCAAGGTGAATGTAACGGATCTTATCCGTTTCTTGGGCCCTTGTCTGGACCACAAACGTTTTACCTAAAGACTATGGCCCCTTGGCCTCCTTTGACCTCAGATGGGGGGTTCACTATCTTTATGTTAATAGATTTATGTTTTATGTATTGTCAAATAGTGTATGTGTTTAATTGTACTTGTCCCTAGGATGTGTATTGTAGCCACTCCAGCCATTTGACTCAAGACCTCCTGCTGGGTGTTAATCAAGTCATTGTATTGAGAACTGTCCTGAGACCCCCTGCTGTGTGTGTTAATCCATTCATGCCCCTCAGTCTGTGAGTCACCTATTGTATAACCTGAAACTATGTTGCCAGCCCTTTATATTATATGTTGTGAGTTGATTACCTCTGTGAATGCTCCCATTGTGTCAGCCCTTACCATCTGCTGTTGGCCTTTTGTCTCATGTAACATGATTGGATTAAGCCCTTTTGTATCTGGTTTCACCCATAAGTTCAATGTAAAGATTTCTGTATAAATATCTGTAGTTGTGTCAATAAAGAGAGTTATGTTTTGGAGTGAAAAAGGAGTCCTGGAGTCTTGTATTGCTCATGGTCTAAAGTATCCACTCTGATACCCATCTGCGCCAAGTATCCTGAATCGTCGACCGCCTGCTGCCAGTTTCCTGCGACCTAACTTCGTGGACTGTCAGGCGGCGATGTGGTGTCATGGATTTGAAGACTCTCAGACTTAAGGTTTGGTAAAATAACTTAACTTTATTAAAAGTTAAAGGCAGTCCCCGTAGGGTAAACATACATAACAATACAATAGTAATATAACATATAATAGGTTCTACCGGCCTTGCCTAAGTACCGGGCAAGGCAACCCAAGTGACAGTTGTAATGACAGGCTCTACCGACCTTGCCTATACCGGGTAAGGCAACCGTGAGATGACATATACCGGTTCTACCGGCCTTACCAATACCGGGCAAGGCAGCCTCCACGGAATGCTGAATGTAGGCTCTACCGGCCCTGCCAATACCGGGTAAGGCAACCTTAAAGATGGTGAATTACAAGGTTCTACCGGCCTTACCAATACCGGGCAGGGCAGCCCAAAGGAGTACTGGAGTAGGCTCTACCGGCCCTGCCAATACCGGGTGAGGCAACCTACAGGATGGTATCGTCAAGGTTCTACCGGCCTCACCAATACCGGGCAGGGCAGCCTGAGCGAGTAGACCAGCTGTCAGGTGACTAAGACAGCATAGAGCATAAGTATAGAGGTCTTACTCAGCAGGAGTCTATTGCCAGGGATACTCAGACAACTGCAAGGAAGTGGACAGCGACTGACCACAGTACTGGATGTTCAGGAGCAAACCAACGTCCGCACGTTGGGACTAATGGTAATAGCGCCACCAGGGTTAATGGAGCAAACCAGCGACCGCACGCTGGAACCAACAATGTATATCGCAACCAGGTTTAGTGGAGTAAACCAGCGTCCGCACGCTGGGACCAACAACGTATATCGCAACCAGGTTTAGTGGAGCAAACCAGCGTCCGCACGCTGGAGCCAATAATGTATCTCGCAACCAGTTTAGTCGAGTAAACCAGCATCCGCACGCTGAGACCAACAATGTATATAGCAACCAGGTTTAGTGGAGTAAACCAGCGTCCGCACGCTGGGACCAACAATGTATATCGCCACCAGGTTTAGTGGAGTAAACCAACAAAGTATGATCAGCAGCGAGAAGAACAATGTCGCCAGAGCGACGGCTGGAGCAGGAGATTCAGAAACTCAGTAAGATTAACCCGCGAGGTGCTGGAACACAGGAACACTGGAACTCAGTAAGATTAACCCGCGAGGTGCTGGAACACAGGAACACTGGAACTCTGGAACACCGGAACACTAGCATACAGGATCACTGGAACACTGGAACACAGGATCAGCAAGTACAGCAGGAACAGCAGGAACAGGCCCAGAAGCCTGACAAGCAGGTCAGGCAGAGTGGAGTCAGAAACACCACGAAAGGGCAACCTGGAAGTGCTCAGCCTGGGTTTAAAAAGGCTGTGTGAGGAGGGCTAATCACAGACAGCCAATCATGATACTCAGCAAGTGACTGACACTGAACAGCACCAATCACGGGCACCGTGATACCCTAGGACTTTGCCATCTTCAAAAATAAACTAATTTTCCTCTGGCACACTCTATGACACAGAAACGGCACCTCAGAGCCATGAGAACTGTTAGGAGAACTTCTGTTGCTGCTAGTTGTGGCACCTCTGATCTGTTGATGGTGTGTCTCCCAGTCAGACTGGAGGTTGTGCTTTAGGTGGTATCTCACTGAAGCAATTGTAGTACTACTACTAGGTGTCACCGGTGCTGCACTTCCAAAAGCAGCAGAGACACACTCGTCATAGCTAAGGGTGTGGCTAGGTCATCATCTCTCTCACGCTCAACTTCATCTGTGTCTGAAGAAGAGGATGCCGGAGGGATATATTCCACATCTGCATCATCTGTAATTAAGTCATCCTCAGCAAAACCCTGCACTTCTTCACCGCTATTTTTATATTCTTTCAGTCATGTACAGATCTTAAACAATTTCTTTTTACTTTTCACATTCGCTACTACTTTCATTACCTGTGTTTTTTTTGGGGCTTGTTTGTCTCACAGTCAGATGAAGCAGTTGGTTGAGCTGCTACACCTGGAATGTTACTCATCATCTTCAGTTTTTTTTAGATGGTTTATTAAAAGTACTGGGGCTGGTGGTAATGGAACTTTTGGTTGTACTTTGGCAAACTGCATCCTCCTTGGGAGGAGAGGGATTACAATTAATAACTGCACACACTGCAGCAACCATGTCTGCAACTCACACATCCCTGCACCTGCTCCTAATCCTTCTCACACCCCCTAGACTCCCCTAGGAGGACAGAGATAACAGTCAGATCAGGAAGAAACTTGGATTATGGTTGCCTGTGTCTTCCCAGCCTGTCACACCGAACTTTCATGTCAACCTTCTTTCTCCCTTGCTGTCCCCGAAAGTCCACCAGACTCCTCTAATACAGAGAACAGATTTCCTGCCTACAAGACTCCCTAAACTTCAACTTCAACTCCACTTTATCACACTATCTTCTCTAGCTCTTAAATGTTTTGTTCTCTCCTCCACTCACAAATACAGAATGGTAGACTGCACGAACCTGTCTCTTCTTTTATATTATGCCATGTGTTGGGAAGAAGCTCAGTCTTCCCACTGATTTTAATGCAATAAGCTAGGTGAGAAAAAGCTGTACTTTTCTCTAAAAATGTATCTCTTGGAGAAAAGTAAGATTTGCTGCTCCCTTTTGAGCACTTAGCACATGCAGATAGGCTAATAAAGTGGAGTTGAAGAGTCTATCTTCTCTAGCTCATAAATGAGCTGCTTTCTATTCCTCTGACAAACACAGAATGGCATGCTGCATGAACTTGTGTCCTCTTTTATATTATGCCATGTGTTGGGGAAAAACTCAGTCTTCCCACTGATTTTAATGCAATAAGCTAGACAAAAAAATGAGAAAAAAAATATTTTCTCGAAAAATGTAACTCTTGCAGAAAAGTTTGTAAGATTTGCTGCTCACTTTTAAGCACTTAGTGCATGCAGATAGACCTTGGTGTCTACTAATTTACTAATTAAAAAAAATATATATCAACCTATTTTTTTAAATAGTATATGCATTATAGGGTTACAAGTGTTCAATCAAAAAGTGTGCTAGAGAGTCCATTATGTACACATCCTTAGCAAAGCGAGTAGAAAAGCTCTCTCTCTCTCTCTCTCTCTCTCTCTCTCTCTCTCTATATATATATATATATTTCAGCTTTTAAAAGTTGAAATAAAAAAGGTGTATCTTATGAAAAAAAGCTAAAAATAAATATACTGTTAACTTGTTATATGCTAATTAATACACAATTTTTTTTTCAGGTGACAATGCCACTATAAAAATCATTCATGTGGTTTTGTATGTATGGTAGGGTAATGGTTGCCCCTTTCCATCTCAGCTTGCCCCACTGTTTGCACTTGCAATTTACAATCTTATAACAGCAATGGTCAGAATCAAACTTGTGTTCAAAAGATAATGACTCTGAGCTCAAGGTTTAAATCTTGGAATACAATTGTCTTATTTTCCTTTCAGGAAACACATGGGTGTTAACCTAGTGTGCTTCCTGATCTGTAACATAAACCAAGGTTAAACAATAGAAATGTTAATAAAATAACAGGAGAAAATGTGTAATTTACTATGTACTGTTGGCCATAGACTAATACATTTTATGTAACAAAACACTGCTCTTAACTTTTTTAAACATTTTTAAATGTTACCCATTTACTGGGAAAAATGTGAACTCTCATTTGAAAGACATAAATATTATTTAACAATGGGACATGCTACAGTGTTTTTTGATTTAATCCAACACAGGTGGGAAAACAACCATTGTAAATATTTCCTCACTCCGATTAGCTTAGTTACACTACCGTAGCTGTAAAAAGCTACATACATATTTGTCTCATTGGAAATTAACCCCTAAAAGTTAAAGGGAACACCCTTAAATATTTAATACCCTCAGCTCCCCGTAAACATCTATAACCTTTTCTTTAGTGCAAAAGCAATAAATATTTTTTTTCTCATCTCTCCTTAACATTTACTTTTGGTCTTGCACAGTGGTCGCAATTTCCTATGCACAAAGGCAAGCATACCCGGCCTAGACCTTGTTCTCACCTGCTCTTTCTAATCTCACTCCTTTCGTCTCTCTGTTCACTATGGCCTATGCTTTAGCTTTACTAACCCTTGTATATTACTTCATAATCTTTCCTCTGCACACACTTTCATGTAATTACACTCACTTGACTCCACCCAACTCTACTCATCAGTAGCCTCCTTTTTATTAGTATTCTATTCTTGCCAGCCCCAGCCTTGTACTCTCAAACTCTAGAAACCCTAGAAACATGACACCTGCTAAAACCATGCACCCCCAACTCCCAACCTTGGCACACAAAAAAAACTTCATACTTTCACATTGCATAATTCCACTGGACGAAATTTCAATCAGCACTGACATTGTTCACTATAAATCCACAGTTCACTGTTCACTCTCTCGACAAACAACTTCTTCCAGATATGTATTCTATCCTTTATCCTCATGGATATAACTACAGGGGGTGCGATGTGTGCAGTTTTGAAAGGGCCCATCTGCCTCAGGGCCCAATAGGTTCTAGGAGAATATGTTAATGCCAAAAAGTATATATACTGGGGCCCTCCAAATACTAGTTAATCATTTTCCATTCCACAAAATGTCTTTTCTGCTTTTAACTCTCTCCTCCACTTACCTGCACCCACCTCTCCAACACTATCAGATACAGTGCTCAATTAATTTGTCCCCGTTAGCCCAAAAATCTTCCAACGTCATTTTTTTCAAGCACGGTAAGTCATTCAATTCACAGTGCTTTGAAAAAATGTCAGCAAAAATAACCCTTGCCAGGAGAGTCATTTTGGCCTATTGACAAATGAAACAAAAGCCACAAGTTGCAGTTCAATAGATTGCATAAGCTTTTAAGATCCGATAAGGGACTTACTTTAGAGTTTAAATTTAAAAGCTAGTTTTTTTCTGACTAAAGTCCCTTATAGGATCTTTAGTCAGCCGATGCAGCTATTGAAAGAAAAATAAATAAATAAATAAATAAGTCCCCAGTGGATGTATTGATATGGGGTCCTAAGCTTTCTGGGGCTCAAAGGGTTAAACCATGTATTAGTGTGTGGGTGATGTTTCAAAAGATGCCTCCATTTAGTTAAAATGGTTCCCCTTTTGTTAATATAGCATCCAATAAATGGGCAAAATAAATGTATACTTCCCTATTTCTCCACTGCTGCATGCGGCCATTGAGGCAGAGAAATGAATATGCAGCTCAGACCCCCTGTCCTTCCCTCACAGGCTGATGCAAGTTCCACAGCTTCGAACAGCGGTGCTTGAAACAGATTGTCTGGGATGTGCATCAGAACACATCCCAGTCAATGGCTGTGAGGGAACTGGAACAGAGACTTCCCCTATATAAAGGCAGTGTCTGTTCAAATTCCCTCAGTGTGGAATGTGCATCAGCCTATGAGGGAAGGACGGGGGGATGCTGAAATCTGTGCTGCACATTAATTTCTCCGCCACCACCTCTGTGGCCGCACAGAGTGGCGGAGAAATAGGGAAGTATACATTTATTTTGCACTTGTATTGGATGCTATATTATCAAAAGGGGAAATATTTTTACTAAATGGAGGCAGAATCTAGATGAAAGTTTCACGGAATGGACACTTTATTTGTCACAAATGCCAGAGGGTCCATTGATTTGTACGGAACAGGGAGACTTTACGGTCACTGGCGTAACAATAGGGGTCGCGCCTCCTACCAGGCCCATCACTCTAAGGGACCGGCCGCCCTCTGCGACCCCCTCGCCTGGCCCCCAAAGCAAGTAGGTCTGTGCCTTCTTTGGCACAGACCTCTAACAGCTGATCTCCCTCTCTGGCGCTCTAGTAATGCAGAGAGCTGGGAGCTCCAGCTTCTGAGGTCTGTACAGAATGAGGCATAGACCTCTCCTGTCATGCCGCTAGACCACCAGGGAGGTAGGAGATGGACACTGGGGGGGTCAATAGGGACAATGTGGAGATTGGGGGCAGTGTGTTGGCAGTGTGGAGATTGGGGGGCAATGTGGAGATGTGGTAGCAATGTAGAGATGTGATAGCAATGCGGAGATTGGGGGCAATGTGAAGGCAATGTGGAGATTGGGGGGCAATGTGGAGAATGGGGGGCAGTGGGGGGGGCAATGTGGTTGGGGGGACCCATGGCAATTTCTGCACCAGGGCCCGTGGCTTCTAGTTATGCCTCTGTTTACGGTTCTCAATATATCTTTTATATTCAAGTTTTCTTTTGATATTTAGTTTAATATATTAGTTTTTTGTTTGAGGTGATACAATTTTTGTTACCTTACTCTAATGTTGAACTGCCAAAAGCAATGAAAGAGTTATGAATGGAACTGAAGGAGTTAAATATAAGAAGCCTTCCAATTGGTGTTAACCTAAAGCATCACAAAAGAACGCCACAGTTACCTGCAAGTTATCCATGAGGAAGTATCATAACGATACAAAACGCATAGGCGTTTTCCTTATTTTATCATATCTTTTGGAGTGATACATACTTTATTTATACATACTATAGACAGGAGGGAAATCCCTTGTCTAAATAAATTTATCAGCACCTACCCTGAAGACACAGTGCAATCGGATGGGGGGGAGAATGTAGGTTGAAGAAGCTGAACTCTGCTCACACTTATATCTACGGACAGGGTAGTCCTTAAGTTGGGGCATGCTCCACTATACCTGAACCATCTAAGCTGCACACCATGGACCTCCATCCTCCTGCTACGCTACTCTTCATCTACCTTCTCATCAAGCCATACCTATTTAAATGGAACCCTGTCCACAGACTTTATTCATCTTCAGACACTGATTACATCTTATCATGAGCACTAAGTTATTTTTTTTATCATTAATTTTTATTATGGTACCATAATTTACATATTTATATGTGCTTAGTATTAATGTATTGATAATATTTGATATATTACATGAAATATTTTATAGAGATATAGAAGCACTTGCATATTTCTTCTGTAGTTTCTTTTTATTGTTTTGGTCTTTTACACTATAGGACGAAGAGGACAATAGCACCCCCTTTTTCTACAATATGTGCTGTCTTATTTATTATACTGAGCATCATTACTTATTCAGTTTGTGCTAATTTAATAAACATAACCTGTTACAGACTACTAGATCACATATAAGATAAGTAGAAAAAATTTAAAAGATTTATATCCAATAGAACCAGTGTTCTTCCTGAAACTCATTAATAACTGAATAGAGGTATGGGGCTGAAATGTTCTATACCAGACTAATATATTAGTGACAACAGTCTTATGGGTGGACGAAGTTACTGAAACAAAGTATCCTTTATGTTCTGATCTGCTTACTTAAGAATAGTGTATCAAAAGCATAAATGCAATTAGTTGATCAAGGACGCAAAACTATGGAAGTTACTGCCGAACATTAGTCTCCCATTCCTCCTACCAGAACGTTGACTAAGACAGGCACATCAGCTGAATTGAATCAGTGTACTATTCACTTAAGCGGGTACTGTCATTTGTGTGGATTTGGTGTTCTTACTGCCCCGATTTTCCACTGAACATTGTAGATCCATCTCTCTCCAATGGATGTTATTCAGTGGCTTTTTCCAATGGGTGTGATTAAATTGTTTGTAGCTCAATACTTTTCAAAGTATTTTCCTCAGTTCTTTGTCAGGAGCTTGGGATTAGTCTGAATGTTTCAACTGGAATATGACAAGTCTTTAGCTAACCATCATAAAGGGGGTCGTAAATCATGCAGATTGATAGATGTACTGTTACAATGTATCACTGTTGTCTGTACAAACATTCTCATTCCATTAGCAAAAGAAAAAAAAATGTACAGTGTGTATTGATATTATACTAGTTCTACAATTACAACTATTTAGACAACAATATCCTTATGTTGCATCCATGCTCTCCTACCTCCTCCTCCGGTCCCAGTCCAGTCACGTCTGCGGCTTACTTCCGCACATGAGCTGCTTCACCTTTGTCTCTTCTACCTCCATGCATGCGTGGTTTGCAGTTGCTAGGGACCTGGTCATCCCAACTTATGATGAATGCCAGAGCCTCTTTATAAAAGGCTCTGGTGTCCGAGCATTGGGTGTTCTTTCGTTGAGTCCCCCAAAGTGTAGACATCTCTCCCTTACTGTTCTGTGCCTATATATTATTACTGACCTTTTGGTTTTGACCCTTGGCTCCTCCTATTGATTACTCTTATAAAGTGTTACAGATTACCTTGGTTCCAGTGCCACAGCTTCAGGCGACGCTCGAAATGACGCTTCAGCATCAGCAGCTGCCCATGCCACACGGATGTCGCCGGAATGACGCATGGTTGGACGCATCAAAGCTAGATGCGTCATCTGCAGGCGCGAGGCTTCAAGCATGCAGCAGGCCTCTGTTTTATGTGTTTGCTTCCTGTAGTCTCCTCCTACCTACTTCCACCCTCTGAGCTGCTCCTCCTACAAACTTCCTGAGGAGGGGTTTAAAGGACAGACTGAGTCCTGACTCAGTTGCCCTTGCGTTGTTGTACAATACAGTTCTGTTTCCCTAGGGCTCTGTGTATGACCTTGCTAGTTTGACCATCCATTCTGCTGACCTGTAGCTCTGTTTGACTACTCTTTTGCCTCCTCCCATTGTGTAGAGGACACCCAGTCTGGTGCGGACCTGTGGCTCTTGCTGACTACCTGAACTGTGTATGACCAGGCCTGTCTGTCCATCCATTCTGGTGTTGACCTGTGGCTCTGTCTGACCATTCTCCTTGTGCGTTCCGATTTGGCTTAGACATTGTTTCTGGTGCAAACCTGTGGCTCTGGCTGACTACCTGCTCCGTCTATGACCTGGCTTGTCTGACTACCCACTCTGGTGTTGACCTGGGGCTCTGTCCACTGCGCATCAAGCATACCAGCGCTTCAGTGGATATCCTATCTGGTGCAAACCTGTGGCTCTGGCTGACTAACTGCTCCGTGTATGACCCGGCTTGTCTGATTATCCTTTCTGGTGCTGACTAGAGGGCTCTGTCTGTTTCCTCCGTATGTTGGTCCCTGCTCCACAGACACCCATCCTAGTGCGGACCTGGGGCTCTATCGGACTCCTAGCTTACTGACTGCAGGCGTGAGTTAGTAGTCTCCTTGGTTGCATAGATATTGGAGACTTCTCTCTTAGTCTGACTGCAGGCTGAGTCATTGCTAGTCCTTTGGGCATTTCGAATTAACTTGAGGCTCCAGTGGGCTGAGGCCTAGTCTCGGACAGTGTGGTGGATCTATTGGCGGACTGCTATTTCTTATACAGTGCTTGCCTCTTTGATCACCCTCAGTGTGTTATCTGTTTAGGTGCATTACTGTGATTTTTTAATAAAAGATTGTTTTACTTTACCGTACTTATTCCTGGTTTATTCCTGGGAACCGTGATATAATGTTACTGATCACCTGGTTTTGACCCTTGGCTCCTTCCTTTGGCTACTCTTTTTTGTCTGCTTCCTGCATTGCTACCTGGGCCTTGATCAGTGATCCAGTTTGTTATCAGCGAGCCCTGACCTCAGCGTGTCTACTGATTTTGCCCTATTTCAGCCTGCCCTGACCCTGGCCTGTCCCTTACTCCACTTTTCGGCTTCCCCCATATTGTCCTGACGTATTGGTATTTTGTTTCTGTTGTAGTCTCTTCTGGACTAACATCTGTCCTATTATTTTAAAGCGGAACTACCACCCGACACAATCTTTAGCTTCACTAAGTCCCCATCTGGCGACTAGCTGCTTAGTAGCACTAGTCGCCAGAATAATTACCTTATTTAATAGATTTCTGCTCTCTTCCTCGGCTGCGTTTTCAGTTCCAGCTGGGTCTAGGAGGCATTGCTAGGAGCCATTTGGCTTCAGCTGGGACTGACAGTGCAGGCACACAGACATCACAATGGCAAGATGTCCACGCTCCATCCTGCCTGTCAGCCGGGGAAGAGAGCAGAAATCTATTAAATAACGTAATTATTCTGGTGACTAGCTCTACTAAGCAGCTAGTCGCCAGATGGGGACTTAGTGAAGCTAAAGATTGTGTTGGGTGGTAGTTCCGCTTTAAGCTACTTGCTATACTCTGTTTATCACATCCTTCACAGAGATAGTATTCAGGTGGCTAACAGTACGAAAGAGCCCGACCACTTTATAGAGCCTTATTGGGACTTATTGATGCTATGAATACTCTGAGGAACTGGATCTCTGCCCTCACTGTATTGGGTCAGGAGCTACAGACCAACCAAGCCCACCTCCAAGTGCGCCATCCCCGCCTGCTCCTGTAGTACTGGGCGGCATTCCTGTACTTCGTGATGACACACCACCACCCTTAACCTCAGGTTCCCCTCTCTGATCGACTTAATGGTGACAGAAGCAAATACAGGTCTCTTGTCACGTCATGTGAACTGCTTTTCTCCGGTAACCCTCTAACCTATGCAACGGACTTCATCAAGGTCCGTACCGCTATCACTCTACTGACTGAGGAGCCCCAAGGCCTGGGGCATCACCTGCTTCAAAGCAACAGTCCGGTGTTGGCTTCTTGGACAGAGTTCTGCCAGGCCATGGACGCTCACTATGATGACACTTTCCATGTCATTACTGCCCAAACGTCCCTCAGATTCCTTACACAAGGAAGAAGGCCAGTGGCGGATTACATAGCTGACTTCTGCCATCTGTCATGCGATTCCAGATGGAACTAAGCTGCATTGCTGGACCAGTTCCGGTTGGGACAGTCCAAGATCTTGAAGGATGAGATTGCTAGGGTGCCCTTACCCCCTAGACTGGATGAACTGATGCAGCATTCAACTCAAATAGATTGTGGAGTGAGGCAGAGATGTAGCAAGAGGATGGCTATGGCCCCTACTCCTCCGAAAAGCTCCACTGTGTTCCCTGCAGCTGAGCAAGTAGCCAACAGACCAACGGTTTCTCTTGAGGAACTTATGCAAATGTGTGTTTTCGGGGGCCTTTGTCACGAGCTGAGAGAGGGCGTTGTAGACAGTAGAATCTCTGTACTGCGGGGAAGGTGGCCATCTGCTGCACGCTTGTCCTTCCAGGTCACGTCCTTCACCACGTAGGAATTGTGCTCCTTTCTCTGTTCTACCTCCTGTACCAAGTATCACCTCCTTTTGACCTCTCTTTTCTTGTTACTCTCCAGTGGATAGATCAACAGACTAAGTTCACAGCTGTAATTGACTCCGGAGCCAGCAATTGCTTTCTTAAACAGGAACTAGTACAAGCAATGCGGATTCCTGTACAGAACAAACCATGGCCGTTCAAGATACAAATGGCAGATCAAAGAAGTCTCCAGTCGGGACCCATTATCCTAGAGATGCTTCCTTTATGTTTACTTTTTCCCAAGAGTCACAAAGAAGAAAAGCAATTTGACATGTTGCCATCCCTTTTGTTTCCTCTCATTTTGGGCATACCCTGGCTCCATATCCACGACCCTCACATCGACTGGTCATCTGCCTCGATCACATTTTGTTCCTCTCTCTGCAAGACCCACTGCCTATTCACCAGTGGCATAATGACACTCATATCCCCGACTACTGAGTCCCTCCCGGCTCCATATAAAGAGTTTTCCGATGTATTTGACAAAGAATGGGCCTCTACTTAGCCTCCGCATAGACCCTACGATTGCCCAATTGATCTTCAGAATCCCAACATCTCAAGGAGTACATTGAATGGTAGAAGAGCCTCCGCAAGTAACAAATAAAACAATACAAATAATAGATATTGGGTTAACTCAAGGAGATGTCATGGAAAGACTGAACAAAATTAAGACCGACAAAGCACCGGGTCCTGATGGTATACATCCAAGGGTTCTTCAGGAACTTAGTGCAGTGTTAGCAAAACCCCTATATTTACTCTTTAAAGATTCTATCACCACAGGCTCAGTGCCACAGGATTGGCGAAGAGCTAACATAGTGCCTCTGTTTAAGAAGGGAACTAAAACAGAACCTGGGAATTATAGACCAGTGAGTTTGACCTCTGTAGTGGGAAAACTGTTAGAAGGGATAATACGGGACTATATTCAGGATTACAACACAAAAAATAAAATCATTAGCACAAATCAACATGGTTTTATGAAGAACAGATCATGCCAAACTAATCTTTTCAGCTTCTATGAGGAGGTAAGCAGCAACCTTGACAATGGCAAGGCAGTAGATGTAGTATATCTAGACTTTGCAAAGGCATTTGATACAGTGCCACACAGAAGCCTGGTGTATAAAATAAGGAAATTGGGGCTAGGAGATAACCTTTGCAATTGGATACAAAACTGGCTGAAGGATAGGGAACAGTGTGTGGTTGTAAATGGAAAATTCTCCAGTACAGTTAAAGTGGAGAGTGGAGTACCTCAGGGTTCAGTATTGGGTCCGCTGCTTTTTAACATGTTTATAAATGACCTGGAAATAGATATAGAAAGCAAAATATCAATATTTGCAGATGATACTAAATTATGCAAAGTCATTAATTCAGAACAGGATATTTTCTCTCTACAGAGGGACTTGCATACAATGTCAGATTGGGCAAACGTGGAATATGAAGTTTAATGTGGGGAAGTAGAAAGTCATGCATTTGGGAGGAAACAATCCCAAGGCTACTTATAAACTTAATGGAATAATTTTAGGTGACTCGTTGCTAGAAAAAGACCTGGGCATCCTTGTCAACTACAATCTTGGAAACAGTGACCAGTGTCAAACAGCAGTAGCAAAGGCAAACAAAGTCCTGTCTTGCATAAAAAGAGGTATCGAAGCAAGAGTGGATAACATTATTTTGCCATTATACAAATCATTGGTAAGACCTCACCTTGAGTATGCAGTGCAATTTTGGGCAACGGTTCTGAAAAAGGATATACTAGAACTAGAGAGGGTACAGCGGAGAGCAACAAAATTAATTAAGAGAATGGAGGACTTGACATATGAGGAACGACTAAACAAGCTTGGTTTATTTACTCTAGAGAAAAGACGACTAAGAGGAGACCTTATCACATTGTACAAGTATATGAGAGGTCAATACAAGGATCTCTGCGGTGAGCTATTTATTCCAAGGCCTGATCAGGTGACCAGGGGACACCCCTTGAGATTAGAAGAAAGGAGGTTTAAACTTCAGCAGAGGAAGGGTTTTTTTACGGTAAGGTCTGTCAAATTGTGGAATTCATTGCCCAGGGAGGTAGTTATGGCAGATACAATGGATACATTTAAGAGAAGATTAGATACATTTCTTTCAAAAGTGAACATACAGAGTTATACTGTATCAGTAGGCTGATCAGGAAAGTCTGATAAAGACTAATTTAATTGGTAGCAGGAAAGCTATAAAATCTCAGTTACTGAGGTATGAGGCGAAGGTTGAACTTGATGGACTTGTGTCTTTTTTCAACCAAATTTACTATGTTACTATGTTACTATTACAGAGAGCCTACAGCAAGGGTTTATAGGACCATCCACATCTCTGGCAGGAGCTGGCATATTCTTTGTTCCCAAGAAAGATGGAGGCCTACGGCCTTGTGTCGATTACAAGAAATTTAACAAAATTACCATAAAGAACTGGTATCCGCTCCCTTCGATTCTAGACCTCCTGGAACGTGTCTTCGCAGCACGACTCTTTACAAAGATAGATCTACGGGGCGCATATAATTTAGTGTGCATCCGTAAAGGGGGCGAGTGGAAAAGGGTATTCCGAACTTGCTATGGGCACTATAAGTACACAGTCATGCCGTTTGAGCTCTGCAATGCTCCGGCCACCTTCCAACATTTTTTCCGAGATCTTCTGTATCAATTCATCATCATATATCTGGATGACATTCTTGTTTTTCCCCTTCGCTTCTGGAACACCGCAAACATGTGAAGATGGTGCTAGCTCATGTCCGTGACCATGGTCTATACACCAAAATCAAAAAATTTATGTTCAAGACCCAAGAAATAGACTTCCTTGGCTTCCACATTTCCCCTGGTTGCATTAAAATGTATCCATGAAAGATTTCAGCCATTCTGGAATGGCCTGTACCCACAGACAAGAAGTAAGTACAACATTTAATTGGCTTTACCAATTTCTATCGGTTCTTCATTCAAGGGTTTTCTCAGTTAACAGCTCCTGTGACAGCACTCATCAAGAATGAGACCCCCTATCATGGTGCCCATGTATTGCTGGCGACATTTTACAGCATTATGCCTGAGTCCTTCTTATTGGCTAGCGTGATATTGCTCCACTCAGTGGTAGCCTTTAAGTACTGAGCCCTGTCATTTCTACAGGGCCCTTTGTACTGTAACGGTTTTCGGTACACTCAGAAGCAGGCAGTTTGGTAAAACACAGTTTTATTGAAATCAGACAGAATAAAGTAACCCTCGCGGGTCCAGCAATAGTTAACAATCAATACTGACACAGGACAGTTTACAAAATAACATTAACCCACACAAGTCCAGTATATATATATATATCAGAGAGCAGTACATACACTGACACAGGTCAGGAACAGTTTGTGTGAAACAGTGAGACACTGAGGTGAAGGTGCTATTAGGCCTGAAAGCTGGGAGTCCCTAATAGCGAGGCCCAAGAAGCAATCTCTGCGGATAAGTGTCACAATAGCGACTAGGCCCAGGAAGGGTGAACGAGGCCCTGGATGGATCACGGACTACCGGCAGTACTGCAACCGGAGGAATAACGGAACGCCCAGGAATCAACACAGACTGCAACCCAAGGTAACGGAACCAGACAACAAATGTAACAGCGCTAGGCTCGATGGCAACTGCTGGGTGACGGAGCCGCCTGAGGCGCCCAGGAGACCAACCTCAGTTAAGGAGTAGCGACAAGCCAGCGTATAGTGTGCCGATAGGATCGCTCTTACACGGGTGAGCACCAGACAGCCCTGGTAATAGACACTCAGGCTTGATGGTGACTGGCAGGAGTGGAGACTAACTGAGGCACCCAGGAGACCAACCTCAGTGGCATACAATAACAAGCCAAGCGTATAGTGAGCAAACAAGATCTGCGTCAACCCTGGGTATGGAGGAAAGAGGCAGCAAGGCACAAATGGGTCGCAGTCACGGAACGGTGAAGCAGTACATGAGGCAACCAACTGGGCCAGCACACTCAAGACAGAGCACAGGAGATACTCTCTACCGGACTACAAGACGCGATAGTGCACCGGGCTGGAGGCACAAAGAGCAGGAACGGAAACTATTCCGGAACAATGCACAGAACTGGAACGTCAGCCAGGCTGGATCAGTACACGGAGCAGGAACGACAGCCAATCCAAGTTGGTACACGGAGCAGGAACGTCAGCCAGGCCGGGTCGGTACACGGAGCAGGAACGACAGCCAATCCAAGTTGGTCCACGGAGCAGGAACGTCAGCTAGGCCAAGTCGGTCCACGGAGCAGGAAAAGAATCAGAGAGAGTAGTCAAGCAGTCCAGGTCATACACAGGATTTCACACGATAATGACAGCAAGCTCTTAGCAACGGGAACTCCACGAAAGGGCCCTGTAGAAATGACAGGGCTCAGTACTTAAAGGCTACCACTGGGTGGAGCAATATCACGCTAGCCAATAAGAAGGACTCAGGCATAATTCTGTAAAATGTCGCCAGCAATACACGGGCACCGTGATACCCCCTTAAGATGGTCCCCTGAAGCTCAAGATGCATTCAGTACCCTAAAATCTGCCTCCACACAGGCTCCTATCCTTAGACAACCTTACATAACAAAACCCTTCTGGAGGTGGCCACCCCCGACATTGCCACTGGAGCCATCCTATCACAGCGCTGGAGTTCTATCAAACATTTCCATCCTATAGTGCACTTCTCCAAACGACTCAATGCTGCTGAGATGAACTATGATATCAGTGACAAGGAGTTATTGGTCATCAAACGTGCTCTGGAAGAACTGCACCACCTATTGGAGGGAGCAGTGAACCCAGTAACCATTTACACAGACCATCACAATCTGGAATACCTCAGATCTGCTCAACACTTATGTCCACGACAGGCTAGGTGGGCCTTGCTCTTCTCCAGATTCCAGATGCACATAACCTACAAGCCTGAATCCAAGAATGATAAGGCTGATGCCTTATCATGTATTCATGGCATATCCACCACTAGTTCCACTCCTCCCGACACTATACTGCTCCCGCATCAGTTTCTGATACTAACTAGTGATTTGTTAACCAGGATACGACTTGAGTCAACTCAATCTCCACACTTGGTCCAACTCCATGTCTTGACATACACAAAGGGCTTATTGTTCAAGAACAATCTCATTTACGTACCCACATCTGTAGGACAAGAAGTCCTTTGTATTCAACATGATTTACCACTAGCAGGCCATGGTGGGGTTACACAAACCACAAACAATATCCAGAGACACTTCTGGTGGCCAGGCATGAGAACTGATACCATCTGCAACCGATCTGAAAGCCAACACTCAAAACCCACTGGTGTGCTTTGTCCCCTACCTGTCCCAAGAGGTTCCTGGCAGGACATTTCTATGGATTTTCATAGTGGATCTCCCACCGTCAGAACATCATGACTTGATCCTTGTGGCCATCGACCGTTTCATTAAGATGGCCCATTTTATTCCCATATCTGCATTACCCACTGCATCTGAGACCACTGAACTATACCTGCGACATGTCTTTTGTTTACAAGGTCCCCCCATTCCATTACAACAGATCGTGGAACTCAATTCACGTCCAAATTTTGGAAGACATTCTGTTCCGGACTACAAGTCCAGTGTAATTTGTCTTCAGGTGACCATTCTCAAACTAACGGGCAGAAAAAGCGTATAAACCAAACCTTGGAACAATATCAACGTTGCTTCTCCACTCATTCAGGATAACTGGTCTTCTCTTCTACCACAAGCTGAATTCACATACAACAATCACTTACATCATACGTACTTCACCATTCTGTGCTACTTACGGACAACAGCGGAAGGGTTTCTTTACAGTAAGGACAATAAAGGTATGGAATTCACTGCCTGAGGAGGTGGTGCTATTGAAGACAGATGCCTTTAAAAAAGGCCTGGATTATTAATTAAAAGAGCATAACATAGAGGGCTATGTACATTAGTATTGGGATTAATATTTAGTTAGGGCTTGTTGATCCAAGGAGAAATCTGATTGCCATTTGGAATCAAAAAGGAATTTTTCTCCCCATTCAGGGTAGAATTTGAAATTGTTATATTGTGGGGGGTTGCCTTCTTTTGGATCAACGATGGTAGACAAGAATAGGAAAAGGGTTGAACTAGATGGACGCAAGTCTTTTTTCAACTTAAATTACTATGTTACTATGTTACCTTCCAGTTCACCTGTATCTGAGGCCAATTAATGAATACAGGAACAACAACAGTGCCATAAGGAACTATCCTAGATATTCAGTCAAGCCCAAGCGGCTTTTAAAAGACAGGCAGACAAACATCGTTCAGAGGGGCCCCAGTACAAAGTCGGTGACAAGGTCTGACTAAGCTCATGTGCCGCTTATCCTGCCCTCCCAGGAAGTTGGGACCACGCTTCCTCGGGCCTTTTCCTATCTCCCAGATTATAAACCCTGTTGCATACTGCTTTACTTTACCAGATACCTACAGAATACATCCTACCTTCAACATATCGCAGCTGAAGCCTTGGCATCCCAGCCCATTCCCTGACAAGGAACCTACTTGTCCACCCCCACTCATTGTGGGCGACTCTGAAGAATTCAAGGCTCGGTAGATCCTTGATTCCAGATTCCAATGTGGTTGGTTGGAAGGGCTATGGACCTGAATACCGATCTTGTGAACTGCAGTTGAATCTCCGTGCTCCGGTGTGTCTTCGCTTTTTCCATCATGCTCACCCTGACCATCCAGGTCCTATGACCACCCGGCGGGCGTCCTTACAGGGGGGCATCTGTTGCGTCCATGCTCCCCTTCCTCCTCTTCCACTCCTGGTTTGGTCATGTCTGTGGCTTGCTTCCGCTCATGCACGGCTTCCACTTTATCTCCTCCTTCTCCACTCATGCAGTTGCTAGGGGTGCCGGCGTCCCAGCTTATGACGTATGCCAGAGCCTCTCTATAAAAGGCTCTGGTGTACGAGCATCGGGTGCTCTTTCGTCGAGTTCCCCAACATGTAATCATCTCTCCCTTACTGTGCTGAGCCTATATATTATTACTGACCTCCTGGTTTTGACCCTCGGCTTCTCTTACTGATTATTCTTATAAAGTTAATGATCACCTGGTTTTGACCCTCGGTTCCTTCCTTTGGCTACTCTTTTTTGTCTGCTGCCTGCATTATGACCTTGGCCTTGCTCAGTGACCCAGTTTGTTATCAGCCAACCCTGACCTTGGCATGTCTACTATTTTTGCCCTATTTCAGCCTGCCCTGACCCTGGCCTGTCCCTCACTCCACTTTTCAGCTGGCCCCCATATTGTCCTGACGTATAGGTTTTTGTTCCTGTTGTAGTCTCTTCTGGACTACCATCTGTCATATTATTTTACGCTACTTGCTATACTCTGTGTAGCTCACTCTTCACAGAGACAGTATTTAGGTGGCTAACACTTTATTGATTATTTATTACGAGAGATACTACTATATTTCTATATAAAAATACCAATAAGTAGTCTACTTTATTCTGTTCATCAACGTAAGTGTACTAAAAATTATAATACATTCTAGTTTGGTAGGCAATGATGCTAAGATACTACTAGAATCAATCAAGATTGCTGGGGCCTCGTTTATAACTCTTTCCCAAAATGGACATAATTAAAGTGTCCTTAACAAATAACATAGTATTATAGAAATCATGTAACCTCCCACAACTGAATGGAGAGGAAAATGTCTATATATATAGGGAATATACACTACAAATATTGGTTCTATTGGATATTTATCTTTATTTTTTTTTACCTTATATATGATCTAAGAGTGTGTAGCTGATTGATTTTTTTTATTTAATATTTCTTTATTGAAACATATGAACAGTAGAAAGCAGAGGAAGTAAACAACAAAGATACTTACAGATGAATGAGGGAATATAACAATCCCCCAAACGTCATGCATTAACAGTGTCTGATTCATGGGTTATCATTCCAAAACAAGATTCCAAATCAAGATTTATCCACCTATGAAATACCCCTCTATGTAGAAATACCATAGCATCTGCCTATATATAAGAATGGTCCCACTGTATGGACTCTATATTAGAGCCATAGGAGCCAAGACAAAAGGCAAGTAAATAGATAGGAAAGGATAGGGACAACATGTCCCAGAGCATATAATAGACGAGAAAAAGGAAAAAGGAAGGGAAAGAGAGAAGAGAAAAAAACAGAAGGTTAGAGAAGAGTGGAAGCGGGGAGAGGGGGGGTCCGAAACATAGGAGTCATTGCATCAAGACTGCAATACTTCAATAAATGAATCAATTTGCAGACATAACCCAGATCACAATAGGGTAAAACCACCCACCCTTCGTTAAAACCCTCCCGTGAGCAATGTCCCCTTAAATACTACTTGCCTATATGATCACCTTTCAACGATTCCCAGGGGACCCATCCAGGGGCCAAAGGTGGAATGAAAAGCCACCAATGATCCTGTAGAATATGCGTACATGCGCTCCATAGTCAGTATTACTATCGCCTTCGTCTTCCAGTCGTTCAACGTAGGTGGGTCAGTAGACCTCCAACGCACTGGAATGCACACCCTAGCCGTTGTGACAAGAAGCACCCAACTCCTCATTACCTGCATGGATCCAGCTTTTCCCCCGGATGCTTCAGGATGTATGCCCAACAACAGTACTTCTGGTGAGAACGGTAGAACCAAACCTGTTATGGTGGACACTAGATCATATACCGACCTCCAGAAACCCTGAACTAAGGGACACGACCACCAGACGTGTAGTAGTGAACCCTCCTGAGCCTCACATCTCCAACACACTCCTCATCCACCTTCCCGAAATTTGGCCAATAAGTCAAGAGATCTATCCCACCTAGTGATTAGTTTATAGTTAGTTTCCCTACACTGTATACTTGGAATATGTCTTCTAGAAAGACTTAGTGCCCTGTGCCATTGCCCATCCGTGAAAAAGACCGGTTACTCCTTTTCCCTGGCAGGTCTAAATTTACACCAATGTGACGGTACCAGTGGACTCCCCATCTGGTTGTCCCCGTCAGTCACTGCTTCCTTCAATCCTGAGCAAGGCTGCTCTGCTGGAATATCACAGTTTTCCCCACAGTCACCAGGCAAGACTATTATACTGTTTTAGAATCAGCTCTCTTTATTGAATGGAACACACAGCTTATAAAAACTTACAGAGACTCTTATCAAGATCAGCATGCAAACTGGGGCTTGGGACAGTGTTTCGACACTTCACCAATCAGCCACCAACACCCTTATCAAGATAAGCATGCAAATTAGGGCTTGAAAAATAGACATTCTTAACTGGCTCATAAGTAACCTCTCCTGATTGGTAAAGGGAGCACAGCAGGAATCAATTAACATTCCTTAGCACAGACCAGGAGTATATTGGAAGTAACGCCCAAACCCCACTCCCAGCTACCAAATCCCTTTACAGAATTTATAGTATAACACCTCACACTATTACATTATACCACACAATATACACTACAACAAGCAGTATTTCAACTGTTATATTCCTGGAAGTGAACGTCACCACATGTCCCTGTGCTGATTCCCCCAATCAGTCCAAGAGCAGTCCTTTTCTGTGACACCCTGTACCCATCAAGAAGCACAGGGTGACTTAGCCCTACGAGGGGACTGGAATGCTGGGAAAGCCGCTTCCCCATGCATAGAGTCCATAGTCTGTAGGAAAGGGGCTGTCCCCCAAGCCCCTCCAGGAGCCAAGAGCCCGGTGGTTCCCATGACATATGTCTTCTAGAAAGACCTAGTGCCCTGTGTCATTGCCCATTCGTGTATCACGGTTCCCGTGATTCCCTGTCACTCTGTGTGGTGGTGCTCTTCCATTGGCGGAGCTTGATTGGCCCGCCCAGGGTGTCCCATTATATACTGGGCCTATGGCACCTGTCAGGTGCCCTTTTGTGGTGTTCCTGTTCCTGCGCCTTTGTTGCTGTGATCCTGCATTCCTGTGTACATACTCAGTTTGTCTGACTACTCTGCTGTTCCTGCTCTGTGATTGACCCGGCTCTGGCTGTCTTTCTGCTACGTGATTGACCCGGTTCTGGCTGATGTTCCTGCTCTGTGATTGACCCGGTTCTGGCTGACGTTCCTGCTCCGTGATTCATCTGGTCCTGCCTGACGTTCCTGCCTGGCAACATTCTGAGCCTGCTCGCAGCTTGCACTGACTGATCACTCCTCCTGTGTTACTGTGGCCTCCGATACTGAGCCTGTTTGTTGCCTCCGTTACCGAGCCTGTCAGAGAGTACTGCCTAGCTATTGCCGTTGTTACCAAGTCTGTCTGAGAACACTTGCTTTGCTGGTTGCCTCCGTTACCGAGCCTGTCTGTATACACATGCCAAGTTTGTTGCCTTCCATCCTGAGCCGTATTAACACTTGTTGAGCTGTTGCCTCCTTCACCGAGCCTATCTGTTACCACTGCAGAGCAGTACCTTTCGTTAGGTGCTCGTTTTCTAGGAGTTGTCGCACCGCGTGGTGCTATTGGGCATTCCGGTACTCTGTCAGTGTGTGCTCCGTTTCGGCACCGGAAGGGTGCCTTGGCTCAGGTCTCCTCTCGCTCACAGTGTTGTTCCATCAGATCGCACCTGCAAGTGCGTTTGGCTCACAGTATATTGGCTTGTGCAGTGTCTCCTCCGTTACCGCACCTAAGGGGTGCTTTTGGCTCCGGTCCCATTTGCACACGCAGTGTTTCCTCCGTTACCGCACCTATGGGTGCTCCTGGTTCTGGCTCCATTGGCTCTGGCAGTGTCTCTCCTCCGTCACTACACCCAAGTAGGGGTATTGGCTCCAGCTCCAGTTGGCCCTTGCTATACTATTGGGCATTACGATACAGCTGTCTGGTTGTGATTCAGTTCAGTCGCACTGCTTGAGCTTGCTAGCTGCACTACTACTACTGGGACGGTTTATGCACCGGGCGTTGGCTAATCACCACCACAGAGACTGACTACCTGTTTTGAGCATTAACCCTTACCTGTGTTTCTGCTATAGTCTACCTGCTCCTGCTCTATTGGGCCTGTACTTTATCCATTACTTACCTCACTGTAATACCGATTCTAGCCCCCAGGGGCACTGTTCCTTATTTTATTTTATTAAAACCGTGTTTTATTTCTAACCTTGGTCTGAGTGTCAGAAAAGCGTAACACCGTGAAAGAGACCGCTAACTCCTTTTCCAAGGCAGGTCTAAATTTACACCACTGAACAGGATGTGGGCTACCAACAGATTGTACATACGTGACAGTCCCCTGTGAATGTTTTTTGGAGAGATAGCAAGTTTTTCAAAAGCCGAGAGAGGATGAGTTTTATAGGATTTAATCCTGGGAGACTAAAGTAAATGCCTAATTTGTAGATAATGCCAATATTCTGAATGAGGTAAGCTATAATCCCTACACAAGACAGGGAATGGGGGCAATCGGTCTTCCACCCAGAGATGGTCCAGATCCACCAAACCAACCTCCCACCACCGTAACAATACCATATTCCCAATTCCTGGGATGAAGTCAGGATTAGCCACAACAGAATACAGAGGGGAAGGGTGAGGAGACAAGGAGTAGGTACGATTGCATTGAAGCCATATACTAAAAGGAGTGATAAGACCAGGTGACGTTGAACCGCAGAGACTCGAACACTATAGGAGGCCCATAACAACTGGCGGACAGAGAGCGGGAGGACCAGGTTCCTCAACAAAACAACCCAATCCTTTGTACAATAGACTCCACAGAGGTCAAGAAGAGTGACTAATGAGGCCGCTCTCCAGTAGCAAATCACATCAGGGGCTCCCAGACCACCCTCTCCCATCTTCCGAGAGAGGACCCCAAGATGTAGTCTCAGTGGCCTATTCCGCCATATGAAGGCCATGATCAATCGTTGTAATGATTTGACATTGGCTCGGGGTATATGTATCGGGAGAGATTTAAATAAATACAGCATCTTCGGTAGAAGCACCATTTTAGACCAATTAACCCTACCTGTCCAGGATAGAAAGATCAAACCCCAAGAGGCCATATCAGAACGCAACGTCTCCTCCAATTTAGCCAGGTTCACCCCCACCATATAATTCAGGGACAGAGTGAGATATACCCCCAAGTACTTCAGATCTTTCAACTTCCATATATAAGGAAATAATCCAGTCAGTTCAGCCCTGAGTTGCGGCAAAATATGCAATGGCAATATTTCCAATTTGGAGAAGTTGATCTTCATGCCGGATATTGCCCCATAGGAAGAAAGAATAGATGACAGAGCTGCTAAAGAAGTGCCAGGATTGGTCAAAGTTGCTAATATATCTTCGGCAAAGCAGGACAATTTAAATTCCCTGTCACCACATCTAATAACGCTAACCAGTGGGGATTTTCGGATCCTCGCTAGTAAAGGTTCGAGGGATAAAACAAAAATAAGCGGCGACAAGGGACAACCCTGACGTTTGCCATTTCCTATACTAAACAGCGGGAAAAACACCCCATATGCAATAACCTGAGTCGAAGGCCTAGAATACAAAGAGAGAACCGCAGTCAGGAACTTATTTACTAAACCTATGCAATCTAGCACAACCTTTATGTAATCCCATGCAACCCTGTTGAAGGCCTTTTCCGCATCAAGTGACAGAAGTAATGATGGGGCCCTCGACAGGTCAGTTGCATGAATGAGACAAACAGAGCGAATCAGATTGTCCCTTGTATCCCTGCCTGGTACAAAACCTGCTTGATCCGAGGCTCTAAGATCCATCAACAAGGGTTTTAGCCTGCCTCCAAAATTTTTGCAAACAGTTTCAGATCATTATTCAAAAGGGATATGCCTCGATAACTACCACATTGTACTGGATCCTTACCTGGTTTAGGAAGAACTGATGCCAAAAAAGATTGCTGAGCCCACGGTTCACCTAATATCACACCGTTAAACATTTTATGCAACCGAGGAAGTAATATATCCTTAAATGTTTTATAATAAACCGAGGAAAGTCCATCTGGACCTGGACTTTTACCTAAAGGAGCCGACCTCAATGCCAATAGTACCTCCTCTACCATTATAGGACGTTCCAGATCTTGAACAGCGGCCAGAGAGAGAGACGCAGAATATTAGCGGCTTCTAAGAACTAAAATAATTGCATCTACTCTTTGCACCGACAAACCATCTTTATCTTTCTCCAGATTATATAGTTTCTCATAGGAAGCACCAAAAGCTCCCGCAATTTGGGCATAATCGTGGGGTTTAGTCATTGGTGTTGTCTGTATACAAGGAATATGGGATAGACCTCTGCTCCTTCTAACCATCTTTGCCAATGTCCTCCCACATTTACTGCCATGTAAATAGTTTTGATAACGAAACCACATATGCGATTTGATTGTTTGAGCTCTAAGCAGAGCACTCACTTCGGCTCTTTTACTCACCAACTGGTAATATAAATCCACTGTGGGAGTAGACTTATGCTTACCCTCCAACTGTTTAACCTCTTCCAACAACCCAAAAATGTATTTTCCCTCAATTTCTTTTGCCAGCTGCCAACTGAAATAAATGTCCCTCTTATGTAGCACTTGTGTGCTTCCCACATCGTAGGCGTTGTTACGGAACCTGCATTATTAATTTCAAAATATTCCCCCAACTCCTTCTTAATTCTCAAGCGGACTTCCTCAATAGCCAACAGGGACTCATTAGGTCTCCAACGCCCAGTAGATTTAGACGTATGAGAGAAGGAGAGAGACAAACTAACAAGGGCATGATCCGACAGGGTTATTGGAGCTATGGTAGCTTCCGTCACCATGGTGAGATGAAATTGGCTGGCATGCAAGTGATCAGTTCTCGAATACGAACCATGAGGCGCCGAGTAAATGATATAATCCCTGTCAGCCGGATGCAGGCACCGCCATGCATCCACTGACTGCAGGGATTTGAGTAACTTGGAAAGACACTCTGAAAGATGACGAGCTCTCCCATTTCTCCCCCGAGAGAAATCCAGAGATAAATCTAGCCTGGTGTTAAAGTCCCCACCCAATACAATAAGGCCAGAGCTGAAGGTTTCCAACTGTCAACATACCTCCATATAGAACTTTGCCTGCCCAGTGTTGGGGGTGTAGATATTAGCAAGAGTAACTGGAGACCCAGCAATTACACCTTTCAGAAACAAGAATCTACCATTCACATCATCCAAACCCCAGAACAAGTCCACAGTACTGCCCTATCTTGTTTTTTGTTTTTAACTGTATGGTCAGTTCAGCTTTTTTTTTTTTTTGTCACTGGTTATATATACTCATCCTTCTTGATCTGTTCTACCCCCAATGTCCTGATTGGAGGACTTCCCTTTTTAAACTCAAGTTGACCCTTACCTCACTGCCCATTGTTCTTGCAACCTGTTTTGAGAGCTTGCTGCATATTCCTGATTTGTTTTAGTTTCCTGATTCAGCTTGTTTCTAATTATGTCACTGTCACTATGGGAGAAGTAGGGACCCTTGTAGCCTCAGTACTGGTTGGATGCTGAGTTGCAACACTTGGGATCAATGCTTGGGTGTGGTGATGGATTGCCAGATACTCCCTTGCTGCAGCTGAAGCTGGATAAAAAGGTGCTGGTCAAGAAACAAGATTGTTCCACCCCAGCATAGCCGAGGTGCAACCAGGACAGCAGTAACTGGGAACTGTGTAGGACAAGGACCAGAAGGCAAGACAAACAGAGGGTGAACAGGAAGCCAGAATGGCCAGCCAAGTTTGATCAGGAAGCCAGAAGTCAGAATGATCAGCCAAACCGGGCCAGGAGCCAGAAACACTGGATTGGTAAAGCAAGTTGAGGTCCGGAAGCCAGAAGGTCAGAATCACTGGAGTGGTCAAGCAAGCCAGAAGGTCAGAAACACTGGTGTGGTCAGGCAAGCTGAGGTCAGGAAGCCAGAAGGTCAGAAACACTGGAGTACCAACACACACAACTAACAAACTAGTGGAACGTGCAGAGAATGGAAGCCTAGCTAGGCTTAAATAGGGAGAGTGACCAATGAGAGAAGGGCTACCCAGCGTCCTGCTGGGAACTGGACCCTCTCCAAGAGACATGCAAGGAGAAGGAGGATCGTCCGTGTGTCCTGAGCATCCACCCAGAGACAGCTGACAGAGGGCTTGTGAAGCGGAAGTGTGCGTGCATGGGCAGAAGCTCATGTGGCCGCTGGTGACAGTCACCTGTTGGAATCTTGGTCCTGTTACTTACGATTCCTGTGTATGACCTTCTCCTGCATATTGGCTTCACCTTTGCCTCCTCCTCTGTACTGCTACCTGATTAATCATTGGTTCTTCACTTTGGCCTGCATTCTTTCGCCTAGCTGATTTCAATTGCCATTAAGAGAGCATGTATGCTGGGGCGTACATCTGACAAACTGTGCACTCTGCCCAGCCCTGCCTTTGCCATTGAGAGAGCACATACACTGGATAAAACATCCAACAAACCATGCACTCCACCAAGTTCTGCCTTCACCACTGAGAGAGCATGTACACTAGGGCAGATACCTGGGCGAACATCCAATAGACAGAGCTCGACTCCAAACTCCTCATCTGCTTTACTATGCTTGTTCACCAGAGCAGACATTTGACCCCCCCCGAGCTCTACAGTGGTAGAGCATACAAGTCTAGGGTTAGCTTTCGTCATGAAGCTCTACAGCAGTTCATCTGTGAGAGACCATTTCACTCTGCATGCCACAACTCCTGATACAGTCCAGCATTAGGAGTGGGCACTTGATCCGTTTATCGTAAGTTTAGAGGATCTGCCTCACTTCTTTATAGGTCCCTACCAGACCTCTCCGGTATAGCTTACATCCGGTATAGCTTACATTGTACTCCTTGTCCCAACCCCGACATCTGGCTTAGCAGCTAGCACCTTTAACTCTGCTTCAGCCTCAGCAAGGGACCAACAGAGACTGTCTACACAAACCAGCACCCACCCACTCTTCATACTCTAGCATCCAATAACTGCATGAAGTGTAAGGACAGAAACCGTGAAAGTAAGAATGGGCTATAGGCTGGATCCTACAGATCTGAACTGAATGCTCAATTTCCAGGAACACCATGAGCAGGGTCTGACAAGAGATGGGTGAAAGTTTTTGACTTAGCACAGAAATAAGTGAAAAATGGAACTTCCCACCTAGTGGGAAATTTCCAGTGAAAAGTGACATTTTTCCACTTTTTTTACCTAACTCATTGCATTGAAATAAAAGGGAAGACTGAATTTATACCTAACACATAGCACATTTTAGTTTATTTTCCTACAGCCATAGTATAAATGGGTCTGAGGGTCCCTGTGTTGGTGGAGTCTGAGGGAAAAACAAGGGTTTTTGGGGGGGTAGGTTGTTGATTGGGATAGGGAGTGCAGTTAATTAAAAAAATAAAATACAATTAAAAACAATAAATAAAATAAAACTCGGTACGTAAAGTGCCAGAGACATGGTCCCCCCTGGAGTAAGGTGTGATTAAGGGCATACTGATACTTCATGGGATGGAGTATTTTGTAGAGGACCAAGTCAAGACATCACAAACAATCACTTCTATGGTGTATTTACCTTAAAAACACACAGTAGTTGAGTAATGTCCATCAAACACAAGGGGTAGGGTGACATGACAGGATTTAAGAGCAGTACAGGGATGTGCAATAAAGTGGCAATCGAAAAACTGACTGCAGCCATGGCTGCTGCAGTTGTGTAATAAATAAATAAATGATGATGATACCTCTTCTCCTCCTAACCCTTCTGGCCTAGTGCCAGCATGTCATTTTATGGTAGCCAATGGCCCCCACATACCCGGAGAGTATAAGTATAGCCTGTGGTACTCTCACAATTTTACTCCAAACCTGGCGCACTTAAGGGGAATTTACTGCTTGAATCCCAGTCTTCCCTTGTACTTCATCAGGGGTTCATCAATGCAAATATTTTTATGGGGGTGTATACCTCTGTAACCTTGGCCTGTAAGTTTGTTGGGGGGATTTTAAACAACCTGTTATACTCAGGTTCTTCTTTAAGCAAATACTGGGTGTTGTTATTGAAATGCATGAAGCACAGGAGCATTTCATATCTTCTCCTTGTCATGGATTGTGGGTTAGGGGTAGCACAGGTGGGATTTATGCTCCAATATGAACGAATGCTAGGCTTTGCTTTTTTTTTTATTCCCTCAGCCTTTGTTATGGCCCAGAAATTTTTAAACTCATCTATATTTGCCTTGGTTGCAGGGATTGCTGCCTTGCAATATAGGAGGAGGAATTGGTGGAAATATATTGGGCTGCAGACTCAGGGCTCGATTCAGATGTTGGCGTTAAAATCAGCATGAAGCAAAAAACTGGCTTCGCGAGTTAAACAAGAATGGGTAACGTGAGATTCAAATCTTCCTTACCCAGAAGAGTTAACGCGCGACGGCCTACAAAAAACACGAAGACTACAAAACTGGAGTCACCAAATATTTGACCTCATCGTCGACGCCAAACACACGATAAACGCGAGAAACGTCTCAAAAAAAAAACAAACACACGAAACGTCCAACATGACCCAGTCCCAGCCAATCACAGCACCCCAAAGTATCAAGTTGAGTCGAATAAACTATAAATAGACCCAAAATCACCTACGCACCTTTGTCTGTTATCGAGTTCCCAAGAGCTAGATATCAGGACCCAAGGAGCGGAGGTTAGTTTTCAGAGAAAGGGAGTTTAGGCGGCACACACACAGACAGGTAGAAGGAGAGTTTGGCAGCACACAAAGTGACACAATACACTTTTGAACATACAAATACTCGCATCCAAACACACATACACACATACGCATAGCCCATATTTTTTTTTGTAAAACACACACACATACTTTTTATCTTTATTTTGACAGTGTGAGTCTGTGAGTGCAAGTGAGTGACAGAGAGTGAGTGAGTGAGTGTGTGAGGGCCTGAGTGAGTGCCTGGGTGTGAGTGGGTGAGAGAGATGGAGAGGAGAGGAGAGAAGAGAATGGTGGGGAGTGTAGGAGGAGAGGAGGAGGAGATTCAGGGGGGCATCCCTGGTCAGGGTAGGGGAGGGAGATCTCTGAGGCGGAGGGGCAGCCACCCAAGACCAGGCACATCTAGTGCAGGGGCAGAGACAGTGGGACGAGGGGTAGTCCCCCTGCACCACACACAGCCAGGGCCAGTGCAGGCAGGGCTGGGGAGCCACAGCCAGGGCTCTCAACCAACCTCTGGGGGTGAGGAGGAGGAGAGGTCAAGAGAGCCCAAGTTCACAGAGGAGGAAAACCTGGTTCTCTGTGAGGCTGTGGTTGCCCACTACAGGTACCTCTTCCCCAAGGGGCCTAAAGCTGGCCTGTCATCAAAGAGGAAGGCAGCCTGGAAGGAGGTTGTGGCACCTGTGAATGCAGTGTCCAGCCGCAGCTGGTCATTGGATTCTGTGAAGAAAAGGTGGACAGACTGCAAGGCTAAGGTAAGACAGTAACATAGTAACACAGTAATCAATGTTGAGAAAAGACCTGTATACATCTAGTTCAACCCTTTTCCCATTTTTGTCTACCATTATGAAGGCGAAGAAGAAGATGGGCGAGCAGGCCTTGCACGCTGCTGGCACAGGGGGTGGTCCTCCCCTGCGGGTGGAATACAGCCAGTGGGAGGAGGCTGTGCGTAGGACCATCTCCTCCATCATGGTGTGTGGGATCCGTGGATGGAGTGACACCGGGGATGAAAGTAGCCTCCAGTCCACTGGTAAGTGCATCAAGGCCCACACACACATCACACCAATCCTGATACCCACCAGACAGAGGCCAACACAGTGACACCTGAACACATGGACAGCATTCCACACCACAAGGTTAAAGGGTTAAAGTTTAAAAGGTTGTGTTTTTCTCTGGGAGTGTGTGTAATTAATTAATTAAGGGTGGGGTTTGTGAACAATCCCCTGTGTAGGCCTGTATAAATCTAGGTACAGGACTCACAGAGCTTGCTCACAAATAGAGTGTGCTCTTTCCTAAGTGCTCTGTAATAAGTGTACAGTTTGTGAAACACAGCAGTTGGTGAAACAGAGGAGGTAGTGCAACACAGGTAAATTAATTGCTTACATTTTTAGGAACTCACACTTGCACCATACAAGATGAGCAAGTTTGGAGATCTCACTCAGTGCACATCATGCCATATGTATGCATGCTTGGAACAGCAGTTCCAGGGTCCATACCGCTGTAGCAAATGTGAGCAAGTGGCCCTTCTAGAAGCTCAGATTGGAGCTCTAGAGGGTCATATTGCAACATTGAGAGACATTGACAACCTTGAGAGGAGTCTCTTGCTAACGGAGCAGAGTCTAGCTGGGTCACCTAGCAAAGAGGGAGGAGATCAGCTAGAAGGGAACCAGGCACATAGCTGGGTGACAATTAGAAGTGGTTGCAGTGGGGGAGGGAAGAGGAAGAGGGCAGCCAGTCCTGAGTTTTTCCATCCAAACAAATTTGCTCATTTAAGTGAAGATGTTGGGAAGGCAAACCCAGAGGTGGAATTGCTGGAGAGGACTGTTCTCCCTAACAGCCGGGAGAACAGCTCCTCTAGCACAGAGGGGATCCAGAGGGAAGTGAAGCCTAGGCAGGTTGTGGTGGTAGGGGACTCTATTATTAGGAGAACAGATAGGGTAATCTGTGGCTCTGATCGCAGCAACCGAATGGTTTGCTGTCTCCCGGGTGCCCGGGTTCGGCATGTTGCAGACAGGGTGGACAGATTATTGGGAGGGGCTGGAGAGGATCCAGCTGTCTTGGTGCATATTGGTACCAATGACAAAGTTAGAGGAAGGTGGAGAGTCCTAAAAGGTAATTTTAGGGATTTAGGCAGTAAGATTAGGAACAGGACCTCCAAGGTAGTATTCTCAGAGATACTACCTGTGCCATGCGCTACGCCAGAGAGACAGCGGGAGATTAGGGAGCTCAATGCATGGCTGAAGTCTTGGTGTAAGAAGGAGGGCTTTGGGTTTTTAGAGCACTGGGCTGATTTTGCTTTGGGGTACAATCTCTATAGCAGGGATGGATTGCACCTGAATGCAAGAGGGTCTCAAGTGCTTGGGGAGAGGATTACCAGACGGTTGGAGGAGATTTTAAACTAGGAAGGGGGGGGGAGGGGCCAATAAATACTGGGATAGATAGTATAGAAAGGGAAGGCGATGTAGTTAATAACCAGGTGGGAGGATCTGGGGGCGGGGTTAGTACAGATGATAGGGAGAAGACTATAAGCCACAACAAAATTAAATCACAAATGGAACACAGCAGTGGCATAAATTGTATGCTTGCAAATGCCAGAAGTTTAACTGGTAAAATAGGGGAACTGGAGCTGGTAGCTGAAATTGAAAACTATGACTTGATAGGCATAACAGAAACATGGTGGGATGACACACATGATTAGAGGGCTACATGTTATTTAGAAAAGATAGGTCAAGCAAAAGAGGTGGTGGGGTCTGTCTGTATATCAAACCAGCATTATTGCCTCAATTGCGGGAAGATATATGTGAGGACAGTAGTGAACATGTGGAATCCCTGTGGGTTGAAATAGTCACTGGGGATAAAACTGCCCAGAAAATATTAGTGGGTATTTGTTATAAACCACCAAACATTGGTGACCTTGAAGAAACACAGCTATTAATGCAAATAGAAAAGGCTTCCCAAATAGGGAGAACTATAATTATGGGGGATTTTAATTATCCAGAAATAGACTGGAAAAATGGAATAGCTAACTCTGCTAAAAGCAGCAAGTTTCTGAACTTGTTGAATGACAATTTTTTGTCACAACTAGTGCAGACCTCAACCAGAGGGAATGCATGTCTGGATTTGGTAATAACTGACCATGAAGAACTTATCTCTAACATCCAAGTAAGGGAGCACTTGGGGAATAGTGACCATAACATGGTATCGTTTGAGATTAATTCAAAAAAACAAGTTGATACGAGTTCCACCAAAACACTGAATTTTAAAAAGGCCAACTTTAGCAGGTTTAATTCATCCCTTGGTCTCGTTGACTGGGATAAAATATTTTCAGGAAAAAACACAGAAGGTAAGTGGAATGCCTTCAAAATAATATTGCAAAAATACACATATAAATTTATCCCTGTTGGAAACAAATACAAAAGAAGCAAATTGAAACCAATGTGGCTAACCAGTAAAGTAATTCATGAAATAAATAACAAGAAAGCGGCATTTAAACATTACAAAGCTGAGGGATCAGCAGAGGCATTTGCAGAATACAAAAATGTCAACAAAACCTGTAAAAAGGCTATTAAATTAGCTAGACTGGAGAATGAAAAAAATATTGCTAAGGAGAGCAAAAGCAACCCAAAAAAATTCTTTAAATACATTAATGGCAAAAAATTAAAGTCTGATAATGTTGGGTCCTTGTTAGCTGAAACGGGTGAGATGGTCAAAGGTGACAGAGAGAAGGCAGATATTTTAAATAATTTCTTTTCTTCTGTTTTTACCAAGGAAGACCCATTGGACAAGAATCTGCAAACTACTTTTACAGAACAGGCACAGCAAGCATGGGACTGGCTAACACAAGAAAAAGTGTTAAAACAATTGAATGGTGTCAAGGTAGACAAGGCTCCGGGGCCAGATGGTATACACCCACGGGTACTTAGGGAGCTAGGCCAGACCCTGGCCAGACCGATATATCTGATTTTCAGGGATTCTTTTATTTCTGGTATGGTGCCCATGGATTGGCGTAAAGCAGATGTGGTGCCCATATTTAAAAAGGGATCAAAGTCCCAGCCAGGAAACTACAGACCCGTAAGCTTGACATCTGTGGTAGGGAAGCTGTTTGAAAGGTTGCTAAGGGAATATATTCAAGAATTCTGCTGGAACAGGAATATCATTAGCAATAGCCAACATGGCTTTGTGAAAGATAGGTCTTGTCAAACGAACTTGATCGCATTTTATGAAAAAGTAAGTAATAATATAGATGAGGGAGAGGCGGTTGACGTGATCTATTTAGACTTTGCCAAGGCATTTGATACGGTTCCACACAAGAGGTTACTGTACAAATTGAATGAAATAGGACTAGGGCAAAATGTTTGTGAGTGGATTGGAAATTGGCTGAAAGATAGAATGCAAAGAGTGGTAGTAAATGGCAAGTTCTCCAGTTGGATAAACGTGATAAGTGGAGTGCCTCAGGGATCTGTCCTGGGTCCTCTTCTTTTTAATTTGTTTATTAATGACCTCCCAGAGGGCATAGGAAGCCATGTATCAGTGTTTGCCGATGACACAAAATTAAGTAAGGCAATAAAGTCTGAACTGGATGTGTCTTCATTACAAGAGGACTTGGACAAATTGAGTAACTGGGCAGGCAAATGGCAAATGAGATTCAATATAGACAAGTGTAAAGTTATGCATTTTGGGTATAATAATAAAAATGCAACATATAGTTTAAATGGTGTTTCTCTGGGGAAATCTACTAATGAAAAGGATTTAGGAGTAATGGTAGACAATAGACTTTGCAGTAGCATGCAGTGCCAGCTGGCAGCTGCAAAGGCCAATAAGATATTGACATGTATTAAAAGGGGTATTGACTCAAGGGAGGAAGATATAATTATGCCTCTTTACAGGTCCATGGTAAGACCCCACCTAGAATATGCTGTTCAATTCTGGGCGCCCTTTCTGAAGAAGGACATTATGGAACTAGAGAGAGTGCAGAGGAGGGCTACAAAACTAGTAAGGGGAATGGAATGTTTTAATTATGAAGAAAGGCTAGAAAAGTTAAACTTGTACACACTAGAGAAACGGCGTCTTAGAGGGGATATGATAACACTATATAAATATGTTCAAGGCCCATATAAAGGGCTTTCAAAAGACCTGTTCATTAACAGAACAGTACACAGGACAAGGGGCCACCCGCTTAGACTTGAGGAAAGGAGATTTAGTCTACAACAGCGGAAGGGTTTCTTTACAGTAAGGACAATAAAGGTATGGAATGCCCTTCCGGAGGAGGTGGTGCTATCAAATACATTAGATGCTTTTAAAAGGGGCCTGGATACTTATTTAAAAGAGCATAATATAGAGGGCTATGCACGTTAGTATTGGGATTAATATTTAGTTAGGGATTGTTGATCCAGGGAGAAATCTGATTGCCATTTGGAGTCGGATGCCTTCTTTTGGGTCAGCGATGGTAAACAGGAATAGGAAAAGGGTTGAACTGGATGGACGCAAGTCTTTTTTCAACCTAAATTACTATGTAACTATGTAACTATGTAACAATTCAGCCACACAGCTTGGAGGGACAGCAAACAAGGACAGAATACATGACCAACCCAGCCTGAATGGTAATGGTCAAGTCCCTGTTGAACCCCCTTCATGCTGTCCAAAACAACATCATGCACAGCACAAAACCAATGCACACTGTCATGTGTCAGTCACAGATCCAACTGTTATGTGTATCACAATGTCATACACAGAGTGACAAAGAGGTCAGCACACAACCCCTTGAATGCCACAGGGATAAGTAATGCATTGGTCGACAATACATTGGCTAGTCCCTTGGCACCCAAAGGGTTACCAGAGAATAGCAAGGATGGGAATTGGTGTGTTTCCTATTGTATTGTTACTGCATGTCAGGGCTAGACGTTGTACATGTAGGTAGTTAGTCTAAGTGGAATAGTCAAGGTTCAGCTTTCTGCATCATATGTAGCCTGCAGAGTGGGGATGGCCCCACCACTCAACCATGATGGGGGGGCATTCACTAGGGTGTCAGAAAGAGGTGACAATGTGTACATGACAACTGCAGTGTCATCACACCTGCAATCCCTGTGTTGTTCTGTGGAGCCAGTGCACTGAGAGCTAAACAACACGTGACATACCAGTGCTTAGGCTCCATAGCATAACAAACATGTGAAAAGGTAGAAACAACCTCCAATAGTACATTCTAACAATGCACATGTTTGCTGTGTGTTAGGATTTTAGCTGTCCTGGGGTGTGTTTGTGTGTCCTCCAGCTGTTTGGGTTGCTGGGTTCCACAGATCATATTGGTTGGCATGCTTGGTGTGGTTATTACTGCTGCCGACATCATTGATTAATTGGCCTCTGTAGTCATAGGTCCTCACTGGTGCATTGCTGTGTTTAGAGATCCTGGTGTATTTGCTGTTGAGGCCTAGGTGTAGAACGTGCAGTGGGTTTGTGTCACTCAAGGTGTGATAGTTCAGTGTTGCTCACCACATGGATCCTGATGAATGGGGATAGCAAGGAAGTATATGCCTTGCCATCCCCATTGCTCAGGATACACATGATGACCAAATCCACACCACTGCAGGTTAGTGTAATCAATGTATGTGATTACGTCAAACCTAGCAATGTGTGTTAGGATGGTAACCAATGCATTGCAAAGCAATGCAATGGATACCATCCTGCCACTCAGCGGTTCGCGTGTCAATGTAATAGTCTTGCAGCACTCCTGTCATAGCTCACATCACTGATTACATCATGTCATTTCCCCACACAGCACACCAGTCAGCAGGAGCGGAGGACACAGGAGGTTCCTCCTCTGAGGAGGCCAACACCTCCAGGCAGCAGCAGCAGTGGCCATCTCATGGCCCCCGGGGCCCACCGCCCCACCAGCAACAGCAGCCGCAGCAGCAGTGGCCCTAGCATGGCCCCCAGGGCCCACCGCCCCACCAGCAACAGTAGCCGCAGCAGCAGCAGTGGCCCCAGCATGGCCCCCAGGACCCACCGCCCCACCAGCAGCAGTGGCCATACCATGGCCCGCAGTCTTCGCCCCACCACCAGCAGCAGCAGCAGTGGCCCCAGCATGGCCCCCAGGGTCCACCTCCCACAGTCCAGCACCGGTACACTATTCTGCAGGATGTACCAAAAGCCATGGGGAGGCACCGGATGCCCGACATCGTGGGGATGCCACAGCATGGGCCACTGCAGGCAGCCACCAGGCCACAGCCGCGGGACAGTAGCCAGTGGCCAATGGACTACGAGCACTTTGGCCTCATTGGCCAGCCACAACGGCCACAGGCCCTGGTGGTGGTCACCACACCATCCCCGCCCCAACACACAACACCCCCACAAACCATGCTAGCCACACATATGGCGGATGTGACATCCCCAGGGGATCAAACATCTGGGGATGCAGTGATGGGGATGCCCTACCACTGTCCCGTTCCCCCTCCACACCACACACTCCTGACAACACCATGGTGATGGATCAGGAGTGTCTGGTACTCCAAAGGAGGCAACTCAGGGTGTCCAGGAGGTGTGCACGGTCCCTCAACAGGCTGGAGCAGCATATGGCACACCTCCTGGACAGCACTGGAGGCCCATCAAGTTACTCTCAGCAACCACCTGGACACCCACACCAACAGGATGACAGCTTCAATTGACCAGGTGGTTGCTGAGCTCTGTGAAAGTAACAGGCTGGAGACAATCCGCCAGGCCCAGGCCTCCAGTTCCAGTGCCTCAACCCCTGCCAGCACTCCACCAGTGGCACCCCCAGCCTCCAGAACCACTAGGGCCTCACGGCATCAAGTGCAGGAAGCCACCCCTGCAGCCCCGCCCAAAGCACCCCCCAAAAAAGGAAATAAATGTGCAGTTGTTGCTTCAGAACATATCCATGTCTGTGTTTTATTCAGATGATACAGTTAGAGGGGCAGAATTGTCTCCAATGCATTGCAAAGCTATGCAGTGAACACAACTCATACACATCTAACATGGGTGTCAAGTAATGAGTTGTCTCCAATGCATTGCAAAGCTATGCAGTGAACACAACTCATACACATCTAACATGGGTGTCAAGTAATGAGTTGTCTCCAATTGCAAAGCTATGCAGTGAACACAACTCATGCATGCTGAGTGGTGTCACAAGCTTTTACAGCAGGGGTGAACACACACAGCACATACAGACATGTTTGTCCAAGTTTAACTCACAGACACCTGAAAGCCAAACAACATCAGGGTGTTGTTCCATGATGTGACTTGAACTTAAACAACATGAACACATTAGAAATCTCAACAGATCAACCACATGATCACAATTAAGGGGATAGTAATGCTTAGGATGTGTCAAGACATATGTAGTTGGGTACACCCCCCTGATTGGAACAAGGGAACTACCACTACTGAAAGGTGTTTCATTCCAAGGTTATCCCAGCTCAAAGCTTGAAGTCATATATCAAATATCACAGTGGCCTGAAGGTGTCAAATGGCACTGTGGCTACATCATCCTATGGGGATCCATGGTGCAGGGACCGGAGCTGTCCATAGGATGGTGTAGTAACAGCGCCATTTGACACTTTCAGGCCACTGTGATATTCAATCTATGAATGTAAACTTTGAGCTGGAACAACTTTGGAATGAAACACCTGTCAGCAGTGGGAGTTCACTTGTTTCACTCAGGGTGATAAACTCTACTGCATGGATTTTCAAACATTCAATGTATTACTATCATCTTTTCAAAAAACATGAAGAGTGAGAAGTAATCAATGACACAAGATAGATAGTCATATACGATTATATGTTTTATTGATATCAACACTAACAAACAGATGATCCTCATGGACGTGGAGTAAACATGTCACTGGAACAAACTTCTGGACCATGAGAAATCATGCCATGGATGCCTGCAGAGAGTGGAAACAAGATTGAAGGTGCACTATGAAAACAACAGTCATGCTATTGCTTTACCATCATACTCATACTCTCATACTCTCTCTCATATATATATATATATATATATATATATATATATATATATATATATATATATATGGGCTGTCACTTTTGAACAGCAATGGGGTGTTGTCCATGAACAGTCATGTGGATTATGATGGACTAATGGTAAGGTGTGTGTTATCCAGGTAATTATTTTCTGGTGTGTGTGGTTAGTGGTATGATGTGTTGTAATTGGTATGTACCTGCCAGGTGTGTGTTTTGTCTCCATGGACTGCTGAGGTTACATAGGTGAGCTTGATTTGTTGTTGGAGTGACAGGTGTGCATGTGGTGTTGTGTGTTAACCCCTGTTGGTCAGAGGTGTTTTGGGATGGCTTATGTTGTGCTGCTTTGTGTTCCCCTTGTCCCTGTGGGGTTGCTTGATTCTTATCGTTTGTCTGTGTAGGCCGGTGGTTCCCAACCACGGTGTCATATGATGTTGGTGCCCCATGTGCATCAGCTCAGGGTGCATCACTTTTCCCATGTTGCTATGTTCTGCATTGGTGATTGGTAATATTGATTTTACACATTTTTTGGGGGATGTGCGTATGGGACATTTAAAGCACTATTCCTCCTCATTGCCATTGACAAAGTGGTACTTGATGCTGGCCATATGTTATTTTTTTTGGGTATTCCCTTGTGCCCTCAGGGGGTGCCCTGGAAGCGGGTGGCAGGCTTGTATTTGCTGCCCGCTTCCTCCAATACCTCTCCTCTCGCATTGGCATTGTGCCCACGTGTCGGCAAATTGTAGAATGCGCGATGCCAGGCAGGGGACAATGGCGACGCATGGGCACAATGCCAACGCGTCTGCGAATTGTAGAATGCGCGACGCCAGGCAAGGGACAATGGCGACGCATAGCCATGATGCCTACGTGTCTGCGAATTGTAGAATGCGCGACACCAGGCAGGGGACAATGGCGACGCGTGGGCACAATGCCAACGCGTGAGGAGAGAAGAGGTATTGGAGGAAGCAGGAAGCAAATACAAGCCTGCCACCCGCTTCCTCCGATGTCTCTCTCCCCTCCTCCCGCTTCCTCCAATGCCTGTCTTGTCCCCAGCCTTTTTTATGCTGCGGGCTTCACAGCCACCCGCAGCAATGGCACTTTTATGAATGAAGGAGAGCACTGCAGTCAGAGTGCAGCCTGCTCCCTCAATTGTATTTTAACCCTTTGAGTGCCAGAGTGGAATGCAGCAAACGGCTTAGCAATGCGTTGCGTACCACTCTGGCACTCAAAGGGTTAATAATGTCCTACTTACTGTGTCCCATTGTTATTAGTGTTTTTGCTCCACTCTCCATTGGAAGGAGAGTGGAGCAAAAATAATGATTGCAATGGGACACAGGAGGTAGGGCATTACAAATGAATGAATCTAAGTCAATATACGTTTCATAATAGCATTTTAATAATAAAATGTATAAAACACACCCACTCACACACATACAGGCATAACTTGCCTATTAACCCTTTGGGTACCAGAGGGCTAGGAGACATGCTAAGCAATGCGTTCATACCTCTCTGGTACTCAAAGGGTTGATTGTGGAGTAAAAGACAGATTTGTCCACTACATGGAAGTCCATGAGGTGGATGTGGATGGGGTTAGTATGTCCCATATATGCAATATATGTGACATATTAAGGGGGGATGTGGAAGGGGGCATTGTGTAGTGCTTGGTGTACTAGTTTTCTTTATTGTAACCCTTTGAATGCCACAGGGGTGAGCAGTGCACATCCCTATGGCATTCAAAGCAGTCCATGGTGCTGAAAGCCATCTCTGTGTTCCCCTAGTAGCTGGGTAGGGAAAAGCACAGAGAATGCTGTTCAGAACTGGCGGTTGTTTTTTTACACTGCCTCCTGTGCTATTCTCCAAAAAAAATAGGCGTTAGATTTCTGGAGAGAAATGTTGCAATTTAACGTGCGTTAGCCCTAACTCCAACATTTGAATCGCTTTTGGCGTCGCTTGTACATTATCCTCTATGGGTGAGATCTTGCTGTTCTGGCGACGGGCGACGTGTGTTTCAGAACTGGCATCGCTTGTTTCTAGTGGAACATTTGCATTGCTCAGTTGACGTTAAAAGCAGCGTCGCCAGTTTTTTCTGGCGATGCCAACATTTGAATCGAGCCCTCAATTCATTTGAGAGATAAAAAAAATATTAATTTACATGGGGGGATATTTGGTTATTTTAAAAATCTACCTAAAGCCCACTAAGTAACTATCACCCAAGCTATATAACTAACCAAAAGTAAATTAAAAATTGCTAAAAAAAAAAAATAAAAATAATGAAGCTATGAAAATATATTTTTTATTCCCTATGAGTAAACCTAACCAAGTAAACCCTAATCTACCCACCCATAAAATAAGTAAATATTCAATTAAATTAATTTAAATTAGGAAAAATGCTGAAACAGTAGGACAAAAATACAGTGATCAGAGGGGGGAAATGTAATTTTGTTTAATAAAGAAAATTACTTGTAACTCTATTGGTGATCCTTCTCTGACCATCTTCCTCACTATCAGAATGAGGAGGCTGGAGACAGAAGAATGATAAAGGCGATTTCCAAACATTACCTTTGTCATAGGGTTCCATAGCACATGGTTCCCTGTATCAGAGATCATATTTGCAGAAGGAACAGGAATTGGCTGAAACTAACTGCTCTGGTCCTGGAGCAGTTAGCAACAGCCTTCCTGCTGTGTTCACATAGTGCCCAGAGGTGTGATGTGAGTTTTAACCCATGGGCCATCACGCAATTAGGTTCTTTAAGGACCATCATTTGACCTTCATTTGACCTTTAGGGTTCAAAGGAGCCACATCTAATAAAACAGAGTGAAAAGAATATGAAGAAAAAAGGCTGAAACAAATTTAAACAGTGAAATGATAAATGGAATAAAGTTGTATGCTCTAAAAGGAGGAAAAACAGCTATAACACCACAAGAACAGCTCAAGTACAGAAGGGTTAAAACCCCATACAAAATAAGCAGCCACCTTTGGAAACAGACTGCAAGCACAATTAGAAGGATTGAGTGTAAAATATGCAAGGACATCACATCCCAATGGGTACCAAGTAATAGAAGAGACATAATAAATAGGACCACAGCACTCCCATTTTTAAACAGATAAACTTAGAGAAGTTCAATAGTGAGGTATAGACTTATAATAAAGACATCATCCACAGGAAGGTGATCCATAAATATACCTGTGAAACTGGTAAATCCAACTCCAGTTAATGGGAGCCTGCCTAATGGGGGATTACACAGCCCCATATCTAAGAATAAAAATAATTAAAATAAGGAACAGTGTCACTTGCCTCCTAAGAGATAGAAAAACACACAAAGACAGAGGGCTCCCAATAGTGCCTGTAAAAGTGATTATTTAAGTGATAACCAAAAGCATAAAGGTTATACTCACAATTTGTAGTTGCTAATTACAAGGCATATGCCCAGAACCAGCACTTTAAACTTGTGGAGAATTCAAAGTCTGTCTCCACTCAGATCTTTTTGTAGAAATTGTTCTAATGAAAACCAGTATCAAAAGGAGCAAGATGATTAAAAAGAAAAACGTAGTAGGCTGCTAAAGTTTCTAAAAACAATCAGCTTTTTATTATAAAATAAAATAAAACAGACCAATTGAAAAAAATATAGTAGCGTAACGTTTCGCAGCTCTAAGGCTGCTTTATCAAACCAACTGGAATGTTATGTAAAATAATACAAAGAAACAAACATGGCAGCCTAACTGACATTTAAAATTTCCCTCCTAGGTTCTCATTGGTTGAACTATTACATCAGATGACCTTTGAGGTTAAACAAACTTCTGATATTTGCAATCTAAAGGTTAAACATATCTTAATATACTCTTCCTAAAAAAACAGTACAACAAGATACTTAAAGGTAATGTATAAATATTTTGAATATTTCAGAGAGTAAGTGATAATTTATACAAACAAAACTTGATGTATCAATAAAGCTTCATTGAAACACAAGTCCTACCCTGTCATATGTATGATACAATAATGATCTTCATTCATTTATTTTAGATTTTAAATAGGGAGAAATATGGAGTATCCAAAAAAAAAAAAAAAAAAGAACAATATAAAATATAAAAGCCCCTATAACAAGTAATAATGGAAGTATACTTACAATAATGCAAACCTAAATATCAATCAAAAGAGACATCCATACAAAATATAATAGTATAAAATACATATACAGTATACAAGACTTCAACAAAATGGTGACTAGCACAGCCTAAAATAACACAATACTGTACATAATAACGATTGAGTACATAGAAATGTACTTCGAAGAAAAAAACAAATAACAGTAAAACAGATAACACTAAAAAAACAACGATATAAAATATAATCATAATACAAAGGTACAGGACTACAACAAAATGGAGGCTGATACTCACTAAAAAACTACTAATACATATAATCAAATCCATGGAAATATAAGTATATCAATTATATGTCAGAATAGAACTACAACAAAATATAAAATAAAATCACACACATAAAATGGACGCACTACTATATATAGAAACAATAAATAAGATAAATAAGGGTGAACTCCAAAAAAATGGAGACTGACCTGAAAAAAAACACCCACATAATCATATAACCTCAAATATATCTAGACAACATATAAACGAAGGAAGGACAAAAATTACTAAAAACTATCATTCCATATATAAACACATAACTTACATATCTATATTCTTTAAATCATAAAACAAGTATAAAAAAGAAGAACTCATAAACTTTGAAAAAACATCCTCACTATAATATAAATGGAGGTGTACTCCAACAAAATGGAGAATAGCCTAGAGAAAAAAAAAACACTTGCCCAAATATATAGTATCAGTTGTAGCTAGATGCTATTATAGCATCTTGAGTCTAAAAGGTAAAATGTGCTAAAGATAAGAAACTATTATACCATATACAAACTCCTAACAGAGACACAGTATATACTTCTATATTCAACAAATACGAAGAATAGGGCTAAAAACAGATAAAGAAAAGCTTGACAACCTCGGAGGGACACCATTCATAGTTAAATAACCTTCACATATAAATTAACAAATATACAGATATATCAATATTTAAAACCATATATACGTGAAAATTTAAATGAAAAAAAAATAAATTTAAACCTCTTTTATTCAATAACAATTGTCCTTTTGGTGCGAACCTGGTGCTCTACTGTAGATGCATCGATGATATTCTAGTTGTGTGGAGGGGTGATACGGCTTTAATTTCTAAGTTTGTTAGTTACCTTAATGACAACAAATGGAATATGGAGTTCACCAGTCATACGGATAAGAGACAGATCCAATTTTTGGATTTAGACCTTGTTGTTCAAGATGGTTTACTTGTATGTACTCGGACTTTCTTTAAAAAAGTTGATGCGAACAGCTAGCTTGACTATAGGAGCTGCCATTATAAACCTTGGCTAAATAATGTGCCCTATCAAACGCAATTGTTCAAATATACAAGAATATGAAATCCAATCAAAAATTTTAAAGGAGAGATTTGAAGAAAAGAAATATCCAAACACACTTATAGAGAATTCTTATATGAAAGCTAAACAATTTAGAGATCCAGAAAGTGATCAATTTCCAAAATTCATCACTAATTATAATGTGAAAGGAAATAGTATTAAGCAAATTCTTTATAAACATTGGAATATCTTAAGAGAGGATCCATTATTAAAAGAAATATTCCACAGAGACCGAAAGTAATTTTTAGGAGATCAAAAACTTTTAAGAACATACTAGCTCCAAGTAATCTAAAGATTGAAAATCAACAACAAGCAAAAGACAGATACAACAGAGGTCTAAATAGAAATAAGAATAAATGTGTGAAAATGAATAAAGATACTAATGGTACCATTAATCCTTTACTGGACAAGACACAATATACTAGGGACAATGGAGTTTTTAGGTGCAAAGCTCAAAGATGTGTCACATGTTCCATTCTGCCAATGGATGTTAACAGTTTTACCTCTGTAGTTACAGGGGAGACTTTTGCCATCAATGGTGTTCTGGGCTGTGACACCAAATTTGTCATCTATTTACTTAGCTGCCCTTGTAATCTGCAATATGTGGGTAGGACGACTCAGAGTTTTAAAGCACGTGTTAGCCAACATAGATCTAATATCAGGAGAGGACATCTATTACATAGTGTCTCAAGACATTTTTTTCATCATCATGATCAGGATCCTAAGGGTCTACAAATATTTCCCATTGAAAATATAGAATCCAGTATAGGACAGAATTCTCTCAAAAAATTAATTATGAGAGAATCATACTGGATTTTTAGACTAGACACCATGGTACCAAGAGGCCTCAATGAGGCCTGTGACGTAGCGTGGTGAATATATATACATTTTTTTTTTTTTTCACATTTATTAAATTAAAGGAATTACTTTATATTTCTTATGGATGATATATTAAGAGAATTATGACAAATAAAGGTTGATATATTATTATTTAGTTTTATAAGATATATGACACATTATTTAGTATGTGATCCCCATCCTTAAGTTAAATATATGGTTGTTCTTTATGATATATAGTTCTATATATTGAATAAAAGAGGTTTAAATTTATTTTATTTTTTTTCATTTACATTTTCACGTATATATGGTTTTAAATATTGATATATCTATATATTTGTTAATTTATATGTGAAGGTTATTTAACTATGAATGGTGTCCCTACGAGGTTGTCAAGCTTTTCTTTATCTGTTTTTAGCCCTATTCTTCGTATTTGTTGAATATAGAAGTATATACTGTGTCTCTGTTAGGAGTTTGTATATGGTATGATAGTTTCTTATCTTTAGCACATTTTACCTTTTAGACTCAAGATGCTATATAGCATCTAGATACAACTGATACTATATATTTGGGCAAGTGTTTTTTTTTTTTTTCTCTAGGCTATTCTCCATTTTGTTGGAGTACACCTCCATTAATATTATAGTGAGGATGTTTTTTCAAAGTTTATGAGTTCTTCTTTTTTATACTTGTTTTATGATTTGTAGAATATAGATATGTAAGTTATGTGTTTATATATGGAATGATAGTTTTTAGTAATTTTTGTCCTTCCTTCGTTTATATGTTGTCTAGATATATTTGAGGTTATATGATTATGTGGGTGTTTTTTTCAGGTCAGTCTCCATTTTTTTGGAGTTCACCCTTATTTATTTTATTTATTGTTTCTATATATAGTAGTGCGTCCATTTTATGTGTGTGATTTTATTTTATATTTTGTTGTAGTTCTATTCTGACATGTAATTGATATACTTATATTTATTATGGTTAGAATATATTTCCATGTATTTGATTGATTATATGTATTAGTAGTTTTTTAGTGAGTATCAGCCTCCATTTTGTTGTAGTCCTGTACCTTTGTATTATGATTATATTTTATATCGTTGTTTTTTTAGTGTTATCTGTTTTACTGTTATTTGTTTTTTTCTTCGAAGTACATTTCTATGTACTCAATCGTTATTATGTACAGTATTGTGTTATTTTAGGCTGTGCTAGTCTCCATTTTGTTGTAGTCTTGTATACTGTATATGTATTTTATACTATTATATTTTGTATGGATGTCTCTTTTGATTGATATTTGGGTTTGCATTATTGTAAGTATACTTCCATTATTACTTGTTATAGGGGCTTTCATATTTTATATTGTTCTTTTTTTTTTGGATACTCTGTATTTCTCCCTAATCTAAAATAAATGAATGAAGATCATTATTGTATCATACATATGACAGGGTAGGACTTGTGTTTCAATGAAGCTTTATTGATACATCAAGTTTTGTTTGTATAAATTATCACTTACTCTCTGAAATATTCAAAATATTTATACATTACCTTTAAGTATCTTGTTGTACTGTTTTTTTAGGAAGAGTATATTAAGATATGTTTAACCTTTAGATTGCAAATATCAGAAGTTTGTTTAACCTCAAAGGTCATCTGATGTAATAGTTCAACCAATGAGAACCTAGGAGGGAAATTTTAAATGTCAGTTAGGCTGCCATGTTTGTTTCTTTGTATTTTTTTTTTACATAACATTCCAGTTGGTTTGATAAAGCAGCCTTAGAGCTGTGAAACGTTACGCTACTATATTATTTTTTTCAATTGGTCTGTTGTTTTATTTTATTTTATAATAAAAAGCGGATTGTTTTTAGAAACTTTAGCAGCCTACTACATTTTTCTTTTTAATCATCTTGCTCCTTTGGATACTGGTTTTCATTAGAACAATTTCTACAAACAGATCTGAGTGGAGACAGACTTTGAATTCTCCACAAGCTTAAAGTGCTGGTTCTGGGCATATGCCTTGTAATTAGCAACTGCAAATTGTGAGTATAACCTTTATGCTTTTGGTTATCACTTAAATAATCACGTTTACAGGCACTATTGGGAGCCCTCTGTCTTTGTGTGTTTTTCTTATATGAGCTTCCTGGATATGGATGTTGAAGAGGTGCAGCCATAGAGATACACACCCTGAAATAGACCTTTGGGACGGTCCAAGTTCCCTAAAAGTTCGGAATTCAGTGGAAATATATGTTTCACACTGAACACCTTTTTGTGAGTAGAGTCTATCTGGTAATATTCCAATTGTGAACTATCTACATACCACACTAGGAGCGCCTCCTCTATTTGTGTTTTTCTTCTAAGAGATAGGGAATAAAGCTGGAGGGAAGAGGGGAGTCTTCTCCTCGAAGTCCCTGTATTTTTTTAAATGACCTGACCTCTGGAGAAAGGGAACTTTATCCCATGGTTCATGTATTCCACATTGTACATAAGAGAAAAGGGATTTGGATATAGAGGATAACTTTTGAAACTGCATAGAAAATTGATTGAGACCCAAAGTGAGCATTCCTTCAGGACAAGCAGGTCCTGGATCACCAAAGGACAAGGAAGTGTCTATAGTTTCTTCCTCTGCATCGGTATCCTAGTTTTAAACCAAGCTGGCTCTTGATCATTGCTGGATGGCCCCAGGGTGTAGTAGGGGCCACAGTACCTGAGGGACATAGAGACCCAGAATATTCCTTGGAAGCCCAGCATGGCATGCAGAACAATTAATTATTATTATTAATCTTTATTTATATAGCGCCAACAAATTTCGCAATGCTTTACAGTGGGTAATAGACATACAGAGGTATTAAATAGTACAATCAATGTGGAGAACAGAAGGATAAGAGGACCCTGCTCATGAGAGCTTACAGTCTAGAGGAAGGTAGGTTTGAATTGGGGGAGGGGGATAGCCCTGAATCCTAATATGACCCTTGGGGTCAGTCATGTCAAAAGACAGTAGCTTGAACTAATATAAAAACAGCTATAAGTATAAATCTTCAATCCATTTTTTATTATTATTATTATTATTATTATTATTATTATTATTAATATTATTATTATTAGGTCTACCCATGCTCCCCAGCCACACACCCTAACCTGTGCTTCCTAGCAGCTTAGTACATCTCAGCTACTGGGTATATCCTAATACTAATATATATTGTCAGTCATTCATTAGGTTCCATAGCACTTTTCCCAACCACTGCAGATGGTAGCAACTGTGTAAACCCCTCCTACTACTCAGTGCTGCTTTTACTACAACTGTTATTGTGCTATATGCTTCTCTGTCTTGTGTTACATACTTGTATTGTATTAGATGCTGGTTCAATTTTAAAAATGTAAGTCTACAATCACTGCTGCTGGAAAGACTTGTCTTGTGGTCATGCTATATAACCAGCCACTCTGAAAACCTGCTATGACTGCACCTTTTCTGGTGGGCAGCAGAGATGGGCATAGACTCCCTGTATGCCTGTTTGTTGAGAGGAGGCATATGCACCCGCCATCACTTGTAAATGTGAGTACAATATTCATTTAATACAATACGTTCTGGTCATTTTTAAGTCCATATATATATATGTGACAAACTACAAGTGTTTGCCAGGGATCACTAGTAACCACAGACTTCAAGGGTGGTTCAAGCACAGGAGAAGTTAAGTGATAGCTTCAAGTGCTTTTATGGACTTAAAGCAGCCGATAAACAAACTAATAAAAATCCTTGCTCTCTCTGAGCACTAACTAAACACAGGGATTTCCTAACTGCAGTTTGGTGGCTTTCCCACTTACTACCGACCAAAACAAATACCTCAAAACAAAGCATCTGGCACAGGAAAATACTTCTTTTCTGCTGCAGGTAGTAGAGAGAGTGAGTCAAACCAATCTTGCCTTTTATCACTGCCTCTCAATTAAAGTCAGGCGAGCTACACCCTTGCCTGTGAAACTTCTACAGACAAGTGCAAATCCTATCTTGAACTTTTAGAAGCATCTAAGGCTGCTGGAGCACCGGCCCACCCTACTCTCCAGATACTCTGTCCCAGGGATCCATACCACAATTTGAAATTCTCTGCAAATATCCTTTGTATTCAGGCCTTACGGAGACAGATAATAATGGATAGTTGAGCGTGTGAAGTTAACAGGAGTGTAGCTTAAACCCTGGGCCGTAGCTAACCCAAGGGTCGTGAGGAGCGGTAAGCCAGTTAGAGGTCTCACCTTAAGGAAATAGTAATAGAGAGGGTGTAGGAGGGTGGGGTAACATAGCTGCATGAGAAGAGGGGCTGCAAGGATGAAGGGTTTATATAGCCCCAGCCTCTCCTACAAAAACAGGCTTTAGCCTTAAACTTGTGTATGGGCCTTACGGAGTCAGATAATAATGGCTAGGTGAGCGTGTGAAGTTAATAGGAGTGTGGCTTAAACTCTGGGCCATAGCTAACCCAAGGGTTGTGAGGAGCAGTAAGCCTTTTAGAGGCCAAAAGAAAGAGTAGGTAGCACTAGTGAGTTATAGATTGAAAAGCATATTGTATTTCGAAGCTGGGATCTAGAACATATGTCGTAAAACAAGACGAGCGCTACCTACCCATTCTTTGGATGATATAGTCTGGTACTTGATTCCTAGAAGCAGATGAAGCTGCACCTATCTTAAAGGAGTGGCCTGAATACAGGTAGGGGTGACAAGGGCTGAGAAGGATTCTTAAGTAGCTAATGAATGAACTGGTGCTAAGAGGGCTGTAAGGCATGGGCAGTAATAGGCTTGAGTCAGGACTGGAGGCCAAAAGGGATTGTAAAGCACCCAGTGCAGTGACTGGGCACCAAAGGTCATGAGTAACAAAGTAACGAATATACATCCCAGAAAGTAGGGTATCAGTTTTTGATCTGGCTAGATGGAGAATGAAGTGGTTACTGACCTGGATTAGGTCTGATTTTTTAAGATAACTGTCTGTCCTGCTGGAAACTGAAAATTCACTAGGCCTGCGAAAACCAAATAAGGCTAGGTAACTGGCTGCTGAGATGACTGTACTGGTATGGTGTTCGAAAGGATGGGTCATTAATAAATCAGATAGTTTCCTGAACAAGGGCCCCTCTATGGGAAGGCGGGATATGACAGGAGGGGGTAAATGTTTAGCAATACCCTTGAGAAAAAGATGGACATGGCGAGAAGAATGTAATGGAGTGGGGAATTAAATACCTAATAGAGACAGGTGGTGCTGAATCCCTGCTAGCTATAGTTTGATAGTGGCTGGTGAGAGCTTGAGCGCTGAGTGGCAGAAAGAATTAAAGGCTAAGATACATGTTAGTGAATAAGGGGAGGAAGATTTGGTAAACTGCAGAAAAACAGAAAAACTCCACCAAGCTTTCCCATAAGCTTGACTGGTGTTGGGAGCCAGAGCTTTGGATATGAAGTGGTCAGCATAGTCCAGATGGTGTAGACACAATTCCAAGAGCGGAGGTGGATGGTCTGGCTTGATGTTCGCAGTAGGATGAATACTGAAGAATTTGTGAAGTTGAAAGCAGTGGTAGACAGACCTGGAATGTAACTGAAATGAACAAAGCATTCATAGTACAAAGACAACCAAGTAAGCTTTCTTAGAAATGTTATGGCTTCCATAGAGGAGGACCTAGCTTTAATGACTATATGTTGAGAGGCTGTGTTATCTGTATGAAAAGTGACTGGTGAACCTGACCAAAATGGACCCCAAAGACTGGCTGCGGCTACGATGGGAATAATTTCAAACAATGGAGAAGTGTCAGAAAATTGAGGAATACGTAGAACCTCCGGGGCCACTTTTCTGCGAACCATTTGTTTCTGTATATTGCTGTGAATCCTTGTGAAGGTGATGTATCTGAGAAGATATTAGGGGAGGTAGGTGAGGGCAAAGGAGGGAAAATGGAGTGACCATTCCAATGGTCGAAAAAGGTGGCCCACATTTTCAAGTCCGTTCTGGCGGCCGTGTCTATAGAAACTGCACTAAATGCGTCAGATGCCTGTGGAAGTAGAAGGAGAAGATGGGAAATAAAAGATCTGCCTTGGGGAATGATTCTCATTGAGAAGCAGAGGTAACCTGGGAGGGATTGAAGTTCCAGTTTGGTACATGATGATTTGCCAGAGAAATCAGAGACAATCTTTTGAATGATGATTAACTTTTCCTGGGGCAGGCTGGTTTCCAATAGAGTCGTGTCTATGTTGATTCCTAAGAATATGATGGTTGTACTTGGTCTGCTGGATTTGTCTTTGGCTATTAGAACGTTGAGTTCCGAGAATAGAGACTGTAGCTTGTGTAGATTAGATGGAATGGATAGAGGAGGTTCAATGAGCAGGAAGTCGTTGAGGTAGTGGACTACGAACGGGCATTTGGAGATGTTAAGAAGTAGCCAGTGGAGTGTCTCAGCAAAAGTATCAAAGATCTTGGGTCTACTTTTACAGCCACATGTCAGTTTAGTGGCAAAATAATAATCTTTGCCCCATCGGATGCTGTGCAGGTGCCAGAGGTCCAGATGAAAGCACTGGAGATATCAGCTTTAGAAAGCCAGGCACCTCGACCCAAAGAGACAATCACTCTGATGGCATAATCAATTGAGGAACAGCGCATTGAAAATTCCTCTGAAGTGATTAGGGAATTCAGGCTAGGAAGGGGGGAGGAGTGGGGGCAGAAAGGTCAATGATTATGCTCTGTTTCTTGGTAAATTTGTGTTCCGCGATGCCAATGAGGCTGACCCGCCATGTAGGGAAGGGGGGTAGAGAACGGACCTATGATAAAGCCTAGTTTAGCTTATTTGGACAGAAGCAGATCTACGCTATCTGGGTTTGCGAAGGCAGACTGAAGGTTGTCGCACTCAAGGGTTGAAGAAGGATAAGCCACTAAGCCAGTGTGGAAACCCTCGGAAAAACTTAGGGAGAGAAATCAAATTAGCTGAGAGGATGGGTGAGTATCAAAAAGAAATAAGAGGTGGGACAGGTTGATTGCTGCTGGTCATTTATTGGACAGTTTGGGGCAGATACTTTTGGAATGAGCCTTCCTGCAATTCGAACAAATGTGCAATAGTCAGCAGGCACCGAAAAAACAACCCTTGTCGTTAAAGTTATTACAGATTGCTGGTCTGCCTAAAAAATGGATGGGTCGCCCCATTCTGTCAACTAGAGATTGGGTTGGAAGGGCAGCTGTGGAGGTAGAAGGGGTGGCTGCTGTGTCAACAGACCGGGTAGAAGATGGAGGGGTGGATGGGCAGAAGCTGGAAGTATGGGAGGGGGACTGGCAGTGAAAACACAGGGGTGTCGATACCGGCAAAAAAGTTCACTATAAATAATGCTCCAGTCAATGAAAAAATTACACTGGGCCAATGCTGCAGCTGCTTCCGCTGAAAACGATAAGTGACAGTCATAGCAGGCTGAACCGCCGTAACGGTTGCTGAGGTCAGTGACGTTAAACAAATAAGAGTCCAGGCCCTGACGTCTGAGTGGGTGAGTGGAACAAACGATATCCCCGTAGATAATAAATGATAATTCGAATTCTGGTATGGTAAATTTATATGACAGGTGGGCGTCTTTGGATCTCAGTCACGGAAACGTCTCTGCAGGAAATGGTCTTCTGTTCGATGATGTCTTGGGATGCCAGAACTATGGACACTAAATTAATGTCCTTGCCGTCAATTATGTCTCTGCGAATGTGAGCGGGGATCATGTGAGGTGCTGTGATGCATGGTGTGCCGGGGGCAATACCTGAAGCTGGAATGGGAAGAGGAACAGTGGGAACTGGAGCTGGTGGAGCTATGGGTTGTTCCAGATCCGAGAGCCTAGACTGGACGTCAGAGATGGCTGAAGTTAGACCGGTGTGAAGCCGGTGCATCTTGTAGAGCTGAAGATGGCCCGGAAAAGCTCGATGTAGCGGAGATGGAGCAGATGCGGAGTAGGAGATACCCATCATGGTCAGCTCCCGCATGAGCCTGGTGACGGTCCAGTCATGGATAGAAGGAGGACTCGAGCCAGCAGAAGTCCCCAGTGTCAGTGTGGATGGTGGAGCTGGAGGAGGGGCATCCAAGCTGGGGGAGTGAGAAGCGTCAGACTTGGCCATTGTCCGTTAGAGAAACTGAGGAGAACATGAGCAGGGTAAATAACCGAGAAGCAACACACACATACACAGAGGGGGATGGGTGGAGGAGAAGTGAAGCAAAGTGCAGATGAGAGGTGGACAACTGAATTAAAAACCTTCGGCCACTCTGTAGAGGTAAGGCTGGAGATTTAAGAGATACCTCCAGAGAGGTGGATGGGGCAGTAAATTTGATGATTTCATCAAGAGACTACCTTCGGCCTCGGAAGAGGTAAGGATGTCCGGTGAAACCCTAGAAAGTCAGGCCACCTCTCACACTGACGAAATCCTCCGGCCTCCGACGAGGTGAGGAAAACATCAGCCAAGTGAGAGAGCTCCTATGGCCTCAAAAGAGAGGAAAGGAAACAAACTAAAATGGAATGGTGAAGGGAGTACTGGAAAGTGCGGAAAGGGTATAGAGAAAAGATTCTTTCGGCTGCTACGAAGAGTTTAGGAAAGAGCCTTCAGCCTCGGACAGAGGTAAGGATAAACCTTTGGCCTCTGTGATGGAGGTAAGGCATGAAAGAGGTCTCTGACCTCGGATAGGTAAGGAGCTCACGATGATTCCTACGGCCTCCGTGTGAGGAAAGGAACCTGAGACTGAGATGTATGTGCCGAAAATGAAATGAGAGAAACGGGTGGAAAGAACACAGAAAACAGGGAGAACGGAAGAGAACTCCTGCTCGTCACTGCAAACGCGGTGGGAGAAACCCCAACCTTGCAGTGTGCGGGGGTGGGAACCCCACGCCTAGTTTTGGGTGGCAGCTGAGGAAGGACCCTTTAAGATTCTTTTTTTTTTTTTGTACTTGCAGTATGAGAGATGAGGGTAATTGAGATGGAGAGTAGAGTGATTCCCGAGATGGAGATGCTGGGATGGAAGGAGAAAGAACTGGTAGAAAGATCAGTCTGAAGGAAAGCAAAAAGATGGGAAGTCAGAGACAGCATCTGGACTGCGTCTGTAAATGAGATCAATCAAAGCATGCTGTAAATACTTATTTCCAAAAACATTTATTTTTTTTTTTTAACTGAACAAGTGATGGAGATTAGGACAGGGAAAAATTGAGGGGCAGCGGAAAGTGACAAGGTCAGAAAACCTGCAGAGAGAGCAGGCAAACAATTCAGTGGAAAGAGATGGCATAAAAGAAAGCAGAGAGAGATTGTGATGTCAGCGTCCGACACTTATACATAAAGTTACATGAAACACATTTTTTTATATATATACTAAACATGAGGTTAGAAAATGGGGGGCAGGGAAAGATTGAGGGACTATGGAAAGGGACAAGGTCAGAAAAACTGAAGAGAGAGCAGGCAAATGATTAGATGGAAAGAGAAGGCATGAAAGAAAGCCGAGAGATTGTGATGTCGGTGTCTGACACATACATAAAGTTTCATGAAACTTTTTTTTTTATTTTTAAACAAGGGCGATACTACGATTTGGACGAGGGGGGAGGGGTGAATGACCCGGTGGCAGAAGGAGTCCTGGAGCAGCAGAACTGCCCGAAATGGATAGAAGAGGGGGAAGAATTGGGTACAGCAGGGAAGAGCAATGAGGAAAGGGACGCATTGGACGGATGGTGCGTGACTGAAACTACACAGGAGAGAGTGAACCGGCCCTGGAATGGCTCACAAGGATCCGCAGCACTATAGACACTGGGCGACTGGAATCACGGGAGTGCCTGGTGATTAGCATACCTGGGAACTCTCCGGATTTGCCCCGGAGACTCCGGTTCTCACAGAACTTTACCGGGTCTCCGGGGCAGAGGCTGATTCCTCCGGATGTGGAGAGTTTCTATTGAAACTCTGCCACATCCGCTTTTTCTCCCGCTGATCCAAAGTCCCTAGCCTTCTGTGTGACACCTTTAACCCTCTGAGTGCCAGAGTGGTAAGGAATGCATTGCTTTGCAATGCATTCCGTACCACTCTGGCACTCAAAGGGTTAAGTCCCCCCCTCACTCTCGGCAAGCCCCGCCCCTTTTTGACGCGATTAGCGTCATTTTTTTGTCACCCCCTGGTGAACAGAGGACTACCCTCCGGGTAGCCCTCAACTGGAAGTTCCCAGGTATGGTGATTAGGTAGGAGTGATCCGGTACGTGAGCATTTTGGACTAGGTTCAGAGTTGCGGGAGGGCCGCGTGTAAGTGGGTGGGGGTGACAAGGTATGAGCGGTGTGGCTGACCGATTGACGGAAGCAAAGCTAGGGGTAGGAGGAGGAAGTAAGGCTGGGAAGTGCATCATGGCGACAGGAGGAAATGGGGAGAGGAAAGCCCACGCTACTCAACGGCTGAAGGAGAGGGCGAAAGTGAGAGAAGGATGAAGTAGTGGAACTGAGTGATGGGAGCATAGGAGCATGATGGTTAAGAAGACAAAATCGGGGACATGAAAGACAGACCCAAGTCCCAAGAGGCAGCGTATGTAGAGAAAGAAAGGGAGATGCGGAATCAAAGTAGATATACTCAGCCAGGAACTCGGAAGATATCGGGCCATAAGATTGAGGCCAAATGAAATCCGACAGCTTGCTAGTTGTTTGGGCGTACAGTGTAACGTAGCTGCGTGCTCAGAGGGGCTGCAAGGATGAAGGGTTTATATAGCCTCCAGCCCCTCCTACTAAAACAGGCTTTAGCCTTATACTTATCTTGCACAGCAATTATTTTTCCCTGGGACTTTTAAATTCTCTAGTAAGGAAGAATAGAGTTATACAAAGCAAGTCTTGGTTACTTCCATCAACCATTGTACTACACTTTCTCTCACACATTCCTCCCCCCAGCTCATGCCAACTGGGGTGAGCGACCAAGGACATCAAAGAGTGTATCTTGGAAAGCCCATCAGCATTTTCCTCTTTCAGACATTATTATTATTATTATTATTATAGTCTTTATCTATATAGTGCCTACTAATTCCGCAGCACTTTACCTTTGGGGATAGACATAAAGAGGTATTAACCCTTTGAGTGCCAGAGGGGTACGGAACGCATTGCAAAGCAATGCGTTCCGTACCCCTCTGGCACTCAAATGGTTACATAGTAACCACATAGTAATGTGGAGAACAGAAGGATCAGAGGGCCGTGCTCATGAGTGCTTATAGTCTAGAGGAAGGTAGGTTTGACACAGAAGGAGTAAGTGCTATTGGGCGTAAGTGCCTCCTGCTACATGAACTGCCAGTCAGTGGGTGGGAGTGAGAAGTGCTGTTGAGTGCAGTGATAGAGGCAAGGGGTGATTCTTAGTGATAACTTTTATGGAGGCAGTTGACAGGCTTCCCTGAAAAGGTGAGTTTTCAGGGAGCGTCTAAAGATTTGAAGGCTGGGGAGAGTCTGATTGGGCGGTAGAGGGAGTTCCAGAGTTGCGATGCAGCACAGGAGAGTGTGAGGATGTGATAAGAGCTGTGGAGAGCAGAAGGTCATGTGCAGTGCGCAGATGAAGAGAGGGAGTGCATTTAGAAATGAAAGATAAAATATAGGGTGGTGGGGTGATAGTGAGGGCTCTATAAGTTAGCACCAGAATTTTGAATTTCATTCTGTGTGCTAATTGGAGCCAGTGTATGGATTGACAGAGGGTTTTGGTGTCAGAGAAGCTATGAGTGAGGTAGATTAGTCTTGCAGCAGAGTTCATTATGGACTGTAGTGGGGTTAGTCGGGTGAGAGGAAGGCCAAATAGTATTGAGTTATAGTAGTCAAGATGGGACATGATAAGCGTTTGGATTAGAATTTTAGTAGTGTCTTGTGTGAGAAAGGGTCGGATTTTAGAGATGTTGCGGAGGTGGAGATGGCATGATTTGGAATGAAGGATAGGGTAGAGTCAAATGTGACCCCCAGGCAACGAGCTGTAGGGGTTGGTGTCTGTGTTCCACAGTGAAATGGAAGGGCTGTAATCTAAGGAACCATCTTGTCACCCTCAGGTTTTTCTTTTTGTCACAGGAGCATGGTCAGTAATTAATCTGAATTTCCTCCCCAGCAGATAATATCGGAGTGCCTCTAGAGCCCACTGAATAGAAAGACACTTTCTCCACTGTGGAGTAGTTCTTTTCTTGTAGGTTTAACTTCCTGTTAAAAAAAAGGGTTCTCTTCACCCTAGCACTCCTGGGAAAGGACCTTCCCCAGTCTAACATCAGAAGCATCTGTCTTCACTATACATTTGTTAGAAGCTGGGGTTATCAAAAACCATTTGGGCTCAGAGAGCTTCTTTCAGGCTCTAAAAAGCCTGATCTGCTTCTGGGGATCACTTAACTATAACTTCGCCTCTAGCTTTTGTGAGGTCTGTTTGAAGATCTGCTTGGGGCTTTCAGAATCCATCATTATCTGGAATGTGGCAGGAGCACCATATAACCCAAATGGTAGCACAATGTATTGAAAAAGGCCATTGGGTGTTGAAAAAGCTGTTTTTCTTTCTGGCCTGTTTAGTAAGAGGGATCTGCCAGTAAACATTTGTTAAGTCTAGAGTGGACAGATAAGGTACTTTATCTAGTCTCTCTATCAATTCATCAACCCTAGGCATTGGGTAGGTGTCAAATTTTAAGATACTATTTAATTTGAGGAAATAACTACAGAACTTCAGTGTGCCATCAGATTGTTGTACCAGTACAATAGGACTGTTATGCTCACTCTGTGACTCTTCAATTACCACAAGTGCTAACATTTTCCACCTCTAAGATTACAGCCTCCCTTCTGGCTTCTGAAATTCTATAGGGTTTGAAATTAACCTTTTCCCTGGTCCTGTTACTATACCATGCTTAAAGACATCACTTTCCCTTGGGACCACAGAAAAAATTGTAGATTATGCTAACGTATTGTACCTATAATCTTAATTTTAGTAGACAGGAGGCGAATATTTGGATTACTTTCTTTACTTATAAACTCCATAACAGCTCAGACCAAGAAAAAACAACTGACCAATCAGCACATAAGAATGAGGTGATATAAGGTCCAGTCTCACCAAACCGAGCCTCTTTCTTTGAATTAACACAAGCGTACCATGAACAAACAGTCCCAATAACCGAGACCCAGGAAACGTAAACTAACCGAGTCTTCAAACATCTCCCAGTGCTAGTCTGAACGAAATCATCGTAGCCCTGTCACTCCTTGTCCTCTTTCTGGATTGGAAAGCCGATCACACTGAAATAGAAGAGAAATGGTGAAAGATACCATCCAATAATAACAACATCCCAAAATATCATGAAAACATATAATTAAACTTCACATTAAATAACAGAGAAAACATATACAGATGCAAGAAATAATCCCAAGAAACCTATCTCCCCGCCCTCCTCATAAAATGAACCTCCACTAAATAACCCGTATAGAATAAACCTGGGAAAGGAGGGAAGGGAAAATATTTGCCTCCTGTCATTACTAAAATTAAGATTATAATTATCTACGTTAGCATAATCTACAATTTTACCACATGACAGGAGGCTTCATATTTTGCAATTTTAATGCTGTGTAAGCAAAGATAAAGCAGCATGCGGAGACGGACGAAAATAGAAGATTCGAAACGGTGTGCTCGCGAGACCAATCTGCCGCATGTAAAATATCCGACAATGAAGCACCTGGAGCAAAAGCACCAGTTGCAACCACACCTCTTACCAAATGGGCGCCAATAACCGACTCCACTCCCACCAGAGATAACAGCCAACGCACCCATCTAGCTAACGTCATAGAAGAAATCACTTTATGCGGTTTCACATATGAAATGAGAAGTTGCCCCGATGGCGAATGTCGCAAAAGAGAAGTGACCGCTGCATAATTCAACAACGTCTGAACCACACAAAGTTTTGGTTCCTCCCTAAAAACGGATAACAAATTTCTGTGGAATCCAACTTATTATATCGAACAGTAGAAAACACGACCCCGTCCGGGAGAACAGCGAACCTATCGACCTCAAAAGCCCTAACATCGGAAACTCTCTGAAACAAGACTAAACAGAGTAACAAAGTGAGTTTAGCAAAAGTTGCCGCAACGACAACGAATCATTGTCCGGCCAACTGCGTAAGAACCGAAGAACTACCTCAACATCCCACAGACAGAATACCTCGGACCAGGAGGATGAGAAAGTTTAATCCCCCTCAGTAACCGACAAACCAAAGGATCTCTACCAACTGGAGACCCAGACACGGGAACATGGGCCGCCGAAATAGCCGAGCGGACTACATTGATGGAACGATAGGACCGAACCAACGAGAACAGATGAGATAAAAAATTCAGTATCAAATGCACAGGTGCTGTAAAGGGATCGTCACCTCTCTCCACACACCAGCGAGCCCAAGAGTTCCACGCTGATCGATAACATCGTCTTGTGCCAGGAGCCCAGGAGTCCCACAAAAGGTCACTCGTAGCTTGCGATAATCCTTCGACAGACCAAGATCCTCGGAAATCGTCTAAGCCACCAGATGTAGACGGTCGTGCAGCACCAAAGAATGTGGATCTCCCAGAGGATCTGTCAGCAAAAGAGGAAAAGACGGGAGGAGCTTTGGATCCTTGAACGACAACTCTAGCAGGTCTTTGAACCACGGTTGGCTCGACCACAACAGTGCATTTAAGACCAAGGATACCTCTTGCATCCGCACTTGAAGAATCACTCTCGATATCATGGCAAACGGTAGGAACACATACGCCTCCCACCCGTGGCCATTCTTGTAGGAAAGCATCCACTGCCTTGCATTACGGGGCCGGCTGCCAGCTGAAATAATCCTGAATCTGATGGTTTGTCCGGGAGGCGAATAGATCTATCACTAAAGGACCCCTGAGTGACACCAACATCTGAAAGACTGACGTGTGAAGCTTCCAATCGCTGACATCTCTCCAATGTCAGGAAAACCAATCCACTGTCAAATTGTAGACTCCTGGAACATATTCGGCCCTGAGAGCAATGTTGCGCTTGAAACAGAAACGGTAGATCTCCTTCGCCGCTTCTGTAAGATCTCGTGACCTGGCACCACCTAGAAGATTGATGTATTGAACCACTGATATGTTGTCCATACTCAGCAGAATACAGTAGCGCAAATGACATTGCAATTAACTCCAGACAATTTATGTGCAGACCCATCTCTTCTCCGGACCAAGGGTCCCCTGTGGAGGAATTTGCCCAATGCACTTCCCAGCTCCAAAGGCTGGCATTCGACTCTAGAACAAAATCTGGAGTTGGGCTGAAAATGGCCGTGCCGTTCCAGGCCTGCATGTGGAGAAGCCACCACCGCAATTCTGTGGAACGTCCCACACGAAGATGTTGCGCCTTCAAACGCTGCATAGTGCGATAATGAAGTGGGCCTGGAAAAAGCGTCTGTATGGACGAAGCGAAGAGACCCACAATGAGCGCAAAAAACCTCAGGAGAATGCGCTCAGGGCGAAGAACGGGGCGAATCTCCTTTTGAATTGCCACAATCTTGGCCCCAGGAAGCCAGAGTTGACACTTTACCGAGTCTATCTCGAATCCCAGGAACTGAACAACTTGTGCCGGCACCATTGCCAACTTGTCCCTGTTGACAATAAACCCTAAAGACTCCAGAAAGGTGATCACAAAGGTCGTCTGAGATCGAAGACGCGAGATGTTGTTGCAAAAAATGAGTAAATTGTCCAGGTAAATGATACACTACACTCCCTGACTCATCAGATGTGCCACAACTGGCTTCAGCAGCTTTGTGAAGCACCAAGGGGCGGAACTGAGACTGAAAAGGTAGACACGTGAACTGGCACGGTCGCCCCCACGGAACTGGAGGAAAGGTCGGCTTTCCAATGACATAAGAATCAAAAGGTAAGCGTCCTTGAGATCTAATCGGGTAAACCAGTCGCCCTCGAGCAACGGTTCCCTTAAAAGATGAATCCCCTCCATCTTGAAATGACGGTAGAGCACGAACGCGTTGAGACTGCACAAGTTGATGACTGGCCGAAAATCTCCTGTTTTCTTCCTGACCAGAAATATGGTACAGCGCCTTTGGCAAACAGCATCTCTTGAGCTGACCGCAGGATGAGGAGGGTAGATCTGAACTGGAGGCTCGATGAATTCGATGAAGTAACCTTTGACCGTCTGCAAGATCCACGTGTCCGTGGATATTGCTTCCCAGTTCTGAAAGAAATAATACAGTCTGCCTGCAGTGACATTTGAAGCAATCACAGTGCAATGAACATGTACCTGTATTGACTCTGCCGCGGCCTCTGCCTCGCACTCCTCTGGTCTGCTCCGAATCTCTAGCAAAGGTGGGTCGATATTGCGTTGCCGGGAAGAAATTTGCTGTAGGTGGGTTAGCTCTGAGGCCTGAGTTCCAGAATCGGCTGGTGGCACGGCCTTGTTGGCGACCAGCCCTGCAAAAAACACCTCTCCCAGCAGAAGGACGAAACACTTGTCCTAATGAAGACTGGGCCTTGTTGAGGGTGGTAAATAAGCTTACATGCTTTTTCAACTCCGGGATGAAAGGTTCGCCAAATAGGAGGCCAGACGCATTCGGACCCAATTCCTTGGCCCCAAGGTCCACCAACTTGGAATCAATGCGTAGGAGAGCGTCTTTCCATCTATCAAGGTGCCCGTGCTATTCGGCAACATTCTGTCAGTCTACACTCCTGCTTTACGCCTATTGGCTTAACTGTGATTGTCCCGCCCAGTATTGTCCTTAAATACTGGGTTCTGGCACATTTCCGGTGCCCTTTTGTGGTGTTCCAGTACTAGCGCTTGTTCCTGATTATTGTGTGTTCCCAGTGTATCGACCCGGCCTGCCTGACTTCTCTGCATCTCGTTTCCTGCCTGTGCACCAACCCAGACCGCCTGACCATTCTGCTTCTCATCTCCTGTGTACCGACCTGGCTTGGCTGACGTTCCTGCTCCGTGTACTGACCCGGCTTGGCTGACGTTCCTGCTCTGTGTACCGATCCGGATTGGCTGACGTTCCTGCTCTGTGTACCAACTTGAATTGGCTGAGGTTCCTGCTCCGTGTACCGACTTGTATTGTTCTACGTTCCTGTTCTGTGTGATTCCGCCTGGTTGGGCTGCTGCCTCCTCTGCACGCCCTGACCAGTCTCCGGTTAAGGGTAGTGCTTCACTCTCGCTGTCTGTGGACAGCTGCGCAGTTGGTCTTGGTTGCCTCCGTGTCACCCCGGCGACATTCCTATTGGTCTGTCTTACGAACCATCCCAGGTTGGGTGCCTCTCAGGGTGAGCTGCTCAGATTCCGTTACTGCTATGGCAGTGCTCTGGCTGATCATATCTCCGTTAATGCTACGGCAGTGTGAAGTTGCCTAGTCTCGGTTACTGCCAAGGAAGTGTCCAGTTGCTTAGTCTCTGTTACTGCTACGGCAGTGCCCCTATTGCTCAGTCTCCGTTACTGCCACGGCAGCTCCTCAGTTGCTCTGTCTCCGTTAATGCTACGGTAGTATCCAGTTGCCTTGTGTAACTGAAGCTAAGAAGGGACCGCGTCGCCTTCCGCCGTCGTTCCCGGGTCTCTTCTTCTTGACGCCAGATAAGCGCCGTCAGATGCACCGGTTGAAGTATGGACGGTCACTGGAAACAGTCGCAGGATCGCTGGAAGCAATGAAGCATGGAAGAGTCCACGTCGCCGCCTGACAGTCCATAAAGTTAGGTCGCAGGAAACTGGCAGCAAGCGGTCGACAATTCAGGATACTTGGCGCAGATGGGTATCAGAGTGGACACTTTAGACCATAAGCAATACAAGACTCCAGGACTCCTTGTTCACTCCAAACATAACTCACTTTATTGGCAAAGACCACAGATATTTATACACAAATCTTACATTTCCTCTTATGGGGAAACCAGGTACAATAGGGCTTAATCCAATCATATCACAATAGACGAAAGGCCAACAGAAGATGGCAAACACAATAACTCAGACATGATTACATTTCAGATACAAAAGGGTTTGAAGAACAAAGACTTGGGGGTTTGAACTAATTACCACACGGCAGGGGGTCTGACTGCAGTTCACAATGGCTTAGTTAACACCCAGCAGGAGATCTTGCTACAGTACCCATAGTCACCGCCTTGAGGGACTGCAATACGCATTGGAATAATTAACCCCTCACTGCCTATTCCCTTGGAAGGAAGCCATCAGTCTACCACAGGGCAGTTGTGTGTAATTCACATACAGAGTATACAAAGTATTTTTAATGCATAACCAGGGAAAAATGTCCACAGTTTTTGGTTAAACAGTTTTAGGGCCAGACAAGGGCTTAAGTAACGGGTAGGATCCGTTACACCTTGTTTCAGTTACTGCTACGGCAGTCTCCAGTTACCTTGTCTCCGTTAATGCTAAGGCAGTATCCAGTTGCCTAGTCTCTGCTACTGCTACGGCAGCGCTCACGTGGTTCAGTCTCCATTACTGCTACAGCAGTGCTCAAGTTGCCTGGTCTCCGTTAATGCTACGGCAGTGTATAAGTCACTCAGTCTCCGTTTGTCACGGTTTGTTAAGACTCTCAGACGTAAGGTTTAGGTAAAAACATAACTTTATTGAAAAGTTAAAGGCAATCCCATAGGGTTTTCATACACATACAAACAATACATAGCAGATAATGACAATAGCAAATAGGTTCTACTGGCCTTGCCAATATACCGGGCAAAGCAACCCAGGCGAGTCTGGAACAAGAGGCTCTACCGGCCCAGCCAATATACCGGGCTGGGCAGCCTAACGGGATACCAGTGTAGTAGGCTCTACCGTCCTTGCCAATACCGGGTAAGGCAACCTTAAGATGTAATAGTATGCGGTTCTACCGGCCTTACCAATATACTGGGCAAGGCAGCCTGACGGAATACCAATAAGTAGGCTCTACCAGCCTTGCCAATACCGGGTAAGGCAACCTTAAGGTGGCAAAGTGAAAGGTTCTACCGGCCTTACCAATATACCGGGCAAGGCAGCCCAAAGGAAGGTGACAACCACAGTGACCTAATGACTGTCAGATGCTAATGGCAGTAAGATGGAATATAGAGGTTACCAGGTCAAGTGGTTTCACAGTAATCAGAAACTCTCATGCCCATATACTGTAGGAATCAATGCTGTTAGGACTGGACAGCGCACTCGGAACCATCAAGACTGCAAGTCAGGGAGTAAACCAGCGCCCTACGTTAGGAACATACAGGCAGAATGAGAGCCGCAAGGCTTAGTGGAGCAAACCAGCGTTCGCACGCTGGGACCAACAGACTGAATGTGAGCAGCAAGGCTAATGGAGCGAACCAGCATCCGCACGCTGGGACCAAGCAGACTGTAATGTGAGCCGTAAGGCTAATGGAGCAAACCAGCGTCTGCACGCTGGGACCAACAGACTGAATGTGAGCAGCAAGGCTAATGGAGCAAACCAGCGTCTGCACGCTGGGACCAAGCAGACTGTAAAGAGAGCCACAAGGCTAATGGAGCAAACCAACGTTCGCACGCTGGAACCAACAGGCTGAATGTGAGCCGCAAGGCTAGTGAAGCAAACCAGCGTCCGTACGATGGAAACCAACAGGAGGAAATGTCGCCGAAGCGAATGAAGAACAATGTCGCCACAGATGCAGGAACTGGAAGCAGGAGACAACAGGAACCAGCAGAGATCAACCGGATCAAGCACGGCCAAGAAGACTGGCAACAGGAGCATCAGCTACTGATGAGAACAACCGAACCGGGCTGGAACTGACAAAGCAGGCAGGAACTCAGGAACAGGTTGACTCAGGAATTCAGGAACTCAGCAACAGGCCCAATCAGCTACTGCAGTAAGGAGGAAGTGGATGCTGTCAAAGACACCACGAAAGGGCAACCAAAGGGTGCCCAGACTGAGTTTAAAAAGGCAATGTGAGGCGGCTGAAGGCAGACAGCCAATGGGAGCCCCCAACAGATGAATTGCAGCAATCATGGGCACCGTGATACCGTTACTGCTACGACAGTATTCACGTTGCCTAGTCTCCGTTACTGCTACGGCAGTGCTCAAGTTGCTCAGCCTCCGTTACTGCTAAGGCAGTTCACAATTGTATGGTATACATTTTCTTGGGCGTTACTCGTACTACAGCTCTCACCTCTATTTGAGCTCCTTAAAAGGCCTTACCACACATGGACCTGTCAATGTTCTCCGTCTGCTATTAACCCATGCAGTACCGTTATACTGGTACTCACTCAAGATCTGCCTGACCTGTGTCAGTATAATGATCTATGGACTCTTTACTTATACTGGACCTGTGTGGGCTTACCTCTGTATAACCTGTCTAGTGGCTGTACTATATTGAGTGTATCTTACAAGACCTGTGAAGGTTATTGTGATCTTAATTGTTCAATAAAACAGTGTTTTATCCAAACCTACTGTGTCTGTGTGTCGAACAAACCGTTACAGTATGAAAGGGCCATGACCTCAGACAGTAAAAGTGAAGGAAATGCACAAAACATCCATTGGAGGATGAACTTACATGAGCAGTGTTTGGACCAGTTGGCACTGGCCATACAAACTATCCTTGAGCACACTGCTCACCTCGATAAACCAGTTCAGAGTCGGGTGGTCCCCTCTGTTTTGAAACCAGAGACTCAATCTATGACGCATGGTGGAGTTCATGATAAATGCTAAACCCTGCACTAGGAACTTCAAGGAGTTTGTGCGTACCTTTTGGAGAGTATTTGAAATTCCAGGTAGAGCCGCCTCTGCTGCCAAATGACTCATGGAGATACAACAGGGCAATCGTACTGTGGGCGATTATGCCATTGAATTCCGTACATTGGCAGCAGAGGTAGGTTGGAACAACGAAGGGCTGGTGGCAGCTTTTGCTCAGGGACTTGCTGACCATATTAAGGATGAAACAGCAACTAGAGAAGAGCCTAGTGATTTGGACAAATATATTGATTTCGCTATATTAATCGATTCTCGCATCCGTGAGAGACTTATGGCTAAAGATCGCAAGCTGTGGGCCAGGAATGTTGGACAAAGCAGTCTTAATGTCCCACCCATGCCTCCAGAACGGACACACGACACCAGTGAACCAATGTAGCTTGGGTTCACAAAATTATCTAAGGAGGAACGGGCACACCGCTGGAGGCAGGGGTTATGTCTATACTGTGGCAAAGCTGGGCACCTGCTGTGTACCTGTCCTGTACGTCCGAGAAACTAACGCACCTAGTGTACCTTGGGGGGACAGGCCCTAGGTGGTGTTCAACAGTCCCTAGACCCTATTATGCAGAAACCCACGATCCAGGCGGCATTTTCCTGGGCAGAACACTCAGTGAGGTTTTGGCCCTGGTTGATTCCGGCGCAGCTGGATACTTTATGGACAGTTGATTTGCTGCGCTACATCAGATTCCGTTGGTCGAGAGGGAATCTCCCTTAGATATTGAGGCCATTGATGGCAGACCGTTTGTCACGGTTTTTTGATGAACACTCAGACCAGATTGGTAAGGTTAAAACTGACTTTATTGAAAATAAGGTCACACATGTAATAGGCCTTAGGCCTAACCAACAGTATAGCGGTATTGGCAAGTTTGAGTAAGTTCAGAACAATACAGTGGCATATAGTGAAAATCACAGGCTAGTAAGTTCTGACGGAACTGGAACAGGCAGCAGGTAACACAGTCAGACACTGACCACAGGACCTTGGCACCGGTGGTGCAAAAGTATGTGATGGGCACCACCCAGACGCCTGGGAGGAAGAGAACCCAGAGGAGCGAGGCAACACAGCTGGCACAGCTCAGATGCCTGAGCAACACTGAACCCAACGAGACTAGGCAACACTGACTCTGGCACGGAATGCCAGTGGAAAGGCTGGCACAGCTCAGATGCCTGAGCGATATTGAACGCAACGGAACTAGGCAACACTGACCATGGCACAGAATGCCAGTGGACTGGAACTCAAAGGCAGACCCTAGAACGCTAGGGGTGGATCATTACACTGTATGATACAGGTAGGCAACCAGTGTCCCCTCCACAATGGATGGTAATAGCGCAACGCTATTACCGCAAGCGCTTGAGCCCAAGCCTACTGCAGAACAGATGTAACACAATACACCTGAGGAACTAGGCAAGCAAGGGTCAATTGGGAAAGCCCAAGTATCTGCAACTCCCAAAGGGAGTGAGCCCTGCTGTAACGGTTTTATCAGACACTCAGACCAGAGGTAAAATATAAAACACAGTTTTACTGAGAAAAAAATGAGGAACACGGCCCCCGAAGGGCAGAAACAGGTGACACGTAACTGAAGGCAAATATGGTTGTATAGCAGACACAGTATGGATAAGGAGCAATACTGTACAATGCAATGGGAACAGAGAATAACAAGGGTTAAAGTCCAATGCAAGTAATCAGTCTCTGTTGTGGTGTGTTAAGACAATGCCCAGTAGATGACAAGAGCAGCCAGAGACTGAGGTACGAGGTGGAGAGCACCTAGTAGTGAGTCCAAGCAGTAGTCCTCAAAGGACTGGCAATATGCAAAACCAACCACTTGTGCTAGAGCTAAATGATACAAGAACCAAGAGCACTCTGCCGTGTGTAACGGGATTAACCACACTGCGTGAGCTGAATGGGACCAGAGCCAACGGCACCCTTCCGGTGCTGAACGGGTTAATGACACTGCAAGAGCTGAATGGGACCAGAGCCAGTAGCACCCCTTGGTACGTCAGCGGATACACACACTGCAAGAGCTGAATGGGACCAGAGCCAGTAGCACCCCTTGGTGTGTTAACGGATACACAACACTGTCAGAGCTGAGTAGGACCAGAGCCAGTAGCACCCTTCCGGTATGTAAATGGAGTGAGTGTATTGCAAGAGCTATCGGTATCACAGTTAACGGAAGCCACAACTGCTCTGCAAGTATAGCGGACAGGCTCAGTAATAAAGGCAACAAGCTCAGCAAGTGTTAACGGAGAGGCTCGGTATAGGAGGCAACAAGCTCAGCAAGTGTTAACGGATAGGCCCAATATCTGAGGCAACAAGCACTGCAAGTGTTAACGGACAGGCTCGGTAACGGAGGCAACAAGCTCAGCAAGTGTTAGTGGGAGGTCAGCATATACTGCTCAAGATAAACAGTTCACAATGTCGCCAAACGGCATAGACGAGGACTCGCTGGAACAGGATCACAGGAAACCGGTCACGAAGCAGGAACGTCAGCCAGGCCAGGTCATACACGGAGCAGGAGCGTCAGACAAGCCGGATCAATCACGGAGCAGGAACGTCAGCCAGGCCGGGTCATACACGGAGCAGGAGCATCAGACAAGCTGGATCAATCACGGAGCAGGAACGTCAGCCAGGCCGGGTCATACACGGAGCAGGAACCAGTAGAATAGTCAGACAAGCCAAATCGGTACACAGGAATGCAGGAACACAGCAACGGAAGCACTGGTACTGGAACACCACGAAAGGGCACCTGAGAGGTGCCAGAGGCCCGGTATAAGAAAGCCACACTGGACGGGTATAACCAAGCTCCACCAATAGGAACACACCACAGCAGAGAGTGACAGAAAATCTGCCACGGTTTGTTATGACTCTCAGACACAAGTTTTAGGTAAAAATCAATTTTATTGAAATAATAAAATAACGTAGGATGGCAAACACATGTATACAGATACATACAGAATATAACAAGTCAGAATGCAGACTCTACCGGTCCTGTCAGTATACCGGACAGGACAGTCTGAAGAAGCAGAATGTTAGGCTCTACCGGCCTTGCCAATACCGGGTAAGGCAACCTGCAGATGGAATAGCATAACGGTTCTACCGGCCTTACCAAATTAAAGGGCAAGGCAGCCTCAACAGATTCACAATGTAGGCTCTACCGGCCCTGCCAATACCGGGTAAGGCAACCTCAGATGGAATATGACAATAAGGTTCTACCGGCCTTACCAATACTGGGCAGGGCAGCCCAGAGATAATAGCAGCAGTCAGATGGTAATGGCAAATTGACAGGATCGTAAGCAACCCAGTGTACATACACTGAGACCAACAGGGATTGTAAAGTCGCAAGACTTTGGAGCAAACCAGCGTCCACACGCTGGGACCAACACAGGATTGTATAGCCGCTAGGCTTTGGAGCAAACCAGTGACCGCACACTGGTGTAACAAACGAGTTAGTATAGCCGCAAGGCTTCGGAGCAAACCAGCGTTCGCACGCTGTGACCAACACAGAACTGTATAGCCGATAGGCTTTGAAGCAAACCAGTGACCGCACACTGGTGTAACAAACAAGTAGTATAGCCGCAAGGCTTTGGAGCAAACCAGTGACCGCACACTGGTGTAACAAGTGTGTTTGTATAGCCGCAAGGCTTTGGAGCAAATCAGCGTCCGCACGCTGGGACCAACTCAGGATAGTATAGCCGATAGGCTTTGGAGCAAACCAGTGACCGCACACTGGTGTAACAAACAAGTAGTATAGTCACAAGGCTTTGGAGCAAACCAGCGTCCGCACGCTGGAACCAACACAGGACTGTATAGCTGATAGGCTTTGGAGCAAACCAGTGACCGCACACTGGTGTAACAAACAAGCAATATAGCCGCAAGGCTTTTGGAGCAAACCAGTGACCGCACACTGGTGTAACAAGTGTGTTCGCATAGCCGCAAGGCTTTGGAGCAAACCAGCGTCCGAACGCTGGGACCAACTCAGGAGAGTATAGCTGATAGGCTTTGGAGCAAACCAGTGACCGCACACTGGTGTAACAAACAAGTAGTATAGCCGCAAGGCTTTGGAGCAAACCAGTGACCGCACACTGGTGTAACAAGTGTGTTCGTATAGCCACAAGGCTTTGGAGCAAACCAGCGTCCGCACGCTGGGACCAACTCAGGATAGTATAGCCGATAGGCTTTGGAGCAAACCAGTGACCGCACACTGGTGTAACAAACAATGTCGCCGACGCGACCGAGCAAGAGGTCGCCAGGATACAGGAGACAGGCGATGCGATGACAGGAACCAGCAACGATCAGTCAGGTCAGGAAACAGCAGAGTTGAAGAACCGCAGGAACAGCAACACCAGAGACTAGGCCGGAACCAGGACTGGAACAACTCAGCAGGCAGGAAACACTGGAACAGTAGCAAACAGGTACTCAGGAACACATGAGATCAGGAACTCAGGAACACTGGAACAGAGGCCCAGCTATCACTGGCATAGTGATAGCAGGAAGGTCAGAAACAACACGAAAGGGCACCCTGGGTGCCCAATCCAGGTTTAAATAGGCAATGAAAGGCGGGCTATCTGCAGACAGCCAATAGCAGCCCCCTACTGGTGACAGACAAGGAACTGCAGCAATCACGGGCACCGTGATAGTACCCCCCCTTCAAAGACCCCCTCTCTAGAATAGGGTCTAGGTTTCTGTGGGTAATTGGCATGAAAGGCCCTAGTTAGCCTAGGTGCATGAAGGTCCGTACTATCCACCCATGATCGATCCTCAGGACCATACCCTTTCCAATGTACCAGATACTGTACCCCTCCTCTAAGCCTACGGGAATCAATAATGCTCTGAACCTCGTATTCCTCCTGGCCCTCGACCTCAACAGGTCCTGGCACCACAGGTGTGGTAGTATAGCGATTGCAAACCAGAGGCTTAAGAAGGGACACATGGAACACATTATGGATACGCATGGATGCAGGTAGGTCTAGTGCATAGGAGACAGGGTTAATTTTGCGAATAACTCTGTATGGACCAATAAACCGGGGAGCCAACTTATTAGACGGAACCTGCAGCTTGAGATTTCTGGAGGAAAGCCATACTCTATCCCCAACCTGAAAGGAAACCGCTGGAAGCCTTCTGCGATTAGCATGGCGCTGATGACGCTGAAATGACTGACCAAGTGCCCTCTGAACTTGTGCCCATGTGGAACGGAGTTGCTCGATATGTTCATCCAGAGCTGGAATCTGTTGCGTCTGAAATGAGTCTGGAAGCAAACAGGGCTGGAACCCATAATTAATCAGAAACGGAGAGCTCCCAGATGAAGAATTGACCACACAGTTCCTGGCGAACTCTGCCCAAGGCAACAAGTCGGACCAATTATCATGATGGTCAGTAACGAAACAACGGAGAAATTGTTCTAAGCCCTGATTAGCTCGTTCAGCGGCTCCATTGGTCTGGGGATGGTAGGCAGAGGAGAAGGACAGCTGTATGCCCATCTGTTGGCAAAATGCCCTCCAAAATCTAGACACAAACTGGCTCCCCCTGTCAGACACCAGTACCCTAGGCACTCCATGCAACCGGAATACTTCTCTGGCAAACACCATTGCCAATTCCTTCGCTGAAGGAAGACTACGGAGGGGCACGAAATGAGCCATTTTAGAAAACCTGTCCACCACCATGAATATAAAGGAGTACCCCTTGGACATAGGCAACTCTCCCATAAAATCAATGGAAACATGAGACCCGGGGCGTTCGCCATTAGGCACCGGTTGAAGCAAGCCCACAGGGAGATGTCTCGGGGTCTTAGCGTGGGCACAGGTGGCACAGGCATTCGTAAATTCGGCACAATCGTTTCTCATGGAGGGCCACCAAAATAACTGAGAAAGGGACCATAACAATTGGTCTCTACCAATATGTCCCGCAGCCTTAGAGGAATGGTATGTTTCAAGCAGCCTAGTACGAAATGGTTCAGCGACAAAACATTTGCCCACTGGAGTTTCATGGGGAGCGGACCCCTGAGAGGCCAGGATCTCTTCCCCTAAAGGAGAAGTGATACTCGTGCGTATAGTAGCCAGTATTCTATCAGGTTGGATGATGGGTGCTGGTGCTTCCACTCTGTCACTGTCGGCCTCAAATTGTCTTGACAGTGCATCAGCCCTGATATTCTTTGACCCTGGTAAGTATGATACAATGAAATTAAATCGAGACAGGAACAGTGCCCACCTGGCCTGACGAGAGGACAATCTCTTGGCCTCCGAGAGATAAGTCAGATTTTTATGATCTGTTAGGATTAATACGGGAGTCTTGGTACCTTCAAGCAAATGACGCCACTCTTTAAGAGCGAGGATAATGGCCAATAATTCTTTGTCACCTATCTCATAGTGGCCTTGAGTGACAGTCAACTTCTTAGAGAAACACCCACAAGGTCTGAGAGTACCACCTTTATCGTGTCGTTGCGAAAGTACTGCCCCAACCCCAATATCTGAGGCATCAACTTCTAACGTAAATGGAAGTAGAGGATTGGGGTGGGATAACACAGGAGCCGCAGCAAATGCCAGCTTCAAATTCTCAAAGGCATTCTCAGCAGATACCGGCCAACAAGAAGGATTAGCACCCTTGTGCGTAAGATTGGACAAAGGTTTAACAATGGAAGAAAAGTTCTTAATAAACCTCCTATAATAATTAGCGAAACCCAGGAAACGCTGTATGGCTTTAAGACCCTTGGGTTTTGGCCATTGTAAGACAGCTGACAACTTATCCTTGTCCATGGCAATGCCATCATTGCCAATTATGAACCCCAAGAATGGCACACTGGTTCTATGAAAGTCAAATTTTTCCAGTTTACAAAATAATTTGTTCTCACGGAGTCGTAGCAATACTGCGGATACATCTTTGATGTGCTGTGCCATATCTTGAGAGTAAATCAATATATCGTCCAGATAAACCACAACACATGTCTGTAACATATCTCTCAGAACATCGTTTATCAGTTCCTGGAAAACTGCGGGGGCATTACATAGCCCAAATGGCATAACTAGATACTCGTAGTGCCCAGCTCGAGTATTAAAGGCAGTTTTCCACTCATCACCTGCTCGAATGCGCACCAGATTGTAAGCGGCCCGTAGGTCCAATTTGGTAAAAATCGAAGCGCCCTTAAGCCTGTCAAAAAGCTCGGTGATGAGTGGTATAGGGTATGCGTTTTTTGCCATTAGTTTATTCAAGCCCCGGTAGTCAATGCATGGTCTTAATTCGCCATTTTTCTTTTTTACAAAAAAGAACCCAGCCCCAGCTGGAGAGGTAGATTTTCGTATGATCCCTCTAGCAAGGGCATCAGAAATGTAATCCTCCATAGCCTTATTTTCCTCACAAGATAATGGATAAGTGCGTCCTTTCGGAGGTACTGCCCCAGGCTGCAATTCGATGCAACAATCATAAGGTCTATGCTGAGGTAGCAAACTGGCCTCTCCTTTGCTAAAAACATCGCCAAACTGTTGGTACACATCCGGTATGGCCGAGGAGGTGCACAGGACCTTAACAGGCTGAATGACGCACTTGTCCATACAAAACTGGGACCAAGCAGCAATTTCACACTTTTTCCAATCAAATTGTGGGTTATGTAACTGTAACCACGGAAAGCCCAATATTACCGCATGGTGCGGAGAATGAATCAGTTGAAACTGCTGCTCTTCTCTGTGAAGTGCCCAAATAGTCATAGACAGTGGCATAGTTTCAAATATAATCTGAGGCGGTTCTAAGGGTCTGCCATCAATCGCTTCAATAGTCAAGGGATTTTCTCTTTCAATGCGTGGAATTCAGCAAAGGTATTATCCATAAAATACCCTGCTGCACCAGAGTCAACCAAGGCCAAAACCTCCACAGAGCGTTGTGCCCAAGATAATACCACCTGTATGGTGGGTTTCATTATGCCCGACACTGGGGACGATTGTACACCACCTAGGGCCTGTCCCCCAAGGTACCCTAGGTGTGTGCGTTTCCCGGACGTACCGGACAGGAATTTAGGAAATGCCCTTTTTTACCGCAGTATAAACACAACCCTTGTCTTCTGCGATAAAGTCTCTCAGCCTTGGTTAGTCTAGTGAAGCCTATTTGCATAGGTTCACTTGTCTCCCGTACAGGTTCACTAGACTTCAATGCCAGGGGAGGGATGGGTGGGCAAAACATGCCACTAGGCTCTTTATTCTTTGACCGTATCTTACGATCTCTGGCCATTGATCTCTCACGTATTCTGGAGTCAATTATCATAACATATTCAATGTAGTCATCTAGATCAATAGGTAGATCTTTAGCAGCGATTTCGTCCTTAATGTGGTCATTCAGGCCTTGAGAAAAAGCTGCCAATAATGCCTCGTTATTCCAACCTACCTCTGCTGCCAATGTGCGGAATTCAATGGCGTAGTCGCCTACTGTACGCCTGCCCTGATGTATCTCCATAAGACGTTTGGCAGCAGAGGTGGTTCTACCAGGAGGCTCAAACACTCTTCTAAAGGTTGCACAAATTTTCTAAAGTTCTTAGTACAAGGTTTAGCATTCTCCCACAAGGGGTTAGCCCAAGCCAAAGCTCTGCCAGTGAGCAAAGATATTGTAAACCCCACTTTACTACTATCATTGGGAAATGCGTGTGCCGTCAATTCCATAAAGATCTCGAGTTGGTTGATGAACCCTCTGCAGAGACTAGGGTCACCATCGTATCTTAGCGGCAAGGGTGCAGAAGCCGTTAACCCTTTAACAGTGCCCCCTAGGGGTCTGGTATCACTCTCCGGTGTCTGACTTGGCGAGACCACCGGGCTAGAGCTAGATTTGTCAGCAAGTACCGTGCGTTCAAGGATCGTTTGAATTGCAACTGCCAACTGATCCAAACGTTGCTCGTGCACATCCATCCTCCAATGGATATTCTGTGCATTACCTTCACCTTTGTTGTCTGAGGTCATGGCCCTTTCGTACTGTCACGGTTTGTTATGACTCTCAGACACAAGTTTTAGGTAAAAATCAATTTTATTGAAATAATATAAAATGATAACGTAGGATGGCAAACACATGTATACAGATACATACAGAATATAACAAGTCAGAATGCAGACTCTACCGGTCCTGTCAGTATACCGGACAGGACAGTCTGAAGAAGCAGAATGTTAGGCTCTACCGGCCTTGCCAATACCGGGTAAGGCAACCTGCAGATGGAATAGCATAACGGTTCTACCGGCCTTACCAAATTAAAGGGCAAGGCAGCCTCAACAGATTCACAATGTAGGCTCTACCGGCCCTGCCAATACCGGGTAAGGCAACCTCAGATGGAATATGACAATAAGGTTCTACCGGCCTTACCAATACCGGGCAGGGCAGCCCAGAGATAATAGCAGCAATTTGGTAATGGCAAATTGACAGGATCGTAAGCAACCCAGTGTACATACACTGAGACCAACAGGGATTGTAAAGTCGCAAGACTTTGGAGCAAACCAGCGTCCACACGCTGGGACCAACACAGGATTGTATAGCCGCTAGGCTTTGGAGCAAACCAGTGACCGCACACTGGTGTAACAAACGAGTTAGTATAGCCGCAAGGCTTCGGAGCAAACCAGCGTTCGCACACTGTGACCAACACAGAACTGTATAGCCGATAGGCTTTGAAGCAAACCAGTGACCGCACACTGGTGTAACAAACAAGTAGTATAGCCGCAAGGCTTTGGAGCAAACCAGTGACCGCACACTGGTGTAACAAGTGTGTTTGTATAGCCGCAAGGCTTTGGAGCAAACCAGCGTCCACACGCTGGGACCAACTCAGGATAGTATAGCCGATAGGCTTTGGAGCAAACCAGTGACCGCACACTGGTGTAACAAACAAGTAGTATAGCCACAAGGCTTTGGAGCAAACCAGCGTCCGCACGCTGGAACCAACACAGGACTGTATAGCCGATAGGCTTTGGAGCAAACCAGTGACCGCACACTGGTGTAACAAACAAGCAATATAGCTGCAAGGCTTTTGGAGCAAACCAGTGACCGCACACTGGTGTAACAAGTGTGTTCGTATAGCCGCAAGGCTTTGGAGCAAACCAGCGTCCGCACGCTGGGACCAACTCAGGAGAGTATAGCCGATAGGCTTTGGAGCAAACCAGTGACCGCACACTGGTGTAACAAACAAGTAGTATAGCCGCAAGGCTTTGGAGCAAACCAGTGACCGCACACTGGTGTAACAAGTGTGTTTGTATAGCCACAAGGCTTTGGAGCAAACCAGCGTCCACACGCTGGGACCAACTCAGGATAGTATAGCCGATAGGCTTTGGAGCAAACCAGTGACCGCACACTGGTGTAACAAACAAGTAGTATAGCCGCAAGGCTTTGGAGCAAACCAGCGTCCGCACGCTGGAACCAACACAGGACTGTATAGCCGATAGGCTTTGGAGCAAACCAGTGACCGCACACTGGCGTAACAAACAATGTCGCCGACGCGACCGAGCAAGAGGTCGCCAGGATACAGGAGACAGGCGATGCGATGACAGGAACCAGCAACGATCAGTCAGGTCAGGAAACAGCAGAGTTGAAGAACCACAGGAACAGCAACACCAGAGACTAGGCCGGAACCAGGACTGGAACAACTCAGCAGGCAGGAAACACTGGAACAGTAGCAAACAGGTACTCAGGAACACATGAGATCAGGAACTCAGGAACACTGGAACAGAGGCCCAGCTATCACTAGCATAGTGATAGCAGGAAGGTCAGAAACAACACGAAAGGGCACCCTTTGGTGCCCAATCCAGGTTTAAATAGGCAATGAAAGGCGGGCTATCTGCAGACAGCCAATAGCAGCCCCCTACTGGTGACAGACAAGGAACTGCAGCAATCACGGGCACCGTGATAAAATCACGGGAACCGTGATAGTACCCCCCTCTCAAAGACCCCCTCCCCTGGTAGAGGGTCTAGGTTTCTGGGGATATTTAGAGTGGAAATTGCGCAATAATCTCGGGGCATGAAGCTCCCCGTGGTTGACCCAAGAGCGTTCTTCAGGACCATAGCCTTTCCAGTGGACCAAATATTGCAACTTCCCTCTAAATCTCCTGGAATCAATAATGCTCTGCACTTCGTACTTCTCTTGGCCTTGAACATCCACCGGCCCAGGAACCACCAGGGTGGTAGCATAACTGTTGCAAACCAAGGGCTTTAACAGGGACACATGGAACACATTATGAATGCACATAGAGGCTGGGAGTCCCAGTGCGTACGAGACAGGGTTAACCTTGCGGATGACTTTAAATGGACCAATGAACCGGGGAGCCAACTTATTAGATGGTACTTGTAAGTTGAGATTCCTGGAGGAGAGCCATACCCTGTCCCCAACCTGGAAAGAGACCGCTGGGAGCCGTCTACGGTTGGCATGCCGCTGAAATGACTGGCTGAGGAACCTCTGAACCTGTGCCCAAGTGGAGCGGAGCTGCTCCATATGCTCGTCCAGAGCTGGAATCTGCTGCGACTGAAATGAGTCCGGGAGCAGGCATGGCTGAAACCCATAGTTAATAAGGAACGGAGAGCTCCCGGACTATGAATTAACTGCACAATTCCTGGCAAACTCTGCCCACGGCAACAGGTCGGACCAATTGTCATGATGATCGGTCACAAAGCAGCGCAGGAACTGTTCCAGTCCCTGATTGGCACGCTCAGCGGCCCCATTGGTCTGGGGATGGTAGGCAGAGGAAAAGGACAACTGGATGCCCATCTGGCTAAAGAATGCCCTCCAGAATCTAGACACGAACTGGCTCCCTCGTCCGACACCACCACTCTGGGAACCCTGTGCAAGCAGAATACCTCTCTAGTGAAAACCACAGCCAATTGCTGAGCCAACAGAAGACCAGAGAGGGGCACGAAATGAGCCATCTTAGAAAACCTGTCAACCACCATTAGGATAAAAGAGTACCCCTGGACACCGGCAACTCTCCCAGGAAATCAATAGATATATGGGACCATGAGCGTTCCCCATTAGGAACTGGTTGTAGTAAGCCCACTGGGAGGTGTCTGGGGATTTTGGCACAGGCACAGGTGGCACAGGCTGCCGTGTAAGCGGAACAATCGGCTCTAAGAGAAGGCCACCAAAAGACTTGAGACAGTGACCATATTAATTTAGCCTCTGAGAGATAAGTCAAATTTTTGTGATCAGTAAGGATTAACACCGGGGTTCTTGTGCCCTCCAATAGATGGCGCCATTCTTTCAATGCGAGGATAATGGCCAAGAGTTCTCTGTCGCCAATCTCATAATGGCTTTGGGCATTAGAGAGCTTCATAGAAAAGAACCCGCAAGGTCTCAGGGTACCACCACCAGCAGGGTGTTGGGAAAGTTCTGCCCCTACCCCAACTTCGGAGGCATCAACCTCCAATGTAAATGGCAGGGAGGGATTAGGGTGGGACAATACAGGAGTGGATGCAAAAGTGGAGTTTAAGGTCTCAAAAGCTTTTCCAGCTGCCTCAGACCATTGAGAGGGATTAGAGCCTTTATGCGTAAGGTCAGACAGGGGTTTAACAATTGTAGAGAAATTCTGGATACATTTTCTATAATAACTGGCAAAGCCCAAAAAGCGTTGGATAGCTTTTAACCCTTTAGGAAGTGGCCATTGTAGGACTGCTGCCAGTCTCTCTTGGTCCATGGCACTGCCATCTTTAGAAATTACAAACCCCAGGAAGGGTACTTGGGATCTGTGAAACTCACATTTTTCAAGTTTACAGAACAGTTTGTTCTTTCATAAACAAAGTAAAACCTCAGACACATCCTTAATGTGTTGGGTTAGATTAGCAGAGTGAATCAATATGTCATCGAGGTATACAACCACACAAGACTGAAGCATATCACGAAGGATGTCATTGATAAGCTCCTGGAATACGGCAGGAGCATTACATAACCCAAATGGCATCGGATACACAACACTGCCAGAGCTGAGTAGGACCAGAGCCAGTAGCACCCTTCCGGTGCATAATTGGAGTGAGTGTATTGCAAGAGCTATCGATATCAGTTAACGGAAGCCACAACTGCTCTGCAAGTATAGCGGACAGGCTCGGTAATAAAGGCAACCAGCACAGCAAGTGTTAACGGAGAGGCTCGGTATAGGAGGCAACAAGCTCAGCAAGTGTTAATGGATAGGCCCAATATCTGAGGCAACAAGCACTGCAAGTGTTAACAGACAGGCTTGGTAACGGAGGCAACAAGCTCAGCAAGTGTTATTGGAAGGTCAGCATATACTGCTCAAGATAAACAGTTCACAATGTCGCCAAGCGACATAGACGAGGACTCGCTGGAACAGGATCACAGGAAACCGGTCACGAAGCAGGAACGTCAGCCAGGCCGGGTCATACATGGAGCAGGAGCGTCAGACAAGCCGGATCAATCACGGAGCAGGAACGTCAGCCATTGCCGGGTCATACACGGAGCAGGAGCGTCAGACAAGCTGGATCAATCACGGAGCAGGAACGTCAGCCAGGCCAGGTCATACACGGAGCAGGAACCAGTAGAATAGTCAGACAAGCCAAATCGGTACACAGGAACTCAGGAACACAGCAACGGAAGCACTGGTACTGGAACACCACGAAAGGGCACCTGAGAGGTGCCAGAGGCCCGGTATAAGAAAGCCACACTGGGCGGGTATAACCAAGCTTCACCAACAGGAACACACCATAGCAGAGAGTGACAGAACCGTGATACCAGCGTAGTAGGTAGGTGGACACAGATCAGAGATCAGAGTAACTCAGTCAGTGCAGGACACTGTACCGGTACTTCGCGTGTGCACACCGCCAACAGCGGTAAAGAGTAGCCAAGCACGAATGCCAGCTGCCGGTCAACAAGAAATAGCACCACGCGGCGCAACAAACCAACTATCGATAATGCCACACGAACTCTAGCGAACATAATGGAGGCAAACAAGCGCCTGTACAGAATCACTGTCACTCTGCTAGACACTGATAGCACTGAAGCACCGAGACAGTCAGTACAGGTCAGTAACAGAAATGGGTTCTCAGCCAGACACAGTCAGCTACGGAACTGGGGTTCTCTGCCAGATACGATCAGCAACGGAAGCGGGTCCTCAGCCAGCTACGGTCAGTAACGGAAGCGGGTTCTCATCCAGATACGATCAGCAACAGAAGCGGGTCCTCAGCCAGATACGGTCAGCAACAGAAGCGGGTCCTCAGCCAGATACGGTTGGTAACGGGAATCAGAGAAGTACAGGAACATTGTCAGGCAGGCCAGGTCATACGCAAACAGCAACACGGAGCATAGATCAGGAACTAGTACACCACGAAAGGGGTTATAAAGGCAACAGCTGGGCGGCGACACGGAACTGACCAATCAGGTGGCAGAACAGGAAAGATAGGCAGTCAGAATGTCGCCGCCTGCCAGCAGGAGCACGGGCACCGTGATACCGTTAGAACCGGCTCAGATAACTATGGAAACTATTCCGCTGTCTATGACTACTGGGGCTCTCCACAATGAGAAACCGCGATTTCAGATTATTCATTCTCCTCATCATGCGGTCATTCTGGGGTTTCCATGGTTACATTTGCATAATCCCCAGTTTGATTGGCAGACTTGTGAGATCACGTCTTGGTCTGAGTATTGTATGGGGCATTGTGTGACTCAGCCAATTAAGTTCATGTGTACCTCTTCCTCCATGCCAGCCGAATATCACCAATTCAGTGACGTTTTCAGTAAGGGAGAGGCTAGCACTTTGCCCTAGCAAATTTTGCCTCCTGGTGCTGTGCCTCCTAGGGGTCGCACGTACCCGTTGTCGTGCGAGGAGAATTGGGCCATGGAGAAATATGTTGATGATGCCCTTAAAAGAGGGATTATTAGGAAGTCTACCTCGCCCGCAGGGGCTGGTTTCTTTTTTGTCAAAAAGAAGAATGGCAAGTTGAGACCTTGTATCGATTACCGGGGACTGAATAAACTAATGTCCAAAAGTGCCTATCCCATACCACTCATTACCAAACTATTTGACAGGTTAAAAGGTTCTTCTGTTTTCACTAAGTTGGACCTACGGGCTGCATATAACCTGATCAGAATAAGAGCTGGGGACGAGTGGAAAACAGCATTTAATACCAGATCGGGACATTATGAATACCTAGTCATGCCTTTTGGCCTTTGTAATGCACCCGCTGTTTTCCAAGAATTTATTAATGATATCTTCCATGATATACTACAGTCCTGCGTAGTAGTCTACCTAGATGATATACTCATACACTCGTCTACCCTGTCTCAACACATCAAGGATGTGTCTGAAGTCTTGCTCAGATTACGCAAAAATAAACTATTCTGTAAGACTGAAAAATGCGAGTTTCACAGGTCCATGGTGCCTTTTTTGGGCTTTGTGATTTCTAGAGATGGTATTGCTATGGATCAGGAGAAACTCGCAGCGGTATTACAATGGCCACGACCAAAAGGGTTAGAAGCAATCCAGGGCTTTCTTGGGTTTGCGAATTATTATAGGAAGTTTATTCAGAACTTTTCCACTATTGTTAAACCTCTGTCTGACCTCAAGCACAAGGGTGCCAACCCATCCCAATGGTCTGAGGCAGCTGATCATGCTTTTGAGACACTTAAGTCTGCTTTCGCATCTGCTCCTGTACTGTCCCACCCCAACCCTTCCCTTCGATTTACGTTGGAGGTTGATGCCTCAGAGAATGTCACAGCGCACGGTTGCCGGGAGTACTCTGAGACAGTGTGGGTTCTTCTCTAAAAAGCTGTCTAGTGCCCAGAGTCACTATGAAATTGGGGACAGAGAACTCCTGGCTATTATTCTCGTTCTGAAAGAATGCAGTCCCTTGCTTGACGGTACAAAAACTCCTGTATTAATTCTGACAGAACACACAAAAATCTGACATATCTCTCGGAAGCTAAGAGATTGACCGCACGTCAGGCCAGATGGGCCTTGTTTCTATCCCGTTTTAACTTTATTGTATCTTACTTGCCTGGCTCCACAAATGTTAGGGCTGATGCCCTGTCCAGGCAATTTGGGCCAGAGATAGATAAGGATGAGGTTCCCGTACCCATCATTCAGCCTGATCGCATCTTGGCTACCCTACGTACTAGCATCACTTAGCCCCTGGGGGAGGAAATTCTGGCTACCCAGGCTACGGCCAGGGCCAGATACCCCAGTAGGCAAGTGTTTTGTAGGTGAACCATTTCGTACCCGCTTGCTTGAAACCTACCATTCATCTAAGGCTGCTGGGCATATTGGGAGGGATCAATTTGGTCTCTTTCACAAATATTTTGGTGGCCTTCCCTACGGGCCAACTGCTCTGCATTCACTGCAGCCTGTACCACCTGTGCTCATGCCAAAACCCCTAGACACCTCCCAGTGGGCTTACTCCAACCAGTACCGAATGGTGAGCGACCTTGGTCTCACGTATCCATTGATTTCCTGGGAGAACTGCCAGTGTCCAGGGGTTACTCCTTCATCCTTATGGTGGTTGATAGATTCTCTAAAATGGCTCACTTCGTGACCTTTCCTGGCCTGCCTTGGCCCAGGAGCTGGCAGTTGTCTTCGCTAGAGAGGTGTTCTGGTTGCATGGGGTACCGAGAGTGCTAGTGTCAGACCGTGGGAGTCAATTTGTGTCCAGGTTTTGGAGAGCATTTTGTAACCAGATGGGCATTCAGCTGTCCTTTTCGTCTGCCTACCATCCCCAGACCAATGGAGCCGTTGAACGTGCCAATCAAGGATTGGAGCAATTCTTGCGCTGTTTTGTGTCCGATCATCACGATAATTGGGCAGACCTGTTGCCATGGGCAGAGTTCGCCAGGAACTGTGTGGTTAATTCATCGTCCGGGAGCTCCCCGTTTCTCATCAACTACGGGTTCCAGCCATGTTTGCTCCTGGACTCATTCCAGTCGCAGCATATTCCAGCTCTGGACGAGCATATCGAGCAACTCCGCTCCACTTGGGCACAGGTTCAGAGGGCCCTCAGTAATTCGTTCCAGCATCATCAGCGCCACCCTAACTGTAGGCGGCTGCCAGCGGTCTCCTTCCAGGTTGGGGACAGGGTATGGCTTTCCTCCAGAAACCTCAATTTGCAAGTTCCATGTAATAAGTTGGCTCCCAGGTTAATTGGTCCTTTCAAGGTGATCCGCAAAGTTAACCCTGTTTCATATGCCTTGGAGCTCCCAGCATCCATGTGCATTCACAATGTGTTCCATGTATCTCTGCTGAAACCTCTGGTATGCAACAGTTACACTACCACTCCTGCGGTCCCCGGTCCTGTGGAGGTTCAGGGTCAGGAGGAGTACGAAGTCCAAAGCATCATTGATTCACGCAGATTTAGAGGAAAATTGCAATATTTGGTCCATTCGAAGGGCTATGGCTCTGAGGAACGTTCCTGGGTTGATCAGAATGATCTTCATGCTCCTAGATTGCTGCGCAGTTTTCACTCCAAATATCCACAGAAACCAGGTCCCTCTTCTAGGAGAGGGGGTCTTTGAGAGGGGGGTACTATCACGGTGCCTGTGCTATTTGGTGACATTCTGTCAGTCTACACTCCTGCTTTACACCTATTGGCTTAACTGTGATTGTCCCGCCCAGTATTGTCCTTAAATACTGGGTTCTGGCACATTTCCGGTGCCCTTTCGTGGTGTTCCAGTACCAGCGCTTGTTCCTGATTATTGTGTGTTCCCAGTGTATCGACCCGGCCTGCCTGACTTCTCTGCATCTCGTTTCCTGCCTGTGCACCGACCCGGACCGCCTGACCATTCTGCTTCTCATCTCCTGTGTACCGACCCGGCTTGGCTGACGTTCCTGCTCCGTGTACTGACCTGGCTTGGCTGATGTTCCTGCTTCGTGTACTGACTTGGATTGGCTGAGGTTCCCGCTCCGTGTACCGACTTGGATTGTTCTACGTTCCTGTTCTGTGTGATTCCACCTGGTTGGGCTGTTGCCTCCTCTGTACTCCCTGACTGGTCTCCGGTTAAGGGTAGTGCTTCACTCTCGCTGTCTGTGGACAGCTGCACAGTTGGTCTCGATTGCCTCCGTGTCGCCCCGGCGACATTCCTATTGGCCTGCCTTACGAACCATCCCAGGTTGGGTGTCTCTCAGGGCGAGTTGCTCAGATTCCGTTACTGCTACGACAAAGCTCTGGCTGATCATATCTCCGTTAATGCCACGGCAGTGTGAAGTTGCCTAGTCTCCGTTACTGCCAAGGCAGTGTCCAGTTGCCTAGTCTCCGCTACTGCTACGGCGGTGCTCAAGTGGCTCAGTCTCAGTTACTGCTACGGCAGTGCTCCTATTGCTCAGTCTCCGCTACTGCCACGGCAGCTCCTCAGTTGCTCTGTCTCCGTTGCTGCTACGGCAGTATCCAGTTGCCTTGTCTCCGTTAATGCTACGGCAGTATCCAGTTGCCTAATCTCCGCTACTGCTACGGCAGTGCTCACGTGGTTCAGTCTCCGTTACTGTTACTGCAGTGCTCAAGTTGCCTGGTCTCCGTTACTGCTACGGTAGTGTCTAAGTCACTCAGTCTCCGTTACTGCTACAGCAGTATTCACGTTGCCTAGTTTCCGTTACTGCTACGGCAGTGCTCAAGTTGCTCAGCCTCCGTTACTGCTAAGACATTTCACAATTGTCTGGTATACATTTTCTTGGGCGTTAATCGTACTACAGCTCTCACCTCTATTTGAGCTCCTTAAAAGGCCTTACCACACATGGGCCTGTCAACGTTCTCCGTCTGCTATTAACCCATGCAGTACCGTTATACTGGGACTCACTCAAGATCTGCCTGACCTGTGTCAGTATAATGTTCTATGGACTCTTTACTTATACTGGACCTGTGTGGGCTTACCTCTGTATAACCTGTCTAGTGGCTGTACTATATTGAGTGTATATTACAGGACATGTGAGGGTTATTGTGATCTTAATTGTTTAATAAAACTGTTTTATCCAAACCTACTGTGTCTGTGTGTCGAACAAACTGTTACACCGTCTTTCAGTAGAGATCGCCGTATTCGCATTTACCAGAAGACAAATAGCACGAAAGGCCCACTCCCGAACAGCCTTGGCATCCAGTACAGACTTCTGAGACAGGGACTGATCCGCAAAATATAGAATTCGCATCAACGACCCAGCACGTCCAGGAGTTTATCCTGACTTGATTTAAGGCCTTTTTCAATGCCTTTGCACGGATCTCTCCCTGTGTGAGACATAAACAGCAAAACATTCGGGTCAAATTCAGGCGTAAATGCCACTTTATCTGGAAGGAGCAGACGAGGAGACTCCGCCCGCAGTCGACTACGAACGTTCCGATCCAGAGGTTTTAGGATTCAAAGATGAACAAACTTTGCTAAGTGTTCCAGCAGGCTCCATTCTGAGGAGCGAGGATGATGAATCGCCCTGGGATCAAATAGAAGATTACCCTGCGTATCATATAACTCTTCCTCCCCCACAGGACCAGATGAGACATTAGGATCAGTCAGTCCTCAGCGGATTCCATTGATTCCTTAACACAGGCAGACTCCACCTGATGTGAATCCATCCAATCCAGCTCATTCTCCGAAGCGAAGCTCCCCGCCTGCCATTCGTCCATCACTTTCAAAGGGGGAGGAGAAGAGAAATCCTCTTCATCAGAAGAAAATATGCCAGAGTGCAGTACCTCCATCTCAACTCCAACTCTAGATCGTTTAAGCGGTGCCTTGCAGCTCGACTAGTACCAGAGGAAGCGCCCTTCCAATGCCATTTGGGGGTTGAAGCACCATCAATCCGGAGATCCTCAGGCGAAAGTTGCTCCACAACCTCCATTAACTCTGACCGAGAAGCAGAAGAATCCAGTGTTCATGGATTGAGGACTCTAGCCAACGCCTTCTCCACGGATGTCACATCTGCGGCATTAATCATGGCCTGAAAATCAGGGGAATGTTGAGGAGAATCACCCATGCTGTCAGTAGGAATAGCAATAGAGCAGAAATCACACCACCACCTGCAAAGGAGAAAAACACCCTTCAAACAGAGTAGCATAAATGCGGTGTAGGGCAAGCCAGCCACTAACACAACTGGGGCTCACCCAGCATGGGGTACATGAAAAACAGACCCCCCAAAGGAAGTAAAATGACTTGGCGTCAAAACTAACCCGCCCCCGGGTGGGAGGCTGGTGGTACAATTGTGAGTAGTATAACTATGCTTATTAATTAGATATATATATCATTTTTTTTAATTGTTGCTTCCCCTTTAAGAGAACCAAAACCCCAGCCAGTGATGGGCAGGAAACCTCACATGACAGGACAAATGAAAAAAGGGGGCTCACCCCACCAATATATTATTAATATATAGCAATATATTTTTATTAATAGGAGGGCTCACCCCCACAGCATAGGCCAACAGGAATGGGGCCTACTAAAGTAGCGTGTGACAATGCACACAGTGTCCGAATCAGGACTGACTGCACCAAGACCAAAAAACGGGGGCTCACCCCCATAAGTGGAGCAAACAATACTGGGAAAGATAACCCCCCAAGATCCCCCCCACCCCACCAGAGACCTCAACAAAACTGTCCGCTGTCGATCCCGCCTCTCACGAGAAAAAAGGCGGCCACCGTGCAATGGAACCAACGGGACCAACGCCCGCGGACCCACAGACAAGATGTTAAAAATCCAACCAGGCCCCACTGGACACCCTACCACTCCGCACCAGCCAAATAGAGAAATACAAAACGCCGGAGAGCGACGGCGCCGCAGTGAGCTCAAACAGACCCGTATCGCAATGCCACCACTCCCCTGGTAACGGAGAGGTAGCGAATCAATAACTCAAAGATAAGCAAACACTAGGAAATAAACAGATAAGGGCAAATGAAAACAACAAAACTACATGAAAGTTAGGACAGTATATAGAACCTAATCTAAGGGCACAGTAATACCTAACAACACTAGCCCCAGATACATCCCACAAGAAACACAGCATTAGCAAGTGTAAAATAAGTATGAAAAAAACCCAATGAAAACATGCAGTACAATGCATAAGTAGCAAGAGAAAAACCATACGCTGACCTGTTCTTCTTGGAGCAGCAAAGAAAGAGGCGGGGTTTGGTGCGACTGAACCTTATATCACCTCGTCCTTATGTGCTGATTGGTCTGTTGTTTTTTCTTGGTCTGTGCTGCTATGGATTTTATAGGTAAAGAAAGTAATGCAAAATATGAAGCATCCTGTCATGTGGTAACATTTTTATTTCTCCTGACAAAATCCCTGGCCTCTTGTTTCTGATGATTAGACAAAGTATCTGATATATTCACTTCTGGGTCACTGATTGCAAGTTCTGGGGTTTCAAAGCAGCTGATACTTCCCTGTCTTTCCAGGGTTTTCACAGGTTCATATAATGATATATCTGCTCAGGTTTTCTCTTTCCTGGCTGTCTTACTTTATAATTAACATCACCCACTTTCTCTGTTATTTAATTTGGGCCATGCCAAGTTGCAAGGAATTTGTTCTCATCTATAGGAACTGGTACCAATACTCTGTCCCCTGGTTGGAACATTCTGATCCTAGAGTTATGGTTGTAGCTATTTTTCTGAGCTTCCTGGGACTTCTGCATAATCTGCCTAACTAAGGGAATGAGAGCAGCCATACGATCCTGCATCTGACCTGTATGCTCAGTTACACAGCGGTGAAGGGTAGACTAGCAACCAGGTCTCTTTAGCTGTATCCTGTAATCCCTGGGGATATCATCCATACAATAATTCAAAAGGGAAAAACTCAGTGTAGGCTTGGGGAACTTCTCTAATGGAGAACATTAGGTAAGGCAGCAAAAAGTCCCAATTTTTCCCATCTGCATCAATCACCTTCTATAACATGCTCTTAAAGGGATAGTAATGTTTCATGATAAAAGCAGCTCTAATTAATCATCTGTCACGGTTTGTTTTGACTCTCAGACACAGAGTAAGATAAAAATCAAACTTTATTGAAAAGTTTAATAAGAGCCCTCACGGGTCCTGAACATACATATAAACGACATGCACAAAATAGGTTCAAACAGTAGCTTTTACAAAGATACAATATGGTAGACTCTACCGGCCCTGCCAATATACCAGGCAAGGCAGCCTATGGTATGGCACAACAATATGAATAAGGCTCTACCGGCCTTGCCAATATACCGGGCAAGGCAGCCTGGAGGATGGCACGACAATCTGAATGAGGCCCTACCGGCCTTGCCAATATACCGGGCAAGGCAGCCTAAATGTGACTGATGGACAGCTCCACTAGTGCTGTAAGATTGGAAGCATCAGCATAAGATGGTACAGTGGAGCAAACCAGTATCATGTATAGGAAAACCAGGGAGGCCCTACCGTTGCTGTAAATGGAGGCAGCTAGCAACCGGTGAAATGGAGTAAACCAGTACCGCTTACTCGACAACAGGAATGCCCAACCAGTGCTGTAATCTAGACAGCTAGCAACCGGTGATATGGAGTAAACCAGTACCGCATACTGGACAACATGAACGCCATACCGGTGCAATAATGGAGGCAGCAGCAACCGGTGATATGGAGTAAACCAGTACCACGTACTGGACAACAGGAACGCCCTACCAGTGCTTGTAATGATGGCAGCTAGCAACCTGTGATATGGAGTAAACCAGTACCACGTACTGGACAACACGGAAGCCCTACTGGTGCTGCAATGGAGGCAGCTAGCAACTGGTGATATGGAGTAAACCAGTACCGCATACTGGACAATACGGAAGCCCTACCAGTGCTTGTAAAGATGGCAGCTAGCAACGGGTGATATGGAGTAAATCAGTACCGCTTACTGGACAACAGGAAAGCTCTACCGGTGCAATAATGGAGGCAGCAGCAACAGGTGATATGGAGTAAACCAGTACCGCGTACTGGACAACAGGAATGCCCTACCGGTGCAGTAATGGAAGCAGCTAGCAACGGGTGATATGGAGTAAACCAGTACCGCATACTGGACAACACGGACGCCCTACCGGTGCTTGTAATGATGGCAACTAGCGACCGGTGTTATGGAGTAAACCACTAGTCAGAATGTCGCCCAGGCGACCAGAGTGAAATGGAAGATGCCAGTCAGGATCCAGGAACAGGAACGACAGTCAGACCAGGACAGGATACTGGAACAGATGTGACAGCCAACCCCGGTCAGGAACGGGAGCAGGAACAACAGCTACACCGAATCAGGAACGGAAGCAGGAATGTCAGCCAAACCGGATCAGGAACGGAAGCAGGAACCACGCAGGAGTGGATCTGGCATCTGGGTGAGACACTGACACTGGTATACGGTAGCTAAACAGGCCCAGAGGTACAGGTACAAAGACAGGTGACTACTGACATAGAGACACCACGAAAGGGCAACCAAAGCGTGCCTCAGCCCAGTCTATATAGGCAATATTGGGCGGGCAATAGACAGGCGGCCAATGGAGAGTTCACAAACTGACTGATATCAAAAGCCAGCAATCACGGGCACTGTGATATCATCATAGTATTTGGACTTTGGAGAGTGTTATTTCAATTCTGTCAGAGTTGTAGTTCAAGAGTAATTCAATCACAATGTATCCCCCTCCCGCCCCTTTTTACTGATGTAACACTACTCAGCCAGAGCAGAAGGGAGGTGCCCAGGTAGATTGCAGAGAGGGACAATCTTCAATTAAGATAATGGAAAAACCTGGAAAACCTGTCAAGGTGGGCAGGGCTTTCATTGTTTTCATGGGAAGAAGAATGTCCCCTGCTGTTACCTGTCTGGTCTATGGACTTCATTCCACATCTGAGAAGAGATGGTTTACACTAGGTAAAAGGGGCAGGAGGGGGAAACTTTGCTTGTGAATATCTCTCAAATCATAAAGGTTTGAGAGATAAGACTTATATCGTTCTTCATGTTTTTTTAATGCCTACAAAGTAAAATAAAGATAAAATGAAGTATTACTATCCCTTTAAAGGTTTTATTGAACCTTACCACTAATCCTTCAGTCTGGGGATGATACATTTCGGTCTTAAGATGCTTTATATGGAGGAAGTAAAAAGCAAAAAACAAACCTGCACTCCTCCATACCAGTGTGTAAATGTGTGCTCTTATTTAGGCATATATAATAACTGTGTTGATAAACATGAGGATTTAGTCCATGATCTGGCCAAATAATATTAAGCTTGCAAACCCCATCAAGGTACCTCAAGATCTGGCAAGTACCTACTCTAATGCACCTTTAAATCCCTATCTAAATATTAAAAATATGAGGCTCAGATAAGATGTTATAAGGAAACACGTAGCTAAGCTGTTGATGGCTTGAATTAACAATACTTAAATGACAGTGTGTGCAATTCAAAAAAAGAGGACAAACAACTATTCTAAAAGGTGTAAAAAAGGGGACTTTCCTGATATAAAACTTCTTTGGCCTACAGGAAGTGGATACTGGCAATAGAGGATTGTGGGTGCTTCAATCTTATTTATAAACCAGAGTTTACCACCTGCACAGGCTACATGAGGAATATCTATTTTTTTCTTAAAGGTCATTAAAGGCATGTTTTTTTGCCCTGCATTTTGCTTGTACACACCTTGTCTATTTGTAATTGCTACTCCTCATGTGGCCTGTGGGGGTGGTAAACTCTGGTTTATAAATAGGATTGAAGAACCGACAATCCAATGTTGCCAGTATCCACCAGTATATACTGGTGACCTCTAGCAGACTTTACCAGTGGACCTTCTAGATCCATAGTGAGCTTTTCAAATGGTACTTCAATTATAGGTAGAGGCAAGAATGGGCTACGGAAAGCCCTGAAAGGGGCTCTGAGCTGTCACTCTGGGCATGAGGAGCAGAAATCTGTTATTGCAGCAAACACCCTAGTCCAGTGAAACTTTCTAAGGACCCTCTCTCTATTTTTTTCAAATTCTAGGTGTCCTCCCAGTATGTGTCCATGTGTAAGATGCAGCACTGTTACACTGTTTCAGGAAAATATGGGTAATCAGTAGTTGCTTAAAGGGATAGTAATACTTCGTTTTAACTTTATTTTATTTTGTAGGCATTAAAAAAACATGAAGAATGATTTAAGTCTTATGTCTCAAACCTTTATGGTTTAAGAGATATTCACAAGCAAAGTTTCCCCTCCCGCCCCTTTTACCTAGTGTAAGCTATTTCTTCTCAGATGTGGAATGCAGTCCATAGACCAAACAGATAACAGAAGAGGACACTCTTATTCCTATGAAAACAATGAAATCCCTGTCCCCCTTGACAAGCTTTTCAGTTTTTTCCCTTATCTTAATTGAAGATTGTCCTTCTCTGCAATCTACCTGGGCACCTCCCTTCTGCTCTGGCTGAGCAGTGTTACATCAGTAAAAGGGGCAGGAGGGGGACACTTTGTCATTGAATTACTCTTGAACTACAACTCTGATAGAATTGAAATAACACTCTCCAAAGTCCAAATACTATGAGGATTAATTAGAGCTGCTTTTATTATGAAACATTACTGTCCCTTTAACCTCCAATTTCTTACTTTCAACCTGATATATCAGGTCATTATTTGACTCCAAGTAAGAGTAAGATGACGCATTTTTCTGGTTGAATAGCGACACCATTTAAGACCTAGACATTATTCCTATCTGCAGCTAAGGTTGAATCCTTCCATTGGGCACTCCTAAAATTATCAGGACTGACCTCTAAATCCAATAAGTTTCCAACCTTCCTGGTATTGCTACCAGTCATTATTTTGAACTGGGTTGTGCCCCACTAACGCTGGTCACACATAGTTCCAGTAATCACATATAATTTCCATTTTCTGTGCCCATACTCCCAGAATCAAGCATTGCTTTTGAACATTTTCCCATTCACACTCACATAGCACAAATGGGAGTTATTATGATATTCATTAGTAGCAAAACTAATACATTTAAACAGAAATTATTAAGGTCCCACATTTTCACCCACATTGAATTCCAGTAGTTCATCTTCAAGGGGACAGTCCCTGGCTAGATGGACAAACTCTTTACATCTGAAACATTTTACAACATAGTTTGACTCCCAGTTAGTTCCTTTTACAGATCTGTTATGGACCCTGGCTCCTGTGCCAATGCAATACACATGCTGCTCTTCAGCTCACCTTGAACCATCTTACCAGGTCTTGCAGGAACCTGAGGCTTTCGATTAAAGGTTTGTTCAGATGAAATGAGCTGTAGGATCTCTCCTGCAGCCACGTGTCCCTTCATCACGGCAATCAATTGATCTGCTGTATGGGGTCACTTTGAATAACGCACTGATGCAGGGCAGGAGGTAAGCCCCTCAGAAAACTGTAAATTACCAAGAGTTCCACAGTGTGGCTAGCCAAGTTGACCTCGAAGACACTTTTGGATAAGGTATATGATATCAAACATTTTGGAAAGTGTATCTTTGTCTGAGGAATGGGACCATGAATGGAACCTTTGGGCACATACTGCAGAGACCACTCCAAGAAGTACAAGGATTTCATCATTTAACTTTTTGTAGTTGCTGGCTTGCACTGGCTTTAGGTCTTAATAAGCCTTTTCAGGTTCTCTAATAAGGAACGGTGTGTCACGGGGAGACTTGTGAAATAATGACACTGACAAGTACAGTTACAATAAAATTAAGAGTTTATTAAAAGATAAGTAGAAGAAAGCAAAGTACCTCTCCACTCCTCATGAGACCAGGTATGGGGACAGTGCAATGGCACTTCCCCAACCCTTCACTAGGCAGGTGAGAATATAGTACAATATACAATACCCCAGAACACTGGAGTAGACCCAACAGACAAAGGAGAGATAGCACTTCTCTCCACCCTTCACGAGGCCACGTATAAGGACAATGCAAAGACACTTCCCCAACCCTTCACTAGATAGGTGTGAAGACAGTACCACATACAATACCCCAGAATGCTGGAGCACATACAAAGGAACGAGAGGACTTCTCCAACCCTCATGAGACCAGGTATGAGGACAATGCGCCGCACTTCCTCAACCCTTCAATAAGGCAGGTGTGAAGACAGTACCACAACAATACCCTAGAAACGCTAGAGTAACACCACAGGAAATAGGAATGAGATTCCCCAGAACGCTAGGGACTGTCAAGCAATGCAAAATGCCCTAGAACGCTAGGGTATGCCAGGCAAAGGTGATATGCCCTAAAACGCTAGGGTAAACCGAGCAGCAGAGGTGACAAACCCTAGAATGCTAGGGGAGACAACAGTATACCCAGACCATAGGCCGCAAAGGTAACTGACACGAACTAGCCGATACTGAGCACTGCCAGAAGTATAGCAAGCACGGTGGCATCAGTAGGCCCCAGGTAGGCCAAGGATGGTAAAGTCAGCTGGAGCTGGGTCAGCCGGAGCTGGAAGTCAACCAAAGCCAGGAGCACAATGGAGCAAGTAGTCAACCAAAGCCGGATGGGGTACGGAACAGGTAGACAGATGAGGCCAGGAGACAAAGCCGGAATGGGTAGTCAGACGGAGTCGGGAGTCTAGCCGGATCGGACAGTCAGATAAAGCCAGGAGTCAAGCCAGATCAGGTAGTCAGACGGAACCAGGAGTCATACACAGGAATCGGCAAATGGAACAACAAAGGTACAGAGCTCAGGTACACCACGAAAGGGCATGGGTGTATAGTAAGCCTGAGGCCTTTAAGTCCTAGCATGTGGACGGAGATCAATCATCAATTACCAGTGGCCTATAAGAATAGCTATTTGCACAGAGCGACAACCAGGAAGTGAACAAAGTCACCTGTACAGCAGAGCACCACTGTAGGCAATCACAGGCACCGTGATTCGGTGCCAGTATACTCTCCCACTCAGATGCTGGTCATCCCTTTCATTCTGATGTGTGCTCAAACACCAGAAGGTACACCTAAATATCATCTGCTGTGGGCATAATTTGTAGGTAGTCATTTGCCTGAATCACCTTGGGTCCCAGTTCAGCCTCTCAGACATGGCTTGGATCTTCTGCTGTAATGCATGTGTGGCCTTTTGCTGTTCCTCTCCGGTCAGTCTAAAAGCTGCAGCTTGTGCCATGGCAATCTGCTGCAAAAAGATCTTTCTGTGCTTTGGCCAGAATCATTGCATTCTCTGCTTGGGCCAGCACCAGTGGCTGCAGGTCTGCACTGTTCTCAGCAGCCTTCCTGTTAGCCTCCTGCTGCACTGTGGTGGACTGGATCAAGGCTTTGATAAAATCCTGCATAGTAAAGTTGAAGTAAGTCTTTCACCCTCAAATGTATAATGTCGTTGCCCACATTCCCTACCATATGTAACAAACTGGCCCTTTAAGATATGCAGGTGTTTGTTTGGGCTCACTCATAGCTACAATCTTCTAGGGTAGCTCAAGCACAGGCAACATTCAGTGATAGATTCAAGTGATTTTATAGATTCAAAGCAGCAGCAGGAAAACAAAATAAACAAAACATTTGGTCTTTCTGAGCACTAATTAAACACAGAAATTTCCTAACTGCAGTTGGGTGGTTTTGCCACTTACCAACTAAACAAAATAAATATTTCTTAGCAAAGCATCTGGCACATTTCCTCAGGCACGTGGTAAAAACCCCATTTGATGAGCATAATTTCCAAATATTATCTATATAGTGCATTTGATCTGCATGTATAGATTTATTGTAATATATATATTATTTCTCATATTCACTTCAAAAATAACAAACCACATACTTCTAGCATTTTATGGTATATATGACTACCAAAAGTTTAGAAGAAAAAGGTTTCTGTGCAATTTTTTTTATTTTACAAAATAATTATTGTTCTTACAAAATATTAACAATGTAAATCAACAAATCAGAACAAAAAATGTCAGCAACACACAGGATACTTTTCAACAGAGTTAATCAAATATGTAAAGCTAACTGCTTTTAGACTATAAATCAAATAAATCTCTGTATATGCGTATATGAGACATTAGGTCTAGTAAGTACAGCTGAAGGTTCATATGTCACATTGCCTACCACTGTTGTAGAATACAGGACTCTGTGTGCACTCCTCATGACAAAAATCAATTTGGACATTGACTGCCAGTTATATTAGAGCATGGGCCACATGTTGTCATGTGACTCTGCCCACGTAACCACAGAAGAGGCGAGGGGAAGTACTCCATGTTGCTCATCTCTACAGAGTCCTTGAATGGCAGAAGAAAATGTGGTCAGTCTAGATAGAACACTGGTATGTAGCCTGTGGACAGGAACTCCAGTGCCTGTTTCCAACACCATGCATGACCAGCCAATCAAGGAGGAGAGTATTGTCATGATCCTCTGTGATTTGCTGGTTGTTGTATGATACGGTGGAGGAAAATGGCGGCACTGTGGCATGTTATGCAAATGAAATGAGCTCATCTGGGAGTGGAAACAAATCAGGCAGGGGAAGCAGGGTGGCTCCAGATACCATCTCTGAGTAACAGTGAGCAAACTCTTAACACTTTTAGTGCCAGAGAGATATCCAACACATTGCAATGCAATGCGTTGGATACCTCTCTGGCAATCAAAGGGTTAAGGGCTAGATTTAAAGGCAGCCGTTAAACCATCCGCTAAGTAAAAAAGGCACGTCGGCCGCAAAGAACACATGGTTTACGGCAGATTCAAAGGTAAGCGTTCAAGAATAGCTATCGGGCGTAGGCACTACAAAAACATGTTAAACAAAAACCAGCGTCGCACCTGATTTTGCATCACCGTGCATCCCAAACACCCGTTAAAACACAACTTAACTCAAAATGTTACATTACGGCTGCCGTTGTCTAGCAACCCTGATAGATGCACAAACAAAATTCAAACCTACAGCCAATCCCAAGGCCCCAAAGTATCAAAAATGTTCAAATACACCTATATATACCTCAAAATAACGGTTACACCCTGTCTGTGTTTCGAGTTTCAGCAAGCTAGAGCACAGGACCCAGGAGTGGAGGATAGCATTTAGAGAGAGAGAGAGAGATAGAGAGAGAAGCATACAGAGGAGTAAGGTAGAAGGATTTTGGAGAGGAGAGAGTTACATTTAAATAGACACATAGCACACTTTTGCACATAGCACATACATCCATACAAACACATACACATACATACACATAGTCTTTTTTTTTTCATCACACCTTACACATTTTAAACTTTATTTTTACAGTGTGAATCCGTGAGTGAAAGTGTGTGACAGAGAGTGAGTGGGATCGAGTGTGTCTGTGAGGGCGTGTGAGAGTGCCTGGGTGTGACTGGGTGAATGATGGCCAGGAGAGGAGGACAGGAGAGAGGGATGGGGAGACTAGTGGAGGAGGAGGAGGAAGGTCAGGAGGGGATCCCTCAGCAGAGCAGGGGTGGGAGAGGGAGATACGCAGGGCGGAGGGGGACCAGGCCCACAAGAACAGGCACACAAAGAAGAAGAGGGACAGATCCTGCAGTGGGACGAGGGGTAGTGCCTGGGGACCACCACACACAGGCAGGGGCAGAGCAGGCAGGACACTCCGGGTCTGACTCCTCGCATGCCGGAGCTGAGGGGGACAGGCTCAGGGATCCCCGATATACCGAGGAAGAAAACACGGCCCTCGTGGAGGCTGTGCTGGAGAGGGAGAGTGTCCTCTTCCCGGGGGACAGACTCCCTGGCCTGTCTGCGAGGAGGAGAGCTGCCTGGAGTCAAATCTGCAGCAGAGTTAATGCGGTGGCCACCTGCAGACGGGATGTGGACTCAATAAAGAAGAGATGGGGCGACTGCAAAAGGCAGGTGAAGAGGAAGATGGGGGATGCCGCCCTGCACGCCAGAGCCACCGGAGGTGGGCCACCTGTCCCCATCACCTTCAGCGCATGGGAGGAGAGGCTGCGGCAGACACTGTCGTCTACCCTCATTGAGGGGGTCCCTGGAGGATCAGACACTGGGGAGGAGAGGAGCCTCCACACCACCAGTAAGTGCATCACCCCAAAACCACACACCACCCCAAACCACACACCCATCACAAACAAGCACTCACATCCCAACATCTGCTCTTCATTCAACCACACAATTGCACCAACACAGCACCCTGAGGGTTTAAACAGGGATCAAGACAAGGACAAATGTCAATGTTCAACAAGGCCAAAACCTGTCCAACTCCCTGGTTAACCCTCATGTTGCTGTGCTCATCACACACAATACACACAAACCATGCTCAGTAAAGTGTTGTATGTCAAACATCACAACTGTTGTCACACAGTGTTACCCATGTTCACACAGGGAATCCAGCACATAACCCCATGAGTGCCAGAGGGATCATCAATGCATCGATCAACAATGCTTTGGCAACCCCTCTGGTACTCAAAGGGTTAACCATACAACAAACACATGTCGATAGGTTAACAATTACATGACACATAGGGGACATTCACTAAGCGGTGAAAAAGAGCTGATGTAGTGAATTTGACACTTGCATACCCTCACTTTACCAATTACAATGTTAGTCTATGGAGAACATCCAATAACAGTATTCAAGCTGCACAGGCCCCATTGTGTGGACTCCATAGAAAACATTGCAGATGGTGAAATGAGGTCAGCGGAGAAGTCACCATCATAATCAGTTCATCAGGTCCACTTAACCGCTTACTGAATCACCAACAGGATGGATCAGGTCACAAATCACAGTGCCACTGAGAATAAATGCTTGTATGTGCAACACACAGGCCAAAAACAATCACACATAAGTAAAGGTGAAAAAGTTGGCCTTGGTGTTGTGTATGCAATCATTTACTCTAACTTCAATTTACATAGCTCACATTTGATTCACATATAGATCCTCAGGAGTGCTGATGCCATGGATGGATGGTACACCAGACATTATTTGCAGGATACATATGGGAACCAAATATGAACCACTGAGGTTTGGTCAATAACAGGCCAGGGATTATGGATATCTATGATCGGGTCTGGCTGCCTCACACAGAAGGATGGATGGGCTGATCCAGTAAAAAAAAGGCCTCAATCAATGATATCCTTCAATACTGGCTTGATTGTTGCCCCTCAGGATTCAACTTGAACAGACCTCATGGACAGAATCCTGTAATGTACATCAATCCCTGATTGCCACGGTGGTATCCCATGCATCACAATGCTATGCATAGGATACCATCATGACAACCAGAGAGGGACATGTCTAATCTGACAAAATCCAGCACTGTACGGGATGAACTGATAACATAGGGATGAATACTACTTGAATCACACTGCAGATCTATTCAAAAAAGATATGTACAGAAAGAAAAACAACCAGATTTGTACGTGGATATGTCCCTTTCAAATGGGTACAAATAGGTCCCAACAAGATGTAAACCCAGAGTTCGGTTCAGTACGTGTGATTGTCCAACTGCCCATATATGTGCACCCTCAACAAAATAACTCATATTGATATCATCATCAGAGTACATATACCCAGTATATTACACCTACTTTGATGGGTATCACTTGTATCTATGAAAGTTCATTTGTGATGGCTGTACATATATAGGCAGTTAGACAATCACATGTTCTGAACAGATCTCTGGGTTCATATCTATCAAGGATATGTTTGTACCCGTATGAAAGGTACATATACACACATATCAGACCATATTCCTCACTGTGTACCTTGGCATGGCAATGGTTAATTTCACTTGATGTAACCTTGCAGGCATCATAAAGAGATGTTTAGAAAGATGTTACTGTATGTGACAGCTGGAGATGTCAGTCATATGACCACACGGAGGCTCTTCAGCAGACCCAAAATTGAAACAATTGGAGATGGATCCATCATTGACATGGTCCACAGAGCGTGCTTACAAACCAGGAACACTTAGTAGACAATGGCAAAGATGTAGTTATCTCCAAATGGGTCAATGTGGAGTCTGCTGAAGAGCCTCCGTGTGGTCAAATGACTGACATCTCCAGCTGTCACATACAGCAACATCTTTCTAAACATCTCTCTATGATGCCTGCAATGTTACATCAAGGTGAAATTAACCATTGCTATCCCGTTAAAGAGATAGTAATACCTAAAATGTGAAAGGAAAAATACATGTCATAGGATTGATCCACCGGGTAATGCAAGGGTATCCCCACTACTGAAAGGTGTTTCATCACAAGAGTATAACAGCTCAAAGTTGAATATTCCAGGGACAATATCACTGTGGCCTGAAAATGTACTATGCCAATGTTGCCAGACCATCCTCTGGCTAGCTTTGGTCCAGGGAGCAGATATCCACAAAGGATGATGTGGCAACAGCGCAAATGTACAATTTCAGGCCACTGGGATGTGGCACCAAAGGAATTCAACTCTGAGCTGCAATACATGTAGAATACAACACCCATCACCAGTAGGAGTACCGTTGTTTCACACAGGGGGATACACCATACAACATATATGTTCCTTTACACATTTCAAGTATTAATATCAATTTGACACCATCATGGCTAAGTTTACTGATCACACAATCTCAATCCTCCACACAGGTTATGTGTCTCCAGCACATCAGGAGCCCATGGAGGAGGCCACCTCACCACCCAGTGAGGAGTATTTGGAGGAGGGGACCAGCCAGTGGGCACCGTACCCAACGACATCCACACCTCTTGGCCAGCTGGATGCACCAACTCTGCCTGCACCAACTCTGCCTGCACCAACTCTGCCTGCACCAACCCTGCCTGCATCAACTCTGCCTGCACCAACTCTGCCTGCACCAACTCTGCCTGCACCAACCCTGCCTGCATCAACTCTGCCTGCACCAACTCTGCCTGCACCAACTCTGCCTGCACCAACTCTGCCTGCACCAACCCTGCCTGCATCAACTCTGCCTGCACCAACTCTGCCTGCACCAACTCTGCCTGCACCAACCCTGCCTGCATCAACTCTGCCTGCACCAACTCTGCCTGCACCAACTCTGCCTGCACCAACCCTGCCTGCATCAACTCTGCCTGCACCAACTCTGCCTGCACCAACTCTGCCTGCACCAACTCTGCCTGCACCAACCCTGCCTGCATCAACTCTGCCTGCACCAACTCTGCCTGCACCAACTCTGCCTGCACCGACTTATTACAGTGACTGGATGCCCCCCACCACCTCCAGGAGCTATTATCCCCCAGCAGCAGCAGCAGCACCACCACCACCAGGGAGGCAATGGCTGCCCGGTGATGTGGCCACCACCCAATACGGGCCATACCCACAGATTGACCTACCCTCCTGGATGGCTCCCCAGCATGGCCCCAGGTATGATCCTAGGTGGGGGCCAAGCACATACCAGTGGCCAAGGTTTGACCCTTGGCCACTCGACTACCAACACCTGGGCCTGCTTGGGGAGCCCCAACAGCCTATGCGAAGGGACGTGTTTACCCCACCACCTCCACCAGCACAGACATCGGTGGGCAGCAGTGGGTCAATTGATGTGGTGGGCACATACCCATCTGCAGCACAACCAGCACCAGCAGAGGAGGACACAGCAGCAGCAGAGGAGGACACAGCACCAGCAGAGGAGGATACAGCACCAGCAGAGGAGGATACAGCACCAGCAGAGGAGGACACAGCAGCAGCTGATTCACCAGGCACAAGCATCACCAGCAGTGAACGGCCCACGGGGATGGAAGCTGAGTGTATGGCTCTGCAAAGGAGACTACTCAGGTCAAGCCTCCGCACCAATGACAACATCACCAGGAGCCGTAGGGAATCCCGTATAAACACTAACAGGATAGAGGCAAGGATCCATGCCCTGGAGTCGGAGGTCATGAGGATCAACACTCAACTCCATCAGCTACACACGGGGGTGATGGACCTGCTTGCACAGCTACTGGTGGAGTTGAGAGAGCTGAACCGCAGGGAGGACTTACGTTTGGAGAGGGAAAACCTGCGCTCCACAGAAGGATCCACTGCCCCCACCACCCCCTCTAATGTGACCCCCGAAGCCACACCTAGGGGGCAAAGGGTGACCAGGAGATCATCCAGGTTATCCACTTCTGCCACACAGTCTAAGCCCCCCCCCCCCAAGAAAAAAAAATAAAATGCCCAACATGTTAAATTTCCCCTGAATAAAGGAACATTGTGCTTTTGAATCCTGTCTGATCTGCTTTGAATTTGGTCATAGATTTGGGTGGCAGAGTTGTCTCCAATGCATTGCCAAACAATTCAGTGAATACAACTCCTGCCTAGGTAAGATGTTTGTGGGATGTTACAACATGGGTTCACACACACATCGTTGTACAAATTCAACTGTAAAAACATCCCTGTTGCCATATTACACAACTGTGTTATATGGCAATGTTGTGTGTTGATTTTGCATAACAAAACATTCCCCTTAGCCCAACATTTGGTACAACATTGAACATTCATCTACATCATATGTTGTGTTTAACCCTTTGATAGCTAGAGTGGTAGGCAACGCATTGCAAAGAAATGCGTTGGGTACCACTCTGGCACTCAGAGGGTTAAGGGGATAACCAAACAAACGGCTTAGCGGTGAGATAACAAGCAGGACAGATAAATGGGACATGTATCCATATTGTCTTGGATTCACACACTCATTGTGCAACAGACTGACTGGGGAAGCCAATGTTTTCAACCTAGGATTTCAATGTGTAGCACACACATTGATATCCTGGGGTGAGCATTGGGGCCTCCAGTAAGTTGACTTGTTGTTTTTTCTAAGGGTGTAACAGACTTCCCCAGTGAAAACACTTGTCCACTTGGTCATGTACTGTGATATGTCCCAGTGGAGCAATATCACTGAACATTGATTATACTGAGCAACACATTAACTGTGGACAGGAATTCACTGTGGAAGTATGTCCCCTTTATCACCTCTTTATCACTCCCACAACACATTAGTGGATCACTGCCACCATCTGTTAGCGTGAATACATCACTGAGTCCACTCACTTGCAAACAAGTGGTGGAGTCCTGTGATATGGGTGATGCCTTTCCATGTATGGGGATACTCTACCATGGGTGTGGTAACGCATTGACAACTGTGTTCTCAAATATATCCTCCTACAGACACAGATAGAATGGTGATGGTTCATCTTTATTGTGTCTCAAAGTACATTAGGATGTACATGTGTTTTTTGTGTATTGCCTATATGCATTGAACACCTGTATGAGAACACTAAATGTACTTTGAAACAAAAAAATAGTACTTTAGTAACACTGCTGCCCAGCTCATGTGTTGTCCACAAGGTTTGACAACTCTGTAGCTGAGCATCCTAACTGTACAGGTTATAAAACTCAGGAATTAGTGTTTTCTGTGTCTATATGAAAATGATCCAGTAGAGGTTTGTGTGAACCTCAGGTCAAACTTTGCATCACCAACAACATCAACATAAACAGCAAGGGGTGATCTCCATGAAGGTGATGTCAAGACATCAATCCAGTCACATAGAAGAACTTCAGTTCAAGGATGGATCATGTTACGGATGCCTGTGGAAGAAGAGGACAGGATTTGGAGCAGTTGACTTGAACTGATCATCAAGCAACAACAATTTAGTCTTTTTGATCCCCTCAATTTTCACAGTTACAGGTGAGTACACAAACCATTGCTTGACAATGTGTTGTGTACTCATCTGTAACCAATTATGTGGAGAACTAAGGACATGTGCCCCAGCCCTATGGATATGTGCCCCTGACATGGATACACACATCAACAAGTGTTCTGAGAGCTCCATGGAAGTAATGAATTTGGGCTGCCACTGTTAATGTGACAGTGGCAGCCCAATGTCATTTGTTCCATGGAACTGTTAGGACACATTTGTTGATGTGTGTATTCATGTCGGGGGCACATATGTCTGCACACTCACAGGTCAGCATGGTGTCCCTGGTAATCTGATCTACGTCTCATGACCTCTACATTGTGTGCCCATACCACTGTACATCCACCCCTGTGCTGCTCTTCTCAGCTGTAGGACAGTACAGGTCCCATATTGAGTCCAATGGCCCTTTAACCCCTGATGTGACGGAGTATTATCCAATGCATAGCATTGGATAACACTCTTTCGCTACAAGGCTAGCATGGTTGCTCTGGCTATGCTCATGGCAAATCAAGTTAGCTGCTGTCAATCAAGCCCTGTAAGGCGATGAACATGGGTTATGTGTTGTACCTTGTTTCTCCTGAGGGTGTGCGTGATATCCTTGGGGTCTGTATGTCAACGTGGAGAGTGGAATGGAGGATGGTTTTTGAGTCCACACACACAATTTGCCACGTCCGCTGCCAGTGCAGTGCTGTGTCACTGTTCCTGTGGGGTGAGACAGAACAAAATGTGCAGTGTGGTTAGTGTCACAGGACTGATGGGGGACTTGCATGGATTGTTTGCATGCCTGTGTTATACTCACATGTAAAGTGTTCCGTGATGAGCCTGTCTCTGATCTGTGTCCCTCTCAGGGTCTCCTCAACGTGTCCGATGTCCATGGGCACTTCCTGTATGGGGGGGGCCTGGATGTGCTCCAGCAGCCTGGTGTCCACTGCGATGTTGCGCAGTATTGCGCACGCCACAATGATGTCGCACACCTTTCCAGGTGCATACTGCAGTGCTCCCCCCGAGTGGTCCAGACATCGGAATCTTGACTTGAGGAGGCCAAAGGTCCGCTCAATGGCATTCCTCGTTCTGCCATGAGCCTGGTTGTAGCTTTCCTGGGCATGTGTTCGAGGATTGGCCAGTGGGGTCAGTAGCCAGGACTTGCATCCATAGCCAGCATCACCTGTGTAATGTGAGTGACATGGTGAGACAGGGAGCACATGTTGTGTGAATGATGTTTTGTGTGGTAGACGTAGTAGCTGTGGGTCAGGAGCATGCTAAGCAGCGTTGTGTGTACGCCTGTGTATGTGATGTGATTTTGTATTTGGAACTCACCCAAAAGCCATCACCCTGTAAAAGTTCCATTCTCGAAATCTCTGTGGACTGAGGAGTTTTGGAGAATGTATGAATCATGTGAGCTGCCAGGATACTTTGCACAGACATTCATTATCCTCATATGGCTGTCACACACCATCTGCACGTTGATGGAGTGAAAGTTCTTCCTGTTGATGAATATCTGTGCGTCACGTGCTGAGGCCTTAATTCGGACATGGGTGCAATCTATAGCACCCATGACCCTGGGCATGCCTCCCCTGGCGTAAAAGGCCTGCTTGACTTGTATCCAGTCCATGTCGGTGGTGGGGAAATGTATATAGGTACTGGCCTTGCTTTTGAGGGCTGGCAGGACCTGGGCCAGCACCCTGGAGAATGTGGCCTGTGACATGCCAGATGCGTAACCCTCTGTGGACTGGAAGGCCCCGCTTGCCATGAAGTGCATGGCACAGAGTAGTTTCTGCAGGCCAGTTAGGGCATGGTTGTAGATGTAGATGGGATCCACCTGCTCCTTGATGACCTCATACAAGGCAATGATGCTGTCAGGCCTCAACTTGTAGCGATCAATTACCTCATCATCGGTCATTCCAAAGAGGGTGACCCTTGGGCGGTATACCCTGGGCCTTGGTGGTCGTCTATACATCCTGTGCCCTCCAGGTGGGGATGGGCTCCTGTGTGGCTGCTGAGCCAGAGCCTCCTCACTTGCAACAGGTGGTGGCTGTTGATCAGGCATGCTTGGAGGTTGCTGATGTTCCCTAGCTCTCTCCCTTGCACGCCTTCTTCGCAACAATATGTAACCCAACATACTGTTTGCTCTCTCTATCTATCTGTATCTATCTATCTATCTATCTATCTGTCTCTCTCTCTCTCTCTCTCTCTCTCTCCCTCCCTGAGTGGAAAACAAGCCACAAGTGAGTGTGTTGAGTTGTCCCTTTAAGTACTTGCTAGGGCGTTGTGTGGGTGTGGTGATGAGGTGAGTGCTGACCAATGGTGAGTTGTTTTTGTCCAGGTAAGTGTTTGCAGGTGTGTGTGTGTTATAAGATGTGGTGTGTTGTGCTTGTTCTGTGTGTGCCATTTGCGGACATGCAGTTGTGGGGTGCAGGTGGCGTGTTGATGTTGCCCAGGTGAGCTTGTATTTGCAGGTGTCCGCTTTGTGTGATGACCCCCATTGTTCCGTGCCATGTTGTGTTGTTGTTTTTTTGTGTGTCGTTGTCCCTGTGGTGTTGCTTGTTGTTGTGTGTATAGTGATTTGTGTTGTGTGTGCATGTTTTTGTGTTGTTTTGGCATTGCACGGGTTAATTTTCCCATTTACATGGTTGTGCGGTAAGCCTTTTGTGTATTTTCCTATGTAACGGGTGTTTTGTTTTGGCCGTTAAGTGTCTAACGGCTAAAAAAAGTGGGTCTTAACTTTTAGCCGTTAGGTGTGTCTTTTTTTCAGCCGTTATCAGTACCGCAAGCCTTTGAATAGCTCTGGGGTATGTTTTTCCATGCGTCTGAATGCACGTAAGTGTATCGGCCGTAAGGATTGTACAACTGCCGTTAGCTGGTCTTTAGACGGATCTTTGAATTGCAACATGTCACTTAACGCACCCGTTAGTGATTTTTTTTGTTAACGGCTGCCTTTAAATCTAGGCCTAAGTCTTTAAGTGACTACACCTCTCTTCTTGCTTCCAACTACTGGATTTGGTTTTTTTCTTTATGGTGCGGCTCAGCTTTTGGTGATCTAGCAGACATTAAAGGGTTAGTAATGTGTTACCTAAACAAAGAGTAGTAATTTATAGAATCAAAAAAGAAATTGATTGATGCAACTCCTATCTCTCTGATCTGCTAAATCTTCTGGTGAAATAAGCATGTAGCACCTAAATTGTCCAGAACCTTTCTGAAAGAGCTGGTTGACATTTCAGTCATATCCTAACCCCCTTGAGTCTCAGGGGACAGACTCTAACACTCATAGGAGTAATATATCAAAGCAGACATCTGTTAAGAAGTGTGAAACTATGAAGGTGTATTTGCTTGTCTATATAAACATAAACATAAGTATTAAATTATTGTGGAGGTATTCCACTGCATATTATCAGCCATTGTATCAGCATCTTGCTGATAGAAACATATACCCTTATCACTGCTTTAGAAGGCATATCATTGTCATAATTTTGGTATTGCGGGGCTTGGGCATTTTAATATTGGAATAGTGTAAACATTGAGGAAATAACACGGCCATGCTGTAGACCAGATATTCCCACTGCTATAGACATTGAAAGAACAAAGAAAAATCCACAAACCAGGAGGTAGTTATCCAATATGTTTGGGGGGAAGGACAATAATTTAAACATTACTTGATTCACATCAGTTTGTAGAGCAAAGACATAAAGCAGGCAACATTTTGGTGCAACATCCACTTTATTAAAGGGAAACTAATGTCCAATAAAAAAATGTTTCTTGTTTTGTAGAGTTTAAAAAAATAAATTATATGGCACAAATCAATTTTTGCATCTAAAGTTCCCCCTCTCCCGATGTCAGCTATAAAGCTGACAGCAGGAGATCTGAATAGGACGACTCGAGGATGCTCTTCAGCAGAGCTGAAAACGCGTTATTTAAAAAGAACTACTTCATTGGAACGGTCTACAAGTGTGCTTGCAAACCAGGCACACTTTGTAGACTGTTTCAATTAAGTAATTCTTTTCCAATATCGCTATTTTGGCTCTGCTGCAGAGCGCTGATGTCAGGAGAAGGGGAGGGGGGACTTTAGATGCGAATATCTCTCAAACTGTAAAGGTTTGAGAGAGAGGATTTGTGCCACATAATTTACTTTTTTAAACTCTACAAAACAAGAAAAAAATTATATTGGACATTAGTGTCCTGTTAAGCCTCTCTGGCACCAAGGGGTTAAAAACCTTGCTTAAATTAATGGAAATTTTATTTGATCCCCTAGTGCATTTGGTTTTCACCAGAAGAACTATACTTTGTTATTTGTACATATAAGTCTCTGTGTAATATAGTCTATGACAAGGTGTGTATACTGTCTGACATTGTGGCTGAAGAACCAAAAGGAACTAGTATATTTGTGGAGCAAATCATCTGCACCATAGGGTACAAATAAATATTCTCCAAATTCTTCTTTAAATGGGCATTTTAACCCTTAAATGCTTGGGAGGTATCCAACGAATTGTGAAGAACAGTGTTAGAGACCTCTGTAGCATTCAAAGGGTCAAAAACCCCATTTATGCCAATGGAGATTTGGGGTATTTTTATTTCCCCCCTCTGTGCAGTATAATCCAAAATTAGTCCAGTTCTCTTTAGTACATTAGCCACACTGTGTATAGATTACAGACATTCACAGTGACTATATATGCCTCTTAATTCTGTGATGTCGCGCTACAGGCTATACATTCTGCCATTCTAGTATCAACATTGTCCCTGAATGGCAACAAAGAAATGTGGTCACCCTAGCTCAGGCATGTGTCTGTGTGTGGTGAGAAACCTGAGCTGTTTGATAGAGATCTCAGACTTTTTGGTGAAGGAGACACAGGGATGGATTGTATGTAAATAGAGGGACTATGGTTGAAAGGATAGAGATAGAGAGACCTGGTCAGTGGCATGGGGAGATACTTGGAAGGGAGTCAGAGGTTTGAAAGACTTGTCTGGAGGGAAGAAAGGCACACAGAGTTACACAGACTTGTGGCTGAGACAAAGCAGAAAGTGCTCTGACTGCTGTATGACGGACACCTAAGCAAGTCCATATTAAAGCCCACATTAAATATATAGATATACCTAACTGCTGTATGATGGACTTCTACCTAGAGCCAGTACCACTGCTCACCTAACAAGCATGTATGCTTTTAACCTTTTGAATACAGAAGAGGTCTCTAATGCACATAGCTGGGAACTCTCCGGATTTTCTCTGGAGACTTTTAATAATGCAATACCGGGTCTCCGAGGAGAGAGGCTGATTCTCTGGTGGTGGGGAGTTTCCACTAAAACTGCCCACTTCTGCTCCTCCCCAGTCTGTTCCTCCCATTTCCTTCCCACTTCTCCTTCCCCACCTTGTTCTACCCACTTCCCACCCACTTTATTAGAGAGCCTGTTAAGCCCTGCCCCACCTGCAATTAAGGCCCGATCTGCCCCTTTGTCATGCGAATTGTGTCATTTATACCCTTCCACCAGCACCATTTGAGTTCCCTCAGTGGACTCTAGAAGAACAAGTTCCCAGGTATGCTAATGCACTGCAGCAAACTCAAGAGGCCAACCCTTTTAAGTACCAGAAGGGACATCCATTGCATTTCCCACTGGTACTTAATGGATTAAAAGTCCCATTAAACCATTGGATCCTAGAGAAATCTGTAAATGAAAAACCAAAAAATAGACTGCACAATGAGATGTCCTCAATCCAATAGATGTGTAGCAGCTGACGCTGTTGATGAGTCGGAGGGTACTTGTATGTCCTTTACTGGATTTGTTTTTTGATTGGTGCAATAGTTTGTAAATAACGGACCATCCATAGGACTCACCTTGTCATTATGAGTAAGAGTGGTTTACGCAAACGCGTTAATATATTTGTTTTGTCCTTGCATCTAGGAGGTCGTGAGTAAATAAGAGATCTGTATTTGATTTTAAATGTTTAAATAAATTAGTATTTTTTATATTGGATTGAGAACATCTCATTGTGCAGTCTATTTTTTGTTTTTTCATTTACGTGTTACAGATCTGGTGAGGTCTCTCAGTAGGCTGAGCACAGGGGTCGATCTTCTCCATATATTTGGCTCACCATGTTTTATGTAAACTCATTATTCCAGAGCCACTAAAATCCTTCTTATCATTGAAAGCTATCCTAGAGAAATCTCCAGTACATAGCTATAAAATGCCTTGGAGACATATAACATTCAATGGATTCAATCAATGGTAATTGTTTTCTTTGTTCCCTTTAATGTAGCTGGTTTGCACCAGTATTACACCACTTTTGATTGGGGTTCATAGTCATGTCTGGTTTTACCTATGGCTTGCATTTAAGTGGCTTGCAGACAAATGGAGTTGGACAGAATCTGGTAAAAAGTACCTGTGAGTGTATTTGGTGTTTATTAAGAGTTAGAAAATGTACTTTCTTTTTATTCGTTCTGTGTGGCTAAATAAAGATTTAAAAAGCAAATTATTTCGATTCCCTGTCTTCTTTCTTTTTCTCTCCTGAGTGATTAAGGCTTTGATTGAAAAGGGGATCCACCTGGGTGCAGGTCTACTTTAAAAACAAGCCATAGTCTCATTTGGAGTCAGCTCATTGTGACCTGCATTTATGTGGCTTCCAGACAAGTGGAGATGGAAAGAAACAGAAGCATTAGTTAGAAATCAATGAGGAGCTCTGTGGTGAAGGTAATTTCAAGAGATGTACTACACCCTCTTTACCTTAGAGTATGCATTAGAGGACAGTGTAATACTAGGTCATTTGTTAAACTCAGCATGAGTAATAGGAGGTTAGACAATCTCCTGCAGTGCACATTTTGAAACATGTTTGAACACTTGGAGCAATTGTTCCAGGGATCATACCACTGTGCCAACTGTGAGCATATTTTCTTTTTAGAATCTAAGATACTGGATCTGCAAAGATTTATTGCAACATTGCGTGACATTGGAAACCTGGAAAGGAGCTCAGAATTCACTGCGCAGGTAGTATGTAGGGTTAGTGGTGAACAGGGAGGAGTTGTGGATGAGGCGTTGCAGATAGGCAGCTGGGTAACAGTAAGGAGGGGAGGCAGTGGGCAGAGGAAGAGGAAGGCCAGTTCTGAGTTGACTCAGTCCAACAGATTTACAAGATTGTGCGAAGCGGTTGATGAGAATAGCTCAGAATTGGCAATACTAGATTAGACTGATACCTCTAACAGCTAGGGGAACAGTCCTCCTTTGGGCTTAGATGGTATGCAGAGTAGACAGAAACCATGGCAGGTGGTGGTAATAGGGGACTTTATTATTAGGAGGATAGATGGAATAATCTGCCAGTAGGAACGTGAATGCTGAACAATAATTTGCCTCTCGTGTGCTAGGGTTTGGTATATAGTGGACAGGGCAGGAAAAATCCAGCTGTTTTGTTACATATTGATACCAATGACAAAGTTGAAGGACAATGGAGGTCCCTAAAAATATTTCAGGGATTTAGGGTGCAAGTTCAATACAAGGACCTCCATGGTACTGTTTTCTGAAATACTACCTCTGCCATGTGCCAGTGCAGGGAGGCAGAGGGAGCTCTCGGCGCATAATGCATAGTATTGGTGTAGGAAGGAGGGTTTGGGGTTTTAGAGTATTGGGATGACTTTGCTCATGGGTACAGTCTATATGGAAGTGATGGATTGCACCTAAATGGTAGGAAATTAACTGTGCTAGGGGATAAAATGCTAAGAAGATTGGAGGATCTTTTAAAATCAGGGAGGTTGGGAGGGTATTGATAGAAAAATGTGGTGGATAGAGTAGATGGGAACTGGGACCAAATAAAGGATCATGGGGTTGTAGAAGGGGTGGGGATACATTTAGCCAATAGGGAGAAACTCCTATCAAATGAAGATGTAGAAAAAAGGCAAGTAGTGGGTAAAATATGTAAAGACCTAAAAATGAATTGTATGTTGAAGAATGAATTAAGTATGGTAGGTAAAATGGGAGAACTAGGAGTGCTGGTGGATAATGAGATTTGGACATGATTGTTATAACTGAAACATGGTGGGATGATACACATGATTGGGCTGTAAATATATAGGGCTATTCCCTGTTTAGGAGAGACAGAATTAATAGAACAGGGGGAGGTGTGTGGTCATATATGAAACCATATCTGAATTCAGTTTTATGGGGTTTTATTTGCAAGGAAACTGGCCATAATGTGGAATTCCTGTAGGTAGAAAATTAGGCTAACTGTGGAGCACAAGATTAAAAAAGGGTATTGGTGGGCATATGCTACAAACCACCAAATATTGATGAGAATATTGAGGCCCAGCTGTTACTGCAAATAAGGAAAGCTGTTCATCATGTGCAAACTATAATTATAGGATATTTTAACTGTCCTGATATCAACTGGAAACATGAGACCTGTCAGAGTGCTAAGGGAATCATGATTGTGAGCATGTTTAGGGATAGCTACACGTCACAAATAGTGCCGACAAGAAATAACAATGTATTGGACCTAGTGATAACAAATAACATAGACATGACGTCCAATATTTAGGTAGGTGAACATTTTGGAAACAATGATAACAACATGGTTACATGTGAGATCAGTGTGGCAAAACAAAACTGTATAGGTTTGATCAAAACTCTTAATTTAAAAATAAAAAGCTAACTTCAAAATGTTAAGAGTATCAATGCTATATAAAGCCACTACCAAAAGACTAATGGCATGGCTGACCACAAAACAGAAGCCTAAAGAACTGAGACACACAAAGAGGATACCAAAAAATAGAAAATCTTTTATTACAAAAAAAATTTAAAGAAATAGCTCTAAAAACAATTAAAAACATAATAAGCAAGCTGTGACTGGTATAATGCAACCCAGTATTATCGGCACTTCATGATATAAGATACTGATGGACACTGACTTGTAATAATTAAATAATCGGCATGAATATCCAACATCAAAGGGTAATATTAACTCGATGAAATGAAATAACACCAATGGAGTTGAAATCATAATTTATATACTTATAATAAATACAAATTGAGAAATACAGATGAGCAAACAGATAAAAAGACAGTCAGACAAACAAATGGTACAAGTATAATATATAGATGGGCTATTTAGAAATGTACTCGGGCAAATAGATGTTAAATAGGCTTCCCACAGAGAGCAAGGGTCATTAATAGATGAATAAGTAATCATAATAATGTCTAAAGCCTTGGTGACTAAAATAACAGTATGGCCATGAGAAAAGACCTCCAAATAAGTAAACAAACTTGAAGGGTATCAAAAATAACAAACCAAAAAGAAAAAATACCAATACCAAGCTTATTATGAGAAAGCAAGAAAAATTATCATTGATGTCTGAATGTGGCACTTTACAAAAGTGTCAAAAATATGCCACATATATTATATCTTATCCTATCCCAATTAGGGATCTGATATAAAAGGTTATATAAAAAAGAAAATATAGATTGTGAAATTAGAACATTGTTGTAAATACAAATATAAGAGCAAAACACTATAAAAACACAGTATCAATGAGACAATAAAGTCCATTTCAGAACATATATCTGATTATGAGGAGATCCATTCCAAAGGGCCAACCACCAAAGGTTTAAAACCCCAAAATTAATCTTCACAAAATTTCAAAGATAGCTACATCAGATAATGCCATCATTGAACCCAGAAAGAACAAGGTCCAGGTACCTCCAAAGAGCCGGTACAGTCCAACAAAAATAGAGTCCCTAATCATTCATGGCAGAATTTGATTATACAGGATTAAGGGATTTAATAACAAAAAGAACAACAAAAAACAAAGTTTTTTACCACTTAACAAAAGGAGAAACAGAAGAGCTCCATCACAACACTTACTGACTAATAAGATATATTTAAAAATCCCTGAAATATACAAAAATCAATGATAGACGGGAGCTTCAGATATGCAGCTTCTTCTTTATGGCATCAGCAGCAAACACCTTCATATCATAATATACACATGGAAAGAGAAGAAGTGAGAGTGCAAAAATGTGAGAGCGACCACTTGATACCGAGTAGACTACTGTAATATGTTGTACTTACATGATAGATTCTTGTCAATGAGCCTTAAGAAAACAAACAGCTTGTTGCTGTTCCGGTGGCCTATCTCTGGAGCTCTGGAACAGAAACAAGCTGTTTGTTTTATCAAGGCTCATTGACAAGAATCTATCATGTAAGTGCAACATATTACAGCAGTCTACTCATATTACAGCAGTCTAATTTGAGCTGCTTTTATTTTGAAACACTACTACCGCTTTAAGAAGGGAACTAAAACAGAACCTGGAAATTATAGACCTGGGATTACACCACAAAAATAAAATTATCAGGGATCAGAAAAGAAAAAGAAGTGTAGCTATATACTGCATTCAGACGCATACCTGTAAGAAGGCTAATGTACCAAAAGGGTTAAAGCGGGTATTGGTACTAGGTATTCTGTGCTTATAAATATATACAGTTGTATTATATTTGTAAACCACACACAACCATCATTAACAGCCTATCCTAGAAAAAGATAACTTAGTTTTCTGATATCCCTTTATATAAATGTTCTCTTATTTTCATTCAGTGACTCTATATTCCACATACACAATTATAGGCAGAGATAGTTGCTCAAATATGATAACCTTATAAGTACAATGAAATGTTTATAGCTCACTGCGTTCTTGTGATGGACAGCTCTTGCTATTTTTATTGTTTATAGTGTTCAATTAGTGTCTCTCAATGAAAAATGGGTTAGTATGTTTAATGAGGCTGAAGATGAGATGATAAAGATATAGGGCTAGATTTAAAGGCAGTCGTTAGTAAAAAAAATCACTAATGGGTGCGTTAAGTTTCATGTAGCAATTCAAACATCCGTCTAAAGAACAGCTAACGGCAGTTTCAGAATCCTTACGGCCGATACACTTACGTGCATTGAGACGCATGGAACAACATTCCCCAGAGCCATTCAAAGGCTTGCGGTACTGTTAACGGCTGAAAAAAAGAGACACCTAACGGCAAAAAGATACGACCCACTTTTCTTAGACGTTAGACACTTAACGGGCAAAACAAAACACCCGTTACAAAGGAAAATACACAAAATGCTTACCGCACAAGCATGTAAATGGAATAATTAACCCGTGCAATGCCAAAACAACACAAAAACATGGACAGACAACACAAATCACTCCACACACAACAACAAGCAACACCACAGGGACAAGGACCCCCCAAAAAACACCAACACAAAATGGCACGGAATAATGGGGGTTATCACACGAAACGGACACCTGCAAATACAAGCTCACTTGTGCAACATCAACACACGACCTGCACCCCACAACTACACACCCGCAAATGGCAGACACATACCAAGCACAACACACCACATCTTATAACACACACACACCTGCAAACACTTACCTGGACAAAAACAACTTACCATTGGTCAGCACTCACCTCATCACCACACCTACACAACGCCCTATCAAGTACTTAAAGGGATAACTCACCACACTCACTTGTGGCTTGTTTTCCACTCAGGGAGGGAGAGATAGAGAGAGATAGAGGAGTAGAGAGAGATAGAGAGAGATAGAGAGTGCAATCAGTATGTTGGGTTACATATTGTTGCGAAGACTGCGGAGAAGGCGTGCAAGGGAGAGAGCTAGGGAACACCAGCAACCCCCAGGCACACCTGATCAACAGCCTTCACCTGTTGCAAGTGAGGAGGCTCTGGCTCAGCAGCCACACAGGAGTCCATCCCCACCTGGAGGACAGCACCTGCCTGCAGATGCCCAGCTGCAGCAACAGGATGCTCCACAGCAACAGGATGCTCCATAGCAGCAGAGGATGTATAGACAACCACCAAGGCCAAGGGTATACCACCCAAGGGTCACTCTCTTTGGAATGACCGATGATAAGGTCATTGATCGCTACAGGTTGAGGCCTGACAGCATCATTGCCTTGTATGAGGTCATCAAGGATCAGGTGGATCCCATCTACATCCACAACCATGCCTTATCTGGCCTGCAAAAACTACTGCGTGCCATACACTTCATGGCAAGTGGGGCCTTCCAGTCCACTGACGGTTACGCATCTGGCATGTCACAGCCCAAATTCATCAGGGTGCTGGCCCAGGTCCTGCCAGCTCTCAAAAGCAAGGCCAGGACTTATATACATTTCCCCACCACCGACATGGACTGGATACACATCAAGCAGGCCTTTTACGCAAAGGGAGGCATGCCCAGGGTCATGCCCCAAAATGTGACGCACATCTATTCATTAACAGGAAGAACTTTCACTCCATCAACGTGCAGATGGTGTGTGACAGCCATATGAGGATTATGAATGTCTGTGCAAAGTATCCTGGCAGCTCACATGATTCATACATTCTACAAAACTCCTCAGTCCACAGAGATTTCGAGAATGGAACTTTTACAGGGGGATGGCTTTTGGGTGAGTTCATAATACAAAATCATACCACATCCACAGGCATACACACAACACTGCTCAGCATGCTTCTGACCCACAGCTAGTATGTCCACCACACAAAGCATCATTCACACAACATGTGCTCCCTGTCTCACCATGTCACTCACATTACACAGGTGATGCTGGCTATGGCTGCAAGTCCTGGCTACTGACCCCTGTGGCCAATCCTCAAACACATGCCCAGGAAAGGTACAACCAGGCTCATGGCAGAACGAGGAATGCCATTGAGTGGACCTTTGGCCTCCTCAAGTCAAGATTTAGATGTCTGGACCACTCGGGGGGAGCACTGCAGTATGCACCTGGAAAGGTGTGCGACATAATTGTGGCGTGTGCAATACTGCACAACATCGCAGTGGACACCAGGCTGCTGGATCACATCCAGGACCCCCCCATACCTGAAGTGCCCATGGACATTGGCCATGTTGAGGAGACCTTGAGAGGGGCGCAGATCAGATACACGCTCATCACTGAACACTTTACCTGTGAGTATAACACAGGCATGCAAACAATCCATGCAAGTCCCCCATCAGTCCTGTGAATTGGTGCCAACACACTAACCACACTGCACATGATATTCTGTCTCACCCCACAGGAACATTGACACAGCACTGCACTGGCAGCAGCATGGCCCCAAACATCAACCATACCATGGATGTGGCAGATTGTGTGTGGGGATTCAAAAACCATCCTCCATTCCCCTCTCCACATTGACGTACAGACCCCAAGGATATCACACACACACCCAGGTGAAACAAGGTACAACACATAACCCATGTTCATCACCTTACAGGGCTTGATTGACAGCAACTAACTTGATTTGCCATGATCATAGCCAGAGCAACCATGCTAGCCCAGTAGCGAAAGAGTATTATCCATTGCTATTCATTGGATAATACTCCGGCACATCAGGGGTTAAAGGGCCATTGGACTCGATATGGGACCTGTACTGTGCTAGAGCTAAGAAAAGCAGCAGAGGGGTGGATGTACAGTGGTATTGTCACACAACGTAGAGGTCATGAAACGTAGATCAGATTACCAGGGACTCCATGCTGACCTGTGAGTGTGCAGACATATGTGCCCCTGATATGAATACACACATCAACAAATATGTCCTACTAGTTCCATGGAACAAATGACATTGGGCTGCCACTGTCACTTTCACAGTGGCAGCCCAAATTCATTACTTCCATGGAGCTCTCAGAACACTTGTTGATGTGTGTATACATGTCAGGGGCACATATCCATAGGGCTGGTGCACATGTCCTTAGTTCTCCACATAATTGGTTACAGATGAGTACACAACACATTATCAAGCAATGGTTTGTGTACTCACCTGTAATTAAGAAAATTGAGGGGATTATAAAGTAGAAATTGTTGTTGCTTGATGATCAGTTCAGGTTTACTGCTCCAAATTCTGTCCTCTTGTCCCATAGGAATCCATAACATGATCCATCCTTGAACTGAAGATCTTCCATGTGACTGGATTGATGTCTTGACAACACCTTCATGTTGTTGGTGATGTTGGTGATGCAATGTTCGACCTGAGGTTCACAGCAACCTCTACTGGAACATTCTCATATAGACACAGAAAACACAAATTCACGAGTGTTATAACCTGTACAATTAGGATGCTCATCTACAGAGTTGTCAAACCTTGTGGACCAGAAGCGTAACACAAAATGCAGGGGCCCCCCTGCAAAATCTAATAAGGGGCCTCCATGACCCGCCCCAATATTCCCCACCCCCAATTATGCCCTCCCCAAAATTTCTTATCCATAACAACAATAATTAAACCATGCAAAGAAAAGTGAGAATGCTCTAGATTGAGCCAGGTATCAAAAAAATTAAGCTTTATCATCAGGTACTCCAGGTATCCCATAGCATAAAATGAAAGAAATGGGGCAACAGAATAGGCCTGTGTTCACCCCGCATAGCCCAAATAGAACAACTGAACTCCCACACAGCCAAAGTCCACAGAATTTGCCTCTCCCCCCACACTCCATTGGTCCATCTACTTAGCTCATGTTTTTTTATTCTTATGCTAGCCATATACTTAGCCCAAAAGTTCTTAAATTCATTCACTTTTTTAGCTACAGCCACTACTGCTGGGAGGCTATTCCTTTTATGTATTTAGTTAACACCTCCTGAGAATGCAGTAATCCATAGAGGAAATGCTCCACCTACATTCTGCAGAACCTTGTAAGAATTTTCTATTAGTGAACTGTCACTATCTTATATACAACAAACACATGAAAATGCTGAAAACTATATTGATAGATATATCTGACTTGCTGTTTGCAGGACACCTACCTACCATAAAATCTCAGGTATAGTATCCAAGATTTAGGTGAAATCAAGAGTTCCTAGGTATAATATGCACCCTTTTTTCCCCCTTTCTCAAAAAAATTAGGGCTGCCAGATACCTTTCCTCCCTCCCCACAGCACAATCTGCTCTCAGCAGATTACCTTACTTGCACTGAGGCCTCAACCCCATCAGATTCCTCCGTGACATCTTCAATGCTTCCATCAATGCCCTGTTAGGACCTTTCAATGTAAGCTACTGTAATGCTCTGTGAGGACCTCAAGGTCCTCACAGGACAATACTGTAGATCACTGAATCTACGGTATTGCCCTACGAGGACCTTTAGGTCCTCACAGGGCATTACCATTGGCCTACATTGGGTCCTAACAGGGCAGCGAATATGTCATAGAGGAATCCAACGTGGTTGAGACTTCAGTGAAGACTTTGGTTCAAGTAAGGGAATCTGCTGAGCGTGGATTGCACTGGGAAGGGAAGGAATTTGGTAGCCCTCTTTTTTTTTTTTTTTTTTTGAGAGCGGATTGTGGTGCAATAATAAAAATAATATGATATGTCTATATACACACACATATACACATACATATAGATTCTCGTGTACAATACAGCCCCCCACACACTTCACATAAGGTGAAGAGGGACAAAATTGTGCATATTGTCCCCCCCTTTAAGACTGTGATTCAATCCATACACACATCTCACTCATACATACAAGCACACCTCACTCACACACCACATACATCTTACACACATACACCTCACTAACACATGACTCTCTCACACACACGTACACAAACACCTCACACACACACACTGACTCACATCTACTTACAAACAACACATACATACACCTCATCACACACAGGGATGGATTTACTTCTCAGGAGCCTGTAGGCACAGAAATCGGAAGCTCCCCCCAACTGGCCATCTCCACTGGACACCTCCACAATGCTCTAAATCTCCAAATTATCTCCCCATATCCAACTTGCCCTCCCATTGCCCCCCATCAGCTCCAACTTGCCCTCACATTGCCCCCATCAGCTCCAACTTTCCCCCACATTGCCCCCATCAGCTCCAACTTGCCCCCATCAGCTCCAACTTGCCCTCACATTGCCCCCATCAGCTCCAACTTGCCCCAATCAGCTCCAACTTGCCCTCACATTGACTCCATCAGCTCCAACTTGTCCCCATCAGCTTCAAATTGCCCTCACATTGCCCCCATCAGCTCCAACTTGCCCTCACATTGTCCCCATCAGCTCCAACTTGCCCCCACATTGTCCCCATCAACTCCAAATTACCCTCACACTGCCCCCATCAGCTCCAACTTGCCCTCACATTGCCCCCATCATCTACACATTGCCCCCATCAGCTCTAACCTGCCCACTCATACATACAAGCACACCTCACTCACACACCACATACATCTTACACACATACACCTCACTAACACATGACTCTCACACACGTACACAAACACCTCACACACACACTGACTCACACCTACTTACAAACCACACATACATACACCTCACTCACACACAGGACTGGATTTACATCTCAGGAGCCTGTAGGCACAGAAATCTGAAGCCCCCCCCCACTGGCCATCTCCACTGGACACCTCCACAATGCTCCAAATCTCCACATCCCCCCCCCATATCCAACGTGCCCTCCCATTGACCCCCATCATCTCCATATTGCCCCCATCAGCTCCAACTTGCCCTCATATTGCCCCCATAAGCTCCAACTTGCCACCATCAGCTCCAACTTGCCCTCACATTGCCCCATCAGCTCCAACTTGCCCCCATCAGCTCCAACTTGCCCTCACATTGCCCCATCATCTCCATATTGCCCTCACATTGCCCCATAAGCTCCAACTTGCCACCATCAGCTCCAACTTGCCCTCACATTGCCCCATCAGCTCCAACTTGCCCCCATCAACTCCAACTTGCCCTCACATTGCCCCATCATCTCCATATTGCCCTCACATTGCCCCCATCAGCTCCAGCTTTCCCCCATCAGCTCCATATTGCCCTCAGGTTGCCCCCATCAGCTCCAACTTGCCCTCACATACATTGCCTCCATCATCTTCACATTTCCCCCACTTTGAGCCCCATATCCATTTCCTACCTCCCTGGTGATCCAGCGGCAGTAGAGGTCTGAGCATCCTTCTGCACAGACCTGTAGCTGCTGTTGCTCCCGTGCGGTTTTCTCTTTAAGAATGCAGAGTGCAGGGAGATGATATCATCTCCCAGCGCTCTGAATTACTAAAGAGCTGACGAGGGAGCAACAGCATCTACAGGTCTGTGCAGAAGGATGCACAGACCTTACCGGGTGGCGGGCTATAAATGAAAAAAATGTATTCCAATGACAAGCGCCCCTCTGAGGGGTGCGCCTGTAGGCAGATGCCTACTCTGCCTTATGGCAAATCCGGCCCTGCTCACACACACTCCTCAAACACACCCAACTCACACACACACACACACAGCTGGCTCATACACTCCCGCAAACACATCACACAAACCTCACCGACACAAGCACATCACACTCATACATACACATGCATCTCAATCAAACACACACACACCTACAGCTTCTCAATTGTTCACTATTAACAAGTAAAGGCAGAGGTATTGATAGAAAGACAAACAGGCAGTTCTCCATTTAACCCTTTGAATGCCAAAGAGCCCCCCCCCTTTCCAAAGGGTTACAATCCTATGAATTTTACATACTGTTATATTCATTATAATGAAAACCTTTTGTTCTTTCAATGTATAACTGAACCACATAAAAAAGTAACCAGTTTTAATCCCTTAAGGATCCATGACGTGCCAGGACTGTCATGGGTAAACTTGCATTAAGGACCCATGATGGTCCTGGCACATCATGGAATTCACAGGTTCCCACGTGGCTGCACACTGCTCGGGATCCCTGAATCCACTGCGCAAATAAAAAAAGATCCATGGTCAGCACTGGATAGCATCAGCACTGGAATGAGAGGCAGCTGGATGTTGTAGCAGTGCCCTCTGTGTGGTAGATCTAAGGGAGAATGAAGAGAAAGGATAAAGGAAATGAAAGCAAATGGGGGGACAGGGTGAAAGGAGGCTGATAGATTGGAGGGTGAGTAGAGGATCAGGAAGAAAGAGAGAGAGAATATGAAGAGTGAGATAGGCAGAAGAATAAAGTGGTTTTAAAGTGGCCAGTGGAAGGGAGCTATAGAGGTGCCATGAGAGAAAAGGAGCTCTCTGGCACATAAAGAGTTAATGTTTTAGCACATACTAGAAAGAACACTGCTGAAGCGGTACATGTTTTATTCAGGCAGAAGGGAGGGAGAGACTGATTTCTCTGAATGAATCACCCTGACCCAACAGCTACCTACTCTGATGAAACTTTTTATAGCTTTGAAGAGGAGAAAAAAATAAGCTGAATGGCACAAACCCTATCTCTCAAACCGCTATGGTTTTAGAGATATTTACATTGAAAGTTCTTCCCCTCCTTCCTTTTCTCCTGATGTCACTGTCTAGCTGATAGCAGGAGATTCCGGTCCTGGGATCAGCCGGTGGATCTGCAACAGAGCCAAAATCGCATTATTGCAAAATAATTACTTCATTGGAAAGGTCTACAAAGTGCGCCTGGTTTGAAAGCACACTTTGTAGACCTTTCCAATGAAGTAATTCTTTTGCAATAACGCGATTTCTGCTCTGCTGCAGAGCCTCCTCGAGTCGTACGACTTAAATCTCCTGCTGTCAGCTTTACAGCTGACATCAGGAGAAGGGGAGGGAGTGGGGAACTTTCAATGCCTATATCTCTCAAACCACAGTGGTTTGAGAGATAGGGTTTGTGTCATTCAGCTTATTTTATTACTGTCCCTTTAAAACAAGAGAGTGGGAGGAGATTTGTCCAAAAAGTTCATCAGAGCCGATCTCTCCATTCTTCTTAAATAAATCCTATACAGCAGTGTGCTGGTATGTGCTGAAACATTAACCCTTTATGTGGCAGACAGCTGTCCAATGCATTAATATCACTTCTAAGCTGTACTTATCCCAGTAAAACAAACTCACATGTGCAACAAAAGAAACACATGCCCAGATTCTTCACTTGATCCTCTACACTGTCTTATAGTGAAACACTTAACCATTCCTGTGCTCAAATTAATTGCTTTAGGACTTATCCCATTCTTTTACATTCACAAACACACACTATATACCTCTCTTGTCAATAGGGTTGCCACCCAGCCGGTATTTTACCGGCAGGCCGGTAAAAAATTGGCTTCTGTCCAATGTTAAGTCTATGGAGGGAATGCCATGGCCGGTATTTTATTGAAGAAAAGGTGGCAACCCTACTTGTCAATCACCTATTTTGCCATTCTGTGTGCTCACTCTGCCTCCCGTCCTATCTGCTCCTGCTCTGCTGTTCCCGCTCCTCAGAACTCAAGAGTCTTCACTGACTCGACGGAGCGACACAGCAACATGCTGTCACTCTTCCTCATCTGCCCATTCACTTTGTCAAGTTCGTTAACAGATATAATGCCTACTTTTGGGGCACATGAGCCCAGATATTCTGGCAGGGTCCCCTCAGGCCTGCCCTTAGTGACGCAAATAATTCTGGGGGCCCCTGACTCTGGCAGGGCCTCCAGTATAATAAAATGGGGGAAACAATTATGAGGGCCCTGGAGTCCGGCGGGGGCCTCCGCTACGCCTCTTCTACCACTGTCCCACTGATAATCACAGGATTACACATACACTGACATACTACTACTACTGTCCCATTGGTAGTCACAGAACCACATAAGTGACAATGAAATGGCAGCAAAATGCTATAATATTATAAGGTGGAACAGATAAGTGTGAGTGAGAAATTCTTATTTAAAATAGATTTTATATTTCTCAATAACTGCATTTTTTTCATCCCTACACAGTCTGGAATTACCCAGTGTGGCCTTAAATCCTTAAAGGAGAACATCTCCTAATTTAAAAGCCCCATTTATTTTACTATGGCCAGAAAATCCTAATGGCCCTAAGGGCCAGCTTAGAAAGGAGAGAGAGTACTGCTAATCATTCTACACTTCATGGCAGTGCTCTCCCTTTTACTTCGGACAAAATATCAGGTATATTTTCATCTTGGGGGAATAAATAAAACATTACATTGGCGCCGTGCTTTGCTCTACTTCCTCCAGCACTAAGGCACCAGAGTTATCTACAATGAAGGAGCTTATGGGGCTAATCTAAATTGATCCAAATCCCTAATGATTCCAAACTGCCACCATTTCTGGTCACATACATTTGTGCATTAACATTTACTTGCAGTGCACCGTGGAGCATACAAAAGAAGAGTTGGCCGTGCAACAAAGTTCAAGTAATGCAAGTGTATTTCTCCAGAGCACTGCAAGTAATTGAACAAAGATCTGGGCCCTGAGATCACAAATTCTGCATCCTCACAATCCCTGCATGCCTTATTTCCCATTGTAATCAGCAGTGCATCTTATTGTGCAGCTGCCTAGGCAAGAAGAATAAAACAAAATTGCGCCAACTATGAAGTTCTGAGGTAGGAGCATGGAGGGACTTCATTATGAAGCAATTCGAACTTCCAGATAAAATATATATTTATTTCCCTCTCTCACCCCATAAATTATCTTTTCTTTTATTCTCTCTCACCTTGTTCAACTGCTTCCTTCCTGCTTTTCTTTTCAATGTTACTTTACCTCTCTCAAAATATTTCCCCATCACTAATTCAACATCTCTACACCTCAACATCCCCCAACACTATTAACATTCCCACTTCTCAAACTCCATCTCTTACCCTCTACTGTCAGGACTGGTGCAAGAATTTTTGCCACCCTAGGCAAAACCTCATTTTGATGCCCCCTTGGCCCGATCCCTTGTTTCCCATCCCTTTATACCCCACCCTATTCATTTTCTCTGCCAGTGTGTGAGTATTCACTCTGTAGTAGACATAATCTTGGTTGTCACTCCCGGCAGGTGACACTTAGCTGCTTCCTGGATGTATTTACATTGCAAATAACACATCCTTCCCGGCTGTCGTGGGTAAGGAAAAGACTATCTGTCCAGCTCTACTCACTGGGTATTTTCACCAATTATTAACACAACCGCTAATAAAATAAATTTATTATCCAAACTGTGTGCCAAGTGGAAATGTGTGGTCTGTGGAGCTCACAATTTAACTCTTTGAGAGCAAGAGGGGTATGCAATGAACTATACACCACTGACAGATGGTTAAAAATATCTTTTTAGCATTGGCACTTAGACTTATTTACAGTGTATACATAACCAGTCTCATGGCTCCACAGGTGTTCTGTGTGCTCAGTGGCAGTCAGCTTCCATTTCCATAGTAAGAGGTGATAGGTCTGCCACTTAGGTTGCAGAACATGTGGGGAGCCATGAGACTGGCAGTCAAATGATTAAAGAGATCTCCTTTTAGAAATGACCCTCAGACTTATACCTCCATATATATGCAGAGCAAGTCTCTTCATTCCCTGTATATGTTCCTTTGTACTCAGCAGCAGTTAGTCACCTCTTACATTCAGCTTCCATTTCCCCAGTAAGAGGTGATTGGTCTACCACTGAGCACACAGAACATACACAGGAATCAGAGAGACTTCATCTGCTCAAACACGGAGAAACAAGAGAGCCATTGCTAAAACAATATCTGTTTAATAATTTGCCTGCCAGAGAAGTGGGCAACACACTAGTGCTCCAGTGGTTAATGGGACATGCAACACATGGTGAAGCAATGATTTGCACAGCCCTCTGGTCCTCAAAGGGTTAACCATTTGAGTGCCAGAAAGAAGTCCATGGTTAACAACCTGATGTTGTGGACATACCACCTACTAAAATCACAATTTGCCTCATGGGCCTGAGGCAGTGTTGTAACTGTACAGGTGTAATCCTCCCCAAGGCTGTCCCTTGGATAACTAGCACCTGGTGAGAAAATGGACTATGGTACCCCAATGCCAACCATCCCACCCATGTTTCCCACATAGTAAAAAATATATTATTACTAAAGGTTGTTGCTTCTCATTAGTTCTGATTAGATTTTGGGATTAAATGAGAGAGAACAATGGTGTGAGGAGAAAATAGAGTTGGAATGAAGGGGAGAGGGAAAAGATGTAAAAATGCTCTGAATTGTAGGTACTTTGGTTACCCCACTGGTCTGCTAAAATCACAGCCTACAGGTCTGGGGCACATAAAGTCTCTGTTCTCTACTCACCCACCACTGCTGCAAGAAAGCCCCTCTGGGGAGAGCAGGCACCTCTCTGTAGAACTAAGTTGCCTCTGTACTGTGATGAGGGCAGAAGAATCATGTTGTGCTGCTGGGGTATTAAATTGACTCTACCATTGGTGCGCTATACCTCAAACATGCTCCGTACGTGAAAGCACTGCACGTTTATATCTAGCACTCTAGCAGAGCGCCTTTATTACAGCAGGGGATGCACTGTCTGACTTCTCCTGCTCCAGTTCAGTCCTGAAACATCAACACGCACAATGTCCAGTCATGGTGGCTGATTTAACCTCTTAAGTGCCAAAGGAATTTGTGCAACACACAAATGCTTATCCCATTTTGAATTAATGTGGTCCTGGCATGACAATTCTGTTTTCTCTTAATGTGCGCCCTAGGCCAGCGCCTACCTCGCCTATAGGTGGCGCCGGCCCTGCTCTCTGTTGTTCTGTGTATGTTACTCGCCTCTCCTGAATATTTAAGCAGCCCGCGCTAGCTACGTAGTGATGTAGTGCACGGCTGCTGAGCTCAGCTCACATGACCCAGCCAGCCATGCATATCTTCCGGACTCCAGTCGGACTAGGCAGCAAGGTTAGTCTGCTGTGTGTGCGCATGCACACAGGGCAGAGGGGGGAGATCGGAATCAGAAGGAGGTGTGACTGACATGAATTCAGTCAGTCAACTGTGTGTGCGGCAGTGAGAAGTCACCCGGTACAATGACTGGCGCTTCTCATTTGGGGGCCTCTTTTAAGTTATTTTACGGGCCCTACGTCTGGTAGTGCCTCAGATTCACTGGGGGGCCCCTGAGGCTGGCGGGGCCCCCCCGCACCGCGGGGGCTGTGGGGGCCTCCGCTACGCCTCTGTTGTGGACAACACATGAGCAGGACAGCAGTGTTACTAAAGTAGTACGATTTAGTTTCAAAGTACATTTAGTGTTCTCATACAGGTGTTCAATGCATATAGACAATACACACAGAAAACACATGTACGTTCTAATATACTTTGAGACACAATAAAGATGAACCATCACCATTCTATCTGTGTCTGTAGGAGGATATATTTGAGAAAACATTTGTCAATGCGTAACCACACCCAGGATAGAGTATCCCCCATACATGGAAAGGCATCATCCACATCACAGGAGTCCACCACTTGTTTGCCAGTGAGTGGACTCTGTGATGTATTCATGCAAACAGATGATGGTTGCAGTGATACACTAATGTGTTGTGGGAGTGATAAAGAGGTGATACAGGGGACATACTTTCACAGTGAATTCCTGTCCACAGTTTCTGTGTTGCTCAGTATAATCAATGTTCTGAGATATTGCTCCACTTTGACATATCTCAGTACATGGCCTACATCAATGAACAACCAGACTAAATGGACATGTGTTATCACTGGTGAAGTCTGTTACACCCTTAGGGAAACAACAACTCAACTTACTGGAGACCCCAATGCTCACCCCAGGATACCAATGTATGTGCTACACATTGAAATCCTAGGTTAAAAACATTGGGTTCCCCAGTAAGTCAGTTGCACAATGAGTGTTTGAATCCAAGACAATATTGATGCATGTCCCATTTATCTGTCCTGCTTGTTACGTCCTCGCTAAGTCACATAGCTGTTTGTTTGGTTATCCCCTTAACCCTCTGAGTGCCAGAGTGCTCCCCAACGCATTTCTTTGCAATGCGTTGCGTACCACTCTGGCGTACAACATATGATGTAGATGAATGTTCAATGTTGTACCATTTGTTGTGCTAAGGGGTATGTTTTTTTGTTCAAATTCAACACACAACATCGCCATATAACACAGTTGAGTAATATGGCTCCAGGGATGTATTTCCAGTTGAATTTGTACAACGGTGTGTGTGTGTGTGAACCCATGTTGTAGCATCCCACAAACATTTCACCCAGGCAGAGGTTGTGTTCACTGCATTGTATGGCAATGCATTGGAGACAACCCTGCCACCCAATCCATAACTGAAGACACAGCAGATCAGACAGGAATCCAAAATAAAGGTTTCTTTATTGAGGGGGAAGTTAACAGGTTGGGCCTTTCATTTTTTCTTTTTGGGAAGGGGCCTTAGCCTGGGTGCCAGAGGTGGATGCCCTTGTTGATCGCCTGGTCACCCTCTGCCCCCTAGGTGTGGTTTCAGGGGTAACACTGGAGGGGGGGTGGTTGCAGTAGACCCCTCCATGCAACGCAAGTTCTCCCTCTCCATCATCAGGTTCTCCCTGCGGTTGATCTCCCTCAACTCCACAAGAACCTGTGTCAACATGTCCATTATACCAGTCTTGAGCTGGTGGAGTTGTGTGTTCCCCCTGGCCACCTCCAACTCCAGGGCTTGGATTCTGGTCTCCAATCGGGCTATGTTCCTCCTGGATTGCCTCCTGATCCTGGTGATGTTGCTATCTGTACTCCTGCTCGACCGGAGTAGTCTCCTCTGAAGGGCCATACACTCGCCTCCATCCCTGTGAGGCGTGCAGTGCTGGAGGTGGATGTGCCCAGTGACCCTGGTGCTGCTGTTTCCTCTGCTGCTGATGCTGCTGTTTCCTCTGCTGCTGAAGGTGCTGTTTCCTCTGCTGCTGCTGGAGGTGTTGTAGCTGCTGTGATAGCTGTTGGAGTGGCTGGTGCAGATGATGGGCATATGCCCACCACATCAAGTGACTCTGAGCTGCCCAATGATGTGTGTGCTGGTGGAGGTGTGAATATGTCCCTGGGTAGGGGGTGCTGGGGCTCACCAATCAGGCCCAGGTGTGGGTAGTCCAGTGGCCAAGGGTCATATGGTGGCCACTGATAGGTGCTTGGACCCCACCTGTGATCATACCTTGGGGCATGCTGTGGAGCCATCCAGGAGGGTGTGTTGTGTGAGGCATATGGCCCATATTGGGTGGTGGCCACTGTCCCTGGCAGCCATTGCCTCCCTGGCGGTGGTGGTGCTGCTGCTGGAGGGTAGTAGCTGGTGGAGGTGGCTGGATACATCCACCTCTCGTCCTGTTGCATCCAGCCACTGTACTGGGGAGGTGCAGCCTGTGGTGGTGCAGCTTGGAGGGGTGCAGCCTGTGGTGGTCCAGCTTGGAGGGGTGCAGCCTGTGGTGGTGCAGAAGGTGGTGGTGCAGCCTGTGTTGGAGTGGATGGGGATGGTGGGGATGGTGACCACCAGCTGGTCCCCTCCTCTGTGTACTCCTTACTGGGGGTGACATAGCCTCCTCTACTGGCTCCCGCTGGGCTGGAGGGCCATAAGCTGTGTGGAGAAATAAGATGTTGTGATTAGTGACCTTAGCCATATGTTTGTGGAGACAGTTATACTTTGATATGTGGTGAAAAAAAATATATGTGTTTGGGTTAATCCCCCTGGGTAAACAAGGGTACTCCCACCGCTGAAAGGTGTTGTTTGTGTTATTATGGGTGAAGGTTTCATTTTGAGGTGCAATATCACAGTGGCCCGAAATAGTACAGTGGGGCTGTTGCAACACCCTCCCATGTAGACATCTGGTCCCTGTACCAGAGTTGTCCATATGATAGTGTAGTAACAGCACCACTGTACCATTTCAGGCCACTGGGATATTGCCCCTGACTTATCCATGTCTGAGCTGTGATATCATTTGAATCAACACACCTTTCAGCAGTAGGAACACTATTGTTTAACTCGGGGGGTGAATCCAACAACATTTATTTGTCTTTACAACTTTTAGGGATGGCTATACCTCAAGGGGGATAGCAAAGGTTAAGTCCACCTTGATGTCATATTGTAGACATTGTGAAAATAGATGTTGTTCACTGTTAGTCCTATCCCTCCTACCCTCATGGTTGTTCAGATATTGCTCTATGTGACAGATGGAGATTTCAGTCATTTGTCTACACGAGGGCTCTTCAGCAGAGCCAAAATCGCCCCATTTAGAGAACAATACTTAATTGGAATGGTGTACAGAGTGTGCATGGTTTGCAAGCACACTCTGTGGACCATTCCAAAGAGGTATTTATCTCGAAATGTTGCGAATTTGGCTCTGCTGAAGAGCCTCCGTGTGGTCAAATGACAGATATCTCCTCCTGTCACATAAAGCAATATCTGTATAACCATGAGGGTTGGAGGGATAGGACTTACATCGAGACACATCTTTTTACGATGCCAATGATATTACATCATGATGACATTACCCATTGCTATCCCATTACAGTCACACACAAGTAGAAATGGTCATATATGTATGTGGATATGTACCCTCCATATGGATACAGTAATATCCTTCCAAGATGTGAAGCCAGAGAGCAGTTCAGTAGGTGTGATTGCCTTACTGGCTATATTTGTGAACCCATCCAACAATACATTGGATTGATATGATGGATATGAACATACTTCGTATATCCCATCTACGTAGAGTGTGATATACTATGTATGTGTATTTGGATGGTAGCAATGTAGGTTGATTTGTGATGGGTGCACATATCTGGCCAGTAAGGCAATCACATCCAGTGAACTGATCTCTGTGTTCACATAGTGTTGGGACATATTTAGAAACATTTGAAAGGTACATATCTGAACGTTTTTATTAGTGTCCATATCTTTTGTGAATAGATCTGCAGTGGGATTCAGGTGTTATTCAACCCTATCTCCTTATTTGATCCCGTACAATGCACAATTTTGGATTACTTGACAGGTGACTCTCTGGTTGTCATGATGATATCCTATGCATTACGTTGTGATGCATGGGATACCACCCTGGCAATCACAGATTGATGAATTTGACAAGATCCCGTCTGTGTTGTATGTTACAGTTGAATCCTAAGGGCAACAATCAAGTCAGTAGTGAGGGATATTTTTGATTGAGGCCTGTTTTTCTCTGTGTATGAGCCCATCCATCCTTCTGTGTGAGGCAACCGTACTCAATCCGAGATATCCATCGGTCATCGCCTGTTGGTGACCAAGGTACAATGGTTGATATTTGGTTCCCATGTGTATCCTGCAAACAGCGGCTGGTGTACCATCCATCCATGGCATCAGCACCCCTGTGGGTCCATGTGGGAATCAGATGTGGGATATGTCATTTCAAGTTAGAGTAAATGATTGCAGCCACAACACCAAGGCCTACTTCATACACCTTTAATTCTGTGGAATAGTATTCGGCCTGTGTGTTGCACATACAAGCAGTTATTTACTGGGACACTGTGATATGTGACCTGATCCACCCTTTTTGTGATTCAGTAAGCAGTGATGTTGAACTGATGAAGTGAACATGTTGGTGACTTCTCCAGTGATCTCCTTTCCCCATTGCCAGTGTTTTCCATGGAGTCTGTACAATGGGACCCTATCAACTTGATTCTTGTTTTTGCGTATTCTCCATAGACTAACACTGGTATTGGTGAAGTGAGGGTTACTTTGTCTCCACCATCTCTTTGTCACCGCTTAGTGAATGTCCCCTGTAGCATGTGATCGTTGGCCTATTGATTTGTTTGTTGTCTGGTTAACCCTTTGAGTCCCAGAGGGGTTGCCAAAGCATTGTTGACCGATGCATTGATGATCCCTCTAGCAGTCAAGGGGTTAGGTGCTGACTTCCCTGTGGGGACATGGGTGACACTGTGTGTGAACAGTGATGACATTTAACAGACGACATTTTGAACATCACGGTTTGTGTATTGTGTGTGATGAGCACAGCGACAGGAGAGTTGAAGTAGGACTTTGACAGGTTTGTCCCAAGTTGGACATTGACATTTGTCCTGGTGTTGTGTCCTGTTTTTAACCCTCAGGGTGCTGTGTTGGTGCAGTTGTATGGATGACTGATGGGCATGTGTTGAGGTGTGACTGTGTTTGCAGCTTGTGTTGGTTGATGTAGTGTGTTGTTATGTAGTGTTGCACTTACCGGTAGTGTGGAGGCTCCTCTCATCCCCAGTGTCAGCTCCTCCAACGACTCCCTCGATCAGGGTCGGGGACATGGTCTGCCGCACCATCTCCTCCCAGCCACAGAAGGTGATAGGGACGGGTGGGCCACCTCCAGTGACTCAGGCGTGCTTGGCGAGCTCGGTCATCTTATTCTTGACCACCCTCCGGCAGTCGCCCCATCTCTTTTTGATGGACTCTACTTCCCGCCTGCATGGAGCCACCGCGTTGACCCGGCTGCACATCTGGTTCCAGGCTGCCTTCCTCCTCGCTGACAGGCCAGGGACCTTCGCCGTCGGGTGGAGAACACTCTGCCTCTCCAGGACAGCTTCCATGAGAGCCGTGTTATCCTCCTCTGTGTATTTCGGGTCCCTGATCCTGCCCTCATCACCTCCGGCATGGGAGGATTCAGAGCCGGAGTGCCCTGCATGGTCTGACCCTGACTGTGTGTGTTGCTCCCCAGCAACTACCCCTTGTCCCACTGCAGGTTCTGTCCCTGTCATGAGTGTGCCTGCTCTTGTGGGCCAGGTCCCCCTCTGCCCTGCGGATCTCCCTCTCCCACCCCTGCTCTGCTCAGGGATGCCCTCATGACCTTCCTCCTCCTCCACTACTCTCCCCATCCCTCTCTCCTGTCCTCCTCTCCTCACCATCACTCACCCACTCACACCCAGGCACTCCCACAGGCCCTCACAGACACACTCGATCCACTCACTCTCTGTCACTCACTTTCACTCACAGATTCACACTGTAAAAATAAAATGTAAAATGTGTAAGGTATTATAAAATAAAAGGACTATGTGTATGTATGTGTATGTGTTTGTGTTTGTATGGGTGTATGAAATATGTACAAAGGTGTGATATGTGTCGTATTATGTGCAATGCTCTCCTCTCTCCAAACTCCAAAACTCCTTCTACCTCCAATGTACGCTCCTGTCTCCCTCTCTCTGATCACTATCCTCCGCTCCTGGGTCCTGATATCTAGCTCTCAAGAACTCGATAACAGACAGTGTGTGACGGTTATTTTTGGGTATATATAGGTGTATTTGAAGTTTTTTGATACTTTGGGGCTTTGGGATTGGCTGTGTGTTTGAATTTGTTTTTGCATCAATCAGGGTTGCTAGACAACTGCAGCCGTTATGTTACATGTTGTTTTGAGCGATGTTATCGTGTGATTTGGCCGCCCGTTGTGCATTAACATGAGCGACAACGGCTTTTGTGTTACGTGTTTTGTCTATGCCTACACTCGATAGCTATTCTTGTAGAGTACCTATTGAATCTGCCGTAACTCATGCGAGCGATGTGCCTTTTTCACTTAGAGGCTGGTTTAACGTGAGCCTTTAAATCATGCCCATAGTCACTTGTTCTACTGGCTCCTTCAAGCAGCTCTCTTGCTTCGCACAAGAACCCCTAGGTGCTACTAGAGTGCAGGTATGGGTAGGCTAGAAATGCTCAGAAGAGAGGAAGGCAGAATTAATAAAAAATATCTCAGTGTAGTAGTATCACAGACTTCCGTGTTAATCAAAAAGACAGCTGACTGTTCAATGTGTTTATTAGTATTCATTATGTATAAGAAGAAAAAATTATAAAAATAATAAAATATGTATGCAACAATTTTGCATTTTCTGACTAATAATATAAATCTGGTATTAGACCCAATATAATATAACTTTCTTTTTGATTAACACGGAAGTCTGTGATACTACTACACTTAGATATTTTTCATTTTTTTTCTGCCTTCCTCTCTTCTGAGCACTTTCTAGCCTACCCATACCTGCATTAGCAGGAATCCGAATGGTTTTATGAGATATACATTGTGCAAAACCATTCTTTTGAGCTCCTATGAAGAAGTAGTAACCTAGATAATGCTAAGGCATTTGATGCAGTATATCTAGATTTTGCAAAGGCATTGGAAACAGTGCCACACAGGAGCCTGGAGTATAAAATAAGGAAACTGGGGCTAGGGTATACCTTTTGCAGTTGACTAGAAAACTGGTTGAAAGGTAAGGAACAGTGTGTTTGTAAATGAAAAATACTCCAATACAGTTAAAGTTGACAGTGGAGTACCTCAGAGTTCAGTACTTGGTCCACTTAAAGCTTATATAAGTCTCATTTCTCTGGGTTATGAGGCAAAGGTTGAATTTGATAGACTTGTGTCTATCCTAACCTAATTTAGTATGTTACTATGTATAAACTATATGTTTTTTGTTTAAGAACACTGCTGTATACACATATGCACAGACAAAAGTAGAGTCATTATGGAGCAAACAAACTACACTATTGGGGACAATTAAATTTAATGGGACTTTTAATCAGCTGCATTGTACAGAAATGTACTGGATGCATCTCTAGCACTGAAGAGGTTAAAATCCCCATGTAAATCAATGGGAAACTTATCTGTTCCCTATGGTGAATTTAGTTTACCCCAGAAGTGTTACACTTCTGTCTGTATATGTGGCTCACTGTATTGTATACAATTTACAACAAGGTATGTGGATACTGTTTATAATATTTAATTTATCACACTGTTCGTATCCTTCTAATCATGTGTAGAACACTAAAGTGTGTCTAGGAAAGCATGATTTGCGCACTAACATCCAGAGAGGTCAGGGCGTGGTCATGGTTCACTTTAAACATGTTGCAGCCAAAAGATTGTGTGACTACACAAGGCATTAAAAATGTCACTGTGATTAAAAGGGCAACATGAGAATCTTGCCCTGCATAAAAAGTGCAATATTCTCATGTCACCGCATTAAACATTGTTTCAACCCAGGGCAAAGGATAACCATCGGATGCTGAGATGCTTTAAAAAGAAGTAATTCTCATCTAAGGGGTTCACTAGCAAGAAATATAAAACTAGAACATACAGTCAATATAGTAAAACTTTCTAAGTCCATTGATTCAAATTGTCCCACTGGCGGGATTGTATATACAACAATATCAAATTTTCCTTATGTTATCCCAGTAATCCGAAGATATTTGTATGTTGTACAGCATTGCTCTGGGCTCTCTCTCCCCTTCTCTGTGTGTAGAATGGTTATTTGTATAACTTACAACACAGCAGTAGATTGGAATGGTTCTGCTCAGAAACAGACAAGCATGCTGATGCAATGCACTATTGGGTAGGGAAAGTTGACACGTGACCGCATGAAGCTCTGAGAAAAGGGGAGTGCATTAAAAAACTTCTTGGTGACAATAAGACGGCTGGGCATGTCTTGCCTCGGTTGTATTTCTGTATCTCCTACCTCTAGACACTCCGTACAGTCCCGGGACCAGGATTCTTTTCTTAGAGCTTGAGAGGTGACGTAGAAAAAAGGGGAGGGAGGAGGAAAATATGAATGGTTATTGCTAAAGAACCATAAATGTTTGGGCAGTGAGACGGATGGTATTTTTTTTTATGCTGAACAATATTAAGTAAAGTAAAAATAAAGTATTACTATCCCTTTAAGTCCATAGTGTTGCCATTATACATAATGACATTTGCTGTGAGAAAGGTTTTTTTAAGAAGATAAAAATATCTATAAAGTTATAGAGTACTAGCATGGAAAAGGGCGGCCTCCTATGAAAGATTTAGTATAAACCCTGCAGCAAAGACTAAAAAGTGTAATTGATTGTATAGATAAATGTTATTTATAAAAGAGGAATAGAGAGTACTACTTTAGTAATAAATACTGTAGAGTAGTTGACTATATCAATACGTTTACATTTCATAGATTCACATAAATATGTTACAGTGTAGTTATAACTTCAATTAATATTGCTTCATGCACTTACATATATATATATATATATATATATATATATATATATATATATATATATATACATATATATATATATATATATATATATATAGGTTCTACCAGGTAACTCAAAGACAGAGCCATAGAACATTTACATAATATTAAGAATGCTGCAAGAGATCAATTGGCAGGTAAAAAAACTCACTAATGTGAGTAGACATTTCCTGGAATGTCATAATGGCATACCCGAAAGATTAAAGGGTAGTAATGTCTTTATATAAAAAAAAGTACTATTGCAGCTATTACAAAAATAAATTAAACAATCCCAGTCCCGTCTCTCAAACCTTTATGGTTTGAGAGATATACAATGCTAAAATCCTCCACTCCCTCCTTTTTTACTGATGTCAGCTGTAAGCTGACGGCAGGAGATCCTGGTCCTGGGACAAGCAGGCTGCTCTTCAGCAGATCCAAAATAGAGCAATGTAAAAGAAATACTTCATTGGAACGGTCTACAAAGTGTGCTTGCAACCAGGCACACTTTGTAGAAAGTTCCATTGAAGTATTTATTTTCACATTGCGCTATTCCGCCTTAGGTCGGCCGACTCGAATCTCCTGCTGTCAGCTTTACAGTTGACATCAGGGAAAGGGGTGGGAGGGGGGAACTTTAGCACTGCATATCTCTCAAATCATAAAGTTTTGAGAGATGGGACTGGGATCGTTTAGTTTAATTTTGTAATAGCTGCAATATTACATTTTTTTATATAAGGACATTACTAACCCTTTAAGATTATCTGGCTTTGAACACATCTCTCTGGGAATCAGAAGCAGCGATATTGAGAATAAATTATTATTATTATTATTATTAATAAATTGGATTATCTTGTTTGAATTCCAAAGGCCCCTCGTTTATAATTGCATCCCCTGTCCTCTGGACACATGATGATTACTTCCCCACAATACTTTTTTTTTTTTTTTTTTAATATTTATTTTATTGCAGTAATAAGAGGCAAATACAATACAATAAAATAGAACATGCAAAAGTACAGATTTCAGTACAGCAGAGTAAGGCAAAAGGGGAAACGGCTGGGATGAATGAACAGTTTGATTAGTACCCAATACAGAATGAGTTATATATGAATCATAGTAAGAAATTAATACTCATTAGGGGTAACGAGCGCCCAGGTGAAAAGGGGCCAAGGAGAAAACTACGAGGAACGAAAATGTGAAATCTAAATGAACCAATACAGAAGGAAAAAATGACAGCGAGGAGGTGGGAGAAAGGAAGGGATGGAATGGGGATCGGGTGCACCCTCAGAGTCAGTATGTAAGGTACATCCTTAGAGTCAAATTGGGCAAGGAAGACGTCTAAGATTAAGTCAGGGTCCTCCCCGTTCCTCAGTCTAGTCAGTCGTAATGGTGACATGGTCTCTGACTTTCAACATCCACTCTGGATAAGTGGGAGGGTCAGTAGATTTCCAATGAACTGGAATCAGTGATTTAGCTATCCCCAATATGGAGAGTAATATCTGACAGGTTATGGATTGGACAGGAGGTAAGCATATAAAAAATAATTTTTGCCAAGGGTCTCTGGACAGCCTAATACTCAAACTCTGTTCAATGCACTCCAAACACCTTGCCCAATAGTCCTGCAAAATAGGGCATGACCACCATATGTGAGATGGCGATCCCATCGCCCCAACACACCACTAACATGTGCTAGAAACAGAAGGAAACATAGCATGCAGTCTCACTGAGGTATAATGCCATTGATTCAAAAATTTGAACTGAGATTACAAAAGTTGTCTAGAGATGGAGCAGGACTTAGCTGAGCACCATACAGAATGCCAATTTTCTTCAAAGTCTCTCCAAGTTCAGCTTCCCAAGCTTGCACATACTGGAGTTTCGATGGGGAGGCTAAGGGCTAGATTTAAAGGCAGGTGTTAGCATAGCCAGTAGGGCCAAAGTGAATACCGTCTGACAAAATAAAATATCTAACGTGGTATTCAAAGGCCCTACCAGCTGTGATCACAAAGGACGTTAAGCCACAAAAACAGTCTTGTGGCTAAACGTCCGTTTTGTGAGTTAAGTTCCCAAAACGCCGCTAAGAGCAGCGATATTGGGAACTTAACATTAAAAAACAATTAACTCTCGGTGCCTGACATACTGCCAGACACCGATTGTTAACTGATCCATGTTAAATTTACCTGTCATCCACTGTCTGTCTCCTTCTGTTCTCTACCTTCGCTTCTTTCTTCTTTCTTAGCTTCTCTCTTCTCTCTTCTTTCTTCTCTTCTTCCATCCTGTAAAAGAAAAGTGTGTATAAGTACAGCGTTGAAGACAAGATTTAGTTTAACCCCTTGAGTGCCAGAGGGGTACACAATGCATTGCAAAGCAATGCGTTGCGGACCTCTTTGGCCTCAACGGGTTAAGTCAGTGCCCAAGAATACACATATACAGTGCCATATTATACCTCCAAATAAAACATGCCACCCAGAGAACAAGTGCGCAAATATGGCATATATCCCAGAATAAATGAATGGTGCCTTAACTTAATAATCTGTCTCCGCTGCTGTGCGTGGCCGCAGAGGCGGCGGCATCGGAGACAGTGCCGTGAGCCACAGGTTCCCTCCTTTCGGGCCTATGCCCGTTCCGCATTGAGGGAATCAGAGCAGAGACTGCCTTATATATGGGCAGCCTCTGATACAATTCCCTCACAGCTATTGGCTGAGATGTGCTGACACACCCACATCCCAGTCAATCAGATTCGAGTGACTGTGCTTCAAACTGATTGGCTGGGATGTGTGTGTGTCAGCACATCTCAGCCAATGGCTTTGCAATGCGTTGTGTACCCCTCTGGCACTCAAGGGGTCAAACTAAATCTTGTATTCAACGCTGTACTTATACACACTTTTCTTTTACAGGACGGAAGAAGAGAAGAAAGAAGAGAGAAGTGAAGATAGAAGAAAGAAGAGAAGATAGAAGAAAGAAGGACAGAAGAGGAGCAGGGAGCTGACAGCTCCGCTGGACATCAGGATTAATGGTAAGTGTAAGTCAGATTATCCCTATGAATGCCGGCGGGGTAATTATACCCCGCTGGCACTAATAGGGTTAATTCTACTAACTTTTGACACAATTTAGGCACTTTGGACGTTTTGATGTGGGGCTTGGGGCCCCATATCAATACATCCACTGAGGACTTTGGGTTTTTTTGCCAGTTAACAGTTGCGTTAGCTGGCAAAAGATCCGATGAGGGACTCTAAAGCCAAACAAACTGGGTCTTAAATTGTAGGTGGTAATGAGTCTCTCATTGGATCTTTTTCAGCTAACGCAGTCTATTGAATGGCAAAGTGGAGCGTTTTTTTTTTTCTGTGGGCCAAAACACACATTAGTGTAGCGGCCGGTACACTGGATGAACTGCCGTTAGCAGTTCATTACATGGCCCTTTGAATTGCCTACTGCATGTTAAAACACCCGTTAGTCTTTTTTTTGGCTAACAGCTGCCTTTAAATCAAGCCCTCAATCAGATAAAATGCAATATATCTTATTAAGAAATTACACTGTGGTAGAGGATCGGAGGAGGAGAGATTTAAATTTAGTTGACTGTTGAGACCAGCCCCGTTTGCTATCTGGGGACTCGAAAAAGTGTTGAATGCTGAAGAACTTCCACATCTTGCCTGGTGAGAGAGCAAGTTGATCCCTAATGTATTCAAAAGAAGCAATTTTACCTCTTTCTGAGCGATCTGCTAATTTGACCACTCGCGTGGCCGTCCATCGTGGAAAATCACTGGCCACCAAAGTCTAGTGAGTCTCGCGACTATAAAAAACAGGTGATACCAGGGAGGGGAAGGGGAAAATGGAGGCTGAGGCAATGTATAGTTACCATACCATAAAAAATGTATCTAATACCGGGTGATTAAAAGATTGATTCCCCCTGGAAGACAAAGAGAGTAGGGCCTCGCAGAGTATATCTAGACCAGGAAAGTACAAACATTCTACAAAGAACCATAATTTGGATAGGGCATTATGATGCCAGTCCAAAACAGAGGATAGTAATACTGAGTGATAATATTTCTTAAAAATCTGGAAAACCCAATCCTCCTGCGAAAAGATACAGATGTTAATCACCAGACAACAGTTTAAGTCACATAGAAAAAGAGGAAATAGGGCAGGAATCTGAAAACACTCAATAAGAACTAATCATATGGGTTGGGATACAGCAGAATTATATGACACTGGGATCTATAATTTATCAGATAATCAATTAACTAATAAAGAGATTACAGTACTGAAAAAAGGGCTAAAATGTGTACCCTCTATAGGTCCCAATGAATTTGAGCTGTTTCTCAACCTTAATAGGTTCGCTAGATCATTAACCATTAAGAGGTATTTTTCCAAACGAGGCCTCCATAAAGATGACATGGTGTTGCAAGATTTGGAGGATCTAAGATTCAAATGTATATTATCAGTTTCAAATGATAAAACTGTGGATTCCAGCTCTATTTTAGCATGTGATCCAGGCTTCATACATACTCCCTATAAACCTAAATCTGTGTCCTACCCCTATCAAGATAAAGGACCTCATATTGAAAGCTTCTATAATCTAGCCCTCAATTAGTTCAGACAGTTATGCAGCCAAGATCTAAATAAAAATATAAAATATAGAACATCTAATAATATGACACAAAAGGACAGAGCTTGTCTGAAGTCTTTGAAGGAAAATGATTCAATATACATTACTGAGGCAGACAAGGGGGAGCTACTGCCATTCTCAATTATGGGGATTATGTTACAGAAGCCAAATGCCTATTATCATGTACTGATACTTACCATTTACTTGAGACAGATTCTACAGATCGCATTGTCAGTTCCCTGCAGCTACTGGTAGATGAAGCCCGTTATTTTGGAGTTATTTCTAGAGAGGAAAAATCTTTTCTTATGGTCCGTAACCCTAGGGTACCATATTTATATGTGGTACCCAAGATTGCTAAAACGTTAGTTCACCCCCCTGTCCGGCCCATTATAGCAGGTATGGAGGGGGTTATGGCCCATTTATCCCAGTATATCAATTTTTTCCTACACGTATGTGGTCCAATTTCAATCTTATGTTAAAGATACTCAGCATATACTCTCATATTTTGGACCAAAAACCATGGGGTGAAGGATATATTTGGGCCACAGTAGATGTATGTTCGTTATATACTAGTATCGATCATAGCAAGGGTTTGCGGGCCGTTTCTTATTTTCTTCAGCTAGATGATTCCTTACCAGAAGTACAGAAGAACTTTCTTTTGGATGGCATTAGATTTATCCTTTATAACACCAACTTCCAGTTCTGCAGCTTGTTTTTCCTTCAGACTCGTGGGGCAGCCATGGGAGCCAGTTTTGCCCACAGCTACCCCACCTATACATGGGCTATTGGGAGATGACCCATGTATGGGGGTGGGGCTGGGGGCAATGCTGGTCTATTATGGGAGATTTATTGATGACCTCCTTATTATTTGGCAGGGAAGTTTGTAGGAACTGGAGGCATTTGTTCAGAGTTTTAACATCAATGAATTGGGTTTGTCTTTTACATATGACATTAGCACTCATGCAGTTAACTACCTGGATCTTAGACTTAGAGTGGAGGAAGGTAGAATTGTGACCTCCACTTATACAAAACTCACCAGTGTTAACAACTATCTGCATTATGACAGTTGTCACTTAAAGTGATGGGTTACAAATATACCAAAGGGACAATGTTATTGTATGAAACTAAATTGCAGTAAACAGGTTGACTATGAAACACAATGTCGACAACTTACACATACATTTATACATAAAAGTTATCCTAAGTATTTAGTTAGGAATGCTCACATTCAAAAATCTATACAGGACAGGAACACCATGTTGAACCCTGAAAAAACTAAAAAAGAAAAAGATGGTAAACATGACAAACTGCATTTTGTTACTAAATATAATAACTCACATAACGCTATAAAAAAGATACTAGAGAATTACTGGACAATTTTACTACAAGATTCTTTGTTAAACTCAGTAATTTCTTCAAAACCTAATATTATATTTACAAAAAATACCAATTTAAAAAAATATTCTGTCTAAAAAGAAAAAAGGAAATCACAGTGAAACCACTAAGACTTTTCTACACACCAATGGGGTATTTAAATGTGGAATGAGCCGATGTATCACATGTGGATTTATAGCACATCAGACTAAATATTTCATAGATGCAACAGAGAATAAAATATTTATTAAAGTTCACTTAAATTGTAATAGCACCTATGTCATATATAGTATCACCTCTCCATGTAAACTCCAGTACATAGGGCGTACTAAAAGAAAATTGAAGGACAGATTCTTAGAGCATACGGGCTATACTTTCTGGTGACCATAAGTATTCCGGTTTAAAGGGAAGTGAGAAATTTAGTATGTTAAGTATAAAAGAAACATACTGGATATACAAAAGTGACACTCTACATCCAGGGGAACATAATGAGAAAATAGATATACATACTTTCATATAGATTCTTTTAGTGGCTTCTTCCTTTTATATATAATTGTTTTTCTTTAGATTCACATTTATTATCTGCAATATTGTCTCCTTTGTATTCTTTTCTTTTTTCTTTTTTTATTCTTTATTTATTTATTTATATATTTATTATATTTTTTCAGTTTTTTCAGATCTTTTATTTTTATTTATTTTTTATTTTTTTTATTACTTTTATTTATTCTTATTTAATTACAATATTTGTTTATATATATTATTTTTATATTTTATTTTATTTTTATAGTTTATTTTATTTTTTATTTCATTATTTTATTTTTTTACTATATATTATTTTTATTATTTAGTAGTATTTTTATTTTTATGTTTATATTTATTTATTCATTATTATTATTTATCATGGTTTATCCTTTACATTTATATTTGATTTATGAAGAATTTTTTATTCTATAGGGAGCTATTATGTTTTACATGTTCTATTGTTATACCCTTTGGGTGTCGACATGGCTTGGTAGTTGAGCTATAAATATGGTTTACTCCATACTGTGAAGACGCTTACAGGGTCAGCAATCAGGTGAAATTGCTGGACTGAATTAATCAGCTTAGAAACATCCAATAAGCGCCAGAGTGCCAAGGTTTAAATATACGCTGAATACAGTCACCGGATATCCCTGATGAAGTATCCTAAGTGATACAAAATGCGTTGGAAGAAAAGGTCTGAGAACCACCGTAGTCTTAAGCTCCATATTTGTTATAACCTCAGCTTGTATCATCTCTACATCTGATTTCACTACTGTGATTGAAAGACGGGAGGCTGAAATTGTCACAGTGATTGAGGACAGGAAACTGCAGATTGCATCTGCGATTCACGCTTGATAGCAGAATGAGAGCCTGAGACCAACACGGCTATCTGCAATCCCTCTGCCCGCTTATCTACTTGGAAGTGCACCCAGACATACGTTCATGGAAAGGTCAGTTTTATAACTTATAGAACAGACGTTAAGAATGAGAGTTTCTACCTACTGCAGAATCTAATCTGGCCGCAAACAGAAGTGACATTACCAGCTATTAAACGCAAACCGGGACACTATATTGTTTGCCTATATGGATGGGAGAAGAGACAAGATCGTTATACATAGAAGTCTGCCTGTCACACAAGAGAAGAGACAGACTGTATTCTAATATTAGCCTGCCCGCTACACAGTAGCCAACTTTCTTTATAATCACGTTCGGAGGTTGTCTACATTGTACATTGAGGAACCATTTTATTGCAATTTTTGCACCTCACATTGAGGACTTCTTATATGAGAGCTTTTTCTTCACATATTTTGATCTTTTATTTTAGCATTGGCCAATTTTAAAAAGTGGACTCTTTTTGCTAGCAATATTCCTATATATTCTCCCTATATTGTATGCTACTTGTCATATGGTTGTCTGGCCTTATTAAATGTTTATATATTCTTGTAGACTATACTAGCGCTCTCCTTGTATTTCTTTTCTTTTTTATTCATGTAGTAATGCTGCGATTAATCCTGGGAGTTCGGGACCTCCAAATAAATTTGGAGATGCAAGAGTGAAGTTGGGTAAAGAAAGCCAACAGAATCTTAAGGGAGAGAGTCTGAAAGAGGTACAATACCTAGGGGAGAACATTCATCTTGATTGAATGAATATGGCCTAACCAAGAAATATGAAAAGGAACCAGGTGGCTAGATCACAAGTAAGAGACCGCAATAGTGTAGGATAGTTCAAGGCATAGGTGGATTGGAGAGAAGGAGCAATCCATACTCCCAGATATTTGATGCCCTTGAGCGTCCATTTACAAGGGTAAAGGGACACAAAGTCAGCTTTGATGGAAGGGGGAAGGCAAAGGGGTAGGGCTTTGGATTTCGAAAGATTCATTTTAAAATTGGAAAAGTCAGAGAAGCTATGGAGTTCTTCCATCCCTGAGGGCAGTGACCGAATCGAGTTCGACAGGGTGAACAGGACATCATCCGCAAAAATAGACAATTTGTGTTCCCTTCCCCCAAGAAAGATTCCAGAAATATCCTGTCAACGGTGAATATGTTGGGCAAAGGGTTCCATCACAAAGACAAACAGCAAGGGCGAGAGAGGGCAACCCTGTCTGGTGCCATTGGCAATCGTGAATGAGGCAGAGAGGCAACCATAAACTTTAATTTTCTCCGAGGGAGTGGAATATACAGCCTGAGGCATAGAAAGGAAGCCCGGGCCAAAGCCGAAGTCTGTAAGGAGCAGAAGAGGAAGATCCAGTTCACTGTGTCGAAGGCCTTATCCACGTTGTTGGAGAGGAATAGGGATGGGATGTCATTAGACATAATGTAGTGCAATATGCCCAGAAGCTTACAAGTGTCCGTACAATACTTTAATTCAAACTCAACAGTATTAATAAATAGGATATCACACTTATTGGTAAGGTGACTTTTATTTTGGTCATCATCTGAGAGAACTCTTATTTTTCTCTTATTGGTGCATTTAGGCATTAACTTCTATATCCCCTCCTACAGTGACATTTCTGAATCTATATCATTCAATATTTTATTTGATTATTACTTATAAACACCTTCGTAGCATCATGTTATAACTATAATGTTTAATATTGCTAGAACCCACTTGTATCTCTGTAAGTGCATGAACAGATATTATTTAAAGATATTACCACACTGTAACATCTTTATGTGCATGCATGAATTGCAAGCTTAAGTAGTACTCTCTATTGCTCTTTAATAAATTAAACTTATCTATACAATTGATTATACTTTTTAATCTTTTGCTGCTGGGGTTACACTAAATTCATCATAGTAGGCTTCACCTTTCACTATTACTACTCAATGACCTTATAGATAGTTTATCTTATTAAAAAGAATCATTTCTCACAGCAACAGTCATTATGCATATCTATTAATGGTAATTTTACAGACTTATATTAGCCAGCTTATCAATATGCAAGGTGCACATTCTTGTACATAGGATCCAGATGCAACTTGGGTTCTCCAATACATCTCAGTGCCCTTTTATTGCGTGTTTGTTTTTTTACATTTCCATTGACGATACTCTTTAGTTAATGGTATAATTATCACATACTGTATGTAAGAAGTAACATATAATATACACATATAAATATATATTTTATTTTTATTGTACATTGACAAGCAATGTCAATCTTCATCTAAAATTCATTCAGTCAGTGAATGGGGAAGGATGCCCTTCCTTTGGTTTTAATACCGGCATGTTTATGAGAAAGACAAGAATGGCGAAACATGCATCAAGTCACTGCTGGAGCATACATATGATGGCTTCTTTTTCATACATTAGGTTTCCAGTTAACCAATTATTTTTGCTGACTGTAATGTATAGTGGGCAGATTCCAATGTTCACTTTTTGAGCCTGATGAACCTCCTTGTACTTGTATCAGTGTTGCCAATTACCTAATTATTTTTGAAGGCTTGAATATATATATATATATGTAAATGTTACCAATTACCTAATTATTTCTGCTTACTAGAATGTACCATGTATCAGTGTTGCTGACTGTGACATACACAAGGAGGGTTCTGTTTGAATTAGGATGAGGGTGTTCCCGTGTCTATACATGAGAGCACCACTAATGTTATTCCTGCAGTAGCACTTACAATTAAGCAGGACTCTATTATCTTTTGACTCATTGAGTGACGTGCTGTTGTTTATCAAATTACTCTGTATGTACGTCTTTGATATGCAGTCATTACCATTTTAGTATAGCACAACTTAATTTTGAACTGCTTCTGAGAAGCACAGCCTATTATTAGTGATGATCGAGCACCCCAATGCTCGGGTGTTCGGGTGCTCTGGCCGAGCACCCCCGGAAGCTCGAGTGCTCGGCCGAGCACCCGAGCCCCATTGAAGTCAATGGGAAGACTCGAGCATTACACCAGGCACCCCCTGCTCTGATGAGGGGAGGGTGCCTGGTCCATAGGAAAAGGGCAGAAAATGATGGAAACACCACAGAAATGGTTCAGGGACAGCACAGGGAGGATGTCTGGATGCATCTTGGACTCCAACGTCGCTGCTGGGAACGATGTTTCGCCCGTAGTACGCCATTTTTACAGACTGACCGTAAAACACACAAAAAGGAAGATAAAAACTAATCTGCGGCTAGGCACACTAAACAATATGTGACGTTAATCTGCGGCTAGGCACACTAAACAATATGAGACGCTAATCTGCGGCTAGGCACACGAAACAGAATGTGACGCTAATCTGCGGCTAGGCACAGTGAACGGAATATGTGACGTTTACTTTTTAAACTTTGCACACTAAACAGAATGTACTGCTAATCTGCAACTTTGCACACTAAACAGAATGTGCTGCTAATCTGCAACTTTGCACACTAAACAGAATGTGCTGCTAATCTGCGGCTAGGCACAGTGAACGGAATATGTGACGTTTATTTTTTACACTTTGCACACTAAACAGAATGTGCTGCTAATCTGCAATTTTGCACACTAAACAGAATGTGCTGCTAATCTGCGGCTAGGCACAGTGAACGGAATATGTGACGTTTATTTTTTACACTTTCCACACTAAACAGAATGTGCTGCTAATCTGCAACTTTGCACACTAAACAGAATGTGCTGCTAATCTGCGGCTAGGCACAGTGAACGGAATATGTGACGTTTATTTTTTACACTTTCCACACTAAACAGAATGTGCTGCTAATCTGCAACTTTGCACACTAAACAGAATGTGCTGCTAATCTGCGGCTAGGCACAGTGAACGGAATATGTGACGTTTATTTTTTACACTTTGCACACTAAACAGAATGTGCTGCTAATCTGCAACTTTGCACACTAAACAGAATGTGCTGCTAATCTGCAACTTTGCACACTAAACAGAATGTGCTGCTAATCTGCGGCTAGGCACAGTGAACGGAATATGTGACGTTTATTTTTTACACTTTGCACACTAAACAGAATGTGCTGCTAATCTGCTGCTAGGCACAGTGAACGGAATATGTGACGTTTATTTTTTACACTTTCCACACTAAACAGAATGTGCTGCTAATCTGCAACTTTGCACACTAAACAGAATGTGCTGCTAATCTGCGGCTAGGCACAGTGAACGGAATATGTGACGTTTATTTTTTACACTTTCCACACTAAACAGAATGTGCTGCTAATCTGCAACTTTGCACACTAAACAGAATGTGCTGCTAATCTGCGGCTAGGCACAGTGAACGGAATATGTGACGTTTATTTTTTACACTTTGCACACTAAACAGAATGTGCTGCTAATCTGCAACTTTGCACACTAAACAGAATGTGCTGCTAATCTGCAACTTTGCACACTAAACAGAATGTGCTGCTAATCTGCGGCTAGGCACAGTGAACGGAATATGTGACGTTTATTTTTTACACTTTGCACACTAAACAGAATGTGCTGCTAATCTGCTGCTAGGCACAGTGAACGGAATATGTGACGTTTATTTTTTACACTTTGCACACTAAACAGAATGTGCTGCTAATCTGCAACTTTGCACACTAAACAGAATGTGCTGCTAATCTGCGGCTAGGCACAGTGAACGGAATATGTGACGTTTATTTTTTACACTTTCCACACTAAACAGAATGTGCTGCTAATCTGCAACTTTGCACACTAAACAGAATGTGCTGCTAATCTGCGGCTAGGCACAGTGAACGGAATATGTGACGTTTATTTTTTACACTTTCCACACTAAACAGAATGTGCTGCTAATCTGCAACTTTGCACACTAAACAGAATGTGCTGCTAATCTGCAACTTTGCACACTAAACAGAATGTGCTGCTAATCTGCAACTTTGCACACTAAACAGAATGTGCTGCTAATCTGCAACTTTGCACACTAAACAGAATGTGCTGCTAATCTGCAACTTTGCACACTAAACAGAATGTGCTGCTAATCTGCGGCTAGGCACAGTGAACGGAATATGTGACGGTTTTTTTTTAAATTTGTGCCCCCCCAAACAAAATATAACTGCTGCCCCCACACACAACAGTCCTAAAAAGGACTTTTGGGTCTTTATATGGTGTTCCAACACTTTTCTTCTCCCTACACTGACTTTCCCTTCCTATCCTCATCTCTCCCTGGCTAAGACTGAGCCGAACTCGCTGGTCAGGTGCTATACAGCACCCGATCACGGGTTCTGGCCAGCCAATCAGTGTAATGCCAGCAGCCAACATGGCTGCTGGCATTACACTGATGTCAGAGCCTCCCCGCACGTTTATTGGCTGCGCAGCAGCCGCGAAACGTGCGGGGAGGAGACCCGAACATGGCGGGCGAGCACATGCGGTACTCGTACGAGTACCGCCATGTGCCGAGCAGAGCGATGCTCGAGCCGAACCGAGCTTCGGCCGAGCATGCTCGCTCATCACTACCTATTATCCAATCATCCGTGAAGGCTTAGTATCTCACACAATCAAAATTCAACAAACTGGCAACTTGTATTCATAATAAAGTCATCCCATACACAGTTGTCACTATGATGTGATTTTCATATGTACTGTATCTCACTTAGGATACAAACCATACACTTATAAAAACAATCAAATGTAGAGCTGATCACACAAATTTATCACATTACCTATCTCTATCTGATTGACTTATTTGACACATTGCAAAATCGTTGTATTAATTCAGTGCATGCGGAATCTTCAATTACCTGTTCTGAGCTGATTTTATTATTTTTTAAAATTTGCTTCCTTTCAAGAGGTTTTCTGTACTTTAATAAAAGCTAAGTTTTATTTCATGTAACTTCCCCCATCACCTGAGGAATATCCTTATCTACTTATCGCTTAAAGGAATAGTAATGTTTCACAAAAACGGCAGGTCTAATATGTCTTCATAGTATTTGAACCATAGAGAGTGTTATTTCAATACTGTCAGAGTTGTAGTTCAAGAGTAATTGAATGATAAAGCATCCCCCTCCCCTTTTACCTATTGTAAGCCACCTCACCTCAGATGTGGAATCTGGTCTTGAAACCAGACAGCTCACAGCAAGGGACAATCTTCTTACTGTGAGCATAAGGAAAACCCTGCCCCCTTGACAGGTTTTTCAGATTTTTCCCTTATGCTAATTGAAGATTGTCCTTCTCTGTCAGCCCTCTGGACAACACTCCTGTTCTGAGGTGAGCAGTGTTACATCAGTAAAAGGGGTGGGAGGGGGATACTTTATCATTCAATTACTCTTGAACTACAACTCTGACAGTATTGAAATAACACTCTCCGTGGCCCAAATACTATGAAGATTACTTGGAGCTGCTTTTATTTTGAAACATTACTCTCCCCTTTAATAAGGGATGGGTCTGGTGCTCTTTACTCTGATTTATTTTCTTTTTTTTCTATATTTCTTTATGATGACATAACAGAACAGCAGATTTCGTGTGGTTCAATGACACCCTATACATCTGTATGAGTGGTCCACCAAGTTCTTTTGCAGTCCTCAATCCTGGAAAACCCATGGGTGAGATGCTTCTATATGCTTCCTAAAATACAAAAGTAAGCTTTGCGAAAAGGCTTAGTATGGTGCACATAAAATTTAACAGATGAGAGGTTGTACCGTGCTAGCCACAGAAATACAGGAGGCAGTTATAGTTATCTATATAACATGCCTGAGGAAGAGACCTAAGGCCTTGAAAGCTTGCATCCTAAATCTGCTTAGTTAGCCAATAAAGGTATCAATGACTATATTTGTCTCATAAAATTTCAGGCAGCGCCCCACATAAAACAAATGCAGATATCTCTCCTTATCTGACATACTGTAGGGTTAGGACTAAAGGAAGGAACAACAATCTGATTCATGTGAAAATCAAAGATCACCTTGGGAAGAAACTTCAGATAGGTACGAAGTACCGCCTTATCCTGATGAAACACCAGGAAGAGAGGCTTATAAGACAAAACTTGTAACTCAGCAACATGTTGCTCTGAGACAACAGCAAAAAGGAAAAACATCTTGAGTGTCAATTGGTGCAAAGAGGTGGAATCAAGAGGCTTAAAGGGCAGCCTTTGAAAAACACCCAAAACCAGATTATGGTCTCAAGGGGGAGTGGGATCCTAAAAGGAAGGGAAGAAAAGAGCCACCCCTTGCAGAAAAACCTTGACACCCGGAATGATGGCAATACATCTCTGAAAAAGCACAGAGCACACCAAGATCTCAACCATAGGGAATCTAAATCCTTCCTTCAACCAATCTTGGAGAAAGGACAACACCAAGGGATAGTCAAAAGTCTGCAGAGACACATTCTTGTCCGTGCACCACTTATGAAAAATAGACCATAGCCTATGGTAAGCCTTTGAAGAGACCAGCTTTCAGACCTGTATCATGGTAGCTATGACCTCTGTGGAAAATCCCTTCCGCTTCAAGATGTTGGCTTCAAGAGCCATGTGTAATGGTTTTATGGACACTCAGACACGTTAGGTTTAGGTCAAAATGCAATTTTATTAAAGAATCACAGTAACAGAATAACCCACACAGGTCCAGTAGGTATGAAGACAGAACACTACTGACACAGGTCAGGTTACAGTTATAAGTACCCACAGAGGTCCAGTATATACAATACACAATACAATACTGACACAGGTCAGTCACAGTTCGTGTGAATCCAAAATAAGGAAGATAACTGTGGTTACTATTAGGCCGGGAGGACAGGATATGCCCTAATAGTGCAATGGCCCTTAGTACACTCTCTACGCAGAGAGTGACACAATGGCGACTAAGGACACGAAAGCAATGGAGGCCCTGGACAAATGGTAGACTACCGGAGCTGCCAAAGGAGGACTGCCACAGAGGGACGGAATAACGCCAATCAGGAACTGCAATAACTGTACCCAACGTGCCAGACACCGACCCACAAGGGGTTAACGAACGCTCAGACCTGCCAGAGTTGACTGCCAGAATAGATAATGCCTGAGGCGCCCAAGATAACCCAACTTCAGCTAGGGCAGTATAGGTCAAGCTATCATGGTTCCCGTGACTCCTTGTCACTCTCTGTTGTGGCTCTCTTCCATTGGCGGAGATGGATTGGCCCGCCCAGGGTGTCCCTTTATATACTGGGCCTATGGTGTTCCTGTTCCTGCGCCATTGTTGCTGTGTTCCTGCATTCCTGTGTACCGACTTGGCCCATCTGATTACTCTGCTGTTCCTCCTCCGTGATTGACCCGGTTCTGGCTGATGTTCTTGCTCCGTGATTGACCCGGCTCTGGCTGACGTTCCTGCTCCGTGATTGACCCGGTTCTGGCTGACGTTCCTGCTCCGTGATTGACCCGGCTCTGGCTGACGTTCCTGCTCCGTGATTGACCCGGCTCTGGCTGACGTTCCTGCTCTGTGATTGCTTCCAGTGTTCCTGCGAGATTTGGATCGCTTGACTGGCGACATTCTGAACTGTGCTTGTAGTGTTGCACTGACTGATCACGCTTCCTCTGCTGAGCTGTGGCCTCTGTTATTGAGCCTGTCTGTACACTTGCAGAGCTTGTTGCCTCCGTTACAGAGCCTGTCAGAGAATACCTGCTGAGCTGTTGCCTCCGTTACCGAGCCTGTCAGATACACTTGCTGTGCTTGTTGCCTCCGTTACCAAGCCTGTCTGTGTATACTTGCCAAGCTTGCTGTCTTCGATTCTGAGCCGTTTAACACTTGATGAGCTTGTTGCCTCTATCACCGAGCCCATCCGTTTACACTAGAAGAGCAATATCTCCAACTACGGTGCTCGTTTCCTTGCAGTCGTTGAACCGCGTGGTGCTATTGGGCAGACCGTTAGTTCTTGCAGTGTGTTGCTCTGTTTCGGCACCGGAAGGTTGTCTTGGCTCTGGTCTCCTATTGCTCACAGTGTTGTACCATCATACCGCATCAGGAAGTACATTTGGCTCACGTTATATTTGCTTGTGCAGTGTCTCCTCCGTTACCACACCTAAGGGGTGCTCTTGGTTCTGGTCCCATTTGCATATGCAGTGTCTCCTCCATTACCGCACCTAAGGGGTGCTCCTGGCTTTGGTTCCATTGGCTCTTGCAGTGTCTCTTCCCCGTTATTGCACCCAAGTGGTGGCATTGGCTCTAGCTCCAGTCAGTCCTTGCTAAACTATTGGGCATATTACAAAACAGCTACCTGGTAGTGATCCAGTTCAGTCGCACTGCTAGCACTTGCCTATTGCAATACTAACTGAGACTGTTTATATTCACCGGGTGTTGGCTAATCACCACAACAGAGACTGATTATTTGTATTGGGCATTAACCCTTTTACCTTCATTGATTCTGTTGAGTGCCATTTGCTCCTATTATATTGGGCCTGTACTCCATCCATTACTTGCCTATACCTATTCTGGCCCCCAGGGGCACTGTTCCTTATTTTTACCTCAATAAAACTGTGTTTTATTTTTAACCTTGGTCTGAGTTTCGTAAAAACCGTAACACAAGCGTACCGTGGTGCTACCAGATGGGTGCTACAAGCACCGGATGATTAACGAGGCACAATACTGGTCGGGTAACAGTACATGGCTGCCGGAGCAGCAACGGAGGCAACAACGGATCTGTCCGTGGACAGAGAGATCAGAGACTGGCCCTTAACCGGATACTGGATGGAACAGTAAGCAGGCCTGGGTCGGCACACAGAGCAGGAATGTCAGCCAGTCCGAGTTGGTACACAGAGCAGGAACGTCAGCCGGGCCGGGTCGGTACACAGAGCAGGAACATCAGCCAATCCAAGTCGGTACACAGAGTAGTAACGTCAGCCGGTCCGGGTCGGTACACAGAGCAGGAACGTCAGCCAATCCGAGTTGGTACACAGAGAAGGAACGTCAGCCAATCCGGTTCGGTACACAGGGCAGGAAAGATACAGGCAGAGAAGTCAGGCAGTCCGGGACATACACAGGAAACACACAAATACTGGAGCCATCGCTTAGTAACGGGAACACCACGAAAGGACAAAGCTGCAATGACAGGGCTCAGTATTTAAGAGTTATCACTGGGAGGAGCAACACCACATTAGCCAATAAAACTGAATCAGGAAGAAGCACTGTCATAATGTCACCAGTAATAACACGGGCACCGTGATACCATGTCATTAAAGCCAGTTTCTCTACATCATCATGCCACAGGTGACCTTGGAGCAAGAGATCTGGCCTGGATGTGAGTAGGACCAGATCCTGAACAGAGAGACTGACTAGATCCGCAAAGCAAACCCTCATGGGCCAGTAAGGAGCGATCAGAATGATGGCACTCTGTCCGTTCTGATCTTCCAGATCACCCTAGAGATGAGAGGAATCTGAGGAAACACATAGAAGAGGTGGAAGCGCCATAAATTTAACATGGCATTCATGGCAAAGGCCAGAGCATCCCCCATATGGGAGCAGTATGCTGGAAACTTCCTGTTTTCCCTCATTGTGATGAGGTCTATTGCTGGCACACCTTGCTGCTGGACAATCAGGAAAAACACTTTCGGATGGAGTACCCAATTTCCTGGCTTGGTGACATGGCAAGGATACAAGTGACTTTTTGAAGATTGGTCCGCAGACCAAATCTTAAGCCACGTGGTGAATACTCCCTGGGTAGCCCATGCGTCAAGAGGAACCATGTGTGAGGGGGATAAGGTTAGCCCCTGTGTCCTTTGCCTTGGATTTACTTCCATGTCCCTTATAGTCTAACATACTTCCCACCAAAAGAGACCCAACACTAGTAAAAATACTTGTGAATGTCCTCAGAATAATATAGCACCCATGAGAGCCCAGAAATACTTATCTGGCAAGAAGAGAGTTATTCTGTAGAAGAAGAGTCAGCCTCTGCATAGGATAAGAAAAAGAAAAGTAAATGGGCACTGCAAAATTGTCAGCCCATCAGAAGAAAGCCCAAGAAACTGGCATTCTGTGTACTGTAGTCTTCTCTTGAGGCACTTACATCTCATAGCTCTTACTTCTTCTGTGTCCCACCTACCGTCCTCTAGACTGGATCGGGGCCGTTTGATCCTTTTGTTTTCCATGTTGCATTTGGACTATTTAATATCTCTATATGTCTATTCCCTATAGTATTTTTGCACTTTTATTATCCTATATAGTTGATCCAAAATATACATTTTCAATTACACTTTTGATTTATATATGAATCAATTTTTTGAGACATCTATCACATATTTTCTGTTCTTTGTGATACTGTCACAACTCGGCGCCAGCCGTCCTTGCATTCTTGGAGCATGTACCCTGTTCCGAGGTAACTCTGCCACCGCGTATGCGCATGCTCAGATACGTATAGTTTGCGGCTGCACATCGGACAAGCCTCCAGCTCCTCGCCCTTTCATTGGATAATCTGTATCCTCTCTCCTTATGGCATTTGGCGGGCCCCCCATTGCTAGCCCCGTGTTACGGTTGGCAAGCAAAACCAAGAGTCAGACGGTATAGTTAATATAACCTTTATTATGAGAATAATGACAGCAATGCAATATATATATATATATATATATATATATATATATACACAGTGGGTGAATGAAAAAGCGAGTACTGTATCAGGAATAGCAGACTCCCAATATCTCCATCACACTGTCTGAGACTAGGCCTCAGCCTGCTGGAGTCTCGCAGTACGGTAGTGCCCAAGAATGATACTGACTCAGCCTGCTGTCAGTAGCTGTTAGTCTGCTAGAGCCCCAGGTCTACACTAGGAAGGATGACTGAATAACGGAACTAACAAAGGAACCAACAGACAGAGCCCTCTAGTAAGCAGCAGAAAGGATAGAGGAGCCAAAGTCATACACGGAGCGGTTAGTCAGCCAGAGCCACAGTTTTGCACCAGATAGGATATCCACTGAAGCGATGGAATGCTGGATGAGCAGTGGACAGAGCCCCATGTCAACACCAGAGTGAGTAGTCAGACAAGCCTAGGTCATACATGGAGTGGGTAGTCAGCCAGAGCCACAGGTTTGCACCAGGTAGGATATCCACTGAAGTGATGGTATACACAGTGGACAGAGCCCCAGGTCAACACCAGAGTGGGTAGTCAGCCAGAACCACAGGTTTGCACCAGAAAGGATATCTGAGCAAAATCAGAACGCAGAAGGAGAATCATCAGACAGAGCCACAGGTCAACACCAGAATGGATGAACAGACAAGCCGGATCATACACAGGAATCAAGAATACAAATAATGAACTGCACAGAACACCAACGTAAGGGTAACTGAGTCAGGAAGCAGTCTGCCCTATAAACTCCTCCTCAGGAAGTAGGTAGGAGGAGCAGCTCAGAAGGAGGAGGTAGGTAGGAGGAGACTACAGGCCTCAAACACAAGCATGCTGCAGCATGCTGAAGTCTCGTGCCTGCAGATGACGCATGCAGCACTGATGTGTCCAACCGCTCGTGGAAATGACGCTGGAGTGTCATTGTAAGTATCACCAGAAGCAGTGGAGCTACAAGGTACTGTGACTCCCCAGCATTGGCTGGCCTTGTATTTAAACCCAGCACCCTCAGTCTTCTGTGCCAATTCTATGAGCTAGTTTTGTGTTCTGCTGTTACTGGTGCTATTTATAACCCTCTGGCTTGACCTTGGCTTGCATTCTGACCACGTCTACTTCTGACCCTCTGGCTTGACCTCAGCTTGCATCCTGACCACGACTACTTCTGACCTTCTCGCTTGACCTTGGCTCATATCCTGACAACATCTACTTCTGACCCTTTGGCTTGACCTTGGCTTGCATCCTGACCATGGCTACTTCTGGCCCTCTGGCTTGCCCCTGGCTTGACCATCAATTCTGGCTATTCTTCTACTGACTTCCGTCTCCAGATCCTGCCCTGCTTCTTGAATATGATTACTGCCTGCTGACTTATCCATTGTTGTCCTCTGGTATTTGACCCGGCTTCCTCTGACTATTTTTGCTCCAGATATTGGTCCTCTCCTGCTACATTCTGACATTAGTTCTCCACGGTTCCAGCGACACATATCTTGGTTGCTCCCCGGTTTAACGGGGTGGAACAATCTGGTTTTGCGACCTGGACCTTTACCTATCTTCTGATGTAGAAAGGGAGTGACTGGCACGCTGTTACCGCATCCAAGCTTCGCCCCCTAGCAGCATACCCCAGCTACTGAACCAGTGTCAGGACTACGTGGGTCCCTACCCTCCAAGTAGTGACATTTGGAATGGGCCAACCGGTTCCGATGGACTCATCTGATATGTTTTGCTTACAAGATAGGCAGGAACACAGCCTGGAAAGGAACCTAGACACCATGCTGGAAATGATGCGCTCCTTGGGGTCTCAGGCCAAGTCTCCTTCTTCCCCGGGTACAGCACCTATTTCTGGGGTGTCCTCTTCTCCTCCACCAGGATACATTCCCCCAGGTATTCCCCTGCCTGACAAGTTCTCCAGCCATCCTGTTGAGCACAGGGGCTTCTCTAATCAGTGTCTGCTTAATTTTCTGACACTGCCACAGACCTTCTGCATGCATGAAGCACGGGGTGGCCTTCATAACCTCTCTCCTGAAGGGTGAGGCCTTGGCCTGGGCATCACTTTTGGTGGAACAGCAGTCCCCTCTACTGGATGACTCGGAAGCCTTTATCATGACCTTCAAGGCGGTGTTGGATGTTCCCGGCAGAAGTGCCTCAGCAGAAACGGCCCTGCTAGACCTACTTCAAGGGAACAGAACCGTAAGCCAGTATGCTGTGGAGTTCCGGACCCTCTCCTATGAGACAATCTGGAAACAAGGGGCCTAGAATGCAGCCTTCCGGCGTGTTCTCAATGAGCATATTAAAGATGCCTTAACATGTGGGGACATTCCAGAAGGTCTCAAAGGTGATATGCTCCAGCAGTCTCCCACAAGACCGGGAAACTATGTGGCTTACTTGATCACAGAGGTGGTTCACTAAGTCTCGGTTCTCAGCCTCTCCAGTCATCTTCCAGAGTCCTTGTCCCTGTGATCATTAAATCGTCTGCCTTGTCTGTGTCCATTCCCTCTTTCATTGACTCAGGCACTGTGGTGTCTTCCTGGACCTGACCCGGGCCAAAGATCAAGGGATTCCGGTACAACACAAGAAAGTACTTCTTCTGGTCTCCACCCCAGACGGCAAACCATTGGGGGATGGATTTAGAGCAGCTCAGACAAACCTTAACAGTATACCCTCTCAAAGACCCCCCCACAGGGCAGGACCAGGTTTATGAGGAAAGCGTGCATGGAAAACACGGAGGAGGGCGGGAGCATGCACGTCTGTGGCTGGAACCCAAGAGCTCTCTTCTGGACCATACCCCTTCAAGTGGACCAAATAATGAAGCCTCCCTTGGAACCTACGAGAGTTGACTATGGAGCAGACATCAAACTCCTCATGGCTGTTAAAAGGGCACCGAATGGGGTCGAGGAGTGACTGTAGTAAAACAATTGCATACCAGGGGTTTCAGCAGCGAGACATGGAACACATTGTGTATCCGCATATTAGGAGGGAGGTCTAGGACATAGGCCACAGGGTTCCCACGTCAGAGGATATGGAAAGGCCCCACAAAATGGGGAGCCAGTTTCTGAGAAGGTGGAGATTTCTGGAGGACAACCAGACTCTCTCCCCAACCTGGTAGGAGGGTGCGGGTAAGCATTTACGATTGGCCTGGAGCTCCTGGGATTGTTGTGAGCATCACAATGACTCTTGGACCTGCAGCCATATGTAACGGATTCGCTGGAGATGTTCCTCCAATGTCGGAATCCCCTGGGGAGTGAACGAATCTGGAATCATGAAGGGTTGATTATCATAATTCACCATGAAGTGGGAGAGCCGGGTAGAAGCTGAGACAGCACTGTTATGAGAAAACTCCGCCCAAGATAGCAGGTCCGACCAATTATTCTGATGGTCTGAGATGTAGCACAGCAGGAATCGCTCCAAGGCCTGATTAGCCCTTTCCGCGGCCCCATTCAATTGTGGGTGATAGGCCGAGGAGAAGGAGAGCTGGATACTTTGTTGTGCACAGAAGGCCCTCCAGAATCTCGAGACAAGCTGGCTAGCTCGGTCTGAAACTATGACTTTGGGAACCCTGTGTAGTCGACAGACCTCTTTGACAAAGACCGTAGCCAACTCTTTAGCGGATGGGAGTTTTTTGAAAGGTACGCAGTGAATCATTTTAGAAAATCGGTCAATGACCATGAGGATGACTGTGTTACCATTAGACAAAGGGAGGTCGACTATGAAGTCCATGGAAAGGTGTGACCATGGCTTCTCCCCATTGGGTATGGGTTGGAGAAGGCCCACTGGAAGATGACGGGATGATTTGGTCTGCTCAAAGACTGGACAGGCAGAGACAATGGCAACAATATCTTTTTTAAGTTCTGGCCACCAGAAAAGATTGGAAACCGACCAGAGAAGCTGGTTCTTACCGGGATGTCCTGCTGACTTTGTATTATGGTATGCTGAAAGTACCTTGGCACGGAAGTTAATAGGTACAAAACAGCACCCAGAAGGAGGTGCAGGTGCATCTACTTGATAGGCCAGTATTCTCTCCTCGAGGGGAGATGTTATGCTTGTTCATATGGTGGATAGTACTCAATCTGGAGGAATAATAGGGCTAGGAGGGCTCTCCTCCTTAGCGCCCGAGAACTGTCTGGATACAGCATCAGCCCAGACATTTTTGGTGCCCAGCAGGTACGAAACCACATAATTAAAACAAGACAGAAATAAGGCCCATCGGACCTGTCTTGGAGTCAAGTGCTTAGCTTCGGACAGGTATATGAGGTTTTTATTATCCGTGAGGATTAGGATTGGCAATGAAGTTCCCTCGAGCAAATGCGCCCATTCTTTGAAAGTGAGTATAATTGCCAACAACTCTTTGAGAAATAACCAAACGGGTGCAACTGGGTCTCAGGAGTAGAATGCTGAGACAGGAGGGCGCCTACTCCTGTCTCAGATGCATCGACCTTAAGTATGAATGGAAGCTCGGGTTTCGGGTGTGCCAAAATGGGTGCTGCGGCAAAGGTGACTTTTAATTCCTCAAATGCTTTGATGGCCTCTGGAGACCAGTGCGTGGAGCTACCGTCTTTTTTGGTCATGTCGGTAAGGGGTTATACAATTGAAGAAAAATTGTGGATAAATTTCCTGTAGTAATTAGTGAACCCGAGGAAATGTTGAAGGGAATGGAGATCTAAGGGTTGCGGTCACTCAAACAGCCAAGAGCTTCTCAGGCTCCATAGTGAAACCGACCTCTGAAATTACGAACCCCAAGAAGGTGACTTGGTTTTTCTAATTTGTAAAATAGATTACTTTCTCTTAATTTTTGCAGAACTTGGGCTACATCTGCGTAGTGGCTTTCCATAGAGGTGGAATGGATCAGAATGTTGTCTAAATATACCACCACACATTGTTGGAGCATGTCCCGGAGGACGTCATTTAGGAATTCCTGGAAAACCGTGGAAACATTGCAGAAACCAAAGGGCATTACAAGGTATTCATAATGCCCGCTTCTGGTGTTAAGCCCGGTTTTCCATTTGTGGCCCTCCTTCATCTGCCCCAAAATGTACGCCCCTCGCAGGTCGAGCTTAGTGAACACCTTGGACCGTTGTTCCTGATCAAATAGCTCAGTAAAAAGTGGAATTGGGTAGGCGTTTTTGACCGTGATACGGTTTAGCCCCCTGTAATCAATACAGGGTTTCAGTTCTCCACTCTTCATGAAGAAGAATCTGGCCCCAGCGGGAAAAGAGGACTTGTGGATGAAACCCTCGGGACAGTGCATCCGCAACATTCTCCTCCATGGCCTTATTCTCCACGACAGAAAGTGGGTAGACTCGACCTCAAGGAGGTACGGCATCCAGTTGCAACTTAATGGTACAATTGTATCCCGGAACTCTTGGTACTCCTCAGGAAGCGAATAGACCAGGGATGTGGTTAGCATCTTCACCACTTTTGCTAGACGTCGTCACGGTTTTTGATGAACACTCAGACAAGACTTGTAGAGTTAAAATATCTTTATTGAAAATAAGTACGAACAGCATAAACGTTCACACCCACACAATTCCAGAATAAGACAGTACAAGTACTGTCTACAATACTCAATGGTAGGTAGGTACAGTATAACAACAATATACAGACATATTATAGAGGAGGCCCACGACTTTGGACTACTGGCAGCAAGGACCCTAGAACTCTAGGGATGAATGGAAGCCCAAGACCAACGGATACTGGCAACTTAGGCCCTAGAACACAAGGGTAGACACAGGCACACGGACCATGAGTACTGGCACGAGGACCCTAGAACGCTAGGAGTCCCAAGGCTCACAACTGGCGAACACATACCCTAGAACGCTAGGGTCAATCATAAGCCAAGACTACGGAGACTGGCAGCTAGGACCCTAGAACTCTAGGGTAAAGGGAGGCCCAAGACAACAGCTACTGGTAGCAGAGACCCTAGAATGCTAGTGTGAATCGGAGGCAACAGACCACTGAAGGCAACTGGTGTCCATGTACAAGCGTACAGAGACTGGTATACCACCCTACAGCTGGCTCTTTCGCCAAAAGGCTACAGCGGATGTTAGGCAGGATGAAGAACTGAACCGGACCTAGGAAACATAGGTACAGCAAGGTTCACGGATGGTAATGCGCCCAGAGTAGTGCCTGTAATTCCCCACAGGGAGTGAGCCCAGCTTAAAGCAGTGGTAGTGATGGATACGTAATAAGTAATGAGTAACACAGGCCGAACTACAGACAGCCCGGAATCCGGTACTCTGTGTGTGCACACCGCCAGAGGCGGTAGATACCAGTATGAGTGGCTGAAACAGTGAGTGCTCAGCCCAACGGTCGGCAACGTAAGTGGTGAGAGCTAGCTCAGTCAGCAGCGTCAGCTGTGTGTCAGTCAGTATGGTCAGCAACGGGTGCGTATACTCAGCCAGTCGGGTCGGCAATGTAGCGGGTTCTCAGCCAGATGAGTCAGCAACGTAACGGTTTCTCAGCCAGTCCAGTCGGCAATATAGCAGGTTCTCAGCCAGATCAGTCAGCAACGTAATGGGTTCACAGCCAGTCCAGCTGGCAACGTAGCAGGTTCTCAGCCAGATCAGTCAGCAACGTAGCGGGTTCTCAGCCAGAACGGTCAGCAACGTAGTGGGTTCACAGCCAGACCAGTCAGCAACGGAACTGGAACAGATCAGCATACACAGGAACGTCGTCAGGCAGGCCAGGTCATACACAAACAAAGCAGCAGCCTGACTACTGACATGACAGGGTATAAAAAGGGCTGGCCCTGGGTGGAGTCAAGTTCAAGGACCAATAAGAATGCGGCAGTCAAAACAAGGAAGTGAGAATGTCGCCGTCCGCAACCAGGAGCACGGGCACCGTGATAGTACCCCCCTCTCAACGACCCCCTCCCCGCGGAGGAGGACCAGTCTTAGAAGGAAACTTGGCGTGAAACCTACACAATAGCAATGGGGCATGGAGGTCAGAGTGTTTGACCCAAGAATATTCCTCTGGGCCATAGCCCTTCCAATGTACTAGGTACTGAATTTGACCATGAACCTTATGTGAATCTATAATACTCTGTACCTCATACTCATCGTGGTTTTGAACACAAACTGGACCGGGAACAACAGGAGTCGAGGTGTAGTGGTTACAAACCAATGGTTTGAGCAAAGACAGGTGAAACACATTGTGAATCTGCGTACTTGCGGGGAGTTCCAAGGCATATGAAATGGGATTAACCCTGCGGAGGACTCGAAATGGACCAAGAAATCGTGGAGCAAACTTGTTGCATGGGGTTTGTAAATTCAGATTTTTGATGAAAGCCACACACGGTCCCCAACCTGGAAAACAGGAGCCGGCAGTCTCCTGTTGTTGGCATGCCATCGGTACCGTTGAAATGACTCACGTAGGGAGGTTTGCACTTGCGCCCAAGTGGAGTGAAGCTGCCGAATATGTTCGTCTAGGGCTGGAATCTACTGCACCTGAAATGTTGGAACCCATAGTTGACAAGAAAAGGTGAGCTCCCGGACGAGGTGTTAATGGCACAGTTTCTGGCGAATTCCGTCCAAGGCAGTAAATCAGCCCAGTTGTCATGATGATTAGACACGAAACAACAAATGAATTGCTCTAGCCCTTGGTTAGAGCTCTCATCGGCCCCATTCGTCTACGGGTGGTAAGCTGAAGCGCAAGACAGTTGGATGCCCATTTGATCGCAAAACGCCCTCCAAAATCTGGATACAAATTGACTGCCACGGTCGGAGACAAGTACCCTGGGTACACCATGGAGTCGGAATACTTGTTTGGCGAATACTACCGCCAGCTCCTTGGCAGAAGGCAGCCTGGGAGTGGCACAAAATGAGCCATCTTAGAGAACCTGTCTACCACCATCAGAATATACGTGAAGCCGTTAAAGACAGGTAACTCTCCCAAAAAATCAATTGACACATGTGACCACGGATGATCGCCATTCGGAACGGCCTGCAGAAGCCCCACTGGTAGGTGCCTCAGTGACTTAGAACGTGCACACACAGTACAGGCCACAGTCAGCACAGTCAGTTCTAAGGGTAGGCCACCAGAACATACGAGACAGGGACCAGAATAATTGATCTCTGCCCACATGTCCGGCAGCCCGTAAAGCATGGTATGTTTCTAGTAATCTACTTCGAAATGGTTCAGCCACAAAACATTTTCCCATCGGTTTTTCTGGTGAAGCCTCAGTCTGAGTTGCCAAGATCTCCTGGCCAAGTGAAGAAGTAATGCTGGTACGTAATGTAGCAAGGATGCGATCATGAGGAATAATTGGTAGCGGTTTCACTTCAGACTCCAAATCAGGCCCATGCTGCTTGGACAGCGCTTCAGCCCAGACATTCTTGGATCCAGGTAGATAGGACACTATGAAATTAAAGTGAGAAAGAAAAAGTGCCCATCTAGCCTGTCTAGGCAACAATCTCTTAGCTTCGGAAAGCTACAACAGATTTTTGTGATCGGCAAGAATTAGAATCTGTGCCCTCCAACAAGTGGTGCCATTCACATAGAGCAAGAATGATGGCCAACAGTTCTCGGTCATCAATCTCATACACCGACTGCGCATTGGTCAATTTTTTAGAAAAAAACCCGCATGGCTTGAGTACTTGACCAGGGCCACACCTTTGTGATAGCACAGCCCCAACCCCTGTATCCGAGGTGTCCACCTCCAGGGTATATGGTAGATCAGGTTTGGGATGGGACAGAACCAGTGCGGAGGCAAATGCTACTTTTAGTGCCTCGAAGGCACCTTCGGCTTCTTCAGACCACTCAGATGTTTTCGCCCCCTTATGTGTCAAATCAGTGAGAGGCTTTACAATCTTGGAAAAGTTGCGAATAAACTTTCGATAATAATTGTCAAAGCAAAGAAATCTTTGGATGGTCTTGAGACCAGTGGGACGCGGCCACTGTAGCACAGCAGTAAGCTTTTCTTTATCCATAGCTATGCCATGTTTAGAAATGACATAACCCAAGAAAGGCACCATAGACTTGTGAAATTCACACTTTTTAGTCTTACAGAAAAGTTTGTTGTCCCTTTGCCTCTGAAGCACTGTGGCAACATGTATACGATGTGTATCCAAATCAGGAGAATGAATTAAATGGCAGTCCAGGTTGACCACTACGCAGGACTGCAGTAAATCTCGAAGCACATCGTTGATTAGTTCTTGAAACACTGTTGGAGCATTGCAAAGCCAGAACGGCATTACCAAATATTCATAGTGCCCTGTACAAGTATTAAAAGTGGTTTTCTGCTCACCACCTTCTTTGATACAAATGAGATTATATGCAGCTCTTAGATCCAACTTAGTAAATATGGTAGCACCCTTAAGACGGTCAAACAATTCCGTGATGAGTGGAATAGGGTAGGCACTTTTGACCATTAATTTATTAAGGCCCCTATAATCAATACATGGCCTAAGTTCACCAGACTTCTTTTTTACGAAAAAGAATCCAGCCCCCGCGGGCGAGGATGATCTTCGAATGATGCCACGCTCCAGAGCATCCGAAATATACTCCTCCATAGCTCAATTCTCCTTGCAGGAGAGAGGATAAGTTCGGCCTCTTGGGGGCACAGAACCAGTCGCAATATCAATAGCACAGTTGTACGGGCGGTGCAGTGGCAATGTGCTAGCCTCTCCCTTGCTAAACACATAGCTGAAAGACTGGTTTTCATGCGGTAGGGAAGGAGAGGTACACAGGATCCTAGTAGGCTGCCATAAACAATGAATCATACAGTGATCTGACCAAGCCAATATCTCACAGGATCTCCAATCAAGTCTGGGATTGTGCGTCCGCAACCAAGGGAAACCCAAAATGACCGCATAATGTGGGGACTGTATGATCTGGAAGGATATTGTTTCAAAATGCAGTGCTCCAATCTGCACAGATAGCGGACAAGTCTCCTGGGTAACTTGAGGAGGCAACAAAGGTAGCCCATCAATTGCTTCAATGGCCATAGGGTTTACAAGTTCGACCAATGGAATGTTGTTTAGGGCGGCAAACTCCTTGTCCATGAAATACCCAGCCGCGTCCGAATCTATCAGTGCAGATGTAGTAAAATAGGAGCTAGACCATGATACCAACACCTCTACTACTGGTTTAGACTGTACAACCTCTGGGGACTGTTGAACACCACCTAGGACCTGTCCCCTACGGGTACCTAGGTGTGTGCGTTTTCTGGACGCACAGGACAATTGCACAAATGGTGACCATCTTTGCCACAGTAAAGACATAAGCCATTCTTACGGCGGAACGACCGTTCCTCCTTAGTCAGCCTAGTGAATCCCACCTGCATAGGTTCCGCTAAGTCGGCATGACCAGGTGGCAAGGGAGGAGAGGGAGGCAAGGGTGGGAATCCATTCTTGTGCCACTGCCCAGTGGAGGACCTTGGTTTACGGTCTTTGTTCTGCATACTCTCTCTGATACGTGTATTAATTAGGTTTACAAACTCAATAAATTTATCCAGGGCTTCAGGAAATTCGCAGGCAGCAATCTCGTCTTTAATTCTGTCACTGAGACCTTGCGTGAAGGCTGCCACAATAGCCTCATCATTCCATCCAACCTCGGCTGCTAATGTGCGGAATTCAATGGAGTAGTCCGCGACTGTTCGGTTGCCCTGACGGATACTCATTATTTGTTTAGCAGCCGAGATGTTACACCCAGGAACCCTGAAAACACTGCGAAAGGCCCTTATGAGTTCGGTAAAATTGGAGGTAATAGGTTTAGCCATTTCCCATATAGGATTCGCCCAGGCTAAGGCTCTACCCGTTAATAATGAAATCATGAAACCAATTTTACTTCTTTCTGTAGGAAATGCTTGTGGGGCAAGTTCGAAACAAATTTTGAGCTGATTAAGAAACCCCCTGCATAAGGTGGGCTCCCCATCATATCTTAGAGGGAGTGGTGCGGTAGCGGACAACCCTTTACCTGGAAGATTCACCCAGCTTGAGCTGGGGTAGCCACCGAGGCTTGAGCTGGTTTGTCAAGATGCGCAGTACGCTCCAGAATAGTTTGCATAGCCACTGACAACTGATCGAGGCATTGTTCGTACATATCCATTCTCCAATGGATATTCAGGAAGCTACCTTCACCAGAATTGTCTGAGGTCATTGACCCTTTCGTATTGTTTTTGATGAACACTCAGACAAGAATATAGGCTAAAATATCTTTATTGAAAATAAGTAAGAACAGCATAAACGTTCACACTTACACAATCCCAGAATAAGACAGTACAAGTACTGTCTACAATACTCAATGGTAGGTAGGTACAGTATAACAACAATATACAGACAAACAGCAAGTTCCCCAGAGAGCTAGGGTGAGGAATAGGCAGCGACTTGCTGATGTTGACACTGGGACCCTAGAACTCTAGGGTATAGCGAAGGCCCACGTATTTGGACTACTGGCAGCAAGAACCCTAGAACTCTAGGGATGAATGGAAGCCCAAGACCAACGGATACTGGCAACTTAGACCCTAGAACGCTAGGGTAGACACAGGCACACAGACCACAAGTATTGGCACGAGGACCCTAGAACGCTAGGCGTCCCAAGGCTCACAACTGGCGAACACAGACCCTAGAACGCTAGGGTCAATCGTAAGCCAAGACTACATAGACTGGCAGCTAGGACCCTAGAACTCTAGGGTAAAGGGAGGCCCAAGACAACAGCTACTGGTAGCAGAGACCCTAGAATGCTAGGGGTGAATCGGAGGCAACAGACCATGGAAGGCAACTGGTGTCCATGTACAAGCGTACAGAGACTGGTATACCACCCTACATCTGGCTCTTTAGCCCAAAGGCTACAGCGGATGTTAGGCAGGATGAAGCAGTGAACCGGACCTAGGAAACATAGGTACAGCAAGGTTCACGGATGGTAATGTGCCCAGAGTAGTGCCTGTAACTCCCCACAGGGAGTGTGCCCAGCTTAAGGCAGTGGTAGTGATGGACACGTAATAAGTAATGAGTAACACAGGCCGAACTACAGACAGCCCGGAATCCGGTACTCCGTGCGTGCACACCTCCAGAGGAGGTAGATACCAGTACGAGAGGCTGAAACAGTGAGTGCTCAGCCCAACGGTCAGCAACGTAAGCAGTTAGAGCTAGCTCAGTCAGCAGCGTCAGCTGTATCTCAGCCAGTACGGTCAGCAACGGGTGCGTATACTCAGCCAGTCGGATCGGCAATGTAGCGGGTTCTCAGCCAGATTAGTCGGCAATGTATCGGGTTCTCAGCCAGATCAGTCAGCAACGTAACGGGTTCTCAGCCAGTCCAGTCAGAAATATAGCGGGTTCTCAGCCAGATCAGTCAGCAACGTAATGGGTTCACAGCCAGTCCAGTCGGCAACGTAGCAGGTTCTCAGCCAGATCAGTCAGCAACGTAGCGGGTTCTCAGCCAGATCGGTCAGCAACGTAGTGGGTTCTCAGCCAGATCAGTCAGCAACGGAATTGGAGCAGATCAGGATACACAGGAACGTCGTCAGGCAGGCCAGGTCATACACAAACAAAGCAGCAGCAGGAACTAGCTCTAGGTTCAGGTACACCACGAAAAGGCGCCTGACTACTGACCTGACAGGGTATAAAAAGGGCTGGCCCTGGGTGGAGTCAAATTCAAGGACCAATAAGAATGCGGCAGTCAAAACAAGGAAGTGAGAATGTTGCCGCCCTCAACCAGGAGCATGGGCACTGTGATAGCCGTGTCTTGGAACAGTTAGGTGACCATGCCATGACTTCGGCCTTTACCCAATCGAACATGGGATTGTGTCTGTGTAGCCATGGATAATAGTGATGAGCGAGCGTGCTCGGCCGATGCTCGGATCGGCTCGAGCATCGCTCTGCTCGGCACATGGCGGTACTCGTCGAGTACCGCCATGTGCTCGCCCGACATGTTCGGGTGGCGGGGATCTGTGCCGGAAGAGGCACAGATCCGAAGAAGCTCCGCTGGACCACCAGGGACTGGAGGTACGGGGGCATTGCGGAGATGAAGGGGGCATTGCGGAGATGAAGGGGGACATTGTGGAAGAGGGGCATAGACTCTATGCCCCTCTTCCACAATGTCCCCCTTCATCTCCGCTATGCCCGTCTTCCACAATGTGCCCCTTCATCTCCGCTATGCCCCTCTTCCACAATGTGCCCCTTCATCTCCGCTATGCCCCTCTTCCACAATGTCCCCCTTCATCTCCTCTATGGCATAGAGGAGATGAAGGGGGACATTGTGGAAGAGGGGCATAGCGGAGATGAAGGGGCACATTGTGGAAGAGGGGCATAGCGGAGATGAAGGGGCACATTGTGGAAGAGGGGCATAGCGGAGCTGAAGGGGGACATTGCGGAGCTGAAGGGGGCATTCTGAGATGAAGGGGGCATAGCGGAGATGAAGGGGGCATTGACCAGGCACCCTCCCCTCATCAGAGCAGGGGGTGCCTGGTGTTGCCCCATTCATTCCAATGGGGCTCGGGTGCTCGGCCGAGCACTCGAGCCTCAGGGGGTGCTCGGTCAGAGCACCCGAGCACCCGAGCATCGTGGTGCTCGCTCAACACTAATGGATAACCCAGGACCACAGGATAGTGAGGAGAGTGGATCACCTGGAATTGTAAAGTTTTGTGATGGAGACCCCCTACAGCCATAGACAAAGGAGCAGTTTCATGGGTGACCTGCTGTGGCTATAGGGGTCTGCCATCAATCGCCTCAATGGCAAGTGGACTAGTACGGAGCTGCAATGGAATGGATAAAGAGGCCCGCTGCACCAGAGTGAATAAGTGCCTCTGTAATATGGAACACTCGCCCCTAAGGTCTGTCCCCTATAGGACCTTAGGTGCGGGCGTTTCCCAGGACGTGTGGGGAAAGTTTGCAGCATATGCCCTGCCTTATCACAGTAAAGGCACAGGCCCTCCCTCCTCCTAAAGGCCCTTTCAGCAACCAAAAGGTGAGTGAACCCAAGCTGCAGGAGCTCCACATCGCCTGAGGTTTGGAGACTAGGAGTCGTGGGAGGCACGAGTGGGGATGAAAAGCTCAGGGCTAAACGGATGGGATACCTCCGCAGGCGCTCCCTGAAGGAAGGTCTCGCAAGGATACAGGAGTCAATCAAGATGCAATAAGAAACCAGTTCCTCTAAATCTCTAGGGAGGTCCCAGGTTGCAATCTCATCTTTAACTGTATACGAAAGCCTATTAGAGAAAGCAACCACGAGAGCCTCATTATTCCAACCAAACTCAGCTGCCAGGGTATGAAACTCTATGGCATAATCCGAAACCGTCCTTGTACCCTGAGTGATGGACATTAGTTGCTTGGCAGCCGAGGTGGAGCAGCCCGGTACATCAAATACCCCTTTAAAGGATGCCACAAACTCAGGGTAATTGTACACTATAGGTTTCTGTGTCTCCCAAAGGGGATAAGCCCATGTCTAGGCCCTGTCAGAGAGTAAGGAAATCACAAGGCCCACAGTACTTCTATCAGGCGGAAAGGACTGTGGTACCATCTCCGGATAGATATCGACCTGGTTCAGGAAACCCCTGCACTGGTTAGGGTCACCCCCATAACACTGGGAAAGTGGGGTGGACCCAGTCATGCCTCTATCAACACTGGAATCACCATTGGCAGCCGGACCGGGAGTGGCAGCAGCTATAGAGGAAGCCTGCTCAGGGGGTTGCTGAGGTGGTGGAGCCAGATGCGCAATACGGAGCAACAGAGTCTGGAGGGCTACTGCAATGCAGGTGGATTGCCTGCGCCTTATGAATTCATGGCCCTTGTGTACTGTTAGGGACCAGGAACCAGACAGACACAAAAATGTAAAGTGCAAAACACCTTTATTAAAATAACAAAAGCAAACAAAGCAAAATCGTGATCCAGAAGAGTAAACCAAAAGACAAGATGGGGTCAGGAACCAAGACAGGTACTCAGCCAAGCCAGGGTCAGGAATACGGACATCAACAATGTCAGGAACAATCCAGGAGTCAGGAGCCAGAAGGGATGTCAGAGGAAGCCAGGTCATGCACAGATAATCAGCAACTCAGGATAACTCGCTTGCAGCCAGAATCAGACACAAGGGCAACCAGGAAGTGAGCCAAGTTTCTTTAAATACCCTGGGAGGGTTGGCTGATAGCAGTCAGGTGAGCAAACACAGAGAGGTCAGCTGATACAACCTGATCCAAGAAAGAGAAGGCAGCTGTAATGGATAGCAGAGCACTAAATTAGCTCAGACAGCAGAATCAAGCAGCCGATTTGAAGCAGCTCAGCCAAACCTTGACACTCCATTCCGAGAACGTGTCCTTTAAACTGGTGTATTCTCCTGTCTCCAGTCATACTGGGACTCTTGTTGCTTCACAGCCACAAGCCCTCTCTTGACTGGAGGAATGGGGAGCTCAATCATTGGTGAGACACCTGCTTTCAAACATGCTTTACGAGGGGAGTATAATCTTGTATGGATCTGACTTGGTGAAGAGTAGAAGATAGCCATCAACTCAAGATATGGGCACTACAAGTACGTCATGATGCCCTTTGGGCTCTGCGACACTCCTGCTGTATTCCAGCAATTCTTGAATGACATATTCAGAGACATGCTGATGTTATATGTTGTTGTTTATTTGAATGACATCCTGATCTTTTCCCTGACTCTTCACCTCCACGGAATCCGCTTTAGGGATATTTTACAATGCCTCAAGGACAATGGCCTATACTCTAAGCTCGAGAAATGTGAGTTCAAGAAAAACAGGCTCCCTTTCCTAGGGTATATTATCTTGCATACCGGGCTCGAGATGGACCCTGCTAAGGTGTCAGCTGTTACCCTTTGGCCACAACCCACACACCTTCGAGGGGTGTAGTGTTTTCTGGGGTTAGCCAATTACTACTGGAGGGTCATACGAAGCTACTCTTGAGAAATCTCTCCCATTATGGCACTTACCAAAAAAAGAAGCCAACCCACGAAAATGGCAACCTGAGGCAGTAGCTGCCTTCTCTGCCCTCAAGGCCACTTTCACCTAGGCACCTGTCCTTCATTACCCGGATTTTACTATACCCTTTATCTTGGAAGTTGATGCTTCTGAAGAAGGAGTTGGTACAGTTTTGTTTCAACAAGACCCCAAAACCAACATCCTTCATCCATGTTTCTACTTCAGGGTGCCCTCCCCGATCTACATGGACCATAAGAACCTTCAGTATCTGAAAACAGCCAAACGGCTCACTCCATGTCAAGCGAGCTGGGTGCTGTTTTTCTCCTTATTCCAGTTCATCTGTCTCTTTGGAACCAAGAACATCAAGGCTGACTCCTTCTCTTGCCTCAAAGCCACCTTCACTATTGAAACCCCCCCCGGAAGACATTGTTCCAGCATCCAAGTTTGTCTCTGCCATTTCTATGAATACTCTACACCGGATTCAACAGGCCCAGAAAACCACTGGCTCCATGTGCCGTTTGTTTGTTCTCCAGCTGTATCACACTGAGGTTCTCCTATGGGCTCACCAGTCCCCTACGTCTGGCCAACCTGGCATCTCTCGGATGGAGACCATTCTGTTGGCAGGTGGCAGCAGGATGTATATGACTTTGTCCGTGGCTGCCATCACTGCACCAGACACAATCAGCCACGTATCAAACCTGTGGGTCTTTTAAAACCGCTACTGGTGCCTTGTTCCCCTTGGACACACATAGCTATGGACTTAATGGTGGATCTACCACCTTCTAACAAGAACATGGTCAACCTTGTCATCGTAGATCACTTCTCCCGCCAGGCACACTTCATACCACTACCCAAACTTCCTTCTGCTCCCCAGCTAGTAGACCTATTTCTCAAAGAGGTTTTTCAGCTCCATGGGCTACCTCTGCAAGTGCTCTCCGATAGGGGCAGTCAATTCAGGTCTTGATTCTGGAGGGTATTCTGTGCCGGTTAGGAACTGAGGTTCACCTGTCCTCTGCCTACCGTCCGCAGTCCAATGGACAAACAGAACAAATGAACCAGTTGTTAAAGTAGTATCTACGCCTCTTTGTGGGGCTGCAGCAGGACAACTGGTTGACACTCCTCACATTGGTCGAATTCCCCAACAGCAGTTGCCATGAGGTGCTGCAATGTTCCCCTTTCTTCTCTGTGGGAGGCTTTCACCCCAACTCTCTACCTGTGTCATCTTCCTCTGGGGTTCCGACAGTGGACTGTCACCTGAACGACTTGGAAACACACTGGCTTCATGTCCGCTTCCGTCTGGTGTAAGCCTCTATCCATTATAAGAAGGCGGCAGACCAATGTCGCATTCTCGTTTCCTCATTGTCAGCAGGGGACGAGATGTAGTTGTCCGCCAAGAACCTACATCTCCTTCAGCCATCGGCCAGATTTGGGCCGTTGTATGTTGGTCCGTTTAGTATACGTGCTCAGCTTACCCCTGGGACCTATGCCTTGGATTTCACCTCCTCTATAAGCATTCCGAATTCATTCCATGCATACCCCTGTGGCTCCTCCACCGGTTTGGCCAATGGCTCTGCCACCACACATGCGCACACTTGGATACGCCTGGTTGAGGATGCACATTGGGCGAGCCTCCAGATCCTCGCCCTTTCATTGGATTATCTGTATCCTCTCTCCTTGGGGCATTTGGAAAGTCCCCCACTGTTAGCCCCAGCATTGGCTGGCTCTTTTTAAACAAAACACCCTCAGTCTTTTGTACCCATTACAAGAGCTAGTTTTGTGTGCTTTTCTGCTGTTATTGGTGCTACTTCTGACCCTCTGGTTTGACCTCAGCATGCATCCTGACCACAGCTACTTCTGACCCTCTGGCTTGACTTCGGCTTGCATCCTGACCACAACTACTTCTGACCTTCTCGCTTGACCTTGGCTTGCATCCTGACCACAGCTACTTCTGACCTTCTGGCTTGACCTTGGCTTGCATCCTGACCACGGCTACTTCTGACCCTCTGGCTTGACCCCGGCTTGACCCTTGACTTTGGCTATTCTTCTATTGACTTCTGGCTTTGGTTCCTGGCCTGCTTCTTGACTACTATTCCTGCGTGCTGACTTGTCTGTTGTCTTCCTCTGGTTTTCAACCCAGCTTCCTCTGACTATTCCCTGCTGCAGTTATTGGTCTTCTCCTGCTCTGTCCTGACACTAGTTCTCCATGGTTCCCAGCCACTCCCATCATGGTTGCACCCTGGCTCAACTGGGGTGGAACAATCTGGTTTCGCGAACAGCACTTTTACCCAGCTTTGGCTGCAGCGAGGGAGTGACTGGCACACCATCACTGCAACCAAGCTTCACCTTCTAGCAACGTACCCCAGCTACTGAACCAGTGTCAGGACTATGCGGGTTGTTACCCTCCTTGTAGTGACAGACACACTGTAGGATGCTTGTGAAACCCCCTTCCTATCAGCAGCAATGTAAGGGTTAAAGGTAGCATTTCGAGTGCACTAGTGACATACAAGTTAGGTGTTTCCTGCCGAATAGTGTGAGGTATAGTTTTCCCAGCATGTTCACTGGCTATGTATCATTCACTTATAAGTAATATCTAGGTTAGAGTTAAAGCGGAATTACCACCCAACACAATCTTTAGCTTCACTAAGTCCCCATCTGGCGACTAGCTGCTTAGTAGTGCTAGTCGCCAGAATAATTACCTTATTTAATAGATTTCTGCTCTCTTCCCTGGCTGACAGGCAGGACGGAGTGTGGACATCTTGCCATTGTGATGTCCGCGCGCCTGTGCTGTCAGTCCCAGCTGGAGCCAAATGGCTCCTAGGAATGCCTACTAGACCCGACTGGGACTGAAAGCGCAGACGCACTGACGTCACAATGGCAAGATGTCCGCGCTCTGTCCTGCCTGTCAGCCGGGGAAAAGAGCAGAAATCTATTAAATAAGGTAATTATTCTGGCGACTAGAGCTACTAAGCAGCTAGTTGCCAGATGGGGACTTAATGAAGCTAAAGATTGTGTCAGGTGGTAGTTCCGCTTTAATAGAATTTGTGCACTTTTTCCCCAGTATTTTTCTTTCGTAAAACTCTGTGTACACAAAGTAAAGTTTATTAATTTTCACAATCTGTTTTAAATGTATATAGAAATAGGAGTATAACATTTTTTTCCCCTTTTTTATGTCTATAATAGTAAATTTGAGTGTTAATCTTTAACATCTAATAACTTTATTATTCCAGTCAAGGGCACCATCTCTTTTGATTGTAATATTCTTGAATATAAAATTGAAAACATAAAACTATTTGTCTATTAGTATTTATAAAAAAATTATATTCTATATCAAAGTTTAAATAAAGCCAAGAAGTTCAGAGTAACATCCAAGTGGCAAAGGAGTTGTTAACTCCTTGACTGGAAAGTCAACCATATAACTTGTGTGATAAAAATTGTGGAATATCACGTGTAACAATATTTTCTGTAGAATTCACATTAGCACGTTTAGGTCTTGTTTCTTTCTTTAATTGCCTATACCCAGTAGCTTTTGATCAGCAACTATAGGAAAACATATGGGATGCAGCCCTTTCACACACTGACAAGGAGCGATTACATTTTTTTATTGTTTTCCCCTTTTTTTTAATGGTTATCAATAAAAGTGTAGGTTTTATTTCTCTCACCAACAATATAACATTGATCCAGAGGGTATTACTGTGTGTTGTCCTGTGCCCCACAAATATCTGTTTTTTTCTAAAGAGTACAGAATTCGTTGCTACAGTTTTTTTCTTTTTCTTTTTTTGATAATAGCAGCAATATTTAGACATGGGAGCATGGTCGTGGGGCTGTACATAAATCCTGAAAACACAATCTAGATGACCGTAACTATTTCTGTACTCTAGTTCTTCTTTTTGCAGTGTATTTTGACTATTCCCTATTGTACAGTGCTGCAGAATAACGCAACCTGGAACAGGATACCAGGATGGACTTTGGTCATGATGGATACCAGCCTAAGTGGCTTGTGTGCTGTTCTGGGTCACCTGGGGGTCAAGAGCAGGTGGACTGTGGAGTAGTTTATCCAGTCTATCAATGTTCTGGAACTCAGGGAGATCCATCTCGCTCTTGTGTACTGGACATCTCTCCTGAAGGGAAGGCCAGTGAGGGTCCAGTTGGACAACATCGTGGCCGTGGCTTACATCAACTGTCAAGAGGGCCGCCACTTGGTTTGAGGTGAAGTGCATTCTTGGTTGGGCAGAAGTCCACATTCTGGTCAACTTCACCATTCACATTACAGGGGTAGAGAATATGCTGGTTGACATTCTAAGTCTCCAAGACTTGGATCTCGGAGAGTGGAACTCAGTTCGGAGGCGTTCTATCTGATTGTGCAACAGTGGGCTCTGCCAACAATAGATCTCATGGCAACCAGGGAAAAAAGGAAGGTTCAACCTTCTGCTCCCAGAGGGAAGATCCTCTGGCCTTCGCCACAGACACAATGTTGATTCCGTGGAACTTATATCTTCCCCCCAACTCATCTCATATCCAGGAAGACCAGGATGGACAATGCAACAGTAATTCTGGTCACTTCTTCTTTTTTTGATCAGGAGGGTATGTTTTATGGACCTGGTCAGTCTTTCCATTCAGGATCCGCTCCACTTTCCTCCAAGGCCGGATCTCTTAATTCAGGGCTACCTGTGGCACAAGGATGTGGAAAAGATGGCTTTGAAAGCATGGCTGTTGGAGCCCACATCTTGAAGTGAAAACAATTCTTTATGGTTATTTCCACTATGATTCAGGCCCACAAGCTTGTCTCTTCCAAGGCCTATCATAGGGTATGGTCTGTTTTTCATTCGTGGTGCTTGGATAAGTCTGTGTCCTCACAGGAGTTTGGTGTTATCCTTTCTCTAGGAAGGAGTGAACAAAGATTTGCTTGAGCTCCTTAAAAGTTAAAATTTCAGCTCTTTCTGTGTTCTTCCAGAGGCATATTACCACAATTCCAGAGGTCAAGGTGTTCCTTCAGGGGATGGCTCATGTTTTCCCTGCCCTTAAAACTCCCATTCCTCTGTGGGACCTTAATTTGGTTCTGGGAGTTTTGCAGAGATCTCCTTTTGAGTCCCTTTCTTCATTTCCCTTCTGTCAATTGACACTTAAGATGACTGTCTTTTGGCAGTAGTCTCAGTCCACAGAGTTGTTGAGTTGCAAGCCTTAAAAAGGTATAGATATAGCGCCAAACACAGTGCAGGGTACACCGTAAGTGAGATGGAGTAGGGGAATTAAATTGAAGGAAGAGGCTAGAGAGTAGCCCTATTCCAAGGGACTCCCACCAAATGTATGGTAGGAGTTCCAAGGCAGGGAACGTCTCCGCCTGATTCACAGTAGTATAGTTAATGTACACACTCAAAAACAATCACAGGGAGAAAGAAGGAGAACTTTCCCTAGATGTGAGCCAATATGAATGAATTCAGATCCCCTCTCTTGCAGCGTGTCCTCAAAGGCAATGCATACAGAAAACATCCATCGATGTGTTGTATATGTAAAGAAAGACAAAAGGGAAAAGGGAGGACAGCGCAAAAAAATCTCTAAGTGTAGTATTTCTGTATCAGAGATAAAGACTTAAAAACATTGAAAGATACAATGTATTAAAATAATATACAATGTATTTTATTACAAAACAAGTAATATTCTTCTTAATATAGGTGTCAGTCTCTGAGTAGGGTCAAGCAAGGTGAGCAAGAAAAAGGACTCAGGATAACCAGTTCACGGTACCTCTGAGTTCGAGACTGGATCAGAGGGTATTTGGAGGCTCGAGGGGGTTCAAGACCGAATCGAATGGAAGTCAGACTGCTGGACAGAGTTCCTTTTAATCGAGGGTTTTGTGGTTAAGGTAAGGTTCAAGGTAGATTCGAGGTCTTGGGGTATCGATAAGGTTCGAGGCAGGTTCGAGGTCTTGGGGTATCGATAGGGTTCGAGGCAGGTTCGAGGTCTTGGGGTATCGATAGAGTTCGAGGCAGGTTCGAGGTCTTGGGGTATACGAGTTCCTACACCCTCGACTGGCCGGGGCAGTCACCGGAGCAGCCGGTGATGGCAACCAAAACCAGTCGGAGCCCCCGAGGTGAAGGAACGAGTAGACTGGAACCAAACCTTGAGAGCAGCTGGAGGGACTCTCGTTGCGAGGTAGAAAGTTCCGAATGGAAAGCGTAGTCCGAGAATGCAGGGTCAAGCCGGAATCGAATCAGGAACCGGTGGGACAGACAGAGACGAGGTCAGTCAAGGCTGGGTCAAGATCCAGGGGCAGAAGACAAGACAAGGTCGGTATTCATGCAGGGTTCGGTACACAGAATCAGCAAACACAGGAACTCGGCGACAAAGGTTTCTCTCAGACTTTTGGCGCTAAAATCGAGCAAGGTTTGATGGTAGATCCAGGTACATAAAGCCTACAGCCGCCAATAGGATTAGAGGTAGGAGGAGCAGTCAGGAGCAGCATGACAATAGGGTAGTAATAAAGACAAAACAGAAAAAACAATAAAGAAAAAAATAAAAATGAGAAAAGAAAAATGATGTAGTCTTTAAAAAGGTGGGAGTCTAATGTTCTCTTGTAGGGGCAACCGTGGATCTTAAGGATAGCACACAGTCTAACCGAGAGTGGTCTATGAGGTGGGAGCGTGGACAATAATTACAAGTGTATAGCAAGTAAGCAGAGCGTCCAGCTTAGTATAAATATCTTATGCGCTTACTAGATATTAAACAAATGAAGAGCTGAAAAGGATGTCTGCTTACTAGAAATCCCATATGTCTGCGCTCATCTGGGATATATATTTCTGTCGTCTCCGCTCCTTTTCGAACCTCCTCACGAGTGTAAACCCTTGTGGTACTGGCCTCTTCTCGGTTTGCCTCTCTGTGGTCGTTCCTTTTCGATCCTTCTCTGCGAGTATTAACCCTTGTAGTGCTGGCTTCTCCTCGAGTCGCCTCTAAGTGATCGATCTCCAACTGATTTGATTGCTTCCCACAAACGAATGTATTCGATCTCGATGGTATTGCACATTAGCTCTGTCTCTGAGTAGCTATCTGTATCAGCGTCTTGACTTGGACACGTGGCTCAACGCGTTTCGGCGCACAAACAGCTCCTTCTTCTGGAGTAAAGGAGTGTGTGCTACTGTCCCTGAATTTATTAGCTCGATGGCCAATAGGGTAATTTGAAAGAGTGACCAATTGATAATGCGGATACAATTTATACAATTAATACAATGTGTCGACAATACATTTTTTAGTGAGATGGGGCATTATGGATATACTGTATTGTCGACACATTGTATTAATTGTATAAATTGTATCCGCATTATCAATTAGTCACTCTTTCGAATTACCCTATTGGCCATCGAGCTAATAAATTCAGGGACAGTAGCACACACTCCTTTACTCCAGAAGAAGGCGCTGTTTGTGCGCCGAAACGCGTTGAGCCACGTGTCCAAGTCAAGATGCCGACACAGATAGCTACTCAGAGACGGAGCTAATGTGCAATACCATCGAGATCGAATACATTCGTTTGTGGGAAGCAATCGAATCAATCGGAGATCGATCACTTAGAGGCGACTCGAGGAGAAGCCAGCACTACAAGGGTTAATACTCGCAGAGAAGGACCGAAAAGGAACGACCACAGAGAGGCAAACCGAGAAGAGGCCAGTACCACAAGGGTTTACACTCGTGAGGAGGTTTGAAAAGGAGCAGAGACGACAGAAATATATATCCCAGATGAGCGCAGACATATGGGATTTCTAGTAAGCAGACATCCTTTTCAGCTCTTCATTTGTTTAATATCTAGTAAGCGCATAAGATATTTATACTAAGCTGGATGCTCCGCTTACTTGCTATACACTTGTAATTATTGTCCACGCTCCTACCTCATAGACCACTCTCGGTTAGACTGTGTGCTATCCTTAAGAGCCACAGTTGCCCCTACAAGAGCACATTAGACTCCCACCTTTTTAGAGACTACATCATTTTTCTTTTCTCATTTTTATTTTTTTCTTTATTGTTTTTTCTGTTTTGTCTTTATTACTACCCTATGTTAAGAAGAATATTACTTGTTTTGTAATAAAATACATTGTATATTATTTTAATACATTGTATCTTTCAATGTTTTGAAGTCTTTATCTCTGATACAGAAATACTACACTTAGAGATTTTTTTGCGCTGTCCTCCCTTTTCCCTTTTGAGTTGCAAGCCTTGCCTTGAAAGTCACCTTTCCTGGTCTTTCATAAGGGCAAGGCAGTGCTTTGAACCTCTGAGAAGTTTCTTCCTAAGGTGGTTTCTGAGTTTCAATTCAATCAGGAGAGTGTTGTGCCTTCCATTTGTCATGACCCTAAGTTTGACAAGGAGAAGGATCTCTATTTGTTGGATGTGGTGCGGTGCCTCAAATTTGATGTGCTCAGCACTGAGCCTTTTCATTAGGCTGACACTCTTTTGTCATTCCTGAGGGTCTCAGGGTGGGTCAAGCTGCTTCCAAGGTCACTGTGACCTCTGGGATTAAGGCTGCCATACACCAGGCATATAAGCTCCTAAAAAGACCCGTTCCCTTTAAGGTCACAGCACATTCCACTAGGTCTATGGGGGGCCTCCTGGACCTACAAGAATCAGGTCTCGGCTGAGCAGTTATGCAAGGCATAGTCTTGGTGCTCCATGCATACATTTGCTATGCACAGCTGTGTCATGTTCTGGCTTTGCCTGAAGCCAGCTTTGGCCGGAAGGTCCTTCAGACAGATTTGCCTGTCTTGGGACCGGAAAGCTTGGTTGTCATACTGTTGTTCAGTTATTTGAGCCCTGTTGGCTCTTGTTCTTGTGTGCTGTGTCAGTTCAGTGTTCGTTTGACACTTTATTCTATGTGGGCTATTCCAATTCTGGATAGTCCTAGGGAACTGCAGTATCATGGGGACAGGTGTGAGGTCCTTTCTCCTTTTTTCCCATCTCTGGGAGCTTGGTATATCCCCATGCTGTCTGTGTTTATAATTCTGTCTACAGGTAGGCAAGCACAGAGTGCTCCACAGTATGGGTAGGGGCATTTATTGGATTTTATGAAATTTTAAACCCAAGCACAGCTCCTCAAATGAAAGTGAGTGTGACAAATCTATCTTTTACACTCACTATATGTATTTTGTCCCAGTCTATGTAAAAACCATAATATTAGGTCCTTCCAATATTACACATTCAAAGCAAACTACCCTTGCTATTTTAAACACCCTCAGAGACAGCATGGCTGTAGAAAGCTAAAACAATCCAGTGTATGACCTTGGATGAGCTATCCTTTAGTATAAACAAGCTTACATACAATTTCCTACCAAACAAAAATATTCTGGATTATAAAAAATGGTGCATACGCATAAAAATAATAGTACCTACAGATATTTCACAATTTTATCTATTAACAAGCAGATCTATGTATTTTCCTGTGTCATGTTCCACAGTTTCCAATACCTGTCTACACCATAAACCCTCACCTCCATTTCATAGTTTAAAAGCTCCTCTGGCCTTCTAAGTATTATAGCCCAAGGCATGGAATCTGCTTTTCCATTGCAGTAGCAATTAGTACCATAAAGAATGGATCAAATCAAGTCAGCCTAGTGCTCTAAAAATCCTATCCTTCCCTCCTACACTATAGTTAAGCCATACATTGAGCTCCCTCTTCCTTCCTTTACTTGTGCATGGAACTAGTGTTTCATTAGATGGAAACATACAATTTGACAGAAAATAAGAATGTTTCGGCTCATCTAATTTGTCTATTTTTCTACTGTAAAAACACCAACATTTATCTGATAGCCTTATGCCTTCGCAGACATGCTTAGAATCCATCCCTGTATTAACATCTACCCTTTCTGCTGGTAGGCTATTCCACTTTTCTACCACCATCTCAGTGAAGAAAAACTTTTCATCTAAGCCTCTGTCCCTCTAGATTTAGACTATAACTTCTTGTCCTAACATTCCTACTCCTATTCCTACTCCTTTGAAATATACTTCACTCCTGTACTTTGTCAAATCCCTTAATGCATTGTTTCTATCATATACCCTGTCTCCTCCATGAAATATGTGTTCAAATCCTTTAGTCCATCTTGATCATTTTTATCCTGTATAACATTCACCATTTTAGTAGCCCTTCATTAAATTTTCTCCACAATATGTACATCCTTCTGAAGACTGGGGTGTGTGGGGGGGTTATGCACTAAGGAGTGATAAAGTAGAGATGACGTCTCTAGTGATATAAGTTTTCTATGTTATTCTATGAAGGGATCACTTTTAAAAGGTTGCATGCTCAAATGGGGCATCAACCATGTCGCCATGATTAAAATGGCGACATAAGAATCTTGCGTTGCATTAAAGCGTGAGATTCTCATGCAGCGTACTTACGCTTCCAGAATAATTATTCAGTCAATAGTGGACATGCACTAATAAACATTAGGGAATTCCTGTCACCGATATCCAAGTAATCATAATGATAACACACTGAATAAGTAGAGCTATCCATCGACCATAATAGAATTTATTTCTTTAACCTTTGAGTATCCTGAGTTCTGCCCTGGCTCTTTCTTCCCTTCTCTGCGTGTTTCTCTCTGCCCTGTCATTCTGCATGCAGAGAAGGTCGAGAGAGAGCCTGCTCAGGATACTCAGAGATTAAAGAAATACATTCTATTATGATGGATAGATAGCTCTACTTATTCAGTGTGTTGTCATTAAGATTACTTTTATATCGGTGACAGGAATTTCCTCATGTTTATTAGTGCATGTCTGCTATCGGCTAAATAATTATTCTGTAGGGGTCAGTACGTGGCATGAGAATCTCATGCTTTAATGCACCGCGAGATTCTCATGTTGACATTTTTATCATGGCGACATGGTTGATGCTCCATTTGGTCGCACGCTCTTATGCATGTCACCTATTAAAAGGATACCTTATGAAGCCTATGCACTAAGATCTCCAATACTGGAGGAATCTGAGTGCATTGGCTCTATAGAATAACATAGAACTTGGAGAAGTGATATCACTGGAGAAGTCATCACCTTTTTATTACACCTTAATGCATCTCCTGTTGGGTCTCCAGCACTGTACACAATACTCTAGGTGAGGTGTAACCAGAGATCTGTAGAATGGCATGACCAGCTCCTTCATTCTGCTACTAATGTTCTAGTTTTACAACCCAGTATTGTGCTTGCATTCCCCACTGACCTTTAAGTCACCACAAATAATTACTCCCAAGTCCCCTTCCTTTGTCATGCTGACAGCACTGTACCCTTAACCCTTTGAGAGCAAGTGGGGTATGCAACACATTGCAAAGCAATGTGTTGCGTACTCATCTGGCACTCAAAGTGTTGATACTATATTTGATACTACATTCTGCCTTTTGATTTTTACTACCTTGGATGACCTTGCCTTAAACTTGCACCCTAGATATCAGAAATCATTTTTTAGAGAACTCCATCTTCCTCCAAATGTGTCATTAGTACCAATATGCCACTAGACAGATGGATCCTTCTCAGCCTCTCCCAATTATCTCTCTGTAACATGACAAGCCCAAATACCTGTGAGACAGCATATTGTTCTGAATTCATGTTCCTGGAGACAGGTTATTTGTGTACCTCTCTAATAACAGAACCTCCTTATCACCACCACCTGCCTTGGGTTTTTCTAGCTACTCTTTCTCCCATAAAGGTATGTAATTATCAGCCCTTCATTCTGCACTTCCATCCTGGCTTTCTTCATGCTGTAATATAACCCATTGTGGTATGTACTAATCAGCCCTCCATTCTTCATTTCCAACCCTAATACTGACATTTACCCCACTGTGGTATGTATTAATCAGCCCTCCATTCCACACTAAACCCTGATGTTGACTCTCCATTGTCTGCATCCCCCACTCCCCTCATAATCATTAGGGAGGGACGTTAGGAGCTGTACGAATGAGGTTAGGGGTCTGAGAGGATCACCCTTGGAGCATTCTTGTCTGATCCAGTTTTGTAATTGTAACAATGTTGTCCATGGTAAGTTGACTGTGTTGAGGCTCTGTAAAATGGCATCCCTTAGAGGGAAGGAGCCTGGGTGGACCAAGGAGTACAATGTGACCAATCCACCCTCCTCCTAATGCTTGAAGGAGGGGCGATCAAGTCCCAAAGGAAAATCAGGGTTACCAATAATCGACTTTAGTGGAGAAGGGGACGGGGACAGTTTGAAAGTGTCTTTCACCTTAGTCCAAGTATGGAAAAGATGGTATAGAATAATATGGTTAGTTTTCATGATGGGGATCAAGGCCAAGTAAAAGGTAAGAAAAGGTCTTAGTCCATCTCTTAGTTTCATGGGGATGAAAATCAAAGCGTTTGGATAAGGCAGTCGCCTGATAACATCTGAGAAAGTTGGGGAGGCCTAGGCACCCTGAATACCAGTTTTTAAAAAGAATGTCCTGTGGAAATCTTGTTGTTTTTACCAGACCAGATGTATCTAGAAATTATAGAGTCGAGAGAGTAGAAAAATGGTTAGTTAAATTGATGGGACGTGCATTAACAATGTAACATACATAGGAACATAGTTGATGAGGCTGAAAAAAGACATGCGTCCATCAAGCCCTCTGAAGCCATTTCCAATTTAGCTCCAAGTGGGTAAAAAAAATTCCTTCCTGACTCCAAATGGCAGTCAGATAGTTCCTTGGATTAACAACCTATCTGCATTGAAGCCATCTGTCATGGTTTTCAGTATTGTTTTGTGCTAGATAGGCATCCATTGCTTTTTTAAAGCAGTTGCATTATACAAAAGTACAACTTCCTGAGGCAAATAATTTCATAGCTTTGCCACCCTTACTGTAAAGAATAATTGCCTTTGTTTTAGTCAAAAGCACCTTTTCTCTAGTCCCAGTGGATGACCTCTTATTCTTAGCTCAGCTCTTTTCTTAGATAATTCATTGGATAGTTTTTTGTATTGATCTTAAATGTATTTGTAAATGGTAATTTATCACCCCTTAGAGTCTCTTCTGTAATGTAAACAAACCCAGTTTGGCTAGTCTCTCTTTCGAACTCAGATCCTCCAATCCCTATATCAGTTTTGTTCCACGTCTCTGTACCTTTTCCAGTTCAACAATGTATTTTTTAAGAAATGGCACCCACAATTGTATTCCATATTCTAGATGAGGCCTAACCAAGGATTTATACAAAAGTAGGATAATATTAGCATCCCTTGCATCTACACCTCTTTTTATGCAGGGTAGTCCCTATTTGCTCTTTCAACAGCTGAGTGACTCTGCACACAGCTGTGAAGTCTATCATCTATCAGTACTCCTAAATCTTTCTCAAATGAGTATTCCCCACGTTGTTTCCCATTTAGAGTATATGTAGCAAGTTTGTTTCTACAGCCCAAATGCATAACCTTACATTTATCTACATTAAAGGGGAACATTCATAAAGGTTTTGCATATGGGCTTAAATTAGCCCAGCTACATTAGTCCTGTTTTGTTTTGTTTTTTTAATTTCACCTACCTAGTATTTAAGCTACGGAGACCTGAAATGTGCCATTTCCGCCTTGTGCCCCCCTGTATGTGCTGCACAAGGAGCAGGACTTCCCTCCTCCCTACCAGCTGCTCCAGGGACCGTGTTCACACTTCCCTTCATAGTTGTATTTCTGTGGGCTAACATTACAGCAAGCTCCGTTTACCATATTACTGAGCTTGCAAGGGAAATAAAAATCGGTAGGACCTGAGGAAGGTCAGAGGATATGGAAGAGAACGACCTGATAAATATATGAAGGAAGTGGACGGGGAATATGAGTAATGGTGACAGGATATGCAGAAAGGGCTAAAGGAAAAGCACATGGGACAAGGGTAAGCGAAATGTCAGAAAGTGGGTCAAGTGATCAAATAATTATGTAGAAGAGAAGCAGGCGAAAATTGGAGGAGGAGGAGAGCAGTACAGCAGTCACTACTGTAGGGAGATGAGACAGAGGCATGTAGTTGTTGGCAGTCAAACCTTTAATGAAATACAGAATGAGGGTAACCAAGAAATTGCCTGTGACAGCAACCATTGAGAAACATTCACTGCCGAAGGGGAAAAACAATCCTGACTTACCTGGGTACTCAAACCTGTCAGCAGCTGAGTGAGACAGAGGGCCAAACAAATCAATGATAGATTGGACATTAAGGCTGGGGAATCGTGTCAATGTCCAAGAAGTGAAAGAGGTGACAGGGAGAGGTTATAGCTGAAACCCTGTGAAAGGGAACAAGGTTGAGGGAAGGAGAGCGGCCAGGTACAGTCTAGAGGTGGGAGGGGGTTATGAAGAAATTATATTCCTTTCATGGTTCCAAGGGATGTACCTCCCCATCGCTTCAATATATCTTGAAAAAAAAATATATGGGACTACTCAGGTGCTGACATGTCCAGCATGCATTAAAGAAAGCCCCGTACAACCTGGAACTGAAACGGAATATATCAAAGAAGCAGGGCTTTAAGAAGCACATCATCGAGGGCACCATCAGGTGTAGATCACAGTTGTACAGTGTAATACATGAAGGTCTAGGAAAGCAACTTAATGAGAAGTCTTATTCCCATATCTAACCTTATATGTAAGTAATATAATATTTAAAGTCCCTCGTCCTCCCTTCTCCCACCTGTAGCAGCGAAACTTTCCTCCCTAAGCAAATTAAGCTATGTAACTACCATTCTTGCTACCAAGGCAGCCATATATAATTAGGAAAATAATGGTGGCTCCATGGAGCCAAACTGAATCCATCTGACTGTAATTGATGCTGTAATTTAACCCATTGTGGTATGTACTAATCAGCCCTGATGCTGGCTTCACTTTATCTGCATCCCCCACATCCCTCATAATCGCTGTATCTGATTCTGTTTCTTATCAGCTGCTTTAATGGATTGGTATTTAGGTGATCCAGAACCTTAAAGAATATTTTGGCCCCAAGCAAATATAATAGTAAATCTACTCGTAGAGATGAAGGTAAGAGTAATAAGGATAAGTGTAAAGCATTAAGAGGATCATTTAGTTGCTCTTTTAATAGATGCCTTACTTGTCCTTTAATAATGATAATATAAGAACTTTTGAATCTAAGGTTACTGGAGAAATCTTTGAAATCAATTCCTTTATTAATTGTAATTCGATATTTGTTGTTTATCTTTTATCATGCTCCTGCGGCCTTCAGTACGTAGGGCGCAGAACACAGTGTCTACTTTCTACAGATTGCCAACATAGATGTAATATTAGGAAAGGTTTTAATTTACTTAGTGTATCTAGGCATTTTCAAGAAGTACACAACCAAAATACTTTGCTTTTAAAGGTGATTCCGATTGAATTTATTAAACCATCCACTCAATATAATAATTCAAATCATTTAAATATGAGGGAGGCTTATTGGATCCATAGGTTGGAGACACTCACCCCAAAGGGCCTCAATGAAACAGTAGACACAATGTGGTAAGATAATATTATATAAAAATATTTAACTTTTTTTCTTATACTTAATATGTTTCTATACTTATAGCTTTAATACATTCACATTCATTTGTCTATCACCGTATACGATATATATATATATATATATATATATATATATATATATATATATATTTATTATTATTATTATTAATATTTCATATAGACACTCATCCATGAAGGTGCAATTACATTTGGTTAGTTTAGCTCTATACAGTGTTTTTTGCACATTATCATTTATCATTTCAATTAGGTTATTATTCATCCAATAATTCACCTAATAATTCATATATTTATGTTTATTGTAGTTTAGTTATTATTTATTTATTCAAGAGGTCTTTTGTTTTCATGTCTTTAGCCTATAGAGATATCCTCAGTCTTTTTTTTGTGTTTCTATGAGTGTCACTGTTGTTATTCTTGTAACTAATGATATTAAAGCATTCGTTGCTAGGATATGTTGTCCTGGCAACGCAAGCTAGAATCGTCATCCCCGATATTGGGGCTATAACATTTGATAGCTGTCCGGTATTCATATTCTATATGAAGACATACATACATTCTTTTAATCTTTATTGTATTGTATTGTATTGTATTGTATATTTTTATTAATATAGCGCCAACAGGTGTACTTGGCACTTTACAGATTAAATTTAATATAGCAGGGGTGCAATAAGTGCAGTGATTAAGTGCTTATATAGGCAGTCATAAGGGGAACGACAGGTGAGTATACATTAGGATAAGAGGTCCCTGACCCGTAGAGCTTACAATGTAAGTATAGGATGGGTGACATACAGATACAAGCTGGTAGAGGAGGAAGTGCAGTGTTTGGCTTATGATAATAATGATAATGTTTCCATATTATGCTGTTGCTAGAGATAAAAGGTGCTCTTTTAGTTCAGATTTAAAATTGTTGAGGGTTGAGGCTTGGTGAATACTGGGTGGTAGGGAGCAGCATGTTCGAAAGCTTTCAATCGTGAAACAGCGATAGTGGTTAAAGGGGCAGTGAGTCATCCAGCATGTGTGCTGCGTAGTGGACGTGCAGGAATATGGCAGGATATCAAAGATGAGATATAAGGCGGGGACAAGTGATGGAGAGCCTTGAAGGTAATGAGGAGGATTTTGAATGTGATACGCCGCTTTATGGGAAGCCATGACAGTGATTTTAAGAGTGGTGGGGTGAGTACTGTTCTGGAGGAGAGGAAGAGTATTCTGGTGGCTGAATTAAGAATTGATTGAAGAGGAGCGATATGGTTAGTAGGAAGACCAGTAAGTAAAGAGTTGCAGTAGTCCAGGCGAGAAAGGATAAGAGCATGCATGAGGGTTTCTGTTGTAGAGTGAGAGAGGAATGGCCGGATTTTTGCTATATTCCGAAGAAAGAAGCGACAGGTTTTGGTAACGTTGTTAATGTGGGTGGAGAAGGAATGAGAAGAGTCCAAAGTTACCCCGAGGCAGCGGGCCTTGTCTACAGGGTAAATTGTGGAGCCTTCGACAGTTATAGAGAATGTAGGTGTTGTGCAGGATTTAGGAGGGAAGATAAGGAGCTCAGTCTTGGATAAGTTAAGTTTTAAGCGACGATGAGCCATCCAGGAAGAGACAGCGTTAAGGCAATCTGAGACCCGCTGCTGTATTTCAGGTGATATTGAGGGTGCTGAGAGACATATTTGTGTATCGTCTGCATAGAGATGGTAGTTAAAACCAAAGGATTTTATCAGTTGCCCCAGGGAGAGTGTATACAGAGAAAAGAGAAGAGGTCCTAGAACAGAGCCTTGGGGTAAGCCTACTGAGAGGGGGATCGGAAGTGAGGAGGTGTTAGCGTATGTCACAGAGAAAGACCGTTGAGAGAGATAGGATAGAAGCCAGGAATGTGCCAGGCTGCAGATACCAAGTGATTTGAGAATCTGGGATAGAAGGGTATGGTCGACTGTGTCGAATGCTGCCGAAAGGTCTAGGAGGATAAGAAGAGAGAAATGTCTTTTGGTTTTTGCAGTGTGGAGATAATTTGTTACTTTGAGAAGGGCGGTTTCTGTAGAGAAAGTGGGCCGAAAGCCAGACTGCTGGGGGTCCAGAGTGTTATCGGAGTTGAGGAAGGTAAGTAGACGAGAGTAGGCTAGGCGCTCGAGGAACTTAGAGGCAAAGGGCAAGAGGGATATGGGGCGGTAGTTGGATGGGGAGGTGGGGTCTAATGAACTTTTCTTGAGGATTGGAGATACTATTGAATGTTTGAATGAGGAGGGGAAGATGCCAGAGGATAGGGAGGAGTTAAATACCCGAGTTAGCATGGGTACTAATGTGTGTTGTAGAGGAATGAGGAGGAGGGATGGTATGGGATCAAGGGAGCAGGTGGTGAGTGGTGATGTGGACAGCAGGAGGGAGACCTCTGCTTCTGTGACTGAAGTAAAGGAATCAAATAAGTAGGATGGAGGATCAGGAAAATACAGTTTTGATGGCTGGGAAGGTGGGATTGTTTGATGTATTGTGTTAATCTTTTGTGTAAAAGATTCTGCAAAGGCTAGAGGGGTTAGGGAGGGGAGGGGGAATGATGGAGGGGAGGGGCGAAGGAGGGAATTGAAGATACAGAAAAGGCTCCGTGGGTTCGAATTGTGAGTTTCTTTATTATGTATGGAGTATCTAGGATGGATATCTTTATCCTTTTAGTGTGTTCTTTGAGTTTGGATACTTCTCGATTGAATTATGACAGCTTCCAGCTGTCTTGATCGAGTTTAGGGGTAGTCTTATATATGCTTTTAAAAAAAATTTATATATATTTTTTTAATTTGATTTTTACATTTATTAAACATTTTATGTATATTTTTTCCACTATATGTGTTCAAGAGGAATTATTTTTTGTTTCTTTAAGGATGGTTACCTACCCCGATCGAGACATGACCATTTCCGGTTGTCTCAATAGAGATACTACTACTTCCGGTTATTTTATTTTTATTCTGCCCATTATATTGGTATATTTCCTTTTTTTATATATAAACATATGTTGTTATTTTACCCAATTGATCCATTAAGCCAATGGGCATCCAAGGTGAGTTATTTAAATGGGAGATTTCATACTTTGTTCATTGTATTTTTTCTGTGGTAAGAGACAATTTTTCTTGATAAAGCAGTTTTATACTGCAAAACGTGTCAACGCTTATCTATTGGCTTATCCATTGTGATGTACTAAACATTTGTTTTACTTAATATTGCATTTTTATAAGCTATACATTTTTTGAATATATCTATGTTTATAAAGAGTTTCTTCCTTGAATTATCCTGAGTTCCAGTGCCTTCATTTGAATTCCTGAGCAGAAACAGGAAAAGCTCTCTGCAGGCTTTTCATTTGGGTTTGAGTATACGCTTTCTCCCAACCACTGATTACTGTGAGTATATAAAATGTCACTTTACAATTTGTTGGTGTCATATTGATCAGGCACCCTTTATCTTTTTTTTTGCTTTCTATATATTACCTCCTTGTGGACGTCTCGAGAGCTCTCTGCTACAGGAACCAAGAGATACTGTTGTTGGGACAGTGAGAATCCAAGAGAATGATGCTTGTAGTGGATATCACACAAGAACACTCCCAAATGTTCATGTGTGAAGGGAAAAACTGGGATAGACCACCACTCAGTATAATGCTTCACACCAATATATACCAACCATACAATCCACTCACTTGTTAAAATCTTTAACTTGATTCCTCTTTTCCTAACTCTCAGTGATAGTGTTACCAACACAAGGATTGCATTACCAGATCTATTAATAAAACTCTACAAAAAGGGCCCTTTTTGCAGAGTTTTATTAATAGATTTGGTAATTCAATCCTTGCAGCAAGTTTCTTGCCACCATTAATAATTTTGATGGTCTTCGTTACGGAGATGTTAGGGTGGATGGGGTTTAAGATAATTGCACTATTTGACCTGAAGTAACTCTAAACAGTTAAACAGTCCCTTTTACCCAGAGAATATTCAAAAAGAAAGATGCATGAAATGCAGATCATCATTATCATTTCACGAATATCTTGACTGGGATCCTGAGAAGGAAAAACAATAGTAGAATTCTCTGGATTGTCAATTAGGGGAGGTAGAGTAATCTTACAAGGTCACCTTACGCTGGATACAAGACTCTGGCAAGTGAGTGGATGCTTTTATATATATTTGTGTTTGGGGAATAATACACTGACCATCTGTTTCCTCCATTTATATAATCCCTTGTGGTGGAAACATTATCGTTGAGAGTGAAGAAAAGAGGAATTATGTTAAGGATTTTAACAAGTGAGTGGATATTATTGTTGATATATATATATATATATATATATATATATATATATATATATATATATATATATATATTGGTGAGATGCATTATACTGATTGGTGGCCTGTCCTTTATTTTTCCCTTCACATATGAACATTTGGGAGTATTCTTGTAAAGCAACATTTTCTTGGATTGATTGCAACCTTACGCTGGACAGTTATACATCTATGTACCCGTGAGATAGAAAGTGGATGCCTAGGGTAATATATGTGAGAGTCTAATCATAACTTGGCCCCGGTGGACTCCTACAAATATCTTGATATATGGCTTGACCCCAGCCTCACTTTTGGTCTTCATATTCATAAATTAACATCCAAACTTTATCTTAAAATAGGTGCTCTGTTCAGAAACAAACCTCTTTTCTTTTAAGCCTCTGGTAAGGAAACTTCTTGTTCAATAGATGTTACTGCCAGTCATAAACTATGGGATGGGACATATGCTCCAGCGCCAAATCCAGCTTCGTAAACTTGACACTTTGTATAATTCATTATGCTGCTTTATCATCCAACATAATTACACTATCCATCACTGTGATATGCTTAAATGGGATCTATCACCCCTATACAAGTTAGCCTTAATAGATTATATAGCAAATGTGTGTAAAACTTTATTAATTTCGTTTTTTAAATCACTGTTTGGCCAAAATTGAAGGAATCAACGCTGCCCTGCACATACTTCTGGACAGACTGCTCTATACAGCAGTCTGTCACTCTGCCTCTGATCCCCTCCCTCTATCCAGCCTCCTCTGATGACGGAGGCTTTCTGCCTGTAAGCTGGAGCGATCTCTTTCCAATGAGAGTGCCCAAATTTACAGGCAGAAAGCCTCCGTTATCGGAGGAGGCAGGTTAGAGGGAGGGGAGCAGAGTCCGGAAGTAGGAGCAGGGCAGCCTTTATTCCTTCAATTTTGGCCAAATACAGACTTAAAAACAAATTTAATAAAGTTTTACCCATATTTGCTATATAATCTAACTATTAAGGCTAACTTGTAGAGGGGTAATAGTTCCCCTTTAAATAACTAAATTGGTTAAGACTCAAATCTAGATATACCCTTCACTTTTCTTTAGGGTTGCCACCCAGCCAGTATTTTACTGGCAGACCGGTAAAAATTTGGCTTCTGTCCAATATTAACTCTATGGAGGGAATGCCATGGCCAGTATTTTTTTTTTTGAAGAACCCTACTTTTCTTGCTTAGACAACCACTTCTCTGGAAAGCTACCAGACTACCTGAGCAGTATACTTAATCCAGCTCTCATACTAACTATAACCTCTGCTCCACTGCTAACACCTCACTGAATACAAAAACTACAAGAAAGAAGCCAGATAATAAAATTAAAAATAACTGCTTCTTTAGATCTAAAAATTATATGTAACTGCATATTACTTTTCGTATGTATGTTTATGTGTGTGTTAATATAATGTTTTCTATTTGTGTAAATATGTAACCCTTTACTGTAAACTTTCCAGGACATACTTGAAAACGAGAGAAATCTCAATGTATTCTTCCTGGTAAATCAGTTCTAAATCTATATATATATAAAAGAATAAGCCTCATTGTATAATTTATGGTACCTCACACACAGAACAAAATTTATGTCTCCTCAGAAAACAAACACACATTGAACAGAATGCCTCATTACATAATTTATGTCTCATTAGGAGACACAACTCCCATTGGGTGATTCAATGGGTACATTACTACTCCCATTGGGTGATTCAATGGGGGCGTGTTTATCATACAGGGAGTTGGCCCACCCCCTCCAGCCCGCCCACCACTATCCAACTGACAAAAAAATATAGCTCCTGAAGTAGGGGATATCAAGAACTTCTCCTGGTCCACACACACGGTCACTCAGGATCATGACCCCACAAACACACTGTTTCACCTCCCACAGATAAATGTAACCCTCCATACACACTGTGTCACCTCCCACTGATAACTGTAACCCTCCATACACTCTGTGTAACCTCCTACAGATAACTGTAACCCTCCATACAGTCTGTGTCACCTCCCACAGATAACTGTACCCCTCCATACACTCTGTTTCAGTACAAGGGTATAATGTTTCCATAAAATACAAACTCAGGGATAAACTTAATAGCAACTTTTTTATTTAACCCTTTGAGTGCCAGAGGGGTACGCAACGCATTGCTTTGCAATGCGTTGCATACCCCTCTGGCACTCAAAGGGTTAACTCTTTTCATTTCTTCAGTCACCTCACTGTCTGTTTTCAGCTGTCACCCCTCCACTTCCTGATTCCCGCCCTTTCTCCTTAAAGGGAGAGAGACGCTTTGCTGTATGTTACAGAGGGCAAGCCTCAAACACCACTTTCTATTTGATCCCTCAGCATATTGCTACGTTGCCTCAACTGAAGAGCCACTGTGTGTTATATTGCTATGTTACCTCAGCTTAAGTAAGGAGTTACTGTTCCCATTGGGTGATTCAATGGAGGAGTGATTTAAATCATTCAGGGAGTTGGCCTGCCCCCACTATCCAGGCCGCCCACCACTATCCAAGTGACTGAAAAAACAAAATGGCTGCCACTCGCTCCTACACCACAGACTCACACACACACACACACACAAGCCACACACACACAGAGTCCCCAGGGGTCCCTCCACCAACCTGAGGCACACAATGAGCTGATCCAACAAAGAGAGGGTGGGATCGGCTCCAGTGTACCTTCATTTCTGATATCCACAACACAATAATGCTTTCGGCTCCTGGTGCACAATGTGCTTCTGTTGCAGGAAGCCCAGCTGCTTCATGTAGCTCTGAGGTAGGCAGGCCCAGTACCAAATCCTTCATGTTCCCCCTTCATGAAGCACAACATTCCACCCCGCAACAACCCGGTCATGCGGCCCTTCAAGGAGCTCTCTACAAGCAGCAGCAGGATGCGGCTATTACCCGTGACTGAGGTGCTGGAGACAGACCATGCTGGGGCCACTCTGTAGTACACACTGTTACATACAAGCTTCTTCACCGCCGCTCTCTGCCCGCTGTCACACACCTGCATTGTGTAAATACCCTGGCACAAAAAATATACATGCCGCACTATAGCTGCTCCAACAACACACACCATCCCTGCTCCAACCATACACACCATCCCTCCTCAGTTCCCCCTCTCGGTGCCCGGGCTGCATCCCTAGTAACACTCTTGGCTGAGGCCTGGGGCAGGAGGTGTCTTCCTGGCCAGGGAGCCGGGCCGGCGGTTGTCTGGCAGCCTCTGAGTGTGCATGTACAGAGTCCACTTCAGGGACTGTGGACTCCATGACTCTCGCTACATACTGGGACAGCTGGTTAACCCTTTCAGTGCCAGAGGATTAAGCAACACAATGAGCAATGCCTTGCCTACCCCTCTGGCACTTACAGAACCGTAATAATATCTGTGTGTGTGTGTACGCATGTATGTACATGTGTATGTATGATCAATGTCTGTATATGTCAATGTATCTGTGTGTGTCTATGTATGTGTGCAATATGATTCTTTCTGCTTCACACAGTACATGAAAAAACATCATCAGTCAATACAGCTAAATGAAATGTACAATACAAAAAATTCTTACAAAATTCTTACAAAATACCTTCAACACCTACAACATTTCAAACAAAAAATGCTACATAACACATACCCTACTACAATGGCGAGCAACACCGTCACATATTGCTAGTTAATAAATAAATACATATAACTGACTTCCACTATAAATACTACTGACTTGCACTATAAGAATTTAGGGTAAGGCTAATACCGTTTATGGACTGTATGACTAATACTGTACTAAACGCCAAAAAGAACTCTGTGAAAACTGAGATCTCTAACCTGTATCTGTACTTAGAAAGCTGTATATGTGGAAAAATGTGAGTTATTCCCTTGACAGATGCAAACAATACTTTCTTCTGAAAATAACTAGTCCAGGAAAAAAAACATACTCAGTGTTCCCATTGTATCATAGCAGCCATCCAAAAATGTATTCCCTGAGCCAACAAAAAGGGAGATGTTTTTTGGCAAATATAGAGGGTTTCCTACTGCCTGAATGAAGTAATTTTCAACCTATTGCATGTTAGAAAAATATTAAGCCTGAACATCTAGGAGTGGCAGGAGAAGGGGGAGAAAAGACTGCATGGAAACACAACCTAGATGTAACAGCTAGATTTTGCAGTTCGAATATTTCAACTTTAACCTCCCACTGGGTGGAGTAGAGGCTTAAAAGAGAAGCTGGAATGTAGTTGTTGGCAGTGTTTTGTGGCAGACCAGTGTCTTATACGGTAGGATCACTGCAAAACAACAAAGCTCGAAGTTTAATAACCTATGTTCTGAGAAACTTAAACAGGAAAAGTTTGAGGTTTTAAGGTTTTGTTTTAATACAGCTGTAAAAATGCAAGAGGATACAATTCAACTAGAGAAGAACAACGGGGAATGTCAGAAAATCAGTGAGCATGAAAGTCAGGATCTGGTGGTACCCAGCCACAGCCCTACAGAATCGCCGAGCTCGAGCCCTGTACCCCAGCATCTTGCGGTGGACTCTGTCAAAGATAGTAATCAGGTGAACGCCATAACAGTTCTCACTCTGCTGGATAAACTAGTAAATATGTTGGATTCTGTTCAGGAGAATCAGCATAAAATGGAAAAACGGCAGATAGATATAGAAAATTCTGTCAAGGGTATTCAGAATGATATCAACAAGCTGTCAAAAAGTCACACTTCCACCAGCAACACAGTCAGCAAATTGCTGGAGAAGTCACGCAAAGTCAGCGCTAATATGAGAGACGTCAAGGATCGCATGGATAAGCAGACAGTGCAGGTGAAGAAACTGGAACACAACCACACCCAGCTCCTGAGAAGGAACAACTTTAAGGTTCTCATCTTCCAGGTCCGTTAAATGTCCCCACTGATTTTATCTTTTTCAGGATGCTTACTTGTTAAATTGTTAACTCTGTGGGTGCCAAGGGGGCGTGCATATAATTCTCTGAATTAATAAGGAATGGAAAAATTCATGTTCGTTCGTGCGGTAGAAATTAAAAATATAGTTGATTTAAGAGGGACTGTTAACCTCGTACGATAGAGGTCTCCAACACAGTGCGAAGGAGCCTTCTCTAGCATTAACCCTTTGAGTACCAGATGGGCGTCCAATGCTTTGGATACCTTTCTGGCACTAAAGGGGTTAAAGAGATTAAAATCCCAACTTGAAAGCAATGGGATATTTGTCTCCTATGGTACAGTTGGAGTGCACCAGAATTGCTCCGTTTATTACATAAGCCCTATACTGTGTTACTATGTAAAATATTTAAAACTCAACTCACATTTTTGTGAAAATATAGAAAACACGAGGCATCCTAAGCTGCCGCTGCACCCTGGCTGATGTGAAGCTTTAACCCTTTGAGTGCCAGAGAGGTACCGGTTCGTACTACTGTGGCACTCAAAGGGTTAAAGACTTAACGTATTACTTTAAGTAATGGCGCACAACATTGGGCCCCATGAACAAAAATAAAGTGGAGTAATTTTGAGGCAATTGGCCCTATAGTGAAGAGAATTTCTGGTCTCTAAAGCCCTGTGAAGGAATGGATTCGAGGAACCATGGGGTTAAAATCCGATTTGAATCAGTGGGAGTTCCTATTTGTCTGTGGTGCACTTTGGCCCATAATTACTCGTTTCTTCTTATGCACATTAATATTTCTAAAGTAAGAGAATAAGTAACAATTTGTGTAAAGATACTGAACTTTAAAAAAAGTTTACCAAGCCATTAACCCCGTGTGTGCTAGTGAGGTATTAAACGTCTTGCAGCGCAAAGCGTTTGATACCGCTTTGGCACGCAGATGGTTAATAGCCTATGCAACCAAAACAGCAGAGGATGTGATTTGAAACAACTTCCTATACCATCACCATATTTTACATATGTAGGCCTTTATACACAAGACCGGGGCAAACTTATTGTACTCTAGGGTAGATATTAAAGTTGACATTGATTTAAATGTTGTTTTTAACCCCTTAAATGTTAGCGACGTCCTGCAATGCCTTGGAGACCTCTCTAGTATTCAAATGATTAAAATATTCTTTTTAATCAAAGGGAAGTTTTGTTTCTCCTCCGTGGTGCAGTTGGTTTAAGGCAGACTTGCATATTTTATAAAGATAAGTAAGGCCCTTAGGGATATACGTACAAAACATATACGTACAAAAAAGGAAAATCCAGTAATGGGGCACATGTATGTTAAATGTGGTGCAAACATATTTTCATATAATAACTGGCTCCGCATATACATATTTCTCAAGTGTCACTCTTTAAATCCCTCTTTCAGTTACCAAAAGAGGTGTCAATAGGTCAGGAAATAACTTAAAATGTATTTGTTATGCCCAGCCCTCCAGTCACGTCATCAGCAACCCCACCTAAAACAGAATTGTCCGTCTTTCACCATTTCAAATGCTGGGAGGCATGCAAATGTATAAAGGTGATTGCTCTTAAGTTAACCCTTGAGGGGTATGGAACACATTGCTTTGGCTCTGGCACTCAAAGGGTTAAAAATACATTCTTGTTTGCATCATATGCACCACAACAGTTTTATGACCTAATCTATGGTGTGGCTGACAATTTTGTCACAGTTAATGTATAAACATTGTCATATTTTGCAACAGATATGCTATCATTCTTTGCCTTCAATTTGTCAGTCACCATCTCCTTGCATTAATCAGTCAGTCTATGTAAAACGTGCAGAAAATGTCAGGGTGTTGGAAGATATTTTAAACTTTTTTTGTTATTTTTGGTTTAGCTGGCATGCAAAATCTCATGCGAATATACAATTACACACTTAAACCATTATTTTGTTTTCCTTAGATTTTACTTATACATCTACCCCCAATAGGTTCAATGTATTGTTTGAGCTCATTTATATTTTCACATGAGTTGCATGCCTACTAATCTCAAATTGAGACTTTTCTGCAACATTTCTGTGACTTTTCTTCCAGTATTGCGACATTTACTACATACATTTTACTCTGATTGTCAGTGCTGTGATTACACCAAGGGCATAGCCAAATCAGAGGCAAAAAATTTATTACAATTGTAGCAATATTTATACATAGCCATGATACAAATTATTGCAGTAAATTGTTTGGTTCAAAGATGTGTTTATGTGCAAACACTTTCATAAATACATGCAGCCAATTTTTGTGTGAATATAGAGACAAATATGGTCGCACCACCTTTATACATCTCCCTCACCCCATTATCTCATATTTGGGGCTATATGCAAGAAATTAAAGAGGAGACATTCTATAGCAAACCAATGGCACTGGGGGGGGGGGGAATTCCCATTTTTTTTATTTTTTTTAATTGTTAACCACTTGAATGCTACAGTGATTGTTCTAGGGATTAAATGTTCAATTTAAGTAAATGGGGATTTTCATTTGTCCCCTGGGGTGCACATGGCTGCACACAAATTGCTCACCTTTAGCTACCCGAGTACATACCTTAAAGTGGAATTAAGGGGCCTTATGCACATTATCAGTAAGTGGAACAATTGTAGGGTTTAAAGAAACTGCATTATCCTCACCCATGACCAGCCAGCCACTGATGATAGATAGGAACTGTAATCCAGCTGGAAGGTCTCACATTGTCAATCCCATATTTACTGTGTTGGAGACCTCTTTAGGATTCAAAGGTTTAAAATCCACCTTTAAATCAATTAAAATGTTTGTGTGACCCCCTTTTGGTGCAGTTGGATTATTCCATAATTGCTTCACTTTTTTTCTAACCACCTGTGTCATAATTATTGTTTTTCAAGGGTGTTAATACATTCTTTGAAAGCTATTGGAATGAGCAAGGCATATGCCTTAAAAGGGGTTAAAATTGCTCTCAATAAACCACATTATTAATTGTGATCTTCATCTATAACACATTTTACTTTGTTACAATGATGTGCTTGTTTGTTGTCAAATGGGGTTACCACGTAACTCTTTAAATCAGGGGTGCTTATGAAAATTTCAGTCTGCAGAAGAGTCAGTGCAAGTCTGTGGTATGTGTTTGTTTTTGTGTGTGTGTGTTTTTTTTATAAACTTCTGATTTAAAGGAATATGGGGTCACCTTTAGTGCAAACAAGTGTAAATAATTGCATCAGATTTAGCAATGGGTAAAAGTCAACATCACTGGGAAGTATTTGCTTGTATACATTTTTATTATACAGGATATATTAGTAAATAACCCTTTAAAACTGTTTGTTAGAAACTGTACCAGGTAACTACAACCATTCTCAGGTTCAGTCACCAGAGAATACTAAAGAATCAGATTTTCTGATGAAGCACATCAAGCTCAGTTCTAATGACTGAGCCACCTGTGAGGAAGGAGGGATAGCTTCAAAAGCTGACCTGTTAGAGTGCCTAAAAGACTAGTGTTCAGAAGCACCGAGCTACTTGCATATTTGTCTAGATCCCTACCAGTTTCCTTAGTGGTTAGCTAACTAGATAGTGATACTCATAAGTTATTTCATGGTTGAAACATCCTTTCCCCTAAAATGTGTCTGAGATAAGCGTGCCCTGGCCTTGAGATTATCTGACAGGTGGTTTAATTGGATTATAGACCTGTAGGCAGGAAGCTAAGGATGAGCAATTCTGGAGCAAACCAAATACATCAGAAAAGGAAAATTAATATTCCCATTGACCGGGGCTTTTAACATATGGAATTCTAGAGGTCTCAAACACTGAGTTGACAACCTCTCTACCATTAAGGGGGTTAAGAGATAAATGGGCTTTTCTTTGATGCACAGTTTGCTCTAAATTTACTAAATGCTTTTGTTGATAAGCATGCTTCAACTTGGAGCACAACAGTTGCACATTATTTATAAACCCCTTGGATGCCAGGGAGGTTTCATCAAACTGCAAAATCAATGAGCTGGAGAACTCTCTATTATCCAAGGGGTTAAAAACATCCTTTAACCCTTTGGTTGCCAGAGAGCTATGCATCACACTGCAGAGCAATGCATTTGGTGCTCATCTGGCACTCAAAGGGTTAAAGGGGCAGTAATATCTCATAGAAAATTCTTCTACTTTTGTAGATGTTAAAAAAATAAACTATATGCCACAAATCTTATCTCTCAAACCGCTATGGTTTGAGAGATATTTGAGCAGAAAGTTCCCCCCCTCCCTCCCCTCCCCTTCTCCTGATGTGAGCTTTAAAGCTGACAGCAGGGGATTCAAGTCGGCCAACTCGAGGAGGCTCTTCAGCAGAGCCAAAATCACGTTATATAAAAATGAATTACTTCATTGGAATGGTCTACAAAGTGTGCTTGCAAACCAGGCACACTTTGTAGACCTTTCCAATGAGTAATTCTTTTGAAATAAGGAGATTTTGGCTCTGCTGCAGAGTGTCGCCGGCTGGTCTCCGGACCGGGATCTCCTGCTGTCTGCTAGATGCTGACGTCAGGATAAAGGGAGGGAGAGGGGAACTTTTGTGAATATCTCTCAAATCATAGTGGTCTGAGAGAGAGGATTTGTGGCACATAGTTTTTTTTTTTTTTAAACATTTACAAAAGTAGATGATTTTATTATGGGACATTTGTGTCCCTTAAATCATTTAAATATATACACTAGTAAATACTGCACAGCATTGCTGGTGGGATTCAGCACTACATACACATCTGGGAAAGACTGCAACTACATGACAGTGAGTCTTGCTGCAAAGATTTTTACTGGAGTGGTGGTGACGGAACGCCGTCACTAGTGAACCAGGGGCTCTTTTGGTTTGGTGGGCCTGGACTGGGAGCAGCTATTTGGCCATACAGAAGCATGGACCAAACTACAAAATGGTGAAGGGTGTTGGCCAGACTCCAAGGTGACACTGGGCCTGAGACTCTATTATGTATTGGCAGTGGCTACCTGGGACAGTATCCGGAGACTGGGAGTCAAACGATTTATTGCCTCACCCATTGTGTGCTGTTTTATTGTTTATGTGCAAAGTAGGTTTCCTAGGGATATGTGGTTCCATTTGTTGCTTTTTGAAACTAATTGTATTATGTCAGTCACTGATGTAATTACCTGAGCAGACCTAATAGAGGGCTGTGTGTTTTGTATTCTATTGTGTGTTAATGTATTTAAGTCTTGGCAAGATTGGTGGTGTTGTGAATCTTATTTGCTATTGGTTGACTGTGTTCACAGACCTGTATATAAACCCTGTTTGTGTCCAAATAAAGAGTAATCCAAACCTGTGACTTAAAAACCCAACCTGAGAATATGGAGTAGTGAGGCTCAAGCCTCGGTATCCAAAATCACCGCTGATGGATAAAATCTATCAGCAAGAAGAAGACGACTGGCAAATAAAGCAGTTCCTGTTTTGTCTTCAAGCATCATGTGTCATCTGATCTTAGGGAAAAGGTGTTAGCGGACTGAATCTTTGATATCAGGATGGCATCGGTGGTTTGGATGTTCCATAATGCTAGGAAGCATCCCCCGGCTGCATACCTGGGAACTCTCAGGGTTTGACCCTGAGACTCAGGGTTTGGAACCAAATCTCAGGGTCTCAGGGCGAAGGGCCAAATTCTCAGGGTGAGCAAATCCAGTGTGTCCTTCTATATGATTTACACCAATTTACTGCTTATTTATTGTCCAGATCCATGACATTTCTTCCAGAAAAGCAGGAGGACAAGTCCTGCATGCCTTATGAGTGTATAAGAAACTATAACTCAGAACTGTAGCATGTGTAAGGTTCCTTAAAAATTGATTGGATTATCTCTGGTTTAGAGCAAACCCTGGCACACCCGTCCGAACAGCTTCTTCCCAGCAGCCAAACCACCAGTGTCGGCCTGATATCAAAGATATCAATGAGCTCATCCATACCACTGAACTAATACAGTTATCCTAGATTTAATAAATAACCTAAACCTCAATGCTCTTCTCAATCTCCCTCCCCTACCTCATTCTGTCTGTACTCTCCGTCTACCCATAAAATAATCTTAAAATGCCCCCTCAATCCCTCTCCCCCCTCCTCAGTGACGTTATCAAAGTGCCCCACTTTCCCTCCTTCTACCCACCTCCATAACCCTTTTATTGTATGTGTTTTTACCCCATATAATGCATCATGCCTTAGATTTTACCGGGTATGTGTGTCTGTCTGTGTGTATACGAGTATATGTAATATTCTACACACACAATAATAATCCTTTATTTATATAGCGCACACAGATTCCACAGCGCTTTACACTCATATTGGTTCCTGTCCCCATTGGGGCTCACAATCTAAATTCACCTATCAGTATGTTTTTTGGAGTGTGGGAGGAAACTGGAGTACCCGGAGGAAACCCACGCAAACACAGTGAGAACATACAAACTCATTGCAGATGTTGTCCTTGGTGGGATTTGAACCCAGGACCCCAGTGCTGCAAGGCAACAGTGCTAACCACTGAGCCACTGTGCTGCCCACAATAACACTTACTTGTAACTGCAGAACTGAAATATGCATAAGGGGGGAAATTGGATACATTATTTGAAAAAAGAAGAAATGAACAAACATTTTTGTTTTTATTCAGAAAAGAAGATGCCACCTATTTTTAACTCTTTGAGTGCCAGAGGACTACCTCTCTGGCATTCAAAAGGTTAACTGCCACATCTTTAGGGGGGGCTTCGTTTTTTTTTTTTTTAAATCTAGAAAAAAAGATTAAAGAAGACAGACAGTGGATGACAGGTGTTACATTGCTGGGTGTAGGATAGTGTTAGGGGTAGTATTATTTAAGTGTAATGTTAGGGATAGTTCAAGGTTAGTGTAGGGTTGGTGTAATTGAGATGGGTGTTGGCTGTCTGCTTTGAGCTCACTCTCATTTGACACTGTCAAACAATGAAAGCTGGCTTTTTTCCTTTTTATGTTCCCACAATTTGTGCTGTTTAGCCCGCGTTGTGGGAACAAAAACCAACAAAGCATTTGGCCAAAACGTGAGCTGAGGTACATGTGTTTGTATATCGGTCAGTCTTTTTTTTACTATTGCTGACAGTTTTATTGGTGGTAATAGAATCAAGCCCCTGGACTTAGAAGCTTTTTGATCAAGAAAAATGATTTGTGTTCCTAAATGTTTTTATGTAAGGATCATCTATAATTGTTTATTTCAATCTATTATACATACCCACAACATTAAAACACCAATACATTTTGGGCTTGTTGACCACTACTGTTATTGCGTTTATATATTTTTATACATTTAAATATATGCAATAAATCTCTATAACAGGCATGTAGAAAATGCAGGCACCGGGCTAAATAAGGGGTGTCACAAACTAGGGACTATAGGCCCTGCTGAGACAGTGGGGAGAGAGTGGGAGTGAAAGGGTTAACAAAAACCGACCCCTGGTTACCTGTTACTATTCCTAGTAACCACCAAATTAACCCCTGAAAGCCCTCCTGCACTATCTCCCCAATACTACAATTCACTGCCACCAACAAGACTTTATATCTGGGTGTCTTAGGTCACACCAAACACAACAGACTTACAGTATAAAATCACCTTAATAATCAAACATTTAGACTTTAACCCTTTAGTAGTGTGTTCTAACTGAGCTTCCCTCAGAGTAGTGAGTTTGTATTAGAGAACAGAGACAAGAGCTGATTAATTGAACATTTAATCTGAAAAAAGGCTTCACAGTGCTGGTACAAAAATACAGAAATAAAGGACATACACAAATAAAGATTACATATAAGCAAAACAGTCCATAAAATAAAATGGGAGAAACACAAGAAATCCTTAAATACAATTACCGGTATTTTATGAGTCCTTGGGAACTTCAGATGGTATATCCCCCTTCAGTTCTTACAAAGAAATTCACTGTTTTATCCAAAAAACACATATTAAATAGTTTCCACAGTTCCTTCTAGGAGGCCAACCCCCTTCAGTTTTTACCTCGGAGGGTTAGGGGTTTGGCTTGACCGTTTACAGCCCACTCAATCAAACTTGTCAGATCTTACTGGAGACTTGTACCTGAAAAGTCATAAGGCTTCCCAAAACATGCAACACACACAACACCTATATAATGTTATAATAATCATTCCTCATATCTGTGTGAATATCTGGATACCAAACATGCTGGGTGCAACCGCAAAGTGGCTATTCTTGTAACTCATAGCAGGAACACCTCGCCCTGGCATGTCTGGTACCCACCAAAAGGATAAAACCTGGGCATTCTGAATATATATTTGTATTGAACCATTTTACACTGTATATACATGTTCTGCCTATTACAATAATATTTGGCTGTCCTCTAGATGAACTCTTTAAAAGCAGAGGGTCCAATATAGTTTATGACACTCTGTTCTGCTCTGGCGATGCACATTCAGTTTCTGGTGATGTTATCTACTTAGCTAATTTTATGGCGTAGGACTGGTACACTTTGAATAACAAACAAACAAATTATACAGCCCAGAGGGCCAACTCATGATGTACTAGTGCCACTGACCAGTGATAAAGCACAGTCTTTGGAGCCTTATTCCATCTCTATCACGCTTTGGATGCCAGAGACATCTTCAGTATATTGCCAGGCAATGCACTGGAAATACCTCTAACGGGTAAGGGGTGGTTGAATCAATGTCGGGAGTGTGGTCTTGAGGATTAAATATTACCAACTGTTTTTTTGTTTTTTTTTGTTTTTGTTTTTTTTTATAGGGATTTTGTTTCCTGGAATGCTAGCTAAATATATCTCCAATACATTGCAAGGCAATGCTTTGGTGGTCTTTCTAGCATTCAAGGGGTTAATGACTTTATGGTATTTCTACTTAAAGTGTATGTAGCAGTTTGTAGAAGTGTAACTTAACAAATAAGTCCAATAGGTCATATATATAAAAGCAAGCTGGAGAGTTTCTGGAGCAAACCCTCTACACTGTGGGGTAAAAAAAAGCATTACTCAGATTCCCGTTGTTTTAACCCTTGGAATACCAGAAAGGTACACAGTGCAACCTTTTTTCTCTTTCATCTAATGTGGAATACAGGAACCATGGGGGTAAAGTATCTTCCTGTAGTAGGGCAGGGCAGCTTCTGTAAAAATGGCTCTCTGGAGGCAATGGCTATTTCCTTATTTCACTTTACCCCCACCACACATGCTCAGTTTTATGTGACCCCATTATTACTGACCTCTGTTATTTTCTGTCACTTCCTGTCCTCCCATTTTCTAGCTAGAGGTGGCCTCTTTCACTACTTTGCTAAAATCTACCTCATTTTAGCAAATCTTCGTTATGGGTATTCAGTGACCTTAAGAAATGGGCACAAGTGGTGGCCATATTGGATGGGGCACCAACAGTGAAGTTGTGGTTTCTGCTGATTTCAGGTGGATTTTGGTGGGCAAAACTGGGCTTATCCTTCAATCTTTTCTTACTACAGTTGGGGGATGCCCTTAGGGACACCCCAGCACTGCAGGGCAACACTTGAAAGTGATGGCTGGAGAGCCATTGTTACATTTTCAGCTTTGGATGGAAAATGAAACTACATTTCTTATGAGGCCCTTTGTTTCCTGGGCCAATGGGAGAAGGAAGGGGAGGTTCTGTTCTCCCCTGGTTCTTATTTTCCTCAAAATATGACACATTGGATTGTATTCTCCCTCTTTGCAACCTGCTTTAAGCTCTTTAGGCATATTAGTAGTATGTTTGTATATGTGTGTGTGTATGTGTTAAAAGGAAATAAATATATAATATGAATTTGTCGACCACTAAGGAGAGACCTGGAGTGTAGCTGCATGGTTAGAAAGTCTTTTGGTTCTTGTTTGGGCAGAAGCTCATGTGTCTTCCTTCTCCATTCACGTTCCAGGGGTAGACAAGATAATGGCGTACTTTCTCAGTCATCAGAGGCTAGATCCTAAGATTCAGTAACTTGACCAGATGGGTGTTCAACCCCATAGTCAGTCTGCAGAGTCTTTCATCCTTGGTTCTATTGGATTCTTGAATCACAAGGTTCCCCTGATTTGATCCAGGTCTCAGAAAGCCTTCTCGTTGCTGTGGGCATTTTGTGGCAGTTCCCTTGGAGTATGTTTCCTCTATTCTAATTCTAATACCAAGGGTATTGATGAGAATGCCCAATTCTGGCCAATCCAGGTCTGGATCTTGACATTCTATATGTATGTGAGCCATTTTGGATTCTGCACCTCTTTGTTCTGTGCCTCCCAGATGTGGGGATGTTAGGTTTGACTGCTTGACTCTTGAAGCTAGGGTCCTAGGTTTGAAATGTTTTTCTAATGTCATCCAAATCATACTGTAGCGTATAGTCCTTGTTGTTCAAGTAGTGTGTCGACCAAGGTTTGGGACTGCATCCTCTTTTTGTTTTTATCTTCTATTTTCTGTAGCCTTTCTTCCTGATGGGCTTTAGCTAGAGCTTAGTCTTGGCTCTAATAAGGTCCAGATTTCTGCTGCACCTGTTTCTTTTCAGAGGTATGTTGCCTTGTTACTGGAAATGCTCCTCTTGTGCAGAGGATAGCTCATGCTTACCTGGTTTTTCCAGATCCTTCTCTATGGGACTTGAGCTTGGCCTTGGAAGTGCATTGGATGGCTCCTTTTGAGCCTTTGTCTTTCCATTTGGTCCTTGACTCTTAAAGCAGAACTGCCTCCACTAAAATACTTGATATCTAATAATTCCCCATCTGGTGACTAGCTGCTCAGTAGCGCTAATCGCCAGAATTATTACCTTGTTAAATAGAATTCTCCATTCTTGCCGGGCTGACAGGCAGGATGGAGCGCATACATCTTTCCCTAGTGATGTCTGCCCGCCTGCGCTGTCAGTCCTAGCCGGCTCTAGGAAGCGTTTCTAGGAGCCGTTCGGCTCCAAAAGGGACTGACAACGCAGACGTCACTAGGGAAAGATGTCTGTGGAGTACCGCTAGTCACCAGATGGTGAATTATTAGAGATCTGACCACAATGCAAACTGGGTAGACTACCTCACACTTTTATAAAGTAAAACTTTTTTTTTTTTCTTTCTAATACCACCTTACTCTATGTAGACTTAACTCCTGTCCTTTTTGTTTTCTCGCAGTAGAAAGTGCTAGGGGCTTTTGAGATCTGTTGGACCCTATAGTACTTTTATTCTTCTCCACCACGCAGCTAAGGAGAGATGAGTCAGCAGCAACTGTTCAGTTTAGGGGTTCCTTCTCTAATGCTGTGCACTAACAACCCAAGTTTTTTTCTTTTATTGTATATTTTATTCAGATAGTGGTTCCAAGATCCTTGTGTTGCAGAATTATGCACTGTACTGCCTTACATGTACTTCAGTGCTCAAAGGACTATGAGGAAAGTCCTGGGCCTAGATTCACTAAAGGTCGATGCTCTGGCAATATGATCTTGTCGATGTGTTTGAAACATTTTGACATTTTATTGTACACACATCAACATATTCACTAAACTTTTTGGATGCGGGGGTGGGGGGGGGGAGGTGGAGAAGGTCCCTGTAAGCATACAGGATTGTAGAAGTGCTGTCGATGTGGAAGGGATGTCCTTGAGTCACACATCACCAACACTATGACAATTCTGAAGCTTAACAGCATTCTCTCTGCTTCCCTGCTTGGCCAGGAGGGGAGTAAAGAGAAGGCTTTCGTCACCATAGACCGCATTGAGTGACATAGGGATGTGCATTGTTCACCCCTGTGGCACGCAAAGGGTTAAAAAATAAAATAAAATAAAAAATAGTACACCAAGCACTACACAATTATCCCCTTAGCTATGTATGATATAGTTATACATGTTGTGAACTCCCAGGGGAACAAGACTGGGAGTCACACAGAATCTACGGGGATTTGTGGCTAACACTTGCCCCCCCCAGCCTTGTGTCTGTGCCCAGTGGGAGCCATAGAACCTCATATACACTGCTTGGCCGCCACACTTGTTCCCATGACCACTGGTAACCACAGATTCCCAAGTTCACTGTCTAACCGTCTCCAGCCTTTTCTCCTTGCCCACTGCTAGCCACAAGTCCCCATGGGCACTGTCTGGGCAAGAGAAGAAGGCTGGGGGTGTCAGGCAGTGTATATGAGGCTAACACACAATGCTAGTGTTCCCCATTCTGCACATGTTAGAAATCCAACATACAGTGCCCAACTCCGACATTCTTCTTTCTGCATTTGAAAATCAACATATACTGCCAAACATCCGACATTCTTCTTTCCCCATTTGAATTTGATCAATGCGGGTGACAAGGAAGTCATTTGCAGCCACAAATCCCCATAGATGCTGCGTGACCCCCAGTTTTGTTCTCCTGGGAGTGCACAACATGTATAATATATTATACATAGCTAAAGGGATAATTGCGTAGTGCTTGGTGTGCTATATAATTTTTTTTAACCCTTTGAGTGTCGCAGGGGTGAGCAATGCACATCCCTATGACATCCAGTGCTGTCCATGGTGCTGAAAGCATTCTGTTAACTCCCCTACTGGCCAAGTAGGGAATCAGAAAGAATGCTCTTCAACTTCTACAGAGAAAGTAATCTTTCTGACATGAGTGTCAGGCCCATCATGGGAGGAGTGTGTGTGTGTAGAATAGTTTCTATAATATAAAAACGAAGTGTTTCTGATTCGCTGTCAACCACTGTCCAGTGTAGCAGAAAGGAGGAGTGATGTAACACTCTACTTTCCGCGCCCAGATGGATGGCTGAGGGCAGGGTACATGCATGCATTTGTTTTCAAACACTCTATGATAATTGGGCTATGCAAAGCCCCCTGTGTGCCCTCATTACCACATCACTGCAGAAAATAGAACAAACATATCCCCCTATACAGGCTGTGACATCCAAACTACAGCATAAGAAGCATAGCTCCTGATTAACACATCATTATTGTGTCAAACATATCCACCTACACAGCATATCCCCTCACATATATCCCTGCAAAAGCAAATCCTTACACGTATTTAGAAAAAAAAGAAAACAAACTATGCCTTACTTAAAACAAATTCCTAGTTTGTCTCTCATTGGAGCCATGCCAATGCCAAAAAAAAAAACATTTTCACACGGTTAAATACACAAATACCACAAACAAAATGAAACCTTAAACTAATAATAATAAAAACACAAAAACAAGCTCGGATGTCCGTTTAACCCCTTGAGTGTCTATCACATTGAAAAGCAGTTAGTTGGACACCCCTCCATCACTCAGAGGAGTTAAAAAAATTTCTCCCTGCAAGGCATGGTTGGACTAATTGCATTCCTGAGAGAGGGCTACACTTTGTATCTGGAACCCAGATACACACATTTCTATAGCGTGAGATGAAGCAAGACTCTCCCTCACTGACCCGAAAATATCCTCTACATACAAATGTTACACATCTCGCTGGGGCTATATCCTCATTGTATAGGGAATAAGCTGTGCAGAATAATTGGTTGTATTTACCTCCCTTCCTCAACTATATCCATATACTAGTAGCAATGGCCCGGCATTGCCTGGGATGAAGTACATCTCTTGTCACTGTAAGCCTGTGTAGGTTAGAATGATGGGAATCCGATGGAGGGACCATCATTGCTGGCAAAAGTCTTGCGTTTTGTTGACTTTGGTGTACCAGGGTGCAGAGCTGCAGGTTGTGTGTATTATGATACCTCTGTATTATAGACAATCCAAGGTGCTGATTTATTTCATATCAAAGTGCTGGCGAGGCAATGCATGTGTTTGTCTACATTGATCAAAGGCAATCAGAGTGAGGTTTAAGATGAAATGTGTGGCTGGTTTTCTGAAAATTAAGTTCTGGAGAGCGTACACTTGTTCCTCCACATTGTTCGTTGGCAGTCAGTGTGAGACAGAAGATTACATGCATGTGGTATCCAGCAAGTTGAAGAATATGTTTGAGCTCTGTGTTAATAAAGAAAGGAAGTTACCACTCAGTGCATGGAGCAAAATTAGCCATAGGAAAAGACCTTCAGCAGCATGGATTGGTAATCCATGGCCTTCCTCGCAGCTCCCATGATCCTCATCAACACTGGAGCCGGCAAACGTGTTGGAGAGGTGAAAGGGAGGGGCAGCAAATTAGACATAAGAGAAGAACTTAGCCAGTATGAATGGGTGATCCACAGCCCTCTATCCATCTGGTATGATCATCCCCAACAGTGGAGGTAGTGAGTATTAAGCCATTTTGTAGACCTGGAGAAGGGGAGGGTGGGATTGAGGAAGGGACAGAGGTGTGAAAAACAGGGTGGGAGTTCAGAAGGAACTGAGCGGTGAAAGGAAGGGAAGGAGGAAGGAACAGATTGTGTAAATGGAGGGTTGGATGGAGGACAGGACAAAGAGGTGAAAGGGAGGGTGGGATGCAGCTATGATGCCATTGAGGTCATAGGAGAAGACTAACAGTGGCCATACACACAGAACCATTCATCATTACTAAAGTAAGGGAAGGCTACAATATTGCACTGGAGAGGGGAGGACTGATGTGTGGAGATGGATGGGAGAGTGATGAACAGGAAGGGTAGGATGTTGGAGGCTGTGCGATCTATGCAGATATTTTCACAAGAAAATCCTAACCCCTTGCATCTCCTTGCTGAGATTTTCACAGGACTTTGCCACCCTGCCTAATCCCATGAAAATCACTCCCATACTTTGACCAATGAGGACGCAGTATGGAGGTTTTTTTTTCATAACTCTCCTTACTGTTGCACCTGGCAGGGCCAAAGAATTGTCACATGACCATGTTTTTTGTTTTTTTTTTTTAAAGGGATAGTAATACTTTAAAATTACTAATCCCAATATTTTAATAGTAAAAAAAAAAAAATTATTTGCCCCCAGTACATCTCTCAAACCTTTATGGTTTGAGAGATATTCACTCACAAAGTTCCCCACTCCCTCCCCTTTCCCTGAAGTCAGCGTTGTAGCTGACTGCAGGGGAAGCTTGTCATTCAACCGTCCTGCAGCTCTGCAGCAGAGCTGCAATCTCTTTCAAAAAAATGAAATCATTCACTTAAAAGGTCTTCTATGTGTGCTTGCAAACCAAGCACACGTAGAAGACCCTTTAAGTGAATGATTACAGTTTTATTAACGCGATCGCGGCTCTGCCGCAGAGCTGCAGGGCGGTTGTATGACAGGCTTCCCCTGCAGTCAGCTACAACGCTGACTTCAGGGAAAGGGGAGGGAGTGGGGAACTTTGTGAGTGAATATCTCTCAAACCATAAAGGTTTGAGAGATGTACTGGGGGCAAATAATTTCTTTTTGTGTTTTTTTGGTTACTACTACAATATTGGGATTAGTAATTTTAAAGTATTACTATCCCTTTAAATATACTAGTACATGGAGTTGTCCCTGTGATTGGGCACACCATGCACATGAGGAACCTGGTAGACTGCTGCATCAGGAGTGGGTTTGGGGGCCCAGTCCACTACTGTGAAAATTACACCTGGTCAGGGAGGACAGTGAACCGGAAAACACAGAATTATTGGATGGAGAGTACTCCTTAGTGAACTGGAGCCTGGGAGATGGTGTCAAATTTAAAATACATAAGGAAAAGGACAGATGCTCTCAAGACTCTTATTAAGGGCCCTAATTTGAGATAAACCAACAGCTCCGTGGAAGACAAATAAAAATTCCAACTAATTTTAATTATTTAATGTGGGTCTTAATCGCTTGAATGGTAGAAAGGTCTCTAATGCATTGTGAACCAATGCCTTGGAGAACCCTCTCACATTCAAGGAGTTAATAGCTCAATTTACAGGGATAGTAATGGATCATTTTATCTAATTTTAATATTGTAGATATTTAAAAAACAAAGTAATTGATGCCAGTCCCATCTCTCAAACATGTATAGTTTGAGAGATATACAATTACAAAGTTCCCCCTTCCCGGCTGTTTCACAGAAGTCTGCCCTAGAGCTGACAGCAGGAGATTATGGTCCTGGCACTGGATTACAAGCTCACTTTGTAGACATCCAATTAAGTATTTCTTTTTAGATTGCGCTACTTAGGCTCTGCTGAAGAGAAGATCCACTGGCCAGTCCCGGAACCAGGATCTCCTGCTGTAAGCTAGAGCCTGATATCTGTGAAAGGGGATGGAGGGGGGAACTTTCTAATTGTATATCTCTCAAACTGTACATGTTTGACAGATAGGACTGGCATCAATTACGTTATTTTTTAAATATCTACAATATTACATTTAGTTAAAGTGATCCATTACTATTCCTTTAAATCATGGTAATGTTAATTTTCTCCTAATTCGGAAGTTTTGCTTTGGTATTGCTTCTCTTAAACTTATTGAGTACAGCCCATGGTGTCTATTCAAAACCATTCACTTCTAAGAGGCTAGAATAGACTAGTACTAGTTACTTTAGCTTAAACTTATATTTTTGGGTGCAGTACTTCCATGGCCTGAGATTTTATGATGGCACTGTTCCTACAGCAGTCCAAGGACCACTGCTGTGGCAACTGCACCACTGAAAAATATTAGGTCCTGGAGGCACTACACCCAGAAAAAGGCAAGTCTGAGCTGCAATAACTTTTGAATAGGACACCTCTGTGTAGTGGGTGTATCCTTTGTTTTACTCACAGTATAAACCCTACTAATATATCTAGATTAGTATATGAGAAAAAAACTCCATTCAAGCACAGCCTTCTATACATTTTCTGTGCAATATTCATATCAATTTTTTATTCACATCCCAAGGTTGATGTTGTTGCATGCATAATATTTATTTGTATTTAAATTAAATTCACTATATAAATTTGCTAACAATTAAATTAGTGTTTTATTTTTTTTATAGCTGTCTCTCAACCTATTCAGTGATTTGTAGTAAAAGGAATTGTAATGGTTTACACTGGAAAAAATTCTGTTGCAGGGTTTGTCCTGCAGAGTAAAACAAGAGTATTTATTCAAATATTATTGCAGCTTAAATGTGCATTTTTTTGTGCAGTAGCTGCATGGCCTACAATTTTAGTGATGTTGCTACAGCATCCTTATGGAGGTCTGTAATCAACTGACAAGAGATGTCCATAGGCTGCTGTAGCAACAACACTCCCATATACTTTCAGGCCATAGAAGTACTGTACCAAAAGGTGCAAGCTTGAACTACAATAACATTCAAATAAAGCATCTCTCTATGCAATATATATATATATATATATATATATATATATATATATATATATATATATATATATAATTTAATTTCATACCTCCCAACATTTCAAATTGCCAAAGAGGGACACTTGTGTTTTAGGTGGTGTGGCTGGGGGCATGGCTGGTGGGCAGGGCATTACTGAGAATTTTCAGGCTATTTCATGACCTATTGACACCTCCTTGTGTAGCCTATTAAATGACTTATGACAAGGCCAAAGTATTTTATTTACCCAGGGTAATTTATAAACACATATACTGACATTTAAACAAACCTTAATGTGAGCTTTATTTCTTTAGAGCAATGTGATACATACACACCACACATTCTGATCTCCTAAAAGAGGGACACCAGGGTGGGAAAGAGGGACAGAGAGGTTTGGGTCTAAAAGAGGGACTATCCCTCCTAAAGAGGGACACTTGGGAGGTATGTCATTTTTTTCAGTAGTATGTGTTACTATCCCTTTAAGTACATTTTATATTTTGTATACATTAGTAAATTTAGATCTAAATGAAGGAGAATGACATCTGCTTCTTACAATTTTGAATGAATCCTTAGATTTTTTTTCACTTATGACTGAAAAATAAACATTGTTTTTTAAAGTCAAATACCAACTAATTCAAGTGATTTTTGCTATATAACACTTCTGCACAAAATACAAAAATTATATAAAGGTTTCAAAATTCCATTGCCACAGATGCAGAACTGATTGTGTAAAAACAAATAAACCATAATGTATATAACTTTTTTTTCTCTCCATCTGGATTAGACAAATAACTGTGTCTTCTGCCAAATTTTTCAGTGTGGTGTAGAATTCCCACTCTAAATACTTAACATTCCTTAAGGAGAACACGACCAAGCCCAGGCAGAAAGCCTCGTTCTTGTATTTACACGATAAGCTGGTTACTAGGACTAGCTCTTCCTTTCTTGGTAGTGCAGTGTTTTCCCCACAGGCCAGCTTCTGGTGTATTCTTCCAGGTCACATGCAAAAGCATTACAGCCTTTTATAAATGTATCATTTTATTAAACATAGATTCCCTGTATATACTAGTAATACACTTTTACAAGTCTTTTTTTGTTGTTTTTTTTTAACAAAAATATTGATTTCCACTGGGATTGACTTTCAACTGCTATATGTTTCATAAAGTCTATTATGCATTTCTTTTACTTCTGACCAGCAACACTAATGTGTAGAAATATACATTTCCATTGTGCCATGCTATGTGATGTTAGCCCTTTGAGTGCCAGAGGGGTACGCAGTGCATTGCAAAGAAATGCCTTGTGTACCCCTCTGGCACTCAAAGGGTTAAACAAAGTTAATGAGTTTGGAATTGAAAACTGTGGCAAACATTGGCCTAGATCCCAATGCAGTTGACAACTGTATCAAGAGTTTTATCTACAAACCTATACATTTTTTCATCCACTTAAACCCTTTAATGACCCTTTAATGTGGCCAGCACTTAAGGACCACTGAGCTTTTTAAAATATAAAATAAGGTACTATAAGGCTATGCTCACACTGGCGACTTGGCCCAGGCCCATTTTAGAGTATGCAAAGCCCATCTTATCTCCAATGTCTGGCATTCCTCCTGTGATTCTCTCTCATGGTGGATGAGGAGGATTTGCAACCCTCATCCACTCATTCTAGGATTTTAAATATAAGTTCCACATATTCTTGGGTCATCAAGGTGCCAAAGGTACCTGGATACTTCCCCCTACTATTCCGGTATAAAGGGCCAATTTTCTTAACATTTTGTGAAAAAAGAAAAAGATTATCAGACATTGTTTTGATCCCAGCAACTTTAATAGCTTTTGGTCTCTTATATTTCATATATCGTTGAGTAAATATTCTAATTAACTGGACAGCCTCAGAAGATGAAGTCTCATTGTTAATAGACCATGCAACACGCATTATGAAGTCTGAATATTATCGTCTTTGTTATCCTCTCACTTCACTAAATATGCAAAGCAAAAACAATTCGTACATTCCTTTGCTTCATTTCACATTAAATTTTCTTTCTTTATATCTGCCTCCAAATTTAAATTTTTTTTTATTTTTTTTTTTTATTAAATGCAATATTCATAGGTCTTCATCCATTTCTCTAGATATCCTATTTTGATATAAGGTTTTGTTATATTTACTATGCTGTAATTCTGACAAAAGATTCTACGCATGGGTAATATCCAGGTCTCAAAATTTAGTTGGTCCAAAAGGTTGCTTTTTGTTTTGCTTAGAAAGTGTTAACCCTTTGAGTGCCAGAGGGGTACGCAACACATTGCTTTACAATGCGTTGCGTAGCCCTCTGGCACTCAAAGGGTTAATGAATCTTTGACGGTCATAGTTATCATAAAGTGTTTTAACAATGCCTAATCCTGAGTCAATTCAAATTCCAAAAACACAATGAGGCTAATGTATTATGCCAGATCCACTAATAACATGTACTAAGCATGCTTAACCCTTTGCGTGCCAGAGGGGTACACAATACATTGCTTACCCCTCATGCATTCAAAGAGTTAACATCAATTTCTCTGTCGTCCAATGCAGGTTACTGGTAACTCTGGGTAGGGGATCCGCCCCTTTAAGTAGAAACAATTCTAGAATTGTATGCAGGGGGTGGAGCCTACCTTCCCTCCTTGGCTGCAGCTAGCCAACCAGCTTCAGAAAGATTTGTTCCTTGGTGAAGATAACACAGGCAAGAGAACAGTTCTGCTATAGCTTTAGAAGTTTTTTATTTTTCCTGTTAGAAATAGAATACCACCATTAGGCGGATTACCATAACTGACAGTGTCCTTAGATGTGGCTAGCTCAGTGACCAGGTGCTTTTTGTGGACCTTAAGCCCTGGGGGGGAAACTCTTGGCTACAAGTTCTTTCCTCAGGAGTTGCCCACAGAGGCTTCTTCTTTAAACACGGTAAACTAAAGACAGAAGGTCTGCAGGAAAGGTGAGCAACCCTTTGAGTGCTGCTGGTCCACATGTCCCACAGTGCCCCTCCACACAGGGATTTTCATTTGGAGTTCCTATTGCACACTCCTGCACTCATTGGGTCTATCTGTATGTCTGTTGGGTGTTTGGAGCATGTTTATGTGGTATTTAACCTTTTAGCTGCTGGTTTGGCATTCATTTGGGGGGTTTTCTGACACTTTTCCTACTGGTTCATATTTTTTGGGTATCCTAACGTTTTATTGATGTTTCATGTCTTTTAATATTACACCTTCAATTTTGTAAAAATTGAGTTCCGCACGCTTTACCACATAGGTGCCATTGCTCCATTCACTCCTATGGGACTGTACTGTTTGGGACGTATCTCTGCAACCGTTTAACCTAGTGACTTGTCTACCCTTGCTGTATCATCCGGTTCATGTTCCTAGTGTTTTGGGGGGTTCAGGGGGCTTCGGGCACTGTTTAGGGTACTTTTTGGGAAAAACTACATTTCCCATGAGCACTTGCTTTGCGCTAGGGTTGCCACCCAGCCGGTATTTTACCTGTAGGTCAGTAAAAAATTGGCTTCTGTCCAATGTTAATTCTATGGAGGGAATGCCATGGCCAATATTTTTTTGAAGAAAAGGTGGCAACCCTACTTCGCGCCCTTGTTTCTGATTGGCTCCCACTGCGGCAGCCATATTGTGAGCATTTCTGGATGAGTATCCTACGCAGGGCTTGGACTCTTCTTCTTTCCTCTGCAGATTAGCCCTTCGCCTGCCAGATAAGTTTGTTTTAGCGATTTCTGGGGTGAAACTTTAATCCTACACACTATAATTGGGTGATTTATTGTACAGTTGGTTATTTTGACACTGTGAAAATGTCTATACCGCTGGAGCTTGGGGCTAGACTTAAGACTAAGGAGGCTGGGGTCTCTGTATCCCCCATTGCGCATTGCTCTTCCTGTCATTCAGGGCTACCTAGAGACTTCTCAGGTAATTTATGCCCAGCATGTTCTGATGTTCCTGACACCATTCCAGGGACCTCTAGCCATGCCATAGAGCCAGCTTGGGTTCAAGAGTTCAAGGTTGCAACTAGGGACCTTAGGTCCACATTGCAACTCTTTCCATTCCAGTTACAGGGGGCCTTTCAGTCTTGGCAGGCCCCCTCCTCAGTCAGGTCTTCCCTGCCTAAACCTCAGGGAGTCCCTGACGTGTTAGATTCCTCTGAGGAGGAACTGCTGGTGGATTCGGATGTTGAGGAATGTTCTGTGTTGGAGTCCTCTCAGTTTCTTGGGAGCCCTTCTAAGGCTGATCCTGAACCCTCTGCGGAGGGCCTAATCAGGGCTGTATTAGCTACTCTTAACATTCCCCTAGTTCAGGAGGTTCCTTCTTATCCCTCTGATGTATTCTAGGAGCCTACTAAGCCCCTTACATACTTTCCACCTAACCCCACTCTTGACCGCCTTGTGTCTGAGGAGTGGAAATCCCCAGACAAGAATGCTTCTGTGTCCAGAAAATTTGCTAAGCTTTATCCTTTTTCTGAGGCTGCGCTTGCTCATTGGGTTCATGCCCCTATTTCCAGGCTGTCTAAATCTACTGCGTTAAAAGAACAGCAAGTTCATGCACTTCCGCTAAAACACTCAGCCTTTGGTTATGTAAAACAACATACTTTATTGTGACATTAGAAAATCTCAATCTTCTGGTGACACTTCTTACAAGAGAGACTCACGATACTGGACAATATGTAGAATCCAATGTCACCTCACAAGGGGGATCTACGCGTTTTGTGTACAAGACGCTTACTCATGATCCATAGATGGAAAGTGTCGGAACCGCTCCATTTTTCAATACAAGCCCTCCAGTCAGCAAGTGTGACCTCACTAGAACGGACCTTGTAGGGCACCATGATCTAAAACCACATGATCCGCTATAACTAATCAGAGAGCCTGAAATGAAAGATAACACAATCCCCTCCTCAAATCAATCAAAGCGCTCAAAATCCTCAATATAACGAACAACGTAATAAATCCCTCCAAAAAATAAACACCACGGTCTGACTTATTGATCAAACTAAAATATTAATAAGGCCAGTGGAGGCAATAGATCTCTGCCTGGCTCCAGCATCTCTGCCACCGCATCATAAATACATAAATCAACGGACTGTACATGTCCCTATCAATATCAAACACATGTACAAGCCGGACAGACATGGACAATATCCGTGTACATCCCGCATGTATATTATATCTGTAATAAGTGTGACCAGAAGACTGAGATTTTTTACTGTCATAATAAAGTATGTTGTTTTTCATAACCAAAGGCTGAGTGTTTTAGCGGAAGTTCATGAATTTGCTGTTCTTTTCATGTTGATTGTGGAGCTTGTGGGGATGCTCCTTTGTTGCACCCGCTTCCATTCCGGAGGATGTTAACTTATTTTGCTTGGAATTATTGTTCACATTTTTTGAAGTCTGTCGCTGCTTTTTTATATATGTTTGTACATTCAAGTTTGAGCCGCTATCATTTTGCTGTCCATTAAATCTACTGCATTGCCAGTCTCTGATGCCTCTGCTCTGAAAGACTGGACTGACAAACGAAAGAAAAATGGCGAACTAAGACCTTGTATTGATTACCACGGACTGAATAAACTCATGTCTAAGAATGCCTACCCCATACCACTTATTACTGAACTGTTTGACAGGTTAAAGGGCTCCTCCATCTTTACGAAGCTTGACCTACGGGCCGCTTATAACCTCATCAGAATTAAGGCTGGGGATGAGTGGAAAACGGCATTTAATACTAGGTCTGGGCATTATGAATACCTAGTGATGCCATTTGGCCTCTGTAACGCACCTGTGGTATTACAAGAGTTAATCAATTATATCCTTTGTGACATGATTCAATCTTGTGTGGTTGTATACCTCGATGACATACTTATACATTCCGCTAACCTAAATCAGCACATCATGGATGTGTCCGAGGTCTTGCTTCGTTTACGCAAAAATAAACTATTTTGTAAATTGGAAAAATGCTAGTTTCACTGGTCCAAAGTGCCTTTTCTGGGGTTCGTGATCTCTAACGATGGCATTGCAATGGACCAGGAGAAACTCTCAGCAGTCTTACAGTGGCCACGTCCCAAGGGGTTAAAAGCTATCCAACCCTTTCTGGGCTTTGCCAACTATTATAGGAAATTTATCCAGAACTTTTCTACGATTGTTAAACCTCTGTCTGACCTTAAGCACAAGGGTGCTAATCCATCTCAATGGTCCGAGGCAGCTGAAAATGCCTTTGAGAAATTGAAGTCTGCTTTTGCATCTGCTCCTATACTGTCCCACCCCAATCCTGCTTTGCAGTTCACCTTGGAAGTTGATGCCTCCGAAATAGGGGCAGTACTTGCCCAGAGTGGGTGGCACCTTGAGACCTTGTGGGTTCTTTTATAAAAAAAACGTTTGAGTGACCAAAGTCACTATGAGATTGGTGACGGTGAACTCTTGGCTATTATTCTCGCATTGAAGGAATGGCGTCACCTGCTGGAGGGCACTAGAACCCCTGTGTTAATTCTAACTGACCACAAGAATTTGACTTATCTCTGAGGCTAAAAGGTTGTCCTCTCGCCAGGCTAGATGGGCACTGTTTCTTTCCCAATTTTAATTTTGTAGTATCTTATGTACCGGGCTCAAAAAACGTTAGGGTGGATGCCCTGTCCAGACAATTCAGGCCAGAGGTAGAAAAGGATCAACCCCCCGTGCCTATTCAGCCCGATTGCATTCTGGCCACTGTTCGTACCAGCATCACTTTGCCACTAGGGGAGGAAATTTTGGCATCCTAGGCTACGGCACCTCCAGAGACCCCAGTTGGCAAGTGTTTTGTGGATGAGCTATTCTGTACCCGTCTGCTTGAGACTTATCACTTGTCTAAAGCTGCTGGGCATATTGGGAGGGATCAATTAATATGGTGTCTCTCACAAGTATTTTGGTGGCCCTCCCTTAGAGCCGATTGCTCCGCATTTACTGCAGCCTGTGCTCGTGCCAAAACCCCCAGACACCTCCCAGTGGGCCTGCTCCAACCTGTACCTAATGGCGAACGCCCATGGTTCCACATAACCATTGATTTCCTGGGAGAACTGCCAGTGTCTAGGCAGTTTATCTTAATGGTGGTTGACAGATTCTCTAAGATGGCTCATTTCGTGCCTCTCTCTGGCCTTCCTTCAGCCCAGGAACTGGCAGTGGTTTTTGCTCGAGAAGTGTTCCACTTGCATGGGGTTCCCAGAGTCGTGGTGTCAGACCAGGGGAGCCAATTCGTGTCCAGGTTCTGGAGGGCATTCTGCAGTCAGATGGGCATTCAATTGTCCTTTTCCTCCGCCTACCATCCCCAGACCAATGGGGCTGCTGAGCGTGCCAATCAGGGACTGGAGCAGTTCCTGCGCTGTTTTGTGACTGATCATCATGACAATTGGGCTGACCTGTTGCCGTGGGCAGAGTTCTCCAGGAATTGTGCAGTTAATTCATCGTTCGGGAGCTCCCCGTTCCTCATCAACTACGGGTTTCAGCCATGCCTGCTCCTGGACTCATTCCAGTCGCAGCAGATTCCAGCTCTGGACGAGCATATGGAGCAACTCCGCTCCACTTGGGCACAGGTTCAAAGGACCCTCAGACAGTCATTCCAGCGACATCAGCGGCTTGCCAGTCGTAGACTGCTGCCAGCGGTCTCCTTCCAGGTTGGGGACAGGGTATGACTTTCCTCCAGAAATCTTAATCTGCAGGTTCCGTCCAATAAGTTGGCTCCCCGGTTCATTGGTCCTTTCAAGATTATCCGCAAAGTTAATCCTGTTTCTTATTCACTGGAACTCCTAGCATCTATGCGCATACATAATGTGTTCCATGAGTCCCTGTTAAAACCTTTGGTATGCAATCGCTACACTACCACTCCAGTGGTTCCTGGGCCGGTGGATGTTCAAGGCCAAAAGGAATACAAAGTTTCAAGCATTATTGATTCTCGGAGATTTAGAGGGAAATTGCAATATTTGGGCCATTGGAAGGGCTGTGGCCCTGAAGAGCGTTCTTGGGTCGACCAGTAGGACCTTCATGCCCCTAGATTATTGCGCAATTTCCACTCTAAATATCCCCAGAAACCAGGACCCTCTGCCAGGAGAGGGGGTCTTTGAGAGGGGGGTACTATCACGGTGCCCGTGCTCTGGTCTGTCACTCTGTGTGGTGCGCTCCCATTGGCTGAGCTTAGTTTGGCCCGCCCAGTATGGCCTTCTTATACCAGGCCTCTGGCACCTGTCAGGTGCCCTTTCGTGGTGTTCCTGTACCAGTGCTACTGTGATCCTGCGTTCCTGTGTACCGACTTGGCCCGCTTGACTACTCTTGCTGGTCCTGCTCCGTGATTCGACCCGGCCTGGCTAACGTTCCTGCTCCGTGACCTGACCCGGCTTGTCTGAAGTTCCTGCTCTGTGATTCGGCCAGCGATCCTGATCCTGTTCTCCGTGTTGTTTGGGTGACATTCTTACTTCCGCAAGTGCTGGTCTAGCAGACTGAGTGTTGTGGCCTCCAACCCACTGAGTCTTCTGTTAACTCTTGCAGAGCACTGTTACCTCAGGTACACTGAGCCTTCCATTACACTTGCAGAGCACTGTTGCCTCTGTTACACTGAGCCTTCCGTTTACACTTGCAGAGCACTGTTGCCTCCGTTAACACTGAGCCATCCATTACCCTTACGAGCATTGTTGTGTCCGTTACCGCACTGGTCGGGTGCTTTTGACTCTAAGTCCATCAGCTCTTACAGTGTACAGTCTTTCCGTTACCACACCGGTCGGGTGCTATTGGCTGTAAGTCCATCAGCTCTTGCAGTGTCAGTCTTTCCGTTACCACACCGGTCGGGTGCTATTGGCTCTAAGTCCATCAGCTCTTGCAGTGTACAGTGACTTTGTTGCCGCACCGGTCGGGTGCTAGTGGCTCACGGTAGTGCTAGCTCTAGCAGAGTATTGTGGTCTCCGTTTCTGCTCAGCTCAGGGTAGAGTCTCAGTCCTGCTTTACGAACTAGGTACTTCCACCTTGCACCACAGTCTCTTGCTACATTTACCATTATACTGGGCATTGTATAACACACCTATCACGGTGTCCGTGATTGCTTGCCCCTGCTGTCAGTCAGGGTGTGTATTCTCCATTGGCCGCCTGTTTTACTCCCGCCTAGCACTGCCTATTTAAACCGGCCTGAGGCACCCTTTGGTTGCCCTTTCGTGGTGTCTCTGCATCTGCAGTCACCTGTCTGATGTATCCTTGGGCCTGTTGATCTGCTACCAGTGTCAGCGTTTCTCCACTGTCAGAGCTGCTGCTGCAAGGTTCCTGTCCTCGTTCCAGATCCGGTTGACTATTGTTCCTGATCCTGCTTCTGATCCGGTGCTGGCGTTGTTCCTGCTTCCGTTCCTGACCCGGTTGGCCGTCCTGCCATTCCCATGGTTGTCCAGGAGGGCAACCTGTTCCAGTTGCTGTATCCTGATTTACTTCATCTGGCTGCCTGTCACCTGGGCGACATTTTTATCACGGGGCTTACTCCACAAACTGGTTGCTGATTCCGTTGTATAGAACCGGTTGGGCATTCCACTGCTCCAGTACTCGGTACTGGTTTACTCCATTTACCTGTTGCTGATTCCGTTGTATAGAACCGGCTGGGCATTCCATTGCTCCAGTACACAGTACTGGTTTACTCCACATACCGGTTGCTGATTCCGATGTATAGAACTGGTTGGGCATTCTACTGCTCCAGTACGCGGTACTGGTTTACTCCATTTACTGGTTTCTGATCCCGTTGTATAGAACCGGTTGAGCATACCATTGCTCCAGTACGTGGTACCGGTTTACTCCATATACCGGTTGCTGATCCAGTTGCATAGAACCGGTTGGGCGTTCCATTTGCTCCAGTACGCGGTACTGGTTTACTCCACATACCGGTTGGGTTTTCCTTTGCTGCAGTACGCGGTACTGGTTTACTCCATATACCGGTTGCTGATCCTGTTGTATAGAACTGGCTGGGCATTTCATTGTTCCAGTACGCGGTACTGGTTTACTCCATCTACCGGTTGCTGAGTCTGTTGCACAGAACCGGTTGGGCTTCCTTTGCTCCAGTACGCGGTGCTGGTTTACTCCACATGCCGGTTGCTGACCCGTTGCATAGAACCGGTTGGGCATTCCGTTGCTCCAGTATGTGGTACTGGCTTACTCCACACACCGGTTGCTGATTCTGCTGTATTGAACCGGTTGGGCTATTTCACTGTCTATACTTGTACTGGTTTGCTCCACTCTCCTCTCTTGGCTGCTGCCTTACCATCCCAGCATTAGTGGAGCTGTCCTCATATTCCTACAGGCTGCCTTGCCCTGTAGATTGGCAAGGCCGGTAGAGCCGGTTTACATTCTGTTGTACCATCTTACTGGCTGTCTTGCCTGGTATATTGGCAAGGCCGGTAGAGCCTATTTACATTCTGTTGTACCATCTTACTGGCTGCCTTGCCCGGTATATTGGCAAGGCCGGTAGAGCCTATACTGCTGTATCTTGCTACTACTGTTTGCACCCAGTTGTGTAATTGACATATGTGTATGTACTAGACCTGTGAGGGTTCCCATTAAACTTTTCAATAAAGTTTGATTTTTATCTTACTCTGTGTCTGAGAGTCATAACAAAACGAGAAAACACCACTTCAGAGTATCATGGTGCCCGTGATTGCTGCCTTTTTGTGTCAATTACCTATAGGGGGCTCTCCATTGGCTGTCTGTTTTCAGCCCGCCCTGCATTGCCTATTTAAACTGAACCTGGGCACCCTTTGGTTGCCCTTTCGTTTTGTCTCTATGCTGCTTGTATCTCCCTTATGTTCCTGAGCTTCCTGGGCCCTTTGCTGTGTTCCTGCTACCAGAGATCGTCTAGTTCCTGTAGTTACCTGTCCAGTGGTTCCTGCTTCCGTTCCTGATCCGGTTGGAGTTGCCGTTTGGTCACCGTTTCCTGCTGCCAGTCCCCGCCGCCGTTCCTGATCTGGTTGATCGTGTTCAGGTTTCCCAGTACGCGGGTACTGGTTCGCTCCTTTGCCCTCCGGCTGCAGTTGCACCTTGTAGACTTGCTCCCAGTACTAGGTACTGGTTCGCTCCACCACCCTTGAGTCTATTATCGATTTGTGCATAACTGTGTTTCCAGTACGCGGGGACGGGTGGTCCCCTGGCATTCCTTGGCTTGACACTTATGCTGACTTAGCCTCTTATGTCATCCTTGTGACTGCTGTTGCCACCTATACAGTCACTGAGGCTTCAGTGGTTGCCATCCTCTCCTTATTGGGCTGCCTTGACCGGTATTTTGGTAAGGCCGGTAGAACCTAATTCTATTATCCATCTTGGGTTGCCTTACCCGGTATTGGCAAGGCCGGTAGAGCCTGTATAATCGCTGTCTGCCTATTGGCTGCCTTGCCCGGTATATTGGCAGGGCCGGTGGAGACTTTATCCTTGAGTACCACTCCTGGCTGCCTTGCCCGGTATATTGGCAAGGCCGGTAGAGCCAACTATTCCTCCGTGTACTAGTCTCCAGGCTGCCTTGCCCGGTATATTGGAAGGGCCGGTAGAGCCTATCTCTTCCTTGTACCAACTTCCTGGCTGCCTTGCCCGGTATATTGGCAGGGCCGGTAGAGCCTGTATCACTATTGTTATTATTGTTTTTCCCATCAATAAAGATATATGTATGAATATGTATGATATCCTATGGGGTTGTCTTAAACTTTTCAATAAAGTTGTGTTTTTACCTAACTTTGCGTCTGAGAGTCTTAACAAACCGTGACACAGAGACTGATTACTTTCTATGAACTTTAACCCATGTTGTACTGAAATAGCCTGGATATGCCTGTCCTGTGACAGTATTTACTCTCTACCTTTGTATACTGGGCCTGAGAAGGCATATGTACATGATTGATATTTTCCTGTGATATTCTATAGCCCGCGGTGGGCATTCTATTGTGTCTTTTTAATAAAACTGTGTTTTATTCTAACCTACTGTGTCTGAGTGTCGTACAAACCGTTACACTGGGCCATTGCAGTCTGGACTGAGCAGTTCACCAAGGCTGTCCGTCAGGATGCATCTACTTTGGATGAGTTGCGCCTTCTTTCCAACATATCTGAGGTACAACACTATGTTTCTGCTGCCTTTATTTGATGCCATCCATATGATGGCTAGGGTTTCCACCATGTCTGTGGTGGCCAGACGAGCTCTTTGGCTCAAGATTTGGTCTGCTGACACGGCTTCTATGAGTCTTATTTTCCCTGCCTTTTCAGGGTACCTCTTTGTTTGGACCAGATCTTAATGATCTGATCACTGAGGTCTCAGGTGGTAAGAGTACTCTTCTACCCTTGGTTCCTAGGAATAAATTGCCGCTTAAGCATAACCATTTTTTTCATTCCTTTCAGAATGAGACATGTCTGGCGAACCATATGGTTCTCTGAGCTCCGCATACCTCTTCCAAGCCCAAACAACAACGGAAGCCCAAGACTTCTTCAGCATGACTCACCGAACCCGGGTCCGCATTTCGCTGTGGGTGGTCGTCTGAGACACTATCACATTGTTTGGGAGGATTCTGTGGTGGACCCATGGGTTTTACAGGTAGTGACAGAAGGGTACAAGATCCCTTTCATTTCTCTTCCTCCCTTTCGCTTTCATCCTTCTCATACTCCACAAGGTTCAGAGAAACTCTATTCGACAGCGCTGTTCAGGCTCTTCTGGACAAGGATGTTCTACAGCCAGTGCCGTTCCAGGATAGGGGTTCGGGTCCCTAGTCAAACCTCTTTGTGGTCGGTAAAAAGGACGGTGGTTGTCAGCCTATTTTGGACTTGAAGGACCTCAATTCCTTTGTGACTCTGACTCATTATCGCCAGGAGTCTGTACACACAGTAATTGCTGCCATGTGCCCGGGGTTTTCCTTGCTTGCCTGCGACAGGGGACATTTTCAGTTCTCAGCCCTTCCATTTGGTCTGATGACGGCTCCTCAGGTCTTCAACCGTGTCCTGGGTGCCTTGATATCCGTCCTTCACCGGAACGGCATCAGAGTAACTCCATACATGGACGACTTGCTTCTGAAAGCCCCCTCTGCGGAACTCCTTCATCAGCAAGTTCAGAACTGCATTCAGGCTCTCACCCGTCATGGGTGGATCATCTACTTGGACAAGTCAGATCTTGTCCCACCCCAGCATCTGGTCTTCCTGGGCCTTCTCTTCAACACCCAGAAGAGCATGGTGTTCCTCACGGACGAGGTGGCTCACCAGATTGCCCACAGGGTTTCAGCGATTCTGTCTCAGGATCCGTTTCCAGTCCAGAAGCTATCATCTCTGGTGGGGAAATTCATTTACACCATAGAAGCGGTTCCGTTTGCCATGGCACACACCAGGGAGCTCCAGAGGCTCGTTATACAGGTGTGCAAGGGTCCACAGGAACTTCTGAAGACATTTATTTCCCTTCCTCTTCATGTGGAACTGAGCTTGTCATGGTGACTCTACCTTTCCAACCTGCTGAAGGGCAAGTCCTTTCTGGTGACCTTATGGACCAAGGTGACAACGGACGCCAGCCTCTCCAGCTGGGGTGCAATCCTGGGTCACTTAAGAGCTCAGGGTCGATGGTCTCCGGTGGAGTCTCTCCTTTCGATCAACATTTTGGAGCTTCAGCCAATATTTCATGCCCTGAGACGTTGGACATCTCCGCTAGAAGACTGTCCAGTCCGAGTGGAGTCCGACAACGCCACGACCGTGGCTTACATCAACAAGCAAGGCAGAACAAGAAGCCTCGCTGCTTGGATAGAGGTCAAGGCTATTTTGTCCTGGGCAGAAGGTCACATACCTGTTATATCCGCAGTACACATTCCAGGCGTAGACAACGTCATGACGGACTTCCTCAGTCGACACACAGTGGACAGCGGAGAGTGGGAGTTGCATCCACAAGTGTTCCAACTCCTTGTTCAGTGATGGGGTCCCCCTTACATCCGCCTGATGGTGACGAGACACAACAGGAAGGTTCCAGTGTTCTGCTCTCGGTGATGAGACCCTCCGGCTCTGGTGGTGGGCACAATGTCCATTCCTTGGGCCTTTCCTCTGGCTTACATCTTTCCTCCCCTTCCCATGTTGCACAGGGTGTTAAGGAAATTAAAACTGGAGTCTTGCCTAGTCATTCTGATTGCTCCATACTGGCCTCTCCAGTCTTGGTTTCCGGAGCTCTTGGATCTGGCAGTGAAGGAGCGCTTTCGGCTCCCCGACCATCCAGACCTTCTTCTACAGGGTTACCTGTGGAAGGAGGATGTTCATCGGCTAGCTTTGACAGCTTGGAAATTGAATCCTTAATATTGAAGAAGGGTTTTTCTTTTGGTGTGGTGGCTACTATGCTCAGTGCCCGCAAGCTTGTTTTTTCCAAGATCTACCATCGTGTCTGGTTGACTTTTCTGTCCTGGTGCGTTGATAGGGACCTGTCTCAGGATTTTGATCTACCTACAGTCCTGGCCTTTTTGCAGGACGGTGTGGATAAGGGCCTCAGTTTGAGTTCCCTTAAGGTTCAGTCTTCTGCTCTCTCTGTTTTCTTTCAGAGACGTATTGCCATTCTTCCTGACATCAAGATTTTCTTCCAGGGCATTGCTCATACTAATCCTGTTTTCAAGTCTCCCACTCCTCAGTGGGATCTTAACTTGGTTTTGTGTGTCCTTCAGCGGCCTCCCTTTGAGTCTTTGGCTACTATTCTCTTACGCCTGTTGACGTGGAAAATGGCCTTTCTCCTGGCGATTGTGTCTGTTCACTGTGTCGCGGCGCTACATGTTCTGTCCTGTAAACCACCCTATTTGGTGATTCACAAGGACAAGGAGGTGCTTCACACTTCTAAGGAGTTTCTACGAAGGTGGTCTCTGAGTTCCACATCAATCAGGAGATTGTGGTGCCCTCCTTCTGCCCTGACCCCACCTCTGACAAGGAGAGAGAGCTCCACCTGTTAAATGTGGTGCGTTGTCTCAAGTTTTATGTGCATCACACAGAGTCTATCTGGCAATCTGACACTCTGTTAGTCATTCCTGAGGGTCCTAGGCCAGGGAAACCTGCATCCAAGGTGACTATCGCTTCTTGGATCAAGTCCATTATTCGCAAGGCTTAAGAGTTGAGGAAGAAGCCTGTCCCTTTCAGGGTCACGGCTCATTCTACTCGACCTATTGGAGCCTCTTGGGCTTACAAGAATCAGGCTTCCACTGATCGGTTATGCAAGGTGGCCTCTTGGTCGTCTGTGCGCACTTTTTCGAAGCACTACCGTGTGGATTTGTTGGCATCGGCTGATGCCAGTTTTGAGCGGAAAATCCTGGAGGCAGTATTGCCTATCTAGCATTTTCCTTGGTTCTTAGTGCTTCCTTCTCTGTTGACCCCTGTTGTTTCTAGTTCAGTGTGCTGTGTAACGTTCCTGGGGTGCTGTTACCCCTGTTTTGTGTCCGTTGACACTTCAGTTGTTGTTGGGCTATCTCTGATGGTTCATATATGTTCTGGTGACTTTGGGGGCATTGCTCCTGGTCCTTGCCTTCTTCCCACCTCTTTGAAACTTAATAGTTGGACATCCCAGAGTTACCAGTAACCTGTATTGGATGACAGAGAAAAGAGGATTTTAGTCTTACCTGTTAAATCCTTTTCTCTTAGTCCATACAGGTTACTGGTCTCCCACCCTGTCAAGGGACCATGCTTGGCTCTCCTGTGGCAGTATGTGGGGGTCCTTCGGGGTCATGCTCACAGGAGTCTTCTTCCCTTCTCCAATCTAGTCATAGTTAGTGTCTCAAATCTTTCTGGAGCTGATTGGCTAGCTGCAGCCAAGGAGGGAGGGGAGGCTCCACCCTCCCAGAGTTACCAGTAACCTGTATGCACTAAGAGAAAAGGATTTAACAGGTAAGACTAAAATCCTCTTTTCAGCTCCGGTGACTTGCATCCAATCTCAGGGTGTTTATTTGACTCTCTGCCTGGACGACCTTTTGCTCTAGGCTTTTTCTGAGGAGCTTTTTGCACATTCAGATTCAGTCCTGCATATCTATTCTGAAACAGCACAGAGGGGTGCTCAATCTCAAGAAATCCTCTCTGGTTCTGACCCAGATTCTTCACTTTCTCGATATGGAATTCAAACTACATGGCAGGGTCTTTCTACCAGACCCAAAGCTCAATCTCTTAAGGTGTCTGTCGGTATTCCGGCCATCTGTGATGGTGCAGGATGACATGCAGGTGCTGGGCTATCTAGTCTAGACCATGGAGACAGTCCCATTTGCAAAATTCCACACTCAGGAGTTGCAACTGATTATTCTCAGGAATTGGTCCAGATAGCAGTGCCACCTACCTGTGTCATGTCTCTGGACCATCATTGGTGGCTTTGTTGCCCCCACCTGAACACGATACGACCCTTTTCATTCTGGGTCATAGTTACAATGGCCACCAGCCTGAAGTGCAGGGTACAACTCTGGGTCACCTGACAGTGTAAGGTCTTTTGACCAAACAGGAGAGCACTCTGCCCATCAATGTTCTGGAGCTGTGGGTGATTTGCCTAGCTCTGAGACATTGGTCTTAGTAACTCCAGGGTTCACCTTTGCGGATCCAGTCAAGCAACAATGGTTGCTTCCCTGAACCTCTAGGGAGGGACCAGGAGCGCAGCCACTTGGGCTGAGGTTCAGTTCATCTTTACGTGGGTGGAGGCCTGTGTCTGCTGTCTCCGCCAGTCACATTCTGGGGGTAGACCACATTGTGGCTAATTTTCTCAGTTACCAGTACCTGGATCCTGGCAACTGAGAGTTCAGTCAGACTCTATAGTTCATATATGGGTCCACACAGCCTAAAGGTTCCCCAGTTTTACTTCTGGTCAATGGAATCCGCTAATCTTCATAGCAGACAAAATGGTCATCCCTTAGCTATTTCCTCTGGTGTATGTGTTCCCTCCAGTTCCATTGATTACCTAGATATTGAGGAAGATCAGAATGGAGCGCACCCATGTCATTCAGATTGTTCCATTTGGGCCCAGTCGGGCGTGGTTTTCAGATCTCCCACGCTTGGCTTTGACTACATGACTGTTCTCTGCTGTGACCTTCCATCGTCTGGTTGTCATGTCCTTTCATCAAGATGGCCTTCAGGAAAAGGCTCGGTCTTAGCTAGACTAAAGTTCAGATAATGGCTCTTCCTGTCCTTTTCCAGAGGTATATTGTGGAAATTTTCAGCCATGGGATGGCTCAAGCCCACCCAGCCTTTCGCAATCTCTGAGGGATTTAAACCTAGGAGTGTTTGAGGCTTTCTTTGGCTCCCCTGGGTCTTCTGATTCTCAAGACAGGTTTTCACTTAGCAGTCGTGTTGATTTCTGTGGGTGACTGAGCTGCAAGCTTTGTCTTGTAAACCTGCCTTCTTGGCCTTTCATCCTGTTAGGGTGGTACTGAGGACTCTCTATAGAGTTTCTCCCTAAAGTTGTTTGAGTTTCGCATCAACCAGGAAATTGTTTTTCTTCTCTCTCTACTGCTGCATCTAATAGACAAGAGCAGGAGCTTCATCTCTTGGATGTGGTTAGGTGCATGAAGTAATATATTCATCGGAGCTTCTTTGATGAGGGCACCCATGCCCCAGGCATATGTTCTGTGGAAGAAGCCAGTTCCCTTTCAGGTTACAGTGCATTCCTGTTCGACCAGTATCATGTTAGTTTCTGTCCTTTTGGTTTATAGTGTTGGTGTCTGACACCTGCTGTTCTTGTTGAATCAGTGTTTCTCTATTGTCCAATATGGAGCACAGGTACCATAGGGTTGAGATCCTCCTTTGGAGGGCAGAACACATTCTCAAAAAAGATAGTCTTGTGGCTGGAGACTCCCAGAGTCTTCTGCAGCTCAACCCTAGCCCCACCTCTATATTTATGATGTTGTCTGAGGTGAAATCATGGCCAGAGCACTACGCCTCTTTCTTTTAGATTTTTTTTTTTTATTATTATTGCTCTGTTAGGTATGAGGCTGTTAAAATTAATTCCCCCATTAGGCAGGTTACCATTCCTGGACTTCCTGTGGAGTGAATTGACCAGTATGCCAGTGCCGTGTGGACCCTTGCAACCCTGTGAAGAAAATCTTGCAACCCAAGTTTTCCCTCCCAGCAGAGTCTTCTGGGGCTCTGATTCCTTCACCATGGTAACCTGAAGAAAATGAAGATCGGTGAGCAACCCTTTGAGTGTCGTGGTCCACTTTGTCTCTACTTGTACCTCTTCATGCAGATTTTTTTTCTCAGCCCTTGGGCTCTTGCAATCCATGTTGGCTATTTTATTAACTGTACCAATCTCCTGAGCAAGGTTGGCTGTATTTGGGCCTAGTTAACACCATTCCTTCTGTTAGATCTGGGTTCGGTGCTTTCTCTGGGATTTCCCTTTAGGGGCCTGTCTCTCAGGTGCCCCCACATGTTCCCTGGGGTTTTTGTTTTTTTATGGGTACCTCTTATTTTGTTAAATTTTTGAGCGTGTGGCTCCTTTAAGAATGCGTCCTGTGCCGATGCCATCTTTGCTCCATTGACGTCTCTGGGCTAGCTTCCTATGGACCTATCTCTGCAACTGTTTGACATACGAAAGTCAGAGTGGGTTCTTTCTTCTTGTCTCCTCATGCCCTTTCATTCAGTACTTGTCCTGAGTGTCTTTGGGGTCCGCAAATGGAGTTGTAGGCATTGCTAGGCAACAGCAACAGAGAAGACTACATTACCCAGAATGCCATTTCGAGCCTTCTTCCGATTGGCACCTGTTTTGCAGACACCATTTTGCTTCTCTCTTGCTTATCCTACGTGGGTGAACTTATAGTCTGGAGAACTGTTAGACACTACTTCTGTCAGGATGTCGGATTCCAAGGGACATGGGGCTAGACCTAAGACTAAGGACTCAGGGGTGTCACTGACACCCCCCCCCCCCGTTTACTGTTCCTCATGTCAAACAGGGCTCTCTAGTGAGTATTCTGGATCTCTCTGCCCCTCCTGTGCTGTGGCCCCCACTACTCCAATGGCCTTCTCCACCTATGAAAAGGAGCCAGCTTGGGTGAAATCAATATTGTGCACAGTTTCCCAACTTCCTCTCTCCCTCCAGGGGGTAGTTCAGTCTTGGAAGCCCCCCACTACTTTCAAGTAAGTGGACCCTAGATCTCAGTTTGCCTGCACTCATAGTGGCCTCCTCTGATTATAAGGAAGGGGACTATGAAACTATGGATTCTTCCTACTTCTGTGGGGACTCTTATGAGGCAGATCCCCTTCACTCTGCTGAGGGCCTTATTAGGGCTGCTTTAGAGACCCTTCAGGTCCCTGACATTCCTGATGAGGGGCCTTACTCTGTGGATGCCTTCCAGAGATGTAGGAAATCTTCTCCTGTATTTCCCCCCCTAGTGCCACTCTGGACCAGATTATTCTGGATGAGTGGAAGACCCCTGATAAGAGGTTGTCTATCTAGACTGTTCCCTTTTTTCAGTGGCAACTTTTGCACAGTGGGCTTCTCCACCTTCTGTGGATCCCCCAGTCTGCAGACTAGCCAAGTCCACTGCTCTGCCTTTGGTGAATGCAGCAGTACTGAAAAATGTGGCAGATAAGAAACTTGATTCTATCTTCAGGGCTAACTTCACAGCCACTGGGGCTGCTTTGAGGCCTTTTTTGCCACTGGCTGGGTTAACAGGGCTGTTGCCATGTGGTGTGTACAGATGGTGGGAGCCGTCCATTCAGATGCTTCCAAGGAGGATCTATTGGTCTTTTTAGCCAACATGAAGGAGGCAATCACTTAGGTTTCTGAGGCCTTATTTGTGGTGGTCAGATTGTTTGCTAAAGCCTCAGCCATCTCTGTTACTGCGCCATGCACCTTATGGTTTATGATTTGGTCTGTGGACCAATCCTCCAAGAAGTCACGTTTTTACTTAACTTTTCAGGGCAAGTCCCTGTTTGGACCTGACATGAAACAGATTATTAGCAATGCTACTGGGGGTTAAAGCACTTTGTTGCCTTAGATGCCCACCAGACATCCTACGATTGTCAGGTCCGACGCCTTCCACGCTTGAGTTCCGATGTTCCTTTTCGCTGCCTCTTTGTTACGGTTTACAGACACTCGGTGGTAGATAAAACAAATAGAATTTTATTAAAGCAAAATGAATGACAAGGTCGCCACTGGGGCGATACTGGCATAAGCAGAATAAAGGCAGAGATACCTGGTGCAACAGGTAATACTACACAAAGTATGGAAGCACAAAACAGAACACAAGAGGTTAATAGTACTGGTTATCAGTCTCAAGTGTGGTGTTAGGCACGCCCTTGGTGCTGCATATAGCGATATGTGCTGTAAGATAGCACCCAAGTCCATTCACTGTGTGGAGCGGTAGCATAAAGTTCTGAGTGAACGGGAACTGCAAGTGATAAGGAGGTAGCCCCCACGGGCGTAACCGGAGACTACTAGTATTGTGATTGCGTGAGCCAATAGCCCCCACGGGCGTAACCGGAGACTACCAGTATGATGATTGCTTGAGCCAACAGCCCCCACGGGCGTAACCGGAGACTACTAATATCGTGATTGCTTGAGTCAATAGCCCCCACGGGCGTAACCGGAGACCACCAGAATCGTGATTGCTTGTGTCGATAGCCCCTCCATGGGCGTAACGGAGACTACTGGGTACTGCTTGCCAACAGCCAACAGGCATAACGGAACCGCTGCTCTGTCACGGAGAGCCGCCGACTACTGAGGCCCACAAGCGGCTGGCTCACAGAAACAGCGAAACAGGCTGAGACAATAGGTGGAAGAGTAGCAGTAATCGGATGAACAACACCAGTGTCTCAAGTGCAGAAAACGACACAGCACAGTAAGGTCTGGACTCAGCACACGAAAGGCAGATAATGGAAGGCTCAGCAACGGCTCAGCAATGGATAAGTGGAGACTCAGACACACTATGCAGTATCAGAATGTCGCCGATGCGACAACGGGAATCGTCCGTCAGGATAGCAGGAACAGCGCAATGAGTGTTCAGTAGTCAGCCAGGCCGGGTCAGGATACACAGGAGATCCGCAGACAAGCCGGGTCGGTAACGGAGAAGGATCGTCAGCCAGGCCGGGTCAGATGCCGTAGGAGATTCGCAGACAATCCGGATCAGGAACACGCAGGAAGTCAGCCAGGCCGGGTCAATCACGGAACAGGAACACAGGAACGTCGTTGGACAAGCCAAGTCGGTACACGGTAGATCAGGATACTAGAATACTGCAACAGCAACTCTGACTCGGAAACACCACGAAAGGGCACCTGACAGGTGCCAGTGGCTGAATTAAAACGGATAACCAGGGGCGGGCCAACACAGCTCAACCAATCCGGGAGCAGCACAGTTGAGAGTGACAGGAAGGATCACGGGTCCGTGATAGTACCCCCTCTCAAAGACCCCCTCTCCCTGCCAGAGGTCTAGGTTTCTGAGGGTATTTAGAGTGGAAGTTGCGCAACAGCCTGGGCGCGTGTAGGTCCCTCTGATCTACCCAGGACCGTTCCTCAGGGCCATATCCCTTCCAATGGACCAAATATTGCAACTTCCCCCTAAATCTCCTAGAATTAATGATACTCTGAACCTCATATTCCTCCTGGCCTTGATCGTCCACCGGCCCAGGAATCACTGGGGTGGTAGTGTAACGGCTGCAAACCAATGGTTTTAAAAGAGATATACATGGAACACATTATGTATGTGCATAGACGCTGGAAGTTCCAATGCGTACGAGACTGGATTAACCTTGCGGATGACTTTAAATGGGCCAATGAACCGAGGTGCCAGTTTATTGGAGGGCACCTGTAACTTGAGATTTCTGGATGAAAGCCATACTCTATCCCCCACCTGGAAGGAAACCGCTGGCAGCCGTCTACGATTGGCATGCTTCTGGTAGCTCTGAAATGACTGGCTGAGGGTCCTCTGTGCCCAAGTGGAACGGAGCTGCTCAATATGCTTATCCAGAGCTGGGATTTGTTGTGCCTGGAATGAGTCCGGGAGTAGACAGGGCTGGAACCCATAGTTAATGAGAAAAGGGGAACTCCCGGACGATGAATTAACTGCACAATTCCTGGCAAACTCCGCCCAAGGCAACAGGTCGGCCCAATTGTCATGATGATCGGTTACAAAACAGCGCAAGAACTGTTCCAGTCCTTGATTGGCACGCTCAGCGGCTCCATTAGTCTGGGGGTGATATGCTGAAGAAAACGACAACTGGATGCCCATCTGCCCACAAAATGCCCTCCAAAACATGGATACAAACTGGCTACCACGGTCAGACACCACCACTCTAGGCACCCCGTGCAACCGAAACACTTCTTTGGCAAATACCATAGCCAATTCCTGAGCCAATGGAAGACCAGGAAGGGGCACAAAATGAGCCATTTTAGAGAACCTATCAACCACCATAAGGATAAACGTGTACCCCCTGGATGCTGGCAATTCTCCCAGAAAGTCAATGGAAATATGGGACCATGGGCGGTCGCCATCAGGTTCTGGTTGAAGCAAACCTACTGGAAGATGCCTGGGTGTCTTGGCACGGGCACAGGTGGCACAGGCTGCAGTAAAAGTGGAGCAGTCAGCCCTAAGGGACCAACATAGCTGATCCCTCCCAATGTGCCCAGCCGCCTTAGATGAGTGGTAGGTTTCTAATAGACAGGTACATAATGGCTCATCGACAAAGCACTTGCCAACTGGGGTTTCTGGAGGAGCCCTAGCCTGAGAGGCCAAAATTTCTTCCCCCAGTGGCGAAGTGATACTAGTGCGAATAGTAGCCAGAATACGGTCTGGCTGAATGATGGGTACTGGTTCCTCCTCCTTCTCAATGTCTGACACAAACTGTCTGGACAAGGCATCTGCCCTGACATTCTTGGAACCCGGCAGGTAAGCGACCACAAAATTGAACCGGGACAAAAAGAGCACCCATCTGGCCTGACGTGAGGAGAGTCTCTTAGCCTCCGAGAGATATGTCAAATTCTTGTGGTCCGTCAGAATTAGTACTGGTGTCTTAGTACCTTCCAATAGGTGGCGCCACTCCTTGAGTGCCAGAATGATAGCCAAGAGTTCCCTGTCACCAATCTCATAATGGCTTTGGGCGCTGGACAGTTTCTTTGAAAAGAACCCACAAGGTCTTAATGTACCACCTCCCACCGGGCGTTGGGAGAGTACTGCCCCGACCCCAACCTCAGAGGCATCAACTTCAAGGGTAAACGGCAGGGCTGGGTTAGGGTGGGACAGCACTGGAGCAGCAGCAAATGCAGATTTCAGTGTCTCAAACGCGTTCTCAGCTGCCTCAGACCATTGAGAAGGAGTAGCGCCCTTATGAGTTAAATCAGACAATGGTTTCACAATCGTGGAAAAGTTTTGAATAAATTTCCTATAATAGTTGGCAAAGCCCAGAAAGCACTGAATAGCTTTTAACCCTTTGGGACAAAGCCATTGTAGGACTGCTGCCAACTTCTCTTGGTCCATGGCAATGCCATCTTTAGAGATCACGAATCCCAGGAAAGGTACTTGGGATCTGTGAAATTCGCACTTCTCAAGTTTACAAAACAATTTATTTTTGCGTAGTCGAGTCAAAGCCTCAGAGACATCCTTGATGTGTTGGGTAAGATTGTTAGAGTGAATCAATATATCATCAAGATATACCACAACACAGGACTGAAGCATGTCCCGAAGGATGTCATTAATAAGCTCCTGAAATACCGCAGGAGCATTACATAGGCCGAATGGCATTACCAGGTATTCGTAATGCCCAGATCTGGTATTAAATGCCGTCTTCCACTCATCTCCAGCCTTAATTCTGATCAGGTTGTAAGCAGCCCAGAGATCGAGCTTAGTAAAGATGGAAGAGCCCTTTAACCTGTCGAATAACTCGGTAATGAGTGGAATGGGGTAGGCACTTCTGGACATTAATTTATTTAGACCCCTGTAGTCAATACAAGGTCTGAGCTCGCCATTTTTCTTTTTTACGAAAAAAAACCCGGCACACGCCGGTGAGGTAGACTTGCGGATAATCCCTCTCTTAAGGGCGTCCTCAATATATTCCTCCATAGCCCTATTCTCCTCTATTGATAACGGATAAGTGCGGCCCCTGGGAGGCACCGTGCCCGGGGCCAGATCAATGGCACAATCATAAGGTCTGTGCTGAGGCAGGGCGCCAGCCTCCCCCTTACTGAATACGTCACTGAATTCCTGGTATTCAGCTGGCACAGAGGGAGAGGTACACAATAACCTGACGGGTGTGAGAGACAGTTATCCGCACAATATTCCGACCAAGACAATACTTCACATCTTTTCCAGTCAAATTGGGGATTGTGTAACAATAACCATGGGAACCCCAGAATGACTGCGTGATGAGGCGAGTTAATTATTTGAAATTGCACTTCCTCCTTGTGGAGGGCCCCAATCACCATAGTAATAGGGGTAGTCTCCATAGTGATAAGTGCGGGTTCTAATGGCCTGCCATCGATGGCTTCAATAGCCAGAGGGGACTCCCTTTTGACCACCGGAATCTTATGCAACTCAGCAAAGGAGCGATCCATGAAATAACCGGCTGCACCGGAGTCTACCAGAGCTAAAACTGACACAGAGGATTCTGACCACGTAAATGCCACCTGGATGGTGGGTCTCTGTGTACTAGTATCCAGGGACTGTTGTACGCCACCTAGGGCCTGTCCCCCAAGGTACCCTAGGTGCGTTCGTTTCCCGGCCGAACCGGACAGGTGCGTAACTGGTGCCCAGCTTTACCACAGTATAGGCATAGGCCCATTCTTTTACGGTGCGCCCTCTCCTCCTTCGTTAGTCTGGTGAACCCGAGCTGCATAGGCTCCCCTCCCTCTGCAGTACGTAAAGGAGGAAGGGGTGGTGAGGGTGGGTTCACAAGACTGCCATGCCCAATATTCCTGGATTTCGCCCTCTTAGCCATCCGCCTCTCTCGAATGCGGGAGTCAATAAGCATGACGTAATCAATGTATTCATCAAGATCAGTAGGCACATCTCTGGCGGCAATTTCATCCTTAATGGAATCTGACAGGCCCTGGGCAAAAGCCGGGACTAATGCCTTGTTATTCCAGCCCACCTCTGCTGCCAAGGTTCGAAATTCGATAGCGTAGTCGCCCAAGGTGCGATCTCCCTGTTGTACCTCCAATAACCTCTTGGCAGCAGAAGCGGCTCTACCAGGTACCTCAAACACTCTGCGGAATTGTCTTACAAACTCCCTAAAGTTCAGAATGCCTGGTTTGGCATTCTCCCAGAGAGGATTCGCCCAGGATAACGCCTTGCCAGTTAATAGGGAAATCATGAACCCAACCTTGTGTAACGGTTTTTCTGACACACAGACCAGTAGGTAAAATAAAACAACTTTTATTGAATGAAAATAAGTACAAAGAATCACCCTCTACTGGTGACAGCAGCAATTGCAAAGTGAATACACTAGTACACAGAGATTCACTATAATGAATAGAGGGCACACACAAAATGGTACAGATAATAGTGAACTGGTCACTAAAGGGTAAAAGAGAACACTCAGTCCATCTCAGCTGTGGGGTTTGGCACGCCCAAATGGTGTAGTGATAAACTGAGAATATGTGCACAGCACAGAGTTCATGCAATCGAGGATAGTAGGTGTTCAGTGACCAGTAACAGCTTAGCAGAACAGTGACCCAAACGTAGCCCCTGCGGCGTTCCCAATGAGACAACTGATACTGCAAGTGCGAGAGTATGTAGCCCCCACGGACGTAATCGGAGAATAGCCTGAGATGCAAAGCTTGCGTTTAGCCCCCACGGGCGTGTAACCGAAGACCAAAGTAAGCACAACACGAGCCAATAGCCCGCACGGGCGTAGACCTTTGGATCCTGCAAGAGCTTGGAGCCTAACCTTGCTTTCTCTCAGAACCAACAGCCGCAATGGATACCTCCGGTAATCAACGTAATACCGAGAGCCAAAGGCGCCCAACCGGACCGACAAGACTTGACTACTCTGCAGTTGTAGATAGGAGTCGCCGTCCACGTTAGCAGCCAACTCAGCAGAAGTAGACCAATAAGGTAAAGGCTCTATGACTGGATTGGAGGTTCGGCAAGAGAGAAGCGGCATTGCAAGGGTTAAAGGGTACATTTAAATCTCCCAGGCTCGGTGTGGCAACTAAGCTCTGCAAGCGTATAGAGGCTCGGTACAAGGAGCACAGCTCTGCAAGTCAGCAAGGAACTCTGCACCGGAGTGTAATGGTCACACTGCGTCAGCACTCAGCACAGCAGGAATCAGAATGTTGCGGCGGCGACAAGCAGGCAAACACAGGTCGCTGGAACAGGCCGTGGTCAATCACAAAGCAGGAAGTCAGCTCAGCCGGGTCGTAGCACGTAGGAGGTTCTCAGACAAGCCGGGTCGTAGCATGTAGGAGGTTCTCAGACAAGCCGGGTCGTAGTCCGTAGAAGGTTCTCAGACAAGCCGGGTCGTAGCACGTAGAAGGTTCTCAGACAAGCCGGGTCAAACACGATCAGGAACACTGGAGCGTAGTCAGGACAGGCCAAAGTCGGTACACAGGAATCCGGATACAGGAACACAGCAACAGCAAGACTGGCTCAGAAACACCACGAAAGGGCATCTGACAGATGTGATAGTCAGGTATAAAAAGGTCACCAGGGGGGCGGGCCAAACCAACTCAGCAAATCAGAGTATGCCACAGATGAGAGTGACAGGAGGATCACAGGCACTGTGATACCTTGCTTCGATCTCCAGTTGGTTGACAAAACCTCTGCATTGGTTAGGTTCTCCATCATATCTTAACGGTAACGGCGCTGCCGCCGTGAACCCTCTGGACTGAGTAGTTGGGACAACAGGCAGATTTTCCGGTGTCGAGACTGGGTGACCACCGGATTCTGATTAGGTTTGTCTAGGTATACCGTTCTCTCGAGTAATGTCTACAGGGCCAGTGCCAACTGGTCGAGGCGCTGCTCGTGAACATCCATTCTCCAATGGATATTCTGGGTACCAGTATCTCCCTTGCTATCTGAGGTCATGGCCCTTTCGTACTGTTATGGTTTACAGACACTCAGACAGTGGTAGATAAAACAAATAGAGTTTTATTAAAGCAAAATGAATGACAAGGTCGCCACTGGGGCGATACTGGCATAAGCAGAATAAAGGCAGAGATACCTGATGCAACAGGTAATACTACACAAAGTATGGAAGCACAAAACAGGACACAAGAGGTTAATAGTACTGGTTATCAGTCTCAAGTGTGGTGTTAGGCAAGCCCTTGGTGCTGCATATAGCGATACGTGCTGTAAGATAGCACCCAAGTCCATTCACTGTGTGGAGCGGTAGCATAAAGTTCTGACTGAACGGGAACTGCAAGTGATAAGGAGATAGCCCCCACGGGCTACTAGTATTGTGATTGCGTGAGCCAATAGCCCCCATGGGCGTAACCGGAGACTACTAGTATTGTGATTGCGTGAGCCAATAGCCCCCACGGGCGTAACCAGAGACTACCAGTATGATGATTGCTTGAGCCAACAGCCCCCACGGGCGTAACCGGAGACTACTAATATCGTAATTGCTAGAGCCAATAGCCCCCACGGGCGTAACCGGAGACTACTATATCGTGATTGCTTGAGTCAATAGCCCCCACGGGCGTAACCGGAGACCACCAGAATCGTGATTGCTTGTGTAGATAGCCCCTCCATGGGCGTAACGGAGACTACTGGGTACTGCTTGCCAACGGGCGTAACAGAACCGCTGCTCTGTCAAGGAGAGCCGCCGACTACCGAGGCCCACAAGCGGCCGGCTCACAAAAACCACAAAACAGGCTGAGGCAATAGGTGGAAGAATAGCAGTAATCGGATGAACAACACCAGTGTCTCAAGTGCAGAAAACGACACAGCACAGTAAGGTCTGGACTCAGCACATGAAAGGCAGATAATGGAAGGCTCAGCAACGGATAAGCGGAGGCTCAGACACACTATGCAGTATCAGAATGTCGCCGATGCAACAACGGGAATCGTCCGTCAGGATAGCAGGAACAGTGCAATGAGTGTTCAGTAGTCAGCCAGGCCGGGTCAGGATACACAGGAGATCCGCAGACAAGCCGGGTCGGTAACGGAGAAGGATCGTCAACCAGGCCGGGTCAGATGCCATAGGAGATTCACAGACAAGCCGGATCAGGAACACGCAGGAAGTCAGCCAGGCCGGGTCAATCACGGAACAGGAACACAGGAACGTCGTCGGACAAGCCTAGTCGGTACACGGTAGATCAGGATACTAGAATACTGCAACAGCAACGCTGGCTCGGAAACACCACGAAAGGGCACCTGACAGGTACCAGTGGCCGGATTAAAACGGATAACCAGGGGCGGGCCAACACAGCTCAACCAATCCGGGAGCAGCACAGTTGAGAGTGACAGGAAGGATCACGGGGACCGTGATACTCTTACTACTTTCCTGTGGCCTCTGCCAGATGTTGTCGGCATCCACTCCTCATTCTGGTGCCGCTTCCGGTTTTGGGCTTTATGAGCCTGGTCTTCATCGCAGGCAGATGCGTTGTTATAGCATCTCTTGCCTGCTGTCTAGTCACGTTTGTTTGGAGCCTCTTCCAGTGTATGACCCGGTTTTGCCTTCTTGACGACCCTCCTGCCTGTTCCTGAAGTATAGCCACACCGTGTATGACCTGTATTGCCTTGACTGCCCTCCTGCCTGTTCCTGAAAGTATAGCCACACTGTGTATGACATGGATTGCTTTGACTACCCTCCTGCCTGCTCCCACAAGTTACCACTCCACTGTGTATGACCTGGAAAGCCATTGACCTCTTTTTGGCCTGCCCCTGCAAGTTCTTCCAAGCTGTGTATGACCCGGATTGTTCTTGACTTCCCTCCTGTCTGCTCCAGTGAATACCGCCAAGCTGTGTATGACCCGGATTGCCCTGGACCTATCTTCTTACCAGCTCCAGTAAGTGTACCTATTTTTGTCTTATCTGTTGGAGTTTCAGTTTTATTCCCTGGGGATAGTTTAGTATAGTTTGCCAGGGTTGGGGTTATCCAGGGTTACCCTTCAGCTCCTCTGTTGGGAACCACTACATCTGGCTTCACGGCCAGCACCTTTAGACGGCTTAGCCACAGCAAGACCCTATCCTTGGCAACCTCCGTACCCTAGCGCCGCTCCCTAGCATCTAGCTCAGCTATCCATTGTTGGAGGAGCCTCCCTGTCCTCTTTCTCTGTTGCTTCTGTGGTTCTCTTCCGTGCTTGTCCCTCGGGTGAGGACACTGCTTCTTTTTTGTCCCCAGCAAACGGAGGTGGAAAGGCTGCAAAATTCTCAGGCCTCCAACTCGTGACCCCCCCTCCCCCTTGAAGCCCAGACAGCAATGGCAGCCCAAGCGAACAGCTTCAAGAGCTAAGTCCGTCAAGTCAGCATCCGCATGACTCACGGAATCCTGGTCCGCTGGTTTCTGTAGATGGGAGTCTTGCCTGTTTCGGAATGCATGGGAATCCTCTATGACGGACCAGTGGGTTTTGTGGGTAATATCAGAAGGGTACAGAATAGATTTCAGATCCCTTCCTCCTTTTCATTTCTACCCATTCAGAGTCCCTACAGTGATGGCCAAATTAAGACTGTTCCAGGAGGCAGTGAACTTACTGCTGGAAAAGGTTCTGGTTCCAGTACCTCCCCATGACCGAGGTTCAGGTTTCTATCCCAACCTGTTTGCAGTTCCAAAGAAGGATGGAGGCTGCCATCCCATTTTGGACCTCAAGTGTTTCAGCATGTATGTGCAGACTGCATGCTTAAATATGGAATCCTTGTATTCTGTCATAGCAGCATTGTTCCCAGGGGATTATCTAGCATTTCTGGATCTTCAGTATGCATACCTACACATTCCAATCCATCTGGACAGCCAACGCCATCTGTTTTTTGCCTTCAGCTCAGAACACTACCAGTTCATCACTCTGCCTTTTGGTCTTGCCTCGGCTCCCTGGGTGTTTACAAGGGCCATGGGGGTCTTAGTTGCCTTCATTCACACCCTAGGCACTTCATGACTCTTTATCTGGATGACCTTTTGATAAAGGCTCCTTAAGAGGAACTCTTGGCCCAACACATACAATAATGTGCTTGACTCCTGGTCCACCATGGGTGTATTATGAACATTTCAGTCTTCTCTTGTGCTGTCCCAGGAGCTGGTGTTCCTAGGCATGAGGGTAAACACAAAGGGAAGGTCTTTTTGCTGGAGGACAAGATTCTGCAGGATGTGTCTCTCAGGCCCTGGAGTGGCTCTCAGCCATGGTCAGGGAGTACTTGGGAGTTCTGGGCCAACTAGTGTCTACCCTGGAAGTGGTGCCTTACTCTGGAACAGGGGAAGCCCTTCATGATAACGGAATGGACTCTGGTCATGACGGATGCCAGCCTGAGTGGCTGGGGTGCAGTTCTGGGCCACCTGTGGATCCAGGGCAGGTGGACCGCAGAAGAATCTCTTCACTCCATCAATGTTCTGGAGCTCAGGGCGATCTAACTTACTCTGGTGTACTGGACTTCTCATATGAATGGTCATCCATTGTGAGTCCAGTCAGACAACGCCAAGGCTTTTACATAAATGAGCCATCAGGGGGGCACTCAAAGCGTCACCGCCTGGTACAAGGTAAGGTACATTCTGGGTTTGACAGAATCCCACGTTCTAGCCATCTTTGCCTGAGATGTCTGGCAGACTTTTTGCCAGACTCCGGTAGAGCAGGAACTCAATCCGGACGTATTCTAATTGTGCTACAGTGGAGTCTGACAACTATTGACCTGGTGGCCACGAGGGACAACAGGAAGGATCCTCAGGCCTTTGATAAGGGATGCAATGTCGATTCCGTGGAACTTTCACCTTGCTTATGTTTTTTCTCCCCTTCCTCTCATTCCAAGAGTGCCCCGGAAAATCAGGATGGACGGTACAACCGTGATTCTGGTCACTCATTAGACCAAGAGGACATGGTTTGTGGAACTGGTGAGTCTTTCCATTCAGGATCCGCTGCTGCCCAGACCTGACCTCCTTCAGGGCTACCTTTGAAAAGAGGATGTTGAAAAGCAGGCTTTGACGCCATGGCTCTTGAAGCCCACGTCTTGAGGTGGAATGGTTTCTACAATGAGATAATTTCTACTATGATTCAGGCTACGAAGCCTTTTTCCTCTATGACCTACTATAAAGTATGGTCTATTATTCATTCCTGGTGTGTGGACAGGGACCTGTGTTTCAGTAGTTTTTTTCCAGAGATGTATTGCTACTTTTCGTGATGTCAAGGTGGTCATGCATGCTTTGCCTGCCTTCAAGGCACCCATTCCTCTGTGGGACCTTAATTTGGTTTTGGGTGTTCCTCCCTTTTGAGTCCCTTGCTACCATTTCTTTGTCTCAGTTGATGTATAAGGTGGCTTTCCTTTTGGCAGTAGTCTCGGTCCACAAAGTTGCGGAATTGCAGGCTTATCTTGCAAGATGCCTTTAATGGTTTTTCACAAGGACAGGCTGTTCTTCGAACCTCTCAGGGATTTCTTCCCAAGGTGGTCTCTGAGTTCCACATCAACCAGGAGACGGTTGTGCCTTCATTTTGTCCTGACTAACAGTCAGACAAGAAGAGGGATCTCCACTTGTTGGATATAGTTCAGTGTCTTAAGTTTTATGTACACTGTAAGGAGTCTTTTTGTAAGGCAGATTCCCCATTTCTCATTCATGAGGGTCACAGGGCTGGTAAGGCTACTTCCAAGGTCTCCATAGCCTCTTTCATCAAGCCTACCATTCGTCAGATGTACAGTCTCAGGAAGAAACGTGTTTCCTTCAGAGTTACAGCACATTCCACTAGGTCTGTTGGGACCTCCTGGGTCTACAAGAATCAGGCCTCTGCTGAGCAATTGGGCAAGGCTGTGACCTGGTCCTCCTTGCATACTTTTGCTAAGCACTATCTTGTGGTTGTTCTGGCTTTGGCTGAAGCCATCTTTGGCAGGAAGGTCCTTCAGGTGCTTCTGCCTGTCTAAGGACCTATATTTTCCTTGCACTTTACTGTTGTTCAGCTGTTTGAGCCTGTTTGGCTGTTGTTCTTGTGTGATCTGCAATTTTTCTTAGTGTCCATTGACTCTTAGTTTTTGGTTTAGGCTGTTCCAGTTTTGGATAGTCCTAGGGAACTCTAGTATCATGGGGACAGGTGTGAGGCCCTTTCTCCTTCTCACCTCTGGGAGCTTAGTGTTGTTATAACCCCATGGTACCTGTGTTCCATATTGGATGATAGAGAAAATAGTATTTTAGTCTTACCTGTTAAATCCTTTTCTTAGCCCATATGGAACACCGTTCTCCTGCCCATAGAAAGGGGCCTCTGTTGGTCTCACCTGCCTGGTCGTGGGAGTCCTTACTAGAGTCTTTATTCTCACACAAGCTTCCTTTTTTCTCTTGCTGTCCTGACTGGTGTGGTTTGCTCACCTCATAACTGGAGGTGGGGCTAAGGTTGAGATGCAGAAGAGGCTGTGAGTCTCCATCCACAAGACTGTGTCTTTTTTTCAGAATGTGTTTTGTCCTCCAAAGGAGGATCTCAGCCCCATGATACCTGTTTCCACATGGACTAAGAGAAAAGGATTTAACAGGTAAGACTAAAATCCCATTTTTGAGGGTTTTCCCTTCCTTGAAGGTGATGATGGATACCTTGGTATATCCCTGTGGTTCCTCTTTTCCACATAGTATGAGATAGAAAATGTGATTTTAGTGTACTTACCAGTACATCCTTTTCTCTTAGTCTGTGTGGAATACTGGACTTCCTTCATGGAGAAAAAACACAGGTCTAAGCCCTAGGTGGGATGAGGGGGTCCTTTTGGGTTCCCTGTTTAGGGGATTCCCTTTCTTGAACCTCTTCTTTTTGTTGATCTTTAACTCTGCTTTGCTGTACATCAAACTGAGCATGTCTGCGTGGGGTGACATGGTGCACTTAGGGAGATCTTTTTCCAAGTGTCCTCTCCTCTTCACCTCATGGTTCCTGTGTTCCACGCGGACTAAGAGAAATTGAATTTATTGGTAAGTACACAAAAACTCCCTTTATAACATACTTCCATCTCCTACACATAAGAGGATAAAGGGGATAAAATAGGAGTTAGAAATATGTAATCATTTAAGAAATAAAAATAAACTTAACTCACTCCATTGTTGTCAAGCAGCAACCTTGCAGCTTCAGTTGGTGCGACACAATAGGCCAAAATAAGAACCCATGCACTGTAAAAAGAACAGTAAGCACAAATAGCTCAGATGTAGAATCATACACTTGGTGCACGTAATTATGCTTAATCTTATTGGCTGTATTATAGTTTTGACTAATCAGAGTGCCTAACTGGGACTAAATGATACAATAAGGCTTGGCAATGAGATGGTATATTCTGTAATACTATCATCCCTCTCTAGGGCAGAAGGGAGGGGGTTATAGATTGGTTCTTCTAAAAGGTTAATGAGCATAACTGGGAACTTTTTCTTCTGGAATCCCCAGGCGGGGAGTACTGTGGTGCCCTTGGGGAACGTAAATTATGCGATTCATGTAAAAGGGGGTGGGGCTTAATCATGACTGACTGAGGCAGAGCTTAAGAAACGTAGGAAAATTGTAATAAAATGGTGGGGGAAGAAGGAGAAAAGGGTGGGGAGTGGGAGGAAAAGATGGGGTAGGAGCAGAAGTGGGCAGAGTTTCGTTTCAATAGTTTTTTTATTGAAAGTCAAAGAAAATGTAACATTACATTACAAGATTGTAAAAGAAGTGCACAAATTAGAAATTGCAGGGCTAAAACTGTATGATATCAAATAAACAATTTACTTGACAGAAATACGAGTCTGCTGGAACAGGGCACTCATGCCAAGTGAACAAAATAAAGACTCAATGGTAGGATAATTTTACAGGAATAGGGCAGGGAAAAAGAGAAAGAAGAGAAGGAAAAAGGGCATAGAGGGAGGAATAGTGCAGGAACGGAGAGAAAAATAGTATGGGGATGGTTTGGTTGAGGAGTGAAACTCCGAAAAACTGATGTGGGCAGAGTTTCAGTAGAAACTCCCCACATCCAGAGATTGATTCTCTGCCCTGGAGACCCAGTAATGCAGTGTGCAAACCGTAGTCTCCGGGGCAAATCCGGAGAGCTCCCAGCTATGTTATTGAGGTATAGAATGTATACAATCTCATGGGCAAGAGTGAGAAGGATGCAGAGAACTTGTAAAGGGTACAGGAAGAGAGACTATAGCTATTTTGGCATGATTTGTTAGGCATTTTAATGTTGATTCCTGTGCATATTTGTTTCCTGTACTAGAAGGAGTTAATATATAGTAGTTTACTGTCACCATTCTGTAAGAGAAATTAGGCATATAATGTATAAAACTTATGGGTTTTCAACCCCTCCAGTGTTGGTGTGGCTGCAGTGCAGTACCTTACTATTCTTTATAGTCCTGTCTAACCACATAATTATTAACATAATTTTAGTTATGACAAGCAAAGTGGGTCATTATACTGAGGACTGCATTGTGATTGATTGGATGGTTGAGTTGTGTAGTTAGACCCGTGGGTTGGTGGTTAGGCCATCCTCATGGTGTCTACTTATTTTTACTTTATACTGTGTTCTATAGTGTGACTACAGATGTTTTTGTATTATTATGCTTATGCTAAACTCTGCTACAAGGCTTATTTATCAAGGCATTGCATATTTTGTGAGTTAAACTGCCATGAGTAAAAGACACAGGATGCATGTCCATTCTTTGCATATAATTCCCTTTTCCTATCTCCTTTAACGAAAGGTCTGGAAAATTCATTGCAATAAATAAATATTGTTAAGCTTTGCTTCGTTGCATTTAGACATATTAATATTTGCATTTCAAACATTCCAACCCTGCTGTAGTTTATTGTAGTGTTTACTATAAAGACATTTTATTTTGGCTTTTCATATGATTATCAAATTTCTATTTGTTATAATAAGTACAAGTAATTTATTTTGTTTTCTTGCACCTTTGCATAACTATTAGAGATGTATTCTTTTCACCTCATGGGTTCTAATACATTGCAACTTATTATCATTACAGGAAGAAAATGAAATACCTTCAAATGTCTTTGTGAAGGATCCAACACCTGTTCCTAGTATAACAGAAGGTCCAGAAGAGCCAAATGACCCTAACAAGTCTCAGGAGGAGACAATGCATACAATTGACCTGTCTTCAGATGATGATATTAATCTTGAAGAAGACGCACATGACGACAGTGTAGATGAGAAATCCGAGCGGACAAGGGCTGAGAAAATCAAAAGATCAAGCCTCAAAAAGGTGGACAGTCTAAAGAAGGCATTCTCACGTCAGAACATTGAAAAGAAGATGAACAAGATCAGCACTAAGATTGTATCTCCTGAGAGGAGGGAGAAAATTAAAAAGTCATTCACTCCATCCCAAAACAAATCCTCTAAAAGTTCATCATTCAAAGTCACTCCTCTTACTTTCAGTGTGAAGAAAACACATGATGAGGAGACTCCTGCAGAGAGTGAAGGAAAATCTGCAGAAGAAGTAGCAACAGAAGAAGCTATGGATGATAACAATACAGGGTTGTCGAATGTTAAGACACAAGAAATGCTATCTCCACGTGAGGAAGTAAAGTCAGATGCTGATTTAATTGAGAAGAAGAATAAGACAGAAGACACTCAAGCAGGGGCTAACAACATTGAGCTATCCATCGTTGAAGATGATGAGACTGAAGTGGAGTTTGAAAGTGAGAATCCTTTTAGTGCCGAGTACAAACCAATACCTGAGGATACAGAAGAATCATTTGAAGATTCCACTCAGTCATCTGCTTTACGAATTGACCAAAGTGCTTAAACATATTTGAAATTCAACTATTTAAGTAAACTGAACAATGATGTTGTAGTCCTATAGAGGAATGGTTCCCAACCCTATCGCCAGGGACTCATAACAGGCCATGTCTTTAGGATTTCCTTCTTTGTGCACAAATCTGTTAAATGACTGAGTCTCTGATTTAACTTGCATGTATTCATACAGGGAAATCCTAAAGACATGGCCTACTAAGTAAGGATCCCTGAGGAAATGATTGGCAACCACTACTACAGAGGCTAGTTGAATGTTAATGTGAAGGAAAGAGAGCAATATTTAGAGTTTAGCAATATATATATATAATAGATATATACACAATGAACATTATTCTTAAAAGCTTTTATTTTTACTAAATATCAAAATCTACTTTTATCACTAAAAGAAACTGAGTTTTAGGGTATTCATTAATGTCTGCTTATTCAACTCACATACAGCAGTTTAACCTTTTTAACCCCTTAACGACTCTTGATGGTCATAGTACGTCAAGGGTCGATCTGACTAAACGACCTATGACGTACTATGACCGTCATGGAGTTCCGGGCTCCCGCCGCGGCTGCACGCCGTTCGGGGAGTCCGGAACCGGAAAAAAAAAAAAAAAAGCTCCGCGGATGTTGAGTCGAGGTGCTGATACCCCGGTCGTTACGGGGTTAAGGAGGATCCTCTTAATCCTCTTTATTAATTTTTTGTACTGAAATGCTACTTTGTCACGTTTGCTTTTACACGAACAATAGCAGACCAAGAAGCATAAAAGATAGATTTTATCATCAAACATTACTAGAATTAAATATTATACAAGCTGAATCAATCTAAGTATATTCTGACGTTATTGTAGATATATCGGGCCTTATGTATAAAAGTGGAGTAGGGCAATTCTGGGGTTAACTTACTGCACCATAAGAGATGCATAAAAATTCCACAGACAGGCTCTGATTTAAGTGAGACTTTTTAGTTGAGAGGTCTTCAACACATTGTGAAGCATAGCACTGAAGACCCCTTTAGCAGTCAGAGGGTTAAATATTACATTTAAATCAATTTGAAATGTTATTTATCCCTTTTGTTGTAGTTGGTTTGCCCCAGAATTGCACGCCTCTGTCATATACACAGGCCACAGACTGCCTTTTCTCTGTTGTCCAATACAGGTTACTGGTAACTCTGGGCGGCGATCCGCCCCTTTAAGTAGGCAGGAACATTTCTCTAAATGTATGCAGGGGATGGAGCCTCCCTTCCCTCCTCAGCTGCATCCTAGCCAGCCAGATCCAGAATGATTTGTTCCTGGGTGTAAATAACACCAGGTGGAGAACATCTCTTGTTAGTTTTAGTTTCTTTTTTATTTTTCTGTCAGATATGGTCCATGGTGCTTCCCCATGGATTACCCACTGAGGTAATTCTTACTACATGGTAACCTGAAGACAGAAGATCTGCAGGAAAGGTGAGCTACCCTTTGAGTGCTGCAGGTCCACTTGTCCCCACAGTGCCCCTTTGTTGTGCTTGCATTTGGGAGTTCTCATTGCGCAATCCTTCACTCATTGGGTATATATGTGTATGTCTGTTGGGCACCTTTTTTCTGATTGCCTCCCGTCGCGGCAGCCATTTTGTGAGCGTTTCTGGGCAAGTATCCTACGCAGGGCTTGGACTCTCCTTCTCTTCTCCACAGATTAACCCTTCGCCTGCCAGATAAGTCTATATTTAGCGTTTCAGGGGTGAAATATTAATCCAACACACTACAATTGGGTGATCTATTGTACATTTGGTTATTTTGACACTGTGAGAATGTCTATACCTTTGGAGCTAGGGGCTAGGCCTAAGACTAAGGAGCCTGGGGTATCAGCATCCCCCATTGCGCATTGCTCTTCCTGTCACACAGGGCTACCTAGAGAGTTCTCTGGTCATTTATGCCCAGCATGTTCTGAAGTTCCTGACAGCAACCCAGGGCCTTCCAGCCATGCTATTGAGCCAGCTTGGGTGCAAGAGTTTAAGGTCCACTCTACAACTCTTTCCATCCCAGATACAGGGGGCTCTTCAGTTATGGCAGACCCCCTCTACTATCAGATCCTCCCTGCCTAAACCGCAAGAGGCACCTGATGTGTCAGATTCTTCTGAGGAAGAATTGTTGCAAGATTCGGATGTTGAGGATGGCACTGTTTTGGAGTCTTCTAGGTCCCTTGGGGACCCTTTTGAGTCTGATCCTGAACACTCTGCTGAGGGCCTGATCAGGGCTGTATTGACCACACTCAACATTCCCTTGGTTCAGGAGGTCCCTTCTGATCCCTCTGATGTTTTCCAGGGGCCTGCAAAGCCCCTTACTTATTTTCCTCTTAACCGTTTGGTTTCTGACGCATGGAAAAATCCAGACAAGTCTTCTTCTGTGTCCAGGAAATTTGCTAAACTTTACTCCTTTTCTGAAACCGAACTGGCTAAATGGGTTCATCCCCCTAAGGTGGACGCACCCATATCTAGACTGTCTAAATCTACCGCCTTACCTGTTTGTGATGCTTCTGCTCTGCAAGATTGGACTGACAAGAAACTTGAAGTTTCCCTCAAGTCCATTTTCACTTCTATTGGCACCGCTATGCATCCAGCTTTTGCTGTTGCGTGGGTTAACCGGGCTATTGCAGTCTTTTGATGCTGTCCGCATGATGGCAAGGGCCTCCACTACCTCTGTGGTGGCCAGGCATGTGCTTTGGCTTAAGATCTGGTCTGCTGACACTGCTTCCAAGAAATTCTTGCTTTCTTTGCCTTTTCAAGGTACTTCCTTGTTTGGGTCTGAACTTAGAGATAGTTATACTTCGTTTTAACTTTGTTTTATTTTGTAGGCACTAAAAAAACATGAATAATGATATAAGTCTTATCTCTCAAACCTTTATGGTTTAAGAGATATTCACAAGCAAAATTTCCCCCTCCAGCCCCTTTTACCTAGTGTAAGCCATCTCTTCTCAGATGTGGAATGCAGTCTATAGACCAGACAGATAACAGAAGGGGACACTCTTATTCCTATGAAAACAGTGAAATCCCTGCCCCCCTTGACAAGCTTTTCAGGTTTTTCCCTTATCTTAACTGAAGATTGTCCCTCTCTTCAATCTACCTGGGCACCTCCCTTCTGCTTTGGCTGAACAGTGTTACACCAGTAAAAGGGGCAGGAGGGGGACACTTTGTCATTTAATTACTCTTGAACTACAACTCTGACAGAACTGAAATAACACTCTCCAAAGTCCAAATACTATGATGATTAATTAGAGCTTCTTTTATTATGAAACATTACTATCCCTTTAAGAAACTAATTAGCGAGGCCACAGGGGGTAAGAGTACCCTTCTATCCTTGGTCTTTAAGAAAAAGTTACAGTTTAAGCGTAACCGGTCCTTTCGTTCCTTTCAAACTGAGACACGTTCAACGAACCAGGCGGTTCCATCAGCTCCGCGTCCCTCCTTCAAGCCCAAGCAACAATGGAAACCTAGGGCCGCATCCAAGCCCAAGGCTCCCAAGACTTCTTCGGCATGACTCACCGAACCTGGGTCTGCATCCCGCTGTGGGTGATCTTCTCCGCCTCTTTCGCGGTATTTGGGAGGATTCAGTGTTGGACCCATGGGTTTTACAGGTGGTGTCAGAGGGATACAAGATCCCTTTCTTTTCTCTTCCCCCTTTTCGCTTTCATCTTTCTCTCTCTCCTCAGGAAGTAGAGAGAAGCCGTCTTTTCTAAGGCGCTATTCAGGTTCTTCTGGACAAAAATGTCCTGGAGCCGGTGACTCCTTCAGACAGGGGTTCAGGGTTTTACTCAAACCTCTTTGTGGTGACCAAAAAGGACGGTGGATGCCGCCCTGTTTTGGATTTGAAAGAACTCAATTGCTTTGTGGTCAAGACTCACTATCGTCAGGAGTCTCTGTGCACAGTGATCGCTGTCATGTCTCCGGGGAAGTTCCTTGCTTCTCTGGACCTTCAGGATGCATATCTGCACATCCCAATTCATCAAGAGAGCAGGCTTTACTTAAGGTTTGCCTGCGACAGGGGTCATTTTCAGTTCTCAGCCCTTCCACTTGGCCTGACAATGTCCCCTCAGGTTTTCCAACGGGTCCTGGGGGCCTTGATATCTGTCCTCCATCGGGATGGCATCAGAGTGACTCCATACATCGATGACTTGCTTTTGAAAGCCTCCTCTGCGGACCTTCTTCATCATAAGGTTCAGACCTGCATTCAAATCCTTACCCATTACGGCTGGATTGTCAACTTGGACAAGTCAGATCTTGTCCCTTCCCAGCAACTGATCTTCTTGGGTCTTCTGTTCGATACTCAGAAGTGCATGGTGTTTCTACCGGACGTGGTAGCCCATTAAATTGCCCACAGTGTCTCAACGATTCTATCCCTGGATCGGATCCCAGTTCCGAAGTTGTCTTCTCTGGTGGGGAAGTTCATTTCCACGATAGAGGCGGTTCCATTTGCCATGGCACACACCAGGAAACTTCAGAGGTTTGTGATAGACATGCAGGGATCGACCAGACCATCCAGAAGCTGTTGGTCTTACTTCCTCCTCATGTAGAGCTGAGCTTGGAGTGGTTGCTGGACCTTCCCAATCTCCTAAAGGGGAGATCCTTCCTGATTCCCTACTGGACCAAGGTCACGACGGATGCCAGCCTCTTGGGCTGGGGAGCTGTTCTTGGTCACTTCAGTGCTCAGGGGAAGTGGTCCATGGAGTCTCTTCTCCCTATCAACATCGTGGAAGTTTGAGCGATATTTCATGCTCTCCTTCATTGGGAGTCTCAACTGGAGGACTGTGCAGTCCGAGTGGAGTCCGACAACGCCACAGCAGTGGCGTACAACAACAGACAAGGCGGAACAAGAAGTCTCGCCGCTTAGTTAGAGGTCAAGACCATTCTGTCCTGGGCAGAGGTCCATGTTCCTGTCATTTCCGCCGTGCTCATTCCAGGCGTAGACAACGTCATGTCAGACTTCCTTAGTCGTCACACTGTCGACAGAGGAGAGTGGGAGCTACATAACGAGGTGTTTCAACTCCTAACTCAGAGATGGGGATGTCCCTAGTGGATCTGATGGCTAAGAGACACAACAGGAAGTAATTCTGATCGCCCTGAATTGGCATCCGGAGCTGCTGGCCCTGTCAGTGGCGGAGCCCTTTCCGCTCCCCTCTCGTCCAGATCTCCTTCCACAGGGATACCTGTGGAAGGAAGATGTGCATCGACTCCATTTGATGGCATGGAGGTTGAATCCTCGATTTTAGCGGAGAAAGGGTTTTCTTCTACTGTGGTGTCTACTATGCTTAGTGCCCGTAAGCCTGTTTCTTCCAAGATCTATCACCGTATCTGGTCAATATTTGTGTCTTGGTGTACTGACAGAGATCTGTCTCATGACTTTGATCTTCCCATTGTCCTGTTTTTTTTGCAGGATGGTGGGGATAAAGGACTCAGTCTGAGTTCTCTTAAGGTTCAGACTTCGGCGCTTTCTGTCTTTTTCCAGAAACGCATTGCTATCATTCCTGATGTCAGGGTATTCTTCCAGGGCGTAGCCCATGTGCATCCTACCTTTCGGAGTCCGGCTCCTCAGTGGGACCTGAATTTGGTACTGGGTGTTCTCCAACGTCCTCCCTTTGAGTCCTTGGTGTTACTATTCCTCTTCGTCTGTGTCTGTTCGCCGGGTTGCGGAGTTGCAAGCTCTGTCCTGTAAACCACCTTTTCTGGTGTTTCATAAGGATAAGGCGGTGCTTCGCACCTCTCAGGAGTTCTTGCCTAAGGTAGTCTCCGAGTTTCACATCAATCAGGAGATTGTGGTGCCCTCTTCTGCCCTACCCCTCCTCTGACAAGGAGAGAGATCTCCACTTGTTGGATGTGATGCGTTGTCTCAAGTTTTATGTCCATCGCACTGAATCTGTCAGGAAGTCTGACGCTCTGTTCGTCATTCCTGAGGGTCCTAGGGCAGGAAGACCTGCATCCAAAGTGACTTTTGCTTCTTGGATCAAGTCCACTATTCGTAGGGTGTCACGGTTTTCAAGACACTCAGACCAGTGGGTAAAAATAAAATGCAATTTATTTAAGAACAAAATAATGACAGATAATATCCCCCCTAGGGGAGACACTGTGAAATAGCGGGATAGCAGTAGTATGCACAGTATACAATATACAGAAATGAACAGGCACTGAGTACTGATATACAAATGGTTAATAGAATAATCAGTCCGTCTCAGTTGTGTAGTTTGGCACGCCCAAGGTGTTAAAGGTGGAGAATACTCAACACCCACAGTCTGTAATACTGAAGAAAATGTCCATCAAGGAGAAACCTGCCTCCCACCTGCTGTATGGCACTGTTAGCCCTCACGGGCGTATGAACTGAGCGAATAGACTGCCAAAGCCTCAGCGAATAGCCCCCACGGGCGTAACGGAGATGACTGAGTACCGGAGCTGAAACCACTAGCCCCTCCGGGTGTCGTGGATGTACTGGATTGCAAGAGCTTGGGCCAAAAGCCCTAAGGCCTACGGAGATGACCTGATACCAGAGCTTGAGCGTATAACCCAGACGTGCGTGATGGATTTGCAAGAGCTTAAGCCAATAAACCCACTGTTGAAAGAGAGACTGGATTGCAAGAGCTTGTATCACTAGCCCTACGGCTTAACCACAGAGATGTGCACAGAAATAGCCAGAGCCGGACGCCACCGGGCACGGTAATAAGCTACTCAGGACTGCAAGGAGAGAACTGGCTCAGCACAAGGCAACTCTCTGTATGGGCTGCACGCCCTCACTGGAACACAGCTCTGCACGGGTTAATGGCAAGTAGTTGTAGCACAGCTCTGCACTGGAGACAGCACGATAGTAGGAACACAGCACTGTACGGGTTAACAGCTTAGAATTAGGAAAGCAACCTCTGCATGGACTAACAGCTTGGTATAAAGCCACAGCTCTGCACGGGTTAACAGCCCAGTAGAGAGAACATAGCACAGCAGTGATTAGCTCAGTGGCAGGAATCAGTAGGCACGGAGCCGAGATGAATAGTGAGAGCACAGTCACTATGTCGCCGTAGCGACAAGGCAGGACAGGAATGGAGACCGGCCGCAGAGACCGGAACTGGAATGTCAGCAATCCGGGTTGAATCACGGAGCAGGTATTCAGACAGGCCGGATCAGGAAAACAGGCAGGAACGTCAGCCAGGCCGGGTTGAATCATGGAGCAGTTTCTCAGACAAGCTGAATCAGGAGAGCGAGCAGGAACGTCAGCCAGGCCGGGTCAGATCACGGAGCAGGTACACTGGAATGTAGTCAGGGATAGCCAAGTCGGTAACCGGAGATCAGGAACACAGCACAGCAAAACTGGCTCAGGAACACCACGAAAGGGCAAATGACAGATGCCACTAGCCCAGAATAAAAAGGTCACCAGGGGCGGGCCAAACAGGCTCAACCAATCGGAGCGCAGCACAAGTGAGAGTGACAGCCTGAGAAGCTGCACTGTGATATAGGGCTTACGAGCTGAGAAATAAGCATGTTCCCTTTTGGGTTACAGCTCATTCCACCAAGACTATTGGGGCCTCTTGGGCCTATAAGAATCAAGCGTCTGCTGATCAGCTGTGCAGAGCGGCCACTTGGTCCTCTGTGCACACCTTTTCGAAACACTACCGTGTGGATGTGCTGGCTTCGGCTGATGCCAGCTTTGGGAGGAAGGTCCTGGAGGCTGTCTTGCCTGTCTAGGATCTTCTTCCTAGGTTCTTGGTGCTTCCTTACTATTGAGCCCTGTTGGCTCTAGTTCAGTGTGCTGTGTAACAGTTCTTGGGGTGTTTTTACCCCTGTTTGGTGTCCATTGACACTTCAGTTTTGTTGGGATCTCTGACCGGTTGGTTCTTAGAGGTTCTGGTGACTTTGGGGGCCTTGCGTCTGGTCCTTGCCTTCTTCCCTCCTCTGGGAAACTCAATGGTCGGACATCCCAGAGTTACCAGTAACCTGTATTGGACAACAGAGAAAAGAGGATTTTAGTCTTACCTGTTAAATCCTTTTCTCTTAGTTCATACAGGTTACTGGTCTCCCACCCTGTCAAGAGACCATGCTTGGCTCTCCTGTGGCAATGTGTGGGAGTCCTTCGGGGCATGCTCACAGGAGTCTTCTTCTTTCCTATTTCTAGTCAGTTATTAGTGTCTCAAATCATTCTGGAGCTGGCTAGGATGCAGCTGAGGAGGGAAGGGAGGCTCCACCCCCTGCATTCGTTTAGAGAAATGTTCCTGCCTACTTAAAGGGGCGGATCGCCTCCCAGAGTTACTAGTAACCTGTATAGACTAAGAGAGAATGATTTAACAGGTAAGACTAAAATCCTCTTTTTTTCTTTATTTCTAATATTTACTTATCTGACTTGTATTGATCACATAAAGTGGGACCAGTTTTCAAAATAGCATTGCTTTTTTCTTTTCAGCAATAACAAGAAAAATACATTACCTTCAGTTAGTAACCAAAATTCATACCTTCGTGTTTAATTGGATTGAGATATTTGAGGATCTTCTTTTACCAATTTATAAGATTTTTGTGCATAGTCCTAGCAACATGAACATAAGTTTGGTTTGTATATTAGCTAATAATCAGGATACAGATATTAATCCCTTAACGAGGGCTCCCCACACAGCTGCACACCGTTTGGGGAGCTCTGAACCGGATGCAACAACAAAAAAATGGTCTGTGGTCCTTAAGTGACGGCTGCATGAGCGATTGGCCGTCCTTAAGGGGTTAATTAATAAGAACACTCCTGTATGTTTAGTAGATGCATTTTACTACATTACTAACAGAATAAAGTAGTTCTATATAGGTGTTTTCATTATAAGTAAACAGGTAGAAAATACTTTTCAAGTTCATATATTTAGTTTATATAGACATTTAGGCAAAGCAGAAAAAGAATTAACAAATCTTTCAGCAAATGCTTTAATCAAGTGTGTTATCTCACTATCTAAAAATAAATCTCCTTTGCACTTTCACGGTGTTATTGAATATTTTAAAGAAGTAACTGCACTTCACAAACACACTCACATAATGTATTCACTGATTACCACAGCAGTTCATTTTTAATTGTTAACCCTTTGACACAGGCACTCAAAGTTTTTTAGATCGTTTAGAGTTTAAAATACACTATGGTGTGTTAAATGCAAACTATCAACATTTATGATGTCTCCCTCTGCTGCTATTGGAGCTGCCCTAGTAATAAACCGGGGCTACATTCCTAAAATGGCTCAGCAGCTGGGCTTCAGAACTTCACTGCCATTTCCATAGGCAACAGTCTTCATTATTGCCTAGGTAGGCTGTGTGGAGTCCATAGAACTTGAGCTCTGGGATTTCCATATTTTATAGTTTGTAAATCATAGGATCAGCTAGACATCCTGATTACAAAATAATCTGCCAGGCTGCAGAATATAAAAAGGGTACATCTTAGAAGTAATGCAGTTTTCATGCTACATATTCTGACAGGCATTTCTTATGATAGCCAGTATGGCTAACATTCACAAACACTGTATGTGCTTGCATATATCTTGCTCATAAAGCAGTCCTCTTTATGGTTAATGTGTAACAAATGTTACTAACTAGCATACATGTGTGTGGTGGCAATTAGCGGCATTGAGCACCAAATCAGATGCTCTGCTTTTTCTATTGACTAAAGTTTGCTTCTTAAAATGTATACTGAGTAGGTTTAACTATAAATAGTGAAATACAGTTGCCAAACAGTTATATCCTCTTACTTTAAGAGTTCTCAAGTACGTGCTTGATAATTTATTAACATCTTGTGTTATGTGTATTACATTTTAATGGCATTAAGCATGTTTTAAATTTTGTTGCACTAAATGGTTTATATATTAAAGTCTCTTTTTGGAATATGTGACTGGGTTTTATGTGTTCATGTCCAAATGCCCACATGCTAAACCTAAACATTTGTTTTCCTATTCACATTAATTCAGTGGCAACTATGGTACAGACTGATGTATCAGTCACATTGGTGGTAATTTTGCATATATATGTTAATAATCATGCAATTATAATAACTTGCTTCTATTTGATAATTAGCCTAAAACACACTCTTGTTGAACCAACAAAGACTTATTCAGTAAAATGGACGTATTGCATGTAATACTATGCAATTGTGGATTTACAGTAAAGCTATGTTTGAGCAGCTGTGCCAGTCCTGGCATAGTCAAACTTCTGCACACTTATTTTGTGATATGCTTATTTCTGTATGCTTTTCAAACCCAAATAAATGAGCATGCAAATCTTTCAGGTTTTGAGGACTTGTACGAATAGACTCTGAAGGGTTTGGTCAGTCTTTACTCTGATGTTGATAGGGTTAACAATTTATTAATTTAGCTCTAAAAAATCTGTGATTTTTATTTTGAATCATTCTTATAGCCTATTGAGAGTGCTGAGATCATAAAAGTGATGACATTTCATAAAAAATACTAAAAACAAAAAAATTAGTCAAAAGAATGTGTTTTATAATGATTTTTGTTTTAATCTTTACTGGCAAAAATATTAGATCATTTACTTAACAAAAGTATTGTAGAGTCTTATATATTGTGCACTTTGAAAATATTTCAGTAATTAACAGGTGCATTTAGCAAAGATGATGGCAATTCTGGGACAAAACTATACACAGGCGTTCAACTGAAATCAGTTAATGTTTTTTTCTAATGGTGCAGTTGTTTTCTTCTACAATGTTTTTTAAAATGTCTGTTTATAAATAAAATTATGTCAGTTGGGTTGTTTTGTGAGCCCTTTCATAATGAAATGAACAAGTAGAAGCAGGTGAAAATATCTGCATGGATATTTATCTAAATGTGTATAACTGCCTCTGTTGGTGCTATAGTTGCTAGTGTGTGACGTTTTTCATACATTTGGGCTTAATTAATTGTATATGCAGTCACATAAAAATGCCACAAATTTGTCATTTCCACAAATACAATTTTTTTAATAATTCCCTGGTTCTGTAAGCAGCAAATATGGTGAAAAATAGAATAAAAAACAGTTAAACTTTTTAAATTTTTTTTTACATTTGTTGAGTGAAGACATTACTATTAATTTGACCCTATAATTGCATATGTTTTATGGTAAAGATTGCGTAATACTTAGGATATAAGATCATCAGCACTAGAGGGTTATGCTGTATGTTTTCATTTGTATGTTTGTTATGTCTAATATGGGTCCATGGCATGCACTTTTCCCCAACTTCATCTATCCACCATAGATTTAAAGGGCTAGTAATACTTGCAAATTACTAATCCCCATATTGTAGCGTTGTTAAGGATTTGAGAGATAATAGCGCTCAAAGTCCGCCCCCTCTCTCCCCCTTCCCTGACTGAATGCTGACTGCACAGATATCCGGTATTACTTACATCAGGTGGCTCTGCAGCATTGGCGAGATCGCGTTTATAAAAACGAAATCTTTCACTAAAACGGTCTTCTACGTAGAAGACCGTTTCAGTGAAAGAATTATTTTTTATAAACTCGATCTCAGCTCAGCTGCAGAGCCGCCTGATGCACGTAAGTCTGTTGTACGACAGCTTCCCCTGAAGTCAGCATTCAGTGAGGGAGGGGGGAATGTTGAGCGCTATCATCTCTCAAACCATAAGGGTTTGAGAGATGACACTGGGGGCAATAAGTTTCTTTTTAACAAAGCTACAATATGGGGATTAGTAATTTGCAAATATTACTATCCCTTTAAATGTGTTTTTTTTCCTGGATGCACATGGTCCAATTCCTGCTACAGGTTCACTCAAGTTTTGCATTTGTACACAGGCTGTGAAAGTGTTGGACATTGCAATACGATGCCTTATGTTCCTACTGAAATGAGTCATTCTGGTGATGAAATTATCTTTCTCTGTCATCCAATATAGCTTACAGGTGCAATGGGGAGGCAAGTGCTCATCCTAGTAGATTGGAAGAATTCTTTAATGAAATTGCAGGGGGTGGAGCCTCCCTTTCCTCTAGCAGGCTAGCTAGCACTCCCCTCCCCAGTTAAGATGTGTTCCTTGTTCTGGTAGGAATTTTGTGGACAGTTCTTCTTAGTTTTTAGTTATTTTATAATTTTTATTTAGATATGGGGTGTCCAAATTCCCCCATTAGGTGGATTACCATTACTGGCTTCCCCTTGGTGGATTGCCCAGTTTGCAGGAGCTGCTGGTGGACCCTTTCAGCCCTGGGAGAAAGCCATGCAACCAGAAGCGTAACACAAAATGCAGAGGCCCTCCTGCAAACTGTAATATGGGGCCCTGCCCCAATTATGCCCCACCCTAAATAAGCCCCACCCCAATTATGCTCCACCCTAAAATCCCCTACCATAGCAATAAATAACAATACAAAGAAAAGTAAGAATGATCCAGATTGAGACAAGTTTCCCAAATATTAGCTTTATTAGGTAATCCAGGAATTCCATAGCATAAAATAAAAGGAATGGGGAATTAGCACATGGCCTAGACCTGCAAATTTGTCTCCTGATGGCATTCTTAACTGGAAGATCCAGATTGGTCTCTAAGGACTGTCAATAAGCTCCAAGATGGAATTCGTTCAATTGAAACTCTGTTGACAATCTCCAGAGCAAACAATGAGCTGATTCAATCTCCTGAAGTCACCTCACAATATTTCATTAGGTACAATTTTATACCTAACAAAATCCCCCCAAACAGTACACAAAACTTCAATTCAACTTTGTTACAAAACAAAATGTGCCAGCAGGGATATTGGAGAAAAACTGGAGAGTCACCTCCTGCAAAGGCATGGAGCAGAGTGTTGGGCTCTACCTAGAGTGACACTTGTATTCCTTGCCACCACATATAGATACATATTATAAATAATGAAATTTTTAAGAGTGTAATACTCTGAAGTATTATCACATTAGCTAGTGTGCCTCCCCTCCAGAACTCCATTTTCTAAGAGTTAAAGCTTTAAGGCAATGGTAGCTCAGAGTTTTAAATGCTACAAAATACAAGTTGTCCAAAGGGCACTTGCAAAATTACTTCAAGGGCTAGATTTAAAGGCTCCCTGTCACGGTTTATTATGACTCTCAGACACAAGTTTTAGGTAAAAATCAATTTTATTGAAATAATAAATTGATAACGTAGGATGGCAATCACATACATACAGATATATTCAGAATATAACAAGACAGAAGGCAGACTCTACCGGTCCTGTCAATATACCGGACAGGACAGTCTGAAGTAATAGAATGTTAGGCTCTACCGGCCTTGCCAATACCGGATAAGGCAACCTGCAGATGGAATCGCATAACGGTTCTACCGGCCTTACCAAATTACCGGGCAAGGCAGCCTCAATAGATTCATAATGTAGGCTCTACCGGCCCTGCCAATACCAGGTAAGGCAACCTCAGATGGAATGTGGCAAAAGGTTCTACCGGCCTTACCAATACCGGGCAGGGCAGCCCAGAGATAATAGCAGCAGTCAGATGGTAATGGCAAATTGACAGGATCGTAAGCAACCCAGTGTACACACACTGAGACTAACAGGGGCATCGTAAAGCCGCAAGGCTTTGGAGCAAACCAGCGTCCGCACGCTGGGACCAACACTGAATTGTATAGACGATAGGCTAGGAGCAAACCAGTGACCGCACACTGGTGTAACAAGCGAGTAGTATAGCCGTAAGGCTTAGGAGCAAACCAGCGTTCGCACGCTGGGACCAACACAGAATTGTATAGCTGATAGGCTTTGGAGCAAACCAGTGACCGCACACTGATGTAACAAGCAAGTTATATAGCTGCAAGGCTTTGGAGCAAACCAGCGTCCGCACGCTGGGACCAACACAGAATTGTATAGCTGATAGGCTTTGGAGCAAACCAGTGACCGCACACTGGTGTAACAAGCGAGTCTGTATAGCCGCAAGGCTTTGGAGCAAACCAGCGTCCGCACTCTGGGACCAACACAGAATTGTATAGCTGATAGGCTTTGGAGCAAACCAGTGACCGCACACTGGTGTAACAAGCGAGTTAGTATAGCCGCAAGGCTTTGGAGCAAACCAGCGTCCGCACGCTGGGACCAACACAGGATAGTACAGCCGATAGGCTTTGGAGCAAACCAGTGACCGCACACTGGTGAAATAAGCGAGTTTGTCTAGCCGCAAGGCTTTGGAGCAAACCAACGTCCGCACACTGGGACTAACACAGGATTGTATAGCCGATAGGCTTTGGAGCAAACCAGTGACCGCACACTGGTGTAACAAGCGAGTTTGTCTAGCCGCAAGGCTTTGGAGCAAACCAGCGTCCGCACGCTGGGACCAACACAGAATTGTATAGCCGATAGGCTTTGGAGCAAACCAGTGACCGCACACTGGTGTAACAAGCGAGTTTGCCTAGCCACACGGCTTAAGAGCAAACCAGCGTCCGCACGCTGAGACCAACACAGAATTGTATAGCCGATAGGCTGTGGAGCAAACCAGTGACCGCACACTGGAGTAACAAGCAATGTCGCCGACGCGACCAGGCAGGAGGTCGCCAGGAGACAGGCGATGCGATGACAGGAACCAGTAACGATCAGTCAGGTCAGGAAACAGCAGAGAAGAAGTTCAGCAGGAACTGCAACACCAGAGACTAGGCCGGAACCAGGACTGGAAGTACTTCAGCATGCAGGAAACACTGGAACAGTAGAGATCAGGAACACATGAGATCAGGATCTCAGGAACACAGGAACAGAGGCCCAGCTATCACTGGCATAGAGATAGCAAGAAGGTCAGAAACAACACGAAAGGGCAACCAAAGGGTGCCCAATCCAGGTTTAAATAGGCAATGAAAGGCGGGCTATCTGCAGACAGCCAATAGCAGCCCCCTACTGGTGACAGACAAGGAACTGCAGCAATCACAGGCACCGTGATACTCCCGTTAAACCAGCCTCTAAGTGAAAGACACATCGCTCGCAAATAATACATGAGTTACGGCAGATTCAATAGGTACTCTACGAGAATAGCTATCGAGCGTAGGCACACACAAAACACGTAACACAAAACCCGTTATCGCTCATGTTAATGCACAACGGGTGGCCAAATCACACTATAACATCGCTCAAAACAACATGTAACATAACGGCTGCTGTTTAGCAACCATGATTGATGCAAAAACAAATGCAAACACACAGCCAATCACAAAGCCCCAATGTATCAAATAACTTCAAATACACCTATATATACCCAAAAATAACCGTCACACACTGTCTGTTATCGCGTTCTTCAGAGCTAGATATCAGGACCCAGGAGCGGAGGATAGTGATCAGAGAGGGAGACAGGAGCATTCATCAGAGGTAGAAGGAGATTTTGGAGTTTGGAGAGAGGTGCACTTACTATACACATATCACACTTTTGCACATATTACATACACAGATACAAACACATACACATACATACACATAGTCCTTTTATTTTATAATAGGATTTTAGTCTTACCTGTTAAATCCTTTTCTCTTAGTCCATACAGGTTACTGGTAACTCTGGGAGGCGAAGCCCTCTAGTGGTAGGCAGGAACGATTCACAAAGTGTATGCAGGGGGGTGGAGCCTCCCCCTTCCCTCCTGGCCGCACCAGCCAATGAGCTCCAGATTGAATTGAGACACTAACCATGACTAGTTAAGGGAAGGAAGAAGACTCCTGTGAGCATGCTCCGAAGGACTCCCACGGCCTGCCACAGGAGAACCAAGTATGGTCACTTGACAGGGTGGGAGACCAGTAACCTGTATGGACTAAGTGAAAAGGATTTAACAGGTAAGACTAAAATCCTATTTTCACTGTCGTCCAATATAGGTTACTGGCAACTCTGGGATGTCCAACCATTGAGTTTCCCTGAGGTGGGAACAAGGCCCGTAACTCCACAACACGGCGAACAGACGCAGTCGCCAAGAGGAAGGCCAACCTCCACGTCAAGAGACGTAAAAGAACAGTTGCCAAAGACTCAAAGGGGGAAGAAAAGAACCCCCAGAACTAAATTGAGGTCCCACCGAGGAGCAGGACTCCGGAAGACAGGGCGGACATGAGCAACGCCCTGGATGAAAACCTTGACATCAGACAGAACCACAATGTGCTGCCAAAAGAACACAGAAGGGGCAGAAGTCTGCACCAACCCGTCCTGCAAGAGAGCCAGGACGTAGGGAAGGTAAAACTCAAGTGACAGATCCCTGTCAGCACCCAAGAGGTAAAAGTAGACCAAACACGGTGGTAGAGCTCAGAGGAAACCAGGATGTGAGAGCTAAGCAAAGCAGTCACCACCCCCGAGGAGAATCCTGTCTTCCGTAGAATTGAGGATTCAACCTCCAAGCTGTCCAGGTCAGACAGTGGACATCCTCCTTCAACAGGTATCCCTGCAGAAGAAGATCGAGAAGGGAGCCAAATGACTCCGCTGCAAACAGAGCCAGAAGATCCAAGAACCAAGGATGTCGACGCCACAACGGCGCAAGGAGAATGACAGGACAATTGCCAGCCGAAGCTTCTGAATGACCCTGATCAACAAGGGTAGGGGAGGAAAAATGTAAGCCAGTGGGAACATCCAAGTGATGGATAGAACATCCACCGCTTAGAGCTAGAGGATCCCACCACCGAGAGCAAGACACAGGAAACTTCCTGTAGTGTCTCATTGTGCCTGAATGAGGAAGTCCACCATGACGTGAACTACGCCTGGAATGCGAACTGCGGATATGGCAAGAATGGGCCTATCAGCCCAAGGCAAACAGCCTTGACCTCTAACCAATCAATGAGATGCCTTGAGCCGCCTTGCTTGTAGAAGTAAGCCACAGCCGTGGCGCATTCGGACTCCACTCGGACCGGGCAGTTTGGAAGAAGGATTCCCCTGATACCATCGGCCCTGAGCACTCAGGCGACCCAGAATCACACCCCAGCTGGACAGGCTGGCGTCAGTGGTTACCTTGGTCCAAAAGGGAATCAGGAAACACCTGCCCATCAGCAGGTTGGAAAGGACGAGCCACCAAGATAGGCTCAGTTCCCAAGAAAAGGAAGGAACACCAACGTCATCCGATGTAGAGGCAGACACCCTCCCATCTGAAGACAATCCCTGTAGGTCCCTGAAATGCAGCGTAACCAAGGGAACCGCCTCCACCGTAGAGGGGAACTACCCCACCAGGAAGGACAGCGGCAAAAGTGAAACTGAATCCCTAGACAGGATTGCAGAAAATCTGAGAGCAATCAGGTGAGCTACCTCCTCTGGAAGGTACACCATGCACATCTGAGTATCGAAGAGAGGGCTCAGAAACACCAGCCTCTGAGATGGAATCCGGTCCAACTAGTCCAGGTTGACTCTCCACCTGTGATGAAATAGAGATTGGGTACAGGTCTGAAGCTGTTGAAGGAGTAGACCGCAGACGTGTCCTTCAATAGCAGGTCATCCCTGTAAGGAGGCACTCTGACACCCACCTGATAGGGGACAGCAGTCAGGGCCCCAAGCACCCGCTAGAAGACCTGAGTCGCCGTAGTCCGTTCGAAAGGGAGAGCAGAAAACTGGGAGTGTCCCCACTCGCAGGCAAACCGAAGGTATTGCCGACTCTCTGGATGGATGGAGATTGAAAAATAGACATCCTGAAGAACCAGAGAGGCAAGAAACGCCCCCGGCGACATGGCAACAATCACAGTGCGCAGAGACTCCTGGCAATAGAGTTCCGAGTCACAAGGGAGTTGAGGTCCTTCAGATCCCAAATAGGGTGACATCTGCCGTCGTGATTGGGGATCACAGAGAGGTTCGAATAGGAGCCAGAGCCCCTGTCCGGAGCAGGAACTGGCACTAGGACGACCTTGTACAAAAAGCCTGAACCACGCTATCGAAAGACATCGACTCCCTGTACTTTGAGATGCCTGAGAAGAATAAAGAAAAAGGGAGGAAGAGAAAGGGATCGTGTACCCTTCCGACACCACCTGTAAAACCCATGGGTCCGCCACAGACTCCTCCCAAACGTTGTGAAAGAGGCGCAGACGGCCACCCACAGCGGGATGCAGACCCGGGTTTGGTAAGTCGTGCTGAAGCAGTCTTGGAAGCCTTGGGCTTGGTGGAGGCCTTGGGCATCCAATGCTGTTTGGGCTTGGAAACGGGACGCGGAGCTGAGGGAACCGACTGGTTCGCCTGGAGTGTCTTACCCTGAAAGGGACGAAATTACCGGTTGCGATTAAGCGGTACTTCCTTCCTAGCCACTAATGGCAAATGAATACTCTTGCCAGTGGCCTCACTGATCAATTCTTTAAGATCAGACCCAAACAGAGGTACCCTGGAAAGGCAGGGATAACAGAGCTTTCTCGGAAGCGGTGTCAGCAGACCAGATCTTGAGCCAAAGCTCATTTGGCCACTACAGACATGGTAGAAACCCTAGCCATCATGCGGACGGTATCAGAGACAGCAGCAAAAACATAATGTTGTGCATCAGATATATTAGCCAGCAAGCGCAATTTCACTGAAGTAGATGCATCCAGACGGACAGCCGTGGTGAGTTGTTCAGTCCAGACTGCAATAGCCTGGTTAACCCACGCAATAGCAAAGGCAGGTCGCATGGCAGTGCCAGCGGTCGCAAAAAAATGGACTTGAGAGCAACCTCAAGTTACTTGTCAGTCCAATCCTAAAAGGAAGAAACATCAGAAACAGGCAAGGCAGTAGATTTAGACAGCCTAGAGACAGGAGCATCCACCTCAGCAAGCGCAATCTCAGAAAAATGGATAAGGCTAGCAAACTCTCAGTGTACAGAAGTAGTCTTATCAGGGAATTTCCACTCTTCTGAGACCAGCCGGTCCAGAGTGGGAGTGGGAGGAAAATAAGTCAGAGGCCTATGGAATGTTAAGAGTGGTTAATACAGCTCTGACTAGGCCCTCAACAGAGGGGTCATCAGCCTAAAAGGGATCCCCAATATCCCAGGTAGAGTCTAACACAGTACTATTCCCCACATTAGTGTCTATGATCAAGTCCTCGTCAGAGGAGTCAGAGACATCAGGTGCTCCCTGTGGTTTAGGCAGGGAAGATCTGATACCAGAGGGGGCCTGTCAAGCCTGGAAGGCCCCTTGGATCTGGGATGGAAAGAGTGGAAGCGTGGACCTAAGGTCCCTAGTTGTGGCCTTGAACTCTTGCATCCAAGCTGGCTCAATAGCATGGCTGGAGGGTCCTGGGTTGCTGTCAGGGACATCAGAACATGCTGGGCAATAGGACCAGAGAACCCTCTAGGTAGTCCTAAGTGACAGGAAGATCAATGTAGAATGGGGGATACAGAGACCCCAGTCTCCCAAGTCACAGTTCTAACCCCAAGCTCCAGAGGTATAGATATTCACATAGTGTCAACAACCATACTGTACAATAAATCACCCAAGAAACAGTGTTAAAGATTAAAGTTTCACCCCAGAAGACATGAATTTTAACTTATCTGGCAGGCGAAGGGTTAATCCTCAAAGGAGAGAAGGGAATTCCAGGCATAGTGTTAAGATCGTAGCTGAAAACAGCCCACAAAATGGCTGCCGCGACGGGAGCCAATCAGAATTTAGGCGCGAAGCAAGTGTTCATGGGAAATGTAGTTTTTTTCAAAAAAATATCCTAAACGGTGCCCGAAGCCCCCTGAGCCCCCCAAAACACTGAAACTGTAAACCGGATGAAAAAGCAAGGGTAGACAAGTAAAATTAGCCATCTCTGAAGTCGCTGTGTCAAGCGGTAGCAGAGATATGTCCCAAACAGTGCAGTCCCATAGAGATGAATGGAGCAATGTGTCTATGTGGTAAAGCGCGCCTTAAAGGCGCAGTACTCAAATAAAGTTACACTTTAAGAAAAGCATAAAAACATGTAAAATAGCAAAGGAACATGTGAGAACACAGTAAAAACACTAACCCAATAGGAATAATGTTATAAAAACCCCCAATAAAGTGCCAACCGGCAGCTAAAGGGTTAAGGGCTCGATTCAAATGTTGGCGTCGCCAGAAAAAACTGGAGATGCTGGTTTTAACGTCAACTGAGCAATGCAAATGTTCTATTAGAAACAAGCGACGCCAGTTCTGAAACAGACGTCTCCCATCGCCAGAACAGCAAGATCTCACCCATAGAGGATAATGTACAAGCGACGCCAAAAGCCATTCAAATGTTGGAGTTAGGGCTAACGCTCGTTAAATTGCAACATTTCACTCCAGAAATCTAACGCCAATTTTTTTTGGAGAATAGCACAGGAGGCAGTGTAAAAAAACCATCGTCACCAGTTCTGAACAGCATTCTCTGTGCTTTTCCCTACCCAGCTACTAGGGGAACACAGAGATGGCTTTCAGCACCATGGACAGCTTTGAATGCCATAGGGATGTGCACTGCTCACCCCTGTGGCATTCAAAGGGTTACAATAAAGAAAACTAGTACACCAAGCACTACACAATGCCCCCTTCCACACACCCCCTTAATATGTCACATATATTGCATATATGGGACATACTAACCCCATCCACATCCACCTCATGGACTTCCATGTAGTGGACAAATCTGTCTTTTACTCCACAATCAACCCTTTGATTACCAGAGAGGTAGGAAAGCATTGCATAGCATGTCTCCCAGCTCTCTGTTACTGAAAGGGTTAATAGGCAAGGTATGCCTGTATGTGTGTGGGTGAGTGTGTTTCATACATTGTATAATTAAAATACTATTATGAAACGTAGATTGACTTAGATTCATTCATCTGTAATGCCCACCTCCTGTGTCCCATTGCTATCATTATCTTTGCTCCACTCTCCTTCCAATGCAGAGTGAAGCAAAAACACCAATAACAATGGGACACAGTAAGTAGGACATTATTAACCCTTTGAGTGCCAGAGTGGTAAGCAACGCATTGCAAAGCCTTGCGCTGCATTCCACTCTGGCACTCAAAGGGTTAAAATACAATTGAGGGAGCAGGCTGCACTCTGACTGCAGCGCTTCCCTTCATTCATAAACGTACCATTGCTGCGGGTGGCTGTGAAGCCCGCAGCATAAGAAAAGGCTGGGGACAAGAGAGACATCGGAGGAAGCGGGTGGCAGGCTTGTATTTGCTGCCCGCTTCCTCCAATACCTCTCCTCTCCTCACGCGTCGCCATTGTCCCCTGCCTGGCGTCGCCTATTCTATAATTCGCAGACGCATTGGCATTGTGCCCACACGTCGCCATTGTCCCCTGCCTGGCGTCGCCTATTCTATAATTCGCAGACGAGTTGGCATTGTGTCCACACGTCGCCATTGTCCCCTGCCTGGCGTCGCCTATTCTATAATTCGCAGACGTGAGGAGAGGTATTGGAGGAAGCGGGCAGCAAATACAAGCCTGCCACCCGCTTCCAGGGCACCCCCTGAGGGCACAAGGGAATACCCAAATAAAAATAACATATGGCCAGCATCAGGTACCACTTTGTCAATGGCAATGAGGAGGAATAGTGCTTCAAATGTCCCATACACACATCCCCCCAAAAATGTGTGAAGTCAATATTACCAATCACCAGTGCAGAACATAGCAACATGGGAAAAGTGATGCATCCTGAGCTGGTGCACATGGGGCACCAACATCACATGACACCCTGGTTGGGAACCACCGCCCTACACAGACAAACCATAAGAATCAAGCAACCCCACAGGGACCAGGGGAACACAAAGCAGCACAACATAAGCCATCCCAAAACACCTCTGACCAACAGGGGTTAACACACAACACCACATGCACACCTGTCACTCCAACAACATATCAAGCTCACCTATGTAACCTCAGCAGTCCATGGAGACAAAACACACACCTGGCAGGTACATACCAATTACAACACATCACACCACTAACCACACACCAGAAAATAATTACCTGGATAACACACACCTTACCATTAGTCCATCATAATCCACATGACTGTTCATGGACAACACACCATATATATATATATGAGAGAGAGAGAAAATATGATGGTAAAGGAATAGCATGACTGTTGTGTTCATAGTGCACCTTCAATCTTGTTTCCACTCTCTGCAGGCATCCAGGCCATGATTTCACATGGTCCAGAAGTTTGTTCCGGTGACGTGTTTACTCCACGTCCATGAGGATCATCTGTTTGTTAGTGTTGATATCAATAAAACATATGATCGTATATGACTATCTATCTTGTGTCATTGATTACTTCTCCCTCTTCATGTTCTTTGAAAAGATGATAGTAATACATTGAATGTTTGAAAATCCATGCAGTAGAGTTTATCACCCTGAGTGAAACAAGTGATCTCCCACTGCTTACAGGTGTTGAATTCAAAAGTTGTTCCAACTCAAAGTTTACATTCATAGATTGAATATCCCAGTCGCCTGAAAGTGTCAAATGGCACTGTTACTACACCATCCTATGGACAGCTCCGGTCCCTGCACCATGGATCCCCATAGGATGATGTAGTCACAGTGCCATTTGACACCTTCAGGCCACTGGGATATTTGATATATGACTTCAAGCTTTGAGCTGGGATAACTTTGGAATGAAACACCTTTCAGCAGTGGTAGTTCCCTTTTTCAATCAGGGGGGTGAACCCAACTACATATGTCTTGACACATCCTAAGCATTACTATCCCCTTAATTGTGATCAAGTGGTTGATCTGTTGAGATTTCTAATGTGTTCATGTTGTTTAAGTTCAAGTCACATCATGGAACAACACCCTGATGTTGTTCGGCTTTCAGATGTCTGTGAGTTGAACTTGGACAAACATGTCTGAATGTGCTGTGTGTGTTCACCCCTGCTGTAAAAGCTTGTGATGCCACTCAGCGTGCATGAGTTGTGTTCAATGCATAGCTTTGCAATGCATTGGAGACAACTCATTACTTGACACCCATGTTAGATGTGTATGAGTTGTGTTCAATGCATAGCTTTGCAATGCATTGGAGACAACTCTGCCCCTCTAACTGTATCACCTGAATAAAACACAGACATGGATATGTTCTGAAGCAACAACTGCACATTTATTTTCTTTTTTTGGGGGGTGCTTTGGGCGGGGCTGCAGGGGTGGCTTCCTGCACTTGATGCCGTGAGGCCCTAGTGGTTCTGGGGGCTGGGGGTGCCACTGGTGGAGTGCTGGCAGGGGTTGAGGCACTGGAACTGGAGGCCTGGGCCTGGCGGATGGTCTCCAGCCTGTTACTCTCACGGAGCTCAGCAACCACCTGGTCAATTGAAGCTGTCACCCTGTTGGTGTGGGTGACCAGGTGGTTGCTGAGAGTAATGTGATGGGCCTCCAGTGCCCTCATGCTGTCCAGGAGGTGTGCCATATGCTGCTCAAGCCTGTTGAGTGACCGTGCACACCTCCTGGCCACCCTGAGTTGCCTCCTTTGTAGTACCAGACACTCCTGATCCATCACCATGGTGTTGTCAGGGGTGTGTGGTGTGGAGGGGGAACGGGACAGTGGTGGGGATGCCCTCTGGCTGTCCTGTGGCTCCACCACAGGTGGTGGGGGAGATGGGGTGGACCCATAGGACTGGATGTGGAGGGAGCATGGGGAGCCCATCACTGCATCCCCAGATGAGTGAGCCCCTGGGAATGGCACATCCCCCATATGTGTGGCTGCCATGGTTTGCAGGGGTGTTGTGTGTTGGGACGGGGATGGTGTGGTGACCACCACCAGGGCCTGTGGCCGTTGTGGCTGGCCAGTGAGGCCAAAATGTTCATAATCCATTGGCCACTGGCTAGTGTCCCGTGGCTGTGGCCTGGTGGCTGCCTGCAGTGGCCCATGTTGTGGCATACCCACTATGTCGGGCATCCGGTGCCTCCCCATGGCTGTCGGTACATCCTGCAGGGTAGTGTACCGGTGCTGGACTGTGGGAGGTGGGCCCTGGGGGCCTTGCTGGGGCCACTGCTGCGGTTGCGGCTGCTGGTGGGGCAAAGCCTGGGGGCCATGGTATGGCCACTGCTGCTGGTGGGGCGGTGGGCCTTGGGGGCCATGCTCTGGCCACTGCGGCTGCTGGTGGGGTGGTGGGCCTTGGGGGCCATGCTGTGGCCACTGCTGCTGGTGGGGCGGTGGGCCTTGGGGGCCATGCTGTGGCCACTGCTGCTGCTGCGGCTGCTGGTGGGGCGGTGGGCCTTGGGGGCCATGCTGGGGCCACTGCTGCTGCTGCCTCTGCTGCTGTGGTGGTGGTGGTAGCGCACTGGAGGTGCTGGCCTCCTCAGAAGAGGAACCTCCTGTGTCCTCCGCTCCTGCTGACTGGTGTGCTGTGTGGGGAAATGACATGATGTAATCAGTAATGTGAACTATGACAAGAGTGCTGCAAGACTATTACATTGACACGCGAACTGTTTAGTGGCAAGATGGTATCCATTGCATTGCTTTGCAATGCATTGGTTACCATCCTAACACACATTGCTAGGTTTGACGTGATCACATACATTGATTACACTAACCTGCAGTGATGTGATTTGGTCATCATGTGTATCCTGAGCAATGGGGATGGCAAGGCATATACCTCCTTGCTATCCCCATTCATCAGGATCAATGTGGTGAGCAACACTGAACTATCACACCTTGAGTGACACAAACCCACTGCACATTCTACACCTAGGCCTCAACAGCAAACACACCAGGACCTCTAAACACAGCAATGCACCAATGAGGACCTATGACTACAGAGGCCAATCAATCAGTCAATGATGTCGGCAGCAGGAATAACCACACCAAGCACGCTAACCAACATGATGTGTGGAACCCAGCAACCCAAACAGCTGGAGGACACACAAACACACCCCAGGACAGCTAAAATCCTAACACACAGCAAACAAGTGCATTGTTAGAATGTAATATTGGAGGTTGTTTCTACCTTTTCATATGTTTGTTATGCTATGGAGCCTAAGCACTGGTATGTCACGTGTTGTTTAGATCTCAGTGCACTGGCTCCACAGAACAACACAGGGATTGCAGGTGTGATGACACTGCAGTTGTCATGTACACATTGTCACCTCTTTCTGACATCCTAGTGAATGCCCCCCCCCATCATGGTTGAGTCCTGTGGATCACATATGTCCTGCAGAGTGGGGATGGTGGGGAATGCCCCCTGGCCATCCCCACTCTGCAGGCTACATATGATGCAGAAAGCTGAACCTTGACTATTCCACTTAGACTAACTACCTACATGTACAACGTCTAGCCCTGACATGCAGTAACAATACAATAGGAAACACACCAAGTCCCCTCCTTGCTATTCTCTGGTAACCCATTGGGTGCCAAGTGACTAGCCAATGTATTGTTGACCATCGAATTACTTATCCCTGTGGCATTCAAGGGGTTGTGTGCTGACCTCTTTGTCACTCTGTGTATGACATTGTGATACACATAACAGTTGGATCTGTGACTGACACATGACATTGTGCATTGTTTTTGTGCTGTGCATGATGTCGTTTTGGACAGCATGAAGGGGGTCCAACAGGGACTTGACCATTACCATTCAGGCTAGGTTGGTCATGTATTCTGTCCTTGTTTGACGTCCCTCCAAGCTGTGTGACTGAATTGTGGTGTGGAATGCTGTCCATGTGTCACTGTGTTGACCTCTGTCTGGTGGGTGTCAGGATTGGTGTGATGTGTGTGTGGGCCTTGATGCACTTACCAGTGGACTGGAGGCTACTTTCATCCCCGGTGTCACTCCATCCAGGGATCCCACACACCATGATGGAGAAGATGGTCCTACGCACAGCCTCCTCCCACTGGCTGTATTCCACCAGCATGGGAGGATCACCCCCTGTGCCAGCAGCGTGCAAGGCCTGCTCGCCCATCTTCTTCTTCACCTTCATAATGGTAGACAAAAATGGGAAAAGGGTTGAACTAGATGTATACAGGTCTTTTCTCAACATTGATTACTGTGTTACTATGTTACTGTCTTACCTTAGCCTTGCAGTCTGTCCACCTTTTCTTCACAGAATCCAACAACCGGCTGCAGCAGGACACTGCATTCACAGCAGCCACAACCTCCTTCCAGGCTGCCTTTCTCTTTGCTGACAGGCCAGCTTTAGGCCCCTTGGGGAAGAGGTATCGGTAGTGGGCAACCACAGTCTCACAGAGGACCAGGTTTTCTTCCTTTGTGTATTTGGGCTCTCTTAACCTCTCCTCCTCCTCACCGCCAGAGGTTGGTTGAGAGCCCTGGCTGTGGCTCCCCAGCCCTGCCTGCACTGGCCCTGGCTGTGTGTGGTGCAGGGGGACTACCCCTCGTCCCACTGTGTCTGCCCCTGCACTAGATGTGCCTGGTCTCGGGTGGCTGCCCCTCCGCCCCAGAGATCTCCCTCTCCCTCCCCTACCCTGACCAGGGTTGCCCCCCTGAATCTCCTCCTCCTCTCCTCCTACACTCCCCACCCCTCTCTTCTCTCCTCTCCTCTCCATCTCTCTCACCCACTCACACCCAGGCACTCACTCAGGCCCTCACACACTCACTCACTCACTCACTCTCTGTCACTCACTTGCACTCACAGACTCACACTGTCAAAATAAAGATAAAAAGTGTGTGTGTGTGTTTTACAAAAAAAAATATGGGCTATGTGTATGTGTGTTTGGATGCGTGTATTTGTATGTTCAAAAGTGTATTGTGTTGCTTTGTGTGCTGCCAAACTCTCCTTCTACCTGTCTGTGTGTGTGCCGCCTAAACTCCCTTTCTCTGAAAACGAACCTCCGCTCCTTGGGTCCTGATATCTAGCTCTTGGGAACTCGATAACAGACAAAGGTGCGTAGGTGGTTTTGGGTCTATTTATAGTTTATTCAACTCAACTCGATACTTTGGGGTGCTGTGATTGGCTGGGACTGGGTCACGTTGGACATTTCGCGTGTTTGTTTGTTTTTTTGGAGACGTTTCTCGCGTTTATCGTGTATTTGGCATCAACGATGAGGTCAAATATTTGGCGACTCCAGTTTTGTAGTCTTCGTGTGTTTTGTAGGCCGTCGCTCGTTAACTCTTCTGGGTAACGAAGATTTGAATCTCACGTTACCTGGTCTTGCTTAACGAGCGACGGCAGTTTTTTTCTTCACGTTGGTTTTAACGCCAACATTTGAATCGAGCCCTAAGTTACCACAGAAACTTGCTCCAAACACCCAGACATACAGATAGATCCAATGAGTGCAGGAGTGCCCAATGAGAACTCCAAACGTCCACCCCTGTGCGGAGGGGTACCGGGGGACAATTGAATCTGCAGCACTCAAAGGGTCGCTCACCTTTCCTGCAGATTTTCTGTCTTCAGATTACTGTGGGATAAGAAATTACCCAGTGGGTAACTTCTGGGAAGCACTTGGATACCAAGATTTTCCCCTTCAGGACTAAAGGTTCACTGAATAAGTCCTGGACACTGAGCTAGCCACTTTGAATAGAGCATTGTCAGTCCTGGTAATCCGCCTAATGGTGGTATTCCATATTTGACAGCAAAATAATAAAAGTATTGAAGAGCAGTTCCTGTAGCCTGTTACTCCAACGAGGAACAATTCAATATGGAGCTCATTGGCTGGTGCGGCCAGGAGGGAAGGGGGAGGCTCCACCCCCCTGCATACACTTTGTGAATCGTTCCTGCCTACCACTAGAGGGCTTCGCCTCCCAGAGTTACCAGTAACCTGTATTGGACGACAGTGAAAACACCTTACACATTTTACTTTTTATTTTGACAGTGTGAATCTGTGAGTGAAAGTGTGTGACAGAGAGTGAGTGGATCGAGTGTGTCTGTGAGGGCCTGTGGGAGTGCCTGGGTGTGAGTGGGTGAATGATGGCAAGGAGAGGAGGACAGGAGAGAAGGATGGGGAGAGTAGTGGAGGAGGAGGAAGGTCAGGAGGGTATCCCTCAGCAGAGCAGGGGTGGGAAAGCGAGATCCACAGGGCAGAGGGGGACCCGGCCAACGAGAGCAGACACACGTAGGACAGGGACAGAACCTGCAGTGGGACGAGGGGTAGTTGCTGGGGAGCACCCCACGCAGTCAGGGTCAGACCAGGCAGGGCACTCCGGCTCTGAATCCTCCCATGCCGGAGCTGATGAGGGCAGGATCAGGGATCCGAGATATACTGAGGAGGAGAACACGGCTCTCGTAGAAGCTGTCCTGGAGTGGCAGAGTGTTCTCCACCCTACGGCAAAGGTCCCTGGCCTGTCAGCGAGGAGGAAGGCAGCCTGGAACCAGATCTGCAGCCGGGTGAACGCGGTGGCTACATGCAGGCGGGACGTGGAGTCTGTGAAGAAGAGATGGGGCGACTGCCGGAGGGTGGTCAAGATCACATTCTGCGGCTGGGAGGAGATGGTGCGGCAGAACATGTCCCCGACCCTGATCGAGGGATCGTTGGAGGAACTGACACTGGGGATGAGAGGAGCCTCCACACTACCGGTAAGTGCAACACTATAGAACAGCACACTACAGCAACCAACACCAGCTGCACACACAGTCACACCTCAACACATGTCCATCACTCAGCCATACAACTGCACCAACACAGCACCCTGACGGTTAAAAAAAAGGACACAACACCAGGACAAATGGCAAGGTCCAACTTGGGATAAACCTGTCAAAGTCCTACTTCAACCCTCCTGTCGCTGTGCTCATTACACACAATACACAAACCATTATGTTCAAAATGTCGACTGTCATAGATCATCACTGTTCACACACAATGTCACCCATGTCCCCACCCCCACCCTAACCCCTTGAGTGCTAGAGGGATCATCAATGCATCAATCAACAATGCATTGGCAACCCCTCTGGTACTCAAGGGGTTAACCAGACAACAATCAAGTCAATGGGCCAACGATCACATGCTACACAGGGGACATTCACTAAGCGGTGACAAAGAGATGGTGGAGACAAAGTAACCCTCACACACCCTCACTTCACCAATACCAGTGTTAATCTATGGAGAATATGCCAAAACAAGAATCAAGTTCATAGGGTCCCATTGTGCAGACTCCATGGAAAACACTGGAACTGGGGAAAGGAGATCACTGGAGAAGTCACCAACATGTTCACTTCATCAGTTCAACATCACCGCTTACTGAATCACAAAAAGGGGGCATCAGGTCACACATCACAGTGTCCCACAGAATAAATGCTTGTATGTGCAACACACAGGCCGAAAACTATTTCACAGAATTCAAGCTGGAAAAAGTAGGTATTGGTGTTGTGGCTGCAATCATTTACTCTGACCTGAAATGACATATCCCATATCTGATTCCCACATGGATCCACAGGGGTGCTGATGCCATGGATGGATGGTACACCAGCCGCTCTTTGCAAGATACACATGGGAAACAAATAGCAAACATTGTACCTTGGTCACCAACAGGCCATGACTGATGGATATCTAGGATTGAGTACGGTTGCCTCACACAGAAGGATGGATGGGCTCATACACAGAGAAAACAGGCCTCAATCAAATATATCCCTCACTACTGGCTGGATTGTTGCCCTTATGATTCAAATGTTACTAAATATGTTCCAACACGATGTGAACACAGAGATCAGTTCACTGGATGTGATTGCCTTACTGACCAGATATGTGCACCCATCACAAATCAACCTACATTGCTACCATACCAATACACATACATAGTATATCACACTCTACGTAGATGGGATATACGAGGTATGTTCATATCCATCATATCAATCCAATGTCTTGCTGGATGGGTGCACATATATAGCCAGTAAGGCAATCACACCTAATGAACTGCTCTCTGGCTTCACATCTTGGAAGGATATTACTGTATCCATATGAAGGGTACATATCCACATACATATATGACCATTTCTACTTGTGTGTGACTGTAATGGGATAGCAATGGGTAATGTCATCATGATGTTATATCATTTCCATCGTTAAAAGATGTATCTCCATCTAAGTCCCATCCCTCCAACACTCATGGTTATACAGATATTTCTCTGTGACAGGTGGAGATATCCATCATTTGACCAGACTGAGGCTCTTCAGCAGAGCCAAAGTCGCAACATATCGAGATAAATTCCTCTTTGGAATGGTCCACAGAGTGTGCTTGCAATATCTGAACAACCATGAGGGTAGGAGGGATAGGACTAAAAGCGAACAACATCTGTTTTCACAATGTCTACAATCTGACATCAAGGTGGACTTAACCTTTGCCATCCCCCTGGAAGGATAGCCATCCCTACAAGGTGTGAAGACAAATATATGTTGTTGGATCCCCCCCCCCAGTTAAACAATGGTATTCCTACAGCTGAAAGGTGTGTTGATTCAAAAGGTATCACAGCTCAGACATGGATATGTCAGGGGCAATATCCCAGTGGCCTGAAATTGTACAGTGGTGCTGTTACTACACAATCATATGGACAGCTCTGGTACAGGGACCAGATATCTACATAGGAGGGTGTTGCAACAGCCCCACTGTACTATTTCTGGCCACTGTGATATTGCACCTCAAAATGAAACCTTCACCCGTAATAACTCAAACAACACCTTTCAGCAGTAGGAGTACCCTTGTTTACCCAGGGGGATTAACCCAAACACATATATTTTTCTTCACCACATATGAAAGTATAACTGTCTCCACAAACATATGGCTAAGGTCACTAATCACAACATCTTCTTCCTCCACACAGCTTACGGACCTCAAGCCCAGCGGGAGACAGTGGAGGAGGCTATGTCACCCCCCAGTGAGGAGTACACAGAGGAGGGGACCAGCCGGTGGTCACCTTACCCACTATCACCATCCCCTCCAACACAGGCTGCACCACCACCTTCTGCACCCCTGCAAGCTGGACCACCACAGGCTGCACCACCCCTTCAAGCTGGACCACCACAGGCTGCTCCACCCCTTCAAGCTGTACCACCACAGGCTGCACCCCTTCAAGCTGCACCTCCCCAGTACAGTGACTGGATGCCACAGGAGGAGAAGTGGACATATCCATCCACCTCCACCAGCTACTACCCTCCATCAGCAGCACCACCACCGCCAGGGAGGCAATGGCTGCCAGGGACAGTGGCCACCACCCAATATGGGCCATATTCATCCCAGATCAACCCACCCTCCTGGATGGCTCCACAACATGCCCTAAGGTATGATCCCGGGTGGGGTCCCAGCACCTATCAGTGGCCACCATATGACCCTTGGCCACTGGACTACCCACACCTGGGCCTGATTGGTGAGCCCCAGCGCCCCCTACCCAGGGACATTTTCACACCTCCACCAGCACACACATCATTGGGCAGCTCAGGATCATTTGATGTGGTGGGCATATGCCCATCATCTGCATCAGCCACTCCAACAGCAGCCACAGCACCCTCAGCAACAGCAGAGGAGGAAAGAGCACCCTCAACAGCAGCAGAGGAAACAGCACCCTCAGCAGCAGCAGAGGAGGAAACAGCACCCTCAGCAGCAGCAGAGGAAACAACACCCTCGGCAGCAGAAAAATCAGCACCCTCAGCAGCAGAGGAAACAGCACCCTCAGCAGCAGAGGAAACAGCAGCACCAGGGACACTGGGCACATCCACCTCCAGCACAGCACGCCTCACAGGGATGGAGGCGGAGTGTATGGCCCTTCAGAGGAGACTACTCCGGTCGAGCAGAAGTACAGACAGCAACATCACCAGGAGCAGGAGGCAATCCAGGAGGAACATTGCCCAATTGGAGACCAGAATCCAAGCCCTGGAGTCAGAGGTTGCCAGGGGGAACACACTACTCTACCAGCTCAGGACTGGTCTCATGGACATGTTGACACAGGTCTTTGTGGAGTTAAGGGAGATCAACCGCAGAGAGAACCTGAGGATGGAGAGGGAGAACTTGCGTTCCACTGAGGGGTCTACTGCAACCACCACCCCTCCAGTGTTACCCCTGAAACCACACCTAGGGGGCAGAGGGTTACCAGGAGATCAACAAGGGCATCCACCTCTGGCACCCAGGCTAAGGCCCCCCACCCAAAAAGGAAAAAATGAAAGGCCCAACCTGTTAACTTTCCCCTCAATAAAGAAACCATTTTTTTTGGATTCCAGTCTGATCTGTTGTGTCTTCAGTTATGGATTGGGTGGCAGGGTTGTCTCCAATGCATTGCCATACAATGTAGTGAACACAACCTCTGCCTGGGTGAAATGTTTGTGGGATGCTACAACATGGGTTCACACACACACACACACACACACACACACACACACACACACACACACACACCGTTGTACAAATTCAACTTGAAATACATCCCTGGAGCCATATTACACCACTGTGTTATATGGTGATGTTGTGTGTTGAATTTGAACAACAAAACATACCCTTTAGCACAACAAATGGTACAACATTGAACATTCGTCTACATCATATGTTGTGTTTAACCCTTTGGGTGCTAGAGTGGTAGGCAACGCGTTGCAAAGAAATGCGTTGGGGACCTCTCTGGCACTCGGTGGGTTAATGGGATAACCAGACAAACAGCTCTGTGACAGCGGGTGACATTACAAGCAGGACAGATAAATGGGACATGTATCCATATTGTCTTGGATTCACACATTCATTGTGCAACTGACTTACTGGGGAAGCCAATGTTTTTAACCGAGGATTTCAATGTGTAGCACACACATTGATATCCTGGGGTGAGCATTGGGGTCTCCAGTAAGTTGAGTTGCTGTTTCCCTAAGGGTGTAACAGACTTCACCAGTGATAACACATGTCCACTTAGTCTGGTTGTTCGTTGATATAGCCCATGTACTGAGATATGTCAAAGTGGAGCAAAATCTCAGAACATGGATTATACTGAGCAATACAGATACTGTGGACACGTATTCACTGTGGAAGTATGTCCACTGTATCACCTCTTTATCACTCCCACAACACATTGGTGCATCACTGCCACCATCATCTGTTTGCATGGATACATCACAGAGTCCACTCACTGGCAAACAAGTGGTGGACTCCTGTGATGTGGGTGATGCCTTTCCATGTATGGGGGATACTCTATCCTGGGTGTGGTTACACATTGACAAATGTGTTCTCAAATATATCCTCATACAGACACAGATAGAATGGTGATGGTTCATCTTTATTGTGTCTCAAAGTACATTAGAATGTACATGTGTTTTCTGTGTGTATTGCCTATATGCGTTTAACACCTGTATGAGAACACTAAATGTACTTTGAAACTAAATCGTACTACTTCAGTAACACTGCTGCCCTGCTCATGTGTTGTCCACAAGGTTTGACAACTCTGTAGCTGAGCATCCTAACTGTACAGGTTATAACACTCAAGAATTAGTGTTTTCTGTGTCTATATGAGAATGTTCCAGTAGAGGTTTGTGTGAACCTCAGGTCAAACATTGCATCACCAACAACATCACCATAAACAGCAGGGGGTGATCTTCATGAAGGTGTTGTCAAGACATCAATCCAGTCACATGGAAGATCTTCAGTTCAAGGATGGATCATGTTACGGATGCCTGTGGGACAAGAGGACAGGATTTGGAGCAGTAGACCTGAACTGATCATCAAGCAACAACAATTTAATCTTTTTAATCCCCTCAATTTTCACAGTTACAGGTGAGTACACAAACCATTGCTTGACAATGTGTTGTGTACTCATCTGTAACCAATTCTTTGGGGAACTAAGGACATGTGCACCAGCCCTATGGATATATGCCCCTGACATTAACAAGTGTTCTGAGAGCTCCATGGAAGTAATGACATTGTGCTGCCACTGTGAAAGTGACAGTGGCAGCCCAATGTCATTTGTTCCATGGAACTGTTAGGACATATTTGTTGATGTGTGTATTCATGTCAGGGGCACATATGTTTGCACACTCACAGGTCAGCATGGAGTCCCTGGTAATCTGATCTACATCTCAAGACCTCTACATTGTGTGACAATACCACTGAACACCAACCCCTCTGCTGCTCTTCTCAGCTCTAGCACAGTACAGGTCCCATATTGAGTTCAATGTCCCTTTAACCCCTGATGTGCCTGAGTATTATCCAGTGCATATCATTAGATAATACTCTTTCGCTGCTGGGCTAGCATGGTTGTTCAGGCTATAATCATGGCATATCCAGTTAGTTGCTGTCAATCAAGCCCTGTAAGATGATGAACATGGGTAATATGTTGTACCTTGTTTCTCCTGGGGGTGTGCGTGATATCCTTGGGGTCTGTATGTCAACGTGGAGAGTGGAATGGAGGATGGTTTTTGAATCCACTGCCAGTGCAGTGCTGTGTCACTGTTCCTGTGGGGTGAGACAGAACAAAATGTGCAGTGTGGTTAGTGTCACAGGACTGATGGGGGACTTGCATGGATTGTTTGCATGCGTGTGTTATACTCACAGGTGAAGTGTTCCGTGATGAGCCTGTCTCTGATCTGTGCCCCTCTCATGGTCTCCACCACATGCCCGATGTCCATGGCCACTTCATGTATGGGGGGTCCGGGATGTGATCCAGCAGCCTGGTGTCCACTGCGATGTTGTGCAGTATTGTGCACGCCACAATGATGTCACACACCTTAGCAGGTGCATTCTGCAATGCTCCCCCAGAGTGGTCCAGACATCGAAATCTTGACTTGAGGAGCCCAAATGTCCGCTCAATAGTATTCCTCGTTCTGGCATGAGCCTGGTTGTACCTTTCCTGGGCATGTGTTTGGGGATTGGCCACAGGGGTCAGTAGCCAGGACTTGCAGCCATAGCCAGCATCACCTGTGTAATGTGAGTGACATGGTGAGACAGGGAGCACATGTTGTGTGAATGATGTTTTGTGTGGTGGACGTAGTAGCTGTGGGTCAGGTGCATGCTGAACAGCGTGGTGTGTACGCCTGTGTATGTGGTGTGATTTTGTTCTGTGAACTCACCCAAAAGCCATCACCCTGTAAAGGTTCCATTCTCAAAATCTCTGTGGACTGAGGTGTTTTGGAGAATGTATGCATCATGTCAGCTGCCAGGATATTTTGCACAGACATTCATTATCCTCATGTTGCTGTCACACACCATCTGCACGTTGATGCAGTGGAAGTTCTTCCTGTTGATGAATAGCTGTGCGTCCCGTGCTGGGGCCTTAAGCCGGACATGGGTGCAATCTATAGCACCCATGACCCTGGGCATGCCTCCCCTGGCGTAAAAGGCCTGCTTGATGTGTATCCAGTCCATGTCGGTGGTGGGAAAATGTATATAGGTACTGGCCTTGCTTTTGAGGGCTGGCAGGACCTGGGCCAGCACCCTGGAGAATGTGGACTGTGACATGCCAGATGCGTAACCTTCAGTGGACTGGAAGGCCCCACTTGCCATGAAGTGTATGGCACACAGTAGTTTCTGCAGGCCAGTTAGGGCATGGTTGTGGATGTAGATGGGATCCACCTGCTCCTTGATGACCTCATACAAGACAATGATGCTGTCAGGCCTCAACCTGTAGTGATCAATGACCTCATCATCAGTCATTCCAAAGAGGGTGACCCTTGGGCGGTATACCCTGGGCCTTGGTGGTCGTCTATACATCCTCTGCCCTCCAGGTGGGGATGGACTCCTGTGTGGCTGCTGAGCCAGAGCCTCCTCACTTGCAACAGGTGAAGGCTGTTGAGCAGGCGTGCCTGGAGGTTGCTGATGTTCCCTAGCTCTCTCCCTTGCACGCCTTCTCTGCAGTCTTCGCAACAATATGTAACCCAACATACTGTTTGCTCTCTCTATCTGTCTCTCTCTATCTGTCTCTATCTCTCTCTCTCTATCTCTCTATCTCTCTCCCTCCCTGAGTGGAAATCAAGCCACAAGTGAGTGTGTTGAGTTGTCCCTTTAAGTACTTGATAGGGCGTTGTGTAGGTGTGGTGATGAGGTGAGTGCTGACCAATGGAGAGTTGTTTTTGTCCAGGTAAGTGTTTGCAGGTGTGTGTGTGTGTGTTATACGATGTGGTGTGTTGTGCTTGGTATGTGTGTGCCATTTGCGGGTGTGCAGTTGTGGGGTGCAGGTCGCGTGTTGATGTTGCACAGGTGAGCTTATATTTGCAGGTGTCTGCTTTGTGTGATAACCCCCATTGTTCCGTGCCATGTTGTGTTGTTGTTTTTTTATGTGTCGTTGTCCCTGTGGTGTTGCTTGTTGTGTGTGGAGTGATTTGTGCTGTGTGTCCATGTTTTTGTGTTGTTTTGGCATTGCACGGGTTAATTTTTCCATTTACATGCTTGTGCGGTAAGCATTTTGTGTATTTCCATATGTAACGGGTGTTTTGTTTTGCCCGTTAAGTGTCTAACGGCTAAGAAAAGTGGGTCTTAACTTTTTGCCGTTAGGTGTGTCTTTTTTCAGCCGCTACCAGTACCGCAAGCCTTTGAATAGCTCTGGGGTATGTTGTTCCATGCGTCTGAATGCACGCAAGTGTATCGGCCATTAGGATTCTGCAACTGCCATTAGCTGTTCTTTAGACGGATCTTTGAATTGCTACATGACACTTAACGCACCAGTTAGTGATTTTTTTTACTAACGGCTGCCTTTAAATCGAGCCCCTAGTCTCTTACAACTTGAAGAGATTTATGACATTCAAGTTAAAGGAACAACATCTAAAAATGAACATGCCTGGGTTCATATACATTTAAATATCATGGACATCATGCTAGATTCTTTTGTTCAGTGCCCTAGAATCCATTATTATATATAGTTATACATAAGGCCAATACAATTTGACAACAGATAAGAACCAATTGGACCATCTATTTAGCTCATGTTTTTTTATTCTTAAACTAGCCATATATCTAGCCCAAGAGTTCTTGTATTTAGTTCACACCTCCTGAGGATGCAGTAATCATAGAGGAAATGCTCCACCTATGTTCTGCAGAGCCATGTAAGCATTTTTATTAGTGAACTGCCACTATCCTATTATAAACAGCAAATACATTCAAATTCTGAAAAAATATATTGACAGATATATCTGACTTACTGTATGCAGGTCGTCTACCTAAATATTTGTGTAAAAAGAAGTCCCCCTTAAGATTGTGATTCAATCCATACACACATCTCACTTGCACACCGCACTCATACATATACACGCACACATACCTTGCTCACACATACACAAATATCTCACACATACCTCATTCACAAACACTGACTCACACCTACTTACAAATCACTCCTCATTCACCCCTTACTCACATCTTAATCACACACAGAGCTTACTTGCATCTTAATCCAACACCACTCTCTCTCTCACACACACCTACTTTGCTCTTACATGCACATCTCACTGACACAAGCACACCTCATACATACACACATTCCTCTCAATCAAACACCCATACACCTCAACCACATATAAGCACACACACACACACCTCACTCACACTTCTTACTTGCTCACTATTAACAGGTAGAGATGAAAGGTAGATAGATATCTCAATCTAAGCCTTTGAATGGCAGAGATACCCCAATTACAAAGGGTTAAAATACTATGAATTTTATATATTATTATATTCCTTATAATGAAATTATTTCATTCTTTCAATGTATGATTGAGCCACATAAAAAAGTAACCAGTTTAGTGAGTGTAGTGCTGCTCTACCATGATATAAAATATGTTTGTATATTTATGTACTAGTATTTCTTCACCCTGGGATAATACAATATCTGATTCCCCTTTAGATAAAAGATTGATAGACTTGTACAGCAGAGTAATTATTATTTTACCACCCTTTATTTATATCAACATTCAGAAATTGTGATTTTATGTCCTGTCTCACACGCACACACACTCACGTTCTTTGATGGAGAGTTGTGAAAGTAGTACTTTGCAATGCATTACACACCTTTTTTGGAGCTCAAATGGCTAAGAACTGACAATCCAACAAACCAGCCATTAAAACAGTTATTGTCTAATTAACAGCATGGGCAAAGCTGTGCCAATATTGCTAGTGTATCATAAAACTTGTGCTTTTAGGGCGACGTAGTAAGTATTTAATAACAGGCACAATTGTCAGGAGAAGGGTGGTAGTTGGGTAGGAGTGAGGGATGATGGCTTGGATGCCTTCGGGTATATTGTTAGGGGTACAGGCAGCGCAGTGATGTAAGGGTAGTGTTTGGTGAACTGTATACTAGCCATAAGGTATATGGCTGTATGGATGATAGGAAGAGGGTGGCTACAATGAATAGTGTCTGGTTTGAGAGGGGTAGTTCAGATGAATGGGGGTATAGTGTCAGCACTGGGAATGAGAGGCAGCTAGATGTAGTAGTGTGTGTGTGTGTGTGTGTGTGTGTGTATAGAAGATGTTGCTGTCCAGTAAACTGCTAGAGAAGGTGCATATGGTGCCTGTAAAGGGGTAGTAGCACTGCACATAGAATAAATATACGTCTAATATATAAGGATGGATCCTAGACTAAATTGTTTAAAGGTCCAGGCTATGACTGGTGTGCTTATAGAAAGTGGGATATAGATGAAGTGTGTTAATATAGGTGCTCAAGTACACCACGTAATCAAAATAATAATACAATAAAATGTACTAAGTAATATCCTATCTGATCAAAGTGTGCTGGGTCAGAAGAAATTGAAGTAAAAAAGAAAAGGATTAGGAGAGTGCTCCAATTTAATATCATCCTGCTAAAGTAAAAGTATAAGATGGTAGTGATCAAATTATTTATTACAAAAAATTTAAAATATAAATGGTGACAATTAATACATCCTACGTAGGGTCAAAATATCTATCTTATATTTAACTTGTATATACATACATACATACATAGCTATACAGTACAAAAACTGGACTACAATAAATGAAGCATTGATCTACTATGGATCAGATGGATAGTGATACAAAGTTACCTGTCCCAATTACATGTAAATAAGTCTCTGAGTATGATCCTGTATATAATAAAACCTGGAATAGTGGTCCCACTGGATGCAAGTAATACATTCTATGGTTCTGGGAGGTAAAATTTGGTAGATGTACATATATAAATGGCTATGGCGTATCAGTGTTAGCAGGCAGGATTCATATGTAAATAAGAAATCTCCCCATTTCTCAGCTGGAATGCCGGCAACCTCTACTAATGTCCTCCAAGCAATGTATCTTGTACTGTGACCCAAAAGATGACATGACCCGGACCAGTAATAAATTGCCAAGAAGGCAGAACTCCATCCACCTGCCTCTGTGATGAAACTCTAATACAGTCTGTTGTATATATCTGTTCTCCAGCAGGTTCCGTTATAAGCCTGCTGGATCTGCTCAAGGCAGGTATGCATATATAACAGGCAAGACTTCATTAGCCGACTAATGTAAATACGTTCACCTTAATTTTCAGACAGGCAAAAGAGGTATTGATTGCCTCAACAGATATATTGGATATAGAAATGCAATGATCCTCAAAATTTTTTTCATGTTGATACTCAACACTTCCTCAGGGAATAAACTCAGTGAAGTCCTACCTAGGTAAGTGCTTCTGGTACACACAGTAATTGTATAGCTACACCTGACTGCTGTATGATGGACTTCTACCTAGGTAAGTCCTTCTGTTACACACAGTTATTATATAGACACCTGACTGCTGTATCATGGATTCCTACCTAGGTATGTGCTTCTGTTACAGTGATTATATAGATATACAACACAAATGTTCATCCTTTAAAACAGACTGAGACACAATGTAACCCTTTCAGTGCCAGAGAGGTATCCAAAGCTTTGCAATACAAAGCAGGGACAAGAGGGAGGATAAAGAGGCAAGAGGTGGTATAAAGCAGAGATAAGATGAAGGCTAAAGAGGCAAGAGGGAGAATAAAGAGGCAAAAGTGAGAGAGAAAAGGGGATAAAGAGGGGGATAAAGAGAGCATGAAGGATAGAGAGAAAGAGACAAGAGTGGGATAAAGAGGGGCAAGTGGGACAAAGGCATGAATGGACTAAAGAGAAAGAAATAAGGAGTGGAAAAAGAAAAGTGGGGAGGGAAAAATAAAGGTGCAAGGGGCAAAATAGTTAAGAATTGAATAAAGAGAAAAAAGCAAGGTGGAGAAAGTATTTCTATTGATCCTTGCTCTTGCCTCTTTCTCCTACTATTGCCCCTTGCCTCTTGATCCCCCTATTACATCTTTTTCTCCCCCTCTTGATCCCCTTTTACCTCTTTCTCCCCCTCTTGCCACTTTATCCCCTTCTTCACACCCCCTTTTTAACTCTTGAGCCCCCCTTTTGCCTCTTCCCCTCTTGATCTCCCCCTTTTGCCTCTTTTCCCCCTCTTGTCTCTTTCTTCCCCTCTTCATCCCACCTTTTGCCTCTTTCTTCCCTTAGTGATCCCCCCTTTTGCCTCTCCCTCGCTTGACCTCCCCCCTTTCTCTCTCGATCTCTTTTGTCTCTTCCTCCCCCTTCTTGACTCTCCCCCTTTTGAATCTTGATCCCAATTTTGTCATATTTACTCTCCCCCTTGACTCTTGATCCCCCCTTTTGCCTCTTTCTTCCCCTCTTGATCATCCTTGTGCCTCTTGACTCTCCGCCTCTTTACCCCCTCTTGATCCCCCATTTTTATCTTTCTCCCTCACTTAGCTCCTGATTTACCCCTTTTGATTTTCAGCCCTTTTAATCCCCCCTTTTGCCTGGAGTCTCTCCCTCTTTATCACCCTTTTGCCTCTTGACTCTCCACCTCTTGATTTCTCTCTTTTGCCTCTTTCTCCCCTCTTGACTGTTAATACTCTTAATCTCCCCCTTTTGCCTCTTTTTCCACTCTTGACTCTTAATCCCCCCTCCTTTTGCCTCTTGACTCTCCACCAATTCATTCCCCCTTGTTGGCTCTCTCTCACCCACTTCATCCCCCCTTTTTGTCTCTTTTTCGCCCACTTGTCTCTTGATTCCCCCCTTTTGCTTATTTCTGCCCTCTTGCCTCTTAATCCCCCCTATTGCCTCTCTCCCCCCTCTTGATCACCAGTTTGCCTCGACTCTCCACCTCTTGATACCCCATTTTTGTCTCTCCCCCACTTAGCACTTGATTTACCCCCTTTTGCCTTTCTCCCCTCTTGACTCTTAATCTCCCCTTTCGCCTCTTTCTCCCCTCTTCACTCTTATCACCCCCTTTTGCCTCTCCACCTCCCCTTGTTGACTCTCTCACCCACTTGCCTCTTTCTCCCTCCTCTTCATCCCCCTTTTTTGTCTCTTTCTCATTCATTTGCCTTTTGATTCCCCTTTTTGCCTCTTTCTGCCCTCTTGACTCTTAATCCCCCTTTTGCCTCTCTCATTTGCCTCTTGACCCCATGTGCCTTTCTCTCTCTTCCTCTCTTGATACCCCATTTTTGTCTTTCTCCCCCACTTAGCACTTGATTTACCCCTTTTTGCCTCTTTCATCCCTCTCGATCCCCCCTGTTTTCTCGAGTCTTAATCCCCCCTTTTGTTGCTGTATGCCCTCTTGATTTCCCCCTTTTGTCTCTTTCAGTCCTTGTTGACCCCCTCTTTATTCTTTCTCCCTATCTTGACCACCTCCATTTTCCCCTCTTGCCTCTGTCTGTGAGGAGGGAAGATGCTGGCGAAGTCCTGTCCTCTTCTCAGCACAGCCGTCTCTCTGCCACCAGTGCTCGCATTGATGACAGCCAGCCAGGACCATTTGACAAGCGGCGACACAAAAGTGCTGCATGCTGGAGGTTTCTTCATCTTTCTGGGTACCACTTTCAAATTTGTTTTGGATACCGTGCAACTGTGCAAGTTTGAAAGTGGCGCCCAGACAAATGAAGAAAACCCCCAGCATGTGTCCGCGTCGCTGCATATCACATGTTCCTGGATGCTTTGCTGTGTATCACTTAGTTCCGGATGCTGACTTCCAAGGCCATTATTCTGCCCCCTTCCCCGGTGACGCTACTGCTTATAGGTAAAAACCTTCTGGAGGCCCCCATGAGTTCAGTGGGGCCTCTAATACAAGTGATTATGGCTGGGCATAACTTATTTGGGGCCCCTGAGTCTGGCGGGGCCACAAATATTATATATGGCAAACATTTTCTGGGGGCCCCTGAATCTGGCGGGGCCCCCCCCCGCACCGCAGGGGCTGCGGGGGCCTCAGCTATGCCTCTGCATGCAACCCATGTTTCTCTCTCCAGAGGGAGTTTCTCTGTGGCTTCTTCTTTACAATGGTAATCTGAAGAGAGAAGACCTACAAAAAAGGTGAGCAACCCTTTGAGTGCTATGGTCAACTGTCCCTTCTACACAAGGGTTTCATTTGAGTTGTATATAACTCTAGCACTCATGTTGGGTATTATTACTTTACTTAAGGCTGCTGATCTGGAATCGTTGCTGCATTGTCTGCTATGTGGTATTTAACCCCTTCCCTGCCAGTATTGGTCAGTTGGGGGGTCTTATATACTTGTTTTAGTTAATTTGTTTATTGTATATGGTGTTTTTATGTGTTTTACACTTTTCAAACACTTTTTCATTTTCTGTGTAAAATTTGAATTCTGCTCCTTTAAGGGCATTCTTTACCATATAGTTGCAATGCACCATTGATCTCTAATGGGGCAACCGTTTCTGGGACATATCTCTGCAACCGCTCGGAGTATCAAGTTGGGAAATGGCTCATTCTAATTGGCTCTACTGTCCTAACTATCCAATGAATTTTGTCAGTGTCTTGGGGGGATACTGTTCTGTTTTTGGTACTCTGTGTAGAGGAAACTATGTTTTCCATAAACGCCCGTTTCACAGGCCATTTTCATATTGGTTCCCTGTACGGTCGCCATTTTGTCTTTCTCTCTTAACAAGTATCGTACACAGGTCTTGGTCTTATCAGCTTTCCTCCTCAGGTTAACACTTCTCGTGCTGAATAAGTACATTTTAGGCTTTCTGGGGTACAATCCTTAATCTGGGTAACATTATTTGGGTCTTCCATTACTGTCTTGACACTGTTCTCCTGTTAGGATGACAGATCCACTTGGACATGGGACTAGGCCTAAAGCTAAGGACTCGAGTGTCTCAGACCTCCCTCTCATACTGTTCCTCATGTAGTTCAGGGCTTCCTATGGAGTATTCTGGGCATTTATGCCCCTCATGTGCTGCGGCCCCCACGTCTCCGCCAGGGCCTTCCAGCCATGATCAAGAGCCACATAGGGTCAAGGACTTAAAGTCCTCTACGGCACAGTTTCCTCTCTCTATTCAAGGGGTTCTTCAGTCATGGAGACCCCCTTCCTCCTTCAGGTTTGTAGCCCCTAAGGCTCCTGGCATTCCTGCTTTATCTGATTCTTCCTTTGAGGAATCTTCTTCACACTTTTATGGTGACCCCTTTCAAGCTGACCCTGAACCCTCTGCTGAGAGTCTCATTAAAGTGGTTTGACAACTTTAAATATTTACTCTACTCCTGTAGAGCAACAGGCTACTTCTGACGTCTTCCAAAAGCCTAAGAAGAAGTCAAACACTGTTTTTCCTCCTAATCCCACTCTGGATCAGATTATCCTGGATGAGTGGAAGACTCCTGAGATGCGTCTTTCTCTGTCAGGGGTTCTCTAAACTTTATCAGTTTTCTGAAGCTGCCTTGACTCAATGGGCTACTCCTCTTCAGGTTGATTCCCCCATTTCTAGGCTTTCTAAGTCCACAGTCTTGGCTGTAGTGGATGCTTCTTCTCTTAGAGACGTGACTGACCAAAAACTTGACGCTGTTCTGAAGGTTAACTTCATGGCCATAGGTGCGTCCATGCAGCCCACCTTGGCTTCTGCATGGGTAAAAAGAGCTGTTTCAGTTTGGACTGAACTGACTACTGCTGTACACAAAGGTGACCTGCTATCACTTTTGGACAACATTTCTGAAGCTCAGCATTATGTTACTGATGCTCTTTTGGATGCTCTTCGGCTTTAAGCCAAAGCATCTGCCTTTTCTATGACTGCTAGGAGCATGCTGTGGCTAAAGGTCTGCTCACTTCTTCTATGAGAAATCACTGATTTCTCTTCCTTTTCAGGGTTCTTTTCTTTTTGGTCCTGAATTGAAGACACTCATCAGTGAGGCCGCTGGGGAGGGGGGGGTAAGACCACATTACTGCCTCAAGCTACTAAACGTACTCCTCAGACGAAAATACCTCATCTTTTTCGTCCCAAACAAGGTGAAACATTTAGGGCAGACCCAGTGGTACCTCAGGCCCCGCGTCCCATGCCAAAGCTGTAGTGGAGGTCGAAACACACCTCCACCAAACCTTCAGCATGACTTGCCAAACCCTGGTCCGCTACCAGTGGGGGGTCGCCTGCATCACTTTTTGAGTGTTTGGACAGGCTCATTTGTGGATCAGTGGGTAATACAAGTGGTTTCAGAAGGTTACAGGATTCCCTTCAAATCCCTGCCTCCCTTCAGGTTCTTCCCTTCTCACTCCCCTCAGGGACAGGAAAAGCTCAGGCTTTTCCATGGGGTGGTCTAGTCTCTCTCTTGGACGAGGGAGTTCTGGCACTGGTCCCCCAAAAGAGAGCAGTTCTGGCTTTTATTCCAACCTCTTTGTCGTTCCCAAGATGGATGGTGGCTGGCGCCCGATCCTGGACCTCAAGGCCCTCAATAAGTTTGTGGTCAAGACCCACTACAAGATGGAGTACTTGCGCTACCACGGTGCCCGTGCTTCTGGCTGCAGGCGGCGACATTCTGACTAGTCTATTTCCATACCTTCTATCTGATTGGTCAGTATCCTTGTCGCCACCCAGTGATAGTCTTTATAACCTCTGTCATGTCAACACTATGATGCCCTTTTGTGGTGTACTAGTTCCTGACTTATGCTCCGTGATTGCTGTTCGTGTATGACCTGGCCTGCCTGACGACATTCCTGAGTTTGCTGTTCTACTACTGATTCTGTTGCTGACCGTATCTGGCTGAGAACCTGCTTCCGTTATTGACCATATCTGGCTGAGAACCCGCTCCCGTTGCTGACCGAATCTGGCTGAGGACCCGCTTCTGCTGCTGATCTTATCTGGCTGAGGACCCGCTTCCGTTGCTGACTGTTTCTGGCTGAGAACCCGCTCCGTTACAGATTATATCTGGCTGTGAACCCGCTCCACTACTGACCATTCCTGGCTGACTCGCTGTTCCATTGCCAACAGTGTCTAGCGTATTGTCACTCAGTTGATAGTAGCATCTAGCCTACCGCCTGGTTGCCTCCGTTGCTCTAGCTAGACTTCCTGTGGCCTTGCCGTTACTCTAGTCGGTTGCGCCTCGTGGCGCTGTTACTCTGTCGACCGTCAGCTAAGCATTCATGCTGTAGCCACTCTCTTACCGCCGTTGGCGGTGTGCACACGCGAAGTACCGGAACAGTGTTCATAGCACTGACTGAGTTACTCTGATCTCTCTGTGTCCACCTCCTTTCAGTGCTGGTCTCACTCCCTTTGGGTGTTGCAGTTATCACAGTTATCACAGGGCGTTGCCTATAGACCCTTGCGTGCCTGGACTCTCCAGGTAAAGTTATGCATATTCCACTCTGAAGTAGCCTTGGGCTCGAGAGCCAGCGTTGCACTATTACCATCCTCTGTGGAGGGAACACTGGTTGCATATATATATATATATATATATATATTCACACTGTGTCACGATCTACCCCTAGCATTATAGGGTCTGTTTATGAGAGTTGTCTCAGTCTATTGGCATCCAGTGCCAGGGTCAGTGTTGCCTCGATCCTTTGGGGTCAGTGGCATCTGGGTTGTGCCAGCAGTATTGCCTCGCTCCTCTGGGTGCCGTTCCTCCCAGGCATCTGGGTTGTGCCAGTCATTTCCTCCTGGACCATCTGTACCAAGGTCCTGTGGTCAGTTCTTGGACTGTGTTGCCTGCCGCCTGTTCAGTTCCAGTCAGAACCTTCGTTACCAGTAACGTAGTAACATAGTAATTTAGGTTGAAAAAAGACTTGCGTCCATCTAGTTCAACCCTTTTCCTATTCCTGTTTACCATCGTTGATCCAAAAGAAGGCAACCCCCCCCCCCCCCCTCAATATAGCAATTTCAAATTCTGCCTTGAATGGGGGAAAAAAATTCCTTCTTGATTCCAAATGGCAATCAAATTTTTCCCTGGATCAACAAGCCCTAACTAAATATTAATCTCAATACTAACGTACATAGCCCTCTATGTTATACAGTGATTGTTATAATTCATACATTTGTTCCCATCACTGGCCTGCTATTCCTGTATTACCTGCCTATATTCCTTACTGTTGGTGTGGGCCTAAAGGCCTAACTACGTGTGGGATCTTTAGATCAATAAAGTCATTTTAACCTTACCAGTCTGGTCTAAGTGTTCATCAAAAACCGTGACATGCGCTCAGTCATTGCAGCGATGTGTCCGGGGGAAATGCTGGCATCCTTGGATCTTCAGGATGCCTATCAGCACATTCATGTGCATCTGGAAAGTCAACAGTACCTCAGGTTTGCCTGTGAACTGGGTCAATTCCAGGTCATTGCTCTCCCCTTCGGGCTCACAACTGCTCCCCGGGTATTCACTTGAGTTCTTGGTGCATTGATTGACTTCCTGCACACCAAGCGGATTCAGGTAAAGCCTTATATGGACTTCCTTCTCCTCAAGGCACCCACCAGGGATCTCCTGGACCGCTAAGTCCAAGACTACGTGCAGATCCTCCGCCAACACAGTTGGATTCTGAATATGGACAAGTCGGCCCAGGTGCTCTCACAGAACCTGGTGTTCCTCGGTTTCCACTTCGATACTCAGCAGAGTATGGTCTACCTGACAGAGGACTCAATTCAATAGCTCACCTCCAAGGTGTCTTCAGTCCTGTCTTGGATGTGAGCTCCAGCGAGGAAGTTCTCCTCCCTGGTGGGGAAGATGATCTCCACCATGGAAGTGGTCCTGTTTGCCAAGACTCATGCTAGAGAACTTCAGAGGTTTGTGATCCATGTTTTCAAAGGGGACATGGATCTTTATTGTTCTTTATTTTCTTCTCAATAAAACTGTGTTTTATTTTTTACCTCTGGTCTGAAAGTCTGAATAACCGTTACAGTACGAAAGGGCCATGACCTCAGACAGCAAAGGTGAAGGTAATACACAAAACCTCCATTGGAGGATGGATATGCACGCTTGGACCAGTTGGCACTGGCTATGCAGACATTACTTGAACGAACGGTACACCTTGATAAACCAAACATGAATCCGGTGGTCCCCCCAGTTCTGACACCGGATAATCCTTCTGGCTTGTCTGCTGCTTCCCCTAGAGGTCTAACGGCGGCGGCACCGTTACCATTAAGATACGATGGTGAACCTACCCTATGCAGGGGATTTATCAATCAGTTGGAGATATTTCTGGAACTCACACCTCATGCTTTTCCTAATGACCGCAGTAAGGTTGGGTTCACGATTTCATTGTTAACGGGCAAAGCTCTGGAATGGGCTAATCCCTTGTGGGAAAACGCTAAACCCTGCACTCAGAACTTCAGCGAGTTCATAAGGAAGTTCCATAGATTGTTTGAGGTACCTGGTACCCGCCTCTGCTGCCAAAAAATTGATGGAGATACAAATGGGCGAGCGTAGTGTGGGCAACTATGCCATAGAATTTCGGACATTGGCAGCAGAGGTAGGATGGAATAATGAAGCTCTTGTGGCAGCATTTGCTCAGGGGTTGTCTGACACTATCAAAGATGAAATAGCTGCCAGAGATGTACCCAGTGACTTAGATGAATATATCGATTATGCCATGCTTATTGACTCTCGCAACAGTGAGAGGCGCCTGGCAAAAAGGGCAACGGCCAGAGGCTATGGGCACAGCAGTCCTTTTAACCCACCCTCACCTCCCATTCCTCCTGACCGAACACCTGAAACAAGTGAACCCATGCAGCTGGGATTCACAAGACTCACTAAGGAGGAACGGGCACACCGTAAGAGGCAAGGGTTATGTTTATATTGTGGCAAGGCTGGGCACCTTTTACGCACTTGTCTGGTACGGCCGGGAAACGGACGCACCTAGGGTACCTTGGGGGACAGGCTCTAGGTGGCATACAGCAGTCCCCAGACTCTTGTACACTGAAACCCACCATCCAGGTGGGATTTGCCTGGGCTGATCGGGCTGTGGAGGTGTCTGCTCTGGTAGACTCTGGTGCGGCAGGGTACTTCATGGATCAGGCTTTTGCCGAACTGCACAAAATTCCCTTGGTCAAGAGGGACACTCCACTAGCCATTGAAGCCATTAACGGGAGACCCCTGGAACCAGCATTCATCACCTTGGAGACGACTCCTATCAATATGTCTATTGGGGCTCTCCATAGGGAGGAAGTATGCTTTCAAATAATTCATTCACCCCATCATGCGGTCATTCTGGGGTTTCCATGGTTACTGCTGCATAATCCCCAGTCTGACTGGCAGAGATGTGAGGTTAAATCTTGGTCTGAGCCCTGTGCTAAGCATTTTCTGTCGCAACCAATTAAGATTTTATGTACCTCTCCTTCATTGCCAGCTGAATACTAGGAATTCAGTGACGTATTCAGTAAGGGAGAGGCTAGCGCATTGCCACAGCATAGACCGTATGATTGCGCTATTGATTTGCCTCCGGGGGTGGTCCCTCCTAGGGACCGCACGTACCCCTTGTCTTGCGAGGAGAACAGGGCCATGGAGGAGTACATTGAGGATGCCCTCTGGAGGGGAATCATACGCAAGTCTACCTCACTGGCCGGTGCCGGTTTCTTTTTTGTAAAAAAGAAAAATGGCGAGCTAAGACCATGTATAGATTACCGGGGCTTGAATAAACTCATGTCTAAGAATGCCTACCCTATCCCACTCATTACGGAGCTATTTGACAGGTTGAAGGGCTCTTCTATCTTTACGAAGCTTGATCTCCGGGCAGCATACAATCTGATCAGAATCAAGGCCGGAGATGAGTGGAAAACGGCATTCAATACCAGGTCTGGGCATTACGAATATTTAGTTATGCCATTTGGGTTATGTAATGCTCCTTCCATATTCCAGGAGCTTATCAATGATATCCTTCGTGATTTACTTCCATCTTGTGTGGTTGTATTTCTCGATGACAGTTTGATTCACTCTGCTAATCTAACCCAACACATTAAGGATGTGTCTCAAGTTTTACTCCGTTTACGGAAGTGCAAACTATTTTGTAAACTTGAAAAATGTGAGTTTCACAGATCCCAAGTACCCTTTCTGGGGTTTGTAATTTCCAAAGACGGCATTGCTATGGACCAAGAGAAGCTGGCAGCAGTCCTACAGTGGCCACCTCCGAAAGGGTTAAAAGCTATCCTGGACTTTGCCAATTATTATAGGAAATTTATAAAGAATTTCTCTACGATTGTGAAACCCCTGTCTGACCTAACGCATAAAGGCTCTAATCCCTCTCAATGGTCGGTGGCAGCTGGTAAAGCTTTTGAAACCTTAAAATCTGCTTTTGCATCCGCTCCTGTACTGTCCCACCCTAACCCCGCCCTGCCATTTACGTTGGAGGTTGATGCTTCTGAAGTTGGGTTAGAGGCAGTACTTTCCCAACGTCCTGCAGGTGGTGGTGCCCTGAGACCTTGTGGGTTCTTTTCTAAGAAGCTCACTAATGCCCGAAGCCATTATGAGATTGGCGACAGAGAACTCCTGGCCATTATCCTTGCATTAAAGGATTGGCGCCATCTTTTGGAGGGCACAAGAACCCCGGTATTAATCCTTACGGATCACAAAAATTTGACTTATCTCTCAGAGGCCAAAAGACTGTCATCTCGTCAGGCTAGGTGGCCACTGTTTTTGTCTCGATTTAATTTTATAGTGTCTTACCTACCAGGTTCTAAGAACATTAGAGCAGATGCTCTATCCAGACAATTCAGCCCTGACATTGAGAGGGATGAAGACCCTGCACCTATTATCCAGCCAGATCGCATCCTGGCTACAGTGCATACCAGTATCACTTCGCTGCCGGAGGAGATTTTGGCATCCCAAGCCAAGGCACCTCCTGAGACCCCAGTGGGCAAGTGTTTTGTGGATGAGCCATTCCGTACCCGTCTCCTAGAAACATACCACTCATCTAAAGTGGCTGGGCACATAGGGAGGTATCAATTAATATGTTCACTGTCCCAAGTCTTTTGGTGGCCCTCACTTAGAGCCGATTGTTCCGCCTTCACGGCAGCCTGTGCCACCTGTGTCCGTGCCAGGACCCCCAGACACCTCCCGGTGGGCTTATTACAACCAGTTCCCAATGGGGAACGCCCATGGTCTCATATATCTATTGATTTCCTGGGAGAATTGCCGGCGTCTAGGGGGTATTCATTTATACTAATGGTGGTCGACAGGTTTTCTAAGATGGCTCACTTCGTGCCCCTCTCGGGCCTTCCGACGGCTCAAGAATTGGCAGTGGTTTTTACTAGAGAGGTATTCCGCTTGCACGGGGTTCCCAGAGTGGTGGTGTCAGACCGTGGGAGCCAGTTCGTATCTAGATTCTGAAGGACATTCTGTGGCCAGATGGGCATTCAGTTGTCCTTTTCCTCCGCCTACCATCCCCAGACCAATGGGGCCGCTGAGCGTGCCAACCAGGGACTGGAACAGTTCCTGCACTGTTTTGTGACCGATCATCATGACAATTGGGCCGGCCTGTTGCTGTGGGCAGAGTTTGCCAGGAACCGCGCAGTTAATTCATCGTCCGGGATCTCTCCGTTCCTTATTAACTATGGATTTCAGCCATGCCTGCTCCCGGACTCATTCCAGTCACAGCAGATTCCAGCTCTGGAAGAGCATTTGGAGCAGCTCCGCTCCACTTGGGCACAGGTTCAGAGGACCCTCAGCCAGTCCTTTCAGTGACATCAGCAGCATGCCAACCGTAGACGGCTCCCAGCGGTCTCCTTTCAGGTTGGGGATAGGGTATGGCTTTCCTCCAGGAATCTCAACTTACAAGTACCATCCAATAAGTTGGCTCCCCGGTTCATTGGCCCATTTAAGATAATTCGCAAGGTTAACCCCTTCTTGTATGCACTTGAACTCCCAGCCTCCATGCGCATTCATAATGTGTTCCATGTGTCTCTGTTGAAGCCCTTGGTTTGCAATCGTTATACTACCACCCAGGTGGTTCCTGAGTCGGTGGATGTTCAAGGCCAAGAGGAGTATGAAGTTCAGAGCATTATTGATTCCAGGAGATTTAGAGGGGAAATTGCAATATTTGGTCCACTGGAAAGGCTATGGTCCTGAAGAGCTCTCTTGGGTTGACCACGGGGACCTTCACGCTCCGAGATTATTACGCAATTTCCACTCTAAATATCCCCAGAAACCTAGACCCTCGACCAGGGGAAGGGGTCTTTGAGAGGAGGGTACTATCACGGTTCCCGTGATTGCTGTCACTCTCTGCTGTGGTGTGTTCCTATTGGCAGTACCTATTATGCCCGCCCAGTATGGCCTTCTTATACCGGGCCTTTGGCACCTGTCAGATGCCCTTTTATGGTGTTCCAGTACCAGTGCTTCCGTTGCTGTGTTCCTGCGTACCGATTCGGCATGACACTTCTCCTGGCTCCTACTCCTTGTATAACCTGGCCTGGCTGACGTTCCTGCTCCGTGATTGATCTGGCTTGTCTGACGCTCCTGCTCCGTGTGTGACCCGGCCTGATCTACCTCTACGCTTGGTTCCTGTCTCCAGTGATCCGGCTTCATTGAGGCTTTGTCTATGTCGCCTGGCGACATTTCGAACTGTCTGATCAGTGCCTCTTTTGCTGACCTCCACCACGCTTGCTGAGCCTGTTGCCTTAACCCTTGACGTGCCTGTTGCCTCCGATTAAGGGCCGTCCCTTACACCTGCTGAGTCTGTTGCCTTCATTACCGAGCCTGCTCGCTGAAACTTGCATTATTTGTGGCCTCCGATACTGAGTAATCCGCTAACTCTGATTGAGCTGTTGCCTCCGTTACCGAGCCTGTGCATTAACCCTTGATGTGCCTGTTGCCTCCGATTAAGGGCCGTCCGTTACACCTGTTGAGTCTGTTGCCTCCGTTACCGAGCCTGCTCGCTGAAACTTGCAGTATTTGTGGCCTCCGATACTGAGTAATCCGCTAACTCTTATTGAGCTGTTGCCTCCGATACCGAGCCTCTCCTTTAACACTTGCTGAGCTCATTGCCATCCGTATCGAGCCTGTCCGTTGACTTGCAGAGCCGTGGTGTTTTCCGTTACTGTCCACCTAGTGCTCTTGCCATATACTTGATTCAGTTACGCACCAGAAGGGTGCTACCGGCTCTGGTCCTATTCAGCTTTAGCAGTGTTGGCATATCCATTACGCACCATGGAGTGCTACTGGCTCTGGTCCCGTTCAGCTCTGGCAGTGTGGGTACCCGTTGATGCACCAAGGGGTGCTGCTAGCTCAGGTTCCATTCAGCTCACGCAGTGTCATTAACCCATTCTACACTGCGACTGCCTTAGGCTCAGATTACACTCAGCTCAAGCAGTGTGGTTCCATTTACGCACATCAGAAGTGTCCTTGGCTCTTGTCTTAAGTGGCTCTAGCATAAGTGGTTGGTCTTGTAAATCGCCAGTCCCTAAGTACTGCTGTGTGGACTCACTACAAGGTGCTTCCATCTGGCACCACAGCCTTTGGCTGTTCTTATCCAACACTGGGCGTTGTCTTACACACCACCTCAGAGACTGATTATTACATTGGACTTAACCCTTGCTACACCTATTCCTTGTTGTACAGTATTGCTCTTTACCTGTACTGTGTCTACTTTATTACCATATTACCTGTAATTACATGTCATTACCTATTTCTGACCTTAGGGGGCAGTGTTCTTTATTTTCTTCTCAATAAAACTGTGTTTTATTTTTTATCTCTGGTCTGAGAGTCTGAATAACCGTTACAGAACCAGACCAAGGGAGACCTAGGACTGCAAGATTAACGGATGGTAAACGCCCAGTGACAGCCTGTAACTCCCCACAGGGAGTGAGCCCAGCTAAGGAGTGGTATATGGACACGTAAGATAAGTGAGTAACACGGCCGAACTAATAATAGCCCGAGATCCGGTACTCCGTGCGTGCACACTGCTAGAGGCAGTAGTTACTAGAATGAATGGCTGAAGCAGCGAGTGCTCAGCCCAACAGTCGGCAATGAAATGGGAAGCACAGCAAACAGCCAGAGCAGATAGCAGCAGAGTGGATACATCCAGGTCAGGCAGCAATGGAACGGGTCTCAGCCAGGATCAGTCGGCAACGTAGCGGGTACTCAGCCGGTATCAGTCAGCAACGTAGCGGGTTCTCAGCCAGGATCAGTCAGCAACGTAGCGGGTAGTCAGCCAGTCCAGTCGGTAATGGAATCAAGCAAATCAGGAACACAGGAACGTAGTCAGGCAGGCCAGGTAATACACTAACAAGCAGCATCAGGAACTAGCGCAATAACAGGTACACCACGAAAGGGCACTAGTCTACAGATATTACAGGATATATAAAGGGTTGGCCCTGGGTGGTGTTAATTACACTGGCTAAAAGAAGTGCGACATTCAAACAAGGAAGTAATAATGTTGCAGCCCGCAACCAGGAGCACGGGCAACATGATAGTACCCCCCTCTCAACGACCCCCTCCCCGCGGAGGAGGACCAGGCTTAGCAGGAAATTTGGCATGAAACCTACGAAGTAGCAATGGGGCATGGATGTCAGCGTGTTTAACCCATGAAAGTTCCTCTGGGCCTTAACCCTTCCAATGTACCAAGTGCTGAATTTGACCACGAACTACTCATGAGTCTAGTATACTCTGAAATTCATATTCATTGTGGTTCTGAAAACGAACTTGACCGGGAACAGGAGTAGAGGTGTATCAGTTACAGACCAGAGGTTTGAGCAACGACACATGGAACACATTGTGAATCCTCATACTTGCCGGGAGTTCTAAGGCATAAGAAACTGGATTAACCCTGCGGAGGACTCGAAACGGACAGATAAGTCGAGGAGCAAACTTGTTGCGTGGGGTTTGCAAATTCAGATTTTTGGATGACAGCCACACACGATCCCCAACCTGGAAAACAGGAGCCTCCTGATGAGGTGTTAATTACACAGTTTCTGGCAAATTCCGCCCAAGGCAGCAAATCGGCCAGTTATCATGATGATGGGACAAGAAACAACAAATTAATTGTTCTAGCCCTTGGTTAGAGCGCTCATCAGCCCCATTAGTCTGCAGGTGATAAGCAGAGGAGTAGGACAATTGGATGCCCATTTGATCGCAAAACGTCCTCCAAAATCTAGAAACAAATTGACTGCCACGTTTGGAAACAAGCACCCTGGGTACACTGTGGAGTCTAAATACTTCTTTAGCAAATATCATTGCCAGCTCCTTGGCAGAAGGCAGACCAGGGAGTGGCACAAAATGAGCCATTTTAGAGAACCTGTCAACCACCATCAGGATATACATGCAGCCGTTAGAGACAGGTAACTCTCCCAGGAAATCAATTGATACATGTGACCACGGGCGATCACCATTCGGAACAGCCTGCAGAAGCCCCACTGGCAAGTGCCTCGGAGACTTGGAACGGACACACACAGTGCAGGCCGCAATGAAGTCAGCACAGTCCGTTCGCAAAACATGTGGGACAGGAACCAAACCAATTGATTTCTTCCCACATGACCCGCAGCCCTTGAAGTATGGTGTGTTTCCAGTAATCTGATTTGGAATGGTTCAGCCACAAAACATTTTTCCATCGGTTTCTCTGGAGGCGCCTCAGCCTGAGTTGCCAGGATCTCCTGGCCCAGTGGAGACGTAATGCTGGTACGTAATGTAGCAAGAATGCGATCATGGGGTATACTTGGTACTGGCTTCACCTCGGACTCCAGATCAGGCCCATGCTGCCTGGACAGTGTATCAACACGAACATTCTTGAATCCAGGAAGATAAGACACTAAGAAATTGAAGCGAGAAAGAAAAAGTGCCCATCTCGTCTGTCTAGGCGACAATCTCTTAGCTTCAGAAAGGTACAGCAGATTTTTGTGATAGGTAAGAATTAGAATTGGTTATCACGGTTCCCGTGATCTGTCTGTCACTCTTTGTTGTGGTGTGCTCGCATTGGCTGAGCTTTGTTTGGCCCGCCCAGTATGGCCTTCATATACTGGGCCTCTGGCACCTGTCAGGTGCCCTTTCGTCGTGTTCCTGTAGCAGTGTTACTGTGTTGCTGTGTTCCTGCATTCCTGTGTACTGACTTGGCCCATCTGTCTACTCTCATTGGTTCCTGCTCCGTGATTCAACCCGGCCTGGCTGACATTCCTGCTCCGTGATCTGACCCGGCTTGTCTGACGTTCCTGCTCCGTGATTTGACCAGGCCTGGCTGACGTTCCTGCTCCGTGACCTGACCCGGCTATCCTGACAACCCTGCTTGTGTTCCAGCTGTTATCCTGATCCTGTGTCGCTTGGGCGACATTCTGACTTCCGCTGTGCTGATACAGAACGGACCGAGGTGTTGCCTCCGATTCACTGGGCCTTCCCATTAACTCTTGCAGAGCACTGTTGACTTCGTTACACTGAGCCTCCGTTAACACTTGCAGAGCACTGTTGTCTCAGCTACATTGAGCCTATCGTTAGCACTTGCAGAGCACTGTTGCCTCTGTTCACTGAGCCTCCATTAACACACGCAGAGCACTGTTTCCTCAGTTACATTGAGCCTTCCGTTAACACTTGCAGAGCACTGTTGCCTCCGTTAACCCTGAGCCTTCCGCTTACACTTGCAGAGCATTGTAGCCTCCGTTACAGAGAGCCTTCCATTAACACTTGCAGAGCATTGTGGCCTCCGTTAACACTGAGCTTCCGTTAACCCTTGCTGTTCGTTACCACATCGGTTGGGTGCTATTGGCTATAAACACCTCAGCTCTTGCAGTGTACTTGGTCTCCGTTACCGCACCGGTTGGGTGCTATTTGGCAGCACAGTGGCTCAGTGGTTAGCACTGTTGCCTTGCAGCGCTGGGGTCCTGGGTTCAAATCCCACCAAGGACAACATCTGCAATGAGTTTGTATGTTCTCACTGTGTTTGCGTGGATTTCCTCCGGGTACTCTGGTTTCCTCCAACACTCCAAAAAACATACTGATAGGTGAATTTAGATTGTGAGCCCCAATGGGGACAGGAACCAATATGAGTGTAAAGCGCTGCGGAATCTGTGTGCGCTATATAAATAAAGGATTATTATTATTATTATTATTTGCTCTAAACACCTCAACTCTTGCAGTGTACTTGGTCTCCGTTACCGCACCGGTTGGGTGCTATTGGCTCTAAACACCTCAGCTCTTGCAGTGTACATAGTCTTCACTTACCGCACCGGACGGGTGCTCTCGGCTCTACGTGTGCTAGCTCTTGCAGAGTATTGTGGCCTCAGTTCCCTGCTCAGCACAAGTAGTAGTCTCAGTTCTGCCTTATTGACTGGTACTCATACATCTTGCACCACAGTCTCGCTCCTTTACCATCTTATGGGCGTTGTCAAACACACCACAACAGAGACTGATTGCTTTCCATGAACTTTAACCCATGTTATACCTGTATGCTTGCTTATGCCTGTCCTGTGACAGTATATGTTAATTTCCCTGTATACTGGGCCTGAGAGGGCATCTGTACATTATTGTCAATTTCCAGTCATACTATATTGCCTGTAGGAGACAGTCTTTCGTGTTTTTTAATAAAACTGTGTTTTATTCTAACCTACTGGTCTGAGTGTCTTACAAAACCGTTACAGTACGAAAGGGCCATGACCTCAGACAGCAAAGGTGAAAGTAATACACAGAACATCCATTGGAGGATGGATGTGCATGAGCAGCGCCTGGACCAGTTGGCACTGGCTTTGCAGACATTACTTGAGCGTACGGTACACCTTGACAAACCTAATCAGAATCTGGTGGTCCCCCCAGTCTCGACACCGGACAATCATTCTGTGACTCCTACTGCACCAACCAGAGGCCTAATGGCGGCAGCGCCGTTTCCATTGAGATATAATGGTGAACCTACCCTATGCAGGGGGTTTATTAATCAATTAGAGATATTCTTGGAACTGATGCCTCATGCTTTTCCTAACGACCGGAGCAAGGTCGGGTTCATGATATCCTTGTTAATGGGCAAAGCTCTGGCATGGGCTAATCCTCTGTGGGAAAATGCCAAACCCTGCACTCAGTGAGTTCATAAGAAAGTTCCGCAGAGTGTTTGAGGTTCCTGGTAGAGCCGCCGCTGCTGCCAAAAGATTGATGGAAATACAACAGGGTGATCGTACCGTGGGAGATTATGCCATAGAATTTCGGACATTGGCAGCAGTGGTGGGATGGAATAATGAGGCATTAGTGGCAGCTTTTGCTCAAGGGTTGACTGACTCCATCAAAGATTAAATAGCTGCCAGAGATGTACCCAGTGACTTGGATGAATACATTGATTATGTCATGCTTATTGACTCCCGTATTCGTGAAAGACGCCTGGCTAAAAGGGCGAGATCCAGAAGCTATGTGCATGGCAGTCTTTTAAACCCACCCTCGCCTCCCATTCCTCCTGACCATTCACCCGAACCTAGTGAACCAATGCAGCTTGGGTTCACCAAACTCACGAAGGAGGAATGGGCGCACCGTAAAAGGCAGGGTTTATGCTTATATTGTGGCAAAGCAGGGCACTTATTACGCACTTGTCCGGTACGGCCGGGAAACGGACGCACCTAGGGTACCTTGGGGGACAGGTCCTAGGTGGAGTACAGCAGTCCCTAGACTCAAGTACACAGAAACCCACCATCCAGGTGGTATTTTCCTGTGCTGATCAGCCTGTGGAGGTGCTGGCCCTGGTAGATTCTGGTGTAGCCAGTTATTTCATGGATTGTTCTTTTGCTGATTTGCACAAAATTCCTTTGGTCAAAAGGGTCACCCCCTTAGCCATTGAGGCTATTGACGGTAGACCTTTGGAACCTGGATTATCACTATGGAAACGATTCCTATTACTATGTCTATTGGGGCTCTCCACAAGGAGGAATTACGTTTTCAAATAATTCGTTCCCCTCATCATGCGGTCATTCTGGGGTTCCCATGGCTGCTATTGCATAATCCCCAGTTTGTTTGGCAGAGATGTGAGGTCAGATCATGGTCCGAATACTGTACTAAACACTGTTTGTCGCACCCTGTCAAGATTTTATGTACCTCTCCCTCCGTGCCAGCTGAATACCGTGAATTCAGTGACGTATTCAGTAAGGGAGAGGCTAGAGCATTTCCTCAGCACAGACCGTATGATTGCGCTATTGATTTGCCTCCGGGCGTGGTGCCTCCCATGGGTCGCACGTACCAATTGTCCTGCGATGAGAACAAGGCTATGGAGGACTACATTGAAGACGCCCTCAAAAGAGGAATCATTCGCAATCTACTTTTTTTGTGAAAAAGAAAAGTGGCGAACTAAGACCGTGTATTGATTACCGTGGACTGAATAAGCTCATGTCTAAGAATGCCTACCCCATACCACTTATTACTGAGTTATTTGACAGGTTGAAGGGCTCTTCTATCTTTACAAAACTTGATCTGCGGGCCACTTACAACCTGATCAGAATTAAGGCTGGAGATGAGTGGAAAACGGCATTTAATACTAGGTTGGGGCATTATAAATACCTAGTGATGCCATTTGGTCTATGTAATGCACCTGCGGTATCTCAAGAGTTTATCAACGACATCCTCAGTGATATGCTTCAGTCTTGTGTGGTCGTATACCTCGATGATATATTGATACACTCTGCTAACCTAACCCAGCACATCAAGGATGTGTCTGAAGTTTTGCTTCACTTACTCAAAAATAAACTGTTCTGTAAATTAGAAAAATGCGAGTTTCACAGGTCCAGAGTGCCCTTCCTGGGGTTCGTGATCTCTAATGATGGCATTGCCATGGACCAGGAGAAACTGGCAGCAGTCCTACAATGGCCACGTCCCAAAGGATTAAAAGCTATCAAACGCTTTTTGGGCTTTGCCAATTATTATAGGAAATTTATCCAGAACTTTTCTACTATAGTTAAACCTCTGTCTGACCTCACGCATAAGGGCGCTAATCCCTCTCAATGGTCCGAGGCAGCTGAAAACGCTTTTGAGACATTAAAGTCTGCTTTTGCATCTGCTCCTATACTGTCCCACCCCAATCCTGCCCTGCCATTTACCTTGGAAGTCGATTCCTCTGAAATCGGGGTAGGGGCAGTACTTTCCCAGCGCCCTGTTGGGGGTGGCACCCTGAGACCTTGTGGGTTATTTTCTAAAAAACTCTCTAGTGCCCAAAGCCATTATGAAATTGGTGACAGAGAACTTCTGGCTATTATTCTCGCATTAAAAGAATGGCGTCACCTACTGGAGGGCACCAGAACCCCGATGTTAATCCTAACTGACGATAAAAATTTGACCTATCTCTCTGAAGCGAAAAGGCTGTCCTCCCGCCAGGCTAGGTGGGCACTGTTTCTTTCCCGATTCATTTTGTAGTATCCTATCTACCAGGCTCAAAGAACTTTAGGGCAGATGCCCTGTCCAGACAATTCGGGCCAGAAATTGAGAGGGATGAGGAACCCGTACCTATTATTCAGCCAGATCGTATCCTGGCTACTGTGCGTACTAGTATCACTTTGCCACTGGGGGAAGAGATTTTGACATCTCAGGTGAGGGCTTCCCCAGAAACCCCAGTTGGCAAGTGTTTTGTGGATGAGCCATTCCGTACCCGTCTACTTGAGACATACCACTCATCTAAGGCTGCTGGGCACATCGGGAGGGATCAATTAATATGGTCTCTCTCACAAATATTTTGGTAGCCCTCCCTTAGAGCCGATTGCTCCGCTTTCACTGCAGCCTGTGCCACCTGTGCTCGTGCCAAGACCCCCAGACACCTCCCAGTGGGCTTACTCCAACCTGTGCCTAATGGCGAACGCCCATGGTCTCACATATCTATTGATTTCCTGGAAGAATTGCCAGTGTCTAGGGGGTACACTTTTATCCTAATGGTGGTCGACAGGTTCTCCAAGATGGCTCATTTCGTGCCCCTCTCTGGCTTTCCTTCGGCCCAGGAATTGGCAGTGGTTTTTGCCAGAGAAGTGTTCTGTTTGCATGGGGTTCCCAGAGTGGTGGTGTCTGACCGAGGGAGCCAGTTTGTGTCCAGATTCTGGAGGGCATTCTGTAGCCAGATGAGCATTCAATTGTCCTTTTCCTCTGCCTACCATCCCCAGACCAATGGAGCCGCTGAGCGTGCCAATCAGGGACTGGAGCAGTTCCTGCACTGCTTTATGACTGATCATCATGACAATTGGGCTGACCTGTTGCCGTGGGCAGAGTTCGCCAGGAATTGTGCAGTTAATTCATCGTCCGGGAGCTCCCCGTTTCTCATCAATTACGGGTTTCAGCCATGCCTGCTCCCGGACTCATTTCAGTCGCAGCAGATTCCAGCTCTGGACGAGCATATTGAGCAGCTTCACTCCACTTGGGCACAGGTTCAGAGGACCCTCAGTCAGTCATTCCAACGACATCAGCGGCATGCCAATCATAGACGGCGGCCAGCGGTCTCCTTCCAGGTTGGGGACAGGGTATGGCTTTCCTCCAGAAATCGTAATCTGCAAGTACCATCCAATAAGTTGGCTCTCCTCGCAGGAGAGAGGGTACATTCTGCCTCTCGGGGGCACAGAACCAGGCGCAATATCAATAGCACAATCGTATGGTCAGTGCGGTGGCAATGTGCTAGCCTCTCCTGTACTAAACACATCGCTGAAAGACTGGTATTCATGCTGTAGGGAGGGAGAGGTACATAGGATTCTAGTAGGCTGCCGTAAACAATGAATCATACAGTAATCTGACCAAGCCAATATTTCACAGTATCTCCAATCAAATGGGGGATTGTGTGTCCACAACCAAGGAAACCCCAATACGACCGCATAATGTGGGGATTGAATAATCTGGAAGGAAATAGTTTCAACATGTAGCGCACCAATCTGCACGGATAGTGGACAAGTCTCCTGAGTAACTTGAGGAGGCACCAAAGATCATCCATCAATAACTTCAATGGCCATAGGGTTCACAAGTTCGACCAATGGAATGCTGTGAATGGCGGCAAACTCCTTGTCCATGAAGTACCCTGCTGCGCCCTAATCTATCAGTGCAGATGTAGTAAAAGAGGAACAAGACCAGGAGACCAACACCTCTAATACTGGTTTTGACTGCACAACCACTGGGGACTGATGAACACCACCTAGGACCTGTCCCCTGTGGGTAACTAGGTTCGTGCATTTTCCAGACGCACAGGACAATTGCGTAACCGGTGACCTTCCTTACCACAATAGAGAGACAAGCTGTTCTTGCGGCGGAAGAACTGTTCCTCCTTTATCAGCCTAGAGAATCCCACGTGCATAGGTTCCACTAAGTCTGTGTGACCAGGCGGCAAGGGAGGAGAGGGATGCAAGGGTGGGACTTCACTCTTGTGCCATTTCCCAGTGGAGGGCCTCGTTTTATGGTCTTTGAGCTGCGTTCTTTCTCTGATACGCGTATCCATTAAATTAACAAACTCAATGAATTTATCCAGAGCTTCAGGCAACTTGCGGGCAGCAATCTCGTCTCCATTGTATCGAAGAGGCCTGAGCTGGTTTGTCAAGATGCTCAGTTCTTTTTAATATGGTTTGTACGGCCCCTGACAGCTGATCGAGGCGTTGTTCGTACATATCCATCCTCCAGTGGATATTCAGGGAGCTACCTTCACCCGAATTGTCTGAGGTCATTGGCCCTTTCGTACTGTCACGGTTTTTGATGAACACTCAGACAAGACTTGCAAGGTTAAATGATCTTTATTAAAAATAAAGAACAAACAGTAAACGTAATACCCCACACAGGGCTCAGAATAAGTTAGTACAGCAGCCATTGGTAGGATGGTGCCTGATGATTAGTGAGAATAACGGATGGCAGGTTCCCTAGCGAGCTAGGGTGATTGAAGGCAACAACCTGCTGAGGAGGCACAGAACCTAGGGTCCCCAGTACGCACTAGGGATGAAGGTAGGCCCGAGACCAACGGATACTGGCAACAGAACCCCTAGGACGCTAGGGTAACCATAAGGCAAACACCACGGACACTGGCAGGAGGACCCCTAGAAGGCTAGGAACCTCCAGGCTCTCAACCGGCAACACGGACCCTAGAACGCTAGGAGTCCCAAGCTCTCGACTGGCAACTAGGACCCTAGAACGCTAGGGTAAATTGGAGGCACAACAGCGGACGCTGGTGGTGAGGACCCCAGTACAGAAGAGCACAGGGAGGCCCAAGGCACAGCTACTAGTAGCAGAGACCCTAGAGTGCTAGGGGTGAATACGGAGGCAAGGCAACCAACACGGAAGGCCCTACAGCTGGCTCTTGAGCTAAACGGCAGCAGTGATGGTGAAGGCTGGAGCGAAGTGAACCAGACCAAGGGAGACCTAGGACTGCAAGGTTCACGGATGGTAAGTGCCCAGTGACAGCCTGTAAGTCCCCACAGGGAGTGAGCCCAGCTAAGGAGTGATATATGGACATGTAAGATAAGTGAGTAATATGGCCGAACTAATAATAGCCCGAGATCTGGTACTCCGTGTGTGCACACCGCCAGAGGCGGTAGTTACTAGAATGAATGGCTGAAGCAGCGAGTGCTCAGCCCAAAAGTCGGCAATGAAATGGGAAGCATAGCACAGCCAGAGCAGATAGCAGCAGAGTGGATACAGCCAGGTCAGGCAGCAGTGGAACAGGTCTCAGCCAGGATCAGTCGACAACGTAGCGGGTACTCAGCCAGTATCAGTCAGCAACAGAGCGGGTTCTCAGCCAGGATCAGTCAGCAACGTAGCGGGTTCTCAGCCAGGATCAGTCAGCAATGTAGCGGGTTCTCAGCCAGGATCAGTCAGCAACATAGCGCATAGTCAGCCAGTCCAGTCGGTAACGGAATCAAGCGAATCAGGAACACAGGAACGTGGTCAGGCAGGCCAGGTCATACACGAACAAGCAGCATCAGGAACTAGCGCAATAACAGGTACACCACCTAGTCCACAGACATTACATGATATATAAAGGGTTGGCCCTGGGTGAAGTTAATTACACTGGCCAATAAGAAGTGCGACATTCAAACAAGGAAGTAATAATGTTGCAGCTCGTAACCAGGATCGCGGGGCACCGTGATACTTGCTCAGTCGACACACGGTAGACTAGGGCGAGTGGGAGCTTCATCCAGAAGTGTTTGATCTCCTGGTAGAGATGGGTCTTCCCATAATAGACCTGGATGGCTACCAGGGACAACCAGAAGGTTCAGATGTTTTGCTCTCACTGTAGGGATCCCCTAGTGTTTGCAGTGGATGCTCTGTCAGTTCCATGGGGATTTCATCTGGTATACATCTTCTCTCCTCTTCCTCTCCTACACAGGGTGCTGTGGAAGATTCATATGGATGGGACTCCCACCACCCTGATTGCTCCATATTGTAACAGACAGCCTTGGTATCAAAGTTCCCGTGATTCCTTGTCACTCTCTGTTGTGGCGCTCTTCCATTGGCGGAGCTTGATTGGCCCGCCCAGGGTGTCCCTTTATATATTGGGCCTATGGCACCTGCCGGTGATTGACCCGGCTCTGGCTGACGTTCCTGCTCCGTGATTGCTTCCAGTGTTCCTGCGAGATTTTGATCTCTTGCCTGGCGACATTCTGAACTGTGTTTGTAGTGTTGCACTGACTGATCATTCTTCCTCTGCTGAGCTGTGGCCTCCATTATTGAGCCTGTCTGTACACTTGCAGAACTTGTTGCCTCCGTTACCGAGCCTGTCAGAGAATACTTGCTGTGCTGTTGCCTCCATTACCGAGCCTGTCAGAGAACACTTGCTGTGCTTGTTTCCTCCATTACTGAGCCTGTCTGTGTACACTTGCCAAGCTTGCTGCCTTCGATTCTGAGCCTTTTAACACTTGATGAGCTTGTTGCCTCCATCACCGAGCCTATCCGTTTACACTAGCAGAGCAGTACCTCTACTACGGTGCTCGTTTCCTTGCAGTTGTTGCACCGCATGGTGCTATTGGGTATACCGTTAGCTCTTGCAGTGTGTTGCTCCGTTTCGGCACCGGAAGGGTGTCTTGGCTCTGGTCTCCTATTGCTCACAGTGTTGTACCATCCTACCGCACCAGGAAGTGCGTTTGGCTCACGTTATATTTGCTTGTGCAGTGTCTCCTCCATTACTGCACCTAAGGGGTGCTTTTGGCTCTGGTCCCATTTGCATATGCAGTGTCTCCTCCGTTACCGCACCTAAGGGGTGCTCCTGGCTCTGGTTCCTTTGGCTCTTGCAGTGTCTCCCCTCCGTTATCACACCCAAGTGGTGGTATTGGCTCTAGATCCAGTCAGTCCTTGCTATACTATTGGGCATATTACGATACAGCTATCTGGTAGTGATCCAGTTCAGTCGCACTGCTAGCACCTATTGCACTACTACTGGGACTGTTTATATTCACCGGGCGTTGGCTAATCTCCACAACAGAGACTGATTATTTATATTAGGCATTAACCCTTTTACCTTCATTGATTCTGATTGAGTCCGATTTGCTCCTACTATATTGGGCCTGTACTACATCCATTACTTATCTATACATGTGATTACCTGTTCTGGCCCCCAGGGGCACTGTTCCTTATTTTTACCTCAATAAAACTGTGTTTTATTTTTAACCTTGGTCTGAGTGTCATAAAAACCGTAACACTTGGTTTCCAGAACTACTGGCTCTATCTGTTCAGGCACCGTTTCCACTGCCACGCAGACCGGATCTTCTTCGCCAGGGGTACCCGTGGAAGGAGGATGTGGATCATCTAGCTTTGACGGCATGGCTGTTGAGGCCTCCACCTTAACAAAGAAAGGCTATTCTTCAGAGGTAGTTTCAACTATGATTAAGGCTAGGAAGCCATTTTCTTCTAAAGCCTATCATTGGGTTTGGTCTGTCTTCCATGCTTGGTGTGTGAACAGGGATCTGTCCTCAAAGGAACCTGATCTTTCAGCTATCCTGTTTTTTTTTGTTTTTTTTGCAGGATGGTGTAAAGAAGGGTCATAGCCTTAGTTCCTTGAAGGTTCAGGCCTTGGCTTTCTCTGTCTTCTTTCAAAGATGTATTGCCACCTTGCTGGACATCAAGGTCTTCCTTCAGGGTGTCGCTCATGCTTTCCCTGCTTATAAGGCTCCTACTCCGCAGTGGGACCTTAACCTTGTTTTTGGGAGTTATGCAGTGGCCTCCTTTTGAGTCATTTTCGCTTGGCTGTGGTCTCTGTCCGCAGAGTGGCTGAGCTGCCGACTTTGTCCTGCAAGCCGCTTTTCCTGGTGATTCACAAGGATAAGGCTGTTCTTCATACCTCCCAGGAATTTCTTCCTTAGGTGGTCTCTGAGTTCCACATCAATCAGGAGATTGTTGTGCCTTCCTTTTGTCCTGACCCTAAATCTGACAAGGAGAGGGATCTCAACTTGTTGGATGTGGTGCGTACATGTGCACCGCACTCAGTCTGTCCATCAGACTGATGCACTTTGTCATCCCTGAGGGTCCCAGGGTTGGTAAGGCTGCATCCATGGTGACTATTGTGTCTTGGATCAAGTCTACCATTTGCAGGGCTTATGAACTCAGGAAGAAACCTGTTCCCTTTCACATCACAGCACATTCCACTAGGTTCATTGCAGCCTCCTGGGCCTACAAGAATCAGGCCTCTGCTGATCAGCTGTACAGGGCGGCCACTTTGTCTTTTGTGCACACTTTTTCCAAAAACTATTATGTTGATGTCCTGGCTTTGGCTGAAGCCAGTTGTGGCAGGGGGCAGTATTGCCTGTATAGGATTTTACTTTTGTGTGTTCTTTATCCTTTAGAGCCCTGTTGTCTCTTGTTCTCTGTCTTTTGTTACGGTTATTCAGTGTCCGTTGACTTTGTGTTTGTTTCGGGCTGTTCCATGCCTCGATAGTCCGTGGGAGCTCTGGTATCATGGGGACCAGCGCTTGATCCTTTCCTTCATTTTTCCCACCCTGGAACTCAGTATTGGTACATCCTCATGGTACTTGTAAGCTACATTGGACGACAGAGGAAAGAAGATTTTAGTCTTACCTGCTAAATCCTTTTCTCTTAGTCCATATAGCTTACAGGTCTCCCACCCACTGAAAGGGACCATGCTTGGTCTCCTGTGGCTGAATGTGGGAGTCCTGTTGGGTCCATGCTCACAGGAGTTTTCCTCTTCTTGTCGCTACCTAGCTCAGTAGGATTTTATGTCACAAATCTACCTGGGGAGGGGAGTGCTAACTAGACTGCTAGGAGGAGAGGGAGGCTTCATTCCTGCAATTTCATTGAAGAATTGTTCCAACCTACTAGGAGCAGCTGGCGCCTCCCCATGGCACCTGTAAGCTATATTGTCTAAGGGAAAAGGATTTAACTGGTAAGACTAAAATCCTCTTTTCTCTGTCGTCTAGTACAGGTTACTGGTAACTCTGGGGTAGGCGATCCGCCCCTTTAAGTAGGCAGGAACAATTCTAGAAATGCATTCAGGGGGTGGAGCCTACCTTCCCTCCTTGGCTGCAGCTAGCCAACCAGTTCCAGTATGATTTGTTCCTTGGATGAAGATACAGGCAAGAGAACAGTTCTGCTATAGTTTTAGCTTATTTTTTATTTTTCTGTTAGAAATGGAATACCACCATTAGGCAGATTACCATAACTGACAATGCCCTTAGAGGTGGCTAGCTCAGTAGCCAGGTGTTTTTTGTGGACCATAAGCCCTGGGGGAATAATCTTGGCTTCAAGTTCTTTCCCCAGGGGTTGCCCACTGAGGCTTCGTCTTAATACATAGTAATCTGAAAACCGAAGATCTGCAGGAAAGGTGAGCAACCCTTTAGTGCTGCAGGTCCACGTGTCCCACAGTGCCCCTCCGCACAGGGGTTTTTCCTATGGAGTTCCTATTGCACACTTCATTAGGTTTATCTGTATGTCTGTTGGGTGTTTTGGAGCAAGTTTCTGTGGTAACTTAAAGGGATAGTAATACTTAAAATGTAAAAAAAAATATGTTGTAGGGTTTATCCCCCTGAGTAAAACAAGAGTACTCCCACTGCTGAAAGGTGTTTCATTCAAAAGTTATTAATTTTCAAAGTTGAATTTTTTAGGTGCAATATCACAGTGGCCTGAAATTGTACAGTGGCGCTGTTGCTACACCATCCTATGGAGATTTATGGTCCCGGGACCAGAGCTGTCCATAGGATCGTGTAGCAACAGCGCCACTGTACAATTTCAGGCCACTGTGATATTGCACCTAAAAAATTCAGCTTTGAAAATTAATAACTTTTGAATGAAACACCTTTTAGCAGTGGGAGTACCCTTATTTTACTCAGGGGATAAACCCTACAACATATTTTTTTTTACATTTTAAGCATTACTATCCCTTTAACTCTTTAGCTGCTGGTTTTGCATCTTTTTGGGGGGTTGTTGGCACTTTCCCTACTGGGTTCAGTGTTTATTGGGTGTAGTGACATGTTTTAGTAATGTTTGGTGCACATTTACTTCTCAGTTTTAATTTTTAAAAATTTGTATGCTTTTACCGGATAGACGCCATTGCTCCATTCACTTCTGTGGGACTGTACAGTTTGGGGCATATCTCTGCAACCGCTCATCGTAGCGTCTTCAGAGATGGTTAATTTTGTTCGTCTGCCCTTGCACTGTCATCTGGTTAACGTTTTATGTGTGTTGGGGGGCTCAGGGGGCTTTGGGCACTATTGGGGTACTTTTGTCTGAGAAAAGTACATTTCCCATGAGCGTTTGCTTTGCGCACTCGTTTCCAATTGGTTCCCGTCGTGGCAGCCATTTTGTGCCTTTTTCCTGATGAGTATCCTATGCAGGGCTTGGACTCTCCTTCTCTCCTCTGCAGATTAACCCTTCGCCTGCCAGATTAGTGCATTTTAGCGATTTCTGGAGTGAATCTTCACTCGTACACACTGTATTTGGGTGATTCCTTATACTTTAAATGTTTTGACACTGTGAGATTGTCTAATCCGTTAGACCTTGGGGCCAGACCTAAGACTAAGGATGCTGGGGTCTCTGTGTCCCCTATTGCGCATTGCTCCTCATGTCATTCAGGGTTACCTAGAGAATTCTCAGGTCATTTATTCCCAGCATGTTCTGCTGTCCCTGAGTGTCACGGTTTATTATGACTCTCAGACACAAGTTTTAGGTAAAAATCAATTTTATTGAAATAATAAATTGATAACGTAGGATGGCAACCACATACATACAGATATATTCAGAATATAACAAGACAGAAGGCAGACTCTACCGGTCCTGTCAATATACCGGACAGGACAGTCTGAAGTAATAGAATGTTAGGCTCTACCGGCCTTGCCAATACCGGGTAAGGCAACCTGCAGATGGAATCGCATAACGGTTCTACCGGCCTTACCAAATTACCGGGCAAGGCAGCCTCAAAAGATTCATAATGTAGGCTCTACCGGCCCTGCCAATACCGGGTAAGGCAACCTCAGATGGAATGTGGCAAAAGGTTCTACCGGCCTTACCAATACCGGGCAGGGCAGCCCAGAGATAGTAGCAGCAGTCAGATGGTAATGGCAAATTGACAGGATCGTAAGCAACCCAGTGTACACACACTGAGACTAACAGGGGAATCGTAAAGTCGCAAGGCTTTGGAGCAAACCAGCGTCCGCACGCTGGGACCAACACTGAACTGTATAGCCGATAGGCTTAGGAGCAAACCAGTGACCGCACACTGGTGTAACAAGCGAGTTAGTATAGCCGTAAGGCTTAGGAGCAAACCAGCGTTCGCACGCTGGGACTAACACAGGATTGTATAGCCGATAGGCTTTGGAGCAAACCAGTGACCGCACACTGGTGTAACAAGCGAGTTTGTATAGCCGCAAGGCTTTGGAGCAAACCAGCGTCCGCACGCTGGGACCAACACAGAATTGTATAGCTGATAGGCTTTGGAGCAAACCAGTGACCGCACACTGGTGTAACAAGCGAGTTTGTCTAGCCGCAAGGCTTAGGAGCAAACCAGCGTCCGCACGCTGGGACCAACACAGAATTGTATAGCCGATAGGCTGTGGAGCAAACCAGTGACCGCACACTGGAGTAACAAGCAATGTCGCCGACGCGACCAGGCAGGAGGTCGCCAGGATACAGGAGACAGGCGATGCGATGACAGGAACCAGCAACGATCAGTCAGGTCAGGAAACCGCAGAGAAGAAGTTCAGCAGGAACTGCAACACCAGAGACTAGGCCGGAACCAGGACTGGAAGTACTTCAGCATGCAGGAAACACTGGAACAGTAGAGATCAGGAACTCAGGAACACATGAGATCAGGAACTCAGGAACACTGGAACAGAGGCCCAGCTATCACTGGCATAGTGATAGCAAGAAGGTCAGAAACAACACGAAAGGGCACTCAAAGGGTGCCCAATCCAGGTTTAAATAGGCAATAAGAGGCGGGCTATCTGCAGACAGCCAATAGAAGCCCCCTACTGGTGACAGACAAGGAACTGCAGCAATCACGGGCACCGTGATACTGAGTCTCCCCCAGGGACCTCCAGCCATGCATTAGAGCCAGTTTGGGTGCAAGAGTTCAAGGCTGCTACCAGAGACCTCAGTTCTACATTGCAACTCTTTCCATCCCTGTTACAGGGGGTCTTCCACTACTGGAAGACCCCTACTTCTGTGAGATCTTCCCTGCCGAAACCGCAGGGAGTACCTGACGTATCTGATTCTTCTGAGGAGGAACTGTTGGTGGACTTAGACATTGAGGAATGTTCTGCTATGGGTTCCTCTCAGTTTTTTTAGAGACCCCTTTGAGGCTGATCTTGATCCCTTGGCTGAGGGACTGATCAGAGCCGTCTTAACTACTGTAAACATTCCTTTATCTCAGGAGGTTTCTTCTGATCCCTCTGATGTATTTCAGGAACCTAAGAGGCCCCATACTTGTTTTCCACCTAACCCTACTCTTGACTGCCTTGTGTCTGATAAGTGGAAGTCTCCAGACAGGAAACCTGTTTCTAAGAAACTTGCCAAGCTTTACCCCCAATCTGAGGTGGCGCTTGCTCAGTGGGTTCATCCCCCCCAAAGTGGATGCTCCTGTCTCCAGTCCACTGACTTGCAAGTTGCTGATGCTTCTGCTCTGAAGGACTAGACTGACAAGAAACTTGAGGTCTCCCTCAAGTCCATTTTTGCCACTGTTGGTACTGCCATGTGTCCAGCGTTTGCTGCAGCATGGGTGAACTGGGCCATTGCGGTCTGGACTGAACAGCTCACCCTGGTTGTCCGTCATGGTGCTTCTACTTCGGATATGTTGCGGCTTCTTGCCACCATTTCTGAGGCTCAGCATTATATTTCTGCTGCCTTATTTGATGCCATCCGTTTGGTGGCTAGGGTTTCTACCATGTCTGTGGTTGCCAGACGAGCTCCTAGACTCAAGATCTGGTCTGCTGACACTGTTCTGCCTACCCTGACCTCTGTCTTGTTACTGGAATCTGCACCTGTTCTACCTGCCCTGACCACTGGCCTATTTTTGGACTCTGCATCTGTTCTACCTGCCCTGACCTCTGGTCTGTTTCTGGACTCTGCACCTGTTTTGTCTGTCCTGGCCTAGTGCTGGACTCTCTCTGGCCTTCAAGAATGCTTCCCTATTACTCTGCATTGTGGGGTTCCTACCTGTTATTATAGACTAAACAGTTTTCTGCTAACCTATGGGCAGCTACATCCACTCAGAATTAAGTTCCAGCAGGCTAACAATCATAACAATGTGTCTTTCATCTGCCGCACTAAGTTTCCTTGGCCATCCACTGCGTCTGCAGCCCTCAAGGTTGCCTGTTTCTTTGTTATTCCTCAAAAGAGCTTGGACAGCACATCTGCAAACCCCTGTCTGACTTGAAATTTCTGCCTGAGAGAGACCTTGCTGATGCAGTACAGCTACCTTGTGTCTTGTTGCTGTGCTCCGTCTTGCCATGGTGTATGACTTTTGACATTAAACTGTCTTCAGCAACCTCATCTTGTTATCTGAGTTTGGTTGTTCCTTATACAGTTTTATCCCTCCTACACAGCTGCTTCTGTTTCAGTTATTGATTGTGCTTCAACTCACATATTAAATTGATGATCAATTCATTAGCACCTGTTTGGGATAATTGTTTAATCATACACCTGGCTATATGCCTGCAAAATCCCTGACTTTCTGTAAGTGTACTTAGAATTGATGCTGCTTTGATGTCAAAGAGTGGTCACACCAAATATTGATTTAATTTAGGTTTTTCTTCTGTTCACTCACTATGCATTTTGTTCATTGATAAAAATAAACTATTAACATGTCTATTTTTGAAAGCATTCTTGATTTACAGCATTTTTTCACACCTGCCTTAGACTTTTGCACAGTACTGTACACAATATAAAATAGCCCTTAATGACCCTCATGTTGTGTATAATGCTTCAGTGACATCCAATGCTCTTCTGGGTTCTCTAGGATCCAACTTTCAAAAACACCTATGGGTCCCAGAAAACCCAATTCCCAGTGGTTTATATTTGTGAGTCTATATATTAAATCTATTTTCTCTTACGTTAAATATGGAATACTGGTACCTTGAGGATGAGTCCCTCCTTCTAGAGGGCAGAAACCTCTCAAAAGACAGAGTCTTGTAGGTGGAGATTTACTTCTCCAGCTCACCCTCTGCCCATCTACTATCCAGTTTGAATGTGTCCTCTGTGGTGAATGGGGGAGCATAGACACTTACTTTATAGCTTTATATTGTATTCTGATAGATATGGGGCTGTCAAAATTCCCCAGTAGGCTGGTTACTATTACTGGGCTTTCCCTGGAGTGGATTGACAGTGTATAGGCGCTGTGCAGACCCTTGTAGCCCTGTGGAGGGAATCTTGCTGCCAAGATTTCCCTCCCAGCATCTCTCGGGTGTCTGTTTTTTTCTCTTACAATGGTGAGTACCACTTGTCTCAGTATTATGCCTTTCCATACAGATGTGGTTTATGAATCCTTGGGTCTCCTGCACTCATGATTAGTGTTGAGCGAGCATGCTCGGCCGATGCTCGGATCGGCTCGAGCATCGCTCTGCTCGGCACATGGCGGTACTCGTACGAGTACCGCATGTGCTCGCCCGCCATGTTCGGGTCTCCTCCCCGCACGTTTTGCGGCTGCTGTGCAGCCAATAAACGTGCAGGGAGGCTCTGACATTGGTGTAATGCCAGCAGCCATGTTGGCTGCTGGCATTACACTGATTGGCTGGCCAGAACCCGTGGTCGGGTGCTGTATAGCACCTGACCATCGAGTTCGGCTCAGTCTGAGCCAGGGAGAGCTGAGGATAGGAAGGGAAAGGCAGTGTAGGGAGGAAAAAAAAAAATTGTGACAAAAAAGAACCAAAAGTCCTTTTTAGGACTACTGTGTGTGGGGGCAGCAGGTTATTTTGTGTGGGGGGAAAAAAACAAAAAAAAAAAAAATATTCTGTTTAGTGTGAAAAGTTGCAGATTAGAGCACATTCTGTTTAGTGTGCACAGTTGCAGATTAGAGCACATTCTGTTTAGTGTGCAAAGTTGCAGATTAGAGCACATTCTGTTTAGTGTGCAAAGTTGCAGATTAGAGCACATTCTGTTTAGTGTGCAAAGTTGCAGATTAGAGCACATTCTGTTAAGTCTTCAAACTAAAATATCAAAGTCACGTATTCCATTCAGTGTGCGTCGCCGCAGTTTAGCAGCACATTCTGAGTACTGTGCAGAGTTGCAGAATAGGAAGAAATACTGTTAAGTCTTCAAACTAAAATATCAAAGTCACATATTCCATTCAGTGTGCTTCGCCGCAGTTTAGCAGCACATTCTGTGTACTGTGCAGAGTTGCAGAATAGGAAGAAATACTGTTAAGTCTTCAAACTAAAATATCAAAGTCACATATTCCATTCAGTGTGCTTCGCCGCAGTTTAGCAGCCTATTCTGTGTACTGTGCAGAGTTGCAGAATAGGAAGAAATACTGTTAAGTCTTCAAACTAAAATATCAAAGTCACATATTCCATTCAGTGTGTTTCACCGCCGTTTAGCAGCCTATTCTGTGTACTGTGCAGAGTTGCAGAATAATAAGAAATACTGTTAAGTTTTCAAACTCAAATATTAAAGTCACATATTCCATTCAGTGTGTTTCACCACAGTTTAGCAGCCTATTCTGTGTACTCTGTACAGTTGCAGAATAATAAGAAATACTGTTAAGTTTTCAAACTCAAATATTAAAGTCACATATTCCATTCAGTGTGTTTCACCGCCGTTTAGCAGCCTATTCTGTGTACTCTGCAGAGTTGCAGAATAATAAGAAATACTGTTCAGTTTTCAAACTCAAATATTAAAGTCACATATTCCATTCAGTGTGTTTCACCGCCGTTTAGCAGCCTATTCTGTGTACTCTGCAGAGTTGCAGAATAATAAGAAATACTGTTAAGTTTTCAAACTCAAATATTAAAGTCACATATTCCATTCAGTGTGTTTCACCGCAGTTTAGCAGCCTATTCTGTGTACTCTGTACAGTTGCAGAATAATAAGAAATACTGTTAAGTTTTCAAACTCAAATATTAAAGTCACATATTCCATTCAGTGTGTTTCACCGTCGTTTAGCAGCCTATTCTGTGTACTCTGCAGAGTTGCAGAATAATAAGAAATACTGTTAAGTTTTCAAACTCAAATATTAAAGTCACATATTCCATTCAGTGTGTTTCACCGCAGTTTAGCAGCCTATTCTGTGTACTCTGTACAGTTGCAGAATAATAAGAAATACTGTTAAGTTTTCAAACTCAAATATTAAAGTCACATATTCCATTCAGTGTGTTTCACCGCCGTTTAGCAGCCTATTCTGTGTACTCTGCAGAGTTGCAGAATAATAAGAAATACTGTTAAGTTTTCAAACTCAAATATTAAAGTCACATATTCCATTCAGTGTGTTTCACCGCAGTTTAGCAGCCTATTCTGTGTACTCTGTACAGTTGCAGAATAATAAGAAATACTGTTAAGTTTTCAAACTCAAATATTAAAGTCACATATTCCATTCAGTGTGTTTCACCGCAGTTTAGCAGCCTATTCTGTGTACTCTGTACAGTTGTAGAATAATAAGAAATACTGTTAAGTTTTCAAACTCAAATATTAAAGTCACATATTCCATTCAGTGTGTTTCACCGTCGTTTAGCAGCCTATTCTGTGTACTCTGCAGAGTTGCAGAATAATAAGAAATACTGTTAAGTTTTCAAACTCAAATATTAAAGTCACATATTCCATTCAGTGTGTTTCACCGCAGTTTAGCAGCCTATTCTGTGTACTCTGTACAGTTGCAGAATAATAAGAAATACTGTTAAGTTTTCAAACTCAAATATTAAAGTCACATATTCCATTCAGTGTGTTTCACCGCCGTTTAGCAGCCTATTCTGTGTACTGTGCAGAGTTGCAGAATAGGAAGAAATACTGTTAAGTCTTCAAACTAAAATATCAAAGTCACATATTCCATTCAGTGTGTTTCACCGCCGTTTAGCAGCCTATTCTGTGTACTGTGCAGAGTTGCAGAATAATAAGAAATACTGTTAAGTTTTCAAACTCAAATATTAAAGTCACATATTCTGTGTAAGATGAAGAAGGCGGGTAAAAAGGGACGGGGAAGTGGACGTGATCCTGAAAGTTCAGGGCGCGGGTCAGGACGCGGAGAAACTGTGCCTGGTGCCAGAGCACAAGAAAGAAAGACATCCACCATACCTAGCTTCATGTGTAATTTTACAGGGCGTCGCAGGACATCACTCTCGAGGTCCGACCACTGCGAACAGGTGGTCGGTTGGATGACAGCTGATACTGCTTCCAGTCGGTTAAGCACCACCCTGTCTTCCACCAAGTCCACTCTCAGTAGCCAAGAGTCTGGTCAACATAATCCTCACTCTGATCATCCTTCCTCCCACCATACACGGTCTGGTCAAAGAAGTGATCCCACACTGGGATATAGTGAGGAGCTCGTCTCATCACCAATCCTTCATTTGACCCTCTCTCCAAGCACGCTTGCAGAGGAACATGACATCTTGTGCCCTGATTCACAACCTCTAGAGGCTACCCAATCACAAGAAGATGACAGATGTGAACGGCATTTAAGGTCAAAGGAAGTAGTGGATGATGATGATGATGATGAGACACAGTTGCCATTAAATCAACCACTATTTCCGTCTCAAGACCTTGTTGAGGAGAATGTTATACAGTTGTCAATGACTGAGTATGTGGTGGGATCAAGACTTGAGGAGGATGATCAGAGTGAGGAAGTGGAGGAGGACTTGGTGGACGATGAGGTGACTGACCCCACCTGGGAAGGTGTAGAGCCGAGCGATGACAGCAGTCCTGAGGGTGAGCCATCTGCAGCACCGCAACAGGCTGGAAGAGGCAGTGGTGTGGCTACAGAAAGAAGGCGGACCGCACCAAACCGGCCCGCAAATGTTCCACGGAGCACCCCCTTGCGTAAATCTACCTTGCCAAGGGGTAGGTGTTCCGCGGTATGGCGTTTTTTTAAGGAAAGTGCGGACGACAAAAGAATTGTAGTTTGCAACCTGTGCCACACCAGAATGAGCCGAGGCATGAACACTAGAAACCTCACCACCACCAGCATGATCCGACACATGGCATCCAAGCACCGTAGTAAGTGGGAGGAACGCCTGGATCGCCCATCTGTGTCTGCAGGCCACACCACTGCCTCCTCTTCCCCTGTTTTCGGTGCCGGCCAATCGCCTGTCGAAGGCGCAGGCCCGCATACCTCCCGCCCTGCACCTGTACCATCTGAAGCACCATCAGCGACCACATCCACTTCCCTGTCCCAGCACAGCGTCCAAATGTCGTTACCCCAGGCATTTGAGCGCAAGAGAAAGTACCCAGCCACCCACCCACAGGCCATAGCACTAACCTCACACCTTTCAAAATTACTGGCCATCGAAATGCTGCCATTTAGGCTTGTGGACACTGAGTCTTTCCGCAGCCTGATGGCAGCAGCTGTCCCTCGGTACGCGGTCCCCAGCCGCCACTACTTTTCCCGGTGTGCCATCCCCGCATTACACCACCATGTGTCCCGTAACATCACCCGTGCCCTGACCAACGCAGTTACTGGGAAGGTCCACTTAACGACTGACACATGGACAAGTGCTTGTGGCCAGGGACGCTACATTTCCCTGACGGCACACTGGGTGAATGTCGTGGAGGCTGGAAGCGACTCGGACCCTGGGATGGCACGGGTGCTACCCACGCCGAGGATTGCGGGCCCTACCTCCATCAGGGTTTCCACCAGCACCTACGTTATTGGCTCCTCCTCCTCCGTTTCCACCTCCGAATTCTCTACACACACCACCACTCCCCCATCAGCCAGTAGCTGGAAGCAGTGTAGCACTGCAGTGGGGAAGCGTCAACAGGCCGTGCTGAAGCTGATCTGCCTTGGGGACAAACAGCACACGGCCTCAGAGCTGTTGCAGGGGATTAGTCACCAGACCGAGCAGTGGCTCTCGCCACTCAACCTGCAACCAGGCATGGTTGTGTGTGATAATGGGCGTAACTTGGTGGCGGCTTTGGAGCTCGGCAAGCTCACACACGTACCATGCCTAGCGCATGTATTTAATTTAGTGGTGCAGCGATTTCTAAAAACCTACCCCAATGTGCATGATCTCTTGACCAAGGTGCGCCGCGTGTGTGCACATTTCCGTAAGTCATCAACAGCTTCAGCCGGCCTGTTGAAGCTGCAGCAGCGCTTACAATTGCCAGCTCACCGGCTGCTGTGTGACGTGAGCACGCGCTGGAACTCCACCTTCCACATGTTGGCCCGGCTTTGTGAGCAGCAGAGGGCAGTAGTGGAGTACCAGCTGTTACACGGTCGTCGCCTCTCCGTTCAACTTCCTGTAATCAGAAGTGAGGAGTGGGAATGGATGTCAGACCTCTGCGAGGTTTTACGCAATTTTGAGGAATCGACACAGATGGTGAGCGGCGATAACGCTATTATCAGTGTAACCATCCCACTTCTGTGTCTACTGAAACGCTCGCTGCTCACAATTAAAACCGACGCTTTGCATGTGGAAGAGGTGGAAATGGGGGAGGAAGAGCTTACACAAGGTGATAGCCAGAGCACCCTCACTTCGTCTTCTCAGCGACAATTGGAGGAGGCGGAGGAGGAGGAGGAGGAGGAGGAGGAGGAAGACACGGTTGCCTCCGCTACAGAGGGTAGCCATGGAACTTTAGTTCCATCTCTTCAGCGTGGGTGGGCAGAAGAGGAGGAAGAGGATGAGGATATTGAGAGTCATCCTCCTGGTGAGGACAGCGAAATCTTGCCTGTTGGTACTCTGGCACACATGGCTGACTTTATGTTAGGCTGCCTTTCCCGTGACCCACGCGTTGTACGCATTTTAGACAACACGGATTACTGGGTGTTCACCCTTCTGGACCCCCGCTACAAAGAGAATTTCTCATCTCTCATTCCTCCGGTGGAGAGGACAAGCAAAATGTTGCAATACCAGAAGGTTCTTGTCGAAAAATTGCTCCAAAATTTTCCATCTGACAACGCTGGCGGCAGAGTACGTGCTACCTTGGCCAACCGAGAAGGGGAGAAAAGGGGAGCACACAGCAGTTCCGACAAAGGCAGGGCAACACTCTCCAAGGCGTGGGACACCTTCATGACACCCCGCCAGCACCCTCACCCTGATGCGCAGCCTAGTGTCACAAGGAGGGAAAAGTTTTGGAAGATGGTGAAGGAGTACGTAGCAGACCGTGTCAGCGTCCTCAATGATCCCTCTGTGCCTTACAACTACTGGGTGTCCAAGCTGGACACGTGGTATGAACTGGCACTCTACGCCTTGGAGGTGCTGGCCTGCCCTGCCGCCAGCGTTCTGTCTGAGCGGGTATTTAGTGCTGCTGGTGGCATCATAACAGATAAGCGTATCCGCCTTTCCACCGACAATGCTGATAGGTTGACACTTATAAAAATGAACAAGGCCTGGATTTCCCCTGACTTCTCCACTCCACTGGAGGAAAGCCCCGGGGGAACATAAACTCACTTTATATATGTTATTTACAATTATGTGAATACTCTGTATTCCCATTCACCCCTTCCACCCAAAAAACGGGTATATGGTTGACTCTTAATCTTCTCATCCTCCTCCTCCTCTTCCATATGCCCTGTGCTATAATTTTTATATAGGGCCAGCTCACCAGCGGGCCCTGTGATATAATTTTTATATAGGGCCAGCTCACCAGCGGGCCCTGTTTGCCAATTTTTATATAGGTCAGCTCACCAGCGGGCCTTCTCATATAATGTTTTATTGGGTCAGCTCTCTAGCGGGCCCTCTCATATAATGTTTTATAGCGTCAGCTCACTAGCGGGCCTTCGCATATAATGTTTAGGATGGTCAGCTCTGCAGCAGACCCTCACCCATAATGTTTTAGATGGTCGGCTCAGCGCACGTTTCCCTCTTAATCATGGCCTCAGTTCAATAAAATCAAGGAAATTTTTGGGAGAATTTGCCTCTGTGCACGTTTCCCTCTTAATCATGGCCTCAGTTCTGAAAATCAAGGAAATTTTTGGGAGAATTTGCCTCTGTGCACGTTTCCCTCTTAATCATGGCCTCAGTTCTGAAAATCAAGGAAATTTTTGGGAGAATTTGCCTCTGCGCACGTTTCCCTCTTAATCATGGCCTCACTTCCGAAAATCAAGGAAATTTTTGGGATAATTTGCAGATGATATACAAGTAAATATACAGCAAATATTGTTTGGTAACAATTTTTCGCCTAAAGTCGTTTTTATTTTCCTTTTTGTGTGTTTTATGGTCAGTCTGTAAAAATGGCGTACTACGGGCGAAAGATCGTTCCCAGCAGCGATGTTGGAGTCCAAGATGCATCCAGACATCCTCCCTATGCTGTCCCTGAACCATTTCTGTGGTGTTTCCATCATTTTCTGCCCTTTTCCTATGGACCAGGCACCCTCCCCTCATCAGAGCAGGGGGTGCCTGGTGTAATGCTCGAGTCCTCCCATTGACTTCAATGGGGCTCGGGTGTTCGGCCGAGCACTCGAGCCTCAGGGGGTGCTCGGTCAGAGCACCCGAACACCCGAGCATTGGGGTGCTCGCTCATCACTACTCATGATGGGTAATTTTATTCTCTAGTTTCCCAGTGCTTTGGAGCAAGGATGGCAGCAGTTTACCAGAGTTAACCCTTTCTCAGTTGGTTTTAACTAGTTTTGGGGTGTTTTGACTTGCCTTTCCACTTTTTCTTCTCTGGGGTCTCTTTTTATGTTGCTCTCACATGTTCCCTGGGGTTTTTTGGGTCTTGGGTGTGTTAGTGCTGACTGTAATGGTGAAGCTGCCCCTTTCAGAATGGGTGCCCATGCTCCATTGACTTCTATGGGCAAACTTGTTTAGGAGATATCTCTGCACCTGTTTGACATACAGAGGTCAAAGTGGGCTCTTTCTTCTTCCCTGCTCATGCCCTTTCATCCAGTTCATGTCCTGAGTGTCTTGGGGACCCATGGCAAACCATGGCTGGGGTTGTAGGCATTGCTAGGCAACAGTAACAGAGAAGGCTACATTTTCCAAAATTCTCATTTTGCTGGCTTTTTCCGATTGGCTGACAGTTTTGCAGTCTCCATTTTACTTCTCTCTTGCTTATCCTATGTAGAGCAGACTCTCCTTGCTCTCCTTATTCAGATTACCCCTTCACCTGCCAGATAAGCACTTGTTCTGAGCTTTATAGGGTGCATTGTTAATCTGGGGGTGCTATTACTGGTCTTGTACTAGTGTAAGGCACTTTTTCTGTCAGGATGTCTGAGGGTCATGGGATTTATTCCCATGACCCCGGCTTGCTTACTGTTCTCATGTCAAACGGGGCTCCCTAGAGAGTATTCCGGATCTCTCTGCCCCACCTGTACTCTGGCCCCTACTACCCCACTGGGGCTATCCAGCGCTGAACAAGAGACAGTTTGGGTAAAAATGCTTTCGTCCTCAGACCAAATCTCTCTCTCTCTCTCTCTCTCTCCCTTCAGGGGGTTCTCCAATCTTGGAAGCTCCCCACTACCTTTATATATGTGTCCCCTATATCCCAGAGTGTGCCTCAGATACTTGGGGCCTCCACTCAGGAGAAATTATCTGAAGGGGGGGTGAGGAGGGGGAATATGAGGATATTGACTTTTCCTACTCCTATGGGACTCTTATGAGACTGACCTCCTTCCCTTGGCGGAGGTGCTCATTAGAACGGTTTTGGAGATGCTTCAGGTCTTTGACACCTCTAATGAGGGTTCTTCTTCTACAGATGTTTTCTAGAGGCGTAAGAAATCTTCAACATTTTTTCATCCTAATGCCACTCTTGACCAGATTCTTTTGGATGAGCGAAAGACCCCAGACAAATGGCTGTCTATTATCAAGAGGTTTTCTAAACTATACCCCTTTTCAGAGGCAGCTTTAGCACAGTGGGCCTCTCCTCCTACCGTGGCTCCCCCTGTCTCTAGTTTGTCTAAAACTGCTACTTTGACATTGGTAGATGTAGCTGAACTCAAGGATCCAGCAGATAAGCTGGATTCTACCCTCAGGGCCAACATTGCAGCCACTGGCGCTACACTTAAGCCTATGTTTGCCTATGCCTGGGATAACAAGGCCGTCGCTGTTTGGGGTGAACAGCTTATAGAGGCTGTTTGTGACGAGGTTTCCAAAGATCTGTTGGTCCATTTGGCTAACATTAAGGGCAGGCTAGTGTCAACACTTGAGGCTGTGCCTTACACTCAGGTATACATGAGGGAATTTCAGAGACATGTTCTTCAGAGTTGGTCAGGGAATCCGGCACACCTGGACCGCCAGATCTCCCTTTCACCCGGAAGCCAGCAGCAGGGACCTTCAGCGGTGGCTACATCGGCACAACCTGGATCATGGGAAATACTTTGTGATTCCAGAATTGACTCTTGTCTCAACAAACTCCAGCCTGAGTGGCTGATGTCCGGTTCTGGGTCCCTTGGATTCGAGCGCAGGTTGACTGCAGAGGAGTCACTCCAGTCCATCAGTGTTATGGTACTCAAGCTTGTATACTGGACCTCACACTTGAAGGTTCAATCAGACCGTGCCACAGCCGTGGCATACATCAACTGTCAAGGGGGCACTCGAATTGCCGCCACCTGATATGAGGTAAGGTACATTCTAGTTGGGCAAAAGCCCATATTCTGGCTGTCTCTGCCGTGTACATTACAGGGGTATAAAACATGCTGCTGGACTTCCTAAGTCACTAAAACATGGATCCTGGAGAGTGGGAAGCGATCTTCTGCTCCAGGAGGGGAGATCATCTCTCCTTTGCCTTGGAGGCTATGTTAATGCAGTGGAACTTCCATCTAGTTTAGGTCTTTCCTCCAATTCCTCTCATACCCAGGGTGCTCCGGAAGATCAAGATGGATGGAGCGACTGTGGTTCTGGTTGCTCCTTACTGGACAAGGAGGGCATGATTTGGTCATTCTTTCTATTCAGGATCTAGAGCTCCTTCTCCAGGATTACCTGTGGAAAGAGGATGTGGAAAACATGCTTTGACTGTATGGCTGTTGAAGCCCACATCTTGAAAAGGAAAGGGTTCTCCTCTGAGGTCATCTCTGCTATGATCCAGGCTCGCAAGCCTATGTTTTCTAAAGCCTACCATCGTGTTTGGTCTGTTTTTCATGAGTGCTGCATAGACAGTCTGTGTCCTCTCAGGAGTTTGACCTTCCTTTTGTACTATCTTTTCTCAGGATGGTGTGAACAAAGAACTCAGTTTGAGCCCCTTGAAGGTTCAGATTTCAGCACTTGCTTCTACTTCCTTGCATTAGCTGGTGCTTAAGATGACCTTTTTCTTGGCAGTTGTCTCAGTCGTCAGAGTTGCTAAGATGCAGGCTTTGTGTTGCAAGCTACCTTTCCTGGTCTTTCACAAGGATAAGGCGGTGCTTAAAGCCCCTCAGGAATTTCTTCCTAAGGTAAACTCAGAGTTCCAAATCAATCAAGAGATTGTGGTGCCTTCATTTTGTCCTGACCCTAAGCCTGACAAGGAGAAGGATCTCCATTTGTTGGACATTGTTCAGTGCCTTAAATTTTATGTCCACTGCACTGATGTTTTTTGCAAGGCTGACTTTGCTTTTGTCATTTTTTAGGGTCCTAGGGCTGGTCAAGCTGCTTCAGGGGTCACTGTGGCCTCTTGGATCAAGGCTACTGTACTACAGATGTATGATCTCGGGAAAAAACTAGTTCCCTTCAAGGTCACATTCACATTCCACTAGGTCTGTGAAGGCCTCCTGGGCAAACAAGACTCGGGCCTCGGCTGAGCATTTGTGCAAGGCTGTGACTACATCCACCTTGCACACCTTTAAGCACTACCGTGTCAATATTCTGGGTTCAGCTAAAGCCAGCTTCAGCCGGAAGGTTCTGCAGCCAGCCTCACCTGTTTAGGGATCTGCATACTTGGTTGCCTTTCTGTTGCTTCAGATGTTTGAGCCCTGTGGGCTTTCGTTATTGTTTGCTGTGCAAGTTCAGTGTCTGCTGAAACTCTTTTCTGCTTGGGCTATTCCGATTCTGGATACTCCTAGGGAATTCCAGAATCATGGGGACAGACGCGTGGTCCTTTCTCCTCACCCTGGGAGCTTCATATTGGTATATCCCCATGGTACCTGTATTCCATATTGAACATAAGAGAAAGTAGGATTTTAGTGGTTTTACCTGTTAAATCCTTTTCTGTATAGTCCATATGGAACACAGGTCTCCCATCCAGTGAACGGGACCTCCTTTTCGGTCTTGCCTGCCTGGGATGCAGTCCGTTTAGGGTCTTTCTTCTGACAGGCAATGTCCTTCTTTTTCTCTTGCTTGCCTAGTTAGTGTGGGTTTGGTCACATTCATATTGGATATTAGGCAAGGTGAGTGTTTAGCTGGAGGAGTGACCAGGAGTCTCCACCTACAATCTTTTGAGATGTGTCCTGCCCTCCAAAAGGTGGGACTCAGCCCCATGGTACCTGTGCTCCATATGGACTATACAGAAAAGCATTTAACAGAAATCCTATTTTAGAGTATGTAAAATGTTGGGACTCTGATAAGCTGTTTATCCCTGCCCATGTATTCGTTCTTCCTCTGGCTTATATTACCCTGTATTCTACTGTGCCCTGGCTTTAAGCAAGTCCCGTGCTGTGCAGATCTCTGATCTCTGCACTAAAGCACAATGTCTGGCAGTGTGTCATACCACTAGCTGCTGGGCATGATGGGACTTGTAGTCCAATAGCAACTGGAGGGCAACAGGTTTCTTATCTATGGGTGTCTAGCTCTCTCTGGGTGTGCATGTCTTGCTCTGGGTGCATTTGTGCCTGGCTCTGTGTTCATGAGTCAAGGGGGGGAGATGCACTAAAAACATGATAAAGAGGTGAGAAAGCGGAGATGACGTCTCCAGTGATATCACTTTTCCAAGTCCTATGTTAAGCTATGGAACCTATGCACTCCACCTTTAGAGATCTTAGTGCATAGGCTCCATAGAATAACATAGGAAGCAGATAAGTTTTCTCCACTTCATCACCTCTTTATAACTCCTTAGTGCATAACCTCCGATTTGTGTATGCTAGCTTCTTATGGCATGTGCTCATATGCCATGGGGTAGAAAGGCAAGTTAACCTTAATTTGTCCAAAACTGTATGCCTTGACTTCTTTTCTTCATTCCTTTGTTTGTTAAAACCATACCTGAAAAAACAGTAAGAAAAGCAGTAGATTGTGGTAGGTGCAATATTATTCCCATGGTACCCATGAGGTACAATTTTCTCAGGATAGAGACAGGTTCGAGTACAGTAGGAAATATGGTTTTCAAAGAAATCCGTATATTTTAATTTGGGTCAATGTAAAAAAAAAAATCCCTATTTTTCCTAAATCTCCACGTTCTGGAAGCATTTGTGCACACCAGCCCAAGGGTAGAAAGGTGCATTACCCCTTATTTCATTCTGTGCATTTTGTTTCCAAAATGTTATGCCTTGTCTACCTTATAGTGTAATGTCAGGACAAAAATTAAATTTCACTGAAAACTTTAGATTATGGTTTAGTGGTTCTAGAACCCCCTAAAGTACATCAGCCCATACTATTGGATAACCTGTTTCTCAGGTTGGCAGAAGGTCTGATTTTCCAAAGTTTTCAAATGCATTTGTATCTTTGAAGTGGAGAAATAATAAAAAAAAAGTTATACTGCTAGATTCTGGAAATATTTGTTTGCCTATGTGTAAAAAGGCAAGGGATCCCTTATTTCATTCATTTGATCTGTTTTCTAAAATGGTTTGCCTTCCTTAAAGGGATAGTAATACCTGCTGTTAACTTTACTGTAAACATTAAAAATATAAATTCATTGATGTATGTATTGTCTCGCAAACATGTATAGTTTGAGAGATATAAGCTGCTAAACTTCCCCCTGCCTCCCCTATCACTGACGTCAGCTGTCTAGCTGACAACAGGAGATTCGGGTCTTGCGACCCGACTGTGGCTCTTCAGCAGAGCCGAAATAGCACTATCTAAAAAGAAATAGTTCACTGGAACGGTCTACAAAGTGTGCCTGGTTTGTAAGCTTCTGTAGTTGCTTCAACCATTTGAGTGCTAGCATGTGATATATGACAATATGATAATTTAAGGGAATCAACAGATTGTGTTAGGTGCTGTTATTATCCCTGGCACCCCATGCAGTATACCATTTTACTTGGGCTGGCAGTGGATACTGATTACAGTAGAAAATACCTTGTTTTTTAAAGATATCATAGAAACACAGGCAGATTAAAATCATTCAGCCTTATGCCTATCCCATGTATGTAGGGTTGCCACCTTTTCTTCAAAAAAATACCAGCCATGGCATTCCCTCCATAGACTTAACATTGGACAGAAGCCAATTTTTTACAGGCTTGTCGGTAAAATACCGGCTGAGTGGCAACCCTACATGTATGCTTAAATTCCATCACTATATTAGCTTATACCACTTCCTCTTGTTGGCTATTCCATTTATCCACTACCCTCTCCATGAAGTAAAACTTTCTTACATTACATCTAAACCTGTGTGTCACAGGAACCACTGGGCCTAAGACTGTTAAACAAGGAACACAAGGAACTGTGGACATTTCTGTCATGCCTAAAACAACCCTTGTCTAGGCGAATGGATTGTCAGCCCAGTGACGCAAGCTATGTAGAGCTTTGGGATATTATACTGGAGGACAGCGGTGCCAAAAAGGACTAAAAATCATAGCCTGCTTTCAGGGGACAGGGCCATTAGGGGTTAATTATTTGAGTTTACCTAAAGTTACTTTCAATGTGTATTGTAGCCACTCAAGGCAGTGTATTGTGAACTGTACTGAGACCCCTGCCATGTGTTAATCCATTCAAGCCCTCAAGTCTTTGTGTCCATTGTCTGAGTTCAGCAATCCTTTTGTGTGTGAAATGTAATCATGTCTAAGTCATTGTATTTTTTAGACCATTTGCTGTTGGCCTTTTGTTTACTGTATGGTGATTGGATTATGTCCCTATTTTATCTGCTTTGTCCAGCTATTTGAATGTAAGGTTTGACTATAAATATGTGTGGTTTGTTTCAATACAGAGAGTTCTTGTCTTAACCTACACTGGTGTTGTCTGGTGAGGTTAAGCTTGCTGTATTCAGAGTGTGCTCCTGGTTACCCTGACACTAGTTTTGCCTGGTTTGGGGTATATTGCGGTATGCTGTTGGATGTCCATCTGGCTCATAGCGGAAGAAGTGACTATTGACGGGGACACCAAGGTTGGGTGTCCGCTGGTACCATCACATCTGGTGGCAAGCAGTGGGATTCAGCTTCTTCCAAGGAACTGAAACTGAGACCAGCATCCAGGGGGAGATATAGCTGCTGGCTTGACCCCGGTCTCAGCAACGCAGTGAGCAGTGGATGGAGAAACAGCGAAACTGAGACCAGCATCCAGGGAAAGATATAGCTGCTGGCTTGAAACCGGTCTCAGCAACGCAGCGAGCAGCACAGCACCCTAAAAATGGAGGGGGAGAAGAGCAGCAACCCCTCATCCGTGGTAATGAGCTTTGCTGAGTTTCAGCAAGAGGTTTTGCGGCGTCTGGCCCTCTACGGCGAAAACCCCCGTCACGAAGTGATCACACGGGTCCTTGGAGAGGTAACCCAATTAAGATTGGCATAATTTGCCCAGCCCTCGAGGCCAAAAGAGAGAGAGGACAGGTTGCGTCCAAGGGATGTTGTTCTCTGCCCAGCACGAGTCGCAGCCTTTGAGTGCCAAGAAGAGGGCGCAACCGAAGTCTCGCCCCAGCAGGTGTCTGTGCTACAGGGAGAGGAGGTAGTTGACCTCTCTCCCATGCGGCAAATGACTTTTGAAACTGAAGGTGTTGTGGATGAGACTTTGGTCGTCATGGGCACCCTGCAAGAAGAAGAGTGGGCTCCCTCGACTCTTCCTGAGGCTGACCCCAGTGACCTGTTAGAGTCGGGCCAGCAGGTAGCAGGCGAAACTACGGCTGCCGCTACCCCTTCCTTTGAGGATGTTCCAACAGCCAAGTGCGCTGCTACAGGGTTTGGTGCAGTCATCCCCTCACGGCAACAGCCGTGCCTGGTCCCGGGAGCAGACGTGGCTGACCTCGCTCCCCAGCGGGAGATCTGTGTTCTCAGAGGTGAGGTAGTTCACCTCCCTCTGCAGCGGCAGTGTAAGGACCCTGGGATGGGAGCTGCTGTAGCCCCCCTCCAGCTAGAGGTTATGTCTCCAGGAGTGGAGGCAGTCAGCATCACTCCCCAGCAGCTGTTTGAGCTACCGGGAGAGAAGGTAGTCAACCTCTCTTCCCAGCGGCAGATTAAAGGGATAGTAATACTTCGTTTTAACTTTATTTTATTTTGTAGGCATTCAAAAAACATGAAGAATGATATAAGTCTTATCTCTCAAACCTTTATGGTTTATGAGATATTCACAAGCAAAGTTTCCCCTCCCCGCCCCTTTTGCCTAGTGTAAGCCATTTCTTCTCAGACGTGAATCTGGTTGTATGACCAGACAGATAACAGAAGGGGACAATTTTCTTTGTATGAAAACAATGAAAGCCCTTCCCCCCTTGACAAGTTTTTCAGCTTTTCCCCTTATCTTAATTGAAGATTGTCCCTCTCTGCAGTCTACCTGGGCACCTCCCTTCTGATCTGGTTGAACGGGGGGGGGGTACTTTGTTTGTGAATATCTCTTAAACCATAAAGGTTTGAGAGATAAGACTTATATCATTCTTCATGATTTTTTTAATGCCTACAAAATAAAATAAAGTTAAAACGAAGTATTACTATCCCTTTAAAGCACCCAAGGTGCCACGAGGAGACGAATACCCAGTGGAAGAGTTGGCAACAGGGCAGAGCGCCGCTGGCATCTGTCCATCTTAGAAATTGCCCCAGGGAGCGGGTGCTGGCTGCACCACTGCCCTACAGCAGAGCGAGATCCAGGAGGAGATGGAGTGTTGTGTACTCTCACCCCAGTATCCAGAGCAACTCTACCACCCACTCTCATCATCCGCAGCCAGCAGCGGAGATTCCGGTAATGTGCTGACTGGGAGGGCACTGTTGTTTGGGTGGGGGTTTTTACTGGCTCAGAGACTTACTGGCTCAGAGCCTGGTCTGGACGGCCTCCCCGGCTCAAGGCATCTTATGTCTAAGTCACCCTGTATCTGGAGGTGCAGGGTGCAAAGCTGGCCAAACCCCAGGACTGTAGGGGCTGGCTGGGACAAATACTGTGTGGGCATTGCACTAGCAGACTATGTGTCCACTCCAGACAGCAGCGAGCTGACCCGTGTGGATCATGCTGTGGCTGTCGGAGGTGGACAAGGGGGAGAAATGTCACAGGAACCACTGGGCCTAAGACTGTTAAACAAGGAACACAAGGAACTGTGGACATTTCTGTCATGCCTAAAACAACCCTTGTCTAGGCGAATGGATTGTCAGCCCAGTGACGCAAGCTATGTAGAGCTTTGGGATATTATATTGGCGGACAGCGGTGCCAAAAAGGACTAAAAATCATAGCCTGCTTTCAGGGGACAGGGCCATTAGGGGTTAATTATTTGAGTTTACCTAAAGTTACTTTCAACGTGTATTGTAGCCACTCAAGGCAGTGTATTGTGAACTGTACTGAGACCCCTGCCATGTGTTAATCCATTCAAGCCCTCAAGTCTTTGTGTCCATTGTCTGAGTTCAGCAACCCTTTTGTGTGTGAAATGTAATCATGTCTAAGTCACTGTATTTTTTAGACCATTTGCTGTTGGCCTTTTGTTTACTGTATGGTGATTGGATTATGTCCCTATTTTATCTGCTTTGTCCAGCTATTTGAATGTAAGGTTTGACTATAAATATGTGTGGTTTGTTTCAATAAAGAGAGTTCTTGTCTTAACCTACACTGGTGTTGTCTGGTGAGGTTAAGCTTGCTGTATTCAGAGTGTGCTCCTGGTTACCCTGACACTAGTTTTGCCTGGTTTGGGGTATATTGCGGTATGCTGTTGGATGTCCATCTGGCTCATAGCGGAAGAAGTGACTATTGACGGGGACACCAAGGCTGGGTGTCTGCTGGTACCGTCACACTGTGTCTCCCTAGTTTTAGACTATGGCCTCTTGTCCTAACATTTTACTCCTTTGAAATGTACTTCCCTCCTGTACTTTGTTGAATCCCTTCATGTATTTGAATGTTTCTATCATATCCCTCTCACTCTTCTCTCCTCCAAGCTATACGTGGTCAGATCCTTTAGTCTATCCTGATATTTCCTGTAAATCATTCACCAATTTAGTAGCCCTTCTGTGAATTCTCTCTAGAGTTTCTATATCCTTCTGGAGATTGGTCGCCAGTACTGTACACAATACTCTAGTTGAGGTCTAACCAGAGATCTGTAGAATGGCATGACCATTTCCATTTTTCTGCTACTAATGCCCCTGTCTGTACAAACCAGCACCCTGCTTGCATTCCCCACCACTTATCCCATATCCTTATCTTTGAAGTAAGAAAATATATATATTTTGTTTAACCCCTTCACGTCCTGTGACGTACCCGGACCGTCACGCTGGTCCGGCACTTAAGGACCAGTGACGGTCCTGGTACGTCACGTACTTTTACGGTGGAGCGACTGGAGCGATCTCTTTCAGTCCTCCTTTCGATGTGCCGCCCCACGTGATCAGTCACGTGGGACGGCACGTCAAACTCGTCTATCTGGTCCTTAAAGGACCAGACACCGCGGGATCGTCGACCTCAAGGGGTTTAAAAACATTTTGAAGTTGTTTTCTGCAGCTGCACTAGTGGAAGCAGTCATAGACAGAAGCATAACATATTTTTTCCATATCTTTTGATGTTTTACAAAACAAATATGGTACCAATGAAAGAGTAAGCATTCCTGAAAAGAAAAAAAAATATATAGTTTACATGGATACACTAAACAATAAAAAAGGGGTAATGGTTAAAAAAAGTAAAACAAAAATGCTAAATTTCCTTGGTCATATAAATAGCCGTAGCCCTTAAGGGTTTAATGTGCTATTCCATACATTAAAATTACTGATATGCCTATTAGTAAATTTCTTATGTTTTTCTTTTATGTTTTTACTTATTTTTGTACTTTGGATTATTCTGCAGTAGATGAAAGTTTTACATACTGTTACATGTTCAAATGTTACATGTTTATATGAAGCTGAAATTATAACTATTTGTGGATTTGTATATATTCATTTAACTGTATTTAAGAAGGACACCCTTATAATTTTATGCTTGAAGGTATGCTTACCTACTTCAACATGAATTATATTTGCTGAAAAGATGTTTTGTATTTGGAATAGTCTGAAAACGATTATTTATCCTATGTAACAAGTATAACATATTGCACAAATAATAAATTGTTCACTGCAATGTTATTTTACTACTTGAAGGACAGTTACATACAAATATGTGCTGGGATGGTTACGGTATGCCAAGTTAAGGGAGTTAGAAATGGCTGCTTTGACATTTTCCTAAACAATTCCTTTAAATTGCAGCACCTATGAATAGTACCCTATTGGCAGATCTGTTCCTCCACCCTGCTGCCAGCTGGGAAAAACAAAATATCCTTACAGGAGCAATTTTGCACAGTGCAATACTGGGCATTTTTGTACGTCTGCTTACATAGTAGCAAACCTGTTAAAACGTGATAATTGCCATTTAGGTACCAGATACAAATGAAGACCTAAAAAAAGAGAAGAGTATACTGACAGTGCTCCAACTTAGGATATATTAGGCTCATATATTACTATCGGTTCTCAGAAGGTATATACAAATAAAAAACAAATAGGATACTTTCAGCATGTAATATATTCCAAATTGAATAAATGATAATCTGCACTTACACTTACATTTGTACTCAAAAGAAGACTTGTGCACGGGCAAATTTTTCGATTTAATTAGATTTAAATAGAATTTGGACAAAACAATATTTTTTCTAAATCAGATGATCCTAATTTCGGACCGGACCTATTTGATTTAAACGAAATTCTGATCCATTCCGAATTATTCGGCCGAATTTAACATGGTTTAAATTATAGCAGTGCGCCTCTGTGCACGCTGCTATCATTCTTTCCAGACAGGGTGTGCAAATACAAAAAGATCCATCCCAAAAACAGACATTGTCATACATTGCCAGTCTGTGCATGTCACCTCTACTCGAGCATGGGATGCCGGTCACAATCCAAATTGCACATGTTTGAACATCGACAACCCATGCCTGTCACATTCAATTTAGCATATGGTCGAACATCAAAAACCCATGCCTGTCATTCAGTTTAGCACATGGCCGAACATTGACAACCTATGCCTGTCACATTCAATTTAACATATGGTTGGACATCGAAAACACATGCCAGTCACATCCTACTCAACATAAGTGGTTGGCTCGAACATCGACAAAATATACATGTGAAATTCTATGTTAGTACATGGGTAAAGGTTAAGGTTTCATTTTCTGGTACCAGCCTCCTACCCTACTGTCCCTCTCTGGTACCCAAATTCCTCTCTTCAGCACGGAGGAGAATGAGGTAGTAGTGGAGGCATTGCTGGGCTGTTATTCCCAGCTCTTTGGCCCATTGGCAGCTTCCACCGCAGTAGTAGATAGGAGCAAAATGTGGGATACTGTGGTGGAAGTTGTCAATGAAGTGTCAGTGTCCCCATACACATCAGTCAGGTGCAGGAAGCGGGTTTAGGACATTAGAAGGCAGGTGCTGCTGAAAAGGTGCAGGATGGAGGTAGCGTGGTTATCTGGGGCCTCCAACAGACCTGTTCAATTCCATCACTATGAACAGGTCCTGGATGGCCTTATTAAACATAGTAAAATATAAAATAATAGATGGTGCAAGTGGTGTCCCCTGGTCACCTGATCAGGCCTTGGAATAAATAGCTCGCCGCAGAGATTCTTGTATTGACCTCTCATATACTTGTACAATGTGATAAGGTCGCCTCTTAGTCGTCTTTTCTCTAGAATAAATAAACCAAGTTTGTTTAGTCGTTCCTCATATGTCAAGTCCTCCATTCCCTTAATTAATTTTGTTGCTCTCTGTACCCTGTCTAGTTCTAGTATATCCTTTTTCAGAACCGGTGCCCAAAATTGCACTGCATACTCAAGGTGAGGTCTTACCAATGATTTGTATAATGGCAAAATAATGTTATCCACTCTTGCTTCGATACCTCTTTTTATGCAAGACAGGATTTTGTTTGCCTTTGCTACTGCTGTTGACAAGGATACCCAGGTCTTTCTCTAGCAATGAATCATCTAAAATTATTCCATTAAGTTTATAAGTAGCTGTAATGGATCCTACCTGTTACTGAGCCTTTGTCTGGACCACAAACTATTTACTTAAAAACTATGGACCTTGTTGCCCTGCTTGGATGTAGCTGTGGGTTCTGGCATACGAGCTGGCCAGCTATTGCCAGGAACAAAGACTTATAGTTATGAACATCGGTTTGTGTATTAAGTTTGGTTTTATGTATTTTCAAATATTGTATGTGTTTAATTGTACTTGTCCAATTTGAAGGTTTGTGCAATCACCAACTACCAGGGATGCAAATATCTTCCTTAGCTTAACATGGGAAATGGTAGGCAGACCAGTGATTGATCAAAGTTGGGGCAGGGCATTCAAAATAGTCAAAGGCTCCAACCTTGGGCCACTGTCCCTAAGATGTGGATTATAGCAACTCCAGCCATTCACTATGTTGACCCCCTGCCATGTGGTAATTAGTTCACACCCTCAAGTCTTTGTTCAATCAAACCCATGTGTATCTGAAATGTAACCCTGTCTGAGTCATTGTATCTGTTAAGACCATCTGTTCCTGGCTTTTGTCTGATGTGTTATGATTTAATCATGTTCCCTATTGTATCAGGTTCCCCATGTGATCCAATGTCCTGTACTATGTATAAATATCTGTGGTCTTTGACAATAAAGAGAGTTATGTTTTGGAGTGAACAAGGAGTCCTGGAGTCTTGTATTGCTTATGGTCTAAAGTGTCCAGTCTGATACTCATCTGCGCCAAGTATCCTGAATTGTCGACCACCTGCTGCCAGCTTCCTGCGTCCCAACTTCATATGCTGTCAGGCGGCGACGTGGACTCTTCCCTGCTTCCAGCGATCCTGCGGCTGTTTCCAGTGACTGTCCATACTTCAACTGGTGCATCCGACGGCGCTTATCTTGCGTCAAGAAGGAGAGACCTGGGAACGACGGCGGAAGGCGACGCGGTCCCTTCTCAGCTTCCGTTACATTGGTGGCAGCGGTGGGATTTCTCCTTCGTTCATCGGGTGCATCGAGTGAGACATGGCAGATTATTGGGGACCCATGGACGCTGTCGAGCCCAACTGGAGCTGCCTAGGGGACCTGTTGGAACTACGCTGGCCTATCCTGGGAAGGTCTCCTCTACCGGATTGGAAAGAGAATATGTACCGGTTAGTGGAGGTGGAGAGTGAGCTACATGACCGATATACCTTCCTTCGCCATGAAGCGGAGAGGAGGTTCGGCAGTCAAATTCGCCATAGGCGTTTTCCAGTGCAATATGTATACAACGGCCCAGGAATAGAGTGGGAGGCTTTTGATGATGATCTTGATTTTGGAAGCCAGGAGAAGAAGTGCTTCTGGGAGATCCGTGATGCCCGGGAAGCAATGCTGGGTTTCCAGGATATCCCTGAGCTAGGAGGGGAACTAGATGACCTGGTTGAGCGGAAATGGCATCTGGAGAGGGCATACATGGGTCTGTTCCGGAGGATCAGAAGATATGTAGAGGGAAAGAAAAGGAGGGGTAATCCATCCGAGGAGGAATTCAGGGAAGAGGATGCCCTGGATGAGACTGCCCCTGTTCACTCCACACTGGTGAGTGGGAATGCGTTAATCACCAGTGCCCCTTGTGGTGCCCCTACATCAGGGAAGGGGACAACGGTCCTCCCTGATGCCCCTTTGCCCCTGGATGATGTTTTGCCTGAGCTGAGGAGTGGGAATGCATTCCTCCTCAGCCAAGAAGATGCCTCTGCATCAGGGGATGGGACAGACGTCTCCCCTGATAGGCATGTTGCCCCTTTCCCTGCTTTCCCAGCTGCGGTGGATGAGATGCAGGTCCCCACCAGCAGCAATGTTGTGCCCCAACTGATGGGTAGGAGAGAGCCCATCAGTCTCTGTGAACCCCCTGCTGTGGTGAGTGTGGAAGAGCTCACCAGCTGCCCCAAAGTGATGCCCCCTGTTGTTGTGGAAAATGCCCTGGAAGCGGAGCAGTATGTGCTCTCCAGGGCAACAGAGGATGCCGCCTTGAGGGATGGGACTGCGGTCTCCCTCAAGGCAGAGAAGGCCCTGGAAAGTGATGACCTACAAGAGGAGGACCCCAGCAGACTGGAAGAGAGCAGTGCTGCTGGCCCTCCTGAGGATATGTTGTGTGACCTGATGGGGTGAAGAAGAGTGCCCCATCAGCCCCCCTGTAAACCCTGACCTGGTGAGTGGGAGCGAGCTCACCAGGGTCTGGGAAACCCCTGCTGCGGTGGAAGAGACGCAGGTCCCCACCAGTAGCCCCAGTCCGTCCCCTGTTGTTGGTGCCCTGGAGAAAGGAAAGATGGTGTTCTCCAGGTACCTGAATAAGATTGCAAGGAGGATTGAGTTTGCCCTCCTCCCCAAGACAAGAGATGGCCCTGATGTGGGGGGCCAGGAAGAAGAGGGATCCGGCAGGCTGCCACCCTGCAGTGCTGCTGCTGGAAACCCTATGTGTTGCCCCAAGACCCCCATGCTGGAGAGTAGGAGAGAGCTCTCCAGTCCCCTTGTAACCCCTGGCTTGGTTTGTGGGAGCGAGTGCACCAGGTCATGTGAAGCCCTGGCTGGGATGAGTGGGACAACCGTCCTCATCCCCAGCACAGAATTTGTCACCCCTTTTCCTGAGACCCCTGGCCGGGTGAGTGGGACCACAGTCCTCACCAAGGACCCTTTTGTTGCTCTGGCCCCAAGGAGTGGGACCACCGTACTCTGTGGGGATGGTTCTACTTGCCCCAGTACTTTGGATGCTACTACGCTGGGTGAGGGAATCACCAATTTGTCCAGAGACCTTCTGAGTACTGCCCCAGCCCAGGAGAGCGGGAAGAACATCCTCTCCTGTCCCTCTGGGGCACTTGCCCAACTAAAAGGGGGAGATGTGCCCCTCTCCCCATACTTTGATTCCCAGGTCACTGAGGATCCAGAGACACAATTGCCCCAGGGAGATCCACTGTATGGACTGGCTCTGGACCCTGAGCCACTGGCCCCAGACCCAGGAGGGTCTGACCCCAGCACTGCCTGGAGCATGGCCCAGAAGCTGCCCAATTTGGTGCTCGCCAGGACCAAAGTTGTACCCCTGGCCCAGGACAAGGGGCTTGCTTACTATTTCTAGGCCCGGACAAGGGGCTCACATTTTCTCCTGGCCCAGGACAAGGGGCTTGCTTATTGTTTCCCTGGCCCAGGACAAGGGGCTCCACAAGTGTTTCTGGCCTAGGACCAAGGCGTACGGACTGACGAACTGTCCAGACAAGCGGCTCACAGCAGTAATGCTCTTCTAGAGTCCCAAGCCAGCACCTACTACTGCAACCGCTGGCTTGGTACAAAAAAGGGGGAGAAATGTAACGGATCCTACCCGTTACTGAGCCCTTGTCTGGACCACAAACTATTTACTTAAAAACTATGGACCTTGTTGCCCTGCTTGGATGTAGCTGTGGGTTCTGGCATACGAACTGGCCAGCTATTGCCAGGAACAAAGACTTATAGTTATGAACATTGGTTTGTGTATTAAGTTTGGTTTTATGTATTTTCAAATATTGTATGTGTTTAATTGTACTGGTCCAATTTGAAGGTTTGTGCAATCACCAACTACCAGGGATGCAAATATCTTCCTTAGCTTAACATGGGAAATGGTAGGCAGACCAGTGATTGATCAAAGTTGGGGCAGGGCATTCAAAATAGTCAATCAAAGGCTCCAACCTTGGGCCACTGTCCCTAAGATGTGGATTATAGCAACTCCAGCCATTCACTATGTTGACCCCCTGCCATGTGGTAATTAGTTCACGCCCTCAAGTCTTTGTTCAATCAAACCCCTATGTATCTGAAATGTAACCCTGTCTGAGTCATTGTATCTGTTAAGACCATCTGTTGCTGGCTTTTGTCTGATGTGTTATGATTTAATCATGTTCCCTATTGTATCAGGTTCCCCATGTGATCCAATGTCCTGTACTATGTATAAATATCTGTGGTCTTTGACAATAAAGAGAGTTATGTTTTGGAGTGAACAAGGAGTCCTGGAGTCTTGTATTGCTTATGGTCTAAAGTGTCCAGTCTGATACCCATCTGCACCAAGTATCCTGAATCGTCGACCACCTGCTGCCAGCTTCCTGCATCCCAACTTCATATGCTGTCAGGTGGCGACGTGGACTCTTCCCTGCTTCCCTGCTTCCAGCGATCCTGCGGCTGTTTCCAGTGACTGTCCATACTTCAACTGGTGCATCCGATGGCGCTTATCTTGCATCAAGAAGGAGAGACCTGGGAACGACGGCGGAAGGCGACGCGGTCCCTTCTCAGCTTCCGTTACAGTAGCCTTGGGATTGTTTCCTCCCAAATGCATGACTTTACACTTCCCCACATTAAACTTCATATTCCACATGTTTGCCCAGTCTGACATTGTATGTAAGTCCCTCTGTAGAGAGAAAATATCCTGTTCTGAATTAATGACCTTGCATAATTTAGTATCATCTGCAAATATTGATATTTTGCTTTCTATATCTATTTCCAGGTCATTTATAAACATGTTAAAAAGCAGCGGACCCAATACTGAACCCTGAGGTACTCCACTCTCCACTTTAACTGTATTGGAGAATTTTCCATTTACAACCACACACTGTCCCTATCCTTCAGCCAGTTTTGTATCCAATTGTAAAGGTTATCTCCTAGCCCCAATTTCCTTATTTTATACACTAGCCTTCTGTGTGGCACTGTATCAAATGCCTTTCCAAAGTCTAGATATACTACATCTACTGTCTTGCCATTGTCAAGGTTGCTGCTTACCTCCTCATAGAAGCTGAAAAGATTAGTTTGGCATGATCTATTCTTCATAAAACCATGTTGATTCGTGCTAATGATTTTATTTTTTGTGTTGTAATCCTGAATATAGTCCCTTATTATCCCTTCTTGAAGTTTTCCCACTACAGAGGTCAAACTCACTGGTCTATAATTCCCAGGTTCTGTTTTAGTTCCCTTCTTAAATAGAGGCACTATGTTAGCTCTTCGCCAATCCTGTGGCACTGAGCCTGTGGTAATAGAATCTTTAAAGAGTAAATATAGGGGTTTTGCTAACACTGCACTAAGTTCCTGAAGAACCCTTGGATGTATACCATCAGGACCCGGTGCTTTGTCGGTCTTAATTTTGTTCAGTCTTCCCATGAGTTAACCCAATATCTATTAATTGTATTGTTTTATTTGTTACTTGCTGAGGCTCTTCAACCATTCCTTGCTCCCTTGTATATACTGATGCAAAGAAAGTGTTTAAAACATTGGCCTTTTCCTTATCCTCACTAACTAACTCACCCATCTCATTTTTGAATGGTCCAATGCACTCCCTCTTAAGTTTTTTGCTATTTATGTATTTTAAAACTTTTTTGGATTAGTCTTGCTTTCCCTTGCAATTCGAGTTTCATTATCTATTTTGCTACCCTAATTGCCTTTTTGCAATCATTGTTGCACTCCCTGTATTTTAAGAAAGATTGTTCAGTTCCTTCAGACAAATAATTTGAAAACGTTTTTTTTCCTTGCCATTTCCTTCTTTACATATGCAGTTAACCACATAACCACATTGGCTGTGACTTACTTCTTTTGCATTTGTTCCCCATTGGTATATACTGTTGGGTACATTTCTGCAACCTAAATTTGAATTCTGAGCATTTTCCTCAGTATTTTTGCCTTTAAATAAAATATCCCAGTCTATGTGTTGCATTGAAGCCCTTAACAATTTGAAGTTAGCTTTTTTAAAATTAAGAGTTTTGGATGAACCTATACATTTTTGCTTTGCCAGACTGATCTCAAATGTAACCATGTTGTAATCACTGTTTCCCAAATGTTCTCTTACCTTAATATTGGATACCATTTCTGTGTTATTAGTTATCACTAGGTCCAATACATTGTTATTTCTTGTCAGCGCTTCCACCATTTGTGACATGTAGCTTTCACGATGTGTGTTCAAAAACCTGCAACCCTTAGCACTCTGACAGGCCTCATTTTTTCAGTTGATATCTGGATAATTAAAATCTCCCATAATTATAGTATGCTCAAACTGGGCAGCTTTCCTCATTTGCAATAGCAGTTGGGCCTCATCATTGTCATCGATATTTGGTGGTTTGTAGCATATGCCCACCAACAACTTTTTTTTTACCTTTCACACCACATTTAGTCTCGATTTCTACCCACATGGACTCCACAGTTTGGCCAGTTTCCTCACTAATATCACCTCGCAAAACTGGATTTAGCTCTGTTTTCAAATATAAGCACACACCTCCCCTTTTCTATTAATTCTGTCTCTTCTAAACAGGGAATAGCCCTCTATATTTACATCCCAGTCATGTGCATCATTCCACCATGTTTCTGTTATTCCAATTATGTCCAATTGCTCATTAACCGCCAGCAATTCTAGTTCTCCTATTTTATCTACCATACTTCTTGCATTTGCTAGCAAACAATTAATTTTGAAGTCTTTACATATATTAATCCCTACATGCCTTTTTTCTACACCTTCATTTACTAGGAGTTCCTCCCTACTGACTACATTTTTCCCCACCCGTTCTCCACCCCCCTGGTCATTTACTTGGGCCTGGTTCCTATCTGCTCTATCTACCCCATTTTTGCTATCTATACCCACCCCCCTTTCCTAGTTTAAAAGCTCCTCCAAGCTTCCTAGCTTTCGCTCCCCTAGCACAGAGGCTCCTCTATTTAGGTGCAATCCATCTCTTCCATATAGATTGTACCCAAGAGCAAAGTCTGCCCAGTGTTCTAAAAACCCCAAACCCTCCTTCCATCACCATTGCTTGAGCCATGCATTAAGCTCCCTGAGCTCCCTCTGCCTACCTGCACTGGCGCATGGCACCGGTAGTATTTCAGAAAATACTACCTTAGAGGTCCTTGCCTTGAGCTTGCACCCTAAATCCCTGAAACCATTCTTTAGGGACCTCCATCTTCCTCCTTCTTTGTCATTGGTTCCAATATGAACCAGGCACATAGCTGGGTAACAGTTAGAAGTGGTTGCAGTGGGGGAGGGAAGAGGAAGAGGGCAGCCAGTCCTGAGTTTTTCCATCCAAACAAATTTGCTCATTTAAGTGAAGATGTTGGGGAGGCAAACCCAGAAGTGGAATTGTTGGAGAAGACTGTTCTCCCTAACAGCCGGGAGAACAGCTCCTCTAGCACAGAGGGGATCCAGAGGAAAGTGAAGCCTAGGCAGGTTGTGGTGGTAGGGGACTCCATTATTAGGAGAACAGATAGGGTAATCTGTGGCTCTGATCGCAGTAACCGAATGGTTTGCTGTCTCCCGGGTGCCCGGGTTCGGCATGTTGCTGACAGGGTGGACAGATTATTGGGAGGGGCTGGAGAGGATCCAGCTGTCTTGGTGCATATTGGTACCAATGACAAAGTAAGAGGAAGGTGGAGAGTCCTAAAAGGTAATTTTAGGGATTTAGGCAGTAAGATTAGGAACTGGACCTCCAAGGTAGTATTCTCAGAGATACTATCTGTGCCATGCACTATGCCAGAGAGACAGCGGGAGATAAGGGAGCTTAATGCATGGCTGAAGTCTTGGTGTAAGAAGGAGGGCTTTGGGTTTTTAGAGCACTGGGCTGATTTTGCTTTGGGGTACAATCTGTATAGCAGGGATGGATTGCACCTGAATGCAAGGGGGTCTCAAGTGCTTGGGGAGAGGATGACTAGACGGCTGGAGGAGATTTTAAACTAGGAAGGGGGGGGACCAATAAATACTGGGATAGATAGTATAGAAAGGGAAGGCGATGTAGTTAATAACCAGGTGGGAAGATCTGGGGGCAGGGTTAGTACAGATGATAGGGAGAAGCCTATAAACCACATCAAAATTATTTCACAAATGAAACATAGCAGTGGCATAAATTGTATGCTTGCAAATGCCAGAAGTTTAACTGGTAAAATAGGGGAACTGGAGCTGGTAGCTGAAATTGAAAACCATGACTTGATAGGCATAACAGAAACATGGTGGGATGACACACATGATTGGTCAATCAATTTGGAGGGCTACATGTTATTTAGAAAAGGTAGGTCAAACAAAAGAGGTGGTGGGGTCTGCCTGTATGTCAAAACAGCATTATTGCCTCAATTGTGGGAAGATATATGTGATGACAGTAGTGAACATGTGGAATCCCTGTGGGTTGAAATAGTCACTGGGGGTAAAACTGCCCAAAAAATATTAGTGGGTATTTGTTATAAACCACCAATCTTTGGTGACCTTGAGGAATCAAAGCTATTAATGCAAATAGAAAAGGCTTCTCAAATAGGGAGAACTTTAATTATGGGGGATTTTAATTATCCAGAAATAGACTAGAAAAATGGAACAGCTAATTCTGCTAAAAGCAGCAAGTTTCTGAATGACAATTTTTTGTCTCAACTAGTGCAGACCTCAACCAAAGGGAATGCATGTCTGGGTCTGGTAATAACTGACAATGAAGAACTTATCTCTAACATCCAAGTTAGGGAGCACTTGGGGAATAGTGCCCATAACATGGTATCGTTTGAGATAAATTCAAAAAAGCAATTTGGTATCGGTTCCACCAAAACATTGAATTTAAAAAGGCCAACTTTAGCAGGTTTAATTCATCTCTTGGTCTCGTTAACTGGGATAAAATATTTTCAGGAAAAAACACAGAAGGTAAGTGGAATGCATTCAAAATAACATTGCAAAAATACACATATAAATTTATCCCTGTTGGAAACAAATACAAAAGAAGCAAATTAAAGCCAATGTGGCTAACCAGTAAAGTAATTCATGAAATAAATAACAAGAAAGCGGCATTTAAACATTACAAAGCTGAGGGATCAGCAGAGGCATTTGCAGTATACAAAAATTTCAACAAAACCTGCAAAAAGGCTATTAAATTAGCTAGACTGGAGAATGAAAAAAATATTGCTAAGGAGACCAAGAGCAACCCAAAGAAATTCTTTAAATACATTAATGGCAAAAAATTAAAGTCTGATAATGTTGGGTCATTGTTATCTGAAACAGATGAGATGGTCAAGGGGGACAGAGAGAAGGCAGATATTTTAAATAATTTCTTTTCTTCTGTTTTTACCAAGGAAGACTCAATGGACAAGAATCTGCAGACTATTTTTACAGAACAGTCACAGCAAGCATGGACTGTCTAACACAAGAAAAAGTGTTAAAACATTTGAATGGTGTTAAGGTAGACAAAGCTCCGGGGCCAGATGGTATACACCCACGGGTACTTAAAGAGCTAAGCCAGACCCTGGCCAGACCGTTATATTTGATTTTCAGGGATTCTTTTATTTCAGGTATGGTGCCCATGGATTGGCGTAAAGCAGATGTGGTGCCCATATTTAAAAAGGGATCAAAGTCACAGCCAGGAAATTATAGACCTGTAAGCTTGACATCTGTGGTAGGGAAGCTGTTTGAAAGGTTGCTAAGGGAATATATTGAAGAATTCTGCTGGAACAGAAATATCATTAGCAATAGCCAACATGGCTTTGTGAAAGACAGGTCTTGTCAAACTAACTTGATCGCATTTTATGAAAAAGTGAGTAATAATATAGATGCGGGAGCGGCGGTTGATGTGATCTATTTAGACTTTGCCAAGGCATTTGATACAGTTCCATACAAGAGGTTACTGTACAAATTGAATGAAATAGGCCTAGGGGAAAATGTTTGTGTGTGGATTGGAAATTGGCTGAAAGATAGAATGCAAAGAGTGGTAGTAAATGGCAAGTTCTCCAGTTGGATAAACCTGATAAGTGGAGTACCTCAGGGATCTGTCCTGGGTCCTCTTCTTTTTAATTTGTTTATTAATGACCTCCCAGAGGGCATAGGGAGCCATGTATCAGTGTTTGCCGATGACACAAAATTAAGTGAGGTAATAAAGTCTGAACTGGATGTGTCTTCATTACAAGAGGATTTGGACAAATTGAGTAACTGGGCAGGCAAGTGGCAAATGAGATTCAATATAGACAAGTGTAAAGTTATGCATTTTGGGTATAATAATAAAAATGCAACATATAGTTTAAATGGTGTTTCTCTGAGGAAATCTACAAATGAAAAGGATTTGGGAGTAATGGTAGACAATAGACTTAGCAGTAGCATGCAGTGCCAACTGGCAGCTGCAAAGGCCAATAAGATATTGGCATGTATTAAAAGGGGTATTGACTCAAGGGAGGAAGATATAATAATTATGCCTCTTTACAGGTCCATGGTAAGACCCCACTTAGAATATGCTGTTCAATTCTGGGCGCCCTTTCTGAAAAAGGACATTATGGAACTGGAGAAAGTGCAGAGGAGGGCTACAAAACTAGTAAGGGGAATGGAAAGCTTTAGTTATGAAGAAAGGCTAGAAAAGTTAAACTTGTACACACTAGAGAAATGGCGTCTTAGAGGGGATATGATAACATTATATAAATATGTTCAGGGCCCATACAAAGGGCTCTCCAAAGACCTGTTCATTAACAGAACAGTACACAGGACAAGAGGCCACCCGCTTAGACTTGAGGAAAGGAGATTTAATCTACAACAGCGGAAGGGTTTCTTTACAGTAAAGACAATAAAGGTATGGAATTCACTGCCTGAGGAGGTGGTACTATCGAAAACATTAGATGCCTTTAAAAGGGGCCTGGATACTTATTTAAAAGAGCATAACATAGAGGGCTATGTACGTTAGTATTGGGATGAATATTTAGTTGGGGCTTGTTGATCCAGGGAGGAATCTGATTGCCATTTGGAATCAAGAAGGATTTTTTTTCCCCCCATTCAATGCAGAATTTTAAATTGCTAATTGAGGGGGGGTTTTTTGCCTTCTTTTGGATCAACGATGGTAAACAGGAATAGGAAAAGGTTGAACTAGATGGACGCAAGTCTTTTTTCAACCTAAATTACTATGTTACTATGTTACTATGTATGTAATATGTACCAAGACAGCTGGATCACTTCCAGCCCCTCCCAATAATCTGTCAGCCCTGTCCGCAACATGCCGAACCCGAGCACCTGGGAAACAGCATACTGTTCAGCATTCACGTTCCTGGTGGCAGATTACCCTATCTACCCACCTAATAATAGAGTCCCCTATTACCACCACCTGCCTTGGTTTCTGCCTGCTCTGCATCCCATCTAGCCTGGAAGGAGGACTGTTCCCCTGGCTGCTAAAGGAATCAACCCTCTCCAGTGTTGCCAATTCTGAGCAATTCTCATCAACATCTTCACACAATCTTGCAAATATGTTGGACTGAGTCAACTTAGAACTGGCCTTCCTCTTCCTCTGCCCACTACCTTCCCTCCTTACTGTTACCCAGCTGCCTACCTGTCGCTCCTCATCTACAACTCCACCCTCTTCACCACTAAACCCACATACTACCTGCTCTGTGAGTTCTAAACTCCTTTCCAGGTTTCCAATGTCTTGCAATGTTGCAATATTTCTTTCCAAATCCAATATCTTAGACTCTAAAGAGAAAATATGCTCACACTTGGCACAGCGGTATGACCCCTGGAACGATTGCTCCAAGTGTTCAAACATGTGACAAGATGTGCACTGCATGAGATTGGCTAACCTGTTATCACTCATGCTTGGTTTTACAATTCAAATAGCTTTATATTATCATCTAATGCTCACTCTAAGGTAAGTAACCAACTTTAAATGTGAATGCAATAAATCCTTTGAAATGATAGTCACCTCAGAGCTCTGCTGATTTCCAACTCCTGCTTCTATTCTAACTCCAGATTCCTTCTAACTCTTCACTTGGAAGCAATCACTTGCAATGCAGTCTCACAGAGCCAGCTCCACAGAGCTTATGGACTGTATTTATAGTAACTAGCAGCCAGGTGAAATCCCTTAGCAATCACCCCTAATCACAGGCCTGAAAAAAACCCAGTAAACATTTTTTTTAACTCTTGCAATACCCATACAAATATAATAATTAGTATTATTTTTTTTTTAAACCTTAATAAAATACCAATAAAACACCAAACACATTCTTATGTACTTAACCAGATTCCTTCTAACTCTTCACTTGGAAGCAGTCACTTGCAATGCAGTCTCACAGTCACTTGCAATTGCAGCATCTGAGGCAGAAGCTGATCCTGCTTCAGGTGGTGATGAGGCTGTTGCTGGTCCATCACATGCTGGACCAGCTCCCATCACCCCTGTAGAAGGACCAGTGGAATCCTCATATGCTGAAGATGACCATACTCCTGCAGCTTCCCCTGCCCCTACAGCAACTGTCTTCCCTGTCCACGTGCCCGCTCCTATTCCTGCTGATGGATGTGCCCATTCTCCATCAGCTGGAGGCAGCGACTCTCCCTCTGGTCTGGTGATTTGCATGACTTCTGCCAGGAGCAATGGCAGTGATGCCCCCTCCCTGCATGCCTTAGAGTTGGGTACTCCAGAGCCAGACATCTCCGCAGCTGCGGAGTCAGACCATGCTGGCGTGTTTTCTGGTAAGTAATTGTATTCTGATGCATATGTTCATGTAATGTTGTTAAACCTTTGAGTGCCAGAGGGGTACGCAATGCATTGCATGTGTGTCACAGTTCCCCAGAATAACTCAGGAGTCAGTATAGTATAGTAAAAATGCAATTTATTAAAATAACAAATAAGGTAGTATACAGAGGTTTATAGCAGTAACAAGTAGAGAGTCACAGCCAGCAAGTGCTACTACCAGAAACAGTATACTGCCAAGGTGGATGACTCTACTAGAGACTAGGCCTAGCCATTGGTAGTCGCTGCTGGAACAAGGAACACGAACGAAACAGGAGCAGTAATAGGAACACGAAGTCTTGATCCGGGGTAGCAAGGAATCTACCAGACTCGCGCCTGCAGTCAGAATAGTAGTAGCAGATACTTGATTCATGCCTGCAGTGAGTATGGAGGAAGTGGATACTTGACTCGTGCCTACAGTCAGTATAAGAGCTAGTCTATCAGAGCCCCAGGTCCGCACCAGATTGGGTGTCTGCTAGGTACAGGGGACAAACAAGAGAATATTCAGACAGAGCCAGAGGTCAGCACCAGATTGGATGGTCAGAGAACCCAAGTCATACACAGAGCCCAAGGTAACAGAACTGCTTTGTGCAACAATGCAAGGGCAACTGAGTCAGGACTCAGTCTGCCCTTTAAACCCCATCACAGGAAGTAGGAAGGAGGAGCCCACAGAAGGCCTAGACTAAAAACAAGACTCTGCATCATTCTGACGCATCTCATAGCCTTTCAAACATTCTGCTCCACGCTGCTTCATATAACGACCGTGAGGCCGAAAATGATGCATCTCTGCGATGCGTCCGTTCATGGCATCAATCCAGCAACACACGCGATACTACCATTCAGCCCGAGGCCATGGACGGTTACTGACACCACCAAGTGCACACAGACCCGGGCCATTGAGAGACGCCTGGAACTCGGTAGAAGCTCCAAGATGGAGGATACTTCTCCAGCATCGCCTGGAGCGTGGCACTGGAAATTAGGTACTCTAACAATGTGTTGTGTAACCCTCTGGCACTCAAAGGCTTAAATATCTACCACTGAGCAGATAGGTGTGCAATGTATGATAAAGCACTGCAAATCACACATATCTGCTCTGTGTAACATAATCCTTTGTAATGCAATGTCCACGTGTGTGTACTGTAATTTAGTACTTTGTTATGCAATGTCCATGCATGTGTGTACTGTAACGTGGTGTACTCTTCTCATTACTGATAAACTTGATGGAGTACCTAGCCCTGGCAGGGAGGGGGAAGAAGTCCTCACCCTCTATCTGGAGCTGGTCACTGCCACTGCTCCTGCCAGCGTGGAGGAAGAGGTGGCTGCTGGTAAGTTGTTTTTAAGATGTCTCCATCACGTACAAATGTGTTTTTAGCCATGTTAAATTGTTCCATATGTGTATTAGCAACCCCAGCTTGCTTTAGCCATATCTAGTTTATATAACTACTAGTTGAAGAGCCCGTTACACGGGCCACAGTGCCTCTGGCAGCCGGTCGCGGGGCAGTCACGCGCGGCAGAGACTGCCCGCGCCACTGCTGATACAGAGCTGGACGCTCCTTCGGAGCACCCAGCTCTGTATCAGCCGCGGCGCGGGCAGTCTGTACTGTGCATGACTGCCGCACGAGCAGCAGTGTCTACTGCGCATATCGGGCGTTACACACAACTTAGCGAATTATTATATAGGATTGTATTGCCACAGGGGTGAGCAGCAGCACATTGCTAAGCTATGCTTTGCTCACCTTTCCGGTACTCCAAGGCAGGGCCAGATTGGCCTACCGGGAATATTCCTGGTAGGCCGCCTGCACTGGGCTTCCCTGGGGCTTCTTCAAAATCAAGAAGCAATCCGTGGCCACAAGGTGACAGGACTGTGGCTGGGAGATTTGAAGGGCCCCGCAACATGCTGAGGTCTGTGCCTTCTTCGGCACAGACCTGTAGCAGCTGAGCTCCCTCGTCTGATCTTTAGTAATGTCGAATGCTGGGAGATGACATCACCTCCCAGCACTCTGCATTATTGAAGAGAAGAACATGCGGGAGCAACAGCAGTAAAAAAGGTCTGTGCAGAAGGAGGCACAGACCTCTCATACCACACCGCTGGACCACCAGGGAGGTAGGAAATGGACACGGGGGGTAATGTGGAGATTGCCAGGCAATGCAGAGACAGGGGGCAATGTTGAGACTGCCCCTCCAATCTCCACATTGTCCCGCAATGTGGAGATTGGGGGGGCAATGTGGAGATTGGGGGGGGCAATGTGGAGACTGAGGTGCAGTGTGGAGATTGAGGGGGCAATGTGGAGAATGAGGGGGCAATGTGGAGAATGAGGTCAATATAGAGGTCACCCAGTGACGTCAGGTGCAGAGTGAAGAAGAGCACTGCGTCTGAGCACCAGGTCGGCCTCACCGCAATGATATGTGACTGGTAAGCAATTTTTTCCAAGGCTGGTTTTTATTCCCAGTCCAGCCCTGCTCCAAGGGTTAAATATCCCACTAATGCACATATGGAGCACATGTAAGAAATGTTTGTCATGCTCCTGCCATTCACATGATGACATTTTAGCCATGATGGACACAAGCTTATGCACTGTGATGGATGTCTCAGTATGTTGAAGCACTGCCATGCATTACAGTGATGCTTTGTAGGCCAAATTTGCCTCTCTGTTGTTGAGTAAATCCTGATAACTAGGTTATCCCACCTTGGTGCAGTTGTTGTGAACCTGAATGCTTACACAACTGAAGCATTTAATGAATTCAGGGTTTCTCATCACATGTTAATTCCTTTAATATCCAAAATAGGTCCAGCTGACATGCCGGAGGAGGGGGGGGCAGGAAGATGCCGGAGTGCAGGCTGGTGCACCTGGGGACCACCACTTGGAAAGGGCAGGTGAGGATAGTAAATTGTAATATGTCCTCCAGCAAAAACATGTACATGCGTTCAATGTCTAATATGTGTTTTGTTGTGTGTTGTTGGTTTATGTTTGTGGAAAGGGTTCCGAGTTTTGTGTTTCTGGTTGTTGTAACCATTTCAATGGCAGAGGGGTACCCAATACATTCTCAAAATTGTTGTGCACTCCTCTGGCATTGAAATGGGTTAAGGATCCACACAATTATCTCACCCTTATAAAAATGTCCTGTATCTCCTCAGGGTCATCACGGGCTGCGTCTGGTGAGGAGGATGAGGAACCACCTCTGGGGGTGTCTGCCTCTGCTCCTGAGGCTATGGAAGAGGAAGCGCATGGTAAGTAAAATCCTAAATCTGCTGTCCCATGTGTGTTCCACCTGTCTCCCCTTCCCTTACAAAGACCCCATATTCCATGTAGTGATCTGTGTTCTTGTCACACATACTTGTGACAGTATCATGGCATGAACAAATATCATTATGTGGTTTTTGTTAATGTCATGATCTTGTCACACACGAATGCTTGGCTCCAGACCTTAGCACACACCTACAGTTCCCATTTGCAGGCTCGCACTAATTGAGTGTTGGTGGATCAATCACAATGACAGTGATGATCCACCTGTGTCCAGTCAAGGCTAAAGGGCAAACCTGGCCTGTCAGTTTGTTCATAGCAGGGGTGGTCAATCATGTTCTCTGGCCACAACAATGCCACATGTTTGTGTCCCCTCAAATTGAAGTGGATGTGTCACCTATTTATAACATAGCCTAAATAGTTAGGCTACATATCGAATACTTGTAAAATGTTATTCATTTTTTTTTTAAGTTTAATTTGTTGTAAATTTAACTTAGAAAGTTTGTCCCCTACCTACTTCAGCATAGACTGATCTGCCCTAGCTCTCCTCCTTCCTCCTATGATGGAGGCTTCAGTCTGGAAGCTGGAGCACTCTCATTGGCTAGATATTGATCTCTGCCAATGAGACCGCTCCAGATTGCAGACAGAAGCCTCCATCATTAGAGGAGGGAGGAGAGCAGCGGCAGAGTGACGGACTGCGGTTACAGAACAGGTAACCGCAGTCTTTACGGAAGTAGGTAGGGGACAGATTTTAAAAGTTAAATTTACAACAAATAAAACTTAAAAATAAAAAATGAACGTTTTAGAAGTATTCGCTATGTAGCCTATTTAGGCTATGTTATAAATAGGAGACACATCCACTTTGACACATTTTGTGTGGTGATTCTCAGCAATGGTACTGTTGTCTAGGACGCACAATCATGTCCTCTAACCAACACAAAAGTGCATGTTGTCAGATGAACACAAGTGAATGTCAATACCGCTTGTGTTTAAGTGAGCACATCCTGACAACATGCACTGTTTGTGTGGTTAGAGGACATGATTGTGCATCCTAGACAACAAGACCATTGCTGAGAATCACCCTGTTAAATGCATTAAACATCTGTGTCCCAGAGGTGTTCACTGCTTTGCATTTCTTCTTTCCCCACAGCTGCATCTGATGAAGAACAAGAGCAGCAGCCTTCTTCCAGCCAGGAGTATGCAGAGGCCGTGGATGTCCTATGTGGGATCTCAGCTGACATCAGGTGCTTACATAGTCAGCTGAGAAACGACATGCTCCATCTGGAGGCTGTGCTCCAACAAATGGTGGAGCAGAACAGGCTGATGCAAGGCCTCCTGACAGCACATGTTGTGCATCCAGGGCCAGCCCCCGCCCCCAGCAGCTCCTCATCAGACAGCAGCCTAGCATCATCTGATGCCCTGCTTGCTGCATATGGTGATAGGAGCCACCTACACAGACGGGGGTCTCCAGAGGAGGATTTTTCAAAATTTTTTTTTATTTTATTATCTATTATTATTATTTATATTTTTTATTACATTTTTCAACTTTAGCATTGTTGTTGTCCATTTATTTCAGATACAAACAGGGGGGAGATACACCAAAGTGTTATGAGGTGGTGATGAAGTGGAGATGACCCTTCCAGTGTGATGAACGATCCTTGTTTCTTCCATCTAGCCAGTGAACTGAGATTTAACCAACCTGTAAGTTCTTAGTGCATTGGCTCCAGGGGATAATCCAGGAATTGGAGAGTTTAGCACACTGGAGAAGTTCCTTACACCTCATCACCATTTGATAACACCTTAGTGCATAACCCCACTGCTGACCCACTCTTCTGTGTGTGTCTCCAACCCTTGTCTGTCTCCCCAGGAGATTGGAAAAAGGAAGGAGACAGACACAGATTTGCATGAAGGGAAGCTGTCAGAGGAGGAGGGTGGCAGAGGGACAGAAAAGGAAGGAGACGGATGGATAGAGAGGGAAGGAGGCTGATGGACAGAGAGGGAAGAGGAGGACAGAGGGAATGTTTTTTTTTCTGCTGACTGCATTTTTGTGGTGTTAAAGTTAAGAGGTATTTTCATCCATAGGAACTAATGACCCCAGTGGGTGTATTGATATGGGGCCCTAAGCCCCACATCAATACATCAAAGCACTCCAAAACAATGTCAAATGTTAGTAGAATTAACCCCATGAGTGCCAGTGGGGTATAATCACTCTGCCGGCACTCATCACATTACAAGTAACGCTTACCATTAATCCTGATGTCCAGCAGAGTCCTCAGTATACCGGTCCTCTTCTGTCCTTCTGTCTTTTTTCCTCTGTCTTCTTTCCTCTTGCTGTAAAAAACCACCCCAGAAAAGGATAAGTACAATGCATCAATATCCAGCACACTAATACATACTTTAACCCTACTAAGCCCCAGAGAGGTATGCAACACATTGCTTTGCAATGTGTTATGTAACCCTCTGGCATTCAAGGGGTTAAACTATGTAGTAGTGTGCCAAATATTGCATTGGACTTATACTTTTCTGGGTAGTTTTTACAGCAAGAAGACAGAAGCTACAAGACAGTAGAGAAGACAGAAGGAGACAGACAGTGGATGACAGGTAAGTGTAACACTGATTAGTTAACGATCAGTCTTTGACAGTATGTCAGGCACCGATCATTAGCTTTTTTTCCTTTGAAGTTCCCAATACTGCCCCTATCTAGCAGCATTGAAAATTATTCAAACAAATGACTTAAATTTTTAATATTTTACTCAGGGACAAAGGTGACTCTCCCTTGTGGTGGCAATAAGTCACCTTGTATGCCTATACAACTGTTAGACTGGTTGATGCGTCACTCTGGAAAAAATTATTCAGACAAATTATTCCAATTTTTTTTAATATTGTCTGTTGCATGTGCCATTTCTGTTGTAGATGTGAAATACAATATAACATGAGCATCTGTCATTTACCATCCGTAGCAAAGGTAATACATTACACAATATGTAGAATGTGTCATTTACTATATGTAGCAGAGGTGCTATATACATATGGATGTAGCTATATTAGAAGGAAGAAGTAAAAGTGAGAATGACTAATGCGGTATCCTTTTGAAACATCATAAAGAAAAATATTGCATGGCTAGAAGCCGATTTAACCATGTTGCAGTGTTTAAAATAGCGACATGAAAACCTCGCACTACATAAAAGTGCTAGGTTGTCATGTCGCATAATTAAACATCCCTATGTACTGACCACAATTCCCAGCATCCTTACCTTGTGTTGCCCAGCTCTCTTGTGTTGCCCAGTCCCAACCTGCTCTAGGAGGCGTTGCTAGGAGCCGTTCTGCTCCAAAAGGGACTGACAGCACAGGCATGCAGACGTCACTATGGAAAAATGTCTGCGCAGATTCCTGCCTGTCAGTCCGGGAGCAACGTATAATTTTCTTGAACGCAGTAATAATTCTGGCAACTAGCTCTACTGAGCAGCTAGTCGACAGATGGATAATTATTTGGGTCCATGTTTGTAAGAGGTGGCATTTCCACTGTAATGCAACAATTTTTCAAAAGGGAACCGACTGGTGCAAGGCAGACTCAGGATGACAGCAGCAACACTGGAGATGTAGACAGAACTGCAGAACACTGGAGCAGGCAGGACTCAGTCTGTAGATGGATATAACGACTGAGAAAGACTGGTAAGAGGTCGACTCAGGATGACAGCAACATGAATGACTGTAGATGTCTGAAGTCCATTTTGTTTTTCTAATCTGCAGGGTAACCTAGCTTTGGGAAGTTGACTACCAGGGACAATGTAGGCCAAACAGCCCTCCTGTTATCCCAGAAAGTCAAGGGATCTGTACTTGGGGCCAAAGAAGGTTCCACAAGATAAGCCTTAACCTCAAACTCAGCACTTTTTCTATTAACGGGGAGCTGTTTGTTTTGTCTGAAGCATAATCTGTCCATTGCCTCAGCATAAAAAGCAACAGCTGCTCCACCGGAACAAGATGAAGTGCTACTGGCGCTTCTACTAATAGGTCCTCCAGCTCATCTTCGGAATCTTCTCCCATCTCCTGTGACTGCATTCTAGTTTTGCTTTGCCTCTCACGCACCCTTGCTATCAATTGTTCCCTCCAGGCAGTGAGGGAATTGGAACGAAGTGCCATCTTGCCTTTGATTAGAGGATTGCAAATTGTGGCAAGCAATAACTCTGGACAATTGTCCATGCGCCGAGTCAGTTCCTTTTATAGCCTCGTTAGAAGGGCAGCAACATCGGGAAGTATATCACCCTTAGCACCAGGCAAGCATTCCCTGTGGGAAAGGAAATCGTCCAATTTTAAGGAGAGGTGCATGAAGAGGGGAATGGCTTCTACCAGGCTTGCATTCTCTTTACTCAAAAGTTCTGTCAAAGCAGGAAGAAAAATCAGCAGCAGCAGATTTTGGGGAGAGCTGATGAATTCCCTCTTCTGCCTGGTGGCTAACAGGAAATGGTAGATTATCTCCCTCAATAACCTTTTTTGGATATGACATGCTCTCAGTGTCAGTGACAGGGGTGGCAGGAGATATTTTCTCAAACTACTCCAATAATTGAAGTTTGGGCTGCTTACATGGAAGTTCGCTGTAAAACTCCCACGTTGATACTGCCCACAGTTTCCCACCAGTAGTGTTCATGTTCAACACGCTAGGTGTCCCCAGGTTTATAGAACTGGCTGTAGCGGAGGTGGTGACGGAACTGGCAGTGGCAATAGTCATTGTGCAGGTGGTTCTGGGGGGGATCATCATGAAACAGCTGATGAGAGACAGGTGATGGCTGCTTTGTGCTCTTAGAGGAGTAACTGGACCGCTCTACCCTGCTAGTAGAGGTAGAACAACCTGCAGTTCCCTTCTTTCTAGTTTTTGGTTTGGACTGCTGCTGCTGAATCTGACTAGTACTACTCAAAGTACTCTTCTTTCCCCGCCTGCTGCTGCTAGCTCTGCTTGAAAGCAACTGCACTGTGGTGGTGTTGGTGGTTGCTGGGTCACTGCGGCTGGTACCAGGATGAGGAACATCAGGTTGTTCACTAGGACTCAAATCCATTACGGATAGGTAGGTAGTGAAAGATTATAGTTTTACAACTTTAAAACATGCCCACACGACAACTGTGACACTGGCAGTGTGACTCTGAAAGTTATTCAAACAAATAACTCGTATTATGAATATTTGTAATAAAACCAACACAGGTGACTCTCCCTTACGGTAGCTAAAAGGCAATCTGCCTGCCTATAGAACTGTGACACTGGCAGTGTGACTCTGAAAATTAGTCACACAAATAACTTGTAGACTCTATATTTTTATTAAAACCAACACAGGTGACTCTCCCTTGCGGTGGCGAAAAGGCACCCTGCCTGCCTATACAACTGTGACACTGGCGGTGTGACTCTGTAAATTATTCAAACAAATAACTTGTAGTTTCTATATTTTTAATAAAACCAACACTCTACCTTGCGGTGGTCAAAAGGCACCCTGCCTGCCTATACAACTGTCAGACTGGCTGATGTGACACTCTGAAAATTATTCGACAAAAACCCTAATATTTTTTATATTTTGCACAGGAACAAATATGACTCTCCCTTGCAGTGGCAATAACTGGCACTAATGCTGGCTGCCTACCTATGCCTATCCTCATGCTACCTGCCTGCCTACACAACAACTGGACACGCTCTAATCTCTTCTTCTATCTCTGAGCTCCAACAACACAATGAGGAAATGCAGGCTGTCTGCCTGGGTGACTGTGTCATTAGTCCAACCCCCATCATGAAACAAAGAAGCTTACTGGAATACAGACAAAGAGGCAAAGTAGTGCATGAAACGGAGAATGGAATTGGACTAGAGACATGGAGGGAAAAATATGGAGGAAAAGTAATTGAGTGTGCACAGGTAGTACCAAAAAGATCTGACTTTGAACAGTCCTGGTCCGAAAGTAGTCAAAACTTTCTGAAATTTGTTGAATGTCATAAGTTTCAACAACTTTCGGACCAGGGCTGCTCGGAGTCGGATCTTTTTTGTCGAACGATCCTTGTGTGTCAGATGGTCCGAATGTCTCAGAATGACCCCATTTTCCACTAATTCCAAATTTCTCCAAATCAATTCGCCAAGTCTACTAAAAAGTGCAGGTTGCACACATTGTATGGTGCTATACATATAAGATCTCACTGAAAAGATTTTGTCTCTCTCTGTTCCACCATATGTCTACATTTTGAATACGCTGGAAGATGTGAACAGTTCATGGTCCATTGGAAGCAATAAAAGAATACATTGGGAGAAGATAAAGTATTGTTTGAAAGACTTTGTGTTTTGAACATTGTCCCAATAATACCTTCTAACTGAGAGCCGATAGGGTTTTTTTAGGCTCGCGTATTACTAAGTTGGAGCGCCTTTGGTATACTCTTCTCTTTTTTGGTTTTGACTAGACTTTTGGATAGACTAATATACATGGCAACATCAACTTTAGAATAGAATTTTACATTTATATATCTGTTGTGTATAATATAGTGCCTCCAGGTATTCCCCTTTGTTTCCTTTAATACGAATGAAGACCTGTAGTTTTAAAAAACTAGGTAATGAAAATTTGATTTTCACATAAAAGCAAAATAGGTTGAGATGTCATTAAAAGAGCAGATAGATGGATCAGGACCACAGATGCTGAAAAGTCTTTATTCTCCCAGGTGATCGACTTTGGCATGCCGTGGATTGAGAGGACAATTTGGAGAAGCTGGTGATGAGGAGGTGGTCTTGCAATTAATGGAAGTTGAATGTAATAATAACAATTTCAGAGCATTCAGATGCTGGCTTAGGGTTAATACCTACAAAGTAGTGTGCTCGGAATGCCAGTGCTGCACAGTGCACACCACATAAAGGAGTCTACAGGATTGCAGAAATGTTTTTGTAGCTGCAGAATGGGTTTTTGTAGAGGTGGACTGACTTTTCTTTTGGCTACAGACTTCTCTAAGGATGGACTGCAACTTGGTGATGAGGGTGATCTTATACTAGGTGAGGTGATGTTTACAAAACTTGACTAATTTAAACTAGGGATTGCAGGTTGTGGTAAATGTAATTCTTAAACAGGGTACATTCTCTCTCTCCCTCCGTCTTTTGCTTGCATTAAATAGGTTAGAGGCAGCCCTTCCTCTCCTCGACGTCAGGTGAATTAATCCTGATACTTCCATGACTTAACTAGGGATGGATAACCTGACTTTGCAGTCAGCACCTTTAGTATGGCATAGGATCCAGAAAGGTTACTTCTGAAGGACAACCACAGTCTACAGCATTGCTCTCAAGCCTCAGATTTTGGAATGGCTTGGCATCATGACAATAACTAAGCCTAAATGTTGCTACATGACAGGAGGCTTCATATTTTGCTTAACTTCCTTTACTAAATTCTCCTTCGCAGCAGAGATCACAAGAAAAAAACTGACCAATCAGAAATCAAGAGGAAGGCAATATAAGGACCAGCCTACCCAAACTCGTCCTTTTTCTTTGCTGCTCCACAAGCTAGGCACAAGTCAGAGTATTTTTCCTTCTAAGTTTTGACTTACAGTGTGTATTTGTATTTTTCTTTGTTTCTCTATTTTTGTCTATAGTCACTTTATTTGTAGTACATATATTTTACAGTGTTCCCTTCACCTTGTTACCCTGTCTCCTCCTGGTCCTCCTTTTCATGTGGGGGCTAGAGAATTTTTGTGCCTTCTTGCCTTTTGGGTCTCTGTCTCTCAAGGACCGTTGGTCTCTGCAGCGGTCACGGCGCCTGCAGGATTCCCTCATTCTTTGTTTTATTCTTCCGGGTGGGGTATTGATGGCGCTTGGGGTATTTCCTATAATTTTCTTTTCCAGCATTTGTTGCGGTCCGTGGATGTTTGTTCTGCTGGATCTGCTTGCTCTTGGTGGCCATCTTGGATCTCGAGACACGCGAGATTCCAGACGGCCATCTTTGTTTATCCTTCTCTGTGTGCAGTACTGTGAGCATGTAGGGTACTCCGTATTGCACCAATTTCTATTGGTTGGCACGTTTTGGAACTACTGCTTCATGGTGGAATATGTTAGTCTCTGCTTGTCCCATTCTTTTATTTGGTGCCTTCGACATTGTCCAACGTTGGCCCTACGCATGTCAGCAGTTGGACTGGAATATTATTGTTATTTTGCCATATATGCCTTGTTTGTATTCTAAATAAGATATACTTGATGTCTGTATCTTGTTTCAGGGTTGAGCCCCCTGCTACACAACGGAGATGAGCCCCATTGCCCTCCTGCTACTATTGGGTATATCCTTATGCATTGTCACAAACTATTTGGTTACACTCTGTGTTTCCCACTATCGTTAGGGGTGAGCCCCCTTGCAGTTTGGGGTGAGCCCTCATTCATTCATTCAAATTGATTCCTAATAGAGGTGTCTCAGGGTGAGCCCCTGTTTACTTTAGCTCCTTGGCTGGAAGGTTTGCTATATATTAGACACCCTCTCTGTCATTCAGAGATGCCCTCTCTGTCATTCAGTATGCAGGATGCCTTCTATTACATTACAAAGTGTAATTTTTCTGGGTGAGCTACAGTTGTTGTAGCAGTCGGTTTGTCCTCTGCTCCCATTGTACTATTCTGACTGAGGATATTTTTCTCCTTTCAGGTGTTGCATTCACTTTCACCAATATGAGCAAGTCTCCTCAACACTCTCCAGATTTCCATTCTATGATTAATGCTGCAGTGGCCGCATCTGTGGAAAAGCCCTGGCTAGAGTGCTTACTCAGCGTTCTTTGGACCTTTCTCCTTCACGCTCTTCTTCTGGAACCATGCAGGAGGTGGAGGAGCTCACTTCCTCTGAACCTTCAGCCAGGGTCATGCCTGCGTCTAAACGTCATTGGAAAGGCTCCTCATCTGTGCAAGGTCGAGCTTCAGGGAAGGCCCCACTTAAGCTCCCTAGACGTGAGGATGAGAGGGAATTATCCCATTCTACCATGCTATCCTCAGACAAGGGCAAATTCTCTCCTCCCCCTCCTTTGGCAGTGCTGAACGAATGGCAAGTGATGGATCTGCCTCCAAGGTCAAAGATAAATGGCAGGATTCTCAGTGTTTCGACTCTAGATATGTCAAAGAGTCCATGGTGGGTGACGCCGGTGTCATCAGGAATTCGAGACTCGCCTAATTTATTGGGGGACAACGGGTTTTATGACGCACAAGGAAACCTGCTCTTTGATCCCTGATATATTCTCCACCTGAGGTCATTAGAATGGAGTCTCCCTGACCACCTGGAGAGGTTCATCCATTTCTGACTTTAGAAATCACTATATAACATAAAGGGATCCAATAATGTTGAATTAATGAATTTTACTTGACTCCGCAAGTCATAAAAACATAACTATATATTTAACTCAGTACTCTATACACTTACCCATCTAGTGTGCTATCTATTTTATTTTCTCCTAATTTAAAAAGGGTTAAATGTTACCAGTATGGTTTTTAATTGTAATATAAATAAATGTTAAGCTTTAATGATTTTCTTCTGACTAATATCAATTATAATAGACTCTGAACTAATCATTTTTTTGGATCTGATTCAGATGTTCCGCTATGATAATGGTTCATCCAAACTAGGTCTGGTTTTTCTTCTAAATATATAGTCCGTAAATCTCTTGACCGCGAGATGAGGAATCGTCTTCATGCTGAATGCCCACGGCCTTTACTCCCAGACAAAGTTGCTCAGACACCGGAGTTCGATCCAATGGTGCTGTTGTTCATGTCCAGGACGGGTCACGACCCGCATAAAGGCATCAAGAAAGGACTTAGGTCCGCCCAAGATAAGCTACTGGATCTTCTGGGACCTCTGGCTTGGATTTTGTATTTTGAGGACCTGTCTTTGTCTCAGGGTACTATTCTGGAAGCTACTGCTGTACGTGAATGGGCTCTTTTGGGCTGTTTGCCTGTTGGGGAGCACGAATGCTGCACTTTGTTCCGAAAGAAGGAAAGCTGCGATTGATTCCGAGTTGGCAGATTGGGGATTGAAAGATTTGGGCCCTTCAGCTACGAGTCTCCTGTTCGGTGAGCCATTTATTGGCGAGCTGAAGAAACATGTCAATCTCTTTACTATGCTCAACAAGGTGCAAAACTCCTCCAAGCAAGTGTTCCTCTCTTCTTCCGCTAAGGGTGTTTTTGGATGGGCTGGTCGTCAGAGGCTGTGCCACCAGCCAATTTTGGTTCTCGGGTCTCCAAGCTAATCCACCTTCAGCCACCTTCTTCCCTTCCAACCAGTACCACACTACCACCTGCAGACAGGTCCAGAGGCTCTTGGGGTAGAGGATGCGGCACATTTAATGCAAGTAAATCCCTCTATCACGTTTGCTTCACATGAGTTTACCACTGGCAGGCTGTCTCTTTTCTTGCAGAAATGGGAGCCGATCTCCGCTGATGCCTGGGTTCTACAAATGGTCCAAGGTTATGTGACCGCTCCTCCAGTGCAGCTGTGTCCACCTCCTCTGGCAGTGTTTTCAAAGGATGGCAAGGCGTTGATCGATATGAGATCCAATAACTTTTTTCCAAAGGCGCAGATCAGTTCGCTCAGGACGACGGGGGTGTCTTTAGCAACATCTTCCTTGTCAAGAAGAAGATGGGAAATTTTCCCTCCATCTTCAGTCTGTAAAATCTCAATGCTTTCGACATCTACAGAAAACTGAAACATGCGGGAAGCAGGGAAAACACACAAAAAGGGGATTGAGCTGAGCTTACAATTGAGTCCCCTACTCCTTACCACTCTATCAATTTTGTCCCAGGCTAATATTGCTGTGGGATTCAGCCTGATACATTTTTTTCAAAGCTTATGTTGCAGTAGGACTAAGCCTGCAAACATTTTTTTATGGCTTTTGCTGTCATTTGTAGATGCGGATGTCTCCCTTTCAGTGCTCAGCAGCAATTAATTTTCAAACCCTAAAAAATGGTGGCTTCTTATAGTCTAGTGCATTTTATAATCTGCAAAATGTATCTTTACATCACTGCATCCTTAGTTTCCTTCCCTAATCCTCATTCTGTCAATCTCCTTCCCTCTCATTCAGCCAGTGTCCTCTATTCTCCCGCCCTCTGTCATCATTCTCTCTCTCTCTCCCACCCCCTTTCCCTCTCATTCCCCCTCTCCCCTACTGTCAGTCTCCTTCCCTCAACTTCTGTTAATATCCTTGCCAGTCTCATTCTGCTTCCATCAGTCTACTTTCCTCTCTCTCCTTGTCAATCTCCTACCCTCTAACTCTAACTGTGTGCTTCACTCTCCTTCCCTCTGTCTGTCTTATAGCTTTCTCTCTTTCACATTCCTTCCATTTCTTTCCCTTCTCTCTCTCTCTGCCAATCTTCTTCCCTATCTGATACTGTTAATTTACTTCCATCTCCCTCTTTCTGTCTGATTCATTCCCCTCATTTATCAGGATTACAAAATATGAATAAAAGCATCTAGCTAAACCTTAAACCAAACGTGTAATGACTCTAGATGACACAAAATCTATACTTTGTTGATGCCCTTTATTGTCAAACTTGGATTATTTTCCATAGTCAAGCTGCAACATTATTAGCTATGACAATTTTGTTTTACAGGCATTTTGGACTCAATTCTATTACTTACGCTAAAACCGGCGTTACAAGAAAAACAAGTAGCGCAAATTTTGCAAACGTGTTACGTCGGTATTCTATTGCAGAACCACAGTAAAACAAAACTGGCATAGGCAGCACTTTTCAGAGTAGAAACAAAACTGGCGCTGTCTGCTTTTTTCCGACTACTGCGTACAAAAAAATGAGCACAATGTCAAAGTCCAAGGAAACAGGTGTACATTTGACGACACAAAGATCAAGCTCAGTGTTAGATGTGTTCTCCACGTAACAAAATCCGACAGAGTGCCCCCCCCTTGACATATTAACCTCCCTTCTAAAAGTCAATTTACAGTGCTTTCTTTCACCATATTAATTGGATGAATATTGTACATCCGACATTTTAACCCCCCCCTTGAAAAGTCGACTACAGTGCTCCCATGATTTTCTTTCACCATTTTCATCCGACATTTTTCTTCTCCTATTATACTCGACATGCCCTCGTATTTTGTATTGCAAGATTAACACTATGAGTACCAGAGAGATATTGTAATATGTTTGCTACCCCTCTGGTACTCATAGGGTTAATAGGCAACCTGTATATGTATAAAGAAAGGTGTTTGTTTTTATTATAGATGTAATTTGTGTGTAAATGTAATTAAATATTTTATTTAAGTATGTTTAACAATGATTTTCTTTTACTAAATTATATATGTAATTTTTATTACAAAAGTATTTCAGACCTCAAGAGGGGTATCATGACCCCTCATGACACCCTCTAGCATGGGGGCGACAATTTCCCACTTTATTAATTAAAAAGCATATAACCTATGTGAAACATAGGTTATATGCTCTTTAACCCTGTCAGCGTCAAATGAGTAACCATTTGAGTGACAGAGAGGTATCCAACGCACTGCACTGCAATGTGGTGGATACCTCTCTGGAACTCAAAGGGTTAATAGTGGAGAGGCATTGGAAGAAGCGGGTGGAGGTGAGAGAAGCATTGGAGGAAGCAGGTGGAGGGGAGAGAGGCATTGGAGGAAGCGGAGTGGTAAGCTTGTATTTGCCGCCCGCTTCCTCTCTCTTTCCCCTCCTCACTCGTCCACATTGAGTCGCACACTGAACGTCTTCGTCCCTCCTCACTCGTATGTATAGGCATATGAGTGAGGAGGGACGAAGACGTTCAGTGTGCAACTCAATGTGGACGAGTGAGGAGGGGAGACAGAGAGGAAGTGGGTGGCAAATACAATCTTACCACCCCGCTTCCTCCAATGCCTCTCTCCTCTCCACCCGCTTCCTCCAATGCCTCTCTCCCCTCTACCCGCTTCCTCCAATCCCTCTCCATTATTAACAGTTTGAATTCCAATGCAATGCAGTGCGTTGGATACCTTTCTGTCACTCAAATGATTACTCATTTGACGCCGACAGGGTTAACCCTTTATGTGCCAGAGAGGTATCCACCGCAGTGCAATGGATACCTCTCTGTCACTCAAATGGTTACTAATTTGACGCTGACAGGGTTAACCCTTTGAGTCCCAGAGGGGTACGCAACGCATTGCAAAGCAATGCCTTCTGTACCCCTCTGGCACTCAAAGGGTTAAAGAGCATATAACCTATGTTTCACATAGGTTATATGCTCTTTAATTAATAGAGGGGGCAATTGTTGCCCCTAATCTAAGGGAGTGTCATGAGGGGTCATGATACCCCTCTTGAGGTCTGAAGTACTGTTGTAATAAAAATTACATATATAATTTAGTAAAAGAAAATCATTGTTAAACATAAATAAAATATTTAATTACATTTACACACAAATTACATCTATAATAAAAACAAACACCTTTTTTTTTTTACACATATACAGGTTGCCTATTAACCCTATGCGTACCAGAGGGGTAGCAAACACATTACAATACCTCTCTGGTACTCATAGGGTTAATCTTGCAATGCAAAATACGAGGGCATGTTGAGTATAATAATATTGGATGAAAATGGTGAAAGAATATCATGGGAGCACTGTAGTTGACTTTTCAAGGGGGAGGGGGGTTTAAAATGTCGGATGTACAATATTCTTCGATTAATATGGTGAAAGAAAGCACTGTAAGTAGACTTTGGAAGGGGAAGTGTTAATTGTCGACTATGAACAATATTATTCGGATTAATGTGGTAGAAGAAAGCACTGTAAGTCGACTTTTAGAACGGGGGTTAATATGTTGAGGGGGGCACTCTGTCGGATTTCTATGCTGTATACTGTATTATACACTGCTTTTGTTAGAACAACAATGGCTTTGAAACTGTCGTTATGGCTTCTACGCCTCAACCTCTGAGGTGCAAAATTTCTGACTTAAATGTAATCACAAAACAGGAGGTAATACTGAGTGTGGGTAATAGGATACTAATTGCACATTGTTTTTAGTTGTTTCCTATGGCCTTTTTTTAGACTGGCGGTAAATATAATTACTGCTGATTTTGCTTTCACAAGTCGGGAAATAGGATAGCAAAAACTGACTTAAAAAAAAACAAACGCCTGTTTTATTTTAAGTGCTGGTAATAGAATCGAGCCCTTGGACTTCAAGTGCAGTGGAGACTGCTCACTTCAAGATGAAGTGCTTGTCATTGCAGAAATGTGCCCAGGGGAGTATCAGGCATCCCTAGACCTTCAGGATGCACACCTACACATCCTGATCCACCTGCGTTTTGCCATCGACTTGGGGCATTACTAGTTCACCTCTCTGCCTTTTGGCCTGGCCTCAGATCCTTGGGTGTTTACAAAAGTCATGGGTGCCTTGTAGGCCTTCATTCACACTCAAGGAATTCATATGATCCCTTATTTGGAAGATCTGTTGCTCAAGGCTCCGTCAGAGGAGCTCTTGGCTCAGCTGTTCCAAGAATGTACTCAACTCCTGGTTTATCATGGGTGTATCCCGAACATGTTTAAGTCCTCTCCAGTGCCATCCGAGGAGCTGGTGTTCCTAGGAATGAGGTTCGACAGCTGCCAAGTAAAGATTTGCTTGCCAGGGCAATATCATGCAGATAATGCAGGATGTGTCACAAGCTCTGTAGTGGCCATCGGCCTCAGTCAAAGAGTACATGAGGGTTTTGGGCCACCTAGTGTCTACCCTAGAAGCGGTACCTTATTATCAGGTGCACACCAGGGCACCCCAGAGACTTGTCATCCAGAGGTGGCATGGGAATCTGGATCTCCTTGAATAGCAGCTCTCCCTCTCTCCGGAAGTCACACGGGATCTGCAGTGGTGGTTGCAGAGACACAACCTGGACCTGGGGAAGCCATTCATGATCCTGGAATGGACTATGGTCATGACGGATGCCAGTCTGAGCGGCTGGGTGCGGTACTGGGTCACCTGAGGATTCAGGGAAGGTGAACTGTGGAGCAATCTCTTCAGTCCATCAATGTTCTGGAGCTCAGGGTGACCCATCTTCCTTTGGTGTACATTCAAGAGTGCCACCAAACACACTGCAGTTATTTTCTCACAAAAATGCTATTTTGTTTGGCAATACATTTTCAGTGAAGCATCTCACAACAGTGGGCTATCTACAACCAAGTGAAGCAGAATTACACAAGAGTCACACAAGTAAAACCAATTTACATCTCAAAATAAACTTGTTAGTTACTATATGAAATGTTTACTTTATTCAGACTGGTCCCAACCAGATTAGTTGAGTTCTTTGGTTACTGTGAGATCATGATTTCATTTCTATACTGGTTTTATTAATGTATTTTAAATCTGTATTAAAATGCGCTGTTTGCATCAATTGTGGGAAAATATTGGGTGTAGAACATACCCAAAAGATTTGCCATGCACAAAGTTATAGCACGAGGAAGTGTGAGGCTGGTATCCAGTTTTTTTTTCAGGGATGTTTTTTAGTCACAGTCCAACCCTGGAGGTGGTCCAATTAAGAATTGGAACCGACCCGTGGACATCTTTGCTGCATTGACTTAAATGGGGAGAACGTCTCTGGAACATACCTCTGCAATTGTTTGATGATGCCCTATCATCTGGTCCATTTTCTGAGTGTCCAGGGAGAATGCCTCAGCCAGAGTTGTAGGTATTGCTAGGCAACAAGTAATAGAGAATACTACAGTTGCCAGAATGCCAGTTTCTCTGTCATCCAATATGAGACACAGGTATCTTGAGGTTGAGATCCTCCTTTGGAGAGCAGAACACATTGTCAAAAAAGACAGAGTCTTGTGGGTGGACACTCCCAGCTTCTCCTGCAGTTTAGCCCTTGCCCTACCTCCAGTTATGATTTGTTCTCTGAGGTGAAATCATGGTCAGGACACTTCTTACTTTTTTATTATTATTATTTTATTAATTTTCTGTTAGATATGGAGCTGTTAAAATTCACCCATTAGGCGATTTACTGGGCTTCTTCTGGAGTGGATTGACCAGTGTACAGGTGCTGTGTGGACCCTTGCAGCCCTGTGGAGAGAATCTTGTAACCCACGTTTTCCATCCCAGCAGAGTTCATGTTCTGAGTGTCATGGTGGTCCATGGATGCCATTATAGACATTGCTATGCAACTGCAACAGAGAAGAGTACATTGCCCAGAATGCCCATTTCACGGGCCTTCTTCTGACTGGCTGCCTGTTTTGCAGTCACCATTTTACTTCTGTCTTGCTTATCGTAAACAGAGGCAGACCCTCCTTGCTCTCCTTCTCCAGATTCATCTGCCAGATAAGTACTTTTTGGGCTTTTCTTGGATGAACTATTAGTCTGGGGAATCATTACTAGTGATTTATACTACTTTAGACACTACTCTTGTCAGGATATCAGACATGAGGACAGACCTAAGACTAAGGACTCAGGGGCATCACTGACCCCCCTTGCTTACTATTTCTCATGTTAAATGGGACTCCCTACAGAGTTTTCTGGATCTCTCTGCCCCTCCTGTAGTGTGGCCCCCACTACTCCACCGGGCCCTCCAGCACTGAACAAGAGCCAGCTTGGGTGAAATCACTGTTGTCCGCAAGGGTCCAACTTCCTCTCTTCCTCTAGGGGGTTCTTCAGTCTTGGAAACCTCCCACTACTTTCAAGTATGTGGCCCTAGATCTCAGAGTATGCCTATGCTATTAGCAGGAGGAATTTCAGAGGGGGAATGTGAGGAAGGGGAATGTGAAGATATGGATTCATCCTACTCCTATGGGGACTCTTCTGAGGCAGACCCCCTTCCCTCGGCTGAGGGGCTTATTAGGGCTGTTTTGGAGACCCTTCAGGTCCCTGACACTCCTGATGAGGGGCCTTCCTCTGCAGATGTCTTCCAGAGGTGTAAGAAATCTTCACTGTATTTCTCCTAATGACACTCTGAACCAGATACTTCTGGATGAGTGGAAGACCCCTGATAATAGGTTGTATATCGCCAAGAAGTTTTCTAGACTGCACCCCTTTTAAGAGGCAGCTTTGGCACATTGGTCTTTTCCCCTTCTATAGATCCCCCCAGTCTCCAGGCTAGCCAAGTCCAAGCTAGCCTTTGACTGGTGCTGCAATGAGGACTATTTTGTTGCCTCTGCCTGAATTAACTGGACTGTTGCACTGTGGGGGTGAATAGATGGTGGAAGCTGGATGTGCAGATGCTTCCAAGGAGGAATTGTTTGTCTTTCTGGCCAACATGGTCTTGTGGTCTTATTTTGAGGTGATCCCCCTCACCACATCCCACATCCATAGCTGCCAAGACAGTATATTTTCACCAGCATTGTTGCCTAAACTTGTACCCCAATTCAGACAGTTCTCCAGCTGAATATGTGTGAGTTTCTTCTGTATATTGCTGTTTAGCTACAGCTTGTGCGGTACCTTGCTCACGGGGTTGTAGACCGAGTCTGGTTGTCACCTCTTTTCTTTGTTTTTGTATCGCAGTAGGTCTTACACCTGCCTCTTCTATTTCTTCTGCTATTTCTACCTCCTCCTCAGATTCAAACTTATACCAAAAAAAATGAAAGAAAGATGAGATATAGCACCAAGACAAAGCCAGATTGCACCATTGGTGGGATGGAGCAGGGGAAGTGGATACAAAGGAAGAAGTGGGAAAAGAACACTGTCCCAGGGACTCCCAAACCAAAACAGGGTGGGAGCTCTGGGGCAGATGCAATCCCCCACCAAGTCCACAGAAACACTGATTTGTAATACTAAATAAAAGCAATTTATAAATAAAAGGAAAAAAGTTCCCTAAAAATGAGTCAGTCTTATATCAATTCACATCCCCTCTCTTGCAGTGAGTCCCCAGAAAAAATGCATATATAAAATGATCCATCGGTGTATCATACATGCAAAACCAATGAGAAAAGAAGGGACAGTGCAAAAATATCTCTAAGTGTAGTATTGATGAGTAACTTGTATTCACAGAGCTAAAACAGAAAATTGTGCAATTTATTTATTCTTGTGGCAAACAATATGGGTATCACAAAATATCAATCTTATGGGGAAAAGAGAATATAAACAAAGAAGAAAAATAATTCTGTTTCTCAAAGAGTAAAATAAAAAAGAACAAAAATAAAAGCAAAAAAGATAATGGCTCCAAATGATATTAGCCAAAAAATGTGGAGTCTATTGCATGTGCTGGAAACAGGGCAACAATGTAGCGTATAGGCAGCAGCAAAATCCCAGTGAGTCCTCTTTACTAGCAAAACATTCATATACAGATGGTATAGTTATGCATTTACTGAATGCACAAGTAAATTATACACAATGCAAAATCAGTGTAGATGTCTGCTTAATAGAAGTCCCATATGTATGCGCTCATCTGGGATATTAGTACTTGAAGTCTTCGATCCTTCCTGGAACCTCGCTGTATGATGGGGCTCTGGTTGTATCCACTGCACCTCTCACGGCTACAGTCTTAGTCCCAATGGTCTCAGCTTTTGCAGTAGCTCCAAAGTTATACTTCCTAATAGTTTGTCGGCGTCTCAACTCAGACATGTGGCTCAACACGTTTCGGTGCACAAATAGCACCTTCGTCTGGAAAATGGGGACCCACGTAAAATAGCCCTAAATTTATGTCCTCCAGCCAGTGGGATTGCTGGGTTGTTTTACATATGAAAAGGCACATAGCACTCCATGCCACTGAATGAACTCAAATGAATACAAGTAGATATATATTGCTACAGTGAAAACAAAACATGCTTTGAAAGAATGTTAGGTACACTGTGGATTGATTCAGTGTATTAATGTTTTTATATAAAATAGTCTCACAATATTGCAGTAACATAAAGATACAATGCTGTGTCCTGGATGATCTACATCTCTTGCAAACAAAGTGAAAGTACCCTAAATCAAACCTATACCAATGCTACATATCTTCCCACTGTTCAGATTCAACCAAAGTATGCACATTTACAGTACTCTTAGGTGGCAGTTCTGTTTACTTCCTATGTTGCCTCTGCTTCTTCACAGCATTGACAACATATGAATCAAAGTTATCACCCTGTACCTGGAATCTGTCTTGTTGTTCTCTTCGCCCCAACTGCCTGCAGTTCTAGGTGAACACCATCCTACTTTTCCTGTAGAGACTGTAGGGCCTGCTGCATTATCCATCCCACATTAGAAGCGCTTTCTGCTCTGTCCCCACGTACCATGAGAGATTAAGATTGACAGCCGCTTGGCAGGGGTTAACCAATTGCTGTCCCACAACATAGTTGTTACATTCCAGTGCTATGGGAGCCCAGAGTCCAGAACTAGACACCCAGCTAGGGAGTGGACGGGATTATTTTACACTCTATACCCCTTTTCTAAACCTAGCAAACATTTTTCTTTTAGTTGCTCAGTTATTTACTGTGGAATCCTGCCAAATACGCCAAATGATTTACAAACCATACAAGATTCTTTGGCTTCCAGAGTAAAAAAGGAACACACTGAAACAGTCATCAAGCAATAACAGATATATTAGTACTTGGCTTTGGTTGTCTTCACAGCTTATGGGAAAGCCTGTGGTATTGCAGACCAATGCCTATAGATGAGAGTGTAATCAGCTGGACACTGTTGTCATTCTTGTTCCAGAAGAGCTTCTGCCAAGAAGTGGACATCACAGCTATTTATACAAAGACAACACCCTTGTACATCAACATGTTTATAAACCTCAATGTTAGGTACATTTCACCATTCCAGATTATATACAGTTGATAGAAATGAAACACAGTTAGCAGGAGGGACCACATATTTTCAATCTCTTATACATGGGCCTACACTAATTCCACTCCTGATCGCAGTGAACACTTGTAGACACAGATCCCCCATGTGAACTATCTGACCCCCCATCCTTGTTCTGCTGCCCACTAGTAGTCCAACATAGCAACATACACTGCCTGACCCCCTCATCCTCATTCCACTGACAATCACAGGTCCACACATGCTCTGGTCTGCCTAACCCCCAAGCCATGGTAGCCATGGAATCACATATACAGTTTGCTTCCCCGTCCTTGTTCCATTTGTAGCTACGCTTCTGGCACCCAATATGGTATGTCAACCCATACCTGTGAGGTATCATTTTCCTTAGGCTGGCAGTAGGTCCTGAATACACTTGGAAATCCCAAAGTGTTGAACTATTTTAGCATCTTTGAAATGATGGATGTGAAAAATGTATGTATTTTTGTCCTGTAGCAGCACATTCTGGAAATAGTTGTGCACAGTAACTTAGAGGTAGAAAGACAAGTGCCCCCTTATTTGATGCAGATTGTGGTCTACTTTCCAGAAATGGAAGTATTTAATTCCTATCATTGCTATAACCATTTAAAGGGATAGTAATACTTCGTTTTAACTTTATTTTATTTTGTAGGCATTAAAAAAACATGAAGAATGATATAAGTCTTATCTCTCAAACCTTTATGGTTTATGAGATATTCACAAGCAAAGTTTCCCCTCCCCGCCCCTTTTACCTAGTGTAAGCCATCTCTTCTCAGATGTGAATCTGGTTGTATGACAGGACAGATAACAGAAGGGGACAATTTTCTTTGTATGAAACCAATGAAAGCCCTTCCCCCCTTGACAAGTTTTTCAGCTTTTTCCCTTATCTTTATTGAAGTCTACCTGGGCACCTCCCTTCTGATCTGGTTGAACAGGGGGGGATACTTTGTTTGTGAATATCTCTTAAACCATAAAGGTTTGAGAGATAAGACATATCATTCTTCATGTTTTTTTAATGCCTACAAAATAAAATAAAGTTAAAATGAAGTATTACTATCCCTTTAAGTACAGGCAAAACATAATTGAAAAATAATAGATTGTAGTGGTCATGTTTTGCTTTTGACACAGTACAGTATGTCAGCTCATACCAACAGGAATTTTTCTTGGAAGAGTATTAGCTAATGGTTACAATCATAAATTTCATGTTTTTCAAAGCTGTCTGTATCTATGAAGAAGTAAACATGGAAATAAGCTTGATTTTTTTCCCTATAGTGCCACTTTCTGCAAACATATATGCAAAGTAGACTAGGGATAAAAAGTCAAGTGAATCCTCATTTGATGAGGGTGAATGTCTACTTTCCAAAATGCTATACGTTTCCTACTTTTCCTGCATATCTGTAATGGTTAGTACAGACAGCTAATTTCAAAAAGAAGAGTGGCAGGTATAGGTTAGTGTTCCTGGCAATCACATACTGCATGTTAACCCACACAAATGTGGCACCGCTTTTCTCAGCCTGGGAGCAGGCACTGAATACAGTAGGAAACTGTAACGGTTTTATGTACACTCAGAGATGGAAGGTTTTGGTAAAACATAGTTGTATTAATTCACACATAATAATAGTAACCCTCGCAGGTCCAGCATATAAATACAATATGACACTGACACAGAACAGGTTACAGTAAAGTTAATAACCCACACAGGTCCAGTATATGTACAACAATATACAATACTGACACAGGTCAGGTAAAGTTTGCATGATTCAGTGAGACAATGGCAGAGAGGTACTATTACACCACAAAAAGAGGATAGGCCCTAATAGTGGAAGGCCCAGAGTGCACTCTCTACACAGAGAGTGACACAATAGCGACTGTAGCCACAAAGGAGCAAACGGAGCCCAGGATGTGCGACTGGCTACTGGAGCACCAGAGGTAGGCTGCAACTGGCGGTGCAGTGTAACATCAAACCGGGACTGCAATTGACTGTAACCCAAATGCACAGCACCGGGAGGTGCAGGATAGTGCCAAATCGAGACTGCAATAGACTGTGACCCAAGTGCACAGCACCGCCCCGCAAGGGTTAACATACGCTCCGGTCTGAGGCAACTGCTAGATGGAATAACAGACTGAGGCACCCAAGAGTAACCCAACCTCAGGTATAGCAATAAACAGACCAAGCGTACCGTGGTGCAACCGGGATCCCCACACCGGAGAGAGAGAGGACTAGGCACAGGAGTGATCGGGTCACAGTAAGAACTGCCTGAGGCAACCACAGGTCTAGACAGACAGAGAGAGCGAGCACCAGAGATAGTCCCAAACCGGAATGAGTGCGAACCGGGCAGTAACACAGAGCAGGAATGTAGCAAATCCGGGTCTGTACACAGAGCAGAAATGTCAACCAATCCGGGCTGGTACACAGAGAAGAAACGTCAGCCAATACGGGTCGGTACACAGAGCAGAAACGTCAGCCAATCTGTGTCGGTACACACAGCAGGAACGTAAACAGGCAGAGTAGTCAGGCAGTCTGGGTCATACACAGGAATCATACGAATATAACGGAACAACCGCTAGCAATGGGAACACCACGAAAGGGCACTGCAGAAGTGACAGGACTGAGTATTTAAGGGCTCTCACTGGGAGGAGCAACAACATGTTAGCCAATAAAAAGGTATCAGGAAGTAGTAGTGTCAAAACGTCGCCAGCATAGCATGGGCACCGTGATAGAAACTCAATGGTTTTCAAAGTTTTTAGTATTTTTGAAGTGGTGGAAATGTAAAAAAAAATATTTGTTGCTGTAGAGCCACCTTATTGAAATATTTGTGCACTCTAGCCTAGGGTAGAAAGGCAAATGGCCTCTAATTTCATGAGGGTGAATGTCTACTCTTTCATAGCGCTAATATTTATGACCATTTTAGTACAGACAGCCATTATCAAAAATGAAAACATGTACGTGTAGTTTTGTGCTTTTGGCACTCCCTATAGTACAATAATGTGCAAAAGTTTTAGGCAGGTGTGAAAAAATGCTGTAAAGTAAGAATGCTGTCAAAAATAGACCTCTTAATAGTTTATATTCATCAATTAACAAAATGCATAGAGAGTGAACAGAAGAAAAATGTAAATCAAATAAATATTTGGTGTGACCACCCTTTGCCTTCAAAACAGCATCAAATCTTCTAGGTACACGTGCACATAGTTTGTTAAACTCGGTAGGTAGGTTGTTCCAAACATCTTTGAAACCAACCACAGTTTTTCCTGTGGATTTAGGCAGCCTCAGTTGTTTTTTTCTCTTCATGTAATCCCACTTCCAGGAATCTTTGTTCTTTTTTACATTGAAGATAGTTCATAATGACTTTGGATGTATGTGTGGGGTCGTTGTCATGCTGCAGAATAAATTTTGGGCTAATCTGCCTGTACTTCTCAGTATTGCGGATACTATTAATTCTGACCAAATCTTCAACTCCACTTGCAGTACATTTGAAGGGATGGAAATATAAATAAATGTAAATGTTTTCCTTTAGCATCATGTTCTGGAAACATTTGTGCACACCAGGCTTTGCGTAGAAAGGCATGTGACCCCTTATTTTATGGAGTGGAATATCTGTTTTCTGGAAATATACATTTTATATAGTTATTCAGCTATTTTAGGCAGTTTACCACAAAACAATGCATTTTAGCTGGTAAAGTTGAAAATACCATTTTGTGTTCCTGTAACTAGGGCCTTAATTCAAAGTAGTACGGTAAAACTGTTGTTAAGTCAAAAAAGCCCAACAATCTTTAGCCATGTCTGACTTACGTAGCATTCATTAAGCATTCTATCAGAATGGCTAATGAGAGTAGGCCTAAAAAATGTACATAGCTACAAAACCTGCATTGCACCTTTTTTGACCTCACCGGATCAGTTTATAATTAACATACGATATGTCAGCTTCAAAGTAAAAAGATAACGGTCAATGTTATCTATCAACAGTGATCGTTGTCAAGACAAATTCAAACTCACAGCCAATCACAACACACCAAAGTATCAACTACATTCAGATACACCTATATATATCCCAAAATATCTGACATACCTTGTATGTGTTTTCAGTTTTTGAGAGCTAGAGCACAGGAGGATAGCCATAGAGAGAGAGAGAGAGAGGAGTGTACATTCAAGGCGAGGTAGATGGAGTTGGGAATGGAGAGAGTTGATACATCTATAATGACACATAATACACATCTTGCATACACGCAAACACACACACACCTATCTTTTTTGTTTCACATGCATAACACAACTTTATCTTTTATTTTGACAGTATGATTTAGTGAGTGCAAGGGAGAGACAGAGAGTGAGTGTGATAAAGTGTTTGTGAGGGCCTGTGTGAGTCTGTGTTTGATGGCAAGGAGAGGAGGATAGAGGGATGGGGAGAGGAGCAGGAGAGGAAAAAGGTTAGGAGGATATCCCCGATCAAAGAAGGATTTGAAGAGGAAGATCAGCTGGGCGGAGGGGTACAGAGGAAGCAGAGGCATACAGAGGCCAGGGACAGCTTTGCCAGTGAGATGAGGGGTAGATCCTGGGGAGCATCACACACGGTCAGGGTCAGCGCAGGCAGGGCCTGAAAGCCACAGCTCTGACACATCCCAGGCTGGGTCTGATGAGGAGAGGCTGCAGGACCCAAAGTACCCTTATGAGGAGACTAGGGTCCTCGTACAGAGCATCCTGTACCCAAAGGAGAATCAGTGGTTTGGGTGCTAAGAAGAAGGTCACCTGGTGTCAAGTGCTGAGCAGAGTCAACGCCCTCTCAACCTGCAAGCGGACCATGGAGTCCCTCTATCCCTCCATCCTTCTATCCTCCTCTCCCTGCCATCAAACACCAACTCAGGCACTCACACAGGTCCTCACAAACACACTCGATCACACTCATTCTCTGTCACTCCCTTGCAGTCACTGAATCATACTGTCAAAATAAAAGATAAAGTTGTGTTATGTGTGTGAAACAAAAAGATAGGTGTGTGTGTGTTTGCATGTATGCAAGATGTGCCAAGGTGGGGTGGGGTGGTAAGGTGATTGCAAGAGCTGTGTGAAGCAAAAATGGGAGAAGTAGCCATGCATTCCCACATCACCTTCAGCCCCTGGGAGGAGATGCTGAGGCAGAACCAGCGCTGTTGATGGGGACCCTGGAGGATGTGACACTGACAAGGACAGTACCCTCCATGCTACAGGTAAGTACATCATTCCATAAGTAGACATGACACAAACCCTCATACCTAGTACAGCCCAACACAGTGACACCTTAACACATGATCAGCATTGATACCCACAAGTTCACCAACACAGATTTGAGAGGTTGTAAACAAGGATAGAATACTGGACAATTCCAGCAGAAATGGTTTAACCTCCTCGTTGCTGTGTTCATCATGATACCCACTCCACACAAACAATGCTTGCCATCATGTTGTCATATGAAGTTCTGTTATGTTCCTACCCAGTGTTAAACATGTAGCCACAGGGAGTTCAGCACCAAACCTCTTGAGTGCTAGAGGGATAAGCAACACATTATTCCAAAATGTGTTGGATACCCCTCTGATACTCAAAGGGTTAACAGAGGATGAACACAACACAAAAGGGTTACATTGCACAGGTCCACAGGAGTCAGTTCGCACATCACAATTCTGCTGAGACAAACTGACTGCATGTACAACACATAGGCCTTTAACTCAACATAACTAGGGCCTCTAAGTACATTAATGCACCATTGCAAAATTATGACAACTAATGCATTAAAGCAAAGCAAAACCAAAAACCCAATTAGCTATGGTTATCATATGTATCCTGAGTTGTCGGGATGGCAAGGATGGGAATTTGCGTGTTTCGAGGCCCTGGTGTTTTTGCATTCGAGGCCTATGTGTTGTACATGCAATCAGTTTGTCTCAGCAGAACTGTGATGGTTAAGCTTTGTTTATCATATGTATCCTGACGATTGGGATGGCAAATTGAGGTTTTTTGCCATCCACACTCTTCAGGATACAAATGATAATCAAAGCTCAAATACTATAGGATTCTTACATCAATGTACAGGATCCTGTCAAGCTCATCAGTCATTGATTGCCAGGCCAGTATCTCATGCATTGAATACCATCCTGGCACTTAAGGATTCACATATCAATGTCATCATCTTGCATCCATCTTGGTATAGCTCAGGTTAATAATCACACAGTGTAATTTCTCCACACAGCATCCATGTCTGCAGCACAGCAGGAGGACATGATGGGCCAGATGCCAGTCGAAATGTGGGAAAACAATCAAATGGAGAACCTGCGGAGGGAGAGGGAGCATCAATCACTGGAGGGGCCCACCACAACCACCTCCCCCTCCAGCGTGACCTCTGCACTAACCCCAAGAATCCCTAGAGTAACAAGACCGTCAGTGAGGGCATCCGCCTCTACAGCCCCTTCCAAATTCCCCCTCCTCAAAAAAAACTAATAACAAAAAACCCCATCTGTGATGATTCCCCAAATAAAATAGCACTTATTCATCCCATTTATGTCTGCGAATATTTATGGTTCCTAACAGGTTAAGTGTCAGAGATGTCTCCATTGCCTTTCAAAGCAATGCAGTGAACTCAACTCCTGCACATATTACTTGGTTGTAAGGTGTCTGAGCATGGGTAAGTACCCACAGCACATACACTGTTGTCCAATTTCAACTCACAATCTACCTAGCAAAGCAAAACAACACAAATCTATTGTTTGGCCACGATGTGAGTTGAACTTGAACAATTAACACCTACCCCTTAGCATACTATGTGCCAGACTGTCCCCATTTAGTTTCATCCACTTGCGTGGTTATTAAGGTGTTAGCCAACCGTATATTCTTGGTTAATTATTCACTGGCAGGACAGATTACTAAAACAAACATATGCTGGGATTCACACTCTGATGAGGAATATCCATCAAACAACTACTAATATAAGGATAATTATTTAGTGCCCGGGTTCGGCATGTTGCGGACAGGGTGGACAGATTATTGGGAGGGGCTGGAGAGGATCCAGTTGTCTTGGTGCATATTGGTACCATTGACAAAGTAAGAGGAAGGTGGAGAGTCCTAAAAGGTAATTTTAGGGATTTAGGCAGTAAGATTAGGAACTGGACCTCCAAGGTAGTATTCTCAGAGATACTACCTGTGCCATGCGCTACGCCAGAGAGATAGCGGGAGATTAGGGAGCTCAATGCATGGCTGAAGTCTTGGTGTAAGAAGGAGGGCTTTGGGTTTCTAGAGCACTGGACTGATTTTGCTTTGGGGTACAATCTCTATAGCAGGGATGGATTGCACCTGAATGCAAGGGGGTCTCAAGTGCTTGGGGAAAGGATTACTAGACGGTTGGAGGAGATTTTAAACTAGGAAGGGGGGGAGGGGCCAATAAATACTGGGATAGATAGTATAGAAAGGGAAGGCGATATAGTTAATAACCAGGTGGGAGGATCTGGGGGCGGGGTTAGTACAGATGATAGGAAGAAGAATATAAACCACATCAAAACTATATCACAAATGGAACACAGCAGTGGCATAAATTGTATGCTTGCAAATGCCAGAAGTTTAACCGGTAAAATAGGGGAACTGGAGCTGGTAGCTGAAATTGAAAACTATGACTTGATAGGCATAACAGAAACATGGTGGGATGACACACATGATTGGTCAATCAATTTGGAGGGCTACATGTTATTTAGAAAAGATAGGTCAAACAAAAGAGGTGGTGGGGTCTGTCTGTATATCAAACCAGCATTATTGCCTCAATTGCGGGAAGATATATGTGATGACAGTAGTGAACATGTGGAATCCCTGTGGGTTGAAATAATCACTGGGGGTAAAACTGCCCAGAAAATATTAGTGGGTATTTGTTATAAACCACCAAACATTGGTGACCTTGAAGAATCAAAGCTATTAATGCAAATAGAAAAGGCTTCTCAATTAGGGAGAACTATAATTATGGGGGATTTTAATTATCCAGAAATAGACTGGAAAAATGGAACTGCTTATTCTGCTAAAAGCAACAAGTTTCTGAACTTGTTGAATGACAATTTTTTGTCACAACTAGTGCAGACCTCAACCAGAGGGAATGCATGTTTGGATTTGGTAATAACTGACAATGAAGAACTTATCTCTAACATCCAAGTTAGGGAGCACTTGGGGAATAGTGACCATAACATGGTATCTTTTGAGATTAATTCAAAAAAGCAATTTGGTATGGGTTCCACCAAAACACTGAATTTTAAAAAGGCCAACTTTAGCAGATTTAATGCATCCCTTGGTCTCGTTGACTGGGATAAAATATTTTCAGGAAAAAACACAAAGGTAAGTGGAATGCATTCAAAATAACATTGCAAAATACACATATAAATTTATCCCTGTTGGAAACAAATACAAAAGAAGCAAATTAAAGCCAATGTGACTAACCAGTAAAGTAATTCATGAAATAAATAACAAGAAAGCGGCATTTAAACATTACAAAGCTGAAGGATCAGCAGAGGCATTTGCAGTATACAAAAATGTCAACAAAACCTGCAAAAAGGCTATTAAATTAGCTAGACTGGAGAATGAAAAAATATTGCTAAGGAGAGCAAAAGCAACCCAAAAAAATTCTTTAAATACATTAATGGCAAAAAATTAAAGTCTGATAATGTTGGGTCCTTGTTATCTGAAACGGGTGAGATGGTCAAAGGGGACAGAGAGAAGGCAGATATTTTAAATAATTTCTTTTCTTCTGTTTTTACCAAGGAAGACCCAATGGACAAGAATCTGCAAGCTACTGTTACAGAACAGTCACAGCAAGCATGGGACTGGCTAACACAAGAAAAGGTGTTAAAACAATTGAATAGTGTTAAGGTAGACAAAGCTCCGGGGCCAGATGGTATATACCCACAGGTACTTAAAGAGCTAAGCCAGACCCTGGCCAGACCGTTATATTTGATTTTCAGGGATTCTTTTATTTCAGGTATGGTGCCCATGGATTGGCGTAAAGCAGATGTGGTGCCCATATTTAAAAAGGGATCAATTACCAACTCAGATAGCAGACGCATTCAGAGACTACTACGCCGCGCTGTATAATCTGACACCTTCAGATGTACGTCAGGATGCAGCTGCCAGGAAGGCGGCTATCTGGGCCTATTTAGATAAACATATGCACACCCGTCTTCCCGGATCGGTGGCTGCTTCAATGGAGGATCCTTTTATGGTAGAGGAACTGTCGGTGGCGATGAAGACGTCTCGAACAGGTAGGGCTCCGGGTCCAGATGGCCTCCCGCTACGATATTATTTATGCTACCACAAGGAATTGCAGAGCCATATGGTAGACATGTATAATTCTTTGCTCCAGGGTTCTAGTTTACATCCACAGACGCTTCGAGCAACGGTAACGGTCCTCCCTAAAGAGGGTAAGGATAGAGAGATTTGCTCTAGTTATCGCCCTATTTCATTGTTAAATGCTGATATCAAATTACTTGCTAAGATGCTGGCGCTCCGCTTAGGCCCGCATTTGCCTGGCCTGATACACCCAGATCAATCTGGCTTTGTAACGGGCAGGGAAGCTCGGGACAATACGACTAAAGTACTTAGCCTCATGAATGCACTACGGTCTACGAGATCAGGGTCGCTGCTTTTGTCTACAGATGCGGAGAAGGCCTTTGACAGGGTAGACTGGGGGTTTATGATGGCGACATTAGATCATGTAGGCCTAGGTCCCAATATGAGGACGTGGATCACCGCCCTGTACACTGGTCCTTCTGCATGTGTTAGAGTTAATGGCCTCCTTTCCCAACCGTTTCTTATTAGCAATGGGACCAGGCAGGGGTGTCCTTTGTCTCCCCTGTTATTTGTGCTTACCCTTGAGCCTTTTTTAAGCGCGATATGGAATAATGGGGCTATCCATGGGGTGTCCATGAAGAGTGCGGAGTTTAAGGTGGCTGCATTTGCAAATGATATGCTATTTTTGATAACTCAGCCACTGATCTCCCTACCGTCCTTGCAGAAAGAGTTTGCGGAGTATGGCCTACTAGCTAACTTGAAGATAAATATGTCTAAGTCTGAGGTGCTTGACTTGTCAGTGCCGAGTGACGTAAGGGTGGGTTTACAGGCGGCTTTTCCGTATAAATGGTGTACGCACCAACTGAAATACCTGGGGGTATGGCTGACACCGGATCTCAGTGACTTATATCGAGCTAACTTTTTGCCACTACTTTCTCGGGTCTGCACTGATCTCCGAACTTGGTCCTTTCCTCACGTTACTTGGATAGGGAGGATTAATGTGGTGAAAATGAATCTTTTGCCCCGCCTCTTATACCTATTTCAGACATTGCCTATCTCGCTTCCTCGTTTGTTCTTTGCCAATCTTCGGTCCGCGGTGCTGAAATACGTGTGGCTTGGGCGGAAACCGCAACAAAAATTGACACAATTACAGCTACCTAAAGACATGGGAGGACTTTCTCTCCCTGATTTTCGGCTTTACTATCAGGCCTGCCATATTACTAGAGTGATAGACTGGATGGTGGCACCGCAGGGTAAGCAGTGGGTCAACTTGGATATCTCCCGGACTGATGGAGTCTTACCGTATGCTATATGGTTGAGTCCCAACCAGAGACCTTCTATTCTAAGACAATGCCCCTTGATTCATGCGACTTTGTCAGTGTGGACTGCCACTGCGTTGAGACACTCTCTGACTTCTTTTCCTTCTCCACTGACTCCGTTAGTGCATAACTCTGACTTTCCTCTGGGAATTGGGGGGAGGGGGTTGTTTTCTACCTCTACTCTACCTCGACAGCACTTACATCAGGTTATGTCTGGGGGTAGTCTGCTTCCACTTTCTGACCTTGTGGGTAATGCCTCCCCGACATTTCTAGATGTTTTTAGGTACTACCAACTGAGGCACTATGTCTCATCTATTGCTCAACAACATCAACTAACTAGACCCCTGACTGTTTTTGAAAATGTGTGTGTAGTCTCTACACCTCTCCGTCATGGAGTGTCTCGCGTGTATTCGCTTCTGCTGAGGGATGGGCATACGCAGACCCCTTCCTTTGTGGGGCAGTGGGAGAATGACCTGGGTGTGACGCTTACGACCGCGCAGTGGGAACAGATAATGTACCTTACACATCATATCTCAATCTCCTCGAAATTGCAGGAATCCGCTTATAAGCTACTTTCTAGGTGGTACCTCACACCGGTTACCATACGGAGGATGGATCCTTCTACAGATGGCCTTTGTTGGCGCTGTGGTGGGGCGTCGGAGGGTCTGTTGCACATTTGGTGGGAGTGTCCTCGTATAATCCCGTTTTGGGAAAAGATCCATGGGGTTGTTCAACACTTGTCAGATGATGGTCCGGAGTTTGAGCCAGTGCATTATCTGCTACATCACACTGCCAGGTATAGGGGCACTTTGATCTCTCAGTTACTGTTAGTTGCTAATAGCTTGATATCACTGTTCTGGAGGAAAGCAGAGTCTCCTAGCATCAGATTATGGGTAGAACGTGTAGAGGAACTTCGGTTAATGGCGGAATTGAGTGCTTCTACGCCAGCGACTATAGCTAGATACTCTAGGACATGGTTTGCTTGGTTACAGTTTCTGGAGGGCCCGGAATTTGCCCGGCTGGTTCCGTGAGGTGGTTCCGTCCCTTCCTGATTCTCAGTGTAGTCTCCTTCATTTAAGGGGCTCAATATATATGTATGTGGGAAATTCTGTTGCGTCTGATGTATACTTTGTGCATTTTTCTAATGTGATCTGTTGTTCATTGAATATTGCCTATGCCTCCCCCCCCCTCTTTCTTTTTTCTTCTGTATCCTGTTCCCGTCCCTTCTTGTTCCTTTGTTCTTTTAATTTGTGTATTGAAAAAAAACAAAAACCCAATAAAACTTTATTGACACTAAAAAGGGATCAAAGTCACAGCCAGGAAATTACAGACCTGTAAGCTTGACATCTGTGGTAGGGAAGCTGTTTGAAAGATTGCTAAGGGAATATATTCAAGAATTCTGCTGGAACAGGAATATCATTAGCAATAGCCAACATGGCTTTGTGAAAGACAGGTCTTGTCAAACTAACTTGATCGCATTTTATGAAAAAGTGAGTAATAATATAGATGAGGGAGCGGCAGTTGATGTGATCTATTTAGACTTTGCCAAGGCATTTGATACAGTTCCGCACAAGAGGTTACTGTACAAATTGAATGAAATAGGCCTAGGGGAAAATGTTTGTGTGTGGATCGGAAATTGGCTGAAAGATAGAATGCAAAGAGTGGTAGTAAATGGCAAGTTCTCCAGTTGGATAAAAGTGATAAGTGGAGTACCTCAGGGATCTGTCCTGGGTCCTCTTCTTTTTAAATTTGTTTATTAATGACCTCCCAGAGGGCATAGGGAGCCATGTATCAGTGTTTGCCGATGACACAAAATTAAGTAGGATAATAAAGTCTAAACTGGATGTGTCTTCATTACAAGAGGATTTGGACAAATTGAGTAACTGGGCAGGCAAATGGCAAATGAGATTCAATATAGACAAGTGTAAAGTTATGCATTTTGGGTATAATAATAAAAATGCAACATATAGTTTAAATGGTGTTTCTCTGGGGAAATCTTCTAATGAAAAGGATTTGGGAGTAATGGTAGACAATAGACTTAGCAGTAGCATGCAGTGCCAGCTGGCAGCTGCAAAGGCCAATAAGATATTGGCATGTATTAAAAGGGGTATTGACTCAAGGGAGGAAGATATAATTATGCCTCTTTACAGGTCCATGGTAAGACCCCACCTAGAATATGCTGTGCAATTCTGGGCGCCCTTTCTGAAAAAGGACATTATGGAACTAGAGAGAGTGCAGAGGAGGGCTACAAAACTAGTAAGGGGAATGGAAAGTTTTAGTTATGAAGAGAGGCTAGAAAAATTAAACTTGTACACACTAGAGAAACGGCGTCTTAGAGGGGATATGATAACACTATATAAGTATGTTCAAGGCCCATATAAAGGGCTCGCCAAAGACCTGTTCATTAACAGAACAGTACACAGGACAAGGGGCCACCCGCTTAGACTTGAGGAAAGGAGATTTAATCTACAACAGCGGAAGGGTTTCTTTACAGTAAGGACAATAAAGGTATGGAATTCACTTCCTGAGGAGGTGGTACTATCAAATACATTAGATGCCTTTAAAAGGGGACTGGATACTTATTTAAAAGAGCATAACATAGAGGGCTATGTATGTTAGTATTGGGATTAATATTTAGTTAGGGCTTGTTGATCCAGGGAGAAATCTCGTCTTTTGGATCAACGATGGTAAACGGGAATAGGAAAAGGGTTGAACTAGATGGACTCAAGTCTTTTTTCAACCTAAATTACTATGTTACTATGTTACTATGAATGTTGTGTTTCACTACAGGACAGGAACATGAAGAAGCTGCTAGTTGGGTTAATTCAGGGAGATCATCATCTCCTTGCATCAATGCATATCCAAATCCACTCATGGTCCCCGTTCTATTAATAGCCCCTAAGAATAGAGAGATGCCTTCGTAAGTATGACAAATACACAACTCAAAACTATTTTGCTATCCAAATAAATGGCTAATACAACATCAAAATCAACACACATATTTGATGGTGATAGGCTTCTTTTAAGTATGTTGACCAATACATTAAAGCATAAACATATTTGTAGTGTACCAACATGTATTGGAGACATGTGAAAGCACCCAAAGGGTGCATTTCACATGAAAACAGCCTAATGAAAAAACAAGTTGAGCTGCTTATACATTCTCCAAAAGGACACTGAGCTCTAAAAAGAAGCTGTTCTGCTGTACAGGCCTTTCCCCATAGATCATAGCCAACTCATACACATAAACCTGAGCAATATTTGAATGTGTGAAAGGTTTTGCAGTGGTTGCTAACAACGTCAACTTTCACAATGAATAAACACCAGGACTAGTGAACAGCAAGAGGTGAGCTTCGTGGATGTGGATTCAATGTTTCACCAGGGTCACTTGGACATTTCCCTGTTCCATGTTGGGTCATGCCATGGATACATGTGGGAAGGGATGACAGGATTTGAAACAAGGGAATGCCAACCAGCCAGTATATGTGAACAGGACATTGTAGCCATACATCATCTAGTATATGATCCAAGCCCCATGAAATAGAGGGTGTTGGCATGCCAATATAATTGTGCCTGACTCCCAAAGAATGACTCTGACGCTGTAGCCAACACAAACACGGTGTATCCATCCTTACTCTGCTCCTTTAGGCATTGCACAACTATTGTTCTCATGCTAACACCAATATCCCTTTAAAACCTGGAATGCCAGAGTGGTATCCAATGTATTGCATGTCACTGCACTGGATATCCCCCTATCACTCCAAGGGTTCTATGGTAGATATGGATATTTTCAACTCAATATATGTTGTGCGCTGTCAGGTCAACTCAGGGATGTGATGAACATGGGCACTGTGGTGTACCTTGTGTGCATAGTGATGGATGGTATCCATGAAGTGGCTATGTCATTAGATGGCAGTTGAATTCACACCCTCAATATAACACAACCATGGAATAGCTGCTGAATGGCTTAGATATTATAGCAACTATGCGCTGTGATGTTGTAGAAGGCAATATCAGAGCTGTGTATGGCAGTCATTCTGTTGAGTGAAACAGATCATTATGTGTTTTGTGAGTGTGTTTGCACACATTCCTCAAACCTGATCATGGACATACATGCATTGAATTTGATTCCTGTGTTATACTCACAGGTGAAGTGTTCCCTGATGAGTTGTGTAGTATGGCACACACTAGGATGATATTGCATGCCTTGCCTGGTGTAAATTGCAAAGCTCCCCCTGAATGATCCAGGCAGTCAAATATGGATTTGAGCAGGCCTAAGGTGTGCTCAGTGGAATTCCTTGTTTGGACGTGTACCTCTCTGTAGAATTCTTGTGCAGGTGTTTGGGGATTTGTTAGTGATGTGAGGAGCCACGATTTACACTCATATCCAGCATCACCTGGGAAAGAGAGTGACAGTGTGAGACAGGGACCATGTTTTGTGGATGATGTTGTGTGAGGGGATCATCATGACCATGCTAAGCTGTGTTTTCATTAGTTGTGTGAGTGCACCTGTGGATGTGCTGTGATGTTTGGAATGTTGACTCACCCAAAATCCATCCTCCTGTATAAGTCCAATTGTCAAAGTCCCTGTAGATGGAGCACTGCTTGAGGATTTATGAGTCGTCACAGCTGCTGGGACAGGAGGCACAAACATGGGTTATGTTTGTTTGGTGTTAGCATCACACACCATCAGTACGTTGATATAGTGGAAATTCATCTTGTTAATGTAGAAATGCCCCTCATGCATTAGAGCTTTTATGCGCACATGTGCAATTTATGGCACCCTTGACCATGGGCATGCCTCCTCTTGAGTAGATGTCCTGTTTTACACTTGTCCACTCCATGTCACTTGAACATGTGGGCTTTGACATGCCAGATGCATAGCCTTCTGTGGACTGGAAGGATCCACTTGCCATAAAATGTATGGAACAAATCAGCTTCTGCAAGCCAGATAATGCATAGTTCAATGATGCTGTGCAACATCATCATGTAACGGTCTCTCACTTCAGCATCTGTCATTCTGAGACACATGGCCCTTCTGTGGAATACCCTGGCTCTGCACCATCTTCTGTCATTGCTGTGCAGCACCACAGGTCTCTGTGGCAGCTGTGGTAGCAGTGGGTGCTACTGCCTGGTGTGGTCCCCCAGGTGGAGGTGGGTTCCTGCCTGGCTGCCCAGTTGAAGCATCAGCAGTTGCATCAAACGGAGGCTGTTCAGCAGGTGTGCTTGGAGGTTGATGTTGATCCCTGACCCTCACACGCCTTAATCTCTGATGTCTTCACAGGAATAGCTATGCAAACTTACTGATCAAAATCTCTGTCTCTGTTTCTGAGTGGTATCACTGTAAAGGTGGCATGTTTAAGGACGGTGAGATGTCCCTTTAACCCCTTATTGACCGGCCACGCGCACTCGCAGCCGTCACTTAACGCCTGGCTAGGAAATGTTTTTTTCGCTAATGTTATCTGTGCATGTACGTCCTCTGTCACTAAGTGACAGTTTCTGTGGGACGTACATGTATGTCCATTGTCAGGAAGGGGTTAAGACAGTGGTGCTGTGTTGTCCAGGCGCGACCATGAGGTAGAGAGTGACCTATGGGATGGTGTGTTGTCCAGGAACGTGTTTGGCAATGTGGCTGTTTTATTTGCTTGATTTGTTGTACTTGCTGTGCACTGTCAGGTAAATGTGTGACTTTGTCAAGTGCAGGTTGGGTCTCTTATCTGGTGATCTTGCACAGATGAACTTGGGTTGCTCTGGGATTGACAGGTGTGTGTCTTGTGCTATGTATACATATGTGTTGTTGTGTGTTAACTCCTGTTGTTCCAGGGTATGGTGTGTGGAATTGTGTTCTGTAGCTTGGTCAAGCCCTTGTCCCAAGTTTTTCCAGGACTTGTATGTAGGGCATGTCCATTTTCTGTGTGATTGCTTGGCTTTGCCAATTTTGCCATTGACGTGCTTGTGCTATGTGCTGGGTGTTGTGTGAGTTGATGTTTCCCTTGTTTCTTTTATCCAATTGTGTTTTTTGTCCGTTATGTGCTGTATGGCCAGAAAAACTGGCAGATTTCCACCTGTTAAATGTATCAATTTATCATCCGTTAACACTACTGAGCAGGATTGAATGGCTCCTGGGTATTGCTGTTCCATTCTTCTCAATTGGCAAAATATTATTGTCCATTGTGAGTTTAAAACTGCCATTAGCTGTTTTAAGACTGCTAACTGAATGGCTTACCGTGCTTCAAAAACTGCCATTGGCTGGTTTATATGGCATTGGAGGTAATTGAATCAAGGCCTAGGTGTCTGCACAGATCATGCATACTGATAGAAGTATACATATTTGGGCCTCAATTCAATTGAGGATGTTAAAACAGTTGGTAGGGATATATTGTTACCTACCAAAAACAAAAAAATGTCAAAGTCAGTATCCAATTGCCCTACCAGCTGAAACTACAATGGACGTGTGGCCAAATGTCCATTTTGTGTGTTAAGTTCCCAAAACGCATGCTAAATAGCGTGAATAATGGGAACATGAAAGGAAAAGAGCTAACGATCGGTGCCGGAGACACTGTCAAGCACCAATTGTTAGCTCAAACACACAATTACCCTCCCAAACACTAACCTTACACTACCCTTAAAAGTAAAGTGCAACAATACTACCCCTAACACTAGCCTAAACCCAGATCTGTGTAACATCTGTCATCTACTGTCTTTTTATATGGCCAGTCTCTGTTCAAAATGGATTCCAACCTACCATTTGCTGAAATGTGTGTCTCTGTTCAAATTTCCTTCATTCGGACTCAGGCAATGGCCCGGAAGGTATGGAGGGGAGGTCTGTGCCACTAGACATTCCTGCTGCCACCAGCGGAGTCAGCGGCTATATCTTTGAGCATTGGATGCAATTTTATTTCTTGAACAACAGAAAGTATGTATATATTTTAAAACAGAATGGCTGAATTTTACTTTTAAGAGATATGCCACACTGCATTTAACCCTTTTAGCACCGGAGGGGTACTCCTCCAGCACTGAAATGGTTATCGCTGGCCTATCTTGGGGGCAATTTTGTTTTTAATACTTGCATTGACATTTTCTTTTTATTTTACAGGAAATATGAAAAAGAAGAAAGATCACAGACAAAAGACCATTCAAGAAGCAGATGGTCAGTAGCTGACCAGTGTGCTGAAGACACCGCTGGACATCAGGATTATTGGTAAGTGTTTATTGACAAGGGCTTTTTTTTTCTTATCTTAGTTGGAATTAACCCTGTGAGTGCCAGTGGTGTAAGCATACCCCACTGGCACTCATAGGGTTAATTCTACTAACATCTGACACATTTTTTCAGTGCTTTGAATGTATTGATATGAGGCTTATGGTCCCATATAAATACAAACACTGGTGACAGGTTTTTGTTTGTTGTTTTTTTGTTTTGTTTTGTTTTGTTCTTTTACTTTCAATTCCTGCGTTGGCACTTAAGGGACTCCATGGACAAAAAAACTGGGTGCAGATTTTCACACAATAAAGTGGGTCCCTTAATGGATCTTAGTGCCTTAGTGGAATTGAATGGCATATTTCTGTGTTTTTTTCTTTTTGTCAATGCGCAAAAACGTATGCACATTTAAGCACAGGTAATTACATGGCTGACCGTTTTGACCGCTGTTTTTTAGCCGACGGGGCCAATTAGATCGAGGACTAGATATTCTAGCAACTTGCTTTATTCAAATAATTGTGACTTCCACAATCAATATAAATGTTTTTATATAGCAAAATAAGTAACTTTTTCTTTTTTTTTGTAATTATGACATCATAGCTTGTGGCAAAATGCAACATTTACTTCATGTGAGGCACCATGCAACCTCAATTTGTTTTTCCAGAAAGAAGATGTATAGTTTTCCATATGTATCTAGAAAGTTGCCTACTGGAATATTATATAAACAGATGGATAACAAAAATGCTGAAAGTGTTTTTGTCCTAAAGGCACACCTGGGAACTCTCCCGATCTGCCCCAGAGACTCCAATTTTTAGAGATTATTATCTCCATGGACAGAGGCCATTTCACCGGAGGCGGTGAGTTTCCCACATTGTTCTGCCCATTTCTCGCCCACTTCCCAAGTACAATGCTAATAAGTCCCACCCGTTTTTTCCCATCATTTACATACCCCCAGTAGCAGGACATGAGCCCGCTCTGGGAGCTCAAGAGGATAAGGTTCCCAGTCATGTCTATAAGATATAAAAAAATGTCCCAACCCTCTCACACTCAAACGGTTAATTCTGGATCGGTATATAATGTGTTTTAAAATTGACTAAGTTGTTTTAAGGTGACAGTTCCACTTTAACCTTCTTTAAACTTTTCCAAAGTCTTGCTTAATTTGTTGTGTTAATAGCAGTTTTGCTTTCCAAAAATAAAGGAGGAAAAGTTTATAGTTCACATTCTTCTATGCAGAGCATTGGCTTCAAACCAAATTCATGTTCAGAACTTGCGTACATTATGTACCTCAGAGGAATCTCAGATACTCCCTACTACAGGAAAAATGATAAGAGAAAAAGAAAGCATGCTTTTATCTCCAGTTGCCTATTAGTAATGCTTTCTTTTGTTTTTCTAATTTGTATCTATGATACTGTAATGAGGTCAAGTATGATCACAGTGCTGCATTAAACAAGGGAAATCCTGAAAAAATAAACGATATGCAACACCCCTTTGCATGCTAGGGAAATCTCTACAGCAGGCATTTCAAACATGTGGGTCATGGGCTGAAAACATGTGGCCTGGGGGTCAGCAGTGTGAGGCTCTCCATAGAGAGAAACTTTTTAAGTGACCTGCTGTCCATCATTAACCCTTTGAGTGCCAGTGCAATGCATTGCGTACCCCTCTGGCATGCAAAGGGTTAAGGGGTTAAATCTCCCATTCAGTCAATGCCCCATTCAAATAAAAGCACCAGTCAAATGAATGTGATTTTCTTGGTCACTGTGGCCCTTTCCTTTAAATATTTCTTAGTGATACTGCAAAATCTGTGCCTTTTTCAGATGAAACAAAGAGCTCCATAAGGGTAGACATTCCTAGGAGAATAAACCAAATGGGAAATAATTTAGTAAATTAGAAGAATGGACGAGAGTGTGGTAGCTGCAGTTTAATGTTGATAAATGTAAAATAATGCACTTGGGAAGTAAAAATTCAAAGGCAGAATATAGTATTAAAGGTACTGTGCAGTCAGACTAAAGAGTAAAGGGGATTGAGAGTAAATATTTCTGATAACTTAAAAGTAAGCAGGTATTGTAATAAAGCAGCAGGCAATACAAGCAGGGTGCTGGCTTGCATATCTAGGGGCACTCATTGTAGAAAGATGGCAGTGGTCATGCCAATCTACAGATATCTGGTCAGATCCCATCTGCAGAATCTGGTCAGACCCCATCCAGAGGAATATCTATATTCTGGAAAGAGTTCAGAGAAGGTTTACTAAATTGGTGTATGGTTTAAAGGATAACATTTACCAGGAAAGAATAAAGGAATATGAACATGTATAGCTTGGAGGAAAGCAGAGAGAGAGGATGATAAAAACATTCAACTACATAAAGTGATTCAACAAAATACAAGAGAGAAGTACATTTCAAAAATAGTAGAAATGTTAGGACTAGAGGTCATTGTCTAAACCTATAGGGTCAGAGAATTAGATGTAATATAATAAAGTTTTACTTCACTGAGAGGGTGTTAGATAAATGTAATGTGGAATATCCTACCAGCAGAAGTGGTAGAAGTTAATACAATGAGGGAATTAAGCATGCATAAGCTAGGCATAAGACTATAATGAACTTTAGACAAGGCCAAGGACCAAATGTAGTTTGAGAGTTTTACAGTTAAAAAATGGGCATACGGGGGGGCGTGGCTGGACCTCGACGATGGTGGACGTGTGATTCCTGAGCTCCTAGACCCACAGCTGCTAAACTCTATTAAAAGCTGTTTTTAATTTGTTTTATTGGAATTTGCTTTGAACTAGCTGCTATGGAGGGTGGTTATGCCTAATTGGAGAATGAAATCTGCCACTATAGGTGCTTACTTTCACCCCACTGCGAAATAGAACGCGAGGCAGCCAAGTTCCTTCTGCTCCATCTACTCTATCTGGTGCCATGGCGGGAGCGGGAAAGGAGAACCATCCGCTGGATGCTTCTCCAGCTCTTACTCAGCAGGATCTATGGTCTCTGCCAACCAAGTCTGATACAGAGGATCTGATATCATCTCTCCGGGAGTCTATCTGATGCAACATTTCGAATCTGCTGGCAGACCTGCAGCAGGTTGGCACTTGGGTAAAGGGTTTAGAGGAGGCCCAGGACTCAATAATAGTTGCTCAGACAGACATTCAACGTACCTTTGCTATGCAGGATGACACCACTGAAACCTTAAGAAATCAGTTGGATGATTTGGAGAACAGGGGCCGTCGTTCTAACATCAGAATCAAGGGTTTGCCTGAATCGGTCCCTAACTCTGCACTTATTTCAATGCTTCAGAAGCTATTTGGCGGTTTATTGGAGATGACCGAATTGGAAGGGATTAAAACTGAACAGGCCCACAGAGCCATGCGTCCTAGGGCCCAACCTGCTGATCGTCCAATAGATGTAATCTGCTGTCTACATAATTTCACCCAGAAGGATGTGATTATGCAGAAAGCTAGAAATCGTCCTTACCTTTCTTTGGAGGATGCTCAAATAACCCTCTACAATGACCTGTCCATTTGTACCTTGCAGCTCCGATGCCAGTTCAAGCCTTTAGCAGATGAGCTGCCCTTGAGGCATATACCTTACTGCTGGGGTTTCCCCTTCTCCATGATCGTTACCTTCGACAGATGGCAGCATGTCATTCAACACGCTGAGGAGATCCAGGACTTCTGTGAGGCACACCGTATTCCATCACCCTTGGCTCCAGCATCGATGGTGGCTGGCAGTTCGCAGATGCCCCATGGACGCTTATCTCCAACAGCTCGGTTCACACACCTCCCTCAAGAGACTTTCCTCTGACCCGGGAGACGTAGGCCTCCGCACCTAAATTGTTGATGATCTTGGTAGTGGTTGCTGTTCCTGAGAATTATTCTTGGGAACTGGTTTGCTGTTGCAGTTCTAGATACATGGTCTGGGAGTTGAGGACCTATCATGGTTCCCGTGATTGCCTGTCACTCTCTGCTGTGGTGTGTTCCTATTGGCAGTACCTGTTATGCCCGCCCAGTATGGCCTTCTTATATCGGGCCTTTGGCACCTGTCAGGGGCCCTTTCGTGGTGTTCCAGTACCAGTGCTTCCGTTGCTGTGTTCCTGCATTCCTTTGTACCGATTGGCTTGACTGACTATTCTCCTGGTTCCTGCTCCGTGTATGACCCAGCCTGGCTGACGTTCCTGCTCCGTGATTGATCTGGCTTGTCTGATGCTCCTGCTCCGTGTATGACCCGGCCTGGCTGACGTTCCTGCTCCGTGATTGATCCGGCTTGTTTGATGCTCCTGCTCCGTGTATGACCCGGCCTACCTCCTTTCCTGCTTGCTTCCAGTCTCCAGTGATCCAGCTTCAGTGAGGCTTCGTCTATGTCGCTTGGCGACATTGTGAACTGTCAGATCTGTGCCTCTTTTGCTGACCTCCATTTACACTTACTGAGCCTGTTGCCTCCATTACCGAGCTTGTGCATTAACCCTTGGCGTGCCTGTTGCCTCAGATTAAGGGCCATCAGTTAAACACCTGCTGAGTCTGTTGCCTCCATTACCGAGCCTGCTCGCTGACACTTGCAGTACTTGTGGCCTCCGATACTGAACTATCCGTTTACTCTTGTTGTGCTTGTTGCCTCCATTACCAAGCCTGTTCATTAACCCCTGCAGAGCTTGTTGCCTCAGATACCGAGCCTCTCCATTAACACTTGCTGAGCTCATTGCCATCCGTACCGAGCCTGTCCGTTCATTTGCAGAGCCGTGGTGATTTCCGTTACAATCCACCTAGTGCTCTTGCCATTCACTCGATTCAGTTACGCACCGGTAGGGTGCTACTGGCTCTGGTTTTACTCAGCTCTAAGCAGAGTTGGTATATCCATTACGCACTGGCTCTGGTCCCGTTCAGCTCTGGCAGTGGGGGTATCTGTTGATGCACCAAGGGGTGCTGCTGGCTCAGGTTCCATTCAGCTCACGCAGTGTCATTAACCCATTCTACACCGCGAGTGTCATTAGCTCTGATTACATTCAGCTCACGCAGTGTGGTTCCAATTATGCACAGTAGAAGTGCCCTTGGCTCTTGTCTTAAGTGGCTCTAGCATAAGTGGTTGGCCTTGCAAATTGCCAGTCCTTGAGTACTACTGTGTGGACTCACTATTAGGTGCTTCCATCTCGCACCGCAGCACCGCAGCCTTTGGCTGTTCTTATCCACTACTGGGTGTTGGCTTACACACCACCTCAGAGACTGATTATTACATTGGACTTAACCCTTGCTTTCCACTGTTCCTTGTTTGTACAGTATTGCTCTTTACTTATACTGTGTCTGCTATATTACCATATTGCCTGCAGTTACGTTTAATTACCTATTTCTGCCCTTAGTGGGCCGTGTTCTTTATTTGTTCTCAATAAAACTGTGCTTTATTTTTTACCTCTGGTCTGAGAGTCTGAATAACCATTACAGGACCTTCCATCTGGGATGTTTTTCAGCCCTTTAACTGTTCATGTGTTGTGTGAATTTGAGGTTACCTGGCACTAGAACTGTAACGGCGCTCCTGATTCCGTGAGAGGTTTAATCTGTTTACTACTCACTGCTCTAGTTGAACGTGATAAAGGTTAAGGGACTTAGGTGTTGGGGAGGGTTTTATTAGCTTTCAACTGTTTATTTTTTATGTATAACTATTGTCATGTTTTTTGTGCCAGGAGATCATCATGATCGGACATTGCTGGTCTTTACCCCTTCCCACCCCCCCTTTTCCTTATGTAGTGTATGTCTCACCGTTCCTTCCTTTTGTGGCATACCACCCCTCCTTATCCCCCCTTGTATCTGGCGATCCGATGGCACTGGGTTATTGGGTATTGTGTTAGTGCATTCTTTTTCAGACAGTGTGCTCAAATTGGGAGTTGCTTCTGCTGGTCTACCCTTTTCTGGCCATGTGGACATTAGAGGGGTTCAGGGTGCTCCTACTTTGTGAGCCACCATGTTCCCCTGTCTCAACGACTCTTATGTATTTTTCTTCCATTACTGTGTTTTACCTTAGACTGTTACAATGTATTATTACAGTTTGATCCTTCTTAACCCGTCTCACCTCTCTTTGATGGTTGGCTCCTGAGCTTGGGGAGGTGGTCTCCCGGGGAGAGGTGAAGTGGTGTAATGTGTTGGTGAAGTGTGTCTCTGAGCTGGGGTAGTTTGGGGGACGTTATGCGATGCATATTGCTTGCATTGATTACCATTAGGCTTAAGCTCCTGATGTCCCAGCTGTTTCTACCACCCCCTTTTTTCACTTTTGACTCCCATTCGCTCCCCTTACTGACCTGCTCCTGTCTCTTGCTTTCCTCTCCCCTTGTCTGTTAACACAGTGGACCTGTAATTTGGGACGGCCTCCTTCAGGGATAGTCTACCGCTTGGATGGGCTGCTGCATATTGAAGGCTTAGCTCTCTGTTGGCAATGGTTCTGGCCTGGAATGGTTACATCCCTGGATCTGTCCATCCTGTTCTTTCCTCTCTCACTTGGCAAATTATCCCTAGTTTATATTCAATTTTGTCTACTATGGGTCTGGAGTTATTGTATTGCAGTCCAGTTTGTTCTTTTACATTGCACCCCCTAGTTTGCCACTGATGTTTGACCATAGACGGTCTTTCTGTGGTGGTTTACTGGTCTTCTTTGATATTCCGCTACTCTTAAAGTTATTATTATTTTTATTATGGAGCTCTATCACCCCTTTCCTTTTTTTCCTCTTCCCTCTTTCTCCTCCCTTCTTTCCCCCCTTGCTCCTCTTCCCTTTCCTTGTCCTTCAGAGCATGCGTCCATTGTAGTTCTATATTCCAATAGAAAATGATTTTATTGACTTCCAGTGCATCTAGCTATGTCTGTCTCTCTCTCTTGCTGTCTTCCTCAATGCCAAGGGACTCAACTCCCTGTTCAGATAATCTCTCCTGTTCAGGGACCTGACCAGACTAGGAGGCAAGGTCTGCTTTGTCCAGGAGATCCATTTTGCAACCGGCAAAGTTCCCTCCTTCAGCAGTAAGCAATATCCATTGTCTTTTTCAGTAATGCTCCTAATAAGACTTCAGGTGTTGCTATATTCTTACATCGTTTCCTTGTGTTTGAGTGTGAAGATGTCCTTAGAGATGCTCAGGGAAGATATATTTTTGTCAAAGGGAGCTTGGGATCTCTTTGTCTAACCCTTGCTAATGTTTATGCTCTAAATACAGGTCAACTATCTTTCTTGCGCTCTACTCGTTTGGATTTGAGTGCCTTTGGTTGTTACTGTTTGGTGGTGATATAAACATTGCTCTGGATCCTTCCATTTATTGTTTTGCAGGTTGTTCTAGTCTGACTTCTTATCATGCAAAGGTTAGGCAGTTGTTCCTGGACCATTCTCTCTTCGATGTTTGGCGGATTCCTAACCCCAGTCCTCGTTCATGCTCCTTCTTCTCTGCTACTCATTCTTCTTATTCTAAGATTGATTTTCTTTTTCTCTTGTAGAGTCACTTGCATTGTGCTTCTTCTGCTTCCATTCATCCAGCTACCTGGTCAGATCATGGACTAGTAGTGCTATAATTGGAATTGCCCCTTTTGCTAGAGGTGCCTAAGTGTTAGAGGATGGATTCCTCTATTCTGGATGACCCGAACTCGGTAGCTTCTCTTACTAAAAGTATTCAGGATTACTTAACTACCAATAAAGATTCTGTTTCCTCTCCTACCACCTTTTGGGAGGTGCTTAAATGTGTGGTGCAGGGCACGTGTATACAGCTTACGGCACAGCGTCGGAAAAAGGCTAAACTTGAACTGTCAAATCTTATAGATGCTCTCCGTTCTTCAGAATAGCTTCACCAAGCAGGGGTGGGGGGGAGAAGCAGCTTAAAGTAAGGTTAAATTGTGTCAGGAGAGGGTTCAGTCTTTTTGATGACCCAAGTCAACAAATCTGATGTCTGGTCCAAGCATTATTTCTATGAGTATGCAAATAAGAGTGGTAGGTGGCTCTTTCATCAATATCGAGGTCCCTGGACAGCTAAACATATTAATTCCATTTGTAATGCTTAGGGTGAAGTGGTACGAGACTTAACTGCTATTGCCTCCTTGTTTAACCCCTTAACAACCCATGACGTGCCAGGTCCGTCATGGGTAGATTTGACTTAAGGACCCATGACGGTCCTGGTACGTCATGAGTTAAATGATAGCAGCTCGCTTCTGTGCACGCTGCTATCATTAATTCCCAGCAGAGACTGAGTGCTCCGGGACTGGAGCATTCAGTCTCAGCCACTTTCACAAGTGCCAGGTCATGGGATCTCTGCAGCAGCGATCCCATGTACTGGCATTGTGAAATAATGAATGAGGCAGTGTTCTACACTGCCTCTAGTGTCTTTTCTCAGCCGTCTGTCCATTGCTATCAAAGTAAGGGACAGAGAAGCAGAGAGGAGACACCTAGTAGATAAATAAAATGCAGCAGCTGGGGGTATTAACCCCTTCACTGCTGTGCTGGAGGCTGGATAAATGCAGGTCCATTTTTGACCTGTTAAAATTTACTTTTGTCAATAACCAAAATAGGAAGTGTGACTGTTGTGGAGCCATGTAATATATTTATATACACCGCCAAATGTCATCAATAAAAAAGTGGGAAAATAGGGTGGGAAAAAGGGACATGGGGTTTTTCACCCAGGGGGACTTTGACCACTTAAAAACTGCCCATTTTGTAGGTATGACTGACAGGTCATACCTTTCATGCAGTGTCCATAAAAATTTAACCCATTGTGCCCAAATGATCCCAAGAGAAAAAAAGGTCAGAATGGCTATGGTTCTTAAGTGAAATCGACCTCAGATGTTCCCAGTCCTTACGGGGTTAAAGACTTTTTCGCTTCTCTTTACAATTTATTGCTAGATTAATCTTCTTCCCCTTCTACTTCTCAGCTGGCGTATGTGTTTTCTTCATCTTTTATCCCCACTTCTTACTGATTCCTTTAATGATCTTCCGTTGTCTATTCCTTTTCATCCTAGGATCATAGAAGCCCATATCTCCCTAATAGCAAAGCCAGGAAAGCACGCTTCTTTGTGTTCCAGTTATAGACCTATTACTCTTCTCATCATAGATCTTAAGATTTACACGAATGTCCTAGCCAATCGTCTGAGGCCCTTGTTGATCAGGCCGGCTTTGTGCCTGGACGTGAAATGAAGGATAACTCTATCAAATTGCTTCATCTACTACATCAGGCCAACCCCGTAGGCGACCCTGCTTTTCTTTATTCTGTCGACGCAGAGAAAGCCTTTGACAGAGTGAACTGGGGCTTTCTAGTGGCATCTATAAGGGGTTTTGGACTCGGGCAACAGTTAATTTCCAAAGTGATGGCTTTGTATGTTAAACCAACTGCTCGTATTAGCGTCAATGGCTCACTTTTGGATTCCTTTGCTCTCTATAACGGCCCAAGGCAAGGGTGCCCACTTCCCCTATTATTTTAATTTTAATTATGGAATCTATGGCCACCAGAGTTAGGGCTAATCCTTTGATATCTGGTATCTGTGTAGGGGAAGCTGTGCACAAGATCTCATTATTTGCTGACGATGTAATCTTTACTCTATCTGCCCCAGAGGTCTCTCTTCCTGCGGTTCTCAAGGAGCTGTCTCTTTTCGGGGAAGTCAGTCATTTTAAAATGTATCTTTCTAAATCTAAGGTTCTTAATATCAATTTGTCTCCTCTACGAGTTTGTTGTCTCAAACAGTTGGCCCCCCTTAAGTGGACAAAAGAATCTTTGTCCTACTTGGGTGTGAAGCTCTCTTCCTCTCTGTCAGATATTTTTCGGCTTAACTATACACCACTCACTTGTTCAGTAGCAAAGGAATTACAGGGGCATGCGTTCCTCTAAAATTGTCTTGGACTGATAGGATTAATTTGCTTAAGTTAGTGTTTTTACCCAAATTACTTTATATCTTTTAAACCCTTCCCATCTCGCTCCTAAGTCGTACTTGAAGTCCCTTCAGCATGTTTTCAACGTGTTTGTCTGGGAAGGCAAACCTTCCCATCTTCGATTTTCTCACATCTCTCAAGGGCGTCAAAAGGGTGGCTTGTGAATGCCGGATCTTTCTATTGTTACCGGTTTTAACTGGGTCAGCAATAATGTAACCCAGAGTAATATGTATGTAGATATAAATATGATGATTTTACATGTACATATACATAAATATTTCCAGTTATGAGGATTCAGGCGCAAAAGAGATGGTTCAATCAAAAACAGAATTTATTAGAACACCACAGAGTCTTAAATTACACTGCAAATTATAATCTATACTTCCTTATAAGGAATTAAATGGCATACACAACAGAAATTAGACTAACTACAAAAATACATTTAGGACTACAAAACACAAAACATTAATACATTTCTATATACATAAGTGCACTGGTGTTATGGCATGGTTACCTGGGCAGAATCTCCTCCAGCACGTGTCTTGTTATAGCTCTCCTTCACTGCCCCTTCTCTCCTTTCCTCCATCTTTCTCCTTCACTGCATCTTCCTCCTCCTTCTCTCTTCCTTCTCTCTCTCCTCCTCTTCTCCTTCTCTCTCTCTCACTAACTAAATGGAATCTAATCCCTTATTTTATACTCTTTACTGCCCGTTGCTTTCAATGTAAAATAGGCCTAAACACATGACAGTGCACTTATTTAAGACACTTCTCTATAAGGATCATTTTAAGAAGTTAACTTGTGTGTGTAAAAAGAAACACATTAGAGTGGACTTTGTGATACACTTATTTTGGGACCCTTCTGAAAAAGCCTATTTCTCTGAAGGATAAGGGAATGTCAGCCTAAGGTTAGCAACCCTCCTCCTGCAACTCTATTGGTTCCCAGGCCATTTGTCTTGTCAGTGAACAGGTGATACCCTGACTGATTGGGTAAAGGCAAACATGATACATGCATCTGATTTGTGTATATAACTATATATATATATATATATATATATATATATATATATATATATATATATATATACACCTACACACACCGTCTGCATTTGCAGAATAAATATTATATATCAGTGTCATGTGTGCATTATAAAACATACTTGTATATCCCATTATCACTGATACATATTCACTCATACATTGACCATCCAAAATAGATCTTCCAGTGCCCACAGAGCCCACCTGTCCACAAACAAGCTGACCCCTGTTATTATGAGAGAAAATAGATCTGCATCTCAGCAAGTCTGTGGGCCACCTGTCCCAGAACAAGCTGCCCACTGATTGTTGTATAAAATGCAGACATATTTATCTATCTATCTACTGTATTGCTATAAAAACATCTATTTACATGAATATTTACATGAAATAGAGATATTACACAAGCAATAACACATCTGTTAACACTATATATCATAAGGCTGTTCTTTTAAGCACTATTCTTCACTGGTTTCACTCGGGACATTCCAAAGCTTGGGTCGCTATCCAGAGTGCTCTTTGCTCCCCATTCCTCTTGCCACACTCTTGTGGTTTCTCTCCAGCTCTATTCCCATACAAGCTTCAAAACAACCCCTGATCTCACTTATCTTGAGGTGTTGGGCTTCTGTGACGCCTACTTTATCTAGTGTTCCATCTCTCCTCCTATCTGTCCTCCAAAATCCCAACTTTCCACCAGGGATGTTGGATACGGCTTTTCTTGGTTGGGGTCCAAGGCGAGGCCTCCTAGTTGCTGATCTTTTGAAGGATGGAGCAGTAGCTCCTTTTGAACACCTTTCTAGAGTTTGGGATCTGCATTCTAATGATTATTGGAAGTATTTGCAGCTACATCACTTTCTCACTCCTCATGAGAAAAGAGATGATTTGCTTCGATCTCTCAAGCCTTTTGAACTCTGTCGTACTCCGATAGTGGGTGATCGTCCTGGGTTGGTTCTACTTAAACGCCCAGGTTCCAAAACCTATGGTTGGCTTGCTGATGATTCAACTCATTATCATTCTTATCAAATTGTGTGGGAATCAGCTTTTCGCAAATCTTTATCTTCCTCGTGCAACGTTTCTGCCATGGAAACAAATGACAAATCAGTTACTCTATAGTATTGATCTCCCTCTCTTCTGCATCATTTCTATCCTGCTCTCTCCTCAGCTTGCTGGCGTTGTGGCTCTGGTGAGGGGATGTTAGGTCATGTTTGTTGGACGTGTCCACTCATTACCCATTTCTCTATCACTTACTATTCCTATGGATCTGTCTTTGGTTCTTTCCTCAATTGGTCTGAGCGATGTATGCACCACTAAACCCCTTCATATACTTGTCTCTACTTTGCTTACTGCTGCACGGATGTGCATCCCGTTGTGCTGGAAATTGCCTTCTCCACCATCATATAATATGTGGAGGAATAGGGTGAGTACTTTCTGTCCCTATGAGAGGTTAACACACCTCCTTTCAGGTGGTATCCCACCCTTTTTGGTAGTTTGGTAGACTCCGGATGGTAACGTAGACAGTTTTTTCTTCTTAATTGAGGAGGGTTGTTTCCTCCCCATTTTCCTGCTCCTCTCTGAAGCTACATCTAAAATGTATTTTTGAAATTTCTAGCACACGCATTGTGTCATAATTGGAGTATGCTCTCCTCCTCCTTTCCCTCCCCCCACTCCCTCTTCACTCCCTTTCCCTTCTTACGTCTTTCCTTATTACCCTGTCTATTCTCTATTTTAACTTCCCTTTCTCTGGTCTTTCTACTCTTTCTATTACTCTTCTTCTCAACCTGTTCTTTTTTGCTCTCAAACCATATTAAACCTGTTTTTCACTCCAGAAGTCTTAGGCTATGTCAGTTATATATACATTTACCTCTTTTGATGCATTTACCATTTTACAAGTGAACTATTAGGAGTTTCTACTTATGTAGACTCTCCCCGGCTCTTACTCCGTCTATTATCATATTGTACTTGTGGATATGCAATGACTTTCTTTGGCCTAAATTTTTGAAGCCTCTGCACAGGCTTAAGTATGTTCATGTCATGCCTCTTTCATTCCTCCTTGGAATGAAACTAGAGTTTTTGCTTTTTTTAATGTTTACACTTTTCATTGTTTCTATTGCATAACAAAACAATTTAGGCAAAGTTGTTAAGGGTTAAACATCCCCTTTAAAATTAAAAACAATACATGTGACTGATGACATACCTGCGCACCAAACAGGGTTCTAATTTCAGACCCCGCTAGTGCTTACAGCACTCCCGTAGGAGCAATGTAAGTTCAAAATACATGACCTGCCAGGACCGTCACCTGTCTTTCACGGGATAAAAAAAATGTGATGGTCCTGACATGGTCATTAAGGGGTTAGATTGAAAACAACGTTGTCTGTTTTTAATTACACATATCCCTAAAAATATGGCAGGTAGACTTAATTACAAGTAAATCAACCTGCAATATCTCTTTAAAAACCCAAAGGTTTGTGTAGCTAGGCGCGAACTTGGTGCCCATCGACATACCCTTGATTTGCAAAGAAATGTCATTATTCAATTCAAAAGAATTGAGTAAATTCCATAGCCTGTAATATATGAACCAGTGGAGAATGTAGGAGAGAAGGGCAGGAGAGCTTCTTGCTCTCCTGCTTCGCCAAATTGATCTCCCTGCACAGTCACTGAGGTCTGTATTAAGAATATGCAAGAAAAAAAAAGCACCTTGTGTGTGGCCTGGTGGGGTGGGAGGGACCAATGCAGATGCCCCTCCTGTGGCACACACAAGACATTTTTTCATTACTTCGTATTCAGAGCTTTTTGGGGGCATCAGGAGTGGTCTTGATGCCCCCACAACAAGCTCTGAATACAAAGTAATGAAAACAAAGTATCCCTCTGTGTGCCACCCCTGTGGAAGACAAAGGATTTTTTTCCATTATTATTTTATTTACACCTCATTAGGTGGCATCAGGAGGGATACTGATGCCCCAAACAAGGTCTAAATAAAAAAAAAATTGACAACCCTGCGTACACCACAGGGGGGTCCGACGCAGTGCACCCCCCATCACACACATTTATTTATTTTTTATTCAGCACTTGTTGGCTGGGGTACCAGGAGTGGTCCTGATGCCAATAAGGTATGAATAAAAAATAATGAAAGAAAAAAAAACACTTTGTGTGCCCCAGGGGGTCCAATGCACCACTTTGCAATGCAGTGGACACCTCTGTGGCAGACAAACATTTTTTTTCATTATTATTTTATTTAGACCTCATTTAAGTAACATCAGGATGGATCCTGATGCCCCCCAACATAGTCAAAATAACCCCCCCCCAAAAAAAACCTGCATGCACCACAGGTGGCCCAGGGCAGTGCTTTGCAATGCACTGGACACCCCTGTGGCACATGAAGGATTATTTATTTGTTTCCCCCTTTATTTTTTATTCAGACCTCATTGTGGGGCAAAAAGGGGTTCTGATGCCCAACAACAAGGTCTGCAGAAAAATATTGGGGAAAAAAACACCAAAAAAACTGCACATGCTACAGGGGTCTCCAACGTAGTGTTTTGCAATGCATTTGACCCCCTGTGGCACACTTTTTTTATTTTTTATTCAGAACTTGCTGGGGGTGGGAATGGTCCTGATTCTGCCCCACCAACAAGGTATGAATAAAAAATAATAAGTAAAAAAAAAATAACCCTATGTGCAACAGGGGGGTACAATTAATTGCTTTACAATGCATTGGACACCCCTGTGGCATGCACACAAGATGCCTCCAATCCCCCCCCCGCCTGGTTCCACAGCCCACTGGCAGTCCCATTACCCCAGACTGACCCCCACCCTGGTTCCACAGCCTACTGATAGACTCAAAGTACCAGTATGTACTGGATTCAGACCATGTATGAGAAAGACATACAGTGCATTTGGGGGAACTGTGACTATATGACCCCCCCACAACCACCACCAACCTTTCTCCACTGCCCACTGGTAGACATACCCATATAAACTGCCTATCCCCTCACCCCCCCGCATACCCCCCCTTGGTTCCACTGGCAGTCACAGGTCCGCACATACACTGGCTGACCCCCTAGCTAGTATCAAGCACAATGCCGCAGTCAAGCTTATATTGTCATTAAAGACATATAATAAAACTCAAGAAAATATTTCAGTACCTAATATGAACACTGTCATGCCATATTAGAAACATAGGATCCTTTTTGACCCTTTGAGTACCATGTTAAAAGCTGGAGGCAGAGGTAAGGAATAATTCACATATGAGGATTGGGTTGAAGCGCCGTTTAAGGACGCTACATGAGAATCTTGTGTTTTGATGCAGGGCAAGATTCATGAGAAGCTCATGTTTTGATGCAGGGTGAGATTCTCATGTTGCCCTTTTCATAAAGGTTACAGGCTAAATGCTCCATGTAGCTGCATGCTGTTTTGTATTCGACTTTTTAAAAGTGAACCAAAAAAATTACTTCCTGACTCCAAATGGCAATTAGATACTTCCCTGGATCAACAACCTTTCTGCTTTGAAGCCACCTGTCCTAATTCTCAATATTGTTCTGTGCTAGAAAGGTATCCATTATTTTTTTAAAGCAATTACATTATTTGCAAACACAGCATCCCGTGGCAAAGAATTCCATAGCTTTTCCTCCCTTACTGTATAAAATCCCTACCTTTGTTTTAGTCCAAAGAACTTATCTTTTAGTCTTAATGGATGATCTCTTGTTCTTAGCTCAGCTCATTGAGTAAATAATGCATTGGAATGTTCTTTGTATTGACCGTGAATATTTGCAAATGGCAGTCATATCAACCCTTAGATGTCTCTTCTCTAATGTAAACAAACCCAGTTTGACTAGTCTCTCTTTATAACTCAGATACTGCAATCCCTTTATCAGTTTTGTTGCATGTCTCTGCACTTTTTCCAGTTTGCTAATGTCTTGTTTAAGAACTGTGCCCAAAACTGTACTTCATATTCTAGATGAGGCCTTATCAAGGATTTATATAGAGGTATAATTATATTAACATCCCGTGCATCTATACCCTTTTTTAAGGCATGAATGTACCCTATTTGCTCTTGCAGCAGCTGAGTGACTCAGCACTATCTTCTATATGTTATCAGTACTCCTAAATCTTTCTCTAATGAGGATTCTGTCACGGTTCCCACGAATAAACCAGGAGTCAGTACGGTAAAGTAAAACAATCTTATTAGAATAATCACAGTAATGCATGTAAACATAACACACAGAGGGTGATCAAAGAAGCAAGCACTATATTAGGAATAGCAGTCTGCCAATAGATCCACCACACTGTCCAAGACTAGGCCTCAGCCCACTGGAGCCTCGTTGTAATTCGGAATGCCCAAAGGACAAGCACTGACTCAGCCTGCAGTCAGTAAGTTAGGAGTCTGATAGAGCACCAGTGTCATGGATGGTAAGAACACTCAGGCAATTAGGTAAGGTTAATAAGAAGTTTATTGAAAATAAATAACGAAAGCAATCACCCTACTCAGCTCCAGATGAGGTCAGGATGGACAGAAATATCAGTAGGCAATAATAACAGTAGAATGCTGGCTTGATCCGTCGACAGGTCACTGGAACAAGGAAAACCATAACAGCACCACACCATAGGGAGGCTCTACTATAGTGGTGGGTAACTGCAGGGCAATTCCCTAGAAGACTTGGGATAGTGGAGGCAACACAGAAAGATCACTGGGAAGTGACAGGGTCCCTAGTAGGCTACGGATAGCAGAGGCAACCCAGATAGGACACTGGCAAGTGACCAAGTCCCTAGGATGTTAGGGATCATGGAGGCAACTCAGATAGGACACTAGCAAGTGACCAAGTCCCTAGAACGCTAGGGATAGTGGAGGCAGCACAGATAGGACACTGGCAAGTGACCGAGTCCCTAGGGCACTAGGGATATCGGAGGCAGCACAACAGATACTGGCAAGTGACCAGACCTACTCGCAACACAGTCTCCCAGATGACCTCGGGAGTGACAGGCCAAGCAGGCGCTGTAGCAGTATTACTGCAAGCGAGAGTAGGTGGAACGGAACACAGTGTATGCACCCTGATGGGTCTGAAGCCAGAACTGCCAAATCGGTACTCACAGAGGTAGTAGCCAGTCCTAGTCAGTAACGATATCGGATACTCAGCCAAGCCAGGTCGGTACACACTGAGGTAGTCAGCCAGTCCTGGTCAGCAACGGAATTGGATACTCAGCCGAAGCCAGGTCGGTACACAGGGAGGTAGTCAACCAGTCCTGGTCAGTAACGGAATCGGAACACAAGAGCATAGTCAGGTGAGCCGGGTCATACAAGGAGCAGGAACAAGCAGCAACTCAAACGCTAGGTACAGATACACCACGAAAGGGCACTGAAAGGATGATAGGAGAGAGTTTAAAAAGCTAGCCCTGGGTGGAGCTAGCACCCAATCGCCAATAAGAACCGTGCACGGGAAAACCCGGAATTAAACATGTCGCCCTGTCGCAGAATCACGGGCACTGTGATACCCAGGTCCGCACTAGGATGGGTTTCTGTGGAGCGAGGACCAACACACGGAGGAAACAGACAGACCCCCCCTATTAATCACCAGAAAGGATAGTCAGACAAGCCAGGTCATACACAGAACGGGTCGTCAGGCAGAGTCACAGGTTTGCACAAGACAGGATATCCACTGGAGCATTTGAATGTCTGATGAGCAGTGGACAGAGCCCCAGGTAAACACCAGAGTGGGTAGTCAGACAAGCCAGGTCATACACGGAGTGGGTAGTCAGCCAGAACTACAGGTTTGCACCAGAAAGGATGTCTAAGCCAAATAGGAGCGCACAAGAAGAATGGTCAGACAGAGCCACAGGTCAACACCAGGATGGATGGTCAGACAGGCCGGGCCATACACAGTTCAGGTAGTCAGCCAGAGCCACAGGTCCGCACCAGATTGGGTGTCCGCTACACAATGAGAGCAGGCAAAAGAGTAGTCAGACAGAGCCACAGGTCAGCACCAGAATGGATGGTCAGACAAGTCAGGTCATACACAGAGCCCAAGGAAACAGAACTGTATTGTACAACAACGCAAGGGCAACTGAGTCAGTACTCAGTCTGCCCTTTAATCCCCTCCACAGGAAGTAGGTAGGAGGTGCAGCTCAGAGGGAGGAAGTGGGTAGGAGGAGACTGCAGGAATCAAACACATAAAACAGAGGCCTGATGCATACTGAAGCCTCGTGCCTGCAGATGACGCATCTAGCTTTGATGCGTCCAACCATACGTTATTCCGGCGACATCCGTGCGGCATAGATGGCTGTTGACACCGATGCGGCGGCGCTGGAACCAAGGTAATCTGTAACAGTACCCTCCCTCAAAGGTCCCCTTCCGTGGAGCTGGCCAGGTTTGTCAGGGAATCGAGCAATGAAACCTGAGTACCAATACATGAGCGTATCACGGTGCCCGTGATTGCTGCAATCCAGTGTCTATCACCTGCAGGGGGCTTCCATTGGCTGCCTGTCATCAGTCCGCCTCACATTGCCTTTTTAAACTCAGTCCGGGCACCCTTTGGTTGCCCTTTTGTGGTGTCTCTGACAGCATCTTATCCTCTCTGTCTGCTGTAGCTGACTGGGCCTGTTCCTGAGTCCTGAGTTCCAGAGTTCCTGAGTTCCTGAGTCGACCTGTTCCTGTGTTCCTGCCTGCTTGTCGTTCCAGTCCAGTTCCGGTTGTTCTCCGTGGTTGCTGATGCTCCGGTTGCCAGTCGGCTCAGCGGTGCTCGACCCGGTTGATCCTCTGCCTGGTTCCAGTGGTTCCCTGTCTTCAGTCGCTGAGGCGACATTGCTCTCCTTTCGCTCTGGCGATTTTACTACTGTTGGTTCCAGCGTGCGGACGCTGGTTTACTCCATTAAGCCTTGCGGCTCATTACTGTTGTTGGTCCCAGCGTGCGGACGCTGGTTTACTCCATTAAGCCTTGCGGCTCCTTACTGTTGTTGGTCCCAGAGTGCGGACGCTGGTTTACTCCATTTAGTCTTGCGGCTCATTGCTGTTGTTGGTCCGGTTTACTCCATTAAGCCTTGTGGCTCATTACTACTGTTGGTTCCAGCGTGTGGACGCTGGTTTACTCCATTTAGCCTTGCGGCTCACTACTGCTGTCGGTCCCAGCGTGCGGACGCTGGTTTTCTCCATTAAGCCTTGCAGCTCCTTACTGTTGTTGGTCCCAGCGTGCGGACGCTGGTTTACTCCATTAAGCCTTGCGGCTCATTACTGTTGTTGGTCCCAGCGCGCGGGCGCTGGTTTACTCCACTAGCCTTGCGGCTCACATTACTGTCAGTTGGTCCCAGCATGTGGACGCTGGTTTACTCCCTGTCCTCAGTCAGGTACTTGGAGGTTCCGAGTTGCTGTCCAGTCCTAACAGCAGTTAGTCCTGTAGTTTTCTGGCATGAGACTTCTGCTTGAGTGATACCGCTTGACCAAGTCGCTATTATATCCATCCTACTGTCATTGTCATCTGACAGTCATTTGGTCTCAGTAGTGTCTCCTCTTTTGGGCTGCCCTGCCCGGTATTGGTAAGGCCGGTAGAACCTTTTCACGTTGCCATCCTTCGGTTGCCTTACCCGGTATTGGCAGGGCCAGTAGAGCCTACTCCTTGTGTTCCCTCAGGCTGCCTTGCCCGGTATTGGTAAGGCTGGTAGAACCAGTATGTCACCATCTTATGGTTGCCTTACCCGGTATTGGCAAGGCCGGTAGAGCCTGCTTCTGCTATTCCGTCTGAGTCACCTGGGTTGCCTTGCCCGGTATTATTGGCAAGGCCGGTAGAACCTATATCTATGGTCATTTGCTTCTACGTATTGTTTGTATGTGTATGAAAACCCTATGGGATTGCCTTAACTTCTCAATAAAGTTATGTTTTTACCTAAACCTTACGTCTGAGAGTCTTAACAAACCGTGACAGAGCGTGGACATCACTGGCAGGTATCCAGGAATGCTCCTCAGGATAATAGCCCTTCCAATTAATAAAATATTGTAAGCACCCTCTACTCACGCGGAAGTCCAGAATGTTCTGTACTTCATATTCCTTGATATCTGCAACTCTCACGGGAGCTGGACAAACAGGAGTAGAGGTATACCAGTTGCAGACGAAGGGCTTCAACAATGACGTTGTGGATATGCATATTGGCAGGAAGATCAAGAACATAAGCCACCGGGTTAATCTTGCGTATCACTCAGAACGGACCAACAAAATGAGGATCCAACTTATTACATGGAATCTGGAGGTGCAAGTTTCAGGAAGACAGCCATACTCTGTTTCCCACATGGAAAGTAGGTGCCAGCAGTCGCCTACGGTCAGCCTGCTGTTTCTGCCACTGCGAGGAACCACATAGGGTATGCTGTACCCATGCCCACAAGGAACGGAGTACCCTCAAATGTTCATCCAGAGCCAGAATCTCTTGTACTTGGAATACCTCAGACAGAACAGAGGGTTGAAACCCATAGTTAATTAAGAATGGAGAACTCCGTGAGGAAGAGATAACTGCAAGATTCCGGGAAAACTCCGCCCAGGGCACTGACTCAGCCTGCAGTCAATAAGTTAGGAGTCTGATAGAGCCCCAGGTCCGCACTAGGATGGGTGTCTGTGTGGAGCGAGGACCAACACACGGAGTAAACAAAGAGAGCCCCCTAGTCAGCACCAGAAAGGATAGTCAGACAAGCCGGGTCATACACGGAACGGGTCTTCAGCCAGAGTCACAGATTTGCACCAGATAGAATATCCACTGGAGCGTTTGTATGCCTGATGCGCAGTGGACAAAGCCCCAGGTAAACACCAGAGTGGGTAGTCAGGCAAGCCAGGTAATACACAGAGCGGGTAGCTAGCCAGAGCTACAGGTTTGCACCAGAAAGGATGTCTAAGCCAAATAGGAGCGCACAAGGAGAATGGTTAGACAGAGCTACGGTCAACACCAGGATGGATGGTCAGACAGGCCGGATCATACACAGTTCAGGTAGTCAGCCAGAGCCACAGGTCCGCACCAGATTGGGTGTCCACTACACAATGGGAGCAGGCAAAAGAGTAGTCAGACAGAGCCACAGGTCAGCACCAGAATGGATGGTCAGACAAGCCAGGTCATACACAGAGCCCAAGGAAACAGAACTGATTTGTACAATACAGGCCTCAGTCTGCCCTTTAAACCCCACCACAGAAAGTAGGTAGGAGGAGAAGCTCAGAGGGAGGAAGTGGGTAGGAGGAGACTACAGGAATCAAACACATAAAACAGAGGCCTGCTGCATGTTGAAGCCTCACGCCTGCAGATGACGCGTCTAGCTTTGATGCGTCCATCCATGTGTCTTACCAATGACAACCATGCATCCATTCCCACTTCTAGATCATTAATAAATGAATTAAAAAGCATTGGTCCCAGGACTGAACCTTGTGGCACCCCACTTACAACTTTAGACCAACTTGAAAAGGTTTATTTGCAACCAATCTCTGCCATCTATAATTTAATCAATTCTCAATCAATTTACAGATATCACTGCCCAAACTAAAGTCTTTTAATTTATGCAGTAACCTGCTGTGAGGCACTGTATCAAAGGCTTTTGCAAAAATCCAAGAATAAAACATCAACAGCAATTCCCTTGTCCAGATTACTACTTATCCTTTCATAAAATGCTAATAAATTAGTTTAATATGATCTATTCTTCATAAAACCATGCTGGCTCCTGCTTATAATATTGTTTGTCTTCACATAGTTCTGAATACTGTCAGTTAGAATCCCTTCTAATATATAACCCACTATGGAAGTCAAGCTCACAGATCTATAATCTCCTGCTTTGGATTTTGCCCCGTTTTTGAACAATGGTACTGCATCAGCTTTCCTCCATTCACAGGGTACTATGCCTGATGAAAGAGAATCAATACATATTGAGTATAATAGTCTTGCTATTATTGAACCAAGTTCCTTAAAGGAGCAGTAAACTTTTTTTTATGAAAAAATATATATGGTAGGGATTTTCCTATTGAGTAAAATAAGGATACTCCCACTGCCCAGAGATTTATATTTCCAGAGTTATTACACTTTAAACCCATGTTTTTTTACATTAGCAGTGCCCTCTAGTGGTCAAATTGTAAATAGCTTTCCTGTTACATTCTAACGGAGAGGAAAGTCAGAAAAGTCAGAGACATACCGTTCTCCATAGAATGTGATAGAAACTGCCTGTCAGTTAGAACTATCAGGAAGTAAACACAGTAAATTCACTTCCTGATTATTTAAACTGCTATAATTTTTGAATAAAACATCTGATAGAGATGGGAGTGACCTTGTTTTATTCAGCAGGAAATGCTCTGTAGAATAGGTGTTTTCATAAAAAAAAAGTTTACTGCTCCTTTAAGTACTCTTGGGTGTATAACATCAGGTCCAGGTGCTTTATTCACCATACAATTTTCCAGTCACTTTTGGACTTCGTCCTCAGTATGCCATGTACATGCTGGAGGAAATTCTGTGCTTTTGTCTTTTGGCACATAGCCTGTCATTGTTGCTTCCTTTGTATACACAGAAGAAAAAAAAATGTTTTCGGGTGTCAGCCATAACCTTATCCTCACTAATCAATTCACTTGTCTCAGACTTAAGAGGACCAATATCAACCTTAATCTTTTTGTTATTAATATACTTGTAGAATTGTTTATTATTTTTCTTGCTCTCTTTTGCAATACTCTCATTTTCAATTTTAGCTAGCCTAATTGCTTGTTTGCAGATTTTTTGACATTCTTTATATTTTTTTATATCTGGCATCTGACCTGTCTGACAAACATTTTGAAAGCCTGCTTCTTATTTCTCCACAAACCTCATTATTAAGCCACATTAGTCTTAATTTTATCCTCTTGTGTTTATTCCCCATGAATATTGATCTAAGAGCATTTTAAACAAATTTCACAAATCTTGTGCATTATTATATTTGAAGATTGCATCCCACTGAATGTACTTTAATACTGCTTTTAGCTTTGCAAATTTAGCTTTTTTAAAATTGAATGTTAAACCCTTTCTAATGGGCTTCTCATAACACATCTCAAAGGATAACATATCTTCCCTTATACTAGGTTTTAAGGCATGCTTTACATGTAGGCATATCTACCTCCCCTTTTATTAACCCTATCACTACTAAAATGTGAATAACCCTTGAGATTGACTGCCAAGTCATATGTATCATCAAAGCAGGTTTTTGACACACCAGTTAGATCATACTGCTAATACATTGCAATTATTTCTAGTTCCTCATCATACCAGTCCATCTATTTGATCTCATTGCATTGTGGCAAGCTCAAATTGAGCATTGCATTTAAAAACACTGCATGGATACATGTCCAAACATGAAGGAGGCAGGGAAAAGAAACCCTATAGACTAAAGTTTGGGCATGTTTTTAATTGCAACTCTCACTCTGAGCTTGCCACAATACAATGAGATCAAACAGATATATATTATGAGGTATCGACTGTTATAGGACTCCCACTACTGTAACAGCAAATTAAGGCCTCGATCCAAATGTTGGCGTCGCCAGAAAAAAATGGAGACGCTGGTTTTAACGTCAACTGAGCAATGCAAATGTCCCACTAGTAACAAGCGACGCCAGTTCTGAAACACACTTCTCCGGTCACCAGAACAGCAAGATCTCACCCATAGAGGATAATGTACAAGCGACGCCAAAAGCTATTCAAATGTTGGAGTTAGGGCTAACTCGCGTTAAATTGCAACATTTCTCTCCAGAAATCTAACGCCTATTTTTTTTGGAGAACAGCACACCACACAGAGTAAAAAAACCAACGTCTCCAGTTCTGAACAGCATTCTCTGTGCTTTTCCCTACCCAGCCACTAGGGGAACACAGAGAAGGCTTTCAGCACCATGGACAGCTTTGAATGCCATAGGGATGTGCACTGCTCACCCCTGTGGCATTCAAAGGGTTAAAATCAATATAACTAGCACACCAAGCACTACACAATGCCCCTTCCACATCACCCCCCTTAGTATGTCACATATATTGCATATATGTGACATACTAACCCCATCCACATCCACCTCATGGACTTCCATGCAGTGGACAAATCTGTCTTTTATTCCACAATTAACCCTTTGAGTACCAGAGAGGTAGGAAAGCATTGCTTAGCATGTTTCCTACCCCTCTGGTACCCAAAGGGTTAATAGGCAACGTATGGACTACATACCTTGCCTGTATATATTTGTGTGTGTGAGTTTTACACTTTTTTTATTAAAATACTATTATTACACATTAGTTTAACTTAGATCTCATTCATTTTTAACCCCCTACCTCCTGTGTCCCATTGCTATTAGTACTTTTGCTCCACTCTTCTTCAAACTGAGAGTGGAGCAAAAGTACTAAAAGCAAAGGGACACAGTAAGTAGGGCATTATGAATGGATGAGATCTAAGTTAACCCTTTGAGTGCCAGAGTGGTACGCAACGCATTGCAAAGCAATGCGTTGCGTACCACTCTGGCACTCAAAGGGTTAAAATACAACTGAGGGAGTAGGCTGCACTGTGACTGCAGTGCTTCCCTCAGCTTCATTTATAAATTGTTCATTTATTCTTCATTCCATTGCTGCGGGCGGCTGTGAAGCCCGCAGCATAAGAAAAGCCTGGGTACTAGTGAGCTATTGGAGAAAGCGGGAGGAGGGGACAGAGACATCGGAGGAAGCGGGTGGTAGGCTTGTATTTGCTGCCCGCTTCCTCCAATACCTCTCCTCTCGCGTTGGCATTGTGCCCAGCTGCCTGGCGTCGCCTTGTGCAATTCGTCCCTTTTCACAAGGCGTTGTACACGAATTGCACAATGCGACGCCAGGCAGCTGGGCACAATGCCAACGCGAGAGGAGAGGTATTGGAGGAAGCGGGCAGCAAATACAAGCCTATCACCCGCTTCTTCCAAAATCACCTACGCACCTTTGTCTGTTATCGAGTTCACAGAGCTAGATCTCAGGACCCAAGGAGTGGAGGTTAGTTTTACAGAGTGAGAGGTAGAGAGGAGCACAGCACACAGATAGGAGTTGGAGAGCATTGGGACACCATAATAATACACATAAAACACTTTTGCACATATCCATCACACACATCCAAACACAAACACACATACCCACACATAGCTCATTTTTATTTTGATAACACATCACACTTTTATTTTTTTTTTGCCAGTGTGAGTCTGTGAGTGCAAGTGAGTGACAGAGAGTGAGTGAGTGAGTGAGTGTGTGAGGGCCTGAGTGAGTGCCTGGTTGTGAGTGTGTGAGAGCAATGGAGAGGAGAGGAGAGGAGAGGAGAGGAGAGAGGGGTGGGGAGTGTAGCAGGAGAGGAGGAGGAGATGCAGGGGGGCATCCCTGGTCAGGGTAGGGGAGGGAGAAGGAGATCTCTGGGGCGGAGGGGCAGCCACCTGAGAGCAGGCACACCCAGTGCAGGGGCAGAGACAGTGGTACGAGGGGTAGACCCCCTGCACCACACACAGCCAGGGCCAGTGCAGGCAGGGCTGGAGAGCCACAGCCAAGGCTCTCAACAAACTGTTGGTGGTGAGGAGGAGGAAAGGGCGAGAGAGCCCAGGTTCTCTGAGGAGGAGAACCTTGTCCTCTGTGAGGCTGTTGTTGCAAGGGAGAGGGTCCTGTTCTCCAAAGGGCCTCTTGCTGGTTTGAGCTCCAGGAGGAAGGCAGCCTGGAAGGAGGTCGTGGCTGCGGTTAATGCCGTATCCAGCCGCAGCCGGTCAGTGGAGTCCGTGAAAAATAGGTGGACAGACTGCAAGGCCAAGGTAAGATAGTAACATAGTAACACAGTAATTCATGTTGAGAATAGACTTGTGTACATCTAGTTCAACCCTTTTCCCATTTCTGTCTCCCATTGTGAAGGTGAAGAGGAAGATGGGTGAGCAGGCCTTGCATGCTGCTGGTACAGGAGGTGGTCCACCCCTGCGTGTGGAATATACCCAGTGGGAGGAGGCTGTACGAAGGACAATCTCCGCCATCACGGTCCATGGTGTTCCTGGATGGAGCGACACTGGGGATGAAAGGAGCCTCCAGTCCACTGGTACGTGCATCAAGTCCCACACACATCACACAAAACTGACACCTAACAGACAGAGGCCAACACAGTGACACCTGAACACATGGACACCATTCCACACCACAATCCAGCCACACAGCTTGGAGGGATGTCAAACAAGGACAGAATACTTGACTAACCCAGCCAGAATGGTAATGCTAAAGTCCCTATTGAACCCTCTTCATGCACAGCACAAATCCAATGCACACTGTCATGTGTCAGTCACAGATCTAAATGTTATGTGTATCACAATGTCATACATAGAGTGACATAGAGGTCAGCACACAACCCCTTGAGTGCCACAGGGATAAGCAATGAATTGTTCAACAAAACACTGGCTAGTCCCCTGGCACCCAAAGGGTTATCAGAGAATAGCAAGGAGGGGAATTGATGTGTTTCATATTGTATTGTTACTGCATGTCAGAGCTAGGTGTTGAACATGTAGGTAGTTAGTACAAGAGGACGTTTCAGCATTCTGCATCATATGTAGACTGCAGGGTGTGGCTGGCCAGGGGACATTCCCCACCATCACCACTCTGCAGGACATATGTGATTCACAAGGCTAAATCCTGATGGGGGGAGGGGGCATTCACTAGGGTGTCAGAAAGAGGTGGCAATGTGTACATGACAACAACAGTGTCATTACACCTGCAATCCCTGTGTTATCCTTGGGAGTCAATGCACTGAGATCTAAACAACATGTGATACACCAGTGCTTAGGCTCAACATCATGACATAGGAAAACAAAGAAGTAACCCCTAATAGTACAGCATAACCATGCACATGTTTGCTGTGTGTTATGATTATGTCTGTCCTGGGTTGTGTTTGTGTGTCCTCCAGCTGATTAGGTTGTTGGGTACCACAGATCATGTTGCTTGTTGTGCTTGGTGTGTTCATGTTGCTGACACCATCGGTTGGACTCTGTAGTCATCGTTCACCACTGGTGCATTGTTGTGTTAAGAGGTCACAGTGTTTCTGTTGTTGAAGCCAAGTGTATGACATGCAATGGGTTTGTGTCACTCAAGGTGTTATGTTTTATTTTTGGTCACCACATGTATTATGATGAATGGGGATAGCAAGGAGGTATATGCCTTGCCATCCCCACTGCTCAGGATACACATGATGACCAAATCTACAACACTATAGGTTAGAAGAATCAATGTATGGGATCACATCAAGCTAAGCAATGTGTGTCAGGATGGTAACCAATGCATTGCAAAGCTATGCAATGGATACTATCCTGCCACTCAACGGTTCACGTGTCATTGTAACAGTAGTGCAGCACTCCTGTCACGGCTCAAATCACTAATTCCATCATGTCATTTGCCCCCACAGCTTACCAATCATCCAGAGCAGAGGAGTCCGGTGAAACCTCCTGTGAGGAGGCCACCACCTCAAGAGTGCTGCCACCACCACTACAGCAGCAACCACAGCAGCAGTGGCCCCAGCAAGGACCCCAGCAGCAGCAGCAGTGGCCCCAGCAAGGACCCCAGCAGCAGCAGCAGTGGCCCCAGCAAGGACCCCAGCAGCAGCAGCAGTGGCCCCAGCAAGGACCCCAGCAGCAGCAGCAGTGGCTCCAGCAAGGCCCCCAGCAGTGGCCCCAGCAAGGCCCCCAGCAAGGCCCCCAGCACGATCCTGGCGTCCATGTGTCTCCACCACTGCAGCCTATGGCGAGGCACAGAATGCCACAGGCTGTCCAGATGCCAGGACATGCAGAGTCCAGCATGTGGGCTAGGCCTCAGCCCCCCCTGAGGAGATCCGTAAGCCAGGAGGCATCCATGATGTGGCCCCTGGACTACCAACACATTGGGCTGATCGGGGAGCCACAGCAGCCACAGGGGCGCACAGATTTCACCCCACCACCAACGCCAACGCCATCACCCCCAACCACACCAACAGATGTGCCCCATCCTGAGGCTGCAGTAACAGAGGGTAGTGAGGGGTCCGGGGATCGGTTCTCCACATCCCCCCACAGCCTCCATGTTGCAGTCTCTCCTGAGGCACCCCATGGTTGTCCGCTCCCACCACCACCTCCACCAGCCTCCATGCCCACCAGGCCTGTGTCACCTGCGCCCACAGCAGCCCTCGACACGGCATGTGTGGCTGTCCAGGGGGAGCAGGTCACAGTTTTACTGAGGTGTGCCCGATCCCTGCGTAAGATCGAGCTGAATATAGGGAGGATCATGGGGTGCCTCCGGGCCATGGAGGCACAACAGGTAGTCGCCAACACACAGCAGGCGCAATTTAACACCGGCATGATGGAGGTGCTGGGACACATGCTGGTGGAGATGCGTGAAACAAACAGGCGGGAAAACCAGCGCCACAACATGGGCCAGCTATCACAACAGGGGTCCAGTAATGCATCTCCAGCCAGCAGTGATCCACCACCACCACCACCACCATCCACCAGACACCCACGGGTAACCCGCCGCAGTCAGAGGCAATCCACCTCTGCAGCCCCCCCCCCCCTTACCCTCCCAAGAAAGAGAAGTAAGGCCAACCTTCTTCAGGCCCATTCAATAAATGTTTGCACTTTTTCATTACATCTGTGTCCATGCATGTTTCTCATCCAATATGTGGTTTGTTTGGCCGAGTTGTCTCCAATGCATTGCAAAGCCATGCAGTGAACACAACTCATTCACATCTAACATGGGTGTCAGGGAATGAGTTGTCTCCAATGCATTGCAAAGCTATGCAGTGAACACAACTCATACACATCTAACATGGGTGTCAAGTAATGAGTGGTCTCCAATGCATTGCAAAGCTATGCAGTGAACACAACTCATGCACGATGAATGGAGTCACAAGCTTTTACAGCAGGGGTGAACACACACATCACATACACACGTTTGTCCAAGTTCAAATCACAGACATTTGAAAGTCAAACAACATCAGGATGTTGTTCCATGATGTGACTTGAACTTGAACAACATGAACACATTACATACATCAACAACATGATCGCAATTAAGGGGATAGTAATGCTTGGAATGTGTCATGACATATGTAGTTGGGTTCACCACCCTGACTGGAACAAGGGAACTCCCACTGCTGAAAGGTGTCTCATTCCAAGGTTATCCGAGCTCAGAGCTTCAAGTCATGGATCAAATATTACATTGTCCTGAAGGTGTCAAATGGCGCTGTTGCTACTTCATCCTATGGGGATTCATGGTGCAGGGACCGGAGCTGTCCATAAGATGTTGTATCAACAGCGCCATATGACACATTCAGGCCACTGTGATATTGGATCTATGAATGTAAAATTTGAGCTGTAACCACTTTGGAATAAAACACCTGTCATCAAGGAAGTTCACTTGTTTTACTCAGGGTGATAAACCCTACTACATGGATTTTCAAACATTACAAGTATCACTATCATCTATCTGTTTGAAACCCTGATGGGAAAGGTAATCAGTGACACAAGATAGATAGTCATATCACATGTTTTATTGATATCAACACGAACAGATGATCCTCATGGACGTTGAGTCAACATGTCACCGGAACAAACTGCTGGACCATGAGGAATCATGCCATAGATGCCTGCAGAGAGTGAAAACGAGATTTGTAGATGCACTATCAACACAACAGTCATGTTATTGCTTTACCACCATCATGCCCTTGAGGTACACAACACATTGATCAACAATGCTTTTGAGACCTTACTGGCACGCCACGGTGACAGCTTTGTTATGTGACAGAGTGAACAATCCATTTGTTGTCAAGGTGTTGTGTAGCCATCATGACCTTATTTTTTTGTATCAAGGGGTTGGCTAGCAGACATATGTATATGTGTGTGGACACACACATCATATCGTAAACCAAGCCCCCTGGAACAGGTGAACTATTTCATGGACCTTGATCTACATACTGATGAGGTGTGTGTGCTCAGGGTCCGTGTCACATACATACATATGTCTGCTTGCCATCCCCTTGATGAACACCTCATATGGTCATAACACATGGACAACACACATTGTCAAACAATGGAGTGGAATATTCATTGTGCTATATACACACACACAAACAAGTCAGCATGGCAGGCCTTACAACCTGACTAACGGATCATTACTGCCATACCTTAGCCAACACCACACACAACCACCATCCCCATTCAGCTACATTGGGCATTGCTCACATTCTAGCTAAGTCTGATCCATTATCCCCTGAACCAATCGAGTGACAGAGGGGTACACAACTGATTGCTTTGTAATGTTTTGTGTGCACCTATGGCCCTCAAGGGGTTAAAACATGGTATTGCTATGTGGCATCCATTGCATGTCATTGCATTGGGTATTCCTCTGTGACTCACAGGGTTCCACATGTGTCATGGCTTTGTTCAACTTGGTAGATGTAGTTTCACATCAGTACAACTCAGTATGTGATGTACATGGACCATATGATTTACCTTTGATGCGAGGATGAAGGATGATGTCGGACTATGTTGTTGGGTCATCCTGTGGAGTGGAACAGATAATCATTGTTGGTTTACATGTTTGCATGCATTCCACAAGCACATCCACAATCACACATGCATGGTACTCACAGGTGAAGTAGTCCCTGATGAGCCTGTTTCGCATCTGTGTCCCTGTCAACAGATCCTCCCCTCCATCAGTGGGAACAGGGACCTCCACAGGCTGGTGTGGCTGCACATCCTCCACGAGACGTGTGTCCACAGCTATGTTATGCAACAAGGCACATGCCTGGACGATGTCACATACCTTAGCAGGTGTATACTGCAGAGCGCCCCCAGACTGATCCAGGCAATGGAACCTGGATTTGAGCTGGCCAAATGTGCGCTCAATGACATTCCTGGTCCGGACATGTGCCTCATTGTAGCACTCCTCAGCAGGTGTCTGTGGATTGGCGATTGGTGTGAGCAGCCAACACTTGCACCCATAGCCAGCATTACCTGTAGATGAGTAGTAACATGGTGTCATGTTACATGGATGATGTATTCATGGGGGGGAGTCACAAAGCAGTGATGTAGAGGTGAAGTGATGGAGATGACTTCTCTGGTCCATCACTTCTCCAAATTCCATGTTATTCTATGGAGCCTATGCACAGAGATGTCCACAGTTGAAGGGACGTGGGCACATGACCAACATGTCATTACATGGAAGGTGCAGATGTGATGATATGGTAGAGTCATCTGATCTTCATCACCTCTTCATCAACACTTGGTGTCCCCCCCCCCTTTGTGTCATGCACATACTGAAATGGGTGTGTACATGCGTCATGTGCATGCACCTGTGGATGTGGGGGTGTGTGTTCTCTGTTGACTCACCCAGCAGCCATCCTCCTGTATGTGTACCGTTCTCAAAATCCCTGTGTACAGAGGAGTTGGTGAGGATGTGTGAGTCGTAACAACTCCCAGGGAATTTTGCACACACATTGGTAATCCTCATCCCAGCATCACACACCATCTGTACACTGATTGAGTGGTAACTCTTCCTGTTGACATAGAGATGTGGATGATGTGCAGGGGCTCTTAATCGGATGTGTGTGCAATCAATGGCCCCCATGACCCTGGGCATTCCTCCCCTGGCGTAGAAGGCCTGCTTAACCCGTGCCCACTCCATGTTTGTTGTAGGGAAGTGGACGTAGGCACTTGCCTTCCTCTTCAGTGCTGTCAACACCTGTGTCAGTGCCCTGGTGTAGGTGGACTGGGACATTCCAGACACATATCCCTCTGTGGATTGGAATGATCCACTTGCCATGAAGTGGATGGAACACATAAGTTTCTGCAGTCCTGTCAGGTCACGGTTTGCACAGTAAACAGGGTCTATGTCATCTTTAATCACCTGATACAGGTTTAGCAGGTTCTCGGATGTCAGCCTGTATCTGTCCCTGACTTCTTCCTCAGTCATTCCCAGCAGCGTTACCCTTGTGCGATATATCCGGGGCCTGGCCATTTGTCTGCCTGCCCTCTGCTGCTCCACAGGTCCCTGTGGCAGCTGGGGGGCATCCTGTCGTTGCAGCTGGGGTGCTGCTGGTAGGTGCTGTCCTCCAGGTGGGGATGGCTCTTCAGCTGGAGCATGAACAGCTGCAGGAGGTGACGGCTGTTGCACAGGGGTGCTTGTAGGGGGATGGAGAGCTCTAGCCCTCTCACGCCTTCGCCTCCGCTGTCACCTCAGGTAAAGGTATGTATACATACTGTTGTTCTGTTCTGTTCTCTTCTGTTGTGTTGTTGTTTTTTTTTTTCTCTCTCTCTCCATCTGAGAAGGGTGGGCTGTAACTTTTAAACAGCAGTAGGGTGTTGTCAATGAGCAGTCATGTGGTTAGAATGGACTAATGATAAGGTGTGTGTGTTATCCAGGTAATTGTTTTCTGGTGTGTCTGTGGTTAGTGGTGTGATTATTTGTAATTGGTATGTAGCTGTCAGGTGTGTGTTTTGTCTCCATGTACTGCTAAGGTTACATTGGTGAGTTGATTTGATGTTGGAGTGACAGGTGTGCATGTGGTGTTGTGTGTTAACCCCTGTTGGTCCAAGGTGTTTTGGGATGTCTTATGTTGTGCTGCTTTGTGTTCCCCTTGTCCCTGTGGAGTTGCTAGATTGTTATTGTTTGTCTGTGACTTGTTTGTATGGTGTAGGCCAGTGGTTCACAAGCAGGGTGTCATGTGATGTTGGTGTGCCATGTGTACCAGCTCAGGGTGCGTCACTTTTCCCATGTTGTTATGTTCTGCATTGGTGTTTGATGATATTGATTTTACACATTTTTGGGTAGATGTGCATATGTGACATTTGAGACACCATTTCTCCACATTGTCATTGACACAGTGGGACCTGATGTTGGGCATATGTTATTTTTATTTGGGTATTCCCTTGTGCCCTCAGGGGATGCCCTGGAATATCCAGATTGCATGTTAGGTGTGTCTTGGGTGGAGGGGTTGTGTAGCACTGTTGTGGGCCTTGTTGTTGTATTTGCTAGGCATTGCAGGGGTTAATATTGACTTCTGTATGCTTGGCTTCTGTCCTTGAATGACCTGCTTCTCTCTTTTATTTTCAGCGACGGTGGTTTTCTAGTCTGAGTTGTGTGTTTTTCTCCAAAAAAAATAGGCGTTAGATTTCTGGAGAGAAATGTTACAATTTAACGCGCGTAAGCCCTAACTCCAACATTTGAATCGCTTTTGGCGTCGCTTGTACATTATCCTCTATGGGTGAGATCTTGCTGTTCTGGCGACGGGCGACGTGTGTTTCAGAACTGGCGTCGCTTGTTACTAGTGGAACATTTGCATTGCTCAGTTGACGTTAAAACCAGCATCGCCAGTTTTTTCTGGCGACGCCAACATTTGAATCGAGCCCTAAGATAGATACAACATGTGGGTCTTTAGGACTCACATTAGGAGCTCACTACCACTGAGAATGAGTTATAGGTCCTCTAGGTGCTCTCATATTGTGGTTTACATCCTTCTATTCCATTTCTAATTTTTAGTTATACCTTATACCTTTTTGGTGTATTTCTTACATAGTAGGAGGTATTAAGAATTAGTCCTGTTACTACATTTTGTTTCACCTTTATTTAACTATATAAACTGGTGGATCAACACGAATATATTACATTGATAGTGCTAACATACACTAATACAGTGTTTCTCAACTCCTGTCCTCAGGATCCACTAACAGGCCAGAATTTGATGATTTCCTTGTTATAGCACAGGTGAGTTAATCAATGTGAATGAGCCTATGATCACCACACCTGTGCTCTAGCAGAGAAATCCCTAAGTCCTGGCCTGTTAGTGGATCCTGAGGACAGGAGTTGAGAAACACTGTGCTAATATATTTCGCACTTTAGATGTACAGTTAGGACTCAACTAAACATATATAATCCAAGATATGAATTGTATGATGGTTGTTCCTGAAAGTTGTAAACACTATTATTGCCTACATAATATTAGCTGGTATTGGCATTAACTAGTTGATATCTCTTTGTATAAGGCATTCACATGACTTACAAATACCTTGTTATATGCAGATATAAATTGAGCCTGAATATCCTGATGATCTCTACTTGTGACAAACTTTCTTTAATACACGGAGTGCAGAGTTAATAAATTTATTTTAAGATTAATAAAAAAGTTAAGTATTACTTTCTCCTTATCTTCTATTCACTTCAATTCACACTTGGTGATGCAACATTAAGGTAATTATGTAAACTAAAATAAGAAAATAAAGAGAAAAATGCATTACTTATGCAAACCTTTCCTCAGCTCTCTCCTTCATAACAAAAACAAGACTTCTCATCTTTAGTTTCACTAAAAGGATGGGTGTTTTTTGAGAACCACACACGAGAAAACAAGCTTTGACGTTGTTGAAAAACATGACACACACTCCCCTGCTACACTCTGCTTCACTGTATCATAAATCAGAAGCAAAAGTCTCTCCTCTGTCTCCCCCCACCCGTCTCCCATCCTTGTTGTTCAATACCTTGTTGAAAATGAGTACATTTGCTTTCAGTCCTTTTAGTAATTGTTCACTTTACAGCAGTTAATAATCCAGTCTAAGTTTGTATTGTTTACTTGGACTTACATCTAGATACACTGTATAATTTTATCTTTGTTTTTTACTCTGGAAATGCAAACCTATATCTGGAAAATCTATCTTTTCTTACACATCTTCTGTCAGATGCAAAAAGTCTTTAAAAAAAACAAAAAAAAAAACTTCAACAATTTATACATAAACACAGCTTATATTTCCACACACAGAATGACCTCTGTGCTTGTGCATGTATATACTAAAATAACCATGGGGCAGAGGAGCAGGATAAATGTCTGTTCTTTAGTCCAGCACATGCATTCCAATGGATATCTCCTCTCATGGCCTTGAGAAGTCAAACATCCCCATAGCCTCTGCTGTACTCTGGTCTCCCTGTCCCACCAGGGTATTTTCCTCATGCAGGGCAGGGAGCTGCACCTCCATCTGTTTAGCAAGGGACTCCCACCAGCTTTCTCCCAATGTCTCAGAGCACTTGAACATGGTGGCCCAGTGAAGGCACTGGGTTCAAGGCCATTGGCTCCTGCCAGTTCTCTTGTAATTCTGGGGAGTCTTGTCACACCCAATATCATGGTTTTAGATGGTCTCAGGTCCTGAAACCATTATTCTTCAAACATCAAACTTGAGTGAGAGGTTACAAAGTGACTTGTCTATGACAAACATATTAGTGTTATGCTGATATTCTAATTATTGATATTCTTGTCAGCAGATAGCTTGTAAACTCATGCACAGGACTGAAATAATCATATTGAGATAACTGTGTGTATATATACAGCAGTATATACTGCCCTGTTTTTTCATCTGTTATGTAGATGCATAAATAATATTCTTAGTTTCCATTAGTCATTAGACCTTGCCACACCCCAACTGTCCTGTTAATGAAAGAAATATATTGACATGAGGTCTGCTGACACCAGTCTAATATATATGCCTATGGCAGAGATCATTACAATAGACACCTTCCTAAACTCTCCATAAAAGCAGCACATTCATAAAAAATGCATTCTTTTGAACTTATAAAGTGATCACCAAAGCCTTTGAAATCCAATTCACCCTACAAACTAAAAAAAAAAATAAAGGTGCTTCTAAAAATAAAAATGCCACGTCCACTGGCTCTGTAGCAGAGAAAAAACTTATCTCCTTTGTTCAGCAGAGGAATATACAAACTTCCCCGCTAGTGTTAAAGGAAATAAACTAAGCACTGGGCATCCGTGGGGAAGAGCCATAATATGCCCCCTAGGCCAGCGCACCTAGCCCCTATGTTTATGTAGGGTGCGCAACTGTAGGGGGTGCAAGTGCCCCCTCTTGACCCCCCCACCACCACAGACTGCCATGAATTAAGCAGTGATTGGCTGTTAACCAGCTAATCACAGATTAGAAAGCTCCCAGCAAACATTTGCTAAGAATAAAGGAAGACACCTAACTTAAAGTTCACATATTTTTCCTTTACTCCCAGCCTGTGATTAGCTGGAAGTTCTCTAAGGTGTGATTCACTAATTTACAGTCCAAAGCATCTTAAATAATTTCCTCTGTCATCTTCAAGAGCAGTTTGTAATTTAAAGCCAAAAATATGTGAACCTCTCAAGGACAAAAGTTGCACATCACTATGGCTAGTCACAACTTAGGTCATTCATACTTTTGCATTTCTAGTTACATTTCAGAGGAGACATTTCCATATTTCATTCTAACCCCACACACAAGTACAGTCCAGCAACAAAATGATAGAAAAGTCTTCTCTGATTACCAGTTATCTCTAAGCTGATATATAAATTAACCTTTACTAAAGCTGACTTTAATTCTCATGCAGATTTGTAAGTGATCCAAGCAAGTGTCCCTATTAGTAATAAATTATAGCTCTCCTGCATTTGTGATAGAATTCTGCTTTAACCCTTTGAAGACCAAAGGGGTGAGCAGAGATGTATGTTTTATTACACTGATGGTCTTTCATCATATATGAACTCCCAAATGAGAATACCTGCATTGATGTGAGCTATTACATTAATTCAAAAGATAATAATCTATATATATAAAAGAAGACTTCTGTGTGCCTGGCAAACACACCCAGGGGTGGTACTAAGGAGGAGTTACTCTTCCCATTGGGTGATTCAATGGGGGTGTGATTTTCATAGGACTTGCCCCACCCCCACTATCCAGCCCGCCCACCACTATCCAAGTAATGAGAATAAAATGCCTGCCATTTACTCTGAAACCACAGACACGCACACAAGCCTTCCCCCACACGCACACCACCAAACACACACCATCAAAACCACACACACAAACTAACCAAAACCACACACACACACACACACACACACACACACACAACAAAATAGCTCCATACACACACTACCCACACACACACAAAAACAATTACATGTGCCCTACACACATGCTCTCTGTCAGCCAACTTCCATTTTCTACCTTGTTCTGTTCGCACACTACATATATTAACCTCTTCAGTGATACACGTGTTTACAATGCATCTAGCACCGACACTACCCACACACACACACACACACACACACACACACACTAAAACAATAACAATTACATGAGCCCTACACATACACACTGTCTCTCATTTTTTTGCAAGAATATCCTGCCCTCACTTCATGGTGATTAACCACCACTCCAGACTCCTGCTTCATCATCCACAGCCCGATACACCGCCACTTTCTGACTGACCGTGTCTTCTCCATGCAAGTTCCATTTTCTACCCTGCACCATCCGCACACTAATATACCCTCATGGCCCATGCACATACCTTTCCAGTCAGCCTTGCCATCTTCAAAAAACCCACACTAAGTCCTCTGATCTGCACCCGGTATCCATGGAGCATGATGTGTACACAACCCACGATATGTTCTGACCCCCTCTGCTCTAATGCAGTTGCGTCAAATGAGAGGAGATGTCATCACTGCTGTGGCGTTTCAAAGGCCTCAAATGTCGACATTTTATTCAGCGCTATTCTGATTCTCATGTCACTGTCATGCATGTAACATTTCCAAAACATTACAATACTTCTGGTATATCGTGTGTGACCAAAAACAGATCAAGGACATAATTAACCCTTTGAGTGCCAGAAGGGTACGGAATGCATTGCAAAGCAATGCATTCCGTACCCCTCTGGCACTCAAAGGGTTAATAACCTGTATGCTGTAACCCTGTGTCTGGAACACATGGAAGAGGACGAAAGCAGATTGTGGGGTATCAGGGTCACTGTTGCGTAACCATGGCTGCAAAGTGAGGCATTGGGGTATAATTTAACCCTTTCAGTGCCACAAGGGAAACCCTTGCTGTATAAGAGGGTTACGCAATGCATTGCTGTGTAATGTGTTGCGTATACCTTTTACACACCAAGGGTTTCCAAATGCATTCATTGTGATGGTTGTCACATTAAAACTCATATATCAGTTTCCTACATTTTAATAAAACACTTAATTTTGTCTGGTTTGCCTGTCATTATTTCTGTAAGTGCTAACATATATATATTGCTCATTCTTTTACATCTCCCCTTTCTCCTCTACCACTTCCCATCTGTCACACATGTCCTCTTTACCCTCCCAGTCCCACACATGTCCTCTTTACCCTCTCAGTCCCACACATGTCCTCTTTACCATCCCAGTCCCACACATGTCCTCTTTACCCTCTCAGTCCCACACACGTCCTCTTTGTCTTCTCACACCTTCACCCTTCCTATTAGCCCTCTGGTCACACAGCTAGCTACATGTGTGTGTTTATGTTTTGTGTCCATATGTCTGTCTCTATGTACAATAATATCTTTATGTGTGTGCGGGTATGTATGAGCGTGTGTGCCTGTATATGTGTGTGTGTGTGTGGGTATGTATGAGCGTGTGTGCCTGTATATGTGTGTGTGTGTGTGTCTCTAAGTATGTATATGTTTATATGTGTGTATGTATGTATGTGTCAACTACAGCTAACACACCCTTCACAAAACAGTTGTATCCAGTAATTCCACTTAACATTATTAAATACAAGGGGGGAAAAAACAGATGGGCAACGCTGTCCCACACTGCTAGTTTAATCATAAATAACTTGTCATTGGATTTGTTATTCTTTTAAAAAAGAGCTGGCCACATAACTTAAACAAGTCCAGTCCTAATGTATTCTGCTACAAGGTTTTTTTTATATTGAAGCTCATCAAACCCAAACTCATTAAAATTCACAAAAACAAATCCTAAGTACTTTGAAAATAGAGCTCTGACCTATTTAGCTCAGAATTCAGGGAACAACGGAATGAGATTCTCTTTAAAATGGTTGTGCGGATTCATTGTAGTTCAACTTTTGGCTGTAAAACTGGGGCAATGTTCCCATTCTTTTTCTCAGTCAGTACACTATATTTAAGTCTCAAAATCAGATTCCTGAGAGAAATGGAAATTACTACAGCCAATGAAAATAAAGGATATGATCAATGCTGAGTAATGTACAGGAACTATTGTCAAATTGTGTATCTGTGGAGTGAATGAAAAATGTCAAAGTGTTTTGATTGCACACTGAAAGTGCCACCCATTTAACATGTTCACTGCTAGAGAGCAACCATGGATGTTCACAGAGACATCCAGGCCAGGTTTTGGGAAGCCTGGTTTTGGGAAGCATGCCCACAGAAAAATGCATTTAACCTCTTGATTGATAGAGGCCTTTATTAAATTGAGGTTGATGTCCAAAAAAAACACCCAACTGCATTTTTCAAACGTATTAAGCAATTCAATTACTTGTGCTATGAAGAAACAAAACAGGAAACAAAGCACCTCGGAAGCTAATTCTGCACCATTTGTGCCGATTAAAACACATGACAAAAAGTAGAATTTGGCCATTCAGTTCCATGCTTTAGCATTAAGATACGTTAAGGGACCCACTCTGAAGGGTGAAAATCTGCACCCAGTTTTTTTGGGCGCAGACTCCCTTAATGCATCTCAAAAGTGCAGATGCAGGAATTGAAACTAAAAAAAAGCCTAAAAAAAACCTGTGACCAGTGGAAGTATTTATATGGGGCCCTAAGCCCCATATCAATATATCCAAAGCATGCCCAAAATGTGTGAAATGTTAGTAGAATTAACCCTATTAGTGTCAGTGGGGTGTACTTACCCCACTGGTACTTACAATAAACACTTACCATTAATCCTGATGTCCAGCAGAGTCTTCGTCACCCTGGTCAGCTACTGTCTGTCTTCTTCAATCTTCCATCTTCCTTCTTCATCAATCTCTCCATCTTCTGTCTTCGTCTCTTCTGTCTTCTTATCTTCCTTGTTTCAAATGGTTTCCTGTAAAGAGAAAAAACATTAAACATAAAATTTTGCCCAAAAAGGTAACTGAAATATGTGCATTGTTTAACCTTTTGACTGCCAGAGTGCTAGTTGCTGATCGGCTGGGAGGTGTGTAAGCACACATCCCAGCCAATGGATCTCTGGGAGACATTGTGAACTGACCATATAAAAGCCAGTCTCTGTTCAAATTTCCTACACAATGGCTCAGACATTGGCCCGAAAGGTACCAAGGGGTGGGGGTGGGGGGTTTATTAGTTTCACTTGCTGCCATAACTGGCAACAGCAGCGGAGCCCACAACTTGTGTTCTTTTTAAAAGCAACAATATTTTTGTTTTATAGTTAACATTTCTATTTAAAACGAAGATTCAGGTTTTTGCTAAAAGTATTGGGACAAGGCTTTTTCATTTGTCCTTCAACTCGGATATATGCATTAATTTAACACTTTGAGTGCCAGAGAGGTACGCAACATATTGCTTTGTCTATTCCGTGGAACTTTCACCTCGCTTTTGTGTTTCCTCCATTTCCTCTCATTCTCAGAGTAGTCTGGAAGATCACTATGGATGGAGCAACAATTGTTTTTGGTTGCCCCTTACTGGACAAGGAGAGCATGGTTTGTGGACCTGGACTTTTTTTTATTCAGGATCTGCTACACCTTCCTCCCAGACCACCTACTCCAGGGTTACCTGTGGCGCGAGGATGTGGATAAATTGGCCAACATCCTGAAGTGGAAATGTTTTTCAGCTCAGGTCATTTTTACTATGATTCAGGCCAAGAACCCTGTCTCCTTCAAGGCCTACCATAAGATGTGGTCTCCTTTTCATAAGTGGTGTGTGGACAAGGTTGTATCCTTGTTGACCTTCCTTTGGTAGTGTCTTTTCTTCAGGATTGAGTGAACAAAGGACTCATTTGGAGCTCTCTTAATGTTCAACTTTCAGCTTTTTCTGTATTTTTTTAGAGACATATTGCCTCCATTCCAGATATCAAGGTTTTTAATTAGAGGGTGGCTCACACTTTCCCTGCATTTAAGGCCCCCACTCCTCTGTGGGACCATAATTTGTTTTTTTGAGTCTTGCAGATGCCTCTCTTTGAGCCCCATGCTTCCATTCCTCTGAAGTCACTGAATTGTAAGCTTTCTTGCAAATCACCTTTCCTGGTATTTCATAAGGACAAGGCGGTGCTTCGACCCTCTTAGAAGTTGCAACCTAAGGGGGTGTCTGAGTTCCATATGAATCAGGAGATTGTTGTGCCTTCTGTCCTTACCCTAAGTCTGACAGTATGAAGATCTCCTTTGTTGGAAGTTGTGCTTTGCCTTAAATTTTATGTGCATTGTACTGAGCCTTTTCTCAAGGGCAGGTCAGGCAACTTCCAAGGTCACTGTGGCCTCTTGGATCAAGGCTGCCATACACCAGGTGTATGTACTCCTGATCTCTTTAAGATCACAGAGCATTTTGCTAGGTCTGTGGAGGCCTCTTGGGCCTACAAAAATCAGGCATCGGATAGGAAGTAGCTTGCATACCTTTGCTAAGAACTACCATGCCAATGTTCTAGCATCAGTTGAGGTCAGCTTTGGCCGGAATGGTCCTACAGGCAGCTTTGCCTGTTTAGGGTCCTGCACATTTGGTTGCCACACTGTAGTTCAGTTGTTTGAGCCTTGTTAACTCTGGTTATTGTGTGCTGTGTACGCTCAATGTCCATTGACACACTGCTTGGGTAATTCAGGTTCTGAATAGTCCTAGGGAACTCCAGTAACATGGGAACAGGCATGAGGTCCTTTCTCCTTTTTCCCATCTCTGGGAACTTAGTGTTGGTATATCCCCTAGGTACCTGTGTTCCATTTCGGACATAAGATAAAATAGAATTTTAGCGTTTGTTTTTCTGGTCTGTCCTTTTAGAGTCTTTTTCTCATAAGAGATTTTCTTCTTCTCATTCGCGCAAATTGTATTTGTGTGGCTTCGGTTACATTAATTCTGGTTTACAGGCAGGGAAGGAGGAGGAGGAGCGAGTTTCCACCCATAAGACTCTGTCTTTTGAGATGTGTCCTACACTCCAGGAGGAGGGAATCAACTCCATGATACCTGTGTTCCATATGGACTAAATAGAAAGGATTTAATGGGTAAGACCACTAAAATCTTATTTTTTCACACCTATATTTCAGTGTGTCTGTGGATTTCAAGCATAGGATATTTAGAGACTTTTAAAATGCATTGAATAATGTTTAGCTACATCTTCTGAGTATGGAAATACCCCATATACATAGGTTTGTCATGGTTTGGGGGACCTACTGGACCCTGCTGGGAACATGCACATTTCCATTTTCAGACATGGAATTTTCACAGCTTGCTTTAAAAAATAAATAAAATAAAAGTAGAGAGCATTGTTTCCTATTATATTTTCATAGTGTTAGCTCTAAGGAGGGATATGTTCTGAAAAATAAAAAACTGGATATTTCAGGGTAGAAAAAGTAGTGAAATAATAAAATGGTAAATGTTACATCACTACTGCATTGCACCTAGATGATACTGTTTGTAACAGTCGTCAATGCAGAGCCCAGCTTTTGAAGTGCAATCAGGACAGTAAAAGGGTGTTTGTCACTTTCCCCTTGCTGTAGCACACTCTTTAGGATTTCTGTGGGCTTTTCTTTTGGTTGGTTGGGGGGGATATTAAACATATAGTGTCCTACACCAGGTCTATGTGGTATAACTTTGGTTGTGATCCATAGCAGGGAAGCCGAGGACTCAGCCTTCATAAATAAAACTTGACTTTTATTTAAAACATGATAAAAACATGTAATCGATGTGTCAGACATATCTTTTGTCCAACGTTTCAATCCTCATTGGGACTTTCATCAGGGACACATACGATGTCCCTTGAAACAAAAAAAAAATGGAAATCAAATGAAGTTGGAACTATAAAAACGTGCATTTGGAAAGGTGTTTGTCAATTTATAAATTAAATATGAATTATAAACTGCAGTCTGCATCGTGCAAATGGCAACCTTTTTGTACCAGGACCAACATTTCCTCATAGTGAGGTAAGGATGCATATGTTGATTACATAGATCCACTCCCACCATAATCTTGTTGTAGTCTCTGATGCAGACTGCCATGTAATGAGACTGGCACAGATATCTCATCATGCATGGTGGTCAGCATGTACACCTCCTTTTTGTCCCTAAACTTAACTTCCAGCAGCTCCTACTGGCACAAAGCTGAGGACATCCCTTTTTCAGCTTGGTCAAATTTTGAGCAAATCTTTGCAACTATGTGTAACAGTGCCACAGTGTCAGCACTACACGCTTACCTTAGCAGAGGAGAACTGGCCGCTTTGGTGCATCTTCTAGGGTGGCCGGTTCCCTCTTCCGATAGCTCCTCTCGCAGCTTCAGGCCGCGTCGTCAGTCTGGCCTTCCTCATCCGGTCGGCTTCAGTGCAGAGAATCCCTATAGTGAAGTTTCGCTCTGCTCTTAAAGGCACAGGGTCTTTCTGTGCTCCACCTTCTGAGTTGTGGGAGAGTATATGAACTGCCTGAACACTACCTCAGTTGCCCTTATGTGGTGTTCCAGTGCAGTCTGTGTAGTTTGGTGTCTGTGTATGATCCTTGGCTTGTCCATCCATTAGTCCCTATGTCCAGTTGTTGTGGCTTGACTGACTACCCACTTGGTTTTGACCTTCGGCTCTGGCTGACTGCCCGCTATGGTACTGACCCCTGGCTTGTCTGACAACCAGCTTGGTTTTGACCATCAGCTCTGGCTGACTACCTGCTCTGGTACTGATCCCTGACTTGTCTGACTACCCGCTTGGCTTTGACCACCGGCTTTGGCTAACTACCCGCTCTGTTACTGATTCCTGGCGTGCTTGATTACTCTGTTGGGTTACTTGTGGTTGCTGCTCAGTACCTGCTCTGGGACTGATTGTAGGCCTAAGTCAGCCTGTTCTACTCCTGTTGCGAGCGGTTCCCGTTCAGGATCCTGGCTAGGTCTTATACCTGTCATTTGGGCGATACCTCATTTGTTGCGACTGGTTCCAGTTAGGAACTAGGCTGGGTCCTAGCCCCAGTTCTGGTGCTATTGCACTGTTGCCTGCTATTGAACCCTATTCAGGAGCAGTCTACTATTCCTGGTAGGAGCCACTTGCTTCCCATCAGGTTCTCTAAACTTCATGAAGTATCGCTTGTGATTAATCCTTGATTATTTGCTTCTCATTTAATAAAGGTGGTGTTTCAATTACTGTACTGACTCCTTGTCCATTTCTTGGTATCCGTGACACACAGGCCACTCTGTCAAAACAAAAAGAGTAACTTAAATAATAGCGCGCTAATATAAAAATTGTCCACATACAAATTATATCCTTTTATTTAATAAGGGGTTAATGACATCCCAAACAAATTTTACACTGGTTCACAGATAGTCTGGGGAACCAGGCAGAACAAGTTGGCTGTCCTTGCCCTCATACAGTTGTAATGCCTGAGTATATCCCCCGTGGCATTTTCGCACAGTTTATAAAATGTTATTCTAAACTTGGAGCACATAGAGGGGATATATTTAGGGATGGCGAATAATGGTACTTCCCGCTTGGCTAATAATTTCCCTTGAAAAGTGCAGTTTTTCAGCTTTGTTCGCCTAGCTCATTCCATTGAAATCAATGGGAACACTGAATTTACACACAACACATAACAAACATTATTTTATTTCCCAAAGGCATAGTATAAAAGTGGCATGAGGGTGCCTGTGTTGGTGGGGTGTGGAGAACAGTTGAACAGGGAATGTTTTTTGGGGGGATTTGTTTACTGGGATTGAGTGGGCAAATAATAATAAAAAATAAATCCTAAATACAATTAAAAAAACCCCATAATACATGGTATAAAAGGGGTCTGAGGAGGGTGACTGTGTTGGTGGGTGGAGTCTGGAGAATTAATCAGTTGAACAGGGAATTTGTTTTGGGGAGGGGTTTCTTGACTGGTATTGGGGGGACAGTTAATAAAAAAAATAAATAAAATAAGACATTTCTATCTAAAGTGATATAGACAGGAACCCCCTGACATAAGCTGCCAATGGAGGAGACTGATACTTGACATGATAAAGTATTTTGTAGAGGATAATTTGTTAGATTTGTTGTTAGAGGCCCAAGCCCTGAGCAAACATTGATTTGTAGGACTTAGGCTTCTTTGGCACAAGCCCTAAGGAATCACTGATTTGTAGGACTTTGTCACGGTTTTATTGAATACTCAGACAATTGGGTAGGATAAAATAGAAAGATTTATTAGGCAAAAAAAAGCGCAACAAGGCCCCTCACCAGTCCAAACTCTACAAACAGCAGTAAGAAAGTTTGACACAGGACAGGGCATATAAATAGCAAAACAATAGGGAGGCTCTATCGGCCTTACAGAATACCGGGTAAGGCAGCCTGATATCTGGTGCAACAAGGAACAGAGGAGGCTCTACCGGCCTTACCGAATACTGGGTAAGGCAGCCTGATATCTGGTGCAACAAGGAACTGAGGAGGCTCTACCGGCCTTACCGAATACCGGGTAAGGCAGCCTGATATCTGGTGCAACAAGGAACTGAGGAGGCTCTACCGGCCTTACCAAATACCGGGTAAGGCAGCCTGATATCTGGAGCGACAAGGAACTGAGGAGGCTCTACCAGGTCACAGGCTGAGTGAGTGAAATGAGCTGAAAACGTAACCGCTAGTGACCTGACAACACAGACTGGGAGAACGTAACGGAGGTCACAGAGAGTCACAGGCTGAAATAGTGTAATGAGCTGGTAACGGTAACCGCTAGACTGGACAGCACAGACTGAGTGTACGTAATGGAGGCCACAGGGAATCACAGGCTGCGTGAGGTAATGAACTGGCAACAGTAACGGCTTAGTGACCAGATAGCACTGACTGGGTGTGATTAACGGAGGCCACAGGGAATCACAGGCTGTGTGTAGGTAATGAACTGGCAATGGTAACCGCTTAGTGACCGGATAGCACTGACTGGGTGTACTTAACGGAGGCCACAGATAGTCAGAGCCTGAGCATATAGTGGGTAGGCAACGGTAACCGCTAGTGACTGGATAGTACAGGCTGGTTTTACGTAACGGAAGCCACACTGAAACACAGGCAGAGAGTAGCGCAACCGGAGGCAACAAATCAGAGAGGACTGACAATAATATTGAGGGCAACACAAATATCGTAAGTCAGTCAATGCCTGGATCAGTATCAGAGAGCAGAAGTCACCCACAGCCTGGATCGGTACACAGAGAGCGGTAGTCAGTCAAAGCCTGGATCGGTACACAGAGAGTGGTAGTCAGCCAAAGCCTGGATCAGTACACAGAGAGAGGTAGTCAGCCAAAGCCTGGATCGGTACACAGAGAGAGCGGTAGTCAGCCAAAGCCTGGGTCGGTACACAAAGAGCGGTAGTCAGCCAAAGCCTGGATCGTTATACAGGAGCAGAACAGGAGCAAGGTCAGACGGTAACCGGATCAACACGGAACAGGAGCACAGAATAACGTAAAGTCAGCACCGGCCTAGTGACAGAAGGGCGTATATAAAGGCTAGCCCTGGTAGGGGCTAGCTAGCTAGCACCAATAAGAGACAGCCAAACACAAACACGGAAGTAAGAATGTCGCACATAGAATCACGGGCACTGATCCTGATGTCCAGCAGAGTCTTCGTCACCCTGGTCAGCTACTGTCTGTCTTCTTCAATCTTCCATCTTCCTTCTTCATCAATCTCTCCATCTTCTGTCTTCGTCTCTTCTGTCTTCTTATCTTCCTTGTTTCAAATGGTTTCCTGTAAAGAGAAAAAACATTAAACATAAAATTTTGCCCAAAAAGGTAACTGAAATATGTGCATTGTTTAACCTTTTGACTGCCAGAGTGCTAGTTGCTGATCGGCTGGGAGGTGTGTAAGCACACATCCCAGCCAATGGATCTCTGGGAGACATTGTGAACTGACCATATAAAAGCCAGTCTCTGTTCAAATTTCCTACACAATGGCTCAGACATTGGCCCGAAAGGTACCAAGGGGTGGGGGTGGGGGGTTTATTAGTTTCACTTGCTGCCATAACTGGCAACAGCAGCGGAGCCCACAACTTGTGTTCTTTTTAAAAGCAACAATATTTTTGTTTTATAGTTAACATTTCTATTTAAAACGAAGATTCAGGTTTTTGCTAAAAGTATTGGGACAAGGCTTTTTCATTTGTCCTTCAACTCGGATATATGCATTAATTTAACACTTTGAGTGCCAGAGAGGTACGCAACATATTGCTTTGTCTATTCCGTGGAACTTTCACCTCGCTTTTGTGTTTCCTCCATTTCCTCTCATTCTCAGAGTAGTCTGGAAGATCACTATGGATGGAGCAACAATTGTTTTTGGTTGCCCCTTACTGGACAAGGAGAGCATGGTTTGTGGACCTGGACTTTTTTTTATTCAGGATCTGCTACACCTTCCTCCCAGACCACCTACTCCAGGGTTACCTGTGGCGCGAGGATGTGGATAAATTGGCCAACATCCTGAAGTGGAAATGTTTTTCAGCTCAGGTCATTTTTACTATGATTCAGGCCAAGAACCCTGTCTCCTTCAAGGCCTACCATAAGATGTGGTCTCCTTTTCATAAGTGGTGTGTGGACAAGGTTGTATCCTTGTTGACCTTCCTTTGGTAGTGTCTTTTCTTCAGGATTGAGTGAACAAAGGACTCATTTGGAGCTCTCTTAATGTTCAACTTTCAGCTTTTTCTGTATTTTTTTAGAGACATATTGCCTCCATTCCAGATATCAAGGTTTTTAATTAGAGGGTGGCTCACACTTTCCCTGCATTTAAGGCCCCCACTCCTCTGTGGGACCATAATTTGTTTTTTTGAGTCTTGCAGATGCCTCTCTTTGAGCCCCATGCTTCCATTCCTCTGAAGTCACTGAATTGTAAGCTTTCTTGCAAATCACCTTTCCTGGTATTTCATAAGGACAAGGCGGTGCTTCGACCCTCTTAGAAGTTGCAACCTAAGGAGTTGTCTGAGTTCCATATGAATCAGGAGATTGTTGTGCCTTCTGTCCTTACCCTAAGTCTGACAGTATGAAGATCTCCTTTGTTGGAAGTTGTGCTTTGCCTTAAATTTTATGTGCATTGTACTGAGCCTTTTCTCAAGGGCAGGTCAGGCAACTTCCAAGGTCACTGTGGCCTCTTGGATCAAGGCTGCCATACACCAGGTGTATGTACTCCTGATCTCTTTAAGATCACAGAGCATTTTGCTAGGTCTGTGGAGGCCTCTTGGGCCTACAAAAATCAGGCATCGGATAGGAAGTAGCTTGCATACCTTTGCTAAGAACTACCATGCCAATGTTCTAGCATCAGTTGAGGTCAGCTTTGGCCGGAATGGTCCTACAGGCAGCTTTGCCTGTTTAGGGTCCTGCACATTTGGTTGCCACACTGTAGTTCAGTTGTTTGAGCCTTGTTAACTCTGGTTATTGTGTGCTGTGTACGCTCAATGTCCATTGACACACTGCTTGGGTAATTCAGGTTCTGAATAGTCCTAGGGAACTCCAGTAACATGGGAACAGGCATGAGGTCCTTTCTCCTTTTTCCCATCTCTGGGAACTTAGTGTTGGTATATCCCCTAGGTACCTGTGTTCCATTTCGGACATAAGATAAAATAGAATTTTAGCGTTTGTTTTTCTGGTCTGTCCTTTTAGAGTCTTTTTCTCATAAGAGATTTTCTTCTTCTCATTCGCGCAAATTGTATTTGTGTGGCTTCGGTTACATTAATTCTGGTTTACAGGCAGGGAAGGAGGAGGAGGAGCGAGTTTCCACCCATAAGACTCTGTCTTTTGAGATGTGTCCTACACTCCAGGAGGAGGGAATCAACTCCATGATACCTGTGTTCCATATGGACTAAATAGAAAGGATTTAATGGGTAAGACCACTAAAATCTTATTTTTTCACACCTATATTTCAGTGTGTCTGTGGATTTCAAGCATAGGATATTTAGAGACTTTTAAAATGCATTGAATAATGTTTAGCTACATCTTCTGAGTATGGAAATGCCCCATATACATAGGTTTGTCATGGTTTGGGGGACCTACTGGACCCTGCTGGGAACATGCACATTTCCATTTTCAGACATGGAATTTTCACAGCTTGCTTTAAAAAATAAATAAAATAAAAGTAGAGAGCATTGTTTCCTATTATATTTTCATAGTGTTAGCTCTAAGGAGGGATATGTTCTGAAAAATAAAAAACTGGATATTTCAGGGTAGAAAAAGTAGTGAAATAATAAAATGGTAAATGTTACATCACTACTGCATTGCACCTAGATGATACTGTTTGTAACAGTCGTCAATGCAGAGCCCAGCTTTTGAAGTGCAATCAGGACAGTAAAAGGGTGTTTGTCACTTTCCCCTTGCTGTAGCACACTCTTTAGGATTTCTGTGGGCTTTGCTTTTGGTTGGTTGGGGGGGATATTAAACATATAGTGTCCTACACCAGGTCTATGTGGTATAACTTTGGTTGTGATCCATAGCAGGGAAGCCGAGGACTCAGCCTTCATAAATAAAACTTGACTTTTATTTAAAACATGATAAAAACATGTAATCGATGTGTCAGACATATCTTTTGTCCAACGTTTCAATCCTCATTGGGACTTTCATCAGGGACACATACGATGTCCCTTGAAACAAAAAAAAAATGGAAATCAAATGAAGTTGGAACTATAAAAACGTGCATTTGGAAAGGTGTTTGTCAATTTATAAATTAAATATGAATTATAAACTGCAGTCTGCATCGTGCAAATGGCAACCTTTTTGTACCAGGACCAACATTTCCTCATAGTGAGGTAAGGATGCATATGTTGATTACATAGATCCACTCCCACCATAATCTTGTTGTAGTCTCTGATGCAGACTGCCATGTAATGAGACTGGCACAGATATCTCATCATGCATGGTGGTCAGCATGTACACCTCCTTTTTGTCCCTAAACTTAACTTCCAGCAGCTCCTACTGGCACAAAGCTGAGGACATCCCTTTTTCAGCTTGGTCAAATTTTGAGCAAATCTTTGCAACTATGTGTAACAGTGCCACAGTGTCAGCACTACACGCTTACCTTAGCAGAGGAGAACTGGCCGCTTTGGTGCATCTTCTAGGGTGGCCGGTTCCCTCTTCCGATAGCTCCTCTCGCAGCTTCAGGCCGCGTCGTCAGTCTGGCCTTCCTCATCCGGTCGGCTTCAGTGCAGAGAATCCCTATAGTGAAGTTTCGCTCTGCTCTTAAAGGCACAGGGTCTTTCTGTGCTCCACCTTCTGAGTTGTGGGAGAGTATATGAACTGCCTGAACACTACCTCAGTTGCCCTTATGTGGTGTTCCAGTGCAGTCTGTGTAGTTTGGTGTCTGTGTATGATCCTTGGCTTGTCCATCCATTAGTCCCTATGTCCAGTTGTTGTGGCTTGACTGACTACCCACTTGGTTTTGACCTTCGGCTCTGGCTGACTGCCCGCTATGGTACTGACCCCTGGCTTGTCTGACAACCAGCTTGGTTTTGACCATCAGCTCTGGCTGACTACCTGCTCTGGTACTGATCCCTGACTTGTCTGACTACCCGCTTGGCTTTGACCACCGGCTTTGGCTAACTACCCGCTCTGTTACTGATTCCTGGCGTGCTTGATTACTCTGTTGGGTTACTTGTGGTTGCTGCTCAGTACCTGCTCTGGGACTGATTGTAGGCCTAAGTCAGCCTGTTCTACTCCTGTTGCGAGCGGTTCCCGTTCAGGATCCTGGCTAGGTCTTATACCTGTCATTTGGGCGATACCTCATTTGTTGCGACTGGTTCCAGTTAGGAACTAGGCTGGGTCCTAGCCCCAGTTCTGGTGCTATTGCACTGTTGCCTGCTATTGAACCCTATTCAGGAGCAGTCTACTATTCCTGGTAGGAGCCACTTGCTTCCCATCAGGTTCTCTAAACTTCATGAAGTATCGCTTGTGATTAATCCTTGATTATTTACTTCTCATTTAATAAAGGTGGTGTTTCAATTACTGTACTGACTCCTTGTCCATTTCTTGGTATCCGTGACACACAGGCCACTCTGTCAAAACAAAAAGAGTAACTTAAATAATAGCGCGCTAATATAAAAATTGTCCACATACAAATTATATCCTTTTATTTAATAAGGGGTTAATGACATCCCAAACAAATTTTACACTGGTTCACAGATAGTCTGGGGAACCAGGCAGAACAAGTTGGCTGTCCTTGCCCTCATACAGTTGTAATGCCTGAGTATATCCCCCGTGGCATTTTCGCACAGTTTATAAAATGTTATTCTAAACTTGGAGCACATAGAGGGGATATATTTAGGGATGGCGAATAATGGTACTTCCCGCTTGGCTAATAATTTCCCTTGAAAAGTGCAATTTTTCAGCTTTGTTCGCCTAGCTCATTCCATTGAAATCAATGGGAACACTGAATTTACACACAACACATAACAAACATTATTTTATTTCCCAAAGGCATAGTATAAAAGTGGCATGAGGGTGCCTGTGTTGGTGGGGTGTGGAGAACAGTTGAACAGGGAATGTTTTTTGGGGGGATTTGTTTACTGGGATTGAGTGGGCAAATAATAATAAAAAATAAATCCTAAATACAATTAAAAAAAACCCATAATACATGGTATAAAAGGGGTCTGAGGAGGGTGCCTGTGTTGGTGGGTGGAGTCTGGAGAATTAATCAGTTGAACAGGGAATTTGTTTTGGGGAGGGGTTTCTTGACTGGTATTGGGGGGACAGTTAATAAAAAAAATAAATAAAATAAGACATTTCTATCTAAAGTGATATAGACAGGAACCCCCTGACATAAGCTGCCAATGGAGGAGACTGATACTTGACATGATAAAGTATTTTGTAGAGGATAATTTGTTAGATTTGTTGTTAGAGGCCCAAGCCCTGAGCAAACATTGATTTGTAGGACTTAGGCTTCTTTGGCACAAGCCCTAAGGAATCACTGATTTGTAGGACTTTGTCACGGTTTTATTGAATACTCAGACAATTGGGTAGGATAAAATAGAAAGATTTATTAGGCAAAAAAAAGCGCAACAAGGCCCCTCACCAGTCCAAACTCTACAAACAGCAGTAAGAAAGTTTGACACAGGACAGGGCATATAAATAGCAAAACAATAGGGAGGCTCTATCGGCCTTACAGAATACCGGGTAAGGCAGCCTGATATCTGGTGCAACAAGGAACAGAGGAGGCTCTACCGGCCTTACCGAATACTGGGTAAGGCAGCCTGATATCTGGTGCAACAAGGAACTGAGGAGGCTCTACCGGCCTTACCGAATACCGGGTAAGGCAGCCTGATATCTGGTGCAACAAGGAACTGAGGAGGCTCTACCGGCCTTACCAAATACCGGGTAAGGCAGCCTGATATCTGGAGCGACAAGGAACTGAGGAGGCTCTACCAGGTCACAGGCTGAGTGAGTGAAATGAGCTGAAAACGTAACCGCTAGTGACCTGACAACACAGACTGGGAGAACGTAACGGAGGTCACAGAGAGTCACAGGCTGAAATAGTGTAATGAGCTGGTAACGGTAACCGCTAGACTGGACAGCACAGACTGAGTGTACGTAATGGAGGCCACAGGGAATCACAGGCTGCGTGAGGTAATGAACTGGCAACAGTAACGGCTTAGTGACCAGATAGCACTGACTGGGTGTGATTAACGGAGGCCACAGGGAATCACAGGCTGTGTGTAGGTAATGAACTGGCAATGGTAACCGCTTAGTGACCGGATAGCACTGACTGGGTGTACTTAACGGAGGCCACAGATAGTCAGAGCCTGAGCATATAGTGGGTAGGCAACGGTAACCGCTAGTGACTGGATAGTACAGGCTGGTTTTACGTAACGGAAGCCACACTGAAACACAGGCAGAGAGTAGCGCAACCGGAGGCAACAAATCAGAGAGGACTGACAATAATATTGAGGGCAACACAAATATCGTAAGTCAGTCAATGCCTGGATCAGTATCAGAGAGCAGAAGTCACCCACAGCCTGGATCGGTACACAGAGAGCGGTAGTCAGTCAAAGCCTGGATCGGTACACAGAGAGTGGTAGTCAGCCAAAGCCTGGATCAGTACACAGAGAGAGGTAGTCAGCCAAAGCCTGGATCGGTACACAGAGAGAGCGGTAGTCAGCCAAAGCCTGGGTCGGTACACAAAGAGCGGTAGTCAGCCAAAGCCTGGATCGTTATACAGGAGCAGAACAGGAGCAAGGTCAGACGGTAACCGGATCAACACGGAACAGGAGCACAGAATAACGTAAAGTCAGCACCGGCCTAGTGACAGAAGGGCGTATATAAAGGCTAGCCCTGGTAGGGGCTAGCTAGCTAGCACCAATAAGAGACAGCCAAACACAAACACGGAAGTAAGAATGTCGCACATAGAATCACGGGCACTGTGATAGACTTAGGCTTGTTAGAAACAAACCCCCCCAAAATTGTTTAATTTTTTGTAGGACTATGGGGGGTTTTATTATTTTTTAAAATTTTTTATAAAGCACAAGCCCTGAGAAAAAAATGCCCTACTGGCAGAGTGCCAGCAGGTCATGTCTAGTTGACTAGTGGCCACTGGTCATAGTCAAATGCCCTGATGTAGCTGCAGAATTTGCAACTGTTGTTCTTGCTGCTGAGTTGTTTAAGCAGCATCATGATTAGGCAGCTGAAAGGGAATGGGATCAACAACAGCAGAAACATGGGTGAGGGATGTTCACGGTTCTGTACGAACACTCAGGCAATTAGGTAAGGTTAAGAACAGCTTTATTGAAAATAAATAACAAAAGCAATCACCCTACTCAGGTCTAGATGAGGTCAGTACCGTGGTACTTCCCAAATCTGCCGCAGGTCAGGATGGACAGAAATATCAGTAGGCAAAAATAACAGTAGGACTATGCTGGCTTGATCCGTTGACAGGTCACTGGAACAAGGAAAACCACAACAGCACCACACCGCGGAGAGGCCCTACTATAGCGGTGGGTAACTGCAGGGCAATTCCCTAGAAGACTAGGGATAGCAGAGGCAACACAGAAAGATCACTGGGAAGTGACAGGGTCCCTAGTAGGCTAGGGATAGCAGAGGCAACCCACATAGGACACTGGCAAGTGACCAAGTTCCTAGGATGCTAGGGATCGCGGATGCAACTCAGATAGGACACTGGCAAGTGACCAAGTCCCTAGAATGCAAGGGATAGCGGAGGCAACACAGATAGGACACTGGCAAGTGACCAAGTCCCTAGAAGGAATCGGATACTCAGCCAAAGCCAGGTCGGTACACACGGAGGTAGTCAGTCAGTCCTAGTCAGCAACGGAATCTGATACTCAGCCAATGCCAGGTCGGTACACACGGAGGTAGTCAGCCAATCCTAGTCAGTAACGGAATTGGAACACAGTCGCAACAGGAGCATAGTCAGGTGAGCCGGGTCATACACGGAGCAGGAACAAGCAGCAACTCAAACGTTAGGTACAGGTACACCACAAAAGGGCACTGAAAGATGACAGGAGAGAGTTTAAAAAGGCTAGCCCTGGGTGGAGCCAGCGCCCAATCACCAATAAGAACCGTGCATGGGAAAACCTGGAAGTAAAAAAAGTTGCACCGTCGCAGAATCACGGGCACCGTGATAGATGATGAAGGTTCCACTTGCCTCAGTTAGCTCCATGATGCACCTGAGGCAGTAGCAGCACAATAAGTAGCCCCCAGTACAGTGAGAGAAAAAATTATTTGATCCCCTGCTGATTTTGTACGTTTGCCCACTGACAAAGACATGATCAGTCTATAATTTTAATGGTAGGTTTATTTCAACAGTGAGAGACAGAATAACAAAAAAAAATCCAGAAAAACACATTTCAAAACAGTTATAAATGGATTTGCATTTTACTGAGTGAAATAAGTATTTGACCCCTTTGCAAAACATGACTTAGTACTTGGTGGCAAAACCCTTGTTGGCAATCACAGAGGTCAGACGTTTCTTGTAGTTGGCCACCAGATTTGCACACATCTCAGGAGGGATTTTGTCCCACTCCTCTTTGCAGATCCTCTCCAGGTCATTAAGGTTTCAAGGCTGACGTTTGACAGCTCGAACCTTCAGCTCCCTCCACAGATTTTCTATGGGATTAAGGTCTGGAGACTGGCCAGGCCACTCCAGGACCTTAATGTGCTTGTTCTTGAGCCACTCCTTTGTTGCCTTGGCCCTGTGGTTTGGGTCATTGTCATGCTGGAATACCCATCCATGACCCATTTTCAATGCCCTGGCTGAGGAAAGGAGGTTCTCACCCAAGATTTGACGGTACATGGCCCTGTCCATCATCCCTTTGATGCAGTGAAGTTGTCCTGTCCCTTTAGCAGAAAAACACCCCCAAAGCATAATGTTTCCACCTCCATGTTTGACGGTGGGGATGGTGTTCTTGGGGCAGCATTCCTCCTCCCCTAAACACGGCAAGTTGATGCCAAAGAGCTTGATTTTGGTCTCATCTGACCACAACACTTTCACCCAGCTCTCCTCTGAATCATTCAGATGTTCATTGGCAAACTTCAGACGGGCCTGTACATGTGCTTTGTTGAGCAGGGGTGGACCTTGCGGGCGCTGCAGGATTTCAGTCCTTCATGGTGTAGTGTGTTTCCAATTGTTTTCCTGGTGTCTATGGTCCCAGCTGCCTTGAGATCATTGACAAGATCCTCCCATGTAGTTCTAGGCTGATTCCTCATCATTCTCATGATCATTGAAACTCCACAAGGTGAGATCTTGCATGGAGCCCCAGACCGAGGGAGATTGACAGTTATTTTGTGTTTCTTCCATTTGTGAATAATCGCACCAACTGTTGTCACATTCTCACCAAGCTGCTTGGCGATGGTCTTGTAGCCCATTCCAGCCTTGTGTAGGTCTACAATCTTGTCCCTGACGGCTCTTTGGTCTTGGACATGGTGGAGAGTTTGGAATCTCATTGACTGCTTCTGTGGACAGGTGTCTTTTATACAGGTAACAAGCTGAGATTAGAAGCACTCCAGCTAGAAGTCACATATATACACATAAAAACTTAATAAAAATACATATCATGTAAAAACATAAAAATATAAATATATATCTTGTGACTCATATATTTCCCTACCCCAATAGGAAATGCACAAAAATATTTTTATTTTACAGATGCATGTTTACTAGCATCTGCACAATAATTCATATTCCAACTCCGTCAGTCCAAAATATATTATACTCTCAAACATTAAATACACATATGAAATTACTAAAAATATTAAAAAACATATATTAGAAGATAAGATCCTAAAACCTTAAAAGAGCCCACTTATATAAAAAATCAAAGAATATATATTCAATTTATATTATCTTTTTATATTTATTTTGAAACCAATTTAAAACTCTTATTTATTTTATTTTACTAGGAGGTGAAATAAATTACATTTTATTTAAACTGCCATAAATCTAATTCTTCATTAAGTCCTTTCGGTGGTAAGGTATCCAGCTTATAGATCCAGAAAGATTCTCTCTTGCATAACACTGTAAACCTATCTAAAATGTTTCTTGGGATAAATTCAAACCCTTTAACTTTGAAATTATCAATTGATCCCTTCTGACACATATTAAAGTGCCTAGAGACACTGTGACACATGGAATGTTTCTGAATGTTCCTCCAGTGTTCACCCAATCTCTCTCTTAGGGTGCGTGTGGTACAACCCACACCATTTTTCCCACATCCACATGTCAATAAGTAGTATATAATTTACTATACTACATACTACCTTTTTGGGCTGAGTTGTTAATTGATGCTAAAGAACTTTTTAAATATATGGCACCTAGATTTACACGTGTATAATTTTTATTGGCTCTGTAGTGCTTGCTTCCTCCCCCTCCTCAGACTCTGTAGCTGCTTTTATTGTGTTTTTACAGTGAAAAGGCAAATCAATGGGCGGAAACTTTCTAGCCATTGAAAATGTGGCGAAGAATTTTGGCCAATAGTCGAAAAATGTAAATATTTTAATTGCTGGTTTTAAAGCAGATTTTTCCACAAAAAAAGCAGACAACAATGTGGTTTTCCCTGATTTTTCGCAGGATCATGGTGAGAGCTTTCGCCCACCACTAGATATATTGTTTGAATCTCTGTCTTCCATTGTATTTCATAAAAGATTCATCAATTAATATATGTTTCTGGAGAATATGTACATCTAAAACATTTTTTGTAAATTGTTTCTTAGGAGACAAATTTTATACAGCCTGTCATGCTGGGGAAGTTCTTTTGGGAGGCACAGGGTATTGTCACTGAAATGCATGAAGAGCAAAAGTGTTTCATATCTGGTCCTGGACATCACTTTTGTGAAAATAGTATCACAGATGGGATTTTTGCTCCAATATGACCTAATGCTTGTTTTTTAATTATCCCCATAGCCATTGTTAGGGCCCAGAATTGTTTAAATTCAGTCAGATATGTGGGTTGCCATGACTGCTGACTTGCAACGAAAGATGACGGATTGGCGGCAATATATTGAGCTGTATACACATTTGTTTGGGATACGATCTCCCCCAAAATACAGTATAGATGGAGCTCTGCTCTGACTTCCTTTATGAGATGTCCTACAACCATACAAAATATATATACACTGTATCTAGTAATATGTACCAGATAGTTGTTACAAGATAGTTTCCAAGATAAATAATAAATGAGAAATATATATAAACTTTATATATTACTGAAGAGCTTACTAATATACAAAAAGGCAACTCACAAATAATATATAAAAAAACAAAAATACAAAAAAAAATCTCCCCAAATGCCTTCCCAAAAATAAATATAAAACTGCACATGGGTATATCCTGCCACATCCACTTGAATTCCTAGGGTGGCTATGAATTCAGGAATTTCTGGGCACAGTGAAACTGGTGGTACCCATTCCCTAGGGACAGAATGAGGGATAGAATTTGGGGCAGCTCTTGAGGCAGTTCTTATGGCAATTTTTGGGGTAGTATGGCTCTTAAAAGGAGGACCACTGTGGTCACTAGAGCTATCACTATCACTATCTGTAAACTGAGCTACATCACAATCTGAGGCAGTATCCGTGGCTTCTGAATCTGACACCAAAAAAGGCAGAAGACTCTTCTGCAGTATACAATCACTGCATTGTTACCTACTTAGCTATATACCCTAAACTAAATGAATGTTTCTACTAAATAACTACTCACTCACACTTACTAATTATTATATACATTCTTATAAAATAACCTAAACCCTAATTCTACCTAATTCCTCACTAAGTAAATAACCAACAACTCTATATAACCCATATTAAATTGCAAAAAAAAAACAAAAAAAAAAACAACCCATTGACTGAGTTTTTTTTTCAAACTAGAAATTTATAAAGTTTTACAATGAGAAGGACAAAAGAAAAAGAATTGCAATAAACATGAATGATAAATGAGATAAACAGGAATCAGATTACTCAAAGTGACTGAAATAGTTGATACAAAGAAGAAAGGAAAGTGTCACACCCTACTGAAAAAAGAGCTGCTTGGGCAGAATTTACTGTTTAACCAAGGTGGAGAGGAAGAGATTATAATTGGCTAACACTGTTGAGCTCAGATACTCATGCCTACAGATAAAGTTGATTTTATCCAAAATGATGGACCAAGACAAGTTGGGACTCCTCCATTGTAAGCCAAAGCTTGACCTCACAGCAGAACAGATTTTATCGATGAGCTTGTCTTGGGTTTTGGTGGCTGACTCAACCTTTACACCAAGAAGATCATTGCAGCTTTTTAAAGAAATGCATTTATGAAAAATCTGAGAGAGGAGATTGTTGACCTTATTCCAGGTTAACTGAGCTTTGGAACCAGACTCCTGACAACCACGATAGTAAAGATCCGGAACATTTTCATACACCAGCGTGATCTTGGCAGGAACAATATAATAAATGTGTAAAATTTTGAAGGATTGTTCGATTAAGTTAAGATTTAAGTTACTCTTATGATTTCTTAAGATTATCTTCCTCCATTCTTCTTCAGACCAGAATTGTTGTTGCATTGACTCCCAAGCTGAGTTTTGTTGAATCGCAGAGAAGAATTTTATACATTTGGGAGACTGAATTTGGGTTAGGGTTCCACAACTTAAAGATAGATTCAAATCTGGTGAGGGGGGTTCCGATGTAACTATCTAGAAATTGGGAAAGGACCATCTGAACAGAGTTATAAGATTCTCCATCTTCTTCTGAGCCGTCAGTTAAATCTTTTAGTATAGACCAGTCCAGGAATTTATCTCTAAAGATGATAGATTTCAAATTCTCTAGATTGTTATCAAAAAGTTTCTTAACAAAGATTTGTTGATCTTGGTTCCAGCTAAAAAAAAAGGAGAAGTGAGAGGCATTAATTTAGATCTGAAATCCATCAGTCTGAATTTGAATCTATTATTATCCCATAACCAGAGCTCGTTCTAGGTAGTGTTCAGAATATCTTGTGTAGTTGCAACTCTTTGATGAGGAAATGACCACAACCACTCAAGAAGGAGTTTCCTGGGAAAGAAATGTGTTTCAAGACCAATCCAACAGGGTCTTGTCCATAACAAGTCATAATTGGCAGATAAGGCAATGAATTGGGCCAGTTTTGACAAAAAATAATAGTTATACAGATTTAGAAATAGAAAGCCTCCATATTGTTTCTCTCTAAATAATACTTCCCTCTTAATTCGAGGATGTTTGTTAAGCCAGAGGAAGTTAAAGAAGTTGTTTTGCATTCCAATAAGGTCAGACCTGGTGATTCTTATAGGTAAGGATCTGAATAGATATGAAATTTGGGGAAGAGCATTCATATTTAAAGCGTTGATCTTACCAAAAAAGGACAGAGGTAAGGAAGACCATCTTGACAGTTTCTTGGACAGGGATTTCCAGAGAGGTTTAAAAATATAATAAAAAGCTTTATTTAGAGTTTTAGGGATCTTTACTCCGAGGTAGGAGATGAAGTCATCTCTCCATTCAAAGTGGAATGACTGAGAGATATAACATTCTTATCCAAATTTAATCCCAATATTTCTGACTTGCACTAGTTGATGCCGAGTCCTGAGATCTCACTGAATTTCAGTAGATGAGTCCAAAGATTATTGATGGAAAACAATGGATCAGAAATTAACATAAGTATATCACTTGAATACAGGTTCATCTTGGAGTCCTAGCCAATACTGATCCCTTTGACTGAAGAATTGCTTCTAATTGTGGAAGCTAGAGGCTCAAGATACAGAGCAAAGAGCATTGCTGAGAGCAGGCATCCTTGCTTATTGCATATTTCAATTGGGATAGCCTTTATCTCCAAGCCCATCAATCTCAAGAAGCTAGTTGTGTTTTTCTGAATCGCTGACAGATATTGACAGATATAACCATCAAGGCCAAAGACCGAGAGGATCCTTCTCATGTAGTGCCAGCTGTTCGAGTTGAAGACCTCTGAAATATCTATCGAGAGGAGAAGTGTGTTCTTAAGTTTGAAACGAGTGCAGACATCAACAACATTAAAGGCTCTTCTGCTAGAATCGCTAGTGTTTCTCCCAGAGATGAAGCCACATTGATCCGAGTGGACAAGGTAGGGCAGGAAGGTCTTTAATCTGTTTGCGAGTAATTTAGAAAGTATCTTCAAGTCTGTATTAATCAGGCTGATTGGTCTGTAGTTATCAATATCTTCAGGGTCCAGAGTTAGGCAGTAAGATGCTCTAAGGGACCCACTTTAACGTGGGAAAATCTGCACCTAGGTTTTTTGGGCGCAGAGTCCCTTAATGCAACTTTACACTGCCGAATGTTAAAAAAAAATGACAATAAAAAACCCTAAATCCCCTGTCGGACTATTTATATGAAGGTATCCAAAGGGTTAAAACAGACAACCACTCAGGTTGGATTTCTTCACTTAAATAGGTAAATGACAATATAAAATAATTTGAGAACTTTATCTTTATTATGTATTGACATGCTACTTCACAGTAACGAATTGATCACAAGAATCAATCCTTCATATTTGTGCAAAAATATATATTTTAATAAAATACAATATACTATATATATAACAAGTATCAGTAACATTGAAATATATACGTGATTAGCAATTATAATTGCTACATAGAAAACCAAACCACACTTATTACCATAAGGATTACCAGCGGTGCAAGGGTTAACCACACATAGGTATATTCAGAGGTATAATAACAATAATTGCATTCAGTAGCATAGAACAGGTTAATTGATTCTACAATTAATATAATACAGTTGGCCGCAGTGTCTCTTAATACCTCTGCCCCAGAAACTGTATAGACTATGCGAATTATGATGTAAGGGGTATTGTGAGATGAATTAAATAATTCCTCTAACAATTCCTTGTATCATATCTCAATAATAATCAAATTTAGGGAATAACTGGAATAGAATCCCAGATTTAAATCACTATAATTTAATTATCTACTGAATTCAATATTGAATACCTCTGAATAAAATATATAAATTGCCATTAATATATTCAATCAAAGATTATACAAATAATCTACCAGAATTAATCCAGTAACATATGTCTAGTAATGCAACATATATCATAATTTTGACTACAGCAACATATATAAAACCTAAAGGCACTCCAGGTGGTCAATCTGCAAAGAACTTTAGAATGCACACCACAAATAAATAGACAAATAGCAGTTAGAGAGTTAATCAATGAATTCCAAGAATTCCCTTGATTAAATATCGGCTATTATAATTTTACCAGAAACACAATATTCTAGACATACCAAAATTATATTAACCAATATATACAAGGATAAATATATCTCACTGCTATCTCTATTTTTCCTCAAATATCGAGGAAATATACTTATTTTGAAATTAGGCAGAATTAGAATAAATAAAATATAATTACCAGGTCAATCAGTGTGGATTCTTGAAGTTATCAGGTGTTGTCAGGAATTTAATCAGCAGAGCCTTCTTTTGCCAGAAATCTAAAAGTTGTTATAAGTTTTCCTCAGGAGTCAAGAGCCCCTAGGAGTTTTCTTTTTCAGGAAGTGAAGAGAGCTGAACTAAGAGAATTTTGGCATTATATTGGCAATTTTTGCCTTATCAGTAATCCCCACCTCTTTCTAATGATTGGACAAAGATCCATCTCATTATACCGTGACATCACCAGTATGCCCTGATTGGATATTAATATATCCCTAATTATTCACGGAATGTGGATACCCCAGTCATGACGCTCTCAAGACTCTAGAGGGCACTCTTACTCTACTTAACATCTTACATATAATCAATTTTTATGTCATCAATGATGTATGTAAGAGGGCATTAAACATCATATAAATCTGCCATTTTTTTAGACCAGTGGTTCTCAGGCTTTTTTTGCTCAAGGCACACCTAACACTCAGTCTGGCATTTCTGGGGCACCCCTATCATTTTATGTCATTTGTCAAGGGTGTAAGGAAGGTTACAAAGACATAAATATATAGTTATTGTTAGACCTCACAACTAAAATAAACATATTGTGCATAATAAAATCCTTAAATATACAGTTGGAAGTCTGCATTCAAATTTTTGTCAAGGCATTATAGACCCAATGGGGCACCTTAAGTGGATGTCCATGGCACACCAAAGTGCCACGGCACCCTGGTTGAGAAACACTGTTTTAGACGTTCTCATAGGGGAGTATCTTTCTCATAAGATAAAATTACTTGCTAGGCACCATGGCTGTCTGGCATAATCTATTTATCACCATTACTGTCAGTTAGTTATTTTTCCCGCATAGAGGCCCCTTATTTTAACATGAGATAATTTGAACACATAATTTCCAGTTAATTTCTACTATTAGAGTTAACCCTCTATGCTCCCCCAGGACAAAGAGGTCCCTTATTTTAACATGAGATAATTTGAACACATAATTTCCAGTTAATTTCTACTATTAGAGTTAACCCTCTATGCTCCCCCAGGACAAAGTCTCTGACACCCGAGTGGATGTATTGATATGGGGCCCTAAGCCCCATATCAATACATCCAAAGTATGAAAAATGTGTCCAGTTTTACTAGAATTAACCCTATGAGTGCCACTGGGGTAGTCTTACCTCAATGGCACTCACAGGGTTAATCCAACTAAGTTACAAAGCAACAGCTCCTGCAAAATAACACTTACCAGTAATCCTGATGTCCAGCGGAGTCCTCAGAACCCTTGTCAGCTACTGTCCATCTTCTTCCTCTCTATCTTCTTTCTTTTTCTGTTCAGTCTTCTCTTCATATACCTGTAAAATAAAGAGAGATATTAATAAATTTGCTATAAAAAGATCCCGCACATCTGTGTATAGTTTAACCCTTTGAGTGCCAGAGGGGTAGGCAATGCATTTCCGAGCAATGCGTTACGTACCTCTCTAGCACTCACAGGGTTAACCCCTAGAGTGCCAGGTAGGTACAATGTACGAGTGAGCACAGCTGTACCTGCTGTGCCACACTCGTACATTTGACAGCTAAAATGCTGTCACTGCTTAAGACGGTATAACCGGCTGGCAGTGGCCGCATTTCAGCTGAAATGCAGCCTGGCACTCTTGGGAGGACATGAGGATTACTCCTCATGTCCTCCCAGGTATTGATCTCCCAGCTGATCGCGCTGGGAGATCAATATCGCCAAGGGAGAGGCTCTGAGAAACAGAGCTTCTCCCTCTTCCGCCCTCCTACCCCGAACTTCCGGGTAGGAGTGGGCGGGACCGGGAGAAACCTCCTAACGTCATTGGTGACATGATCACCGATGACGTTAGGGAAGTTTCCCTTAGCCGATTCACTCCTACCGGTGGTAGGAGTGAAAGGCAGGAGAGCTTCTGCTCTCCTGCAGTTGCCAAATTGATCTCCCAGCCTATCGGCTGGGAGATCAATAACTTGGGGGACACCAGGAGGGGTCCTGATGTCCCCCACGAGGTCTGAATAGATTTAAAAAAAAAAAAAAAAAAAAAAAAATGCAATAGTAACCCTGTGAGTGCCGCAGGGGTCCCCAGCACATTGCTTTGCAATGTGCTGGAGACCCCTGTAGCACTCACAGGGTCATTTCTTTGGGGTTTTTTTTTTGAAAGACCTCATTGGGGGGATCAGGGGGGATCCTGATACCCCTCAATGAGGTCTATTATTAAAAAAAATATATATATATTTTAACCCTGTGCGTGCCACAGGGGGGGTCCAATGCACCCCCCCCTCCTGTGGCACACACAGGGCTTCTATCATTACTTTGTTACTAGAGATTGTTGGGGGGCCATCAGGATTGGTCCTGATGGCCCCCCAACAAGCTCTGATTACAAAGTAATAATAAAAAAAAAAATTAACCCTCTGAGTGCCAGAAGGGTCCAATGCATTGCTTTGCAATGTGCTGGAGACCCCTTTGGCACTCACAGGTTCACTTCTTTTGGGGGGATTTTTTTTTTTTTTGCAAGACCTCATTGGGGGGATCGGGGGGGTTCCTGATGCCCCTCAATGAGGTCTATGATTAAAAAAAAAAAAAAAAAAAAAAATTAACCCTGTGTGTGCCACGGGGGGGGGGTTCCAATGCACCCCCCCTCCTGTGGCACACACAGGGCTTTTATCATTCCTTTGTTACTAGAGCTTGTTGGGGGGCCATCAGGATTGGTCCTGATTGCCCCCCAACAAGCTCTGATTACAAAGTAATAATAAAAAAAAAAATTAACCCTCTGAGTGCCAGAAGGGTCCAATGCATTGCTTTGCAATGCGCTGGAGACCCCTTTGGCACTCACATGGACATTTATTTTGATTCCTTTTTTTTCTTTTTTTTTTTTTTTAAGACCTCATTGGGGGGAATCAGAGGGGTCCTGATACCCACCAATGAGGTCCAGAATAAAAAAAATGTAAAGAAAAAAAAATTAACCCTGTGTGTGCCACAAGGGGGGCCAATGCAGCCCCCCTTCTGCGGCGCACACACAGGGCATTTATCATTACTTCGTTATCAGAGATTGCTGGGGGGCCATCATGATTGGTCCTGATGGCCCCCCAACAAGCTCTGATTACCAAGTAATGATAAAAAAAAAAATTAACCCTCTGAGTGTCACAAGGATCCAATGCATTGCTTTGCAATGCTCTGGAGACCCCTGTGGCACTCTCAGGGTCCCTCTGTTTGTGGACATATATATTTTTTTTTTACTAAGACCTCATTGGGGAGGGATCAGGGGGTCCTTATGCCCCTCAATGAGGTATATAATAAAAAAAAAAATAAAAACACAAATTAACCCTGTGTGTGCCACTAGGAGGGGAGTTCAATGCCGACCCCCTTCCTGTGGCACACACAGGACTTTTTATCATTACTTTGTGATCAGAGCTTGTTTGGTGGCCATCTGAATACAAAGTAACGATAAAAAAAATTAACCCTTTGTGTGCCACAGGGGCCCAAATGCATTGCTTTGCAATCCACTGGACCACCCCCTTTATTTTTTATTTAGACCTCATTGTATGGGTTCTGATGCCCCCAACGAGGTCTACACAAAAATATCGTGGGAAAAAGCCCCAAAAAATGCATGTGCCACAGGAGGGAGGGGGTCCAACGGAGTGCTTTGTATGAGGGGACATACATTGCACACTGGTAGTCACATATCTCCCATACACACTATCAAACACTGCCCCACCATCACCACCATCCTTGCTCCTCTGCTCATACCCACACACACTGCCTAATCCCTCACCCTCCCACACACTTTGTTACACTTGTAGTCACAGGTCCGCACGTACACTGGCTGACACCCTAGCTTCTTTCATCTGTTAGCCATAAAATCACACATACACTGTTTGCTTTACCATTTCTGTTTCACTGGTAGCTACGCTCCTGTAGCGTAAATTGGTATGTCAACCCACAGCAGTGGGGTACCATTTTTCTTAGGCTGGCAAGAAGTCCTCCTAGGAAATCCCACGCCATTGAACCATTTTAGTATCTTTGAAGTGACTGATGTGTAAAACAAATTTTTTTTTTCCTGTAGCACCACATTCTGGAAATAGTTGTGCCAACTAACTTAGGGGTAAAAAGGCAAGTGACCCCTCATTAGATGCGGCAGGTTGTCTTCTTTCCAAAATGGTATGGTTTATCTACCTTTTCTTCAATTCTGAAGGTGTTATAGTCATTTTCGTACAAGCAAGTCAGGTTTGAGAAAATGTTAGAAACATCAGAGGTTGTAGTAGGTGTAGTTTTCTACTTCTAGCACCCCCTAAGGTAGTTCAACTCATACCAATGGGGTGTCATTTGACTCCTAAGAGCACTAGCAAACAAATGCAGTTGAAAATTCCATGGTTTTCACAGCGCTCCATACATTTGAAGGGGCAGAAATGTAAAAAAATTCAATTTTTTTCCTATATCGCCTCCTTCTGGAAACATTTATGCACACCAGTATTGGGGTAAGAAGGCAAGTGACCCCTCATTAGATGCAGCAGGTTGTCTTCTTTCCAAAATGGTATGGTTTATCTACCTTTTCTTCAATTCTGAATGTGTTATAGCCATTTTTGTACAGGCAAGTCACATTTGAGAAAATGTTAGAAACATCAGAGGTTGTAGTAGGTGTAGTTTTCTACTTCTAGCACCCCCTAAGGTAGGTCAACTCATATCAATGGGGTGTCGTTTGACTCCTAAGAGCACTAGCTAATTAATGCAGTTGAAAATTCCATGGTTTTTACAAAGTTCCAGACATTTGAAGGGGCAGAAATGTAAGAAAATGCCTTTTTTTTCACTAGCGCCACCTCCTGGAAGCATTTGTGCATACCAGCCTTTGGGTAAGAAGGCAAGTGACCCCTCATTAGATGCGTCAGGTTGTTTTCTTTCCAAAATGGCATTGTTTCTCTACCTTTTCTGCATATCTATTATGGTTATAACCATTTTAGTGCAAGCAGATAATTTCAAAAACAAAAGTGTCAGGTTTACGTACGTGTTCCTAGCACCCACATATTGTATGTTAACCCACACAAATAGGCTACCATTTTTCTCATGTTGGTAGCAGGTACTGAATACAGCAGGAAATGTTATGGTTTTCAAAGATTTTAGTATCTTTGAAGTGGTGGAAATGTAAAAAAACATGTATTTATTCCCATAGCGCCACCTTTTGGAAATATTTGTGCACTTCAGCCCAGGGGGTAGAAAGGCAAGTGACCCCTCAATTGATGCGGGAGAATGTCTACTTTCCAAAATGGTATACCTTTTACACCTTTCCTTCATGTCTCTAACAGTTATGGACATTTTAGTACGAGCCGCCATTTTCGAAGAAGCAAACAGGTAGGTGTAGTGATGTGCTTCTGGCACCCCTAAGGTAGGTCGACTCATTCCAGTGGGGTGTCATTTTTCTCCTAAGAGCACTAGCTAATTAATACAGTTGGAAATGCCATGGTTTTCACAAATTTCAGTACATTTGAAGGGGCAGAAATGTAAGAAAATGCCTTTTTTTTCATTAGCGCCACCTTCTGGAGGCATTTGTGCACTCCAGTCTTGGGGTAACAAGGCAAGTCACCCATCATTAGATGCGGCAGGGTGTCTTCTTTTCAAAATGGTATGGTTTGTGTACCCTTTCTTCACTTCTGTAGTTGTTATAACCATTTGGGTACAGACAAGTAATGTTTGAGAAAATGTTAGAAACATTTGAGGTTGTAGTAGGTGTCGTTTTGCACTTCTAGCGCCCCCTGAGGTAGTTAAACTCATACCAATGGGGTGTCATTTTTCTCCTAAGAGCACTAGCTAATGAATACAGTTGGAAATGCCATGGTTTGCACACATTTCAGTACATTTGAAGGGGCAGAAATGTAAGAAAATGCCTTTTTTTTTCATTAGCGCCACCTTCTGGAGGCATTTGTGCACTCCAGGCTTGGGGTAACAAAGCATGTCACCCATCAATAGATGCGGTAGGGTGTCTTCTTTTCAAAATGGTATGGTTTGTGTACCCTTTCTTCACTTCTGTAGTTGTTATAACCATTTGTGTACAGACAAGTAATGTTTGAGAAAATGTTAGAAAAATTTGAGGTTGTAGTAGGTGTCGTTTTGCACTTCTAGCGCCCCCTGAGGTAGTTAAACTCATACCAATGGGGTGTCATTTTTCTCCTAAGAGCACTAGCTAATGAATACAGTTGGAAATGCCATGGTTTTCACAAATTTCAGTACATTTGAAGGGGCAGAAATGTAAGAAAATGCCTTTTTTTTCATTAGCGCCATCTTCTGGAGGCATTTGTGCACACCAGGCTTGGGGTAAGAAGGCAAGTTACTCCTCATTAGATGCAGCAGGTTGTCTCCTTTTCAGAAATATATAGTTTTATATAGTTATTCCACTGTTTTAGGGTAGTTTTACCACAAAAACCCTAGAATGCGCATATTAGTTTATAAAGTTGAAAATGTCATTTTGCGCTGCTGGTGATTAGGGCTCTACGCTAGCCATGGACGTAGGTAAAACTATACAGATTTGGTATTTTTTTACTCGGGGGACTTGGGGCTTTTTCAAATAATTGAAACTTTTTCAATCAAGTTAAATGTTTTTGATACATATTATGTGATTTTAGGAAAATGAGTAAATTTTCACTTTTTTTGTCATTATGACATCATAGCTTTTTGCACGATGTAAAATTCTCTTCATGTAAGGTACCACGAGAAAGCTCAATTCGTTCTGAAAAAAACACTATATAGTTTTCCATATTTAACTAAAAATCCCCAGAGGAAATCAAGCATAAACAGAAGGATAGCAAAAATGCTGAAAAAGTGTCTGGCCTGCAGGGTACAGGAAATGGCCCAAGCCTCTGGCACTGAAGGGGTTAAACAATGCTCAGGTGTGCGAGTGAATATTGTCAAAGAAGCCAAATGTTCAAAACATATGTACCCATTTCTTCCTCTTCTTTGAATAGTAAACCAAAATGATTCTGAGGCAAAAACTTTATCATCAAACTATGTGTTCATTTTTCTTCTCAGCGGCAGCTGTGAAGAAATTATGATTGAACAAAAACCCCTCCATTACCTGACAGGCCGATGCCCGTTCCACTGTGAAGGAATTTTGAACAGACTCTGCCTTTGAACAGAGTCTGTTCAAAAGGACTCACAGCCAATCATCTTTGAGCAAGTTCCTCCAATCCCCTGCTTGAAGCTGATTGGCTGGGAGGTGTGTAAGCATACCTCCTAGCCAATGGCTGTGAGTCCTTCTGAACAGAGACTGCCCACATCTAAAGGCAGTCTTTTCAAAATTCCCTCACAGTGGAACTGGCAGTGGCCCGTCAGGTACTAATGGGGGGCTCTACTCAATCTTACTTTCTCCACCGCCGCCGTTGGTGGCGGAGAAGAAAAAAGGGGTTTAGTTTTAATGATAACATTTTTGACCACAGAATAATTTTCATTTAGAATTCAAAGAATCTGAAGAAATGGAGACATATGTTTTGAACAGTTGGCATCTTTGAAAATATTCACTTGCACATCTGTTCATTGTTTAACCCCATGAGTGCCATAGAGGTACGTAACTGTGGTACTCCAAACACGTGTGAATGTGCTATGAGTGAAACTACTCTCTGAGCAGAATAGACTGTTTGGGGGGAAAGCAAGCAGCTCAGATTTAGTTTAAACAGAAGGAACACCCCCACAGAAGGAGAGAAGTAGGATACCAATAGCGGGATAAGTAGGCCCGCAGAATATGTATGTATATATATATATATATATATATATATATATATATATATATATATAGGTACCTGGTGAAATGTATAGGCAGGCAGCATAGCAGCAGAGCTCCCGGGGAAGCCAGAGGTCAGGGCAGGCAGCAGTGGTCAATTGGAAATCCGGAGGTCAGGGCAGGCAGCACAGTAGCAGTGGTCAATTTGAAAGCCAGAGGTCAAGGCAGGCAGCACAGTAGCAGTGGTGAATTGGAAAGCCAGAGGTCAAGTCAGGCAGCACTGTAGCAGTGGTCAATTGGAAAGCCAGAGGTCAAGGCAGGCAGCACAGTAGAAGTGGTGAACTGGAAAACCAGAGGTCAAGGCAGGCAGCACTTTAGCAGTGGTCAATTGGAAAGCCGGAGGTCAGGGCAGACAGCACTGTAGCAGTGGTCAAATTGGAAAGCCAGAAGTCAGGGCAGATAAGACCACGAAGAAGTCCAGAACTAGGTCTGAAGAAGCAGGCAGAGGAATGCCAGAGGAATAGCACAGGCCTGCTCAACCGGACAGCTCAAACTACACTGAGCACCAGCTTCTTGTGAGCGCTGCCCTATAAAGGAAAGAAGCATGACATCACAATGTCATGATGCAACGTTGTTGACGCGGTTGCCCGGCAACACCAAGGAAAGGCCGCATTGATGGACCACTACGCAGGGGAGCAGGAGGTAAGGGCCAACAGTAACACATTGCTAGTGATATGTATTAGATAGGACAAGCTTGAAATGGTGTACGTTGGCAAGGTAAGCAAGCTTAAAAATACTTTGCCCAAACTATGCAACAAAATGTTATCAAAGTTAACCAATACAATGGTATATTATATGCTCTACCCATGGCTCACATTTGGGTAATTTATATGGAACTGCACAGTATTGCTTTTTGTTTTTGCTTTGGCTTTTTACCTGGTTTTGGGACTATTTACTTGGGTTCTTTTCTTTTATAGATGTATTGTCACAGGTAATCACTGACAATGATTAATCTGGTAATAATTGATCAATAAAATGAAGTTTGGGGGGCAAATAGCTAAATATAATATGTTATGTCTAGGAATCTTACTGTATTTTTTGATGGAACATCTCCTGCCTAATCTGCACCATTCTATGAATTTATTATTTTTGTGCTGCTACTTGAATATTTCTAAAATTAATTTGAACTCTGTTTAAGCTCAGAATGTAGCGTGCAAATGTGTGCAATTGTACAGAGGTGTTCTATATAGATAATACAAGTGACGTATTTTATGAACAGAGCGAGAGACTGAAAACAAAAAAAAAAAATACCAGAGCTACAACCTATCTCTCAGATAAACAATGGATGGTGGAGAGAGAATGCATCAAATTCCAAATAATATAAGCATATATGCAGTTTGAATGGTAGGTCCAGAATATATTCAAAGTCCTTATATAAGGGTCTTTTTGAGTGTATTAGTGCCACTAGTCCCGTAAGTCTTGAGAACTCCAAGACAAATGTAGCATATGTAAAAGAGAAAAGGAAGGGTGGGCAAAAATTACACTCTAAGTGTAGTATTTAATAGAATGGCAACTGATATCAGAGAAATAAAAGACTAGTGTTAAAATATGCATTAAAAAAACAAAAGTTGGACTATACAATTCATATGAGAGATGTTGGAGATAAATTCATATAGTTTCCGGGTACAATAAAGGTGTGAGCAAAAGTGCCCAAACTAAAATATGAAAAAAATGTAACAATCAGTATAATAGATCCCCAGATATAATAAATAATAATACAATACAGGGGATGTAACTCAGTAAAGTCAGCCGAGTGTCCCAGGGTAGATATGCCTTTAGTTAAAATAAAGATCAGAATTACCCATCAGGATGCTGTCCTAAGTCTCAGGTAAGCATTATCACTATGGCTAAAGATGTTCAGACTGGACTATTAGAATGTAGAAAATCTTCTTGCTTTCAGCAGAAGGTAGTTACTTAGTATAAATGCTTTGCCATCGTCAGGAAATTGAGTGCAATCCAGCTTCATTTCCTCTTAATATAGCGCCCTCATTCAAGCTGACTGACCTGATTTTCCAGGTGTCATTCAATTAGTGAATTGGTCTAATTGTTCTCTCCACGAAAGTAAACAATTAATTAAAACAGAATACTGTTCCTACAAAATAAACCCAACAAAGATTTAACCTAGTATAATTTGTGGTATAAAGAAATATGTCTGAATAGAAAATAGAGCAATATTTAAGTAACATCTGAAATAACTGATGATAGCAGAGAACTTATATTGGAATTAAAAGGTATAAACAAAAAAAATCATGATATATAGATGATAGATGAACGGTACCACATAATTAAAGGGATAGTAATGTTTCATAATAAAAGCAGCTCTAATGAATCATCATAGTATTTGGACTTTGGAGAGTGTTATTTCAGTTCTGTCAGAGTTGTAGTTCCAGAGTAATTCAATAACAAAGTGATCCCCTCCCGCCCCTTTTACTGATGTCACACTGTTCAGCCTGAGCAGAAGGGAGGTGCCCAGGTAGACTGCAGAGAGGGACAAGCTTCAATTAAGATAAGGGAAAAACCTGAAAAGCTTGTCAAGGGGGGCAGGGATTTCATTGTTTTCATAGAAATAAGAGTGTCCCCTTCTGTTATCTGTCTGGTCTATGGACTGCATTCCACATCTGAGAAGAGATGGCTTACACAAGGTAAAAGGGGCGGGAGGGGAAAACTTTGCTTGTGAATATCTCATAAACCATAAAGGTTTGAGAGCTAAGACTTATATCATTCTTCATGTTTTTTTTAATGCCTACAAAATAAAATAAAGTTAAAACGAAGTATTACTATCCCTTTAAGGGTATATTGCATATTGATGTATTTTGAAATATGTATATATCTAGTTTGGATAACTATCCCTCCCTTCCTGTTCTCTTTTGTATATGCTACACTTATCTTGGAGGTCCAAAGACTTACAGGACTAGAGGCACTAGTACACTCCAAAGGCCTCATATAAGGAATGGGAACATATTTTGGACATACTGTTCAAACCTCATATTTGCTTATGTTATTTTGTATTTTACTGCATTTTCTCTCCACTACCCATTGTTTATCTGAGAGATATGTTGAAGCACTGGTGTACTTTCTTTTTTCATTTTTTATTCACTCCAACCATGGAAGCACTTGTTTCCAGATGTACACATTCTGAAGCTAAACCTGAGGTTTCCATAGGGTTATAGTATACCAAGTGTTATTCTGTGGTCATATACTGCCATCTACTGTTTTTTGTTAGATATCTGCATTATAGAGGGGAAGATGTATTTAATATGTTTAGAAAGCCAATCTAGGAGACAAGAACTCCTGGAATCCTTTCTAAATGAGCCTAAACAAGAAACTTTATGAACTGTTAAGAATTACATCTCTATTAAAGGTTCCACAAATCAGAATAAAACCTACATAGTAACATAGTTGCTGAAGTTAAAAAAGGCATGCATTCATCAAGTCCAGCCCGTGCCAAAACACCCTGTTGATACAGAAGGCAAAAAAAAAAAACACTGAAGCCAATTCCATTTATGCCCCAAGTGGGTAAAAAAAATTAATTCCTGACTCCAAGTGGCAGTCAGATAATTCCCTGGATCAACAACCTATCTGCATTTAAGCCATTGATAATAATTCTCAATTTTGTTCTGTACTAGGTAGCTATCCATTGCTTTCAAGAATTTCATAGCTTTACCACCCTTACTGTAAAAAACCCATGCCTTTGTTTTCATTGAATGTTTCTTTCCTGTAGTCTTAATGGATGACCTCTATTTCTTAGCTCAGCTCTTTGTGTAAATAATTAATTGGACAGTTCTTTATATTGACTTGACTATATTTGTAAATGGTAATCATATCACCTCTTAGATTTCTCTACTATAATGTAAACAAACCTAATTTGTCTAGTCTCTCTTTATAACTCAGATCCTCCAAACCATTTATCAATTTTGTTGCACGTTTCTGCACTTTTATCAGTAAAATAATGTATAAGAACTGGTGCCCAAAACTGTACTCCATATTCTAGATGAGGCCTAACCAATGATTTATATAGAGGTAGAATAATATTAGCATCCCGTGCATCAGCGCTACTTTTATGCAGGCTAGTACCCTATTTGTTCTTGTAGCAGCTGAGTGACACTGCATACTGCTGTGAAGTCTATTGTCTAATACTCCTAAATCTTTCTCTAATGAGAAGTTGTTTTCCATTTAATGTTTATGTAGCATGTTTGTTTCTACAGCCCACATTCATAACCTTACATTTATAAACATTAAATGTCATCTGCCACTTTCTGCAGATTCACTCAGTTTATCTAAATCCTTCTGCATAGAAAAAACATCCAGCCCTGCGTGAATTTCTTTGTCATCCAATACAGGTTACAGGTAATTTTGGGTAGGCGATCAGCGCCTTTAACCCCTTAAGGACCCTTGACGGTCATAGTACGTCATGGGTAGATCTAAGTTAACAACCCATGACATACTATGACTGTCATTGAATTCCAGGGTTCCCCCGCCGCTGCACGTCATTCGGGGAGTCCGGACTCTGAATTAAAAAAAATGCTCCATGGTCCTTTAGTGATCACAACGTGCCAGCGAGAGCGGTCATTAAGGGGTTAAATAGGCAGGAACAGTTCTGACAAGTGACTGCTGGGTGGAGCCTACCTCCTCTCCTTAGATTGCAGCTAGCCAATCCCCATCTAGTAAGATTTGTTCCTTGGTCAAGACACAAGGCAAGAGAACAGTTCTGCTATAGTTTTAGCTTCTTTATTATTTTTCTGTTAGATATGGAATATCACCATAAGGCGGATTACCATCACTGACAATTCCCATCACCGAAATGTGGATGGCTCAGTTTACCAGGTGCTTTTGTGGACCTAAGCCCTAGGGGGAAAATCTTGGCTGCAAATTTTTTCCCCAGGAGTTGCCCACTGAGGCTTTTTCTTGATATATGGTAATCTGAAGACAGAAGACCAGCTAAAAAGGTGAGTACCCTTTGAGTGCCAAGGTCCACATGTCCCACACTTTCCCTCTGCACTGGGGTCTGATCTGGAGTTCCTATTACATACACGCACTTATTGGGTTTAGCTGTATGTCTGTGTGGTGTTTGGAGCACATTTCTGTGTAACTTAACCCTTTGGCTGCTTGTTTGGCATCTTTTGGGGTGTTGTGGGATCAGTGTTTATTGGGTCTACTGACTTGTTCTAGTGGGTTTTTGAGTGGTTTTTACATTTGGTTTTCACCTTGTAAAATTCATGTTCCGCGCCTTTAAGGCGCATGTTTACCGCATAGACACCATTGCTCCATTCACTTCTATGGGACTTTACAGTTTGGGACATATCTCTGCAACCGCTCCACGTATCGAGGTCAGAGATGGCTCATTTTGTTGGTCTGCCCTTGCTCTGTTATCCAATCAATGTTCTGGGCATGTTGGGGGGCTCAGGGGGCTTTGGGCATTATTGGGGTACTCGTTTAGTGAAACAACAATTCCCATGAGAGCTTGCTTTGTGCGCTCACTTCTGATTGGCTTCCGCCGCGGCAGCCATTTTGTGCTTTCGCTGATCAAGTATCCTACACAGAGCTTGGACTCTCCTTCTCTCCTCAGCAGTTTAACCCTTCGCCTACCAGATAAGTCTAATTTAGCATTTCTGGGGTGATTTCATTTATCATACACGCTATTTTGTGGGTGTTTCTGATACTTTGACCGTTTGACTCTGTGAGAATGTCTGTTCCGTTAGACCTTGGGACTAGGCCTAAGACTAAGGACACTGGGGCATCTGTGTCCCCCATTACTCATTGCTCCTCATGTCAATCAGGGTTACCTAGAGAATACTCAGGTCATGTTTGGCCAGCATGCACTGCTGACCCTGAATTCCCTGCAGGGACCTCCAGCCATGCACTAGAGCCAGTTTGGATGCAAGAGATTAAGGATACTACCAGGGACCTCCGGTCCAACTTACAACTCCTTCCATCCACTTTGCCGGGGGTCTTCCACTCCACTCCAACCCTTATCAGATCTTCCCTGCCTAAACCCCCGGTTGTACCTGATGTGTCTGATTCCTCTGAGGAGGAATTATTGGTGGATTCTGAGGATGAAGACTGTTCTGTTGTCCCTTCCTCTCAGTTTTTTGGGGATCCCTTTGAGGCTGATCCTGTTCCCTCAGCTGAAGGCCTGATCAGGGCTGTGTTGAACACCCTGAACATTTCCTTGGTGCAGGAGGTTTCATCTGACCCCTCCGATGTGCTCCAGGAGCCTGTTAGGCCCCATACTTGTTTTGTACGTAACCCCACCCTAGACTGCTTGGTGTCTGAGGAGTGGAAGTTTCCAGACAGGAAACCGTCTGTCTCTAGGAAATTTGCTAAGCTTTGTCCGTTCTTTGAAGTGGCCCTAACTCAGTGGGTTCATCCTCCCAAGGTGGACGCCCCTGTCTCCAGGCTTTCTAAGTCCACTGCCTTGCCTGTGGCTGATGTGTGTGCTCTGAAGGACTGGACTGACAAGAAGCTTGAGACTGCTCTCAAGGCTATTTTTGCGACACCTGGTTCTGCCCTGCACCCCACTTTTGCTGCAGCGTGGGTGAATAGAGCCTTGGCTGTTTGGACTGAACAGCTCACTTCAGCTTTACGTCAGGGGGCTCCTACTGCTGACATGTTGTGGCTTCTTGCCAACATCTCTGAGGCTCAGCATTATGTTTCTGCTGCCCTGTTTGACGCTGTCCGTATGGCAGCCAGGGCATCCACTATGTCTGTGGTAGCCAGATATTCTCTTTGGCTCAAGATCTGGTCTGCTGACATGGCCTCCAAGAGGGCTCTCCTGTCCTTGCCCTTTCAGGGCACCTCACTTTTTGGTCCTGATCTTAAGGATCTGATCAGTGAAGCCACCGGAGGGAAGAGTACTCACCTGCCAGTGGTCCAGTGGAAGAAAGTGCCTGTCAAAAGGAATCAGCTTTCTCGTCCTTTTCAGGCTGACTCACTCCAGGCGGCCCAGCGGTGCCTCAGGTTCCGCGCTCCTCATCCACGCCTAAGCAGCAATGGAGGCAATAGTCCTCCACTAAGCCCAAGGCTTCCAAACCTCCTTCTGTATGACTCGCCGAATACGGATCCCCACACACAGGTAGGTGGCTGCTTACGCCACTACCTCTCGGCTTGGGAGGCCTCTGTGGCGGACACGTGGGTTTTGCAGGTGGTGGCTACGGGGTACAGGATCCCCTTCACCTCCCTTCCTCCTTCTTGGACCTTCTCTTCCCGCTCTCCTCTGGGAGCAGAAAAGCTCCGCCTTTTCGAGGGAGCCATTCAGGCCCTTTTGGACAAGGCGGTCTTGGAACCTGTTCCTACTCAGGAAAGGGGGTTGGGGTTCTACTCCAACCTCTTTGTGGTTTCCAAGAAGCATGGCGGCTGCTGTCCCACTTTGGATTTGGAGGATCTCAACTCCTTTGTGGTCATGTCCCAATACCGCCAAGAGTGTCTCAGCACGGTGATAGCGGCCATGTCCCCTGGAGAATTTCTGGCCTCTCTGGATCTTCAGGATGCTTATTTGCACATCCCAATTCATCCAGAGAGTCGGCAATATCTTCGCTTTGCCTGTGACCGAGCGCACTTCCAGTTTTCAGCCCTCCCCTTTGGCTTGACCACGGCTCCTCAATTTTTCAACAGAGTCCTGGGACAGCATCAGAGTTACTCCTGGACAACCTCTTTCTGAAGGCATCTTCTCCGGAACTCCATCACCAGCAGGTGCAGGCTTGTATTCATGCTCTGTCCCGTCATGGGTGGATCATCAATCTGGACAAGTCGGACCTTGTTCCTTCACAGAGGATGGTGTTTCTGGGCCTCCTCTTCGACACCCAGAGAGGGATGGTGTTTCTCACGGACGAAGTGGCTCATTAGATAGCGCTAAAGTTCCAGGCTATCCTGTCTCAGGATCTAGTTCCAGTCAAGAAGTTGTCATCCCTGGTGGGGAAGTTCATTTCCACCATAGAAGCGGTTCCGTTTGCCATGTCTCATACCAGAGAACTTCAGAGCTTTTTAATCCTGCCATGCCGGGGTCAGCCGGATCTCCTGGAGAGGTCCTTATCTCTCCCTCTTTACGTGTTGCTGAGTCTCTCGTGGTGGTTCAACTTGAACAATCTTCTGAAAGTCAGGCCATTCATGGTGCCATTTTGGACAACAGTGATGACGGATGCCAGCATCTCCGGTTGGGGAGCGGTTGTGGGGCACTTGAATGTTCAGGGCCGGTGGTCCCAGGAAGAATCTCTCCTTCCCATCAACATCTTGGAGCTTTGGGTGATATTTCATGCCCTGCGCCACTGGACGAGCCAACTGGAGGATTGCCCAGTCAAGGTCCAGTCGGACTATGCCACAGCGGTAGCCTACATCAACAAGCAAGGCGGCACAAGAAGTCTTGCAGCTTGGCTAGAGGTCAAGGCTATTTTGTCCTGAGCAGAGGAGCATGTCCCTGCCATTTCCGCAGTTCATATTCCTGGCGTAGACAACATTCTGGCAGGCTTCCTCAGTCGACACACAGTGGACAGTGGAGTGTGGGAGCTGCATCAAGGGGTGTTCAACCTCATTATCCAGATGTGGGGTCTTCCATGCATCGACCTGATGGCAACAAGACACAACAGGAAGGTTCCAATGTTCTGCTCTCACTGGGCGGATCCCCTGGCTCTAGCAGTGGATGCCTTGTCAATTCAGTGGAATTTCTCTCTGGCATACCTTTTTCCTCCCATTCACCTGTTGCACAGGGTGCTACGGAAACTAAGACTGGAGCGTTGCACAGTCATTCTGATTGCTCCGTATTGGCCTCAACAGGCTTGGTTTCTGGAGCTTCTGGATCTCTCAGTGGCTGAACCTCTTCAGCTCCCCTCCCGTCTGGATCTTCTTCTACAGGGTTACCTGAGGAGGGAGGATGTTCAGCGTCAGCTTTGACGGCATGGAGGTTGAATCCTCAATTTTGAAGAGGAAGGGCTTTTCTTCTGGTGTGGTGGCTACTATGCTTAGTGCACATAAGCCTGTGCCATCTAAGGCCTATCATCTTGTTTGGTCTACCTTTTTATCTTGGTGTGCTGATAGGAACCTATCTTGGGATTTTGATCTTCCTATGGTCCTTTCCTTCCTCCTGGACGGCGTGGATAAGGGTCTCAGTCTGAATTCTCTTAAGGTTCAGACTTCTTCTCTCTCTGTTTTCTTTCAGAGGCGCATTGCCATCCTTCCTGATGTCAAGGTTTTCTTCCAGGGCATTGCTCATACCCGTCCTGTGTTTAAGTCTCCCGCTCCTCAGTGGGAACTTAATTTGGTTTGGGGCATCCTTCAGCGCCCTCCATTTGAGTCATTGGACACTATTCCTCTCTGTCTGCTGACGTGGAAGATGGCTTTTCTCCTGGCGATCGTGTCTGTTTGCCGGGTTGCGAAGCTGCATACCCTGTCCAGTAGGCCACCATTTTTGGTGTTTCACAAGGACAAGGTGGTCCTTTGCATTTCACAAGTGTTTCTCCCGAAGGTGGTGCCTGAGTTCCACATTAATCAGGAGATTATGGTTCCTTCTTTCTGCCCTAACCCTACTTCTGACAAGGAGACGGATCTTCACCTGTTGAATGTTGTGCGTTGTCTCTACACTGAGCCATTGAGGCAGTCTGACACTCTTTTTGTCATTCCTGAGGGTCCCAGGGCAGGGAAGCCTGCTTCCAAGGTAACCATTGATTCTTGGATCAAGTCCACTATTCGTAAGGCTTACGAACTTAGGAAGATGCTTGTTCCCTTTCAGGTCACAGCTCATTCTACGAGGTCTATTGGGGCATCTTGGGCCTACAAGAATCAGACCTCAGCTGATCAGTTGTGCAAGGCGGCCACTTGGTCGCCTGTGCATACCTTTTCGAAACACTACCATGTGGATGTGCTGGCATCGGCTGATGCCAGTTTTAGCAGGAAGATCCTGGAGGCAGCCTTGCCTGTCTAGGATCTTATTGGTTTCTCAGTACTCTTTCACTTTTGAGCACTGTTGGCTCTAGTTCAGTGTGATGTGTAACAGTTCCTGGTGTTTGTTTTACCCCTGTTCCAGTGTCAGTTGACACTTTGCGGTTATTGTTGAGCTCTTCAGTTAGTTTTCAAATCTTACTGGATGGGTAATGGCTAGCTGCAAACTAAGGAGAGGAGGTAGGCTCCACCCAGCAGTCACTTCTCAGAATTGTTTCTGCCTACTTAAAGGGGCTGATCGCCTACCCAAAGTTACCAGTAACCTGTAGGGACTAAGAGAAAAGGATTTAACAGGTAAGACTAAAATCCTCTTTTCCTTGCATGGCTTAGTGTCAAGATTCATATGCTACTTTCAGTTCCCATTTCTAGATCATTAATAAACTAATTAAAAACCATTGGGTCCATGACTGAACCCTGTGGCACCCCACTTACTACTTTACACTAACATGAAAATGTTCCATTTACAACAACTCTCTGCCAACTATAATTTGCCAGTTCTCATTATATCACATTGTCCTGCAGGATTTGTATACTATTATTTCATAAAAAAATACCCCTAAATAAATTAATTTGCTTCTCCTGAATATGAGAATACCCCATATGCCTAGTATTTCAATCCCATTCTCACATTTACAAGGTAAATATTACAAGATGGACACCATTATTTCCAACCTGTAATTTTTCAACTATTGGCATGTGAGCATCATAGCTTAGATGACGGTGCCAGAACCAAAAATGTCCCACAAAGGTATATGTTTCTGAAAAGTAGACAGGAGAATTTTGGAATTTTTTTATGCAGCTATTTTTCCAGAAATATTTTTCAAAATTGCTGTAATATTTTGTTTTTTTGCAGTTTTCACACTTACATTTCAATATTACTGATGATATCAAGCACGGGATAGTTGAATATTTTAAAAAATGCATTGATTAGTATTCGGCTCCTTCTTCTGAGTATGGCAATACCCCATATGCATTGGTTTCTCAAGGTTTGGGGGAGCTACGGGGCCCAAATTGGAACATGAGCGTTTCCAGGTTTACACTTTGAATTTTCACAGTTTGCATCACTGGTACCATTTCTCATTTGTTGCTGTGTACCAGTGCTCCACGTTAAGATTTTCCCCCAAAAGTGTATATTTTTGGAAAGTAGACACCCCAGGCTTTCATTTTAGGTGTGTTTTCAAATTTTATACACAGCCATTTTACCACCAATCCCTTGTAAATCTTGATGTAAGTAAAAACATCAGCGTTTTTAAAACTTAGATTTCTATGTCGATGTGAATTTCAAGCACAGGATAGGACAAGATTTTAAAAAATGCATTGTTTAGTGTTCAGCTCCTTCTTCTGAGTATGGCAATACCCCATATGCAAGAAAATAAGAAAAAAAGAAACCCTGTATCACCAGGCACTCAAACTACTCTTCACCATTTCAGTTCACACACAAAAATACTTACTATATAGGAGAAATGGGACCTATACTTAATTTAAGAAAATATCTCACATAGAGTTCATGAAAAAACCTAACCCTATTACAAACACCAACTTTCGTGACTATGATAGGCTTATTGGAGAGTAGATGGTATTGAAGAAAAATCGCATATTAAAACTTAACGTTTAATATAAACTTATAAAATCCAGATCAACAAACACATTCATGCTTTTAAAATCAAATATTTTCTCATGGGTCTCAGAGCGTACTTTCTACATCTATTAAAATAGTATTATAACCTTCTGTGTGTATATATCTGTACCCTACATTATTGTTACCGGGGCTGAATCCGGCATGCCAAAGTCTATCTAGTATGTTTCTAGTTTATACATTTTGTCCAAAAACCTACATCTACCGAGACCCATGGCTAATAAAATCAAAATTTCTCAATATACTGGAACACCATTTTTCATCCTCTCAAATTGAGTTCTCAGTGCAATTCAGAACAAAAGTTCCGATATAGATCTTTTAGAGAAATATTAACTGACGCGCGTTTCGCCAAAGGCTTGTTCACAGTTACATTCAATATGTCCAAAAGAACGCCGATCAAAGCAGTGATTTAAATAGTCTAAGAACTCTGTTATCTATGGTCCATTCAAATTTCAATTTGCCTATCAAATCACGTTAAGAGATACGGTTTTAATTAGGCTCGTTATCTCAGTATTGAAAAGAGACCTATTAACCCTATATATTGCCTAGGAGGTAATATTTGGGGAACAGTTTCACAATAGATGAATATTCTCCATGCCATCCATAAATTTTATATTGTTAACAAATCAAACAAAAAAGAGAATTATGATAGCGTTATAGATATTATTAGACTTACATTGTCTTGTCTCTTATATCAGAGCACTATCTTTATCTTGCATATGCTGACATATCTTATTTAATTGACCCTTTGTTTACCACTGATTTTCATGATATATGTATCACCAAACAATCAAGAAAGTATTTTACTTAATATATTTTTCCTATATCACCAAATCTTTACACATATATTTTGTAAATTTGGGTGCTTATTTTTTAATGGATTTATAAGTAAAAATCTTTTTTATTTATTTACATCCATGGATAATTTTAGTTATACATATGGCAATGGCAATACCCCATATGCATAGGTTTCTCAAGGTTTGGGGGAGCTACTGGACCCAAACTGGAACATGCCTGTTTCCAGTTTCACACTTTGAATTTTCACAGCTTGCGTCACTGGTACCATTTCTAATATGGGGCTTTGTAACAGTGCTCCACTTTAAGATTTCCCCCCAAAAGTGTATATTTTTGGAATGTAGACAACCCAGGCTTTCATTTTAGGTGTGTTTTCAAATTTTTTACACAGTTATTTTACCATCAATCCCTCATAAAACTTGACGTAAGTAATAAATTCAACGGTTTTCACATTTAGATTTCAATGTTGATGTAAATTTCAAGCACACGATAGGTGAAGATTTTATAAAATGCATTGATTAGTGTTCAGCGCCTTCTTCTGAGTACGGCAATACCCCATATGCATAGGTTTCTCAAGGTTTGTGGGAGCTACTGGGCCCAAATTGGAACATGCGCGTTTCCAGGTTCACACTTTGCATCACTGGTACCATTTCTTATTTGGGTCTGTGTAACAGTGCTCCACTTTAAGATTTTCCCCCAAAACTGTATATTTTTGGAAAGTAGACACCTCAGGCTTTCATTTCAGGTGTGTTTTCAATTTTTTTACACAGCCATTTTACCACCAATCACTTGTAAAACTTCATGTAAGTAATAAATTCAGCGATTTTCACACTTAGATTTCAATGTTTATGTGAATTCCAAGCACAGGATAGGTGAAGAATTTATAAACTGCATTGTTTAGTGTTCAGCTCCTTCTTCTGAGTATGGCAATACCCCATATGCATAGGTTTCTCAAGGTTTGGGGGAGCTACTGGACCCAAATTGGAACATGCGCGTTTCCGGGTTCACACTTTGAATTTTCACAGTTTGCATCACTGGTACCATTTCTCATTTGGGGCTGTGTACCAGTGCTCCACGTTAAGATTTTCCCCCAAAAGTGTATATTTTTGGAAAGTAGACACCCCAGGCTTTCATTTTAGGTGTGTTTTCAAATTTTATACACAGCCATTTTACCACCAATCCCTTGTAAATCTTGATGTAAGTAAAAACATCAGCGTTTTTAAAACTTAGATTTCTATGTCGATGTGAATTTCAAGCACAGGATAGGACAAGATTTTAAAAAATGCATTGTTTAGTGTTCAGCTCCTTCTTCTGAGTATGGCAATACCCCATATGCAAGAAAATAAGAAAAAAAGAAACCCCGTATCACCAGGCACTCAAACTTCTCTTCACCATTTCAGTTCACACACAAAAATACTTACTATATAGGAGAAATGGGACCTATACTTAATTTAAGAAAATATCTCACATAGAGTTCATGAAAAAACCTAACCCTATTACAAACACCAACTTTCGTGACTATGATAGGCTTATTGGAGAGTAGATGGTATTGAAGAAAAATCACATATTAAAACTTAACGTTTAATATAAACTTATAAAATCCAGATCAACAAACACATTCATGCTTTTAAAATCAAATATTTTCTCATGGGTCTCAGAGCGTACTTTCTACATCTATTAAAATAGTATTATAACCTTCTGTGTGTATATATCTGTACCCTACATTATTGTTACCGGGGCTGAATCCGGCATGCCAAAGTCTATCTAGTATGTTTCTATTTTATACATTTTGCCCAAAAACCTACATCTACCGAGACCCATGGCTAATAAAATCAAAATTTCTCAATATACTGGAACACCATTTTTCATCCTCTCAAACTGAGTTCTCAGTGCAATTCAGAACAAAAGTTCCGATATAGATCTTTTAGAGAAAAAATTAACTGACGCGCGTTTCGCCAAAGGCTTGTTCACAGTTACATTCAATATGTCCAAAAGAACGCCGATCAAAGCAGTGATTTAAATAGTCTAAGAACTCTGTTATCTATGGTCCATTCAAATTTCAATTTGCCTATCAAATCACGTTAAGAGATACGGTTTTAATTAGGCTCGTTATCTCAGTATTGAAAAGAGACCTATTAACCCTATATATTGCCTAGGAGGTAATATTTGGGGAACAGTTTCACAATAGATGAATATTCTCCATGCCATCCATAAATTTTATATTGTTAACAAATCAAACAAAAAAGAGAATTATGATAGCGTTATAGATATTATTAGACTTACATTGTCTTGTCTCTTATATCAGAGCACTATCTTTATCTTGCATATGCTGACATATCTTATTTAATTGACCCTTTGTTTACCACTGATTTTCATGATATATGTATCACCAAACAATCAAGAAAGTATTTTACTTAATATATTTTTCCTATATCACCAAATCTTTACACATATATTTTGTAAATTTGGGTGCTTATTTTTTAATGGATTTATAAGTAAAAATCTTTTTTATTTATTTACATCCATGGATAATTTCAGTTATACATATGGCAATGGCAATACCCCATATGCATAGGTTTCTCAAGGTTTGGGGGAGCTACTGGACCCAAACTGGAACATGCCTGTTTCCAGTTTCACACTTTGAATTTTCACAGCTTGCGTCACTGGTACCATTTCTCATATGGGGCTGAGTAACAGTGCTCCACTTTAAGATTTCCCCCCAAAAGTGTATATTTTTGGAATGTAGACAACCCAGGCTTTCATTTTAGGTGTGTTTTCAAATTTTTTACACAGTTATTTTACCATCAATCCCTCATAAAACTTGACGTAAGTAATAAATTCAACGGTTTTCACATTTAGATTTCAATGTTGATGTAAATTTCAAGCGCACGATAGGTGAAGATTTTATAAAATGCATTGATTAGTGTTCAGCGCCTTCTTCTGAGTACGGCAATACCCCATATGCATAGGTTTCTCAAGGTTTGTGGGAGCTACTGGGCCCAAATTGGAACATGCGCGTTTCCAGGTTCACACTTTGCATCACTGGTACCATTTCTTATTTGGGTCTGTGTAACAGTGCTCCACTTTAAGATTTTCCCCCAAAACTGTATATTTTTGGAAAGTAGACACCTCAGGCTTTCATTTCAGGTGTGTTTTCAATTTTTTTACACAGCCATTTTACCACCAATCACTTGTAAAACTTCATGTAAGTAATAAATTCAGCGATTTTCACACTTAGATTTCAATGTTTATGTGAATTCCAAGCACAGGATAGGTGAAGAATTTATAAACTGCATTGTTTAGTGTTCAGCTCCTTCTTCTGAGTATGGCAATACCCCATATGCATAGGTTTCTCAAGGTTTGGGGGAGCTACTGGACCCAAATTGGAACATGCGCGTTTCCGGGTTCACACTTTGAATTTTCACAGTTTGCATCACTGGTACCATTTCTCATTTGGGGCTGTGTACCAGTGCTCCACGTTAAGATTTTCCCCCAAAAGTGTATATTTTTGGAAAGTAGACACCCCAGGCTTTCATTTTAGGTGTGTTTTCAAATTTTTTACACAGCCATTTTACCACCAATCCCTTGTAAATAGGCTGACCAGCCCTCACCTTTAACCGGGGACGCATCTGAGAAATGCATACTGTGGGACTGCATTGATTTCAATTAGGTACTGCAAAATGGCTATTTCCTATGTGTCCCCGGTTAAAGGTGAGATCTGGTCAGCCTACTCGTAAAACCTCATGTAAGTAAAATATTCAGTGTTTTTCACACTTAGGTTTCAATTTTGATGTGAATTTCAAGAACAGGATAGGTGAAGATTTTATAAACTGCATTGATTAGTGTTCGGCTCCTTCTTCTGAATATGGCAATGCCCCATATGGATAGGTTTGTCAGGGTTTGGGGGAGCTACTGGGCCCAGTTGGAACATGTGAGTTTCCTTTTACAGACATGCCATTTTTACAGCTGGTGCCTTGTCTCATTTCAGACTGTTTGGCAATGCTGCAATGAATTTTACCCCCAAAAGTATATGTTGTAGAAGACTAGACAACCCTGGCTTTCATTCTATTTGCATCTTATCAATTTTTTCGCTGCCACTCTATCACCAGTCCCTCCCGAAACCTGCAGTAAGGCAGAGAAACACCATTTTTTTCACACTTATATTTTAGTGTTGCTCTGGATTTCAATCAGATAATATTTGCAGATTTTTTTAAATGCTTTACATTAGTGGTGAGTTACACCATTTGAGAATGGTAATGTCCCATATGCATAGGTTTGTCAGGGTGTGGGGGAGCTACTGGACCCAGTAGGGAACATGTGTGTTTCCATTATCAAAGATGGAAAAAAAACTTAGGGTGCTTTGCTTCCCATTATGTTTTGATAGTGGTTAGATCTAAGGAGGGATGTGCTTTGAAAAATAAAAATACAGGATATTTCAGGGGGAAACAGTGGCCAAATAATAAAATAAACTTTACAGCACTACTGCATTTTGCCTGCATGGTATTGCTTGAAGCAGTCACCCATGCAGAGGCCAGGTCTGGAAGGGCAATCAGGACAGTAAGTGGGAGTATCTGTCTATATTCCCGTGCTGTAGCAAACCCTGCAGTGCTTTTGTGGGTTTTTCTTTTGGGGGGGGTCGGGGGGATTTTATAAATATAGTGTACTACCCTGGGTTTTGGTGGAATTATTTATGTTGCCCCTTGAAACAAAAATTGGGAAATAAGATGGAGCAGATATTGCAGAAAACTAAGTTTTAGACTGGGGTTTGCCAATTTGAAAATCAAAACAGAATTGTATACTGCAGTCTGCACCATTTTAATGGCAACCTTTTTGTACCATACCCTACACTTTCTCATGGTGAGGTACGGCTGCATGAGTTGATCACACAGATCAACTCCGCCCATGTGCTTGTTCTTAGTACCCCCCTTCTGCCACGAACAGAGACTGCCACAGTTTTGTCCTCATGCATGGTGGAAAGCATGTAGACATCTTTTCTGTCCTTGAACTTAACTGCCAGCAGCTCTTGTTGGCACAGAGCTGAGGACGTTCCAGTTTTTAGTTTTTTTGCTACAAGTTCTTTTGGAATCTCCCTACAGTTGCACCTGACAGTGCCACAGGCCACTGTGTCAAAATAAAAAAGTGACTTAAATAAAAGGGGGCTGGTGTAGTAGTTGTCAACATATAAATGATATCCTTTATTTAATAAGGGATAAATTAGATCCCAAACTATCTTCCCATTTGTTCCCAGAGATTCGGGGCAACCAGGAGGGTCAAGATGGCTGTCCTTGCCCTCGTAAATTCGAAAAGCCTGGGTATAACCTGTGGCATTTTCGCAGAATTTATAAAATTTTACTCCGAATTTGGATCGCTTGTAGGGGATATATTGCTTGAAACCTAACCTGTCTCCTTTATATTTCATAAGGGATTCATCTATATTTTTGTGTTTTTTGGGGGGTATATACTTGGGCAAACTTTTCCTGTAAATTATTTATTAGGGGGCGAATTTTGAACAGTCTGTCATACTGGGGTTGTTCTTTTGGGAGGCACAGGGTATTATCACTAAAGTGCATAAAGTGTAAAATCATTTCGTATCTAATCCTGTTCATTGTTTTGGTGAATATAGGGGTATCACATCTGGGGTTTTTACTCCAGTATGATCTAATACTTGTTTTTTTTACTATTCCCATTGTCATTGTTAGGGCCCAGAATTTCTTGAATTCTAAAAGGTCTGTGGGTTGCCATATTTCTTCCATGGAAACGAACGCTGATGGGTTGGCGGCAATACATTGGGCTGCATATAAATTGGTTTGAGACACTATTTCCCCCAAAATGTCTTCCCCCAAAAATAAATAAAAAAACTGGACTTGGGTAAATCCTGCCACATACACTTGAATTCCTGGGTTTCCTGTGAATTCAGGAATTTGTGGGCATAAATTGGCTGGTGATACCCATTCATCAGCAGGAGTGGCAGTACTTGTGGCAGGTCTTGGGGCATTTCTTAGGGCAGCTTTTGGGGCATTTCTTATGGCAGCTCTTTGGGAAGGTCTTTGGGCAGCTCTTTGGGAAGTTGCTGAGGCAGCTCTTGGGGCATTTGCCGGGGCAGCTCTTGAGGCAGTTGCCGGGGCAGCTCTTGAGGCAGTTGCTGGGGCAGCTCTTGGAGCAGTGCGTCTTTTTTTCTCAGAAGGCCCAGCGTCATCACTAGAGCTGCTTTCACCCTCAGAAAACTGAGTGATGTTGAAGTCTGACACAGTGTCTGTGGCTTCTGAGTCAGAAGCCAAAAAGGATTATGCCTCTTCTACAGTGTACCTCCGCTGCATCGTATACATCTACTCTAAACTAAATAAACTAACTTCTGTACCTAACTATGCCTAACTCTCACCCCAAACGGTCACTATTCCTATGATAATTTTTTTTTTATTTTGTATTTTTTCCCCTATGCTACTCCTAAACTTAAATCTATCCCTAAGCCTTATCCTAACACACGTATTCCCTGAACCTACCAAACCCAACTACCTATCTAAACTAGCTTATAATATAAAATACATTTTTAAATTAAAGAAGCTTTTTTGTTTTTTTTTTCCTAAACCTAAATCTATCCCTACACCTTACCCTAACCCACTAAACTATAATTATTTATTCTAAAAATCAATTTTTAAATAAAATAAACTTTTTTTTGTTTTTTTCCTACGCTGCCCCTAAACCTAAATCTAACCCTAAACCTTACCCTAACCCACGTATACCCTGAACTTACCTAACCCAAGTCAATTACCTATCTAAACTATATTTATTATATTTTTTGGGTTTTTTTTCCCTACTCTACTCCTAATCCTAAATCTAACTCTAAACCTTTCCCTAACGCACGACGACTAAACCTACCCAACTACCTAACTAAACTACTTACCTAACCCTAAAATATGCTAATAAATCACTAGTAGAGTGATCAGAGGGTGGTGGGATGTATTGATCACTGCAATAAGTGATCAATGGGGTTAAAATTTTAATTTTCCTTTTTTAAACTTTTTTTTGACCACAGGAATGATCAGGAATGATCACACAGCACAGCAGCAAGATGTCTCTCTTTCTCTCTCCACCTCAGAAGTGTATAAGAGGGAGGGAGGCAGAGAGATGTGACAAGCACAGTATTTACAAATACTGTCCTTGTCATTCGGCTTCTGCAACATGTGATTCGCTAATCAAGCGAATCGCATGTTGCTACTTTATCTCTGCTGGTTGAAACTAAGTGACCCGGTATTGGAGCACTTAGCAACAACCAGCCCGTGCTCTCCCATCACTCTGTGCGGCAGCGATAGGGGAGTTTAACCCATGATGGTCCAGGACCATCATGGGTCCTTAACGGGATTCAAACCATGATGGTTCTGGACCGTCATGGGTCCTTAAGGGGTTAAGTACCCTTGGGTGTATACCTTCAGGTACTGTTGCTTTATTCTCCATAACCTTTTCCAGTCTATTTTGGTCTTTGTCTTCAGTAAGGCATGTACATATAGCACAAATGTGCATAAGTCACAGGAGTTATCTGCCTAATACCCCCTTACAGGTAATGCACTTACTGTTCTCTTCACTTGTGTTGAACTACTTAGTCACTGCTCGGTTCTCAGTGATCCGCTGTAACATGCCTCCAAGTCATTTCCTGTATAGTCCGAGGTGTAATCTCAGCTTTTCCCTGGTTCTACAAGCGATCTTGGTGGGCTAAATCATCCAACATGTATCAAGGTGAATAACCTCTTCTTCAGGATGGTTGATTACTGCATAGCGGGCACTAATCTTCAACTTCTCTCTGTTAGTGTTACGGTTCGGTACACTCAGAAACGGAAGGTTTTGGTAAAAACACAATTTTATTTGCACAAAATGAATAACAGTAACCCTCACCGGTCCAGCATACAGAAATATGGTAAGCTGACACAAGACAGGTTACAATTGCATGATTAACCCACACAGGTCCAGTATGTAGAACAAATATACAGTACTGACACAGGTCAGGTAAATCACAGTTGATACAGTGTAAATATGACCAAGAGAAGTAAATGAGGCCAGTAACAGAATTGACCTCAAAGTTGGAAGGCCCAATGTAACTCTCTACGCAGAGAGTCACAACAGTGACTGACACGTATGCAACGGGTTAAGCCAGTGCAGGTCTGGCTAAGGCAACATAGTAGGATGGCTGCCAGAGTGAACGCCCAATGGAGGCTACAAACAAGCGTGAGTCAGTGTTTAGTGCAGTAGGATAATATGTGCCCAACTGAGACTTCAGACTCATACACAAATGCCCAGCACCGCCCCTGAAGGGGTTAACAAACGCTCTGGTCTACAGCGAGGAGGTAACCTGAGGCACCCAACTATACCCAACCTCAGTAATGGCAGAAACAGACCAAGCGATCGTGGTGCGAATCAGAATCTACAGGAGGGTCACACAGGGCACAGTGTGCAAACGAATAGAGGACTGGACTACAATAAGAACCGGATCACCGGAGCTCTGGCAAGACCACTGAGCATAAGCAACAGCGAGCGTGGAGTGGCTAGCGAGCAGTAATTCCACTTCTGGGTTTGCCTCCCCAACATCTTCACTTAAATGAGCAAATTTGTTTGGATGGAAAAACTCAGGACTGGCTGCCCTCTTCCTCTTCCCTCCCCCACTGCAACCACTTCTAACTGTCAACCAGCTATGTGCCTGGTTTCCTTCTAGCTGATCTCCTCCCTCTTTGCTAGGTGACCCAACAAAAACACTTTTTCAATGCTGGGATGACCAAACTGTTCTCTTAATCCAGAGCACACTTCAATTTGTGAGCAAACTCTGTGACTCCTGTACCTGGATTTATACAGGCCTACACAGGGATTGTTCACAAACCCCACCCTTAATTAACTAATCACACTCCCAGAAAAAAAACACAACCTTTTACACTTTAACCCTTTAACCTTCTTACTGCAGGTTAGGATGTAAACACACAAAAACACTTTTTCAATGCTGGGATGACCAAACTGTTCTCTTAATCCAGAGCACACTTCAATTTGTGAGAGACACACACATACACAGACCATAGGGAAACATAGTTACAAAATGTGTATAGGGTCCGTAGGCAGGTGGCGAAATGGTCAACCCCATAGACTGTAGTGTATATGCAAGCTAAATGGTCCTGTCCAAAAGTGGATGCTGGCGCACTGTAAAGTATAATGTCATGGTTTACTAAACGGTACAATCCTTTCTATACTATTGGCTGCTGTAATCCTGTGTGCCAAAACGATAACCCAAACGGACACTGTGAATGGCGCCTGCAATAGTGGGGTGCGTAATGCTGGTACAGGCTACTACAGTAATTACCAGAACGCTGAACACAGCACCAGTGGCCATCCTACAACCGGTTAGAGCATAGTCTTGCATATGGTCACCAGAAAACAGAGTGCATCAAAGGAGGGTACCATCCTACAAGAGTTCACAGCTTACTCTTGCATTTTGTGCTCAGGACACACAAAATGCAAGTGTATGGTGTGAGCGGTTGTAGGACTGTGCCCCAGGTGCTGCAGTTTGTTTAGTGGTAACTGTATCATGTGATAGTTTGGAGGACGTTCCCCCCGGTGCTGGTTGTATGTCCTGTGTAAGGTTAGAAGTAAAACATTTGAGGCCAGTACCTGCATGACAGGTAGGACGTTTCCCTAGGTTCTGCACTGGGGTTTGAGGGGACGAAATGCAAGTGGTGGTGGTAGGAGAGGTGACAGTGTGTGTGTGTGTATGTGTTTGTGTTGAGGACACTGATGTTGGCCGTGGCCAAACTCCTTGCACAGATTTTGACAGGGGTGGCCAGAGGGCCTGTCCAGAAGATACACCCCTGTATCTCCTGGACAGGCAGTATGGAGGAGATTTGAATATCTCCTTCTTACTACCACCCCTGGATGTGTGTGGCAGACACACAGGTTTCTTCTTTTATATGTATAGATACATATATGTTTGCTGATTAGTAAACTGATGGATGTTTATATGATATCTGAAAAAGATTACTAGAGGTATGATGAACCTATTATATAGGATAATAAATTGTTAGCATATTACTTTTATAACTATTGTTACTGTAACAATGGTACGTGAACTTCAGGTAAAACCAGTGAAAATTACTGAGTGAAATTCTGATTAATTTTATATTAATGTACTAAAATGTTGTGTTACTATAAATGTACTTTAACCAGTTAAGGACCCATGACAGTCCAGAACTGTCGTGGGTAGATTCCATTTAAGGACCCATGACCGTCATGGGTTAAACTATCCCATCGCTGACGCACAGAGCAATGGGATAGTGCGGGCTGGCTGTGACTAAGTGCTCCGATACCGGGGTACTTAGTTACAGCTAGTAGTAACAATGTTGCAACATGTGATTCGCTAGATTAGCAGTGATCAACACATTTCTCCCCCTCTGATCACTCTAGTAGTGATCAGTTTGCTGCAGATCGGCTTTTGCTGATCTGTGGTACATCCCCCATCCCCCTTGCATTTTTTTACATTTTTTTTATTTTTTTTTTTAATAAAAATCTGATTATTTAGTGAATTTTAGGTAGTTTAGGTAAGTAGTTTGCTAGGTTTAGTCTACAAGTGTTAGGGTAAGGTTTACGGTTAGATTTAGGTTTAGGAGTAGCATAGGGAAAAAAACAAAGAAAAAGTTTATTTTATTTAAAAATGTATTTTATATTATAAGCTAGTTTAGATAGGAAGTTGGGTTGGGTAGGTTCAAGGAATACATGTGTTAGGGTACAGCTTAGGGATAGATTTAGGTTTAGGAGTAGCATAGGGAAAAAAATACAAAAACAAAATTATCATCGGAATAGTGATCGTTTGGGGTGAGAGTTAGGTATAGTTAGGTAAAGAAGTTAGTAATTTATTTAGTTTATAGTAGGTGTCTTCAATGCAGCGGAGGTACACTTTAGAAGAGGCGTATTCCTTTTTGGCGTCTGACTCAGAAGCCACAGACAAGGCAGGGCACAGCGCAGGGGGCAGACATTCTAGCGGAGCCCCTGCTATATAATCCAGCTGTGGGGGCTCGGATGTTGGAAGCCCCTAGCATATGTCGTCGCCTTCGCCAAGCACGGATGACCCGAGTCGAGGATCTTCTGGACTATGAACGGTCGGACTGGGTGGAGCCCACTGTATGGGTTTACAAAGTCCCAGAGTTCTGTACCAATTGCTCCAGGAGATCAAGCTTGCCATCCACCCCGACTCACGCACCTTCATTGACGAGGCCTTACAGGCCGGAGAGCCACATCTACCTGTGGAACGCTCGCCTCCGGCTGTGAGCATACGACCAAAGCCTCGTCAATCCCCCTCGGTTCCTCCAACCCCCAACTTGAGCAGGTTGGGGGTGATACCCTCGGCATGTTTCTGTGGCATGTCGAGGAAGAGGCTATATTCCCTCGTGCTCCACACAGTGCACTTTCTCGCCCTTGTCGGCCGCCCAGACACTGTCTGAAGGTGAGTGTTTGACGTGGGCAAGAGACCCCGGTGGAGGGTACTCTATTCTACTTTGGTGCCTAGACCCATCGGGGGTTTGAGTTGGAGAGTGCTCCATGGTGCACTGAGCACGGGGGAGTACCTGGCCCGTTTCACGGACTCCCCTGCCACATGTCCATTCTGTGGCGGGGGTGAGTCTATTTTTCACTCCTATTTCACCTGCAGCCGACTGCAGCCCCTCTTGTCATTCCTGAGGGGCCTCCTCCTGCAGTTCTGGCTGCACCTCTCCCCTCACCTCTTCATCTTTGGGCGCACAGTGTCCTGGCATAGCAGAGCTGAGGACCTCCTCATAAACCTGCTCCTGGCACAGGCTAAGATGGCCATCTATGTGACCAGGAAGCAGGTGCTGTCTGGGTAGGTTCCAGTGAAGCCTGAAGATATGTTCCGGGCATTTGTGCGCTCCCGTATCTGAGCAGAGTTCACCCAAGCCCATGCCCCTGGCAGTATGTCATCCTTTACCTCCCAGTGGGCCTCAAATGGTGTGCTCTGCTCAGTGTCCCCCCATCTGGATTCTTTTCCAGTGCTGTGATGTCCCAACTGTTCACTTATACCAGAGCACACTGTATTTGTGAGCAAATTCTGTGAGTCCTCTACCTAGATTTATACAGGCCTACACAGGTGATTGTTCACAAACCCCCACCCTTAATTAATTACACACACTCCCAGAAAAACACAACCTTTTACACTTTAACCTTCTTACTGCAGGTTAGGATGTAAACACAAAATCAGTATATTATAACACTTTTCCAATGCTGTGATGTCCCAACTGTTCACTTATACCAGAGCACACTGTATTTGTGAGGCTTGGTTGTGTCCACACAATGTGTGGAGGTGGACACATGTTGTGTCCACACAATGTGTGGAGGTGGACAGAGGGTGTGGAGGTGGACACAGGGTGTGGACACAGGGTGTGGAGGTGGAGGCAGTATGGGAGCAAGAGGTATTCAATATAATTAGAACTTCGTCACACTAGTGGTTTTACTGTACACATTGATTACCATAGAGTCTTATGAGCCATAACGGTCCAAAACTTGATGGTAATTTTCATGATAAATAAAATACGGGATGTTACATAACCCCGTCCCATTTTTCGCTCAAGGAAATATGGTCAGCCTAGGCTGAAGCTATATAAAAAACTAATAGTGGAGTTTGCTGTTTGAAATTGAATATTATGGTATTTCGTATAATTTTGCATATAGACAAGGTGCTGCTGCATGTATATTCTCACTTCTTATAAGTTTCATTTTAGTTTATAAGATAATGGACGTGGGCATGTTTTGGTGAGAGTGGTTTTGTTGGTAGGGGGGGCAGCATTTCATCCTTGGACCCAGGCAGCACAATGTCTTGGGTCTGCCCTGTCTTCAACAACCAAGAACTCTGATCTGTAAGGACTATAAGCTGAATAGTGTCATCCACTGAAAAATAAGCCAGAGAAAATTCTTCAGAAGGGATAAGGGATTTCATGGTAAGAAAACAAGATAAATAAGGTGCTGACAAGTCATAAATTAATCTATTTTATTATTACGGAACTTACCCTTGGCAATGCCAATTGAGCTAACGCTCCACTCAGGGAACAGAAGGGCATCGTATGGCCCATTAATCTTTAGCTTGTCCCTTAGAAAGTACTGTTGAAGGGTCCGGGACAGCTCACTGCATGTTAAGACACTCTAAAATACCAGTTGGCAGTGAAATTACACAAGAGTGGGAACCTACTGAAAGGCCTTCAGCCAAGACTCAGATAGTCTGCTAACCTAGGGGCATAAATGATAGTCAGAATTTAGGAAAAAAAAGAGACAAAAATAATCTAAAAAAGGTCAGCTTTCCTAGCCAATGTTGGAAAAGGAATTCCTCTCAGGCTGAGTTCTTCTGTTGTTTTTCGGGGTAGTCCATGTCCAATATGAAGGTTCAGACCAAACACTTGGAGATACTTGATGGAAGGGGATCTCATTCTGACCTGATGGAGTAGGCATGTTGTTAGGCCTGAAAAATCCAAGGCGGACTCTAAAACAAGAAAACCATTTTAAGCAGTGACTAATGATCAACAAACAATACCATACTGCTGGCCCGTGGTAACCAACTTAACATAAAAGAGAAAGGAATTACTTCAGAAAAGGTGACAGATGTGGCCTCTACTAAATACAAGTGGCCGAAGCATGGCACTATGAGTTGGGCCGAGGGGAGAAAAGCCTTCCAATGAGGCTGTGAATGAAGGCCTTGTGGTGACAGCTAAAATATATGCAAAGAAAAACTACAGGGGGCCTAATGAGTGGTGGTCACAGGTGAGACTCTGCTAAGTGCCAAGAGGCAGGCAATGTGAGGCTCTACCTTGGGTAGAGGGGTGTATGTCTCTAAGAGACAGGGTCCATGGCCTCACACTGACTGCTGTCCTAAATCCAAAAGGTTGCCAGAAAAAAAGTAACATATGAGTGGTTGACAGGGAGGATGACCTAAAGACAGAGCCAACAGACTTACTAAAAAGGCTGACTAATTTCATGCCCTTCAAGGGCAATGGAGAAATTATATAAAAGAATACGACATGTCCCACCTATACATGAAGCAGCCCAAAATCAGTAATGACCTAGCATGGTGCAGAGAAACAATACTGGAGTAGAATGACAAAGATGAGCAGCACCTGTTACCACTCATAGGTATGTCACATTTGTCATCATCACCAACCAGTCCCACTGTCACAGCAGCAGCAAGAGACTAGTTGTGGTGATGAGAGTGATTTTGGAGCAGCTGGGGTGCAGGAGAGAATAAGAGCCTTTTTTAGCAAAAAGGAATGGGAGACAGATATGCAAATTGGGATGGACATCACCACCACCACCACCAGCAGAGACACTGCAGAGTTTGATGATGCTGTAATACCTGCTGAGTCACTATGGCAAGACTTTCATCTGTCTCAGAGTAGGCTAGTGTGCCACAAACCACTGTGGCTATGTCACGGGTTGTTATGACTCTCAGACACAGAGTTAAGATAAAAACACAACTTTATTGAAAAGTTTAAAGAAAATCCTTACGGGTAGCATACACATAGAACATATAATGACAATACATAGTATAGTGAGTAGTGGAACACTGAATGTAAGTCAGGCTCTACCGGCCTTGCCAATACCGGGTAAGGCAACCTTAGGTTGGCACAAGATGGAAAAGGTTCTACCAGCCTCACCAATATACCGGGCAAGTTAGCCCTGGAGATTAGCAACTTAGGAGCAGGAGGCTCTACCGGCCCTGCCAATATACCGGGCAAGGCAGCCTAGAGACTGGTACAACTAGGAGAAGGAGGCTCTACCAGCCCTGCCAATATACCGGGCAAGGCAGCCTGGGGACTGGTGTAACGAATGAATAAGGCTCTACCGGCCTTGCCAATATTCCGGGCAAGGCAGCCTTGAGACTGGTACAATCAGTAGTGAGGCTCTACCAGCCTTGCCAATACCGGGTAAGGCAACTTTAGGTTGGCACAAGATGGAAAAGGTTCTACCGGCCTTACCAATCTACCGGGCAAGGCAGCCTATGACTGCAAGTACTAGAACACAGCAAAGGTAGCCTCAGTGCTGGCGTGAGGTGTAATAGACCAGAGGCTAAAACGGACAGACTGAGGCCCTCTGGGCGGATAGAATAACTAGGTACCCAATCAAGGATGGAGCGAACCAGTACCCGCGTACTGGAGTACACAATCTCTACCGGTGCTGAGAGAATTGTAGCAAGCAACCGGTTATACGTGGAGCGAACCAGTACCCACGTACTGGAGTAATACAATCTCTACCGGTGCAGCAAGCAGCCGGTTATACATGGAGCGAACCAGTACCCGCGTACTGGAGTACCCAAACTCTGCCGGTGCTGTCTAGGACTGGACAACCACCGTCTAATCGTGGAGCAAACCAGTACCCACGTACTGGAGTGACAGAACTTGTACCGGTGCAGCGAGCAGCCGTTTAGGCATGGAGCGACCCAGTACCCGCGTACTGGAGTATACACAATCTCTTATCAATGTGGTCTGAACCACAATGAGCAGCCGGTTATACATGGAGTGAACCAGTACCCGCGAACTGAAGTAACCTAACCTCTACTGGTGCAACAAGCAATTGGTGTGCATGGAGCGAACCAGTGCCCGCTCACTGGGATTACCTAATCACCACCGGTGCTGTCAGATCACAATGAACAACCGGTTATACAAGAAGCTAACCAGTACCCGCGTACTGGAGAGACGAAACCTCTACCGGTGCAACAAGCAACCGGTGTGCATGGGGCAAACCAGTGCCCGTGTACTGGAGAGACGAAACCTCTACCGGTGCAACAAGCAACCGGTGTGCATGGAGCGAACCAGTGCCTGTGCACTGGAGTAACCCAATAACCACAGATGCTGTCAGATCACAATGAACAACCGGTTATACAAGAAGCGAACCAGTACCCACGTACTGGAGAGACGAAACCTCTACCGGTGCAACAAGCAACCGGTGTGCATGGGGCAAACCAGTGCCCGCGTACTGGAGAGACGAAACCTCTACCGGTGCAACAAGCAACCGGTGTGCATGGAGCGAACCAGTGCCTGTGCACTGGAGTAACCCAATAACCACCGGTGCTGTCAGATCACAATGAACAACCGGTTATACAAGAAGCGAACCAGTACCCACGTACTGGAGAGACGAAACCTCTACCGGTGCAACAAACAACCGGTGTGCATGGGGCAAACCAGTGCCTGCGCACTAGAGGAACTCAATCACCACCGGTGCTGTCAGATCACGAAGAGCAAACGTTTATACATGAAGCGAACCAGTACCCGCGTACTGGAGAGACAAAACCTCTACCGGTGCAACAAGCAACCGGTGTGCATGGAGCGAACCAGTGCCCACGCACTGGAGTAACCCAATTACCACCAGTGCTGTCAGATAACAATGAACAACCGGTTAAACAAGAAGCGAACCAGTACCCGCGTACTGGAGAGACGAAACCTCTACCGGTACAACAAGCAACCGGTGTGCATGGAGCGAACCAGTGCCCGCGCACTGGAGTAACCCAATTACCACCGGTGCTGTCAGATCACAATGATCAACCGGTTAAACAAGAAGCGAACCAGTACCCGCGTACTGGAGAGACTAAACCTCTACCGGTGCAACAAGCAACCGGTGTGCATGGAGCGAACCAGTGCCCGTGCACTGGAGGAACCCAATCACCACTGGTGCTGTCAGATCACAATGAGCAACCGGTTATACATGGAGCAAACCAGTACCTGCGCACTGGAGAGCACAACTAGAGTGAATGAAAATGTCGCCAAAGCGACTGGAGAGAGAGAGACACACTGCAGGGGACCCAGGAGCAGGAAACCCAGCCGGGAACGGACAGGAAACAGATCTTCAATGGCAGTCAACCAGAGCAGGAACAGCAGCAGGAAACGACAGCAGGAACAGCAACCCCAACCAGATCAGGAACGGATGCTGGAACCGAGGAAGCTGGCACACAGGAACTCAGGTGATCACAGAAGAGCAAGGATAGTATCATGGCCCAGGAAGCTCAGGACCACAATGCAGATGCAGGCAGCATAGAGACAACACGAAAGGACAACTAAAGGGTGCCCAAGCTCAGTTTAAATAGGCAATACAGGGCGGGCTGAAGGCAGGCAGCCAATGGAGAGCTCCTTCAGGTAACTGACAGAAGAAGGCAGCAATCACGGGCACCGTGATAGTACCCCCCTCTCAAAGACCCCCTCTCCTAGAAGAGGGTCCCAGTTTCTGAGGGTACTTGGAGTGGAAAATTCGCAGTAATTTAGGAGCATGAAGGTCCCTACTGTCTACCCAGGATCGTTCTTCAGGACCATAACCCTTCCAATGTACCAAATACTGCACTTTTCCTCTATGTCTGCGGGAATCAATGATACTCTGAACTTCATACTCCTCCTGACCTTCAACCTCTATAGGCCCTGGCACCACAGGGTTAGTAGTATAATGGTTGCATACAAGAGGTTTGAGGAGAGACACATGGAACACATTATGAATACGCATGGAAGCAGGAATGTCCAAAGCATACGAGACAGGGTTGATCTTACGAATCACCCTGTAAGGACCAATAAATCGAGGACCCAATTCAGGGCGCAAACAAGGCTGGAACCCATAATTAATCAGAAACGGGGAGCTCCCAGATGAAGAGTTAACCGCACAGTTCCTGGCGAACTCTGCCCAGGGCAACAGATTGGCCCAATTGTCATGATGGTCAGTAACAAAACAGCGCAGGAACTGCTCCAGTCCCTGATTGGCACATTCAGAGGACCCATTGGTCTGGGGGTGGTAAGCAGAGGAAAAGGACAATTGGATGCCCATTTGTTCACAAAATGCCCTCCAAAATCTGGATACAAACTGGCTCCCCCTGCCAGCACTCTGGGTACTCCATGCAACCGAAATACTTCCTTAGTGAAAATCACCGCTAATTCTTTAGCAGAGGGAAGGCCACGGAGGGGCACTAAATGAGCCATTTTAGAAAACCTCTCCACCACCATAAGTATGAAGGAATACCCTCTAGACACTGGCAATTCTCCCACGAAATCAATGGAAACGTGGGACCAGGGACGTTCGCCATTAGGTACCGGCTGGAGTAGGCCCACAGGGAGGTGTCTAGGGGTCTTGGCACGGGCACAGGTGGTACAGGCATTAGTAAACTCAGCACAATCAGCCCTCAGGGAGGGCCACCAAAAAACTTGTGAGAGAGACCAGATCAATGGATCTCTACCAATATGCCCTGCAGCTTTAGAGGAATGATATGTCTCAAGCAATCGAGTGCGAAATGGCTCATCAACAAAACACTTGCCCACTGGGGTTTCTGGAGGAGCAGTAGCCTGGGAGGCCAATATCTCTTCCCCTAGTGGTGAAGTGATACTTATACGTAGAGTCGACAATATACGATCAGGCTGTATAATAGGTGCTGGAACCTCATCTCTGTCAGCTTCAGGCTCAAATTGTCTTGACAAGGCATCAGCCCTAACATTCTTGGACCCCGGCAGATATGATTCAATAAAATTGAATCGAGAAAGGAACAGTGCCCACCTGGCCTGGCGTGAGGACAATCTTTTAGCCTCAGAGAGATAGGTCAAATTTTTGTGGTCAGTCAAAATTAATACTGGGTTTTTGTACCCTCTAGTAGGTGGCGCCATTCCTTCAGGGCCAGAATAATGGCCAGCATTTCTCTGTCACCTATCTCATAATGACTTTGAGCCACTGACAACTTTTTGGAGAAAAACCCACATGGTCTGAGAATTCCTCCTTTAACAGGTCGTTGAGAAAGTACTGCCCCAACCCCAATTTCTGAGGCATCAACCTCCAATGTGAATGGGAGAGATGGGTTGGGGTGGGATAACACAGGGGTGTTAACAAAAGCGGATTTCAATTTCTCAAAAGCACCCTCCGCTGCCATCGACCACTGGGATGGATTAGCTCCTTTGTGTGTATGGTCAGACAGCGGTTTAACAATTGTGGAAAAGTTCTTAATAAACTTCCTATAATAATTAGCGAAACCCAGAAATCGCTGAATAGCTTTTAGGCCCTTGGGCCGTGGCCATTGCAAAACTGCCGCCAGTTTCTCCTTATCCATGGCAATGCCTTCTTTGCCAATCACAAACCCCAAGAATGGTACACTGGTTTTGTGAAACTCACATTTTTCCAATTTGCAAAACAATTTGTTTTTACATAGGCGAAGCAACACTTCTGACACATCTTTAATGTGTTGTGACATATTTTCAGAATGAATGAGTATGTCGTCCAAATAGACAGTGCCCAGATCTAGTGTTAAATGCTGTTTTCCACTCATCACCAGCTCTGATCCGAATCAGGTTATAAGCAGCTCGTAGATCCAGTTTAGTAAAGATTGAGGAACCTTTCAGTCTGTCAAATAATTCGGTGATAAGTGGTATGGGATAAGCATTTTTAGACATTAATTTGTTCAGGCCATGGTAATCAATGCACGGTCTCAGTTCGCCATTTTTCTTTTTTACAAAAAAGAATTCAGCCCCGGCTGGAGAGGTGGATTTCCTTATGATCCCTCTCTTAAGGGCATCTGAAATGTATTCTTCCATAGCTTGGTTCTCATCACAAGACAATGGATATGTGCGTCCCCTAGGGGGCACCACCCCCAGAGGCAAGTCAATAGAGCAGTCATAAGGTCTGTGCTGGGGTAAGGTGCCAGCCTCTCCCTTATTGAATACATCACTGAACTGTTGATACTCATTAGGCAGTGAAGGGGAGGTACACAGGATCTTAACCGGGTGGGACACACAGTGCTCCATAGAATACTGAGGCCAAGCAGAGATTTCACACTTTTGCCAATCAAACTGAGGATTGTGAAGTTGCAACCATGGAAATCCCAGAATGACTGCATAGTGCGGAGAATTGATAATCTGGAACTACTGTTACTTCTTATGAAGCGCCCCAATGGTCATAGGTAATGGCATAGTTTCAAAGGTAACTTGTGCAGGTTCTAGAGGTCTACCGTCAATAGCTTCAATAGCGAGAGGGGATTCTCTCTCAACCAGCGGAATCTTATGCCGTTCAGCAAAGGCATTATCCATAAAATATCCAGCAGCGCCGGAATCAACCAGGACCAGAACTTCGACTGAATGTTCTGCCCACGAGAGTACCACCTGTATGGTGGGTTTCTGTGTGATCAAACCTGGGGATGGCTGAACACCACCTAGGGCCTGTCCCCCAAGGTACCCTAGGTGTGTTAGTTTCCCGGACGTACAGGACAAGATCTTAGCAGGTGCCCATTCTTGCCACAGCATAAGCACAACCCTTGCCTTCTGCGATATGTTCTCTCCTCCTTGGTAAGCCTGGTGAAGCCCAATTGCATAGGTTCACCTGATTCCCGTAACTGTCCATTAGGCTTAGATGCCAAGGGAGGGATGGGTGGGCAAAATGTACTGCTAGATCCATTATCTTTTGACCGTAGCCTGCGGTCTTTAGCCATCAATCTCTCACGGATCCGAGTGTCAATTAGGATAACATACTCAATATATTCATCTAGATGAGTAGGCAATTCTTTGGCTGCAATTTCATCTTTAATCTGCTCGCTCAAACCCTGAGCAAAGGCTGCCAGCAATATCTCATTGTTCCAACCTACCTCTGCTGCCAAGGTGCGGAATTCAATGCCATAATCGCCCATGGTACGCCTACCCTGCTGTATCTCCATGAGGAGTTTAGCAGCAGAGGCGGTTCTACCAGGGAGCTCAAACACTCTCCGAAATGACTGCACAAATTCCCTGAAATTTTTTGTGCAAGGTTTCACACTTTCCCATAAGGGATTGGCCCATGCCAGGGCTCTTCCAGTCAGCAGGGATATCATAAACCAAACTTTACTGTGGTCATTGGGAAAGGCATGCAAAGTAAATTCCATAAATATTTCAAGTTGGTTGATAAACCCTCTGCACAGGCTGGGATCACCATCATATCTGAGTGGCAAAGGGGCGGAAGCGGTTAACCCCTTAACTGCAGCTCCTGAGGGCATGGAATCGTTCTCCGGTGTCGAACCTGGGGAGACCACCGGACTCGGAACGGACTTATCCGTGAGTACTGTACGTTCATGAATGGTTTGGATCGCTACCGCTAGCTGATCCAGGCGTTGCTCATGTACATCCATCCTCCAATGGATGTTCTGTGTATTACCATCACTCTTATTATCTGAGGTCATGGCCCTTTCGTACTGTCACGGGTTGTTATAACTCTCAGACACAGAGTTAAGATAAAAACACAACTTAATTGAAAAGTTTAAAGAAAACCCTTACGGGTAGCATACACATAGAACATATAATGACAATACATAGTATAGTGAGTAGTGGAACACTGAATGTAAGACAGGCTCTACCGGCCTTGCCAATACCGGGTAAGGCAACCTTAGGTTGGCACAAGATGGAAAAGGTTCTTCCGGCCTTACCAATATACCGGGCAAGGCAACCCTGGAGATTAGCAACTTAGGAGCAGGAGGCGCTAACGGCCCTGCCAATATACTGGGCAAGGCAGCCTAGAGACTGGTACAACTAGGAGAAGGAGGCTCTACCGGCCCTGCCAACATACCGGGCAAGGCAGCCTTGAGACTGGTACAATCAGTAGTGAGGCTCTACCGGCCTTGCCAATACCGGGTAAGGCAACCTTACATTGGCACAAGATGGAAAAGGTTCTACCGGCCTTACCAATCTACCGGGCAAGGCAGCCTATGACTGCAAGTACTAGAACACAGCAAAGGTAGCCTCAGTGCTGGCGTGAGGTGTAATAGACCAGAGGCTAAAACGGACAGACTGAGGCCCTCTGGGTGGATAGAATAACTAGGTACCCAATCAAGGATGGAGAGAACCAGTACCGGCGTACTGGAGTACACAATCTGTACCAGTGCTGAGAGAATTGCTGCAAGCAACCGGTTATATGTGGAGCGAACCAGTACCCGCGTACTGGAGTACCCAAACTCTGCCGGTGCTGTCTAGGACTGGACAACACCGTCTAATCGTGGAGCAAACCAGTACCCGTGTACTGGAGTGACAGAACTTGCACCGGTGCAGCGAGCAACCGTTTAGGCATGGAGCGACCCAGTACCAGGGTACTGGAGTATACACAATCTCTATCGATGTGGTCTGAACCACAATGAGCAGCCGGTTATACAAGAAGCGAACCAGTACCCGCGTACTGGAGTAACCTAACCTCTACCAGTGCAACAAGAAATCGGTGTGCATGGAGCGAACCAGTGCCCGCTCACTGGAATTACCCAATCACCACCGGTGCTGTCAGATCACAAAGAGCAACTGATTATACATGAAGCGAACCAGTACCCACGTACTGGAGAGACGAAACCTCTACTGGTGCAACAAGCAACAGGTGTGCATGGAGCGAACCAGTGCCCGCGTACTGGAGAGACGAAACCTCTACCGGTACAACAAGCGACCGTTGTGCACGGAGCGAACCAGTGCCCGCGCACTGGAGTAACCCAATTACCACCGGTGCTGTCAGATCACAATGAACAACCGGTTAAACAAGAAGCGAACCAGTACCCGCGTACTGGAGAGACGAAACCTCTACCGGTGCAACAAGCAACCGGTGTGCATGGAGCGAACCAGTGCCCGCGCACTGGAGGAACCCAGTCACCACAGGTGCTATCAGATCACAATGAGCAACCGGTTATACATGGAGCAAACCAGTACCCGCGCACTGGAGAGCACAACTAGAGTGAATGAAATGTTGCCAAAGTGACTGGAAAGAGAGGCACACTGCAGGCAATCAAGGAGCAGGAAACCCAGCCGGGAAGGGACAGGAAACAGATCTTCAGTGGCAGTCAACCAGAGCAGGAAAGGCAGCAGGAAACGACAGCAGGAACAGCAACCCCAACCAGATCAGAAAGGGATGCTGGAACCGAGGAAGCTGGCACACAGGAACTCAGGCGATCACAGGAGAGCAAGGATAGTATCATGGCCCAGGAAGCTCAGGATCACAATGCAGATGCAGGCAGCATAGAGACAACATGAAAGGGCAACCAGAGGGTGCTCAAGCTCAGTTTAAATAGGCAATACAGGGCGGGCTGAAGGCAGGCAGCCAATGGAGAGCTCCTTCAGGTAACTGACAGAAGAAGGCAGCAATCACTGGCACCGTGATAGGCTACCATGGGACTGGGTTCCTGTAGTAGAGATTCAGGACTAGGACAGGCTCCACTTGCCAAAAATAATCATCATCTGCCCCAGACAGTGAAGGGGGTTGTGGAGAGTAAGGAGGAAGTCCTTCTTCTCCACTTGTCCCCTCCCTGAAATCATGGGTGTGGGAATATGTTCCTCTTGGGGAGTGCAGTCATCAGCAACTGCACTGTGTGATAACTCAGTGAAAAGAAGAATGGTCATTATTACTAAGTGTTTTTTTGTTGCCACGTGTGCTTAGAGGAATGGTCAAGGGCCATAGTGATAGCAGTACTTGGTTACAGCAGTGGGGGGGGGGGTGTTTTGACATTGCGGGTCTAAGCGTCAATGTGTTTGATTGCAGTTTTGCTAATTGTTTGAAATGAGTGCAGATGTGTCCATTGTTCTCAGTCCTTCTCCTTTTTCACAATGTTTCCTTACACACATTGAGCACATTGCAGATTCTTATGAAAGGCACTGTTCGTACCTGCTCTCAAGAGAAAAATTAATATTCCAACACACCCATTACTTTGGAGGAGGTGTGGGAGGAAAAGCATTATTGGCCAAGTTAATTTCTCTAGATACAACTGGGGACTAGTTGTGGTGCTGCTACTGTCTCAGGTGCATCACTGAAACTAGTGGAAAGTGGAACCATCATTGCCTGTCTCATTTTACAGCTGGTGATCCCAGTCCCATGCATCTGTCTAATTGCCCTGCTGCTTAGACAACTCAGGAGAAATTGCAGCAGTAGCAAATGTCCGAATGTCACCAGGGGCATTTGCCAATGCCCAACTTATCATGAACCGCTGGCACTAGGCCAGTAGGGCATAATTATTATTATTTTTTTTTTTGCCTCACGTTGTTTTTGTCAAGACTGAGGCCTCTACAATACGTTTTATTAGGGCTTGTGATGAACAAGCCTAAGTCCTACATATCGATTTTTTTCTCAGGTCTTGTGCTTAACAAGTCTGAGTCCTATAAATAAATTTTTCTCATGGCTTGTGTTTGGTTAACCTGAGTCCTGCAAAGTGCACACACAAATATTCTTCAGCCTTTTTGTAAGACTGCTGCTTTGCTGCCAATGTTTATAAAGAGAACAAAGGTTACTTACTATCCCAAAATGAATGTGGCTGATGTGTATTTTAGTGGTGTGATTGATGTATATACCTGTATATGTATATATATTCAACATGATTCCTACAGCAATTATTACCATTATCATCTTTCAGTCTAATGTAAACTATCATTATTTTCAGATTATTGACACACACGAGTCAGTGTTCATAGTAGTAGTTCAATAGTGGTAGATGGTAGCAACCCTTCACATCCCTCCTCTTCTTTGCTGCTGTTATTATTACATGTGATCTGGCTTTCCCTGTCATGTGTGGTTTGGACCACTTCTGATGCCTGATAATGAATTAGATGTTTGGTCATTTTTAAGAATGGTATTCTCCTAACACTGCTGCGTGATAGCCATATCCTACAGTCATTCACAACATAAACAGCTGCATTGAAAACACGCTCAGACTCAACTCTTCCTGGTGGACAACTAAGGGTTTTCTGTGGTAGGTGTCAATGCTGGCTACACACATTGTTTTGTTTGCAAGTAGTCCATGGGGGTCATCGTTTCTGAGCAGAGCATGTAGTGAGAACACTCCTACGAGCTACATGGTGTTCCTGAGTTATCAGTTGCCAACCCATACTGATAGTGATATGCTGCCGCCACCACCAATATTGGATATTTACTGTCCCTGAGAATCAGGAATCATCCTGTGTTCAGAATGCTGCTGCTATAAACCCTTTGCTGCCTTCCTTTTCACTATGCTCCCTAACAGCATGGTTGCCTCCTTGAAGGGTTTCAGAAGCTCACATAAATTGCATATTAGTTGCCATTGCCCAGGAGACAAAGAGGCGCTCTTCCAGTTTTCCATTGTGTACTCGCTAACGGCCTTATTTGACCTGTACAAATGCTCTAGCATGTACAAAGTGGAATTCCACCTGGTAGGGGATCTGGGGGTAGGGCACGTTGTTACACTCTTCTATCAAATATAACGCATTGCATGCTAAAATTGGCACAGATTTTATAGGCAATATTCAGCATCTCTCTGAGGTTTCAGATTCTGGCACATGGGCAAAGAAAGTCACATGCAACATATAACCCATTCTCAATGTTGGAGCCATTATCAGCAGACACAAAATCATCTTTTAACCCCTTAGCGACAATGGACGTACATGTACGTCCTCTGTGGCTGTCACTTAGTGACAGAGGACGTACATGTACGTCCAGGAAATCCGGATCCCTGCGTGGCTGCACGCCGTTCGGGGACTCCGGATTCTTCTTCTGAAAAAAAAAAAATGTTAGACGGGCGTTAAGTGACGGCCGCGTCTGCATGCGGCCGTCACTAAGGGGTTAAGGAGTGTAGTGCATACCATTCTTCTAGCCCCTGCTCTAGTTTACTTAATACATCCATAACTTTGTGGGACTGTTTCTGAAACCTCTTCATGGACAAGTGGGTGTGTGTGGTGGTGGCGGTGGTGGGGGGTATGGGCTATCCTTATGCTGCATTTTAATCATACTTACAGAACAAGACACAAGAGACAGAATTACTGGCTGTTGCTGTAATCTCGTGTTACCCAGCAGAGGTGGAAGGGAAACCCATGTAAGCAGTCACAGTCATACAGACTATGCTCTGATCACTTGTCTGTTGTCAGGTGGATTTCTTGTGGTATGAGCTTTTTCAGTAATTTGCTCACCACACTAACCACTTGTATATACAATTCTGGCACAGCCGTCCTGGTCAAATAACTACAGCTTTGAATATACCAGCGAGGAGTTACATATCCGTTCTCTAAACCCTCAATTTTCAACACAAGAATAAGGCAGCATGTCCGCTGCCAACATCTTTGCAACCTTGCCATTCCACAAATGTACTTTGGATTGGTTTCGTGACGTTTTTGACTACTTCCCAAGATGGCAGAACCACCCCATACCTTTATTGCTTTAGCAACACTACTAGAGTAGGTGATGGAAGTAGCTTGTATGGGCAGTCTATGCCTCTTCTCGTCTCCTAAACAAACGCAGAGTGATACTTCTCTGCTTGAGGGCTCCTAGATGCTGTATGAAATGAACAAACTCCTGGTACACTCTGTGACACATCAGCATCACTACTTCTCTTATGTGCACAGAGCTCTGGGAACTTTTATGAGTACTTCTGCTGCTGCCACTTGTGGTACTTCTGACCTGTACTGGTGTCTCTCCCAGGCAGAGCTGTGGTTGTTCTTCAGGTGGGTTCTCATTGATGAGGTGCCTAGGCGTGAATATGCTTTCCCATTGCTTATGTACATGCGTTGTGCGTTTGTTTGTTGTTTCGGACTAAAATAAGTAGGGAGGAGGAAGAAAGAGCATGATGGAGGGAAGATGGAAGAACACAGTAGAATGGCTCTGCCAACCAGCTCTAATTTGCAAAAACCAACATACATATCTTATATACTATTATTTTTAATAAAAAATAGCTAACATGACATACAGCTGATTCTGGAAGCTCTTTCAAATGAACATAAGTTGTCATGTTACTTCCACTTTAAAAACTCATCATACATTGTGGAATAAATTAGCTTCACCTTTCAAAGTTTGCAAGAGTATAACATATTAAAGATCAGGGAAGAAGATGTTAATAAAATTAATCCATCTGGGGGAGTGGCCTGGCAGCCATACTGAGCGGACGTGTGTTGGAGAGGCTCCGCTGTCTTTGGTTGTTATCTGTTGCCATCCTGCAATTGCAGCCCTATTTTTGCCTTCATTCGGCAGTATACTAACTGCCCAGCTGCTAGGCTCTCTGTAGAGGCCTTTTTTTCTCATTTATTACGCGGATCACGGAGGCTACCGGACTTATAGGCCTGAGCCGCGGCCTTGCATGCCGCAATTGCCCGGCGGGGCGCCGAACGAACAAACAATTCGATCGGAGGGGTACCTCATTGCTTCATCCCTGTCCTATTCAAGACACATCCAGAACAGCCTGGGAATACCCGCTGCTGGAGGGCCGCGCACGGACGACGAGAGGAATAGCGCAGAGGCCCTGTTGGATTCCTCCTTCCTCCGTTCAGTGAGTACAGGCTTATACTCCTCTTTAGTCTCCTATTAGTGCACCTTCCGTTTATTTTTTTCCTCCCAGTGTCCCTTCCAAGTCAATAGGTCATTATACTTGGTTGATTACCTACTGGGCCCTGGGGCTTATGGCCTTACACAACAACGTCAGCTTCACTGATCTGACCTGAACTTTCCCCTGTGTGTGACTCTCCTCTATTTGTTTTCCCCCTCTGCCCCGTGTATACAATTTTACCTGGGCTCGAAGATCTGGGTCATTGTTGTTCTTGATGCCAGAGTTCGTTGGAGGTGCCTTTGGAGAAGAGGTGGGGGGCCGCAGAGCATGGCTTCTGATTGACGCACCGCCACCTGGAGGAGCTTACTATTCCTGGCCTGCAGTGTGGGAGAGAGGTGGTTGGATGGCCTACTGTCGGTGTCCTCTTGCCTGACTGCAGTCAATACCTCCCCTGTTTGTGATCTTCCCTGTCTGTGTTTTGCCTCTCTGCCCCATGTATATCTCAGCAGCGAAGCTCCTGTCGCTGCTGATGGAGACCTGATGGCTTTTACTGATTTTGCAATGTGGCCCCCCGCTATGTAACCAGTTGGTGCTCACTTTCCCCCCATAAGACCCGCCTATGGAATTATCGTGGTGACATTGCTCCTATTACAGTTTGACGGCATCATTAACCTCATGGATCGCTTCCTTACAATGTCTGACCAGTCTAAGCCACAGCGCCATACTAGAGGTGGAAGCAGACCTGATAGAAAGAAATCTACTATCTCAACTCCTGAAGTTGATGACTCTACTATAGACTCTGATGAGGTGACAGATCCAGATACTCCCTCTCTTGCGGATGCTACTGCCAAGGCCGTGATGAATCTGCTTACTCCATTGATTGACGCAAAGATGGACTCTCTCAATTCCTCCATGCAAGAAATATTGGGTGAATTAAAAGCACACAAAGAACAACTTGTAGATATAGACTCCCGCACTACTACCTGCGAATTGTCCATCACTGATCTTCAACAGAAAATACAGACCCTTGAATCAACTGCTAACCTACTTACTGATAAGCTTGATGATCTAGAGAACCGTAGCAGACGTAATAATCTCAGGATCGTGGGTCTTCCAGAATCGCTGAAGGGCAGAGAATTGCATGACTTTCTTTCGAAGGGTCTTCCTGACCTGCTTCATCTGGATGACATGGTCTCTCCAATGCCAATTGAAAGAGCTCATCGCTTGGGTCCCCTGGGCGAGGGTACCTCCAACCGTCCAAGACCAGTCATCTTTCGATTGCTAAACTTTGCAGATAAACAGAGACTGTTGTTTGCCTACCGCAAGATGGAACGTCTGGAATATAAGAATCATAAACTGTTACTTTTCCAGGACTATTCTGCAAGAGTGTCTACGAAACGTCGAGAGTTTGCTGAAATTTGTGGAAAATTGTTTCAAAATCACATCAAGTTTGCACTGATATACCCAGCACGTCTCAGGGTCCTGGACGGGGAGAAACCAAGATGGTTTGACTCCCCCAAAGATGCATGGGCATTCTTTGACAGCCTACATCTATCATGACCATGCTGTCTGGATCTTCTCTCGTTACCTGATTTGGTGGTATCTCTCCATTGCATAACACTTAATTGCATACTGCTTCTGTATGTTTGTTTGGGAAGTCAGCATATCTTGAGCTATACATCATCCTGGACCTGGGGGATTTGGATGAAGGCTCTCTCCTCTACTCTGTGGAGGAGGGGGGGCTCATCTGGGGGGTTCGGCTGTTTCGACCGTGGTCCAGGATGGTGTTTTCTTACTCCCCCCTCTTCCCTTCAGGGGATAGGGGGGACTTCTTCTTTTGCTTTTGGGGTACTGGGTGGAATGATTAGCTACACTATGATGATCTGCTTCACGAGGGAGGTGGGGATTGTGGGGTTTCCGCCGGGGACCTGGTGGGCACTGGTGGGTTGGGGCTGGGGGGGGGTTTCCCGGCTGCCTAGATTGGTTCTGGGCAGGGCCGATAGGGCCCCTGAGCTGGGTCTCGGCCTCTCCTGGCTCCTATTTTTCTCACCCTCTGGTGTCCCCCTGGGGTCCCGGTGGTCTCCCTAGTGGGGGAGGTGGGTTTTACAAGAGCCTCTTCTTTTAGTAACTCTGTGAAAAGGATTGGGGGGGGTCATATTGTTTTGTGACTATTGGAACTGATTAGTTCCTTGAACATGTATTTTTTGTTACATTTGTTGGTTAGGTTTATACTGTTTGGATTTAGGTCCTTCTATAGCCCATGCGGGGGAGCGGGGGTTTTGGTGTCTCCTCCCGCCCTGTCTGCATTGGCTCTTCAAATGCTTGTTATTCTGGGTGTCCTGCGTTACCTCCCTTGGATGTCCCTCGATGGCTCCTCGCTGGGAGAGCTGTTGGGGACGACTGATAATTTTCATCTACTTACAATAGTCCTTTCCCCAGACCCGCCATGAGCTCAGGTCCTATTCTGGGTTCCCATACACAACTGCATGATCTCACTTTCACTACATGGAATGTGGGGGGTATTCATAGTCCAATAAAGCGCAGGCAAATCCTGTCTCATCTGAAACGTTTAGGCACACGGGTGGCTTTCCTTCAGGAGACTCACCTATCTGCCATGGAACATCAAAAGCTGTGTAGGGACTGGGTTGGTACTTGCATCGACGCCCCTTTCTCCAGTAAGAAACGAGGCCTGGCTATCCTTGTACACAAATCCCTTAGCTTTCAAGTACACCAGACAGTAGTAGACCCGGAGGGGAGGTTTTTAATAGTTCAGGCTGATGTCGATGGTCGGCCTTTAGTATTGTGCAATGTGTATGCCCCTAACAGTCCATCCCATATCTTTTTTGCCACTCTCCTAAACCACTTGTTGAACTTTTCATTGGATCAACTACTAATGGGAGGAGACTTCAACTCTATTGTTAATCCTCACATTGACAGAAGTGGAAGGCCAACAGTTTCCGTTCGTCAGTCTCCGTCCATGCTGGTTAAGTGGATCGACCAACTGGCTCTCCGCGATGTATGGCGGACTCTTAATCCTATTGAACGACAATATACTTTTTACTCCCACCCACATTCGGTTTTTACTAGAATAGATTACTTTCTAGCGGCTTCAGCGGTCTTGTCGCTTATTCAACATTGTCAGATCCATCCCATTCATATCTCGGATCATGCCCCGGTTTCTTGTAGCCTTACATTTGGGCCCCCTCTTCCGGTCTCCTTTAATTGGCGTATGCCTACTTTTCTTATTCACTCCCAAGAATTCAAAGCCAGTTTGAAAGCGGCTTGGGACTTGTATTGCATTGACAACAAGGCCCATGAACAGGATGCCCTCACGTTTTGGCTTGCTGCTAAAACTGTTCTTACGGGACACATTATATCATATTATACTAAATTGCGTCGGGATACCAAAACCAAACTGAACGTGCTCCAGCAACGCTTGTCTGCTAGTTATACGGCCTATTTGCGCTCCGCGACTGAGCAAAATAAATCTCGGTACCTTGAAGCTAAAAAAGCCTATGATACCTTATCTGCAACTATGGCACAATGGTATGTAAGCCGTCGCTCAGCACACTATTTCAAACATGCAAATAAACAAGGAAGACTTTTGGCACATGTTATAAAAACTTCCAGAGGCCCTAATTCTATTAGCTCAATTGTCAATTGTCAGGGAACAGTCACTACAGACACCACGCACATAAATAACGCCTTTGAGGCATATTATAAAACCTTATATACGGGTGAAACGGACTGTTCTCTGTTGAGAGAAGCCTTTATGTCTGACATCAGTCTTCCCAAACTTTCTGCAGCTCAGACTGCCTCTCTTAATGCGCCAATCACATCCCTGGAATTGCAGGAGGCTCTTACTTCTCTTCCATCTGGGAAAGCACCGGGACCAGATGGCCTTCCGGGCGAATTTTACAAGGTTCTTGGTCCGGCTATAGCACCTTCACTTCTGGTCTTGTACAATGCAGCCCTTCGTGATCATCACCTCCCGACGGATTTTACTTTGGCTAGAATTATAGTTCTCCCTAAACCGGGCAGAGACCATACCAAAGTCGAATCTTATAGACCCATTTCTTTACTTAATACTGACTATAAGCTTTTAACCAAAATTCTGGCGACTAGATTGAATCGTATTCTTTCTCTTCTTATTTCCCCTGAACAAACGGGATTCCTCACGGGTCGGCACTCTGTTACCAATATCCGTACTGCCTTGACGGTGATTATGAAAGCAAATGATTTTCCTCATGTTCCGCACCTCATGGTGAATTTAGATGCGGAAAAAGCGTTCGACAAAATTCTCTGGCCCCATTTATTTTATCTTCTCTCGGTACAGGGCTTTGGACATCATTTCACTGGTTTTGTTAAACTCCTGTATAGCTACCCCAGGGCCACTATCATTACGAATAATCTTAATTCTCCGCTATTCACTCTCTCGAAGGGTACCAGACAGGGCTGTCCGCTCTCCCCCTTGTTGTTCAATCTTGCCTTAGATCCTTTGCTAAGGAAGCTTAATCTGCTTCGTTCCTTCCGAGGGGTGACCCTGGGTGGTCGGGAGGTTAAATTATCTGCATTTGCTGATGATCTTCTGCTCTTTATTCGACACCCCCTAACAGCACTTGCTGATATTTCAACTGTTTTGAGTGACTTTCAATCTATAGCGGGTTTCAAAGTTAACTTTCACAAATCTGAAGCACTCTGGCTGACACCCCATCATCCTCCTCTCACAGCCCCTTTATGTAAATTTCGTATTGTCCATGATCACATCAAATTTCTAGGGATTCATTTGCCAGGGCGCATGGATCGATTATACGAGAGTAATATTTCACCGTTACTTAGCCGGATTGCCTCAGATCTTCATACATGGCGTTCACTCCCGCTCTCTTTTATTGGTAGATCTCAACTGATTAAGATGGTGGTTTTCCCCAAACTGCAGTATTTATTGCAAACAATGCCATTGTATATGCCCAACTCAGATGTGAGATTTCTTGACAAAAAATTTCAGGGTTTCATTTGGAAAGGGAAACGACCCAAAATTAGTATAAGCAAATTACAGAAGAGGAGAGAACAGGGGGGACTGGGACTCCCTAATATCAGATTATACAATGTGGCTTGTCTCTTACGTATCGCTAGAGATTGGATCAATCATACTAATACCTTTACGAACTCTACCTGGGACCAGGCGTTTACCCCTCACGTGGCTCTTAGCTATCTTTTGCATGCCCCACGTTCTCATATCCCCGACCATTGCTTAACAAACCCTTTAATCAGCTCGACAATCAAAGCATGGCAGTACTCCCGGCATTTATTACATAAAAATAAAAATGTTTCAGTCTTTCTTCCTTTCCTTCATAATCCTCTTTTCCAACATGGCTCCCCGGATGGGAGATTTTATACATGGGCGGACAAGAAAATCTTTTATGTCGGGGCTCTCCTTGACCCAACAACTGGAAAGCCCTATCACTTTCCAGACTTTCAGGCTAAATATGATCTCCCATCTAGTCATCTATTTACCTACCTTCAGGCTAAACATTACGTGCACTCGCTGCTACCTATCTTACTTCCCCAAATCTCAGATAATCCCCTTGATTGTCTTTTAAAGCTTCATGTCCTATCCCTTTTATGATTTCCAGAGCCTACAGTCTCTTATTACAGGTGCTCTCGACCCGCATCACTCACTCTCACATTGATAAATGGATTCTTGATATCCCGTCATTAACTTCTGATAAGATTTATCAAAGCTTCCGTAGTCGTTTATGTCACTCCCCTGCTTCTTACTTTCTTGAGGTCTCTTACAGACTCCTACATAGGACTTATGTTACTCCCAAATTAGCCCATACTATTGGTCTGGCCGTCTCTCCACTCTGTCCTAGGTGTGCTGAGCCTCAGGCTACTCTGTTACATGCTCTTTATCTCTGTCCACCTATTTTTTCTTTTTGGACCAAGATCTTTGCTTATATAACTGAGAAAATGGGTCTTTCGGTGGATTTCCCCACTCCGTCCTTTTTGCTGGGAGTCTACGACTCCACACTACCACTGACGTTACCTCAGATGACTTTGTTGGACTATTCTATACTGTTAGCCATTAAGGTGATCTTAACTCATTGGCTCTCACCCACACCCCCTACATTGCTTCAATGGAAAACTCGAATGTTACATTTCACAAAATTAAACTGGATTCTCTCACTGGAAAATAAAGAGGCACTGGGGGAAAAATTTGTGACGACATGGGACCCTTTTATTCAAACATTGTCCAAGTCCCAGCAAGATGATTTTTACACTTGCTTTCGATACACAAGGTGGATGGACGAACGGGCAATAAGACAACTAGACACGTCTTCATTAACACAGAGAGATTGGTAATTGGCATGCTGGGGGGAGATGACTCTTCCGGGGGGGACGTTGTGGACATCCTTTATATATATATTATTTTCTATGTTGCTTTGCAATGTAAGACCTTCTTATTTCATTGAGACACCGTGTTTTTGTTTTAGTTTTAGGGTTAGTAAGTGGTATTTAGTGTGTTCTTCAATGAGCTCGCTGTTAGAGTTCTATCTCGATGACATCAGAAGGTTGTTTATTTCTGTAACCAAAAGCTTCTCACATTTAGGTTCTTACTCATACCATTTTCCTCTAGGGTGTGTCAGTTGCGGTGTATGAGGCGATACCACTTCCTATGTGAAAGAACCTTTGTTCCAAAACTTAGTCCTTCAACTGTGTATGGACTGTAATTTACTTTGGTATTTGACGTATGTTTAATTTTCTCTGATGTCATTGTTGTCTGCAATATGATCTGTAAGTTTTATTGTATTTTATACTTTAAAATGAAATAAAAAAGTTTTTGAAAAAAAAAAAAAAAATTAATCCATCTGGAGACAATATATCATACGGTCCAGCTGAAAACTGAGACAGGAAATACATCATCCTGGCTATACAAGCTACAATGGTACATTATTTGTTTGTGTAGGTAGAAGAGTTGTTTTTATATTTATATTTTTTTTTTATATTTGTTAAACAACCAATAAAAATGAGCAAGAATATATACTGAAAACCTTTGAAATAAATCACATTACGATGAATAAAAAAAAACCCAAAAAAACCCACACTACACATTTAAGGTTCTTAAATCATTGAAATGGCATATGGATGCAACTGTTGGCTAACAAGTTTATTATTTGCTCTAAGATGTGACCTAAAGGCAAACCACAATAGGGGTTACAATAAAAAGGAATCTGCAGATACAATGCACAATATAAATACATACACCTAACTGCTGTTTGAACTACCTAGGTGTCCTTGTGTTAAATTAAAAATGACTAACTCCCCTTAATCCGTAATATATTTAAATCCTGGCATGTATACAGCCCTTCAGGACAGATTTGGGCATACTGGACTTACATTTATTGCCTTTCATTTCACACAAGCATTTTTATGAAATTAAAAAAAATTGTACTGCTTTCAATATAAATGAAGATATAAATAGCTACAGTCTTACAATAAACTGTTAATCTTGGACTCTAAATTTAATTTACAACATTCTGGAAATAGCCCAGTTAATATGAAATATAGATAATGCCTTTGACAGCAACAATGATTTCTCAACACTAACAATTCTCTTGGCTAAACTTCTCTTGTGTTCATTAATCATCGAGCCAACAAGCAGACTTACTGTGACCATATATAGAAAAAAAAACTATTACAGGATTTAGTAGAAAATTAGGTTTAACAAGACAAAGATCCCTATATTAACCCCTTGAGGACAAAATGGACATGAAATACATTGCTTTGCAATGTGTTACACACCCGTCTGATCTTTAAGGGGTTAATACTAACCAACTTTACACAAAGCTTTAATGACATGATCCAAGAGGCTTATGCACCAAATATAAAACAACTGAAGAGATGTAACAGCATCAGAGTATTACTTTCTCATAGTTAAATATCTTTATAAAGAAATTGCTGGAAAATGGCACATTGGCGAACCATTTGAGTATTTTTGTCAAATTTCCACTTTTTCAACTTTGTTTTCTTCCTGGAGGGAAGAAAACGAATGAAAAATGGCCTCTAGAACTTTTCAGCCAAAACTGGCATCCTGAGATGCAAAATTTTTAACTTTGTAGAACAGTGTGAACAGATATCCACGTTGCTGCTTTTGCATAACTGGTAGACAGTAGCTTGGTTCTTCAGGGTCCATGAAGTACTGATGGACTTAGTTGAATAAGCTGTGATCCTGAAAGTAGCTGGAACAGATGTTCATCTGTATGCACGTCCAATAGTCTGTTTAAGCCATGCATCAATAGTTGTCTTAGATGCCTGTCTGCCCTTTTACGGCCTTCTGGAATAACAAATAATTGGATGTCCTAAAGGATTGCGTAGCAGACATATTGTCATAGGCACTTTACTACATCTAATGTAAGAAGTGCTTTCTCTTTTGTGTTAGATGGATTAGGACACAATGAAGGAAGAACCACTTCTTGATTTATGTGGAAAGCGGAAACCACTTTTGGTTGGAATTCTAGGACAGTGCGTAACACAACTTTATCTTGATGAAAGATTAGGTGCGGTAAAACGCAAGATTTTTATTTATAGTAAGTCACAGGTTATTTATTTGAAAAATACAGGATTCAATGCACAGTCAATCCTTTTGTTGATTATATATATGTAGTCATGAAATATCATACTGCTGTCCTGACCGTACACATATGTAACCATTTGAACACTACTAATAAAGGCTATTTTGAGAGATTGAGGAATCTCTATATTTTATACATTTTGTATGTAGTTTTGGCTCCTTCTCTCGTTTGGTAGTTCCCCAGAGGGGTAAAGCTGATTAGGGAAGGTATTGTTCGTAGTAGAATTTGGGGTCCCTTGATGGGGCAGGCAGGCTTACCATGCCTTTAGCCAAAAACATGCAACTAAATCCCCACTGTTTTATACTAAGTCATAGCTTATTTATTTGAAAAAGGCAGGCTTAGATGCACAGAAAATCCCTTCTTCGTAACCCTTAGACCCTTTTCTAGACCTGTCTGTAGAAAGTAAAATATAGTTTCAAATACGATGATATACATTGGCAGAAACAGGATTGCAAGCTATAACTATAGTTTGAATGACTGGATTACTCAATCCCTTGTTCTTTAATATTTGGGTTTCAAGATCCACTCTGTCAAAGATTGAGAAGGTTGTGGTCCTCAAGATATGAGATCTGGGGGGAGATTCACTAAGTGGTGATAAAGAGGAGATAACTTCTCCAGTGTTGTCACTTCTCCAATTCCTATGTTATTCTATGGAGCCTATGCATTAAGATGTCTTCAACCTTGGAGATCTTAGCGAAAAGGCTCCAGAGAATAACATAGGAACTGGAGAAGTGATAAACTGGAGACGACATTTCCACTTTATCACCTCTTTCTCACAGCTTAGTGAATCCCTCCGCTGGAATCTGAGGAAGACACCAAGGTTCTATTATTGACATATATCAGATGGTGAAACCAAGAATTCCTTGGCCAAAACACAGCTATGGGAATTTTGTGTTTATCCTTAAAGCCATCCTATCTATATCTGATACTTCCCATCGATTTGTTATCTGAAGGAATATTTCCTGTTTTATTTCCCATTCCCCTGGTTCTATGTTCTGGCGGTTGAGGTAATGTGTCTACCAATTCTCCACTACTGGAATGTATACAGCTGATAGTGCTGGTATATGGTTTTCCACCCAAATGAGGATTTTCTCTACTTTTCTCCTGGCAGCCTTTGTTCCTCCTTGATGATTTATGTAAGCCACTGCTGTGGGATTATCAGAATTAATCCATACAGGAAGAATTTTGTTCCATGCTGCCAGTGAGATGTGATTTGCATGTAACTCCAGAATGTTTATGGGCAGGAGTGATTTCGATAGAGCCTATTGACCTTGAATGGAGAGATGTTTAAACAGTGCATCCCATCCGAACACACTGGCACCTGTCATTACTATTTTCCATTCTGTTATGGAGAAAAGTCTTCCCTTCAACTGGGTTGGACTTGTGAACTACCACTGTAGTGACTGCTGTTCTGTGATAAAGTCTTCATGCAGTGGAGATGGTTTGAAGTTCTGGACCAGCTGCAAAGAAATTCCAATTGTAGTGGTCTCATGTGAAACTGAGCAAAGGGAATTGCCTCTGTTGTGGCTGGTTCACTTTTAAAAGGTTGCACGAATTTACCATGTTGCCTTGATAAAAATGGGGACCTGAGAATCTTGCATTGCATGAAAGAGTGAGATTCTCAGGTCACATTATAAAACATCGTAATGTACCTCATCAACAGCTGCTCCTCTAGTTCTTTTGAGAATTTAATTTACCCAGCCTCCTCAGCGCTGCTCCTGCCTTTATCTCCCACTCAATAAATATGCACTTCTAAGAAGCAGATGGAGATCCAGAAATAAATATGCGCTTTTAAGTAGCAGATGGAGATCCGCAATTATGAGCAGGTCTCATCCAGCGTTACTCCGGCCTCTCTCTCCCTCTTCTGCCTGCAGACTGACAGGCAGAGAGGCTGGAGCAGTGCTGGATGAGACCTGCTCATAATTGCATATCTCCATCTGCTACTTAAAAGCACATATTTCCTTATGGATCGCCATCTGCTTCTTAAAAGCACATTTTTATTTATTGAGTGGGAGATAAAGGCCATCTGCTACTTAAAAGATTGTGGGCCATGAGTTTTTTTGTTTTTTTTCTTTTTAATTCTTAAGCTTTCTATCAGCCACAGGATATAGTCGGTGCACCTTTAAAATGTTTCCTGTCTCTTAGGAACTATCGACGTATAGATACCTGCTTGATGATTTGTGTGTCATTCATTGCTGGGGCCTGGGAAGTCAGGCCTGGTCTGTGTGCCTGGGCACCTACCATGCAAAAATGTTCCTTGTTCATGAGGATTCACTACAAGGTGGGCCTGATTTTATACATGAACTTTTGTTTTGTCTAACTTAGATGTAGCAGCTCCCCTTCTGGCCATTGTGCCTTTTCTACTCCACTTTTAAGGGGGATTTTTGTGTGATGACGTGGAGGGGACGTTGCTGCCTTCGCTGTTTAACAGTCTACTATGGGATTGATGGGACATGGGGTGGGATGCCTGATACGACCTGGCTTTTGAATGAGTTTTGCCACTGCTGGTTGCAATGGGACAGGGGCGCCAAGTCCAGTTCCTCACATGCGCCATTTCTCACCTGGATGATGGGACATAGCTTTGGATGTGTAAACTATTTTTGAGTATTAAATTCTCTTCCTAATTGTATTTTAGGTTTATTAAGGTCTGTCTAATATGGCAGATTCTGTGGTTCTGAAACAGTTTAAATAATGATCGTAATTGGCCTCTCCCTCCCTCTCTGCCTGCAAACTGATAGAGCGGAGCACACAGAAAAAGGCTGGTGAACAGGCAAAGCGCACGCGAGCTGTCAGTCTGCAGTCTCCATCTGCTACTTAAAAGAGCATATTTATTTATGGATCTCCATCTGCTACTTAAAAGCACATATTTATTTATGGATTTCCATCTGCTACTTAAAACTGCATATTTATTTATTAAGAGGGAGAGAGGCTGGAGCAGCGCTGTGGAGGCTGGATAAATTATATTCTCAAAAGAACTAGAGAAGCAGCTGTTGATGAGTTACATTGCAATGTTTTATGTTGTGACCTGAGAATCTTGTGCTTACATGCAGTGTGAGATTCTCAGGCCACCATTTTTATCATGGCGACATGGTACATTAATGAATTTTCATGCAATGCCTGATTGAGACTTCTGGTTGGATGTGAAGCCTCAGGATTTTCTCCTGAAGATCCACAAATTTTCTTTTGAATTGAAAGTGTCAGTTTTGGAAGGCAAAAATGAGGTACCGCCAGTGATTGGGCCATATTGGAATTTGTAGATATGCATCTTTGATGTTTATTGATGTCATGAATTCCTCTGGTTCCATGGTAAATACCATGTTGAACTTGGGTACTCTGAATGCTGAAATTGCCATCCTCCATTGTTGAATGTAGTGTGGGAGTCATCCTCCTAATGAAGGATCTCTGGGGGACTCTGTTCTCCAACCTTCATATGATGCAGTGGGTTTGGACTCTGTTGTCTTACATAGAAACATAGTAAATTAGGTTGAAAAAAGACACAATTCCATCAAGTTCAACCTTCGCCTCATACCTCAGTAACTGAGAATTTTATAGCTTTCCTGCTACCAATTAAATTAGTCTTTATCAGACCTTCCTGATCAGCCTACTGATAAACAGTATAACTCTGTATGTTCCCTTTTGAAAGAAATGTATCTAATCTTCTCTTAAATGTATCCATTGTATCTGCCATAACTACCTCCCTGGGCAATGAATTCCACAATTTGACAGACCTTACCGTAAAAAAACCCTTCCTCTGCTGAAGTTTAAACCTCCTTTCCTCTAATCTCAAGGGGTGTCCCCTGGTCACCTGATCAGGCCTTGGAATAAATAGCTCACCGCAGAGATCCTTGTATTGACCTCTCATATACTTGTACGATATGATAAGGTCTCCTCTTAGTCATCTTTTCTCTAGAGTAAATAAACCAAGTTTGTTTAGTCGTTCCTCATATGTCAAGTCCTCCATTCCCTTAATTAATTTTGTTGCTCTCCGCTGTACCCTCTCTAGTTCTAGTATATCCTTTTTCAGAACCGGTGCCCAAAATTGCACTGCATACTCAAGATGAGGTCTTACCAATGATTTGTATAATGGCAAAATAATGTTATCCACTCTTGCTTCAATACCTCTTTTTATGCAAGACAGGACTTTGTTTGCCTTTGCTACTGCTGTTTGACACTGGTCACTGTTTCCAAGTTTGTAGTTGACAAGGATACCCAATTCTTTTTCTAGCAACGAGTCACCTAAAATTATTTCATTAAGTTTATAAGTAGTCTTGGGATTGTTTCCTCCCAAATGCATGACTTTACACTTCCCCACATTAAACTTCATATTCCACGTTTGCCCAATCTGACATTGTATGTAAGTCCCTCTGTAGAGAGAAAATATCCTGTTCTGAATTAATGACTTTGCATAATTTAGTATCATCTGCAAATATTGATATTTTGCTTTCTATATCTATTTCCAGGTCATTTATAAACATGTTAAAAAGCAGCGGACCCAATACTGAACCCTGAGGTACTCCACTCTCCACTTTAACTGTACTGGAGAATTTTCCATTTACAACCACACACTGTTCCCTATCCTTCAACCAGTTTTGTATCCAATTGCAAAGGTTATCTCCTAGCCCCAATTTCCTTATTTTATACACCAGCCTTCTGTGTGGTACTGTATCAAATGCCTTTGCAAAATCTAGATATACTACATCTACTGCCTTGCCATTGTCACGGTTGCTGCTTACCTCCTCATAGAAGCTGAAAAGATTAGTTTGGCATGATCTATTCTTCATAAAACCATGTTGATTCGTGCTAATGATCTTACTTTTTGTGTTGTAATCCTGAATATAGTCCCTTATTATCCCTTCTAATAGTTTTCCCGCTACAGAGGTCAAACTCACTGGTCTATAATTCCCAGGTTCTGTTTTAGTTCCCTTCTTAAATAGAGGCACTATGTTAGCTCTTCGCCAATCCTGTGGCACTGAGCCTGTGGAAATAGAATCTTTAAAGAGTAAATATAGGGGTTTTGCTAACACTGCACTGAGTTCCTGAAGAACCCTTGGATGTATACCATCAGGACTCGGTGCTTTGTCGGTCTTAATTTTGTTCAGTCTTCCCATGACATTTCCTTGAGTTAACCCAATATCTATTAATTGTATTGTTTTATTTGTTACTTGCGGAGGCTCTTCTACCATTCCTTGCTCCCTTGTATATACTGATGCAAAGAAAGTGTTTAACCCCTTCAGTGCCAGAGGCTTGGGCCATTGCCTGTACCCTGCAGGCCAGACACTTTTTCAGCATTTTTGCTATCCTTCCCTTTAGGCTTGATTTCCTCTGGGGATTTTTACTTAAATATGGAAAACTATATATTGTTTTTTTCAGAACGAATTGAGCTTTCTTGTGGTACCTTACATGAAGAGAATTTTACATCTTGCAAAAAGCTATGATGTCATAATGACAAAAAAAAGTGAAAATTTACTCATTTTGCTAAAATCACATACTATGTATCAAAAACATTTACCTTGATTGAAAAAGTTTTAATTATTTGAAAAAGCCCAGAGTCCCCCGAGTAAAACAAATACCAAATTTGTATAGTTTTACCTACGTCCAAGGCTAGCGTAGAGCCCTAATCACCAGCAGCGCAAAATGACATTTTCAACTTTATAAACTAAAATGCACATTCTAGGGTTTTTGTGGTAAAACTACCCTAAAACAGTGGAATAACTATATAAAACTATATATTTCTGAAAGGTAGACAACCTGCCGCATCTAATGAGGGGTAACTTGCCTTCTTGCTCCAAGCCTGTGGTGCCCAAATGCTTCCAGAAGGTGGCACTATAGGAATAAAATGGCATTTTCTTACATTTCTGCCCCTTCAACTGTACTGAAATCTGTGAAAACCATGGAATTTACAAGTGTTTTCATTAGCTAGTGCTCTTGGGAGAAAAATGACACCCCATTGGTTTGGGTTCACCTACCACAGGGGATGCTAGAAGTGCAAAAAGACACCTACTACAACCTCTAAATTTTCTAACATTTTTTCAAACATTACTTGTCTATACAAAAATGGTTATAACAACTAGAGAAGTGAAGAAAGGCTACACAAACCATACCATTTTGGAAAGAAGACAACCTGCCGCATCTAATGAGGGGTGAATTGCCTTCTTACCCCAAGCCTGTTGTGCCCAAATGCTTCCAGAAGGTGGCACTATAGTAAAAAATGGCATTTTCTTACATTTCTGCCCCTTCATCTGTATGGAAATCTGTGAAAACCATGGAATTTCCAACTGTATTCATTAGCTAGTGCTCTTAGGAGAAAAATGACACCCCATTGGAATGAATCGACATACCTTAGGGATGCCAGAAACGCATAACTACACCTACCTGTTTGCTTCTTCGAAAATGGCTGCTTGTACTAAAATGTTCATAACTGTTAGAGACATGACGGAAAGGTATAAAAGGTATACCATTTTGGAAAGTAGACATTCTCCCGCATCAAATGAGGGGTCACTTGCCTTTCTACCCCCTGGGCTGAAGTGCACAAATATTTCCAAAAGGTGGCGCTATGGGAAAAAATACATGTTTTTTTTACATTTCCACCACTTCAAAGATACTAAAATCTTTGAAAACCATAACATTTCCTGCTGTATTCAGTACCTGCTACCAACATAAGAAAAATGGTAGCCCGTTTGTGTGGGTTAACATACAATATGTGGGTGCTAGGAACACGTACGTAAACCTGACACTTTTGTTTCTTAAATTATCTGCTTGCACTAAAATGGTTATAACCATAATAGATATGCAGGAAAGGTAGAAAACAATGCCATTTTGGAAAGAAAACAACCTGCCGCATCTAATGAGGGGTCACTTGCCTTCATACCCAAAGGCTGGTATGCACAAATGCTTCCAGGAGGTGGCGCTAATGAAAAAAAAAAGGCATTTTCTTACATTTCTGCCCCTTCAAATGTATGGAGCTCTGTGAAAACCATGGAATTTTCAACTGCATTCGTTAGCTAGTGCTCTTAGGAGTCAAACGACACCGCATTGGTATGAGCTGAACTACCTTAGGGAGTGCTAGAAGTAGAAAACTACACCTACTACAAACTGATGTTTCTAACATTTTCTCAAACCTGACTTGCCTCTATGAAAATGAATATAACACCTTCAGAAGGGAAGAAAAGGTAGATAAACTATACCATTTTGGAAAGAAGACAACATGCCGCATCTAATGAGGGGTCACTTGCCTTTTTACCCCTAAGTTAGTTGGCACAACTATTTCCAGAATGTGGTGCTACAGGAAAACAAACCAACATTTCTTTTACACTTCAGTCACTTCAAAGATACTAAAATGATTCAATGGCGTGGGATTTCCTAGGAGGACTTCTTGCCAGCCTAAGAAAAATGGTACCCCACTGCTGTGGGTTGACATACCAATCTGAGTGACAGGAGCATAGCTACCAGTGAAATAGGAATGGGAAAGCAAACAGTGTATGTGTGATTTTATGGCTAACAGATGAAAGAAGCTAGGGCGTCAGCCAGTGTACGCGCGGACCTGTGACTACCAGTGTAATTGTGTGGGAGGGTGAGGGATTAGGCAGTGTGTGTGGGTATGAGCAGAGGAGCAAGGATGGTGGAGATGGTGGGGCAGTGTCTGAGAGTGTGTATGGGAGATCTGTGACTACCAGTGTGCACTGTATGTCCCCCTCATACAAAGTTTGATTCCCATCCTGAATCTAGTGCATACTGGTACTTTGAGTCTACCAATAGGCAGTGGAAACAGGCTGGGGGTCAGGCTGGGGAATGGGACTGCCATTTGGCTGTGGAACCAGGCAGGGGAATACGGTACATGTGTGTGTGTGTGTGTGTGGGGGGAATCGGAGGCATTTTTTGTGCATGCCACAAGGGTGCCCAATGCACTGCACAGCAATGCGTTGGACCCCCTGTTGCACACAAAGAGTTTTTTTTTTTTTTTTAATTATTATTTTGTATTCATACCTCGTTGGGGAGGCGGTGTCAGGAACATTCCTGGTGTCCCCCATCCAGGTCTAAAAACAGAATAATGAAAAAAAAAAAGTGTGTGTGAGTGTTACAGGGGGTCCAACGTATTGCAAAGCACTGCGTTGGATCCCCCCTGTGGCACGTGCATTTTTTGGGGCTTTTCCCCCAATATTTTTGTGTAGACCTCGTTGGGGGCATCAGAACCCATACAATGAGGTCTAAATAAAAAATAAAAGGGGGAAAAAAAAATAATCCTTTGGGTGCCACAGGGGTGTCCAGTGGATTGCAAAGCAATGCATTGGGCCCCTGTGGCACACAAAGGATTAATTTTTTTATCGTTACTTTGTATTCAGATGGCCACCAAACAAGCTCTGATCACAAAGTAATGATAAAAAGTCCTGTGTGTGTGCCACGGGAAGGGGGTCTGCATTGAACCCCTCTCCCAGTGGCACACACAGGGTTAAATTTTTTTTAATTTTTTTTTTTATTATATACCTCATTGGAGGGGCATCAGGACCCCCTGATCCCTCCCCAATGAGGTCTTAGTAAAAAAATATATATATGTCCACAAACGGAGTGACCCTGTGAGTGCCACAGGGGTCTCCAGCGCATTGCAAAGCAATGCATTGGATCCTTGTGGCACTCAGAGGGTTAATTTTTTTTCTATCATTACTTGGTAATCAGAGCTTGTTGGAGGGCCATCAAGACCAATCCTGATGACCCCCCCAACAATCTCTGATAACAAAGTATTGATAAAAGCCCTGTGTGTGTCGCAGAAGGGGGGCTGCATTGCCCCCCCCCCCGTGGCACACACAGGGTTAATTTTTTTTTAATTTACTTTTTTTTATTATAGACCTCATTGAGGGGTATACGAACCCCCCTGATCCCCCCAATGAGGTCTTACCAAAAAAAAAAAAAAAAAAAGTTATCAAAAAAAGTGTCCCTGTGAGTGCCACAGGGGTCTCCAGCGCATTGCAAAGCAATGCATTGGACCCTTGTGGCACTCAGAGGGTTAATTTTTTTTTAAATCATTACTTTGTAATCAGAGCTTGTTGGGGGGTCATCAGGAGCAATCCTGATGGCCCCCCAACAATCTCTGGTAACAAAATAATGATAAAAGCCCTGTGTGTGCCACAGGAGGGGGGGGTGCATTGGACCCCCCCCCCCGTGGCACACACAGGGTTACATTTTTTTTTTTTTGCGCAATTATAGACCTCATTGAGGGGCATCAGGATCCCCCCTGATCCCCCCAATGAGGTCTTAAAAAAAAAAAAATCCCCCCCAAAGAATTGACCCTGTGAGTGCAACAGGGGTCTCCAGCACATTGCAAAGCAATGTGCTGGGACCCTGTGGCACTCACAGGGTTACTTTTATTTTTTTTTATTTATTTATTTATTTTTTTTAAACTTTTCAGACCTCGTGGGGGACATCAGGACCCCTCCTGGTGTCCCCTCAGTCATTGATCTCCCAGCCGATAGGCTGGGAGATCAATGAGGCGACCGCAGGAGAGCAAGAGCTCTCCTGCCCTTCTCTCCTACCACCGGTAGGAGTGAACAGGACCGGGGAAACTTCCCTAACGTCATCAGTGACCATGTCACCGATGACGTTGGGAGGATTCCCCCGGTCCCGCCCACTCCTACCCGGAAGTTCGGGTAGGAGAGAGGGGGAAGGAGAAACTCTGTTTCTCCTTTGTGTTTATTGATCTCCCAGCCCAATCGGCTGGGAGATCAATAACTGGGGAGGCATGAGGAGTGATCCTCATGCCTCCCCATGAGTGCCAGGGTTTGTTTTTTTTTAATGCGGCCACTGCATGCCGGTTATACCGGCTCATGCAGTGACCGCATTTCACTCTTACGCCGTACGAGTGTGGCACAGCAGGTACAGCTGTGTCCACTCGTACGGCGTAAGTAGCTGGCACTCTAGGGGTTAAAACATCGGCCTTTTCCTTATCCTCACTAACCAACTCACCCATCTCATTTTTGAATGGTCCAATGCACTCCCTCTTAAGTTTTTTGCTATTTATATATTTAAAAAACTTTTTAGGATTAGTCTTGCTTTCCCTTGCAATTCGAGTTTCATTATCTATTTTTGCTACCCTAATTGCCTTTTTGCAATCTTTGTTGCACTCCCTGTATTTTAAGAAAGATTGTTCAGTTCCTTCTGACTTAAAGGGATAGTAATACTTCGTTTTAACTTTATTTTATTTTGTATGCATTAAAAAAACATGAAGAATGATATAAGTCTTATCTCTCAATCCTTTATGGTTTATGAGATATTCACAAGCAAAGTTCCCCTCCCCACCCCTTTTACCTAGTGTAAGCCATCTCTTCTCAGATGTGGATCAGGTTGTATGACCAGACAGATAACAGAAGGGGACAATTTTCTTTGTATGAAAACAATGAAAGCCCTTCCCCCCTTGACAAGTTTTTCAGCTTTTTCCCTTATCTTAATTGAAGATTGTCCCTCTCTGCAGTCTACCTGGGCACCTCCCTTCTGATCTGGTTGAACGGGGGGGATACTTTGTTTGTGAATATCTCTTAAACCATAAAGGTTTGAGAGATAAGACTTATATCATTCTTCATGTTTTTTTAATGCCTACAAAATAAAATAAAGTTAAAACGAAGTATTACTATCCCTTTAAATAATTTGAATGCGTTTTTTTTCCTTGCCATTTCCTTCTTGGGCACATTTCTTCTGTGTCCTGTCCATGGCCATTAACTTCAATGGGTACTTGTCTCCTCCCTTTTAGCCAGATGTAGGACCAAACTAAAAACTACTTAAAGGGATAGTAATGTTTCATAATAAAAGCAGCTCTAATTAATCATCATAGTAGTTGGACTTTGGAGAGTGTTATTTCAATTCTGTCAGAGTTGTAGTTCAAGAGTAATTCAATTCAAAGTATCCCCCTCCCGCCCCTTTTACTGATGTAACACTGCTCAGCCAGAGCAGAAGTAAGGTGCCCAGGTAGACTGCAGAGATGGACAATCTTCAATTAAGATAAGGGAAAAAAGCTGAAAAGCTTGTCAAGGGGGGCAAGGCTTTCATTGGTCTGATAGGAAGAATATTGTCCCTTGCTGTTATCTGTCTGGTCTATGGACTGCATTCCTCATCTGAGAAGAGATAGCTTACACTAGGTAAAAGGGGCAGGAGGGGAAACTTTGTGAATATCTCTCAAACCATAAAGGTTTGAGAGATAAGACATAACGTTCTTCATGTTTTTTTTAATGCCTACAAAATAAAATAAAGATAAAACAAAGTATTACTATCCATTTAAGATTATCCACTTCCTTTCCCACCAGTCTTTTGGTCCTTCAGCCTGGAAAGGAAAGCAGCACTGGCGATGGAGTGCTACAAGAGCCAACATTATTATTTAATTTATTTATTTTTAATGCTTTCCTAGCATTTGAAATGCTTGCCTGTTACCTGCCGCATCATAATGCCATCCCCACCAGGGTATGTGTTTTCCCTGAAGACCGGGCTTCGTGGTAACTGGCCCAGTAAGAATCTGTCTTCCTTCCTGGTGCAACATAATTTCCTGTCACAGGAACAAGCACAGCATGACATACTCCCGCATCAGCAGCATTCCAGGATCCTAGACCTTGGCATGGAACGCTGAAGCATGTATTCCTTCCTTACTGCCAGACATGGAGGAAAGATTCAAACATCGGAGGACATGGTAAGTCCTCTTTCATTTATAATCTCTTGTTCATTTTCTTCCTGTGGGCCTCTGCGTTGCATGCTGAAATGCAAGCCAATTGCTCCATTACTATAAAAATGGTTATATGCATCTATGCCTAGTTTCTTAGATACTTTTGTTCATAGTAGTGGCATACTGTTGTATATTTAGCAGATTCTAGTAAAGATTACATTTTAGATGAAGTATAGCTGCTACTCCTAAATCCACTTCATCTAAAGATAAACCACCACCTGAGTTGAAGGAGAAAGAAAAAGATGTTACTCACAAATCCAAAACCTGTGCAGGATGTGATGCTGTTATTCCTTTTGAATCTAAATTTTGTTTAGTTTGTCTAAAAAAGGCTACAAGAACAGAGGTTCCCAATCAGCTGCAAGATTTCCTATCCTGGCTGAAAGTTTCAATGTAGGAGACCTTTACAAGTATACAGGGCCAATCAAGAAAAAGGCAAAGGACTGAGGACCCCAAAGTGGGTACATCATCCAGATTAGGGGATTTTGAAGAAGCAAGTCGCATGGAAGTATTATCCCAGTACTCTTCTGAGGAGGAGGGCGAAATTCAGGAAAAAGATAAAGGCACATTCAATCTAGACAAAAGAGAACCTTTTCTAAATCCAATATGTAAGACACTTGGCCTGGTTGAAGAACAGAAGCAGCAAGGTATATTGGATACTGCTTTCATGGGGAACAAGAGAGAATCGCCAGTATTCCCAGTACATCATTCAGTGTCTGAATTAATAAAGAATGAATGGGCTAAAGATGACAAGAGGATGCCTGCATCTAAACGACTATTGAAGATGTATCCGTTCAAGGAAGAAGATACCTTAGCAAGGGTTGCTTCGCCTAAGATAGATGCATCAATTGCCCAATTTGCAATAAGGACAACCATCCCTATGGAAGATGGGTCTTCCTTAAAGTATGTGATGGACAGAAGAATTGAGAATGCCTTAAAGAATCAATTCTCTCTAATTTGACAAAATTTTAAAGTAGCAAAAGCTTTAGCCTGTATGGCCAGAACTGCTAGAATTTGGCTATCTGAATTAGAAGAGCACATATAATCTTCGGTGTCAAGATCAAAACTTTTAAAAGTAGTAGCCACTATTAAAGAGGCAATAGCTTTTTCCTGTGATGCGTCATTAGATTCTATCAGACTTGCAGCAAGATCCTCATCTCTTTCCAGAACAGCAAGAATATCCCTTTGATTGAGAGTGTGGGGTGCTGATGTGTCATCAAAAAGTAAATTAGTATTACTTCCTTTCCACAGGCTCCCTTCGATTTGGAGAACAGCTAGATGAGATCATTAGAACAGTTACAGGATGAAAGAGCTCCTTTCTTCCTCAGGACAGAAAGCACAGATCACCCCCTGTGCCATCATCCTACAAAAATAGAAGTCAATCCATCTGGAATGACAAATGATATCAGCTATCAATTAATTATGACAAAAGAAAATCTTCGGTGCAGCAATCCAAAGCCCCATTCAGAAAGGATGAGTTTCAAAAAAAAAAAAAATCAATGTAAAAAAAGAATTTCTTTGAGGACCAGCGAAACCTGCCTCAGGTACCAGTGGGAGGTCAACTGGCACTTTACATATCAGAATGGAGAAAGTTAACCAACATAGACAACTGGGCACTGCATATTTTACAGGCAGGGTGCCCGCTGATTTTTCAAAACAGACCTCATGTAAATTTGTTCAAGAAATCAAACACCCCAGAAAAGGATGCAATTCCATCAGATTTAGAGGAATCTATTCTGGATCTATACCTGAAAGAAGTCATAGAACCAGTACCATGGGAAGAAAGAGGGAAAGGATGGTACTCTGTAATCTTCCTAGTCAAGAAGACCATGGGAGGATACTGTCCAGTACTGGATTTGAAAAAGCTAAATGTCTTATTGAAACATCAGACATTCAAAATGGAGACAGCCACAGTGGTCCAAGCAATCCATCCAGAATCCTATCTCCTGACAATAGATCTACAGGATGTGTCTCATCACATCCCGATTGCATAAGATTTCAGGAAGTATCTCAGATTCTGCTACAAGGAGCGGCCATTTGGGCTAACCTCAGCTCCAAGAATCTTTTCCAAAGTTCTAGCAGCTGCTCTGGAACCACTGATATCAAAGGGGGGTGAAAATTGTACCGTATCTGGACGATGTACTGTTAATAGCAAATTCCAAGACTCAAGCACATCAGCAAATGATCATGACAACATCCCATCTGCAGAATCTGGGTTGGATTTTCAACTTCAAGAAAAGCCAGCTATAGCCAACCTGGCGACTGCAATTCATTGGATACAATCAGAAACACAATATCTCTGTCTCCGAACAGGGTAAAATCGATAAACAAAATAAGAATCTTTATAAAATTGAAAAAGCACAGAACCCAGGATTACATGACAACACTGGGGCATATGGTATCAGTTGAAGTATCTCCTTGGTCAAAAGTTCACATGAGGCCTCTACAGAGATGGTTCCTAGGACACTGGAACAAGAACTCACTCAACAAATTCCACTAACTATAAAAGTGAAGAAAGAACTGGACTAATCAGAAAAACCTTTCAAAAGGCTTGTCAGTAGAGATCACGAAATGGCAGAAGATTATAACATATGCAAGCCTGACAGGATGGGGAGGATGTTTCAGGGACAAGTTTGCTCAAGGAACATGGTCCAAAAAGCTATGCACGTTTCATATCAACAGGTTGGAGCTAAAAGCTATATTCCTGTGTCTGAAAAAATTCAAAGCATTTATCAAGCACAAGGCAATTCAAATAGTGTCAGACAGCAGGATAGCTGTTCTGTACATCAAGAACCAGGGAGGCAGAAGAAGCTAAACCTTAAATACAGAAGCAAGAAGAGTAATATGGGCAGAGAGAAATCTGATAGCTGTATCAGCAATACACATTCCAGGGAGCCATAACTATCAAGCAGACTACTTGAGTTGAGTAAAAATGGATCCTGGAGAATGGGCACTGAACACAGAAGTTTCCAGTCAAATTACACCGATATGGGGCTACCCAGTAACATAGTAAATTACGTTGAAAAAAGACACAAGTCCATCAAGTTCAACCTTCGCCTCATACCTCAGTAACTGAGAATTTTATAGCTTTCCTGCTACCAATTAAATTAGTCTTTATCAGACCTTCCTGATCAACCTACTGATAAACAGTATAACTCTGTATGTTCCCTTTTGATTGATCTGACGGCGACACACAAAAATTCAAAGTGCCAGAAGTTTTTCACAAGAATCAGTCTGCCGCGGGCAATAGCAGTAGATGCGATGATGCAACCATGGAGGTTCAAACTAGCATACTTATTACCACCAATACCAATGATTCCAAGGGTCCTGAAGAAAATAAGATACAAGAAACTGGATGTCATTCTCATTGCTCCAAAAAGGCCAAGAAGGGTTTGGAATACAGACCTGGTGAGCATGTCCATAGACAGTCCATGGCTTCTGCCAATCAGGCTGGATCTGTTACACCAGGGACCAAATTGGCACCAGGATCCAGGATTTTTAAGTCTGACAGCCTGGAGGCTAAAAGGAACTCCTTAAGGCTGAGGGGTTTAACAGGCCCTGTAATCAACACCATGTTGTCTGCAAGAAAGCCATCTACCTCCACTGTCTATAATAGGATCTGGAATGTGTTTTCTGCATGGTGTATAGACAAAGGTTTGGATAGGTTCTCCATTTCCACAGCTCAACTGCTAAGTTTCCTTCAAAAAGGACATGCGCAAGGTTTGAAACCAGAATCCTGAGGGTACAAGTGTCAGCAATATCAGCCTGTCTAGCGAAACAGTTTGCCGAAGATTTGGTAAAAAAAAGTAATTGAAAGCAGTCAAGAAAATAAGGCCCAGACTCGAGAGTGTTATTCCTCCATGGGCTTTAAATTTAGTTATCAATCAGTCAACATCATCCAGGAAGTTTGAGTCATTAAAAGAAATATAAACTAAATTTATTCTGTTGAAGACAGCTTTCTTGGTCACTATCACCTCAGCAAGAAGTGTTTGAGAGTTACAGGCCCTTTCTTCCATGAAACCTTATATCCAATTCCATAAAGATAAAATAGCCCTTAGAACAAAAGACAACTTTAGCTCAAAAGTGGTATCTTCTTTCTCCCTTAACCAGGAAATAGTTCTTCCCACATTTTGTCCCAGTGCAAAAAAACAACGAAGAACGTTTACATAAACTGGACCTATTAAGGTGTGTGTCAGAATATTTAAAGAGAACAGCATTATTTCACAAATCAGACTCCTTGTTTGTACATTTTCAAGGAAAATTTAAGGGTCATTCAGCATCAAAACCATCCATTGCTCGCTGTATAACAGTGCATCAGGGAAACATACATGGAAGCAGGAAAAAATCCCCCAGAAATTATCAAAGCCCATTCTATGCAAGCCATGGCAACATCCTGGGTGGAAAGAACTCTGACAGCAGAGGAATTATGTAAAGCTGCAACCCGGTATCTATATCAACCTTCATAAAGCATTACCAATTAGATGTACATTCCTCAGCTGCACCAAAATTTTAGAAAGAGTTCTGAAGGCAGCTTCCAATGGTATGGATGGTAAAATGTTATAATTATTGTGTGTGTATAGTATAATATATATATACACACACATATATTTTGTGTGTGTGTGTGTGTGTGTGTGTGTGTGTGTGTGTGTGTGTGTGTGTGTGCTCGTTCTAGGCATTGACTTCTTTTGGACATATGTTACTGATATTCTAGCCCTCCCTTAAATTTAAGGCTGTGGTATGTCCCACTGAAGTTAATGGCCATGGATAGGACACAGAAGAAATGGAGAAATTTACTTTATTTATATTTCCTTTTCTTGTGTGTCCTTCCATGGCACACCCACCCTTTAACTAGCCTGTTTATGTTATATATAGTTTGGTCCCTACATCCGGCTAAAGGGGAGGAGACAAGTACCCACTGAAGGTAATGGCCATGGAAGGACACAAGAAAAGGAAGTTTCAATAAGGTAAATTTCTCCATTTTTCTTTTGTACCCATGTTGGTTTTGTTTTAACGTAACAAAGGGAATCTCCTGACATGCTGGATAATGTTTGTCTGAAGAACTTTTACTGTGATAAGCAAAGGATTTTCTTTTTTTTTTTTTTTTTTTTTTTTAAGTCAAATTTGTTCACTTTGTTTTGCAGTAAAAAGGTACTTTTACCTCCAGTAGCTTAACTGAAAATGTTGTCCAGTTCTGAACAGAACAGCAAAGATCCAGTAAATGGTGAAATGATCAAGGCTTTATTGGAGGCAGTATCTGCGTTCTCTTTAGCCACAGAGTACGTCTCGCTATGACTGAACATTTGGCTGCTATTTTGTCTATGTCTAAGGCCCGCTTCACCTATATAAGTGGTGGCTTCTTGTAGGTTACTCAGACAGAATATCCTCATGTGTTGTATTGTCTTGTAAGGCTTGTATAGTTTGCGTTTGCCAAGCCTCTGCTGCTCCGCATGCCCACAGTGATGCAAATGATGCTCTAATAAATTATCCCTACCCTGAAAACAAACTGTTTAATGCATCAATCTTTTTATCAGCTGATTCTTTAAGGGCTGCTGCTCTGAGTTGGTAGAGTAGCATGTTTCGCTAGTCTGGATAATTTTGCATCCACTCCTGGAAGTTTAGAGCAAAGGTCTACCTTCTCTTTAAGAAATTGATAATTATGTGTTTTTTTTGTTTGTTTGTTTTTTAAATAAAACTAAGAATTTGTCTATATTACTCCACTCATCTGATCAAGTTCCTCATACGCAGGGATGGAAATAGTAGATTTATTTTTATGCTTAAAAGAGGGGATTTAGCTTATCATTCATTTCTTGCTGGTCAGAGATTTGGCATACTTCTAAGATTCGTTTAATGAGAAACTCAATTGATTCTTTTTCACTGTCGTCCTGCATGGACCACTCCACCATAGACATAGTTGGTTCACTATTATCACAGGGAAATTCCTGCTAAGCTGCTGCTGAATTGGCATATCTTTTGAGGATGATGATGCTATATATATTTTTTTTCTTTTTTTTTTTTAATTATTTTTTTAAGGTCTTTTAACAGGTACACAGGGTGCTTTTCTGTTAGCCATCATTCTAGTACTCTCCCTAAAGTATTGACTATTGAACCAGGTAAACCCTTAGCCCACTCTGGTTCAAGATTTGGGGGGGGGGCAACACCTTTGATATGGTAGCCCTATTAGACTCAGTAGCCAAACAATTAGTACACAATGTTGCATTGTTTGAGTCCT